>CM046880.1:323460217-326166443 GCA_025667525.1 Glebionis coronaria | reverse complement strand
GTGCAAAAATCATATATTAATCTCCCATGTTTTTCATTGGGGTGATAGGGTTATATTTTGCACACAGTACTAATAATTCGAGGTGATATTCGAAGATGTATACAGGTAAGTGACACATTTGTTGTTCTTTTACATAATTGTTTATGGTATTGAATTTTTGATTCATTAATAAATTTAGGATTTTTGTAAATTGATTGATAAGTTAATATGTTACTTAAAATTAGAGGTTTTGTAAATTGATTGATAAGTTAATATGTTACTTAAAATTAGAGGTTTTGTAAATTGATTGATACATTACTGAAAATTGAAGGTTTTGTAACTTAATTGATACATTACAAAAAAGTAGGGCTTTTGTAAATTGATTGATACATTACTAAAAATTAGGGCTTTTGTAAATTGATTGATACATTACTAAAAATTGGGGCTTTTGTAAATTGATTGATACATTAGTAAAAATTAGGGCTTTTGTAAATTGACTGATACATAACCTAAATTAAGGAATTTTTTAAATTGATTGATACATTATTAAAGATAGCCATGGATCATATGAATATTGACATCGGGTTGCATAAAGCAGTAGATGAAACTTTGAAGAAGGCCCTAGACTAAAACTACTTGATTTGGAAAAAGATGCGAGAAAGGATAATCTAGATGGGTCATATCAAACGCTTGATTGCAAAGGTAATCATTATTTTACATCGTGGTGAAAACGCGTAGCATCGTATGTATTATTTATGTCATTTGAGATTAACAATTAAGGATGCTAATTAACGAGTAGTCATGTGTGTCAGCTGACGCGCGGTGCGAAAGAAATTGGTGGCATTAGTTGAAAAGTCAAAGAAGAAACACGCTGATAAAGGTAAAGTCTATTTTAGTTATTATCTGAATATTGCAAGTAATGCTTAAGGATTCTACTTTTTAACAACTTCATGAAACAGTGGATCATCGTGTAGTGAGTAACAAGAAGTTAGCGAAAATAGCTCGAAAATCAAATAGAAAACAAAATGAAAAGGTACACTATAGTTAATAGATTGTGGGATATTCGTGACACGCCACATGGAAACGGACAAAGGAGAAGGCGATGTGAATTGTTGTTGTGGTTTGAGTAGAGTGGATTAAAGTATTAGCGGACTTGCATAGTGAGAACGTGGGAAAGATTCTTCTTCAAATCAGGTAAAGAGTGAGTTTGAAATCGGAACACGTGCATTCAAGACTTTACCATTAAAAGAAAGGCAGCGGTTGGAGGTTGTTTTGATTTGAAAATGAAGTAATTTAAAAAAAATTTGCATTTGATTTCGAACCAGATGCATTCGAGACTTTACCATTAACAGAATAAAAACGAGCGTCATGCAAATGATGAAGTGATTCCAAGTTTCATTGTTTTGAGTTGAATAAGTAGCATGTAAACTGTGAGTTTAGGATGCTTTTGTTTTTCACATTGTTGCTATGAACAAGGCTCTTCTATGATTATTGAGTAACATTTCATTTAATAAGGTATGCTTATGTCAAGACATCTAAGACATCTGCTAGATTATTTTTATGATACATGTGTTAATGTAATGACATTATGGATATGATATTTTAATCCTGGATATGGCTGAATTTGTCGTTCAGGTTTACAATGCATACAAAGGTTTACTCCGAGATAAAACTTTCAAAGTAAGATTTCTTTCACAACTTAGTAGCTGGAGATTCTTCCTTCCAGATGAAGAGTTTGACCTGGATCACCCTACATCCAGAAAGGGCCACCTCTGAAGCGGATGCTCCCTACATTGACCGTTGTGGCAGAACATGATTCAATGAGGGGTCGTGCAATAGCTTTTCCACAGGGGCTAAAGAGGTGAATGAAACCGGCTTTGGATTACAAGGACTGTGTTCAAAAATTTTCCGCTCTTGACATGCTTCTTAGGACACCTGAAGCACATGCATGTGCAGACGTTACTGCTATAATACTAAAGTATTACTTATAATCAACAGGTCTGATGGTACATTTGTGACACATTTTTACACTCTAATGTACAAATTTTACCGATACATGTGTTATAAACACAATGATGTAAAAGAATAATATTGATACATAAATCTATATTAACATAGTGATATAAATATAAATTTCACAAGTCGTGTACATGAGTTCACAATCAAATATGAAAAAACACTAACATCAACTATATGAAAAATGAATATCAATTTCATTTATCTATTTCAGAAGATATAAATATGGAAGAACACTGAAACTAAGAAGAAAATCAAATTGCGGCCTTGGCTATGGAGTAGAATTGACACATATCGATTAAAGAAACGCAAGCCAATCGTGAAAAATATTGATAGAACCTGCCACTCGTGATACATACCATTCACCAGTACCAATTCCACTGATAGAATTCAAGTTCCTCGGATGACCTTTGTGAGATGTAGATTTCTCGTGCAGGATCTAGTTTATAAATAAAATTGCATCATTAATACATTCAACTTTGGAACATGTTTGTATCAGTTACACAGAGAATAATGTGACTGATACAACCAAAGTGCTTAGATCAAATGGCTATTTATTGAGCGTTAAAATAACATACCAGGGTAGTCTGAGTTTTCTAATATGCAAGGTCAAAGTTGCAGCTACTAATTCATCTTTCATACTGTATTCAGTAGTATATGAAGTTATAAACGTTAATTATAAGACCACTTGAAGATGTAGCTCAGCCGTTCCAAGAAGAGACCACAAACAGATATATGTTAGACATACTTTTCCTATATTTTATACTTGTGGCATTTCCTCCTGCCCGTCCTTCTTTGACACGAGCATTTCTTTTTCATTTTTCTATTATTTCAACATACCTGTTCTGATTACACGATAAGCAGAGTAAATATATTTATATATCAATGCGATAAAACTTAAAATTAATCTTAATAAGTAAAAACACACTAATTGTTGGCAACCCGCCTAAAAACTTGCGTACTATAACTCGTAGAAGGCACATCGATGACTTATCTCTAGATCGCTTACAACTACAATAACATAGTTAATTACTACATCATGAGCAAAATATTCAATAGTCAACATGAACTATAAAGAAGCAAAACATCTATATAGAAATTGTAAGATAAAAATTCAGAAAAGAGAATGAAACATCATAACAAGATTGATACAAATGAGTAAGTTGTGTTGTTTGACAGAACTTATGTCAGAGACGAAACCAAGAGTATATGAACGTGGTAAAATGAGTAAAAAAGGTACACAGGGGTTTTAATGGTTACTAGACGAAGAACCTATGCATTGATCGATCACGAACAATAAGAAGCATGAGATCAACTCACCAACTCACGTCAACAATGAACTTAATCTACAAAATATGTCAAACAATTTATTGTTTACTCATATTTATTAGAAAATGGTTATTTCGAATATAATAGTAGTTTTTATCATTTAGAACTTAAATATTACTTGCCTCATATCTTCCTTGATACAACTTCAAATGAAAAGAAAATATTAGTCCTTGTTTTCTCTATTTTATCTGTGTTGTAATTGGCATTGTTTCAATTTGTCAAAAAGAAGTACTTTTACAAGTGGCGGACGCAAGAGATTGATATATTGGGGGCAAAAAAATCTAACAACAATAGCAAGGAGAAAAAACTAAATTCTACGTGAATAAAAAACCGTGTTTTTTAACTTAAAAATGAAATATTTTAGGTTTTAGAGTGTTAAATGTTGGATTTTAATGTATGCGTGGGGGGCAATTTGAGTTTCGTGTGAGAGGCATTTTAAAAGGCGCTCAAAATTAATGAGAAAATACACTGTAATCTCGTCATTTTGGTCTAGCCATATGGGACGCCGCCACCCCGAACTCATAACATAAGTCCGACCGAGTAAGCAATCACATGTCATCTATATATTTCATTAAAATCACTCATTTAGTAGCTATATTATACACAAAAATATGTCTATAGCATGAGTAACGAGTGTTTGCAATCAATAATTGACGCCATTGTTTAATATCCTTTTCCATATCATGTTAGTAGTAATATAAAAAGTTAGGTTTCATCTTGGTCATAACTTACGGTTGCATATCTAAAGCCTAAACAATCAGTGCTATTGGAAAATATTGGTCAATAATTAATACGAGAAAGGCAAATGATCTATTAAAATCATAAAGTGATAAAAAATATGCACAAACAACATAAATTGAAAAAAAACTAAATTGCAAACATACTGCAATGGACCTCTTGACTCCATTGATACACGCTCCAATTAAAATAATTATGGGATCTTTAACCGTGTGAGTGGCTTCTTGAATTGTGTTTCCAGGAAATCTTACTGGAATAAAACTGATACAAACCGGAAACTAAATTTACATATATAGATCTGAGAATAAGAGACAGATAAGTGGCGGGTCATACGTTAATGAGAAAGATTAGGTTCTCGGGATACTAATAAAAATAAAAATACCTTTTCTACCCTTTTGAGCAAATTACGTATTTAATTTTAGTTTTAACTTTTTTAAAAGTAAAATGACACATGTCATGTAATCATTGGTGCTTATTATAACTCATTTTAAAGTGTAACACACATGAACACAAATCTTTATATATATATATATATATATATATATATATATATATATATATATATATATATATATATATATATATATATATATATATATATATATATATATATATATATATATATATATATATATATATATATATATATATATATATATATATATATATATATATATATATATATATATATATATATATATATATATATATATATATATATATGTATATGTATATATGTATATATATATGTAGTTAGGGTATAATAAAAAAGATTTTATAATAAAAAGAGTAAGAAGGAACCACAAGGTGCCACCTGTCCCTCCAACCCGCCCTTAAAATTACACCCATAGGGGTATTTTCGTCATTTTTCATGCACCTTATTTAAACATGTTCTCATCCTTTTCTTTACCATCTACTTCTTTATATCCATCGCTCTTCTCTCTCCCATCTTTATTCGACCTCCATATCCGCTCTCACCACCACAGATTTACATCAACCTATCTTCCTCATTGTACCTTAAGATCCAGATTCACCATTGTTCTCAGCTACAATGGTTTCATTTTGTAGCCCAATTTCGACGATTATCATTATTCTTGTAATTAAACCTAATTCATCATCAGTATCATTCACAACCTACATTCACCATCATCTACATCCCACCACCTGAAGATCTCAATAGATACGTGATTCAAAAGTTAAAGTAAGATGGTTTGGTTTTTATACTAATACTCCCATTTCTTATTCGCGTTTGATATTTTATTTTGTTATTGATCTAAACATATTATATTAGGAGTTTATTTTAAATTACATCAAGTTTTCTTCTAGATATGAGAAAAGAACTTACATCAAATGTGTTTAGGAAAGACGCACACAAGGTGTTTGTTAAACTGTCTGTGTGAGATTTTGCAACTGTGATGCACTGAATTTTACACTATAATGCATGAACTGGTATGTTATACTTGTTTTGGCTATTTTGGTGGAAAAAGGATTGTACGTGTAGTAGTCTATGCGATGCAACTATTGTGAATAGTTGATGGAGTAGTGTTTATTTGTGTCAAATATAGATCTAGTATTTTGTGTGGATATAAAGCCTTATGTGATTATATAACTCTAATTTAGTAATATCATATTATGATGCACCAGTTGTTCATGATTTAGTTGTTGAAGGATTAAACAGAACGGATGCACTAATTTACTAAAAGATAAATACCATTATACCTCATGGTTTTACACTATAATGCGGTAGTTCTTTACAGAATCACAAATAACAATGTAGTGCATCACATTTTCATGTCTAGTACAACTTGTTAAAATTTTGTAAATCACGATGTCATATTCAATGTAATGAATGTAATGAATGTACTGCATTATAGTTTTATATCAAGTGCATCATAGTGTTAAATATATCATGTTCGTGTATTTTTAGGTTGAATTTTTTAAGCCTAGGATGAGTTTTCAATTTATCTACACTTTTAGGATTTGCTAGTGTACAAATTGTAACATTGTTATCGCGTATGTCTCAATAACGTTACACTATAGTGTATTTGTTATAAATTAGGTAAATTGTTAATTGTGGTTACTATTTACAAGAGTGTGATGCACTGAACATAAGTCTACGATGCATTATTGCATAGGTTCTGAACTTTGATTCGTTTTAATAACATATTTAGTTGATTTTTCACTGTGATGTATGACTACAAAGATAAGATGAAAGATAAATAAATCAATCTGAAATTGATATTCCAACATTTCAAAAGAAGAATAGGATAGTTATGGTGAGTACAATGCAAGGTATGAAACTGCTTGATGATTAAAATAATAAACACTCCAAATGTAAATCTAAAGAATTTGTTTGTTTTTCAAGGATGAAGCCAAGTGGTTGAGGATCTGCCAAAGAAATCTCAAGAGTAACGCATGTGGTGTATCTGAAGAGAATGGATGCCATAATTCCAAGACTTGTAAACATACATTTCCATAAATCTGAGAATTAAAGAAACAAGAGCAAGAAGATCTGCCAAAAGAGTTGGTTTAAGAGAATTTACATGCCAAAAATGAATATTCTTTTATATATTTTTCTTTTTTATGAATACAAGATTGATTCAATTGTAAAGAAAGAAAAGTATATCATACAGATTTAATGAAACATTATGTTAGTTATAGTATCTTTTGAATACATCAAGATGCAGTACATACATAACTAACAATTCGCTAGTTATATCCTTAGTATACTTTCTTTTTCTATTTAATGCATAATATCTACTACTTCATGGTGTTACTATTTAGTGCATCATGATGCAATAAAATAATATTGTGATGTAGCAACTTTTATACATTATGATATAGTATATTTTTACACTATGATGTAGTAGATAATATTGTGATATAGTATATTAATATAGTTTGATACGGTTAAAGAATATTGTGATCAGTAGATTGATATATTATAAGGCAGTAGACTAATACATTGTGATGCAACAGATTATTCATTATGATGCAACATATTATATTGTAATGCAGTGGATTTATACATTGTGATTCAGTAGAATTATAATATTAAATTTTATAATTACTCGAAAGGAACATTCAAGTACTAGCAGATATTCATATGTACTTCAATCATAAATGTAATTAACGCATGGAACATAACAATTTCATCACATATAAGATTTTAGGTACATCATCCAAAAGTAATCTATAATACTAAACACTATTTTAAGAATCCATATGTATCATTTGAGAACCCTTGTTTCACGTTCAAAAATCCTTTGATGCAATTCGTCTTTCAGTATACTCCTCATTAGTAACTCTCCTAATCGCGTTCTTCTTTTTTGTTGCAACATATTCTTCATCCAAATTCCTTCTTTGATCCTATATTTTATCTTATTTATTGTAGGTGTACTAACTACCTCTTATTTTTTGTCTACTTGTTCTTCATTGTTCCTGCCAATAACATGGTAAAAAAATCCATTATTAATCATCTACGACATCACTACTTGATACCAATTGCATTATGCATATAAATACATGCACAAACAAAATTTGAAAAGTAATGCACCATATCATTAACATAATCAGACCTTATATACTATAGATAACAACCAACCACATCATGCATACAATACATACACATGCCCTGTTCGACAAGTAAAATACCACACGCGTGATCTAACGTAAATTTATATGTCAGATATAAGAACCTACTACATCACTACTCTACACCAACCACTTTATGCATATAAATACACACATCGGCACTTTCCAAATAAGCACATACTCGCTGCATTAAAAGAAATGTATCATATACAATCATATACAGTTTCCTACTTGTAAAACATCTTGTACGTAAACTAATCTAACTTTATATGCCACATTGAAAAACCTACTGCATCACTACATTACACAAGGTGCATCATATTATAAATACTCGCACAAACATTTTTTGACATTTAAAACACCTTACACGTGAGTTAACCTAACCATAGGTTCCACAAACAAGAACCTACTGAACCAAACAAACAACCAAGCATATAAACACATTTCCGCACATAACTCAACCTACACTTAACCTATTTCACCCTTATACGCAACAACTGAAAATCTACTACATCACAATTCAAATTCAAGTGCATTGCAATACAACCAAGAATACATACACATTTACACATGTAAAACAACCAACGCTTAGTCTATTTCATTGTATTATGCGACAACCGAACACATAATGCATCACACCTCATATTTAAGAGCATTGAACATACAAACAAGCACATTTCAGGACATATTGAAACATACGTTTCGTATATCTCATCATTACATGAATAAATGAACACTACATTTAATTTCAATTTCTAGTGCATCACTCATACAACCAAGCATACAAACATATTTTACGCACATAAAACATCTCATGCTTAGCATATTTCATCCTTATATGCTACAACTAGAAATTTACTACATCTCAGTTTAGATTCCAGTACATCATACAACCAACCAACCATCTTAGTTCAAATTCTAATGCATCATAACTACTGAATCATATTGTAAATAGTTTTTTTATAAAATCACTGATGTATTAGTTTTAACACTGTGATGCAGTAGAAATAACAGTCTTATATTTCGTATTACATCACTATGATTTTCATGTTCCAGTCCAGGTCAGTTCTATGTTCAATGGCATTACCGTTATACTATACTATGATGTAGTAGAAATAACAGTAAGGTAGTAGAAATACCAAAATACCTAAATATACACATGCAATAAAATTTAAACTGGAATGCAAAACAGTATAACTGTAATTCAGTAGAAATAAATTGTAATGCAGTAAAACGTTATCAAACAAAATCATGTTTACATATTAATTTCCACACATATGGCAAACCACATGTAACCTAAATCTTTCATATGAACATCAACATTCATCCTACATTATGATACATTTTATAGTATATAACAAACAAAGCTGGGACATACATTCATTTTCATTCGAATGACAAACCAATTTTGCATAAATCATACCTATGAACATCAACATATATCCCAATGTATATGAGTTCACTTTCTAGCACATTACACACATAATCAATCACAAACAATCATATTTTCCAAAACCAGTAAACCACATTTGAACTAACTCATGCCAATGAACATTGGCAATAACCTACTGCATTACAGTTCAGTTTTTATCACATCACACACATAATCAGGCACATAACGTAAACTACACTTATCTTAATGCATATTTATACATGACAACTTAATACCTATTGCATTACAGTTTACAATGAAGTGCATAAGACATATAACCAACCTTGAAAACACGTTTACACGTATAATCCACAAAAGGTTAAACTAATTCATCTCACTGATAGCTAAACACCTACTGCATCACAGTTTAATTTCAAACGCATCACAGTTATGAGGTCTAGTTGAAACATTTTATCAAACACATTGTATGAAATTTTCCTAAACACGTCTTCTATCGATATTTTTTACATTTTGTATGCAACTCAAGTGCAACACAAAGTAAACCAAACGTACAAACATAAATCCTAACAAATTGACGTAGTAACAAAATTAAATTAACCAAATTCATATAAAAACTTACGATGCATTAACAGATTCACGTAGTAACAGATTGATGAAATCATATCGATGTTGAAAAAGATTAATTCGGTTGCAGTAAAAATCAGATAGATGCGACTGCATTCATAGATCAATGAAATAACAAATCGAAGTTGTAACGATCGTTGATGTATCCGGTTGTGTCATTGATTGTGTATAATCGTAGATGAATTGAGATTTTAGGATGATAGAACTAGGATCTATGTATGATTATGTGTGTAAATTATTTGAGAGAGAGAAAGTGAAATTAAAAAGACAGGAACGTGAGATCTGGTTGAATGTAAGTGACAGTAGGGTGTATATATGTAAAATACGGAATAACTAATTTACCCTTAAAGTTTCCACTATTTACGAAAATGCCACCTTCCCTTTTCATCTTGTAAAATTTGATCCAATGGTTGAGATCTTCTCTTATCCTTTTTATTATAATATCTTTTTTATTATAACCCTACCCTATATATATATATATATATATATATATATATATATATATATACTAGTTGTAAAACCCGTCCGATGGACGGGTATGACGTCTAATTGTCGTTTAACTTTTTTGTATTGAGTAAATATTTGTTTGTGGATATCGTGTACGAAAAATTTATTAAGAGTATATCAGTTAGTTTACAAATTTATTTATTATGTTAAAAATAGATTTTTATAACCTCGAATATATTGTACACTTTATAGGTCAATAGTTAAATTAATTATTTAAAAACACGAACCTACTTTAATAATTTATTCTATTTTATTATATATTAATGATACTTTATAAATTATTTTGAATCTGAAAGTTGATATATTTGGTATACTGAATAAATTATTTTGAATATTATGATACTTTGATTAGAAAAAGAATATTATGATACTGATTTGTAGAGGTGGTTTAATGTTACGTGGGTTCAACGGGTGCGGGGTAAATGGACGGACCAAACAGACGCAAGCTAAAATGAGAAAAAAACATATTAAAACGTAGAAATAAAAGAAAAAATATAAATAATTAAATATAAAAAATTTGCTGAGTAGATTAATTAGTATTTTGGATACGTCTATTAACCAATTTGGTGGCTTAGACGGTGATCTCTTAATGAGTTTGATTTTTAAAAGGGTCAACAAAGCCAACAACTCATCTCAGTTTCATGTGTTTGTCTTTCGTTCTTTTGCGAGAAGGTACGTGGTGACAATATACACTATAGCTTCATATATAAAGCCATATTCGACAATTATAAATTGATTTGTATTAAATATATAGTAATACTTTTCAACGATACTAAACAACCATCTGTTGGTAACTATTGTAATGCTTACTCATTGATAGTATTCTAATAGTAAAGCTTATAAATGAAATATTAATGGATTATCATTCTGATTGCACACTCCTATCGAAACTTAATAAGATAAAAAGACAAACAAACCCCACAGTCATCTCCATCATTCTTTTTACCTTTTAGATCCTGAATGTCAACATATCTCACAATCTCAAAAAGAAATTAAATTTGTAAAATAAATATTGTACTTCAGATTATCCGTGTTAAACCAAAAACCGCTTCGAATTTAAATTTGGTTTTTGGTTCGATTCGGTACGGTTGATTTCTCGTTTGGTTAGGTTAGATTTTTGAGTTGATCCAAAAAACATCTGGATAAACTAAATCAAATAAACTGAACAATCCGAGAACCGACCAAAAACACCCCAAGTCCTAAACATAAAAAAATCTTCACCACCACTGGTTCCTTTCATATATTAATTTCTGATTTGACTATTGCAAGCAATTCATACAGTTAGATTGCTTCAAGGTTCAGATAGTCTAGAAAAAACAACGGCTCTAGGTGATAAAAGATCTTAGTATTTTACCTAAAGTAAGCAAGGGTTAAAGAAGATGATTTTCAATATGGAGGCTCATATCATTTTGTTATGAGTCCACAAGTCTGGAATAGGTTACCCAAATAGGCCCTAATTTTTTATTTTTTTTTTAGCAAACACAGGCCCTAACTAAACTCAGTATATAGAGTGTTTGGAATGAGCATGTTAAGTCTAAAGGAATAGATTACACAAAAAACCCCAAAAGAAATATGACGATAGACACACACCTCACATTACAGGTTGATTAAAAGGCTTTAAAAGAAAAAGTTGGGACTCCATACACCTTCAAGCTTGCAAGGGCAGATAAACCAAGATTGGTCTGGTGTTGAATCGTTCTATTATTAAACAGATTAGTTCAAATCAACTCAAGAATCGAAATGTCTTATTTGCATAGTATGCAGATTCACGCAGGTCATTTAGATATCAAGCAAAGACATCAGACATATAGTAAGTATACCACAAATTTAATCCATTTGATCAAGAAGGATCAACGCCAACATAATAATGGTATCTTTTATAGATAATAAACGGAGCAAAACACTTGAAAAAATAACGTTCCATAAAATAATATCCAAACAAAAAAAACTGATCTTTATTATGTAAAACTTTAAGAATGTTCATATACTTGATTGACAAAATTTTAAAATGGTACCTTATCAGCAAGTATATTATTGTTCCATGGATTGGAGTGATATTCACAGATGATACACATGGAGGAAGTTGGATCTGCAACACTACTGATTCTTTTGTTCTTCCTAAGATTCTGATGACCAACTATCATCATTAGGCAAAAATTTATATTTCTTGGCACTCTAGAATTCACATATATTCAATGATCTTTGTTTAGTTACTTCTTAGGGACCCGCGTCAAGCTTATAGCTATTCACCCCACACATTAGTTCACTAACACAATAACGCATATTATCAAAATAGGTCGGAATCATCTGATATTATGAGAAAGACAAAGAATATGAGCTGGTGTCGCATTAACAATGTTGATTCTGAAAGTGTAAAAGGTCTGACCATTGTCAAACATGTGAGCACCAGCACATTATTATGGATATGGTTAGAAAGATCAAGCAGAATTCTGCTCAAATAGCCAAGTTAGTCCTTTGCAGGTTCTTTTAATAAGTGATTGTTTTTAGTAAAGGTTGAACAGGCTGCTATATCAGGGTGGGCTGTAGTCAAAGTGGGTAATTTTGTATATTAGGTTCTTTTTATTAGAAATGCTACAATAATAGAGCCATCAACTTAAGTTGCGAATGAGTTTTAGCCATACATACCTGAAACTATCTAATGAAATTGTAGCAGACGCGCCATTTATGTCTTAGTTATACTCGTAATTTATTGAGGAAACCTTCCTCTTTTCACTGCCACAACGATAACTCGAGCAATGCTAGAAGTACATCCAAACACATAGCCAGAAGTCCATTAGATTAAAGCTATATCTTAATGTGCTTTTCTGCTCAATAATATGTTTGATCTATAATCATTGGCTGGATCTTGTATCTTAATGTGCTTTTCTTCTCAATAGTTTATACTACTTGTATGCTTTGAAGGTCAATAGTTAGGATGTGATCTGAATGATCAGTTATGAAAGTTACATACATTATCAGCAAATTAATCTAAAACTGTATTTTTTGGAATTTACAGGCTTGCTTTCATCTTAAAATACAATCAAATTTCATATGTTATGATCAATATAGACAAAAAAAAGGCCCCCACAATGAGTAGTGACGAAGAGAGTAACGTTTTCAAGGCTATAATGATGAATTACTTTTAGAAACAGCAGAAGCAGGTGGATTTATTATAGTAGGTTGGGCAGCAACATTTGTGGTGGTCAACCTAACAAATATGCCAATAAATTATATAGGCTCAAGTCCTTATGTCTGAGCTTGTGCAATTGATCTCGCATAACCTATACATCAATAATTAAAACTACATGGAAACATATCTAACAAATGGTCAATACCAAAACAAACAACTTCTAATCAATAACACCTAAACATGAAAACGACATAAAATAAACCATCAGTACCTGAATCAACTCGTCACTTGGATTAGCACACTCGGGCACCTGCTCCTTCGGCATAACCCTCACTTGAGCTCCGCTCTCTACCCTAACTTTCTCAATAATCTTGCCACCTTGTCCCAACACGCACCCAATATGATTCCCGCCAAGAACGTACACCACAGGGTCCCATCCCCCTCCTCGTCCACTTCCATTATCTTCTCAAAAACCTTAACAACATGCTTTACGCATGTGAAACCTCATCACTACTCTCACCCTTATCGTTCTTACCAGTATCGGCATTAGGCTTTGAGTCACATGTGAAACTATGAAAATGACACGCTCATCTGACCTAGGAATAGTATCGTCTATCCGAATCTTTGCTTTGGTTTTTTTGTGGAACTGTCGAATGATTGAGCCGCCTTTGCCGATGAGTCGCCGGTTTTGGAATTGGGGCAAAAAAATGAAAGAGGGTTTTGCCGGTGGAGGGTTTGATTGAGGGTGGTGGTGGGTGGCGGCATTGACAGTGGCTACTTTAATATATGTTTATATGCATAAAGATTTATTAGTTTCTAGGTACTCCTAGATGTAGATGTTCAAGACTTCAAGTTCATGTTTTTAGACATGTACGCATTGGTATAATGTTGTTAGGATTTATAGCTTCTCCATCTCGCGCTTTTAAACAGCTCGATCTATCTCATCCAGTTCAGTGGGCTTGGATGTGATTTCCATATATTTACACTGTCGTGTGAACCAAATAGTCCAAGACGTGTAGACCATATGGTGCTTTGATGATATTACTGAACATGATGGTATTCAAAATATTGGATGTTTAAGTAATTTGGATATACTATTTAGTTAAGATGTTAGTTAGCATAATTATACAATATGTGCATAGGCACCTCGTCCAAAGACACATCCTTACATACCTTATTTTTAGTTTGTTTATATTTTTTTATTTACTGTGTATAGCATGGTTGTAACCTGTAAGTTCAAGTATCAAGCCAATGAACTGAAAGTGTCAGAATAATTCTCAAAATGTACATCTTATTGTTAATTTCTTCTTATCAATTGATTTTCATTTATTGCAGGTTTAGTTTTGTAGTTCTAGAGGCTTGATGGTCATAGGGCAAAACTAATGCATAGACGGCAACTCTTTGCAGGACAAATGTCAAAGTTAAGGCTGCTTATGATATCTCGCATGGTAAAACCTGAAGAGGTTTTAATTTTGAAGATGAAGATGGCAATATTGTTCGTGAGACCCTTAAAGACAATTGTGTCCAGTATTATGTCAGTTGCTATCACTATTCTTCTAATTTTACCACTTTTTTCAACCTTGTAGCTGTGTTTAGATTTCCGGAATTGGGTTAAGCACAAAAAAAATGAAAATAAATTATAACATAAATAACTATCTTAAACCTTCTCACAGCTATTGCAATTTCGACACCCCCCCAAATCAATCCTTTTGGAAGGGTATTTTCTATCAAGATATTTTGTAGAAAGAAGCTAATGTCAAATAAAAGTATATCCTAATTCCTAAATTAAGGCCAAAATTTATATTGATCTTTAAATACGAAGTTGTAGAGAAAATTTAATGGTATAATTAGGGTCGACATTTTTAAGGCAAGCAAAGGTTCTGAGCCTCTCAATTGCTAGGTGTGTAAGACCTTCTAGCACTAAGTTGTATATAAAATGTAAAAGGTACGTACGTAAGACCTTCTAGCACTTTTTTTTGTATAAGCCTTTTGTACTTGGTTAGTGTATGTTTGTTCTGATCTCTAAGTTCTTTCCCTTGATTAATGGTTACACATGTGCAAAATTTCGAAATATTTGAGTTTATTACCTATTTTATGTGACAACATACTCGACAATGAGTGAACTACCCACGGTGCTCCAACATTCCTCCTTCGAACTTCCCAATATATAAGTATAGAAAAATCGATAATGCTCCAAGAGAGAATGAAATTTTGGGGACCGTCTCCTAAATAGTGGTTCAAACCGATAGAATGGAACACTGGTCTGCCATCGTTTTGTATCAAACATCTCATTACATACCTCAACTATCTTATCTCTTTTCAAACTGAGGCCTGTAACAATACAATTTATAACCAAGTTAGATATTCTTATAATCGCAAATAATGCTTAAATAAACATGTCTAATTAACTACCTTCCAAAGCTGACCAATTAGAGTAGTGATTCTTTATAATAACAGTTTAATGTGTAATGATAAAAAGTTCCTAGAGAGAATGCTTCTAAATACGTTCTCTCAAATAATACGTAGAAGATATCCAGTAAACATAAGTTATATAAATCAATATATGATGACACGCATACATTACCATCATAAAACAGTTGACAAAATGCAGATGACCTAATTTTAGGCGAAATGCATTAAGCTCAGCGTGCTTCTCATTATTACCATCTCATGAACCACCACCTAACGACTTCTCCTCACCCTGAACATTATTTCCTGAGCTGCTAACTTTTAAACTACAAAAAAAGGTAACCTTCAAACATGCCATCATAACGGATCTTTGGATTACTAAATATTGTAAAAACTGAGTTTGATTAATGTACCTTCACTAAAGTGCACCAAGTGGCTCAGTTCGACCTTAACCTACGCCGTGTTAAAACCACCTACCACTGTAATGATGGAAATGAATATGTTACACCATTTTGACAGCAAAGTATTAACCAATCAAACAGCCCCAAGTTTTTCTTGTTCAAGATGTACTACACAGAATCCTCTTTGTTCGCCTACTGTAAAGGGTACCTTTATTCAGCAAGCAAAAAAAAGCAGAGAGCATATGGTACAACCACAACATAATCTATTTGCCACGATCGGGCACCGCTCAAACATAAATAAAGAGCCATGAACAGAAGGTGTAACATTGGTGTTTTGAGTGGCTTGCTGACACGAAAAAAGAAAGGCGTTTGGAATTAGTTACCCAACTCTTTTTTTGCTTAGTTTAAAGGCAGGAAATTAAACTCCAAACACATTAATGGTTGCCCGATTTCCGTAAAAACATAGTTAAACAAACCCGCTAGATATACGTTCAAATTTTAGCATCTCAATCGTGTAGAACCATTATCATCAATGCCTTATAAAACTGTTCCAAAATGGCTCAGAATTGCATGTGCAGAATTTCATATGAGGGTACTCGACCCACCATGACTGCAAACACGGATCGTGCTGCCCCACCAAGATACTGGTCGGTTCCACCCATCATGATCCAAATGCGATAGTATCTTCATTGCCTATAATAAGCTGGAAGTACAACATATACAGGTACACGTCATCACTTCTTTTCTCAATTTTAAACTTTTTTTTTAATTCCAAATATTCAAACAATTTCTATTTTTTTTTAATTTTCGATATTTTAATATAATCCTAGCAAGGTTTGAACTGAGGGCTATCTCAACATGTATAAAACCACAAATCTGATATACCAGCGTATGATATTACAGTACACGATAACATCCTTAAAAACAAAAACCCAAAAACACGAATACCATATCTTCATCTCCCGATCTAAAACCATACTAGTTTTAATTTGCCTCTTTAGAAACCTTAATATAATCATGAGATACAGGTACGAAACCCAAATATCATAAACAACAAATTATTTTGTTCGGCTGCATTCCATTCACATGTTGCAAATTTTTAACTATCATTAGGCCTAAGGTATAACAGGGCAATTTAATTATGAATGTATATATATTTAAAGATATAACAATGAAAATCAGTGTAGAATTACTTAGGTATGGAACCATGATGTAGCTCGTTTGATTCCAAAGAAAAAACCTCTAAAACATATGGATACTTTTTAATATAAATTATCTACAAAACGAAAAACTTTAATTCATCCTTAAAAAGAAACATAATTAATCCTTTGAGCAAACAAATTAATAAAAATGTTATAAATTGCAAAAAAAATAAAAAAAAATTCTAATGTCATTACCTTAATCAAAAGCACCTCTGAAATCACTGATCATTATCACGTGTTTCTTGGAACGAAGAGGGATGCGACTATAACAAAAAAAAAGTCATTCATTTACAAAAAGCAACGAAAGGAATTAAATATCGAATAACTTAAATCTGTCTATAAAATAAAGTTCAATATCATTACCTTGATCCTTAAATAGTTAAACCTGCGTAATTAGGTGGTTTTCATTTAGCTATTGGTGTTAGATACAGATCATCATAGTCTACACAAAAATTGTTCCAAAAGAATGCAATAAAGATTAATCAATAATAGCAGAATTAATAAAAAAGAAATTGATCAGCGATACCTCGTCTTTTTTAGTGCCTGATAATTGAATATTTTAGGGTTTTGAAAAAAAAGAAACTGTAAAAAAGACGATTGAAAAAATATATGAATTTAGGGTTTAGAAAAAAAAATATATAAACCGTATATATTTTTGCAGCTGATATGAAGATACATATATTTTGTTTTCAATAATCAATCACAGCCTCCAGCTTGCTCTACTGGCTGAGGCGCTGGTTTGTGGATTCACAGTCTAGAGTTCGAATCCTGCAAATAACATATTTTTAAAAAAAAATCGAAATTTCAAAAAAATTAAATACAAAAATTGTAAAATAAAATAATGCTGACGTGGATTAATGGGATGCTTATGTGGCATTTCCCTCCTCTTATATATAATGTAAAGATATATATATATATATGACGTGGATTAATGGGATGCTTATGTGGCATTTCCCTCCTCTTATATATAATGTAAAGATATATATATATATATATATATATATAGAATTTGGATCAAATGAAAACTAATTAAAGTTATAAAAATAAGAACCATTCAATAATCAATAGAATTAAAAGAAGTGGTAATAAATACATGGTAATTAATAAAAGAAATGAAAATTAAAAATATAACCATGAATGTAATATATGTATTTTTCATTTTTTATTTTCACCAAACATAAATGATCCTTTATTTTCAGAATATTGTACTATGACGCATCGGTTATTTTTAAGATATTGTACCACGACGCATCAGTTATTTTCGAGATATTGTACCACGCTCCATGAATTAATTTCAAGATATTGTGCCACGACGCATCAGGTATTTTCGAGATATTGTACCACGTGCATCAGTTATTTTTGAGATTATATCACGACGCATCAGTTATTTTTGAGATATTGTACCACGACTTATCAATTATTTTCGAGATATTTAACTAATAGATGGTGAAAAAAAGGAATGTAAGTAAAATATATTTTTATCTACATTTAATGATCATAATTTCATTCATTAATTATCATTCTTATTTAATACAACATAATAGATCCAACGGTGTATATTGGTTCTCATTTTAATACTTTTAAAAATTCTCTCACATTAACCCTCCTCTATATATATATATATATATATATATATATATATATATATATACATATATATATATATATATATATATATATATATATATATATATATATATATATATATATATATATATATATATATATATATATATATATATATATATATATATATATATATATATATATATATATATATATATATATATATATATATATATATATATATATATATATATATATATATATATATATATATATATATATATATATATATATATATATATATATATATATATATATATATATATATATATATATATATATATATATATATATATATATATCTTTACATTATATATAAGAGGAGGGATATGCCACATAAGCATTTTTAAATCCACGTCAGCATTTTTTTCGAACAAATCATGTAATCTTATTTTACTAAAAGATCTTCGATTCCTACAATAACTCAACTAGGCTTAGAAAAGATATCATCTAAAATTATCTCATATATTCGGGTTTTTATTTATTGGATATGTTTGGATGAAAGTTTATAAATATCAAATTGTTAATCCATCACCAACACCAACAGATTCTGATCATCTGTTCAGAACTTGGTCATGGGCTTCTGAGTCGTTAGCTTTCATCTGGGTTGGAGAACGTACCAAGACATCTGTTGCTCATCACACTGTCAGTTTATTGACATAAATGATAAAGGTAGATGATGATCAATTAGATCTCAAATTTTGCTTTAAGATTCTGTAAGCAAATCCAAAACACCCCGTACGTATGGTTAGGTCGTGTTTGTAACACACAGACATACACTCTCTTGGCTCCCTGAATTTATCATTTTATATCTCTTTTCCAGGTACGCAAACACCTCTTTTAAATTTAGTTTTATTTCAGTTTATTTTTTATTGATTTATTTTTAAGATTTCTTGCTTATAGTTTATGAAACTTAATCTTGAGGTATAAAGTTTCAACCTTTTAAGTTTTTTTATGTAAACAGTAATCTTCTTTAATTAACATTGTGTGCCGTTAGTACTAAACAAGTACTATATAAAACTTTGTGAAAATTTAGGTTAGATGGAGACACTGTAGCTTCCCAACTGCCCGAAGCTGATTCGATCCCAGACTGTTTCTTTGACAGCACACCAGACCCTTTAACCCCGTCTCCTGCGACGCCTGAACAAGAAGATGATGTGAATGATTAAGTGAGAGAGATGGTTTGGTGGTGGATGGTTTTCAGTCATATGATGGCGACGATATAAGTTTTGAGCAAGGGAGGATTTTTGCTGTTGAGTTGCCCGAATTGGTCGAAATTGATACATGCTTTAACACCCCTAAATTTACACGCAGCGGAATACATCTTTGGGTGCTAAACAATGATACAACAACACATAATTTATAAAGAACGACTCGAAAAGAGAAGTTTTAGATTTATCGTTCCCAAAACATTCATCAGAGTAGCGTAATCCCAAGTAATCGTTACCAAAAGATAAGTTAAAACAACATATTAGCTTTTTTAAAAAATGGAACGATAAATAAATCAATGAGTTTGAACAACATAGCAGTGCACAACTTCATTCTCGTGACCTCCAAACTTCCACTTCTTGATTACCTGAAATACATGTGAGTAAAACAATCAGCAAAAATGCCGAGTGAATCTGTAGGTTTATGTAATCAATTTGAACACAAGCAAAGATTATAAGTTTGTGGCATGCTTATAAGCATCAAATAATAATTTGCATCAACAATGATAATTGTATATAGCATAAATTGCAATAAGCTCATGGAACCGAGCCTTTAGACACTCCCATATCAGTCTAATAAGACGAGAGATTTATTAATTGTCGGTTACCTCCAGATTATTGGTACATTGCCGTATACCTGACTTCTTAATACAATATGCTCAAACAGTGTGGAGGTCGGGCCTAAGCTTCTATGACAAGTCCACAAAAACTGAAACGGGGCGGCTTCCCCCATAGATCTATTAATTGTACTAGCGGTTAACCCATCATAGGTTAATTAACGGTCCATAATTGAGGTTTTAACAAAGGCAATCACTTAATGCAATTTAAAGGCAACCACGGGTCCATTCATAGAGGGACAAAGCATACCATAAAAATCTGTTGTTCTAAGTTTATAAAACATGTATTCCCCCTCGCGGGTTTAAAATCATTTAATAACTAGTATAAAGCGAGGCTATAGACTCACCTTAGTCAATAGTGGTAATGAGACGATCGCCGACGATAGATGATGCCTTTCAAACACGAGAACCGCAACCTATCAAATGAGGTGCGTTCATTAATAATAGACTCGAGAAATAAACCATACATAAGAATATAAAACTCGACTCATATAATCATGACAAACTCGAGAGAAAACGATACAAGTGATACTATTACACTCTCCTATATATTCATTTTATTATTCTATGTCTTTAATAAAAATCTGCCGGAACATACCGAATGTCCAAGCCGTTTTCCCATACTTAAACATATCAACTTTTTATGATACTACTCAGAGAACTCACTTAGTATATGTAGAAAGTCCTCCCAAGAGCCCATCAAAAGATTTTACTTCTAAAGTTCCCTGCCTGACTCATCTTTGAATCACAAAATCCGGACAGTTTAGTGACCTTGACTTACGAAACCATTTTGACCATTCTAAACAACCCCATTTGTAAAACCGCCACTTGATTCTAATAATAGACTCAAAATGCTAAACTTGGAGCCTGAGAACAGCCCTTGAATCATTTTGAAACTCATTTTATAGTCCCCGAGATTCGATCCAAATATCGACAACAATTTTCGGATTGTGTCAACACTCGTCTCCCGGTACACGAAAATCAAACTAGTGTATCTTCCACCTCGTTTGGAGTTGGAAGGCCTACTTTATATCATATCGAAGCTAACGAAATTCTCTACAACATAATCCAATCATATCATCCTATATTCAGACTTAAGATTTCCGAAAATGACCTCAAACCTACTGCCCAAAATTGACTATTAAAATCTCTTACAAAATCATGTTTTTGATCAATTCCAACAACTTTTGTCATCAACCTAAGCCCCTAATATCATCATAAACCAATCCTAACACTTGTATCATCATCAAAATCAAAAACCCAAAAATTAAAAATCAACTTTTTAGCAAAAACATAGCATGATAATCTTTTGATCATCACTACTAAAAAATGCATACAACAAATTTGGATCAAACATAACCAATTTTTCTTGAAAAATTTATATGGTTGCATGTATGAAAATTTTATACCAAATTGTAGCCCATTGAAATTCTAGGATGGGACTTTGCTTGATTTTGGAAGATTCAATGAAGAAGATCAAAAATTTGGAGAGTTTTGTTGATGGTGGTGTATGGCAAAAGGAAAGAAAAAGGGGAAGGAAGATGAATTTTTGGTGAAATGAATTTAAAAATGGAAATGATTTAGTGGAATTCATTTATATAGTGTAAGGTTAGGGTAGTTTTTGCCAATTTGTGATAGTTTTGGTCCAAAATGTAATAAAATAGTTTAAAAGGGTAGAAAATGTAAATTGTAAATTTTAAAATATTTACGAGTCTCGGGTTTCGTAAAAATACTAAAAAGTTTAAACGCACACGAAAAATAATAATATAACGACTCGATACGTAATTAAAACGATATCGTCGAAAATATTAAATATCGAAACGATCGATAATAAAATATAAAATTTTTGGCATCCGTCGGTATCGCGATCACTAGTAGTCCTCGTTACTCGTCAAAATATTAAAATATAATATTTAATATCGGTTTCAACTTAAACCGTTAAGCATAATAGTATTTAACGTTACGAAATACTACAAAATAATTGAAAATAGAATTAAATCATGACCTTATTTTTACGGGTTTTACATCCTCACCACCTTAAGGGAGCGACGTCCCGGCGCTCAACTCGCCTCATACACGAGTTGTTCACTACCCGGAAGGATGAGGGCATTCCTTATAAAGAAGTCTTCGTGTTCCCACGTGAATCTCGATCCACGATCTCCACTGGTTCTCGCAACATGTCGTCAAGTTGTATCTCACCAAAAAGAAATAAATAAATCCTTATCCACAAGTCACCCGTCAAGATCGACACATGAAAATTTTATGAATCACACGAAGCTCATTCGATAACAAGAATAGATGACAGGATTTTCGGGTATGTCCAGTTAAAAGGAAAGTTGCAATTTAAAGGATATCCATCGGCCGGATAGCCATGGACACACATCAAAAAGAACTAACAAGAAAAACATTTTCGTCATCGGAGGGTGCTCACACGCGGGTCCCTACTCAAAAGATAATACAAAGACACCATCTCACTTTTGCCAACGCGCATTAAAGTCTCAATAAACATCGTCGTTGAAAGTCAAAAAGATATTACATAATATATGTTCTACATGATCGGACGTCATCGGATGATGCCGTCTCAAGTTCTCACAACTTACGATCATTTGACTAGATTACATACCACATAAGTACATAAAAATAAAAGGTCGAACAATAACATCAAGTATAGATTTCCACCGTAAATCATCGAGAAAACCTTGAACGAACCCTTGATAATAACCAATTGATCTCAAGAGTCTTTCCACTTGCGGTGTCGGCTTCAACATAATCCTCGAGGTCATAACGAATTTATTAACTCCATTCATTAAGAGATTCGGTCCTCAATCATTCCACAAGTACACGCATAAATCCTGGTGACACTTATCGTTTCTTCTTATACACTGCTTCCCGAGATTCAATTTAAACTCAGAATAAAATAGTAATCTTCAATACGAGGAACAGAACGAGATAAAATGACTTCAATAAACGCATAAACGAACAAGATGTGGTAAAAATGATTTAAGATTAACGATCGACGAGGGATCTCGAATTACGTAACCGTAAAACATAATAATTCGTAATACTAGAAAAATGAGAGCGAAGAATAAATTAAATGTTAACATTAAAATAACGTTTGTCACAATTATCCGTCCTGGATTTGGTATTACCTTAAAACTCAGTTGAGGTACTTTCTTGATAAAGATGATACATCAAAAATAGAAGTAAAATAGTTTCAAAATTTATTTGGTCGTCTTAAGAAACTTTGAAAGAATGACATGAATTTATCAATTAAATTCGTATTGATGGTTACAATTAGAAAATATAATTTCCAAATAAAATCATTATTAGGAATATAAATTAAACTGGTAATTTCATTACGTTAAAAGTAAAGTATGATAATTCAATTTAGTTCAAAAGATATAGCATAATTTCATTTTAAACATTAGTTTTAGTTATACAAAAGATGATATATATATTTGACCTTCTACTTGTGATAGTTATTTTGATAATTAAAAATCATTGGAAAATGTAGACAAGTTCCATAAAATTATTATAATATGTTGTAGAAATACTTATAGGTGTTTATTATTTCAAAATAAATATGGAATATATTCGGGTTTCGAAATGTGACAAGATAACAAACGAATACGAATGGAAATAATGGTTAACAATCAGTACGAAATCAACGGTACAAAAGAGAACGAAGCAAATGTCGTATGAATTCTTAAAGAGAATAATAAAATAAAGGCGTCAATGGTAAGACGATAAGAAATAATAGATTAAGCAAGTTGTCAATTTTGTTAGTGCGGTCGGTAGTTCACCAACATCAACTCGTTAACTTAGCGGTAGTCGATACACGATCGGAAATAAGATCCATACAAAATTTTGATCAAAGAAAATTCCTAATAATCACTTGTAATTAAAATAAATCAAATGAACGATGTTAGTGTTTAAAGAGAGAAGTCAAAGCACGGTTCACAAAAGTAGATTTCAAGACAAACGAGAGTGACGGACGTCATCCCGGATATACGGAAATCACTCTAGTGATAATTCATTATTCACGTGCGAAGACATTCCAAAGATCTACCCAGTCGCATAAAGAAGATTGGACGAGAAGGAAGGATAAAACATCGAGACTTTTAGGTCATTTATCAACAGTCAATAATTAGACGAACGGTCAAAAGAAATCAGTTATAAGATAAAATAAAGTAACAAGTTGAAAAACGATCGTAGAGTAAAAACGTACTTATAATCACGTAATTCATCCAAGAGAAGGTAAGAAAACATATGCGGATGCATAGAAATTGTGCCACTTGCATAAAATATAAAGGTTTTCAAAACTTCTTTTCACTTTATTTCATTTTATTTATCTTTATCATAATTACAAGTAAAAAGTTGATTATTATCAAGATTTTTAAGGTGATTACTACTCAGCCTAGCATGGCTCCTTCTAAATTAGACATAGGTGATCAGGCCATGTATAATCTAGGAATAGCAATGCAGTGCTCAGTTTCGTCGAAAAGTATTACGTTTCTTATGTTTATATATAAACCATGCCATTTGTAAAATGGAATTTAAAAATAGTTTATAAATTTAAAGGATACAAGTAATTTGTGAGATACTCAATAAGCAACTTTTAATGTTACGAAAAGTATTAAGACCAAAGTAAAAACAATTAGTGAAAATAATCGTAAAACAATATCAAATTTATTTATAAGGTGACATTATGACAACGTATAAAGTAGTCAAAGTTTTGCAAAAAGTGGCAAATAGTAGCTCATAAAACAACCAATGAAATGGTTACAAGTTGTTAAGTTTTCAAAGGGTTATAAGGTTTAGATGAAAACGTCATGAGATACGCGATAAGAATGTCAACGAAGAATGTGAAGGCAAAACTTCAAAACTCAACTTCAAATCAGTGGAAGGTTAAAAGAAAAAATAAAAATAATATCGAATGACAAAAGAGTCATATATATGAAAAGAATAAAACAATCCACATGTGTATTCTATGTAAGATACTCGACACAACATGCTTTTAAGAAAGTATATTATTCGTTTTCAAATTACCCCATTATTCTGGTAATTGCTAATCCTGTACTGTTTCTATTTTTAAACATTTTCACATGCAACTAGTATTCGTTAGTTGTAAAATAATATTTGTTAAAATTTTACGATCTCAAATGAAATCAAAACAGCTTAGAAACATTTAAAACTCATGTTCTGAATTTTCTATCAGATTTAACTTTTAAATATGAGCCGATTAATTGACCCGATAAGCGACATCTCCAAGACTCGGAGTCTAAAGCATTTTGATGCAAAACGACGTTTCAGACGACTTTCTAGTTTTACCCGAGACTTGAAACCGAATGTAAAATGACCAAAATACCCCTGCAAGTTCTGTGCAGGTTTTACTGTTTTATTTTAAAAACACAGGTTTTACTTTTAAGTTTTGACCTGTTTATACTGCCCCTACAGTTTCTGCATAAAGTGTATTTTTCGACACTTCTTAACGGCTCAAAATATATACATATATACACACATGTCTTGTGGATTTTATAACAACGAAAAATAAATCTCGTAATGAGCATCAAATAATATATAGCATGATGAATGATAGAAAATGCTTCAAGGTATTCAACACGAAATTTAGGAAGCAAAACGGTGAAAGACGTTCGTAATTTAGATTTCAAAATGCACTGTAGGCAAATCTCCTTGGTGCCACGATTGTCAAGAACACAAAACATAACTAGAAAAGAATGGAACATTAACGAGTTGCATTCCGGGAGCAAGAAGGTTAATGAAAAACAAATGATACAATTTTATATAAGTAAAATCGTATTCCAATTCTAGTGCCATAATCTAGACGATGATTTATAAAATGACGATGATGTTACCGAGATATAAGTGAACAATACAGTTCGGAGTCGATACATATAAATGTCAACGAATTAAATCTTCGCATGTCGTGTAAAACGATGATAAAAATCAATAAAATATTATGAAAAACCATGGTATTATTCAACACTATTTTAAGAAATGTTTCAAAATGTATGACTCACACGATAGCGGTTAGTCTATTCCAAGGACACATTGAGTTACACAATGGTCTGGAGATTACGTTAAAAGACGTCCAAGCACAAATAGCCGGAAGACGATTTGAATATCTATATAGATATCACAAAGGGTTAAGCAATAAAAGTAACGCGCGTAGATGAAGTTATGTAAGGTCATAATATAAAAATTTTGCAATAAAAGCAATTTAAATACTTCAAAAATAAATACAGAAAGATCATGAAATTCATTGTATTTATTTAAGTTAATCATTAATAAATGACAAACTTTTATCGAAAAGTTTAATGAAATAAATATATATCGATAAAGGGATCCTAGATATAAATATATATCCATAAATGGATCATAGTATTTATTTATAAATACTTGCCAATAAGGTATACGTAATAACGCATACTAAAGTGGTAATCCCAGAAGTAGCTTGAACCTGAAGTCACGCGAAGTCCGGTGCACATGACTCTTTGAAAAATAAAAACTGACAGTTATAGTTTAGGTTTTTAAAATAAAGACCTAGTTCTCTATAACTCATGGCTCTGGTACCAATCTTTAACACCCCCAAATTTACACGCAGCGGAATACATCTTTGGGTGCTAAACAATGATACAACAACACATAATTTATAAAGAACGACTCGAAAAGAGACGTTTTAGATTTATCGTTCCCAAAACATTCATCAGAGTAGCGTAGTCCCAAGTAATCGTTACCAAAATATAAGTTAAAACAACATATTAGCTTGTTTAAAAAATGGAACGATAAATAAATCAAAGAGTTTGAACAACATAGCAGTGCACAACTTCATTCTCGTGACCTCCAAGCTTCCACTTCTTGATTACCTGAAATACATGTGAGTAAAACAATCAGCAAAAATGCCGAGTGAATCTATAGGTTTATGTAATCAATTTGAACACAAGCAAAGATTATAAGTTTGTGCCATGCTTATAAGCATCAAATAATAATTTACATCAACAATGATAATTGTATATAGCATAAATTGCAATAAGCTCATGGAACCGAGCCTTTAGACACTCCCATATCAGTGGAATAAGACGAGAGATTTATTAATTGTCGGTTACCTCCAGATTATTGGTACATTGTCGTATACCTGACTTCTTAATACAATATGCTCAAACAGTGTGGAGGTCGGGCCTAAGCTTCTATGACAAGTCCACAAAAACTGAAACGGGGCGGCTTCCCCCATAGATCTATTAATTGTACTAGCGGTTAACCCATCATAGGTTAATTAACGGTCCATAATTGAGGTTTTAACAAAGGCAATCACTTAATGCAATTTAAAGGCAACCACGGGTCCATTCATAGAGGGACAAAGCATACCATAAAAATCTTGTGTTCTAAGTTTATAAAACATGTATTCCCCCTCGCGGGTTTAAAATCATTTAATAACTAGTATAAAGCGAGGCTATAGACTCACCTTAGTCAATAGTGGTAATGAGACGATCGCCAACGATAGATGATGCCTTTCAAACACGAGAACCGCAACCTATCAAATGAGGTGCGTTCATTAATAATAGACTCGAGAAATAAACCATACATAAGAATATAAAACTCGACTCATATAATCATGACAAACTCGAGAGAAAACGATACAAGTGATACTATTACACTCTCCTATATATTCATTTTATTATTCTATGTCTTTAATAAAAATCTGCCGGAACATACCGAATGTCCAAGCCGTTTTCCCATACTTAAACATATCAACTTTTTATGATACTACTCAGAGAACTCACTTAGTATATGTAGAAAGTCCTCCCAAGAGCCCATCAAAAGATTTTACTTCTAAAGTTCCCTGCCTGACTCATCTTTGAATCACAAAATCCGGACAGTTTAGTGACCTTGACTTACGAAACCATTTTGACCATTCTAAACAACCCTATTTGTAAAACCGCCACTTGATTCTAATAATAGACTCAAAATGCTAAACTTGGAGCCTGAGAACAGCCCTTGAATCATTTTGAAACTCATTTTATATTCCCCGAGATTCGATCCAAATATCGACAACAATTTTCGGATTGTGTCAACACTCGTCTCCAGGTACACGAAAATCAAACTAGTGTATCTTCCACCTCGTTTGGAGTTGGAAGGCCTACTTTATATCATATCGAAGCTAACGAAATTCTCTACAACATAATCCCATCATATCATCCTATATTCAGACTTAAGATTTCCGAAAATGACCTCAAACCTACTGCCCAAAATTGACTATTAAAATCTCTTACAAAATCATGTTTTTGATCAATTCCAACAACTTTTGTCATCAACCTAAGCCCCTAATATCATCATAAACCAATCCTAACACTTGTATCATCATCAAAATCAAAAACCCAAAAATTAAAAATCAACTTTTTAGCAAAAACATAGCATGATAATCTTTTGATCATCACTACTAACACATGCATACAACAAATTTGGATCAAACATAACCAACTTTTCTTGAAAAATTTATATGGTTGCATGTATGAAAATTTTATACCAAATTGTAGCCCATTGAAATTCTAGGATGGGACTTTGCTTGATTTTGGAAGATTCAATGAAGAAGATCAAAAATTTGGAGAGTTTTGTTGATGGTGGTGTATGGCAAAAGGAAAGAAAAAGGGGAAGGAAGATGAATTTTTGGTGAAATGAATTTAAAAATGGAAATGAGTTAGTGGAATTCATTTATATAGTGTAAGGTTAGGGTAGTTTTTGCTAATTTGTGATAGTTTTGGTCCAAAATGTAATAAAATAGTTTAAAAGGGTAGAAAATGTAAATTGTAAATTTTAAAATATTTACGAGTCTCGGGTTTCGTAAAAATACTAAAAAGTTTAAACGCACACGAAAAATAATAATATAACGACTCGATACGTAATTAAAACGATATCGTCGAAAATATTAAATATCGAAACGATCGATAATAAAATATAAAATTTTTGGCATCCGTCGGTATCGCGATCACTAGTAGTCCTCGTTACTCGTCAAAATATTAAAATATAATATTTAATATCGGTTTCAACTTAAACCGTTAAGCATAATAGTATTTAACGTTACGAAATACTACAAAATAATTAAAAATAGAATTAAATCATGACCTTATTTTTACGGGTTTTACACATGCACACAAGGAGAGAAACGCTGAACCGTCAACTGGAAACCATGTAAACAAAAGGAACCTGTCAATGTTATAAAAATGTAACATTTTTTGATTTTACAATTTTTAAATATTAGGCACTTTATTTTGGAGTTCAGCTATTAAGTTAAAATGTAATTTTTGTTGCAGCGGTTAAGCAAGGAGCTGAGATGCAAGTAGCTAATATACATCAAGTCGTATCATCAGAGAGTTCTGGATAAAGAAGAAAAGTATTTAGTAATAATTTTTTACCAGTTAATTAATAAAGATATTCACAGTCCCAGAACGAATGAAGCTATGATACAATTTATATCCCGTGAACTTGCAACATTTTAGCTAGCCAAGTCCATAAAGTAATATACATCATAAGGGTTTTTTTTGAACGGCGAGTTAGTAGTTAGTGATTCGAGCTTACAGTGACATCCAATTGGGCAGTATGCAAGCATCGAACCTTCTCCTTAGGGGATAAACCCCACTCCTGCTTCTTAATTCGGGCCCCTGAAGGTTCTTGGTGAGACTCGAACTCGAGACCTCTCCAAGAATACCTCCCCAAAGTTACCTTTGGTGTCCAAGAATATAGATCATAAGTATACTTAGTCCTATTTATTATTGACAGATTATATTCTAAGAACTCTTTTTTGTATATCAGGTGATCACATTGTGTTATCCTGAGGCTTTCAACACGACTACTGGTCTATTGCATTGGAGTTGCTTCAAAAGGCAAGGTACGCAGAGGCTTTTTAAGATATTGTTAAGGCAATTGATATTTGTTTGTTTTGTAAGATATTGGTAAGTTGGGTTATAAATAGGATTTTGGATACTAGAATTGAAGGTGAGATGTTTTTAGAGTTTTATTAGTATTTCAATGTTTGAATTTTGTTAGGGCAGAATACGTAGCTAATCTGTATGCCAAATAAGAATCTATAAGTGACGTGACCATTTAAGAAACACTAATAGCACTTCCAGCGCTGTAGTCTGTTGAACGCAGATAAGTATAAACACTACATTATATTTACTGGAACACATGATGGCAGTCAGTAACTGTTAGAGGATAAATATGACCCAACCCGACATGTGAAGTGACTTCTTTAAATAAGTTAGTTAATTAAAATGCTATTAGATGTTGGTGCTGATCCAAATTTGATTGATGTTAATGGGGATCGTCCCGTGGATGTAGTTGTGGTTTTACCAAAGCTCCCTCATGAAAAAGACCCTCGGAGAACTTCTTGGAGCCGAGGTTTAAGTACCCGATTTAAATCCAGATCTTGGAGCAGATGTTGAAGTGTCAGTTCTAAATCTAGATCTTGGAGCTGATGGTGAAGTTCCGTTTTAAATCAAGATCTTAGAGCTGATGGTGAAGTGCTTGCTTTAAATTCCGATGATGGAGCTGATGGTGAAATGCTCGCTTTGAATCAAGTTCTTGGAGCTGATGGTGAAATACCTGTGATGGAACGAGATCTGAACCCACCATATCCTGAAAATGGCTCTCTTGAAAACAGATACCCAGGTTCTCCAAGAAATCTGACTTTTAATGATACCAAGAGAGAGTACCCTGTTGACCCATCATTACCTGACATCAAGAATAGTATCCACTCAACCGATGAGTTCAGGATGTACTCCTTTAAGGTTCGACCATGTTCTCGTGCTTACTCTCATGATTAGACTGAATGCCCTTTTGTGCATCCAGGTGAAAACACGCGCAGACGTGATCCAAGAAAGTACCATTACAGCTGTGTCCCGTGTCCTGACTTCTGAAAGGAACGTATAGAAGAACTGACATGTGTGAATATGCTCACGGTGTTTTTGAGTGTTGGCTACATCCTGCTCAATACAGGACTCGCCTTTGTAAAGACGAGACCAACTGCAATAGACGTGTGTGTTTCTTTGCTCACACACAAGAAGAGCTTCCCCCATTATTTGTGTCTACACTTTGCTGCAGCTATGAGTGTGATGCCGGGTTCAGGGCCTGGAGGGATTTCATCTTTTACACCACCCATGTCTCCATCTGGTAATGGTATGTCGAGTATAAATTTGGCTCAACCGAATGTCCCATCATTACATTTACCAGGAGGCATTCTTCAATCAAGCCGTTTAATATCTTCATTAAATGCTCGTGACATGCCATCTGATCAAGAATTGAATCTTCAGCTTTTAAACGAGCTGTTAAGGAAACAAAGATCAATTTTAACCCCTACAAACTTAACGACATCTTTGCAGCTGAGAGCTCGTCTCCTAGGTTTTCTGACCAACCTGTTTTTTCACCCAGACACAATGCATCAGTATTTAATCAGTTTCAGCAGCAATAGAGTATGTTGTCACCAATTAACACAAACTTTCCACCAAAAAGCGGGCCTTTTTTGGTTCAGTCTCCATGAAGGATGTCACCTAGAAGCGTTGACCCTATTTATTCAATGAGCTCTCGGATTTCTATATTGGCAACAACAATTCAAGAGTTTAAGCTCACATGAACTTAGATCAAGATCTGGGTTCATCATGGGTGGTTCGAGTGAGGGTCTTGGCCCTTGGTCTCAATGGGGTCTCCTGGTAATGAGAAACCTGATCAGGGAGTTAATCCAGATGAATTTTGTAAGCTTAGGAGGTCACCGTCCTTTGAGATTAATGGTGGGAACACCGGAGAAGAGACTGATCTGTCGTGGGTTCAATCACTTGTGAAAGAAAACACGAGATGAAGGAAAAGGTGGGAGCTTATGGCGGTGGGTCATCTTCTGTTGACGACGTTGGTAGTGAAGGTTTAAACACACAGATTGAACAAGTCGGGTTGGGTCATGTTTATACACTAAAAGTAACGACTTTCCCGTTACTGGTGCATATAAATTAATTAACTGGTACATGATAACATAATCCTTGGTTTATTAATTTAACTGGTACTAAAAATGTAACTTAAATATATTTTGAATTTCTTAATTTTTTACCAGTTAATTAATAAAGATATTCAGAGTCCCAGAACAAAAGAAACTATGATATGTTGTAAATTAATATTCATAATTAAACTATAGTCAACCGACCGAATGTGACAACAAAGAAAAATGTAATATCTTACGACTATATATAAACCAGTTAATTAGGCACAATTAATTAACCAGTTAATCCACCTTAAAAAATTATATATAGACAAAGGATTATGTTATCATGAATAAGATGGTTGAGAACAGAGGTATATAAATCTTTGGACTGCTCGCACTAAAAAACTAAATGGTTCCAGCTTGGAAGCAAATGCGTAACTACTTAGCCCCGATGATAGCCTTGCAGAGATAATAAGGAATATGTGTGCAGCTAGATAATATGTGTGCAGATAGACTTGATGGCGCTCTGGATCACATATTCAGAACATCTCAGGTATTTCCAGTTATTATTTCGTAGGAGTGGCAAGATGGTCAGGTGATCGGTTGGGTCACATGTTATAGCAGGTTTAGATGGAAACGAACCACATCGGGTTGGTGGACATGGAAACTTTTTTTTGTTCTATAAGTTTTTTGGGAAATAAATTTCTTAATTATAAAAGCGAAAAAAATTGTTACAATTTTAATAAAAAAAAAATTAATACCGATTAGGACCGCTGAATATCACTTCATGCATTCTAATTTGATTGCTTTAAGACATTGTTCAAATACCATGAGATATCATTTGTAATATGTGCAGTACATTAGCAGTAAGGATAGTTTTCTTTTATTTACATGTAACAAGAATTGGTATACCCAGAAACTGATTACTTATGTTATCTTTTGCGTATACATAAGAAACATATCGATCTTTCGTGATTTGCAGGTATAAAATTTGCATCTTATTTAAGACTTCTAATATTATCTTGAGTCACACATATATATCAAACCAAAGTTCATTTAATTTAAATATTTCGCACCTAATCTATATTTGATCAATCCACCACGGACACTGATAATCAGGGATTCGATGAATTAGGCCATCTTACTAAACCCAGTTACCATTTACTGAATGATTATCTTTTTAGGAAAGTGATGTCAGGTAATATTGTATTTTTGGTTTCGACGCCGAGGTCATTTTGACCGCATATCTCGCAATTGTAATGAAATATGCACAAGGAGAACTATTTGAACGAATATGTGATGCTTGTCAGTTTCCATAACATGAGGTGTGTAGCTAATTCAATAACTTTCTTTGTATAAAGTATCAATGAGACAGGGAATTGAATATGGCGGATAGTGTTTGTTGAAGGCACCCAATGTTTTCAGACCCGGTCGATCCAGCTGGTCAACTGGTTGATCCGGTTCCGATAAAAAACGGGTCATATTAATGAGGATTTCATATTTTCGAAACCCGGCTAGACCCTCCAGATGATTTGAGGTGATCCGGATCAAACCGGTTCTCGGGACCCGACCGGGTTTCGATTTTTTCGTGTTTGTTTGGAAAAAATTATGTAAAGTTTTTATATATTTGCAATGAAATTTTATTTGTACATGTTATATTGGTTGGTAATAGTTTGTATATTTAACATACGGACCCGGCAACTCGACAGAATCAATTTAAAAACAAGTTTTTAAAACATTGCATGCACCACGTATCACATGTGTTCAATTTGTAAGGTTTCCTTTGTGTATACTATATTATGTATATCAACAATTAAGGTGAAATTTATTCTATACATAATGCTATTAACTATTTTAAAAGAAAAAAATTCACGAATGCACAAACGCATATATAGAGGAAGCTACACTGAAGGCAATAATAATCACTTGATCCTAAACCGACCCTATAAATTATGAGGTTATCAGGTTTTGGTTCAAAACAAGTCAAATTAAATTGGATTGAGTTGTCGAGTTGTTATCGGGTTGTGAAGAGTTCATGCCGAAACATAAAATAGAGAACAGTGAATTAAATTTTGTCTCATCAAAACATTTGAAGTACTCTTTTGTCATATGTGAATAAATTTCTGTCTCATCGAATAATTTAAAGTACTCTTTAGGCATATATCAACTATATTATGTTGTTACATTAATGACTTGCTGATGCAAACTTGCTAATCATCATAACCAATTTGAAGATGCAAAGTTGGTAATTCAAATATAGAGACGCACCTTCTAATTTTTTAATTTTTTTTTTGGAAAGCTCAGTAATTAAGAACTAAAACTAATGCTATCTATGTCTTACTTTTATTGTTTTTATTTGAATTTTTGAAATTTTATTTTTTCAACTTTGATCTTTAATAAGTTTATTTGTGTTATATAATACTTGATAAAAATAATATTAAAGAAAATATTTTTAAAAACTAATCCATTCATATAACACAAACCAAAGTATTTAAAATCAAAGTTAAAAAAAATAATAATTTAAAAGTCAAATGAGGACAATTAAAGTAAGACAAAGAAAGTATATAAGACAAAAAAAAAATCAGGTCAACTCAATAACTTTATAACAAATTATTTAAACCCCAACCCGACCATATTAAGCTTTGGGTTTGTTGTGTTGACTCGATAAGCTAAGTTGAACCCGAATCAACCTGATTTTATAAGGCTTTATCGGGTTCGGGTCAGATCGGGTTGACCCATTTAACACCCTTATAATACGATATAACTTTAATGAGTTTGTCTTATGAGAAATGCTACACTCACTCAAATTTTACAAAAAAATCTTCACACAATAACTTGTCATTGTTTTAGTTGGTGGTTTGTTTTTTAACTTCTCTTTCTTCTCTTTTATTAAACCAATCAAAACATAGACAAGTAATTGTGTAAAGATTTTTTTTGTAAAACTTATGTGAGTGTAGTATTTCTCTTGCCTTATATTGTAGATGATACCTTATTTTCTTAATTTTTTAACTTTTATTTTACAAGGCTTAGGATAAGAATAATGCCTCGAATATGGGATTTAAAGGAATAATTTTTTTTATAAAGGATTAGCTAACTTGAATGGATACTATATGGCGAACGTCTAGATGCCGTCATCAGTTTCCCTTAATATCTTTGGACTAACTTCGCTCACTTTATGTGACAAATCTAACATTTTCAGGTAGTAAAATATTTTCTCGTATAATATTTTGAAACTTATTTTTATGTTGGTTGACGAACTCACAATTTACGGATTTAAATTTGGGCTTACGTGCATAATTTGGCGTCTTTTACGACTAAACCGGAAACCTTAGGATTACGTATTTACGTTTTTGAACTCCGTTTTTGATGAGACAATTTTTATTGGATTCGTTTTGTGACGGTGATTCATAATTTATAAAAACGTTTTTCGTAAAACGACCCGAGGGCACGCAAATCGAGAAAACTAGAATCGAGAAATACCCGTAAACTAGTGAGATGGGACAAAACACTTTGTCCCACCCCACTAGCAAAATGGGACGGCCAACATGACACCACACCATCAAGGTGGCATCATGTTAGCTAACTTATCCAAGTGTAAGCTTTAGCTTACATTTCAAGCTTACCATACCACTAACTAGTCAAAACTAGCTACTTGTTTCCTTTCCCTCATTTCCTACATGCAACTCAACACCAAAAACTCTCTCAACTTTCCCTTTGTGTCGTCCCAAATAAGCCAACAAACACCATTCTTGATCTTTTCTAGCCATAAACCACATGTTTACTAGTCCTATTAAGGTGTTCTCTTGAAGCCTTGATCATTTGGTGGCCATATTAACAACTTTGGAGGTGATTTGCTTGTGTCCTAGGGCTGATTTTCCAACCTATGTTCTTGATATTTGATGGTCTTGGAGATACTTGTTGTGTTCATCAAGTTCTTGCCTTCCTAAAACAAGAAATCCACTTGGATTGGTAAAGAAGATCATCCTCTACATTTTTCTCTTATTATTTTGTAAAGAACAAATGTATTTTCTTTCATTTTGTATATGTATATGATGTATATATGATGATAAAAATGTTGTGTGGGGATCAAGTGTTGATAAACATGCTTAAAAATGATGATAACCATAAGAAATGAAGCTAAAATCTTGACTATTTAGTTGGCTGTATAAAAACAGTAGATAACTAAAAGATGAACTGATATAATTGCATGGTTTGATCTATTTACAGTAAGTAGATGATGTTATACACATGTGAGAGTTGGCCATGCAATGGAATCAAAATAATGAGTGAGATATGATCAAAACAAGTTACGTGGTGTAATCTGAATAAGCAGTTTTGTAGGGACTGTTAAGGCAACTTAAACTCAAAATGGGCAGTAGCTATAACTAAGTTATATGTAGCACATATTATGAAGATATTGTCATCCAAAAATGAGCTTCTAAGTCATTGTAGAACTCTAGATATGATAAAAATGGTGAATATGAAGTTAAAAATCAGATTTTGAAAATAATGTTTATTATTATTATATAAGCACTCACATTATAATTTATAAAATGTAAAATATAAACCCACTAACTTATAAAACTTATTTATATAAATGTATAAAAGGTTAATTAAATGGGTAAATTATATAAATGGTGGTAAAACAATATTTATAAGTAATAAAAACTATAAACTTGATTTTTACGACTTTTTCGGCTATCGCCTTGAAATTAACGTTTTTCGCCAAATAAAACTTAGACGACCAAACCCGTCTAATGTAAAGTTTATAAAAGTTGTATACTGATGTATAAGAAACTAATACAAGTAAAAACCGATAAAACCCGAACTATCAGAATTACGGACATTTACGAGCTAACTAAACCTATTGGACTAATAATTAGACTTAAAAAGATAAAAACTTATAAAAAGAGCTTATTGGGCTTAACCCATTTGGGCCCAACATGAAAGATATATATACTGATCATATAGGTATAAAATGGATAAAAACAAGTTAAAGAACTTATAAAAGACTTAATAAACTTAAAATAGGTAAAATCGGTAAAACTAGTGAACTAGTAAGACGTTACCAAAACGTAAACAGTAAAATGAGTAAACAAGGATTTATAAACCCACTTGATCATCATCATATGTACAAAATCATCATATGTATATTGTTATTTTGATAAAAGTCATTGGACCGAGTCTAAGACCGATTATTATTTATATAGGTTTCCGTGACCGAAGCACGCCCGTAGCCGATAATCCGCCTTTCATTAACAACGTGAGTTCATAGCCTCACACTCTTTAAAATGTTTTATAAATTGATTTGTAAACCCACGAGGGAGATAACATGCTAGATTTTTATAAAAATAGAACTCAAGTAGTCCCGATTGTATGCTAAATGATATGGACCCAAATGATGCTATGACCCTATATTCGAGACTAAAAGGATTATTAGTAGTTAGGTTATGTCACTTAAAGTCCCATTAGCATGAATTGTGAACTATCGGGTTTTGGTAGACGCTTATGCATTTGATAGTACTATTTGGGGACGATCACCCCAGTTCGCGCCTTGACGGTTGATCCCCGTCGTACCACATTGATTGGTAAGCGAATTTATGTATGAGAAGATTCCATAGCGTGATTTTTGTGACGACACGCTAACTTAGATGGGCAAATTGTTTGTCGGGTTCGCGGCCCGCTGTTTTCACAGTAAGGTAACAATGTCATGCGGCTAATAATAATCCTAATACAATATAAGACATAAATAATAAACGACAATGAGGCTATTACGATGAATATATTACCTATCATGGTAATATAGAGACTACGGTCTCATGGACGGTTTCAGATGTATGCTTGATTTATATATTGCCTGACTAGCAATATGTGGACTTACTTCCGATATTATACTTGTGTTCTGATTTTAAATGAATGTAAATGATTGTTTTATATAACGGTTTTCATTAAACTCTATGAATTCACTCGGCATTCGCTGATATGATTTTTGCATGTTTTCTATCTCAGGTGCTTGAAGGTAATCCGGATGGAGATCGACTCTGATGGCCCACACTTAATATTAAAAATGTTCATTCGATCTGTGTTTTGTAAACTTAATGACCTGTATAATTTGGGACCTTGTGACAACCGGGAAATATCTAGACTTTAAATAATAATAAGTTGTATTATTTATTAATCGAAATTCGTTTTCGAGAGATATCAAAGTCATTTGATTCGAAAACGGGAGTTTGTTTTATATACTGTAAAAGACTGCGCAAAATCTAAGAACTGACGCGATACAAATTAAATTTATATTTAATTATTTAGAAATATTTGATAAAAAAAAATAAAAATTTATTAAACTATCTGATAATTTCATTTTAATTTTAAAACCGCACGTTGAAAACGAGATCAATCGAGCTGAATGTTATTTTTCTTGGAGCACAACTATAGTTAACCAATATATAATAACTATTTTAAATATAAATATATTTACCGATTACGAAAAGTTTGTTGAACAAATACTCTAAATTATTAGAAAAATCATTTTAAAATCAATGGTGCAATTTTCGGTAAACGAATCTAATTTTATCTAACTCAAACGAGTCCCGAACCATGCTTAAGCATAAATGAAGAGAAATGTAAGTAAATAAGTTACAATACAAACCCCCAACTATTTTAAATATTACACTTAGTTTTAAAACTTTTAAATATAGGTATATATAGCTTCCAAATTAGGGTTTTCATCATAACCTAACCCTAACCCTAATAAAACACACACTACTCCCTCTATTATGTCCAGCCGTCACTTTTTCGGCCAAGATTTCCGGCGACCGGAATTCGTCAACCACCACCACCACAGAAATAAACCACTACCATATCCTATATATAACAACATCAGAACCACGAAGCACCACCAATCACCATGGATGTCACCATCACTCGCGACTTCTTCATGACACGACCCACCAGCCACCATCGACACCACCAACCACCAACCGCAATATAACACCACAACGACCAGCCACCCGTCATCATTTACATTACCATCATCACACCGTCACCATGGTTCTTATCATCATCATCACCATGTAATCACCACTATGCAACCATCACCACCAGCATCACATTTGTGACCACCCACTCCAACCACACGCGATCTCTTAGTCGTGAGCAACATCAACAGCCGTATGTTACCACCATCATTTATTGTACACTATCGCCTCCACACCTCGAAACCACCATCAGCCGCACCATTAAGGTGTCGTGCTTGTGGTTGTACCGTCGTTCCCTTTATTCCCTCGATTAGCCGACTGTAAAACACACCAGTAGGGTGTGTGTTATGCGAATCCAACCAGCAGGGGGTGTTTGGTATTGGTAGAAGACGAAGGCTGCGTTTGGTTTCATAGGAAACTAGTAAAAGTGGTTTTGATTCAATCTACAACATCCACGAAGGGCATCCCGATCTGAGCTTATGACCAGCGAGGGTGCGTTTGGTTTATTATGGACATCCAGTGGGTTTGGTTCAGCAGCACCAGCGGTAGGGTGCCTTTCGGTTCAATAAAACAACAGTAAGGGGCGTTTGGGTCTGCAGGTTAGCGTTTAAGGTGTGTTTGGTTTGCTGTTTAACAGCAGCAGGGGCGCTTGGCTCAGTAGAAAAGCTGTCAGGGAGTGTCTGGGATTTGCAGCAGGAGTTAGGGGTGCGTTTGGGATAACAGCAGGGTTTATATGGGCGCGTGTCGTGCAAACAGTCCGACTATGAAGGGGCGTTGGGGTTTGCTGATTTTTAGTGTTCGAGTACGCTGGGACGCGGGTCGTCGAGAGTTCAAAGTGTCGGGAACGAATTGATCTCATGGTTCGTTGTGGTTTAGAAATCGGCTAATAACGTCCCTAACTTTATTTATTATTTAAATCGGATTAAATAGTGGTATACATATATAAATATATATTTTTGGTTAAATAAATATATCGAACACTACCGTTATCACGTGAACTATAAGAATGATCATATGTTTAGAGATGCGTCTAAATAGCCCATCTCGGGCGTTTGGCATTTGGTTTACACACATAGGTTGTGTTTGGTTATTACTTAACTATAGTGTGTTATTTATTATAATTGGATATATGTTAAAACACGATTTGTGTAGCGTAGATTGTTTGGACAAATGGAAAATATTGAGAATTGGTTAATATGGGAAAACGTGGTAGAAATGAATTGGTCATGTCGAAATTTTTATAAAATTCTATACTTTATATTCTGTTAGGTACAAACTACTATTATATTTGTAAATCGGCAAATAAGTAAATACTATTATATTTGTAAACCAATAAAATAAATAATTACTATTATATTGTAGACATATGAAATAAATGGATTCTATTGTATAGATAAACTGATGAAAGTTATACTTCTACCTAAAATTTACAATTATTTATTAAGTGATGATTTTCTTAAAAATATGTCGGACTATGTTGTTTAATTATTTTTGTCACGATCATTATACAATAACTATAAAATAAATATATACTTTGATTTATTTTGTAAGATGGTTGTCTCTATTAGATAATTCAACGTAAGAATTATATCATCGTCTGGTTATACGTAATGAGTACGGAATACATTACGTATTTTGTGTGTGCTTAATTGATTAATTTTATTTAACCAACCACCGAACTATTATAATTTAGAACTTAACTATTTTATCAACGGGTCACGTTGATATACACATGTATCGAGAACTCAAATATACATTTTCTTAAGTTATTGGATTTAGCCGATTAGTTAAACCACAACACCATGACCGAGCCGTATCGATTTCCGTTTCTACTGAGCGTATTGTTAGCATCACTATTATTCGCGCTACTTCGTCGAGGTGAGTTCATACCCCACCTTTTCTTGCTTTGAATTGAGTTATAAATGTTTTATAATTGCTCTTTGGGGGAGGTACATGCTTGGTCATAAACTACTTATAAACTTGCTTGGTTGTCAGAAACTGATATTAAACTTGTTTGGTTGTCTATAACTGTTTATAAATTACTTGATTGTCATGATCTAATGTTAAGCTTACTTGGTTGGTCATAAACTATCTTTAAACTGGTTTAATTGTTACGTGCGGAGTGGTTAACTCCATTAATTGTTACTTATTAATGCTGATACTAAAATTTCTATTGTGATTTTCATAGCCCAAAACTTTAACTGCTTTTTACTGATTCTCGGGTAGAGACAATGGTTGCAAGAATGAACACAAGTGCATATCTCTTTTATGTATTGGTCTAAGTCCCACTTTAACCCAATTACTTTGGCCCATTATCATGAACCGTTAATTTCAGACCGGATGACCGGTCGAAAGCGCGAATGTTATGGATAGATCTATCGGGGTTGACGCCCCTGTCCGGCTTGGTCCAACAGAGGACAAGCGGGCACAGTTTCATTTGAGTCTGTGGACGGATGTCGTGGGTTAGGCATCCGTAGGGGCTACATTATATGATTATACTACCGGTGTTGTTAACGCTTCGGTGTCATGAGCTTAGACAATAATAAATGCCTTATTTTATTTAGTGACTTTGTATTTGTTATATTGTCACCAAGTGGTTGGAAAATCTTGTGGTTCATTAAACAATTTTATTCTATTGGAAAACTTTATTATTTATCAGTGAGCTTTGCTTTTATCAGAATACGCTAACTATTATCTGTGAACTCTGTTTTATCTATAAACTCTATTTATTTCATGTGAATACTGTTTTATTAGAAAACACAATTTATTTTCCGCGAACTTTGTCTTATCAGAAACTCTACTTATTTTAGTGAACTTTGTTATATCAGTAAACTCTCGGCTTTTATAAATAAACTCTGTCTTTATCAATACACTTTGAAATTGTCAAAGAAAGTTTATTTAACAGAAACTGTGATTTTTAAACTCTTATATTTTACTGCAAGGCGCAATGGTCGGTAAAACTCTAATTTTTCATAAACGTTTTAAAACAAACTTATGAACTCACCAACTTTATGTTGACATTTTAAGCATGTATTTCAGGTACTTGACTATGTGGATTATTTGGAGTCTACTTTGTGGTTTTTGGCATGTAGAGGTCGTTCTCGGATCAAGCTCTCGATTACTCATGAAGTCACAAGTCCCCAAAGCAAGTCTTCTGCTGCAGTGAATTTGGGGGTGTGACAGACCTGTTGTACGCTTTTGAAACTTTTTATCGAATGAATGTTTGTTAAACCTTGTACAACCATTTTTATGTGTTGTCTATGATTGGAGTTATTGTGCTATCCCGTAACACTCTGAAAGACCCTTCCGCTGTACCGATACGAAAAATGAGAGTGTTACAGTTTGGTACCAGAGCTCTCGTTGTAGAGAACAAAAGATTTTAAAAACCAAGGTTTTGAACAAAATTTTTCAAAATCTTTTGACAATGAACATTTAAGAAAATATTTGAAAAATCTTTTGACTATAACGGTGCCAGAGATCTCCGGCGTTACCAACAAGCCCTATTGAGAAGATATATATTTTAATATATATAATTTAATTTATATATATGTATATATCGTGATTTCATTATGTAATTGTTTAACTAGTATGTTATCCTAATACGAGATATATATATAAATGCAGATTGTCATGGTTGACCCTAATATTCCTGTAGAAAACCATGCTATTCCAGAACCTAATATAGAAGATGATCCTTATTTAGACTTTGTATATTTTGATATTGATGATAAGGAGGAACCATTTGAGGATCCCGAGCCCGAGTTAGGACTAGGAGATCAGATTGCCCCTCAGGTTGACTTAGTAGAGAATGAGATTGAGAATGTGGGTAATGAGAATGTGGAGATTGAGAATGCTGATATTGAGAATGAGGATGAGATTGGGTTAGATAATTTAGATGACGAGATTGACGACGAGGATGTCGAGGAGGATGTAGGTATAGATATTGAGGTTGATGACGATGAGGAAGCCGAGCTTATTTATCCGTATGATGTTCCAGAGGGCGAGCCCTTGCCCCCACCAGTTTATTTGTCTGATTCTGAGGATGAGTTACCTAGGGATGAAATGTCTGAATCGTCTGAATCTGATTCTGAATCAGAGGAGGATGAGGATGACGATGCACCTGACGGTACTGATGGTATTGATACTCGTAGACGTGAGATAGGAGAGTCGTCTAGTACTCGAGAGGCTACTCATATTGATGGTATTGCACCATGGGCCTTGAGACGTGATCTAGATGCTTCCCGTGTTAAGAATTGTGTGACAGAGGTTGGATTAGGTGTTGTTCAGACTCAGGTTGCTTATCTGGAGTCGAAGGCTAAGATTGGCGAGAAAGAGCGAGAATTGCTTAGTTTGGATTTGAGTGATGTAGAACGTGGTTTGAATGAGGCTTTTAGGAGGTTATCAGTGTTGGAAAGTGGTGAGTATGCTGCTATGAAGAGAAAGGTGAATTCTATGGAGATTCAGTTGAGTGTGGCTCGTGCGATGCGTGAGAAAGCCGAAAAGGAGTTGAATATATCTGTGGGTTGGAACAGTAGATTTTATGCCGACATGGTTGAAAGAGGAGTAATCCGTAAGCGCCCAGCTGAAGATGTGTCTAGTGATCGTCCGGCGAAGATCCAGAAGACGATGGATGATGGACCATCTGGCGGTTCTCAGTAGACCAGTCTGTGTTTAGTAGTGACCTTTATATCTTTTGTGCTTGTAGCTTTGACTGAACCGACTTGTTAGTAATAGACTTGGCACGAATTTTGAGTGTATATAGTGTTAGAACTTTGATATGGGATGTACTAAGACAATACTTTTGTTTCAAATCGAATGAAATATGTATCTTGTCTTGAATTCCATATTGTGCCTTATTTGTATCTTGATTATGAATTCGATCCATATTATATGAATCCTTTGTTGGATGAATGCTTAATGCTTTGAAATTGTGAAATTATAGAACTATGCCGCCCAAGAAGGCTGTGACTGAGGATGATGTACGTAGGATTATTACGGAGCAAGTTACTGCATCTATGACTGAATTTATGGCAAATGCTAGAAATGAAGCTGGCGGTAATGAAGCTGGCGGTAGTGGAGCTGGCGGTAGTGGAGCTGGCGGTAGTGGAGCTGGAGGTAGTGGAATTGGCGGTACTAATGTGAATGTGAATGCTAATAATGTGAATGCTAATGCTGGAGGAAATGTAGGAGGACTTGGAACGAATGCACCTGAAGTTGGTGGCTGTACTTATGTGACGTTCATGAAGTGTGAACCTCTACCTTTTAATGGAACTGAAGGTGTTGTAGGATTAAGCCAGTGGATTGAAAAGATTGAATCGGTGTATAGGATTAGTAAGTGTAAGGAGGAAGATAAGGTGACTTTTGCTATGGCTACTCTTAAAGGTCGTGCGTTGACTTGGTGGAACGGGAGAATTGCTTTCATGGGTCTTGATGCTGCTAATGCTACTCCTTGGGCTGAAATTAAGAAGTGGATGACTTTGGAGTTTTGTCCTCGTAGTGTGATTATTAGGTTAGAACAGGAGTTGATTCATCTGAGAATGAAAGGTGTGGACATTGATAGTTACACGAATCGTTTCCATGAGTTGGCCTTGCTATGTCCTCGATTGGTTGAACCCGAAGAGATCCGAATTGAGCAATATGTGAAAGGGTTAACCAGGAATATCCGGGGGGACGTGACATCATCGAAACCACTGACCATTGATGATGCTGTTCGAATGGCTTACCAACTCATTGGACAGATAATTCAGGATAAGGGAGATGAAGCCCGTGTTGGTGAGAAAAGAAAGGGAGACGGTGAACGTGTAGATAGAGGTGATAATAGGAAGAATTTCAATCGCCGTCAGAACAAGAGAAAGGGGAATGCAAATGCTCTTACCAACAATGCACCGCGCAACGATGACAGATGTCCTAAGTGTGGCAACAAGAGGCATGCTGGCGACTGTTGGAAGTGCCGAAATTTCGGAAAGCTTGGACACAAGGTTGAAAGGTGTAAGAAGGGAACCATTTGCTTCTACTGTAATGAAGAAGGTCATAGGAAATCGGAATGCCCCAAGTTGAAAGCGATTGTACCTGGAAGAAACCCCCAGGGTGGTATCTACCAACTTGGAACAATTGAGGTGAAGAAAGAGGATCCGAATGTCGTTACCGGTACGTTTTTACTCAACAATCATTATGATGTTGCTTTATTCGATTCGGGTGCCGATAGGAGCTTTGTATCCACTAAATTTAGTGCCCTTATTGATATTGAACCTGTTGAGATAAGTACCAGTTACGAGGTGGAATTGGCTGATGGTAAATTAGTGAAAACTAATAAGCTATTAGAAGGATGCTCTCTAAATCTCTTGAACCATTCCTTTCCGATTGATTTGATGATGATAGAATTAGGTAGTTTTGATATTATTATTGGTATGGATTGGTTGTCGTTGAATAATGCTACTATTTTATGTGGAGAGAAGAAGGTTAAGATTCCTCTTAGGAATAGGACGTTAGTAATTGATGGTAGTCGAGGTGAATCCCTTTTGAAAATCGTTTCATGTATTAAAGTCCAAAAGTACATCAGGAACGGTTGTGAGTTATTCTTAGCTCAAGTGACCGGGAATGAGTCTAGGGAGAAACGATTGGAAGATGTACCTATTATTTGTGAATTTCCTGAGGTATTTCCTAAAGATTTACCCGGACTTCCACCGATAAGGCAAGTAGAGTTTCGAATCGATTTAATTCCTGGTGCTGCACCGGTGGCACGTGCGCCTTACCGATTAGCCCCTTCTGAATTAAATGAGTTATCTGAGCAACTTAAGGAGTTGTCTGATAAAGGTTTTATTCGACCGAGCTCGTCGCCTTGGGGAGCTCCAGTCTTGTTCGTTAAGAAGAAGGATGGATCTTTTCGTATGTGCATTGATTATAGGGAACTGAATAAGTTGACAATTAAAAATCGATATCCTTTACCTAGGATTGATGATTTGTTTGATCAACTGCAAGGATCTAGTGTGTATTCTAAGATAGATTTGCGGTCAGGATATCACCAACTTCGCGTCCGTGAAGAAGATATTCCTATAACTGCATTTAGAACTCGTTATGGACACTATGAATTTCAAGTAATGCCATTTGGGTTAACTAACGCACCTGCGGTTTTCATGGATTTAATGAATCGAGTGTGCAAGCCCTACTTGGATAAATTTGTGATTGTGTTTATTGACGATATTCTAATCTATTCTAAGAATGAAGATGAACATAGAGAACATTTGAGGATTGTTTTGAATTTGTTGAAGGATGAAAAGTTGTATGCTAAGTTTTCGAAGTGTGATTTCTGGTTAGATTCTGTGCAATTTCTTGGTCATGTGATTAACAGAGATGGAATTCATGTTGATCCTGCAAAGGTTGAAGCTATTAAGAATTGGTCTGCACCGACAACGCCAACGGAAGTGCGACAGTTCTTAGGATTAGCTGGCTATTATAGGCAATTCATTAAAGAATTTTCTTTGATAGCTAAACCCTTGACTAAGCTTACTCAGAAGAATAAACCTTTCGTTTGGGGAAGTGATGAAGATGGAGCATTTCAGACATTGAAGCAAAAATTATGTAGTGCGCCAATCTTATCATTACCCGACGGGAGTGAAGATTTTGTAGTGTATTGTGATGCATCTCTTAGAGGTTATGGAGCTGTTTTGATGCAGAGAGAGAAAGTGATAGCTTATGCTTCTAGGCAATTGAGGAAGAATGAGGAGAATTATACTACTCATGATCTTGAGTTGGGAGTTGTAGTCTTTGCTCTTAGGTTGTGGAGACATTATCTGTATGGCACCAAGTGTACGGTATTCACCGATCACAAAAGCCTACAGTATATTCTCGATCAGAATGAATTGAACATGAGGCAACGAAGATGGATAGAGTTGTTAAGTGATTATGACTGTGATATAAAATATCACCTAGGAAAAGCCAATGTTGTTGCTGATGCGTTAAGTAGGAAAGATAGAGAGCCTATCAGGGTGCGTTCTCTAGTCTTGACCGTGCACAATAATTTGCCTGAGCAAATTAGAAATGCGCAAATAGAAGCTTGTAAGAAGGAGAATTTTGTTAATGAAGGGTTCCGAGGAGAAGGAGATCCTTTAGAGGTTAGAGCTGATGGAGTGAAATGTTTAAGAGGTCGTATGTGGATACCTAAGTTTGGAGGCTTAAGAGATTTGGTTATGTTAGAATCCCATAAATCTAAGTATTCCATTCATCCGGGATCTGATAAGATGTACCATGATTTGAAGAAGTTGTACTGGTGGCCGAATATGAAAGCTGACATAGCTATGTATGTTCTTCAATGCTTGACTTGTGCTAGAGTTAAAGCTGAACATCAAAAGCCATCAGGACTACTTCAACAACCTAAGATTCCTGAATGGACTTTATCACCAAGCTTCCTAGAACATCATATGGAAACAATTTGATTTGGGTTATTGTCGATAGACTGACCAAATCAGCACACTTCATTCCGGTTAAGGAGCAGTTCTCACTGGATAAGCTGACTCGAATATACCTTGATAATGTTGTATGCAAGCATGGAGTGCCTGTATCGATCATTTCAGATCGAGATCCTAGATTCGCATCGAATTTTTGGAAATCTCTCCAAAGATCTTTGGGAACGAATCTCGACATGAGCACTGCTTATCACCCCCAGACTGATGGGCAGAGTGAAAGGACGATACAAACACTGGAAGATATGTTGAGAGCTTGTGTGTTAGACTTTGGTAAGAATTGGGATAAATATTTGTCGTTAGCAGAGTTTTCGTATAACAATAGTTACCATTCTAGTATTAAGGCTGCACCGTTTGAAGCTTTGTATGGTAGGAAGTGTAGATCTCCTGTATGTTGGAGTGAAGTTGGGGATACCCAGCTCACGGGACCGGAATTGATCCGGGAGACTACGGAGATAGTTCAGATTAAGAAGAGGTTGTTGACTGCCCAAAGTAGACAGAAAAGTTACGCGGATGTGCGGCGGAAGCCAATGGAGTTTGAAGTGGGTGACCGAGTAATGTTGAAGGTATCGCCATGGAAAGGCGTTATAAGATTTGGAAAACGAGGAAAATTGAATCCCCGTTATATTGGACCCTTTAAGATTTTATCTAGAGTAGGTCCGGTGGCTTACAAACTAGAGTTACCCCCAGAACTTCATGGTGTTCACAACACATTCCATGTATCTAATCTGAAGAAATGTCTAGCAGTGAGTGATGAGAAAATTCCGTTAGGTAAGGTTCGAATAGATGGGAAGTTTCATTTTATCGAAGAGCCCATAGAAGTTATGGACCGTGAGGTAAAACAACTGAAACAAAGTCGGATACCTATTGTCAAGATCCGATGGAATTCAAAGCATGGACCGGAGTATACTTGGGAACGAGAGGATGAAATGTGGAAGAAATATCCGCACCTCTTCGATTTCAATAAGAAACGGACATCCAAATGAAATGGATCACGAGGACGTTGATCCCTTTTAGGAGGAAAAGCTGTGACAAATCTAACATTTTCAGGTAGTAAAATATTTTCTCGTATAATATTTTGAAACTTATTTTTATGTTGGTTGACGAACTCACAATTTACGGATTTAATTTTGGGCTTACGTGCATAATTTGGCGTCTTTTACGACTAAACCGGAAACCTTAGGATTACGTATTTACGTTTTTGAACTCCGTTTTTGATGAGACAATTTTTATTGGATTCGTTTTGTAACGGTGATTCATAATTTATAAAAACGTTTTTCGTAAAACGACCCGAGGGCACGCAAATCAAGAAAACTAGAATCGAGAAATACCCGTAAACTAGTGAGATGGGACAAAACACTTTGTCCCACCCCACTAGCAAAATGGGACGGCCAACATGACACCACACCATCAAGGTGGCATCATGTTAGCTAACTTATCCAAGTGTAAGCTTTAGCTTACATTTCAAGCTTACCATACCACTAACTAGTCAAAACTAGCTACTTGTTTCCTTTCCCTCATTTCCTACATGCAACTCAACACCAAAAACTCTCTCAACTTTCCCTTTGTGCCGTCCCAAATAAGCCAACAAACACCATTCTTGATCTTTTCTAGCCATAAAACACATGTTTACTAGTCCTATTAAGGTGTTCTCTTGAAGCCTTGATCATTTGGTGGCCATATTAACAACTTTGGAGGTGATTTGCTTGTGTCCTAGGGCTGATTTTCCAACCTATGTTCTTGATATTTGATGGTCTTGGAGATACTTGTTGTGTTCATCAAGTTCTTGCCTTCCTAAAACAAGAAATCCACTTGGATTGGTAAAGAAGATCATCCTCTACATTTTTCTCTTATTATTTTGTAAAGAACAAATGTATTTTCTTTCATTTTGTATATGTATATGATGTATATATGATGATAAAAATGTTGTGTGGGGATCAAGTGTTGATAAACATGCTTAAAAATAATGATAACCATAAGAAATGAAGCTAAAATCTTGACTATTTAGTTGGCTGTATAAAAACAGTAGATAACTAAAAGATGAACTGATAAAATTGCATGGTTTGATCTATTTACAGTAAGTAGATGATGTTATACACATGTGAGAGTTGGCCATGCAATGGAATCAAAATAATGAGTGAGATATGATCAAAACAAGTTAGGTGGTGTAATCTGAATAAGCAGTTTTGTAGGGACTGTTAAGGCAACTTAAACTCAAAATGGGCAGTAGCTATAGCTAAGTTATATGTAGCACATATTATGAAGAATTTGTCATCCAAAAATGAGCTTCTAAGTCATTGTAGAACTCTAGATATGATAAAAATGGTGAATATGAAGTTAAAAATCAGATTTTGGAAATAATGTTTATTATAATTATATAAGCACTCGCATTATAATTTATAAAATGTAAAATATAAACCCACTAACTTATAAAACTTATTTATATAAATGTATAAAAGGCTAATTAAATGGGTAAATTATATAAATGATGGTAAAATAATATTTATAAGTAATAAAAACTATAAACTTGATTTTTACGACTTTTTCGGCTATCGCCGTGAAATTAACGTTTTTCGCCAAATAAAACTTAGACGACCAAACCCGTCTAATGTAAAGTTTATAAAAGTTGTATACTGATGTATAAGAAACTAATACAAGTAAAAACCGATAAAACCCGAACTATAAGAATTACGGACATTTACGAGCTAACTAAACCTATTGGACTAATAATTAGACTTAAAAAGATAAAAACTTATAAAAAGAGCTTATTGGGCTTAACCCATTTGGGCCCAACATGAAAGATATATATACTGATCATATAGGTATAAAATGGATAAAAACAAGTTAAAGAACTTATAAAAGACTTAATAAACTTAAAATAGGTAAAATCAGTAAAACTAGTGAACTAGTAAGACGTTACCAAAACGTAAACACTAAAATGAGTAAACAATGATTTATAAACCCACTTGATCATCATCATATGTACAAAATCATCATATTTATATTGTTATTTTGATAAAAGTCATTGGACCGAGTCTAAGACCGATTATTATTTATATAGGTTTCCGTGACCGAAGCACGCCCGTAGCCGATAATCCGCCTTTCATTAACAACGTGAGTTCATAGCCTCGCACTCTTTTAAATGTTTTATAAAATGATTTGTAAACCCGCGAGGGAGATAACATGCTAGATTTTTATAAAAATAGAACACAAGTATTCCCGATTGTATGCTAAATGATATGGACCCAAATGATGCTATGACCCTATATTCGAGACTAAAAGGATTATTAGTAGTTAGGTTATGTCACTTAAAGTCCCATTAGCATGAATTGTGAACTACCGGGTTTTGGTAGACGCTTATGCATTTGATAGTACTATTTAGGGACGATCACCCCAGTTCGCGCCTTGACGGTTGATCCCCGTCGTACCACATTGATTGGTAAGCGAATTTATGTATGAGAAGATTCCATAGCGTGATTTTTGTGACGACACGCTAACTTAGATGGGCAAATTGTTTGTCGGGTTCGTGGCCCGCTGTTTTTACAGTAAGGTAACAATGTCATGCGGCTAATAATAATCCTAATACAATACAAGACATAAATAATAAACGACAATGAGGCTATTACGATGAATATATTACCTATCATGGTAATATAGAGACTACGGTCTCATGGACGGTTTCAGATGTATGCTTGATTTATATATTGCCTGACTAGCAATATGTGGACTTACTTCCGATATTATACTTGTGTTCTGATTTTAAATGAATGTAAATGATTGTTTTATATAACGGTTTTCATTAAACTCTATGAATTCACTCGGCATTCGCTGATATGATTTTTGCATGTTTTCTATCTCAGGTGCTTGAAGGTAATCCGAATGGAGATCGACTCTGATGGCCCACACTTAATATTAAAAATGTTCATTCGATCTGTGTTTTGTAAACTTAATGACCTGTATAATTTGGGACCTGTTGTACGCTTTTGAAACTTTTTATCGAATGAATGTTTGTTAAACCTTGTACAACCATTTTTATGTGTTGTCTATGATTGGAGTTATTGTGCTATCCCGTAACACTCTGAAAGACCCTTCCGCTGTACCGATACGAAAAATGAGAGTGTTACACTTTAAGACTACTGCTTGAGTAGAGCCTATTGAAAGTGAAAGCAAAGTATGCTTACAATAAAGTTTCTTATCAAAATTACGACCAAGTAATGTTACATTCTACTTAAGGATGGAACTTTCGATTTGCAGGTGGAGATGGATAGGTTTTGTGATGATTTAATCTCCATTAGATAAGAAATCACACAGATTGAGAAATAAATCATAGTAAACGACCAACACACTACCAATTGTCTATAAATTAGAAGGAGACTAATATTTATGTCATAATATGAAATATATATTTTCTCAGGTAAATACATATAACCTATGTTATTTTTGTTGTTAATAAGTTAAATAAATAATTTTTGTATATTTGTAACTGATTTTTATTTATTAAAAATTTTATGTACATTAAAAACATATAACACTAAAGTCATGAAAAAACATGTATTAAAAACTAATTATACTAATGAAACCGTAAAATAACAAATGGTATGCTTAAAGAAAATCATGACTAATAATGCATTGAAACACAATAAAACTAAACAAATATTTACCAAAAAAATAATTAAGAGAAATCATAATTCATGCATGTCAATCAAAAAAAGTAAATCAACAATTAGAAGTCATACCCGTCCACCGGACGGGTTTTGCCACTAGTATATATATATATATATATATATATATATATATATATATATATATATATATATATATATATATATATATATATATATATATATATATATATATATATATATATATATATATATATATATATATATATATATATATATATATATATATATATATATATATATATATATATATATATATATATATATATATATATATATATATATATATATATATATATATATATATATATATATATATATATATATATATATATATATATATATATATATATATATATATATATATATATATATATATATATATATATATATATATATATATATATATATATATATATATATATATATATATACTAGCGTCGTAACCCGCCCAACGGGCGGGGTCAATTTTGGTGTTGTTTCAGAGGATTTATTATTTGTGCGTTTTTTGTTTTTAGTTTTTTCAATTATCCTTTAGTATTTTTTTAGTTATAGATTATGCTTATGTTACGTTAAATTTATGTTTTGATTTTTTTTTAATTAAATCTTAATTTTAAATAAAATTTATTTTTTTTAATTTTTTTATGTGCGAATATTGTAGTTGTTTAAACAATCATAAATCTATTTAAAAGAAGTGTAAAAGGCCTTTTTTGTTTTATTTATGTTTGTTGGCTGTGTGTGTACCCAACGATCGGGTTTATTTCGTAAAATTTATTTTGGAACAACGTATGTCGTTCAGTTATAATGTTTTGTGCAAACATAGAGTTTTCATTCCTCTCTTGCTTTTGACCATCGGGGCATACAAATAGCCATATGAGAATATTTCTTCAAACTATCGATCATTCAAAAACTTATTGTTTTAATACACGAAAAGTGCATGCGTAGGTAAAATCATCACAGAAAGGTAATATAAAAAAATGATGTAAAGAGTTGACATAATAATCTAACTTGAGCGAGAATCATCCACGACCAGAATGATACTTATATTTTGATTAAGATAAAAGTCGTATCACAAACTGAATAATATAACATCAAGTCGTCAACAATTAAAATTTCAAACATGTAAAAACCATCTAATGTGATAAAGCCCAATACTAAACTGGTAAAGTAAATCGTGCGAGTTTTAACTTCTTTCTTCTTCTAAAAAAGTTGTAATGTATCAAATGCAATGTGAGCACCTCCCTACAAAATCAGATAATAATCATCGATTTTGATTTCATGTTCAGCTTTCACTTAGAAAATAAACTGATAGCCGAGTTTAAGTAAACACAACAAAAGTAAAATATCATTAATAATTACGAGTAGTTTTTAAACATATTATATAAACTTTGGAGCTTTGGCCTACTTTCAACCCATTTTGTCCATTCCTCTTGTAGAAAAGTCTTTCATTATGAACCATTTGAGATAGGCCAGAGCCTATATTGACCCATTTACAAGTAAATATCTCAAAATTGCCACCTTTGTGTTCCTCTCGTAGCAAATAAGGATGTTAATTGGGTCGCACTGGTCGAGTTCTGATCAAGCGGGTCTAGTCTAAGTTTGGTCGAGGCTAAAACAAACATAGTCGAATCCGATTTTATTTGAACTTAAGTTAGTCGTCGAGTTCGAGCCAAACGGGCCAGGTTCAATTTGGATCGTGTAAAGTCGGGTTGAGTCATTGCCATTTATAAAATAACATAATTTAATTTTTTAAGCAACATGTTGTTTCGTGTAATGTAAGACACTAAGTGTAAGTGTATAAGAACTAAGTAAAGGTTGTATTTACGTGCTATTTAAAAACCTTACAAAAATAAGATATTATTGCAATAATATAGAATCATTATCAACCTATTTTTATTAAGCGGTTACGCAAAGCAACAATTTGATCACTCAGTACACGAATGTGATAGAAAGTTGGAAATGTTTAGTATCATGTCAATATTACTCAAATTATAAGAGTAATATTTCATCAGTATGATGCATAAGTAGGTAAATTACATAAGTAGGTATAGATCATGCAACAAAGGCCAGAGTGTATAATTTTTAATCGGGTAAAAGTTATAAAATATCATCATATTTATTAAAATGTGTCGATTTTAAACACTTACTAATTAATTACTAATTAATTATGGGACTTTATCATTATACTTTTAAATTTTTTCCGACTATATCAATATAAGCCTGTAATGACTATATTACTTTTAAAAATGAATATATACCCTTTGAAGAATTGTATTTTCCAAAAGGCATATTAGTCATTTTTAGGGTAATATAGTCATTTCAGACTTACATTGGTATAGTCGGAACAAATTTGAAAGTACAATGGTAAAGTCCCGAGATTAATTAATAAGTATTTAAAATCGACACATTTTAATAAGTACGATGGTATTTTATACTCCCTCCGTCGTATTTTTATTACCCACGTTTACTTTTTGGGATGTCTTAATTTTATTTATCAACTACTAAAAATAGATAGGAAAGTTTGATCAAGTTTACTATATTACCCTTATTTAAATTTATAATTACGAGATTTAATCAATTATATAATGTTTACACAATTATTTTACTTGTGCTTTTAAATATAGTTTAGGAAAAACAAAACCCAACTCGGGTCAGTCGGGTAGACTCGAACCCGAATAGGAAAAATATTTTGAACCCGATACTCAACCCTAATTCATATTCGGATTATTCGAGTTGACTCGGTTAACCCGAGGTAAATTTTAAATCTGAATAACCCGACCCAATTATATTCGGGACAGGTTCGGGTCGGGTCGGGTCCGGGTCAATATCATTCACTTATCGAGCTGTATAACTATATATTATATAAAAATTGCTTAATAATTATATATGATCAAAATCGTTGAAGGTGTATTAAAGCAAGGAGCGATTGGTTTTACTATAATATATTGTCTTTTCTCCGATAAGTATGATTTTCTTTCTCCTGATAACTCGTCAACTTCATGCTCCTGAATAAGACCCTCTTCTTTTTCCAACTGCTTATTAACTTATCTTTAATAGAGATTGAGTTTTAAGTAATTGGAAAGAGTTGGTTACCTGCTTATTCAAGAGTAAATAAACACATGTAAATAAGGAAATTAGTATATGCTTATATTTATTTTAGAATAAAAGCAAACAAATGAATCAATTCCAAACACCCACTCATTTACCTTTAGACATATGCAGAGAAAAATGTTTTTTGTAGTGGATTTATCAACATCATTTAGGTCAATTTCCTGCAATTAATTACTGAAGTATATAACACTTTTAAAGGTTTCCCCGTAATAACAAATGATTGAATCACTTGCATAATTATAAGATAACAAATGTAACATATATCGACACACAAAAAAAGTAAAAGTTAAGCCCATGGAAAAGATAAGTTCATAAAAAAAATCTGAGCATTACTATCGATGTGTCCCGCTTTATAGAATTTCTTGTAGTTCTAAGTTAATAATAAGATAGTTCTCCCAACAGGTCATGTTTTACACAAATCTATATAGACAACTACCAGTAACCTTGAAGATCATATAAAGTTATTTTGTGACAGTATTATTCTTCTTGATAATATGAACAACACCATCAAGATGATCCTATGGTAAGTTTTGAATATTTGAGTGAAGCTTTTGTTTCTCTTAATAAGTCATGTCCCTTTTATTTTGTTCACGTTCTTTTGTTTCTCTTAATAAGTCATGTCCCTTTTATTTTGTTCACGCGCTTTCGATTTCTTAGGTACAGGGGTCCTCGTGAAGGGAACGATAGTTGCTGGTCTTGGTAAAACCATGGACCGTGATCTGTCAATAGTCACGGGTCTGGGTAAAGCCATGGACTATGATCATCAAGAGTCCGTGCGGGGTTCAAAAATTAAGGACTAAGATAATGACTAAAATGACGCTGAATTATGCTAAAAAGGTCCATAATTCCAATCAGACTCGATCACATCCATTTTACTTTAATTATACTAAAAACCTGTTCAGCCATAACATACACTTCATGCCCTCTCAGATTATAGGTCATCACATTATTAAATGTCAATCTAAAATTCTGAACAAAATCAGTAGAAACCTTATAAAATTATGCGCTAATAAATCTAAAGTTACCTGTATCTTTGGAGATCCAATCTTCTGCGCAGTCTGCAGTCCTTTCAATAACAATAGTATATTTATCTGTAAATCATATTAAGTTGTTAATTTCTATATAATAATGTTCTTTTAGTATTTATTTTGCAATTAGACTACTATGCAAACCTAATGTGACTCGTATTACATGCTCAAATAGATAGGTTATTAGAACTATGCTGCTCAAGTCTTCAAAATATTAGGAATCTTGGTGGTAGTAGCATCACATGTGATATCATTTAAACATATAAACAAATCAAACTCTTTAAAAACCAATGTGTGATACGTAGTGGTGGTCACTGACTTATTCAAGAAGTAGCAGGAATTCGTGGAGCCATATCCTTGGCTGTTCCGTTAACAGCCATGCCCCTGTTGACACGCTCCCTCTGGTATCCATCGCCACTACCACCACTGTTTGAAGGGGCTCCTCCATGGCCACCACCTCTGTCGCCATGTTCATTCCTACGGTCGCCAAAATCATTCCTCCTATCACCAAAATCACCGCCGCGGTAGAAGCCTCTTCCGCCATTACCAAAGTTTCCGCGTCCCCTCACAACATCGTTTCTAAATCCAGACCCCTTTCTAGCTGTAAATCTTCCACGTCCTACTGAGAGAGAGAAAAAAGGAAAAAAAAACATGTCAACAAACAGAACACGGAAAGGGTTCCGTGTTTAGCTTGGTACCAGGACGTGGTGGTGGGGCCACCCAATTATCTAGTACATCTCGGTGGTATCTGCGCATACCTTAAAGACAACATTTACTGACGTTAGAAACATTATACTGGTGGGATTCCAGATTGAATGCCAAGCTCATCTGCGGCTAAGGCGGTTTATACTGTGAGATCAGAAGTGGACCTGGTGTTTCATATTTGACAATTCTGTTGTTAATGGTGTGAGCTCAAAAGTGGAAACGTTAATGGACGCAGGTAGAACTGACTGTTCAAAGTTCTGTTGCCTGCATAATAGTGCACAATCATATAAGAAACTTTAGCCAGTTATTGCCTCATGCTTTATACAAATGCACATTATGCCATATACTAAAAATCTTGTTTGCAAGAATATAATGTTTAAACGAATAATAGAAGTTCCACTTACTTGCGTTCTCTATGTTTTGGGCTCGGGCGAGAGTATTTCAAGTATCCGTCCCAAGGAACCATTTTAAGACCAGCATGAACGTAGATCATTTGCCTGACCCTAAAAAAGCAAATCAAAATAGCAAGTCTTCTTCCTTTTCACTATTGTGACCAGCGACATCTCATTTAGTTGATGCCTTGTCTCTACTTGGATATCGTGGTTGGAGATACGTAACAGTCATGCGATAAGATGTTGGTCTCCAAGACTTCAAGCCTTTTGTTGACTCTGTCTTTCCACCATTGATGGGATTCTTATGAAGTGAATGTCATACACACCCGGACCAATTCCAGCACCGTATAGTACTTCACTCCTTCACGGAAAGATAGAACCGTCTCATCAGATAGTGAGTTCTCTCGAGATGACATCAGCTTCCATGTATGTCGCTGCTGTTTGAGTAGCACATGTGAAGATGGATCTGGGTGGAGTCTTGGAGGCCAAGGTTAGTGATTCTAAAAGAGTCAACAGCCAAGTACATCAGTGGCAAACCTTCTGTCAACGCACCCTCGTCGATCTCGATGTCTATGTTTCCATTCATTTCAAGATCCCCTTGAATTCGTCCTTGTAGTGAAAGCAATCTGGTAGCAAGTTTCGGACTTGGGCTGGTCTTTACGGACATAGGAACAGTTGGGTGCGGTGACTGGACCAGTAATCATACCCTTCATCGGGCGTTTGGGCATCTCTTGAGCCATTGTGGACCAGAAGACGTTCATGTGCCTCATTCGTGGCCTAAAAAATAGAGAATTAATTAGAGAGAAAAGCAAAATGCCATTCAACTGCTCAAAACATAATGGTAAAATTTATCACAAATGTTAAAAGTAAATACATTGTACAGAGGGAAAAATATAATTTAGAAACTAACATTGTCACAAAATCAAACACTACAAAAGGTCTAAAATTTAGCTTAAAGTTTATAGTAACTCATAATAACTAACACTAAAAAAGGTCTAAAATTTGTTAATGAATAGGTTTTATGTAACTAACACTCACAATAAAAGTTAACCTGTCAAAAAGAGTGAAAAAGCATAACTTGCAACTAACTCTCATCTGTCACAATGTACCCTAAAAGAAGAAATATCAAGAAGATTTAAAGTGAAATAATTGCCAAGCAAAGGCGAAGAAGAGAGAGTATTTATATACACCTACTGAGGGTGGTTTTGCGTTAATCATATTCAATGGAGATAAGATATAGTAGGTTCTGTGATGTACATATAAGTATGCTAAAAACCTCAACCATGACATGATTCAAGTGTTAAATCATTAAATCAACAGCTGAGAACTCACAAACATGATCATTATAACAAATTAAGTGCATTCACTTCGATCTCACCAGCTTAAAACTATACCACAGAGGCACAGACCAAGAGAGTTAATGATAATCTAAAGAACTTACCCATTGATCATAGCAAGTCACAAGGGCTAAGCGATTTCATCCATTTGGTTGACGTATTGAATTCCATATGGTGCTTTGAGGATGTGAGATCCCTGGAAATGGATGCCATGGATGTTGGGATCATCTGACTGCTGGTCAACCTGCCAGTACTTGGGTAAAAGCAGTTGCAAATCGCGTGGAGCAGAATTGAACCCTTGTTGAGTAATGTTGGGACCATTTGTATGCATAGGATGGTCAAGGACACATAAATCTGACTTACTTGAACCCCATGAATTGTTTGAAAGAAGAGAGAGAGCACGACGAAGTTCAAGAATGGAACCTGCAACATTACTGAATCTATCCCCATATAACCTGTGAAATTTTAGCTTCAAGATATAGTTTGTTTACAGTGTGTTTGGATTTGCACGTACTTCCCCACATTTAATTCACAGCAGGTTTAGTTTGAACCACATGACCACTGTTAAATGCAAAACTCAATTGTCGTGTTCCATCTACACATGTTGATGTGTATTAAACATCAAAATAAGTGAATATCTGACTATTATAACGTCAAACAGTAAAAGAACATACAAATACTATAATTACAAACCATCGTATATTTTCACATACAAAAAAAAAATTATACCGGCCTGAATCGCATAAATTATTCCATTCATCGTAAAGAAAATTGGCCAAAGACAATCAATTGAGACAGCATGCGCCTGTCAAACGTTACATGCATTAACATCAGCACAAATAAAAGATAAGTGATCAATATATATTAGTAAAATTTAAAACCGAACCTGGTAGTGAATTTCAGCCCAGAATAAAACCCAAAAGAGTGTAGGTAGTGAAAAACGTCAGACTTGGCACATCAATCAAGATATGTTGGACAATATGATAATAGAAGAAAGGTTGATAAGATTTAAGAACATCCTAACCTCGTGTTTCAAGTCTCAAATATCACGGCGGAAAAAAAATAAACATCTAACTGCGCATGGTTGCGTATTCATTATAATCAGTAAGGATAAGATAACGTAAGGTTAAATATGTACACGTTTTCCATTGAAATATACACACTCTTACTCTTTTCTGAATCCGGATAAAATAAGCGAATCCAAAGAACCCATTAAATCATTTTCTGTTCATGCTTTGATGAGGAGGATCTTTAATTGACCCAAGAGAGATGAAGGAGATTTTTAATTAGTGTAAATAGAATCTGGTCCACGAATGGGGAGGACAGGAACCTTTAAACATCGTCAAATAAACAGTAGGAACTTTGTAATAAAATTATATGGAGTACTAAACTTGTACTTACATAATTGCAAAAATAAACATTCATCATTAGAGTTAGGTGATGAAAAAGCCATACCTATAAAGAGATGTAGGTTTTTATTCCTGAAAACACAAACACAAAAGCACACAATCATAAACAACAAAATGCTTGATTTGTTTCCTGCAAATCATAAATTTAAGACAGACTGTCATAGGGGTTTTGATATTAAAAACAAGTCATAGGGTTTATGAGTATTAGGGTTCTGGGAGGATGGATAATGAAACGTTAGATAATAGGAGTCATATATTTTTTATGGTTTGTAAACTATGTTTATACGTAACGTAATAGATATGCTTTGTTTTCTCCATATCCAATTATACTACTGTAATTCAGTTTAAAGAAGGATATGTATTTTGTTTTGGAATTCTAAATCATAAATACTAATATGGCATACTGGTTAGATGGTTGGTTGTTGTATCACAAGGTCATAGGTTCGATTCCTTGCATGACCATTTTTTTATAAAGTACGATTTTTAAAAAATATTTAATAAAATCCAAAGTTTCAAATCAAAATAAAAAATAGTTTCCGAAATTAAAAATAATTAAAAACCCGACCCGGCAGACCCGATTCAATAATCAAAACAAAATTCAAAACATGATTTTCAAAACTGTGTTTCGAAAACACAGTTTTCAAAAATATGCGATTTGAAATTACCAAATCGTGAAAAATGGAGAGATTTTAGGGATTTCTAAAATACTATTGGCTAATAGGTGCCATGTCACATATGACTGGGATTAAAGGTGTGGTATCAAATCATTATTATACCTATATATAATATATATATATAGAGTTAGGATCAAATGAGAATATTAAGTAAAATGAGAAGAATGAGAAGAAACCACAGCCACACATTTCAGATGCACCTACAAAGTCAGATACATCTCCCCTTAAAATTCTCCTTCCTTTGTGGAATTTGTGGTCAGGATTTCTTCTTATTCTTCTCATTTTATTTTTTCTTCTTACTGGATCCCTACTCTATATATATATATATATATATATATATATATATATATATATATATATATATATATATATATACATATATATATATATATATATATATATATATATATATATATATATATATATATATATATACACACTAGTGGCAAAACCCGTCTGATGGACGGGTACGACTTATAATTATCGTTTTACTTTCTTTTATTTGGTAAATATTTGTTTGTAATGTGCAATGACGGGTATTACATTTTTTCCTCTTTTTTTATTTAGCATTATTGGTGTTAAAATATTGTTTCAGTTTGTTATAATATAATGTATATTTTAAGAAGTAATCGTATAGAATTCAGATTAACTATAATTAAAATTGTATTGTATAATGTTTTGGTTTTTGAAGTAACAATATAGAATTTGTATTGTCAAAGGCCTCTTGGCATAACGGTATGTGAGTGGCCCCCTAACCTAAAGATTGTGGGTTCAAGTCTCAATGGAGAGATGTGAGATAGTTTGTATGATTTATAAAAAATTTCCTTTCAAAAAAAATATAGAATTTATATTAACTTTAATGAAAATTATACACGATAACACATCAAAATACTTTACATATAGTAGATTAAAAACTAAAGGGTTAAAAAAGTCATTTATATGAAATATAAAAACGTCCATGGAAGTACCCGCGCGTCAACCCGACCTGCTGTTTTGACATGTTGCATGAACAGTCCGGCCCACATATGTTGCCATCACACGTCATAGGAACTCTGAAGATGTGGATTTGGAAGCGCTGATTCCATGTAATCAAAAGCTACACTTGAGGCCACTTGTGATAACCAATGTTTTAAAACTCGGTTTTTTAATCGATTCGGTCGAGCCAACGTGCCACGGTTCAACCGTTTTAACTGACGGTTCAACTGGGTTTTTCGGTCAAAATCGACGTCCGGTCACTCGACCAGGTTACGATTCAATCGACCGGGTCAACTCGAGTTTTAAAACACAAGTGATAACATGTGAGTTCATGAGTATAGTACGGACTGAAGTTACATATCTCAGAACAATAGTATATAAGTTGATTACCGAGACTTCAGGACTCTCTCCAATGGTTATCGTCTTATCGATGAAGAATCTGTTGAAAAATTATAAAGAAACGTTGATTAACATAAGTCATTCAATTGAAATATCATACAAACGCTTTCCGATACATTTATATACCACGTGATCTTATAACATTACCATAATGTAACACAATCTTTTAACTGAGTCCTAAATTTTGTGTTACTTAACTTTAAGAATGACAACAAAAATAAAATATCGATCCAATTGCTATGAAAAACCTAATTGTTGACACATCTATACAGGTATAAAGATGGGCCTTTTTAGTATGGGTTGGAAGAGTTCGGTTAGGTTGAGTGGAGCAGCAAAACACTTGTCCATTTTCTATATATATACTTAACGTGCTAATTATGATTACAAAATGAGAACAACTTGGAGATTGTATGGTTATAGGGAGATAAGTGCATTTAGGGGTTTATCCAGCCGGGTTATCGGGTCTTGTCGGGTCGGATTTTGATTTTAAAAAACTCACCCGCAATTTGACTCGATAAAAAATCGGGTTATCGGGTTCGGGTGATAATCGGGTCGGGTGATTCGGATTGTCGGGTGAAAGTACAATTCAGCAACTAATATGAAGGAACCTGATTATTTTAAAATTTTATCATATAATAAGAAGCAACTTGCTTACCTTGTTGTTCTTTCTACTACGTAGTAATGTAGCAAGCCATAAGATTCATAAATGTTCTCACAAAGTAAGCATCTATTTAAAAAATCCTATAATGTAAGCATTCTTTCGAATAAGAAGTTCATTACTTCAAATTGATAGTAATGGTCAGTGGTTGATGATAATTAACTCAAAATAGTCAAATACCTCAACTAAAACCGTATATTTTACTCATCACTGAGTTAAATATAGAAGTCATGTGAATTTCGAATCATCATAAGATTAATCAATGGGTCTGTGTTATAATCAGTTTTATAGTAACATACTACACAATATGTAATCAAGGTCATAAGCAGCAAGCAGGTTCACAGTGGCTCAAAAACACGCAACATGCATACATAACGTGTATTGGACTTAAAAAAGCATTATTTAAAATAATGAAACTGATTTTCGGGTCTAATCGGGTTGACCCGATAACAATAATTATCTAACCCGAACCCGACCCGATAACGTTATCGGGTCAAAACAACCCGACAAGATTTTTTAACCCGATTTAACCCGACCCGATAAGTTTTATCGTGTTCGGGTCGGGTTAACCCGACCCTACTGACACCCCTAAGTGCAGTTGAATAAACTTTATCATGATGTAATTGTGTATGTCCAATGAAATTATGGGTTAAAACTGATGTAATTAGGAGATTTTCAGAAGAGAGCATAATTCATAAACAGGCATCTGTTCCTTTGTATTTGAAATGCATGTTGGCTTGCACTGTGTGCCATATATGTTGTCAATGCAGAATTTAGTGATGAATTCGCTTGTGAACTACTACGTACTATCCTACCCTTTTTTATCCTGACTATTTGACAAACTCTAAAAGCTATCGGCGGATACATTCATATGAGTCATTTCTGATTATAAGAAATTATACATTGTACTCTTTTTATAGGCACTGTACTTCTGTTTGTGCATAGAGTCACTAAAAAAGGCATGTTGTCCGTCATTTCGAACAAACCAACTGCTATAATACCAACATTTAAAAACATTATTTCTTATATAACAATGTTGATCTATGGCTCCCAATAGTACACAAAACATTTTAATAACTCGCTTATAGAAAGAAAAAATGTACATTATTTTATTTATGCAAATAATCCTTTTGATATTATGTGGAGAGTTAAATTTCAGCAGTAGTTGTACCTATGCATATAAGATAATAATAGTATCTAATACTATATGTTTCAGTAACTTACACTTCTTTATGATGCATGACACGGTCATCCTAGGATCTTTCTACAATCTGCACATAACCTTACAAAGCTTGGTGGATAGTCTCAATTTTCCTTGGTTATATTTACAACCATTATTTCTCTAAAAAATGATCTACTTTAGCTCCATAAACTGCCTCACAGATTGGAAGTTCGTTATGTAAAAAGCATCCTTGTATTTGTGCAAATCAAAGGAAACAATCGAATCATACATACAATAGGAATAATGACAACAGCATGATATGCTGTAATCCAAATAATAAATACATTGAATCATTTAGCAATGCATTTCCCAAATTTGTTTAACTGAAAGTTAGGAACCTTACCTTCATCAGACATGCTGCTTCTTCAATGAGAAATATCATATCAGTTGAACTATGCACCTGCTATTTCTACCTTCATTCAAACAGTGAGCATGCTGCTATAGGTAATACTCCTAGAGGACAGTTATATTGACATAAAAAGCGTTGCGGACTACACTCATAGACGAACCAACCACGCTGCAGCCTAAATCACAAACCAATTCAGGACACACAACTCAAGATGCAGAAATACCCCATTCGACAACTATAACATCCTGATGATGATGTTAAGGAGCTTACTAAGAGAGTTAAGGGTGCTAATCAACGTACGCGGTGATTGCTTGGAAAATAGATAGATTGTGCCTCTCTTATATTTGAGTTTTACTTGTCGACTTCTATTATTTTGTTCCTTGCCTGTACCATATTGATAAATCGCTACTGGTAAACAATTGTATGTTGAAGTTTATCATGTTCTAATTTGTTCATGCTATCCAAAATAGGTTAAATGTTGCTCAACGTCTATTTTTAACCTCCTAAATCATTGTAGAGATCGGCTCCCTGTAATCAAAAACAAAAAAAACGAAAGATGATCAGCATGAAAGTAACACGTATGAAGCAGTGAGTAGTACTACAACAAATAATCCCTAGGAAAACATGAAAAGCAAGTGCGACAAATATCTAATCCTAGAAAAGGATTCTTGCGAAAATGAAATCATCAGATGTGTTCTTTTTAAATAATTGAGTATTTATTATCTCTCGATTCTCACTCATCATCTTCCTCGTCGTCATATGCACCAGCAACTGCATTTAAACAATTTAGCCTCTCGATAAGCTTTTCCCTCCTCTCGGCATATGTTAAATTTTTTAGGTTATACCTAAACATTACATGTAAAACTCATTATTCTCCTTTTCTTTTCACATTAGCAGAAAGAGATGGCTTTTCAGCTGTTTCATCCCAAGATTTGAACTCATATCAGCAACAAAAAACAGGTTTAGGTTGAAAAAAATATCCCCTTTCGTTCATACACGTAAAAGACGAGCGAGGTTGCATTGTACTCCAAACGCTCGTTTGTCCGTTGTTGAAGTTTTTTTCTCCAAACAAATAATCTGTTAACACTAACATCCAAATTTACATTTAAGAAGATTTACAGATAACATATTAAACAAACATAATCAAAAGAGTTTGAAGATGTTGCACATATTGGAATTAGAGTTTGGGCTCAAGTCATTTAGGCCCCCTTCCATTTTTAGCTGGAATGGTTATTAGTAAATGGGACAATATTACCACATATAGTGTTACGTCTTTTTTACCGGCTATATAGTTTCATGTTTGTATAATATTTTGTGATGTTGCTAATTAAGAAACAATAGATAAATTTTCGATACCTTTTGTGTTCCTTAGAAGGTTTCTTCTCAGCTTTCTTTGGGGTTGGGTCAGCACAAATGGTTGCATTCACCTTCTTGTAGACCTGTTCAATAGTATCTGGTTCAGCCCAGCCTTAATGTAATCGGAAAAGTGAGTTTGATACTTTGTTGGCGCATTGTCCATTAATGTCTGAATACCATCCATAAAATATATTAATTCAATCGATATTTCCTTTTTCAAGTTTTCCGTCCCAATACTAATCTTCAATATTGGCTGGTTGGTCACCAACGGGAACTTTTGTTGCATAAGCTTCTCGCGTGGCATCATATTGTGCATAGTCTACGGGTTTTGATGCTGCAAAGTTTCTGATGGACATCACTTCTGTTTTATAACCACTGGTGTTAATTCCGGGTGAAACAATATTTTCATCAAATGCATCTCCCACTGAAGGTTTGGGTTTTGCATCTAGAGCAGACTCTTTTAAGTGAATGCAATAAGTGCATTCTAAGGTTTCGGCAAGATCAGTTGATCCACAATAAGCCGGTTCTGATTGTGTCTCAAAAAAATCAATTTAGTGACGCCTGCCCTCGATTAGATTATTCGTAGACGATCTCGATAGCTTTGTATCCTTCATCCTTCCTTCTGTAGTAACGACGATATTACAAACTAACTGGAATAGCCTAGGTGAAGATAAAGTCTATGATAAACATGTACAAAATATAACATCTTGCATAATTTTCAATTAAAAAACGCTAACCTACACTCATCTGGTCCAGATGCACACTTCTATTATGTCTTTAATGAGGCCGAGTAGTCTCCACATATGTAGCAAAATTGTATTATTCAGGTACGATTGCAAAAGTACTATAAAAAATGTAAACCAATAACCAATAGGATCAAACATATCTTACAGCGATTGTTGTAGAATAGGACTTTAGATAAGTGCTAAATTGATAATTGATATCAATTGGTCCACCAGTGGGGATGCATCCTTAATATATGCATCAAAAACTTTAAAACAGGGTCCTAATCTCAAAAATTATCAAACGATCATGATATAATCATTGTTAACGTACATACCTTATGTCACACCCCCAAATTCACCGCAGCGGAAGACTGGCTTTGGGAGGCTGTGACTTCATGAGTATTCAAGAGCTTGATCCGAGAACGACCTCTACATGCCAAAAACCACAAAGAAGACTCCAAATAATCCACATAGTCAAGTACCTGAAATACATGCTTAAAAATGTCAACATAAAGTTGGTGAGTTCATAAGTTTGTTTTAAAACGTTTATGAAAAATTAGAGTTTTACCGACCACTGCACCTTGCAGTAAAATATAAGTGTTTAAAAATCGCAGGTTCTTGTTAAATAGTCTTTCTTTGAAAATTTCAAAGTGTACTGTTAAAGACAGAGTTTATTTATAAAAACCGAGAGTTTACTGATATAACAAGGTTCGCTAAAATAAGTAGAGTTTCTAATAAGACAAAGTTTACGGAAAATAAATTGAGTTTTCTGATAAAACAGAATTCACATGAAATAAATAGGGTTTATAGATAAAACAGAGTTCATAGATAACAACTAGCGTTTTCTGATAAAAGTAGAGCTCACTGATAAATAATAGAGTTTTCGATGATAATAGAATTGATTATGAACCACAAGATTTTCCAACCACTTAGTGACAATATAACAAATACAAAGTCACTAAATAAAATAAAGCATTTATTATTGTCTAAGCTCATGACACCGAAGCGTTAACAGCACCGGTAGTATAATCACATAATGCAGCCCCTACAGATGCCTAACCCACGACATCCGTCCACAGACTCAAATGAAACTGTGCCCGCTTGTCCTCTGTTGGACCAAGCCGGACAGGGGCGTCAACCCCGATAGATCTATCCATAACATTCGCGCTTTCGACCGGTCATCCGGTCTGAAATTAACGGTTCATGATAATGGGCCAAAGTAATTGGGTTAAAGTGGGACTTAGACCAATACATAAAAGAGATATGCACTTGTGTTCATTCTTGCAACCATTGTCTCTACCCGAGAACCAGTAAAAAGCAGTTAAAGTTTTGGGCTATGAAAATCACAATAGAAATTTTAGTATCAGCATTCATATGTATAACAATTAGAGGAGTTGGCCACTCAGCACGTAACAATTAAACCAGTTTAAAGATAGTTTATGACCAACCAAGTAAGCTTAACATTAGCTTATGACAATCAAGTAATTTATAAACAGTTATAGACAACCAAACAAGTTTAATATCAGTTTCTGACAACCAAGCAAGTTTATAAGTAGTTTATGACCAAGCATATACCTCCCCCAAAGAGCAATTATAAAACATTTATAACTCAATTCAAAGCAAGAAAAGGTGGGGTATGAACTCACCTCGACGGAGTAGCGCAGACGTTAGTGATGCTAATAATACGCTCCGCACAAACGGAAAATCGATACGGCTCGGTCATGGTGTTGTGGTTTAACTAATCGGCTAATTCCAATAACTTAAAAATGTGTATTTGAGTTCTCGATAAATATGTACATCAACATGACTCGTTGACAAAATATTTACGTTCCAAGTTATAATAGTTTGGTGGTTGGTTAAATAAAATTAACAAATTAAGCACACACAAAATATGTAATGTATTCCGTACACATTACGTATAACCAGACGATGATATAATTCTTACGTTGAATTATATAATAGAGACAACCATCTTACAAAATAAATCAAAGTATATATTTATTCTGTATACAGTATAAAGATTGTGACAAAATAATTAGACAACATAGTCCGACATATTTTAAGAAAATCATCACGTAATTAATAATTGTCACTTTTGAGTAAAACTATACTTTTATCAGTTTACATAGTATTTATTTATTTTATCCGTTTACAATCATAATAGTGTTTATTTATTTTATCGGTTTACAATTATAATAATCTTTATTTATTTTATCGGTTTACAAATATAATAAATTTATCGGTTTACAAGAACAATAGTAGTTTGTAATGAACAAAACGTAAAGTATTAAACTTTGTAGAAAATTTCGGCATAACCCATTCGTTTATACACGTTTTCCATATTTACCAATTCTCAATATTATCTATTTTTCAAAACAATCTACGTTACCCTAGTCGCATTTTAACGTATACCCAACTACTAAATAAATCACTATAATTAAGTAACAACCCAACACAACCTATGTGTTGTAAATCGAAAAGCCAACGCCCGATGTGAGCTACTTAGACACATATTTAAATGTATAATCATTTTTATAGTTCTCGTAATAATAATAGTATCCGACATATTTGTTTAACCGATAAATATATATACCACCATTTTAATCCGCTTTAATACTTAATAAAATTAGATATGTTATTAGCCGATCCTAAACCACAACAAACCATGAGCTAAAATCGTGCCCGACACTCTAAACTCTCGACGACCCGCGTCCCAACGTACTCGAACACTAAAAATCAGCAAACCCAAACGCCCCTTTATAACTTCCTGCAAACTCAAACGCTCCTTAACCCACTGCCGCAATCCCAAACGCACCCCTAACAAGTTTCTGCAAAACCCAAACGCACTTGCTGCGTTTCTGCCTGAGCCAACAGCCTCCTGCTGCGTTTTTCATCTATCCAAACCAACACTCTCGTACTGCTGCTTACACAGCGAAATCAACACACCCGTACGGCTGTTTACATGGCAGACCCAAACACACCCCTACGGCTGTTTAACAGCAGATCCAAACACACTGCTGCTGTTAACAGCGAGCCGAACTCTCCCTGCTGATTTTCTGCCCGGACTAAACGCACCCTTTATCTTCATTTGCTGCCGAAACGAATACACCATTGGTGGTGATGGTGGCTGCCCATAACCGGACCAAACACACTTGATATTTTATGGTGGCGGCTGGTCGTGGTTAAAACCACGATCATGGTTGAATGGTGGTGGTCGAAAGTGGATCTGGTGGCGGCGGTTCACGACAGCGACAAATGGAGTGAGATGGCAATAGTGGTTCTTGAGGTACTGATTGGTGGAGATTCATAGCTTTGGTAGTGCGTTTTGGTGGCGGTAATAGGTGGTGGATCAGGGGTGCAATAAGATATCTACAGTGGTGTAGCCATGCTGCGATGATGGTTTGTGGTGGCTGTGTGGTTAAGACCACAACAATAATGGCCTGATGGTGACAAGCTCGTGACGATGATGGTGGATGTTTTATTGATATTTCGTAGTGGTGATGATGGCTGGCGGTGGCTATAGCGGCTGGTGGTGCATCATGATGACGATTGTGTTTGTGGAGGTGCGTGGGTGGGGCCACGGCGGTCAGCAGGGTGGTGGTTACTTTTGTAGTATAAATCGAAGGTGGTTAAGGTCATGGTAACCAGGAGTGGGCGACGACTTGTCATAGATCAACTGATCTTGGTGTAACGTGGTGTACGGAGGGTTGATCGAAGCATGGTGATAGATTGTTGAGTGGTGACGACCGGATTCCGACCGCCGGAAAAATGACGGCTGGAGAAATAATAGAGGGAGTGTGTGTTTTTATTAGGGTTAGGGTTTTTAATAAATGAATATGAAATGAAAAAGATGTATAGATTTTATATTTATATCAAAATAAAGTGTAAAGTGTATTTTGTTGAGGGTTAATAACGTAACTATTTTACTAACTTTTCTTTTATCTTGTTTAAACGTGATTCGGGACTCGATCGGGATTGATAAAATTCGTTTCATTTTACGAAATTTGCGTCGTTGGTTTTAAAATAGTTTTTCTAATAAGGTGGAGTATTTACTCGACCAATTTCTCGTAATCGTTTACATCTTTATTTAAAATAGTTATTATTTATCTGTTAACTCGAATAGTTGCGTTCATTAAAAAAAAATATATATATAATTCAACTTGAATGCTCTCGTTTTCAACGTACATTATTAAAACTAAAAGAGAAGTATCAGATAACTTAATAAACCTTTTATCAAATAGTTCTGAATAATTAAATAGGAACTTAATTTGTATCGCGTCAGTTCTCAAATTTTGCGCAGTCTTTTAAAGTATGTAAAATAAACTCCCGTTTTCGAATCAAATAATTTTGATATCTCTCGAAAAAGAATTTCGATTAATAATAATATTAATTTATTATTATTTAAAGTCTAGAAAATTCCCGGTTGTCACAGTACATCCGTGTTATTTGGAGTTCGTCCTCGAACTCAATCATTGTTACCTAATTAAAAGTGTAGAGAAAGAGATTTTGAGGTTTATATCAAGTGTACTTAGACCTGCTCACAGATAATTATGTCCGAACCTTTAAAATTGTGTTACCCACCAATAGTTAATTAGGTAAGTAATAGGTAGAAGAGGAATATATCTTAGCGGTTCTAAATGTCAATCTGACAAATCGGTCGTCGTTCCTAGAACGATAAAATTCGAAACGAAGAGTTGAGAAAACTCGTTAGTTCTTAAACGTCTCTAAGGGTTCACCACCACCAGGCCGTTAGGTTCACTCGATCGGTATAAAGTCTCTAAAGATTCACTTAACAATTCGTGAATCAAACGAAGCCTAAATAATTACTCTTCAAGACGTCGTCATGATACGATAACAAGACGAAATACGATAAATTCGTATGACGAATCTCGAGTCAAAAGAAATACACTCCCGAAGCTGGAGTACTAAATCAATACCATAAATATGCAGGGTCACGTCGGATATCCTTAAGCCCACTTATTTATAATCTCATATTTGCATAAAGAAGCGTCCTAATCTATGCAAATATGTCATTATAAACTTATGGTTCGGTGATTTATGATTTCTTTATTCAAATGCAAAAGCGTCCTAATCCATTTGAATAAAGACTTCATAAATCATCCTACTTAAGTATCACCGGAAAAATACCCAATTCGAAATCGTTAAAATCTCTAAACGATATTATCCAAAATTACAAAAAAGCAAAGAGTACGAGTTGAAAATAAGCCGTCTTCCATAAGTAGACGTTTCGAACGTACCGGGTCGAAGAACATATGTGTCGATAGGCGATAAAGCAGTCGTAGACGTATACCAAGTAAAGAAAACTCACGGTTATAAGTAGGATACGTATATAGTAGTCGGTTCTAAATAAGCAATTATCCAATCACACAATTCCTTCCCATCCTCGAGGAAGACTCATCAAACATCAAGCTGAGTAATAACTTATCATAACCCAGCCTCGAAACGCACTCACAAAGAATGGCCCCGGGTTTTGTTATGAATTATTACACATCTCAACCTTTCGATGACTCAGCTCGACTCTGAGCATACAACACATTCCATATTATTACGTAAGACTACGAGTCTTACCCACCCTCGAGGTAATCCATCAAAAATCATGGGTTGTGTAACGTCCCATACTTAATTCCATCTCACACTCAATCAAACATGAGGCCCACCGCGGCATAGTTAAGTATTGTTACACCTCTCAACCTTTTTGAATGAATTAACTCGAACCTGGGGATTACTCACGACCAATTGTTAACAAAATTTCACATAATGTCTCTAGGTTTTGTTATAAAACGAACTGCGGGACCATTGTGTAACTCACAATGCCCAATAAATGTTCTACCGTTCATATATATATAAAAATATATAATATGTCAGCGTGGACTAATCAAGCAATTGAACTCATGTAAACAAATAATAACATAATAGGCAACAAAACAATAGCAAGCATGCATTGTAAATATTCATATAGCAGCGGAATAAGTATGATGTGATGAGTGTTACTACAGGATAAAAATGAGAGCCGGTTATAGTCTAGAGTTACTAATGCAACCTAATTCTCTATAACCAAGGCTCTGATACCAATCTGTCACACCCCCAAATTCACCGCAGCGGAAGACTGGCTTTGGGAGGCTGTGACTTCATGAGTATTCAAGAGCTTGATCCGAGAACGACCTCTACATGCCAAAAACCACAAAGAAGACTCCAAATAATCCACATAGTCAAGTACCTGAAATACATGCTTAAAAATGTCAACATAAAGTTGGTGAGTTCATAAGTTTGTTTTAAAACGTTTATGAAAAATTAGAGTTTTACCGACCACTGCACCTTGCAGTAAAATATAAGTGTTTAAAAATCGCAGGTTCTTGTTAAATAGTCTTTCTTTGAAAATTTCAAAGTGTACTGTTAAAGACAGAGTTTATTTATAAAAACCGAGAGTTTACTGATATAACAAGGTTCGCTAAAATAAGTAGAGTTTCTAATAAGACAAAGTTTACGGAAAATAAATTGAGTTTTCTGATAAAACAGAATTCACATGAAATAAATAGGGTTTATAGATAAAACAGAGTTCATAGATAACAACTAGCGTTTTCTGATAAAAGTAGAGCTCACTGATAAATAATAGAGTTTTCGATGATAATAGAATTGATTATGAACCACAAGATTTTCCAACCACTTAGTGACAATATAACAAATACAAAGTCACTAAATAAAATAAAGCATTTATTATTGTCTAAGCTCATGACACCGAAGCGTTAACAGCACCGGTAGTATAATCACATAATGCAGCCCCTACAGATGCCTAACCCACGACATCCGTCCACAGACTCAAATGAAACTGTGCCCGCTTGTCCTCTGTTGGACCAAGCCGGACAGGGGCGTCAACCCCGATAGATCTATCCATAACATTCGCGCTTTCGACCGGTCATCCGGTCTGAAATTAACGGTTCATGATAATGGGCCAAAGTAATTGGGTTAAAGTGGGACTTAGACCAATACATAAAAGAGATATGCACTTGTGTTCATTCTTGCAACCATTGTCTCTACCCGAGAACCAGTAAAAAGCAGTTAAAGTTTTGGGCTATGAAAATCACAATAGAAATTTTATTATCAGCATTCATATGTATAACAATTAGAGGAGTTGGCCACTCAGCACGTAACAATTAAACCAGTTTAAAGATAGTTTATGACCAACCAAGTAAGCTTAACATTAGCTTATGACAATCAAGTAATTTATAAACAGTTATAGACAACCAAACAAGTTTAATATCAGTTTCTGACAACCAAGCAAGTTTATAAGTAGTTTATGACCAAGCATATACCTCCCCCAAAGAGCAATTATAAAACATTTATAACTCAATTCAAAGCAAGAAAAGGTGGGGTATGAACTCACCTCGACGGAGTAGCGCAGACGTTAGTGATGCTAATAATACGCTCCGCACAAACGGAAAATCGATACGGCTCGGTCATGGTGTTGTGGTTTAACTAATCGGCTAATTCCAATAACTTAAAAATGTGTATTTGAGTTCTCGATAAATATGTACATCAACATGACTCGTTGACAAAATATTTACGTTCCAAGTTATAATAGTTTGGTGGTTGGTTAAATAAAATTAACAAATTAAGCACACACAAAATATGTAATGTATTCCGTACACATTACGTATAACCAGACGATGATATAATTCTTACGTTGAATTATATAATAGAGACAACCATCTTACAAAATAAATCAAAGTATATATTTATTCTGTATACAGTATAAAGATTGTGACAAAATAATTAGACAACATAGTCCGACATATTTTAAGAAAATCATCACGTAATTAATAATTGTCACTTTTGAGTAAAACTATACTTTTATCAGTTTACATAGTATTTATTTATTTTATCCGTTTACAATCATAATAGTGTTTATTTATTTTATCGGTTTACAATTATAATAATCTTTATTTATTTTATCGGTTTACAAATATAATAAATTTATCGGTTTACAAGAACAATAGTAGTTTGTAATGAACAAAACGTAAAGTATTAAACTTTGTAGAAAATTTCGGCATAACCCATTCGTTTATACACGTTTTCCATATTTACCAATTCTCAATATTATCTATTTTTCAAAACAATCTACGTTACCCTAGTCGCATTTTAACGTATACCCAACTACTAAATAAATCACTATAATTAAGTAACAACCCAACACAACCTATGTGTTGTAAATCGAAAAGCCAACGCCCGATGTGAGCTACTTAGACACATATTTAAATGTATAATCATTTTTATAGTTCTCGTAATAATAATAGTATCCGACATATTTGTTTAACCGATAAATATATATACCACCATTTTAATCCGCTTTAATACTTAATAAAATTAGATATGTTATTAGCCGATCCTAAACCACAACAAACCATGAGCTAAAATCGTGCCCGACACTCTAAACTCTCGACGACCCGCGTCCCAACGTACTCGAACACTAAAAATCAGCAAACCCAAACGCCCCTTTATAACTTCCTGCAAACTCAAACGCTCCTTAACCCACTGCCGCAATCCCAAACGCACCCCTAACAAGTTTCTGCAAAACCCAAACGCACTTGCTGCGTTTCTGCCTGAGCCAACAGCCTCCTGCTGCGTTTTTCATCTATCCAAACCAACACTCTCGTACTGCTGCTTACACAGCGAAATCAACACACCCGTACGGCTGTTTACATGGCAGACCCAAACACACCCCGACGGCTGTTTAACAGCAGATCCAAACACACTGCTGCTGTTAACAGCGAGCCGAACTCTCCCTGCTGATTTTCTGCCCGGACTAAACGCACCCTTTATCTTCATTTGCTGCCGAAACGAATACACCATTGGTGGTGATGGTGGCTGCCCATAACCGGACCAAACACACTTGATATTTTATGGTGGCGGCTGGTCGTGGTTAAAACCACGATCATGGTTGAATGGTGGTGGTCGAAAGTGGATCTGGTGGCGGCGGTTCACGACAGCGACAAATGGAGTGAGATGGCAATAGTGGTTCTTGAGGTACTGATTGGTGGAGATTCATAGCTTTGGTAGTGCGTTTTGGTGGCGGTAATAGGTGGTGGATCAGGGGTGCAATAAGATATCTACAGTGGTGTAGCCATGCTGCGATGATGGTTTGTGGTGGCTGTGTGGTTAAGACCACAACAATAATGGCCTGATGGTGACAAGCTCGTGACGATGATGGTGGATGTTTTATTGATATTTCGTAGTGGTGATGATGGCTGGCGGTGGCTATAGCGGCTGGTGGTGCATCATGATGACGATTGTGTTTGTGGAGGTGCGTGGGTGGGGCCACGGCGGTCAGCAGGGTGGTGGTTACTTTTGTAGTATAAATCGAAGGTGGTTAAGGTCATGGTAACCAGGAGTGGGCGACGACTTGTCATAGATCAACTGATCTTGGTGTAACGTGGTGTACGGAGGGTTGATCGAAGCATGGTGATAGATTGTTGAGTGGTGACGACCGGATTCCGACCGCCGGAAAAATGACGGCTGGAGAAATAATAGAGGGAGTGTGTGTTTTTATTAGGGTTAGGGTTTTTAATAAATGAATATGAAATGAAAAAGATGTATAGATTTTATATTTATATCAAAATAAAGTGTAAAGTGTATTTTGTTGAGGGTTAATAACGTAACTATTTTACTAACTTTTCTTTTATCTTGTTTAAACGTGATTCGGGACTCGATCGGGATTGATAAAATTCGTTTCATTTTACGAAATTTGCGTCGTTGGTTTTAAAATAGTTTTTCTAATAAGGTGGAGTATTTACTCGACCAATTTCTCGTAATCGTTTACATCTTTATTTAAAATAGTTATTATTTATCTGTTAACTCGAATAGTTGCGTTCATTAAAAAAAAATATATATATAATTCAACTTGAATGCTCTCGTTTTCAACGTACATTATTAAAACTAAAAGAGAAGTATCAGATAACTTAATAAACCTTTTATCAAATAGTTCTGAATAATTAAATAGGAACTTAATTTGTATCGCGTCAGTTCTCAAATTTTGCGCAGTCTTTTAAAGTATGTAAAATAAACTCCCGTTTTCGAATCAAATAATTTTGATATCTCTCGAAAAAGAATTTCGATTAATAATAATATTAATTTATTATTATTTAAAGTCTAGAAAATTCCCGGTTGTCACACCTTAGCTATATGACACCGGATGATTATTGGAGTTATGGATTAAAAGAATTCTGTAGAACAAAACATTGTCGTCCTGATCTCAAAAATTATCAAAACAATCATGATATAATCGTTAATGTAATGTTACAGAGTACATACCTTAGCCATCTGACACAGCTGATTATTAGTTTTTTGGAAAGAAAAAAAATTACTTGTAGAACCAACTCACTGAACGAATGGTAAGTAAAAAATGTTGCTGGTTAAGTCTCTAGAAAAACAATCAGCCCATAAAACATTATATGCAAACCATATATTAGGCTTTTCTTTCTTTAAGGACTCAAGCCGATTACTTAAATTGTCATAATCAGATATGAGTGATGTGTAGTCTTGTTATACTTGCTTCATGTAAATAATACAGTTAATATAGATATACAACAAAGATGATGTGTTCTTGTTTTTTTGAACTTCTTTATCGTTTTCCAGTGCTTCGACTATTTTTCAGCAGCTTCCGATACCATATACTAATAAACACTAAAGTCTCCTTGATTTTGAATGTATAACATATAATAAACAATAAGTGTGACCTGTAAATGAGTTAGAGAAAAAAAAATACCCAAAAAGTTCGATCCAAATAACAATATAATGAATTAGAGAAAGAAAAATTAAGCATAAACAATAGAAAAGGGCAAAACAAATTGAATGAATGAGTTTAGGGATGTACCTGTGTGTAGAACACGAATAATCATCATACACGAGTCAGACTAAATTGAGCTACAAATATCAATAATCTTATCACAATAAATTTGTTTTAGAGGAAAGGGTAATCAACTATACATGAGGAAATCTTTCAAACCCATCCATCACATACTAAACAAAAAAATACCTACTAATAATGACACCACGCCCAGTAACCTAATGATTTTTCTGAAGAAGAGACGATGAATGATGTTCTGAAGATATGAATGGAAGTTGGTTTGAATATACGAATGACGGGTTTGAGAAAAATATACTGTATAATTTAAAGTTTTGATATAAAGTTGTGTTTTGAACAGTATAATAATATTTTTTTAACAATTCATCAACATTCAGTAGCTTGCTCTGCAGGTTGAGGCACTTGTCTCTGATCTGTCAGATCTGAGTTCGAATCCTGTCATGGAAAAAAATTTAACAAATCCGGATTTTATGCATAGTGATGACGTCACAATATTGCTGAGATGGATTAAAACCATGCTTATGTGGCATTTCCCTCCTCTTATATATAATGTAAAGATATATCAAATATCAAAAACCCTTATATAGGAAGGATGGTGAAAGAATTCCTTAAATACAAAATTCTATAAAAATGACACATTTTAATTCATTAAAAGGTTTCCATAAAATGCTTCTAAAAGAAAATAGGAATTCCAAATGATGCCTTAAATACAAAATTCAATAAAAATATATATAGGAATTACAAATGATGCCTTAAATACAAAAATATATAAGGAAAGATGGTGAAACATAATTTAAATGCAAAATTCTATAAAAATTATTCTATAAAATGCTTCAAAAAGAAAAGAGGAATTACAAATGGTTTCTTAAATACCAAATTCTATAAAAAAAATATATTAATTACAAATAATGCTTTAAATACAAAATTCTATAAAAATATATAAGGAATGATGGTGAAACACTGTTTTAAATACTAAATTCTATAAAAAGGATTCCATAAAATACTTCAAAAATAAAATAGGAATTACAAATGATGCCTTTAATATGAAATTCTATAAAAATATATATAGGAATTACAAATGATGCCTTAAATATAAAATTTTTTAAAAATATATAAGGAATGATGGTGAAACAATGCCTTAAATACAAAATTCTATAAAAATAATTCCATAAAATGCTTCAAAAATAAAATAGGAATTACAAATGATGCCTTACATACAAAATTCTATAAAAATATATATAGGAATTAAAAATGATGCCTTAAATACAAAATTCTATAAAAATATATAAGGAAGAATGGTGAAACAATGCCTTAAATACAAAATTCTATAAAAAAGATTCCATAAAATACTTCAAAAATAAAATAGGAATTACAAATGATGACTTAAATTCAAAGTTCTATAAAAATATATATAGGAATTACAAATGATGCCTTAAATACAAAATTTTATAAAAATATATAAGGACAGATGGTGAAATAATGCCTTAAATAAAAAAATTATATAAAAATGATTCCATAAAATGCTTCAAAAATAAAATAGGAATTACAAATGATGACTTAAATACAAAATTCTATAAAAATATATATAGGAATTATAAATGATGCCTTAAATACAAAATTCTATAAAAATATATATGGAAGGATGGTGAAACAATGCCTAAAATACAAAATTCTATAAAAATGATTCCATAAAATGGTTCAAAAATAAAATAGGAATTACAAGTGATGCCTTAAATATAAAATTCTATAAAAATATATATAGGAATTACAAATGATACCTTAAATATAAAATTTATTAAAAATATATACAGAAGGATGGTGAAACAATGCCTTAAATAAAAAATTCTATAAAAATGGTTCCATAAAATGCTTCAAAAATAAAATAGGAATTACAAATTATGCCTTAAATACAAAATTCTATAAAAATATATACAGAAGGATGGTGAAACAATGCCTTAAATAATTTTTTTTTTATAAAAATGACTTTATAAAATGTTTCAAAAATAAAATAGAAATTACAAATGATGCCTTAAATACCAAATTCTATAAAAATATATATAGGAATTACAAATGATGTCTTAAATACAAAACTCTATAAAAATATATAAGGAAGGATGGTGAAATAATGTCTTAAATACAAAATTCTATAAAAATGATTCCAAAAAATGCTTCCAAAATAAAATAGGAATTATAAATGATGCCTTAAATACAAAATTCTATAAAATTATATGGAAATATAATTTATGCCATAAGTACAAAATTATATAAAAATATATAAGGAAGGATGGTGAAACAATGCCCTAAATACAAAATTATATAAAAATGCACAACAATAATATTAATTTCAAAAAAATTAATGTAAAAATGTTATTCATAACATTAACACATACAAAATTTATTAGCTCATAAAATTCAAAAATACATAAAATATTTATACAATATTATTAAAATTCTAAAAAAAATAATGTAACAAACTTATTCATACCGTTAATGTATGCAAATTCAATTAACTCATAATATTCTTAAATAAATAAAATATCTTAAACTACGTTATTTTTGTCTATTCTATGCTACATTATTAAAATATCAATGCCATAACTAACACTACATATACTAAATTTCTAATACAAACATACATAAATTCAATTTTCATTAAAAAAGTATATACTTAAAGCTAGCCCGTCCACCGGACGGGTCTAAAGGCTAGTGTATATATATATATATATATATATATATATATATATATATATATATATATATATATATATATATATATATATATATATATATATATATATATATATATATATATATATATATATATATATATATATATATATATATATATATATATATATATATATATATATATATATATATATATATATTCGTCGTTCAAAATAAAATATAAGTCGTTGAAGCCTTCACTTTATACTAGCTTTCCAAAAAAATTGAAGTAGCATCATCATTTGAAAACCTTATTAAACCTTCAAACAAAGATTATCAAATAGATACTTTGGTGTCTCTCTACAGGTTCTGTTGGTGATTTTAGTGTCATCACATATATTTTGTGTAATTGTGATATATTTGAGATCAAGGGCCTAATTAAGTATAGCTTACAGTCGAGTATGGAGAGTGCGGAGTGCACGCTCGTCCTAGCTAACTTGATATAGCCACGAATAAATGCGGGGGTCAAGGGGGCCGCGCCCCCTTGCGGGGTCAAGCGACAGCGCCCCTTGCGGGGTCAAGGGGCAGAGCCCCTTGCTGGGGCCCCGCTAACCTAAACGATTTTTAGCTTTCTGTATTTACAGTTGTTGCCTAAAATTCGGTTTTTCCCCTTTTCCCAACAGGTATAACTTTTGGTACAAAGTTGCATCTTTTCCCTACAACCGAAAATAACTAATTGGTAACTGTCAGTTGGTTGGTGTTGAAACACACAGAACTTGATCTTTTCCAGAACAGAACAAACATAACAACTTTCTGTGTATTGCTTAGATCTCTCGTGCCTTAGAGACTAAGTGCGATTCTCTGTCTTATCCAATTGAGGATTTCGTGATACCCGAGGCATATATGGTCGAAATACTTCAATCTGAAAGTGATCTCTACACGATTCAGAGAAATATGAGGATTGTTGATTATTACCACCCACAAAAACTAACAAAGATTAAAGTATTTTCTGGTTTTAATAATGGCCGATTCGGTGAAAGATATGACTACGAAGTTTGGAAAGTTAGACAAGTTCGAGGGCAGTGATTTCAGGCGTTGGCAGAAGAAGATGCATTTCCTTCTCACTACTTTGAAGGTTGTGTATGTTCTGAGTGCCCCTATGCCAGAATTTGTTGAAGAGGAGACACTGGAACAGACAAGGAGGCGATGCAAGTAGGAGAACGATGATTACATATGTCGTGGGCACATCTTGAACGGTATGTCTAATGCTTTATTTGATGTATACCAAAACGTGGAATCGGCGAAGGAGTCATGGAATCAACTTGAGTCAAAATACATGGCTGAAGATTCTTCTAGTAAGAAGTTTCTTGTTATTAATTTTAACAATTACAGAATGGTTGATTCAAGGTCTGTGATGGAACAATATCACGAACTCCTTCGAATTCTGGGACAATACACCCAACATGGTTTGCAGATGGATGAGTCTATCTCTGTGTCTAGTATCATAGACAAACTTGCACCATCATGGAAGGATTTTAAACACATGTTAAAACACAACAAAGAATAGTTGTCTCTTGTACAACTTGGCAGCCACTTCCGTATAGAGGAAACTCTAAGGATGGAAGACAGTGGCAAAGGCAAGGGCAAGGAAATTGCTGGATCATCTTCTGTGAATATGGTTGAAGATGATAAGAATAAGAAAAACAACAAAAATTCCAAGGGAAACAAAAGGAAGTTCAATGATAATAAGAACGATTCCAACAACAGAAAGCCAAAGGGGGCTTGTTGGAAGTATGGCAAACCTGGTCATTTTAAGAGGGATTTCCGGGGTAAGGGGAACAATGGTTCAAGCGGTTCTGGATCGGGACAAGGGTCTAAGGACCCAACTCTACAACAAGGTCTGATTATTGATCATGTAAATTTTGATCATGTTATAATTCCTGTTACTAATTATGTATCACGTATTTCTGAAATATGTTATGTATAGGATGATGAAATCGCTTGGTGGATTGACTCGGGTGCAACTTGTCATGCATGCAAGGATCGTTGCTGGTTTGACACCTTTCATCCAGTAGATGATGGATTCATTCTTCATATAGACGACGAGTCAACCAAACCAATACTTGGACGTGGAAATGTTGTAATAGAATTTAGTTTTGGAAAAACAATTACTTTGTTTAATGTTGTGTATGTACCGGGGCTTAGGAAGAACCTAATATCCGGCCCTATGTTGAATAAGTGTGGCTACAAATAGGTCTACGAATCTGATAAGTATATCTTATCAAGACATGGTGTATTTATTGGTTTTTGATATTATAATAATGGTATATTTATGTTAAATCTTAATAAAGTTCCTAGTAGCATTAATTCTGTTTATATGGCTTATTCCCATATTGTTGATTCAAAATTATGGCATGCTCGTCTAGGACACGTTCATTATAAACGCTTGCATGATATGTCTAAAGATAGTCTAATACCTTCCTTTGACATGAACTTGGAAAAATGTAATACTTGCATGTTAACAAAGATCACTAGACAACCTTTTAGAGATATAAAAAGGAATTCTGAATTGCTAGAATTGATACATAATGATCTATGTGATTTCCATGTAACCTCATCAATAGGAAACAAGAAATATGTTGTTACATATATAGATGATGCATCTAGATTTTGTTATGTTTATCTATTGCATGCTAAAGATGAAGCCTTAGATAAATTTAAAATCTATAAAACTGAGGTAGAGTTACAACAAAGTAGTTTAATTAAAACTTTACGCACAGATAGAGGTGGTGAATGTTATGATCCTAGTTATTTCCAGTCTGTAGGAATTATTCATCAAAATACAGCTCCTTATACACCACAACAAAATGGTGTGTCTGAAAGGATAAATAGAGCTTTAAAGGAAATGGTCAACTCTATGTTATCCTACTCAGGGTTGAGTGAAGGATTTTGGGGGAAGGCCATGTTAACGGCTTGTTATTTGTTGAACAGGGTTCCAAACAAAAAGAACAAGATCACCCCATATGAACTTTGGTATAAGAAACGACCTAACTTGTCTTATTTGTGAGTTTGGGGCTGTCGGGCAGTCGTAAGACTTCCGGAACCCAAAAAGAAAAACTTGGGTGAAAAGGGTATTGATTGCATCTTCATTGGATATGCTGAGCATTCCAAGGCATATAGGTTTTATGTTATTGAACCTAATGATTATATATCTGTTAATTCAGTTATAGAATCAAGAGATGCAATATTTGATGAGAACCATTTCTCCTCAATACCTAGACCAAATGACATACCATTTAGCTCTAATGGAACTCGGTTTGGAGAGTTAGAAAGTGAACCTCCAAATGAAACCCCTGAACCCAGGAGAAGTAAAAGAGCTTGGGGTAGATAAATCATATGACTCTGATTTTCAACTATTCTTAGTTGAGGGATCAAGAGATGAAATTGGAACTCAATATTCTTACTGTTACAGTATAGAAGAGGATCCAAAGACTTTTGATGAAGCTATGAAATCCCGAGATGTTGCTTTCTGGAAAGAAGCTGTAGATGATGAAATAGGATCAATAATGCAAATAATACATGGGTCTTATCAGATCTACCACCTGGTTGTAAACCTTTAGGGTGCAAATGGATCTTCAAAAGGAAGATGAAAGTTGATGGAACAATCGACAAATTTAAGGCTCGATTGGTGATCCAAGGCTTTAGACAGAAAGAAGGCATCGATTATTTCGATACCTATGCACCTGTTGCTCGTATCTCCACTATTAGATTGTTGATAGCTTTAGCAGCTACACACAATCTAGTGATCCATCAAATGGATGCCAAAACAACATTTTTAAATGGTGATTTGGAGGAGGAAATATATATGAAGCAACCAGAAGGATTTGTTATGCCAGGTAATGAGCATAAAGTGTGTAAGTTAATTAAGTCGTTGTATGGACTCAAACAAGCACCTAAACAGTGGCATCATAAGTTTGATGAGGTTATTTTGTCAAATGGATTTGTGTTGAATCAACCAGACAAATGTGTATACTACAAATTTGATGAAACTAGTAAAGGAGTCATCATTTGCTTGTATGTTGATGACATGTTGATTTTTGATACTGACCAAAATCAAGTTGATAAAACTAAAGAGTTTTTGTCCTCAAACTTCTCTATGAAGGATATGGGGGAGGCGGATGTGATTCTTGGAATAAGAATCAAGCGAGACACCAAGGGTCTTGTGATTACACAATCTCACTACATTGAGAAAATTCTCAAGAAGTTTAATTGTGAAGATTGTGGTCCGGTTAGTACTCCCATGGAAGTATGTTTGAAACTAATGCCCCATAAGGGAAAACCTGTGAATAAACTTGAATATTCAAGGGAAATTGGGTACTTGATGTATGCTATGACAAGCACAAGGCCAGATATTGCTTATGCTGTCGGAAGATTAAGCAGATTTACTAGTAATCCTAGTAATCATCATTGGGAAGCAATAATTAGTGTATTCAGGTACTTGAAAAAGACAATGGATTATGGTTTTTGTCTTATGTCGGATTTCCTTCGGTTATTAAAGGATATTCTGATGCAAGTTGGATAATCAATAGTGAAGATCATACTTCTACTACTGGTTGGGTATTCTTGCTAGGTGGAGGTTCCATTTCATGGGCTTCTAAGAAGCAAACTTGCATCACTGATTCGACAATGGAAAGTGAATTTGTAGCTTTAGCTGCTACAGGAAAGGAGGCAAAATGGTTAAGGAATCTTATTTATGAGATTCCTTTGTGGCCAAAACCAATCTCTCATATTTCTATGCATTGCGATAGTGCTGCAACTTTGGCTAAGGCATATAGCCAAATTTACAATGGTAAGTCAAGACACTTAGGTGTTAGACATAGCATGGTTCGTGAGTTAATCATGAATGGAGTGATTTCTGTGGATTTTGTTCGTTCTCAACAAAACTTGGCGGATCACTTGACAAAAGGATTAGCTAGAGACTTAGTGCACAAGTCAGCTATCGGGATGGGTTTAAAGTCCATTTAAATATCTAACTGTGAGATACCCAATTCCCTTCTAATACAACGTTAGAAGCTGAATTCAATGAGGAAAGCTTACAATTAAAGATTGGAACACATTATAACATCCCAAGGTATGTGTTCAGACTGTAAGTGGGTTAGATTGAAGTTTAACTTCTTAATATTTCTTTTGAAAAATTGCATTGCAGGTGCAAGACTAAAAGGACTACCTATATGAGCATGGAGTGTCGCCGCTTCAAGAAGCTAGGACTTGGCTTTTATATGCTCATGAAGGATATAGACACATAGCTTTGTAATAGTGTCAAGTATTTGTACATTAGAAACTTGTAGAAACTTATGTGTATATTATCTTCGAGTATTCAAACGAGTTGATGGGTTCAATCCGTGGGACACCCAGATTCTCGAGTATTTGGAATGCGTAATATACTAAGTGAAAATTCAATCGTTGCGACATTTTCATTTATGCATGAGTTTGGTTTGTTTTATTCATTTTAGTATGTAAAGGATTACACTAAAATAGGGGAGGAATGTTGGTGATTTTAGTGTCATCACATATATTTTGTGTAATTGTGATATACTTGAGATAAAGGGCTTAATCGAGTATAACTTATAGTCGAGTATGGAGAGTGCGGAGTGCACGCTCGTTCTAGCTAACTTGATACCGCCACGAACAAATGCGAGGGTCAAGGGGGTCGTTCCCCCTTGCGGGGTCAAGGGGCAGCGCCCCTTCGGGGTCAAGGGACTTAGCCCCTTGCTGGGCCCCGCTAACCTAAACGATTTTTAGCTTTCTATATTTGTATTTACAGTTGTTGCCCTAAAATTCGGTTTTCCCCTTTTCCTAACAGGTATGACTTTTGGTAAAAAGTTGGTAAGTGTCAATTGGTTGGTGTTGAAACACACAGAACTTGATCTTTTCCGGAATAGAACAAACATAACAACTTTCTATATAACAACTTTTTGTGTATTGCTTAAATCTCTCGTGCCTTAGAGACTAAGTGGGATTCTTTGTCTTATCCAATTGAGGATTTCGTGATACCCGAGGCATATAGGGTCGAAATACTTCAATGTGAAAGTGATCTCTACACGATTCAGAGAAATATCAGGGAAATATCTTTAAAACCATGGTACGTTGTATCCAGCAATGAAAGTGCATATATATAACGGCATTGAGTTGCACTTAGTAATGATTTAAATTTGTTCTAGTGTTTATGTGACCATGTTATTATATAACGTTAATGGAAATGTAGTTGAGGAGGTTTTTTGAGTTGTCTTAACTTTTAAGAGCTTGAGTTCGTCTATCACTCTATCATCGATGATGGATTCATACACAGGGTATATTTTCTGGGTCTCATTTAAGTCTGTCATATTACATTGTATTGTTATTTTCGCCAGCAACAACTATTAGATAAGTTGATTTTATCTTTCTGTTCTTGGATCGGGTAAGAACTGAAATTGCTTTTTGTTATGTAGGTTTTTGCTCTTTAATTTTGGACGAGAAGCGAAATGGTGTAATTGAATTCGAGGAATTTATCCATGCTCTAAGTATCTTCCATCCGCGTGCACCTATAAAAGATACAATAAACTGTAAGATGTAAAAGCTATATTTTTGTACCCAGTTAAATTTTATCTGGTGAAAGAATGTACCCTGATGACTTCTATCCTTTTTTTCCTCCTGCAGTAGCTTTTAGGCTCTATGATCTAAGACAAGCCGAGCATATAGAGCGAGAAGAAGTGAGTATGCTGAAATATTAGTAACTGTTTCAATTAGCTTTCATATGCAAAGTTCTTTTTCCATGTTTTGTCGAAACACGTGTCATAGCAAAGTTAACAAATTGGAGTACATAAGCTATTTTGACCGATTAACTTATGAATGAGTCGATATGTGCTACAGTATATTATATTTCAAAAACATAAAAAGTTAGTCACACGTGATGAAAGTAGCCCAAAGAGTAAATTAAGGCATGCGACCCAAGTAGGTAGAGTATATATTATGGCGATACTTACCTTTGGACAAAAAGTGTTACGGGTAACCTGACCTAACGTGTTTCAACACGTACAAATACTTACCCTTAACCCGTTTGACTGTACATTATAGATTTGATTATCTAACAGGTATCATGTGTTGGCTCATTTTGCACCTCATTTTAAATAGGTCAAATAGATGTGCTAATAGGAATCCGAGATGAACTTATCAGATGACCTTCTTGATCATGACTTTATTATTGACAAAGTAAGATCTTTAAAATGGTTTGGTTTTTCCAACCTTTAACAGTAGTAATGAATAGAGGGATGATCTTGTTGCAGACATTTGCTGACGGGGACGCTGATGGAGATGGTAAAATCTGTAAAGAGGAATGGAAAGAGTTTGATTTGTGGTACCCCAGTTATTTGAAGAACATGACTCTTCCTTACCTTGTGTATGTCACTCTGCTTCGTTTAATGCCTCATCTTTCGTTCTTTATGAATAGTAGAGGTGGCAATATCGATCTATTTACGTATGAATAGTTGATGTGGAAATCCAGTTTCAAACAATTTAACCTAAAAAGAATTTGGCTTAGTACTTGACATACCAAATAGTTGTTCAATGCCTACTCTTAATACATACAATTTTGATGAAAATTAACTTTCACAGAAAACTGATCCTGTGGTTAAAATTTTGATGAAAATTCAGGGATATCACCACAGCATTTCCATGTTTTGTTGTCCACACGTCGGTCAAGGATGCAACATGAAGACCCTTATGTCATCGTGGTGGAAAATTTGCTATGTACATACCTCACTTACAGCATGGTGCTCTCATGGCATGTATGCTAGCTCGATAACTACAGTTTAGATGCTTCCTTATGATGGAATCAGTCCCTTACAACCGAACTCACAACACTTGGTAACACCAATCAAAACGGTAGACTTGTTTTCAATGCTTGTGTTTATTATTAAGGAAACTGATGCACAAATACAATGTCATACCTAATCCCTATTTATAGACTATGAATACACATAACTTGCATACAGGGAAAGTGGGTATACACTCCCATGACCTCCTAAATAATAGTTAAACTGAGAACTAGTAAAACTGACAATGTAAACTATCCTAAAGACCAGGTAGCTAATCAAGATTATCCAACATTCACCCCCATAATCTTGAATCCTCCATGGTCTCGGTCCTACAATCATAGTCATGAACATGGTCTCGATCACATACTACTTGCTCGGTCTGTTCGTACTTTTCTTCTCCACTTACATACAAAGGAACAATCATTGATACTCGCTTTCTTGTGATCACCTTCTGTTACGTAATCCACTTGCTCAAAGCTCTTGCTAAACTTTCTGAGTTCTAAACACGGTAGCAATTTCTTGCTAAAATACCGGTCTTCGTCTCGTTCTTGCTACTTGCTAATCAATTATTTCTTATCGAATCTTGCTAGTCGACCCTTGCTTATCGAACCTTCCTTATCGACCCTTGCTTGTCGAACCTTGCTTATCAACCCTTGCTTGTCGACCCTTGCTTGTTGACTGTTTCTTGTTTGCTACTTGCTACAAACACAAAACGTTATGCTTGCTATGGTTGTCCTACCTGCTACTTGCTACAGATTATACGACAACCTTCATGCTTGCTAACTTGCTGTTGATTTCTTGCTTTTGATCACCATATGATCAACCTTGCTGCTTGCTGCTTGCTTTCTTGCTGTGTTCTTGCTGCGTTTCTTGTTGCGTTCTTGCTGCGTTCTTGGTGCGTTCTCGTGTTGTCCTTTTCTTGTCTTCTTGTTGTCATCTTGCTGTCTTCTTGTTGTCGTTTTGCTGTCATTCCCATGCTATAGTGAAGCGTTCTTTCACTCTTCTTCATGCTAATTTTCTGCTTTCCAAAAGAGTCCTTGCTGTTGCGGTCATCTGCTGATCAGAAACTTGCTGATTGCCTTCATCTTTTGGTCCGTGATTACATAACTGCAATCGTCCCTTTCTTTCTTTCCAACCACCAGGTATGAGCCCAACCTCGCTCTGATACCAAATTATGGAATCAGTCCCTTACAACCGAACTCACAACACTCGGTAACACCAATCAAAACGGCAGACTTGTTTTCAATGCTTGTGTTTATTATTAAGGAAACTGATGCACACATACAATGTCATACCTAATCCCTATTTATAGACTATGAATACACATAACTTGCATACAGGGAAAGTGGGTATACACTCCCATGACCTCCTAAATAATAGATAAACTGAGAACTAGTAAAACTGACGATGTAAACTATACTAAAGACCAGGTAGCTAATCAAGATTATCCAACACCTTAACCCTCATGATATTCTGCTTCTTCGCTCGTCAACAAGAATGAAGTTCCAAAAACATCTTAAATTATTAGTATATTAATGGGATGGAAGAAGTAGCTTTTGAGGGGAACTTTTATTCAAGTACCGCTAAGGTAATCACTCAATGTACTCTGGCACGCTGTCATAACATGTAAATATCACAGTTGTTTATAATGTACTCTGTTGTATTTAAAACAACATTTGAATATGATATTTCATTTGTTTTCTATGCCTGTTTATCAGAACATAACACTTTCAAATCGCTATGGTGTTGGGCTTGGGCTGGTAGATTGTTGCATCAGTTGCTGCTTTTATATGCCTGTATACAACATTCTCTTAGGTGAGTTCTCAATTCTGCTTAGGGTGAGGCTCTGGGAATAGGTTAAACAACCTGAGATTGAGATGTTGGAGCAGTTGCAGTTGCATCAGAAATATGAAGGAGGTTGATAACCACCGCCATAAGAGCCTCCATATGTTGGTGGTTGTCGTGTGCCATATGGTGGTGGTTGGGCATATATTACTATAAGCAGGCGGTGCGCCGCATGCCGGTTGAGCATAGCCAGTTTGTGCATCAGCGACACAAGGAGGCTTTTGGGTTGGTAGAGGTCCGTAGCTGCCATGTGTAGACGGTTGAGTTCCATAGCCGGGTTGGGTAGTTTGCGGGACCTCATACCCTGACTAAGGTGGATAACTAGAGTTTCAACCAAACTGCTGACTGAGGCGCGTATGTTGGGGGCTTGATTACAGACTTAAGAGAGAATTGCTAAATGGGGATCTGACATATATGATGAGTGTCTTTTTGACATGAATTATTTTGAAAACCTATCTCACATGTCCTCTCGAAGTTCATCGCAAACAACTTGAGTACATCATAACTGAGACTACTAAGCTCAAACTTGTGACTTTAAACATAAAGTAAATAATTGTTGCTTTCTAAGCTTCAAGGAAACATAATTTGGAGTTAAATGCTCACAATGATTATTTTGCGCGGTTTAGTTGTATACATGAAAATGTTAGGAAGAGCTCGGTTTGTTCTTAGTAGTATATGAAGTTTAAAAATATGAAATTAAACTTGTGCATGTAACTCAGAATTTTGTAACTAATATAGCCATGCTTATCTTCTTTTATATAATAAAAGAATTAGATTATTTGAGAGTTTTTGTGAAAAGTGGAGATTGTAGAAAAATCAATTGAACCAATCAAATGGCTTGATTTTGACACATAAGCAAAATCGAATGATGTGATTGGTGAATAAAAGTCAAAATTACATTAATTTAGTCAAAATTATAAATTTTGGTGGAGAAATTTGATGAAAAGACATAAAAATATATGTGTCAAATTTGTGAAATAGAAACTTAGAAAAAAAGGAAAAGATTAATAAAACTTTAGTTGTTGAATTTTAAATAAGTTAGATAGATATAAGTGTAAATTTATAATTTTTCATATTTTTTAATAAATTTAGAAAAGAAACAAAATACCCCTTAAACTTTATACCCTTTATACTTTATAACATAATCAAACATATAAAAATTAAATGTTCTTAAAAAACATATATAATATATATAAAATCGAAATAACGAAATTAATATTATACTTAATTTATCGTTTATTTTAAGTCCCGTAATAAAACAAGCAATTCTACTTACTTATGCGAATGTCGAATTAAAACAAATCATTTGTCTATTGCAAAAGAAGAAAACGCACTACATAAATTGTCGACACATTTTTAATATTTGAGATAAAATGCCATTAATATATGTATATCAATATTTTAGTTAGAATGTTTTTCTTAAGTCTTAACCAATAGTGATGCTAATACAAAGGGTTTCAACATTTTCTATTATAAAGTTTTTAGATTTTAATATAATCAAGTTATGTTTTTAATCATCGGTTTAATTCGATCGAATACAAAATCAATCACCGGGTTAATTTGGATCAATGAAAATTGTAATTATTTAGGTATTGAAGATTTAAAATTGTTTTATAAAATAATATTAAGCACTACAAAATCATGAGTTTATAAATCGTGTACGTGTACTCTTGATTAATAATTATGATATAACTTTTTAAAAATAAAAATATCGAAAGTAAAAAGAGTATGATATTTGGAAAATGAAAATTGAGACGAGTTTATATTAATTTACACGGTGCAGAGTAAAACAATAAAATAATCAAACATATAAACATTATATATTTTAAAAAAACATATATAATGTATATAAAATTCTATTAACGAAATTATTACTTAATTTATCTTTTATTTTCGAAACACGTGCGTGCACGGGTATTAAAACTAGTTATGTATAAATTGCAATTAGGGGCCCTAACTGAGAGGTCCACATTGAAAAACAAAGACGAATGCATCATTTGGACAATTTAATTCACTCAAAAACATTCAAGCAACCAAATCTGTATATATTACAAGTCAAATAATCTCCTGATGAGAATTTCGTGTAAGATAAACTAAAGTGCATGTTGAACACCACAAGTGTCATTAACTAATACTATATCAAAAAGGAAAGCATGACATTTCCTTTATGGTCGGAAAGTAGGGAGCTGTCTAGTTTTGTGACATGATTAGGCTAAATCAACGGTCCACCGGGATTGTTTCTGTTGCTGTCGGAAATTCTAATGGCTGGCTTACATTAGGCCCAAAACCCTCCTTACTTCTGATAGTGTAAACACGTGTGTGAGGATCAAATGGTGGGTTATGGTAGTTAAAACCGCCACCCTCAGTGTTCCTATGCACCATTCCAGTAAGCACGTAATAGTCTTTGAGGATCAGAGGAACCATCTACAGAGTTATTTAGAATCATCAATCAAAAATTAAAACCTCAATATATTAGAACTACTACATAAGTCAAGTGATATGGACACCTATTTAAGGACAAAAAGTGTGACATAGAGGCTTAAGGGTTCAATTATGATAACAAGATCTATTACATGTTTAGCAAGTCCAATTTCGCTTTCAAGTTACATCAAAGAAAAAAAAAGAGAAATGCTAATGTTCAAACAGCAACAAATAAATGGAAGACAAACCTTGCACAGTTTCATACTCGACTTCGGGTTCCACGCGGGGTTTGACCCATGGTCTGTTCCCTACATGAAAGGCAAGGCATCAAGGAATAGTACACCAAAAGAGATTCGCAATTTATGAAGCTTACTTAATCTAATAAAGTGCTAAGTAGTTTAATGGGCTAGCATTGGGCGACTTTCAATACCTTCGACCTGGTTCAACTTCGGCTAGGTTTTAAAAATGACCCCCTCGGCCCGTTGGAGATGAGATATGTAACCCAAATCAACCCGTTTTCATACAAATGGGTCAAACTTTTATCACCTCCAAGTAAGAGAAAAAACTAGTTCGTTGATAAGAAAGTATAAAATGCAAGTAACAAGCGCAATTATTAGAGAGCATGTCAGTGGGTCCTAATAAGAAAGTGATATCAAATCAGCACATGTGATACTCCATATATTCACATACCCTTTGGTTTACGATCCGTTAGCATAAAATTCATTAGTGTCCTTGCACCGTCTTCAGTGTCACATTCGACTGTGGTCTCATACACTCCCAGTATCCCTTGTTCAATGGCCTCTATGGTCAGGTAGAAGATATACATCGAGGTTACTTTATAGAATTTGCACTCCATGAATTCAGCCCCACTGACCTGGTTGTCTTCGTCTTCGTTAACATACTAATAGCATAGAATTAATTTATGTAAGCAAAACAGTTAGCAACAGAGAGAGTCTCAAAACTTGAGAGCAGGCGGAAGGAATGTAACCATACCATTTTACAAGATCTGTTAAAGGTGTCAACTGCAAATTTTCCAAGTAAATTAATAACCATATCATCCTTAACCGTAACTAAATATTTGCCAGTTGTAACACACATAAAATATGTGATTTGATACTTATGCGCCAGAATCGTGGATGTAGGTTTATATAGATGAGAAGAGAAAATGATACGAATAACTAATACATACATCTGTATATTTCTCTTTAAAGAAATCCCAGACTTGCTTCTCATCATTGTTCAACTGATAACTGCTGTGATAATTAGGGGAGCTCCCTGAATAAGAAACACATATCCACATTATCCTGAAGATAACTTTTTCTAACACAGATAGTAACATTAATAATGAACACAGATAGGGAATACGTACAGGTTATCTTGATCTCCTTCTTCATCTTCGTCTTCTTCTTCGTCATCTTCTTTTGGGGTTTGGGTGGTGCACGAGGCTTGGGATCATAGACAGTGATGGGGATTTCGGGGTCGCTGCAAGAAAAGGGTAGGAGTACGTGAACAAAAGGAGATGAGAAGTTTATCAATTATCTTCAACAGTTTACAAGCTAAACAAGAATATAAAGGCCACAGCTAGAGAACATACTATCTCCAGCCAGATGGCAAATCATCATTAGTTATGCAGCACACAGTAACGATGTGAATATTGAGCTCATAATCTTTCAATTCGCGTTTTGCAGACATGTTGTTGCTGTTGAGATTTAGAGACTTCCTAGCTCTAGCTGCATTCTGCATCAGATCATACAGCCTCTCTGGTATTTCGATTCGTTGATCTGTCATGCACAACAAGAACAATAATTAATGAAGAAAGACGGAAATAGTTAATGAATTGTTGTTGTAAGCATCAATGGCGGCTAAGAGAAATGCATACTTGTGCTTAAAGTTGATAATTGTTTTTTTGTATGAGGTGCAACCTTGACCTACAGCGATTAGCAAACAACAACAACGACCGATTAATATTGGTTGAAGACAAAAGAGGATATTACTAATAAATGTTTAGGATCATACTTTTGTGTTGTTGGAATAGCTGGTATCGGAAATGGCAAGATAGTTGAAGACCTGTGGCTTTGAATAAAACTTCTTCCCGGTTGCAGTTCCCTTACAAACCTTGTACTTCTTCTGTCCAGTTGCCTTAGCCACAGTCCATCCATCAGGTAGCCAATCATGGGTATTCGCCTAAAAGAATAACAATCATGAACATCAAATAAGCTGGTAATCCAAAGACAACGAAAAGTAGAAAGAATTACCGGTCGGGATGTTGATGATGATGCTACATCAACATCAGGTTGTTGGCTTCTCTTCCGTTTCCTTGTTTCAACCATTTCCAAACCCTAATCAACTGATTTTTATTATCGATCTCAAATAGTAACTGGTTTAGTTTTGCGGGTTTATCCTTTTATACATTTACCAAAACGGCACACGCTTGGTAGTTCCGTGTACTTTTTCTCGTCCAATGACAGTGCGACAAGTGATGGCCCTCTTTATTCAATTTCTAAAGCTTTAGATCTGATCCCTCTTGTTCTGTGGCTGTTTAAATTAGAGAAAAATATGGATTTGGTCAAAAATCATCTTCTCAAAATTTTATTTTTTTTAACCGTGATTTCTAACACATAGGTCGATTAATCTACGGGTTAAGCCCACCACCACACAGACTGAAACCAGGTAAAGCCTCATTTTTCATGAGGTTCATGTGGAAAAAATTTGACGAATTTAGTCATACACAATTGCACAACTGTTCAACTCCACTATATGGTTGTCATGTGTCATATGCAAGTACACTTTTTAAACAATGTTCAGTCTCACACATGTCCCCCTAACAACAACAATATTTGTCCTATTATGTTTCCAAATGATCCATTGACGACGCTTAATCACCAAATGATCAACTTGTCAGTACTTTTTTAATTTCCAATAAAAAATACACTGACAAGTTGAGCATTTGATGGTTGAGTACCATCGATTGATTTTTTAAAAAGTAACTTTTGTTGGATACTTATCACATTTTGAATAGTGGTGATCAAATATGTCAAATTATTTCCACGTGACCAATTATTGATTGATCATTTAACGAGCATGAATGTGTAAATGATGTGTAGTAAATAATCAGGCGTGAACCTAAGGGGGTTCTCGGGGGTTCACAGGAACCCGATGGATGTTTATCTCGTAATATAAGTTTAGGATATATAAAATATAAAATCTTAGCTAAAATAATGGGTATAACATAAATTTAACTAAGATATTTTTTTTCAAATTAACCCGGTCCTAATTTTGCGTTACGTAAATACTTTTTAATCCGAATTTTGAGTACTCGTAGATACAAAAAATTTATTCGAAATTTCGGATATCTTTCATCGCAAGTTTTGGATAGCTAAATTCATGATATATCTTATTATTTATAAGTCCCTTAAACGATTTAAATTAACAACTTAACATTATCGTCGAAAATTTCCCATTTCATATTTATATTTTAGCCCACAAACAATCATGAGACTACTCTTATAATATCTGTCTAAATTCACGCTATAATTATTAGTGAACAAGATTTGAAACTCGTAGAAGATATGATATTCAATGAAAACTCAAAGAGTAAGGCTATTTAGACCTACTAACTATGCCAAAATAGCCTAATGCATCAATCAATTGTACATTTGTAATATGCATTTTCTCTTTCCAATTATCCACCAATCACTTTTTCAAATCCACCAATCAAATCATTAGACATACAAGTAGGCTGTTGGGAATAAAATATAGCCAGTCCACTTGAGCGCTGACAAGAGGAAAACAAGCATTGATAAGAAGAAAACAAACGCTGACAGATCAAGCGTTGACAGGAGAGTCAAGCGTTGATAGGTTGAAGACAAGCACTGATAGAAAGATATGGTCTACGCGTATTATGTTTCTAGTTTGTTTCTAGTAAAGATAGGATCAATATTGTATTTTCTATAGTTATCTTTACCTAGAATAGTTGATACGTAGACTCTTGTACAAGGCTTCTTATGTCTATAAAAGAAGACCTTTAGGTTATGTTTCATAATAAGTTTTCATACGTTAAGCACTTTCATTGTAAGCAAGTTCGTTATTATCAATCAAGTGAAAGTTTGTTTTACATCTGTTTGTGTTCTTGTTTAAGTGTTAATTCCGCATAACACTTAAATTGTTTCATACATAAACAAAGTTTCTCTACGTGTATAACTTGATCTAATCTCATTTACACAAGCTAAATCGATCTAAGTTTGGGATCAACAAGTGGTATCAGAGCTTGTTGAGAAACTTTTGATCTTAAAGAACACAAGAACCCTAAATGACCAAAACCCTAATTTTCACAAAACCCTAAAAATATCATGTCCACTCCAGAAGTAACCTCCTCCTCCTCAAACCACAACATCAAGATTACCATGCTAGATGTAGACAATTTTGAGCTGTGGAAGTTCAACTTTGAGTAATATCTGCAAATCCATGACTACACTCTCTGGGAGATTATTGAATATGGAAACACATTCAATAAAGCTCAAAAGATTGCAGATGCCATTGCTATAAGATCAGCTGTTTAAGGATGTTCTGAAGCAGATAAGAAAGAAAAACCTGAAGATGGTAGATCTGTGTCTGCTGATGACATAGCAAAGAAAAGGGTTGATATGAAAACCCTAAGCATTCTGAAACTTTCTTTGGGACAAGAAAATTAGCACAAATACAGAGGTTATGAGTCTGCAAAAGATCTTTGGGCAGCCCTTGAAGTTGCATATGGTGGTAATGCTGATACTGTGGAAGAGAAAAGGAAGCAACTCTTACATGCGTATGCTATTTTTAAGGCTCAAACTAATGAGAAGCTAAGTAGTGTGAGAAGCAGACTTCTTGACATTACAAGCAAGTTGTCCTTCATGGGGACAGTAATTGGTGATGTTGACATTATTGCCACTTTTCTTAAAAGCCTTGGTGATGCGTGGAAGATTGAGGCAAGATCTATAATTGCCAACAACACTCACAAAAGTTCTACTTTTGATGATGTTTACAACAAACTGAGGCTGTTGGAGAATGAAACTCTTTTGGATCATGGAAGTAAGTATACCAATAGTAACATGGCCTTCTTCTCACATAGTGAAGGCCAATTTGATCAGAAGGATTCATACATGCACCCAGTTACTGGATCAACATGTGTCAACGCTGGATCATATCCTGTCAACGCCTCACATTCAGACGCTGACACGTACAAAATTGACTCACCAAGAGTTAAGCCTGTTGGTTTGGATCTGGATACTGTGTGTACATACATTGCTTCATTGCCCAATGGTTCAGTGATCACATATGAGGACCTTGAGTAAATAAGTGATGAGCATTTGGAGGAGATGGATATAAAGTAGAACATGGCTCTTGCTAGTATAAGAGCAAACAGGTGGAATAGAAGATTCAAGAAGAAGATGACTTTTAATGCTAAAGACACTGCTGGATTTGATAAATCCAAGGTTGAGTGTTACAATTGTCATCGTATGGGGCACTTTATGAGGGAATGCAGATCTCCAAGAAGATCTGATGCTGGAAAACCCTCAAGCCAAATTGTTAAGGCTCAAGATCCTAAGGCCATGGTGGCAGTGCAAGAAATTGATGGTATTGGATGGGACTGTAGCTATTTGGCTAAGGATGAGGAAGAGAATATAGCTTTGGTTGCTGAGATAGAAGAAGAAGAGCATGTTCAATATGCTCTCGTGGCACACTCCTCATCTTCATTAGACAATGAGGTATACGATGATGCTTTTTGTAGTAAGGGTTGTCGTTTAAAAACTGAAAGACTTAACAAAGAGGTTTTAAGATTGTTAGGAGATGTGAGTACTGAGAGATGCAAGTTGTCTAACTATCAACTTGCTCTCACTCAAACTGAAAAGACAGTTTCTGAGTATAAGAAAATGGAGCTTGACCTAAAAGATAAAATAAATATCTTAAAACATGATTTAAATGCTAGTAATGATATTAGAAACATCATGGAAAGGGTCAATGCTGAATTACAGGCTAAGTTAGATGAGGCTATCAAGAATAAGGATAATGTAGACCTTAAAATTCAGAGATTTGATAAGGCCTCACAAACTCTAGGAGAATGTGTTAGTAAACAGAGGGATTCTAGGGACATGACTGGGATTGGGATGAAAGAGTATTCTGGTGTTCCACCACCAGCTGGGACTTCTATGGTGTCCAAAGAAAGGACTTATCTTGGACTGGTTTACCAGAACTCCAAGAAGAGGAATTTATTCCTCCACCAAGAGTCCTTACCCCAGTTGAAGAGTATAGGCAGAATTTGACTGATTTGAATGAATGGAATAAAGCCAACCCTACCTTGTTTGTCAAGGGTGGCATGCTTTGTGATAGTCCAAATGAGTCGACCCCTATCAAAGTAAAAAACCCAATCACTGGCAAGACTGTTGACCTTAGCTCAAACACTGTTAGAAAACCTAGCATTAAGTATGCAGAAATGCATAGGAATACTAGGTCACCAAAAAGCCAAGTTAGTGATAATGAAACGGGTTTCTTTTCTTCTAGACCTAGAGTTGTGTCTAGAAAAGCCTGTTACACTTGTGGTAGCTTTTCACATTTAGCCTATAAGTGTGTCAACGCTTCCAAGGTCAACGCTAACAAAAGGTCAAACACTGTCAGGCCCAAAACTTTTGTGGAGCAAAGTCCACAAGTTGTTAGACCAGCCCTGATAGGTGTGTAAACACCCATCCTTTTACCACTTAATTCTGGCTAAAACGAGACCAAAACGCGTATTTAATATCATTTGTTTTTGGAATTATGCGTGGTTTTTGTGTTTATTGTGTTTTCAGAGCCAACCGGATGAATATTGAAGAAAACATGGGATTGCATGGGATTTATCGAAGAAAAAGACCCAAGACAAAGTTTATTGTCCAAGAGATGCAAAAGATTTGAAGTCACTGGGCCTATTCGAAGATTTATCGAAGAAAAGGACCAAAGATGGAAGATTTACATAAGTCGAAGAAACTCAAGTCTATTAAACGAAGAAATTAAAAGACGAGTTGAATTTAATCGACGACAAATCCCGAATCAGAATCGAAAACGTCAACTTTTCTGAAAAGACGAGAAGACAAGAAGAACGGGAGAAAGCCCACTCACCAACCAAAGGGAACACCTATATAAAGGGTGCCCCTCACACTTTTCATCCAGTTTTGGATTCCCTTCTTTTTCTCTTTTCTTGTTCGTAGTCATCACCAACACCACTAGGGTGTTTGGTGATTTTGATTATTGTTCTTCCAAATCTTGTAGTTTAATCTTGTCTTTTATTTGTTCAACATTAATCATTAATACAAGTCTTCTTTTAATCTTTTCATTCATCTTGTTCTTCATCATCTTTTTATTTCAAGTTCTTAAGTTCTTATTTGGTTGAGTTTTAATTTTAAAAAGTTGTTGAATTTGTGTTTTTACTATTGGGATTTGTTGCTTATGATTATTAAATGATAATTGGTTAATTTGGTAAAATCTTTTTGCTTATTTAGCTTGATTTTGGATTAAAATCGATCACCCCTGTTTTTCGGTAATATTTCTGTTCTTGAGTTCCCCAGGTTCCGGATGAACCAAAACTTCCGGATGAACCAAAATTTCCGGATGAACCAAAAGTTCCGGATGAACTAAAAGTTCCGGATGAACTAAAAGTTCTGGGTGAACAAAAAGTTCTGAATCAGTCTTTAAGTTCCGAATCAGTTTTACCTTCAAAAGTTCCGAACCAAGTTCCGAGTGAACTTCCGGACGAAAGTTCCGAGTGAACTTCCGGACGAAAGTTCCGAGTGAACTTCCGAGTCAAACTTCCGGATCAACTTCCGAGTCAATCTTCCGGATAAACTTCCGGACGAAAGTTCCGAGTGAACTTCCGGACGAAAGTTCCGAGTGAATGATTTTTCAAAGTTCCGAATCAATTTTCCTTAAAAATTCCGGATCAACTTCCGAGTCAATACTTCCGAACCAACTTCCGAGTGAACTTCCGAATCAAGAGAGTTTGAAAGTTCCGAATCAACAGCTAAAAGTTCCGGATCAGTTTCTCTTTTGAGCATTTCGACTAAGAAGTTAAGTGGTATTTACTTTTTCTGTTTCAGTTGTTAAAGTTAAGTTTAATTCAAGTATCAATTTTCTTTTGAGCATTTTAAGTCTTACTTTCTATTTCTTCTTACTACTGTTTCTTCATTTTGTTTTAATTTTAATTCTAGTTTTATTAATTGTCATTAAATTAATTGTTTTTTATTTAAGTTTTCATTTTAATGTATTTAAACTTTTTAGTAGATTAGAAAGCTAAACCCCTTTTTTTTAGTAACCAAGAACAATCATTCCACTTAGAACCGAGATCAATTCGAGAGGATATCGAGAGAATTTAGAGAACCCTATACAAAAACCAAGTATCAAATGGCGCCGCTACCGGCTCTTCTCGTTAAGATCAAAAGTTTTTTGTGAGAACTTGGATTTTGGGATCCGTTCCCCGTGAACGTTAATTTTTCATAAAAACTTTCAAAAAACACAAAAAAAAATATATATAAAATTTTCAAAAAAATCCTAAAAATTAAAAAACATAAAAACCAAAAATATTTTTGCTTTGTTTTTCCCTTGTTAGTTTTTTTGCAGGTGTATGCGCACTCGATCAACGTCTTATCAAGAGCCCGAGCCTCTCGATAACTTAGACATGGCGGGTGTTCAAAACAACAACAACATACCACCTCAAAACAACAATAATAACAATAACAACCCACCTTTCAACAACATGAATAATAACAACAACAATGAGCCTCTACCGGATAATCGCCCGATGATTGAACTGCTGCAAGCTCATGTAGATGGCAACACTGATCCAATTGTTATACCAGCGATTGCAGCCAACAATTTTGAGCTCAAATCCGGCTTTATCCAGATGGTCTCTGCTCAACCATTCTTGGGGCGTACCATTGATGATCCACATGACCACATCAAGAGATTCTTGCAACTCACCAATACGGTCAAATTCAATGGTGTTCCACAAGAGGTAATCCGTCTACAACTTTTTCCCTTTTCTTTAGAGGGACAAGCCCGACATTGGCTTGCTAAGGAACCGCCACAGAGTATTCTCTCGTGGACGGATTTGGAGACCAAGTTTATCAATTACTTTTTCCCACCCTCTCGTACTACCGCTTTGCGGAATGAAATCATAAATTTTGAACAAAAGTACGATGAGTCGTTTAGTGAATCTTGGGATCGTTTTAAAGATCTTTTAAGAAAATGCCCACAACATGGTTTTACCAAAGTGCACCAAATTAACACTTTTTATAATGGTTTAAGAATGAATGACCAAGATTCACTAAACAGTGCCTCGGGGGGTAATCTTTTGGCTAAGACTTCCAATGCTGATTGGGATATCATTGAGAATTAGTCTCGTGTGCAAACCAAGAGTGTTCGGACCAATGCTGCTAGTGCTAGTACTAGTGACAGCGATAAGCGACTTGACAAAATCACTACGCTTCTTGAATCGCTTGCTACCCAAACCGCCAGCAACACCAACAGCATCAACGCTAGAAACGCTAAAGACGCTCAAGTTAATGCTGTTAGCCAACCATGCGAGATATGCGAGGGTCCTCACTCTTACACCACTTGTACTGCCACCCAAGACTACCCTTCTGAGAATGTGAATGCAGCATACGGCACCTATCCTCAACCTGCTTATCAAGCTAGACCTCAGGGTGACCGTAACTTGCTTAGCTACCGCTCTAACAACTATCTCTCACCACCTGGTTTTCCTCCAAACAACCCAAACCAACAACAAAAACTCAATCGCCCTCCTCAACAACAACAACAACCTCGTACACCATACATACCACCTCACAAACAACCACAACCACCTCCAAGAAACAATCAAGTTTACCAGCAACCTGCTTATCAACCACCCGCATATACTGTTCCTCCCAACCAACCCACCGCTTTACACCAAGAAGTGGAAACCTACATGAGGACTAACGATGTGATCGTGGGAAATCTTCAACGGGAAGTGCTCAACTTAAAGGCAGACCTGGTCAAACAAGGGAACGATTTGAGAGATGACATGAGAAATACTTTGGATAGTCAAACAAATGACTTAAAAAACATGATGGCTAATTTCTTCCAAGGTAATCAACCCTCTTCTTCGGGTACTCTTCCGAGTAAGACCGTTGCGAATCCAAGAGGGGAGATGAAAGCAATCACCACTCACAGTGGCAAAGGTACAAAGGAACCCGAGCTTCCTATACCTCCACCGGTGGTTGTGACTAAGGAAAACGAGTCACCTGCTCCTATTCCTCATCCTTCTACTCCCTCAATTTCTCTGCCTCCTTCACCTTCTACCCCCATTTCCCCACCACCCGTGGTTGTGAGTGATCCTATTCCCCTAAAGCCTTCTTCTTCATCCAATATACCTTATCCTTCAAGGTTGAGGAAAGAGAAGCAAAAGAGCAAGGACGATATTCAAGTTTCAAACTTTCTCAAAATGTTTAAACAATTGAATTTTAACATCTCCTTTGCCGAGGCTCTCGCTCACATGCCCAAATATGCTAAGATGTTTAAAGATCTTCTAAGTGATAAGGAAAAGCTTCTTGACATTGCTCAGACCCAACTTAATGAGAACTGCTCCGCAGTGCTTTTAAGGAAATTGCCAACTAAGCTTGGTGATCCGGGTCGTTTCTTAATCCCTTGCAATTCCCGGGAGTAGAGAACTGCATGGCCCTAGCCGATCTAGGTGCCAGTATCAACTTAATGCCCTTAAGCGTTTGGAAGCAATTATCTCTCCCTGAGCTAGTCCCCACCAAAATGACTTTGGAATTAGCGAACCGTACGGTTGCTTATCCAGTAGGGATAGCCGAAGACGTCTTTGTAGGAGTCGACAAATTCACTTTTCCTTCCGATTTCGTCGTCGTTGACTACGACATGGACCCTCGTGTGCCATTGATCGTTGGTCGTCCATTCCTGAGGACCGGTCGCACTCTAATCGATGTTGAAGCCGGTGAGCTTATCATGAGAGTGGGTGACGATAAAATCGTCTTCAACATGGGAAAGCTTTCTAAACAGCCTTATTCATACGAGAGTGTTAATTGTATTGACGTTCTTGATGAGGCTTGTGAAGAACACTTCAAAGATGCTTGTAAAAGTATTCCTACCTCTCTTCCCAATGTTGAGACCGTTTACTCTATTGACTCATCACTATCTCTATTTGGAGAAAGTGATTTCCTTTGGAAAGATTTGGAAGCCACCATGGGAGATGTGAACTTAGACCATGACGATTCTACCACCAATTGGGATGACGATCTCCGCCTCATTGAAAACCTTCTCAAAGAAGACAATCTTTCTCCTCTATCCCCGACGGTTACTGCTATTGATCCTCCTTCTCCTAAAGAGGTGACTAATGATGATCCATCGTTAGTTTCACCATCTATTGAGGATCCTCCCACTCTTGAGCTTAAGGACCTACCTCCTCATCTTGAGTACGTTTTCCTTGAAGACAACGAGAAGTTATCGGTCATCATCGCGAAGGACCTGAAGGAAGAAGAAAAAGCCCGCCTTGTCGCCGTGTTGAAGAAGCATACAAGAGCTATCGCTTGGAAAATCTCTGACATTCGTGGAATTGATCCTCACTTCTGCACACACAAAATTCTCATGGAGGACGACTTTAAGCCCACATCTCAAAGCCAACGAAGGGTGAATCCAAAAATCCATGAAGTCATCAAAACAGAGGTTATCAAACTTCTTGATGCGGGTATGATTTACCCTATTTCGGATTCACCATGGGTTAGTCCAATCCATTGTGTGCCTAAGAAAGGCGGCATCACCGTTGTGCCCAATGCAAACAACGAGTTGATTCCTACCAGTCTCGTTACTGGGTGGAGAGTTTGTATAGACTACCGCAAACTCAATGATGCCACGAGAAAGGATCATTTCCCTCTACCTTTTATGGACCAAATGCTTGAACGTTTAGCGGGTAATGAATATTACTGCTTTCTTGATGGTTTCTCGTGTTATTTCCAAATACCCATCGATCCCCAAGATCAAGAGAAGACTACATTCACTTGTCCCTATGGCACATTTGCTTACAAAAGGATGCCTTTTGGCTTATGTAATGCCCCCGGGACTTTCCAAAGGTGCATGTTGGCTATCTTCCATGACATGGTTGAACAAACCATGGAAGTCTTCATGGATGATTTCTCGGTCTTTGGGGATTCCTTCTCTTCTTGCCTTGCCAATTTGGAACGTATGCTTCAGCGGTGTGAAGACACTCGCCTTGTTCAGAATTGGGAAAAATGCCGTTTTATGGTAAAAGAAGGCATTGTGCTAGGACACAAAATCTCTAACGCCGGTCTTGAAGTCGACCGTGCTAAAGTAGATGTCATAGCCAAACTACCTCCACCTTCAACCGTGAAGGGTGTGAGAAGCTTTCTGGGTCATGCGGGCTTCTATCGTCGATTCATTCAGGATTTCTCTAAAATCGCCCGCCCGATGACCCACCTCTTGGAAAAAGATACCCCTTTTATCTTTTCAAAGAGTGCCTTGAAGCCTTCAACTTGCTTAAGGATAAGCTTACTAAGGCACCCGTCTTAGTTACCCCTAATTGGGAGCTGCCTTTCGAGTTGATGTGCGATGCTAGCGACTTTGCTATTGGTGCGGTTTTGGACCAAAGAGTGAATAAACACTTCCAACCAATCCACTATGCTAGCAAGACAATTACGGGGGCTCAATTGCATTACACGACAACCGAAAAAGAGCTTTTAGCTGTTGTCTATGCTTTTGAAAAGTTCCGCCCCTATCTTGTCCTTTCCACCACAATCGTATACACGGACCATTCCGCGTTGAAGTACTTGATGACAAAGCATGATTCTAAGCCAAGACTTCTTCGCTGGGTTTTACTCCTTCAAGAATTCAACATTGAAATTCGGGACAAAAAGGGAGCCGAAAACCTGGCCGCGGATCATCTGAGCAGACTTGAGGATCCATATCAAGGGGATCATCCGAACAAAGAGATCAATGATTCTTTCCCCCTTGAGACCTTAATGTCTATGAATATCAATCTTGATGGCACCCCGTGGTTTGCCGATATTGCAAACTACTTAGCGGGTGGTGTTCTGATCCAAGGGTTAACATCCCAACAAAAAAAGAAGTTCTTGAACGATGTTAAGACTTACTTTTGGGATGACCCTTTTCTATTCAAACAATGCGCTGACTTGATTATTCGCTGATGTGTTGACGGACCGGCTGCTTTGGACATTCTCCAGGCTTGCCACAAAGGACCCACCGGTGGTCACTTTGGTCCCAACTACACCGCCAAAAAAGTGTTTGATTCGGGATTCTATTGGCCAACCATTTACCGTGATGCTCACGAGATGGTTAAACATTGTGATGCTTGCCAAAAACAAGGTAAGATCACACATAAAGATGAGATGCCTCAAAATTTCATACAAGAATGTGAAATCTTTGATGTATGGGGCATTGACTTTATGGGGCCATTCCCTTCTTCTAAAGGCAACAAATACATCCTTGTCGCTGTTGACTACGTTTCCAAATGGGTTGAAGCCAAGGCTTTACCCACTAACGACGCAAGGGTGGTTTGTAATTTCTTGAAACAACTGTTTGCTCGATTCGGTGTTCCTCGTGCTATTATCAGTGACCGTGGGACTCATTTTTGCAACGATCAATTTGCAAGAGTCATGGCGAAGTATGGTGTCAATCACCGTCTTTCCACCGCTTATCATCCTCAAACCAACGGTCAAGCCGAGATATCCAACCGTTGATTGAAGAGAATTTTGGAGCGTACTGTGGGAGAGCATCGCACCGCGTGGGCCGATAAGTTAGATGATGCTCTGTGGGCTTTCCGTACTGCTTACAAGACCCCGATCGGCTGTACGCCCTATCGGCTTGTGTACGGGAAAGCTTTCCACCTCCCTATCGAGCTGGAACATAAGGCATACTGGGCCTTGAAGTGGGCTAACTTCGACATCAACAAAGCCGGTGATTTTCGCAAGATTCAACTCAACGAGCTACAAGAGTTGAGGAATCAAGCTTACGAGAACTCATTGATCTACAAAGAGAAGACCAAGATTATCCACGATGCTAAAATCAAGAACCGAGAGTTCCACGTTGGTGATCAAGTCTTACTCTTTAACTCTCGGTTGAAGATCTTCTCAGGCAAGTTGAAGAGCCGCTGGTATGGTCCATTCACCATCGCCAATGTCTTTCCCTATGGCACCATTGAGCTTTCTCAGCCAAATGGGCCCAACATCAAAGTGAATGGCAAGCGTTTGAAATTGTACTTTGGTGAGGACATCTCTCAAGAGATGATTCCATCCCTCACCACGTTCCCCATGAACTAATTTTGGGTCGAGTTAGGCTCGTGACTCGGTTATCAAAAACAAGCGCTCCTCGGGAGGCAGCCCGAGTATCTATCCCTCTTCGTTTTAACCTCCTATGAGTAGGGGGACCTCTATAGGTGTTTGTATTTGTGTGGTGATGTGATTACAGGGATAAGTGCACTCTTGGAAACTTTGAAGAACCGTGCTCCCGTGTTATCCGAAATCTGGTTCTATCTCTCAACTATCATGATTCAATTTTCTTCATACTCACATTTGAAATTGATCACTTTAGTCGTCTCTTCCTTAACTTGATTTAACCAACATGCACAATGTCATAAGTGTAGGGGAGACTTTTCCCACATGCTTAAACATTGAGGACAATGTTTATCTTAAGTGTAGGGGGACTTCTAGTTTTAAGTGGACTTTTCCATGAAAATGCCTTCATTTAACCGGAAAATCCTATTTTTCAACATTTTTCAAATTTTTTATTAACTTTGGCCATTTATTCGTAATTTTTAAATTTTTATCTTTGCTTTGATATGTATATATCCCGCAATAAAGTCAAAAATATTAATAAAGTGGTATAGCTAGTTTAGAAGTCTTTGACATATTAGGCCCGTTGCGTTTATTTTGACTCAACCCGAATAGACTTATCCAAGTTTATTCAAGCTAGTATCCTTAACCATGTAGACCTTAATTGGTTTATTAGGCTAAGTATCCACGAATCTCATTACTTGAGATTTTAAATTGTGGAGGACGAGAAATGATAGAGTCAATTATAAGTCGGTATTCTTGCACAAGCTCACTTGGTGTAATTATTTGCCTATTCTCCCATCACTTGCTAATAATTTATCTGCAATAAGTAAGGTCGTACGATTTGAAAAGTTACTTAGCTTCTAGCCCAAGATCGTTTAAAAATTGCTCGGTAATGATAAGAGTTCATAGCCAAGGAATAACTTATGAAGCGGGGCGCGAAGATTGGCGAGTCCGAAAAGGCCCTAACAAGGCATGAGGATTCCATTTTATTGCTAAAGATCCAAGGTGATGTGAAAAGCATTATTCCCAAAGTCAATATGAAGGATCAAGACTCACGACGAAAAGCAATCAACTCTCATAAAGATGATGGAGAAGTATATCCGAAAAGACCCTAACAAGGTATGAGGATAAATAGATCCAAGTCCGAAAAGGAGGCGGATCGTTGTATCTCAAAATCCCAATTAGAGATTGAAGAAATAATCATGAAGTCGTGGTCAACAAAGTTGGAGTACCCCTCAAAAGTCTCCAAGTGAAGAAACTCTATTAACGATGAGAAGACCATTATCTCAAGCACGTCTCTCAAGATATGAAGTATGAAGTACATGCAAAATATCGGCCCGAGAAAGGTCTCAAATCGTGAACCGAGTTATGCCAAGATATGAACTTTTTGATATCCCGAGAAGCAGTTTTAAGAGATTTTGTCCTTTAGCTAACTATTGATCAAATTGTCCTACCTTGCTTTCAGCCTAAATAAACTATCGAAATAAGTCCAAAAATGCATCTTCATGATCATTCTAAGACAAAAATAAAATATAAGAGATACACCTAGGAATAAGGGAGTTTAAGCATTTAATTAAGCCATGTGTGTAAGTGTTTGATTTACTAACTTATAATAACAATGATCTCGTTTTTAAGCTTAGTTTGGGGAACGTGAAACTTGAGGATGATTAATTTTCGCAGCACCAAAGCCCTAATGTAAGTCATTAATTTCTTTGCAAGTTATTTCCGTATAGCTATTTTTAAGTGAAAATGGTCTTCTATCCTTTCATTTACTTTAAAGATTTTAATTTCTCTTAGTACTTAAATTTTTGTTAAGTAGTATTTTAATAAGGCCAAGGTTGATTAATTATGAGAAAAGTGTAAATTTGCTTTATCACTAAGCATTGCATGAGGGCATGGCAAAGGTTAAGTGTAGGGGATTTGATAGGTGTGTAAACACCCATCCTTTTACCACTTAATTCTGGCTAAAACGAGACCAAAACGTGTATTTAATATCATTTGTTTTTGGTATTATGCGTGGTTTTTGTGTTTATTGTGTTTTCAGAGCCAACCGGATGAATATTGAAGAAAACATGGGATTGCACGGGATTTATCAAAGAAAAAGACCCAAGACAGAGTTTATTGTCCAAGAGATGCAAAAGATTTGAAGTCACTGGGCCTATTCGAAGATTTATCGAAGAAAAGGACCAAAGATGGAAGATTTACATAAGTCGAAGAAACTCAAGTCTATTAACGAAGAAATTAAAAGACGAGTTGAATTTAATCGACGACAAATCCCGAACCAGAATCGAAAACGTCAACTTTTTTGAAAAGACGAGAAGACAAGAAGAACGGGAGAAATCCCACTCACCAACCAAAGGGAACACCTATATAAAGGGTTCCCCTCACACTTTTCATCCAGTTTTGGATTCCCTTCTTTTTCTCTTTTCTTGTTCGTAGTCATCACCAACACCACTAGGGTGTTTGGTGATTTTGATTATTGTTCTTCCAAATCTTGTAGTTTAATCTTGTCTTTTATTTGTTCAACATTAATCATTAATACAAGTCTTCCTTTAATCTTTTCATTTATCTTGTTCTTCATCATCTTTTTATTTCAAGTTCTTAAGTACTTATTTGGTTGAGTTTTAATTTTAAAAAGTTGTTGAATTTGTGTTTTTACTATTGGGATTTGTTGCTTATGATTATTAAATGATTATTGGTTAATTTGGTAAAATCTTTTTGCTTATTTAGCTTGATTTTGGATTAAAATCGATCACCCCTGTTTTTCGGTAATATTTCTGTTCTTGAGTTCCCCAGGTTCCGGATGAACCAAAACTTCCGGATGAACCAAAAGTTCCGGATGAACCAAAAGTTCCGGATGAACTAAAAGTTCCGGATGAACTAAAAGTTCCGGGTGAACAAAAAGTTCCGAATCAGTCTTTAAGTTCCGAATCAGTTTTACCTTCAAAAGTTCCGAACCAAGTTCCGAGTGAACTTCCGGACGAAAGTTCCGAGTGAACTTCCGGACGAAAGTTCCGAGTGAACTTCCGGACGAAAGTTCCGAGTGAACTTCCGAGTCAAACTTCCGGATCAACTTCCGAGTCAATCTTCCGGATAAACTTCCGGACGAAAGTTCCGAGTGAACTTCCGGACGAAAGTTCCGAGTGAATGATTTTTCAAAGTTCCGAATCAATTTTCCTTAAAAATTCCGGATCAACTTCCGAGTCAATACTTCCGAACCAACTTCCGAGTGAACTTCCGAATCAAGAGAGTTTGAAAGTTCCGAATCAACAGCTAAAAGTTCCGGATCAGTTTCTCTTTTGAGCATTTCGACTAAGAAGTTAAGTGGTATTTACTTTTTCTGTTTCAGTTGTTAAAGTTAAGTTTAATTCAAGTATCAATTTTCTTTTGAGCATTTTAAGTCTTACTTTCTATTTCTTCTTACTACTGTTTCTTCATTTTATTTTAATTTTAATTCTAGTTTTATTAATTGTCATTAAAATTAATTGTTTTTGATATAAGTTTTCATTTTAATGTATTTAAACTTTTTAGTAGATTAGAAAACTAAACCCCTTTTATTTAGTAACCAAGAACAATCATTCCACTTAGAACCGAGATCAATTCGAGAGGATATCGAGAGAATTTAGAGAACCCTATACAAAAACCAAGTATCAAGCCCCATTCTTCACTAAAGGGTCTAACACTCATGGACAAAGACCTTTTCAGAAGACCAATACATGGTCTAATAGGCAATGGGTTCCTGTAGCAAACCCTAGGTTCAACGCTGATAAGGGTAATTTCAGCGTTGACAAGACTAAATCTAATGCTGACAGGAACGTTACCAAACCTAAATATTTGCAACCACAGGGAAAAAGGTCTAAAGCTTCTTCTAGCTTGACATGGAGGCCTAAGCAAGATCAAAACCCTAATTCTAATGGGATTTCTATGACCTGCAAGAGATTTAATTATATTTCAAAGGTCATCACAAAACCAATTGGGGTTAACTGGGTGTTTCATCCAAAAAGGGATGAACAAGGGGTTGTTATGAGAACTAAGTCTGTTCTTATTGAACAACCAGATGAATCCAAGTCTGCTCAGGCTTGGGTTCTAATAAGTGTGAAAACACTTATCCTTTTACCACTTATTTCCAATAATAACATGACCAAAACGTGTATTTTATGTCGTAAAAGTCGGAATTATGAGTGGTTTGTGTTTTTATTGTGTTTTAGGACCAAAAGATGAAAAAGGAAGAAAACACGGGCTTTCACGGGCTTTTATCGAAGAAAACGAGAAAAGATGAAGTCAAGAGATCAAGAGTGCTTAAAGAACGGATGTCCAAGACCTATTCTGAAGATTTATCGAAGAAAAAGTCTAAAGACGGAAGTTTAATGAAGTCGAAGAACTCAAGTCTAAATTAAAGAAGAAAAATTATTAAGACAAGTTCAAATCCCGAGACGACGTCGAGAAAAGACAAAGAATTAAATCGAGTCGAGAAGAAAAGAAAGAAGGAAGCACACCACACATGCACCTCCCACTTAGCCTATAAATACCCTCCTAATCACATTAGGAGGGGAGTTAGCTAGTTTTTTTTTTCATTTTTTTCCTTTCTAGTTTTTAGAGAGAGAAAGTTCCAACTTTCTCTCACTAAGTTTTCATCTTTTCTTTCTTTTAATCTTTCAAGATTAAGCTTTTTGTATTTGGATTTCATTAATCAAGTTCAAGTTTAAGCTTTTAATCATTAATCTCTTTCCACCTTTCTTGATTTTAGTTTACTTTTAGTGCGAAATATTTATGATCCGTGTTGATCTTGATGTTTTCGTGCTTAAAAAGTTAATCTTTTTATTCCTATATAAGCTTTCAAACGGTTAAGCTTTAAGATCTTTGTGCTTATTGGCTTATTTGTACGTTTAGCTTATTTACTTTTTAAAAAGTTTTCTTAAAAAGTTTCATTTTTTATGGTTTGATTTAAAAGATTGCTTATTTAAAGTTTGAAAAAGTTGTTATTCGTGCTTATTTAGTTTGTTTCATTACCGATTTAGTTAAGTCTTGGTGAGAGCTTATCAAACTTAGCTTATAATTTAGCTTATTTTCGAATCACAAGGTAATCGGAAAAGGATAAACCCTTTTCCGATTGAAGCATTCCGATTAACCCCTCTTCATTCCGATCACTCTGATCGGACTAGGGTTTCAGGATTCCGATTTGGATTCCTTTCTTTTATTCCGATTGTATCATTTTAACGTATTCCGATTCGGATCCCTTTCTTGTATTCCGGCTGAAGGACTTATTGGATATTCCGATTGGTTTTGATTTCAAGCATTCCGATTGTGTCCCATTTTACATTCCGATAACCTTGCCTTGTCATTATTCCGATTAAGCTTTCTGATTTGGCCTCATTCCGACCTTACATTCCGATTGAAGCATTTTTTTAGACATTCCGATTAATCTTTCCGATCAGCTGTTTTCCAAAGGGGTTCCGACTAGGGATTCCGACGGACTTAATTTCCCGTTTTTACAAAGTTTTCAAGTTTTAGATTCATTAAGTTTTCAAGTATTTTTCTAATCTTGTCTTTAAGTTTTCAATCATTTATTTTTAACTCGTCATTTTAGTTTATATTTTAAAGCTTTAATTTTACTCAACGACATTTTCATTTTACCATTAGTTTAAAGTAGATAAACAACCTAAAATTATCTTCCACCAAGAACAATTGAGTCGCACTTTCTACCAATAATCAATTCGAAGAGATCGGACGATAAGATTTTATACTTGGCTAAAAACCTCCTATTAAATGGCGCCGCTGCCGGCTCTTTTCGTTAAGATTAACTATTTTTAGTGAGAGACGCGTTGGATTTTGGGATCCGTTCATCTTTGAACGTTATTTTCCTTGCTTTAAAATTTTCAAAAATCCTAAAAAATATAAAATTTTCAAAAATACAAAAAAATAGAAAAACCATAAAAAACCAAAAATATTTCTGCTTTGTTAGTTCTTTTGCAGGTGTATGCGCACTCGATCTACGTCTTATCCTGAGCCCGAGACTCTCGATAACTTAGACATGGCCGGTGTACACAACAATAATAATAATCCACCTCAAAACAACATGAATAATAACAACAATGAACCTCTACCGGACAATCGTCCTATGATCGAACTTTTGCAAGCACATGTAGAGGGCAACCACGATGCTATTGTCATACCCGCGATTGAAGCCAACAACTTTGAGCTCAAATCCGGATTTATTCAAATGGTCTCTGCTCAACCATTCTTGGGGCGTACCATTGATGATCCTCATGACCACATCAAAAGGTTCCTTCAACTCACGAATACGGTCAAATTCAATGGGGTTTCACAAGAGGTAATTCGCTTGCAACTTTTTCCTTTCTCCTTAGAGGGACAAGCCCGGCATTGGCTTGATAAGGAACCGCCACAAAGTATTCTTACGTGGACGGACTTAGAGACCAAATTCATAAACTACTTTTTCCCACCCTCTCGTATTACCGCTTTGCGGAATGAAATCATTACTTTTGAACAAAATTACGATGAGACTTTTAGTGAATCTTGGGACCGTTTTAAAGAACTTTTAAGAAAGTGTCCACAACATGGTTTTACCAAAGTGCACCAAATTAATACTTTTTATAATGGTTTAAGCATGAATGACCAAGATTCACTAAATAGTGCCTCGGGGGGTAATCTTTTGGTTAAGTCTTCTAATGCCGCTTGGGATATTATTGAGAACAAGTCTAGAGTACAAACTAAGAGTGTTCAGACCAATGTGGCTAGTACTAGCACTAATGAGAGCGACAAGAGACTTGATAAGCTTACTTCGCTTGTTGAATCACTTGCTCTCCAAGCCGCCAATAACACCAAAGCTATCACTGCCCAAGCCAATGCTATTACTCAATCATGTGATATATGCGGGGGATATCACTCATACACCGATTGTCCTTCGACTCACGACAATCCGGAAAATGTGTATGCCGCCAACGGTACCTATTCTACGGGAGGCTATCAAGCACGTCCTCAAGGTGACCTCATGATGAGACGGCTTTTATACATGGTCTCATCGTTCTTTTTGGACTTAAAATGCATTAAATATCATCAAAATACCCAAATATATGCTTGTGTTTGTTGCTTGTGTATTGTAGGTACGGATATTGAGAAAATGACAAAAGATCACAAGATCAATCAAAAAACGAACACGGGAAACGAAGCCGCACGATGAACCAAGCCCTAGTGAGGAATTTTCCAAAGAAAACCCTTGAAGATTTGAAGAATATTGAAGATTGGTCCTCCAAGTTTGAAGAATTGACACTTTATACCCTTGTATCTTCATAATTACAAGTTTGGTCCCTAAAGTTTGTCAAAATTACAAAAAGGACCCTCAAGTTTGAAGAATTGGCAAATTTAGTCCCTCATCAAATCTAAATTGTCAAATATGGTCCTCCAAGAAGTCAACCAACAAGTCAAATCCTTGAAGTTTGAAGATATGGCAAATTCAGTCCTTGGAAAATGAAGAAATTGCATAAATGGTCCTTGTTTCAAGATTACAAAAACATTGTGCCAAAAATGACAAGTGTTGAAAGTTAAATACAAAGGAAATGGGATTTGTGAGCTGATAATACAAAATGAATGAAACAAAAGAAATGAGGGACCATTCATGACCAGACAACAAACCTCCCTACACCACTTATATCCTGCCACATCACCCCCACCAGTCCATCTTATTTAAAACGAACCAGTTCATGACCTGTTAAACCTTTTTGAACCCACTCACTTTACTTAAACACATTTAATTAATCAAAAGTGGGGGAAACCTGTTATTTAAAAAGTAATCCCCCAAAATGAATCAAAAACTCCACTGTTCACCACCACTAATCCTTAGAACCCTAATTATGATTATCTCCAAATCAAAGGGATTTTAAACAATTACCTCCAGATTGCTAATTCATGTTATCCTCACCCTAACCCACCTCACCAATCACTCTCACACATACCCCATGTGACTACCCAGCCTTCCCCTACCCCACGCTTTTAACAAAAAGACAATCCTTGACAGCAATCCAACGAATATCGTGCTCCCTACGCTAAGATGAACGTCCAAGATGGGTTTTTCCTCACTGGCATCCTCACAACCTTCCAAAAACCTCACATGGGCATTTGACGAAATTCAAATGTTGAGTATCAAATGAGCATATTCCAGGGAATCATCCAAGGGCTTATTGGGAAGTTCAGCATTAGGGTTTTTACCTTCTAGAATCATCAATGTAGCCTATTTAAAGGCATGTTAGGACTTAGTATAGCTTGTTCTTTTTTCTCTCCGTTTTGTCACAAACTTGTAAAGCCACTTTTATTATTGAAATAGAAATGGTATTGGATTGTTGATGAGAAGAAAAGAGGACCACCTTTACATTTAAGCATTTACGTTTCCAAGTTTTGATTTCAAGTTTTAAATTTTGTTGGCTACTTAATCTGTTAAGTTTTTTTAAGCTGTCCAAAAGCTTTAAGCTAGACCATAAGCCTGATAATCTGAGTGATTATCAAGCTTATGTGAAGAGTAAGGCTTTTGTGAATTTGGCTTGGTAAAAGCTTTTAAGTTTAAAAAAAAATATTAATATTCATAAGTTTTCTTATCTTTTATGATAAGCCCAAGTCAGCTTAATTAATAAGCTTGATTGAGGCTTATTTGTTGAAACACAGAAACATTGTCTTTCCTTTTCTCTTAGCAGGATCTCTATTCCAATTCAGTTTGAAGACATTATTGGAGTGTGTGTCAACAGTGACCACCTCCAATCTTTCTTTTCTGCTTACTTGATCACAAATTCTAGCACAAGCCACCAGCTTGTAGGAGGTGGCTTATCAGCCATTGTTGGGCTTGGAAGTAAGCCCAACAAGGTATTCCTTGTTTACTTTTCTTTTTAAAATTTTAAGTTTCTGAAAAATAAGTGTTTTATGTGATTTCTGCATGAAAGTTGTTTTATGTGTGTTAATCTGGATCAATTCTTGTTATTGTGTCATGATATGCATGTTAGAAGCATTCTTAATCAGTTTGTTTAGCTCTTGTGTTAATTTGCTTTGAAAATTGTTGATCTCTATTTTCTAAAGGGGTGTTTGGATACAAGTTTATCCAGGACTGATTGGTAAAATTTTGAAGGTTAAAAGGTGTTAGATAAGTTTGTTAGGGTTGCATTTAGTTGCTAACTAGTTAGTTTATAGATTGGTGCTAGTTTGAAGCAAATTGTGTGTTTGAAAAGTGAAAACTTAGCTTAAATCTGCATGGTTATTTATCTGCCTGTTTTGATGATTTTGAGTGCTTGGGATTCATAATTTGTTAAGATATAGTTCATTCTAGGGCTTGAGTTTGTTTGAGTATCATTTTGTGAGCTTGTATGCAAAAGTTTGGGACTTGGAAGATCATTTGAATGCTTGTAATCTGCTAAGGAACCACCAGACCCTAGGATTTATCACAGCAATATCCATAAGCTTGATTTGGTTTTGATTGTTCATTTTTCTGTGCTAAGTGTGTTTGATTTTTGCTATTTACTGACTCCTTGTGCTTCAAAGAGCACAAGGGTGCCTTATTGTCCCAAAAAAGCTATCAAGATAAGCTTTCCTAAGCTTATTGAAAATCAAATCAAAATTTTACACTGTCAGTGGGAACTCCTTTCCCACTGCTAGTGTCTTTTTTCCCACTGCTGAGCTAAAGGACAAAAGTCCAGCACATGTCACTATCTGTTTTCTTACTTTTTTGTCTTTAGTGCCCAAAAAGTGGAATTAGACCTTGAAACCAGTGCCATTATTTTTCTTATTTAATTTAGGATTTTTCTGATTAATAAAATTTTTATTTACTGTTCATTTAGTAATTTTTAGGTTATTTAGCTATTTTTAATTAATTTTAAGGTTTCTGTTTTTGTCTTTTAGTGCCAAAAAGTAATATTTTTAGGTTTAATCAATTTTTCTGAACTTAGAATAATATTTTAAGGTTTTTGGTTAAAAAAGATTTTACTGTTCATCTTTTTATTAATTTTTAGAATTAATCTAAGTTAATTAGGGTTTTAATTAAACTAGTTTTGTCATTTAGTGGAAAATTTAATATTTTGTAAGATTTTTCATTTTTCTACTGTTCATTAGAGTAAAATAGGATTTTTAAAATCGGTAGATTATTTTTAGCATTATTTAATTATTTTTTATAATTATTTTAATTTTAAAATAGTTTTTAGTAATTTAAAAATAGAGAAATAGTATTTAAAAATTATAAAAAATATTTTTTAGTCTTTAGATAATATAAGTAAGTTATTTGTTCAATAAAATCATATTTTAGACATCTTGATTAATTATATTTAATTTTAGGGCTTTAATTAGCATTTAAAATTGAATATTTAATTAATAAAAGGTTTTAAAATATTTTTATTGGATTTTATTCCTCATTTATATTATTTTAGACTTGTTTTAGCTTATAATTAATTTTTAGGTTGAAAATTTTTAATTTTGTCGTTTTTTACGGTTTTACGTTTACGCCTTTTTCGTCGTAGTTTAATTAGCTTTCGTAACCGTCTTTTCTTTCCTTTCTCATTTCTTTTCTTCTTGATCATAATCACAAACATCATTAATCAATCCTTAACACAACGCACTTGCCTCCTCGAGAACGAACTCACCTAGGGTCATTCACACACGGTTTTCCTAAATCGTCGTGCACGCTTGCCCTATTTTTAGTTGCCTACTTTTTCCTAAAGGTAAGTTGACTAAATTTACAACATCAATTTTGGCGCCGCTGCCGGGGAGGCGTGTTGTGTTTTGGTTGAACCATTGTTGTTTTCTATATTAGCCATAAATAGTATTTGTATTAATAGCACTCTATTCATACGTATTATCGTTTTTCGATTTTTGTGAATATTATTACTATATTGTATACGTAGAACAATAAATTTACAAGTACTCCAAATACGTGAGCAATCACAACCTTGATTCGGGATTTCATCACTCGATCATTGTATTCGAATCTCAAACCAAAGAAAAAAGGCAAAAATAGATAAATACTTTCGTGAAGCTTGATTTTGATAATACAAACTATAAGGTGGGTATAAGGCGGTTGTATTTCACGACCTAAAGGAAAAAGGCTCTTAAGTGCTTCGCGCCGCCTCGTTTCCTCCGCTTGCTTGTGCGTATTGGATTTTGAAAGTGAATCGAGGGTTTTGCCGCCCAAAGTATTATTACATATCATATATATTTTCTTGGTTTCATTTGATTAAACCCTCTTGAACGATTTGGTGTTCCACCATCGTTCTAAAGTCATCGAAGGCGTTCACTTCACGTGATCGTTTTCATTCCTTGAGGATTCTTTAATCAAGAGATTTGATTAAGGAGGAGATTTGTAGATTTTGGTCTACTAATACATTCCAAAAATCCAAAAAAAAGTTAAAAACAATCAAAAACCACAAAAAAAAATTGAAAAAGTAAAAATACCAAAAAGAATCTTCTTTGCTCGCCTTCTCGTTGTACGTGACGTTTATGCAAACTCGCTCTAAAGCTAGACGTGCTCGTAAACGAAGAAACAAATCACTCACTCCTACTAGTGAGGACTCTCCTATTGACGAACCCATTGTAGTAAAAGAAGCACCCATGGCTAATCGAACTATGATGGAGTTGCTTCAAGCACCCACCGAGGGTTATGGAGAAGCGATTGTGATTCCCGCTATCCTTGCGGAGAATTTTGAGGTTAAGACGGGTTTGTTGTCCATGATTCAAAACAACAAGTTTCGAGGGGACGAAAAGGACAACCCGCATAACCACATTCGCCAATTTAATCGTCTCACCGCCACATGCAAGTTTAAGGATGTTTCAAACGACTCGATTAAGATGATGCTTTTTCCGTATTCCTTAGCGGGGCCCGCAAAAATTTGGTTAGATAAAGAGCCACCCAATTCTATATTGACGTGGAAGGATCTCGTTTCAAAATTCGTGAACCAATTTTTTCCGCCCTCTAAGACTACGCACTTGAAAAACGAGATTTCAAAGTTTTCGCAAGAGTTTAATGAGAGTTTTTCAACGGCTTGGAATAGGTTTAAAGAAATGTTGCACGAATGTCCTCATCATGGTTTTTCCGACTTGCATCAAATAGACACGTTTTACAATGGCTTGAACGATCATGAGCGTGATTATCTTAATGCCGCCGCGGGTGGTAATTTCTTGTGTAAGACGGTCGAGGAAGCATTGGTAATTATTGAGAATAGGTCTAAGGTGTATAGTCCTCGTAGCACGTCGAGTGTTCGTAAGGCTTCGTCTTCATCTTCACCTAGTTTGTCACACACCGTTGATGCTTGCCAAGTTGAGGCTAATTTGGAGAACAAAATTTTTGATATAGTGAAAGGCTTGTTAGTTGAGTTTAAAGTTGGTGAACAACCCGCTCCCGCTACGATTAAAGCGGTTGAGGTTTCTTGTATGTATTGTGGTGGAGCTCACGATTATTCCGAGTGCATTACCAACGGTGGTAACACTTCGAGTGCCTTCGCGGCCGCGGGAACTTATAACCAAAACGGTCAAGTTCCTCGCACTAATCAATTGACTCCACCGGGTTTTTCACCAAATCAAAATGCTAACAATTATCGAAACAATCAAGTTGGTTACCAAAGCAATCAAAGGAACAATTATAAGGGTAATAACAACTATAGGAATCAAGGGAGTAGTAGTAATAGCCAATTGCAAAATCAAAATCAAAACCGTAATTTTCAAAATGCAAGTCAAGGTCTTCAAAATAATAAAGAACTTCCATTGGACTTTTTGAATTACACTACTTCAAATGATAAGATTATGGAAAACATTCAAGAGCAAATGGCTAATCAAGCTAAGGAAACGGCTAAGAATGCAAAGGATTTAGCTAATTTCATTAAGGAAAATCTAGCCATGAGGAATGAATTGAAAAATGATTTTGCTAACCAAATTCGAGGTCAAAACAACAAGATAGAGCAAAGTCATGCTAGGCTTGAACAAAGAATTGACCAAAAAGCCGCTAGCCAAGATTTGAAGTTTAGTAGTCAAGATGCTAAGCTTAATGCAATTTTAGAAGCCGTAATGGGAAACAAAGCCTCTACTTCGGGTAGTTTGCCTAGTAACACCGTTTCAAACCCGAAGGGAGAGATGAAAGTGATTACCACACGTAGTGGTAAGGCACTTAAAGAACCGACTCCTCAACCAATTACTCCAACGGTGGAGGAAATTGAGGAAGAACCCGAGGTGGTGGTCGAAAAGGAGCATATTTCAAGCCCACAAAGTACCGCTCATGCCACGCCTACGGTTGACCCATCACCCATATTGGAACCCGAGATTCCAAAGGCTATGCCTATGTCCCAACCCACACCACCCTTGCCTTACCCATCGAGACTTAGGAAGGAGAAACGACAAGAGCGCGACAACTACCAATTTGAGCTTTTTATGAAAATGTTTCGTGATTTACACTTTAATGTGAGTTTCGCCGATGCTTTGGTCATGATGCCTCGATTTGCCGCTAACTTTAAGAGTATGTTGAACAACAAGGAGAAATTACACCAAATGTCTAGTTGTTCGTCGGTTTATCTTAATCGCATACCTCAAAAAGTCGGTGATCCCGGTAAATTTTTGATCCCTTGTGCAATTCAAGATATGGAAGAATGCTATGCCTTGGCCGATCTTGGTGCTAGCATTAACTTGATGCCACTTGCAATCTACAAGTCGCTCAATCTTCCTAATCTTACTCCTTCACGAATGTCTATTGAGTTGGCCGACCATTCCACGATTCTTGCATGTGGATTGGCGGAAGACGTTTTTGTGAAAGTGGGGAAGTTCTACTATCCCGTAGACTTTATTGTTGTTGACATCCCCACGGATCCTCAAGTTCCTCTTATTTTAGGTCGTTCGTTTTTAGATACGTCTATGGCTTTGATTGATGTGCATGCTAGAAAGATCACCTTACGTTTCAACGACGAGGAACTTGTTATAAACGCAACTCAAAATTCTCAACTTTCTCATGTTTATTCCGTTGCTACCATTAACCTCGTTGATATGATCGACGTGGTTTGCGAGGAATTTTCACAAGAAGTTTTAGGGTTTGGTGATGAAGAAACTAGTGGCAATCCCACTATGTTAGATCCAATTCTTGATAATTCGACACCAACCTTCACTCCTTTCGAAGGTGGTGGTTTTACGTTGGAAGAATTCGATGTTCCACGTACTTGTGACGAAGACCTCGACAACTATGAGGACTTCTCGATTATCAAGGATTTTCTCAACGATTTCCCATTTCCTCCACCCGAGGAGGTTATGAGTATCGAGCCCAAATCTTCACTTGAGGAACCACCTATTCTCGAGTTGAAAGATTTACCTCCTCACCTCGAGTATGTCTATTTGGAGGAGGACGACAAGTTGCCGGTTATTATTGCGAAGGAACTTTCGAATGATGAAAAAACCGCACTTGTCGATGTTCTTAAGGATCACAAAGGGGCGATTGCGTGGAAGTTATCCGACATTAAGGGGATCGATCCCAAATTTTGTACACACAAAATCTTAATGGAGGAAGATTTCAAGCCAACAATCCAAAGTCAAAGGAGGGTGAACCCCAAAATTCACGACGTCATCAAAAAGGAGGTCCTTAAACTCCTTGACGCGGGAATGATTTACCCTATTTCCGATAGCCCTTGGGTGAGTCCTATTCATTGTGTCCCTAAAAAGGGAGGGATGACCGTTGTGCCAAACGATGCCAACGAGTTGATTCCCACGAGACTCGTGACCGGATGGAGAGTGTGCATTGACTATCGTAAGTTGAATGAAGCCACTCGAAAAGACCATTTTCCCTTGCCCTTCATGGACCAAATGTTGGAGCGTCTTGCGGGAAACGATTTCTATTGCTTTTTAGATGGTTTTTCCGGTTACTTCCAAATTCCCATCGATCCTCGTGATCAAGAAAAAACTACGTTTACGTGTCCATATGGAACGTTTGCCTATCGTAGAATGCCATTCGGACTTTGTAATGCACCGGGAACTTTTCAACGATGCATGATGGCTATTTTTCATGATATGATCGAGAAGACGATGGAAGTCTTCATGGATGACTTTTCCGTATTTGGTGATTCCTTTACTTCGTGTTTGTCGAACCTTGAGAGAATGTTAAAACGTTGTGAGGAAACCAACCTTGTGCTCAATTGGGAAAAGTGTCATTTTATGGTTAAGAGTGGAATCGTCTTAGGGCACAAGGTCTCGAAAGCGGGGATTGAGGTAGATCAAGCTAAGGTAGACGTCATCGCCAAATTACCTCATCCCAAAACCGTCAAGGGAGTTAGGAGTTTCCTAGGCCACGCGGGCTTTTATCGACGATTCATCAAGGATTTCTCGAAGATTTCTCGACCCATTACACATCTTCTTGAAAAAGAAGCACGTTTTGTCTTTGACGAAGATTGTGTACGAGCCTTCGAGATCCTTAAGAGGAAACTAACCGAAGCTCCCATTCTTGTTGCTCCAAATTGGAACCTCCCCTTTGAACTTATGTGTGATGCAAGTGATTACGCTATTGGGGCCGTTTTGGGGCAACGTCATGATAAGCATTTCTTGCCTATTCACTATGCTAGCAAGACGATGACCGAGGCTCAACTTAAATACACTACAACGGAAAAGGAGTTCCTTGCCGTAGTGTATGCATTTGAGAAATTCCGACCTTACCTCGTCTTGACGAAATGCATAGTGTATATGGACCATTCGGCTATCAAGTATCTCATGGCTAAACAAGATGCAAAGCCGAGATTACTTCGTTGGATTCTCCTCCTTCAAGAATTTGATCACAAAATTGTTGACAAAAAAGGAGCCGAGAATCTAGCGGCCGACCATCTCTCTCGTTTGGAAGATCCTCACCAAAGTGTTTACGAGCCTAAGGAAATCACCGAAACATTTCCGCTTGAAACACTTGGTGTAGTGAATTCCAAACTTGATTCTTCTACCTCATGGTTTGCGGATTTTGCAAATTACCATGCGGGTAACTTCATCATTAAGGGTATGACAACTCAAGAAAAACGAAAATTCTTTCGTGATGTCAAGTTCTATTTTTGGAACGACCCTTACTTGTTTCGAACGTGTGCGGATCAAATCATCCGCCGTTGTGTATTTGGCACCGAAGCTTCTAACATCCTTAGAGCTTGCCATGAGGGACCCACGGGTGGTCACCACGGTGCTAATCTCACGGCTAAAAAGGTGTTTGATGCCGGCTTCTTTTGGCCTACTATTTACCGAGATGCACAAAATCTTGTGAAGTCTTGTGATTCATGCCAACGACAAGGAAAAGCCTCACAAAAAGATGAAATGCCACAAAATATCATTCAAGTATGTGAGATCTTTGACGTTTGGGGCATAGACTTTATGGGGCCGTTCCCATCATCTCGTGGTAATAAGTACATTCTAGTTGCGGTTGACTACCTTTCTAAGTGGGTGGAGGCGAAGGCCTTGCCCACTAATGATGCTCGTGTGGTAGTTATTCTTGAAAAGTTTGTTTGCTAGGTTTGGAACCCCTCGTGCTATCATAAGCGATCGTGGAACCCATTTTTGTAATGACCAATTTGAAAGGGTTCTAAGGAAATATGGGGTTACACATCGTCTTTCTACGGCTTATCACCCACAAACGAGTGGGCAAGTCGAGGTTTCAAACCGAGCATTGAAAAGGATCTTGGAGAGATCCGTGGGGGAAAACCGACAATCTTGGTCGGATAAGTTAGACGATGCTTTATGGGCCTTTAGGACCGCTCATAAGACACCCATTGGGTGCACTCCCTATAAGCTTGTGTATGGAAAAAATTGTCATTTGCCTATCGAGTTAGAACACAAGGCTTATTGGGCCCTAAAGCATTGTAATGATGACATGGAGACCGCGGGAAAACACCGGAAAATGCAACTAAATGAATTGGATGAATTGAGAGACATTGCTTATGAAAATTCATTGATTTACAAAGAGAAAACTAAAAAGTTGCATGATTCTAAAATTAAAAACCGGGTTTTTAACATTGGGATCAAGTTTTACTTTTTAATTCAAGATTGAAAATATTTTCCGGTAAATTGAAATCCCGTTGGTCCGGTCCATTTACCGTGACTCAAGTATTTCCGTATGGGACCATCGAGCTAGCTCAAGATGATGGCCCTAACTTCAAGGTGAATGGACATAGGTTGAAGCACTACTTTGGCGGGGAAGTTCCATCCTTGAACTACCTCGACCAAGTCACCTTCCCCAATGATAATTAGTATTGAGGGGATCGAGTCGAGCTCATGACTCGGTAATCAAAAACGAGGTGCCTCGTGGGGGAGTCCCATGCTTATCCTATGTACATATTATCGCTTTCTTAGTCTAATGTAGCTTACGTGTGGGGATTCGTGCCCTTCCAACCTTTGTTCCATGGTTGTTTGTGATATGTGGTTTTTAGATCATGATCTTCACGATTGGAGCCTCTCGTGTTCGTTTTATGGAGAGCACTCGATCGTTTGCTTTGGAGACATTTCTCAATATCCATGATATATCCTTTATTGTTCTAACCTTAGGTTTTTAGCACACTTCATAAACGGCTATTAATTTAATGGTTACACCCTTTCCATGCTAGATTAGGCATTCGACTACGTCTCTAGTTTTGCACCCCTAAACTCGAAACATTGAGGACAATGTTTAACTTTAGTATGGGGGGGTGAATAGATACTTGCCTTGCCAAACCTTCACGCTTTCCAAAGTTTATCGTTTTGATTATTGTTTTGTTGCAAAATAAGGCTAAAAATGGCCAAATTTTAAAATTTTTCTCATGTTTTATAAGTGTTTGAAAACACGAATGTAGATTTTCCGATGGCGAGAATAAGAGTAATTTTTGACTCGACCGTGCGTGTTGAGCACTTAGCTTTGATTCCTTAACTACACATTAGGCTAAGTCTCTTAAATGAGGACGAGAAATGATAGAGTTAATTATAAGTTACTATGCTAAACGTAGAGTACTCGTATTCTTTCAAAAACTCATGTGTTCTCGTTGTTTGCTTATTCTCCCTTCGCATGTAAATATTTTTTGCTTAATAAATATTGACTTAGCGGTTTAGTTAGGATTGTTGGGTTTCTAGTCTTTTCTAGTAGCTTCCGTGTAATTAAATTGGGAAGACATTAAGGTATCGCCAGCGTCACGGTTTTGAAGTATTGGCACCCGAATAATCGAAAGCTTCACCTAATAATAAGATTTCAAGTGCTCACCTAAATCAAGCAAACAATTTGATGCCCCACAAGGCCAAAAATCTATGCAAAATTGAAGTGAATCAAGCCTTAATCTTCGAAGCTTTAAAGATCCAAAATTCGCTTTAGCGTGAGGATATACGTCTTTGGCTAATAAAACCACCGATGAGGCGGATAATAAAAGGCAAGGCAAGACCGAAGTCATAATAAAAGCTTCATGGCGAAGTTGAATAAAAGATGGAGGTAAACCAAAGATAATAAGGCCCTTCCGTTAGGGGGCGTATAAAAGTCTTGGTAATAAGTCTCATGTTCAAAACCGTTATAAAACCGTGTTTATCGATTCTTCTTGTCAACTTAATTTTTTAACATCGTTGTCTATTGGGAGGGATTATTGATTTGATGGTCTTAGTTACACCGTTAGGACTCTATTTTTAGACCTAAATCTCTATTATCGCATAAGTCAAACAATGTATCCTCGTGAAACATTCAAGACATCATAAAATATAAGAGATACAACTTAGGAATAATGGGAGAATAAGTACGTGATTAGGGCATATGAGTAGTGTTAGCATTACTAACTTATAATGACAATGATCTCGTTACACGCTTAGCATGGAATTGAAGTGAAAATCGAGGACGATGAAATTATTTCTAACGAAGCATTCACGTGTTCTTATTCTATGAACCTAAACGTCCCATTTTGCGATGAAAATCATACATTATGTCTATAACACAAGAAGTAGTAATAGTAGTAGTATAGCTAGTTTATCATTCCAATAAAGTCCATAAAAATGAATTTTGGAGATGCTACGATACTTTATTCTAGCATTGCGTGAGGGCACGGCAATGGTTTAGTATGGGGGAGTGATGAGACGGCTTTTATACATGGTCTCATCGTTCTTTTTGGACTTAAAATGCATTAAATATCATCAAAATACCCAAATATATGCTTGTGTTTGTTGCTTGTGTATTGTAGGTACGGATATTGAGAAAATGACAAAAGATCACAAGAATCAATCAAAAAACGAACACGGGAAACGAAGCCGCACGATGAACCAAGCCCTAGTGAGGAATTTTCCAAAGAAAACCCTTGAAGATTTGAAGAATATTGAAGATTGGTCCTCCAAGTTTGAAGAATTGACACTTTATACCCTTGTATCTTCATAATTACAAGTTTGGTCCCTAAAGTTTGTCAAAATTACAAAAAGGACCCTCAAGTTTGAAGAATTGGCAAATTTAGTCCCTCATTAAATCTAAATTGTCAAATATGGTCCTCCAAGAAGTCAACCAACAAGTCAAAGCCTTGAAGTTTGAAGATATGGCAAATTCAGTCCTTGGAAAATGAAGAAATTGCATAAATGGTCCTTGTTTCAAGATTACAAAAACATTGTGCCAAAAATGACAAGTGTTGAAAGTTAAATACAAAGGAAATGGGATTTGTGAGCTGATAATACAAAATGAATGAAACAAAAGAAATGAGGGACCATTCATGACCAGACAACAAACCTCCCTACACCACTTATATCCTGCCACATCACCCCCACCAGTCCATCTTATTTAAAACGAACCAGTTCATGACCTGTTAAACCTTTTTGAACCCACTCACTTTACTTAAACACATTTAATTAATCAAAAGTGGGGGAAACCCGTTATTTAAAAAGTAATCCCCCAAAATGAATCAAAAACTCCACTGTTCACCACCACTAATCCTTAGAACCCTAATTATGATTATCTCCAAATCAAAGGGATTTTAAACAATTACCTCCAGATTGCTAATTCATGTTATCCTCACCCTAACCCACCTCACCAATCACTCTCACACATACCCCATGTGACTACCCAGCCTTCCCCTGCCCCACGCTTTTAACAAAAAGACAATCCTTGACAGCAATCCAACGAATATCGTGCTCCCTACGCTAAGATGAACGTCCAAGATGGGTTTTTCCTCACTGGCATCCTCACAACCTTCCAAAAACCTCACATGGGCATTTGACGAAATTCAAATGTTGAGTATCAAATGAGCATATTCCAGGGAATCATCCAAGGGCTTATTGGGAAGTTCAGCATTAGGGTTTTTACCTTCTAGAATCATCAATGTAGCCTATTTAAAGGCATGTTAGGACTTAGTATAGCTTGTTCTTTTTTCTCTCCGTTTTGTCACAAACTTGTAAAGCCACTTTTATTATTGAAATAGAAATGGTATTGGATTGTTGATGAGAAGAAAAGAGGACCACCTTTACATTTAAGCATTTACGTTTCCAAGTTTTGATTTCAAGTTTTAAATTTTGTTGGCTACTTAATCTGTTAAGTTTTTTTAAGCTGTCCAAAAGCTTTAAGCTAGACCATAAGCCTGATAATCTGAGTGATTATCAAGCTTATGTGAAGAGTAAGGCTTTTGTGAATTTGGCTTGGTAAAAGCTTTTAAGTTTAAAAAAAAATATTATTATTCATAAGTTTTCTTATCTTTTATGATAAGCCCAAGTCAGCTTAATTAATAAGCTTGATTGAGGCTTATTTGTTGAAACACAGAAACATTGTCTTTCCTTTTCTCTTAGCAGGATCTCTATTCCAATTCAGTTTGAAGACATTATTGGAGTGTGTGTCAACAGTGACCACCTCCAATCTTTCTTTTCTGCTTACTTGATCACAAATTCTAGCACAAGCCACCAGCTTGTAGGAGGTGGCTTATCAGCCACTGTTGGGCTTGGAAGTAAGCCCAACAAGGTATTCCTTGTTTACTTTTCTTTTTAAAATTTTAAGTTTCTGAAAAATAAGTGTTTTATGTGATTTCTGCATGAAAGTTGTTTTATGTGTGTTAATCTGGATCAATTCTTGTTATTGTGTCATGATATGCATGTTAGAAGCATTCTTAATCAGTTTGTTTAGCTCTTGTGTTAATTTGCTTTGAAAATTGTTGATCTCTATTTTCTAAAGGGGTGTTTGGATACAAGTTTATCCAGGACTGATTGGTAAAATTTTGAAGGTTAAAAGGTGTTAGATAAGTTTGTTAGGGTTGCATTTAGTTGCTAACTAGTTAGTTTATAGATTGGTGCTAGTTTGAAGCAAATTGTGTGTTTGAAAAGTGAAAACTTAGCTTAAATCTGCATGGTTATTTATCTGCCTGTTTTGATGATTTTGAGTGCTTGGGATTCATAATTTGTTAAGATATAGTTCATTCTAGGGCTTGAGTTTGTTTGAGTATCATTTTGTGAGCTTGTATGCAAAAGTTTGGGACTTGGAAGATCATTTGAATGCTTGTAATCTGCTAAGGAACCACCAGACCCTAGGATTTATCACAGCAATATCCATAAGCTTGATTTGGTTTTGATTGTTCATTTTTCTGTGCTAAGTGTGTTTGATTTTTGCTATTTACTGACTCCTTGTGCTTCAAACAGCACAAGGGTGCCTTATTGTCCCAAAAAAGCTATCAAGATAAGCTTTCCTAAGCTTATTAAAAATCAAATCAAAATTTTACACTGTCAGTGGGAACTCCTTTCCCACTGCTAGTGTCTTTTTTCCCACTGCTGAGCTAAAGGACAAAAGTCCAGCACATGTCACTATCTGTTTTCTTACTTTTTTGTCTTTAGTGCCCAAAAAGTGGAATTAGACCTTGAAACCAGTGCCATTATTTTTCTTATTTAATTTAGGATTTTTCTGATTAATAAAATTTTTATTTACTGTTCATTTAGTAATTTTTAGGTTATTTAGCTATTTTTAATTAATTTTAAGGTTTCTGTTTTTGTCTTTTAGTGCCAAAAAGTAATATTTTTAGGTTTAATCAATTTTTCTGAACTTAGAATAATATTTTAAGGTTTTTGGTTAAAAAAGATTTTACTGTTCATCTTTTTATTAATTTTTAGAATTAATCTAAGTTAATTAGGGTTTTAATTAAACTAGTTTTGTCATTTAGTGTAAAATTTAATATTTTGTAAGATTTTTCATTTTTCTACTGTTCATTAGAGTAAAATAGGATTTTTAAAATCGGTAGATTATTTTTAGCATTATTTAATTATTTTTTATAATTATTTTAATTTTAAAATAGTTTTTAGTAATTTAAAAATAGAGAAATAGTATTTAAAAATTATAAAAAATACTTTTTAGTCTTTAGATAATATAAGTAAGTTATTTGTTCAATAAAATCATATTTTGGACATCTTGATTAATTATATTTAATTTTAGGGCTTTAATTAGCATTTAAAATTGAATATTTAATTAATAAAAGGTTTTAAAATATTTTTATTGGATTTTATTCCTCATTTATATTATTTTAGACTTGTTTTAGCTTATAATTAATTTTTAGGTTGAAAATTTTTAATTTTGTCGTTTTTTACGGTTTTACGTTTACGCCTTTTTCGTCGTAGTTTAATTAGCTTTCGTAACCGTCTTTTCTTTCCTTTCTCATTTCTTTTCTTCTTGATCATAATCACAAACATCATTAATCAATCCTTAACACAACGCACTTGCCTCCTCGAGAACGAACTCACCTAGGGTCATTCACACACGGTTTTCCTAAATCGTCGTGCACGCTTGCCCTATTTTTAGTTGCCTACTTTTTCCTAAAGGTAAGTTGACTAAATTTACAACATCACCTCAACTTGCTCAGCTATTGCTTGAACAACTTTCTTTCACCTCCCGGTTTTCCCCCACAAAACCCGAACAACCTCAATCGCAACAATCAAAACCAACCACGTGCTCCAACTCCATTTCAAACCAAAGAAACCCATATCCACCTCAAAGAAACAACCAAGTTTACCAACAACCTGCTTATCAACCACCCGCCTACCATGCTCCTCCTCCCAACCAACCCACCGCATTACATCAAGATGTTGAAACCTACATGAGGACTAATGATGTGATCGTGCAAAATCTTCAGCGGGAAATGGCCAACATGAAAGCAGATATGGTGAAGCAAGGGAATGATCTTCGAGCTGATATGCGAAACACTTTGGCAAGTCAAACGAATGACTTGAGGAACATGATGGCTAGTTTCTTCCCAAGTAATCAAGCCTCTGGATCGGGTTCTCTTCCGAGTAACACCGTTGCTAATCCAAGAGGGGAGATGAAAGCAATCACCACTCGCAGTGGAAAAGGTTTAAAGGAACCCGAGCTTCCTACACCTACACCGGTAATTGTGACAAAGGACAACGAGTCTCCTTCTCCAAATCCTCCATCTTCTATTCCTCCAACTTCTACTTCTCCAATTACACCACCTTCTACTTCTACCCCTCCACCACCCAAGGATGTGAGTGCGAATTCTATCCCAAAGCCTTCATCTCAACCCAATATACCTTATCCTTCGAGGTTGAGGAAAGAGAAATTGAAGAACAAGGATGATATTCAGGTTTCGAACTTTCTTAAAATGTTCAAACAACTGAATTTCAATATCTTCTTTGCTGAGGCTCTCGCTCACATGCCCAAATATGCTAAAATGTTTAAAGATCTTCTCATTGATAAGGAGAAACTTCTCGATATTGCTCAGACCCAACTTAATGAGTATTGCTCCGCAGTGCTCTTAAGGAAATTTCCAACCAAACTTGGTGATCCGGGTCGTTTCTTGATTCCTTGCAACTTCCCGGGAGTAGAGAATTGCATGGCCCTAGCCGATCTAGGTGCTAGTATTAATTTAATGCCATTAAGTGTTTGGAAGCAATTATCTCTCCCCGAGCTAGTCCCCACACAAATGACTTTGGAATTAGCTAACCGTACGATTGCTTATCCAGTGGGGATAGCCGAAGACGTCTTCGTTGGTGTCGACAAATTCACCTTCCCGGCGGATTTTGTTGTCGTTGACTACGAGATGGATCCCCGTGTTCCATTAATCGCTGGACGTCCATTCTTGAGGACCGGTCGCACTCTCATTGATGTAGCCACGGGCGAATTAATCATGAGAGTTGGTGACGATAAAATCGTCTTCAACATGGGTAAACTTTCTAGGCAGCCTTCGGAAACCGAGAGTGTTAATTTTATTGACGTTCTTGATGAGGCTTGTGAAGAACATTTCAAAGACGCTTGTAAAAGTGGTTCTTCTTCTCTACCCATTATTGAGACCGTTGCCTCTATTGCTCCATCACTGACTCCATTTGGAGAAAGTGATTTCATCTTGAAAGAATTTGAAGCAACTTTGGGAGATGTGGACTTAAAATATGACGATTCTCCCTCCAATTGGGATGAAGACATTCGTACCATTGAGAAACTTCTCAATGAGGACCATACTTCTCCACCATCTCCTAAGGATATTTCTATCGATGAACCGAATTTGACTACGCCTTCCATCGAAAATCCTTCGGATTTAGAGCTTAAGGACCTACCGTCTCATCTCGAGTACATTTTCCTTGAAGACGACAAGAAGTCACCCGTGATCATCGCAAAGGACCTGAAAGAAGACGAAAAATCCCGACTTATCGCCGTGTTGAAGAATAATAAGAAAGCGATTGCGTGGAAGATCTCCGATATTCGTGGAATTGATCCTCACTTTTGCACATATAAAATTCTCATGGAGGACGACTTTAAACCCACTATTCAAAGCCAACAAAGGATGAATCCTAAGATCCATGACGTTATCAAAAAAGAGGTTTTCAAACTTCTTGATGCGGGCATGATCTATCCTATCTCGGATTCACCGTGGGTTAGTCTCGTCCATTGTGTGCCTAAGAAAGGCGGAATCACCGTTGTTCCCAATGAAAACAACGAGTTGATTCCTACTCATCTCGTTACAGGGTGGAGAGTTTGTATAGACTACCGCAAACTCAATGATGCTACGAGAAAGGATCATTTTCCCCTTCCTTTCATGGACCAAATGCTTGAACGTCTAGCGGGTAATGACTATTACTGCTTTTTAGACGGTTTCTCCGGGTATTTTCAAATTCCCATCGATCCCAAAGACCAAGAGAAAACCACATTCACTTGTCCTTATGGAACATTTGCCTACAAAAGAATGCCTTTCGGCTTATGCAATGCTCATGGGACTTTCCAAAGGTGTATGATGGCTATCTTCCATGACATGGTTGAAGAAACTATGGAAGTCTTCATGGATGATTTCTCGTTTTATGGTGATTCTTTCTCTTCTTGCCTTTCCAATTTGGAATGCATGCTTAAGCGGTGTGAAGACACTCACCTTGTTCTAAATTGGGAAAAATGCAATTTCATGGTAAAAGAAGGCATCGTGCTAGGACACAAAATCTCCAAAGCCGGTCTTGAAGTGGACCATGCTAAAGTCGATGTTGAAAGTCCCTAATCAATGCGAGAAACCCTAATCTTAACTTAATCAACACAAAGTATTACTTTTCAAACGTAATCTTATTATTGTATAATAAAGAATTACAAGTGTTATGGATAACACCGTTTGATGACAATGTGTTGTGCACACTTTGAACAACAATAACCTTAACTTATGAATACAGTCGTAGCTGTTTGATTCACTAAGTTACACACACTAATGTTCTTAATATCTCAAAGTGTTGAATCTTAATGCAAGGATACACATCCTATTTATAGTGTTACGAGGTTGACTTGAACAGTACTTGATGTCGACTACACAAGCTTTTACAAGTTCCCACATCAGTCACATGATGTCCTTCTATTCTTGGTAGTCTTCCATTATGCTTTAAGGAACAGTTGTCCAAAACAGTTTCCTTATTCTTCATATTCTCGAACACACAAATGGCATGTCCAAAGTGTGCTGAGAGTTATCAGGGTATTGCCACCCCTGTTAACTCTCAACCCCTCAGAGTCCCTAATACATCTTGGCTGTTATCCATCACAGCCAAGGAGTATGTCTTCAGGTAATCTTCGACTTCCCTGACAATGTCTCTGACATGGACTCCTCTGAGGTTGCTCACAGAGATTCGGATCTCTGTGAGTCTTGTGAAACTTGCCTGCCTCCTAGGCACAGGCAAGGGACTATCTATCAGCCTAATTATGTTTAAATCACTGAACAGGGAATCTAACAAGTTTAGATTCCCAACAATCTCCCCCTATTTAAACATAAATAGTGCTAGATCTAACTAAGTTAAGGTAAGTGAGTTTAACAGCTTCTTCTTACACATAACATATCTAAACAAACATACCTCATGATTTTATTAAGACTTAAAGAAAAATTACAAGTTCATTACATAAGTTAAATAAAAGATGAAGGTAAAAGGGCTGATACTATCTTCAATAGTCATCATTTTTGATTCTTTCTTCAGCTTCGGCCACATCTAATCTGTTATCAATTTCATCCTGCAAAGTCTTTGCAAACTTCTTGGAATACTCTGAGTTGATCTTGAGACACTTCTTGTGACAGAGTAGCTGAAGAGTTGAAGCCAGGCAAAGCTCATCTTCCCTCTGAAAAGCATATTGGCAGGCTTTGTTCATAAACGTCATTCCTCTTTCAGGCACTGAGTATGTCTGACCATCAACAGGGCCAACAATACCATTAGGAAGGATCAGATCCCTGTGCATGCCATCCACACGAACATCTTCAGTAACAAAAGTTTCATCAATGATTTGGGAAATTCTTCTTCTTTTGTTGCCTGTCTTTGGGGGTCCTTGTTCGAAAAGCTGTGGTGGGGGATCAATCTTGAGTTTGGCAGCTGTTTCCTTGATCCAGTTAAACTTAGCCTTAAGAGTTTTAAGCAGAAGGAAATTTGCCTGTCCAGACTTTTTGGCAGCTAAGGCTTCGAGTTCAAACCATTCTGATAACCCAAGTGTTTTTAACCTGAAGTTGTCAAACACATCCATATTCCCGGTTTGATTATCCCTCCATAAGATCATCTGTGGGGTGTTTGTGGACTTGTGAATGGTGTATCTAAACTTGGTTATCTTGCCAGCAGCATACCTGTTGTTTACGCAGGCATCATAGTCAGCTTTGACTTTCTTTAGGGCCTCAGCGCGTTTAAGTTCCATTTCCCTCAACCTTTGTTTTTGTTTTTCTTTCTCAGGTGGTGTCATCTTCCTCAGAGTGGCTTCATTTAATTCTTTGGCTGCCTTGAGCTCACTTAGTCTTTTGAATTCTTCAGCCTGTTGCTCTATTTCTTCAGGCGTTAAAGGTCTCTCATCGGAAGGTGTAAAGGTTGAAAAGTGGGAAAGGTCTGTTGTGGATCCTCCTGTCTCTAGCATCGCAGCTATCTTCTTAAGTTTGGTGTCAGTATCAACCAAAACTATCTCTTTACCTTTCTTTGAGACAGAGGACTCCACACTTAAGTTTTTCAAATCATCAGCTCTTTTGAGAAACGCTGTCTGAGCCTGATTTTGAATAGATTTTGGTAGGGAGCTCACAGTGAATTTAAGTTTCTTGGCTGCTGGTTCATCATCATCCTCAGGCTTGCTGATGTTAACTAGGATCATGGATTTAGATGAGTCAGCTCCATCTTGTGTTTGTTGCTCCCCCTGAGTCTGATCCTCATCATCAGGTACTATAACTGGTTTGATGACTTGAAGAGGAACAGGTGTTGTTGAAGGATTGGCTGAAGATGAGCCTTGTTCAGCAGATGTAAGGCTGAGTTTAGTATTCTTCTCCCCCTCACGTTCATCCTTACTTCTCTTATGCTTGGATGAACGTGCCTGAAATCTTCTTGCAATCTGCTCCACAGAGGCAGCCATGGCACGCTGTCTTTTTCTTGATGCCATGGCAATCTTCAGCAATAGGTTGGCATTGGCATTGGTATTTGCCTGAACTCGCCTGACAATAAAACCAGCATGGTTGTATTGCCTGTTGCGCACTGCATTGAAGTGTCTGTTCATGTTGGTTTCTTGTTCTTGGAACAATGCAGGGACAACTGAGTCAATTGCATTCTTGATTCGTGTCGAGAGATGACTTAGTCCCTGAGCCACACCTTTTCTTGTACCCTCCTGAATAGGTTCAGTGACAGCCTCAGTCACAGCCTTCTTTATAATACCTGGAAAGGTGACAGTAAAATTGTGCATCTCTGACTTGATCACGTCCAGCTTTCTTGACAAGCGCTCAATATCAGACTGATGGTGTACAGGCTGAAGATTCTTGATATTAAGGCTTTGTTGAGCAAAATCATCCTCCCTTGGAATCAAGTCGAAGTTAGTCTGGGTAGGATGATCAAACAAAAGGAATTCAGCTGTTGGATCATAAATAGGTCTTTGGAAGACTGTTGTTGCAGATGTAGCAGAGTTTTGTGTGTCAACAGCTTCCTTAAGAGGAGAAGTCTTGTCATCTTCTTTAGGAGGAGAGGCTGACAGCTGGTCATCCTCATCTTCTTCCTCTTCTTCATCAAACATTCCCTCAGGGAATTCATCCTCAGGCATGGGTTCAAACTCAGCGACATAATCTTCTACAGAAAGCATTTCTTCATCAATATTGAGCTCAAGTTCTTCTTCATGTGGAATGTCCTGAGTTATTGTTTCAGCCTCCTTTGTATGTACCTGAGGTTCTTTGACTGGCTGTACAATTTCAGCCTGCAAGTTTGTTGAAATTAGTAACAGGGAAATATAAAGTGAATGGTCGCCATTTCGCTGTCCCAGAGAGGCTGAGGGTGATTACTCAGCCACTCCAAAGGATAAATCCTTGGGATTCTTTTAAGTGTGAATGAAGTGTGGTTAATGGTCGCCATTCGCTGCCCCTAGGAAAGCTGAGTGTGATTATTCAGCCCCCCCAAAAGGTAAAAACCTTTGGGACTCTTTTGATTGTGAAACATATGTTGTTTAATGATCGCCATTTCGCTGCCCCTAGGAAAGCTGAGTGTGATTATTCAGCCCCCCAAAAGGTAAAACCTTTGGGACTCTTTTAAGAGTGAAACATATGTTGTTGTAGGTCGCCTGTTACGCTGCCCCTAGGAAAGCTGAGGGTGATGATTCAGCTCCCCCTGAAAGGATAAATCCTTTGGGACTCTTTTAATGAGGGAACCAAGAGGCTGAGTGAAGTACAACCATCAAGGTTGAGACATTAATGTATTCAGGTTGTTGTTAGCCTGAATACTGTCTAGAGGGTTCAGGGTCATCAGGGTGCTTTATAAACACAAATGAATCACTCCCTGGTGCAAAGACAGAGTGTACAGAAGTCTTAAAGAATTCTAAGTGAAATGACAGACTTCTATGGGTCGAGGATTACCCTAACTTCACCACTCTCTCCTACAGACAAATGAGAGTGGTTGATTGTGAACCTCTAAAAATGTACACTGATTACCTGTGAGATATCAGCTTGGTTTGGCTGGTTTCCTATAGTCTCTGCTGACCTAGAGACACTAGACGCCTGTTGTTTGTCAGCCAAAGATTATGTATCCACAAGAGTATCTGGACCAGAGGCGGTTTCAATCTTCTTTTCCTTGGCCTTGCTAACAGCTTTAGGTTGGGAAGAAGAGGGGATTTTCTTCTTCTTTAGCTGTTGGCCAGATGAAGCCTTGGACTTAGTAGTGTGCTGCCCAGAGGTCAAAGACGTAGACTTGCCAGCGACACTAGAAGTATTCACCTTCTCAGAGGAAGGGAGCAAGGGTTTCTCAGCGTTGGGTACCTGGTTGGCCACGTTCAGCATGTGTGCAGTCACAGGGATATCCTCAGCTCCAATCTCCTTGTAGATGGCGCCTGTGATGCGATATGGCTTCAGAGCTGTCAAGGCCTTGTTATGATAGTTCTCTCCAAGCAAACTCTCAAAGATCAGGGACAAATAACGCACATAGCAGATGTTCTTTTCCCTGACCTGATTCCTTCCCTTAAGTTGTTCTACCAGGTTAGAGAAAAGAAGGCTTCCAACGTCAACATCAGCTCCCCAAATTAATCCATACGCAATAGTCTGATGTTTGAACGACATTTGATCTTGTGATCCCTGCATGCCTCCCAGGGACTTCACAATGTGGGTGAAGAGGACACGCCACATAGGAGAAAAATACTTAATCTTCAGAGGGGCTTTAGCAAGGATTTCGGCTGGTGTGAGGGCAGGGTTAATGTCATGACAAGGGTTGAGTGTGGCCAATGCTTCCTTGACAGCCTTTTTGTCAACAGTCTTCAGGCATTCATCTCCATGTTTAAGTCCGGCCACACTGGCAAAATCAGCAAGGGAAAAGGCAAAAGGATGTTTATTGCAAGAAAGACTAAAAGTAATGGTGTCTTCTTCAACTTCAGCAGAATACCAGAATTCCCTAAGGTATTCTTGGTAAAAGGTGGAAGGAGATTTGGTGAAGGCTTCGTTTAGGTCACAATTCTGCATGAAATTTACCAGATCTGAGTAGGTGTTGTTAGGTGCCTTGATCTATCCAATGGCGTTATTGGAAGCAATGATGCTCTCATTGATCTCGAAGTTCACATTGGAGGCTTTTGGTATTGGAAACGCCATTGATTTAAGGTTGAAGGAGAATGAAAATGGCGGATGGTTGAGAGAGATAAGAGTTTAGAGAGAGAAAAGATGATTTTTTTTAGAATGATGGTGAGTGAGAAAAGAAAGAAGACAATATATATATTCAAACTTGAGTGAACAGTTATTCAACCGTATTAAATGCAAAAGCGAAAATGACTGCTCAAGTGGGTCCCCTTGACCTTTCAAAAAGTTTGTCTCCTCGTTATCCGAAACTTAAATGATTAAAAAATGTGAGAATGTTTTTCGCATTTACTTGGAACGCAACTACCTAGTTTCATGTGAAAAACATTTAATAAAACATTTAATATAGAATCAATCATTTAATGAACACATTTAATATCAAGCCACAGGCTTTGAGATATTGAGCATCCCTAGTTCAGCAACTAGCCTGTTGAACGTAGGTTCAGCCAAAGGCTTTGTAAAGATATCAGCTAGTTGCAACTCTGTGGGAACAAAATGCAGCTCAATATCTCCCTTCATAATATGATCCCTGATAAAATGATACCTGATATCAATGTGTTTGGTACGAGAGTGAAGAACAGGGTTGTTGGATATGGCAATGGCGCTGGTGTTGTCACAAAAGATTGGCACTTTGTCATACAAGATTTCATAGTCAGCCAATTGACTTTTCATCCAGAGCACCTGAGCACAACAGCTGGCTGCAGCGACATATTCAGCTTCAGCTGAAGACATATCCACAGAGTTTTGCTTCTTAGCACTCCATCCAACCAATTTTCCTCCTAGGATTTGACAGCTGCCTGAAGTACTTTTCCTGTCAATACAGCATCCAGCATAATCTGAATCTGAATATGCCTTGAGATCAAAGCCTGATTCCTTTGGATACCATAGTCCTAGGGATGGTGTTCCTTTGAGATACCTGAAAATTCTCTTAACAGCCACTAGATGGGATTCTTTTGGGTTAGCTTGGTACCTTGCACAGAGACATGTGGAGAATTGGATATCTGGACGACTGGCTGTTAGATACATCAGTGACCCAATCATGCCTCTATATAAAGTCTCATTGACAGAGACCCCTGACTCATCAGGGCCCAAGTTGTTGGGTGGAAGCATGGGGCATTTCACTGAAGCACAATCAGCCAAGTCATATTTTTTAAGTAAATCCTTAACATACTTTTCTTGACAAATAGAAATTCCCTTAGGACATTGTTTAATTTGAAAACCCAAAAAGTAAGTTAATTCACCCATCATACTCATCTCATATTTCTTGGTCATTAATTTAGCAAAACGTTTACTAAGATTGACATTTGTTGATCCAAAGATGATATCATCCACATAAATCTGCACAATGATGAAATCACTCTTGTCCTTGAAGGTAAAGAGTGTTTTATCAATAGAACCCCTGATAAATTTGTTTTCAGATAAGAAATTTGAAAGAGTTTCATACCATGCTCTTGGCGCTTGTTTCAGACCATACATTGCCTTGTGAAGTCTGTACACATGGTTGGGAAACTCGCTGTTCTCAAATCCTTCAGGTTGAGCAACATAGACTTCCTCAGCCAAATCACCATTGAGGAAGGCACTCTTTACATCCATCTGATAGACAGTGATGTTCATATAGGCAGCATAAGCAAGAAAGATTCTGATGGCTTCAAGTCTAGCAACAGGTGCAAAAGTTTCATCATAATCAATTCCTTCAGTCTGTGAGTATCCCTGTGCTACCAATCTTGCCTTGTTCCTGATGATGTTCCCAATTTCATCCATCTTGTTTCTATAGATCCATCTAGTGCCTGTGATATTCTTTCCAGGTGGAGCTGGCACTAGTGTCCATACTTTGTTCCTTTTGAACTGATTGATTTCTTCTTGCATAGCAGCTACCCATCCATCTTCTACCAGAGCCTCAGCAACTCTTTTAGGTTCAATTTGAGAAAGAAATTCAGCAAATAGACATTCATTGGCTGAGGCTGACTCAGAGTCTTGGATTCGCTGTCTGGTTGTGACCCCTGCATTTGGTTCCCCAATAATGTTGACAAGAAGAATGTGTTGATCTCTTGACCACTTATTTTGAGGAGCTGGAGTTTCAAGAACAGGGGTACTTAAGGGCACAACTGGAACAATTTGAGTCTGATCCTGCTGACTAGGAGGGCTTTCTTCAAAGACTACTTCAGTGTCTGAGTCTTCTTCAGCCACATCAAGGGAAGCAATTTCATTATCAGCAGGAGCAACTTCAGAGGTTTGAAGAATTGGTGAGTCATTAATATCATGAGAAGGACCATCAGAGATTTGAGGTTCTTCTTCATCAAGTCCCTGAGAGGTAGGAACTTCTATGTTGTGAGTAGACAGAGGATCAAAAGCAGGAACATAAGGAGTGAGAGTGTTGGAGTGGTGATGACTGGTAGGTCTGGGTTCTGTGAACTCATCACTTGGGAAAGAAATATTTTCATTAAAATCTACTTCATCACCCTCTGTTCCTGTTCTCTGTATGACTTCATCATCTTCATTAAATCTGACATGGAAGGTTTCTTCTACTTCTTGTCTTCTGATGTTGAATACTCTGAAGGCTTTGGCTGTTGGAGAGTATCCCAAAAAGAATCCATCATCAGCCTTTTCATCAAACTTTCCAAGTTTATCCCTGTAGTTATAAATAAACACAGGGCATCCAAACACATGAAAATAGCTGACGTCTGGAGATCTTTTTCTGAAAACTTCATAGGAGGTTTTGCCATGTCTTTTGACAATGATTGATCTGTTTTGAGTATAGCAGGCAGTGTGTACAGCTTCTCCCCAAAATTGCTTTGGTAAGGCTGCACCATTTAACATAGTTCTTGCTGCTTCAATCAGAGTCCTGTTTCTTCTTTCAGCCACACCATTTTGTTCAGGAGTGCCAGCTGAAGAGAAGTTCTGAGAAATCCCTTTTTCATCACAAAATGATTCAAGTTGATGATTCTTGAATTCTGTACCATTATCACTTCTTAGAGCTTTGACTCTAACATCATTCATATTTTCAACCTGTCTGATGAAGGACATGATGGCATCGGCTGCATCACTTTTCCTTCTGAGGAAGAACACCCATGTATATCTTGAAAATTCATCAACTATGACCAAGGTGTATTTGTTGTGATTAATGGTTTGAGGTTTGACAGGCCCAAACAAGTCCATGTGAAGGAGATGTAAGCACTTGTCAATAGAGAATGATTGCCTGGTCTTGAATGAAGACCTGTGATGTTTTCCTTTGACACAGGCAGAACAAGTTTTGTCTTTGGAAAACATCACTGAAGGTAGACCTGCAACCAAGTTTTGAGTGGCTATCTTATTGATGTTCTTGAAGTTGAGATGAGACAGTCTCTTGTGCCACAGCCAGTTGACACTTTCAGAGGCTTTGGCAAGAAAACAATTTGAGCTGTCTTCAGAGCACACAGCCATGTTGATGACATAGACATCTCTCCTTCTAGGTGCAACCAGCACAACATCATTATTTTTGTTGAATATGGTTCCCTGAGTCTTAGTAAACAAAACCTTATAATCAGCATCACATAACTGGCTGATGCTAATAAGATTGTGCTTAAGACCATTCACATATGCAACCCTGGTAAATGTGATCCCATTGCAATTCACTGAGCCATATCCTTCTGTGTCACCTGAAGAGTTATCTCCAAACACCACTTTGGGACCTGGCTCCTTTGAGTATCTGTGCAGGTATTGTTGAATCCCTGTCATATGTCTAGAACAGCCACTATCTAGATACCATACCGATTCCTTGAGATATTTCTACACAGATACATAGAAACAGATTAGTTCCTATGGTGAACCCACTTTCCAGTGGGTTCCCTGAATTGCTTGTTAGCAACTCTTGTGTTCCTGAAAAACTTTTGGCGTTGGGATGGACAGTTCATAGTTTCATGGTTATAACTCCCACAGATATCACACCCAGGGAAGTCACCACACTCGTCTGAGTGATGGTCAGTGAACCCACAGAATTTACAGGGAGGATAAGAATTGTAATTTCCCTGTTGTCTTTTGGAACTCTGTGGTCTGTCCCTAGAGGGTGTCTGAGCTCTTTTAGCTGCCATGTGTCTGTCATGATCTAAGGTCGAGTGGTGAGTATTCTTACAAACATTGCAATAAGGTTTGATTAACCTTTCCCCTTTGGGTTCACCTAGGACTGACTTAGGTTCATGAGAAGTAGAGCATTCAGCGGAAGGCTTAATGTGTTGTTTCAAGAGTTCTACTTCTTTCATAAGAGACAACAAGCGATCTTCAGTGGTGGGGTCAACCTTATTCACAGCTTTAGTAGAAACAGGCTTAAAAGCTACTTGTTTACCAGTTGGTTTAGCAGGCACACGAAAAACTTTGGCTGGAGGATTCTCAATTTCTATCTTAAGTTCATCCTTAGCAGATCTAGAAGAACTGCTAGGTTCAACTCCAGAGAGTTTGGGCAGGGGTGGAAGCTCAGCCACATCTTCAGAGACAGGGTCATTAGTCAAAGAGGTATCTGACATATGAATAGTCTCTGTAGATTTAAAGACAATGTCTTTGGGTTTGGTGATAATCCTCAGCTTTTTATGCTTAGCAGTTATATCCCTGTTTAAGTCAGCAGGCACTTCATCCCTAAGCAATTCATCAATAGTAAACCTAGCACACAGCCATTTTTCAATAACTTTGTTTAATTCAGTGACTTGATCATTTAAAGCTAAGTTTTTCAAGGTTAATCTAGCTACTTCATTTTGCAGGGATATTTTTTCTAAGTTAACCCGCCTGAGAGTTTCACATTCAGCCTTAGCATTAATCATTTCAGTTTTAACAGAGTGAAACTTGTCAAGTAGGTTCTTCCTTTGTTCCTCAACAAAGTGCAAGTCAACAATGGTGTAATCAAGAACATGCTTACGTTCATCACAATCAGACATAGAAAGAAGCCTGTGTACCTTTTTCATTGTGATGTCGACCCATTGTCCTGATCTTGCATCACCTTTTCCAACAGCTGGTTCATCCTCAGCTATTGCCATAAAAGCCCTGACTCTTGTGGTGTCTTCTTCATCTGAAGTCAATGGTTCATCATTCCAATCATAGGTTTCAGCAACCAATCCTTTCTCAGCCTTTTTCTCACCACCTTTCTTTTTGGACATAGCTTCAATCTTCAAGTTCATCTGTTCTAACTCAGCTTTAAGTGCCTTGTACTTATTTTTGTAATCTTTCTTCTCAGTGTCTGAAGAGTTGGATTGAGATGAGTTGTTATGTTGTTTGAACTTGTAGGGTTTGGATGAAGATGAAGGATAAGAGGGTGAGGATGTTTTGGTGGAAGGACATTCTTTTTGAAAATGTCCAAGCTTTCCACAGGCAAAACATGTTTCTTTTGACCTGTCAGTTGGTTTGCTAGCTGATCCTACTCTTCCAGATCTTTTGTAGTATCTTCTTTGGTTGGCTAGCAATGCTCTTTCATGAAATTCTGCATTGAGGTTTGACAAAAACTCTTGGCTGCTACGGGTATCTTCTTCAATATCAGAATCGCTGTCAAGAGGATGTGTTGCAGAGATCAAAGCTTTGGAAGATGCTCCTTGGACTACAAATCTTTCAGTCTCTGATTTGTAGATAGTATCGATCAGCCCTTCTTCATAATTGTACTTTCCATAGAGCTGAGCCGGGGTATCATTTTTGATTGAGTTGTTAGCTCTCTGAGTCTGATTCATGCTCAGCCACTTTCTTGGAAGGTTGTTGACAAAAGTGGCATTGATCTCAGCTTGACCAATAGTAACATCATTCATAGCGAGGTCATTTAGAAGAATCTTCAGCCTAGTATAGGTTTGCTGAACTTTTTCACCTTCAAGAGACTTAAAGGCATTAAACTGAAGTCTGAGTGCCTGAATCTTTGTCTCTCTTGTTTCAGAGGGTCCTTCATGGCCAAGAATGAGGTCTGTCCACATCTGTTTAGCTGTGGGACACTGAATGACAGACTTCATGATATGCTTTGGAAGACAGGAAATTATGATGCTTTTGAGACGTTTATCTTGGTTTGCTAATTTCCTATCAGCTGCGGTCCATTGTTTGACAGGCTTGGGAAGAGGGTTTTCTTCAGTAGAAGTAAGTGCCATGGGAATATATGGACCATTTTCTAAGATTTCTAAGAGAAAAGGTTCAAGTCCATCAAGGTATACAAGAAATTGACTCTTCCAACTGGCAAAGTCTTCTTCATCAAAGACTGGTACATTGGTTACGTGTGATCCACCTCTTGAGTCAAGAAGTTGGGGTAGATCATCGTCATTTGGTGGAGGGGTAAGTCTTGGTGAAGATGGGTTTCTGGAAGGTGAGTGTGGGCTAGAGGTTTCCGGCATGGTGGATCTTGATTATAAAACGGAGAACGATGTTTCTTGAAGGTTTTAATATCAAACACCGCTCTGATACCAATTGAAAGTCCCTAATCAGTGCGAGAAACCCTAATCTTAACTTAATCAACACAAAGTATTACTTTTCAAACGTAATCTTATTATTGTATAATAAAGAATTACAAGTGTTATGGATAACACCGTTTGATGACAATGTGTTGTGCACACTTTGAACAACAATAACCTTAACTTATGAATACAGTCGTAGCTGTTTGATTAACTAAGTTACACGCACTAATGTTCTTAATATCTCAAAGTGTTGAATCTTAATGCAAGGATACACATCCTATTTATAGTGTTACGAGGTTGACTTGAACAGTACTTGATGTCGACTACACAAGCTTTTACAAGTTCCCACATCAGTCACATGATGTCCTTCTATTCTTGGTAGTCTTCCATTATGCTTTAAGGAACAGTTGTCCAAAACAGTTTCCTTATTCTTCATATTCTCGAACACACAAATGGCATGTCCAAAGTGTGCTGAGAGTTATCAGGGTATTGCCACCCCTGTTAACTCTCAACCCCTCAGAGTCCCTAATACATCTTGGCTGTTATCCATCACAGCCAAGGAGTATGTCTTCAGGTAATCTTCGACTTCCCTGACAATGTCTCTGACATGGACTCCTCTGAGGTTGCTCACAGAGATTCGGATCTCTGTGAGTCTTGTGAAACTTGCCTGTCTCCTAGGCACAGGCAAGGGACTATCTATCAGCCTAATTATGTTTAAATCACTGAACAGGGAATCTAACAAGTTTAGATTCCCAACAGATGTTATTGCAAAATTGCCTCCACCTTCAACCGTGAAGGGTGTGAGAAGTTTCCTCGGTCATGCGGGCTTCTATCGCCGATTCATTCAAGATTTTTCTAAAATCGCTCGCCCGATGACCCACCTCTTGGAAAAAGATACTCTTTTCATCTTTTCCAAAGAGTGTCTTGAATCCTTCAATCTTCTTAAGGATAAGCTAACTAAGGCACCGGTCTTGGTTACCCCTAATTGGGAGCTACCTTTTGAGTTGATGTGTGATGCTAGCGACTTTGCTATTGGAGCGGTTTTGGGCCAAAGAGTGAACAAACACTTCCAACCAATCCACTATGCTAGCAAGACAATGACGGGGGCTCAATTGCATTATAGCACTACCGAAAAAGATCTTTTAGCTGTAGTGTATGCTTTTGAAAAATTTCGCCCCTATCTTGTCCTTTCTACCACCATCGTGTATACCGATCATTCCGCGTTGAAGTACTTATTGACTAAGCAAGATTCTAAGCCAAGACTTCTTCGTTGGGTTTTACTCCTTCAAGAATTTAAAATCGAAATTCGTGACAAGAAGGGTGCTAAAAACCTAGCCGCGGATCATCTAAGTAGACTTGAGGATCCTTATCAAGGGGATCATCCGAACCAAGAGATCAATGACTCTTTTCCCCTTGAGGCCTTAATGTCTATCAACTCCAATCTGGATGACACCTCGTGGTTTGTGGACATTGCAAACTACTTAGCGGGTGGAATTCTCAAGGAAGGGTTAACATCCCAACAAAAGAAAAAGTTCTTTAAAGACATTGAACACTATTTCTGGGACGACCCTTACCTTTTCAAACAATGTGCTGATCTGATTATCCGTCGATGTGTTGATGGGCCGGCAGCGGTACAAATCCTTGACGCTTGCAATAATGGACCCACCGGTGGTCACTTTGGTCCCAATTACACCGTGAAGAAAGTATTCGACTCTGGATTTTATTGGCCCACCATTTATCGTGACGCTTATGACATGGTTAAACATTGTGATGCTTGCCAAAGACAAGGCAAGATCACACATAAAGATGAGATGCCTCAAAATTTCATCCAAGAGTGTGAAATCTTTGACGTATGGGGCATCGACTTTATGGGGCCATTTCCATCATCTAAAGGGAACAAGTACATCCTCGTAGCCGTTGACTACGTTTCTAAATGGGTTGAAGCTAAGGCTCTCCCTACGAATGATGCGAGGGTGGTTGTGAACTTTTTGAAGCAGCTCTTTGCTCGATTCGGTGTTCCTCGTGCTATCATCAGTGACCGCAGGACTCATTTTTGCAATGATCAATTTGCAAGAATCATGGCTAAGTATGGTGTCAATCACCGTCTTTCCACCGCTTATCATCCCCAAACCAATGGTCAAGCCGAGATTTCCAACCGTGGATTGAAGCGAATTCTGGAACGTACTGTGGGAGAGCATCGTGCCGCGTGGGCCGATAAATTAGATGATGCTTTGTGGGCTTTCCGTACCGCATATAAGACCCCGATTGGTTGCACACCTTATCGTCTTGTGTACGGGAAAGCATGCCACCTCCCTATCGAACTAGAACATACGACATACTGGGCCTTGAAGTGGGCTAACTTCGACATCAACAAAGCCGGTGATCTTCAGAAGATTCAACTCAACGAGCTTAATGAACTGAGGAATGAAGCTTACGAGAACTCACTGATCTATAAGGAGAAGACCAAGATCATCCATGATGCAAGGATTAAGAACCGAGAGTTCCACGTTGGTGATCAAGTCTTACTTTTTAACTCTCGGTTGAAGATCTTCTCGGGCAAGTTAAAGAGCCGCTGGTCTGGTCTATTCACCGTCGCCAAAGTCTTTCCATATGGCACCATTGAGCTTTCTCAGCCAAATGGGCCCAATTGCAAGGTGAATGGCCAGCGTTTGAAGCTGTACTTTGGTGAGGACATCTCTCATGAGATGATCCCATCCCTCACCACGTTTCCCATGAACTAGTTTTGGGTCGAGTCAGGCTCGTGACTCGGTGAACAAAAATAAGCGCTTCTCGAGAGGCAACCCGTGATCTATCCTTTACTGCTTTCATAATAAGTGTAGGGGAGCCCCGTATGTGTTTGTTGTCTTGTTTCTGATTCTCTACAGGGATTCAAGCTTTAAAGATCACCTCGATGACTTTTGACGAACCGTGATCCCTTGTTCCCATCTTCCCGGTTCTATCCTAAACTCTCGTGATTCAATATTTCATATCTTATATGTTCACATTGAAATCACTTTAGTTGTCTTTTCCTTAGCAAAGTGCACAATGTCATAAGTGTAGGGGAGTTCACTCCCACATGCTTAAACATTGAAGACAATGTTTATATCAAGTGTAGGGGGACTTCTATCGAAGTAAGTGGTCTTTTCCATGAATTTGCCCTCATTTTAACCGGAAAATTTGATTTTTCGACATTTTTCAAAATTTTTAATCTATTTTGGCCTACTTGTATTTTCCTTTGTTATGGTTATTTTCTTTCCATTGCTAGAATAAATTTTCAATAAAGTGGTTTTAAAATTTTTCAAAGTCGTGAATATTTTGACTCAATCCGAGTTTACTTATCTAAGTTTACTCTAGCTAGTATCCTTAACGTGTTTAAGTCAAGTTTTGCTAGGCTTTTATATAGGGAACTTTAAAACGCGAAAGTATTAACTCTCACGGGTTAAGAACAAGAACTTTTCGCAAGTTCCTATAATTGATCCTAGAGAGTTGTTTATCAAGGGAACTTTAAAATGTGATTTCTAAACTTGAAAAAGCCTAAGAATTTGCAAGATCCTATAGATGACTCGAAAACCCAAAACTTTGATTTAATTGGCTAAGCATCCACGAGTCTCATTCTTTGAGATTTTAAATTGTGGAGAACGAGAGATGATAGAGTCAATTATAAGTTTGGTATTCTTTCGTGAATTTATGTGAGTTAATTATGAGCCTATTCTCCCATCACTTGTTAATAAATTTATCTGCAATAAATAAGGTTGTACGATTTGAAAAGTTACTTAGCTTCTAGCCCAAGATCGTTTAAAAGTTGCTCGGTATTAATTAGAGTTCATAGCCAAGGCATAACTTATTGAAGCGGGATGCGAAGATTGGCGAGTCCGAAAAGGCCCTAACAAGGCATGAGGGCTACATTTTGTTGCTAAAGATCCAAAAGTGATGTGAAGAACCATTTATCAAAAATCAATATGAAGGATCGAGACACACGACGAAAAGCAAATACTCCCCAAAAGATCATGGAGAAGTCTATCCAAAAAGGCCCTAACAAGGTATGAGGATAAATAGATCCAAGTCCTAAAAGGAGGCGGATCGTTGTATATCAAAGTCCAAAATAAAGATTGGAGAAAAATGAAGAAGTCGTGGTCAAAATATGAAGAATCTCTCAAAAAAAGCTCAAGTGAAGAAATTCCTATTATGAAGAGAAGACCATTATTTCATGAACGTCTCTCAAGATTCGAAGTATGAAGTCGCTGCCAAATATCGGTCCGAGAAAGGTCTCAAATCGTGAAGCAAGTTATGCCAAGATATGAACTTTATGAGATCCCGAGAAGCAGTTTTAAAAGATTTTGTCCTTTAGCTAACTATTGATTAAATCGTTCACTTTATTTTCGGTCTAAATAACTATCAAAATAAGTCAAACAATGCATCCTCGCGATCATTCAAGACAAAAATAAAATATAAGAGATACACCTAGGAATAAGGGAGTCTAAGTAAATAATTAGCCCACATGAATTCGTGTTAGTTTTCTAACTTATAATAACAATAATCTCGTTTTTAAGCTTGGTATGGGAAACGTGAAACTTGAGGATGATAAACGTTCATGGCAGCCAAAACTCAATGTAAGTCTTTGATTTCTTTACTTGTTTCTATCTTTTTATTTTCCTTAAATGTTTAGTATTTAATAAAGGCCAAGGTGGGTTATTTATGATGGAAAATGTAAACCGTGCTTTAAAATTAATGCATTGCATGAGGGCATTGCAATGGTCAAGTGTAGGGGATTTAATAAGTGTGAAAACACTTATCCTTTTACCACTTATTTCCAATATTAACATGACCAAAACTTGTATTTTATGTCGTAAAAGTCGGAATTATGCGTGGTTTGTGTTTTTATTGTGTTTTAGGACCAAAAGATGAAAAAGGAAGAAAACACGGGCTTTTATCGAAGAAAACGAGAAAAGACGTAGTCAAGAGATCAAGAGTGCTTAAAGAACGGATGTCCAAGACCTATTCTGAAGATTTATCGAAGAAAAAGTCTAAAGACGGAAGTTTAATGAAGTCGAAGAACTCAAGTCTAAATTAAAGAAGAAAAATTATTAAGACAAGTTCAAATCCCGAGACGACGTCGAGAAAAGACAAAGAATTAAATCGAGTCGAGAAGAAAAGAAAGAAGGAAGCACACCACACATGCACCTCCCACTTAGCCTATAAATACCCTCTTAATCACATTAGGAGGGGAGTTAGCTAGTTTTTTTTTTCATTTTTTTCTTTTCTAGTTTTTAGAGAGAGAAACTTCCAACTTTCTCTCACTAAGTTTTCATCTTTTCTTTCTTTTAATCTTTCAAGATTAAGCTTTTTGTATTTGGATTTCATTAATCAAGTTCAAGTTTAAGCTTTTAATCATTAATCTCTTTCTACCTTTCTTATTTTAGTTTACTTTTGGTGCAAAATATTTATGATCCGTGTTGATCTTGATGTTTTCGTGCTTCAAAAGTTAATCTTTTTATTCCTATATAAGCTTTCAAACGGTTAAGCTTTAAGATCTTTGTGCTTATTGGCTTATTTGTATGTTTAGCTTATTTACTTTTTAAAAAGTTTTCTTAAAAAGTTTCATTTTTTATGGTTTGATTTAAAAGATTGCTTATTTAAAGTTTGGAAAAGTTGTTATTCGTGCTTATTTAGTTTGTTTCATTACCGATTTGGTTAAGTCTTGGTGAGAGCTTATCAAACATAGCTTATAACTTAGCTTATTTTCGAATCACAAGGTAATCGGAAAAGGATAAACCCTTTTCCGATTGAAGCATTCCGATTAAACCCTCTTCATTCCGATCACTCTGATCGGATTAGGGTTTCAGGATTCTGATTTGGATTCCTTTCTTGTATTCCGATTGTATCATTTTTAACGTATTCCGATCTGGGTCCCTTTCTTGTACTCCGACTGAAGGACTTATTGGATATTCCGATTGGTTTTGATTTCAAGCATTCCGATTGTGTCCCCTTTTACATTCCGATAACCTTGCCTTGTCATTATTCCGATTAAGCATTCCGATTTGGCCTCATTCCGATCTTACATTCCGATTGAAGCATTTTTTTAGACATTCCAATTAATCTTTCCGATCAGCTGTTTTCCGACGGGGTTCCGACCAGGGATTCCGACGGACTTAATTTCCTGTTTTTACAAAGTTTTCAAGTTTTAGATTCATTAAGTTTTCAAGTATTTTTCTAATCTTGTCTTTAAGTTTTCAATCATTTATTTTTAACTCGTCATTTTAGTTTATATTTTAAAGCTTTAATTTTACTCAACGACATTTTCATTTTACCATTAGTTTAAAATAGATAAACAACCCAAATTATCTTCCACCAAGAACAACTGAGTCGCACTTTCTACCAATAATCAATTCGAAGAGATCGGACGGATTTTATACTTGGCTAAAAACCTCGTATTAGGTTCCCAAAGAAAACTAATTTGTTTTCTTTATGTGCAGGGCATTCAAAAATAGGTGAATGATTATGGCTATTGGGATAGTGGATGCTCTAGGCACATGACTGGGAAGGAAGATTACTTTACAAACTTCACTCCCATTAAGGATGGTGATAAAGTTTACTTTGGAGGCGGATATGGAACTATACAGGCAAAGGAACTCTTCTCACCAAGAACCTACGTTTTGAAAACGTGTTTATGGTAAAAGAACTTGATTATAATCTTTTCAGTGTATCACAAGTTTGTGATAACAAAAACAAGGTTCTTTTCACTGATACTGAATGCTTGGTGTTGAGCAAGGATTTTAAAATGCCAGATGAGAAATTTATTGACTATAGAACACCTAGGCATAAGGACATTTATAATGTGAATCTTAATGGTATTAGGATGAATAATAATATGTCATGTTTTTATGCTAAAGCTTCAGTTGATGAGAGTAATCTATGGCACAGGAGACTAGGGCACATTAACTTTAAAAATATATACAGACTTGTGAGACTTAGTTTGGTTGATGGTTTGCCTAAAAAGGCTTTCCACAATGACCACTCTTGTGTTTCATGCCTTAAAGGCAAACAACACAAGGTCTCATTTAAGTCTAAACAGGTGTACTCTAGTTCTAAACCACTTCACTTGCTGCATATGAACTTGTTTGGTCCAACTAATATAGAGAGTTTGAATGGTAAATCATACTGCTTTGTCATCACAGATGACTTTTCTAGGTTTACTTGGACTTTTTTTTAGCTATGAAAAGTGACACTGCTGATACTTTAATTAACTTTATTAACCAAATTAAGAAAAAGACTGGTAATGAAGTTAAAATGCTTAGAAGTGATAATGGTGGTGAGTTTAGAAATAAACGGTTGGATGATTTTTGTGCCAAGAAAGGGATTACTAGGCATTTTAGTATTGCCAGAACTCCACAGCAAAATAGGGTTGCTGAGAGAAAGAATAGAACCCTAATTGAAGTAGCCAGGACTATGTTGGCTGATGCTCACTTTCCCATAGCTTTTTGGGCTAAGGCTGTGAATACAGCTTGTTATGTTCAGAATAGAGCATTGGTCAACAAGATACATAACAAAACACCTTATGAGTTACTTTGGGGAAGGAAACCTAATATTGGTTTTCTTAAACCTTTTGGTTGTCATGTAGTTGTGTTGGATACTAGTGATGCCTTAGGTAAATTTAGTGCTAAAGGTGATGAAGGCTATTTCATGGGTTATTCAGTGCAGAGTAAGGGATATAGGGTTTACCTTAAGAAGGAAAAACGTATACTTGAGAAAGTACATGTTAGGTTTTTAGAGAGTAAACCTAGTGATCCTGAAAGTGGTCCAAATTGGTTGTTTGACTTGGAGCCTCTATCTAGGACTTTGAATTATATGCCTGTTACTAATCTAGACATTGTGAAGGTAACTTCAAATGTTGTGGAAGAACCAGTTGTTGATGTTTCAGGTACACAGGTTAATGAAGAGGTTGGATCACAAGCAGACAAATCATCTCCAATACTTGAGTATGTCACTATTCCCATATGGACAGATGCTTTTGCTGCTACTGCTGCTAGAAAGGAAAATGGTGGTACCCAAGTATCACCAGTTAACAACATGCATGGTCCTTCAGGCGCTGACAAAGGAAAATCTGGCGCTGATAGGACAAATTCAGGCGTTGATGGCTCAAACGTTGACAACACCATTTCAGACGTGGATGGATCAAACGCTGAAAACCTTGGTTCAGGCGTTGACAACTCTTTTGAGCATATTTTCTCTTCCAATTTTGAACAAGGTGAACCTTCAAGCATAAATGAAGAGGTTCATACAAATATTGATGGAAGAGAGTCTGAAGAAGATATTGGTAACTTGGATGATGAGATTGAAGACAATAGACTTTTTGAGGGAGGAGTTCTCACTTCTACAATGAAGAATCACCCCACTTCTCAAATTATTGGAGATGTGATGTCTCCTGTTCAGACTAGAAGATCTCATCAGAGTCTTGGAGGATTTATTGCCAATATACACAAGAAGGTTGATACCCCTCTTGTTCAAGCATGTTTGTTTGCTTGTTTTCTGTCACAACAAGAACCCAAGAAGATTTTTGATGCTCTCAAAGAACCAAGTTGGGTAGAAGCAATGCAGGATGAGCTTCACCAATTTGCTATTCAGGATGTTTGGGAGCTGGTTGATTGTCCTAGATATGTCAGACCTATTGGGACAAGGTGGGTTCTTAGAAACAAGAAAGATGAAAGAGGCATTGTGGTCAGAAACAAAGCACGTTTAGTGGCTCAAGGATATGCACAAGAGGAAGGAATAGACTATGAGGAGGTCTTTGCACCAGTTGCAAGGATTGAGGCTATAAGGATATTTCTAGCCTATGCTTCCTGCATGGGCTTCACTGTCTATCAAATAGATGTGAAGAGTGCTTTTCTGTATGGCACAATTGTTGAGGAGGTGTATGTCATGCAGCCTCCTGGTTTTGAAGATCCAGAACATCCAGACAAGGTGCATAGAGTCAAGAAAGCTATGTATGGACTTCATCAAGCCCCAAGAGCATGGTACGGCACATTGTCCACTTATCTGGTGGAAAATGGATTCAAAAGGGGCACAATAGACCAGACATTATTTACAAAGAAGACTAGTAAGGATGTCTTACTTGTTCAGGTTTATGTGGATGATATAATCTTTGGCTCTACTAATCCAAAGATGAGTGAAGACTTTTCCAAGCTTATGACAGACAAATTCAAGATGAGTGCAATGGGGGAGATGAACTTCTTTCTAGGGTTACAAGTTCAGCAGAAAGAAGATGGTATCTTCATCTCTCAGGATAAGTATGTAGGAGAGATCTTGAAGAAGTTTGGCTTTTCTCCATATGAAATGAGGGCTACTACTCCTATGGATAGAGAACACCCTTGGGGAAAAGTTGGAGATGGAAAAGATGTGGATGTCAGGCACTATAGATCAATGATTGGTTCATTGATGTATCTCACAGCCTCAAGACCTGACATTATGTTTGCTGTGTGTGCATGTGCACGCCATCAAGTGACTCCCAAAGAGTGTCACCTTTATGCTGTCAAGAGAATCTTTAGGTATCTTAGATGTTATCCAGATCTTGGATTGTGGTACCCAAAAGATTCACCATTGGAGCTTATTGCATATTCAGACAGTGACTATGGTGGTGATAAATTTGATAGAAAATCCACAACTGGTGGATGTCAGTTTCTTGGGACTAGGTTGATATCTTGGCAATGCAAGAAACAAACAGTGGTGGCCAATTCTACAATTGAAGCAGAGTATGTTGCTGCAGCTGCTTGTTGTGGACAAGTCTTATGGATTCAGAACCAGCTGTTGGATTATGGGTATAATTTCATGCATACCAAGATTTTTGTAGACAATAACAGTACTTTATGAATTATTAAAAATCCTGTACATCATTCTAAAACAAAACACATAGAAATTAGACATCATTTTATAAGGGATTGTTTTGAAAATGGTTTAATACAACCAGATAGGGTTGACACAGAAGAAAATGTGTCTGATTTATTAACTAAACCTTTTGATACTGGAAGGTTTCAATACTTGGTAACAAGTATTGGAATGATCAATCTCACATAATATATGTTTTGGGGTCTTAATGTAAAAGTATGTACAGGATAATGCATTGTTATTGGTCTTTTTGAGAAGTTAGATTTTCCACTATCTTTGTCTAACGCTGACAAAGGTTACTTTAACGCTGACAAGTGTTATCGTGACGTTGTCAGCAACAATGTTAGTTTTGTGGTTTTTGATCTACGTGTGCAGGCGTTGATAGCATTGTACCATTGGATACAGACTTGCTTATGGATCCTTGGGGAATCATTTGAGCATGTTTTAGTTAATGGATGATGGTTGGAATATTTATATTCCTATCTTGACATAAATTTTTATATTCATGCATATTATTAGGAAACATATGTATCACAATGTAAGGGGAGGTTTTAGGAACCTTTAGGACTTTTGAGTATTCTTATAATACTCTTATCATAATTCTAGATTGTGTCCACAGGTGAGTATGAGTTAGTTTACTAAATCACGAGGCACTGTAACATGCAAAGTTGATATACTATGCATGCTGCCAACACATTTTTGGCCTAGAATTGGATGTGGTCTGTTGGGAGACTAGGGAATGATTTATAATGGGTTTTACCTGGGAGTTACAAGGAATTTTATGAGATAACTTAGTTGTTAAGAATTTTGGTTAGCAAGGGACACTAGAGGACTATTATGTCTATCTTGCATAAGCAAGTGTGCATAACTGGACAGTGCTTGCCGCCCTATAATAATTATCAATTTATAGGTTATCTTCACTAGGATAAGTTACTTTGTTAAGGTCATTTTTCATTTTTATTACTTTTATTTTTGGACGCTGACAAGTATTTTTCCAAGCGTTGTTATGACCAATCTAGACGCTGACATGGCTTTGGCAAACGTTGACAAGAATATAGCCGTTGGGCGTTGATGGGTTATTTTTGACCGTTGACACTCATTGGGACCTACCCAGTTGTTATTTTTGACGAATTTTGGGGCCGTAATTTTGGGAGCAGATAACTTTTAATTAATGCACAAGGATAACTTATTTTCTTTTCAATATTTTCATCATTATATTTTGAAAATAGTTGCCAAATTTTTGACCAATCACATGTGCCTATCTCTCCTATATATTTGGCTCCTATTATTAAACAAGGTACCTCATATTCTTGTCTAACAATTTTCTCCTATAATTCATCTTTCTAAATCATTCACAAACAGCTTTCTTCAACAATGGCACCAAAGTTTAAACCAAGTGACTTGGTATTGGGATTCAGGAGTCAACACAACATGATTGCTTATTTAGACGCTGATGATACTTTGTTTCCACAATACACCCAGATGGTGGCGTATTTGAATGCATCCCCTATTAGGTATGCTCTTTCTCATGCTCCTCTCATCTCTGTCACTCATATTAAACAGTTTTGGAACACTGTTAGTTCCTCAACAGTTAATAATGTGACTACATTATCAGCTATTGTTCATGGGCGTACTTGGGTGGTTACTGAAGCCTTGGTTCGCCAGGCTTTGCATCTTGATGATGCAGATGGTATAACCACCCTCCCCATTAATGAAATAGAACAAGGACTTCGGGCTTTGGGTTATCCTTTCCCTGATGAGGGCACTTTAAACAAATATCATAAACAAGAGTTTCCCCCAGCCTGGAAGTACCTCATACATGTCATCCTACAATGTTTGAGTCCCAAGTGTACTGCACACAATGAAATTAATAGATCAATTGCTAGTGCAATTGTGTGCATTGCAAATGGGCAAAAATTTAATTATTCAAAACTGATTTTTGATGGCATGTGTAAAAACAAAGGTAATAAGATGACTTTGGCTTATCCCAGATTTTTGCAAATGGTTTTTGATGTGCAAAATTACTACACAAGGGATCATGATGATTCTTATGAGATCCCTGTGCAAAAGAAAGCTATTTTTACTAAGATGAATTCACCCCCTCACCGTGAATTACCCCTCACCCAAGCTATGCTTACTGTTATTGCAGCAGCACAACCCCAACCAGACCCACAACCACAACTTGACCCAATACCAGAACCTTTGCCTTCACCTCAACACATGGAAATTGACCAAGAACCCTTCAACACTGACACGTTAAATGTTGGCGTTGACACAAGTAATCCAGACGTTGACACCTTTCCTTCACAGACCCAAACACCCCTTAACCTTCCCACATCCACCCAATCTACATCATCTTCTACACCACCTCAATATAGGTTGCAAAAACGCCCAAGGACTACTAGAGTGTTCTCCTCTAGTGGTCCTAGCCATGTAGCAGAGAGAACCACCACCACAAGTGTGGTTGGTGCTCTGGATGAGGCTGGGACTATTGGTTCTGGCTTAGATGCAGACCAAGACAGTCCTAACATCTTTAAGACCTCATCCATGCCCCATGACTCTAACTTGGGAGGTCAAATACCCATTTTAGAGGAGGGCAGATTGGAACCATACACATTGATGGAATTGACGGCTGTCTGTATTAGCTTGCAAAAGCAAAATGCAGACTTGGTACAAATTGTCAGTACACAAGGCCTTGAACTCAAGCAATTGAGGGAGAGGATTGTCATTTTGGAGAATGCTAGCACTAGACGTGGTATGGAGGAATCTTCCAAAGGGGTGGATGAGCAGATTAATGTGAGTGATAAAGGCTCACATGATGGAGAATATTTGGGTGTTGCTGAAGCCCTCACTGCATTGAAGAAGCAACCAGGTTTTGATAGATCTCTGGTTACTCCTATAAATTTAAACTTGTCTTTTACAGCTATGTTGGAGAAATTTACAAGAGACGCTGAGACAAGTAAGTTGGGCGTTGACAAGCAAAATTTGAATGCTGACACACCAAGCGCTGACAAGAGTAATCTGGGTGCTGACACAAGGAATTTGAGCGTTGACAAACCTGCAGATATGGTTGATGTATTCCAGTCATCAGCTATCATCAAAGACGTGTCTTCACAGGTATTACCATCATCCTTACCCATCATTGATCCATTAGATAAGGGTAAAGGAATTATGGTAGAAGTAGAAGTTCCAAAGGATGCAACACAGGTAGAGTTTGATTCAAGGTTGGCTGCACAACTTGTGGAACAAGAGATGAAGAAGGTTGGTGAATCACCATTTGTTGTCACTTCTGAGGAACAAGAAGGAAGTGATGAAGAAAGTTCAGATTCAAGTGTGATGATAATTGAACAACCAGAAAGACTTGAATATGGTGATGGCTTGGCAAGGGAGAAGCTTAGAGAGTTGAAATTGCAAGTAGACTTTGATATGCCAGAAGTTGTTTAGATGTACCATGCTTGGGAGAATAGAATTATGGAGAATCCAGATTTGACAATTTCAGACCAGATTTGGGGATTGGAGATTCTTCTAAGAGTTCAAAGTGACTGCAAGGTAATTCTGAAACACAAGGCTAGCAATGTTTTCTCACTGCTGAAGAAGGATAGAAGAGAGCTCTACTACATGTTACTCAGATGTCATGGAACTGGATGGACCTTCAAGAAATTGCAGGGATTATCTTTTCAAGAATTTGAGTGTAAGGCTTATCCCATTTGGGCAAAAGTACAGGAAATGAACACTCTAAGACTTCTTTCAGATGAAAGGAAAGAAGAACTTGCAGAAGAGATGGAGATTCAGAAGGCAATGATTGTTCCAAGGCCTTTAAAGAAGGTAGTTCCACTTGAGTTCCCTAAAGATATGGATAAATTGAATCCTAGTGAAGCTGTTATAAGAAGGAGCATCAAGCTCTCACCCATGGAAGCTTCAGATATGGTACAAGTGTTACCTCTTGATGCTAGAAACCCTATCATAAGCTATGAAGAAGATGCAAGTGGGTTTTGGAAGATTGGCATGTATGGGAAAGAGGTACACACATTTACTACTCTTATATCTCTCTTTGCAAGTGTGGATAGAGAAGACTTGGTAGACCTTTGGAGGTTGTTGGAGGCCAAGTATGAGACTGAAGCTCCTACTTCAGTCAATGGAATAAAACTTTGGTCAACATTCAAGAGAATGTGTGGACCAAAAGAAGAAGATCCCACTGTTTGGAAGGATCTTGAGGATGATATCAGTGGTCTTCAATGGCGTTTGTATTCAGCTGCTGGTGTGTACTACTTGAGCTCTACAAAGTTTGTTGAGTATCTTCTTGTAGATGGTCAGTATCCCATGTCCAAAGAAGTTTTAGAAAAGATGAAGACAACACAGCTGGAGATTGACTATTCAAGTGACGTGGCCAAAGATTTGATTAGGCATGTTTATTACCAATATGATAAGATTTGTAAGATTCCTCCTAGTTCTTAATTTTTATTCAGAAACTTGATTACTAGAGTAGATATCAAGTATAGGGGAGGATTGTTGGGAATAAAATGTAGCCAGTCCACTTGAGCGCTGACAAGAGGAAAACAAGCGTTGATAAAGAAGAAAATAAACGCTGACAGATCAAGCGTTGACAGGAAGAAGTCATTCGTTGATATGTTGAAGACAAGCACTGATAGAAAGATATGGTCTACGTGTATTATGTTTCTAGTTTGTTTCTAGTAAAGATAGGATCAACATTGTATTTTCTATAATTATCTTTACCTAGAATAGTTGATACGTAGACTCTTGTACAAGGCTTCTTATGTCTATAAAAGAAGACCTTTAGGTTATGTTTCATAATAAGTTTTCATACGTTAAGCACTTTCATTGTAAGCAAGTTCGTTATTATCAATAAAGTGAAAGTTTGTTTTACATCTGTTTGTGTTCTTGTTTAAGTGTTAATTTCGCATAACACTTAAATTTTTTCATACATAAACAAAGTTTCTCTACGTGTATAACTTGATCTAATCTCGTTTACACAAGCTAAATCGATCTAAGTTTGGGATCAACATAGGCTTGCTAATTAGGCATAAGAATCATTTTTCAAATAGAAAACATAATAGCAAAAAACCAAGAACCAGAAAAACTAAGCAAAACTTTTGGTTCCAGATTTGGTTTTAAAAAACTTATAGCCGAACTTTTGGTTCTATACAAAAACTGTCTAAAACCGCCTCATGATTACCCATAATCAAAACCCTCTATACTCGTAAAAATATTATGTGCACCTCATAAAGTACTGTTCTGGGTCCGCCCATGTAAATAGTAGTTACTACGAGCATGTTTTGTTAATGGATTAGAAGATGTCTTATGCCAATGGTTGTTGTGCAGGAATATTGATCGGATATTGATCGTTACTGTTGTTACAAACGGGTGTGTGGATTAGAAATACATTATGCTTATTGTTGAAACAAAAATCCGTAGGAACTAGACCTGTATAGATTGAGCTTCGGTCACGTATATGGTATGCTTGTAGGGTGGGCCTATCCTGCAATAAGAGAGCGTACGTTAACTCGTCCCAAGTGTGACCCCGAGACCAAGCTACGACGTGAGAGTAAGTAACAATCACAAGAGTAGTATCCGGTGTGGAATACCGGAGGAATATTACTAAGTAGAATCAAATGTGTTGTACTGTGTGAATTTGTGTGGTAATAAATATGTTTGGGTATTTATAACCAACTAAAATACATACTTGTATGATAAGTCACATCACAAAGATATGCACATTACACGATACCGCAAAATCAGGTATAGTGTAAAGTAGGCGGTGGCCTAGGGCTGAGACCATTGGGTAAAATGTTGCACCCAGGTTAATAGAGGTCTTCCCTAGGTAAACTCAATCCTGCTTTATTCTCTCTCCTATGTGGCTAAGACTTTGGTCAAAGCGTGATGCCTTCGGCAAAGTGCCGGAGACATACGCGAACATGTCCCCCCAGTATTAGTTTATTATATTCGTACTGAACTAATACTTCAGATGGGTTCATTCCGTTTTGACCTGGCATCTCTTTGTTGGACTGCCTAGTTATCTGGATTGGTTCAAATGGAATCCTCTTCCTGATATATGTCATTTTGATTCTTTTGTGGCATCGTAAGATGGTGCCACGTGTCTTGCCCTTCCATATTCTATGGTGGATCTGATTCCTCGTAAATTACAATTGAACAGTGTTGCCTCATTTTTATCGCCTTGCCCTCCTATATATATGCACACCATTTGTTTATTTCCTTCCCGTCTTATCTTTGTTATTTTCTTCATCTCTGCTACTTCGTCATACTTATAGGTTAGTCCTTTTTCTTTATTTGGTGCTTTTTTCGTCTGTGTATTTGGTTGCCTCGGATGACGGGGAAAGAGGTCATGCATCAAAGAGTGGAACCTCCTGTTAAACGTGATCTGAAGTATGATATACACATACATATATCTGTTATGACCGACGACGACTTGAAGGTTGTGATCTGTAAATATAACATTCCTTCAGATCTGAGACCTCGCCTTCCGGATCTGGACATGACTATGGATCTTCTTCCAGATTCAGTCATTGGTATATATCGTCAATATCTCGATCATGCTGGCCTTCGGATACCCTTTTCCACCTTTTTCTTAAACATAATTCGTTACTTCAAAGTACATATTTCTCAACTGGTTCCAATAAGAGTGAATAGGATTATGATGTTCGAACTTCATTGTTTTAGCTTGAGGATTCCTGTTTCCGTGACTTTGTTTAGGGTGTTCTTTAGATTATGCAAACAGGGTCATTGGTTTTTGTTTGAGAGTAGAGGTGATGGGGAGTATGGCAAATGTTTGACCGAGACTACCTCTAGTATTAAGAAGTGGAAGCATGAGTTCTTCTTGATATATCGTCGAGCCAGCACCTTCGGCATGCCTTGGAGGCATCGCGAGTCTGTTACTACGGATGATTTTCCCTCTTCGTTTAATTCTTCCCATGTTAAAGCTCTTGCCAAGAAACCTATTTTATGTCGTCCTCCTCATGAGGTTTTGCTCTTCCTTGCTGGGTTGTCTTTCCCCTATAGTCATCCGGAGCTGCGTCAGATACTTTTAAATGTTGACAAGAAAGGTACGTTTTATTTTACTTTGCTAAACCTCGTAATTACTCACACGGACATGCTTATGCTTGTCTCGTTCTCGTCTTTTCTCTCTTGTAGAAATAAGCTTTGAGGAATTTTTGAGCTTGCCTTCGTTTGACGAAGCCATTGTCGATACTGGTGAGCCCTTTGGTGAGAGCGAGCAGCCTGTTCCTCATGTTACTAATCCCTTACCTTTTGGGAAGGATATTCCTGTGTTAACCCCAGTTCAATTGGTTGTTGAGAAACCATCGACCAGGGTTTTGGAGGCTAAGCAAAAACAAGAGAAACGTTCCAGGGTGAAGAAGACTGCACATGTGACTGATGAGAGCACCTCCGACCGCCGTGTTAAGAAGCGCATTCGCCAACCCATTCATACCGACTCTAAGGTGGATTCTCAAAGGACACATTCTTTTCCGCCGATTAATGTTGTAATTCCTTCCTCTCGTGACACAGCCGGAGGTTCTGGCACAAATAAGGATAAATCACCCTTTATTGTACATGTGAGTGACCAGTCCTCTCCTGGTCCTGACAATAACTCCCAAGCTGCTGGTATGTTTTTACTGACCATTTTCCTTTTGTTCTTCTTTCCTCCCCACTTCTTTTTATATAGTTTTCCTTTTGTTTGTGTTTGTGTAGGAGAAGATGATGTTATTACTCCCAGGTTTGTTCCGTCTTGGAGGTTGAATGAAGATGTGAGGGTTGATACTAATTATGCTGCTAAGGAGTTCATATATCACCTTGCCACCCTGCTGATGACCAAGTTCTTAAGTCGATGTCTAACTATGATGTCCTTTGCCATAGTTGTCGGGCCGTTGCCCAAGGAAATTGATAACGACCTAAATATACATATTCAATCTATCATTATAATGCCACTTTGTAGTATAAATAAGAGCTTTCGATCCTTAATATGTTGTGTTTTATATGCAGATATAAAGTTTGAAGGAGCAAATTGAAGACATACAAAGAAGGGTCCTCAATATGCAAATAAGCCAAAGTTATTGATAGAAGATTCTGGAATGCCCAGAAGTGCGACGCACAATCTCAGAAGTGCGGCGCACATTCCCGTCTTCAAAGTGCGGCATACATTTGACCCCAGACAACACTATAAATAGAGGCCACTTCTACTCATTTTACACACACACCTCTCTCTCTCTCAATACTCCATAGCTCGAGTATTTTAGCTTTCTTAGTTAAATTTCAGTATTATCCACTTTTGGGAAATACTTGTAACGAGAGTACTCCACTCTTCGATTCTTGGAGGAACGATACAATCGTGAAACTTGTGTACTCGTTCATTCAATCCAATATAAGTATGATGTTCTCTTACTCTTTTCCAATTGTTACTTTGATTACTATGTTAGGCTAAGCTATTTGTGACTATATGGGTATGTGACTATAATTAGTGATGATGCTATGATATGATCATTTATAAATGATTTCAAGCTAATGTTGGAGAACCATTTTATGACCTAGTTCTATAAACCATATTTTTATCTAAGTTGATTTGTTACGATAGTTTGGCGTTGAGAAACGCAAATTGTTATAATAAGTTTTTAAGAACTTGTCTATGGTCATGAATCTTTGGTTGGAGAGATCCACTTAGAAACTTGATAAAATATTGAACTCGTTTGCAACTTGTTTTGAGCTTAGTCGCTTAATTAAACGTAAGTCTTGAATCAAACCCAAGTAAATTATGCAACACCGTTTTGACGAAAAAGGATTATCACTCTTTACCTACATAAATATATCTCGCTCATTATTATCATCATCATGAACTTATACGAACTATTCCATAATAGTCATACTTATTACTATTGATATCATTTCAACTATTTCTTTCTTCAATTATTATCTTGATTACCAAAACGAAATTAAGTCTCAGCGAACGATCCTGGCTTACCACTACAAAGCTATATTACGAACGAAAGGGTATACTTGCCCGTGTTTGTCTTTTAGTCCCTTGTTTTGTCTAAACCTTGTAATATAAATTTAAGACTTGCGAACAAACATTAAGTTTTTGGCGCTGCTGTCGGAGACTTATAGTCATGTTTTGTAACCAAACTCGTACAATCCTTGAAGAATTGAACCATTTGCCACTCATTTTCAAACCAAAAATTTTCTGCAGTACAGAAAGTACGCCGCACAAACCAAAAAGTGTGTCGCACTTCCTGTAGCGAACCCAAGTGCGCCGCACATTCCCAAAAGTGCGCCGCACATTTCCTACTGTAAACACCAAAAAACTTGTTGGATGCAAACCCGTTAATCTGGAACACCACCAACATCACCGTTACCAGAACCTGAAAGTACCCTTAACCGAAGGCTACGTAGACTTGATCGCCGTGTACCTTTAGCTAGGAGACACGAGCAAACTCAACCTTGTATTATCAACAAACCTTTCGACAATCTATCTCAAATCCTATTTCTCACCAAACTCATCAACCGTTACGATCCAATGTCGGACACCGATGATGAACCAATGTGGTCAGCCGATAGAGTTGTAGCACCAACTCCTGGCTCCGCAATCATTTTACCTGAAATTGCAAATGATTTTGCAATCAATGGGAACCACTTTACACTTGTAAAAATAATCAATTTGATGGTCGAATCAAAACCGATCGTTACAAACACATCCACGAATTCAGCGGAATTTGTAAAATGATTAACTATGGAGAAGGACAAGCCGAAGCCGTCCAACTCATGATGTTTCCATCATCCCTTACTGGAGAAGCCAAGTCATGGCTCGACGAACTTAACGAAGGAACCATTCGAACATGGGAAGGTCTTAGAACCTCTTTCATTAGCCGATTCTTTCCTCCTGCCCTATTTGAAAAACTCCTCGGAGAAATCCGAAGCTTTTCTTAACAAGATCGAGAAACTCTCACTGACGCATGGTTAAGAATGAAAGAACTACTCAGAAACTGCCATGGTCATGGACTCAAAAAAGAAGGAATAATCAAGATTTTCTATCATGGTCTTGACGATGCTACCCAAGATGCATTGAATGCGGCAGCGGGCGGAATTTTCCTTTATAAAATTCCTAACCAAGCTTACCAATTATTGGATGACAAAGTCCTACTTAAGCTTGATTGGTCCAAAAATCACAAAAACAAAAACCCACGGAAAACCGTAGCTTTTGCCGAAGAAAGCAACAACCCCACCGATACCGAAAAAATTATGGCTCGAATGGATGTCATGTCTCTTAAAATTGATACTCAATATAAAGAGATGAAAAACAAGAAACATGAAACCTGCAAACACTGTGGAGGAAACCATCCTTCTAGTGAATGTGATGACGATGACACACCCATGACGAAGGAAGAAGAAGACAACTTGTAACAACCAAAAACCGTGGTCATTATTTAATTATATCTTACGTATATTTTTGAAATTTTTGATGAAATTGATTGTCATGATGATTGGTGATTTGATTTGGATGATGTTGAAAATTTTATTTTTACGTTTTGAAGAGTTGCGAGGATTATTAGTGATGACGATATCAACGGATGCCCGAGAAATTTTACGCTTTATTTTAAACATGTCGATGTTTAATATTTTGACGTTTTTATTTTAATGTCGTATTAAGTCGTGCCGGGACTATATAATATAATATTTTGTGTGCGTTTTTTAGAAGCATTTTTATGAAACCCGAGACCCGTAAATATTTTCAAAAGTGACTAATAGTCATTTCCCGCTTTTTAACAAAGTATTTGCACTTTGGTCCACAAGAATCACAATTGACAAAAACTACCCTAAACTTTTTCCATATAAAAGGAAATTTAAACACAAATAAGCACACATTCACCACTCACCAACAAAAATCTCTCTCCCCTCCTCCTCCCCTCTCTTTGTCCGTCCACCCCACACCACACAAACACCCCAAAACTTTTGATTTCAAGTTTGATTCAACAAAATGTAATCAAAGACCCATTCCTAATTCTTGATTCTCTACACATTGGTATTAAAAGTTCTTACATGCAAGAACATTTTTGAAAAACCCATTTTTGGATAAAAATCTTGTGTTTTGATCTTAAATTCTTGTTGTATGTAGGTGTTTATGTGCTCATATGTCATTTTTGATGATTGCATGTTGAAATTTTTGAGTTGGGTTTTTATGATTTAATCATCTAGGATGATTTAGTGTGTTATGATTGAAAGTATTAGTGTAAGGATGATTATAGTGGTAAAAATGGTGTTAAATTGTGGTGAAAAATTTATTTTGAATGATTTTTAAATATATATTTTTAAACAGATTATTAAACTTCATTTTCTGAAAATATGAGTTTGAGTTTGAGATGAACTAACTAGATATTGTTGTAGAGGATTTTTTTAGCTTCGTTTTGGTATAAGGTAGGGCTTCTAGCTCCAAACGAGCGAAAAGTTACGTTAGTTTGATTATTCGTGTACCGGGAGACGAGTATCGTCACAATATATAATTGTTGTCGATATTTGGATCGAATCTCGGGGACTATAAAAAGGATTTTGGAATGTGTCAAGTACTGATGTTAAGTGTTGAGTATGAGGATGTTGAGTTTATTTTTAAAGTCGAGTGTCGGTTTTATAAACGGAGAAAAATAAATGTGTTAAAAGACTATATGAGTTGTTGACGTAAAACTGTCCGGTTTTTGTAGTTCAAAGATGTGTCGGGCAGGGATCCTTAAATGTAAAATCTTTTGATGATCTTCTAACAGGTCTTTCTATATGTAGTAAGTGACATCTCTGATTAGTATCATAAGAATTTAACGTGTTTAAGTGGGGTAAATGAGCTTGTACATTTGGTGTGTACCTGCAGATTTTTATCGAAAGAATTAACTAATAGAATAAACATATAGAATGGAGTAAAAGGTCACTTGTATTGTTTTCATTTTGGGTTGGTTGTGATTTTATGATTTTGAGTTTGATGTTACTAAGTATGGATTTTACTCGAGTTTATTATTGAAGAACGCGCCTTATTTGATAGGTTGCGGTTTTTGTGTTTATCGGGCATCAACTATCGTCGAAGATCGTCTTGCTACTGCTATTACTCCAGCTGAGTCTATAGCCTCGCTTTTGTTATTGTTTTGAATGATTTTAAAACCCGTGAAGGGGATACATGCTATTTGAAAGTAAAATGAACACAAGTCATGATTGATTGTTTGGACCCGAATGTTGCCTTTGTTGTTTTGAATTGTATAAGTACTTAAATTGCAAAGGTCCCTAAATTCATGAGCCGTTAACTATCTTCTGACTTGATGTTGTGAGTTGGGAATAGCCGCTTATTCTAATAATAATACTATTGGGCTGACGACCCTATCCGAGACCAGAGCTTTACGCTGAGTAACCTCTAGGAAGGATAATTTTACGAGAATGAGAATTGGTATTCTTGCAATTGATACCCTAGTAGGGGCACTGGAATTCATCTAGTCATGCCGGCATTAGGCGTGGGTGACTAAGTTAAGGGGTCGGTGTCATGAGCTTAATACAATTCAATAGCTATTGCTATATGCCAGATTCCCAGAATAATAGATTGTATGATCAACAATTCTATTAAAGATCTTGATTGATTTTTCTCTTGTGTTCAAATATGGATTTGAAAAACCTATAGACTCGCTTAACCATTGTATTGATGATTTTAAGCATGTATTTCAGGTATTTGAAGTGGATTGCTGTTGGAGCTTGCTGGAGAAGGATTGCGGATTGCTTTTGTAGTAATTTGGTCTAAAACAAATTTCTTTCCCTATTGTCATAAACATACAGTAAATGGCCAAATATTTTGGTAAAAGGTTTGTTGTTTTGATTAAGATCCTAGGGGAACCTGTACGTTACTCTGATATATTTTAAACAAATTTTACTTGGGATTGAAGGTTTTAGACATTGACTTAAATTATTTCCATATTTATTCCTAAATATACTGTTTTTGGGTCGTTAAAGAGTTTGTGAAATGAAGTTTGTGAATAACACCCAATTGTGTATTTCCGCTGCGCAATGTAAATTGGGGGTGTTAAATATTGGTAACCAGAGCTTTTTAGTTATAGCGAATTAGGTCGATTTTTGAAAATGTCCTAAACTATAACTTTGGTGTCAAAAGTATTTTAGCAACGCAACTTCTCTGCAAGGCTCCGGTAAGATTATTTATTTTTGTTATGCTTTGTTATTATAGATGTATCCCTTAAAACTGTTGTGAATTCTTGAGTATTTATTAAGTAATTACTGCAATGAGGTATTGGTATTAATGAAAGGACGTGGAGTGCTTTCATCATAATTTCATCATAATTTCATCATAATTTCGTTTTTATGAGTATTATATAATTATCATTTGCATTGCATTGCATTGCATCGCATATATATATATTTGGCATACGTAAATCATTTGCATTTGCATGGTTATGCATTGCATATATATATATTTAAATAATGACCTTATGTACTTTTAAATTTCCTGTGATTTAGAAAATGTCTGACATACCATATTACTTCAAGAAGGGGGGATTTGCTATAGGTGAACGGAGTTTGCAGTATCAGCGAGTAGGTGATCATAAGAATTCAGGTGGATGGTTAGATTATGAGGATGATAGGATGATAAGAAAAATGTTGTAGAATCTGATAGTGATAATTATATGACTGAGAGTGAAGTTGGAAGAACTGAGGTTAGAGCTGAATTGAGAAGTTATGGGACTGATTTTGAGAAGTATCAAAAAGAGATAGATATGCTTCGTAGGTTAAGTGAATATGTAGCTCATCTTGGGCCGTATCTTGAACCACATTGGAAGTTTCAGGATAGTGAGGTGTATGCTGATTCTCATTATATGATAGATCTGCCGTGTCAAGGAGGGCATTTGAGGTATGGATTTAAGAATCCATTGTGTTTTAATCCAAAAGGGAGGTGTTGTAAGTTAGGACCAGATGAAGATGAAGCAGGAACGAGCCAAGTTGGAGAAAGTGATGGACCACATCCTATGGAGTGATGTAGTGATAGATCCTTGTTGTATTTCAGTTTATGAATTGTTGTGTTGTATTTGGACTATCTAGATGTTGTAAGGTAGTATTGTGATGGATTATTATTGTTGTTGTTGTTTAGGATGGTAAGGGTAAGTGACATTAGTGATAAGATTTTGTTGCGATTTTCTCGGATTTATGGATGAAATCTACTATTACCCTTTAGTATTTTGATGTGTCTTTGTTACCTTCTCTTTTGTGAGATGATTGTGGAATTGAGATAGAATTGTGTTGTTGGTACATGTAGTATTCATGATATATCTTGATGAAAAGATCCTATTCTTTCTATCTCGATGTGTATACTTATCAAGTTTCTTTCTACTGTTATCGCATAGAAAGAGTTGAGTGAGATATGTTTCTGTCATTAGCAGGGATTCCTGTGTGACTGAGTATCTTGAAATATGTCTCCAAAGGTTGCCAACCATTAGGGTAGATTATATGATTGTGGGAATAGTTGTTAGATTGTTTGAAGCTGATAGTGCTGAGAGGAGACGAGATGCTGCTGAGATTGAAAATCCCGCTGTTTCAGTTGAAGATCCTGCTGACACTGAAGATGCTGCTGAGACTGAAGATGTTGCTGAGATTGAAGATGCTGCTGTTCTAGTTGGAGATGCTGTTGTTATTCTGCAAGATTTTAAAAGGATGTCTATGTGTTGGATTCTTAGGAATGAGAAGAGATGCGGTGAAGAGTGTCGTACGAATATTAATGGTGATTGGAAAGGTGCAATTATATGGACAAGTTCGAGTAACTGATGGATGTTTGATATATCAATAGTCATTTGGGAATGTTCAACTAGACAAAAAGAGATAGTAATTTAAAGATTGATCCTGATTCGAAATTAAGTGTGGCAGAAAAGGGTAAAGGAACGGTATTGTTGCAAATGACAATAAGGAATAGGAATTTATTTCCTCTAATAGAGGGTAAACTTGGAATTAATAGTCTAAGATAAGAAGAGATGGTATTCAAGCAGTTACTATAAATCGGGTAAGCAGGAGGAAGTATAATTGGTAGGTCACATATATTTTATACCACTTAAGTAATTATCTATTTACTTGATGTAAGTACGGACTAGTTGGAGGTCGAGGTGCTGAAGGAATAACAAGGAGTGTAGTATAGGAATTGGTATTTCTGTGGTAGTGAAATGTCTTCATTTCGGTAAAGGAGATTGAATAAAGGAATTATTCAAATAATGGAAAATCAATGTGAAGGGAATGTTGCTGCTATTACAGCTTATATTTTGGAAATGCTGATAAGATTTGAGATTTAGATGTAGTAATTTGTATATTCTTATCTGGTAATCATTGAGTTAGAATTTTATTGAAATTCTGAAAGTGTTATTGATGGTGTATTTAAATTCTGAAGGTGTTATTGAGGATATATTGAGATTTGAAGATGTTAAATTTTAGCTGACCTAAGGACGAGGAATCAACAAGAATTTGCAATTGGTTGAAATGAGAAATTAGTTGACGGAAGGATTACTATATAATTATATATATATATATATATATATATATATATATATATATATATATATATATATATATATATATATATATATATATATATATATATATATATATATATATATATATATATATATATATATATATATATATATAGATATATATATATATATATATATTGAGGGAATATTTTATGAGTTTATGGAATTAAGAAGTATAGCGCGATTAACTGAACTAGAGTTGTGAGAAGTTAACCAGGATAAGGATGAATATCATAGGATATGATAAATAAAGGTGGAAAGAATTAAATTGGAATGTTGTTGAACATTGAGTACTGATTTCAGGAAGTAATCAGTGGAATTTCTATTTGAAGATTTTATTGATCAATGATGAGAAGGTATGTAGTAGGAAACTATAATAAGTCGAATTTTTTGTGCGCTTTACCAGTAGTAGTCAAAAGGAAATGAGAAGATGAGTTAGTACTTAAGATTCTTATGTGATCGTTATACGGAATCGTAGAATTCACTGTCGTCTTGGGAAAAAGGAAGCTTTGTGTTAGCTTAGTGATAGGAGTTATGCAATCTGATTGTATATTTTATTATATGGCATTATCAGGAAATTGAGGATGGTAATATGATTGATTGTAAGGATTGGCAGATGAGACAATAAGGATAATCTGATTTGACTGGAAGGGTAAGTCATCAGAGAAGTAATAATGGAAATAAGTAAAGAAGCTGGGTGTTTTGTGAATAAGATGTCTGTTGTGAGGTTGAACAAACTGAGCACCAGAAATCGGTATCCATTACTGATAGGGAATGTTTACTGTGATGAATAGATGATTGAAGGAAAGAAAAGTATTCCCTAACAATTGGAAATTTGTTATTAAAAAAAGGAATGGTGTGTGAAATTCTTCGGATATGAAATTCGGTTGGAGTAATATAGATGTTTTAGAATGTGCGATCTATGGCTGAAGTGATCGTGAAAATCTGACTAGAATGAAACGATTGAGGCTTTGTCGATACCGACGAAACCGACTGAAGCTTGTCAATTCCTTTGTGTAAGCTGAGTATGATCGGAGGTTTATCAGGAGGTTTTCTCTGATTGTTGAACCAATGATAAAGCTGACAAAGAAGAACTAAATGTGTGAAATCCATTCATGCATCTACGTTTTAGCTTTAATGGAAAATATATCTAAGTTATAGTTTTGAGATCTGATTTTGTAGTTGAGGAAGTTGTTTATGAACACTGAGGACAGATTAAAGTTCTGTACATGTATAGTTAGTATCGAAGGAATCTGAAGGAATTATAGAGCTGCCATGATGATATTTGGATAATATCAATTGGAAAGGAAAGTAATAGTAGTGTGTTGACTTGAATAAAGAAGTGTAACGGGGTTTATATAATCATGAGATTTGACATTGTGGTACTTATTTTGGGATTGTAAAGTATTCCTTGTATGGAATCAAGCATGAAGAAAATAAGAATAAGAAGGACTTGTTTATAAATGCCATTCGAGGATTTTAAAAGGAAGGAGTTAAGGATTACCTAATGATGACGGGGAAATAATAATCAGTAAATTTTAGATGGGATATGTTATAGTTCTGTGTTACGAAGTATGTTTCAGATTATGAAGGATGAGTGTGGATACTTTAACTATCAACTAGTGAGTATTTAGTAAGAAGGTGAAGGAAAAAGGGTTTATAACATTTCTAAAAGTAATTAAGAATTGATTCTTGAGTTTTGAGATATTTGGAATATTGGTAACAACAAGCAAAATGGATGGAATGGAAAGAACCTTAGAATTGAACTGATAAACTAATGGAAAAGGAATATCAAAGAAAGAAGATCAATAAATTGTCAGAAATTTTGAAATAGGATGGTAATAGAAATGAGAGAGTTGAGATGTATGTTTTTGTGGGACAAAAACGGTTATTGTGATTATCTAATTTTTCTCCTATTATATCAGAGAGTGTGTTAAGAATGCAAGGACCAGTGGTGAATGAATTGTTCAGATTAAAAAGAGAATTTAATTATTCTTAGAGTGCTGAGAGTGTCGCATGTAGTATTGAAGGAATTACACGAGTTGAAGTATTAATACAGCTTATTCCAGAACCAAACTGTATTATGAAATCAGACTACAAGTTATAGAACTTGGGATAAATAAAATGTATTACGATATCAGGAAGTGATCTGACCATTATACATTTCAGATTTGAATATATGAGACTAACGAAGTTATTTAAACAATATATGATATGAGGAAGATGTAATAATGTACTATGGAAGGTACAGTAATTCAGTGATCTAACAAGCACTACACTCAGGACATAGAGATTGTTAGAATGAATGAAAGTGGAAAATGAGTATGGAAAGTATATAAGTGATGGTTAGAATTATGGATAATCTCATTGCATTTAGTTTGAGTGTAACCTCGGGACATAGAGGCAGAGTAATTTTTGAATACTGGAAATCGTTGTGATAAAGTATGAGTATTGATTAAGGTTTGAACATATTATATGTAATGTAGAGATTAAGATTGACTTTTGAATATTAGAGATTTTTACAGAAAGTGTGAAGAATTGAGTTAAGAAGGAATATTGCGTATTTTCGGAAAGCAATGGACAGAGTGAAAGGATGAATTGAACGATGGTAATTGAATTTGGTATCAATCACATCAACATATAATTGAAACTTAGGATGATTATATCTTAATATTTCACTATAAGGACTAATGGAACCTAGTGAAGATGGAATCTTTATGCGATGATAATCGTCATATCAGTAGTTAAGAGGTGTAATTTGAGAACATACATAGTTGTGGGTCAAGTTGTCAGATTATTGGGTCAGGAATGAAACTGAGAAAGTGATGCAGAAGGAGTATGAATGATGAAGGAATATTAGCATAATAGAAGGTGAATTGAAAGTTGAAGTGTATTAATAGTTGTGGATATGATGATATCATAAGAATTGAGTTGGACTCGTGTGAAAGACATGAGTATCTCTTAAGAATAAGAGGTCACGTTGACTCTAGAAGTGAGGAAGTGCGAGTGTGAGGCGGGTTGAGCGCCGGGACGTCGCTCTCTTTTAGGAGGGTAGGATGTAACAACCCAAAACCGTGGTCATTATTTAATTATATTTTTACGTATATTTTTGAAATTTTTGACGAAATTGATTGTCATGATGATTGGTGATTTGATTTGGATGATGTTGAAAATTTTATTTTTACGTTTTGACGAGTTGCGAGGATTATTAGTGATGACGATATCAATGGATGCCCGAGAAATTTTACGCTTTATTTTAAACATGTCGATGTTTAATATTTTGACGTTTTTATTTTAATGTCGTATTAAGTCGTGTCGGGACTATATAATATCATATTTTGTGTGCGTTTTAAGTTTTGAGAAGCATTTTTATGAAACCCGAGACCCATAAATATTTTCAAAAGTGACTAATAGTCATTTCCTACTTTTTAACAAAGTATTTGCACTTTGGTCCACAAGAATCACAATTAGCAAAAACTACCCTAAACTTTTTCCATATAAAAGGAAATTTAAACACAAATAAACACACATTCACCACTCAACAACAAAAATCTCTCTCCCCTCCTCCTCCCCTCTCTTTGTCCGTCCACCCCACACCACACAAACACCCCAAAAATTTTGATTTCAAGTTTGATTCAACAAAATCTAATCAAAGACCCATTCCTAATTCTTGATTCTCTACACACTGGTATAAAAATTTCTTACATGTAAGAACATTTTTGAAAAACCAAATTTTGGATGAAAATCTTGTGTTTTGATCTTAAATTCTTGTTGTATGTAGGTGTTTATGTGCTTATATATCATTTTTGATGATTGCATGTTGAAATTTTTGAGTTAGGGTTTTATGATTTGATCATCTAGGATGATTTAATGTGTTATCATTGAAAGTAGTAGTGTATGGATGATTATAGCGATAAAAATGGTGTTAAATTGTGGTGAAAATTTTATTTTGAATGATTTTTAAATATATATTTTTAAACAGATTATTAAACCTAATTTTCTTAAAATATGAGTTTGAGATAAACTAACTAGATATTGTTGTAGAAGATGTTTTTAGCTTCGTTTTGGTATAAGGTAGGGCTTCTACCTCCAAACGAGCGAAAAGTTACGTTAGTTTGATTATTCGTGTACCGGGAGACGAGTATCGTCACAATATATAATTGTTGTCGATATTTGGATCGAATCTCGGGGACTATAAAAAGGATTTTGGAATGTTTCAAGTACTGATGTTAAGTGTTGAGTATGAGGATGTTGAGTTTATTTTTAAAGTCGAGTGTCGGTTTTATATACGGAGAAAAATAAATGTGTTAAAAGACTATATGAGTTGTTGACGTAAAACTGTCCGGTTTTTGTAGTTCAAAGATGTGTCGGGCAGGGAACCTTAAATGTAAAATCTTTTGATGAGCTTTTAACAGGTCTTTCTATACATAGTAAGTGACATCTCTTATTAGTATCATAAGAATTTGACGTGTTTAAGTGGGGTAAATGAGCTTGTACATTTTGTGTGTACCGGCAGATTTTTATCGAATGAATTAACTAATAGAATAAACATATAGAATGGAGTAAAAGGTCACTTGTATTGTTTTCATTTTGGGTTGGTTATGATTTTATGATTTTGAGTTTGATGTTACTTAGTATGGATTTTACTCGAGTTTAGTATTGATAAACGCGCCTTATTTGATAGGTTGCGGTTTTTGTGTTTATCGGGCATCAACTATCGTCGAAGATCGTCTTGCTACTGCTATTACTTCAGGTGAGTCTATAGCCTCGCTTTTGTTATTGTTTTGAATGATTTTAAAACCCGCGAGGAGGATACATGCTATTTGAAAGTAAAATGAACACAAGTCATGATTGATTGTTTGGACCCGAATGTTGCCTTTGTTGCCTTTGTTGTTTTAAATTGTATAAGTACTTAAATTGCAAAAGTCCCTAAATTCATGAGCCGTTAACTATCTTCTGACTTGATGTTGTGAGTTGGGAATAACCGCTTATTCTAATAATAGTACTATTGGGTTGACGAACCTATCCGAGACCAGAGCTTTACGCTGAGTAACCTCTGGGAAGGATAATTTTACGAGAATGAGAATTGGTATTCTTGCAATTGATACCCTAGTAGGGGCACTGGAATTCATCTAGTCATGCCGGCATTAGGCGTGGGTGACTAAGTTAAGGGGTCGGTGTCATAAGCTTAATACAATTCAATAGCTATTGCTATATGCCAGATTGCCAGAATAATAGATTGTATGATCAACAATTCTATTAAATGATCTTGATTGATTTTTCTCTTGTGTTCAAATGTGGATTTGAAAAACCTATAGACTCGCTCAACTGTTGTGTTGATGATTTTAAGCATGTATTTCAGGTATTTGAAGTGGAGTGCTGTTGGAGCTTGCTGGAGAAGGATTACGGATTGCTTTTGTAGTAATTTGGTCTAAAACAGATTTCTTTCCCTATTGTCATAAACATACAGTAAATGGCCAAATATTTTGGTAAAAGGTTTGTTGTTTTGATTAAGATCCTAGGGGAACCTATACGCTACTCTGATATATTTTAAACAAATTTTACTTGGGATTGAAGGTTTTAGACATTGACTTAAATTATTTCCATATTTATTCCTAAATATACTGTTTTTGGGTCGTTTAAAGAGTTTGTGAAATGAAGTTTGTGAATAATACCCAATTGTGTATTTCTGCTGCGCAATGTAAATTGGGGGTGTTAAACAACTTCATGAATACCTTTCGTCGAACTCGATTTTATAACGATTATCGTAATCGCAACCGCGATAATTGGAGATCAAATGATAAACCAAGTTACGATCGAGACGAAAATAAACCCAATCAAACCGAAGACAAAAGCAACCTTGAAACCAAGCTTGACAACTTTATTGAATCTCAAAGAAAAACCGACATTTTTGTTCGAGAAACATTCACTGACTTCAAAGCAAAGTTCGAAACTACGAATAATAACCACCAAGCTTTCATCCAAAACCTTGAAGCTAAATTTGATCGTTTGGCCGATAAACAATCGAATCGCGCTTCTGGTTCTTTACCAAGCAACACCAACCCAAACCCCAAAAACAATAGTGTAGAATCATATATTCTTAGGATTGTATATGTGTTTGATTTATCTAAAGAAAGGGATGGAGAAGGAAGAACTAGAGAGAGAAAGCGTAGAAACTAGAAGGGGGGGGGGGGGGGGGTTTGAATAGTTTCTTATATTTACTTGTTAAAAGATGGTTTTCAAAAAATCCTTTTTTAAAAACTTAGGCTTGAGGAAATATGTGAAATCTTCTTATGCACAATATGAACAATGATAGTGTAACTAACCTAATACTAACTAATGTATATGCACAAAGAATAAAGAATGTAAAGAGTTATGATGACGTATAGTCCCCAGCCGGGTCATGAACCCGGCCCACGGGTACTACCCGCATCCGTCCCATCACAGATGGGTGGGAATAATGTCATTTGAGCTTATGGGCTTGGATGAACAGTAACCGCACACATGTGTGCGGCCCACGGCCCGGCATGACCGGTACAGGGTTAGACAGAATCATATTCAATCTCTGAATAGGGTTCACCCCAAAGAAGAGGATATTCACTCACCATAATTAGAAGATAACAATCAATCTAATTCTGGTGCTTATCCTTTCCTTGGGACCGAAGCATCAGTGACAGCCCATTAGGATTTCACTGCCTATAAAAGGAACCCCCAAGGGTTCCACAAAGGGATTACGTTCTATACTCTCAACTCACTTGATTCTGATAAACCCTAAACCGATACTTACTCTCACGCCGGAGTCTAATCGTGGGAAACATTACCACGGTAAGTCTAACGCGTGTTGTTTAGTGTGCAGGATCCCAACCATACAGTTCACTTGGTGCAGGAGCCGGAACCCATCCAACCCGAATTAAGCCTAATTCGGGTCTAGCAAGGATCACCCAACTTTTGCATCAACAAGTTAAGGGTAAAGAAAGATCAAACCAAACACCAAGGATTTATAGTGGTGTGGCAACGAAGCTAAGTCCTCGTTCCTATTCCACTCCTTGAGTACTCCTTACTCGAGAGTTCACTACACAACAAGCTCCTTTTGGTGGAGAAAACCGTACACGTTGCTTAACCAATTTCCGACTCTAAGCTAAAATTCGAGCCCTAATTGTAGCTAGGACCAATCTACACAACTATACTTAGTACATACACAACTTCCAAATAGACACAACTACTTGGATCTTCACAACTATGACACGACAACAAATGTATAAGATTTGATCTTTAAAGGATCTTTGGTGGTGGACTCAACACTTCACAAGGATAGTATTCTTCTCTTTGCACTTGGAGAGGAAGGGATGGATGGGAAAGATTCACTTCTAAACAAGTAGTAATCAATCAAATGATCAAGGATTTGAGTGATTTAAGAAGTATGTTTGAATCTGGAAATATATGTGCAAAAGAGGTGAAGAGAAAATCTGATAATGGTCCACTATTTATAGGACAAAGGGCCAACGGCTATATCGGCACGCGGTTCCTTATCTCAGTCGGCGGTTCCTTATCGATAAGGAACCGCATAGGCACTAGGGAACCGCCGGAGTAGACTCCGCTCCCTTTTTGTCCTTTAGTGGTGGAGGTCTTATCTGATTATAAAATATCCTGAAAGAATATTCCAAATCAAAAAAGAATATGCCATTTTCAAATTTTCAAATATTTAATTTAATAAAACATTTTCTTAAAAAGAAAGTTTAATAAAAAAAACTTGTCACACTTAATAAAAAGTGAGTTTTAATAAAAGATTAAATCACTTGATCACTTGATTAAGGTTAGTACTTGTTTATTCATACCTTAAGTGAAAATGGGTAAAGTGAAAAATACTTGAACTCAAGAATTCGTTTTTCGTTGTTTTCGTAAATGCTTGTTTTTACATATTGTCGTAATCAAAACTAAGCGAGACCGAAAAATGCAAGTAACGTTTTTAGGCATTATTGCATTAACAATCTCCCCCTTTTTGATTCCGACAATACATAAACTCAATCACACAAAAACAAGATTTTCTAAGACGAGTTTATTCATTTCTCCCCCTTTGTCGAAGCAAAAAGGTTGCACAAGTCGGTGTTGAAGAGACGGACTTTGCAAAGACTCCCCCTTGGTGCTTACTCCCCCTTGCTTGGGGCACCGAGGAATCGAGATACGGTGACAAGCTACATAGAAGGGTTAGTTGAAGAAAAGAGACAAGCCAACAAGAGATAGCTATAGGTCACAAAAAAATAAAATAAAAAGAGAAGAAAACACAAAGACTAAGATCCAAGTGAAGTCATGTAAAAAAAATCATACAAAGATGTATGAAAAAGGAAACAAGCCAAAAGCATAAATCTAATCCTAGTTAATCTAGAATTCTAAGATTTGCTTGAATTAGGTGTCTTGTGGATAAGCAACCAATGCTTATATGAAAGACAAGGTAGTGGCGGAAGGTGGTGGTGGTGGCTTGGTGGAGATCATAATCAAAGTGAAGGAGGCTTGATTAAGAGACTCTTGATGTAGCTCAACTCCTCATAGATGTGTGCCATAGCAAGATGTTGATATTGACAACAATGACAATATGTCCCATGGTGCATGACATTATCATGAGAAGGAGGAAGAACACTAAAGGGTGGTGGTGGAAGAAAAGATGTTCCACAATCAACATTCTTGGTAGGAGAAATGTGATTAAGAGTGTTCTTGGGTGAATTTGGATTGAGAGTGTTCTTGGGTGAGTTGGGATTGAAAACAATTATGGAAAATGGAGGAGAATCAAGGCTTTCATTAGGAGAATAAGACATTTTGGGATGTGAAGTATGGCAAAATTCTTATGGTTAAATAGGGAAGGCTCAAGGTATTTTTAAGGTGGTCAAAGGGTTGAAACAAAGATTCCCAAAAGTGTTGGAACAAATTTGGAGTTTCAGAAATACCCGAAAAAGGAAGAATTGTACGCGGTTCCTTATCACTTCTGGCGGTTCCTTATCGCTAAGTGACCGCGGTTCATATAAGGAACCACCTATAGAGGCTGTGTTTTGGTGGTGAAGGAAGATTTTTTAATTCAGAAAATCTTATTTTTCTAGTCTACTAGTCACAGGGATATGCTTAACAGCAAAGATAGACAAATAAAACACATACGAACTCACCAAATAGAGATTTGGCCAAAATACATGGATTTTAAAATAAAAATCGATGTAGGAGGTGTGTAAGACAAGACCTTAAGTCACGACACAATGATCCTCCATGATTCTATCTTGTTCTTGCTACGTTTGAGAGAATCATACATATGAATTATGTAAGCTCGAGATTAATAGCAAGAATCTATGAAAAACGTTTTTAGATTGAATTAACAATGTCAAAACATTTCTCGACCATTTTCGCAAGAGACTTTGAGAATTTTGAAAAGGAGAAGATAAGATTTTCAAGAAGAGTTTAGGAGTCTCAATGACTCAAAGTGATAAAGACTCAAAAGAAAATAAAAGGAAAGCAATTAAGGAATATGTTCCATTAATCCTAGACCTAGACGCAAGTAATTAAAAGGTTCCCTCTTAAGTGGCTTAGTGAAGATGTCGACTAAGTTATCCTCGGAGGGTACCTTCTCAATCGAAATGTTCCCCTTTTGAACATTATCCCTAAGGAAATGGTGGTGAATTTCTATGTGCTTGGTTCGCGAATGTTGCACGGGATTCTTGCTAAGGTCTATAGCACCTTTATTGTCACACATGATGGGAACATCATCAAGAGAAATCCCGTAATCAACAAGCGCTTGCTTCATCCATAGAGCTTGTTGGCAGACTTTTCCGGCACTCACATACTCGGCTTCCGTGGTGGATATCACAAGAGCGGTTTATTTCCACATAGTATCCCGCATGATCCGAGTCCACGTAGACAATGGTTTCTACGCCGGTCCCTTTAGGATACCATAATCCTAAATGTATAGTGTCCTTAATGTATCGGAAGATACACTTAACTGCTTCAAGGTGAGAGGTTTTGGGAGCCTCTTGGAAGCGAGCACAAAGTCAAACACTAAACATGATATCCGGTCGACTTGCCGTTAGGTACAACAAACTACCAATCATACCTCTATATTTGGTGTTGTCTACCGACTCACAATCATCATCTATGGTGAGTTTAGTATCGGAGGCCATTGGGGTCTTCATTGGTCTAGATTCTTCTAATCCAAATTTCATTAGCATACTTAGATAAAATACCATCATCCATTTGTTTAATTTGGAGTCCTAAAAAGAAGTTAAGTTCTCACATCATACTCATTTCAAACTCATCATGCATGATTTTGGCAAAGTCATCACACAATTCTTGACAAGTTGAGCCAAATATAATGTCATCAACATATATTTGCACGATTATGAGGTGAGAACCTTTCTTCTTTGTAAAGAGCGTGTTGTCTACCATCCCCATGGTACACTCATGTTTAACAAGAAACGCTTTAAGTCTATCATACCAAGATTTGGGTGCTTGTTTAAGACCATAAAGTTCCTTCTTAAGCTTGTAAACATGATCCGATTTCTCAAAATCAATGAAGCCGGGAGGTTGAGCCACATATACCTCCTTATTGATCAAACCGTTAAGAAACGCACTCTTTACATCCATTTGTTGAAGCTTAAATTCTAAGGCACAAGCGTAGGCTAAAAGGATTCTAATGGATTCTAATCTTGCTACCGGTGCATATGTCTCGTCATAATCAATCCCTTCTTGTTGATTATAGCCTTGAGCTACAAGTCTAGCCTTGTTACGAGACACAACACCATTCTCATCTAACTTATTCCTATAGACCCATTTGGTTCCTATAATGGTAGAACTTCTAGGTGGAGGAAAAAGTTCCCAAACATCATTAGCAACGAATTGATTCAATTCTTCTTGCATCGCAATGACCCAACTCTCACCCGTCAAAGCTTCTTTAACATTCTTTGGTTCAATCAAGGAGACGAAACAAAAGAAGTTGCTTTGGTTTTGGACTTGAGATCTTAGGGTCCTTTGATTTAAGTCACCAATGATATTATTGAGAGTATGATCCTTAGACTCCTTAATGTTTACTTCCTTTCCAACACTAAGGTCTTCAACTCCTATTTTTCTAACCTCTTTGGCTTTAACTACTTTTATTTCATCCAAGTCATCATCAACCAATGGTGGTGTCTTGGGTAAAGGAGGGGTTTCATCAAAATTCACGTTAAGTGATTCTTCAATTACGCTCGAGGTTCTATTGAGGACTATGTAGGCTTTGCTAGTTTGGGAATAACCTAAAAGGATACATTCGTAAGAGTTTGGGTCGAACTTGGTAAGGTAGTCTTTGGTGTTGAGGATAAAGCACTTGCTTCCAAACACCCTAAATTATTCCAATGAGGGTTTCTTACCTTTAAGAATCTCATAAGGGGTCTTTCCTAGGAAAGGTCGAATAAGAATTCGATTGAGAATATAAGTCGATGTGTCTACGGCATTGCACCAAAACTTTTGAGGCAAAGATTGCTCGTTTAACATCGTCCTAATTATCTCTTAGATGGTCCTATTCTTCCTTTCAACTACCCCATTTGATTGTGGAGTGCGAGGAGCCGAGAAGTTATGGGTAATACCATGAGCTTCACAAAAGGCATCAAATTGCACTTCACTATCAAATTCCCTACCATGATCCGTCCTAATAGAGACAATTGGACATCCTAGTTGATTTTTAATTCTTCGACTAAATATTTAGAAATGATCGAAAGCTTCATTCTTAGATGCCAAATATCTAGTCCAAGTGAATCTAGAATAGTCGTCAACTATAACTTGGGTATAAAGGTTGCCTCCATAACTCCGTATGGCGGAAGGTCCAAAGAGATCCATATGTAGGAGCTCTAAGCACCGAGAGGTTGAAACCAAATTCTTGGCTTTGTGACTTGAGTGAACTTGCTTTCCAACTTTGCAAGCATCACAAAAGTGACTATCAAACTTCATCTTGGGGAGGTGTCTTACCAACTCCTTAGAGACTAATGATTGAATTAAACGCATATTAGCGTGACCTAATCTCCTATGTGAAAGAGTAGAACTATCATCTATAGTCGCAAGACATATATTGTCTTTTGACTTCTTATTGACCTTCATGACATAAATCCCATGCTTTCTAACACCTTTTCCAATGACCTTTCCATCTTTTACGATTTCACTGTCATGTTCCAAAAAGATGACCTTACACTTACTGTCACAAATTTGACCTATACTTAAAAGGTTAAACCCTATATTATCTACGTGCTCAACATTTTTAATGGTCATGAAGTCAAGAGAAACCGTACCTTTGCCAATGATATTACCACGTAGACTACTAGCGAATGTGACGTTACCTCCATCATATGCTTTGTAGTGCGATAACAAACTTCGATTACCCGTCATGTGTTTAGAACAACCACTATCCTTAATCCACTCGTCGGGTTCCAAATCAATTCCCAAGCATATCTAGGTAACAACACATAAGATCAAACATTTGGTCCCTAATATCTCATGGGTCTAAAATTGTTAGTTCCAAATATCCCTTGCATATGGTTGGGATGCATGAATAGAGGAGGGGTTCCCCATGGGGAATAAAATAGAGGAGAATAATAATTCATATAACCATTTTGTTGTTCATTATTTCTCCTAGGTGTATTTGATCTTGGTTTAGAGTTGTGGTCATTCCTTCTAGGTGTTGGAGTTTTACTTCTAGGTCGTGAATTGTTTTCTATCTCTTCTAGGTGTTGTCGTTCTACTTCTAGGCCTAGACTCATTCCGTACTCTTGGTGGAGTAGTGGATGGTCTTGATAAACTTTTATTTCCCATTAGAGGTTTACTCAAGGGCTTATAGAACTTATCAACGACATTGTCGTCAAGTATGGTTAATTTGACCTTGTTAACAATAAGATGCTTTGGTTGTTCACCTTAATTGGACTTTTCAGAAAGTTCAGGATTTTCAGCAAAACCTCTTTCTGGCCGCGGTTCCTTATCTAGGGTGGCGGTTCCATAGTGATAAGGAACCGCCCCATACAATCTGGGACCGCGTACAGCAGACGATTTTTCTGAAAATCTGACTTGTTTAGGTTCACTAGTTGATGCTTCATTTGAGTTAAAACCTACATGAACTTTTCCAATTTAATGGAGGTGCTCTTGAGATCTTCATTCTCTAATCTAAGTTTCTCACAACTTAAGCAACCTAAATCAACTTCTTTATTTTTCTAAAGCTTGGCTAATCTCTCGCTAAGTTCATTGATCTCATTTTCAAGCTTAGTTTTGGTTGATTTTAAGGTTTTGTTCTTTTCTATGAATTTAAGGCTAAGTTTGTGTAAATTATCATATTGGCCTTCTAATTCAATATCATCTAAGGTGGAGCTATCATTGCTATAATATTCGGTTTCGGAATGTACCTCTTTATAAGTATGAGCCATAAGACATTTCTCCTCTTTGGGGTTGTCATCAACATCTTCACCGCTATCGCTCCAAGAACCACTAACGAACGCCGTGTGATTCTTATCGCATGAAGGCTTTGGACAATCACTAATGAAATGATTTGGATCACCACATCTAAAGAAATTCCTATCACCTTTTTTTTTCTTGGCGAACCGATTCTTTGAGAATGGTTTCTTGTCATTGTTGGGTTGCCTCACGTGTTGACCTCGTCTTTTGAAGAACTTCTTGAAATCTCTCACCGCCAATGCATACTCCTCGTCATCGCTATCTGAGGAACTATCATGATCGCTTTGTGCCTTCTTGGCTTTGAGTTCAAGAGACTTCCTTTCACTCTTGGTTTTTACCAATTCCGAGTCCTTCAAAATTATCATCTCATGAACCTTCAAGTTGCCTATGAGTTCATCGAGTGATTAAGTTGAGAGATCTTTCGATTCTTCAATCACCGTGACTTTCGCTCTCCACTTCGGATGTAAGGCCCTTAGAAACTTCCTAACATTGTTCTTGCTAAAAAAACCTTCATCAAGTGCTTTTAGACTAGTAATAATAGTGTTAAATCTAGCAAAAGCACTATCAATAGTTTCATCTTCTAAGATGACAAATTGTTCATATTGTTGGACAAGAAGATCGATTTTGCTTTCTTTGACTTGGCTATTACCTTAGTGGGTTACTAAAAGAGTGTTCCAAATATCTTTAGCGGTTTCACACATAAAAATCCTTTCATACTCTTTCTTAGGCAAAGCATTATAAATCACCATTTTAGCCTCATTATTTTTCGAAAGTTTCTTTTTAGTATCGTCATTAGCTTTGTCAAAAGTGACCAATTCTTTTGTTTTAGAAACTTCATTAAATTGATAAGGTAAAAAATCACCATTGGTAATAACATGCCAAAGATCTAAATCTTTTGATTTCACATAAGTCTCAAATCTATTTTTCCAATAAATAAAACTAGCGGTTTCAAAAAGTGGTGGTCTTTGCATAGATTGCCCTTCTAGGTACTTGTTGGAATCCATAGATCGATTCAAGTTTTAAAATACAATATACTTTAAAAATTCTTGAGCAACCTCGCTCTGATACCAATTGTAGAAACTAGAATGGGGGGGGGGGGTTGAATAGTTTCTTATATTTACTTGTTAAAAGATGGTTTTCAAAAAATCCTTTTTCAAAAACTTAGGCTTGAGGAAATATGTGAAATCTTCTTATGCACAATAAGAACAATGATAGTGTAACTAAACTAATACTAACTAATGTATATGCACAAAGAATAAAGAATGTAAAGAGTTAAGCGTAAAGAAAGATCAAACCAAACACCAAGGATTTATAGTGGTTCGGCAACGAAGCTCACTCCTCGTTCCTACTCCACTCCTCGAGTACTCCTTACTCGAGAGTTCACTACACAACAAGCTCCTTATGGTGGAGAAAACCATACACGTTGCTTAACCAATTTCCGACTCTAAGCTAAAAGTCGAGCCCTAATCGTAGCTAGGACCAATCTACACAACTATACTTAGTACATACACAACTTCCAAATAGACACAACTACTTGGATCTTCACAACTATGACACAACAACAAATGTATAAGATTTGATCTTCAAAGGATCTTTGGTGGTGGGCTCAACACTTTACAAGGATAGTGTTCTTCTCTTTGCACTTGGAGAGGAAGGGATGGATGGGATAGATTCACTTCTAAACAAGTAGTAATCAATCAAATGATCAAGGATTTGAGTGATTTTAGAAGTATGTTTGAATCTGGAATTATATGTGCAAAAGAGGTGAAGAGAAAATCTGAGAATGGTCCACTATTTATAGGAAAAAGGGCCAACGGCTATATCCGCCCGCGGTTCCTTATCTCAGCCGGTGGTTCCTTATCGATAAGGAACCGCATAGGCACTAGGGAACCGCCGGAGTAGACTCCGCTCCCTTTTTGTCCTTTAGTGGTGGAGGTCTTATCTGATTATAAAATATCATGAAAGAATATTCCAAATCAAAAAAGAATATGCCATTTTCAAATTTTCAAATATTTATTTTAATAAAACATTTTCTTAAAAAGGAAGTTTAATAATAAAAACTTGTCACACTTAATAAAAAGTGAGTTTTAAGAAAAGATTAAATCACTTGATCACTAGATTAAGGTTAGTACTTGTTAATTCATACCTTAAGTGAAAAATGGGTAAAATGAAAAATACTTGAACTCAAGAATTCGTTTTTCGTTGTTTTCGTAAATGCTTGTTTTTACATATTGTCGTAATCAAAACTAAGCGAGACCGAAAAATGCAAGTAACGTTTTTAGGCATTATTGCATTAACAGAAAGCTAGAGAGAGAAAGAAGAGAAGGAGAGAATGGATGATGATTAAGTGAAAAGTGTGAAATACAAATGACCAACCCCTCCTAACATACTAGGAGGGGGTATATATAGCCCACCCTACATGTGGGCTATATGGACTATATTGTTTACATATTGGATCACGAGCCCAATACTTGAATATATCATTGGAGTGACCGATTCTTTCTAAATACGTAAAAACGTATTTCCAACAATCTCCCCCTAAGGGAGGTCACTCCAAGTTACAATGTCCTAAATAGTCTATAGCTCGTGATCTATGCTAACAATGATGTGACCGAGACTTTCCTTGGAAAAACGTATTTCCAACAATCTCCCCCTAAGGGAGGTCACACCATTTTACCAAATCTTAAGCCTAGCATACTATGCTTGAGTCTTCTATCTTGTTCTTGTGAATATGTTGATGAGATCTTTGACTTTAGTCTTGAGCATGTTTTCTTGCCTTGACTTTGTGCATTCATCACTTGTGAAATTTGCCTCCTCGTGACTTCATGTTCCACATACTTATATCTTTATAAATTCTTGAAAGCTTCAGAGTTTGATACAGCAGAAGACTTGACTTTTAGGCTTTCTTAAATTTGTTGAAGTATTAAGTGCATACAATATAAACATGTGTTGATGACTTCTTCTGGATTGTACATCGCAATGCCACCTTCTTGTTATGCTGCATAAGACAATTAGCAACAAAACATATACACGGATGAAATGGCTTTGAACATTTCATTCTAATTCGGTAGCGTTTTACCTCCGGTCGGTGAAGACCGTTGGACGATACGAAATATCGTACTTGTGGCAGGTAGTTTCAATTAAGAACCTCCTTGACAAGATTTCACGGGTAAACCCGTTCTCTTTATTCGAACGTCTAAAGCTGACTGCGAACATAAAGAGTGAATCATTTGGATAGAATTATCCGCATGATTGAAGCCATCAATTCATGTTCCTGGAACAAGTGAAATCCAATTAAGAACCGCACCATCGTTGCTTTCCAGTTGTCACGAGCTTGATTCGTATAGAATCTTGCAAGTTACCTACCAAGTGTTGTTTGAGGTTAACACTAGAAGGATTTCCACTCATCACTGTGAACACTAAAGAGTGTCACTCTGAGTGTTCTGGCAAGATCACTAAGATATTGCGTAGAGGCCTAGAACGTGTTTAATTCAGTTAAGAATTAAACCACTGTTGCTTTCCAGTTATCACAAGCTTGATTCATAAAGAATCGCACAAGTCACCTACCATGAGTTTTTTGATATTCGCTCAAGAAGGATTTCCATCTTCATTGTAAATACTTTTGTATTACTCGGATGTTCAGGCAAGATCATGAAGATTATGCGTAGGACTCTTAAGATCTTTCTTACTTTTCATAGTGTATGAAGAAGCAAGGAATTATGAAATTGTGTCCTAATGAGATATTTGATGATCTCAAATGGTTCTAGACTCGATTGTGCATTTTGGATTTTAGTGATCGGAGGCTGGAGAGGAGTGCCACCATTTCAATACCAATTTATTCGGAGTGAACGATAATGCGTTGTCTCCATGTGATTAAAACAAATATCTTTTGAGAGATATCTGAGTTAGCTGGAATGGGTTGTGCATTGCATCACTGGATCCATGATGTCTTATCTTCAATACCAAGCATCATTAAAAATGATCTCAATAGCATATGTATTGACCCGGTTTCTGCCTAAGGTTGTAAGGAGGGCTTCTTTCTTTACACCCTTTATCATTACAATTCTTTTTCATTCGTCAACCCCTTCAATGCTTACCAATACGTCATAACTAGCACCTTGTTGTACTTTGTCGGCATTCAGCTACGTTCACAATCTTTCTCCATCTTTCTTAAGGACTACTATTTCTACCTATAGAATGTCCTTGGGAAGATTCCTCTGGTTCTAGAGGAATCATTGGACTTTAACCTACCCTACCATCCTTATGTCACCACAATCTTCACCGTCGTAAATAGAGATGTTTTAGGTAAGTGTATGTCACCATGAAATCCATTTTTATATCTAAATCCATTTTGCTCCCCCTTAACATATGCCACGATACTCGAAAATATTTCGCACATGTCGGGATGAGCCAGGACATTAAGTCAAACCACTATTGATCTCTATATTAAATCATATTTTCTCCCCCATATTAAAAATATTAACCTAATCGATGTTTTTAATATCAATTGATTTAATAGCATTTTAAGAAAATTTGGGAAGAAAAATGCAAATCCAATTATCTTTATGATTTTCACAAGCCCCCCCTCAAATTACTTAGGGTGTACTTGAAACGTAAATTAAATACCTTTTAAACACAAGTGTAAGGTACTTATCACGTGCAAAGATCATATATGATAATGTATTCACAAGATTAGCAATTTACGAGGTTGGACCTGAATGATGGAGAACATCATATGAGAGAATCACATGGTTCTTGTTCACAAATGTTGGTCTCCTTGTCACGTCTGAAGTTATCTCTTGACTCCATGTGTATGATTGATATCGTTGTCTTGACACCAATATGTGAACTTGGCACTTTCGGCATCAAAGATTCTGAATGCTGGACAATTGCTCCCCCTCAATTGTTGACCCGTGTTCTATTGAAAGAGTTGTGGTCGCCATTTGAGTAGTCGCATTATGTAGATATCAATTGTAAATTGCTACGGTTGGTGGACATGATAACTTCATAAAAACAAGATTTCTCTTGTTTTAACAAATAAATGCACTGACACGTACATATATTCGTGTTAGATTGTGTTATTACGTAAACACAATCCCTTATATGGTTATAAAGTAAACCATGCCCGAGAAAATTAATTCCCGTTGTTGAGTCAAAGCTTTCCGGTGAAATGCTTGGCTTTAATATGAAAAGCGGGTTACTATCTGAAATGATAGCAAACCATAATTGAGCATGTTTTAAAAACATTTGAACTTCTTCTTGAACTTTATTTATAACCTCGTGTCATTATTGAATGACATTTCTAGGATCGTAAATATTATCGATTCCAGAAGACATGCTCTTTTTATCAAAACATTTTTGAACACACAATTTTGAAAGATTTAGAAAAACCTTTTGAAAAATTCTTGAAAAATTGTGTTCAACGTTTTGGAAATCAATTACTTGAGCTTAAGATGTTGAATATCTTACAAAACGAGCTCAAGTCCGAGAAGTTGTAAACTTCCCGTTGTTAAGGATAAGTTACCATCGGCGATAAACTTTCCTTTTAACCGAGGAACGAGTTCTAAGATGACATTTACTTAGAAATCGTGTTCATGAGCTTGAAAATTTTTGAATGTTTTAACAGAAAGCTCATGACCGAGAAAGATGAATTTCTCGTTATGATGAAAAGTTCTCTTATTTAAAAGATACACTTTCCTTTCTGAGCTTAAAACTCGGAATGTTTTAATACAAGCTCATGACCAAGAAAATTTAATTTCCCGTTACGAGGATAAGCTATCTTTAAAGATAAGCTTTCCTAAATATGATGTCCGAGATACAGTCTAGAATTTAACTGTAAGTATTTGTGCATGAGCTTAAAAACTTCGAATGTTTTTAATATTAGCTCATGCCCGAGAAAAATTAATATCTCGTTGTAAGGATAAGTTTATCGTCGGCGATAAACTTTCCTTTCTTTGAAGTCCGGGGCATAATCTGAAATATAATTATACATCATTTTACACGAGCTTAAAAACCTTTGAATAGTTTTAATGTAAGCCCGTGTCCGAGAAAATTTAATTTCTTGTTAATGAGGATAAGTTTATCATCGGCGATAAACTTTCCTTTATTTGAAGTACGGGTCATCGTCTGAAATTTAACGATGAGCCATGTACACGAGCTTAAAACCTTTGAATGGTTTTAGTGTAAGCAGGTGTCCGAGATAAAATTAATTTCTCGTTTTGAGGGTAAGTTATCGTTGACGAGATAAGCTTCCCTTTCTCTGAAGTTGGGGTCACAGATTGTAATTTGATTGGGAGCCATGTACACGAGCTTAAAACCTTTGAATAGTTTTAATTTTAGCTCGTGTCCGAGAAAAATTAATTTCTCGTTTGTGAGGATAAGTTTATCATCGGCGATAAACTTCCCTTTATTTGAAGAACGGGTCACAGACTGTAATTTGTCTATAAGCCTTTGTGCATGAGCTTAAAAACTTGGAATGTTTTTTATATAAGCTCATGCCCGAGAAAAATTAATTTCTCGTTGTAAGGATAAGTTTTTCATCGGCGATAAACTTTCCTTTCTTTTATGAACGAGTTACAGTCTGTGATGTGACTATAAGTCCTTTTTGCATTGGTAAGCTTAACCATGAATCCTCTGAGACACTTGTTTCTCCGATATCTGCTTCTTCAGCAACCAAACTCTAAGAGTGTCCTTAGTTGAACGGTATACAACGATTGGACCGCTTCGTTCTTTTGAAACATCAACTTTGGTACCTGTATTCTCATTAGGAATTTGCATACTTTGACATGGGTTAGCTATATCAATTTTAGAAGCACGTGGGGGTTCACAGTCGGCTTTACTTATGTTAAAGGTGACCTGAGTAGATGATTCACTTGTCTTAGCTGGCAAACGTTTCCTTTTATAGAAAACCTTAAGTTTAGGCTTAAGTGATGTATCATCCTTATCAATTTCCTCCCTAGTAGTCTTAGTAGAATCGGAGACTATCCTAGTTAAAGGGCACTCGTTTCCTACGAGAGTGAAAGTTCTACCAGTGGGGCGCTAAACTTAACCAATGGGTTTGATTTTAGCTATCCACTGGGATTTAAGTCTAGCACGGGAGTTCACCTCATTAAGTAATTTCTTGACACAAGAGTCATGATTTGCAGTAAAGACACATTTTCTACATGTTTTACAAGTAGCATATTTAATGTCCGAGTAAGTCCTAGATGATTGATCGATGCTCCTAGGAGATGACATGCTACGGTTAGCAGTGTTGGGTAATCTAGAAGGCATCTGACTAGGTTTGACATTGTTATCTCTTACATGTGTCTTTTGCTTAGCTTCCTTAGACCAGATTTGTGGTGAACGTCATTTGAACTAGTTCGAGACGTGTTCTTTGGACTATGTCTAGGGAGACTAGAGGCAATCATGTGAGTAGGTCTTGAAGAAGCTGTTTTAGACACATTGGGCCTAGATGGTGGAGTGACTGGTCTAGAAAGATGAACCATATCAACTTGGGAGGCAAACCGCGGTCTCGAGGATTGTGGTCGCTCGGATCTAAATGCAGTCGGTTGTCTAACAGACTGAATTTGAGGCGATTTCCCCAAGATTGATGGTTTTTCAAGCTTAGTGTCCACACTAGTTCCTTTAGTTTTCCTTAATTCATTTCTCAAAGCAACTATAGTAAAAACCTTTTCTTGAACCTGAGCCTTTAAAGTCTCATTCTCTTTGAGCAAATCATCTTGGGATGCCAACTTAGATTCAAGAAACTTAATTTTCTTCAAAGATTATCCTTTTCAGGTTTAGAATCTAGAACTGTTTGATCTAATTTTCGTTTAAGAACAACGTTTGACTTTTCAAGTTTTTCAAAATACTTTTCAAATTTGTCCGTTTTCTTTGAAAATTCAATTTTGGCATCCTCGAGCTCTTTCGATTGCTGAGCTACGATCGTTTGGGGCTCTTTAATCTTAGAATCGGAATCAGTTAACGAAGCAGTCATAAAGCATTTATCATGATCTACTATAGCATTCTTAGCAATCTCACCCCCATTATGATGCACATCAGATGAATCTAAAGTGGTAAAAGTATCACCCTTTTTCATCCCATGTTTGTCATAATTAGGTTCCAAATGCTCAACATGTGGTAGTTCATCGGCATAGACATCATATACAACATTACATTGTACCATATGTGTAGGCTCTTCGTCATAAACGGGCATTATGTCATCATAAGAGATGTCTGTAACATACCCTGACGTGTTGCTGATGTCATGCTTAACTGTTGATTCCATGTCCTTGCAATTTTTAGCAGCCTCCAATGCGTCAATCGTATGACCATTTTCCTCTTGCATCATAGAATCTTGCACTCCATTATCACACGCTTGCTGAAGTCAGGATTTTTCATAAATCGAAGACGAGACCGATGTCAATAGTTTCAATAGTGTACCACAGAAAACTTGAAGCTCGGTATGTGTGTCTCGAAAAAATGACTGGCAAATCGCTGAACTTTTAGACTTGATGATATTGAATTAGAGGAAAGGCTTGAATTGTGTCACGAGAGCTTAATATGCTGATTCTGATGCAGAATGATTAAAGTCTGATTTGTGAAGTTGCTCATCTAGTTGCTTCAAGGTGATGTGTATTGAATCAATGAATATATAACGATCTTGAACAAATAGTGTCACAAATTCGCTCCCTCCTTGAATCCATGAAAGAGTCACAAGATGAGACTTAAGTAGTTAAAATAACGTGATGCCACTTCTTCTAGCGTTGTCTTGCTTGTGATGCGAGTCTCCCTCTTGAAACGTCAAATCCGATGATTCCATTGAAATTTGATGAAATATGATTGTGGTTGTGGTGGTTTTCGGGATTTTACAATACGTGAAGAAATCAGAAATGAAATTCACGGGATATGACAAAACCAACAAAAGATCCGTAAATAACTCTTAAAAAAACCTCGATTGATGATATAACTCTTTTCTTGGCTCAATGTTTTTTGTCGGCTCAAACTTTGATAAAACAAACCCGATATTAATAAACTAAACAAATTTATATCCTTTCAATCCACTACCACGTAAATATCTTCGGTTAATATAGTGCTCGGCCCGTCAACCCTTTTAACTAAAACCAAATCAAATATACTATGTTCGGATAAAATGAACAATGGCCCAATCCAATACAACCAGAACCCGGTCCAAAACAATTGTTATAAAATAATCCGGCCCACCAGAAAATTAAACAAGCTACCAATATTTTGGCAGCTCAAACACACACCAAATGATAGTAAAACTATTTTAATACCACACGTATAAAGAAACAACACACGTGATGTTTTGTTAACACCCCACGAAATGATATTACAACTGTTTTAACACCACACGTGGCAATTTTCTTGTGATTTCCGCCTATAAAGAAACAATATGAAAATAGTTTACTTTCTTGTTATATCCGCCTCCTTTCTCTATCTGTATAGCCAAAAACAAATCTCCTCGCAAATCTCCTCACTTATATTTGATGTAGCCACCAATCCAATCTCATTGACCAAATACTCACAAAACCTAATCTCGTCTCCCCCAAATACTCACCTCTGTTTCTTTTTCTTGTAACAAATCTCACAGCCACCCAAACCTAGAAATCTAATCACATAACAGTAATCCAATTATCCAACTCCTACAGTCTACAAATAAATCGAGATCAACAACAGCAAGAAGTAGGGATATATAAAAGATTGGTACCCTAAGCAAACTCACGCTTGACAAACCAGAAACCTAATCACTAATTTGAATACACCGCCTCTTTCTCCTTCGATACTCCCAAAGTAACATAGAAAAAGATGAAACCCATCACTTCCATCTCAAACAGTCAACCGATCAAAACATACGCTCCCCTTTCATTGACTGACAAAATGCAGCAAGGTTCAATCTTCAAGATCTTTAAATAAGGTCTCAGGTAGGTTTTAATGATGTTTTATTTTCTGTTTCAATCTGTGATCGATGATGATGTTTTTAAAAATAGAGAACAGAGATCTTGATTAAAAAGATTTGGAGTCTGTGAGTCAGAGTAATGTTTTTCGAGTCTTGTTAGGAAACAAGAGGCAAATCATTGTGTCAGTTTGTTTTGGAGTCGAGTTTGTTTATCGATTGTGTCTGTGGTTGAGTCGAGAGAGGTTTTGGAAATGGGTGTTCTTGGTGTGTCTGTCAGTTGAGAGTCTTTGTGAAAATTGAGAGTGTTTGATTTTTTAGTCAGGTTTTGGGTTGTTGGTTTGTTTTGGTTTAGTCTAGTGTTGTGTGGGTTTTTAAAATGTGTCGAGTGGGTTCGAGAGTGATTGATGGTGAGGCTAAGTTTTGTGTGAGTCGAGAAACAAGGCAAGAGTCTGTGTGAATGGGTCGAGGCTGTTTTAGGTGTGTTTGTTTGTGGTCCTTCGAGAACTGTTAAGAGTCCGAGAGTTGTCGAGTCTAGGTTCGAGTCTTGGTATATGGATGTCTTATCCGGAAAGCATGATGTCCAACATAAGTCGGAATAAAGTTGATCCACCTAAGTCGGAATACGCGAATTCTCAACCTAATTCGGAATACTTCATAAGTCGGAATGCATTATGCTGAACATAAGTCGGAATAATAAATTCGTATCACAAGTCGGAATGAGATTTCGTTTTGGAGGGAAAAATAAGAAATATTTCGGAATATGTTTAACAAAAATATAAGTCGAAATACTAATCGTATCACAAGTCTGAATACAACTCCGTATCACAGGTCGGAATACATGTTATGTATGGAAGTCGGAATAAAGATGAGACAAAAAAATAGTTCGGAATACTGGTAAAATTTGTGGAGGGAAGAAAGCAAAGACATAAGTCAGAATGTGTAATCCACACCTAAGTCGGGGTATGAGAGAATTTGGGAGGGAAAAAGAATAAGTCGGGATATGGAAAACTGAATAAGTCCACACCTAAGTCAGAATATGAGAGAATTTGGGAGGGGGGAAAAGTCGGGATATGGAAAACTGAATAAGTCCACACCTAAGTCGGGATATGAGAGAATTTGGGAGGGAAAAAAAATAAGTCGGAATGTGAACAGACAGATATTAATTCAGAATATTAGACTGATAAAAAATAGTTCAGAATAATGTAAACCCTTTTATTCCGAATTATACCCAAAAAATTTCAAACACATGTAATTTTTACCCAAAAATCAATCTAAAAAATCTAACTTTTTCGTGTTTTTACCAAAACAAATACCCAAAATCACTACCACAACTATGATGATGATTTTTAGGAAGATTAAACCATAAAAAAAACACAATTTTTTTTGAATCAAATGATTTTAGATCAATAAAATTCCCACCAATCAATGAAAAACAAACACAAAAACAATCTAATCAACCATGGCTCTTAACACCAATTGTAGAATCATATATTCTTAGGACTGTACATGTGTTTGATTTATCTAAAGAAAGCAATGGCGAAGGAAGAACTAGAGAGAGAAAGCTAGAGAGAGAAAGGAGAGAAGGAGAGAATGGATGATGATTAAGTGAAAAGTGTGAAATACAAATGACCAACCCCTTCTAACATGCTAGGCGGGGGTATATATATAGCCCACCCTACATGTGGGATATATGGACTATATTGTTTACATATTGGATCATGAGCCCAATACTTGAATATATCATTGGAGTGACCGATCCTTTCTAAATACGTAAAAACGTATTTCCAACAAATAGCAAATATCAACCCCCACAAGCTCGTAACGAGCATGTGAATGCCGTATTCATGTGTAGTGGTTTATCTTACGAATCACCTACCAAACCTACTCAAGATACACCAATCAAAATTCCACTCGATAGTGATAATGAGGATGAAGCTCAAACAACCCATAACAAACCAACTGAAAGCCCAACACCCAAACCATATAAACCAAAAGTACCATACCCACAACGCGTACGCAAGCAAAAGATGCAAGCTAAGTATGGTAAATTCCTCGACTTAATACAAGAAGTTCGAATTAACATGCCTTTAGTCGATGTTCTGGTTGGAATGCCCAATTATGGCAAATTTATCAAAGAACTTATCAAGAGCAAGCATAAGTTTGAAGAAGTTTCTTCAACTTTTATAAATGATAAATGTTCTGCCATTGTCCAAAACAAAGTACCACCAAAACTGGGAGATCCTGGAAGTTTCCTAATCCCATGTACTTTCCATCACTCATACTCTTGTAACGCCTTGGCCGATCTTGGTGCACGTATTAACCTCATGCCATACTCTTTGTAAGCTAAACTCTCTAAAGGTGTTTTAAAACCCACAAAAATGAGCGTTCACCTCGCGAACCGTTCTTTCCAATACCCAATGGGGATAGCCGAAAACATGCTCGTGGAAGTCGGAAAATTTGTTTTTCCTGTTGAATTTGTAATATTAGAAATGGAAGAAGATAGCAAGGTACCACTTATCCTTGGTAGACCTTTCTTACACACAGCTGACGCTATAATTAGAGTAAAGCAAAAACAACTCAACCTTGGAGTTGGAGAAGATAGAATTTCTTTTTCTATCTACGAAGTAGTTAAACACTCATACTCTAATGATGTTACTTGTTTTAGTATCGATGTCATTGAAGAAATCGGTGAACCGATTTCGACGCTCTTCTTGATGAAGGAAGCGAAATTTTGTATTCTATCGAAGGAACCATCCTCGAAGAAGAACTTTTTGCTGAATTTGATGCCTTCATAGCCGACCATATTGATGAACCAATCGAACCATTTGAAGAATAAATCGAAACACCATTTGAAACCATAACTTTGGAAACCGATTTCAAAGTTAAGAAATCAATTGAAGAACCTCCTACAGATTTAGAACTTAAACCTCTTCCTGAACATCTGGAATTCGCGTTTCTTCACGAAGAAAAATTACTCCCTGTAATTATTTCATCCCAACTTTCGGAAGAACACAAAAACGATTTAGTTAACGTTCTTAAAAAGCATAAGCAAGCTTTTGCTTGAAAAACTTCTGACATTCCGGGCATATGTTCATCGTTCTGCAAACACAAAATCCAACTTTTGGATAACAAGAAACCGATTGTTGAAAAACAATGAAGATTAAATCCTAACATGAAAGACGTTGTTAAAAACGAATTCCTTAAAATCTTAGACTCTGGGATAATCTACCTAATCGTCGATAGCCCATGGGTTAGTCCTATTCATTGTGTACCTAAAAAGGGAGGTATCACTGTAGTGACTAAAGAAAACAACGAATTAGTACCAACACGAACCATCACCGGATGGAGAGTTTGTATTGATTATCAAAAACTAAATGACGCAACCGCGAAAGATCATTTTCTTGTACCCTTTATGAATCAAATGTTAGAAAGACTCGCAGGAAATGAATACTTTTGTTTCCTCGACGGTTTTTCTGGATACTTTCAAATCCAAATCGACCCTATGGATCAAGAGAAAACCACGTTTACTAGTCCATTTGGAACTTACGCTTATAGGCGCATGCCTTTTGGTATATGAAATTCGCTTGCTACTTTTCAGAGGTGTATGATTGCAATCTTTCACGATATGATTGAAGAAACAGTCGACGCCTTCATGGACGATTTCTCCGTCTTTGGAAATTCTTTTGACACATGTCTAAACAATCTCGATAAAATGTTAGCACGATGCAAAGAAGCAAATGTGCTTAACTGGGAAAATTTTCACTTTATGGTTAAAGAAGGAATTGTGCTTGGACACAAAGTGTCTGGAGCCGGCCTTGAAGTTGATAAGGCAAAAATAGACATAATCTCAAAACTCCCACCACCTACTAATGTTAGTAGAAGTTTTTGAGGTCATGCCGGTTTTTACCGACGATTTATCAAAGACTTTGCGAAGATCGCAAGACCTTTAACTCAGCTTCTAGAGAAATAAAGAACGTTCGATCTTGACGACGAATGTCTTTTAGCATTCGAAACACTCAAAGCAAAACTTACATGCACACCCATTATTACAAGCCCTGATTGGAACCTTCCATTTGTGTTTATGTGCGATGCAAGTGAACATGCCCTTGGAGCCGTCCTTGGACAAAAAGATGGTAAACGACTTCATCCCATCTATTTTGCAAGTAGAACTCTTAACGTAACCCAACAAAATTACACAATTACGGCAAAAGAACTCATGGCTGTAGTTTACGCATTTGACAAATTTCGATCATACCTCGTATTATAAAAAACAATAGTTTACACCGATCACTCAGCTTTAAAATACTTGTTCAAAAAGCAAGACGCCAAACCTCGTCTAATACGATGGATATTGCTTTTACAAGAATTTGATTTGGAAATTAAAGATAAAAAAGGAGCTGAAAATGTTGATGCCGATCATTTGTATCGCATATTGAATGATGATTCTAGCTATGATGAAATCGATGATTTTCCCGATGAGCATATAATGCAAGTAAGTACTAACGATACACCATGGTTCGCAGACTTTGCAAACTATTTGGCTGTAGGTATTTTACGAAAGGGAATGACGCACCAACAAAAGAAAAGATTTTTCTCTGAACTTAAAAAATACTTTTGGGACGATCCTTACTTATTTAGAATCTGTTCCGATGGAATAATCCTAGTTGTATTTTCGGATTCGAATCTCGAAAAGTTCTCAATGAATGTCACTACGGACCGACCGGAGGACATTATGCAGCGAACACCACCGCTAAAAAAGTGTTCGACGCTGGCTTTTATTGGCCAACGATTATTCGTGAAGCTCATACCTTTGTACGACTATGTGAAGCATGTCAAAGGACTGGAAATATTTCTAAAAGAGACGAAATGCCTCTAAATAACATCCAAGTCTGCGAAATCTTTGATGTGTGGGGTATCGACTTCTTGGGACCATTTCCTAAATCTTACAAATGTGAATACATTTTAGTCGCCGTCGACTATGTATCAAAATGGGCCGAAGCTCAAGCTTTGCAAACAAACGATGCAAGAGTTGTTATCGCATTCTTAAAGAAATTATTCTGCCGTTTTGGAATTCCAAAAGCATTAATAAGCGACAGAGGAACTCATTTCTGTAACAAACTCATGGAAAAAATTATGAAAAGATATGGAGTGAACCACCGATTTTCCACATCTTACCACCCTCAAATGAGTGGTCAAGTTGAAAACACTAATAGATCTCTTAAACGTATCCTTGAAAAGACCGTTCAAAACAACCCTGCTTGTTGGTCTAAAAAATCAGAAGATGCTCTATGGGCCTTTCGTACCGCATTCAAAACACCAACTGGAACCACACCGTACAAACTTTTGTATGGAAAAACATGCCATCTGCCAATAGAAATTGAATACCGTACATATTGGGCACTTAAGAACTACAACCCTAATCTTATTGCAGCTGGATAAAAACGTATCTTCCAATTTCATGAGTTAGATGAATTTCGACATCAAGCTTATGAAAGTTCACGATTATATAAAGAACGAACCAAATTTTGGCATGATCGCAAATTGCAACAAAGAAAAGAATTCAAAAAAGGATAAAAAGTACTTCTCTTTATCTCGAAATATAAATTCAAGCAACCTAAGCTTACTTCGAGATGGACTAGACCCTATACAGTAAAACACCAATATCCATCCGGATATGTTGAATTATATGGTAGAGACAATAGCACCTTTAAAGTCAATGGACATAGACTTAAGCTCTACCATGAAGAAGAACACTATAATGAAATCGAAGAAGAAGAAATTTCGTTCTTCTTAAAATAGATCCGAGTAGCCGAGTCTGGCTTAAGACTCTAAACTTAGCGCTATTCGGAAGGCATTCCGTATTTTATCCCCCCACCTTTTAACTTAAGTGTGGAGGAGGACCTATAAATAAATAAAACTGTCCTTGTATATATTTTGCATGTGTTTTTTGTTTCATCATCTCATGTAGGAAAATAGCAAATTGGAGCTCTAAGCTGGATTCATCTCTCGAAGTCCCGCAATTTTCTACTAAGTCCCAGGAAGTTCTCGTTTCCCTTTGCATTTTTCCTATTTTTAATGTTTTTATCAGTTATCACCTCGAGCACGATGTTCAACTTAAGTGTGGAGGAGGGGACAAATAGAAAAAACAAATAATAAAATAAATTTCTCCACATAAAAATCTTTTTGAAATAATATATATATATATATGTTTTGTAAATAAATAAGTTTTTAGCAAAGCAAAAATCTCATTGATTGACATTATAATTAAGCACAAAAACCATCACCCAAATATGTGAGAAAAACTTAGCCTTATGTTTCTTTGTTTTGTGTGAAAGTCGATAATCTAGTATGCTTCAGATTTGTGCTTGATCATCATTTACTAAACCGCAGTGAGGTTAATCTATAGATATCTTCGAAAATAAGTAAAATAAAATCACCCTTATATCATTTTAGTTAAGCTACACTGGCTTAATAAAATATGTGGCACTTGTACGCATGTGTTATATTATCCATTGTGCCAACATCCTTGTATGTTATGCCTAACCATTTGTCAAGTCGTAAAGTTTATGATGTTCTCTTAAAAAAAAGATGAATGAAAAACAAAGAAAAAAAGTCAATCATTCTAGTATAGTTTATTCTATGACTTTGACAAAGGTATACTTTTGATCCTACGCCCACATAATTTATCGCGTTTTGCTTCTTTGAAAATTTATCTGGTGCTCACGCCGCAATGGTTATGTTTATGTGTCATGTACAAACCTATGGTAGCTATCTATTTTACGTTCGTGCTATTTGATTGTTATCTTACATTTACCCTTTGTGAGTGACATTTGTGTGAACTTAAAATCCAAACACTATCTACGTGAGGTGCTGAAATTATTTTGTCATTTTCTTTTGCTATTCATAAAAATTAAATCATTTTCCTATCATACTTCACAACACTTAAAAGCATTTTAAAATTGAATTTTTTTTCTCACTTTTATTGCTTGAGGGAAAGCAATAGCTAAGTGTGGAGGAATTTGATAACGACCTAAATATACATATTCAACCTATCATTATAATGCCACTTTGTAGTATAAATAAGAGCTTTCGATACTTAATACATTGTGTTTTATATGCTGATATAAAGTTTGAAGGAGCAAAGTGAAGACAAACAAAGAAGGGTCCTCAATATGCAAATAAGCCAAAGTTATTGATAGAAGATTTTGGAACGCCCAGAAGTGCGGCGCACAATCTCAGAAGTGCGATGCACATTCCCGTCTCCAAAGTGTGGCGCACTTTCAGAGAAGTGCGGCGCACATTTGACCCCAGACAGCACTATAAATAGAGGCCACTTCTACTCATTTTACACACACCTCTCTCTCTCTCTCTCTCAATACTCCATAGCTCGAGTATTTTAGCTTTCTTAGTTAAATTTCAGTATTATCCACTTTTGGGAAATACTTGTAACGAGAGTATTCCACTCTTTGATTCTTGGAGGAACGATACAATCGTGACACTTGTGTACTCGTTCATTCAATCCAATCTAAGTATGATGTTCTCTTACTCTTTTCCAATTGTTACTTTGATTGCTATGTTAGGCTAAGCTATTTGTGACTATATGGGTATGTGACTATTATTAGTGATGATGCTATGATCCTTTATAAATGATTTCAAGCTAATGTTGGAGAACCATTTTACCACCTAGTTGTATAAACCATATTTTATCTAAGTTGATTTGTTACGATAGTTTGGCGTTGAGAAACGCAAATTGTTATAATAAGTTTTTAAGAACTTGTCTATGGTCATGAATCTTTGGTTGGAGAGATCCACTTAGAAACTTGATTAAATGTTGAACTCGTTGGAAACTTGTTCTGATCTTAGTCGCTTAATTAAACGCAAGTCTTGAATCAAACCCAAGTAAATTATGCAAACACCGTTTTGACGAAAAAGTATTATCACTCTTTACCTACATAAACATATCTCGATCATTATTATCATCATCGGAACTTATACGAACAATCCCATATTAGTCATACTTGTTACTATTGATATCATTTCAACTATTTCTTTCTTCAATTATTATCTTGATTACCAAAACGAAATTAAGTCTCATCGAACGATCCTGGCTTACCACTACAAAGCTATATCACAAACGAAAGGCTATACTTGCCCGTCTTTGTCTTCTAGTCCCTTGTTTTGTCTAAACCTTGTAATATAAATTTAAGACTTGCGAACGAACAACAGAACCATTGTTGCGGCCGAGCTGATGAAGCGTTATCTGAAGATGGCTAACTCTCACCTCTCTGAAAAGGAATCATTTGCACAAGGCAAAGCCCTTTTGGATCATTTGAAGGTGTCCCACCAACAACTCCAAGACTCTCATTCTTTATGTGCTAAAACTGAGGAGGAGCTAAACCTCTGGATTCGTGCCTTAGAGGAAGAAAATGAAGATCTGAGGAAGTCTACTGCCGAGGCCAATGACCAATTAACTCTTAAGAATAGGGAGCTCTTGGAGGTATCCGACAAAAACTTATTCTGAAATGAACAACAAGCATATTACGGTTCTTCTTAGCCAAGCTGAAGTAGACAAGCAAATGTTAATCCAGGAGGGGATTCCTTGCTTGGTGAGGAAGCTATTCAGAAGCTATGAGTATCGCAAGGCACTTGGTTCAGCCTATAGCTTGGCCTTCTCGGCTGGTTTTATGAAGTCAGTTGGTCTCGATCGGACACCAGAGCAAATTCAAGCTGCCTTAGCTAAGGTGAAGAATATAAAGAGGGATGCTCTAAAAACTTGGGTGGGAAGGTGTAACGCTTTGTTTGTTGCCTCTTATCCATTTGTCCAAAAGGTTTCTTCTTCATTTTCCTTGTTTGTTGGTGATTTGATGCAGCTAGAACCCGAAGGTGGACCATCCAAAGCTTCCGTTAGTGAAGTGCCTTCTACTTTTACCTCTGACGTCACTAAAAAAGATGCTGAATCATCTGGCCCTTCGTCAAAAGTTCAAGAGGAGAAGAAGGTTGAACCTGAAGTTGATACTACTGCTGAGTAGGTTTTTATTGCCTCAGGTATGCCGGAATGGGCTTGTAACAAACAAAATATGTTTCTTGTTTTGTAATAACTCATTTTCTCCTTTCTTTCCTGAATAATTTGTTAATACACTATGTCTCTTAGCTTAATATCATGATGAACCCTTTGTTTTATATTCTATGTTCTTCAACTTGTGTGCCTCTTTCCTCTTGCTTTCTTAGTAATTTTCATATTTTGTTAACTTTCAAATCAAAAGAATGTTGAGGATTCCCTTTTGTTTCATGCATATCTCCTAACTTTTACTTAGTATTCAATACTTAAAATTTGATGAGTTACATTATAGCAATCCTCCGGTATTAAACCGACGATAAAACTATTAATAGATAAATTGAATAAGTTATTCAACTTAGTATTCAACCTTTTAATATTGAGCAACTTGTCATACTCTTTGGAGGGGAGACATCAACACATGGCCGCTTTTAATTTGTCTCCCGGATTGCCTTTTGAGCGCATCCAAACACTTAGAGTGTTTTTTGCATATATGGGAGGACATCGGCATATGACCGCTTTTAGTTTGTCCTCCGGACTACCTCTTAGGCGCGTCCAAACACTTGAAGTGTTTATTTAATTATGGGAGGAAATCGGCACATAGCTGCTTTTAATTTGTCCTTCGGACTGCCTCCTAGGTGCGTCCAAACACTTAGCGTATTTCTTAATTATGGGAGGACATCGGCACACGGCCGCTTTTAATTTGTCCTCCGGACTACCTCTTAGGCGCGTTCAAACACTTAGAGTTTTTTACAATTTTGTTTTCCTACGGTTAGCTACTCTGAGGACTACAAGTGTAATAACAATTGTGTTGTTTATCAAAGTAAAAACTTCACTCATTTGATTGCTTGATTCATTACATTACATTCTTACATGAAACATTTTTGGAGATTGATTGCATGCCATGTTCTTGGTATTTTTCTTTCATCCATTGTCTCGAGCTTGTACGATCCGTTCTGATAGGCATCCTTCACCCTGTAAGGACCTTCCCAGTTGGGGCCTAACTTGCCAATTTTTTCGACCATGCTGGCCTCATTTCTTCGGTAGACGAAATCACCTACTTTGAAGTTGCAAAGTTTCACTCTTTTGTTATAGTATTGTTCAACCTTTTTCTTATACTTTGCTTCTTGGATGGCTGTGGTTTCGCGCCGCTCTTGCAACAAGTCAAGGTTCAAACGGAGCTCCTCTTCATTGGTGGCCTCATCGAAGAGAAGCGTTCTTACTGATGAGACTCCCATTTCCACTGGTATGACTGCTTCACTTGCATATGTCAGGGTGAATGGGGTTTCCCCATTGCTGGTTTTTAACATGGTTCTATGTGCCCATAACACATGAGGTAACTCATCGACCCAACCTGTCAAGTTTCTCCCTAAGTGGGCCTTAAGTCCATGAATTAAGGACTTGTTGGCTCTCTCAACTAGCCCATTAGCCTGCGGATGAGCGACGGTGGTGTTCATCTACTTAATTCCTCATTTTTCACACCACTTTCTCAATGTTCCTTCCACTAACTATTTCCCGTTGTCTGTCACAATTACTCTAGGCAGTCCGAACCTACACACGATGTTCTGCCAAGCAAATTTCTTTACCTCCTCTCCAGTCACCCTTGCCAATGGTTTTGCTTCGATCCACTTTGTGAAGTAGTAGATGGCCACGATTACAAACTTTACATTTCCTGTGGATCCTTCAATTGGGCCAAGGATGTCCATTCCCCATTGGTAAAAGGGCCACGATGACATGATGGAGTTGAGCTTTATTTTTGGTAGTCTTGGCACTGGTCCGTGAATTTGGCATGAATCACATTTGTAAATTTCCTCCCATGTATCTTGGTGCATGGTAGGCCAATAATACCCTTGCCTCATGATTTTAGCCACCACCGACCTTGTGCCAGAATGCATTCCACATGACCCTTCATGAACTTCTCGAATGATATAGTAGGCTTGGGCGGGGCCCACGCATCTTAGCATTGGAGACAAATAAGATTTCTTGAACAACACATCATTCTCTATGGTGAACTGACTTATCTTCATCCTCATCGCCCTGGCTTCGTTGGGAGCCTACGCCCATATGCCGTTCTCTAGGCATTTGCGGATGGGCGTCATCGAGCACTCTTCTTCCTCTTGTACTATATCATTAACCTCCTGTACGTCAATTGACCGGGACTCAAGAATTTCAACTAGGATCTCCTTTGTGATGTGGTTGAATGCAACCGAAGCGAGTTTACTAAGAACATCTGCTTTTTGATTATTGGTCCTTGGGATATTTATGATGCTCAACTTTGTGAAGCTGGATGTAATTTCCTTTGTTTTGGTCAAATACTTCATCATCCTATCGTCGCTGGCCACAAATTATCCATTCACTTGGCAAGAAACCAACTTGGAGTCTACCTTGGCTTCTAGAATTTTCACTCCCATCTTCCTTGCCAAACGCAGCCCGGCCAACAATGCCTCGTATTCTGCTTCGTTGTGAGCATATGTAAATTTCATTTCTTCTGAATTTATTAAGACCAAACCAGCTCCTTCCCCTTTGGGGCTTGAGGCTCCGTCTATATACAATGTCCATGCTACTTCCGGTTCTTCTTGTTCTGTGATCTCATATATTTCCATCTTTCCGTCATGTCCCAATGATGCTTCATTGAGGAAATCGGCTAAGACCTGACCTCTGACTGAGTTTCGCGATACATAGGATATCTCGTACATTTCCATCTCCACATAGTATTTTGCCAACCTTCCAGAAGATTCAGATTTACCCAATATTTGCTTCAATGGTTGGTCAGTTATGACATGGATATTGTGTGCTTCAAAGTACCTGCGGGGTCTCCTTGAAAGATGTAGCAAAGCGAAAGCTAGCTTTTCCAACATAGAGTATCTCGTCTCGGCGTCGTGCAGCGTTTGACTTACGTACCAGACTGGTTTTTGAACACCTTCTCTTTCGACTAAAAGGACCCCACTCACTGCTTCCTTTGATGCGGCCAAGTATAAATACAACGTTCGTTCTTCATTGGTGTTGCTAACGACGGAAGTTCCATAACCACCTTCTTTTAATTCCTGGAAGGCCTTTTCTGCTTGTTCCGTCCACTTATACTCCTCTTTATTTTCCTTAGTTATATTGTTCAATGTTTCGAAAAATAGGAGTGAGCGTTTGATATGAGTGTAATTATTCATATCATTTGTATCATAAAACGAACGATAAATGCTTAAAACCTTTGAAAACGGCCTTGTATATGCTTGTTTTGTTCGTTTCGTGTGTGTAGGTACCAAGTTCACGAAAATCGGTGAAACCGACACGAGATTTAAGGATTTTGTCAAAAGTCAAACGATGAATCAATTTTAAGATGGGATTCGAGTTTTATCAAAGTTATTGGGCCTTGGTGGGACCCACGTGTGTGTATTGGGCTCAAAAGCCCAATATTGGAGTTTAAAAAGTTATTATTTGATAAGAGCCCAATGGAAGCCCATTTAGCCAAAAAGAAACGGATGGAAGTGATAACCAAATTGGGTCCAATTTCAAAGCCCAAGCCCAAATAAGAAAAGAGATACGGTTTGAAAGTTTATATAAACTTTTGAGTCAATATTTTTGGTCAAAGAAAACAAAAACAAAGAATACACAAAAGAAAAAAAAGAAAAGAAACGAGAAAGTGAATTGGGAAAAAGACGCAGCCAAAGAACACCACTCAAACCCTAGCATTTGGGGGTTTCAAATTCACAAGAAATTGAAGCACACGCGCTTTAATTAAAGGCCTATTATATCAGAATGGAGAAGATGGCATCCTAAGATCACACGTGGCATCAAGCTTCGTCCTTCCTTGATTCTTATTGGCCAGTCCACCTGCCATATTGAAGAGAACCAATAAAATCCCTCCACTTCAGCAAGAAACTAGCACACCTTGTGCCACGGTGGCAATCCGTGTGCACAAGGGTGTATCTCAACCATTGGATCGAAACAACCAAGAGAGAGAAGAAGATAGAGATGATCGAAGGGTCAAGATCAACGCATCACCAACAACCCACCCCTCGTTTTAGCTATAAAACCCCCATCCCAAAATTAGTATGAGTATCCCTTTTTCTTTCCTAGTTATAATGTTAGTTTTTAGCTCTTAGTTAGATAATTTTTTTTCCTTTTCAGTAAAATTGTAATATCTGCTTTGATTTTAATAAAATTTCGAGTTCAGTGATATATTTTTATTCTTGCAATTTGTTTTTGTTATAATTAATATTATTTTTGAAATAATATGTTTGCAATCAAATCTATGAACTGATATTATAAATGGTAAAGTAGTCATATTAGCTTCTTTATAGCTTATATGATTATTGTGATTGAATGAGGGATAAAACGCTTAATCCCACTGATTGAGCTCAAAAACAGGTGAAAACTTCTTTGATCGTGTTTGATGATGAATTTATGGCGAGGTTTTAGTGTCGAGGGTCGACAGTAGGATAGATTAGGATTAAATAATTTGTGGTGTAGTCCGTGGCTCGTCAGCTACGGGCGCAAAGAAAAGCTCTATCGAGCAAATAATATCGGCTTTCGTTTTAGTAGAAAGTCAAGGTACACAAGTTCTAGAGATTACTTTTTGTCTTAGCATAGTTATATTTGATTATTGTGGCTTTTAATTAGCATTTGGATCTGATCTTTGTTATGAGGTGCGATATTAGTTTTGGTAGATATTCCACGGTATTGTAGTTTTTGAATTACTATTGTCATCAATATTATTGTTGCTGATATCTTTGTTTGTGTAACATGGTTGTTGTGTTTTTTATCGAACCTATGATTGCTGAGTTTCTGGGAGTGTTGAATTGCGGAGTTTGTTGTTTATATTTAAACGATAAATCTGTTTAAGCGTAGAGGATTAATAGTTTTTATTTTTAAGTTTTAATAAATCTGTTTTTTAGATGAACTGCTATGATGTCATTTTCTGTTATTTTGATTTGTATTGTAATACTGTTCGTTATAGATACTGTTTGCAGTCATTTTGATATTCTGCTTATGAGTTTGTGCTAAAAAATGCTTTTGTTGATGCAAATTAATGAATCTATTGCATTAGGTTGTTCTTACGGTATTGTTTTGTGTTAGTTATAGGTAACTGCTGTAGATGTACTGATTTAGCATAAACGATTGATGCGATTTTGGTTTCAGTTTGTATTAGCTGATTAATGCATGATAGCGGATTTAAGTTTGCTGTTATGAACTTTGATAGAAAATTTGCCTGCGTTCGTTAGACTGTTGCTCTAGTCATATTTTCATGGCTGTGATTGATGAGTTTGTGTTGATCTGCAATTATTGTCTAATTTATGCTTGCTGCCATATAGTCTTGTTACGTTGTTTTTTTTAACCATACTGAATATCACTAGATGCCGAACCTGTTGATGCAGTTGTGTGATATTGTGTTGTATGGTTAGATTATTGATTTATAGCTTTAGTAACTGCTTAAAAAAATTCATTTTCTACGGAATTTGTTATTATTAGATTTGATAATTGTATGTGATTTTAAAGTAATTCCTGATTGTTGTATAATTAAGTAGCATTCTGGTCTAGAATTTGATAGGCAGTGTGTAACACCCCACTTGGATAAGTGGAACGTTACGTGTATTTATGGCGTGTCATCAAAGCATAAGGTAAATGTCCTAAAATATTAACCGACCATAAAGGAAATACCGGAAACAAACATCGGCAATCCAAACATAAGCCCAAAACATGAAAAGTAAAATACTGAAGAAAAGGACTAAACAATCTCCAATAAGCAGAATAATGTAAGTACGTAAAGTAAGAAGTCTGGATAGCTTCCATCCAAATGCACATGCTTGCAGAATCCTAAGAGCGTCCTGGTGTACCTGCCGTTAGAACATGAAAGGGAACTACGGCTGAGCATAACGCTCAGTGAACGGATACAAAGCATGATAAGGAATTACTGATATGAAACAGATGATGAAATACTGGAGCTGTAAGACTGATAAGTAAAGTTACAGCGGAATTCTGTGTATAATCTGTAAAGTCTGATTCACAAATAATAAAGCTGAACTGTTATCTGTTAAATCTGAAAACATGCATTTACTGTATTTTAATTGCCAGAGCTTATATAGGTCACGTGCTGTAACAACCGTGCATGAATAACTGGAGGGGTGACCTCGTCATGCTGTAGAGGGGTGACCTCTAAATATTGTGCTGGGTGGAGGGATCAGTTCCAATGTGAAGGATGTAGAGCACACACCACATTCACCCTGATAACTTGTAACACATATAAGCCTAGGATGCATCCATACGCCCCACTAAACATACATATAAAAATGGCCAACCTGAACATGAGTGGGACGATGCAGGATATCACTCTCCTGCATGTGAGTCACGACACCGGTGCCTCTAGTGCCGTGGTTACGGTACCTCCGTAACTAGTACATAAATTGGTCGTGCTTGTATATAATGCTCAGGCAATTATTTAGTTATTAACGTGATTACTGATAAACTTAAACATATACTGGGGAAACATTTGGCTGAAGACGGGGAATCCTAATCATGCATAGAAAAGAAGTCCTTACTAAAAGGACGGAAATCCGTACCTCATGACCGAGATCAACTGATAGAAGTCTACTCTGATTTCACGCGAGCTACATGAATAAAGGACGCGAATAAGTTAACTGATATTCGTTTATTTTATTTACCTCAACTGTACTTAGTTAATTTTGTTATTCTTGTAATACTGTTAATATTTAAACTGATAAATCTGAATGTTCTAATATTTCTGATTAACGTATTCCTGTTCTATTATTAATTACGGTATAACACGTATTTTGACGTTATAATATTTCTATATTTAGTATCCTGTTAATAATAGAAAGTTTCCTAAATTACAATTTTTCCAAAATTATTTATAATTTCTTTAATAAAATATACCCTTTAAATTTATAAAACTAATTTATATTAAATTCTTTAAATACATTTTAAAACATTTATTTAAAGTAAAGTAATTTGAAAGGTATAATTCAAAATCTTTATTTTTATTATTTTAATTATATCCCAAGCCTACCGAGATATCCCCTTCTCGGTCGCACTAAAACAATTCAACAAATATATATAAAATCAGCGACAGAAAATCTGTCACTAAAAGTGTCGCTAAAAACTGAATTTTTAAAACTGTCACTAAGCAAATTCTGCGACAGAAATTATTGTCACCAAACTGTCGCTAATTTCAGAACTAAATCCTTTTATTTTCTGATTAAAAAGTTCCCACTGCTCTTTAATTTCTTCCCACTGTTTCTTAAGGTTTCCCACTGTTTAATAGTCCCAAACATCCCCTTTCTGTAAAGTAAACCCAAACACCCATGTGGGTGGTTTTTGCTATTCGAAAAGCGAAACACCCCTGCTGTGGGGTTTTTACCCACTGCTATAACAAAACAAACGCCCTTGCTGTGTTTTTGGCTCTCGGCTAGCAACCAATCATCACCACCGAGACCTGTTGGTCACGGCTGACAATAAAGACACCACCGAGACATGAAGTCTCGGCTGGTCATCAACAAAACCACCAACGCACCCTTTATTTAATTTCGAGGCTAATCATTTGGCTAAAACGTTTACTTGATTAAACATGGGGATTTCGTGAATTTTTTTGAACAAGAAACGAGATATCTTACCTATAAACGATCTGGGATGATCAACAAGGACGCACGAATCATGTAACCAAAACATACTTGTTCCCCTATTTTTGTTTGACTGAAGCTGGCGGCTCTTTTCTCTTTTTTTTGTCTTTTTGTGTCGGCAGGGACAACAGTAACCCTAGTTCTCCCTTTTTTTTGTTCGCTTACTGATTTCAGAAAAAGGAGTATAACTCCCTCCGTTTATTTTACTTGAGGTTGGGCTGGGCTCCCAAGCCCAAATTTCTTTTCTTGTTTTCCTTTGTTTCAAACGGCCCAAAACTGCCCATAACTATACTATTTCGTGTTTTCGTTTCGCTCCGTTTAAAATTATTTAACTTGCGTTTTCGTGTTTTAAATCCCGACATGTACTATTTATTTATTGAATAAATAAGACTTACACGATACTTATATAGTTACTATTTATTATCTGAATAAATATATACGTAACATTTTTAATTAAAGCTGAGGCTGCGTAAAGTTAATGTTCATGGATTTTTAAAATGGAAATTTCTGAATATCTAAATATTAATTATTTTTCTAAATATTAATTACGTCACGTTTTTCTTTTATTTTAAATGCGGGTTTTACAACTCTTCCCCTCTAAAAAAAATAATTCGTCCTCGAATTAGAGACACGATAATGCTGTGGTTTTACAATTCTTCCCCTCTAACAAGGAGAAATTCTTCCTCGAATTAAAGGTAATAAACTGATGAAATTATAAGAACTGAAAGAACACATAACTGAAAGACAATAAGCTGAAGGATAATTCGTCTTCTAATTAAGACATAATACTCCTGATAGCTATAAACATGACATGACTGAAGTGATCATGTAACGTGACAAGGCTGAAAAGGACCTTGAACGTAACCTAACTGAAAGAACTTAATCTGGATTTATTGAAGGAAAAGTGATGAGAGTTCCGGGTGGACTCCTCTTTTTCGAGTAGCTTCCCACTTGAAACGATTCCTTCAAGGGTCTAAACATAATGAAACTCTTGGTCCTGATGACCCTGTCCTGATGAATGCTGAAAAATTATGGTTACATACTTAAGATGAACTTTTCTGAATCTGATACAATGAATAAGCTGTAGCATGTAGGGTACATGAAACGGTACGTATGATTATCCTTGAAAGATAATATTTATCTCTCTGAGCAAGCTGCTGAGAATATAAGGAATGAACTACGTGAACAATTATGAACATTCTACGTGAGCAATTGTGAACGTGGTTCGCGATTATAAAAGGGACGCTGGGCCTCAGATATATCATGGATGTGATACGTGAAACATACTGTGAACTTGATACAAGGACATATCACGAATATATGATGATTGAGGAAAGAATGTCGACGATACGGCCTGAGACGTGAAACGTCTGTCTGGTCATGGAGAAACCATGCTAAACTTGAGTCTGGTTTTCTCAAGTTTTCTGAAGTCAAATCCGGTACAAGTCTTGGAACGTATCCACGAAGATGGAACACTAACCTGAACGTGAACAATGTCATGAATGCGAATCGTGGCTTTAAATCATGAGAGATCATGAACATGAGCTAAAACAACATCCTACTGTGAATGAGACGTAAACGTGAAAGTGAAAATAAATGTGAACGTGAAGTGAACGTAATCATACACGTGATCGTGAACATGAACTTTGATTGATATGATGGTCGGTGGAATACCTTGAATTCGTATAATTTACTGCTAAATTTTTTTTTTCACGTCCGCTACTGCGTACTCCTTTCGTATGAAAGAATCGCGCACGCTGATTTCATGATTAACGGTGACTTATACAGTACCATACTTTTTCTGAGTCTGGGGTAACTGATAACAATTTCATGAAATTTCGGCTCATTTCTGCTCAGAAATTACTAAGAATTGTAGTAACTCACTAATATGACGGCGTTCTATATTGAACCTACGCTATGTCAGGCATCCAGATATGAACATAGTTGCATCATTGTGTGATACTGCTTCTATCAAAATTGTGCCTGGGATATGGGACATTCTGGTGGAAATCTGGTTGAATGGCTATGGAAGTTTTTTTTTTTTTTTTAGTGAGACTGTCAGCAATTTCTTCGGTAGCAGCCAATTGAGTTCTAGAAAAGTTTGTACTTCGTTCGTAGGCGTCGGTCGGGGACCATCAGGTGACGGCCTTCACCTTCGAAGGATTATCTGAAATTTCTTTCCGCTGAAATAGGGTGGTTCAGAAATGCGACTTCGTTCAACTAGAATTCACATCTGGAAAGCTGTTTATATAATTTTCTCCTATCGGAGATTCTGTTCAACTATGAGAAAATGAGTCTCGTGTTCTTCTCAGCATTGGGCAGATAAGAATGTGGTCAATGAATATACTGATGATATTGCCTAAGAGTCATGGAAAAAAAAGAATTGAAAGAAAAAAAATTTATTCATAAATTTCATACTATAGCTGGAGTATTAGGGAGACTATAACGTGTGCAACAACAGTCTGGGAAAAGAAAAAAATCTCATGTTCTTTCTGTCACCACTGCTGGTGGCATAATCGCGAATCTTTCCAGAAAATGTTTAAGACGTCGTAGCAGGTCAGATAAACCTTCTATACGTGAGATGACATCGATTATGAATGGTGATCTTATAAAGTTTTCCAATGGTTGATACATGATCTCATGTTACTGGCCTACTTTTTCATAGACAGAAACGATACACTTCCTGGTGGTGCGCTAGGGCGAATAAAGCCTCGTTCCGGTAACTTTTGCAGCAGTTGCTGCAACCCTTTTAACTTAGCTGAAGCCCTGTAATAAAGAGTTTTGAAGACAGGTTCTGTTCTTGAGACAAACTTGATGTTAAATTCTGTCTCGTGGTTACGAAGGAATTTCTGGAAAACCTTGTAAAATTTTTATCTGAAAAATCTAGAATAATCTGTTGATCAGGAATTTAAGGAATTTCAGAATTTACATCAGGAATGCTGACTAGAAGTCTTTGCAGCTATAAGATAACAATTCACGTGCTTGTAAAGCTGAACAATTTTTACTGATTCTTCTGCCAGAAGTAAAATGAATGTGTTCAGGAGTTAGTAACACGGATCTCGTCGTTAACTGAAGGATAACTTTAATAACCATGGTTGGTACTGTGGAGTCTTTTCTGGCTGAGAGACAGGTAACTACCTGATTTAAAATAAAGCTGGCATAGGAACATGTGAAGTAAACCTGGCGATTTTTCCATGAATGTGTTCGTCTGTAACCTCACAGAATGAATACTGCGTGTTTAACCTGAATAATACTCTAGTGGTGGTGACTGAATTTTTAATGATCTGATTCATGTGTGGTATAATAGAACGGGTATCCCCTTTCTGAAGGTACCCTGAATTACTGAGGACCTGGTTTAGAAACATACTGAAGTTATGAGTTCTGACTCATATTTTGAGAAAAGATTCGTATGACGTTTACCATGAGTGGTGTCCTGATATGAGTTTTTCGAAATAATTCCTGAGACCTATGTCTTGACTGATGTCTTGACACGTGTTTTAGTAGATGAATCTGAACAAGACTGAAAATTTTTGGTAACTGCTAGGATTGGCGGACCGGTTAGACTACTGACCTCTTGTATTTCTGGTCACGTCCGTTCCGGAGTTCCGATGGTTACTGACTGATTAATCATAAGTACGGTGGTTGTCACTACTGCTTTGTCTGTCACTTTATGACGGTCATTATCATGACCGTGATTCATGTAAATATTCTGCTGAGTGGCTGGCTGGGTTCCGGTTCACACTCTTCTGTATGAAAGGTTAGTTGAGTGAAGTGCGACATCTAGCTAACAAAGTGAAAGCATGGAATGGAGTGGTAGTGTCTGATGGTTGAAATTTATTCTTGTCAGAAATTTCAAATTTATAGTTTTCGTCCTTGTTCTGCAGAGTCTTCATAGTATAAACAGCATCAGCATCTTGAGAAATCTCCAAAGTATCAGCAGCATCAGCATTTGTGAGGTCTTCCAAGTGTTAGCGGCATCAGCATCTTGCAAAATCTTCAACTCACGAGCAGCATCAGTATCTGGTAGAATATCGACAAGCGGAAATGCCTGAGGTGATTAAGGATCGATTAACGGTACACATGGTGTAAGGTGCATGGGGTACACCTGAAATACTATACGTGAAGTACACGATGAATACTATTCATGTGGTACCGCTGAAGGTTTGCTAATATGATCGATACTGGTGTCGCTTGTCTGACATGATTACAGACATAAATTGATTTAAAAGGTAGTAAACTGATCTGAATTAAGTAACATGATAGGCTAACAATTCATGCGTCGACTTACTGCTAGTTATATCGAGGCTGGAAAGTATGATATAATCGAAGTCCCAACAGTGGTTAGCATGAAGCATGATTTATGAAGGCCAATCATGATTTATCATGAAAACAGGTTTTACTGAAATTCTTGTGTATCTTAACATGAAAACATCATTACTTTGCTGAAAATATAATCCTCGTAAGGAGACATGAAACTGAATCATCATGAAGACAACATCAACGTGAGGGTATGAAAATTTGACTGTCCGCTTGTAACATCCCGCCTACTCAGACCACAATATTGTCCGCTTTGCCCGCAGGCTCACGGCTTTGCTTTGTGGCCCTCTTGTATGTACTTCCCGGCTGGTCACCGAACCTAGTACTACTCTGACATGAGCACGCTTAACTGCCAGTTCCTAAGAACCCCACTTGCAGTAGACCACAAAACGCGTTGTGTCATGAGAAGGCGACTGTTACAAGGAACATAAAAAGTCTAATCAACTGAGGTGTAATATCAACTGATGTGGACGACTATGGTTCAAGCCACATAATTCAAAGAAGAAAACATGTGTCTAAGTATGGGTATTCTGGTTCGATCCATACTTGTCAAAATTTCATGAGAACTGTCATGTATAGAAATTTATAATCTGGGAATAAATATGGTTGGCTGTAGTCCAATCCATACTTGTCAAAATTTTATGAGATGTCCTGATATAACAAAGGTGAACAACTATGGATCGGTTCACAAAACATCATTCAACTAAAAAACATGAAATTCGACTGAAAGCATGAATCTATCAAGAGTAAGGATGAACGCCATTGGGTCGGTTCACCAATACAAAAATCTGAACGGGCAAGGGTGAACGCCTATGGGTCGGTTCACCAAAACAAAATTCGCAGAAAAGCACATGCGACTAAATATGGTCAGTCCTGTACCAACCTTTTATTTAGTCAAAAACTTTAAGAAAACTGACTGGTAACTGAAGGAAACTGACTGATAAATGCATGAGAAACATGAAAGATAACAACGTCAGAATTTGGGAAGTTCCTGGTGACTACCCACTAATCACAGGTCAAGTTTTAGAGCCTACAGGTCGAACCTTGCGCTCTGATACCATAATTGTAACACCCCACTTGGATAAGTGGAACGTTACGTGTATTTATGGCGTGTCATCAAAGCATAAGGTAAATGTCCTAAAATATTAACCGACCATAAAGGAAATACCAGAAACAAGCATCGGTAATCCAAACATAAGCCCAAAACATGAAAAGTAAATTACTGAAGAAAAGGACTAAACAATGTCCAATAAGCAGAATAATGTAAGTACGTAAAGTAAGAAGTCTGGATAGCTTCCATCCAAATGCACATGCTTTCAGAATCCTAAGAGCGTCCTGGTGTACCTGCCGTTAGAACATGAAAGGGAACTACGGCTGAGCATAACGCTCAGTGAACGGATACAAAGCATGATAAGGAATTACTGATATGAAACAGATGATGAAATACTGGAGCTGTAAGACTGATAAGTAAAGTTGCCGCGGAATTCTGTGTATAATCTGTAAAGTCTGATTCACAAATAATAAAGCTGAACTGTTGTCTGTTAAATCTGAAAACATGCATTTACTGTATTTTAATTACCAGAGCTTATATAGGTCACGTGTTGTAACAACCGTGCATGAATAACTGGAGGGGTGACCTCGTCATGCTGTAGAGGGGTGACCTCTAAATACTGTGTTGGGTGGAGGGATCAGCTCCAATGTGAAGGATGTAGAGCACACACCACATTCACCCTGATAACTTGTAACACATATAAGCCTAGGATGCATCCATACGCCCCACTAAACATACATATAAAAATGGCCAACCTGAACATGAGTGGGACGATGCAGGATATCACTCTCCTGCATGTGAGTCACGACACCGGTGCCTCTAGTGTCGTGGTTACGGTACCTCCGTAACTAGTACATAAACTGGTCGTGCTTGTATATAATTCTCAGGCAATTATTTAGTTATTAACGTGATTACTGATAAACTTAAACATATACTAGGGAAACATTTGGCTGAAGACGGGGAATCCTAATCATGCATAGAAAGGAAGTCCTTACTGAAAGGACGGAAATCCGTACCTCATGACCGAGATCAACTGATAGAAAGTCTACTCTGATTTCACGCGAGCTACATGAATAAAGGACGCGAATAAGTTAACTGATATTCGTTTATTTTATTTACCTCAACTGTACTTAGTTAATTTTTTTATTCTTGTAATACTGTTAATATTTAAACTGATAAATCTGAATGTTCTAATATTTCTAATTAACGTATTCCTGTTCTATTATTAATTACGGTATAACACGTATTCTGACGTTATAATATTTCTATATTTAGTATCCTGTTAATAATAGAAAGTTTCCTAAATTACAATGTTTCCAAAATCATTTATAATTTCTTTAATAAAATTATACCCTTTAAATTTATAAAACTAATTTATATTAAATTCTTTAAATACATTTTAAAACATTTATTTAAAGTAAAGTAATTTGAAAGGTATAATTCAAAATCTTTATTTTTATTGGAGTAAAGTGCAAAAATTATCCCTGTGGTTTGTCAAAAGTTTGAATTACATCCCTCGTTAATACTTCGCGCAACATACATCATTGTGGTTGTAAAATAGTACACCATACATCCCTGAGGACGGATGGTGCAAATATTTTTCCGTTAAGGGTTAAAAGTGTTTGTTATCTTAGGGGTATTTTTGTCCTTTTACAACCTAGGGATGATTTTTTGCACCAAACTTTTCAAAAAAAAAAATTTCCAAAAAAAATTTCAAAAAAATTTCAATTTTTTTTTAAAAAAGTTTCGAAAAATGTTTTTTTTAAGTTTCGAAAATATATTTGAAAAAAGTTTTTTTCAATAAAAATTCAATTTTTTTTAAAAAAGTTTTGAAAAATGTTTTATTTTTTAAATTTTTTCTTTTTTAAAATAAGTTTAAAAAAAAATTTGAAAAATTTTTTTTTTCGAAAAAATTCAAATTTTTTTTTAAATTTTCGAAAAAAGTTTTTTTTTCAAAAGTTTTTTTTAAATGTTTTTCGAAAAAAAAACTTTTTTTAAAAAAAGCTTTTTTTAAAAAACTTTTTTTAAAAAGAACTTTTAAAAAAAAACTTTTTTCGAAAATTTAAAAAAAAAATTGAAACTTTTTGAAAAAAAAAAATTTCAAATTTTTTTCGAAACTTATTTTAAAAAAGAAAACATTTAAAAAATAAAACATTAAAAAAACATTTTTCAAAAATTTTTAAAAAAAAATTGAATTTTTTTGAAAAAAACTTTTTTCAAATATATTTTCGAAACTTAAAAAAAAACATTAAAAAAAAACATTTTTCGAAAAAAGAAAACATTTTTCGAAACTTTTTTAAAAAAAATTTGAATTTTTTTTGAAATTTTTTTTGAAAAGTTTGGTGCAAAAATCATCCATAGGTTGTAAAAGGACTAAAATACCCTAAGATAACAAACACTTTTAACCCTTAACGGAAAAATATTTGCACCATCCGTCCTCAGGGATGTATGGTGTACTATTTTACAACCACAATGATGTATGTTGCGCGAAGTATTAACGAGAGATGTAATTCAAACTTTTGACAAACCACAGGGATGATTTTTGCACTTTACTCTTTTTATTATTTTAATTATATCCCGAGCCTACCGATATATCCCCTTCTCGGTCGCACTAAAACAATTCAACAAATATATATAAAATCAGCGACAGAAAATCTGTCACTAAAAGTGTCGCTAAAAACTGAATTTTTAAAACTGTCACTAAGCAAATTCTGCGACAGAAATTATTGTCACCAAACTGTCGCTAATTTCAGAACTAAATCCTTTTATTTTCTGATTAAAAAGTTCCCACTGCTCTTTAATTTCTTCCTACTGTTTCTTAAGGTTTCCCACTGTTTAATAGTCCCAAACATCCCCTTTCTGTAAATTAAACCCAAACACCCCTGTTGGTGGTTTTTGCTATTCGAAAAGCCAAACACCCCTGCTGTGGGGTTTTTACCCACTGCTATAACAAAACAAACGCCCCTGCTGTGTTTTTGGCTCTCGGCTAGCAACCAATCATCACCACCGAGACCTGTTGGTCACGGCTGACAATAAATACACCACCGAGACATGAAGTCTCGGCTGGTCATCAACAAAACCACCAACGCACCCTTTATTTAATTTCGAGGCTAATCATTTGGCTAAAACGTTTACTTGATTAAACATGGGGATTTCGTGAATTTTTTTGAACAAGAAACGAGATATCTTACCTATAAACGATCTGGGATGATCAACAAGGACGCACGAATCATGTAACCAAAACATACTTGTTCCCCTATTTTTGTTTGACTGAAGCTGGCGGCTCTTTTCTCTTTTTTTTGTCTTTTTGTGTCGGCAGGGACAAGAGTAACCCTAGTTCTCCCTTTTTTTTGTTCGCTTACTGATTTCAGAAAAAGGAGTATAACTCCCTCCGTTTATTTTACTTGAGGTTGGGTTGGGCTCCCAAGCCCAAATTTCTTTTCTTGTTTTCCTTTGTTTCAAACGGCCCAAAACTGCCCATAGCTATACTATTTCGTGTTTTCGTTTCGCTCCGTTTAAAATTATATAACTTGCGTTTTCGTGTTTTAAATCCCGACATGTACTATTTATTTATTGAATAAATAAGACTTACACGATACTTATATAGTTACTATTTATTATCTGAATAAATATATACGTAACATTTTTAATTAAAGCTGAGGCTGCGTAAAGTTAATGTTCATGGATTTTTAAAATGGAAATTTCTGAATATCTAAATATTAATTATTTTTCTAAATATTAATTACGTCACGTTTTTCTTTTATTTTAAATGCGGGTTTTACACAGTGTGTTAGTCTTTGAATTGCTATTTTAGTTTGTGATGCACGATTGACTTAGTCCTCTTCTGATTTATCTTCGAACTGAATTTAGTGATTTAATGTATTGCTGGTTTTAGTTATCTGTGTAGTATGTGGTTTGCTGATATAGTAGTGCTTGAATCCATATCTGCGTCTTATGTGTTTGGAGTTCATTGTTACTGCTAGTTACGTTGTTTTTGCTTGAATTTAGGGTGTGTGAATTTGTTGATTTTCGTTGGTTAGTCCTGCTTTTGAATGATGGATTAGTTCTAGGATTTTGATGATAAGAGACTTCCATTACGGGTTAGTTTAATCGTTGTTCATTGCTCAATTTTACTTGACCTCATAGTTCTCTTGGTAAAATATTGGATTTGAGTTGTTGTGTAGTGTTGTGCATTCAGTTTGCTAGATTCAGAACTAGCAATATCCCTCTATATTGTGTACTTAGTTGCTGTTGGTTTGAGCTGATTTTTCCTTTCGAGATTAGCTTTGTTTAGTAGTTACTGTGGTTGATTTAGATGTTGCCGTATATTTGAGTTGTCTGATTTTATTTGAGATATAGCTATTATGTTGGATTACTGATTTTGATTTGCTGGTTTAACTTAATTTGTGCTTTATTCGGTTTACTGTGTTATTAATTCTGTTATCTATCTTGCTGTATCACTGTGTGTTTCCTAACATACATTCTGTTACAAAAATAATTCTCACAAAAAAGGGACCTCAACGGGATTCGAACCTGTGACCTCTTGGTCACAGGCCCAACGCCTTAGCCATCTAATCTAGGCTTTTCTTTTGTATCTTTATACTGTTTGTTTAACTAATATTGCTTAATTAATTTAGGCTGACAGTTTTAAATAATTTTTAATACAAGTTTTTTCATTTTAGTTTATTTTAATTTAGAGTTTTATAAAATTTACTTTTATAAATTTAAAAAAAAAATTAAATATATATATATATATATATATATATATATATATATATATATATATATATATATATATATATATATATATATATATATATATATATATATATATATATATATATATATATATATATATATATATATATATATAATAAACAAAAGTTTTATTAAGTTTAGAAGTTTAGTTAATTTTAAATAATAAGTTTTTCTTTTAAATAAGTAGATTTTAAATTAATTTAGTTTTTTTACTTAAATAGTTTTTTTTAGACAATAGACTCTTGTTTAATAAAAAGTTAAAGTAGAATTTAAATAGATTTAATTAGTATTTAGATTTAAAATAGTTTTTAAATTAGTTAAAATTTAGTCTTTAATTAATTTTATAGGTTAAGACTTTTAATTAATCTTAATTAGTTTTAAAAAAGTTTTAATTTTACTTAATTGTTTTTTTAGATAAATAATTCAGGTTACGATTCATGCACTTTAGGTTAATTTTAAATAGTTTAAAATTTGTAGACTTTAATTTTAGTTTAAAAACCGAAAACCAATTCAAATCAATTGTCCAAATCGAAAGAAAATGTCTCAAATTCACTCGATCTTCGTGTACAACGAACTTGGTTCACCAACGTGTTTAATTGAATTCGTCTTTGGTAATATTAGTCTATTACTTTTTCCTAAAGGTAATTTTCTAATTTACTCTATAACGTATCTCAAATTATCACATATACTTATCTCCATACATCAAAAATTTTGGCGCCGCTGCCGGGGATCTTGTGTACGATTCGCTTTTGTGGAGATTTGTTGATCGTTGATTTGAAGACCCTTTCCGTCCTCGGAAAGTTTTGTTATTTTCTTATTTTATAGTATGTATCGTTTTTATGAAAAATACCAAAAATAATCTTCTTAATCCTCTATCATGTTTAATTCTTTTTCTCCTCACCCTCTAAATTTTAATTCTTCCATGAATTCCTTCGTCGATTGTGATGGGTGTGGAGAACCGTTATATGGTTTTTTACCATGTCGGTGGTGTACATGTGAGCGTTGTGCAAATGACTTACGTCACGATTTACAAGTTGGATTCTGTCCTTCTTGTGATGATATTACTTCATGTGGAAATCCGAATTTTTCGAATAATTCTCTCGATTTCAAGCCACCTCCACACCCCACATATGAGACACCCTCGTGTGAGTTTTGTGGAAATAATTCTCATTTTGGTGATGATTGTTCGCATCGATTCTCGCTTAATTACGAGCAAGAACCGAGCTAGAATCAAAACTTTAATGATAATTCTTATCCACAAGATTTACCGAGTTTATCACAACAATATCTTTGTTGTGAGTATTGTGGAGGTCCTCACGAGAGTTTTTGTTGTCAACCGATGGATCAAAATTTTTATGAGCCTAATCCTTGCTATAATTTGATTCCTTCCGGTTTTGACCAATCTCCACAATTTTCTTTCGGTATTGAACGACTTGAAACAATGTTCCAACAAATAACGAATCAAAGAAATGTTGAAGTTGTTGAAAAAAGTATTCAAGATTTGTTAGTTGAAAAGAGACAAATTAATCAAGAGATTAATGACATTACAAATGAATTAGGAAGTCGACGATTTCATGGAGAAGTAATTGATGAGGGATTTAAACGAGATTGTGAACTTAAGATTAGACAACTTTCGCAAGATTATAATGGTTTAAGCATTGAGATTCGAAAGAAAGAAAAAATTCAAGCGGAAGCAAAATCTCTTGCTAATCGTGAACTCGAGCGTTCTCTTCTTTTGGATGATGACGAGGATAGTGCTATTTCTTTGCGAGATCTTATTGCTCTTCATCCTTTGTCTAGTGCTATTGTGCTTCCTTTTCGTATCTTGCCGGCTATTGAGCCCGAGGATTCTCCCATCCTAGATGATGAGGAAATCTCTCATGACATCACCACTCCTATTCATGATTCTTCCACCGTGGAACCCGAAAATTCTCTAAGCAAGGGGGACGAGCATATTAGCACTATTCTTGTCCAAAACCCAAGAGAGTTTGACGGTATTTCCAATGAGATGTGTGATTTGCCACATTGTGATGACTCGAATTCTTCCATTCACTTTGATATTTTCTTCAATTCTAATGATGAAAATTGTGATGGAAATGAAGATTTTGAGGATGATTCTACTTCTAGTGAATTTTCTAATGAGGATTTCTCCGATGAACTTTCTTATAAAGATGATATTCACGATTCGGATTTTGAGGGGTTTCTTAATGAACCCGCTCTTCTTCACCCATTTCCACCGGGAAATGAGGATGATAGTGATCCGATTTTTGAGAGGTTCACTTTTGAACTTGCTCCTTTAGACCCGTATCCACCGGGAAATGAGGTTGATTTGACTATTTCGATCCTTGAGAAGTTCTCCGATGAACTTACTCATTTAGATGTGGAAGACGTGGTTCTTCGTGAAAAATTATCCAACGTCTATCTTCTCATTTCTAGGATCGAGGCTTTGAATTCTAAGCCTAATGCCAAGTCTTTCTCTCCATCTCCTATTCCCGTGAAGGATAGTGATCCGCTTATGGAGGAGATTGACACTTTTCTTGCTTCTCATGATTCGATACCACCGGGTGTTGATGAACTCGACCCGGAGGGGGACGCTCTCTTCTTAGAGAATTTACTTGATGATGATTTCGTCCCAAGTCCTCCTCCCACCCACTTTGACCTTAATGTGCGGGTTTTTCATGTGTCTCATATTGAGTACCATAATCCTATTGATCACATTCCTAAGGGTGAAATGGTCGTTAAAGCTAAGAATGTTGATTCCACTATGGATGAGATTTTTACCCCACCATTACCATGTGCTTTATATGATCTTGGATTAGCATGGGGGACGACACCGTGTTATCCCTTTCCTTTCTCCACCGAGGACGAGGTATTCGACCCCGGAATCGTTGATTTAGGGAAATCTCGGCCTTTCACCGATGCAATAATTGAAAGACTTTTTGATCATCTTGGTGCGAGTTTATCTCGGGGAGCATGCTACATCCATACCATTATTTGTGACTACCATCTCTTATTAGAGATTTGTGTTGGAGTTTTATCCTTTCGTTTGTCATCCGACAACGAGGATGTAATCTTTGACCCCGGTATCGTGCTTTATGTTGGACTTTATTCCATTATGCCGGTTTTCACCATTTTCCTTAAGGACTAATGAATGCGGGGATCGAGTCGAGCTCATGACCCGGTGAACAAAAACGAGGTGCCTTGTGGGGGAGTCCCATACATTCTATCTTCTTTCTATTTTCTAACAACTAATAAGGCTTGATCTTTCAAGCTCGTGCTCGTGTTTTGTTGTGTTGTGATCTTAGGTATGACCCTAATATTTGAAGACTCTCGTGTTCGGTTTTTTCCGGTCCACTTGATCTTCCATTCTTTGAATGCCAAAAAGGGGCACACTTTCTATCCCTTGATTTTTATCGACTAACGTTTTTCTTGAGAACGGCTTATAGATTTACGTGCTCTTTCCATGCTAGGAATTTGCATTAGACTCTTCGTGTTTTAGCAAGGGGGTGTTACTCTTGAGCTAAGAAACATTGAGGACAATGTCTGGTTTTAGCATGGGGGAGTCAATCGATATAATCGCTTGCAATTGCTTTTGTCGTGTCTAAACGTATTATTTTTCTCATTTTTCAATAAAATTTTAAATTTTTAGTGTTATTTTTAAGTTTTAATAAATAAAATAAGTGTTTTTGACACGAATGTAGGCTTTCCGTTGGTGAAAATAAGAATAGTTTTTGACTCGACTCGGTTTTTAACCTTAGCTTTTCCTTATCGTATTTGAATTAAGTTTTGCTAGGCTTTTATATAGGGAGCTTTAAAACGCGAAAGTCTTAATTCATACGAGTTAAGAACAAGAACTTTTCGTAAGTTCCTATAATTGATCCTAGAAAGTCGTTTATCAAGGGAACTTTAAAACGGAAATTCTAAAACTTGAAAAAGTATAAGAAGATGCAAGATCCTATAGATGACTTGAAAACCCAAAACTTTGATTTAATAGGCTAAGTATCCATTGATTTCACATTTTTGAAATTTTACAATATGGAGAACAAGAGATGATAAAGCCAATTATAAGTTTGGTATTCTTTCGGGAATTTATGTGAGTTAATTATAAGCCTATTTTCCCATCGCTTGTTAATAAATTTATCTGCAATAAATAAGGTTGTACGATTTGAAAAGTTACTTAGCTTCTAGCCCAAGATCGTTTAAAAGTTGCTCGGTATGGATTAGAGTTCATAGCCAAGGCATAACTTATTGAAGCGGGATGCGAAGATTGGCGAGTCCAAAGAGGTCCTAACAAGACATGAGGGCTATATTTTATTGCTAAAGATCTCAAGTGATGTGAAGAATCATTTATCAAAAATCAATATGAAGGATCGAGACACACGACGAAAAGCAAATACTCCCCAAAAGTCATGGAGAAGTCTATCCAAAAAGGCCCTAACAAGGTATGAGGATAAATGAAGCTAAGTCTAAAAAGGAGGCGGATCGTTGTATATCAAAATCCCAAATAAAGATTGGAGAAAAATGAAGAAGTCGTGGTCCAAGTATGAATCTCTCAAAACTTCAAGTGAAGAAATTCCTATATGAAGAGAAGACCATTATTTCATGAACGACTCTCAAGGTTTGAAGTATGAAGTCACTGCCAAATATCAGTCCGAGAAAGATCTCAAATCGCGAAGCAAGTTATGCCAAGATATGAACTTTATGAGGTCCCGAGAAGCAGTCTTAAAAGATTTTGTCCTTTAGCTAACTATTGATTAAATCGTTCACTTTATTTTCGGCCTAATAAGTTATCGAAATAAGTCAACAATGCATCCTCGTGATCATTCAAGACAACAATAAAATATAAGAGATACACCTAGGAATAAGGGAGTCTAAATGAATAATTGACCCACATGAGTTCGTGTTAGTTTGCTAACTTATAATAACAATGATCTTGTTTTTGCACTTGGCATGAAAAAGTGAAAAGTCGGGGACGATGAATCTATTTGAGTTTTATGATCCTTAAAGTTATTTTTCAAATAATGAAAGCAATACATTATGTCTTTTCAAAATAAAAGTTAAAAAAGTTGAATAATGGTGTAGTTAGTGTTTTATTTTATCATTGCGTGAGGACACTGCAATAGTTTAGCATGGGGGATTTTGATATGAGTGTAATTACTCATATCATTTGTATCATAAAACGAACGATAAATGCTTAAAACCTTTGAAAACGGCCTTGTATATGCTTGTTTTGTTCGTTTCGTGTGTGTAGGTACCAAGTTCACAAAAACCGGTGAAACCGACACGATATTTGAAGGATTTTGTCAAAAGTCAAACGATGAATCAATTTTAAGATGGGATTCGAGTTTTATCAAAGTTATTGGGCCTTGGTGGGACCCACGTGTGTGTATTGGGCTCAAAAGCCCAATATTGGAGTTTAAAAAGTTATTATTTGATACGAGCCCAAATGGAAGCCCATTTCGCAAAAAAGAAACAGATGGAAGTGATAAACCAAATTGGGTCTAATTTCAAAGGCCAAGCCCAAATAAGAAAAGAGATACGGTTTGAAAGTTTATATAAACTTTTGAGTCAATATTTTTGGTCAAAGAAAACAAAAACAAAGAATATACGGAAGAAAAAAAAAAGAAACAAGAAAGTGAATTGGGAAAAAGACGCAGCCAAAGAACACCACTCAACCCCTAGCATTTGGGGGTTTCAAATTCACAAGAAATTGAAGCACACGCGCTTTAATTAAAGGCCTATTATATCGGAATGGAGAAGATGGCATTCTAAGATCACACGTGACATCAAGCTTCGTCATTCCTTGATTCTTATTGGCCAGTCCACCTGCCATATTAAAGAGAACCAATAAAATCCCTCCACTTCAGCAAGAAACTAGCACACCTTGTGCCACGGTGGCAATCCGTGTGCACAAGGGTGTATCTCAACCATTGGATCGAAACAACCAAGAGAGAGAAGAAGATAAAGATGATCGAAGGATCAAGATCAACGCATCACCAACAACCCATCCCTCTTTTTAGCTATAAAACCCCCATCCCAAAATCAGTATGAGTATCCCTTTTTCTTTCCTAGTTATAATGTTAGTTTTTAGCTCTTAGTTAGATAATTGTATTTCCTTTTCAGTAAAATTGTAATATCTGCTTTGATTTTAATAAATTTTCGAGTTCAGTGATATATTTTTATTCTTGCAATTTGTTTTTGTTATAATTAATATTATTTTTGAAATAATATGTTTGCAATCAAATCTATGAACTGATATTATAAATGGTAAAGTAGTCATATTAGATTCTTTATAGCTTATATGATTATTGTGATTGAATGAGGGATAAAACGCTTAATCCCACTGATTGAGCTCAAAAACAGGGGAAAACTTCTTTTGATCGTGTTTGATGATGAATTTATGGCGAGGTTTTAGTGTCGAGGGTCGACAGTATGATAGATTAGGATTAAATAATTTGTGGTGTAGTCCGTGGCTCGTCAGCTACGGGCGCAAAGAATACTCTATCGAGCAAATAATATCGGCTTTCGTTTTAGTAGAAAGTCAAGGTACACAGGTTCTAGAGTTTACTTTTTGTCTTAGCATAGTTATATTTGATTATTGTGGCTTTTAATTAGCATTTGGATCTGATCTTTGTTATGAGGTGCGATATTAGTTTTGGTAGATATTCCACGGTATTGTAGTTTTTGAATTACTATTGTCATCAATATTATTGTTGCTTATATCTTTGTTTGTGTAACATGGTTGTTGTGTTTTTTATCGAACCTATGATTGCTGAGTTTTTGGGAGTGTTGAATTGCGGAGTTTGTTGTTTATATTTAAACGATAAATCTGTTTAAGCGTAGAGGATTAATAGTTTTTATTTTTAAGTTTTAATAAATCTGTTTTTTTAGATGAACTGCTATGATGTCATTTTCTGTTATTTTGATTTGTATTGTAATATTGTTCGTTATAGATACTGTTTGCAGTCATTTTGATATTCTGCTTATGATTTTGTGCTAAAAAATGCTTTTGTTGATGCAAATTAATGAATCTATTGCATTAAGCTGTTCTTACGGTATTGTTTTGTGTTAGTTATAGGTAACTGCTGTAGATGTACTGATTTAGCATAAACGATTGATGCGATTTTGGTTTCAGTTTGTATTAGCTGATTAATGCATGATAGCGGATTTAAGTTTGATGTTATGAACTTTGATAGAAAATTTGCCTGCGTTCGTTAGACTGTTGCTCTAGTCAGATTTTCATGGCTGTGATTGATGAGTTTGTGTTGATCCGCAATTATTGTCCAATTTATGCTTGCTGCCATATAGTCTTGTTACGTTGTTTTTTTTAACCATACTGAATATCACTAGATGCCGAACCTGTTGATGCAGTTGTGTGATATTGTGTTGTATGGTTAGATTATTGATTTATAGCTTTAGTAACTGCTTAAGTAAATTCATTTTCTACGGAATTTGTTATTATTAGATTTGATAATTGTATGTGATTTTAAAGTAATTCCTGATTGTTGTATGATTAAGTAGCATTCTGGTCTAGAATTTGATAGGCAGTGTGTTAGTCTTTGAATTGCTATTTTAGTTTGTGCTGCACGATTGATTTAGTCCTCTTCTGATTTATCTTCGAACTGAATTTAGTGATTTAATGTATTGCTGGTTTTAGTTATCTGTGTAGTATGTGGTTTGCTGATATAGTAGTGCTCGAATCCATGTCTGCGTCTTATGTGTTTGGAGTTCATTGTTACTGCTAGTTACGTTGTTTTTGCTTGAATTTAGGGTGTGTGAATTTGTTGATTTTCGTTGGTTAGTCCTGCTTTTGAATGATGGATTAGTTCTAGAATTTTGATGATAAGAGACTTCCATTACGGGTTAGTTTAATCGTTGTTCATTGCTCAATTTTACTTGACCTCATAGTTCTCTTGGTAAAATATTAGATTTGAGTTGCTGTGTAGTGCTGTGCATTCAGTTTGCTAGATTCAAAACTAGCAATATCCCTCTATATTGTGTACTTAGTTGCTGTTGGTTTGAGCTGATTTTTCCTTTCGAGATTAGCATTGTTTAGTAGTTACTGTGGTTGATTTAGATGTTGCCGTATATCTGAGTTGTCTGATTTTATTTGGAGATATAGCTATTATGTTGGATTAATGATTTTGATTTGCTGGTTTAACTTAATTTGTGGTTTATTCGGTTTACTGTGTTATTAATTCTGTTATCTATCTTGTTGTATCACTGAGTGTTTCCTAACATACATTCTGTTCCAAAAATAATTCTCACAAAAAAGGGTCCTCAATGGGATTCGAACCTGTGACCTCTTGGTCACAGGCCCAACGCCTTAGCCATCTAATCTAGGCTTTTCTTTTGTATCTTTATACTGTTTGTTTAACTAATATTGCTTAATTAATTTAGGCTGACAGTTTTAAATAATTTTTAATACAAGTTTTTTCATTTTATTTTATTTTAATTTAGAGTTTTATAAAATTTACTTTTATGAATTTAAAAAAAAATTAAAAAAATAAAAAAATATATATATATTAATAAACAAAAGTTTTATTAAGTTTAGAAGTTTAGTTAATTTTAAATAATAAGTTTTTCTTTTAAATAAGTAGATTTTAAATTAATTTAGTTTTTTTACTTAAATAGTTTTTTTTAGACAATAGACTCTTGTTTAATAAAAAGTTAAAGTAGAATTTAAATAGATTTAATTAGTATTTAGATTTAAAATAGTTTTTAAATTAGTTAAAATTTATTCTTTAAATAATTTTATAGGTTAAGACTTTTAATTAATTTTAATTAGTTTTAAAAAAGTTTTAATTTTACTTAATTGTTTTTTTAGATAAATAATTCGGGTTACGATTCATGCATTTTAGGTTAATTTTAAATAGTTTAAAATTTGTAGACTTTAATTTTAGTTTAAAAACCGAAAACCAATTCAAATCAATTGTTCAAATCGAAACAAAACGGCTCAAATTCACTCGATCTTCGTGTACAACGAACTTGGTTCACCAACGTGTTAAATTGAATTCGTCTTTGGTAATATTAGTCTATTACTTTTTCGTAAAGGTAATTTTCTAATTTACCCTATAACGTATCTCAAATTATCACATATACTATCAACGACACATCAGCGTTCCGCCGACCTGGACAAGAAACGATTTAAAGCTGCCAACTATCCACTGAGATATTGCATTTCTTTCAATGTCTTTGACCGCATCTCTGAGATGGCCTTTGTCTTTTTAGGGTTATCTCGAATTCCTTCTGAAGTCACCATATACCCCAGAAACTTGCATTCCTCAACCCCAAAGGAGCATATCTTTGGATTCAGCTTCATGTTAATCTTTCGTAGGTTGTCAAAAGTTTCTTTGATGTGTTCGATCATTTTTTCCTCAGTTTTGCTTTTGATCATCAAATCATCCACATAGGCTTCTAAGTTTGTCCCCATTTGTGATCGAAATGCGAAGTCCACTAGCCGCTGGTATGTGGCTCCGGCATTCTTGAGCCCAAAAGGCATCTTGGTATAACAGAAGGTTCCTTCATCCGTATAGAAAGCCGTTTTTTCCTCGTTTTCATTGTCCATGAGTACTTGATGCTATCCTTTATACGCATCGAGGAAACAATTGAACTTGAAACCTATCACCAAGTTGATCTTCACATCGATGTCGGGCAAAGGATAGTAATCTTTATGGCATGCAGAGTTGAGATTCTTAAAATCAATACACATCCACCAATCACCATCCGACTTCTTTGCGAGGACAGGGTTTGATATCCAAGTAGGATATCGGATCGATCTTACGATTCCAGCCTTCATCAAGTCCACAACATCCCCTTGTACGGCCCGGCTTTTTTCCTCGCCTAAAGTTCTTCTTGTTGATGCAAAAGTTGGTTGATCCTTGCTAGACCCGAATTAGGCTTAATTCGGGTTGGCTGGGTACCGGCTCCTGCACCAAGTGAATCGTCTGGTTGGGATCCTGCACACTAAACAACACGCGTTAAGCTTACCGTGGGAAGGTTTCCCACGATTAGACTCCGGCGTGAGAGTAAGTAATCGATTTAGGGTTATATGTGAGTTTAGAGAGAATTGTGATACCTCTGAGGAACCCTTGGGGGTTCCTTTTATAGGCAGTGAAACCCCAGTGGGCTTTCACTGACCCTTCGGCCCCAAGGAAAAGATAAGCACCAGAATTAGAATGATTGTTATCTTCTAATTCTGGCAATGAATATCTCTTCGTATTAGGATTAAGATATGCTTAGACAGAATATTATTCTGTCTGATCTTATGTCGGCCGCCTTGGGCCGTGGGCCGCACACATGTGCGAGCACTGTTCACTCAAGCCCATAAGCCTGAGTGATATTTATCCACCCATTTACGATGGGCCGGATACGGGTAGTACCCGTGGGCCGGGCTCATGACCCGGTTTGGGGACTATACGTCATCATGTCCCCCCAGTCTAGTTGTTACAGCCGTAGGCGTAACCTCTAGACTATCAAGCTGCCCTCCGGTCTTACCAAGAAAGGCCTAAGAAATGATAATGGAAATTTAGTTCCGGCCGCACGTGGCAACCGGTCGTATAAATATCCCTTAGTGAATACTACCGCAGCCGCGCGCGATGGCCGAGACAAATTAAATGCAACATTTAATATGGTCTTACGTAAGAGCCGCATAACCCGACAAGAATCCAGTCGCATTAATGATATGCAACAATCCAGTCGTATATCTGCAAAAGGTGCATGATTACTGACCAGCCTCGAGCCACACGAAACTGTTTAAGAAATGACCCGTGGGTCCCCTACTGACGTTACAGAAATGTCAGAAATCCTATCCATTGGATAGGAAATGTGACTGACACGTGTCAAGAATCCATGGCACCTCGGAAACCGAAGCCACCCTATATAAGGGTGAGCATGCGTGTATGTTACACACACAATTCATTCATCCCCCCGCCATTGTTAATCTTCAAGCTTTTCCTTCACAACTATTGCCTTCATTTCCACGGACATCCATCACCGCAGGTTAGATCACCACGCCCTTAAAAACCTTTTCATAAATTATGGTTAAGGATAACCCCCTCATCACGGACGTCCTGAATGTGATGTCGGGAGAAAAATACCTCGACTTCCTGTCGAAGTACTATGTGCCTGAAAGCGTACACCCCACCTTTCCGGGTGATGGTGAAGCTATTACGGACGCACCGGCGGGGAAAATAGGCATATACACACGCCTATTTGACTCAGCCAACTACCGTATTCCGCTATCGAAGTTCTTAGTAGATCTTCTCCTGTACTATGACTTTCATATCACCCAGCTCCACTGTATAGGGGCGTGTAAGATCAACCAGTTTGAGATTACATGCCACACCTGTAGGGTAACCCCCACCGTTAACCTGTTTAGGGCTTTCTATTTTCCACAGTTGGTGAACGGGTGGTTGTCGTTCAAGAAACGTCCCGGCAATTCCCCGATGACATATAGGAAACCCCTTGACTCCCTGAAGAATTGGTACGACCATTACTTCTTTGTAGATGAGAAGGTATTCCCCACCCCCTTTGTACTTAAAACCAAAGCCCCACGAGATTATCCGCCCAAGCCTAAAGACTATAATAGCCGGGACCTGAAAATACTAGATACCCACCGCACGGAATTTCATAGAGGGTTGCCGGAGAACTTCCTGTGCTTGGTAGGAATAAGCCGTCGTTACTTTGGGAGGGATGACTTGTATCCGTGCTTCTTAACGGAGCAAGGCGAGGGTAGGTTATATATACCTTGTATATCCAATATGTCGCGTATATTTAAAATGTTACTAACCCACATACTTCTTCAATCATTTGCAGAGATGAACCTTCACGGATTGATTCGCCAAGGCGACCCCATGAAGGTGAGGGAAGGATTCCGGCCGTTGAAGCCGAATGAGCTCCCTTTGCTGGAAGCATTGGCCGACCGTACTATTCCATTGGAGGAGACAACCGAACCCAGGTCGGACGAGGAGGAACCTGTTATCGAAAAATCCCCATTGGATTTTCATAACGAAGATGGTGACGACCCATTGTTGGAGGGAGGCACCATTAACCAGGAGGAGGAGCGCGACCTGAATGAAGACACTACGCAAGCTTCCGGATCCTCCACACGTACTTCAAAAAAGAGGAAGACAACCAGGCGTGTGGCAAAAAAGATTGGGGAGGATGCCGGGGTTGCGAATGCTCCTCCCAAGAAGTTGCGACAAGACCATCCTCAATATCAGGGGGATGGCAACACCATGTCTGGTCAGGCCGACCCTACCCCGACCATGGAAGGGCCCGTTCTTCGTGTCGCTCCAGTGAACGCCGTAGCCCCTACCGGCCCAGATCCTACTACTGGCACCTCGTAAGTACCCATCCCGATGATGATTTGTATCCTCGCATGATATATGTAGACTAAAAAAGTTATCTTGTTTTTTTTTAATCACAGGGTAAATCCAGCGGTCGCAACTCAAGGAAAAGAGGTGGGGAGAAATCCATCCCCCGCGGTTACTAACAATCCTCCTTCCCCCACCCATGCCAAGGAACCGTGCCACGAAGGGCCAGAGGAGAGCTTGCGTCTAGCTTGGAACCTATCAAGCTTGACACGGCTAGAAGCCGAATCAGAGTGCTCGGAGTTCATTGAACACATCACTCCGCCCGTCCTCGCACAGGATTTGGATGAGCTGGACCATGAGGCTTTAATCGAGCAGTTTGATGTGTCATCTGCACATCAGGTCACGGTGGGTGCCGCGCTGAGACGCAGACTGATCAAGGCCCTCACCAATGTGAGCCGTGCCGACAAAAGGATCGCCCGCCGGGAGGCTTTGGTTGTGAAGAGCGAGAAGACCATCGCGTCTTTGCAAGCGGCGTTGTTGACTGCTGAGGCGACGGTGAAGGAGCAGGCACTCCATGCCGAGACAAGAGAGAAGCGTATCGCTGAATTGGAGGCCCTTGTAGTCGCATCAAATGAGAAGGTAATCTTCCAAACATGTTGCTCATATATTTCTACTCCTTGTGTGTATGTAGCCCAAAAATATATTCGTACACTAACTCCCAATCTTATACGCAGGTGTCTGCGGCTGAGGCAGCTACCAAGGCGGTGACCGTGCAATCCTTCAGCATTGCTCAGGAGCGCGACGCACTGAAGGAGGAATTGAAGCAAGCTCAAAGCAACTTTGAAAATCACGTTGTCGCTGCTGATGAAGAGTTGAGTCGGGTGGTCGCCAGCTGTGTGGAGAGAGTATGCCCCCCCCCCTACTGAGTGCGACAGCTGGCCGTAGATGGATTATCGGGCAAGGGATGCGGCTTGCCGTAAGCGGGGCTCTTAACGCTCCACACCTATTGCAAGCCTTTGCTGGGGTTGTATCTGACGGGATCGACCGTGGTAGGCATGAAGGCATGATCCAAGCTGCGGAAATGATCACCAAAGGTGAGGATATCACCCGGCATCCGTATCACAACCTCTCCGCAGCGGGGAAGATGACTGCGTCCATGGACGCCTTGGCCAACCTTCAACACCCACTTCTGGACGAGCTTGAAGCCTTGAAAGACGCTCCCAACGAAATAATAATGTCTCGGCTGAGTGCTAACCCAACCCCTTTGACGCTGGCTACCTATGACTGTATATCCAAAGCTGTGTCAGGTGAGAAGCCGCTTGATGAAGCTTTAGACACTCTTGCCGTCAAAGTTCAGAACGGGAAAGATGCTCGCGGGGAGGCTCTCCGTGTTTTGATTGAGGAAGGAAAGAAGGATCTAGAAGAATTCCTCCCCCCATGTAACTTGTATGTTTGTAGACATTTGTATTTATATTCGTCCGTGTATGTACACGGCTAAGACATGCATGTAATAACTTGTCTTTTTATTTTAGAAGTCCGTGTCAACCACGGCCATTTTGTTTGTTTAATTTTTAAACTTGTGTATCTCATTGCAATCCAATGTCGCGTGACATATCACGTCTTACATACAAGTCCAATTTACTAGACATGCGACGTGCGTCTTTATTATGCGGATCACCGTATGGCTATAGCATATGAAACTTACCCCAACGTCTTGTGAGTAAGGTGTCTAGTAAGGATACGTGATCCGTGCGGCTGGGGTTGCATCCCTCTTACGCGGCAAGTTGAATTAGTAGGTTCACTTAATCCTCTTACCCCACCTGGAGGCGTATGGTACATGTACGGTATTTTGAGAGAATGCATACGAAAGAAACATGGCATATTATAACACAAGTAAAATTCATACGGCTAACAAAGAATCTGACAAAGAGGAAAATAATTTGCACGAAACAGGCCGTGGAACTAGCTAGGCACCACGGCGTTTTATTAGAACGTTTACATTTTTTTTTTTCGAATAATAACGACAAGTCCTAAAACAAAAGTTCATAAAGGAAACTTAAACAAACATAAGAAAAACAAATAAGACAAATAACCCGCATGGTTCTTTATTAAGACCGCCTATAGCGAAGTGTCCACGCGGGAGCCGTAGCTTTCAAAGATAGCACCTTTTTAGATTGGCGATGTTCCATGTGCGCTCTAGGTCGCGGCCATCCATATCGCGTAACTTGTACGCGCCTCGTCCCAAGGTTTCAGTGACTTCATACGGTCCTTCCCATTTAGGGCCCAGTTTTCCTGTATTTTCCACTCGACTTGCTTCGTTAGCACGATAGACGTAGTCTCCCGGTCGAAAAGAAACACCCTTGACCTTGGCGTCGTAATAAGCCTTCATTTTAGCCTTGGACTTATCTTCATTGATGGCTGCTATTTCCCTTTTCTCTTCCAACAGATCTAGGTTGATTCGCAGTTGTTCATCGTTTGTGACGGCATTAACCTCCGCCGTGCGGATGGTAGGCATCCCTATTTCTGCTGGTATAACGGCTTCAGTGCCGTAAGCCAATGCAAACGGAGTATCTCCGTTAGCTGTTTTTATCATGGTTCTATGTGCCCATAGCACGTGTGACAACTCGTCAACCCATTTGCCCTGCCGCTCATCCAGCCGCGCCTTGATTCCGTTTCCCAAGCTCCTATTTGCTCGTTCAACAAGGCCGTTCGTTTGTGGATGTTTAACAGATGCGAAGCGCCGTTTGATGTTCAACGATGCGCACCAGTCCTTAAATGGGTTGTCCGTGAACTGCTTTCCGTTGTCCGATATAATTTCTCCTGGTAGACCGAAACGGCATACGATGTGTTCCCACACAAACTTCTTGACCTGCTTGCCCGTGATAGATTTTACTGCCTTGGCTTCTATCCACCGTGTAAAGTAATCCATTGCAACAATCAAGAATTTAACCCCTCCCGCAGCTACAGGAAATGGTCCTGCAATGTCAATTCCCCACTTGTAAAATGGCCATGGGGACGTGATAGGTGTAAGCTCCTGCTGCGGGTGCCGCGGTACTGGCCTATGCACTTGGCAATCATTGCACCTGCGGATCATGTCGCGCGCGTCTCTGTGCATAGTGGGCCAATAGTATCCTGTTCGTAAGGCTCGGGCTACCACGGATCGTGGGCCTGCATGCATGCCGCACAACCCTTCGTGTATGTCACTGATCACGTAGGCCGCCTGGCGTGGTCCAACACACCGCAGCCACGGCTGCAAGAAAGAGCGTTTGTAAAGGATGCCTTCCCGGAGTTCGAAATGTTGTGACTTCCTTTTAACGCGCCTTGCTGCTTTTTCCTCATCTGGAAGGGTTTCACTAGTCAAATAGTTGATGATTGGGGTCATCCACGTAGGTCCCTCCTCTTCAACTATAGCAGTCACTTCCCCTTCCGTGATAGACTTCTCCTTGAGTATTTCCACCAAAACCTGTTTAGACAAGTGGGCGAAGCTTGTGGATGCGATTTTACTGAGGGCGTCTGCTTTCTTGTTCTCGCCCCTTGGCACCTGCTTGATGGAAAACTTACTGAAAGTTGCGATTAAAGTCTTGACTTTTTCCAAATACCTGACCATGTTGTCCTCCTTAGCCACATACCCACCTAGAATATGGTTCGCGACAAGCCGTGAGTCCACGTAGGCCTCAAGGTTGCGGACTCCCATTCTAGCGGCGATTTTTAAACCCGCAATTAATGCTTCATATTCCGCTTCGTTATTGGTGGCCGTGAACTCGAAACGGAGGGCGTACGTGAATTCCATTCCTTCTGGATTTGTGAGGATGAGGCCTGCCCCGGACCCGTCTGTGCATGAGGATCCGTCCGTGAATAGCACCCAAGGTTCCGCTGGGACCTCCTCTTGCTTAATGATTGGTTCTTCCTCATCCGGCTTTTCGATCAGGAAATCTGCCAAGATCTGGCCTTTAACAGCCGTCCTTGGTCTGTAAGATATGTTATGCCCTCCCAGTAGGATGCTCCACTTTTCTAGTCTCCCTGCCACGTCTGGTCTAGATATAACCTGCTTGATTGGCTGATCCGTAATCACGACAATCGGGTGCGCCTGAAAGTACCGGCGCAGCCGCTTTGTAGCAAATACTAGTGCTAGCACCAATTTTTCCATGGGGGAATAGTTCAGCTCCGCTCCTTGTAATGTTCTACTTATAAAGTAGACCGGGGTCTGTATTGTGTCTCTATCCGTCATCAGTACCGCGCTTATTGCGCCATGGGTAGCCGAGAGATACATAACAAGTTCCTCCTTTGGGCGGGGAGCTACCAACATGGGGAGAGATGCGAGATGCTGCTTGAGTTGGCCAAAGGCTTCCTCAGCTTCCTTCGTCCAACGGAAGTCTCCCTTTCTAATACACTTCTTGAGTGTCTTAAATAAGGGCAATGACTTCTCTGCGGATTTGGATAGAAATCTATTTAGTCCGGCTAACTTCCCATTCAGGGACTGCACCTCCTTCCGTGTCTGCGGGGACGGTAGCCGTATCACTGCGTCCGTCTTCTCTGGACAAGGTTTGATGCCGTTTGGGTCAATCAGATATCCCAAGAACATTCCTTCTGTTGCACCAAACGTACATTTCTTTGGATTTAACTTCATATTAATCCTTCTCAGCGTGTCGAATGTCTCCTGGACATCCCGGAGGAGTGCCTCCTCCGTGTGGCTTTTTATCACCAAGTCATCGACATATACTTCCAAGTTGCGTCCTATTTGTGATTCGAAAGCTTTATCCACCAACCGCTGATACGTAGCGCCGGCGTTCTTTAATCCAAACGGCATTTTCGTATAGCAATATACGCCCTGGCTTGTGTGGAACGCCGTTTTTTCTTCATCCTCCTCTGCCATCTGGATTTGGTGGTACCCTTTATATGCATCCAAGAAGCATTTGAAAGGATATCCACACAAGGATTCTACTTTCCAATCGATTTCTGGTAGCGGGTAACAGTCCTGTGGGCAGGCTTTGTTCAGGTCCGTGAAATCCACGCACATGCACCAACTTCCGTCATGTTTCTTGACCATTACTGGATTGGATAACCACTCGTGGTAGTATACCTCGCGCATAATGCCTGCGTCCACCAGTTTCCGCACTTCCTCCAATATAACTTGACTTCTCTCGGGCGCCTGGCCGCGCTTCTTTTGCTTGATGGGTTGGTACCCTTGGCGGATCTGGAGCTTATGCTCTGCTATCGTACGTGGCACACCCGTCATATGTTTTGGTTCCCATGCGAATATGTCCAGGTTTGCACTTAAAAGTGCACACATGGCCCTTTTGTCGCTATCTGAGAGTGCCCCTCCTATGGATACCTCCTGTTCTGGGTAGTCAGGGTGAATGGCCACCTTCCAATTGGGTGGTGGTGCTCCATCCTTGGGTGGTACAGGTGGTGCCGGTGTTGTCACAGTGTGACACTCGGATGTCGGCACGACTGTGTTATAAATAGTAACGATTCCCCCATCAACGGGGAACTTAATCATTCCGTGTGCCGTAGAGGGTACTGCCCGGATAGCCAAAATGCCTAGTCTCCCTGTGATTCCATTATAAGGGGAGTGTGAACGTATCACCATGAAGTTCATCCACGTTGTAGTGGAATGTTCCTCATTCCCAATGGTGACAAGCAAGCGCAACTGCCCTATTGGCCAGATAGTATCTCCACTAAAACCAGTAAGCGGCGACGTGGCCGGTACTAATTGGCTTCTTATCTCTGGGCATAACTGCACAAAGCAGTGTTCATACAACACCTCTGCTGACGACCCTCCATCCACATACATGCGACGAACATTGTGTGTTCCAATGCTTATCTCAATAGTGAGAGGCGCATCAACCACGTCGCTTGCTGTAATGAGAGGGAATGAGATTTCCTTGCCGCGTGAAAATTTTTGGCCAATTTTCTGTCTCGTGCGGCGCTGCCTGGATTGGATCATGTATATGGTAGAAGGCTTGTCCTTTTGGGGATCCTTCTTATCATACTTCTTGTTGTTGTCCTTTCCGTCTTTCCAATCCTTAACTAGGTGCTTGAGTTTGCCTGATTTGATTAGCGACTCGATATGCTTCTTCAGCTGGATACACTCCTCCGTGCCGTGTCCTTTGTCATTATGGAACTCGCAGAAGCGACTTCCCTGCCGACGTTCCGGGGGTGTGGTCATTGGGGGAGGTCTTGGAAAATTCGCCCCTTCAGTCAACAAGATCTCCCGGTAGGACATCTTTAGGGGGGTGAACTTGTCGTCCGACCGTCCGCCTTTGCTCTGGCTCTTATAGTCCGAGCCCTTGTTATTGTTCTGGTTGCCTTGACCGCCCGACTGTCTCCGGGATTGGTCATTTGAGCGGTACCCATTTCCTCGGGATGGGTAGGCTGCGGCAACAGCTGTCTCTCCCTCTATGAAATTTCTGACCCTTTCCATGAGGTCATCATATCTCTCTGGACGCTTGTCGTTGAGACGCCTGATCAGTTCTCTGTCTGTTATGGCGTGCATGTAGTCAGAGATTTTCAGGAGCTCTGGCATGGTTCTCGTGCGCGTGCACTCATCATTGAAGCGCTCAGTGAAGGCTTCTGTGGACTCCCCCGGCCGTTGCTTGACAGTTGCCAATGAGACCGGATCCCTATTATACTTCTTCCTTTGAGTATAATTGTTCTCGAACGCAGTGCGTAGTTCCGTGAAACTATCAATGCTCCGTGGGGGAAGTGCCTCGAACCAGTCACGAGCGTTTCCAATCAAGGTTGAATTAAACATTTGGCACCATATAGGCATGGGCCATCGTTCAATTTTAGCCTGAGTATCGAATATTTTGAGGTGATCCACCGGATCGCCGGACCCATCATACGTCTTGATGCATGCCGGCATGCGACGTTTGGTGTCCTCAGAATAATTCCGTATGCGGAGGGTAAAAGGGTCTTCCCTGGGATCCGCCCATGGCCGTGTAAGCCTAGGGTCATCCCATGGTTCACACCACGGACGCGAGAGGTCCTCTGCTTCCGTATCCCGATAGTAGGGGCCACCATAATACTCATCATTGTCTGGTGGCGGAGGCGTGCGCCTAGGCCGGCGGCGCTTGGGTGGATGGTCATCCGAGTCTTCCCCAGACGGATCTGGGGACGGTGGTGGTGCCCGACCTTTTGAATAGGGACCACTTTTCTGAGATGAACCAGGAGCTTCCCTCCCTGTGTTCATCCTATCCCACACACTTGGGCGACGTGTGGTTCTGGTCAGCTCTTGATCTGGCCGTTCGGGGGAGCCATCCGGCCTTTCTCCATCTTGGGACTGCGTTAATTCTTGCATAATGCGATCCCCTATGCGTTCAAACACATTCCGGGGTTGAGGATCTTCCTCAAAGGTTTCCTGCTCCCGAGGCTGAGTCCTCCTTTTTCTCCGATTTCGGGAAGGGGTGGATGGTCCGCTGTCGCCAAAGTTGAGTCGGGCTTGGAGGTTCCTCCCCAGGCTCAATCTTGATGCGATCCCTGGGACGATCCTCTCAAAATTCTGAGTGAGAACTCGAGTGAGCTCATCCTCGCTGAGTGGTTGAGCTTCATGTTCTTCCTCCATTAAGGGTCTACGTGGCTCCTTGTTAGGAGGGGCTGGCGCACTTCCCGGATCGGGGTTGTCCAGGGTTGAAGTGGGCGGGGGTGTCACCGAGATCGTGCTCGTCACCCCTGCGGACTGAAGACCGCTACGGTTACCTGGCCCGCCTGCGAGGCGGCTAGGTGATTGGTTGGGAATAAGAATCCCTTCCCCTGGGGACTTCCGATTCCCAGGATTCACGTTCCTGGGGTTAACTGGCGGATGCCCCTTCGTCATTGAAAAGATCGAGATGAGGTTTTGTTCTAGCTTAGTGTTGAGGTCCCACGGATGGCGCCAACTTGTTGATGCAAAAGTTGGTTGATCCTTGCTAGACCCGAATTAGGCTTAATTCGGGTTGGCTGGGTACCGGCTCCTGCACCAAGTGAATCGTCTGGTTGGGATCCTGCACACTAAACAACACGCGTTAAGCTTACCGTGGGAAGGTTTCCCACGATTAGACTCCGGCGTGAGAGTAAGTAATCGATTTAGGGTTATATGTGAGTTTAGAGAGAATTGTGATACCTCTGAGGAACCCTTGGGGGTTCCTTTTATAGGCAGTGAAACCCCAGTGGGCTTTCACTGACCCTTCGGCCCCAAGGAAAAGATAAGCACCAGAATTAGAATGATTGTTATCTTCTAATTCTGGCAATGAATATCTCTTCGTATTAGGATTAAGATATGCTTAGACAGAATATTATTCTGTCTGATCTTATGTCGGCCGCCTTGGGCCGTGGGCCGCACACATGTGCGAGCACTGTTCACTCAAGCCCATAAGCCTGAGTGATATTTATCCACCCATTTATGATGGGCCGGATACGGGTAGTACCCGTGGGCCGGGCTCATGACCCGGTTTGGGGACTATACGTCATCACTTCTGTTCTGAGCCACCGGGGTTCTTGTTGGATCCACATTGAGTGAGTGTTTGGTAATTATTTTAGGAACCCCCATCATGCACGGCGGTTCCCAAGAAAACACGTCCGTGTTGTTCCTCAATAGGTCTATCAGTTGTAATCGGCATTTTTTTGTGAATAACCTTCCGATTGTTACTAATTGTTCTGGGTATCCGAGATGGACTATGACTTGCTCCATCATTTCTCCTTCCTCCCTTTCATGTTGGTTAAACTTTTCAAACGCAAGCCACTTGTCTAACTCCTTCCCCACGACTGTTGTCTTTTCCCTTTCTATCTTCTGGCCATCCTCGATCACCCTGGACTCAAAGGTTGTTCTTTCTTTTGTCCTTAGCGTAGCGATGCCGCCCAGGGTGGGGAACTTCATTAATGAGTGTATGGTGGAGGGTATGGCCCTCAATTCTTGAATTCCGGTTCGGCCAAGAATGATGTTGTACGGTGATGGAGCCCTGATTACACGCAAAGTCATTGTTGTCTTTCTTGATGTGCCATGTGATCCGAAGGTTACTTGTAAAACCCGCATGCTTTTACCATGAATAGTACCCTTAGTAAACATACGTACATATTAAAACTTTCCTTTTATAGAATGAACACGTGTCAAGATTAGTAATTACAGAACTTATATACGTATTATTATTACAACAAGTATTAAGTACGTGTTAGTACACGATAATTATTATCAATAATAATTATAATCACGAACATGAAATCATGAACGTAAGAATCACGAACATATAATTATGTATTTACGTATATTATTAATACGATTAATATCATTACATACAAGTATTTATAATAACACGAATAATTAATAATAACGTAACACGTAAACACGAACACAAGAACACGTAATAATTAGACACGAGAAAGGCTTCGGGTTTCCCTTGGTGGGCCCTACAAGCCGCGGCACAAGAGGAATAGAGGGGCCCAACCCATTTGATTTTTACTAAATAACAAATAAAGGAAACATTTATTTTCACTTTACATAATTTTACAAAAAAATCAAAAACCCTAATCTCTTTGTCTCTCTCTTTGGCCAGCGGCATCACAACACCACAAGGGTGTTTGTTTGATCTTGATTAAAGAAATTATAGGAGTGTGTTCGTGTAATCATTGTCCATTCATTCCACGTGTTTGGTAATCATTAAACCCTTTTGTTTTTTTTCTCTTTTATTTAATTGTTGAAACATGAACAGGTAATTAAATAAAAACATGGATAAAACATGTCATGGGATCAAGGGGTAAAATTAAGGGTGTTTTCGGTTGGTTGTTTCGGCCGACACACAAACCAAGAGCCCCATGGCTCTCGGTGTGTTCTTGTCACGACCACCAACCGAGATCTATGTCTCGGTGGTGTTGGTGTTTGGTTGACAGCAGGTACAAGGCACCCCGACTTGTGTCGGGGGTGTCCTTGTGGTTTATGGGTCTCGGCGGCAGCAGCCACCACCACCAGCACACAGCCAGTGGCAGTTGTGGGTCAAGCTGGGGGAACCGCAGGCAGCGCAGCAGGGGGCCACCGGCACACAGCCGGTGGGAACCCCTTGTGGTCAGCGGCTAGCCGAGAGCAGGGGAAACAAAGACCACCGGCTTAAGCCGGTGGCAGCATAACAACAACAGGGGCAACCGGCTTAGCCGGTTTGCCACTGTTTTTGGGGGTGTTTGGTTCAGACCAGTTCAAGGGTTTTCACGGGTCCGGTTCACGACATGTTTAATTACATAACACACGAGTTCGATTCATGATTATTTTTACAAGTTTAATTAATTTTACAAGTATATTATTTTTACAAGATAATTAAATTAATTAATACATGACTTATGATTAATTTAATTGAACATGAAACTTAGGTTATTATTATTAAATAATACATGTTTTAACCTAAGCATTTAGTTATTTATTTTACACTATAGTATTTATTAATTTTTAAACATGACATATAATTGATTAATAATCATGACTTAGGTTATATTAATATAGTATTAATACATGTTTTAACCTAAGTATTTTTATACACTTTATCTTAATTAAATCATACTTATATTTAATTAAATCATATAACCTATAGTTTATTTAATTAACAGAATATTATTAATAAACTATAATATAACTACATGACTTATGATATTAATTTAGCTTAATTCTAAATATGGAAACTTTCTAATTCAAGAAACTTACTATTTTTGAAAACTTTCTATTTTTAGAAACTAATCTATTTTAAGCAGTTCATCGATTTTTGGAAACTTTCTATTTTTGGAAACTTTCTATTTTTGGGAACTTTCTATTTTAGGAAACCTGCTATTTTTAGAAAGTTACTTATTATTACATAACAAGTATAATAATACAAGAAATACAAGTAATACTTATTCATAATATGCAGAATACATGATAAACACAACATAACGTTAAAATCAGTAAAAGAAGACATGAACATATAAAACAAGCTAAGACATGATATAAGACCAGTTACGTACTCAATAATCAGAATACTTATACACGTATACTATTTATGTAGCATTAGTGAGATCGGGGTAGGACTCTCTTCCGTTCGTCTTCTTCGTTCACTGGACTTAAGGTACGGATTTCCCGTCCTTTCAGTATGGACATTCTTTCCTTATTAGGATTCCTCGTCTGCAGCCAACTGTTTTCCCAGTATTTGTTTTATATGTTTGATACTTATGTTAGATTAAGAACCTAAGCCATATACATGCATGACTGTCACCTAGTTATGGAGGTACCATAACCATAACACTGGAGGCACCAGTGTTATGACTTCCCCACGGCAAAGTGATTGCTCGTGGCGTCCCTTTTATGTTTTTGCCATTATATTATATTATCATCTAGGGCGTATGGGTGCATCCTATTTACATGTTTAGCAGTATTATCAGAGTGAATGTGATGTGTGCCTTGCATCCTTCACTAGGATTTGATCCCTCCTACACAGACTATTTAATTAGAGGCAACCCTCTAATTGCATGACGAGGTCTCCCCTCCAAGTATTCATGCACGGTAGAACCTCATGACCTATATGGGTTATTTGGCTAATTAAAACAGATTTTCATAGAAACATAAGTCTTTTCAAACTATAAAACTAGTTTTATGAACATGAATCCAGATTACTTAGAACTTATGATATTTTGTTGCTATTAGTCCTATATTCTTACGTTATTCCATGTCATAATTGTATATCCGTGCACTGAGCATTATGCTCAGTCGTTTTCCCTTCATGTTCCCAAACGGCAGGTACTCAAGGGCGCTCGTAGACTTCAAGCGTACGTGTATATGGATTGGAAGCTTTCTAGCCTTCTCTACTTTATGCATTTCATCATACATTTTGCTACTTATTTATATGGACATTGTTTAGTCCTTTTCCTTTATAGTACTTATGTTTATGTGTGATGAGCTGATACTTTGGGGTACCGACATTTGTTTCTGGTATTTCCTTTTATGGTCATGTAATGTTTTAAGACATTTTCCTTGTATGATTTGATGACACGTCATAATCACGCGTGACATTCCATTTACCAAAATGAGGTGTTACAATTATGGTATTAGAGCCAAGGCTTCGACCTGTAGGCTCTCAAAACACGACCTGCGATTAGTGGGTAGTCACTATGGTCTTCCTAGAATTGACAGTCGGTTTTCATGCATTCATAGTTTTCATGCATTCACGTATATGTCATTGTTGTAGGTTTATGACTAAGTAGTGGTTGGTACATGATTGGCCCAATTTAGTCGCATGTGCTTTTATCGAAACTTTTAACTTTGGGATCGACCCATTGGCGTCCCCTCGCCATGTATTTTGTTTTGAGTGAACTGGCCATTGACATTCACTCTCGCGCATATAAAAGTTTTCATAAAACTGCATCATGCATTCTTGTACTAGTTTTCCTACATAAATTTTTTCTCATGATTTATTGGTATAAAAAATTTCTTCATGTATATATTTTATGTTTACTCAGTTTAACCATGTATTCTTGTGTTTATACTGTCAGATGGTGAACACACACAATATTCAAGTGATGGTTGTAGATGCCAATGCAAATTTGCAAGACATCCTCCACCAAAACGATAACTATCCTCCTACACCACAAATCTTTCCCATGGTGATGAGGGGTAGACTGAAGAGGGAGTACTACGTGATTTGGTAAAGAGAGGAGGAAAACAGCAACGATTTCATGCAGCTCTTTCTTTATTTGGCTGGTGTGTTAGGCCCAACAACGGGGAATGCTGAGGAACGAACACACCATTTTTTTGGGCTCTTCGCCCATCCATCTCTACTAACTCGGCATATGTTACCTGCAACACGGTGGCACAAGTTGCCGATGCAGCACGTAAGCTGGAGATGCTGCAGGAAAGAGAGGAGTTCGGGGAAGCAGAGAGACCCGAGAAGAGGTATTTATTCGTTATTCAGCGGTGACCATTTCGAATCCATTCAGTATTATCTAATATTTATGCCTCTCTTTAAACTGCATCTTTTAGGCAGAAGACTGGGGACCGGTCTCAGCCGGCTACTCAGCAACAGCCTACTCAGCCCAAGGGTAACGGTCAGACTCAAGGCCGTTCTGCTACGGATAGGCGTGGCGGTAATGATAATTTACCGTAACAACGCTGGAAACTCTAACAGCAGCAGGTCCTTACACTTACTCATTTCCTTATGTTATATGTGATAATTCATAATTCTGACACATTAGCAATCTTCTACCTGGAATCATGGTAACGGGAGGAAGCAGAACCAAAGAGGTTCACAGCCTAACCGTCCAGCTATCACTGGTATTACATCTTACGATTTTCTGCATTGTCGTTTTGTACCTATAAATCATGTCTCATGTGTACTTTTCCAAACAGGCTCCCAGCAAGGGCACCTGCTAGAGGGTATATTCACCCTCTTTGCACAACCTGAAACCGTAGGCACCCAGGGCCATGTCGCCGCGTCAGCGACGCATGCTACAAGTGTGGCCTTACTGGTCATCACATGAAGGACTACCGCAAGGGCGAGATGGAGGGCACATCTAGACATGCTGATTCTAAGCCGCCTCCTACTAGTGGACGCGTTTACACGACTTCTCGCGACCAGGCCAACAAGTCTACATGTACCATCACTAGAATCTTGTATATGTATGGTCAAGCTGCATGTGTTTTATTTGACACGGGTGCTACTCATTCGGTCATTTCTACTGCTTATGCTAAGAATGTTAGGATTTCTCCTATGCCTTTAGAGAACGTTTTAAACATTTCCACGCCTTTAAGAGACTCTATACGCATAACCCATGTGTACAAGAGCCTTCCCCTAGAGTTTGACGACAAGATTCGTCCGGTTGACGCACTTCCACTGGATATGTGCGATTTTGACATGATATTGGGCATGGATTGGCTATCCAAACATCACGCGACCATAGACTGCCATAAATATCGGGTCATCTTCGGTGATGTAAATGCACCAGAGTACATTCACAGCGGGTTCGTACTCAGAAGGTGTATACAAATCATATCAACCTTGCAAGCACTTGCACTACTGTCACATGGTTATGAGGGTTATCTTGCTACTGTTCATGATTTGGAGGCTAAATTTCCATCTATCCAGAATCAGCCGATCGTGTCAGAATTCCCAGACGTATTTCAAGAAGAACGTCCGGGCATACCACCTGCTCATGAAGTGGAGTTTAATATTGAGCTCATCCCAGGAGCTGAGCCAATATCCAAGGCTCCTTATCGCATGGCTCCCATCGAGCTGAAGGAGTTAAAGGAACAACTGCAGGAACTGTTAGAGCGCGGTTTTATTCGACCTAGTGCTTCTCCATGGGGCGCACCTGTTCTGTTCGTAAAGAAGAAGGACGGCAACATGCGTTTATGCATAGATTATCGTGAGCTTAACAAGATCACCATCAGGAATAGGTTTCCGCTGCCACGCATTGATGACTTGTTTGACCAACTTCAAGGGGCCAAACATTTCTCCAAGATTGATCTGAGGTCGGGCTATCATCAGCTATGGGTTAAAGAGCAGGACATCGCCAAGACTGCTTTCCGTACATGCTATGTGCACTACGAGTTTGTAGTCATGCCTTTTGGCCTTACCAATGCTCCAGCTGTTTTCATGGATCTGATGAACCGTATCTTCCATGAGTTCCTGGACAAGTTCGTCATTGTCTTCATTGACGACATTCTGATTTTATCTATGTCCTAGGAGGAACACGAAGACCATCTTCGTACAGTACTATAGATACTTTGCTAGAAGCATCTGTATGTTAAATTCTCCAAGTGTTAGTTCTGGTTAGACAAGGTGGCGTTCTTAGGTCACATTGTATCAGCAGAAGGAATCACGGTGGATCTAGCAAAGGTTGAGGCTATTACTAAGTGGCCAAGACCGACATCAGCGACTGAAGTTCGCAGTTTCCTAGGCTTAGCTGGTTACTACCGTAGGTTCGTAGATAACTTTTCCCATTTAACACTGCCAATCTGCCATTGACCAAACTGATGCGAAAAGGGAGATATCCATCTGGATTGAAGAAAGAGATAAGAGCTTTGAAGACCTAAAGCAGAAGTTAGTATCTGCACCGATTCTTACTCTCCCATCTGGTACAGGTGGATTTCAAATCTACAGTGATGCTTCAGGGAAGGGACTTGGTTGTGTTCTCATGCAACATGGGAAAGTGATTGTGTACGCTTCACGGCAGCTTAAGCCTTATGAGGATAATTACCCTAAGCATGACTTGGAACTTGCAGCAGTCGTGTTTGCATTGAAGATATGGAGGCACTACTTGTATGGAGAATCATGTGACATCTTCACAGACCACAAGATCCTGAAGTACATCTTCACTCAATGTGAACTGAATATGAGACAGAGGAGATGGTTAGAGCTGTTGAAGGATTATGACATTAATCTGCAGTATCATCCCGGCAAGGCGAATGTAGTGGCAGATGCACTTAGTAGAAAGTCCGGTATGATAAACGGCATTAAAATTGAGGAGGAAATTATAAGAGACTTAGAGCGACTAGACATCGAGATCATGGTATGTGGACAACACGGTTACTGGGCTAATCTTAGAGTGGAACCTGAGTTACTCTCTAGGATCAAGGAAGCTTAGAAGGATGATGGTGAAATTTTGGCGATTATTCAGAACTTAGAACAGCAGACGGAGTTTCGGTTAGATGACTATGGTATCTTATGGCAGGGCACTAGACTTTGTGTTCCTGATGATCTTACACTCATGGAAGCATTATTAGCTGAAGCTCATAGCTCCCCATTCTCCATTCATCCTGGTTCGACCAAGATGTACCACGACATCAAGCAATACTTCTGGTGGAGTGGTATGAAACATGATGTTGCTACTTACGTCTCCAAATGTCTTACCTTCCAGCAGGTTACGATCGAGTATCAACGGTCTAGTGGTTTACTACAACCGTTAGACATTCCAGAGTGGAAGTGGGACAAGATCACCATGGATTTTGTTACCGGTCTTCCGCAGACAAAGAGGAGGCACGATGCGATTTGGGTTATCGTTGATCGACTTACTAAGTCAGCTCATTTCTTACCGATCCACAAGGATGATCCGGTCAGTAAACTCGCCGACACTTACAAGAAGGAGATCATGAGACTTCAGGGTGCTCCATCTAGTATCGTCTCGAACAGAGATCCGCGTTTCACTTCGCGATTTTGGAGGAATCTGCAGAAAGCTTGGGGTACAAAACTTAAGCTTAGCACGGCCTTTCATCCTCAAACAGACGGGCAATCGGAGCGAACAATTCAGACACTAGAAGACATGTTGAGGTAATGTGCGTTGGAATGGACAGGAGATTGGGACGATTACATCTGTTTGGTAGAGTTTACATACAATAACAGTTGGCACGCCAGCATTAAGTGTGCTCCATTTGAGATGTTGTATGGCAGAATGTGTCGCGCCCCAATCTGCTGGGATCAGGTTGGTGAGCGAACACTTGAAGGACCAGAAATGATAGAGTTGACCAACGAGAAGGTCGCTGTAGCTAAGCAGAAATTGCAAGAGGCACGTTCCTGTCAGAAGAGTTATGTCGACAAGCATCGTAGGGACTTACATTTTAACGTAGGAGATCACGTCTTTCTTAAAGTATCGCCGACACGTGGTGTTAGACGTTTCGGAAGCAAAGGGAAACTCAGTCCTCGATTTATCGGACCGTTTGATGTCATCGAGTGAGTCGGTGAAGTATCTTATCGTTTAGCGTTACCTCCGCAGCTTCACGTTCACGCCGTTTTCCATGTGTCCTTATTCAGAGGGTACAAGTATCATCCCCTTCACATGGTTCAGTATCCACTGGAACAAATTCGTGAAGATCTTACCTTCATAGAGGAACCCGAACGAGTTCTTGACAGGCAAGAACGAGTCATGAGGAAGAAGACGATTCCACTGGTCAATATACTTTGGAGGGACCATACCGAGCGGGAAACCACTTAGGAAGTAGAGGAGTCTATCCGGGCTTCTTACCCTCATTTCATATTTTGAATTCGGGTATGTTCCTCTTTCAGTTTATTTTATCTATAATTCGGGGACGAATTATTCAATTTAGGGGGAAGAGTTGTAAAACCCACATGCTTTTACCATAAATAGTACCCTTAGTAAACATACGTACATATTAAAACTTTCCTTTTATAGCATGAACATGTGTCACGATTAGTAATTACAGAAGTTATGTACATATTATTATTACGACAAGTATTAAGTACGTGTTAGTACACGATAATTATTATAAATAATAATTATAATCACGAACATAAAATCATGAACGTAAGAATCACGAAAATATAATTATGTATTTACGTATATTATTAATACGATTAATATTGTTACGTACAAGTATTTATAATAACACGAATAATTAATAATAATGTAACACGTAAACACGAACACGAAATAATTAGACACGAGAAAGGCTTCGGGTTCCTTTGGTGGGCCCTACAAGCCGTGGCACAAGAGGAAGAGAGGGCCCCAACCCATTTAATTTTTACTAAATAACAAATAAGGGAAACATTTATTTTCACTTTACAGAATTATATAGAAAAATCAAAAACCCTAATCTCTTTGTCTCTCTCTTTGGCCGGCGGCATCACAACACCACAAGGGGTGTTTGTTTGATCTTTATTAAAGAAATTATAGGAGTGTGTTCGTGTAATCATTGTCCATTCATTCCACGTGTTTGGTAATCCTTAAACCCTTTTGTTTTTTTCTCTTTTATTTAATTATTGAAACATGAACATGTATTTAAATAAAAACATGGATAAAACATGTCATGGGATCAAGGGGTAAAATTAAGGGTGTTTTCAGGTTGGTTGTTTCGGCCGACATACAAACCGAGAGCCCCATGGCTCTCGGCGTGTTCTTGTCACGACCACCAACCGAGATCTATGTCTCGGTGGTGTTGGTGTTCGGTTGACAGCAGGTACAAGGCACCCCGACTTGCGTCGGGGGTGTCCTTGTGGTTTATGGGTCTCGGTGGCAGCAGCCACCACCGGGACACAACCGGTGGCAGTTGTGGGTCAAGCAGGGGGAACCACAGGCAGCGCAGCAGGGGGCCACCGGCACACAGCCGGTAGGAACCCCTTGTGGTCAGCGGCTAGCCGAGAGCAGGGGAAACAAAGACCACCAGCTTAAGCCGATGGCAGCATAACAGAAACAGGGGCAACCGGCTCAGCCGGTTTGCCACTGTTTTTGGGGGTGTTTGGTTCAGACCGGTTCAAAGGTTTTCACGGGTCTAGTTCACGACATGTTTAATTACATAACACACGGGTTCGGTTCATGATTATTTTTACAAGTTTAATTAATTTTACAAGTATATTATTTTTACAAGATAATTAAATTAATTAATACATGAATTATGATTAATTTAATTAAACATGAAACTTAGGTTATCATTATTAAATACATGTTTTAACCTAAGTTTTTAGTTATTTATTTTACACTATAGTATTTATTAATTATTAAACATGACATATATTTAATTGATAATCATGACTTAGGTTATATTAATATAGTATTAATACATGTTTTAACCTAAGTATTTTTATACACTTTAATTTAATTAAATCATGCTTATATTTAATTAAATCGTATAACCTATAGTTTATTTAATTAACAGAATATTATTAATAAACTATACTATGACTACATGACTTATGATATTAATTTAGCTTAATTCTAAATATGGAAACTTTCTAATTCAGGAAACTTACTATTTTTGGAAACTTTCTATTTTTAGAAACTAATCTATTTTAAGCAGTTAATCTATTTTTGGAAACCTTTTGAAACTTTCTATTTTTGGGAACTTTCTATTTTAGGAAACCTTCTATTTTTAGAAAGTTACTTATTATTACATCACAAGTATAATAATACAAGAAATACAAGTAATACTTAATCAGAATATGTAGAATACATGATAAACACAACATAACGTTAAAATCAGTAAAACAAGACATGAACATATAAAACAAGCTAAGACATGATATAAAACCAGTTACGTACTCAGTAATCAGAATACTTATACACGTATACTATTTATGTAGCATTAGTGAGATCGAAGTAGGACTCTCTTCCGTTCATCTTCTTCGTTCACTGGACTTAAGGTACGGATTTCCCGTCCTTTCAGTATGGACATTCTTTCCTTATTAGGATTCCCCGTCTGCAGCCAACTGTTTTCCCAGTATTTGTTTTATATGTTTGATACTTATGTTAGATTAAGAGCCTAAGCCATATACATGCATGACCAGTGTCACCTAGTTATGGAGGTACCATAACCATAACACTGGAGGCACGAGTGTTATGACTTCCCTACGGTGAAGTGATTGCTCGTGGTGTCCCTTTTCAGTTTTGGCCATTATATTATATTATCATGTGGGCGTATGGGTGCATCCTAGTTACATGTTTAGCAGTATTATCAGAGTGAATGAGATGTGTGCCTTGCATCCATCACTAGGAGTTGATCCATCCTACCCAGACTATTTAATTAGAGGCAACCCCTCTAATTGCATGACGAGGTCTCCCTTCCAAGTATTCATGCACGGTGGAACCTCATGACCTATATAGGCTATTTGGCTTATTAAAACAGATTTTCATAGAAACATAAGTCTTTTCAAACTATAAAACCAGTTTTATGAACATGAATCCAGATTACTTAGAACTTATGATATTTTGTTGCTATTAGTCCTATATTCTTACGTTATTCCATGTCATACTTGTATATCCGTGCACTGAGCATTATGCTCAGTCGTTTTCCCTTCATGTTCCCAAACGGCAGGTACTCAAGGGCGCTCGTAGACTTCAAGCGTACGTGCATATGGATTGGAAGCTTTCTAGCCTTCTCTACTTTATGCATTTCATCATACATTTTGCTACTTATTTATATGGACATTGTTTAGTCCTTTTCCTTTATAGTACTTATGTTTATGTGTGATGAGCTGATACTTTGGGGTACCGATATTTGTTTCTGGTATTTCCTTTTATGGTCATGTAATGTTTTAAGACATTTTCCTTGTATGATTTGATGACACGTCATAATCACGCGTGACATTCCATTTACCAAAATGGGGTGTTACATTACTTCTAGCTCGATTTTTCCCAAGGGTGTGTTTTCCCTCCCGGGGAAACTTAGAACTTTGACGGGGTCTGGGTTTATTCTTCATCTTATGTCCAGATCCAAATTCATGAAGCAGTGCTCGAACATTACTTCCATGGCTCCCCCTTCATCAACGAACACACGCTTCACCCAGTAGCCTTCTGCCTCTGCTTCGAATATTAGGGGGTCGTCTTAGGCTTCAGACTTAGTTACCGGAGGGAAAGATATTGGAGCATTCATCTAATCTACTTCAATTCGGCACACTTCTTTTCGCTTCGTCCCACAATACTTATTGCTCAACATGTTTATTGTTTTGACCTTGTAGTCGCCACTTCCGTTTCCTCTCCCCTAGTTCCCTTTATTTACCCTTCCTCGCAAGTCCTTGACCAAATGGTTTAGTTTTCCTGACTCAAGCGCGACTTCCAATTGTTTTCTAAGTTGGTGGAAATCATTAGTGATATGGCCCTTCTCTCTATGATAATCACAGTACTTGTCCATGTTTTCGGGACGTACTATGCCTTTTGTGGTGGAGGTTGGGGCAATTGGCGCTGCAATTCTGTTGCTAGAATTTCTCTAGGAAACTTAGTCAACGTCTCAAGGCCGTGACGTTAATATTGGTTCCTTCTTGTGTTGTTCGGATTGGTAGGAGGAACATAAGGGGAATATATAGGTTTTGGTCTGTAGTCACCTTTGTTTTTGTGGCGATTGGATTTCTTTCCAGTGAAGTACTTGTCTTCTTTTATCGTTTTTCCATTCCTTTTACTTCCTTCCCCCTGCGACAGTTCTGTGTTTTTGTAAGCTTCCTCTGATTTGGCAAAGTCATCAACCCTCTTGAACATTTCTGCTACAGTTTTTGGTTCATCATCAGAAAAACGTCGGGACAATTCTGGGCATTTAGCCCCGACTATGAAGGCAAATATTTTCATGACCTCCGGAACCCCTTGTATGTAACTAGCTTCATTAGTCCATCTTTCTATGAATGTTGGTAGGGATTCAAGAGCCTTTCTCACAATACTTGTGATTTCCATAGGACTTCTAATACTTTTCCTTCTTAGGGCGAACCTTTCCAGGAATTGGTCCCTTAGGTCGTCCCATTGTCCTATGCTTCTTGGTGGTAATCTCTCGAACCATCCTCCTAATGCACCGTCCAGCGTCTTCTAAAAGAACCTACACCATACTGGCATGGGTCATTCCCCTGAGTTGGCCTTACCAGCGAAACGAGTTATGTGATCATTGGGATCTATCGCTCCAGTGTATAGCTTCAATGTCGCCGGAAGGATGTGCTTCGGTGATGAAAATTCGATGATCTTTCTAGTGAACGGTGAAGAGACAACGTCTTTGAAAGGTGTTTGTAAGTCATCGACGGGCTTGTCGGCATCTTTGTGTGTTTTTTATGTTTCGACCTTTTCCATTTAAGCCCCCTACGTCTCTTCGTCGAAGACCAATTTCATCGGTATGATAAGATCTTGCCCCACGGCATTATAACGTCCTACCGAATTCCACAACCCGTTCACACTTTCTAAGATCTTTTGTTGTAACGTGGAGGGTGTCAATGTCTCTCCCACTGTGGTGGTATTTTTGCGATCTGGAGATAGCAATAATGGAGACCCACCTCCCGAAGGTTCCTGCCATAGGTAGCTGTATATGGAGATTCGAGTTTAGGGTCCCACGGATGGCGACAAATGTTGAAACAAAAATCCGTAGGCACTAGACCTGTATAGAGTGAGCTTCGGTCACGTATATGGTATGCTTGTAGGGTGGGCCTATCCTGCAATAAGAGAGCGCACGTTAACTCGTCCCAGTTGTGACCCCGAGACCAAGCTCCAACGTGAGAGTAAGTAACAATCACAAGAGTGGTATCCGGTGTGGAATACCGGAGGAATATTAATAAGTAGAATTAAATGTGTTGTACTATGTGTAATTGTGTTGTAATAAATATGTCTAAGTATTTATACCCAACTAAAATCCATACCTGTATGATAAGTGTAAGACCCGCATATAAATACCTTGAATAGTACATCACGTAAACCTACGAACCAATTAAAACTTTCTAATTATGTTATGTACACGTGTCGCGAACATTAAATTTAGAAAACTATATATAATAACAGTACATAATAATTATTAAGTATAATAATTATAATCACTAACATATAATCACGAACAATTATAAACACGATAATTATTACGTATAATAATTATAACACGAATATTAGAACACGACATACACGAAGTATAATTAACTCGTGTATTAAGACACAAACTAGAACGAATAAATAAAACGAGTGTACACGAGTTATAATTTAACTATGAAAAGGCACGAGATTGCCTTCGGGCTTTGTGGTAGCCGCGGACAAGAGAGACAAGGGGGGCCAGTCCCATTTAAATTTCGACTAAGGTGATTAATAATTAACAGGAAAACATAATACAGGATTTTACAAAAAAGATAAAACCGTAGCTCCTTGGTGACTCTTGGCCGCGGCACTCAACAAAACAACAAGGGGGATTCGTTTGATTTTGATCTTTGGTTTATTGGTATTCGTGTTCGTGTTCTTTTCAATCACGTATTGGGGTAAAATCATCAAACCTTCATCTCTTTTAATTCTTTTGATTTATTTATGAACACATGATTTGATCTTAAAAAGAATTGGTTAAACATGTTATGGGATTAAACTAAAACAAGTAAAGGGTTTTCGGCAGCCCTAACCGAGAGTCCTAAGACTCTCGGTGCACCCACTTGACCACAACCGAGAACCCCATAGGGCTCGGTGGGTGGCTTTGTCGAGCAATGGGAACCACCAGCCTAGCCGGTGGCCACTTTGGGTCAAGCAGGGGGAACGCAAGTGAGGCCAGGGGGACACCACCGGCTTCAGCCGGTGGGAACCTTGTTCTTGGCAGTGGCAAGCCACGGCGCAGCAGCAGCTATGCTGCCGCCGTTGGTTCGCAGCCTCCAGCCGCCACCACAGTCGTGGCTGTGAGTGATGGTTGGTGTTCGGGTTTAGGTTTTTGTCTAGGGTTTCGGTTTGGGATATTTATTAAAATCGGTTTATTATTTATTTAATTAAATTAATATCATGATTAGTTAATTTAATTAAAAACCATGGACTTAGTTAATATTACTTAAATAATAATACATGTTTTAACCTAAGTGTAATTTAATTTATTTTTAGACTATTGTTTATTAATTAATTAGTTTATTAAACTACATGAGCTAGATAATTAATTAATAAACTCATGACTTAGGTTATTTTTATTAAAATTAATAGAACATGTATAACCTAAGTATTTTCTAGGCTTAATTAAATTAATCATGTCATATTTTAATTAAACATTATAAGGTAAAGTTTATTAATATATCATGGCATATTATTAATTATTAAACCATGTATTTTAGTAATAATTAATAATCACTTTAACATATAGTATTATTTAATAAACTTTATTAATAATTTATCATGACTTATAGTATATGACTAATAATCACCAGCTTATATTATTAGCTTATTAATCTAGCTTATTTCTAACTATGAAAACTTTCTATTTCAGGAAACTTACTATTTTTAGAAACTTTCTATTTTTAGAAACTGGTCTATTTTTGGAAACTTTCTATTTTTGGAAACTTTCTATTTTTGGAAACCTGCTATTTTTAGAATGTTACTTATTATTACAATACAAGTATAATAATACAAGAATACAAGATAATACATAATTAGAAGACATGAAATATATGAATAATACAGTATATCATTTGAAACAGTAAAATAAGGAAAGAACATATAAAACAAGTTAAGGACATACAAGAACCAGTAACATACTTAGTAATCAGACAACTCATATATGTCCCTTATTTATGTAGCGATAGTGACGTCGGAGTAGGACTTTTCATCCTTTCATCTTTCCTCGTTCACTAGACATAAGGTACAGATATTCCGTCCTTTAGTATGGACATTCTCTTTCCTTATTAGGATTCTCCGTTTGCAGCCAACTGTTTTCCCCAAGTATATGTTTTATATGTTTTGATTGCTTATGTTTAGTTTTAAATGCCTAAGCAATATACATGCATGACCACGTCACCTAGTTATGGAGGTACCATAACCATAACACTGGAGGCACCAGTGTTATGACTTCCCCAGGGCAGTGTGATTGCTCGTAGCGTCCCTTTACAGTTTTGGCCATATATTTATATTATCATGTGGGGCTTATGGGTGCATCCTATTTACATGTTTTACAGAATTTTCATGTTGAATGTGGTGTGTGCCTTGCATCCTTCACAAGGATTTGATCCCTCCTACCCAGACTAATTAATTAGAGGCATCCCCTCTAATTGCATGATGAGGTCGCCCCTCCTAGTATTCATGCACGGTGGAACCTCATGACCTATATGGGATATTGGCTAATTAATACAGTTTTCATATAAAAACATAAGTCTTTTCAAATTATAAAACTAGTTTTATGAACATGTTGCAGGTTATCTATGTCTTATACATTTCCGTTGCTATTAGTCTTATTATGCTTATGTCATTTCATGCTATGCTTGTATATCCGTTCACTGGGCGTTATGCTTAGCCGTTTTCCTTTCATGTTCCTAAACGACATGTACTCAGGGACGCAACTATGACGTGAGAGTATGTGCATACGGATGGAAGATATCTAGCCTTCATTACTTTATGCATTTTTCGATACATTACGTTACTTCGTTTATTTGGACATTGTTTAGTCCATTTCCATTTCAGTACTTATATTCATGTGTGTGAGCTTATACTTGGACTACCGATGTTTGTTTTCCGTATCTCCTTTTATGGTCATTTAATATTTTTGGACATTTACCTTGCATGCTTTGATGACACGCCATAATTGTCCTATGATATTTCATTTATCCAAATGGGTTGTTACAATAAGTCACATCACAAAGATATGCACATTACACAATACCACAAAATCATGTACAGTGTAAAGTAGACGGCGGCCCAGGGCCGAGACCATTGGGTAAAACGTTACACTCTGGTTAATAGAGGTCTTCCCTAGGTAAACTCAATCCTGATTTATTCTCTCTCCTACATGGCGAAGACTTTGGTCAAAGCGTGATGCCTTCGGTAAAGTGCCGGAGACATACGCGAACACTTATAAATCATGCTTATAAATATTATTAGTCATGAGTCATGTACATCGATCTTCCTAGGTGAGTTTTTAATCTGGCTAATGCGTTAAAATTTGTTTTTAATAGCTTTATGCGTTATAAAGGCAAAGGGCTTATAAGAAGTATGAAATGTGGCAGAAAACTTTCTTGATATGTAGCCACCAACTTCTTGCTTGAGGTAGCGAGCTTCTCAAAAGAACGCATAATGGTAAGTACGACACTTTATGAGAACGTTATGCGACCTGTCATAAATCCTATAAACCCCGCCTGTTGATAGTTTCTGAGTTCACACGGGTTATTCCCGCTTTATCTGCTTTACTTCCACTCCATTTTCTTTGACATAAGTATCACCAAGTATAGTTGTATGAACATTCGTGAAATTGTATGGTCAATTTTTTTTGCAATGAACCTCGTTTCCACAAAGCTCCTCGCTGATTAGTGAGCCAAGCTTGCAATGGTAAAACCTTTAGCTTACATTCATTTATGGCTAAAATGATCTTTAAGGTTGTTTTTTGTAGTACATGTTGTGCATTGAGCAACTTTGGAAGTCATGTGTAACTAAGTACCAACATGAAGCATTGTTTTTAGAAACCTTTTTATATTCTTTGAATCTGGTCCAAATTGGAGTTTATACGATAGGTTTTATTACTTTTAACATGAAAAGTCAAAGTGGTCTCTTTTGACTGATCTGATCAAATAAAAATTCAAAATTCAACAAACATAGCTAACTAAAACTAAGAAATGAAGAAGATTTTATGAAAGATAGAAAGAGCGACATTCTCACTGCGGTCTCGGTTATGGAGTTTTTATTGATGATGATTGTAGTACAAATTTGATGTCATTTCTTAAAATTTTCTGCTTAGATTTTGTGACCAGATTGCAACTGGATTAGCTATTGTGATTCTATGCTCTACTAGGTTTAAAATTTATCTACCAATTCCATTGTTGGAAATACGTTTTTACGTATTTATGAAGGATCGGTCGCTCCAACGATATATTAATGTAACGGGCTCGTGATCTAGTTAGTAAACGTATAGCCCATATAGCCCACATGTAGGGTGGGCTATATATACCCTCCCAGCATGTTAGGAGAGGTTGGTGATGAACACTTATCATTTATCACATTTCATCTTTCTTTTCATTCTCTACCTTTCTCTCTCTAAGTTCCTCATTTTCCATCCATCTTAATAGATAATCCACACAATGCCTAATCCTTAGAAAACACGATCCTACAATTGGTATCAGATCCTAGTTTGATTCTTCGGATTTGAGCGTTTTTATCTATTGATTTGGTGGTAAAGTTTCCTTCTTTCACTTTTTTCTTTCTTTCGTCTATTTTTTTAAGCTTATGTTGTTAAAATTTACTTTTATAAAATCTTAACTTTTATCAAATCTTTCTACTAAAAATTTCTTCTACTTTTCTCCATTTTCAAAATTTCTATCCATTTCTTAACACTAATTCTTATCAAATCTTTATCTATTTTTATCAATTTTTTTTATAAAAAGTTTATGTTTTGTCTATTATTGAATTTTGTCAAGTTTCTATTTTGTCCTTTTTGTACAAATTTTTTATTTAGTTTTATCACCTTTTGTTTCAATCTGTACTTGTCTGTGTATCTGTCTGAAAAGGGTATAACATTCCGATGCATAACTTTTTCATATTCCGATAGAAAGTCGCCATATTCCGATCGTAACGTCACCAGGTTTGTACATCGATCGCAATAACCCGAGGGTTCTACTTTGCGATCAACTTATTTCGACACCCTTATTCCGACGATTATTCCGATCGCTTTGCGATCGTGGATTGGGACGGTTTTTAAGGGACATTGAGACGAAACTCTGCCCAAAATTTTATAGACACATTCCGATGGTTTATTGTTGAGATTGCGATGGAATTGTAAAAATGTTTGATATTCCGATGGAGTAAGTATTAGATATTGTGATGCATGTTTGAAAGGTTTTGCGATGGAAATATAACTCGTCTCATCTGACTTAGACCAAACTAAAAACAAACATAGACTCTAGACTTGACTCGGACTCACTCTTTAACTCGACTCCCTCGACTCCCTCAAACTCGAACCTGTCTCGACCAAACTCCAACACATCACCAAGCGACTCTAAACTCAGACCTGACTCACGTTCACCCTCGACAAAACCAACAGAATCGACACAACTTCGACTACACAACATCCCAACACCCACCGACACAACGTTTTGCCTCTCACCTCTTTCACCAGAGATTCGTATCAAACCAAATACCCTCGACTCCCTCGACTGACACATACCCAACCCCAACTCGACTCCAACACACTCTTAACTTCTAGACTCTCGAACCCACTGACACCCAAACCTTAAATCTTGCCTAGACCAAACCAACACTAGACTCAACCTTTCACACCAAACTGACCCACCAACACTATACACACGACACCCACCACAAGACTCCATTTTTTTTAAATTGACTCAGACTTATCGACTGGATCACGTGACTCATACAAAACCATCCTCAGTCTCATACAAAACCATCCTCGATCACGTGACTCAAAACCAAAAATAATACAAACAAAAAGTAAACCTACCTGAGACCAAACTTAATTGATCTTGACGAATCGAATTTCAGTAAACATACGATACAATCATGATGGAATGATTAATGATTTAAGACAGATTGGTTGGTGGATTAATTGGGTTTTGATTAGATGATATATGAGATTGGGATTGGTTACTTTGGATGTATCTAAGAAGAAGAGACGGATGCGTTTTATAATTTGGAGAAGGATAAAATCGTGTGCTTGTGTTTGATCTGGAGATTGATAGCAATATATTTCTAAGCTGTGTTTTTTATTGAGATTGTTTTTTTGGTAACTGATATAGCAGGTGAGAGAGAGACGCATGGTGGGGGCGGCATAAAAAAAGTATGAGTAGTGGGTTGAAAAGATAAATTGAGTTTATATATTATTTTTAGACGGAGGATACAAGGTGAATGAATACACGTGTAGTAGTTTTTTTGGAATTGACTCATTTGGAGATTATTTTACACGTGTTGAGATATTTTTCCTTTTTTAGTTAAGTAAATTTTTTTAGTTAAGTAAAATCTCTATTTCAAAAAGATAGTGTGTGACTTATTTTTTTTAAGAAAATTACTTTCATTTTTTTAGTTAAGTAAATTTTGTATTTTTTGTCAAATTGATATATTTGGATTTGCTACATCGTGTTGAGGCGAGTATTTTGAAAGAATAAACTATTTGACGGGTTAAAAGTTTTAGTGGCCGGATTTGAAGACAAAAGTGACGAGTCATAGTGACGGGATTTATTTTTAGTGGCTACGGATTTTTGATAGGGCATTAATATTTGGAATTGAAGACAGATTTTTCATCAATCACTAATCCTTAACGTCATTGTTCATTCAATGGATTCGTTGAATTTGCCATCTAAAGAGAGAGATTCGCATCAAATGAAAGTTCAAGCTAGAGAAAGTAGAATGACTTAATTTCGACTACTTCGGTCCCATCTGTCGAACATTTCTCTACTTAAAGAAGGAAGCGGTTTTGTGACACTCTTCGGTCAAGATCGTACCATTTTCGTCCACCAAATGCTCCTCAGAGTTAACCAACTACTAGAGCAGATCAACAAAGAAGACATTAATCAAATTGAATCCTCACATTCACTTCAAGTTCTAGTGCAACACTTTTCGAGGTTCTTTCAATTTGATCCTGCCAAGGTTGAAGCTTCAGTGATCTACCAGTCATTCCTTGAAGACACACAAATCGACGTTAAAGACTTAGGGATAGATTGCTCGAGTTCATGAAATCTATTGCACTTTCGATTTATGCAAATTCACAACTTCAACCAAAGCATACTAGTGGAATACAAGAATCTACGATGCAGATGACACAACTGAAAAATGGTCTTACGGATGACTCAATGGAGACCGCCTTGGTTAACGATGATAGCAGCGTCATTGCATCACGACAACGTGACTCAAGCATGCATGACGAAGAGCCAATAGTTGAGGTACAATTGAATACTGAATCTCACAATGATCTACAGCATGTTGAGAACTCAGAACCCACCTATGACCAACATGGGATGGAAAAGGGTGATTCCACTTCTGATTCATCCGATGTGCGTCATAATGGGGGAGAGAATGATCAAAATGCTAAAAATCATGATATATGCCTTATGATTGCTTCATTAACCAATTCTGCTTCTAGGATTGAAGAGCTTGAAATGATTTTAGCTCAGCAATCAAAAGAGCTTGAGGATGCCAAACTAGAATTTTCTAAGAGAACTGACAAGTTTGAAACATATTTTGAAAAACTTGAAAAGTCAAACGTTGTTCTTGAACGAAAATTAGATCAAACAGTTCTAGATTCTAAAGCTGAAAAGGATAATCTTTTGAAACAAATTAAGTTGCTTGAATCTAAATTGGCATCCCAAGATAACTTGCTCAAAGAGAATGAGATTTTAAAGGCTCAAGTACAGGAAACGTCTTTGCTATAGCTTCATTGAAAAACGAATTGAGGAAAACTAAAGGAACTAGTGTGGACACTAAGCTTGAAAAACCATCAATCTTGGGGAAACCGCCTACAAATCAGTTCATTCGACAACCGACTGCATTTAGATCCGAGCGATCACAATCCTCGAGACCGCGGTTTGCCTCCCAAGTTGATATGGTTCATCTTTCTAGACCAGTCACTCCACCAACTAGGGCCAATGTGTCTAAAACAGCTTTTGCAAGACCTACTCACATGATTGCCTCTAGTCTTCCTAGACATAGTCCAAAGACCACGTCTAGAACTAGTTCAAATGACGTTCACCATAAATCTGGTCTGAGGGAAGTTAAGCAAAAGACACAAGTAACAGATAGGAATTTCAAACCTAGACAGATGCCTTCTAGATTACCCAACACTACTAACCGTAGCATGTCTAATCCTAGGAGCATCAATCAATCATCAAGGAATTCTAGATCTTACTCGGACATTAAATATGCTACTTGTAAAACATGTAGAAAATGTGTCTTTACGGCAAATCATGATTCTTGTATCAAGAAACCACTTAATGAGGTGAACTCCCGTGCTAGATTTAAATCCCAGTGGGTTGCCAAAATCAAACCCATTGGTAAAATGTGGCACCCCACTGGTAGAACTTTCACTCTTGTAGGAAATGAGTGCCCTTTAACTAGGATAGTCTCCGATTCTACTAAGACTACTAGGGAGAAAATTGAAAAGGAGGATACATCACTTAAGCCTGAACTTAAGGTTTTCTATAAAAGGAAACGTTTACCAGATAAGACAAGTGAATCATCTCCTCAGGTCACCTCCAGCACAAGAAAAGACAACTGTGAACCTCCACTTGCTTCTAAGATAGATATCGCTAACCCATATCAAAGCATGCAAATTCCTAATAAGAATGCAGGTACCAAAGTTGATGTTCCAAAAGAACGAAGCGGTCCAATCGTTGTATACCGTTCAACTAAGGACACTCTTAGAGTTTGGTTGGTGAAGAAGCAGATATCGGAAAAACAAGTGTCTCAGGGGATTCATGGTTAAGCTTACGACAAGGACTTATAGTCACATCACAGACTATAACTCGATCTTCAAAGAAAGGAAAGTTTATCGCCGATGATAAACTTATCCTAACAACGAAATTAATTTTTCTTGGGCATGAGCTTATATTAAAAACATTCGAAGTTTTTAAGCTCATGCACAATGACTTACAGTTTAATATCAGACTGTAACTCGGAATTCAATTTTAGGAGAGCTTATCTTTAAAGATAGCTTATCCTCGTAACGGGAAATTAAATTTTCTCGGTCATGAGCTTGTAGTAAAACATTCCAGGTTTTAAGCTCATCAAGGAAAGTGTATCTTTTAAATAAGAGAACTTTTCTTCATAACGAGAAATTCATCTTTCTCGGTCGTGAGCTTTCCGTTAAAACATTCAAAGTTTTTTCAAGCTCATGAAAACGACTTCTAAGTAAATGTCAACTTAGGATTCGTTCTTCAATTAAAAGGAAAGTTTATCGCCGATGATAAACTTATCCTTAACAACGGGAAGTTTACAGCTTCTCGGACTTGAGCTCGTATTGTAAGATATTCAACATCTTAAGCTCAAGTAATTGGTTTTTTTCAAAACAATGAACACAATTTTTCGAGAATTTCTCACAAGGTTTTTCTAAATCTTTCAAAATTGTGTGTTCAAAAATGTTTTGATAAAAAGAGCATGTCTTCTGGAATCGATAATATTTACGATACTAGAAATGTCATTTAATAATGACACGGGGTTGTAAATAAAGTTCGAGCAGAAGTTCAAATGTTTTAAAACATGCTCAAAATGGTTTGCTATTATTTCAGATAGTAACCCGCTTTTCATACTCAAGTCAAGCATTTCACCGGAAAGCTTTGACTCAACAACGGGAATTAATTTTCTCGGGCATGGTTTACTTTATAACCATGTAAGGGATTGTGTTTACGGAATAACACAATTTAACACGAATTTATGTACGTGTCAGTGCATTTATTTGTTAAGACAAGAGAAATCTTGTTTTTATGAAGTTATCATCTCCACAAACCGTAGCAATTTACATTTGATATCTACATACTCGACGATGCAACTACTCAAACGGTGACTACAGCTCTTTCAATAGAACACGGGTCAACAATTGAGGGGGAGCAATTGTCCAGCATTCAGAATCTTTGACGCTAAAGGTGCCAAGTTCACATATTGGTGTCAAGACAACGATATCAATCGTGCATATGGAGTCAAGAGATAACTTCAGACGTGATGAGGCGACCAACATTCGTGAACAAGAACCATGTGCTTCTTTCATATGATGTTCTCCATCATTCAGTTCCAACCTCATAAATCGCTAATCTTGTAAATACATTATCATATATGATCTTTGCACGTGATAAATACCTTACACTTGTGTTTAAAAGGTATTTTATTTACGTTTCAAGTACACCCTCATTAATTTGAGGGGGAGCTTGTCTAATTCATGAAGATGATTGGATTTGCATTTTTCTTCCCAAATTTTCTTAAAATGCTATTAAATCAATTGATATTAAAAACATCGATTGGGTTAATATTTTTAATATGGGGGAGAAAATGTGATTTAATATGGGAAATGATTAATCACAAATGGTTTGACTTAACTTGCTAGCTCATCCCGACATGTGCGAAATGTTTTCTGATATCGTGGCATATGTTAAGGGGGAGCAAAATGGATTTGCACTTCAAAACGGATTTCATGGTGATTTATACTTACCCGCAACCCATTTATTTCACGACGATGAAGATTGTGGTGACATAAGGATGGTAGGATAGGTTAAAGTCCAATAATTCCTCTAGAACCGGAGGAATCTTCCCAAGGACATTCCATAGCTAGAAATAGTAGTCCTTAGGAAAGATGGAGAAAGATTGTGAACGTATCTGAATGCCGACCAAGTACTTAAGTTAGCACTGGAAAAAATCACAACAAGGTCCTAGTGATGACGTATTGGTAAGCATTGAAGGGGTTGAAGAATGAAAAAGAATTGTAAAGATAAAGGGTGTAAAGAAAGAAGCCCTCCTTACAACTTAGGCAGAAATCGGGTCAATACATATGCTATTAAGATCATTGTTTAATGATTCTTGATATTGAAGACAGACATCATGGACCCAGTGATGCAAGGCACAACCCATTCCAGCTAACTCAGATATCTCTCAAAAGATATTTGTTTTAATCACACGGAGACAACGCATTATCTATCGATTTATTCACTCCGAATAAATTGGTATTGAAAAGGTGTTACTCCTCTCCAGCCTCCGATCACTAAAATCCAAAATACACGATCGAGTCTAGAGCCATTTGAGATCATCAAATATCTCATTAGGACACACTTTTATTATTCCTTGCTTGTTCACACAATGTGACAAGTAAGAAAGTTCTTAAGAGTCCTACGCAAAATCTTCATGATCTTGCCTGAACATCCGAGTAATACGAAAGTATTTACAATGAAGATGGAAATCCTTCTTGAGCGAACGTCAAAAAGCTCATGATAGGTGCTTGTGCGATTCTTTATGAATCAAACTTGTGATAACTGGAAAGCAACAGTGGTTTAAACTCTTAAATGAATTTAAACACGTTCCAGGCCTTTATGCAATATCTGAGTGATCTTGCCAGAACATTCAGAGTAATACTATTAAGTATTTACAGTGACGAATGGAAATCCTTCTAGTGTTAACTTCAAACAGCACTTGGTAGGTAACTTGCAAGATTCTATATGAATCAAGCTCGTGACAACTGGAAAGCAATGATGGTGCGGTTCTTAATTGAACTTCACTTGTTCCAGGAACATGAATTGACGGCTTTAAATCATGCGGATAATATTATCCAAATGATTCACTCTTTACATTCGCAGTCAGCTTTGGACGGCCGAGTAAAGAAAACGGGTTTACCCGCGAAATCTTGTCAAGGAGGTTCTTTACTGAAACTACCTGCCACAAGTACGATATTTAATATCGTCCAACGGTCTTCACCGACCGGAGGTAAAATGCTACCGAATTAGAATGAAATGTTCAAGTCCATTTCATCCGTTTATATGGTTTGTTGCTAATTGTCTTATACAGCGTAACAAGAAGGTGGCATTACGATGTACAATTGTTGGAAACTCACTTTATGTGACGACATTTAAGAATTCCCGTTAGTTATCATAGTCACACACGCTCAGACTAGACTAGGTTCGATGTATAGTTTAAGGTGCGTGTGTGACTATATATACCCCTCCTTAGCTTCCAAGGAGGGGTGTTGCTTGTCATTTTATTCATTTTGAATACATTTACTCTTTACATTCAACCTCTCTTCTCTCTCTCTAAACCAAAAATGGCTACCACCACCATATTCCACCATGTTAGACCACCGGATCCTAAATAGCAAATCTACATTTGGTATCAGAGCCTTGGTTCATTCCTTGGATCATGTTTTTTGTTTCGATTTGGTGGTCTAAACATGTTTTAGTGTCTCGTTCTATATCATTTTTGTCCAATTTGTCACAATTTTTTTGTCACGTCTTATTGTTGTCCAAACAGTCTCAATCTTTGTTCAATCTTTTGTCACGGTTGGTCAAAATTTTTGTTACCTTTGTCCACAGTTTCATTGTCTCACTGTTTTTTATCAAATCAGAGTTATATATGGGTCCACGTCAGTGTTTATTCTTAGTTTAATCAAACACTTGTCCATTTTTTACAATTTTTTCCTTGCATCTAATAGACCTATTTTCATTGGAAAAAGGACAAGTTTTTAGATCCACCATTTTCGGTTCTTCAAAACCCTTTTCCGATTGGGTTTCCGACAACTTTTCCGATTGGATATTCAGATTGGACATTCCGATTAGACTATTTATTTGGTCATTCCGATCGGTCATTCAGATTGAACATTCTGATTGGGATTCGGATGGGGATTCAGATTAAGCCATTCCGATGGGATGTTTCTTTGATTCCGATGGGGAATTAACATCATTCGGATGGTGACCAGAAAAACATTCCGATGGGATTTATTTAAACATTCCGATGGACTGTGTTTTAAAACTTGTGAACCAAATTTGTGACCAAAACCAACAATCAACACAACCGAGTCAACTCGGTAATTACCGAGTTGACTCAGTTTACTCACTGAGTTTAAACTCAACTGCCAACCTTTTTACTCCTCAACTCCACAATCTAAACCTATTCCCTTCGACACCTATCCCATCTACAAACTTTCAAACCTCAAAATAAAATCAGCAAACGGTTTAAAAGATCTCAGATTCATTTTTCGTGTTTACACATGCATGCCAAGATCTATTCAGATCTATTCACGAATATCTATCATCATCATAGATCCATGTTTGGTGTTAACCAAGTTTTATATACGAAATAAAATAAAGATTTATAACAAAATTGTTATAATCAATATTTCGTTTCGATTCATTAATCTAAAACCGACATGCAATCCAAATCAAACAACATCACAAAATACCCCATCTCGTTGATATACGAATTTAAAAGAGTAAACTTAACAATTTCGTTTGGTTTATCCCTTTTATTCGATCAAAACAACACATGCAATCACACTAAACCCTACCTGAGACCACATACGTGATCTTGAAGATGTTTCATGATCTGACTCGTGCTCTAATGATGTTAAGACCGGATTCAGGCTCGAATGAGATGATATTCGCATATGTGTGTTGGTGGGAGACGAGGATATTGGGTGTGTTAGAAGGGGGCGGTATGTTTGCAATGAGTACTAAGATCCGTTGGATTATCTCAGTATCTTTTTGATGTTTGATGAGATGTGATGAGATTGGAATTAGACGGAGGTTGAGATGGTGGCTGGGAGGATTTGGAGATTATTTAGATGAGGAGTGGATTTTAGTTCTGATTTTTTTGGAGAGAAAAGGGCGGATTTTACTAGGATGGGAGATGAAGTTAGGTAAGAGGTGAGAGACGGAGTTTTCTAGGTGTTGGCTGCGTGTTTTTGTAGGTGTTGTGATTAGGTTTAATGGTGAGTTTTTATCCCACATAAATGATAATAACTTATCATCTCACACGTGGCTGGGCGGATATAACAAGGTGGGTGAGTTATATCCCCAATTGGATGGACCGGGTATAGAAACATTTGAGTTGGGCCGTTTGTTTTAAAACATAATATAAACAAATTTTCATTTCAAAATTAAGTATTTTGAATAAAATTTTATGGATATTGACGGGATTTAAATGTGACATCGTGTCGTGACAAAATGACGTGACAATTGTGACGAGAATTTATTTTGACGAGACCAAGAAAAAATGGGCGATTTTTTAGTGACTACAGATTTTTTCGGATCGGGTATTAATTATGGGAAGTTGAAGACGGATTTTTCGAAGGCGTGAACTTATTTTATCTTTCACAGATAACTTGCTCGTGCTTAATCTTAGAATGACGACTTGGTTATCTGGTTTCCGGGTTCGGGGTGGTTGGTTGATGACTCGGATAACTATCACTTAAAGGGGTTACATTGTTGTACTCAGTGTCACGCGCTTAGTCGACGTGGATAATTTCAAGAGGTGTTGTGCTTATAGACTTCTTCAGTGATGCATTGAGTACTTAGAGATTTCTCCACCGTTCTTCATTCAACAATAGTGCAAGCTTAAGTCACAAAATCGAAGGATTTTTATTCAGCTTCACGTTTGATGTATCCGGTTCATTCTTTCAGTGGTCACTTCAAATCGCTTTCACGTGGGTTGGTAAAGGTGGCCATGGAGAGTTTATGAGAAGAGATTTTCGATCAACATCTGATTCTTACAAAATATATAATTCAGCTTATTTATTATTCTCACGGGATTTCAGGTTCATGTGCATACGATTTATTGATGGTTCCGAGTTTCGAAACCATCAAGGGGGAAGAAGAAGACACATTGAACGCACAACGAGTACACGTGATGAACTTCATACCTTCTTTTGATTTAAAGATATTCCGGGATGACATTTGTCATAACCGCAGAGAAAATCAGTGTTTTAACTCGTGGCGTTATAAATCTCCAAACGGTACACTACTGATTCGAGGTTTAATTGTTTGATTGTTGCAATTATTCATCATCATTATCCTATATGCATTCCCGGGACTTAATTGACTCTGGTGCATCTCCGGAAGAAGATATGTGCATTTACGGGACTTAATTGACTCTGGTGTTACGATGTCAACTTCATGAATGGGATAAAGTGTCCACTTCAGTATTTGAGCTTCATAATTGGGATTGATTTACTTTCTTCAACTATGTGGGGGAAGAAATGTTTTGATTCTTTCTGGTATGTATAACTTGAACTCTCAGGGGGAAGAAAAATTCAGAAGAATTATTCAAGCGTGAGAAGAGAAGTTGTTGATCTACTTGGTGTGCCCCAAACTTTCAATCCCTCTTAGCAACGTTATCATGTTATATGATGCTATTTGCTTGTTAGATTCCGCTGTGCGCTTAATTATTCTAAGCTTTATTGAAAGCTTTGAAGTTGCTTACGAGGATTGTCGATTTAGGGGGAAGCTATTTAAAATGCTTCTACATCAAGTTTATGTGGCATGAATTAGGGGGAAGCTAATTCAGAAGCTTCTCCTTAACCAGAAGTGTATGGGTTACTTAGCTCGTGCCGTTACAGTATTTCTTCAACAAGTTACTTTAAAGATGAGTCGTTTTGAAGACGAATGCCTCAGAAGACTTCATCAGCATTGGACACTTCATGAAAGCTCTTGTTCTTAATCATTTTGTACTTGTTAGGAAGAATATTGTAAGGAATTCTACACGTCGTCCCATGGGGGAAGATTGTTGGAAACTCACTTTATGTGACGACATTTAAGAATTCCCGTTAGTTATCATAGTCACACACGCTTAGACTAGACTAGGTTCGATGTATAGTTTAAGGTGCGTGTGTGACTATATATACCCCTCCTTAGCTTCCAAGGAGGGGTGTTGCTTGTCATTTTATTCATTTTGAATACATTTACTCTTTACATTCAACCTCTCTTCTCTCTCTCTAAACCAACAATGGCTACCACCACCATATTCCACCATGTTAGACCACCGGATCCTAAATAGAAAATCTACAACAATCCAGAAGAAGTCGTCACCACATGCTTATACTACATACAATTAGTACTTCAATAAATTCAAGAAAGTTTGAAGGTCAAGTCTTCCGCTGTATCAAACTCTGAAGCTTTCAAGAATTTAAAGGTATAAGTATGTGAAACATGAAGTCAAGAAGAGGCGAATGTCACAAGCGACGAATGCACAAGGTCAAGGCAAGAAAACATGCTCAAGACTTAAGTCAAAGATCACATCAAGCATATTCACAAGAACAAGATCGAAGACTCAAGCATAGATGCTAGGTTTAAGATTTTGTAAAAAGATGTGACCTCCCTTAGGGGGAGATTGTTGGAAATACGTTTTTCCCAATTAAGTCTCGGTCACATCTTAGTTAGCATAGATCACGAGATATAGACTATTTAGAACTTTGTCTCTAGGAGCGACCTCCCTTAGGGGGAGATTGTTGGAAATTCGTTTTTACGTATTTATGAAGGATCGGTCGCTCCAACGATATATTAATGTAATGGGCTCGTGATCTAGTTAGTAAACGTATAGCCCATATAGCCCACATGTAGGGTGGGCTATATATACCCCTCCTAGCATGTTAGGAGGGGTTGGTGATTCACATTATTCATTAATCATATTCTACTTTCTCTCTCTACTCCTCCCCTTCTCTCCTTTCTCTCTCTAAGTTCTTTCATTTCTCGTCCATCTTAATAGATAATCCAACAATGCCTAATCCTTAGAAAACACAATCCTACACCTTTTTAGCTAGACTTTTATGTTGATTTGTAATTCTGCAATTATATGTAATGTATGATGATTCAATTGTTAGATCAGGTTTTGGAATGATATAGAAGCACTAGAACCAACTTTTAGAAACAAGTAAAGAAGCAAAAGGGTTATGGAAGCACTAAAACCAACTTTGAGAAACAAGTAAAGAAACAAAAGGGGCATCCGAAAAGATGCTTAAAGGTCCTGTAATGCAAGACAAATTTTGTGTGTATAATATGAAGAAGCAAAAGTGATATAAGTAGGAAAGCATACTTCATTAGTTAAGGCCCAACATTATTGTGGCAGCTTTTTGGGCCTAATGTTTCACTCACGTGAGATGATCAACCACTCCACTCGTTACTTTCAATTTTCTTTTGAGGAAGATTAAATGTTTATGATATTAGCAAGAACACCAGCTATTATTCTACAGTTGGTTCAATGTTCGATCTTTCATTTTGAATTTTATGTTTTATATGGTATAACATGTATTCTCTAGCAGCAGTTTTTTGTATGTTTTTGTTTGAAATGTCACGTGTAAGTGTAGTTACCAAAACACAATAAACAAACACCTCCGCAGCGAAGCGCGGGTTTTCAAAACTTATTAATAACAAAATTGAAAATTTAATTAAAAAAATGAACACATGCGAGGCTATGACGCTGCACTGCAAATGACATGTACTACTAAACAACACAAGATGTATTTTGCCTATTTTTTATACTATCTTTTTGTACTTGACAAGTTCCTTCTTTGTTTTTTCTTTTTCAGAGTCCCAAATATCCACCATTTCCAATAGCTTCACTATTCTAAAAGAATTAAATCAGCCCCATATTCTCTAAAACTTGCCTATAATCAGATTTTGAGTTCCGTTTTAGATAAAAAAAGACACTTTTTTTAGGGGTCAAATAACAAAAATATCACAAATAATCAAAAAATTTCCACTAATTTTTTCCGGTTGGGGTCACTTGACCACCGTGACCCGCCCTAAGCTCCGCCCCTGCCTCCCAGGATATTAGCTTGTTTGTTCTTTTTATATATGTTAACTCTTTCCCTTCTTTGTATTGTTGTGTGTTTTATGTGCTTCGCTTGTTCCTGTTACCCGTTTGTCTGTTTGTTCATGTTCCTAGTGTTATGAGATTTTTTGCTTGTATATTTGTACTGTGTTTTATGTTTGCTTGTTTTCCTTGTTTTTGCATGTGCTCTTGTTCTCGTGTTTCATTCTACTACACCCTTATGCACACACACATTGGCCAGGGGTCCATTGGAAGCAGACTCTTTACTTTCGGGTTTATTCTGAAAGTAGGGGTAGGATCTGTGTACATTTCACCTCCCACATACCTCACTCTGAAGGGATTGGGTATGTTGTTGTTTTTCTTGAATTAATATCAATGTTTAAATATATTTTATGAATTTTGTATGTTTAAAATATAAAGTTTAGAATATATAAAATGTAAAGGGTATTTATTTATTTTCTAAAATTATTATAAACATATAAAAATTATGAGTTTCATTTAACTCCATCTAAAATAATTGAAATTTAACCACTAAAGTTTTATTAATTGACTCATTTTTTTAGGTTTTGTTTATTATAAATTCGACAATATACTTTTATGTCATTTTTTTCCATCAATTTTTCATTTTTTTAAAAAAATTCAGCCAAATTTATAAATAAGTTGGTTTTTATTATTTTTAAATTTTCAAAAACATATTTAATTTCTAAAGAATATTACTAAATAAAGAAATAATTAATTCTTTGAATAAATGAAAATTTTATTAAACATTCTGCTAATACCTTGATCACTTTTAATTGCTTATTGGGCTAGCTAGAAAAAGTAAAACTAATGGGTTGTTGACACCTTGTTTAACAGTATGCCAAATTGTCATGTGAGTGAGTGCTCAACAATCAACATACACCAAACTTCAGAAAACATAGTATAAAATTGAACAAAAAAGTCCACACGTATTAAAGTATTGTATTAAACAACCTCGTGAACTTCGTGGAAACAACTCTGCCTTTAAACCCCACTCATGTTGTTGTGTCAAGCACTTTACTGGCCGTTGATCTTGCTAGCTAGAATGTTTTGTTATCGTTCGTGAAATACACGCCGCCAAGAAAGTGAGTAATAAGGTTAGACTCTATGTTTGTGTATGTCGGAACATGGATCCGTTATTTAGAAGATGACGTACGCTCTCTTCTTGTGTTTAGTTTTTGAGTTTGAGTAATGTGATTGCTATTTGACCACTCTTTTTGGTTTTTCTTGAAATTATGCATCATTAAAATTGCAGGAGGAGCGGCGGGTCGGTTTTGAGTCTTCAGATTCTCTGAGCGAGATGATAAAAATATGCTTCTTATATACCTGTTTAAAGTTTAAAATCAAGTTATGTGGTTCTTACCCGCTTTTTTCTAATTAATATAAAAATATTACAAGACAAAATGAGAAACTTTAGATTACACTTTTACTTTACCGAAGAACCATTAGAAAACTCTAGAATTACATTTTCGCAAATACTATAATAAGTAGTAGTATATTTTAGTTTAAGAAAGAAACTTTGTATATGTATTAAAGCAAACAATCAACGATTAAAAAAATATAATACAACAAGACCGGTTATTTGTTATAAATATCAAGAAACAAATTGAAAGTAATTCATCTTGTACTTTCTTAAAAGTATTTTACTCCTGTTTTATATAAATTACTTATCGAAATTCCATTTCATATTCGCGGTATTTTATATAAACTATTGTGATTGACATTCATCTAATTATATTTTTAATAAAAGGGGAAATCTCCGTTCCCTATGACCAGTTCCCCCCTCACAACAAAAATAGTTTTATATTTCATCCTCTCACATCTCACACATACACACTGGCTACGTCTCCCTCCACTGTAGATCCCTCCACTGTAGATCCAGTTAAAATATTCGAATTCATCCACGTTGTCCAATTACTTAGATTAAAAGATGATCACGGTTGTTGGTTTGTTGATTCAATAGTTTACAGGTAGATCCAGTTAAAATATTCCAATTCATCCACGTTGCCCAATTACTTAGCTTAAAAGATGATCACGACCATTGGTTTGTTGATTCAATAGTTTACGGGGTTAAAACTTGACCTCAACCGTTGATTGGTCGTTGGTGTTTTCCGTTTTGGGTTGGTAGTGGGCAGAAAATGAACTTGCGGTTGAGATTATCCCAACAAGTTATTGGTGAAAACTAGGTTGATATACCACCAATAATTTTTTTATCCCCCCCTCACACCCACTACACCAATAATTTTGATCTGCCTCAACATGATGAGGTGATATCTCATCTGACTATTTATTCTTTGTGGTTTCATATACCCAACTCCTACAAGCCTTCGATGTCGCTAAATTTTTCGTTTCCCCGTTAAGGTGTGCGATGTTGATGGTCGGTAGGCGGCATCGTTGCCGTTAGGTGGGTGTTTCCTTTTGTAGATGATCTCATTTATATTGGATTTGTGACGTCTAGAACTGTAACCGCAAGGTATATTGCCATTGATTTTTACATTATGGTTTCGGTATAATCTAGGTGTTTGGTTAATTTTGATGGTTTTATATACGGTTTAGTTGACTTCTAAATTAGCGTATACATGATATATAAGCTACATGTTCTTTATGTTTTTGGTATTCTTACTTCCACTGGTCTGTTATTAGTTTCGCTTTAATAGTGTGTGATAATGTGACTGTTTATAACCAAAACTATAAGTGTGTTTGTTCCAACTTATATGTGCCATATGAACTTTTTGGTATTCTACTTATCATTTATAGGCCTTGATTCTTAGGTCTTAACATCTTGAGCCGGATAAACGGATCTTAAGAAATGTAAGACGAAACCAGAATAGGTCACAAATGTACATATACACAGAAAAAACACCTTCTCCAGGCTAAAACTACATAAAGAATGCTATATAAGCTGACTTAAATTAGCTCATAGGCTGGTAAATTTTAGAGTGAGCTGATGTTTCTTTGAGCTTAAGTAGTCGGCTCATTGGTTAGCTGATTTTAGGCTTATGTTACATCAGTTAAATCACATGCTCTTGCATCGTTGTTTTCTAATCAGTATGTCGTCATATGCTTATTCTTATACTATGCCTTTGTCATGATTTAATGTCGGTTACCTTTGTGATAATTGTTAGTGATAGGTATCCGTTGTCGCAGGCTGTGATTAGAAAACGTGGCTTCGCGTGGTAATTCGTGATTTGGCGTGGCAATTCTTTGGGTTTCCAGGTTGTGATTAGAAAACCCGGGTCATGTTTGAGGTAATCAACTTGGCAAAACGTGGGTTGACAACATTAATATACCCGTGGCTTGGCGTGGCAATTCTTTGGTTTTGCAGCCGCTACGGGTTGACCTCTCTCTTTACCTACGGTTAACCAGTGAATATGTGATTCTGTGGTTTTCTTTGTGTGATGAAGATTGGAGAAGGCATAAAATATTTACATGTTTCTTCCGTTGTTCGGGCTATGATGATTGTTGTGGTCTGAGCGAGAAGTTCCTACCCTAGCATGGCGAGGCAACGAGTGGATACCAGACCATGTGTGGCTCTTATGCAAGTCTTCTCTCTGCATCCGTTTAGGGACTCAGATACTTCTTTGACGTGGACACCACATGCTGATCTGAGCCTAACTATTTACTGAACCAAAGTGAAATGGCTATTTAGCAAAGCTATATGCTTTTTCTATAAGGTGCACTAAACATATGATGAAGGCAGTGTTGTGGCTAAGTCCTCCCACGCCTTTGTTGCCACTACTCATGGTGTGAGGCGATGGTGCTTGGTATGCGACTTATCGATTTGAAACATGTAACATTACATGTTTATATGTTTTTTAACTTCTCGCCCATACTCAGTTTGGTTGCTCGGTTTTTTGTCTTTTTCGATAGTCAGTTTGGTTGTTCGATTTTTGGTCTCTGTGGTTACCGAAAACAGCGGCTCTGAAACCCATATAATTCGCTAATGTTTGTTCTATACCGCTTCTACCTCAGCGTTAGTTTGTTTGAGGTGTACTGCTCAAGACTCGGAAGCATCGCGACTTCTGTCGTTGTTAAATGGGAGTGACGGTTGTGTTGCTGCTTCGACATCTGTTTCCCAGGTTGACCCTCACTCGAATGTACCAGGTATGCTTTTTCGTGGCCTCTTTTTTTTGTTGCATTTTGCTTACTTTTTGTAACTGTTTCAAACTATTGTAGCTATTGGGTACCACCAATAACTGTTAGATGTTGGGTTTGGAAATCAACGGGGTAGGCCATCAAATGTTAAAGCTGGATACCAACGCATCGCCACAGACACCGGCTGCAGTCAGCCTCCCTCACGTCTCGGAACTCGGCGCAGCCGCGGCTGTGGGTTATCCGAATCTTGGCAGGATGTTAGAAATCGAGTGGTTGTTAACGGTCATGTACTGACACCTGCTTTGGGTACATCTATTTCAGAAAATGGTATTCCTTACTATCTTTTGCCTTTTACGTTTATATATACGGTCCATTGGTTCGTGTGGTTGCACTCACTGTCTCACATATGGAATTCACATGTGTTGTGTGCAACCTGTTTCCACAGTAACTTCGAATTCCAAAACCTATCTTTCTTCGCATTCTTATAACATATAATAAATACTCTTATATTTATGACGATATATGCATACTCTGAATATGAACCTTGCCACCACCTGTCAGCCGACCTTAAATAAATTCCGCGTATGACAGATGCTTTGTTACCATAAATTGGCATGATGAATTACTGAATTAAATTTTTTACAGTCTAAATTTGCATAATGAATAGACAGTGCCCGGGTAATATCAATGGTGTCGTCATATCATGGTTAGGGTCAACATAAAAAATACGGCAAATGCTTGATCGTTTGATGTTGAATTAGTAAAGACGTAGCGACGCATTTTGCAAGAGTAATGAAGGCGGTTGTCGTTGGTGTTGCCGATGAGAAGTATATCAAAATTATCTTTTTTAATGTGTAATTAGTATCACACATATGCATTACAATATTATTTACTAGGTAGTGTTTATTTAAATCTTGATTTGAAAGCTGATATATACGTATTTCATTGTTTTAAAGGGGCCCTTTTGAAGAATTTGTTGTGCTTATATAGATTGGCCACTTACCTTCTTACGAGATCAATATATGTGTACAAATTTTATAAAAAGTCAACAACAGTGGTTAATAACACTACAGTCAGAAAGTCTACATACTTAGTAATAGTGTTTTTCTACCGCAGTAACACCGTCGTCGCTACCACTCCCCTTGAACTTCCTTAATCCATCGGTTTCTTTACCCGAGTCTTGGCAGCATTTAAACGTGCCAACATCCGACCCTAAAGCGAAAGGGACCGCTTTTGAAACTATAGTAGAAACCCAACCTTCTCAAGGTCTTCCATCCTTCTTTATTCTCCGGTTTCTGTAGTTTATGTTGGACTTATGAGAACTCGTATTTTTCTGGATAATTAAATTATTCTTTTATTTGTAATTCTCGATTTTACAATGTTTTATTTGTTCCTATTTACTTTTTTATACGTAAATACTGAGATCTCCAGAATTTTAGTTAAATTATATTTTAATTATTTCTCTGATCGCTGATAATATTTTATTTGAAATTATAAAAGTTTAATTTTTATTTTTTCATATTTATTTACTGTAGTAACCCGAAATTAAAAATCAACATTTAGACCGAGCTTTAATTCTATTCCTAATATCCGGACAATATTTATTACCCGACTTTTAATTGTCATGTTCGTTCTATGAATAATATGGAATTCTTGACGAACCAACAAGGTTAGAACTTTAGCGTATCGAATATGTGTCAATTATGATTTATTGGCAAGTTATTGTCCGTCATCGACCGTAAACATTTTCGTTATGACATAAAAATATTTTTATTATCGTCGTATTAATTTCTCGTTTTACGAGTATTCTTCGTGACTTACATTAAGCCTTTAGGCGTCATTCGTTATATTAGGCGTTAACATTTATTAAAGTATATGCCCTCATTTATATATCGACATATAAATTTTCTCCGATTGTCGGCGTTTTTATTTATATTGAGCGTTTATTTTTCGTGCTCTACGCATAACTTTCAAATCACGTAACTTTTAACATATCGGCTTTTGATAATACCCGCTTTTGCAAATTATGAGATAAATATTAACACATTACAATCAAAATCTTATGTGGCGTATTATATATTACTCACAATACACGCGTCTTGTGATCCTTCTTGTAGACATGTGCCTTTGAAATTTGCATGTCATATACTCCATTTAACATCTAATAATGTTTTGACTTATCTCATAACTTTCAAAAAGAAATGATGCATCCCCTGTTCTTATTTCATCCGAATACCACAGCAACAAAGTCACCATGTTGTCCTATTTAGTTTAGATCATTCATGGAGAGGATAAAGGCCTTGTAAGAACTATTGTTCATTGTAAGAACTATTGCTCATTTTGTTAGCTTATTTTATTCAAAAGTAATACATACTAAAAGTAATCCCTACTGATCTCAAATGTATTTTAATGATGTATTCATCATTTTATAAGTTTGGAACATTGTATGAAGAGGATGAACATTTTAAACACTAGTATATATGATTTTGTAACAAATAAGTAGGACTTATTTTAGAACAGTAGAAAAAAACGTTAGTATTCTATAGAACCAGTAAGGTTTGAACTTTAGATAGTCATATAGGGTTGTAGACATAGGTTTTGTGGTGATTTTTTTTGGGTAGCTCGTCCCGTGATGATTTCCGAAGAGCAAGTTATAGCCAAAGTACTAAACTAGGTCAGAATCTGACCTGCTACAAAGACGGGCTGTTTTTTCATAAATCTCATATACTGACCTATAAACATGTAAAACTAAAAGTTGCAGCTAAACTTATGTAGAACACACACGAATCGGATGGTTTCCTACGGATAAACGGTTTGTAAATGACGGGCGAAACGGTGGGACTGAAGTTGGCTGTGAATCACAGCCATGACCTCTAAGTAGTAAAAGGGATATTTAGGCTATAATAAATATAATTTGAGGTCATATGGACATATGATCAGTAAATAACATTAGCTTATGTTCATTTTAATATATAGAAATCAATTAGACGGCTTAGGGTTCAGGAGAAACGGCTTAAATATCTAGTCATGTTGTAAAATTGTTGTGTTTAAACTGTTGTAATAAAATGTATAACTTGCTCATTTTTATAAAAACCAAAGTGGTAGGATCCACTTATCGAGAATACGAGACCTATTTATATACTGAGTTATATGAAACCCGAGACTCGACCATCAGAAAATATTAAGTCAATATTGTTTAGAGGCGTTTTAGAACCCGAAAATCTTATAAAGTGGATTTGGGTCACAAAATCTCAACATACACTTATAATGGCTATTGGGCCATTATTGAACCTGAGATTGAAATGAAACAAGTGATATGAACATGTAATGAGCTACTAGTGGGCCTTAATTGGCTTAATGGTCATAATGGGATAACAAATAAAATTGTTATCAAAAGTCTTATGAAAAGTTTTACAAACTTATACAATATCCAAACTTACTAAGGTGAACTATTTACATATATGTATGACTTATGTATTGTCTCGAGCCTAATACGCGTCTCGTTATATTAGGTCTCGTTCGATTATATGTCGACCGTTGGGCATCTCATTCTCGATCAATGAGCGATTAATATCTCGTGAAGTCGTGTATCGACTATTGAACGTTTGTTCCTTGATCTACGTGTAATAGCTATATCAGGTGAGCTCATAGCCCTTTTTACTACTTATACATTGTTTCTAAACGCGGGGTGAGATGTTACATGGTGGAACACATTCATTTAAAACTGTATGCTATCCAGAACCTGTATGCTATCCAGAACTTGTATGCTTTCCAGAACCTGTATGCTATCCAGAACTTGTATGCTTTCCAAAACTTGTATGCTTTCCAGAACAGATTACCGTTATTATTATTGCTTTTAGTTTCCATAGCCACTGACTTTCCCTACCATTTCATGCACCGTTAATTTACTTGTGTTACTAAGCGCCAATGTTGTGGATGGATCCATCGAGATTGGCAATCCCCGTCTCATATTACTTTGACGCATTACATTTGTTTATACTTGAGTGTTTAGGCTGAATACTCACTAGGGGAACTTACCTTTTGTTAAGCTTCAGTGTCATGAGCTAAATAGCAATAATATACATTATGACTATGGATAATGTACATAGTCATCCCCCCCCCCCCATTACTTGTTTTACAAATGAATGCTTGTGTTCCACACCTTTACTACTAAACCTATGAATATCACTCAACTTTTTGTTGACGATTTTACATGTTTAATCTCAGGTATTATTACTTAGCTTTGCTTGGATGGGAGCCCGCAGGATATTATCGTAGCTTGGAGATTTCTGTGTTACTTTTTAAAGTTTGGTTTTGGTATAAGCTGTCAGAAGTTTATCCTATATTTTTGGTAAGAGCATGTTACAAAACCATGTTTAAATAATAGATTCTTCCGCTTATAAAACTCTGGGACCTTTGTTTAAAAACTCTGATCTTTTTGTGATGTAATGTATAAGTTTTTATTACGTCAACTTTTTGTCAACAGTATTTCATTGTTTCTTGTACCATGACGTGGAACCCCTTTGCTCCCTACGTGTTTCCTTGCCTGATTTTGGGGGTCTCACAGATTGGTATCAGAGCGATGGTTATTGGGAACTGAGTCGTTTTCAAAACTTAGTCTATAACCGAAACTTCAAATATTTCATGTTTCTAAGTGTCAAACACAGAATCTGTCATTATTGTTCGATATCTGCACGGGTAACTCTCTAATCCATATTATTTACTTTAATTATCGTTGTAGTATTTCATCTCCTGATTACATTTTGAAATATTACATTACTCTAATGATGATAATTACTATCTCTTTTCAAAAGCCTTTGTGCTCATGAATTATCATTGGATATTAATGTGATTACATCTGCCCTTACTGTATTTCTTGAATTCTTGTTCCTGTGAATTGATCTTGTTACAAAAAATTTATATTGTTATGACATTTCATACTTGTATTCGGAGCGTGTATGCTGCCGACTTTTCATACTCACTTTTTTTAGTACTATTTCAATTTTGTTTATGCGTGATACGGTTGATCTCACATACTCGTTCGTTTTGGACCACTAGTTTCTCTCGACTCACTTTTATATGTTGTGCATACTCTCGTGATACCATTGTTTGGGATTAAGAAGTGCTGCTTTCAATGAAACTGTTGATTTTCATTTTACCACCGTGCGTGTTACTTTTATTGTAAAACCTATTTAAAATATCTATTTAGATATATAGATTATTTTCCGATCATTTGTGATAGTATGTCTTGAAAAATAGTCTAACGACCATTTTGTAGCTCAATGAGTCGCCGAGAAAGACTAAAGGACATCGTGTGAGTCACACATCTTGAAGCATTCCTTGAAATCTGTGTTGAATAATATCGTGAGTTTTCGTAACCTTAATTGACCATTACGTCATCGTTCTACGCGGCAATCATATATCGATTAAATATTACTTCATTGACCATTCTACGTTTCGACTTTGAGTTTCAACGTTCGTTTTTACCTTGGTAACACCACCGTCATCTTGTAATTCATATCCTTGATTTAATGTGGTGCTTGTTTGGAATACGATTCTACTTCTATATACTTATATCCTTCCTTTTCATTAAACCTCCTCGCTCCAGGAGTGCAACTTGTTAATGTTTTGTTTCTCTCTCGATATGTCTCATGATTTTGGAAAAATCACACCGCCAAGAGACCTTCCTACTTTGCATCTTGAAATCTAAGACACGGATGTCATGCGCCATTTTTGGTTTCTTAAATTATTGTTGGTATTCTTAAACCATTTTTGTACTATGTTTTTCTTTACATGCTTAATTATACAATCTATTCTCTTTCATCTTATGGAATCCACAAGTCATGTGTGTACATAAATTCCGGGTCGTTATGAAGTTTGATTAAATTTCAAGGTGTGTCGAATAAATTACGATGTAAACACATATGGATTCCTTTATCCTTTCTTTTATACATGACTTATTTGTCATTCTACATTGTCTTTCCTTGCTTCTATCGTAACACTGATTTGGGTAAAGTTTGAAGTTCTTATTTTCATCGTTCGTTTTCATCTTGACACGTGTCTCATGACGATTCCGGCTAAACCTTTTGAAACTTTATCAAATTGTAACCATTTAATTAATTGTCTTGAACTACTCTTTATTACTCTCGTGTAACCCACTCGCTATTTTGTAAATTATCATCGTGTCACTATATGAATTTAGACTGGTATCGTTTGCGAAACATTTTAAAAAATGTTACACATTGGTAATTGTTTTACAATGTAATTTCCCAAATTTTTTTACTTTGGTCTTATAAAAGAATTCTTGTAACATTTAAGTTGTTGATTTAAATATCAAGCGAATTACTTAGTTGCAAAAAATTTCATAAACCATATTAATGGCATGTTTTTTTTATATATAAAAATATAAGAAATGTAACACTAGCTTGACGAAACTGAGCATCGCATTGCTAGTCCTAAATTATGCATGGCCTGATCACCTATGCGTAATTTAGAAGGAGCCATGTGAGGCTGCATAGTAGTCACCTTAAAATCTTTGTAAAACAAAATTATGAAAACTTTTATGCATTATGCAAGTAGTACAAGTTCATGACAAATGCATACGTTTCTTGTATTTTCTTGAACGAATTACGTGTCTACGAGTACAATCTATTTTTCTTTACTCAATGAGGTTTGCTCTACTTGTTACCTCATTTTCTCTCATGATATAATTATATTTACCGCTCGTCTAGTTACTGACTATTGATATCGCACTTGAAAGTTCTAGTGTTTTCATACTTTCTCCTCGATCAACCTTCTTTGAGTAAACTTTGGTATACTTTCAAAATGTCTCCGGACGAGAATAACGATTTATGACTGTACATGAATATCGATATCGTATATTCGTCATGATGTGTGTCAGATTCTATTGCCTCGAAATTCGCCCATGTAAACCATGTCTTGATTTCGCTCTCTAATTGCCAATGTTGTTCATTTTACTTGAATCATACAGAAGTGACTAATTAAAAATTTTCTTTGATTCGAAAATAGTTGTGTAGTTTTTATCTTTCAATCGTGTATTGATAATCTAGAAATTTATAAGCCAATGTTGGTGACACCAACTGCACTCAAGGAGTGATGACTTTCTATATTCCTTGTTTCTTATTGTCTTATTGTCAACGCCTCTATTCTCTCTTGTTCGTTAAGAATCTGTACGAATTTCATTTTATTCCCTCAAGCCTTGTATTTTTTTATAATCAAGAAATTACATAAGTCGAATTTTAAAGTAATACCAAATCCGAGACGGGCAATTGTGGCAAATCGTATTTTAAATATCTATATATAATTCATATTTCTCCTCTATATCTCCGAGTAGATTGTCATATTTTAAGATTGTCATATTTTAAAGTTTACACAATTCGCAAATTCCTCATCGATCATTAATCTAACTCATTTTATTGCACCTTGTCCGTTTAAGCGTTTATCATGTTCATTCTATCTCTAATTACCATTTCATATTTAAAGACCAGTTCCAAGCAAAGTGTCCCTATTTGTTCCCGTCTTTTTTTTCTGTCTCTAGATAAACTCTGAGGGACCAGAGTTCCTTTAGGGGGTCGACTATGAGAACTCATATTTTTCTGGATAATTAAATTATTCTTTTATTTGTAATTCTCGATTATACAATGTTTTACTTGTTCCTATTTACTTTTTTTATACGTAAATACTCAGATCTCCAGAATTTTAGTTAAATTATATTTTAAATATTTCTCAAATCATTGATAATATTTTATTCGAAATTATAAAAGTTTAATTTTTATTTTTCCATATTTATTTACTGTAGTAACCTGAAATTTAAAATCAACATTTAGACCGAGCTTTAATTCTATTCCTAATATCCGGACAATATTTATTACCCGACTTTTAATTGTCATGTTCGTTCTATGAATAATATGGAATTCTTGACGAACCAACAAGGTTAGAACTTTAGAGTATCGAATATGTGTCAATTATGATTTATTGGCAAGTTATTGTCCGTCATCGACCTTAAACATTTTCGTTATGACATAAAAATATTTTATTATCGTCGTATTAATTTCTCGTTTTACGAGTATTCTTCGTGACTTACATTAAGCCTTTAGGCGTCATTCGTTATATTAGGCGTTAACATTTATTAAAGTATATGCCCTCATTTATATATCGACATATAAATTTTCTCCGATTGTCGGCGTTTTTATTTTATATTGAGCGTTTGTTTTTCGTGCTCTACGCATAACTTTCAAATCACGTAACTTTAGCATATCGGCTTTTGATAATACCCGCTTTTGCAAATTGTGAGATAAATATTAACACATTACAATCAAAATATTATGTAGCGTATTATATATTACTCACAAGACACGCGTCTTGTGATCCTTCTTGTAGACATGTGCCTTTGAAATTTGCATGTCATATACTCCATTTAACATCTAATAATGTTTTGACTTATCTCATAACTTTCAAAAAGAAATTATGCATCCCATGTTCTTATTTCATCCGAATACCACAACAACAAATTCACCATGTTGTCCTATTTAGTTTAGATCATTCATGGAGAGGATAAAGGCCTTGTAAGAACTATTGTTCATTGTAAGAACTATTGCTCATTTTGTTAGCTTATTTTATTCAAAAGTAATACATACTAAAAGTAATCCCTACTGATCTCAAATGTATTTTAATGATGTATTAATCATTTTATAAGTTTGGAATATTGTATAAAGAGGATGAACATTTTAAACACTAGTATATATGATTTTGTAACAAAATAAGTAGGACTTATTTTAGAACAGTAGAAAAAAACGTTAGTATTCTATAAAACTAGTAAGGTTTGAACTTTATATAGTCATATAGGGTTGTAGATATAGGTTTTAGTAAGGTTTGAACTTCATATATAGTCATATAGGGTTGTAGACATAGGTTTTGTGGTGATTTTTTTTTGGTGGCTCGTCCCGTGATGATTCTCTAAGAGCAAGTTATAGCCAAAGTACTAAACTAGGTCAGAATCTGACCTGCTGCAAAGACGGGCTGTTTTATCATAAATTTAATATACTGACCTATAAACATGTAAACTAAAACTTTCAGCTAAACTTATGTAGAACACACACGAATCGGATGGTTTCCTACGGATAAATGGTTTGTAAATGACGGGCGAAACGGTGGGACTGAAGTTGGCTGTGAATCACAGCCATGACCTCTAAGTAGTAAAAGGGATATTTAGGCTATAATAAATATAATTTGAGGTCATATGGACATATGATTAGTAAAGAACATTAGCTTATGTTCATATTAATATATAGAAATCAATTAGATGGTTTACGGTTCAGGAGAAACGGCTTAAATATCTAGTCATGTTGTAAAATTGTTGTGTTTAAACTATTGTAATAAAATGTATAACTTGCTCATTTTTATAAAAACCAAAGTGGTAGGATCCACTTATCGAGAATACGAGACCAATTTATATGCTGAGTTATATGAAATCCGAGACTCGACCATCGGAAAATATAAAGTCAATATTGTTTAGAGGCGTTTTAGAACCCGAAAATCATATAAAGTGGAATTGGGTCACAAAAGCCCAACATACACTTATAATGGCTATTGGGCCATTATTGGACCTGAGATTGAAATGAAACAAGTGATATGAACATGTAATGAGCTACTAGTGGGCCTTAATTGGCTTAATGGTCATAATGGGATAACAAATGAAATTGTTATCAAAAGTCTTAAGAAAAGTTTTACAAACTTATGAAATATCCAAACATAATAAGGTGAACTATTTACATATATGTATGACTTATGTATTGTCTCGAGCCTAATACGCGTCTCGTTATATTAGGTCTCGTTCGATTATATGTCGACCGTTGGGCATCTCATTCTCGATCAATGAGCGATTAATATCTCGTGAAGTCGTGTATCGACTATTGAACGTTTGTTCCTTGATCTATGTTTAATAGCTATATCAGGTGAGTTCATAGCCCCTTTTTACTACTTATACATTGTTTCTAAACGCGGGGTGAGATTTTACATGGTGGAACACATTCATTTAAAACTGTATGCTATCCAGAACCTGTATGCTATCCAGAACTTGTATGCTTTCCAGAACCTGTATGCTATCCAGAACTTGTATGCTTTCCAAAACTTGTATGATTTCCAGATTAGATTACCGTTATTATTATTGCTTTTAGTTTCCATAGCCACTGAGTTTCCCTACCATTTCATGCACAGTTAATTTACTTGTGTTACTAAGCGCGAATGTTGTGGGTGGATCCATCGGGATTGACAATCCACGTCTTGTATTACTTTGACGCATTACATTTGTTTATACTTGAGTGTTTAGGCTGAATACTCACTAGAGTAACTTACCTTTTGTTAAGCTTCGGTGTCATGAGCTAAATCGCAATAATATACATTATGACTATAGATAATGTACATAGTCATCCCCCCATTACTTGTTTTACAAATGAATGCTTGTGTTCCACACCTTTACTACTAAACCTATGAATATCACTCAACTATATGTTGACGATTTTACAGGTTTAATCTCAGGTATTATTAATTAGCTTTGCTTGGATGGGAGCCCGCATGATATTATCGCAGCTTAGAGATTTCTGTGTTACATTTTAAAGTTTGGTTTTGGTAAAAGCTGTCAGAAGTTTATCTTATATTTTTGGTAACAGCATGTTACAAAACCATGTTTAAATAATAGATTCTTCCGCTTATAAAACTCTGGGACCTTTGTTTAAAAACTCTGATCTTTTTGTGATGTAATGTATAAGTTTTTATTACGTCAACTTTATGTCCACAGTATTTCATTATTTCTTGTACCATGACGTGGAACCCCTTTGCTGCCTACGTGTTTCCTTGCCTGATTTTGGGGGTCTCACAAATTGGTATCAGAGCGATGGTTATAGGGAACTGAGTCGTTTTCAAAACTTAGTCTATAACCGAAAGTTCAAATATTTCATGTTTCTAAGTGTCAAACACAGAATCTGTCATTGTTGTTCGATATCCGCGCGAATAACTCTCTAATCCATATTATTTACTTTAATTATCATTGTAGTATTTCATTTCCTGATTACATTTTGAAATATTACATTACTCTAATGATGATAATTACTATCTCTTTTCAAAAGCCTTTGTGCTCATGAATTATCATTGGATATTAATGTGATTACATCTGCCCTTACTGTATTTCTTGAATTCTTGTTCCTGTGAATTGATCTTGTTACAAAAAATTTATATTGTTATGACATTTCATACTTGTACTCGGAGCGTGTATGCTGCCGACTTTTCATACTCACTTTTCTGAGTACTATTTCTATTTTGTTTATGCGTGATACGACTGACCTCACATACTCGTTCGTTTTGGACCACTTGTTTTTCTTGACTCACTTTTATATGTTGTGCATACTCTCGTGATACCATTGTTTGGGATTAGGAAGTGCTGCTTTCAATGAAACTGTTGATTTTCATTTTACCACCGTGCATGTTACTTTTATTGTAAAACCTCTTTAAATTATCTATTTAGATATACAGATTATTTTCCGATCATTTGTGATTGTATGTCTTGAAAAATAGTCTAACGACCATTTTGTAGCTCAATGAGTCCCCGAAAAAGACTAAAGGACATCGTGTGAGTCACACATCTCGAAGCATTCCTTGAAATCTGTGTTGACTAATATTGTGAGTTTTTGTAACCTTGATTGACCATTACGTCATCGTTCTACGTGGCACTCGTATATCTATTAAATATTACTTCATTGACCATTCTACGTTTCGACTTTGAGTTTCAACGTTCGTTTTTACCTTGGAAACACCACCTTCATCTTGTAATTCATATCCTTGATTTAATGTGGTGCTTGTTTGGAATACGATTCTACTTCTATATACTTATATCCTTCCTTTTCATTAAACCTCCTCGCTCCAGGATTGCGACTTGTTAATGTTCTGTTTCTTTCTCGATATGTCTCATGATTTTGGAAAAATCACACCGCCAAGAGACCTTCCTACTTTGTATCTTTAAATCTAAGATACGGATGTCATGCGCCATTTTTGGTTTCTTAAATTATTGTTGGTATTCTTAAACCATTTTTATACTATGCTTTTCTTTACATGCTTAATTATACAATCTATTCTCTTTCATCTTATGGAATCCACAAGTCATGTGTGTACATAAATTCCGGGTCGTTATGAAATTTGATTAAATTTCAAGGTGTGTCGAATAAATTACAATGTAAACACATATGGATTCCTTTATCCTTTCTTTTATACATGACTTATTTGTCATTCTACATTGTCTTTCATTGCTTCTATCGTAGCACTGATTTGGGTAAAGTTTGAAGTTCTTATTTTCATCGTTCGTTATCATCTTGACACGTGTCTCATGACAATTCTGGCTAAACCTTTTGAAACTTTATCAAATTGTAACCATTTTATTAATTGTCTTGAACTACTCTTTATTACTCTCGTGTAACCCACTCGCTATTTTGTAAATTATCATCGTGTCACTATATGAATTTAGACTGGTATCGTTTGCGAAACGTTTTACAAAATGTTACACATTGGTAATTGTTTTACAATGTAATTTCCCAAATTTTTTTACTTTGGTCTTATAAAAGAATTCTTGTAACGTTTAAGTTGTTGATTTAAATATCAAGCGAATTACTTACTTGCAAAAAATTTCATAAATCATATTAATGGCATGTTTTATATATATATATATATATATATATATATATATATATATATATATATATATATATATATATATATATATATATATATATATATATATATATATATATATATATATATATATATATATATATATATATATATATATATATAAGAAATGTAACACTAGCTTGACGAAACTGAGCATCGCATTGCTAGTCCTAAATTATGCATGACCTGATCACCTATGCTTAATTTAGAAGGAGCCATGTGAGGCTGCATAGTAGTCACCTTAAAATCTTGATAAAACAAAATTATGAAAACTTTTATGCATTATGCAAGTAGTACAAGTTCATGATAAATGCATATGTTTCTTGTATTTTCTTGAACGAATTACGTGTCTGCGAGTTCAATCTATTTTTCTTTACTCAATGAGGTTTGCTCTACTTGTTACCTCATTTTCTCTCATGATATAATTATATTTACCGCTCGTCTAGTTACTGACTATTGATATCGCACTTGAAAGTTCTAGTGTTTTCATACTTTCTCCTCGGCCAACCTTCTTTGAATAAATTTTGGTATACTTTCGAAATGTCTCCGAACGAGAATAATGATTTATGGCTGTACATGAATATCGATATCGTATATTCGTCATGATGTGTGTCAGATTCTATTGCCTCGAAATTCGCCCGTGTAAACCATGTCTTGATTTCGCTCTCTAATTGCCAATGTTGTTCATTTTACTTGAATCATACACAAGTGACTAATTAAAAATTTTCTTTGATTCGAAAATAGTTGTGTGGTTTTTATCTTTCAATCGTGTATTGATTATCTAGAAATTTATAAGCCAATGTTGGTGACACCAACTGCACTCAAGGAGTGATGACTTTCTATGTTCCTTGTTTCTTATTGTCCTATTGTCAACGCCTCTATTCTCTCCTGTTCGTTAAGAATCTGTACGAATTTCGTTTTATTCCCTCAAGCCTTGTATTTTTTTTATAATCAAGAAATTACATAAGACGAATTTTAAAGTAATACCAAATCCGAGACGGGCAATCGTGGCAAATCATATTTTAAATATCGATATATAATTCATATTTCTCCTCTATATCTCCGAGTAGATTGTCATGTTTTAAGATTGTCATATTTTAAAGTTTCCACAATTCGCAAATTCCTCATCGATCATTAATCTTAACTCATTTTATTGCACCTTTTCCGTTTAAGCGTTTATCATGTTCGTTCTATCTCTAATTACCATTTCGTATTTAAAGACCAGTTCCAAGCAAAGTATCCCTATTTGTTCCCGTCTTTTTTTTCGTCTCTAGATAAACTCTGAGGGACCAGAGTTCCTTTAGGGGGGGTCGACTATGAGAACTCGTATTTTTTGGATAATTAAATTATTCTTTTATTTGTAATTCTCGATTTACAATGTTTTACTTGTTTCTATTTACTTTTTTTATACGTAAATACTGAGATCTCCAGAATTTTAGTTAAATTATATTTTAATTATTTATCTGATCATTGATAATATTTTGTTCGAAATTATAAAAGTTTAATTTCTATTTTTCCATATTTATTTACTGTAGTAACCCGAAATTTAAAATCAACATTTAGACCGAGCTTTAATTCTATTCCTAATATCCGGACAATAATTATTACCCGACTTTTAATTGTCATGTTCGTTCTATGAATAATATGGAATTCTTGACGAACCAACAAGGTTAGAACTTTAGCGTATCGAATATGTGTCAATTATGATTTATTGGCAAGTTATTGTCCGTCATCGACCGTAAACATTTTCGCTATGACATAAAAATATTTTTATTATCGTCGTATTAATTTCTCGTTTTACGAGTATTCTTCGTGATTTACATTAAGCCTTTAGGCATCATTCGTTATATTAGACATTAACATTTATTAAAGTATATGCCCTCATTTATATATCGACATATAAATCTTCTCCGATTGTCGGCGTTTTTATTTTATATTGAGCGTTTATTTTTCGTGCTCTACGCATAACTTTCAAATCACGTAACTTTTATCATATCGGCTTTTGATAATACCCGCTTTTGCAAATTGTGAGATAAATATTAACACATTACAATCAAAATCTTATGTGGCGTATTATATATTACTCACAAGACACGCGTCTTGTGATCCTTCTTGTAGACATGTGCCTTTGAAATTTGCATGTCATATACTCCATTTAACATCTAATAATGTTTTGACTTATCTCATAACTTTCAAAAAGAAATGATGCATCCCCTGTTCTTATTTCATCCGAATACCACATCAACAAAGTCACCATGTTGTCCTATTTAGTTTAGATCATTCATGGAGAGGATAAAGGCCTTGTAAGAACTATTGTTCATTGTAAGAACTATTGCTCATTTTGTTAGCTTATTTTATTCAAAAGTAATACATACTAAAAGTAATCCCCACTGATCTCAAATGTATTTCAATGATGTATTCATCATTTTATAAGTTTGGAACATTGTATAAAGAGGATGAACATTTTAAAAACTAGTATATATGATTTTGTAACAAATAAGTAGGACTTATTTTAGAACAGTAGAAACAAACGTTAGTATTCTATAGAACCAGTAAGGTTTGAACTTTAGATAGTCATATAGGGTTGTAGACATAGGTTTTGTGGTGATTTTTTTTGGGTGGCTCGTCCCGTGATGATTCCCGAAGAGCAAGTTATAGCCAAAGTACTAATCTAGGTCAGAATCTGACCTGCTGCAAAGACGAGCTGTTTTCTCATAAATTTCATATACTGACCTATAAACATGTAAAACTAAAAGTTACAGCTAAACTTATGTAGAACACACACGAATCGGATGGTTTCCTACGGATAAACGGTTTGTAAATGACGGGCGAAACGGTGGGACTGAAGTTGGCTGTGAATCACAGCCATGATCTCTAAGTAGTAAAAGGGATATTTAGGCTATAATAAATATAATTTGAGGTCATATGGACATATGATCAGTAAAGAACATTAGCTTATGTTCATTTTAATATATAGAAATAAATTAGACGATTTACGGTTCAGGAGAAACGGCTTAAATATCTAGTCATGTTGTAAAATTGTTGTGTTTAAACTATTGTAATAAAATGTATAACTTGCTCATTTTTATAAAAACCAAAGTGGTAGGATACACTTATCGAGAATACGAGACCTATTTATATACTGAGTTATATGAAACCCGAGACTCGACCATCGGAAAATATTAAGTCAATATTGTTTAGAGGCATTTTAGAACCCGAAAATCTTATAAAGTGGAATTGGGTCACAAAAGCCCAACATACACTTATAATGGCTATTGGGCCATTATTGGACCTGAGATTGAAATGAAACAAGTGATATGAACATGTAATGAGCTACTAGTGGGCCTTAATTGGCTTAATGGTCATAATGGGATAACAAATGAAATTATTATCAAAAGTCTTATGAAAAGTTTTACAAACTTATACAATATCCAAACTTACTAAGGTGAACTATTTACATATATGTATGACTTATGTATTGTCTCAAGCCTAATACGCGTCTCGTTATATTAGGTCTCGTTCGATTATATGTCGACCGTTGGGCATCTCATTCTTGATCAATGAGCGATTAATATCTCGTGAAGTCGTGTATCGACTATTGAACGTTTGTTCCTTGATCCACGTGTAATAGCTATATCAGGTGAGTTCATAGCCCCTTTTTACTACTTATACATTGTTTCTAAACGCGGGGTGAGATTTTAAATGGTGGAACACATTCATTTAAAACTGTATGCTATCCAGAACCTGTATGCTATCCAAAACTTGTATGCTTTCCAGAACCTGTATACTATCCAGAACTTGTATGCTTTCCAAAACTTGTATGCTTTCCAGAACAGATTACCGTTATTATTATTGCTTTTAGTTTCCATAGCCACTGAGTTTCCCTACCATTTCATGTACCGTTAATTTACTTGTGTTACTAAGCGCGAATGTTGTGGGTGGATCCATCGGGATTGACAATCCCCGTCTCGTATTACTTTGACGCATTACATTTGTTTATACTTGAGTGCTTAGGTTGAATACTCACTAGGGGAACTTACCTTTTGTTAAGCTTCGGTGTCATGAGCTAAATAGGAATAATATACATTATGACTATGGATAATGTACATAGCCTTCCCCCCATTACTTGTTTTACAAATGAATGCTTGTGTTCCACACCTTTACTACTAAACCTATGAATATCACTCAACTTTATGTTGACGATTTTACATGTTTAATCTCAGGTATTATTACTTAGCTTTGCTTGGATGGGAGCCCATAGGATATTATCGCAACTTGGAGATTTCTGTGTTACTTTTTAAAGTTTGGTTTTTGGTAAAAGCTGTCAGAAGTTTATCCTATATTTTTGGTAACAGCATGTTACAAAACTATGTTTAAATAATAGATTCTTCCGCTTATAAAACTCTAGGACCTTTGTTTAAAAACTCTGACCTTTTTTTATGTAATGTATAAGTTTTTATTACGTCAACTTTATGTCAACAGTATTTCATTGTTTCTTGTACCATGACGTGGAACCCCTTTGCTGCCTACGTGTTTCCTTGCTTGATTTTGGGTGTCTCACAGGACTTCTGCTACGTATATGATATCCCATGTCTTTGTGTTTTCCTTTTGCTCTTACGATTTATGTTATGTTTATTAACTGTGTTTTATAATGTTGCAGGTATTGAGTGTGTTATAGAACCGTCTAATGAGTGCCAACAGCAACAACGGTTACCCAACTGCTGGCAAAGGTCTGGTGAGGGACCATCTAATAATGGTACTGAATACCAACCCCCGTGCGGTTCATCAAGCTCCTGCCTCCATGTGACAAAAGAATTTGTAACCAACCGGAGTCTTACACCAGTTGATGCTAAAGGGAAAACACCTATTTTTCAAGGTTGGTGCAGAACCCATATGTCTCAAACTTAATACTTTCGTGTATCTCAAATATTTTTATGTTCGTTCTTTTCCAATTACGTCTTTTATCTGACATTTCATCAGATTTTTTTCCCAGTGCAAAAAATGCCCGCCCTTCGCGCCGCAGCGAAGCGCGGGCAAAAACCCTAGTAACTAGTATAAATGGAAAAGAAACATATTTTAAATCAAATGTCTAGTAATAATAAATAGGTAAATATAGAGCTACTCTCATTTCAACGACACATCAGGTTTCTCTCTCCAATCACACAAATTACTTTCTCACCGCCACGTCATACCAATATTTTTTTCTTCTTAAATATATTAATTCGTAAATTAATAACGTAAACTTAAACATTTATTATTCGAAAATTAAAACATTCATTCAATACGTAAAACATTCAAAAACTGGAATTCAAATACGATAAGAAAGGAATACACTACTAGATAAATAAAATAAAAATACATAATATGATTAGTTAGCTCCCGGATCTGAATCCGATAACTGACCAGATAACTCCCAACGGAATGTCTCATGGTAATCTTCTTCGGCCCTAGTTTCCGCCTCTAGCTCCCTTTGTGCCCTTTCTTTTTCTTTCAGCTTTTCTCTCAATACATGTTCATCATAGTAAAGTTGACGAAGCTGAATGTCATTAAGTAAGTCATCTGAGTTGTTTGGATAAGGTGGATCGGGAGAAACATTTTGGCGTCGGTGTTGTTGTGATGAAGAACCGAAATGAGTTGTTTGTGTTTGGGATGAAGAACCGATATGAGTTTGGGACGAAGAACCCAAGTTATTCAGCCATTCAATATTTTTTCAATTCGAGCCTCCAATTTTATCGACTTTCTAAACAGGGATCTTCGGATGTTGAAATCGTTATCAGATTGATTACTTAAAAATAGGGATGGCAAAAGCACCCGAAACCGATGGAGAAAACCGAAACCCGAACCGATTGGGTCGGGTTCGGATTCGGGTTGGCAGGTTTGGATGCGGGTTCGGGTTGGGATATTTTATTTTTCGCGGGTACGGGTTCGGGTTCGGGTTTTAGTAATACCCGCCGCGTTTACCCGTATACGTACCCGTTTACCAAAATACATATCGTTTATTGCTATTTTATATAATTTTTAAATTTGCGTGAGATAGTAGACAAAGATTATTAAACAACTGAAATGCTTATATTCGTTACATTTTGTATGCATTAAAATGTTTGTGATCAAGCATATTTCGATTTTGTAACTTTAAATAAAACAATGATTTATTCGATACATTAAATCGCATGATATGATATTTGTGACAATCCGTTAATTTATGGTTGATATTTTATTCTCAATATTTATTTGAAAACATTATTTTAATGTTACAATATGAACTCACTTATTTTTGGGAAGTAATTTGGATTTACGTCTTGAAGTAGCATCGACTACGTCTAAACCGGAGGATTCTACGTTACGTGCTTACGTTTACATACACCGTCTTTGGTGACAGTCCGACATTTCAGAAAATAAATTTGTCCATGAATATTATTTTGGAGTTTTAAATTTGTGTTGGTTCATAAACTCACAAATTTACGAGAAGAGATTAGGACTTACGATTTTATTTTAACGTCCTTTACGACTAAACCGGAAACCCTAGGATTACGTATTTACGTTTTTGAACTCCGTTTTTTATGAGACAATTTTTATTAGATTCGTTTTGTGCCGTTGATTCATAATTTATAAAAACGTTTTTCGTAAAACGACCCGAGGGCACGCAAATCGAGGAAACTAGAATCGAGGAATACCCGTAAATTAGTGGGATGAGACAAAAACAAGTTTTGTCTCACCCCACACATGGGACGGTTCACAAACTACCACCACACCATGAGATGTGGCAAAACTAGTAGCTACAAGTTAACACTTGTTAACTTTAGCTTAATGTGTAAGCTACAACAAACCAAAACCATTCCACCATTACCACTAGCTCTCATTTCTTTCATGCAAAACTAGCTACAAACTCTCTCACCCTCTTCCTTATGCCGTCCCATTTACACCTCCAAACCACCCTCACTTGATCAATTTTAACCACAAACATATGTTATAACTTACATATGTTAATCTCCATTCAAAAAGAGGAAGATTGGTGCAAGTTTTAACATCCAAGGAGGAGTTTCTATGGAGTATTAGGGCTGATTTTCTACAAGGTGTTCATGAAGCATGGTGGTCTTGAAGATGGTCTTGGTTATGCACAAGTTTCTCCATCAAAATCCATGTCCAAATCACAACCTACATCAACTTGGTGGTATAAAGATTGTCCTCCTCATCCTCTTGTTATTTTTGTTTATGTAATGTTGTATTTCTTTCACTTATGTATATGTATATGATGATGAATGATGATTAAAAATATTGTGTGGGGATTTGGTGTTGAAAAAGATGGACAAACTACATGTAAAATGGGTAAATCTTGTTTAAATGATAGGCTGTATAAAAACAGTAAAGAACCATATGTTAGACTGATAAAATGATGAAGTAGAATCAATTTACAGTAAGCTATGGGTCTTTTACACATGTGAGAGTTGGCCATGCAATGGAATCATTGTAATGAGTGAGATATGATCAAAACAAGTTTAGAGTACCAATCTGAGTTCACTGTTTTGGACGATTTTTAAAAAATACTTAGAAGCTGATTCAACAGTAGCTATTGTAGAGTTAAATGGAGCACATATCATATAGTTTATGTGATAATAATTTGAGCTTCTATCTCCATATAGAACTCTAGATATGACAGTTTTGGTGAATAAGAAAATAAAAATCAGATTTTGAGAATTAATGTTTATTATTATTATATAAGCACTCAAAATTATATTGTATAAAATGTAAAATAAAAACCCACTAACTTATGAATTTTATTTATATAAATATGTAAAAGTTTAATTAAATGGATAAATTATAAAAATGGTAGTGGAATAATACTTATAAGTAATAAAAACTATAAACTTGATTTTTACGACTTTTTCGGCTATTACCGTAAAATTAACGTTTTTCGCCAATTAAAACATAGACGATCAAACCCGTCTAATGTAAAGTTTTTAAAAGTCATATACTGATATATAAGTATCTAATACAAATAAAAACCGATAAAACCCGAACTATAGGACATACGGACATTAACGAGCTAACTAAGCATATTGGACTAATAATTGGACTAAATAAGATAAACACTTATAAAAAGTACTTATTGGGCTTAACCCATTTGGGCCCAACATGTAAAGTGTAAATACTGATAATACAATTATAAAATAGAATAAGACAAGTTAAAGAACTTATAATAAGTTTATTGAACCTAAAACACGTAAATAGGTAAAACTAGTACACTAGTATAAAAGTTATCGACACATAACACTAAAATGAGTAAACGAGAATATGTAAACCCGCTTGATCATCATATATATAAAATCATCATATGTATACATAATTGTTATTTTTATAAAGTCATTGGACAAGGGTCTAAGACGAGTATTATTTGTCTAGGTTTCCGTGATTGAAGCACGTACCGTACGTCCGAATTGTCGATAACCCGCCTTCCCACATCAACGTGAGTTCATAGCCTCGCACTCTTTTAAATGTTTTTATAAATGTTTTATAAACCCGAGAGGGAGATAACATGTTAGTTTTTATAAAATAGGACACCATTTGTCCCGATTGTTTGTTTATTGATTTGGACCCGAATGATTGTATGACCCGATTGTATGACCTGATAAATGATTAAAGGACCCGATAGATGAAATAAAATGGATTATTAAAGTTAGGTTATGTCACTAAAAATCCCATTAGCATGAATTGTGAACTACCGTGATTTGGTAGACGCTTGTGCATATAATAGTACTATTTGGGGACGATCACCCCAGTTCGCGCCTTGACGGTTGATCCCCGTCGTGCCACATTGATTGGTAAGCGAATTTATGTATGAGAAGATTTCCATAGCGTGACCTTTGTGACAACACGCTACTTTAGATGGGCAAATTGAGTATCGGGTTAGCTACCCGTTGTTTGTTTTAGTAAGGTAACAATGTCATGCGGCTTATAATAATCCAACTAACGAAATACTACTGGACGCACCGAATTACGATGTATTGCCTGACTAGCAATACATGGTCATACTATTGATATTATGTTCGTGTTTTGGTTTTCATAACCATATTCATATAACGGTTTTTATTTTCATACATCGTCATAAGACGTATTGTATGATGTTTTTACGACATTGGCTCGTATAATGATTTTTAAAGCAAACGCCTATATTATGATTTTGATGAAGATTTGCATAAAATGACTTTGGCTATTTTATGGCCTATTAAAATGATTTGTACAAATGGTTTTCAGTAATAATTTTATACTGATATTATATTTATGGATTTTATTAAACTCTATGAATTCACTCGGCGTTATCGCTGACCTTTTCTTTTAACATGTTTTATCTAAGGTACTTGAAGGTAATTCTCGGGAAGACAACAAGAATTCATGGCCCGCACTTAAACTATATTTTCCATTCAAATACTTTGTAAAACTTTGTATGAAATAATATGACTTGGGACCTATGTAAATTTGATATTTATGAATGGAAATGCTTTATTATTAAACGACGCGATTTTTATGCGTTGTCTATGATGTGAGTAATGTGCTATCCCGTAACACCAACTAGTCTTCCGATGTATTGAGTTGTATAAATTTGGGGGTGTTACAGTTTGGTACCAGAGCTCTCGTTATAGAGAATGAAAGATTTTTAAAAACATAATTTTTGAATAAAACATTTCAAAATCTTTTTACTAAAAACTTTTTTCTAAAAATGTCTAAAAATCTTTTGACTATAACGGTGCTGAAGAATTCCCGAGTTACAGACAAGGCCAGACTGAGAAGTGTTATTTTAATATATATATAACTTGGATTATATATATATATATAATGTAATTTTATTACATGATTGTTGATGATTATTTTGATATTTATACGAGGTATTTATACGACGTCAATTGTCACAAGGAACCCTAAATTCCCTAGTAAATTAATCGAAGCTATTCTCGTAGGAATTCTAGCTATCCTAGATCTGAACCAAGTTGTGGATATTTATGATCCCAACAAATGGTTGATATTCGTAGAAATGTAGATATTAGTTGATTGTGATACTGAAAAAGAATTGGTGAGATTAAATCTGATATCGACGTTATGACGATCTTTTCTTATAGAGTGGAGTTTGACAAAACATTACCACCTAGAAAGATGTCATCTGATTCGTCGTCATCCAATTCTTAAACTTGAAATCGAAAGGGTGAATGTTGCACTTGAGGCTGTCATTGGAACCTTACCCAAAATCCTCATGCCACTAGTACCTTTCCGAGAAATCTAGTTGAATGATCAAGTCATTTCATACTAGTGACTCATTTGATAATTATTGATAAAAGAGTTATAGGATTGGAAATTAAGTGTTGTTCATATCGAGCTTTTATTGCACTTTGAAGGTTTATGAATAAGGTTGAAAGTATTGGAAAATGAGGTAGGATGTTGCATTGAGTATAAGTTGGTTGAAACTTGAATAAAGTAAAATTTAACCCGTATGGAATATGAGATTGTTAAAAGGAAGTCGTTAAGTCATGTGATTGAATTATAAGGTTTTAAATGATTGTTGGTTCGTGTTAAGTGTTGTTCCTAGGCCATTGTCCACTGACGAGGATGCCCAGTGTCCAAGAAATAAATTGAAGAAATCTTATTCTGAATTGAGACAGATGGATCTTCTAGGACATGTGGAACACCTAATGACTTTTGTAGATTAGTGTTCATTGTAGTATCTTTTAAAAATCCATAACTTAACTGAGATATCAGTTGGTAGGATGAGTTCTAAGAATTGTATGACATAGTGACACGTAATGTGTTACGGTACAATTTTGACTTGTTTGTGATTAATGAAAAGACTACCTTTGATTGCTAAATCCTACATGTATCGATGTTATCTATCTTTTCTTGCTTCATCCTAATGTTCGCATTAGTGATGCAACCATTGAACAAGTACTCATCTCGATTGAGTTACGTTGTGGATTATTCTTTTGAGTGCCGTCGAGATCATGAACCTCATGATTATTTGGCTAAAGCTCATTTCATATCATATTGTAGTTAGTTATTGGTGAACAAGCTTTCATCACTCTTTTGTAGATCACTCATTGTTTTTATAAGATAAAACAGTATCTCTTGAGAAAAATTGATTTTTCATCACTATAAGGATTATTCAAAGTAAGATTTATAAGTGATTGTTATCGAAATGAGGTTGTTTATAAAGTATCTTGGAAAACTTAACTGTTTTCATAACAAAGAAAATCTTTGTAAATTTATTCTTGATTCTTATTTAAGAATTAAGCATGAAAATGTTTTTATTATAAACATTATGATAAAATTTTGACGAACTGAGAATTGCATCGTTAATCTTGAAATTGTATATAGTTGCGCGCCTACATACAATTTGGAATGGACCGTGCAAGGCTGATTAGTAGTCACCATAAAACTAATGAATGAACACTACATTTTCTTTGAATATTGTGAAAGAATAGATTTTATGAGATCTGCAAGAAGTGAAAATAGGGACATAGTGTTAGGGAGACCTACATATGTGCCTGTATCATCTATTCTTCTGATTTGAATTTACTCATCTATGGAAATTGTCTTATTTAACAATTGACAATTCTTTCTTGTCCAATTCTCTCGTAGTGAGATTCTTAGGAAAAGTATGTGATTACCGAGTGTTGATACCCGACTGGATATATCGACGTTCTTATCATTTCTTATGATTTCATTTCATTTGAATGACCTGGGTAACGATCTGAGGAGCTTTCGAATGCGTACTCAAATTATGAAAACATGGGATATATTCATATTCATTAAGTGTTTTCATCTGTATCTGATTTGAAATTCTCTCGTGTAGATTATGCGTTGACCTTACTCTTTTAAGGTTAGTTATGCCTCCTGATATCCTTGAGTTTGTGAAGGATCATGAATTATTATTAGTCTTTTGAGAAGTTCACATCTTATCGACTGCAATAAAACTGAAAAGTTGATAGTGCCAGTAGAATGAATTGATTGATTATGACATGACGACATTGTCTTAATTGATGGGAACTCGAGTAGAATTCCCCTAAATGATAAGATGTTGATTATCAAAAGTGATCTAATTATTTCTTGATGAATGACCGTATCCTGCATTTAGACTTGAAATTTTACCGTGAATGATTGTGAATTAGTCATAGATATTATGATCTAGAAAGAACCTAATATGAATTTATTAGAAGATGTTTCCGTTATCTGAAACTTTAGGAGGTATTTATTGATGAATTACCTAGACTTTCGCCATTAAGGCAAGTTGAATTTGGTATTAATTATATTCCTGGTGCTGCACCTGTGGCGTGTGCACTGTACGTCAACACCATTTGAATTAAAGGAATTACCGTACAACTGAGAGAGTTGTCGGTGAAAGATTTTATTCTACCGAGCTCGTCATCATGAAGAGCTATGGTGTTATCATTCCTTATATTTATAGATTACTGTGAACTGAGTAAATTGACAATCGAAAACGATATCCATAACTCGAAATGGAAGATTTGTTCGATCATTTACAAGGTTCTAGTGTATGTTTTAAAGATTTGATCCACGGCATGGTTATCATCAACTTCACATCTGCGGAAAAGATTATGTATTCCAATCACTACATCCGGTACTTGTAATGAACATTATGAGTTTCACGTGATGTCGTTTGGATTGACTAACACACATGTAGTATTCATAAATTTGGTGAATCACGTGTGTAGGCTGTAATTTGATAAATTCATGCTCGTGATCATTAAGGACCATTTATTTGTTTATAAGAATAAGAATGAGTTAATAATTATTTATAGATTTCCCTGAATTGACCAAACGATAAAAACCTGTACCTTGAATAATTAACATGTGATTTAAGACTTAATCATTTATATTAATTGACCGTGTGATTAATAGATAATGGAATCTATACTGACTCTTTAAAAATTTAGAGCCCTTTTAAGACTTTGGGTTTTACCAAAAAGAAAATGGAAATATGTTTTGACAAATGTTTTAACAAAGGATTTTTAAGGGATTATTCCCTTATACACCAATCATTTAACTAAACTCCTGTTTAGGGGTAAATGATTGTGTATACCTCAAGACAACTTAAGAATGATTGAGGAAATCATTTAAACCATGACTTGAAATTTGAAACGATACATTTTGCTTTTCAAACTAAGAAAATTTTGACCAAAGTATAACCAAAGATTTTTCGAACATTTACGGATCTTATTAATTATTTTAATTATTTTTGATAAATCAACAAAAATCTTGTTAATTAAATTCAAATTTATTTTTGAACATTTTATATAATTGGTCGAACTAAGAAATTTAAAATTTTTACATTTACGTTTCATAAAAAATAACTGACTATTATTTAATTAATTGTAATAATTATCGACGCTTTAAACGCTGGATTGAAAAGAAAAAAAACTGATAAAAATGATAGATGAGACGAAACTGAAACTTAGAAAATATGAAGAAAAGTGAACGTAATTACTGACGCATAATATAGAAAGAATATCTGAGTGAATTGTGGACATGATAATTACATCATCATGAGAAGTGAATATAGATACCGACGCATTATGTAGAAAAGATAAAGAACCAATTAGGACATGTTCCTTAATAATGAAGGTGCAAAATAAATTGCCGAACAATTTAAAATATAGCCGATGCTTATAAGAAGGATAATATAGATAATAAAAGGGGTTCGCGGCTAATGTGAACCATTAAAATTGAGAAACCGATAGCGTTAAGTTTATAAAAGACCACTTGTGATTGTCTAAATATGGAGGACTGTGTGATATAGTTAAGTTGGAATCTGTAAGTATAAGTATTCTATTCTTGTCATTTCTGATTTAATGTATCATTATCAGAAGAAGTTGAACTAATGGCAAATTATGAAGGCATAGATCGCCTCATACATTAGTAAACGTCTAGCTATTGCAAAGGTCGTCATCTGAATTTGATTCGATTTGGGTCATCGTCGACAGACTGACCAAATCTGCTAATATCATTCCCGTTAATGATAAATGCAAAAGAGTTATGTAAACATAGTGTGCCTGTATCGAACATCTTTATCAAGATCCTCGCTTCGCAACGAATTTCTAGAGATTTGTTCAGAAATCATTGAGAACGAACCTTGATGAGAGTACTATGTACCACCCCAATCGAAGGGACGAGGTAAAGTAACGATACAAAGTAATATAAGTGATGTTTTATGTTTAAATGATTGACCTTTGGTAATAGACCGTATAACCGTTTTCCTTTGGAGGATTATCATTGATAATCATCGTATTAGGATTGAGATCAAATCTTGTTAGGATCTAAATATTAGAGCATCTGTAAGTAGGAGTTGAGATAAGGACACCCGACATACACCCATTGTGAGTTGGACATGTCTTTTAGGTTTAAGGTTTCCTATGATGGAGAACCTAACCTTACAAAATACCCGACCCGCGAGATCTAAAATGATTGTTGAAATTAGGATTTGATTATTGACTGCCGATAGTGGGCAGGAGGTTATGTGAATATGAAATGTAGATCTTGAAGTGCCAGATGGGTAGCGAAGTTATGCCAAAATTTTTAACCTTGGAAAAATGAATTAATGATCTGACAAATCATGGGATATAAGTCCCCGTTGTATGGGACCATTGGGATGATGTAAAAGATTGGTTCGAAAGGCATATAAGCTGGATCTACCCTAAGACTTCAAGGGCTGCGTGAATTATGATTCGAATATCGAACTTGATAAAATATCTATCAAGTGAAAATCTGAATTCTTCTTGATAAAGCTTAGATCGGCGAAAAGTTGCATTCATCAGAAACCCGTGAACATCATGGATAGAGAAAGTAAGTCAACATTTAGCCTGATCTTATTCCCGTAGATATGTTTTATGAAACTCGCGTATTGTAATGAATTACACTTGTGAGAAAAGACCGAATGTGGAGGAAATACCCACATGGCTTTAACTCTATAAGAAGCGAGTAGTAAGATGATCTTTGAGGACAAAGATCCTGTTTAGGGGTAAATGCTGTGACAATCCGTCAATTTATGGTTGATATTTTATTCTCAATATTTATTTGAAAACATTATTTTAATGTTACAATATGAACTCACTTGTTTTTGGGAAGTAATTTGGATTTACGTCTTGAAGTAGCATCGACTACGTCTAAACCGGAGGATTCTACGTTACTTGCTTACGTTTACATACACCGTCTTTGGTGACAGTCCGACATTTCAGAAAATAAATTTGTCCATGAATATTATTTTGGAGTTTTAAATTTGTGTTGGTTCATAAACTCACAAATTTACGAGAAGAGATTAGGACTTACGATTATATTTTAACGTCCTTTACGACTAAACCGGAAACCCTAGGATTACGTATTTAAGTTTTTGAACTCCGTTTTTGATGAGACAATTTTTATTAGATTCGTTTTGTGCCGTTGATTCATAATTTATAAAAACGTTTTTCGTAAAACGACCCAAGGGCACGTAAATCGAGGAAAATAGAATCAAGAAATACCCGTAAATTAGTGGGATGAGACAAAAACAAGTTTTGTCTCGCCCCACACATGGGACGGTTCACAAACTACCACCACACCATGAGATGTGGCAAAACTAGTAGCTACAAGTTAACACTTGTTAACTTTAGCTTAATGTGTAAGCTACAACAAACCAAAACCACTCCACCATTACCACTAGCTCTCATTTCTTTCATGCAAAACTAGCTACAAACTCTCTCACCCTCTTCCTTATTCCGTCCCATTTACACCTCCAAACCACCCTCACTTGATCAATTTTAACCACAAACATATGTTATAACTTACATATGTTAATCTCCATTCAAAAAGAGGAAGATTGGTGCAAGTTTTAACATGCAAGGAGGAGTTTCTATGGAGTATTAGGGATGATTTTCTACAAGGTGTTCATGAAGCATGGTGGTCTTGACGATGGTCTTGGTTATGCACAAGTTTCTCCATCAAAATCCATGTCCAAATCACAACCTACATCAACTTGGTGGTATAAAGATTGTCCTCCTCATCCTCTTGTTATTTTTGATTATGTAAGCTTGTATTTTTTTTACTTATGTATATGTATATGATGATGAATGATGATTAAAAATATTGTGTGGGGATTTGGTGTTGATAAACATGCTTAAAAAGATGGACAAACTACATGTAAAATGGGTAAATCTTGTTTAAATGGTAGGCTGTATAAAAACAGTAAAGAACCACATGTTAGACTGATAAAATGATGAAGTAGAATCAATTTACAGTAAGCTATGGGTCTTGTACACATGTGAGAGTTGGCCATGCAATGGAATCATTGTAATGAGTGAGATATGATCAAAACAAGTTTAGAGTACCAATCTGAGTTCACTGTTTTGGACGATTTTTAAAAAATACTTAGAGGCTGATTCAACAGTAGCTATACTGGAGTTAAATGTAGCACATATCATGTAGTTTATGTGATAAAAATTTGAGCTTCTATCTCCATATAGAACTCTAGATATGGCAGTTTTGGTGAATATGAAAATAAAAATCAGATTTTGAGAATTAATGTTTATTATTATTATATAAGCACTCAAAATTATATTGTATAAAATGTAAAATAAAAACCCACTAGCTTATGAATTTTATTTATATAAATATGTAAAAGGTTAATTAAATGGATAAATTATAAAAATGGTAGTGGAATAATACTTATAAGTAATAAAAACTATAAACTTGATTTTCGACTTTTTCGGCTATTACCGTAAAATTAACGTTTTTCGCCAATTAAAACATAGACGATCAAACCCGTCTAATGTAAAGTTTTTAAAAGTCATATACTGATATATAAGTATCTAATACAAATAAAAACCGATAAAACCCGAACTATAGGACATACGGACATTAACGAGCTAACTAAGCATATTGGACTAATAATTGGACTAAATAAGATAAACATTTATAAAAAGTACTTATTGGGCTTAACCCATTTGGGCCCAACATGTAAAGTGTAAATACTGATAATACAAGTATAAAGTGGAATAAGACAAGTTAAAGAACTTATAATAAGTTTATTGAACCTAAAACACGTAAATAGGTAAAACTAGTACACTAGTATAAAAGTTATCGACACATAACACTAAAATGAGTAAACGAGAATATGTAAACCCGCTTGATCATCATATATATAAAATCATCATATGTATACATAATTGTTATTTTTATAAAGTCATTGGACAAGGGTCTAAGACGAGTATTATTTGTCTAGGTTTCCGTGATTGAAGCACGTACCGTACGTCCGAATTGCCGATAACCCGCCTTCCCACATCAACGTGAGTTCATAGCCTCGCACTCTTTTAAATGTTTTTATAAATGTTTTATAAACCTGCGAGGGAGATAACATGTTAGTTTTTATAAAATAGGACACCATTTTTCCCGATTGTTTGTTTATTGATTTGGACCCGAATGATTGTATGACCCGATTGTATGACCCGATAAATGATTAAAGGACCCGATAGATGAAATAAAATGGATTATTAAAGTTAGGTTATGTCACTAAAAGTCCCATTAGCATGAATTGTGAACTACCGGGATTTGGTAGACGCTTGTGCATATAATAGTACTATTTGGGGACGATCACCCCAGTTCGCGCCTTGACGGTTGATCCCCGTCGTGCCACATTGAGTGGTAAGCGAATTTATGTATGAGAAGATTTCCATAGCGTGACCTTTGTGACGACACGCTACTTTAGATGGGCAAATTGAGTATCGGGTTAGCTACCCGTTGTTTGTTTTAGTAAGGTAACAATGTCATGCGGCTTATGATAATCCAACTAACGAAATACTACTGGACGCACCGAATTACGATGTATTGCCTGACTAGAATTACAGGGTCATACTATTGATATTATGTTCGTGTTTTGGTTTTCATAACCATATTCATATAACGGTTTTTATTTTCATACATCGTCATAAGACGTATTGTGTGATGTTTTTACGACATTGGCTCGTATAATGATTGTTAAAGCAAACGCCTATATTATGATTTTGATGAAGATTTGTATAAAATGACTTTGGCTATTTTATGGCCTATTAAAATGATTTGTACAAATGGTTTTCAGTAATAATTTTATATTGATATTATATTGATGAATTTTATTAAACTCTATAAATTCACTCGGCGTTATCGCTGACCTTTTCTTTTAACATGTTTTATCTCAGGTACTTGAAGGTAATTCTCGGGAAGACAACAAGAATTCATGGCCCGCACTTAAACTATATTTTCCATTCAAATACTTTGTAAAACTTTGTATGAAATAATATGACTTGGGACCTATGTAAATTTGATATTTATGAATGGAAATGCTTTATTATTAAACGACGCAATTTTTATGCGTTGTCTATGATGTGAGTAATGTGCTATCCCGTAACACCAACTAGTCTTCCGCTGTATTGAGTTGTATAAATTTGGGGGTGTTACAATATTGAATTAGTATTTTTTTTTCATCTTCTAAAAACTTAAAAAATTATATTAGGGTATTTTAATTGTTTTTCATTGGTTTTTTTTTAACTTTATACGTACAATTATGTCCAAAGAAATTTAATTGTGGATACCCAATACCCGCGGGTAAAAACCGAAAACCCCTTGGGTAATAGTAATCGGGTACCCATCGGGTATTGGGGCGGATGCGGGTGTGGATATTATAAACGGGTGCGGGTACGGGTTCATTAAAATCCGACCCGTTGCCATCCCTACTTAAAAACGTGTTGATTAAAACACGTTTCTGTGGGAAAATATCACGGCATTTCTCACATGTTGTGCGCAGTTTCGTTTTAGCTTCGTACACGGCATCGAAATCATAGGATAGCATCGTAATCGCATCTTGACGACGTTGTTGTTCAATTATGTGTTTCTGAATCATAGTCTTAATCTCGTCAACGGTGTGTGAAAATGATCACGCCATTTTGATTTTCTAAATTGTGTGTGAAAAATATTAAAAGTTAATAAGTATTTGGGGATAATAAATGGGATAATGTGGTATTTATAAAGAAAAAAAAGGAATAAAACGAGTATGATGTAACTCGGTATGCTGAAGAGTTCACCATAGTAAGTACCAAATCACGCGTAACATATATAATGAGGGTGGAAACTCACCGTAAGATCCCACCACCACTTCGTCCAACCTAATAACATAAAAATGGTCTATATAAGTTTTTGCTAATATGAACGTTGATGAAGAAAACTATAACCCTCGAAACCGTTGTTAATATTTCAAAAGTTTTTAAAATAATTTTTAGTCTGGCATTTTGAAAATATTTTATAGTCTGACATAATTAAAAATATTAATTATTTTATTAGACATTTTTAATCCAGCTTTTACTACTTTCTTTACTTGTGGTTCTTACTCTTTATCTTTTTTTTTCATTTTTTCTGTCACGTCAGTTTTCTTTCTCCGACAACCTACATTGATCTATGTGCCGCAACAAATCGACCTAGTTTAATTTATTTTTAGTTTTTTACTCAGTAAATAAAAATCATCTTTTTTTTCTTTATAAATACCACATTTTCACAGACAACTATCTACTAATACTTCTTAACTTTCAGTATTTTCACACACTTAATGACATTCGGTTTCGTCAACTATACTAGGATGAACAGGTATTTAGAGAAACATTGGAGGAACAAGATATGGCACAAAAGGAGCGGGAGGAGAAATTTTGGACCGAAGAAGCTTACCAAGAGCATTTTCGTTGGAAGTTTTCTGGTCAGTTATCGGATTCGGATCCGAGAACTGACTAATCGTATTATGTATTTTTATTTAATCTATCTAGTAGTGTATTTCCGTTCGTATTTTATTTGAATTCCAGTATCTTAATGTTTTAGTTATGGAATAAATGTTTAATTTTCGAATAAAAATTGTCTATATTTACGTTATTAATTTACGAATTTAAATAGTTAAGTAGAAAATAATATAGGGTGTGATTTGGCGGTAACTTTCTGACAACAGTAACGGTATATGGTTTAAATTTTAAAAAAAATTAAAAAAAGTTTTTTTTAGTTTAAAACAGTAGAAATTTTAAAGATTAAAACATTTCCTGTGTTTTAACTAGGTCGCCACAAAATCGATTTAGCCCACTGGATTCAGTCGACTCGGTCGCTGCAATGGGCCGATCTAGTGCGACTTCGGTCGACCTCGACCCCGACCCCGACCCACACCGTTGCATGTAGCCTTAAAACCTATTAACAAATCCAATCACACCTTGAACAAGAATCGGCTCAATCACATGTTAACAATAGAAACAAGAGAAACTGTGCAATTACACGATTAAAAATTTCAAACTCTTTTCACTTACTTACAAACCTAAAACTCGAACTTCATGCCCCTATTTGTTTTATGCCTTGAACAGTAACCCACCTCGCCCATTCTTAGGGCCGGCTCTGAGGAGCGGTTGCTTGTTAGCTTGAGAAAACTAAGTTGGCGCAAGTTTTTTAGGCACCACATGCTTTTCGTGCCAATCATTCTCGTTTTGATTGTACCAATCAATAAAAGTTTCATTTTCTTAATAAGATGATGTATATGTGAACTCATGTTATTACTTGTTTTTGTTTAACATCTTAGTGACAAACAAAATTTTGATGATGTGAATACACTTTTTTTCTTTTGCACCAACTCTAAAACCCAACAATTCATTATATGCTCATATTTAAAAGAATTAAATTAAGAGTAAATTGCAAAAATTATCCATACAATATGTTCAAATTACATGTGTGTTTTTACCTTTATAAAACTATAGATGTCTTTTGTATAAGAATTTGGTTTTTACTTTATAGAGAAATGACTAAAAATTTTGTAGCATTTCAGCCACTGCATTATGAGAAAGACGACATGCGCATCCAGGAGCAGACATGCATTATTGATACGAGGGGACGGCGCCGCCTATATATCGATCAAAATGACGAGATTTTATTGTTTTTTTTATTTTGAGCGTTTTTTTTAAAATGTCCGGCTCGAATTTAAAATTGTCTTTCACTCACACATTGAATTTCAACATTTAACCTCGTAAAACCTAGAAATCGTTAACTTTTAAGTTATAATACTCAATTTTTTATTCGGATTCTAGTTTTTTCGCCTTGGTACAGTCAGAAATATTTGCGTTTAAGTCATTAAATAGCCATGTACTTTATTAAATGTATCGATATGGTACGTGTACTAATTTTAATTTATATGGTACGTGTACTTTGTGTTCTGTGTTAATAAGGCCATATTTTTACTTGCTACCGGTAAAACCGACTAATTTCTTTTGTCATGTGTGATGTGGCATTTTTATTTTATTATAATGACTTGAAATTGTAAAATGTAATACCAGTAACATATTTTACAACTTATTTAAATAAAGAGATAACAACTTTGAGCTAAAACCATTACTATCTTCATCATGTCTTAATGTGAATCTAATTGTTTGACAGTTATGAGGTGAGGTGCAACATGTCAAAGGTTCTGTTCTTCATCACCAAGGTTAAATCTCCAAAACCCACAACCTACGTATAAGATACCACCAGACATTTTGCCTACAAGGTTATAATCTAATCGCTATCCATTTGATGCAAGTTCGTGTAGACCTAATAAAATCTTGTTGGGATTGGTTATAACGGGTTAAGAGTTTTGATAGACGTCTAAAGGATTAGCTATTGTGTATTTAGATATGCTTGATACTAAATCAATCAGTTAAAAGAAAATAGATATTTTCTTTAAAAGACTTATATTACTACAAGGGATTGATGTCTATTTTCTTTAAAAGCTGATCTTTATATTACTACAAGGGGCTGATGTCTAAAAAAATACTTGTTATGATATAGATATATCACAAGGGGCTGCTTACTTGAATATGTACACATTGAATGGTGGTGGCTTAGTGGCTGATGGTGATGATGGTTGGAGGTGGTGACGGTCTACCGGTATGATGTATGATGGTGGTTTTGTGTATGTTTGTCAGTTTGTGTGAAGAGGGAGAGAAAGAGATAGATTAATGGGTGTTTTTTGGTGGGTACTTATGTGCTTGTGTGGTGACTCGTGGCAGGCGGCGACGACGATCGTTGTAGGATGATAATGAGAAGTTAAGTATTGATTTATTAATATCCCTAAATTTGCTTTGCTTGTGTAATACTTGAACCCACACATATAAGGTAAACAATGAATGTATTTTTTTAATCTGCATAAGACATCAATAGAGTCCAACAATTATATCAAGAAGTAAGGCTAGATGTGTAAGTATGATTTTTGTTTTGTTTTTAAAGATGTTAAAAAATTTTGGGACCAGAAATGGTTAAGAAATGGTTCATGTTTGAAAAGAAAAAGATAAAATAGATCATTGGAAGAAGACGAGGACAAATGAGTAATTTTAGTCAAAATATTTTGATGAGCTAGGAGACACGTAAGCAACATAAGCATGCAGCCGGTTAAAACGGTGGAAAATTCAATATACGCACCATATTAACACGAAACATAAAGTACATGTACCATATAGATAATAAAATTAGTACATGTATCATATCGATACACTTAATAAAGTACGTGGCTATTTAATGACTTAAACCCAAAATATTTTTGTCTTCTTTATATTGAAATTTTTTACGTCCGCCACTGTAGAGATCAATAATTTTCCGCAATACAACGTCCGCACTTTCAAAAAGTTAAGTATTGTATTGCAACATGGGCATACCAAAAGAAAGATTTTTTTTTCTGTATGATGTAAATTAACATAAATAATGTTTGTAAATAAGAACGAAGACTCGAGATTAATATATACTCAAAATTTTCTAAAAACCTAGTTAACAAATATAAAAATTTATTTTTTTATTAAAATATAAAAAACATACTTTTCATTTTTTTTAAATAAAATTTCACGCAAACACTTTATCGTCAAATGATAGAACATACACCATCGTGACAAAGATTTTTTATCGTGAAAAAGATTTTTTATCTTTCAATAAACGGACAGTTAGATATACTTTCGACAAATTTTTTCCAATATTTTTTCAGTTGTGTTTGAAAAGATCACATGCGATTTTTCGAGACATGACCAAAAAAAAATGGCGAAAATATATAAAAGTATCACTTTATAGGAAGATTATTTAATTCTTGTAGCAATGATATGTTCTTTTTGAATAATGATTAAGAGTTCATGACATATATTTTACAGGTAATTATGCCAAACATATCCAGTAGCACTATTCTTTTCAACAAGCTAATCCTTTTATCTTTAGTCATTCTATGTAGAAAGTTTTAAAGAACCGTCTTTACATAAGTCATAATTTTAGCTACTCAGTATGTGTTATAAACTTGTTAAAAAAAGTATGTGTTATGAAAAAGGTACTAATGTATTTTATAATTTTTACACATTTATATAACCAATTCAACATATTACTAATATTATTACTTAAACCGACTACTTTTATAAATATACGTAAAATTATTGGCTAATTTTTCAACTAAATAAATAATTAATTATTAAATTCGATGTGAACTTTTTTAAAACAAAATTTCCAACCGTGTTGACCCGTTAACTAAATCAAGTTGATGATCACATTTTCATGAGATATTAAACCAAATTCCTGAAGGTTTATAGAGTTCATAACAATTATTTAAAACCTTAATATGGATCAAAGAGCGTATAGCGGAAGCGATTAACAAGATCATTAATTTAACACAATTATATTAATCAAGATTAGGGTTACATACCTTTATCCTAGCAAGATCCACAAGACGACGGAACGAACGACAACTAGGGTTTATCACGAATACCACCAAGAATATAATCTAAAGGAAGATTATATCACGCTCTTGTACACACGTAATACGACGAGTTAACCGTGAGTCTAGCACGAACAAACCGAGCTTCAACGCTTATGGAATATCTACCCAATAACCCTAGAGAGGGACTAGGACTAGATATAATTTAAATAGAAAAGTCGAAAACCAAAACCCTAAGTATAGGGGTGTTTGGCCGGCGATTAAGAGAGACAAAAGAAAGAGGGATTGAAAAATTATGAGGCTGGGGGTTTGTTTATATAGGCTTGGCAAACCTTGGGCTCCAAGTTATAAACGAAAAAGGAAACAAAATCTTTCCCTTTACCCCCTCTATTAGCCGACGATTAACACCCTCCATAAGGGGTGTTTGTGTAATTTTTCCTTCTTCTTTTAGCTTCTATTTAATTCCATAACGGTCGTTATAACTTAACTTTTATTTATCAACGATCGTTAGTTAAGCTTTGGTTTGATTTAATAAATATATATAAAATATATTTAATACATAAATTAACCCTTTACGTTATGTGTGCAATCCCGTGATCCCGAATTCGATCCTATCTCACGACTATTAATTTTAAGTCCATAAACTTTCAGCTCCCACTTGGACAAAATTCTAATATCGTGATCACATTGACTAGCGTCTAGTTACACTAGCAATGTCACTAGTACAAACCGGGTAAGGTCTCCTGGACAAGAACCTTTTAATGATTAAATCATTATTATTATCCTTTCATTTCAAATACAAACGTTAATAAGGATATGGATCTCAGTCATTCCTTACATTAACCATTCTGTTTCTCGTTTATGGATATAGCAAGATCACCAAAACAAATTTAGGTGCGGCCGCACAAATATCTTACTACTCCCCCGAGGGGCCCAGCTGTATTATACTTCAAAATAAATTTTGAAGGAAACGAATCCCATTTTGACTACAAGCAAAACTTATGAACTTTGCAACACTTCCGGAAATAATCCTTATAGCTACCAGTTACGTTTAGCGTTAGATTATTCCACAGAAATGCACTAGATCCACGACAGTTTCCTGGTATCTCGGGTCTAAGGATAACTATTTATGATTTACTTGATGACAAAGATCCATAAAGTAAAATCATATAGTTGGGATAAGTCCAATATTTGATCCATCAAATATCATCCAAAATTGACCAATATACTTTCAAGTATACTCTGTCACTATTTTGAATTGTCTTAGTTTAATAATACTCCCATATTATTAATCGACAACGGACATTTAGAAACATCATAATGCTCATGGATTAAAACATGTAAAATAGGATACAAAATCAAATAACAGAAAAATAAACGAAATCCAATCTTTATTTCATCAATTCAATAATGTCTTACATCCTTTATCCAAATACTAAAAATAGATCAATGCAAAAAACTGGTACATGCATCATGCCTCTAGTAATGACATTCATACTTGTTTGGCAAAGCATAAAATAACCAATCTTGACCTATTGGAATTTTGAGAATACTTTCTTCAAGAATTCAATTTCATTGAAACTCTTGTACATGTGCATTCAAATAATTTGATATTCCACATAGTATCAAAATTGTGAAACATCCTTGATCACCAATTTCCTAAACTTCCAAAACACATTTGAAGTTCAAAGTATTCTAATTCTTTAATGTATAATGCAACTTTAATCAACATGTCATCTCCAAAGATCCCATGACTAATATTGAGTGTTACCTCAATTATATCTTTTCAAGTTTTACAACTTGTCATAAAAGATACAAATACGTTACCATTAATATCTATTATGTAATGTTTGATTCCAACCAAAACCTTCAAGTTTGTTGGCTATGATAATTTGCACAACGATTGACAAATTATTCATCTATAGAATATGGAAGCCGATCCAAGATTTAGGATGTTATTCTATTTCCAAACATATTCTTTCAGAATATTCATTACACAAGTTATTTAATAACTTTTTAGATAGATTAATATATTCAAATCATCATGTATTTTAAGCATGATATAAATACAACACGACACACATGAAAATTTCTCAAACCAGATTTAGATTTCTTCATGTCCTAAATATCCACGTAAACATACTACATGGCATATTACGTTGTATTTCCACCGCATAAATAAATAAATTTATTTGTCCCAAGGTTATGTATATCTTATTTTCTAAATCTCCAAAGTAAAGTTTCATCTCAAATCTAAACAAAATCAACATTTAATTTGAATGAAATCTTACTTTCTTACATGTCTATTTGACACATATAATTTAAGAAAATAACCATAATACTCCCACTAGCTTTTAGGAATACTCAGAAATCATCCTATTCAAATTTAAATCCAATCTTGGATTTCAAATTAAACATAAGAATAATCTTCTAGATGCATGCTTTTATCCATTCACGGATAATTGTATTTTTGTACTTTTCCAAAGATTTATATTTTAAAGTAATAAACTCATTTCGATTACTTAAGTCCTTTCTCAAGTAGTCATTCATGAAATAGTTCATACATATCCAAATTTGTCAATTAAAATATGACCATCAAAATCTTTATATATTTAATGTGTTTAGGAAAGAATACTCAATCACAATTAATTACTTAAGTGTGACTAATAATCTATTCATAATACATACATTAAATATGCGTACAATTTTGTCCATATAATTTCGACACAAAGATTAAACCACCACAATTGGCGTTTTTCTTCCTTTGACGAAACTCATCTCCAATTTCTAGTCAAACTATTTAAGATAAACCAAAACCGAAATTTGATTATCTTGTTGGACAACATCTATAACAATCATAGTGTGAGTAGTTTACCCAAAACAACATTTGGTAATAAATCATAACAATTATTTGTAACTCATAATTCTCAGCATATAAATCGCATATCCGAGATATCCTTACGGACCTATGACGTAAATTCCTTTATCTTGAGATTTAGCATTTACACGCCTACCTCATGATAATTACTAGTGTATTTTAGAAGATCATGTATCTTGTAATTTTATCTTTCAAGATCAAAACTCCCACTTGCTTTTAGTAACTTAAAATTACTCTTTAAATACATAGCAAATAGATCAACACTTCAACGTTATCTATATGGGACATTGCAAAACACAATGGCCGTTCCATACTCTTTATTTCCTAAACAATCCACTTCATAAGTAGTTTAGCAAAATCCGAACCCCATTTAAGATATAACGTGATTCATCACATTCCATATATAATGGTATCTTATTAATCTTCTTAGCTCAAGTCATACTCAACTTTCTAACCTTGATATCTTTTTGGAATAAAGGAAGATATAGTTATCTTGAATCAAAACATCACCATCATATTGAGAATTTTGATTCTCCTAATGAACATACCATAACAATGATGTATTTCATTTAGGGAAATATTGTAAGTCAATTTTAACAATATTTAAGATAAATATATATATCTTTTGGCTTACCTATATACCAACTAAATCATCTTAATGGTATAATAGATTTCCTAACCATTTTGCATGTTTTATAACTCAAGTACTTTTAATACAAAGTCACTTCATAAAAGTTATAAGTCCATTACACGTTACATGTATATGTCTTTAGTGAAATAGAGACAATATATTAACGTCTTACTTTATATTATCCGTCTTCCAAGACTTTATGTTTGTGACTTTATACAATAAATCATAAACATGTATGACTAAAGTAAATCATGAACACCACTAGGTTTCATTCATCTTTTCAAGTTAATTCACTCCTATACTATTATATGAACACCACTAGGTTTCATTCATAGTATAAGATTACTCTATGTATCTTATGTCATTCCAGGAATTTGTCCATTTTAAGAAACTCCAAAACATTCCACGCCCGATCTTACGACATGTGGATATTTTACCCTTTAGTTTACAATTTAGTCCAAGCTCTTACATGACTAAATCAAAACAACAAGTGTTTCTTAAAGTGAATGATATATATACTTTTAAGTAGTCTATTAATCATATTGACACATGATCTAAATATTAATTAGATTGTTAATCTCTTATCTTAAAGACAAGAGAATCATATCTTTATGAGTTGTTTCTTGCACACAATGTTCATTATTCCCACTTGTGCATGGAACAACCTCATATATAAGATAAACATCACGTCTAACGTTCGTCTATACAAAATATGATTGTGCCACATATATTAGCTTTTACAAGTAGATGTAGAACCACTTAATCAACAAGAATCAGTACATAACTATCTTTGAAGATATTAGTGTCAACAATTCGAAAGTAATTATCTTAGGACATACTAAAGATAACATGGGTTATTACCAAGACAACAAATCTTGTAACTCCCACTGACTTAGAGAATGTTTTAATAGACTCAAAATCAGTAATACAACACAATTCTCCCACTGAACTTGACAACATTGAAAATGTTTCATAATCGGTGAAAATAATTAGTGTTGTGTTTACTTTCTTACACTTTTGAAAAACACATTCGTAACAATTACTTATAGTGTTTAAGAGTGTACTCTACTTCGTAAATGATGACTTACCCATCAAATGCTTTTTAACTTTAAAGACTTGACATGCAATTTCTTCCTTAATAGGTCTACCAACCCTACAATGGTATGTAGTGCCTATAAATGGTCAAAGCACAACTACTAGACAAATATGCTAGTTTGCCTTATAACCAATTAGCGGTAACTTTTAATAACTCAAAATATGCACTTTTCTTAACTATTAAAGTTTGCTATGAGTTACGGATTTGAATTGGACATTTCTAAAATCCTTATTACTCCTTCTTTACTCATGAAAAAGAGTTTTAGGTTTATCTTTCATTTGTAAATTGACTCTATCCTCAACCATACGGTTTGTAGATCAATAAATGAATAAACCACGTTTACGGTGTAACGTTGCATCAATACATTTGCAAAAGAATTTACAAAATTCAATTTTAGTATTTTCGATAATACCATTCAAGAAAATAAAATTACCCCGGTAATAATAACCATAGTATTTTCCTCGAAAACTAGAATCTAAATTGACATAATTTCATCACATCAGTTGATCTGCTAGCAATGAAAGTATTCAAGATGGTAACTTGTCGAACAATGATTGACAAACAAATTTGCAATTTCTAGATATTTAAGGGATTTACATTGCCAAAAGTCATTTTGCATTGTAAACATGTTTCATCCCTTCTTTATGCCTTAAGTTTCCAGATCTCACTGAGTAACTCAATTAAGTCGACTAATCTAAAGAACGTAAAACCTTCATGTGCAATCTTATTCAGTCATGAAGTTTTCTCTCCATTACAACATCGTCCGATATCTTATATGACGACAATTGTAACTTCAAGTGTTCGTCAATTAGAGGGCATATGACTTAAATTTTGGGGTATAGATTTTGGTGTCAAAATCATGTAGGGAGAAGTATGCATACATCTCCATAACATAAGTTTAATAAAACGTTTAGTAAACTTTTCGATTGAGACTAAAAGATCATCATATACTTGCAAGTTGAGGTATTGGTTAAACCAATTAAAGATTTTACACACAACTAAATTCACACCGTACTTTTTATAGAACTTTAGTTATAGCACAAAGCAATAACCTTATTCATTGTGTTTCGGATGTGAATTAATGTAGTTAAATCAACCTTAAAGAATTGTACCAATAACAACCGTAGGTAATACCAATTTGACGCACAGGCGAGCCGGGAATTTAGTCAGGGCTGAAGCATAACACCTTATTCCTTAACCGGGTACATGACCAGCGGTGCGTTATACCCACTTTATAGTTTGTCAAAATTGAGTAGCCCGTTAAGTTGCTATTGCAATTCTAATCAACGCAAATCATATGTAATTTAGATCTCAAAACAGTTCCTTTATTTGATATGATTTAGTCCATATTAATTTTTCTTGTAAAAAATTACCCTTGTTTACAACATACAATCAATATAAAACGTATGAAAACAAGTAGGTACAAAAAAAAACTAAATCATAAACACATAATAACAATTTATATGTGCAATAAATAAATCAAATAGCCACATGCATACGATTTATTCAATAAATAATATCAAATCTAGGTTTTTATATTCATATAAAAGTCTTCCCTAATTTTAAATTTATTGAATCAAATAAAGCATGTAGTAAAACACGTAACAATTACCACATAAAACATATGATCCATGAAAAACATGCATGTTCATCACGGATCTCCCACATATCTTAACAATTAAATCTCTATGGATCGAAACATGAATTTACACAACATAACAATTAATCATGCAATTCATCAAAATTCCACCGAAATCACTTAACAATTAATGAAATCATACGGATCGTAACCACGCATGACATAACAATTAATTCATGCATACATCTAAAGTTAATTACCATGTAATTTTAGGGTTTACAATTTTTTTTTTTTAATAAAAAATCCGGCATAGCCGATTTTAAAATAATAAAAAACAAAACCCTAATTTTTATAAAACCTAAAAAACAACATGTAATTTTTAACACAAATCTATATTAGTTAAAAAAAACTTTAGATCTTGATAATTATAATCATGTTAAAACGGCTCTCGATGCCACTGAAGGTTTATAGAGTTCATAACAATTATTTAAAACCCTAATATGGATCAAAGAGCGTATAGCGGAAGCGATTAACAAGATCATTAATTTAACACAATTATATTAATCAAGATTAGGGTTACATACCTTTATCCTAGCAAGATCCACAAGACGACGGAACGAACGACAACTAGGGTTTATCACGAATACCACCAAGAATATAATCTAAAGGAAGATTATATCACGCTCTTGTACACACGTAATACCACGAGTTAACCGTGAGTCTAGCACGAACAAACCGAGCTTCAACGCTTATGGAATATCTACCCAATAACCCTAGAGAGGGACTAGGACTAGATATAATTTAAATAGAAAAGTCGAAAACCAAAACCCTAAGTATAGGGGTGTTTGGCCGGCGATTAAGAGAGACAAAAGAAAGAGGGATTGAAAAATTATGAGGCTAGGGGTTTGTTTATATAGGCTTGGCAAACCTTGGGCTCCAAGTTATAAACGAAAAAGGAAACAAAATCTTTCCCTTTACCCCCTCTATTAGCCGACGATTAACACCCTCCATAAGGGGTGTTTGTGTAATTTTTCCTTCTTCTTTTAGCTTCTATTTAATTCCATAACGGTCGTTATAACTTAACTTTTATTTATCAACGATCGTTAGTTAAGCTTTGGTTTGATTTAATAAATATATATAAAATATATTTAATAAATAAATTAACCCTTTACGTTATGTGTGCAATCCCGTGATCCCGAGTTCGATCCTATCTCACGACTATTAATTTTAAGTCCATAAACTTTCAATTCCAACTGTGTCATTCATATACAAAACACAAAAAATAACGTGTCGGTTATTTTTCAGTTTCAATTGACACTAAACGGTTATATTACCTAAAATTTAATAAAACAAAAAGTTTCAATAACTATATTAGTAATATTTTAAATTAATTACTTAAATGTGTAAAAATTAAAATTTATATTAATAATATATATACTTAACCAAAGATTAAACAAAAATACTCCAACATTTGATAAATACTTTTGGAGGCTGTCTGGTTCATCCAATTTCGTTGGTTTTTGTTGTGTTTAGATGTGAAATGTGGTAGGCACATGTTTGGTAGCAAAAAAATTGTACCTTTTTTTAGTTTTAAATACAATAGAAACTGTGTATTGTTAGGTTAAACGGAGTGGGAGTGAGTTTTCACTGTGAGTGAGAAACTCACATTTGAGTTTTCATCCCGGGTAAAAAAGTCACGCGTGAGTTATATAGTGAACTCCTTAGAGCACAAGGTGTAGTCGGCTTAAGCCGTGGAATAACAACACAATTTGTACATGGTATGGTTAATTAGTTTAAATGATCCTGATACTCGGATTTTACTAGTTAAAAAAGTTCGTTGTTCACGGTCTCATCGAATTGATCTCCGGTTGAAAGTGTGACTCAGTTGTTCTTGGTGAAAAGAAAGAATAGGTCGTTGAGTATCTAAAAAATGCAAACTTTAACGTAAATAACAAAATAATAAAAGCGATAAACTAATTAAACAAACTTGATTTAAATTAAACATTTTAAAATAACACTTTAATAAAAGCGATAAACTAGTTAAAACGTAAATAAATGAAAACTTTAAAATTAAACACTTTTAAAAAGAAACTAAGAAAAGACAAGTTAAAATAAAGTGTACGAAAAATAAAACAAATAAGTGAAAACGAAAATTAAAGAAATTGGCGGGAAAAATAAGTTTAAAAATTAAATTTAAAATGAAAACAATTAAATTCGCAATTAAATAAAAAACTGAATTAAATTCGCAAACAAAAAGAAAGATTTCGCAATTATGTCAAAATTGACATAATTCCGCAATCCTCAAACTAACAATTTCGCAATACTGCACAATGTCGCAATAATTGCACAATGTCGCAATAATACACAATGTCGCAATAATGCACAATGTCGCAATAATTGCACAATGTCGCAATAATGCACAATGTCGCAATAATGCACAATGTCGCAATAATACTGTAAAACCCGCATGCTTTTACCATGAATAGTACCCTTAAGATCGTACGTACTAGATTTAAACTTTCCTAATATAGCATGATTACGATTACGTGTTAGGATTTTACGTATTACGTACGTGTTAGAACACGATAAGTATTTACTACGCACGAGCACGTAATTATTATTTGACAATAATTAATCACGAACATGCGATCATGAAATCATGAACGTAATTAAAACACGAACTATTATTAATTACGTATATACATTTATTACGAGCGTAATTAAATATATTAGGTCACGGTAATTATTTAACGAGAACACACAAAACGCGAACACAAATAAACACGAACAAACATGTAAAACACGAACACGAGAACACACTTATTAATTAGGCACGGAAAATGATCGGGTTACCCCTTGTGGGCCCCATTACCACGAAATTAGGAGGGAGGATGGGCTTAGCCCATCAATTTTTCACTAAAAGGGGTTAAACAATGTTTCACTAAAAGGGGTTAAACAATTTTTCACTACTCATTTTTCATTCACAGAAGATTTTAGAAAAAACCCTAAAACCCTCCTTCCCTTCTTCTTTGTGCGGCCACCTTAAGAACACCACAAGAGGTGGTTTGTGATCTTAGATCTTGAAGTTTTAGTGATTGATCGTGTTGGTTCTTCGTCCTTTTGATCCACGAATTCGGTAAATATTTTTTAAACCTTTTCTTTTGATTTAATCTTTTTATAAATCAAGAACATGTGATGTTTTTACAAAAACCTAATAATTAAACATGGATCTAACATGATTTGGTGTTAAATAAAATCAAAAGGTGTTTTAAGGGGTGTTTGTTTTTGGCCGCAGGCTGCACCGAACCCGAAGGGGTCTCGGTTTGGCCAAGCCGACCACCACCAAGACCATACGGTCTTGGTTGGTGCGTGTGGGTCCCACGGCAGCAGTAAAACATGGGGTACCCCGAGTTGGTTCGGGGTACGGTGTCGATTTCATGTCCAGTTCATGCTTTTTAGTCTAGATCCGGTTCATGGTGTATGTTAGTTTTTATGTTTATGATCTTATGTTAAAATTAAATTAATAAAATGATGTGATTAATTTAATAACATGACTTAGGTTATTTAATTATTAATGATCATGAAATTATTTTAACCTAAGTATTTATATATTTAAGACTTATAATTAATTAATTATTTTAAAACCATGGATATAATTAATTAATTAATATGACTTAGGTTATATTATTAATATATAATAATACATATTTTAACCTAAGTATTTAACTTATTTAATTAAAAACATGTTATACTTTAATTAAATATTTTAACCTATAGTTTAATTTAATTACCTGAAATAATTATTAAACTATACATTATATCATATGACTTAGAAAATAACCATGAAAACACTTAGGCTTATATACTTAGCTTATTTAACCAGCTTATTTCTAATTATGGAAACTTTCTATTTTTAGAAACTTAATTAAATAAGGCAGCTAATCTATTTATGGAAACCTTCTATTTTTAGAAACTCATTTATTTCAGGCAGCTAATCTATTTATGGAAACTTATTTAATTAAGACAGCTAATCTATTTATGGAAACTTTCTATTTTTAGAAACTTATCTATTTTAAGCAGTAAATCTATTTTTGCAAACTTTCTATTTTTGGAAACTTTCTATTTTTGGTAACTTTCTATTTTTGGAAACTTTCTATTGTTGGAAACTTTCTATTTTTGGAAACTTTCTATTTTGGAAACTTTCTATTTTTGGAAACTTTCTATTTTTGGAAACTTTCTATTTTAGGAAACCTGCTATTTTTGGAAAGTTACTTATTATTACACAGTAAGTATAATAACACATGAAATACCAGAAATACTTAATCAGATTAAACAGAATATAAGATAAAACACAATTTAAGGCTTTTAAACAGTAAAACATGGTAAGAACACATAAAATAAGCTAAGACATGACATAAAACCAGCTATGTATTTAGTAAGCAGATAGTTATTCATGTACGTATTTATGTAGCACTAGTGATTCGGAAGTAGGATTCCTCGCAGTTCGTCTTTCTCGTTCACTGGACATAAGGTACGGATTCCCGTCCTTTCAGTATGGACATTCTTTCCTTATTAGGATTCCCCGTATGCAGCCAACTGTTTTCCCATAGTATAAGTTATGTGTTTGATTGCTTATGTTTAATTAAGATTACCTATAGCCATATACATGCATGACCAGTTTCACCTAGTTATGGAGGTACCATAACCATAACATTAGAGGCACTGATGTTATGACTTCACCACGGCGGAGTGATTGCTCGTGGCGTCCCTTCAGCTTTTGGCCATTTATTTATATTTATCATGTGGGGCGTATGGGTGCATCCTAGTTACATGTTTATTTCATGATTACATGGTGAATGTGGTGTGTGCCTTGCATCCTTCACAAGGAGCTGATCCCTCCTACCCAAAAACCAGTATATTAAATTAGAGGCAGCCCCTCTAATTTGCATGATGAGGTCACCCCTCCAAGTATTCATGCACGGTGGATTTTCATGACCTATATTGGCTAATGGTAAAATATGTTAAACAGTTTTCATAAGATAAACATAAGGCTTTTCAAACTATAAAACCAGTTTTATGAACATGTTCCAGGTTTTCCAGGACCTATACATTTCCGCTGCTATTAAGTCTCTATTATGTTTTAGTCACTTATACTATATCTATATCCGTGCACTGAGCGTTTTGCTCAGCCGTTACTTTCCTTTCCATGTCCCAAAACGGCAGGTACCCTAGGAAAGACTCGAGCATTTGGAGGGCGTGCATAGGATGGAAGCTGCCAGAGACTTCTTTTCCTTTTTGCCTTCATATACTTATGCTTGTTTAGTCTTTCATTCATTTCTTTTGCTTTATTATGTTTTGGGCTTATGTTTGGGAACCGATGTTTGATTCCGGTTATCCCTATGGTCATGTAATGTTTTATACATTTATCCTTGTATGCTTTGATGACACGCCATAATTACGCGTGACATTCCATTATCAAAAAGGGGTGTTACAATTATGGTATCAGAGCCAAGGCTTCGACCTGTAGGCTCTAAAACTCGACCTGTGACTAGTGGGTAGTCACCAGGAGCTTCCTAAGCCAACGCTTGTCATTCTACGTATTGACGTTTTCAGCGTATTGTTGTTTTAACCATGATGTTTTCAGCACCCTGAGGTTTTAACCTTGATGTTTTCATCGATATTGTTTTACTAATATGGATGGACAACCATCATTCATATTTAGTTATGTGTCATTGTTTCATGCATAATGTTCCTCGTGAACTGTGGCTATGTGGACTGAACACCAGTAGTTCATAATTAGTCACATAAAATTTTTTTCTGATAAGTTTTGACATATGAGTTTCATTTATTTATGTTTCATGTATCATTGTTGCAGGGATTATGACTAAGTAATGGTTGATACAGGACTGGCCCTATTTAGTCGCATGTGCTTTTATCGAAACTTTTAATTTTGGGACCGACCCATAGGCGTCCCCTCGCCATGTCTTTTGTTTTGGGACCGACCCATAGGCGTCCCCTCGCACATATAAAAGGTTTTTATAAACTACATTACGCATTCATGCACTGTTTTTCATGCATAAAATTTTTCTCATGATTTAAATTGGCATAAAAAAAATTTCATGTCCCCTCATAAGTTATTATGTTTTTATGTCAAGTATGTTTTCATACTGTCATGGTTAACTTCAGTTTCATGCTGATTATGTTATACACTTCTTCATGATAGATGGTTTCATGTTTCTTCATGATAATTCCGTCTTCATGTTGATTATGTCTTACACCTCTTTTGTTATTTACGCTGTCCTGCAAGACATTGTTAGATTTCATTGAATCCTGCTTTCATGATAGTCATGGTTGGTTTTCACGGATCATGCTGTCAGGCGAATCATCGTTGAATTTTGTGTAACCACACTTTAACGTTTCCGTTATAACCAGAATGATGTCTATGCTAATACTGCCAGGTTATCATGATGGTTTTCCTAACCGTTTAACCGGCATACTTTCCTTAAATCATGACAAATGATCGACCCCATACCGATCATTTCATGTGCATTCAACGTGTACTCCATGTACCGTGTTCCACATGTATTACACGTACCTAAATCCATGTGTTTTTCACTTGCAATACTGCACGAGTATTCGCTAGTCGATTCTGAATCATCTCAGGCATATACTTGCTAATACTCTACAAATTGCTGATGCCGCTCATAACTTGGAGATGTTACTAAAGGTTGATGCTGCTGACGTTCGGAGACGCTACGAGATGTGGATGCTGTTCACAACCTGGAGATCCTACAAGACGAAGACAAAGGCGTCGGAGCAAAGCAATTGGACGAGAGGATGCTTCACCATCAGACGATTTCCATAAATCATTGTCCCTAATTCTTAGTTACATGTCACATGTCATTCGGCTGTCATTTCAGCCATATGAGTGCAAACCGGTACCAGCCGGCCACTCAGCTGAATAGTTACATGAATCACGGTCATGAGAATGACCATCATGGAACTGACAGACAGGACGATAGTAACCACTACTATGACAGCAACTATCCTAGAAATCGCAACCGAAACTCTGGCCACGGACGTGATCAGAAATATAAGGATTAGTAGTCCAACCGATCCACCAATTCTGGCATAATAACCTTATATTGTGGTTATATTTGTTTCACATCTCGAGATACATGTCAAGACATCAGTCAAGACACATGTCTCATGTATACCTCCTGAAGACACATGTCAAGACACCAGTCAAGACATATGTCATGCTTATAGTTCCAAGAAACGAGTCAAGACACATGACTCACGTCCAACTATGGAACATTTCTAAGAAATTCAGGGTACCCTCCAAGGGTATATCTATTTTGTTGTGCCATGTATTAATCAGGCCACAAGAATTTCTATACCATTATCAGCGCATCAGTGAGAACTGTCACGTTGCTGATGTCACTTTCATTTCTTTCACCATGGTTCATATATTCATAACCATGAAGGACGTCTTTAGTATTCCCACGTATACGAAGGTTTTCCTTCAGCTTAATGATGAGATCCAAGCTGCTAACGCATTTCCTCGGACAGACACGAGATGAATTTAATCCTAATTATGTACTATGAACAGCACACCATGCTACGATTCATAATTATGTACAGTAATGTTCAGGCTCCTGAATACATTCAGCTTGATTTTTCCTCGAGAAAATCTGTACAAATTATCTATGCTTACAAGCATGTGCGTTGTTAGCCATGGTCGCTAAAATTTTCTAGCTGTCAGTAAGACACGACCACTTAAGTCTTTTACATATAGCCAGGTGATTATTCCAAAATCTTCCCATACATTCCAGAAGAACTTACAAGGAGAAGGATGGTACCATGAGATTATGTGTCAACTACCGTCGGCGTAAACAAATCACCATTCATGACCGTTATTCTCCTCCACATATTGACAACCTGTCTAATCAACCGTATGGTGTTAATCACTTTTCCAAGATCGAACTCATGATCATGCTGCCAACAGTGTCGAATGAAACAGCAGGACATGTCCATGACTGCTATTCGTACACGACTCGGTCATGCTAGATTTATGATTTTGAATTAGTCTCATCAATGCTCCAACGGAACTATAAGAATGAGTTTCCATGAACTCATAGCAAATTCATCAGTGTTTTCATTGAGGATAACCTGATTTCCTTTAAGTCTAGAAGAAGAACAGGAAGACCATATCTGCACTATGTTTCAAATTCTATGACAAGAGAAATTTTACCCTGGGAATTTTTCCAATATCAATTCTGTTTGATCACAGTGACACGCTGAATCACATGGGTTTCTACGGTTAATCTTACCATCACTCAGCTTATGCGTAAAGGAGAGAACCCTACACTACATTAGGTGTTCTAGAAAATCCTACGCTAGGAGAAGTCTAGATTCAGAGACTCAGAGTTTCGCAAACTCCTATGTATCAAGTTCTACGAAGCAAGATACAGTTACGTTCATATCTAGGTACCTGACATACCAACAGGTTATGATAGGACACCAACAAACTGGGATGTTTTCATCATCTGAAATCGTGAATTGAAATGGGACAAGATCTCCACGGATTTTGGTTACTAGATTAACGCAAACTCAGAAGAAGCATGATGCTATATGGGTTATTGCAAACAGTTTGATCAAGTCTGCAGAATCCTTACATCCGCAAGGATTTCAGAACCAACAGATTGATCGGACATGTTCCAGCCAAGGCTCATCCGATCACTTGGCAATTCCTCAGTTATCAGGTCAGACAAATATTCATAATTATGCTCCTTATTTACTTCGCGTCCTTGTTCTATGTCCACGCCTTGCTTTCGCGCTCGCGTTCATGACACTATTCATGTTCATGATCGTATTTTGGTTTACGATTTTACATTCATTTCTTTTCTCATTATGGGTAGTTTGCAAGAACTTGAGAGACCAGACCCAAGTTTAGTATAACTCCCTATCCTCAGATAGATGTTTCTCGTCATAATCTATGTCTCACCTTCTAGCGTTTGTCGTTACCGCCATTATATTCTATGATCACGATATGTTTCACATGTCATGTTCATTCCACGTTCCTCATATCATGATCAAGATATGTTACACGCATCAGGGATCACGATATGTTTACTCATACTACACTCGCCATATCTCCACGTAGCACGTTCAAAATTTTTCACGTATCACGTTCAAAATTTTTCACGTACTACGTTTCTATATGTCTTGCGCATCGTTGCTAGTTATCTTTTAAGTTGGATTGTTTTGCACCATAATGTTTCAGTTACTCTTACACGTTAATTCTTATTCATCAATCGAATTTAGGGGATCTACCTTACGTTGATAACCAAGAACTTCTTCGTATTCCAAGTCAAGGTCAGGAGGACCAAGACTTATCATTCGTGTCAAGATCTTATAAGGAACCGTTCCAAGAGGGAAGCCACTTGGAAACGGACAAGTTCATCCGGACTTCTTATCCGTTTTCTCTTATCAATTAGATATGTCCTTTCAGCCATGTCACGTTCCATGTCCTTTTAAGACATGTCACGTTCCGCGTTCTTTCTGCCAGGTCACCTGCACGTTAAATTATCTTACATACCCTCTCAGTTTGATTCGGGTGTGTTTCTCTTTCAGTTACGTTATCTATAATTCGGGGACGAATTATTCTTTTTAGGGGGAAGAGTTGTAAAACCCGCATGCTTTTACCATGAATAGTACCCTTAAGATCGTACGTACTAGATTTAAACTTTCCTAATATAGCATGATTACGATTACGTGTTAGGATTTTACGTATTACGTACGTGTTAGAACACGATAAGTATTTACTACGCACGAGCACGTAATTATTATTTGACAATAATTAATCACGAACATGCGATCATGAAATCATGAACGTAATTAAAACACGAACTATTATTAATTACGTATATATATTTATTACGAGCGTAATTAAATATATTAGGTCACGGTAATTATTTAACAACAACACACAAAACGCGAACACAAATAAACACGAACAAACACGAACACGAGAACACACTTATTAATTAGACACGGAAAATGATCGGGTTACCCCTTGTGGGCCCCATTACCACGAAATTAGGAGGGAGGATGGGCTTAGCCCATCAATTTTTCACTAAAAGGGGTTAAACAATTTTTCACTACTCATTTTTCATTCACAGAAGATTTTAGAAAAAACCCTAAAACCCTCCTTCCCTTCTTCTTTGTGCCGCCACCTTAAGAACACCACAAGAGGTGGTTTGTGATCTTGGATCTTGAAGTTTTAGTTATTGATCGTGTTGGTTCTTCGTCCTTTTGATCCACGAATTCGGTAAATATTTTTTAAACCTTTTCTTTTGATTTAATCTTTTTATAAATCAAGAACATGTGATGTTTTTACAAAAACCTAATAATTAAACATGGATCTAACATGATTTGGTGTTAAATAAAATCAAAAGGTGTTTTAAGGGGTGTTTGTTTCTGGCCGCAGGCTGCACCGAACCCGAAGGGGTCTCGGTTTGGCCAATCCGACCACCACCAAGACCATACGGTCTTGGTTGGTGCGTGTGGGTCCCACGGAAGCAGTAAAACATGGGGTACCCCGAGTTGGTTCGGGGTACGGTGTCGATTTCATGTCCGGTTCATGCTTTTTAGTCTAGATCCGGTTCATGGTGTATGTTAGTTTTTATGTTTATGATCTTATGTTAAAATTAAATTAATAAAATGATGTGATCATTTTAATAACATGACTTAGGTTATTTAATTATTAATGATCATGAAATTATTTTAACCTAAGTATTTATATATTTAAGACTTATAATTAATTAATTATTTTAAAACCATGGATATAATTAATTAATTAATATGACTTAGGTTATATTATTAATATATAATAATACATATTTTAACCTAAGTATTTAACTTATTTAATTAAAAACATGTTATACTTTAATTAAATATTTTAACCTATAGTTTAATTTAATTACATGAAATAATTATTAAACTATACATTATATCATATGACTTAGAAAATAATCATGAAAACACTTAGGCTTATATACTTAGCTTATTTAACCAGCTTATTTCTAATTATATAAACTTTCTATTTTTAGAAACTTAATTAAATAAGGCAGCTAATCTATTTATGGAAACCTTCTATTTTTAGAAACTCATTTATTTCAGGCAGCTAATCTATTTATGGAAAATTATTTAATTAAGGCAGCTAATCTATTTATGGAAACTTTCTATTTTTCGAAACTTATTTATTTTAAGCAGCAAATCTATTTTTGGAAACTTTCTATTTTTGGAAACTTTCTATTTTTGGTAACTTTCTATTTTTGGAAACTTTCTATTGTTGGAAACTTTCTATTTTTGGAAACTTTCTATTTTGGAAACTTTCTCTTTTTGGAAACTTTCTATTTTTGGAAACTTTCTATTTTAGGAAACCTGCTATTTTTGGAAAGTTACTTATTATTACACAGTAAGTATAATAACACATGAAATACCAGAAATATTTAATCAGATTAAACAGAATATAAGATAAAACACAGTTTAAGGCTTTTAAACAGTAAAACATGGTAAGAACACATAAAATAAGCTAAGACATGACATAAAACCAGCTATGTATTTAGTAAGCAGATACTTATTCATGTACGTATTTATGTAGCACTAGTGATTCGGAAGTAGGATTCCTCGCAGTTCGTCTTTCTCGTTCACTGTACATAAGGTACGGATTCTCGTCCTTTCAGTATGGACATTCTTTCCTTATTAGGATTCCTCGTATGCAGCCAACTGTTTTCCCTTAGTATAAGTTATGTGTTTGATTGCTTATGTTTAATTAAGATTACCTATAGCCATATACATGCATGACCAGTTTCACCTAGTTATGGAGGTACCATAACCATAACATTAGAGGCACTGATGTTATGACTTCACCACGGCGGAGTGATTGCTCGTGGCGTCCCTTCAGCTTTTGGCCATTTATTTATATTTATCGTGTGGGGCGTATGGCTGCATCCTAGTTACATGTTTATTTCAGGATTACATGGTGAATGTGGTGTGTGCCTTGCATCCTTCACAAGGAGCTGATCCCTCCTACCCAAAAACCAGTATATTAAATTATAGGCAGCCCCTCTAATTTGCATGATGAGGTCACCCCTCCAAGTATTCATGCACGGTGGATTTTCATGACCTATATTGGCTAATGGTAAAATATGTTAAACAGTTTTCATAAGATAAACATAAGGCTTTTCAAACTATAAAACCAGTTTTATGAACATGTTCCAGGTTTTCCAGGACTTATACATTTCCGCTGCTATTAAGTCTCTATTACGTTTTAGTCACTTATACTATGTCTATATCCGTGCACTGAGCGTTTTGCTCAGCCGTTACTTTCCTTTCCATGTCCCAAAACGGCAGGTACCCTAGGAAAGACTCGAGCATTTGGAGGACGTGCATAGGATGGAAGCTGCCAGAGACTTCTTTTCCTTTTTGCCTTCCTATACTTATGCTTGTTTAGTCTTTCATTCATTTCTTTTGCTTTATTATGTTTTGGGCTTATGTTTGGGAACCAATGTTTGATTCCGGTTATCCCTATGGTCATGTAATGTTTTATACATTTATCCTTGTATGCTTTGATGACACGCCATAATTACGCGTGACATTCCATTATCAAAATGGGGTGTTACAAATACAAAATGTCACAATAATTGCACAATGTCGCAATAATGCACGATGTCGCAATAATTGTACAATGTCGCAATAATGCACAATGTCGCAATAATGCACAATGTCGCAATAATTGCACAATGTCGCAATAATGCACAATGTCGCAATAATTGCAAAATCGAATCAGATTTCCTAAAAAATAGGAAATCGTAAAAGGACGAAAATAAGCACTTAAAACTCAAATTTTAAAGGACAATAAGCCAAGAAAAACACCAATAAGCTAACCAAAACTAATAGATGAATGATAAAACTTATAAAAACTTTAAAAAGAAACAAAGAAATGTAAAAAGACGTAAACTTTATGTAAAAAGTAGACGAAAAGGATTAAGATTAAGAACACGAAATAAACAAGAACAAAGATTATGAAAAAGATTAAGATTAATCAAACAAGAAAGGTAGAATGAGAGGATTAAAAAGCTTGAAATTAAAAGATTAAACACAAGATTAAAGATTAAAGATTTAGAACATGAAATAAAACTAGAGAGAGAAAGTAATCTACTCCTACTCCTAAACTAATCTAACTAACTAACACCCTCCTAATGACACATTAGGAGGGTATATATATAGGAGGAGGGGAGGCTAGGTGTTGATGCTCTCTCCTTTCACTTTGTCTCGACTCGACTTAAATTCATTGTCTTTCTCGACGTCGTCTCGGGATTTGTCGATATAAATTGAACTCGTCTTATAATTTTCTTCTTTAATTAGACTTGGTTCTTCGACTTCATTAAACTTCCGTCTTTAGACTTTTTCTTCGATAAATCTTCAGAATAGGCCTTGGACTTCCGTTCTTTTTGCACTCTTGATATTTTGACTTCGTCTTTTCTCGTTTTCTTAGATAAAAGCCCGTGAAAGCCCGTGTTTTCTTCCTTTTTCATCTTTTGGTCATAAAACACAATAAAAACGCAAACCACACATAATTCCGACTTTTACGACATAAAATACACGCCTTGGCTTGGTTATTATTATAATTAAGTGGTAAAATGATGGGTGTTTTCACACCTATCAAATCCCCTACACTTGACCATTGCAATGCCCTCATGCAATGCACTAGTTACAAAGCAAGATTTACATTTTCCATCATAATTAACCCACCTTGGCCTTTATTAAACATAATTAAAGGAAGAAAAACAATTAAAGAGATTAAAGACTTACATCGGGGTTTTGAATATTCATGAATGTTCATCATCCTCAAGTTTCACGTTCCCCATACCAAGCTTAAAAAGGAGATCATTGTTATTATAAGCTAGCAAACTAACAAAAACTCATTTGGCCCAATTATTCACTTAGACTCCCTTATTCCTAGGTGTATCTCTTATATTTTATTGTTGTCTTGATTGATCACGAGGATGCATTGTTTGACTTATTTTGATAGTTTATTTAGGCCGAAAATAAAGTAGGACGATTTAATCAATAGTTAGCTAAAGGACAAAATCTTTTAAAACTGCTTCTCGGGACCTCATAAAGTTCATATCTTGGCATAACTCGCTTCACGATTTGAGACCTTTCTCGGATCGATATTTGGCATTGACTTCATATTTCAAATCTTGAGAGACGTTATTGAAATAATGGTCTTCTCTTCATAATAGGAATTTCTTCACTTGAACTTTTTGAGAGATTCTTCATATTTGGACCACGACTTCTTCATTTTTCTCCAATCTTTATTTGGGATTTTGATATACAACGATCCGCCTCCTTTTAGGACTTGGATCTATTTATTCTCATACCTTGTTAGGGCCTTTTTGGATAGACTTCTCCATGATATTTACGGGAGTATTTTCTTTTCGTCGTGTGTCTCGATCCTTCATATTGATTATTGATAAATGATTCTTCACATCACTTCTTTAGCAACAAAATATAGCCCTCATGTCTTGTTAGGACCTTTTCGGACTAGCCAATCTTCGCATCCCACTTCAATAAGTTATGCCTTGGCTACGAACTCTAATTAATACCGAGCAACTTTTAAACGATCATGGGCTAGAAGCTAAGTAACTTTTCAAATCGTACGACCTTATTTAATGCAATTAAATTATTAGCAAGCGATGGGAGAAAAATCTTATAATCAACTCACATAAATTCATGAAAGAATACCAAACTTATAATTGACTCTATCATCTCTCGTTCTCCACAATTTAAAATCTCAAGGAACGAGACTCGTGGATGCTTAGCCAATTAAATCAAAGTTTTGGGTTTTCAAGTCTCTATAGGATCTTGCAAACTCTTAGACTCTTTCAAGTTTAGAATTCGCATTTTAAAGTTCCCTTGATAAACGACTTTCTAGGATCAATTATAGGAACTTGCAAAAAGTTCTTGTTCTTAACCCGTAAGAGTTAAGACTTTCGCGTTTTAAAGTTCCCTATATAAAAGCCTAGCAAAACTTGACTTAAACACGTTAAGGATACTAGCTAGAGTAAACTTAGATAAGTAAACTCGGGTTGAGTCAAAAGATTCACAACGTTTAAAAATTAAAACCACTTTATTAAAAATTTATTCTAGCAAAGAAGGTAAATAACGATAACAAAGGAAAATACTACTAAACTACTAGGCCGAAATAGATTAAAAATTTTGAAAAATGTCGAAAAAACAAATTTCTCGGTTAAAATGAGGAAAAATACAAGGAAAAGCCCACTTAACTTCGATAGAACCCCCTACACTTAATATAAACATTGTCCTTAATGTTTAAGCATGTGGGAGTAAACTCCCCTATACTTAGGACATTGTGCATGTTGTTTAAATCTTGCTAAGGAAGAGACAACTAAAGTGATTCCTATTTTAATATTGGAAAATATAAAATAGAGAATCAAAAGAGTTTAGGATAAAACCGGGAAGACGGGTACACGGGATAACGGTTCGTCAGAAGTCATCAAGAATGTATCTTTGAAAGCTCGAATCCCTGCACATGATAAGAAAGAAAACAACAAACACATACTAGGGTCTCCCCTACACTTATTAGAAAAACAGAATAAAAGGATAGATAATCGGGTTGCCTCCCGAGAAGCGCTTGTTTTTGTTAATCGAGTCACGAGCCTGACTCGACCCCGAATTAAATAGTCCATGGGGAAGCCTCAAATGTAATATCGGGATCAAAGATCTTGTCCTCGTTCCCGGATGCCATCAATGAAGGAGAGGCCGGAGGATAAGTCTTAAAGGGTATAAAAGTCCTCTTAACATGCGAAAAGTATGTGAGATCATGATCCACGGGAGGTAGGGTGGGTAAAGGAATCAAAATGTCATCCCCAAAAGACATATGATTATCACTGAGCGGCAAAGCCGTAAAAGTGTCAATCATGGAATGGTAAATGTCACCTCCCGGGTCAAAGCACTCATCTTCCGTAATGGTGTCTAAAGGAGTGGATGAAAGGTGCTCGGGAGGGGGACTTGGGGCAATATCTTCATGCAACAAATTATCAAAAAGAATATCCCCCTCCGTGTCATCATCATCAATAGACGGAGGTATTGAGAGGATGTCGATTTCCTCCATAGCTGTATCATTATTCTCAACTAAAATAATAGACGGAGGTAAAGACTCAGAAATAGGAGCAGAATTCAACGCTTCAATTTTAGAAATAAGAAGATGAACTTTCAGTAATTTGTCGCGAAGAATAACGTCTTCCACCTCATCTACAAGACCAAGTTCAGTGGTGAACTTCTCATAAGTCGGAGAGAATAAATCAACATCGCCCTCATCGCCCGGAGGAGAAGGACACATTTCAAAAGTGAAATTCTCATAGCATGGAGAAAAATCATCATCATTAAGAGCGACCTCTTCCGTAAGCTCCTCAAAAGTCTGCACATCACAAACCTCATCAAAGAATTTGTCGAGACCAAAATCACTAATCTCACTCGATGTATCACTATCCTTAGACGCATTAGGGATATCAAGAGTAGGAGTAGTAATCTCAGAAGATGGGTTGAGATTATAGATATCATCTTCGTCATCATCATAATAGTAGTATGGACGCACAAGAGGAGGAGTATAATCACTAAGATTAGATACTTGTTCTTGTTGTTGTCGCTTTTCCTCCTTTGATTCGTGTATGCTAGCTAATTCTTGTTGAACGTATTGAAGTGTATTCAAAAAAATGGCTCGTTCTTCTTCACACATTCCAACAGAAGGTTGATGATCAAGGGTGTGTTGTGGGGGCTCAAAATTGTAAAAACCAGAATTATAGCACGGATGTGGTCCATCATAAAACATTGGTTGAAAAGAAGTAGAACACGGGTTTGGCTCATAATAATTCATCGGTTGACAATAAGAAGTATCGTGAGGGCCCCCACAATTGTTGCAATACGGGTATTGAGGAAAACCCGGTGCTTCTTGTAGATAACTATTACCATTGTCATAATTGTAACCCAGTTCTTGCTCGCCATGAGGCGGGTATCGAATTGGACACGAAACATGCCAATGAGAATCGCTTCCACAATATATGCAAGGGGAGAGTAGGTGGATTAGAAAAGGATGAATTAGTCGAATTGTACGATGGACAAAATCCAAATAGTGAATCGTTTGAAATGGGTGGAAGATCTTTTCCGCATTGCTCGCAAGAACACCATTGACATGATTCGCACCCATATAATCGTCTCCCACACCCTATGCAATGGACATAAGAATCCATGAAGTATTAAAAATTAGAGGGGTTGAGAAAAAGAATTAAACATGATAGAGGGTGAAGAGGAATGTTTTTGGTGCAAAACTCTTGGAAAAAGAAATGCTTTTTATGACTTTTTAAATGTTTTTGTATTTTTGAAATTTTTGATTTTTTTGGATTTTTGAAAATTTTTGGCAAGAAAATAACGTTCAAAAGTGAACGGATCCCAAAATCCAACGCGTCTCTCACAAAAAACCGTTAATCTTCACGAAAACAGCCGGCAGCGGCGCCATTTGATACACGGATTTTACTAGTTAAAAAAGTTCGTTGTTCACGGTATCATTGAATTGATCTCTGGTTGAAAGTGTGACTCAGTTGTTCTTGGTGAAAAGAAAGAATAGGTCGTTGAGTATCTAAAAAATGCAAACTTTAACGTAAATAACAAAATAATAAAAGCGATAAACTAATTAAACAAACTTGACTTAAATTAAACATTTTAAAATAACACTTTAATAAAAGCGATAAACTAGTTAAAACGTAAATAAATAAAAACTTTAAAATTAAACACTTTTCAAAAGAAACTAAGAAAAGACAAGTTAAAATAAAGTGTACGAAAAATAAAACAAATAAGCGAAAACGAAACTTAAAGAAATTGACGGGAAAAATAAGTTTAAAAATTAAATTTAAAATGAGAACAATTAAATTCGCAATTAAATAAAAAAACTGAATTAAATTCGCAACCAAAAAGAAAGATTTCGCAATTATGTCAAAATTGACATAATTCCGCAATCCTCAATTTCGCAATACTACACAATTTCGCAATAATTGCACAATGTCGCAATAATTGCACAATGTCGCAATAATGCACAATGTCGCAATAATTGCACAATGTCGCAATAACGCACAATGTCGCAATAATTGCACAATGTCGCAATAACGCACAATGTCGCAATAATTGCACAATGTCGCAATAATTGCACAATGTCGCAATAATGCACAATGTCGCAATAATTGCACAATGTCGCAATAATGCACAATGTCGCAATAATTGCACAATGTCGCAATAATGCACAATGTCGCAATAATGCACAATGTCGCAATAATTGCACAATGTCACAATAATGCACAATGTCGCAATAATTGCAAAATCGAATCAGATTTCCTAAAAAATAGGAAATCGTAAAAGGACGAAAATAAGCACTTAAAACTCAAATTTTAAAGGACAATAAGCCAAGAAAAACACCAATAAGCTAACCAAAACTAATAGATGAATGATAAAACTTATAAAAACTTTAAAAACAAACAAAGAAATGTAAAAAGACGCAAACTTTATGTAAAAAGTAGACGAAAAGGATTAAGATTAAGAACAAGAAACAAACAAGAACAAAGATTATGAAAAAGATTAAGATTAATCAAACAAGAAAGGTAGAATGAGAGGATTAAAAAGCTTGAAATTAAAAGATTAAAGATTTAGAACATGAAATAAAACGAGAGAGAGAAAGTAATCTACTCTTACTCCTAAACTAATCTAACTAACTAACACCCTCCTAATGACACATTAGGAGGGTATATATAGGAGGAGGGGAGGCTAGGTGTTGATGCTCTCTCCTTTCACTTTGTCTCGACTCGACTTAAATTCATTGTCTTTCTCGACGTCGTCTCGGGATTTGTCGATATAAATTGAACTCGTCTTATAATTTCTTCTTTAATTAGACTTGGTTCTTCGACTTCATTAAACTTCCGTCTTTAGACTTTTTCTTCGATAAATCTTCAGAATAGGCCTTGGACTTCCGTTCTTTTTGCACTCTTGATCTTTTGACTTCGTCTTTTCTCGTTTTCTTCGATAAAAGCCCGTGAAAGCCCGTGTTTTCTTCTTTTTTCATCTTTTGGTCCTAAAACACAATAAAAACGCAAACCACGCATAATTCCGACTTTTACGACATAAAATACACGTTTTGGATTGGTTATTATTATAATTAAGTGGTAAAATGATGGGTGTTTTCACACCTATCAGATCCCACAACACCAAAACTTCCATAACATCAAAAATTGAGGCTCCTTAGTTGGCCCGAGCCATCGGAAAAACGTTGAACACACTTATATTTTAATTTAAAAAATAATAAACTTTAAAGAAACATTTCATTAATTAAAAAATTACATGTTAAAAAAACATACATAACACAAAATAAAATAAAAATACATAAAACTTAATATTGACCATCTTCTCGATTCAACAAGTGTTCAACAAGGTCGTATCGAAAGTCTTCGTGCGTTGCTCTATCCCGAAGTTCTTTGGTTTTCAGTTGTTGTCTTTCACATCGTTCGACCCAAGAACGTGTAATGTTGGGTTCAGGAGAAACGTACATATGCATATATTCACTTATATCAAATTTTTTGTCTTTCAATATTATGTTATGTAATATAATGCAAGTGTACATAATTCTCCTAATGGTGTTCATTTGATACGCTCGTGTCGGTTGTTGTATAATTCCTGACCGACTTTGTAGCACCCCAAAGGCTCTTTCAATATCCTTTCTTGCACTTTCTTGGACTTTTTTAAACTTCAATGTTTTTGCATCCCTAGCGACACTAAAAGCTTTGACAAAAGTAGACCATTGAGCATAAATGTGATCCACTAAATAATAACCTTCGTCATAAGTCTTCCCATTTACTTCAAACGGAGTTTCCAGAGCTTTATTGGCTAGAAGGTCATCAAATAACGGTGAACCATTTAAAAAAATTAAGGTCCTTATTACCACCCGGAACCCTAAAATATGCATGCCAAAACCATAACTGTTGATCCGCAACGGCCTCAAGCATTATAGTCGGGTATTTTTTACATCTATTTTTAAATTGGCCATGTAGCCCCTTAAGGCACTTAACCCATTCCCAATGCATAAAATCTATGCTCCCTAACATTCATGGAAGGCCGTTTTTATTTTCATGTAAATCATATACATGTTGAACATCTAAAAATTAGGTTTTCTCAAATATTCTTCGACGTACAATATATATATATATATATATATATATATATATATATATATATATATATATATATATATATATATATATATATATATATATATATATATATATATATATATATATATATATATATATATATATATATATATATATATATATATATATATATATATATATATATATATATATATATATATATATATATATATATATATGGTGAGGTTATTTTCAGAACCAAATAAATGTACAGAACTGCGAGAACCACCTTTTTACTCTTAAAATGCACATGTATATTCATCTAGTTAGTTCATTAGGTAGAAATATATAGATTTTCATTGTCGTAGGTCACTAGAAACATGTATCATAGGACCATGCACATGTATTTGTTTTGTATGTATTATAACTATCTTTTCGTTGGATAATATGAAAACACATGTGCACTCTTCGTATCGATCATCACACTCGGATTTATAACCAATAAAACTATTATTAAATGCTAAGTTAAACATAATAATGAAACTACATATGCTTTTTTAAGAGTATACAGGTGGTTCTCGCAGTTCTGTACATTTATTTGGTTTTGAAAATAACCTTACACTATATATATATATATATATATATATATATATATATATATATATATATATATATATATATATATATATATATATATATATATATATATATATATATATATATATATATATATATATATATATATATATATATATATATATATATATATATATATATATATATATATATATATATATATATATATATATATATATATATATATATATATATATATATATATATATATATATATATATATATATATATATATATATATATATATATATATATATATATATATATATATATATATATATATATATATATATATATATATATATATATATATATATATATATATATATATATATATATATATATATATATATATATATATATATATATATATATATATATATATGCATTTAGTAAAATTCCATAAACATTCACGGGAAAAACGTTTCACACTTTGCAAATACTCGTCAAATGCATCAGGACTTGTACCATACGCCAATTGGCGTATGGCGGATGTGCATTTCAAACGAGTGGAAAATCCCCAACGACCCGTTGCATCGCGTCATTGCTTAGAAAAAAGAAGAGTTTGACGGAGGGTCGGCATTATAATTCTGTATATCACTAACAATCCTATTAAACAAGGTGGAGCTCATATGATACCTTCGACGAAAATATTCTTTCGGATAAATAGGTGCCGTATTTTCATCCCTAAAATAATCACGTTGCAATTTTTCTTCCGCCCACTCTTTTTCTCGTGCAATGTAGCGTCTTGTATGTGGCCCGGAACTTTCGGCTTCGGCATCTTCTAATTGTTCTAAATAATCGGCATATTGAGCGTAGTTATTCATATCGAGTGTTGAGTAAAAATCGTACATATCCAATCCCGGTTATGCAAAACAAGCTCAGGAATATATTCATTGTCTTTATGATGTGACCCTAATTGGCAAATCGAAAGAAACACCTTATGTTTGTAGTACTGAGGATACAAATGCTTAGAGCCAAAGGAAGTCTAGAATCTTCTTGTATGTTCTCCCTGACGAGTTTGTAGACATCTGGAGGAAGGGCTTGGAGAATGATATTTGTAGCTTGTTTATCACACTTGTCTTGAATCTTAGCATCTCTAGTTAGTTCACCCGTTGTGCGAGGACGAGTAACAGCACCTTCTATCACAGTACCATATACCAATAGAATTTTTTCCATTTGAATTGTTTGAAAAAATGATAGTAGTTGAGTGTGTAGAACAGTGTTGCAGTTTTATAAAAAAATGGTTGATTTATGAGAGTTTTATAAGTGAAAAAGGGGTTAAAATTGATTTTTTTGGTAAACCCGCTCCTCCAACGGCTAGAAATTTAGAAACAACGGTAAAAATATATATATTCGAATTTTTTTTACCGGTTCTCGCTTCTCGCATTTTCGCGCGAAAACGCGCGTGGTCCCCTAGGCGCGAGACCTGAGAACGCGAGCTGAGGTATTGTTAGTGCGTTTTCGTGTCGCGTTTACCCCTCGGCGCGAGATTTTTTTCCCCCGTATCCTATGCTCTTACTTAGATGAGTTATAATATGTGGACCTTTTTTTTCTTTTTCTTTTTTTGTTAAATTATTAGTTTATGAGTGAGTTAAGTATTTAGTGAGATACGACATGACAATAAGTTTCTTACCGTCAGTAAAGTTATAAAATAAGTTAGGTGAGTAGAGAAAGAAAACTGATATGACGTTAAAATAACGATCAATTTTTCACTACTACTCTCTTTAGCGTTAAGACAGTCCTTAAGACAGTCATAGATGACAACATTTTAAAACCAGAACCCTTGTGATAATAAAGGACACGTATGCCCCACAAATAAACAAACCCAATCTCACTTGTATTTTCTTTCTCCTATCTTCTCTCTTTTTACCTTCTCCTGACATAAAACTCCTAACATAAAATGTAGTACATGTGAGCTCCATTGATAAAGATTTGAGCATGTCATTTACATTTCATAATTGTGCATTTTCAAAAACGAATTTTAGTTTATGGTTTAGAATAAATTGTTTTTATGTTTACATCATATGCAAATCTTATTTAGTCTACATCTGAATATCTGATGTAATGAATAGTTTTAAAATAATGTTGGTAATTTTTTGTTGTTTGTGATTGAGGATTTGTTTGATGTTCTTGATCTTTAGATGGTTTTTGGATTTTAAGAGAGATGATTGTTAGTAAACATAGTTTGTTTTTAATGGGTAATGTTGTAATTTTACTAATATGTCAATATGAATTTTTTGACTGAAATCATGTGAACCAAACAAGAAGTGAGTTTTCAATACATGGTTTTCTAAGAGCCCGTTTGGTTGACTCTTTTTTATTAAAAGAGAGAGATTAGATTTGAAATCATGCGTTTGGTTTAACATTGTATGCTTTGGATTTAGGGCTCAATGCTAAACAATGCATCATGGTGGGTTTTGTAGATAATAACATAAGTATTTGAATAATGTGTCAAATTAATTAAAAATGAGTTTTATATGCACTTTGAGCGGGACCTTTTACATTTTTTTTCCAATTATTAAATAATTAAATTAAATACAATTCATCCTTTAAGCTGTGAACCGAACATTTATTTTAAAAAGTATATTTATAAACATAATAGTTAATTCAACCAAAAATCAAACATAAATTCTAACATAAAGTTAAGAAGAAACGAAACGCATCCTTATTTCTCCACCTTTTAATTTTGTCAGTTTTTGAAATACGATGAATTCCATAGTTATGTACCAATTGACGACTGGTGTTGACGACCTGACTTTTACGACTAATAACTGATATTTTATATGGGTTCAATGAAGTTCTCGATAACTTCTCGAATTGATTATGGTTTAAGTGTGACTCAGTCGTTCTAGGTCAAGAAAAAGGGAAATTTGATATCTATTCTACTGAAAAGGTAAAAGCGAAGCGAAATAAAAAAATAAACTAAAGACAATTAATAAAAGAGCAATGCAAATATTTAAATGAAAATTAAAGCGAAACAATAAATAAAGATAAATCTAAAAGACGAAATTAAATAAAGACTGAAAAATAAAATGCGCCAAGTAATAAAAAATAAGCTAAAAGACAAATACCAGAAAACTGTCACTTTTTCGTAAAATAGAAAATACAAAAATTGCAAAACTAAGAAAACTGTTCATTCGGAATAAAGTCTTTCATCCGGAATAAATCCTTTATCCGGAATAATTGTTTCATCCGGAATAATTGTTTCATCCGGAATAAATGGGCTTCATTCGGAATAACAACTCATGCGGAATAAATAGCTTCATCCGGAATAAGTCCTTCATCCGGAATAAACCTTCATCCGGAAAAAGTCCTTCATCCGGAATAAATGTTCGTTCGGAATATAAAGCTTCATGCGGAATAATAGCTCATTCGGAAAGATGTGTTCATCCGGAATATGGGTTCATCCGGAATACATGTTCATCCGGAATAAAGCTTGATTCGGAATGCATTAAGACAACACGTTCATTCGGAATGTAGAGCTCATTCGGAATCTGGGCAGATAAAGTAAACGAAGAACAGGGGGAAATAAAAACAATACGAATCCAATCAAGTCTAACCAAAATCAACCAAAAGATTAAACCAAAATAACCAATAATGATCAATTAACAATAATCAATCAAACCAAATCAATCAAACTAACAAATAAAGACCAACAAAATCAAAACCCACTTAAGCAAATTAATACAAACTCAAGAACATGAACATAATCAAAAGTAAAGATTAAGCAAGAAAGGTAGAAGAAGATTAATTAAAAGCTTAATTAAAAAGCAAAGATTCAACAATAACAACTTTAAAGATTTAAGTTCTAAACATTAATCTAGAGAGAGAAAGTAATAAATCTAGAGAGAGAAACTACTCCTAATCTATCCTAATCTACTCCTAAAACTAACCAACCCTCTCCTAACAAATGAGGGTGGTATATATAGGAGAGAGGAGTGGTTGGTGGCTTCCTCCTTTCTTTCTTTTCTTCCGTCTCGTCTTTAAAGTCTCGACTTTTGGCTCGGGATTTCTTTAAACTCGTCTTGAAATTTCTTCATAAATAAGACTTGAGTTCTTCGGATTTATTAAACTTCCGTCTTTGGACTTTTTCTTTGATAAATCCTCAGAATAGGCCTTGGACTTCCGTTCTTTTTGCACTCTTGATTTCTTGACTTCGTCTTTTGTCTTTTTCTTTGATAAAAGCCCGTGAAAGCCCGTGTTTTCCTTCCTTTTCACGTTTTGGTCCTAAAACACAACAAAAACACAAACCACGCATAATTCCGACATTTACGACATAAAATACACGTTATGGTCTCGTTTTCATTATAATTAAGTGGTAAAAGGATGGGTGTTTTCACACCTATCAAATCCCCTACACTTGACCATTGCAATGTCCTCATGCAATGCATTAATCACAAAGCAAGATTACACTTTTCATCACAATCAATCCACATTGGCCTTTATTAAAGAGATAGAAAATAACAAAACAAGTAAAGAAATCAAAGACTTACCTTAGGGTTTTGGAATGTCATGAATAATTATCATCCTCAAGTTTCACGTTCCCCATACCAAGCTTAAAAACGAGATCATTGTTATTATAAGTTAGCAAACTAACATGAACTCATGTGGGCCAATTATTTACTTAGACTCCCTTATTCCTAGGTGTATCTCTTATATTTTATTATTGTCTTGAATGATCACGAGGATGCATTGTTGACTTATTTTGATAGTTATTTAAGCTGAAAACAAAGTGGGACGATTTAATCAATAGTTAGCTAAAGGACAAAATCTTTTAAAACCGCTTCTCGGGACCTCATAAAGTTCATATCTTGGCATAACTCGCTTCACGATTTGAGACCTTTCTCGGACCGATATTTGGCAGCGACTTCATACTTCAAATCTTTGAGAGACGTTCTTGAAATTATGGTCTTCTCTTCATAATGGGAATTTTTCCACTTGTAGTTTTGAGAGATTCTTCATATCTGGACCACGACTTCTTCATTTCTCTCCAATCTTTATTTTGGACTTTGATATACAACCATACGCCTCCTTTTAGGACTTGGATCTATTCATCCTCATACCTTGCTAGGGTCTTTTCGGATAGACTTCTCCATGATCTTTTGGGGAGTACTTGCTTTTCGTCGTGTGTCTCGATCCTTCATATTGATCTTTGATAAATGATTCTTCACATCACTTTTGGATCTTTAGCAACAGAATGTAGCCCACATGCCTTGTTAGGGCCTTTTCAGACTCGCCAATCTTTGCATCCCGCTTCAATAAGTTATGCCTTGGCTATGAACTCTAATTAATACCGAGCAACTTTTAAATGATCTTGTGCTAGAAGCTAAGTAACTTTTCAAACCGTACAACGTTATTTATTGCAGATAAATTTATTAGCAAGCGATGGGAGAATAGGCTTATAATCAACTCACATAAATTTACGAAAGAATACCAAACTTATAATTAACTCTATCATCTCTCGTTCTCCACAATTTAAAATCTCAAGGAATGAGACTCGTGGATGCTTAGCCAATTAAATCAAAGTTTTAGGTTTTCGAGTCATCTATAGGATCTTGCAAATTCTTAGACTTTTTCAAGTTTTGAAATCGCATTTTAAAGTTCCCTTGATAAACGACTCTCTAGGATCACTTATAGGAACTTGCGAAAAGTTCTTGTTCTTAACCCGTGAGAGTTAAGACCTTCGCGTTTTAAAGTTCCCTATATAAAAGCCTAGCAAAACTTGACTTAAACATGTTAAGGATACTAGCTAGAGTAAACTTAGATAAGTAAATTCGGGTTGAGTCAAAATATTCACGACTTTGAAAAATTTAAAACCACTTTATTCAAAATTTATTCTAGCAAGGAAAGAAAATAACTATACAAAGGTAAAACTACTAGGCCAAAATAGATTAAAAATTTTGAAAAATGTCGAAAAATCAAATTTTCCGGTTAAAATAAGGACAAATACAAGGAAAAGCCCACTTAACTTCGATAGAAGTCCCCCATACACTTGATATAAACATTGTCCTCAATGTTTAAGCATGTGGGAGTAAACTCCCCTACACTTAGCACATTGTGCACGTTGTTTAAATCTTGCTAAGGAAAGGACAACTAAAGTGATTCCTATTTTAATATTGAAAAATATAAAATAGTGAATCAAAAGAGTTTAGGATAGAACCGGGAAGACGGAAATACGGAATCACGGGTCATCAAAAATCATCAAGAGTGGATCATTGAACACTCGAATCCTGCATATGATAAGAAAGAAAACAAGAAACACCAACGGGGATCCCCTCTACACTTATGATGAAAACAGATAAAGATAGATAATCAGGTTGCCTCCCGAAGAGCGCTTGTTTATGTTAACCGAGTCACGAGCCTGACTCGTCCCCGAATTAAATGGTCCATGGGGAAGCCTCGAATGTAATACCAGGATCAAAGACCTTGTCCTCGTTCCCGGAGGAATATAATAAAGGAGAGGTAGGAGGATAAGTCTTGAATGGTAGAAAGGTCCTCTCAATATAAGAAAAGTAAGTGAAATCATGATCCACGGGAGGTGGGGTGGGTAAAGGAAGCAAATTGTTATCCCCCTAAGATAGTTGATGGTTACTAAGCGGCAAAGCCGTAAAGGTGTCAATCATAGAATGGTCAATTCCACCTCCCGGGTCAAAGCACTCATCCTCACTTCCTGGCGTGAAATGGGGAGAGTGAAACCGATACATCACCCGATTGGGTGTGCACGCGGTAGGATGAGGTGGCAATATAATATGAGAAGTATGAGAACAATTGCCTTCCACCCGCGTCCCCTTTTCAGTAGAGTAAAGTCTTTCCACCTCTGCGATAGAAGGAGGCATGGCTAACAAAGTATGCTCATTAATAGCAAGAGAAGCAGGGCTATCAATGTCCTCAATCCCTTCGTCAAAGAGAGGATTCACCTCACTAGATATGTAGGCGTCATCAAAATCAAATAAAGGGTTCGAATAAATCTTGAAAGTTTCTTTCGGAACGTCTTCATCGGATAGTGACTCGTCATCACTAGAAGTAAAATCATCATCTTGATCAAAAAGAGGATTAGAGAAATCCAAAGAATCATCTCCCAAAGTGTTGGTGGAAGGAACATCATCATTAAGAGCGACCTCTTCCGTAAGCTCCTCAAAAGTTAGCACATCACAAACCTCATCAAAAAATTTATCAAGACCAAAATCACTAATCTCACTCGATGTATCACAATCCTTAGAGGCATTGGGGATATTAAGAGAGGGAAGTGCAATTGCGCTAGGACATTGAGCAACTAGATCATTCCAAGAAATAGTATTCTCATCGTCATCATCATCATAATAGTATGGACGCACAAGAGGAGGGGTATAATCACTAAGATTAGATACTTGCTCTTGTTGCTGTCACTTTTCCTCCTCCCTTGCTTCGTTTAGCTGAACAACGGCTTCTTGAAGTTGCAAAATAAGGGTGTGTGTTTCGTCATTCAAAGTAGTGAGTTGTTGGGCAATACGAATTCTCTAAGAGGAATGATGATTGAGGGTGGGATGTGGGGGCTCACAGTTAGACATACCAGAATTATCACACGGATGTGGCTCATAGTAAGTCATCGGTTGAGAAGAATTAGAACACGGATTTGGTTCATAATAATCCATCGGTGAAGAAAAATGAGGACACGGATTTGGCTCATAATAATTCATTGGCTGAAAATAAGAAGTATCGTGAGGGCCCCCACAATGATTGCAACACGGGTACTGAAAAAAATCCGATGCATGTTGAGGATAGGGATTGTCATAGACGGGAGAGGGTGAGAAAGTATTGTAAGAGGAGAAGTACGAATTTGTTGAATTACAAAATGGACAAAATCCAAATTGTGTATCGTCGATATTAGAACCGCACCGCTCACAAGTACACCATTGACATGTTTGAAAACCATGCCATGGTCTCCCACACCGTACGCAAGACGAATCCATGAAGAATTATAAATAAGAGGGGTAAAGAAAAGAATTAAACACAATAGAGGATAAAGAGGAATATTTTTGGTGCAAAACTTTGAAAAATAAATGCTTTTTATGATTTATCAAATGTTTTTGGGATTTTTGAAAATTTTTGACACGAAAAATAACGTTCACGAGTGAACGGATCCCAAAAGCCAACGCGTCTCTCACAAAAAACCGTTAATTTTCACGAAAAGAGCCGGCAGCGGCGCCATTTAATAACTGGTATTTTATATGGGTTCAATGAAGTTCTCGGTATCTTCTCGAATTGATTATGGTTTAAGTGTGACTCAGTCGTTCTAGGTCAAGAAAAAGGGAAATTTGATATCTATTCTACTGAAAAGGTAAAAGCGAAGCGAAATAAAAAAATAAACTAAAGACAATTAATAAAAGAGCAATGCAAATATTTAAATGAAAATTAAAGCGAAACAATAAATAAAGATAAATCTAAAAGACGAAATTAAATAAAGACTGAAAAATAAAATGCGCCAAGTAATAAAAAATAAGCTAAAAGACAAATACCAGAAAACTGTCACTTTTCCGTAAAATAGAAAATACAAAAATTACAAAACTAAGAAAACTGTTCATTCGGAATAAAGTCTTTCATCCGGAATAAATCCTTTATCCGGAATAATTGTTTCATCCTGAATAATTGTTTCATCCAGAATAAATGGGCTTCATTCGGAATAACAACTCATGCGGAATAAATAGCTTCATCCGGAATAAGTCCTTCATTCGGAATAAACCTTCATCCGGAAAAAGTCCTTCATCCAGAATAAATGTTCGTTCGGAATATAAAGCTTCATGCGGAATAATAGCTCATTCGGAAAGATGTGTTCATCCGGAATATGGGTTCATCCGGAATACATGTTCATCCGAAATAAAGCTTGATTCGGAATGCATTAAGACAACACGTTCATTCGGAATGTAGAGCTCATTCGGAATCTGGGCAGATAAAGTAAACGAAGAACAGGGGAAAATAAAAACAATACGAATCCAATCAAGTCTAACCAAAATCAACCAAAAGATTAAACCAAAATAACCAATAATGATCAATTAACAATAATCAATCAAACCAAATCAATCAAACTAACAAATAAAGACCAACAAAATCAAAACCCACTTAAGAAAATTAATACAAACTCAAGAACATGAACATAATCAAAAGTAAAGATTAAGAAAGAAAGGTAGAAGAAGATTAATTAAAAAGCAAAGATTCAACAATAACAACTTTAAAGATTTAAGTTCTAAACATTAATCTAGAGAGAGAAAGTAATAAATCTAGAGAGAGAAACTACTCCTAATCTATCCTAATCTACTCCTAAAACTAACCAACCCTCTCCTAACAAATGAGGGTGGTATATATAGGAGAGGGGAGTGGTTGGTGGCTTCCTCCTTTCTTTCTTTTCTTCTGTCTCGTCTTTAAAGTCTTGACTTTTGGCTCGGGATTTCTTTAATCTCGTCTTGAAATTTCTTCATAAATAAGACTCGAGTTCTTTGGCTTTATTAAAATTCTGTCTTTGGACTTTTTCTTTGATAAATCCTCAGAATAGGCCTTGGAATTCCGTTCTTTTTGCACTCTTGATTTCTTGACTTCGTCTTTTGTCTTTTTCTTTGATAAAAGCCCGTGAAAGCCTGTGTTTTCCTTCCTTTTCACGTTTTGGTCCTAAAACACAACAAAAACACAAACCACGCATAATTTCGACATTTACGACATAAAATACACGTTATGGTCTCGTTTTCGTTATAATTAAGTGGTAAAAGGATGGGTGTTTTCACACCTATCAACGACCATAGTTAAATTTAAAACAATTGACTATTGGTATTTGATGACCTTTATGAGTAATTTCACTTCATGTATAAGAAAAAACTTGGATAATATTCGAATCGATATTCAATGTGTGAAATACATTAAAAATTGTTTGTTCTTTTTTGAAAGCTTTAACAATCTTCTAATATATTAAAGGTTTTAAATAAGTTAGAGTTTTTAAATTTTAAGTGCGTTTGTTGTTTATTCATCGTTCAAAAGCCAAAAAAATGTAAAAATATCTAAGTTGATAAGATAAACAAAGGATGATCTTAATGTCTATAACGTTAATAAACTATTCAAATGTTTTAAAAAAAAGTAAACAATATTATTTCATTTAAATTCAAACATTTTTAACTAAAAATTAAATTTATATATAAAAATTAAATTTAAATTCAAAGCATCTTATTTAACAAACAACACATCTAAATGTCGTAACCGTTTTTATACATGATGCTAATCTAAACTCTAAATTGATAAAGTCACCGGGTTAAAATAACGTACAAACAATGGCTAGATAATGTCACTACTAAATTAATGAATTTAATTTGTTGTACGATATCGATAACAAACTCGAAGTTCGATAACACGAAACCGCTAGATCGTAAGTTGTATCGAGCACAAGTAGCGAACACGAGAGACTAAAAAACTGACAATAATATATGCACACGATATACCCTCAAACCCCTCTTTATTAATAACCCTAATAAAGACTACATTGAAGAAGAAAAATTCAATGAACTAGGATCCCCCCTCATCCCTGTTTATAGAGATGAGGGGTAGGCACCTCCTTAAGTCAAATAGGAAACTTCCTATAAACCAAGTTAAGAAGGTTAGCCTAAAAAAATACTTCCTAATACTAGTCTATTCCTAATCTATATTAAAAAGTACACTTAAGTCCCTAAACTATATTTAAGGTTGCTCCTAATATCCAACAATTTCCACCTTAGGAGTAACGCTTAAACATAACCGATACTCAACACCCTGTACCGGTGTTAGAACCTCGAACCGGGAACCACCTTGTCGACCAGGCATTGTACTTCTTTAATTTCCCTAGATTAGCTTCTATAGACTCCTTCACGTTCTTCTTCTCAACAACATTACCCTTCGCACCCTTTTGACCAGGTACTCCGGTTACCGTAATGTTTGCCCCCACCTTTATACCAAGGTGTACCATTTTCCTGCTCATTTACCAAGCATCCCGTGTTTGTCTTTCCTCCAGGTTGTTTTTCCTCGAACCGTCTTTGAGCCACTGCAGCATGATCGTTACTAACCTGAAAAACCTCAGCTTCACGATCTCCTTGAGCTCCCTATAGTTCCACCTCAAACCGTATTTGAGCCACTGCAACATGATCGTTACTATCTTGAAAAACCTCAGCTTCACGATCCCCCTGAGCTCCTTGCAGTTCCACTTCAAACCAAATACGTTTATCAACCTGTACTCTATGGAATTATGTTTTAACACCAGGACCAAGTTGTTTGAACCCAACTTGTTTTGAACCTCCATGATTATGTACATTAAACCCATCGAATTTCTCGATGTTAAACCTAGTTATAGAACTAGCCATTTTTTTCCCTTTGTTGTTTGCTAAACCTTGTGAAAAAACTCACAATCACAAACCATAAAAGTCTATTTGATAATTCGCTAAACCATGTGACATATTAAACCTCACAATCACGAATTATGAAGTCCCTTTGCTTTATCGATATAACCCTAAGAGAAACCTTCTTAGAAATCGATCAAACCAAGTACCCCTTCAAAAGAAAACCCTTTCTTACTTAAATAATGATTAAGCCTTAGAAATTAACCTATCTAACAAATCGACAACTCTTGAATCAAGAAAGTACCCAACTCTTTTGAAGTAACCCTTTTCGTACTTTTAATTTTGTAAAACCGATTTCTAATAACCTAAGAAATCTTGCAACCTCGACAAGTCTTGAATCTTCTTTTACCTTGCTACAAACCTTGTCAAGTTGTTTCTTAACCAACGTTACCGACAAGCCTCACAAGCCGTGTGCAATATACCCGTTGTTGCTAAAACCTCTTCTTGCAAATCGAATTAATTAGAAAATATCTAAAACCTCGATTTAGATCAAGTTACCGATCGTTAACTTGAAAACCCAAGCAAACCACGATCAAACTTGAACCACAATAAAATACCCTTCTTTCAAATCGAAGTTATTACAAAACCGTAAACCATCGATTTGAACAAGCAACCCGATCGTTAACTTTAAAACCCAAGTAAACCATGATCAAAACTTGAACCACAATAAAATACCCTTCTTGCAAATCGAATTTATTAGAAAACTCTAAAACCTTGATTACGAACAAGCCAACCCGACCGCTAACTTAAAACCTAAGCAAACTTCGATTGAAACTTGTCCCACAAGAAAATAAAACCGCAACAACAAATCTTTTCTTCAAAATAAAATACAAAAGAACGTTAACCGAAATTAAGTATTAAATAAATACTCGAAACCCTTCGACTTTACTATCACTTTTGTAGTATTTTGGCAAGACTTCACGTGGGGATGAATTTAGAATTCACTTGTCACCTTTTTTAATAAAAATAACCCTACGTAACCTTTGTAGTTTGTTTGCTTAAGTTGTTTTCCATGTTTGTACAACAAATTATATCCTTAATAAAAGGGGGAATCTCGGTTCCCAATGAACAGTTCCCCCTCACAAATAAACCCAATTTTTTATTACCCACATCTCACAAACACTTCGCTCTCTCCTAATTTTTTATTACCTATCTCACAAACACTTCGCTCTCTCTCAACGCTCTCTCCCAATTTTTTATTACCCATCTCACGAACACTTCGCTCTCTCTCAACTCATCAATGTGTATAACTGTTCCTCAAAATCGACCACATCCGTGGATTTGCCCGTTTTTCGTTACCCGTTTTCCGTTCACAGTCACTATAACAATATCTCACCCAATAAAAGAACATATCTCTCTTTTTCTGTCGGTGTAATTTTCTCTCTTTTTTTGACCTGTCTCTCTAACACGATCCAATCGAGGGAAACCCTAATTTTTTTATCACGAGGCCGTGTGATTTGTTGGTCTCTCTAACAAGATCTAATCGATCTGGTCAGATTCGTATCATGAAGGCGTGGCTTTTGGGGTTTGATGGAAGCCCTTTCTCGAGTTTCATGGAAACCCTAACTTTTAGCTCTTCTGGACATATTGAATTCATATCAGGTTTGATGGAAACCCTTTATTGGGTTTCACGGAAACCCTCATTTTTTAGCTCTGATTGATTTTCCTTTTTTTTAAGTGATAATATTTAGTTTGTATCGTGTTTGATGGAAACCGTGAGGATTTTGATCGGGTTTTATATTATGTCACAATTTTTCGTTGCCAGGGTTGATGGCAGGCGATGACGGTCATGTTCGTGACTTTTGTTGCCTTTGTTGATCCTGGGCGACGATAGACATGGTTGTGTCACATTAGATCTAGCTTTAGATGAAAAAAATTCCTTCAAAAAAACTTATTCGAGGGTATTTGCTTAAATACGGTGTTAGCTTATTTGCTATAAACTAACGCGCTAATAAAGCCGTTTGGTTTCGCTCAGACGGCCTTCTAAGGTTGCCTTTGCATTGTGTATCTATGAGTTGTATGGGTATTCTATGCATTATCGGGATTTGAACTAGGTGTTGTGATTTAATTTGCATAAACTTCGTATATACGGCTGGGAAGCTGGGATTAGCTTATTTGTGTGCTCATAAAATCTATTCTGCCTTGGTACGCTATTACTGTTCATTGGTTATCAAGATTATGGCTTATTATATGATTTATTCTATCTTCGTCGGCCAGCAAAGCATGCTTTTCCCGCCATGTCAGGATCTGATTGTCATAAAATAAGCACTATAACAACAACTACAGTTTGGATTGCTTATGATTGGTCACATATCCTTTGATTCGGTTCTGTTAGCGTTTGGACCCCATAGTTTTCCAGGCCACTACCATAAACGTACTGGTATTTGTGGCCAACCAAATCTTGGCGGGGCAACCTTTTACGATTGCAGCTATGTCAGGACATTGGCGGTGATGGTATTTGTACTAATGCAGTCTGTTTGTGTGATGTCCTCTCTATAAATTAGTAGTGATGAGTTTGTGAGAGACAGAGAGGTGTTTGTGAGATGGGTTACTGTTCATTGGGATTCGCAAGTCCCCTGGGCTATGATGAGTTTTTGCGGTACGGGATAATCTTGATATCACGTAAATTCTGGCAGGGCGACCTTTTGAGGTTGCAGCCATACCGTGCCTATCTGGTTTCCTTTAACGGTGCCCAGTCTGAGCCTATAATACGATGCTCACATTGGTTTTTGATATCTTCCAAGTATAACATCGCGCGGCCATGCGGTAGCAGTCATACGGTATGTACCCATTGTGCAAGGCTGTGATGATGTTATGTCAGCTTTTCTCGATTATTATTGAGTCTAAGCCTGATATTTTTATCACAAGGGCAAACGTAACGGTTAAATCAGGTACCGGTTTACGCATCACATGTTCTTTCTTTATCTTCATTTACCGGTTTGTGGATCACATGTTCTTTCTGCAGGTGGTTTAGGTATCCAAAATTCCGTCCAAGCTTCTTTTTATAATTTATAAAGGTTGCAGGTGGGTTAGCGTTTGGTTGAAGTGGTGTTGTGTGGTGGTGGTAAATCGACGGAGGTGGTAAATGCTTTCTGTATCTTTTTAATTACATGTACTTGATTTTTCCTTAACAATGGGGTGTTTGGGTTACCTTATTTTATTGGAGCTTACGCCCTTCTAAAAAATGTAAAAAGGTCATGGTTTAGTATTTTGAGTTGGTGGATTATTAGCTTAAGTTAATATTAATGTGATGTTCTTGCCTGATTGCTTGGTGTCATTGGTGAAAAATGGTTTATGCTTTTGAGTTAATGGATTAGTGGTAAATGCTTATGTTCAGCAGTAACTTTATTTCATGAATTTTAATTCAGAATTATAGATCGTGATAATAGTGTGGATATATATCTGTGGTTATTATAGATTTGGAAATGAGACTAAGATATATGTCGTTATCATTGATTTGGAAATGAGACTAAGATACATTTCACGTGTACTTCTTTACAGGTTCGTAACAAACCCAATTTTTTATTACCCATCTCACAAACACTTCGCTCTCTCTCAACTCATCAATGTGTATAGCTGTTCCTCAAAATCGCTCTCTCTCAAACCCAATTTTCGTTGCCGGCGTTTATGCCAGGCGACGATAGTTAAGCCAATGGGTTTCGTTGCCGGTGTTGATGTCGGGCGACGATATTGATGATTGTGTCACGTTGGTGATGGTCTCATAAAATAGAAGTCTTACATATATAATATTTTGTGTGGCTTCTTACCCCTTTTGGAAGTATTTGTTTAAATGTTTAGGATTAGCTTACTAGGGATAAACCGATCATCTCATAAAGTCTCTGATCGTTGTGCTCCCGTGTTGCTAATACTTTCAGCTTAAGATAATATTATAGTACAAATTGCTTATGTGGGTTGTGTGTTTGCGGATGATGTGAGCGCAAGCGGCCCGTATCTTGGCAGGGCATCACGGGTACGTGTTTGCAGCCATGAGGGGTCACAAGCCCTTCTTACCATTTGCTTCTGTCTATAAAGAAAAAAGGAAAAAAAAATCAGTGGTTTGTGTCAGTGAAATAGGTATTTTGGCCATTGATTTCATTTCAATGGGAACTGAGATTCCCCCTTTTATTAAAGATATAATTTCGGGGCTTTTAAATAGGCTGTGATGATGGTCTTAGACCCTGTTTGGCGGGTTCGAGTAAATATTGGATTATGCGTAGCTTGGTGAGGCAACCTTGGTTGGTTTGCAGCCATGGTGGCCATATCTTTTTATTCTGATAACTGACTTATCTGAGCCTCATGATAAACATACCGCTTTTTATAATGTCATTGCCTAATGCTTCTTTATGTCAGTAAAATGGAGGTAGAATGAAATTTTCTGGCGCACAGAGGTGAGTGTTTCAGTTTATGGTTCTAAAGTCGCGGCCTTTTGGTTCGGCTCCACAAATACATTATATTATGTAAATAGTACAGGATTGTATATGCTATATATGTTTACAAAATATCATGTTTCGGGGCTTTTAAATAGGCTGTGATGATGGTCTTAGAGCCTGTTTTGGCGGGTTCGAGTAAATATTGGATTATGCGCAGCTTGGCGAGGCAGCCTGGGTTGGTTTGCAGCCATGGTGGCCATATGTTTTTATTCTGATAACTGACTTATCTGAGCCTCATGATAAATATACCGCTTTTTATAATGTCATTGCCTAATGCTTCTTTATGTCAATAAAATGGAGGTAGAATGAAATTTGTAGGCGTACAGAGGTGAGTGTTTCAGCTTATGGTTCTAAAGTCGCGGCCTTTTGGTTCGGCTCTACAAACACATTATATTATGTAAATAGTACAGGATTGTATATGTTATATATGTTTACAGAAGATCATGTTATTAGTAAAAAAAGGATCTACATTTTTAACGGGTCGTATATTGAATAATGTAGGTATGCATGCAGGAGTGTGGGTTGTGTTCTCTTCATTTGGCAGGTTAGCTTACTTTTTTGAAATTGCCTTTCCATTGGTCTGAAATTTATCTATTGAATATTTGGTGAATATTTCTGACTTCATTTCAGGTTCTGCTGAATCATCATCTGAATGTGTCGAACCGGGAAAGCATATTCACATTCTATCACATGGTTTATAGAACAACATCATAGGTACCAGAATTTTATGGATTTCTGCACATTTAACTTATTACAAGTATCAAATGAACATAATATTATGTTAGATATCATTTTTAAGAAACGCTCATCTAGGTTGTTGGATTTACTTATGCTTTTTGCATCATCTCTGCTGATGTCGACAATAAACCAAATGCCCAGCCCTCCAAAATGCAAAGAACAGTGTAAGAACTAAAATTATAGACATTTCCTTTATAGTTAAAGCTAGGAGCTATGAGATTAAAGGTATTTCCCATCGTACCATAAGAACGTTAGCAATGCATGTTTGATTAAAGCTAACGTTAGTTAAAGCTAGAACCTTATAAGCCGAACAGTTTGAATATGAATCGAGCTTATTAAACATAATCCCAAAATCAAATGACCAGGAACCCGCTGATATTAACATAGGAAGTTGAATTTGCCTTTGAAAGACAATATTTTCAGTTATTTGTGTCGCACAATTTCAAAATACCGATACGCTACGTATGTTGAAATATTTCAAGTGAGGATCATTGAAGCCCGGACATCAGAAGGCACGTGTGTTTGGAATTGAATTTTTGGCATACCAGATGATAAATACAAAGGAGGTATGCGTTTTCTACCCCTTTACGTATTCACACAATGCCGAACACCTGAATATTAATTAGAAGAAACGATGTTTGGTTCAACTTTTGACATATTCAATGTCTCAGTCTGCCTTTTCGGCTATGCAGGTTTTTGATGGGTTTAAATTCACTAATGGAGCAAACATGGAGCAAACGACAGACACCATACGAAAAGTAAACAACAGAGGGCTGCACGCGAGTCTTTCAATGGAGAAAACGACAGACACCATCACGCCGCCTATCGATATGTGCCTTTGCAGGTTTGATGGTGTAAAAGGATTTCATAGAGAAGTTAAACAAGAGCTTTAATAGAATTCGAATATGAATTGTGTTTCGTATTCTCATTGTATGTTGTGTATAACTTATATGTATTTATACATGTCATGTATTCTCATTACAGTATATGTTAGACTTAGAAGCTAAAATCCTCATGCTTTACATACGGCGATTCATACTTGCTGTTACAAACATCGAAAACAACACGCCGCGGCGAACCGCGGGCACAAGCCCTAGTAGTTAATGAAAACGCAAACCTATTACTCCTATCGACCAATCACTATTCTTATTCCTCTCGTCAAGCGATCAAACAATCGCAGCTCCAATGAGAAAACGATTCAAAAAACTCGAAACGGAACCTTGAATCCGAACTTCGACACCTCGATAGTCTAACCAACTCGTAACTTCGATCTAGCACTCGATCTTCGGAGACCATAATAACCTGTCTCTGATACCACTTGTTGTACGATACCGACAATAAACCGGAGTTCGATAATGCGAAACCGCTAGATCGCAAGTTGTATCGAGCATAAGTAGCGAATACGAGAGAGTACAAAAAACAGACAATAATATATGCACACGATATACCCTCAAACCTCTCTTTATTAATAACCCTAATAAAGACTACATTGAGGAGAAAGAATTCAATGAACTAGGATCCCCCTCATCCCTATTTATAGAGATGAGGGGGTAGGCACCTCCTTAAGTCAAATAGGAAACTTCCTATAAACCAACTTAAGGAGGTTAGCCTAAATACTTCCTAATACTAGTCTATTCCTAATATATGTTAAAAAGTACACTTAAGTCCCTAAACTATATTTAAGGTTTCTCCCAATATCCAACATAATTTAATATGATTTGATTTTGTTTCAATATGAATGTAGCAATTTGTTGTAATACATAATATTTTTTGATGTTTTCATAAAAGAAATCAACAGAATGCTCGTATCATGTTGCAGCGGGTATTTTGTGATTAATCGTAAACAAAACAAAAAAGATGATTCAAGCTTAATTTGCTACAGTACAACTTATAAATTTCTGACATAGTTCAAATGATAAATCATCGGACTACAAAAATACACCATCGCGATGAGAAAAATTATTCTTTCAGTCGACGGGCACTTTGTTGTTGGAAAGTTTATTTTGCAAAGTGAGTTTTTTGCAAATTTTGGACATAATATAATATATGTATATGTTTTATTTATTCATAATAATTCGTATCTTTGCATTTTCCTCACAATGAGCTAAAGTATGTCCAAAATAGAGTTAATATGAATAAGATATCTTGTCTCAAAGTGATGCACATGAAACACAAATTTTGTCTCACACCACTTAGAAAAGGAAGCGAGAATGTGTTTATAAGGAATCATGGTATCCTTCAAAATCTATTTACTTAGTTTTACTCAAACGCATACGTGCGTGCGCGGAAGGGGGGGAGGGGGTGTAGATAATGAGATTTCTTTTGAAGCTTTTGAACATGTGTGAGCCCGCGTGACCTACGGACACGAATGCAACTCTGAAAGTTCGTCTACGCGCCTATGTTGTTGTCGCAAGTTCGGGTCTCATTTCCTTTCTAGAATATTCTATAACTTATTTTAGAATTAGATTTAGACTTATTGAATAAGTCTTGACAAAATAATTTATGTTACATAAGTGATATGCGAATCGTGTTTTAAATATAAAAGATCTGTAAATCGGCTTATATTTAGCCGAATACATTGTCTTGTCTACCAAGATAAGTTTTGAATATAAAATAAACCTTTCACATTCAGGCTTTAGACATACAAAAATCGCAACTTTTCTGCGGCCTTGTTCCAACAATCTTTTCGATCAGAAACACACAAGGCTTCCATGATCTTTCAGGCAAGTTTGTCTAGTCCGATTGTACAACAACTTTGGACGTTGTACCCTGGAAACAGACGGTGAACTGTTTTAAGGGAATCATTTTAAACGTAAGCCGCGTCCTATACCTACTGCTTTTGTTTATAGTCAGTTATTTAATTTTATGTCATTTTAAAAGTATATATTTTTTTCCTACAATTTTAAAACAAATTTTATTTTTCAAAGTTTAAAATACTTTTAAAGCGGATTAATATTTTTAACAGATTTTATATATAAACTATTTTCTTGTGAAACCAAGACTGAGTTTCATTGGAATCAGTTTTAATCATACAAATTTAAAATGTTTTTAAGCATTTTTCTAATCAGTTTATATTGAAACCAATATTGAGTTTCTATTAAACCGGTTTATTTGATTATTGCATCTGATTCGTTGAAACCAAGCTTGAGTTTCTTTGGAGCAGATCCGATAGAGACTTATAGAAATTACGACTGAATTTCTTAGGTATCAGTTTTATTAACAATTTATTTAACTGTTTGTGTTTTCTCTTTAAGGATGACTAGTGGTACTTCTGTAACTACTACTGTGAATGTATCTCGTGCGCCGGTTACCAACACAGTTGTTAATCATGCTAAAAAACCAGAAAATTTAGTGGGCTTAATTTTAAGAGGTAGCAACAGAAGATGTTCTTCTATCTTACTACTTTGAACCTTGTGAAGTTCTTAAAGGATATTGTACCTCAGGTGGAAGCTCTTAAATAAGGTTAAACCACTAATGAACAAACTGTGCAAGTTGTTGAAGCATAGAAACATTCATACTTCTTGTGTCACAACTATGTTCTAAATGGTTTGGTAGACTCTTTGTACAACATATACTGCAAGACTACGACTGTCAAAGAATTACGGGAGTCGTTGGAACGTAAGTAAAAAACTGAGGATGTTGGTACAAAGAAGTTCGTGGTAGCTCGTTTTTTGGATTATAATATGGTTGATTCAAAGAATGTGATAACTTAGGTTCAAGATTTGTAGGTTTTGATACAAGACATTCATGCTGATGGTATGAATTTGAGTGAAACTTTTCAAGTTGATGCTATTATTGAAAAGTTACCTCCAAGCTGGGTAGAATTAAAAAAACTACTTTAAGCATAAGAGAAAGAAGACGAGTGTTGAAGACTTGGTTGTTCGTCTTCGTATTGAAGAGGACAACAAGCTGGCTCAGAAAAACACTTATACACTTGATTCTGCCAACGTAAATATGGTTGAGCATGGTTCATATTCTTCAAAGTCTAAAGTCAAGAGCACATGAAAAAGGAAGAGACAAGAAGAGCACAGGGAAGTCTGAGTACCTTGCTCATAAAGTTGGAATTGTGAAGCAGAAGTTCTAAGGAAATTGCTTCAGCTGTGACTAGCCAGGTCATTGTGATGCTAAGTGCAAGATGTCGATGGGTGACTCCACGTTAGAAGAATATGCTGAATGATAATGTGGTCATGATTGCTATGGTGTTTGATGTCGTTGTCATGATCTCTGAAGTTAACCTAATAGGTTCTAGGTTAGTTGATACTGAGGAAACCTGTCATGTGTGTGCTTACAAGAGTATATTTTACTCTTTTAGAGCGGTTGATAATGAAGAGAAGCTAGTTGTACATGGGTAACTATATAACTATTGATATCACGAAGGAGATTTTATTTTGAAGATGACATCTGAGAAAAAGATCAAGTTGACTAATGTCTTGTATGTTCCAAAATTCGTAAGAATCTTGTGTCCGGTTGGCTGTTGAATAAGTTTGAATTTCGTCTTGTTTTTTAGTTTGATAAAGTTGTTCTTTATAAGAATCAAATCTATGTTGCTAAGGGGTATGTTATGAATGGTATGTTTAAGGTCAATGTAATGGTTGTTAAGAATGATATCAATAAAATAGATTCTTCTTCTTACTTGAGTGAGTCTTCTAATGTGTAGCGTGAACGTCTTGGACATGTATACAATAATTCAGTGCGTCGTTTGAGTAAATTTAGTAGCATACCAAATTTTCATATTGATTCAAATTATAAGTTTGAAACTTCTGCTGAAGCCAAACCTACAAGATCATCTTTCAAATCAGTTGAACGAAATACCGAACCACTTGATATGATACACACAGACATATGCGATTTGAAATCACTACCCACAAAAGGTGGCAATAACTACTTTATCATGTTTGTTGATGATTGTACAAAGTATTGCTACGTTTACTTGTTAAAAAGTAAAGATGAAGCTATAGACAAGTTTGTTCTATATAAAACCGAACTTGAGAATCAGCTTCGTAGGAAAATCAAGGTTGTACAAATGATAAAGGGGGTGAATACGTGTCTCCGTCTGTTGATATATATGCGAAACATGGAATCAGACACGAGTTCACTGCTCTTTATTCACCTCAGCTAAACGGTATTTCTAAAAGGAAGAACTGTACCTTGAAATAAATGGTTAAGATCATGTTGATATTTTTGGTTTGAGCCAAGACATGTGGGCGAAAGCCATTCTAACGGCTACATATCTTTTAAATAAGATACCTCGTAAGAAAAAAGAGGAAACTCCACATGAACTATGGATGGGAAGAAAACCATCATATACGTACTTACGGGTGTAGAGGTGTGTATCCAAGGTAGCTTTGTCGACACCTAAGGTCTAAAAGATTGGAACTAAACCTGTGGATTGTATATTCATTGAATATGCTAAGAATAGCAGTGCTTATGTTTCATTGTACATGATTCAGAAAATACAGATATAGAAAATAATGCAGTAATGGAATCAAGGAATGCTTCCTTCTTTGATAATATATTTCCTTGTTTGAAGAAGGAAACTAGAAGCTCATCTAGAATAGATGACGATGTTATCCAAGATAAGATACAATGAGATGATAATGATCTCCAAGATGATAGACAAGATTAACTCGATGTAGAAGAGTTTGAGCCGAGAAGAAGCAAATGACCGAGAACCTAAAAATTGTTTGGACCCGATTTTGTCTCTTTTATGGTAGAAAATGAACCCACTTCGTATCGAGAAGCGGTAAATTCCTCGGAAGGGCCTCGACGGAACGAAGTCATTAAAAGTGAATAGATTCTATTTTACAAAATCATGCTTGGGAACTCATAGGTTTACCTCCTAGTTGTAAACCACTTAAATGGATCTTCAAGAAGAACATGAAAGCTGGTGGCACCATTGACAAGTATACAACACGATTAGTTCTTAAAGGATTTAGACAACTCGAAGGTCTAGATTAATTTGATACTTATTCGCTGGTTGCGCGGATAACTTTTGTTAGAATGATTCTTGCTGTTGTCGCATTAAGAAATTTGGAAGGTTCACCAAATGGATGTGAAAACGACATTTCTAAACAAAGATTTAGAAGAAGAAATACATATGAACCAACCCAAGGGTATTATGGCTCATGGACAAAAGAGCTTCACAATGAGCTAAAGTATGTCCAAAATAAAGTTAATATGAATGAGATATCGTGTTTCAAATTGAGGCACGTGAAACATAAATTTTGAGAAATGAAATTGTCTAACATCTCCGAGAAAAAGAAGTGAGAATGGGTTTATAGTGAAATCATGATATTCACCTTCAAAATATCTTTGGTTGGTTTTACTCCAACGCCTATGTGAGCGTGCGTAGGGTTGGGGGGGGGGGGGGGGTTGCAAAAAATATGATTGTGGGCCAAAATGAGTTCGAAGCTTCTGAACTTGTGCGAGCCCGCGCGATTTGCGGACACGAATGTATCTCCGAAGTTTCTCCTACGCGCCTATCTTGTTGCTGCAAGTTTCGGTCTCATTTATTTTCCAGAATATTATGTAATCTTTAGGAATAGATTTAGACTTATTGAATGAGTCTTGACATAATAATTTATGTTACATATATGGGAATCGTGTTTTAATATAACATATTTGTAAATGATTTATATTTAGCAAACTATATTGTCTTGTCTACCAAGATAAGTTTTGACTATAAAATAAACTTGTCTCATTCAATTTTACACATCAAAAAACGTAGCTTTTCTGTAGCATAGTTCCAGCAATCTTTTCGATCAGAAACACGCAAGGCTTCCATGATCTTTCAGGCAAGTTTGTCTAGTCCGACTGTACAACAACTTTGAACGTTGTACCCTGGAAAACAGACATCAAATCTGTTTTAAATGAATCGTGTTAAACATGAGCCTCGTCTCATACCTTTACTGCTTTTGTTTATGATCAGTTATTTAATTTTCTAGTCATTATATTATGTTAGTTTTATTACGTGTAATATGATTTAGATTAATAAAAGTTTACAATTTTCTCAACAATTGTAATATTTTTGATATTTTTTATTGTTGAAATTATCGCCTAGAAAATTCACACGTGATTCATAAAATCATTTGGGACTTTTTTGGCTATTTTCAGAATAGATAAATAACTTTTATTATAATTATTATTACATGGCAGTAAAACGAAAACGAGTCGCAAGTTGCACACTTAGCCTTTTTAATTGAAAATCACTTTTATAGATCAATATGTCATGACAATACTCTTCAAAACATGTTGGTTTTTGTTGCTTTAGGGGGCTGTTTTGGTCGAAGATGATTACTTTTTTTTTCTATTTTGTAGGTTGTAATCGTGGAGGCCAGATGAAAAAGACAAGTGGTGAAGGCGAAAAAACCCTATTATGTGTTTGTGTATTAGTATTTTTTAAGCTTAGAAATTTACAAATATAAAGTCCATAGATAAGCTTAAGTATTACTATTTTTTTAATGTTTTTTTTATTTCGTAATGTGTTTTTATTTTTAATTTAACTTTTAGTTTTAATATGAATGAAATAGTTAATTTGTTTAATGAATGAAACAATTGTTTAGGAGTTTTATAAAAATAAAGAGGTGAAGGGTGTTATTTGATGTTATAGTAACGATAGTAATGTTAGTGTTTATGTTATGTTGATGTGACAACAGTTTTTTGGTATTAGTGTGTTAGTACACGTATCACTTTAAGCGTAAGTGGAGTGAACAAACATTAATATGAGTTTGAAACTTTATATTGTAAAGTATCTAAATATTTACTCTCTCTGTCTCAAAATAAGTGTCCACGTTTAAATTTTGCGGTCTTTTTTCTAAAGCTTTGATCGTAAATATGTTTATTTGTGTTATATAATACTTGATAGAAATTATATCATTGTAAATACATTTAAAACTCTATCCATTCATATATTTTGCATAAAATATTATATAACACACTCAAATATAAGATTTAAGTTCATTTGGATACCAAACTTATCTAAGATATGGGGGACTCATCCCCACCCTCCATCTCCCTACCATCCAATGAATGAGATTAAATCTCTATTTTACGCTGCATGAGTATTTTAGTCATTTCACCCGCTCGATGTATAAACTTTTTTTCTTCTTTTTTTCTCATAAAAAACAAATACACCGTCTCCTCTTTATCTCTCTACCCCGACCTTCTTTATCTCTCTACCCTAGATCCATCATCACTAATCGATCACTAATTTATCATGAATCCATCCGACGTGATCATCATGAATTCATGACGAATTCATTACGAAGCTATCACCACGAACATCTATAATCACGAATCGATGCATCCATCATCAGGTATTCTTATTTTTAGCTTATTTGATTTAATAAGATTATTAATTTATTATCATTAAGCTTTTAATTGTCTTTTAATAAGATTATTAAATCCCCGTAACCCGTCAAGGTAATACTGGATTGGAGCAACTATCAAATCTCCGGCAGCGGCGCCATTTAATATTTCACTTTTCAAGATCGTAATTCCCAACTCACAACAAATTGATTGTCCAAATGATTTCAAGTTATTAATTGTTTTTGGTTTTAGATTTAAAAGTTTTGGTAATCTAGGTCTATTTCAACAAAGCACGTAAAAAATGGTAAAAATAGTATATCTATGTATCCATACTATTCTAAAACAAATTGCATTTACCATAATCAAAGCAAAGTATATAAGTTTCTAATGCCCAAATAGTAAACTAGATCAAAATGTAAAGAATGTAAAGTGCAAGGACTAAAAATGTAAATTCTGAAAGTTAAGGGACTAGAAATGTAAGTTCTAACAAAATATAATAACTTAATAAAAAACTAACAAAACTTCCTAACAAATTTGAAACAAAATCAAAATGCAGGGACTAACTAGTGCAAACCCTAGAAACTTAAGTATCAAAAGCTGATTTTACCAATCCTTAAAGTTTAGGGACCTATGTGCAATTAAAACTAACTTTTCAAAGAAAACGTGCTAAATAACTTCAATAAGCTCGCATGAGCTTATTTCTCAATCAAATAAGCTCTGGATTTTTTAAAACTTTCTAAAATGCAAATTCAGCTAGACTTGTAAAAGGAAATGAGCTAAAATAAGCCAGAACTCAATATAGCTTTTTGTGATAAGCTCAAAATAAGCTATTAGCTAAAATAGACATCCACAACTTGATTTTTCAACTAAAAAGGATTAAGCTAGCTTTTAAAAGACTGGAATGTCAAAAATTATCAAAAAGCATCTAGTGAATAAGCTGGAAATCGAAAATAAGCAAAATTGGCTTATGGTTGACTTTTTGTTGACCAAAATTTCCAAAAAGCTGAAACTTTCCAAAATTGCTTAAAAACACTTTGGCACTATGAATGTGCAAGAAAATGGCAAGATCTATGAAGTGGAAAAGTGGGAATTGCTAAAGAGTCCAAGTTTTATCACATAAACTTAACACAGCCAAGCAGCTTATTCAAAAGCTAATTCCAAGCTTATTTCCTAAAACTGCATAGTCTACCTTAGTAATTTGTAAAGCTTATATATTGAACTCTACTTAGAACCAAATTTCAGCTTCTAACATTAACTGATGAGGAAATGGCAAGTGTTTGAAATCTGCTTGTCTCAACTGATGAAAATTGACCCAAAGCTTTTTATGGCAAATTACCTGTTTGACTATTTTATGACTACAACTTTTAACAAAGTTACTTGTATCAGTCTATTGAGTGAATGTAAGCTTTAAACAACTACTAACAACAGCTAGATCATCAAATCAACTCTAAACCAAACACCAGTTAACAGATTTAGTACAATTTTAAGCTATGAAACTATGATAAGCAAACAGATTATTAGAACTAGTTATCAAAACACATCAAGAAGCTAACAATGAACAATTAGCAGGCATCAGCAAAGTTTGTACACTATAAAGCAAGAAATAACATGCAGAAGACTTTTTAGAGGAATTTAACAAAGAAAAACTTATTAGCAATGTTTGAAGGCTCCTTTGGGGATGAAGTGGAGCGCTGAGCTCACTTAACCTCTAACCACCACTTAACTAACAATCAACAATAGCCACACACCATCATTCACCATCATCATCAACTAATCAACCCCTGCTACAAGTCTGATCAAGATTCTGGCTATGGCTATGAACTTCAAACGATTCTGAACATGTACAAGCTTCCAAACAAGTCTCAAATCATCTCATTGTTCCATATGAACAATGAAATCAATCATAAGAACAGTATAGTAACATAATGAGGTAGAATTGAGAGTAAAATGTAGATTTAGGGAAAGTGAAATTGCATTAATGGAGAATTCTTGTTACAAGTGCTAACTATCTCTCTCAAGTGTTTGTCAGACACTTGAGAGAAGTTACTAACTGAAAAGGCTAACTGAAATGAGAGAGAACTAAGAAGTGTGTGTGATTTCACACTTAAACTACCATACCAAATGAAGAGTATTTGGGGGTATTTATAGAAGGAGATTGAGTTGTAGTGAGGACTTGTGACGTGTTCCAACAAATCCCCAACTTCCACGTGGCTTTATGTTGTTAATTGGAAATTGCTGATGAAGAACAAATTTGGGGGTTTCTTGTTGAGTTGATTTCAGCTTGATTAGTCAACTGGGTTGGCTTCGTCTCTTGCATATTTGATGTTGAACACTTATTTTGAAATCATTTAAATCTTCTTCTTCAATCTGGTCTCATTCTTGAGTTTGAATATCCACGTGGCCAATGTTTACTTGGTGAAAATAAGTCACTCAGATCATTATCTAAAAAACCAAATATGATTGGTTGATGCTACTGTTAGGATACACCCACTTAATCTCTCTCCATATTTATTGCAAGTGATGAGGTGGTGATCCAAGTGACTCGAATGGAGGCCTCTCATTGGCTGACAACTTAAGCACAAGGATTAACTTGAAAGTTCTTCCCATTTTGGCAGAATTAGTCCCTTAAGTTGGCAGATTTATATCTTGAGCTAGAATCTTTATTAGCTTGTCATTTCTGGTCCTTTGAACTTCAAACTTGAACACAAATAATCCTTTGGCTTTTTGACTTGTACTTTGACCATGTTTGACTTTGTTCTTGACTTTTCCATATTTGCACTTTAAGTCCTTCTACTCTGAAAGTTTTCAAGAAAGGTCCTTTGACTTTGATTGACTTGTCACTTTCATCCTCCTTTTGTATTTTATTCATCAATAAAGGCTTGATTTGCTTGTTTGCTTTATATTTGTATCTTTTTACCTACACAAGCACAAACAATAAAATATACCCATAATACTGCTTTTATAAATCAAAATCAGGTATTTTGTTTTGTGTTTTAGGGTTATTTGTGATATAACTGATATAAGATTTCACTCATATCAATAAATGTTCTTAATTATAATCTAACTTTTTAGGTGAAAACTGATGAATAAGTTATGAAGTTGGATTAGTAAGCTAGTTAGTTTGAATAAGATTATAAATAAGTTTTTTGAATTAGAGTAGAGTTGTGAATTAGATGATTTTGAATTCATTGTGTTGAAGTATAAGTTAGATTATTAGATTATTTTAACGAGTTATATGTTTTTGTGAATAAGAGAGTTATGAGTAAGCTTATTTTCGTGTTAATAAGCTGTATTATTATGATTTTTTTAAGTTTTTGATGTTATCATATATGATCTACATTTGTTATCATATATGATTGTGCTGTTTGTGATTTGTAGATATATACTATTATATATGATATGTGAATAAGTTAGTGTTAAGGTTAGTTATAAGGAGAAAGAATGTGATAAAGAGGGCTTGTTTTTACAGAGATTGTGTACTTTACAAGGTATGTCAACTTTTTACAGTTTTTAGATATATATAGATTTTGTATATATGTTTATCATATATGATAATCATATGTTATCATATATGATATTCCTTTTTATATGCATATATGAAATTTCAGTATATTTCTTTAGTTTGGTTTTTTTATTATAATATATGATAGTTGTGGTTTTTCTGAACTTTTTAGGTGATGCGGGACGTATAAAACAGTTCAACGGCTTTTATTGAGAAGTTTAAATGAGGAAAATGTATTGTTTGATCAAGGTTATCGATTGTTATTGAGAAGTCGAAAGATGTTGCGTTTAATTTTCCAAATTATTCTTTCCAAGATCAAGTGTTTATGATTTGGAACAACTTTTAACGATAGAATAGTTTTGGTTTAGATTCAATAGGACTTTAAAAAAAGATTCAATAGGACTTTTCTTTTTTGCTTTTTTTTGTTTTTAGATTCAGCAGAAGTTTTTTTCATATATGCTATGATCTAGTTATCATATTTGATTTTACTTTGGTTTTGTTTGTATTTGGATTATCATATATGATAATACGTTTGAAACTCTTCTTTTAGAGAGTTTTGTTTTGGTTTACCGCTTATGTATCATCATTTTTTATACATTGTGTTATATGATATATGATAAACTGGTAATCCTAGGAGTGGTGTTTTACCTTTTTATGTTACCCCCATGTATCAAATATGAAACTTTGTATCATATACGATAAAGTATCAAGACTATTTGATTTTTGATATATGATATACTTTGTATCATATATGATAGATTTTGTATCATATATGATAATGTATCAAAGCTATTTGATTTTTGAGAACACGTGACTGTATTTTGATATAAAGTTTCATCACCAAATCTAAATTCAAATAATTACAAAAGCATCCATTAAAATCATAATATAAATTTTCTCAAAAGGAAGTCATAATATAAAAATAAAATGTAGTGCATACATGTTTTTTTCCCATTACATAATATCTGATTATAGATCAAAATTAAGGTTATAGACCAACCAATCCAGCTTATGCTTTTGGAGCCTTTATCCCAAGAACAACATTACTTATAGGAGTCAAGCCGTATGGTTTCTTCATCAGAACTACTTCTTCTTGTATGCGCCTTAAGGATCTTAGAGCATATGCACCGGTTGTTCTTGAACTTTAAGCAATTTGTGGATGTGGAAAGATGACATCAAGTGGTAGTTGTTCTGGTCCTTGGGTTTTGATAGGCACTTGGGTGTTTTCTTCATGAAGCCAATAAGAGAATTGACATTCAAGATTTCTAGATTCTAGTAAGTTGGTTAAATAATCACTAGATGAGTAAGTTGATGAATGAGTAAATGAATCATTATATGAAACACCATACGAATCACTAGATGAGTAAAGGGATTTTTCATCTTCAGATGTAACTTTCGCCACTACAAAATATAGAAATATAGTGATTAAAGAGTTGTTAAGTCTAGTTAAAATAATTAAGATTCAATAAAATTTAGCTAACCTTTGATAATTGGCTTGACATCTTCCTTGTTAGTTAAAAATATAGCAACTAGTCAATTTTGTATCATTAGACTTTGCATAATCCCAAAATCCTTGACACATCACAAACCAACATTTTTTAATTTATCAAATGTGATACTTGAAAGTATCATATTTGATAATGCTATCAATTTTTTTCAGTATCATGTGTTTATAACCTGAGTTATATCATATTTTTTAAGTATCAAATTTGCTATTTCATATTTTTCAAGTATCATATGTGATACTTGAAAGTATCATATTTAATTCTGCAATCATATGTGATACTTGAAAGTATCATATTTCATACTTAAAAGTATCATATTTGATTTCGCAATCATATGAGATACTTGAAAGTATGATGTATGATAACCTGATATAGTTTATTCTTTTTTTCTACTATCAGTTTTGATGTTCTAGTAAAATATTATAAAGCTTAATCTGCTTGGTTTTAACTAAGGTCTCGGGGCTTTGTGGCTCATTTTATCATATATGATGTACCTCTTTGTTCATTTCTATCATTCATTCTTATCATCTATTCATCATCATATACCATGTTTCCTCTTTTTAACCATCGTTTTTCCTGAGTTTTTTTCTTAAGCTTCGATTTTTACTTCATTTTTCATTGTAGATGTTGTTCTTTGATCGTTATCTTGATTTTCTTATATGATTTACCAAACAGTTTTTATGTTGTTGTGAGTGTGTGTATGTATTAGTGCGTGTGTAACGATCTGTGATAAAATGACGGTTTAAGGAAAGAAAGTATTCGATGTAAAGTTGCGCGGGAGGTGTTAAATTACAAAATATCTCTCCGTTTTTTTACTTTTAATCTTGGCCTTTGATCAAAATTAGATGGAAGGCTAAGATTGGTTCCTTGTATCTAAGGGATACAAAATATATAAGATAACCTTTCTATAAAGATAATTAGGGTCAAAATTGCATAAAAAGACTTTGAAAGTCAAACGTGAACACTTACTTTAAGACATAAATCTATACTTCTATAGTATTATTATATAAAAAAGGCTATCTCCAATCTTAATTCCGTTGTTAATCTCGAACCTAAAATTACCAAACATAACTCCAATTCAAAAATTAATATAAGAATATTAGATTTAAGCCATAAATCATATTTGGTAGATTGGTCTCATCCATTCATCTTTGCTTAACAAACTTTTGTAACAACTTTTGTAACAAACTATTTAAAAAACTTTTAATTTTAAACTATTTTTTTCATAATCTAATTTCACCATATTTTTAAAATTTTCGTGCTATTTAATCTAACATCCATTTTAATATAATTTTGTTAAATTTTAGTTTTCTTATTTTATTGAGTTTATTTTAATTTTATTTAATTTTTTATAACTTCAATTTTAATTTGAATATAAATTTGATGGGTAAAAATATAATATTTGTTCGTCAAAAAATAATAATCGGGTATCGGTCGCTGCATTGCGCGGGTACCATGCTAGTTTATAAAATTCTGAAAAATAATATATTTATAATTAACTTTTTTAAAAATATTTATTTCTTAATTTATCTATCATCTTTTTTTATAACAACCTATTAAAAATTTTATATTTATCTTTAAAACTAAAGTATACTTTTATCTAATTATTTTTTTCATAATCTAATTTAGTATATCTTCTAAAATTTTATACTCTTCGATTTAATATTCATTTTGATATATTTTAATTAATTTTTTTTTCAGGGTTTATTTTATTTTGATATTTTTTGAAATTTTTTACAACTTTAATCATTGAATACAAATTTAACGGGCAAGAGTAGTAACATTTTTCACATCAAATATCGTCACCGAGTACCGGTCGCCGCATTGCACGGATACTATGCTATATTATCTTACTATATTATAAAACATTTGAGATAATTCTAAATTTAAAAGGTATCTTATCTTAGTATATTATAAAATATTTGGGACAATTCTAAATTTAAAAAGTATGAAATTAAGACATTTAAAATTGCTTGTTATAAAAATATATATTTATAAAAAAATGTGGATTCTTAATAATCATCTACTTTATAATAATTTTTGTAACAACCTATTAAAAATTTATTTTTATTTTTAAATTAAAATATTTTTTAATCTATTTATTCTTTTATAATCTAATTTTACTATAATTTTTAAAATTTCGTGCTTTTTAATTCAACATATTTTTTTTATATATATCATTACTTTTATTTTCTTTTTCGTTTTTAGTGGGGTTATTGTGTTTCGAATCAATTTTTTACAACTTCAACCTTAACCTGAATACAAAATTATAACGGGTAAAAAGTATAACATTTGTTCGTTTTATAAATCGTCACCAAGTATCCGCCGCCGTATTACACAGGTAATATAATAGTAGTAATTAAATTCTATCAATTTTATAAACAAGAGTTTTTTAATACTCCAACTAGCAGAGTACCCGCGCGTTGCAGCTACGGGTACCCAGGAATCAAAGTTCGAGCGCAAAAAAAATAACAATAACAATTTGATTAGCTGAAAAAAAAGAAACTGATTAGAGTCCGGTCTGATTCACCTGTTCTTCCTGATTTTATGGGTCTAAAACCATTTGAACCTTCAACGTCACATATAAATTGCATGAAAATTTATGTGTTTTACTGGTTTGTATAATATGTATAAAAACATAATATGTTTTAATTTTATGATTTTAATATTAATTAGTGTATTTAATTAGTTTTTATTGTACCTTATGCTTTAATGTGTATTGATTAAATTGTAAAATTTTAAAAGACATTTAATGGATGAAAATTTTGTGAATATTACTTAAGATTAAGTTTTATGTATTTAGAGATTGTACTATATATTTTAAGAGTTGTATTTTAATAAGGAGAGAAATGCTAAAATGTTTTATATGTAGTATAGATGTTAGTAACAATTTTAATGAAAATAAATATTTTGGTAAGTAAGCAATAAAAGTCCACATCATCATCATCATCATCCTGGATGGGAGTTATTAGTAATAAAAGAGAAAGACAAGACATATTAATAATGGTGGAGTGAGTAGGAAGGGCTACCAAATTCATTTCAATTCAATTAATTCCCTCTCCCCCCATTTCTTAAATTCATCATTTATTATTATTACATATATCTGAAATCATTTCCTTTATCCCCAAATTTATTTAAATTCACACCTCATAACCATATCCTAAATCAATCAGATTAATTATACAAGACAGTGTGTGTTTAGGAAAGATATGGGAGTGTGTGGATCAAAGGAACATGGATGTGTCAGAGTTGGTCAATGGAAAAAGCATAAAAATAAAAATGGAGATCGAGCTGGTGCTGGTGATGGTGAAGGGGTAGGTAGAATAATTCATAATGGTAAAAGGAGACGGCGTCGTTTAGGGCGTAAAAAGGCGAATAATGCTTATTCCTCTAGAAGTAAAGTTGATCCTTCTGTTGAGGCTTGTAATTCTATTGATAATCCTGCGTTTCGCGGTAACTCTTTCTTATACTTATGTAAAAAATTTGTGTGTCAAATTTGAGGTTTCTAGTTTCCTAGTATTATGTGTTTTATGTTACTTCTTTAACTAGTGCCTAGTGTTTTATTCTTGCCTAAATTAAGAGAATATATTTCATGTTTTCCGGTTAAATTTTTAGGCTTATATATGCTTATTATGTCATAACCAACTTATATAAGTTTACAAGTTTCAATTTTTCCGGCTTGTAATTCTATTGATAATCCTGCATTTGCTAACTATTTTATAAAAGTTCATTATTGTAGTATTATGTGTTTTAGATAACCATTGCTTAGTGTTTTATTTTAGCCAAATAAGAGACCAAGTTTCATGTTTTCTCGATGATTTGTTGTACGTACAGAAATGGTTATCTGCCTCTAAGAAACTTAGAAGTCTTGTTTATGGGCTTATGAGCTTATCTGTTTTCGCCTTATATATCATAAGCTCAGGCCTTGAAACTTATATACGCTTATTATGTCATAACAAACTTATAGAAGTCTACAAATAAGCCGAAAACAGATAAGCTCGTAAGCCGTAAATAAGCTTAAACAAATACCCAACTGAAAGAATATGCAAAGTTGAGAACTCACTTTTTAAATCGATTGTGCCTTTATAAATTACAGAAAAGCAGTTTGGAATAAAGAGGAGAATTGTTAAAAGCTGTTTATTACTACATCTTTAGGTAAACAGATAAGCAATTTGGATAAGCAATCTCAAATAAACCTATATTACCAGTCAAGTGAATTATAAGTGAATAAGGTTAAATGTCCAAAATGGGCCAACTCCTTAGAATTCAAAGCTTCACTAGCTCAACATGGCGGTGTTTGGCTAGGCTTAATAGCTTTAGCAGAAAGCCAATTTTGAGGGACTTTAGCGTAAAGCTCTTGTAAGACTTGTGTTTAACTTTCCTAAGGGCTGAATGAAACGTTTTAGGATGTCATTGTTTTAATTTTAGATTACATTTTTATCTGTTTCAGTGTCCCCAAAAGCGACTTTGCAAAGACCTGTTGCAGGCTCTCAAGTTCCATATTGCCCGATCGATAAGAAGATGTCAGACTGTTGGTCACCACTTGATCCGAGTACCTTTAAAGTCCGAGGACATAACTATATGAAGTATAAGTTTAACATCACATTCGTTTTTTAATTTAAGAATCTGCATTGGCCTTACCAGACTGACACACAATTCTTTTTGTTTCTTAGAGATAAAAAGAAAGAATTTGCTTCAAATCAGGCTGCTTACTACCCTATCGGAATGGATGTCTTCCTATCTCCTCGTAAGATTGATCATATTGCACGCCTTCTTGAACTTCCTAAAGTTGAATCATCTGGAAAAATTCCTTCTCTACTTGTCGTAAATCTTCAAGTATGTCCATCTACCGCTTATAATTATTACTTATTTTGATGCTTTTTAAATTGATCAGTTACATGATGCTTATCAATATTGTCAGGCTTATAAGATTTTATCTATTTTGCTCCATTTGGATGCAATACTTACCATAAATAAGTAATTAAACTGATCAAGTGTGTGGGTAAAAGTGATTATAATTATAAATTTTCTATTCTTTATGTTCAAAATGTTCAGATATGCCGAAGCAGGTTAGGAATTGCTATAAGAAACCTGTTCATTCAAACAAAATGTATACTTACTTATGTGTCCCTAAGCTTAATAACTGATTATCCAATCTGATTTTTCAAGTTGCAATCATCAGTTTCAAAGCGCACATTCAAAAATTCCTTCAATTTTTACAAATATAAATATATTTTTATATACTGTAATATATTTTGCTAAGCTATTTTCTAATGTAACTCGTTTGTGGACATGAATTAGACTATTTCAATGTTCAAGATCTTTTCCTTTCTCAGATCCCTTTATATGCCCCTGCACTGTTTCAACATGATTATGATGGAGAAGGAATGAGTTTTGTTTTCTACTTCAAGCTGTCCGAAAATTATGAGGAACTTCCACTCCATTTCCAAGAGAACATCAGGGTATGATGGTCATATTTCATCACTCATTCTTCATATATTTCTCCAGACTCCTACAAGGCGAAATTTTTTTAAATGAAAACCTTCAAACTGCAAGAAATGCGATGTACAATTCACTTTTTACTGGTATACTTTGCTTAGCCTTTAATGCAACATGCTTACCTTTTCTCTATCGTTTACTGCAAGAAGTTGCATACTTTGATAAGAAATATGAAGTATGAAGTATTAAGTGGTTCAAAGTGCATATTGCGTATATTGGTAAAACGTGTGAAGAACATTGCATTGCCTTGCCACTTGCCTTATGACAATTGCCAATGTTTTGAAACCCGGTTCAACCCGGCTTGGTCAACCGGTTGACCCGGTTCCGGTCGAAAGAACGCGTCATATTAAACCGGGTTTCACATTTTCGAAATCCGGTGCCGGGTTGGGGGTGACCCGGGTCAACCCGGTCCTCGAGACCCGGCCGGTTTTCGATTTTTTTCGTGTTTTTTTACAAATAAAGTATGTAAAATATATGAAAATTTTCATGATTGCTCTATTTTTTATATAATTACAAGAGACGTCAGGTTACCATTTATATTCTCTTTTGCACAGAAAATAATTGATGATGAGGTGGAAAGGGTTAAAGGTTTCCCAGTAGATAGCATTGCACCCTGCAGGGAAAGATTAAAGATCTTGGGGCGGGTGACAAACTTAGAGGATCTTCAGTTGAGTTCAGCCGAAAGGAAGCTTATGAATGCTTACAATGAGAAGCCTGTCCTCTCACGTCCCCAACATGAATTTTTTGTGGTAAACTTCAACTTTACTTGTTCATATTATGAACTCTCGTTATCAATAAAAAATTAAGACCCGTCTTAAGCAACGAAACATACCCACAAGCAGAACCATTGTATCCAAACACTAGAATTGCGACTTCAAGACACACATCCATACACACCCATAGTTTGCTCACCAGTGTGTAATCTGATTATTCAAATCATGCAGGGAGAAAACTACTTTGAAATCGATTTGAACATGCACAGATTCAGTTACATCTCAAGAAAAGGTTTCGAAGCATTTCAAGATAGACTAAAGCATTGTATCCTGGATTTTGGGCTCACAATTCAGGTCCGTAAACATATCTTCAATCGTTTTTTTTGTTTGCTATCTCACAATAATGAACTAAACAAAGTTGTTTGATCTTGATACAGGGCACCAAGGCTGATGAATTGCCAGAGTGTGTTCTATGCTGCCTTCAGTTAAAAGAAATCAATTACACCAACTATAATCTACTTGGGTTTTAAAACCATGTACCCTCTCATCCTCATACACTCTTCGGTTTCTAAGTCCATAAATATGTTTCCTTGTTTATTTCGAATACACATCTTGGAATATGTGAAATCACATCGAGAATTAGGATACTTTCCCGAGTGTACAGCCCCTGAACTATTATGAAATAAAAACAATGTTTTTCGTGAGTGAATGTGTCTTCTATATAATGACCAAATGCATCACACTAACTTGTTAATGAATTGTGTCATATTTAATTTTTTTGCCGTACTTCATCTCGCTATTTTATAAACAGCAGCAAGCAACGTCTATCTGAAAAGCCTCGGTAAAAGAATGGAATATCGTCAAAATCAAACCTCCTTAACCTGATAGGACATCATTTGATTTATTAGAACGTTGATTGGAAACCAAATTCTTGTTTTGTAATCAACTCAAGTAAGTTTGAAAACATTCAAACAAAATTATGAACTCATCAAAAATAGAACTTCAAATAGTTCCAATTAAATGTACAAAATCTCAGGTTCCAAATTTTATAAACATCTCAAGAAAACCATAAACTCAATAAATCTACAAACTTTAGTAATCCGACACAAATGCAACTTTGACACACCCGCCGCACTTGCAACCCTAAAGGGTACCATGGTAAATCTGGATGTTTTCACGACTGTATGGTATCCGCATCAAAAACGACGATACGTGGTTTGGAACAAGATCATGTCTTTTAAAAACATAATAGGTTGGTATAGTTTTAGTTGCAAATTTTTTACTAAGGATATTATAGTAATCGTATTAGTTAATACACTACTATTTTGCTAAAAAAATAAATAGTACTACTATTAATTAAATTAAGTTTAATATGTCTTTAATGGGACATATTTTTTTTAAAAGCAAAGATATTATTAGGCAACAAGCAAAGGTTCAAGGATGATCCTAAAAAGATATATACGTACAAAAGTCAGTCCAACAAACAACTAAAGCTACGGGGCTGTTTGATAAAACAGAATGAATTAGCGCTGAATGATTTTATGCTCTGAATAATTCAAAGGCTCTATATGACTTTGATTTGAGTGAAAATGAAATATTTGGTATGTGTTATGAATACTGATCTGAACGACACAAAATTACAAATTTGACCTCATGTTATACATTAGTAATTTTATTGGTTCCTTATTAAAAATAAATATCCAATTAATTAATAAACTATATTTTACTATATAATCTCTTTTGAATAAAACTATTTATAATATAAATAAATACATAATTTGTAAGCATTAAATAAATAAATAATTCTCACACATAAGCTTCTTTTATATAATTCAAGTATTTGTTTTTGTTTGTCGTTTTCAATTTTCCTAACAATAGCAACACATATCCTCGTGCGTAACGGAAAACGATCAAGTTTATAAACGAAAGTTAACAAAAAATATTTGACGCAAATTTCAACAAAATGAATAATTAAATAATTTCGACCATGTAGCATCGGTCACTTTAACATCATTGTTAAATAAAAAATATTATTAGAAAATAATGAAACGATAATGAAGTTCATAGAATGTTAAAAAGATATGTGAGACCCCCATGCTATATTCTTTGAATATGTGAAATAAATGATACTTAATTATTTAAGCATGATTTTGGGAATAAAAGAGAGGCTATAATAGTAAAACATTAGATGCTGAATGATTTCGGAGGGCCCCCATGCAAAATCATTCAGTTTCGAATTGAACAACTCAGCTGGTTTAAACTTTTTATCAAACGGTTACCTTCTGACCGAATCGGTGTTGGGCTCTGGATTGACCCATTAAGAAGCAAACAAACACACCCAAAAGGTCTAAAATATTCGGATGATGTACCCGGACATTTAATGTTTATCTAACTTTATTTAAGACTTTTGTTAAATTGCATAGTCTTACAAATAATATCACACCATGAAAAGTGAATTATGTTATTAGTATTAGCTACGTGTCTAACGTATCTTGGTCAACTAAAAACACCAAATGATTCTACGTGAGATTATACTGGAATCAATCCGTTCTCAATTCTTGTGGGTAGGAGATGTTAATGATAAAAAATCGCATGGGTGTAATGGAACCAAGTCCTCAATTCAAAAGAAAAAGGTGGTCTTGGTGTAGGAAGTTTGAAAGCGTTAAACTTAGCTTTGATCCTAAAATGGAGGTGGCGTTTTTATACGGATACGAAAGGTATTTGGACCAAAATTATTACAAGTATTTATGGCCATGGTAGAGGTTTTGGTTCGTATGGTGCAATCCAGAAAAAGAATGGGTGTGGAGTTCTATTGTTAAAGCTATAGATCTCATCCACACAAAAAATTATCCCTATTTTTTTATTCGTTAGAGAATTGAAAATGGGTCTAGCACAAGATTATGGACGAACATATGGGTTGGTAATGTAAGTCTCAAAGATAGATTCCCGAGAGTTTTCACTTTGGAGATGAGTACTGATATGGAGCTTTTGTGTATCCCCTTTGAAGTGTTGTTCGTACTCGATTCAATCAAATTGATCACGGTTTAGAGTATACTTATCGTTTTTAGTAACTAAAAGGGGAGCGTTTGATTATCTATTTAAACATAAGCATAAACTTCTGAATAAAACTTGTAATACTAACCTGGAATCAATCTACGCAATAAACTTTACCAATCAACTTCGAAATAATTTTTAGGAACACACTTCGGAATATGACTTCGCAAACAGAGAACTTCGAAATAAACTACAAGAGAACTTCGGAATAACTTGTGCAGAACTTCGGAATTAAAAAGCAGACCAATATTCCAAAGTGACTTAGCAAAATACCAATATTGAGAAGTGACTTAGCAAAATACCAATATTGAGAAGTGACTTAGCAAAATACCAATATTGAGAAGTGACTTAGCAAAATACCAATATTGAGAAGTGACTTAGTAGAATACCAATATTGAGAAGTGACTTAGCAGAATACCAATATTGAGAAGTGACTTAGCAGAATACCAACATTGAGAAGTGACTTAGCAAAATACCAACATTGAGAAGTGACTTAGCAAAATACCAACATTGAGAAGTGACTTAGCAAAATACTAATATTGAGAAGTTCGGGATAAACTTTTTATAAAATAAACTTTGGAAAAACTATTTTGACTTCGGAAAAAATTGTTTTCTTCGGATAACTGTAATATACGCAGTAACCAAACAGTAAGATCTAGATCCTAAAAACACGGGGAACAAAAATAAGCCAAAATAAGCTAATAAATCTATGGAATAAGCCAACCTAAACACTAATTAAGATCTAACAAACACCAAATCAACCAAATCAATAAACTTTAATCTAATCAAATCATAAAAACTATAAAACCCACTTAATTAATTAAAACTTAAATCAACAAAATCAATAAAACTAAGAACTTCAAAATCAACAAGAAAGGAAGAATAAGATTAAAAGGAAAACTTGATTATATAATTAAGATTCCACTACAAAAATTAAAGATTAAAGATCTATAAAACTTGAAAGAAAAGATGAAGAAATCTAGAGAGAGAAAGTAGAAACACCTACTTCTCTCTAAAGATATGAAAAACTAAAAAAATGAAAAAATGACAATCTAGCTAACACCCTCCTAATGAAGCATTAGGAGGGTATTTATAGGAGAAGGGATGGTGTGGTGTATTGCTTCTTTCTTCCTTTTTGTCTTCTCGTCTTTTTAAATAACTCGTCTTTCTCGACTTTGTCTTGGGATTAGTCGAATGATAATATGAACTCGTCTTCGAATTTCTTCATTAAGTTGACTTGGTTCTTCGACTTTGTCAAACTTCCGTCTTTAGACCTTTTCTTCGATGAATCTTCAGAATAGGCCTTTGACTTCCGTTCTTCTTGCACTTTTGATCTTTTGACTTCGTCTTTTGTCTTTTTCTTCGATAAAAGCCCGTGAGAGCCCGTGTTTTCTTTCTTTTTCATATTTTTGTCCTGAAACACAATAAAAACACAAACCACGCATAATTCTGACTTTTACGACATAAAATACACGTTTTGGTCTTGTTATTATTGGAAATAAGTGGTAAAAGGATAAGTGTTTTCACACTTATTAAATCCTCTACACTTGACCATTGCAATGCCCTCATGCAATGCATTAATTTCAAAGCACGATTTACATTTTTCATCATAATTAACCCACCTTGGCCTTTATTAAAATACAAGACATTAAGGAAACTTAAAAAGATAGAAAATTGCAAAATATTTAAAGAAAGAATAAGTAAAGAAATCTAAGACTTATATTGGGGTTTTGGTATGTCATGAATATTTATCACCCTAAAGTTTCACGTTCCCCACACCAAGCTTATAAACGAGATCATTGTTATTATAAGTTAGTAAACTAACACAAACTCATGTGGCCCAATTATTCACTTAGACCCCCTTATTCCTAGGTGTATCTCTTATATTTTATTTTTGTCTTGAATGATCACGAGGATGCATTGTTTGACTTATTTCGATAGCTTATTTAGGCTGAAAATAAAGTAGGACGATTCAATCAATAGTTAGCTAAAGGATAAAATCTTTTAAAACTGCTTCTCGGGACATCATAAAGTTCATATCTTGGCATAACTCGCTTCATGATTTGAGACCTTTCTCGGACTGATATTTGGCAGCGACTTCATACTTCAAATCTTGAGAGACGTTCTTGAAATAATGGTCTTCTCTTCATAATAGGAATTTCTTCACTTGAAGTTTTTTGAGAGATTCTTCATACTTGGACCACGACTTCTTTATTTTTCTCCAATCTTTATTTTGGATTTTGATATACAACGATCCGCTTCCTTTTAGGACTTGGATCTATTTATCCTCATACCTTCCTAGGGTCTTTTCGGATATACTTCTCCATGATCTTTAGGGGAGTATTTGCTTTTCGTCGTGTGTCTCGATCCTTCATATTGATTTTTGATAAATGATTCTTCACATCACTTGGGATCTTTAGCAACAAAATGTAGCCCTCATGCCTTGTTAGGGCCTTTTTGGACTCGCCAATCTTCGCGCCCCGCTTCAATAAGTTATGCCTTGGCTATGAACTCTAATTAATATAGAGCAACTTTTAAACGATCTTGTGCTAGAAGCTAAGTAACTTTTCAAATCGTACGACCTTACTTATTGCAATTAATTTATTAACAAGCGATGGGAGAAAAAGCTCATAATCAACTCACATAAATTCATGAAAGAATACCAAACTTATAATTGACTCTATCATCTCTCGTTCTCCACAATTTAAAATCTCAAGGAATGAGACTCGTGGATGCTTAGCCAATTAAATCAAAGTTTTGGGTTTTCAAGTCATCTATAGGATCTTGCATCTTCTTAGACTTTTTCAAGTTTAGAATTTGCATTTTAAAGTTCCCTTGATAAAGGACTTTCTAGGATCAATTATAGGAACTTGCGAAAAGTTCTTGTTCTTAACCCGTAAGAGTTAAGACTTTCACGTTTTAAAGTTCCCTATATAAAAGTCTAGCAAAACTTGACTTAAACACGTTAAGGATACTAGCTAGAGTAAACTTAGATAAGTATCGGATTGAGTCAAAAGACTCATGACGGGCCTAATATAAACTAAAACCATTTTATTTAAAATTTGTTCTAATGAAAGAAAATTATGATAACAAAGGAAAACACAACTAGGCCAAAATAGATTAAATTTTTTGAAAAATATCGAAAAATCAATTTTCCGGTTAAAATGAGGACAACTTCATGGAAAAGCCCACTTAACTTCGATAGAAGTCCCCCTACACTTGATATAAACATTGTCCTCAATGTTTAAGCATGTGGGAGTAAACTCCCCTACACTTAGGACATTGTGCACTTTGTTTAAATCTTGCTAAGGAAGAGACGACTATAGTGATTTCAATGTGAACATATAAGATATGAAATATTGAATCACGACAGTTTAGGATAGAACCGGGAAGACGGGTACACGGGATCACGGGTCGTCAAATATCATCAAAAGTGCTCTTTGAAGCTTTAATCCTTGCACATCATAAGAAACAAGACAACAAACACCTATGTAGCTCCCCTACACTTATTATGAAGACGGGTAAAGGATAGATCATCGGGTTGCTTCCCGAGAAGCGCTTGTTTTTGATAACCAAGTCACGAGCCTGACTCGACCCAGAACTAATTCAAGGGAAACGTGGCGAGGGATGGAATCATCTCATGAGAGATGTCCTCACCAAAGTACAACTTAACATGCTAGCCATTCACTTTAAAATTTGGACCGTTTGGTTGCGATAACTCAATGGTGCCATAAGGGAAGACTTTGGCGACGGTGAATGGACCAGACCAACGACTCTTAAGCTTGCCCGAAAAGTTTTTCAACCGAGAGTTAAAGAGTAAAACTTGATCACCAATTTTGAACTCTCGGTTTTTGATCTTAGAATCATGAATGAGCTTGGTTTTCTCCTTATAAATCAACGAATTTTCATAAGCCTCATTCCTCAGTTCATTAAGTTCATTGAGTTGGATCTTCCTAAGATCACCGGCTTTGTTGATATCAAAATTAGCCCATTTCAAGGCCCAATAAGCCTTATGCTCCAACTCAATGGGGAGGTGGCAAGCCTTTCCGTACACAAGACGATATGGAGTGCAACCAATAGGTGTCTTAAATGCGGTACGGGAAGCCCACAAAGCATCATCTAACTTATCGACCCATTAGGCATGATGCTCTCCCACAGTTCGCTCTAAGATTCTCTTAAGTCCACGGTTTGAAATCTCGGATTGACCATTTGTTTGTGGATGATACGCGGTGGAAAGTCGGTGATTGACACCATACTTAGCCATGACTCAAGCAAATTGATCATTGCAAAAATGAGTCCCGCGATCACTAATGATAGCACGAGATATACCGAATCGAGCAAATAATTGTTTCAGAAAGTTCACAACCACCCTCGCATCGTTAGTACGTAGAGCCTTTGCTTCAACCTATTTTGATACGTAGTCAACGGCCACGAGGATGTACTTGTTCGCTTTGGATGATGGAAATGGCCCCATAAAGTCAAAGATTTCACACTCTTGGATGAAATTTTGAGGCATCTCATCTTTATGTGTGATCTTGCCTTGTCGTTGGCAAACATCACAATGCTTAACCATTTCGTGTGCATCACGATAAATGGTGGGCCAATAAAATCGAGAGTCAAAAACTTTCTTCGCGGTGTAATTAGGACCAAAGTGACCACCGGTTGGTCCTTTATGGCAAGCTTCCAAGATTTGTAAAGTTGTGGGCCCATCAACACACCGACGAAGGATCAAGTCAACACATTGTTTAAAGAGATAAGGGTCGTCCCAATAGTATGTTTTCACATCCTTGAAGAATTTCTTCTTTTGCTGGGACGATAACCCTTCTATTAGAATTCCACCCGCCAAGTAGTTTGCAAAGTCCGCAAACCATGGGGTTTCATCAAGATTCGAGTTAATAGACATCAAGGCCTCAAGGGGAAAAGATTCATTAATCTCTTGGTTTGGGAGCTCTCCTTGATAAGGATCCTCGAGTCTACTAAGATGATCCGCGACTAGGTTTTCCGCTCCCTTTTTATCACGAATTTCAATTTTGAATTCTTGAAGGAGTAAAACCCAACGAAGAAGTCTTGGTTTATAATCTTGTTTTGTTAACAAGTACTTCAACGCGGAATGATCGGTATAGACAATGGTGGTGGAGAGGACAAGATAGGGGCAAAACTTCTCAAAAGCATACACTACAGCTAAAAGCTCTTTTTCGGTAGTGGTATAATGCAATTGAGCCCCTGTCATTGTTTTGCTAGCGTAATGGATTGGTTGGAAATGTTTGTTGATTCTTTATCCCAAAATCGCTCCAATAGCAAAGTCGCTAGCATCACACATCAATTCAAAAGGTAACTCCCACTTAGGGGTAACTAAGACCGGTGCCTTAGTTAATTTATCCTTAAGAAGATTGAAAGATTCGATACACTCTTTAGAAAAGATAAAAGGAGTATCTTTTTCCAAGAGGTGGGTCATCGGGCAAGCGATCTTAGAAAAATCTTGAATGAATCGATGATAGAAGCCCTCATGACCAAGAAAACTTCTCACACCCTTCATGGTCGAAGGAGGAGGTAATTTAGCAATCACATCAACTTTAGCACGGTCAATTTCAATACCGGATTTGGAAATTTTATGACCAAGAACAATCCTTCTTTTTACCATGAAATGACATTTTTCCCAATTAAGAACGAGACGAGTGTCTTTACACCGTTTGAGCATACATTCTAAATTGGCAAGGCAAATAGAGAAAGAATCACCATAGACCGGGAAATCATCCATAAAGACTTCCATAGTTTCTTCAACCATGTCATGAAATATAGCCATCATACACCTTTGGAAAGTCCCGAGAGCATTGCATAAGCCGAAAGGCATTCTTTTGTAAGAAAATGTTCCATAAGGACAAGTGAATGCGGTTTTCTTTTGGTCTTTTGGATCGACGGGAATTTGAAAATACTCGGAGAAACCGTCTAAGAAGCAATAGTAGTCATTACCCGCTAAATGCTCGAGCATTTGATCCATGAAAGGAAAAGGAAAATGATCCTTACGAGTGGCATCATTGAGCTTGCGATAGTCTATGCAAACTCGCCAACCCGTGACAAGTCGAGTAGGAATCAACCTGTTGTCTTCATTGGGAACAACGGTTATTCCGCCTTCCTTAGGCACACAATGGATGAGACTAACCCATGGCGAATCCGAAATAGGGTAAATCATTCCGGCATCTAGAAGTTTGATAACTTCTTTCTTGATGACGTCATGAATTTTTGGATTAACCCTTCTTTGGCTTTGGATTGCGGGTTTAAAGTCATCTTCCATGAGAATCTTATGAGTACAAAAGTTGGGATCAATTCCGCGGATGTCGGAAACTTTCCAAGCAATTGCTTTCTTATGATTTTTGAGCACATCGATAAGTCGAGATTTTTCTTCCTCTTGTAAATCCTTTGCAATGATGACGGGTAACTTCTTATTGTCTTCTAGGAAAACGTATTCAAGATGAGACGGTAAATCCTTAAGCTCTAAATCCGGAGGATTGTCGATGGAAGGCGTAGTCAAATTCGGATCATCGTTTGTGATTTCCATAGGAGAAGGTGGAGAAATATGGTCCTCATTGAGAAGTTTCTCAATGGTACGAATGTCTTCTTCCCAATCGGTGGGAGAATCGTCAAATGTTAAGTCTACATCCCCTAAAGTTGCTTCAAATTCTTTCAAAAGGAAGTCACTTTCTCCAAATGGAGTTAGCGAGGGAGCAATAGAGGCAACGGTCTCAACAATGGGTAGAGAAGAAAAACCACTTTTACAAGCGTCTTTGAAATGTTCTTCACAAGCCTCATCAAGTACGTCAATGAAATTAACGCTCTCGTGTTCAGAAGGTTGCTTAGAAAGTTTACCCATGTTGAAGACGATTTTGTCGTCACCAACTCTCATTATTAATTCGCCCGCGGCTACATCAATGAGAGTGAGACCGGTCCTCAAGAATGGACGTCCAATGATTAATGGAACACGAGGGTCCATCTCGTAGTCAACGACAACAAAATCCACCGGAAAGGTGAATTTGTCGACACCGACGATAACATCTTCGGCTATCCCCACCGGATAAGCAACCTTACGGTTAGCTAATTCCAATGTCATTCGTGTGGGGACTAGCTCGGGTAGAAATAATTGTTTCCAAACACTTAATGACATTAAGTTGATACTAGCACCTAGATCAGCTAGGGCCATACAATTCTCTACCCCGGGAAAGTTGCAAGGAATGAGAAAGTGTGAGAACCCGTACTTTCCCAGCATTATTTTATTATTTTTATTCGTGTTTTTGAATTTTCCAACGTATTACGTTTTCTTGAATACTTTATATGTAAATCCTGAGATTTTTAAATTATAATTTTAAGTATTATTTTGTTCATTGACAATGCTTCATATAGAATTATAAAATTTTTATTTTATTTTTCCATATTTAATTTAAATCAAAGTTTTTGATTTAAAATCACCCGCGTGCGTTTTACAACGAGTTTATTCTAAATCAATGTACAATGAGAATTCCTAGTGATCGCGATACCGACGGATGCCCAAAAGTTTACGTTTATTTATCGATTGTTTCGATAATTAATATTTCCGATGATGTCGTTTTAATTACGTATTAAGTCGTGTCGAGAAATCGTATAATCATTTTTATGATGCATTGTAACTTTTGAAAAGTATTTTTACGAAACCCGAACCCCGTAAATATTTTCAATATTTACCAATAACTATTTTCTACCCTCTAAAGTATTAAATTACTTTTTAGTCCAAAACTATTCCATATTAGCAACATCTACCCAAACCATACTATATAATAATTTTCCACTAGTTTACTACTCATTTTCTCATTTCAAAACACACACACAAAAATTATACTCTCTCCCCTTTCTTTCTTATTAAAACTGTGACCCCCCTAAACACATAAATCATCATCAAACTTTGATTTATATCTTGTTTTAACAAAATCTAAACAAAGACCACCTCCTAAAATCTTATGGTGATTCCATTGATACTAATTTTTCACACATGCATCAACCTTTGAAGATTTTTATGATTCCATGGTTGGATTATGTTTAAATCACCATGCATGTGATGATCTTGGTAAGATCATCACTTTTTGATCCTTAAAAGTTGTATTTTGATCTTTGATTTTTGCTAGATTTTACATGCAAGTGTTTTTATGAGTGTTTGGTTGATGGGTATGATTGTATGACGATTCTATAGGTATGGGAATGAGTGGTTTTGATTGAAAAATGGATTTGACTTGTTTTCTAAAAAGGTAATTTGGGACAGCAGCTTTAAACAGATTATTTCGTGAGTTTAAGGTCTGTGAAAGGCTAAGATTCTTTGTTATTGTTGTAGAGTTTTCCGAGACGGTCGTTTTGGTATAAGATAGAGCTTCTAAGTCATTACGAGTCAAAAGTTATGCTAGTTTTAGTTTTCGTGTACCGGGAGACGCAAGTCGGCACAATCCGAAATTGTGGCTGATTTTGGGTCGACTCTCGGGGACTTTAGGCTTGGTTAGATAGTTGATACTACTAATTTTCAAAGTTTACAAACTGAGTTTGATGAGTCTAGTAGTGGTTTCAAAAGACGGATTGTCGAGTTATTACTTTTAAAGTGGTCCAAACGATTTTACAAAACAAGTGCACAAATCTGTCCTAAATTTGGAGTCGAGTAAAATGTCGAGCTGATGGATTTAAAGTGTGAACTTTGGCTCAAATTTTGGTGAGGTCTTATACAGGTTATAAGTGACCTTGACACCAATTTTCATCTAAAACGGACAAGTCTAGATAGGGTAGATCGATGTGTACATTCGGGGTGTACTTGCTGATTTTAATTTTGGACACTTAGTTCAATGTTTGTGTTGCGTGAGTTTGAGTATTCACCATCGGACATGGTGACTTACTCAAGTGCTTAGTCATTATATAAATGACTTAGCTACTGGTCCAAGTAAGGTTAAAGGATAGTTTGACTTGCGTTGACTTGGCGTCGTATAACGGGTCATTTCAAGTGTTCAAGTGTTTTAAACGAGTAACGTTGGATTAATGGATTCATTTGGTTTGCGTCAATGGTTTTGAAACGTGTATACTTTGAAAATATTTGAATCATATTATAATTGGTACATATCGATATTTGAGTCCGAGTCTTAACGCGCGCCTTATTTTGATAGGTTGTGGTTTTCGTGTTTTCCCCGGGCATCCATATCGTCGGTGATCGTCTCACTACATTGTTTCTACTCAGTTGCTGAGTACCGTGATTGACTTACCTCGTGGCTAAGGTGAGTTCATATCCCCTTTTTACTTGTACATGGTTTCTAAACACGGGGTGAGATTTTACATGGTGGAACACAACCAATTAAAAACTGTATTGCTATCCAGAACTCGTATGTTATTCTGAACGTGTATGCTTTACAGATGATTTCAATGGTATTATTGCTTTTAGACATTAGCCTTGAGTTTCCTCTCCTATCATGAACCGTTAATTGTCCCGTGTGCCCTGCGCGTAGCGCGAATGTTGTGGGTGGATCCATCGGGATTGACAATCCCCGTCCCGATTACTTTGACGCACTAATATTCGTTTATACTTGAGTATTTAGGCTGAATACTCCCTAGAGGAACTTACATTTGAGTTAAGCTTCGGTTCATGAGACTAAACAGCAATAATATGCATCGTGACTATGGACGTACATAGTTAACCCCCCATTACGTGTTATACAAATTCTATTGTGTTCCACACGTTTACTGCTAAACCTATGAATATCACTCAACTTTGTGTTGACGATTTTACATGTTTAATCTCAGGTATTATTACTTAGCTTTGCTTGGATGGGAGCCCGCAGGAGATTATTGCAGCTTGGAGATTTCTGTGATGCTTTAAAAAGACTGTTTTTAGTAAAAATTGTCAAGAGTTTATTCTATCTTTTGGGCAACTTTATGTTATAAATTGAGACGAAATAATATAATTTTCCGCTTCTAAAACTCTGGGACCTATGTTTAAAAACCCTGACCTTTTATGATGTAATGTACATGTTTTTATTTCGTCAGCTTTGTATGAACTGTAATTCATTGTTTCTTGTACTATGACGTGTTACCCCCTCGTTGCCTAGTTGTTCCATGTCAGATTTTGGGGGTCTCACAGAGTGGTATCAGAGCGATGGTTATAGGTAACTGAGTCGTTTTCAAAAACTTAGTCTATAACCGAAAGTTCAAATATTTCATGTTTTAAGTGTCAACCACAGAATCTGCCAATGTTGTTCTATATCTGCGTGGGTAACTCTCTAATCCTTATTATTTACTTTTAATTATCATTATAATATTTCTTCTCGTGATTACATGTTGAAATATTATGTTTACCCTGATGACGATAATTACTATGTCTTTTCAAAGCCTTGTGCTTCATGGATTATCATTCGATATTACTGTGATTACATCTGCTCTTACTGTATTTCTTGAATTCTTGTTCTTGTGAACTGATCTTGTTACAATGATTCTATATCGTTATGACGTTACGTACTTGTATTCAGAGCGCGTATGCTGCCGACTTTTGATACTCATTTTTCTGAGTACTATTGCTATTTCATTTATGCGTGATACAACTGACTTCATATGCTCGTTCGTTTTGAATCATCTGTTTTTCTCGACTCGCTGTTACATGTTGTGCATACTCTCGCGATACCATTGTTCGGGATCTAATAAGTGTTGTTTTCGACGAAACCTCTTATTTTCATTCTACTACCGTACGTGTTGCTTTCATTGTTTATTTCCTTTAAATATCTATTTAGATACGCAGATTTTCTTTCCGACCATTTGTGATTGAATGTCTTGGAAAATAGTCTATAGACAATTGTGTAGCTCAATGTGTCTCCGGAAAAAGACTAAAGGACATCGTGTGAGTCACACATCTCGAAGAATTCGTTGAATCAGCACTGAATAATATCGTGAGTTTTCGTAATCTTGATTTACCTTTACGTCACCGTTTTACACGACAATTGTACATGGCTTACATCTTATTTCATTGACCATTCTACGTTTCGACTTTGACTTACAACGTTTGTTGTACCTTGAACACATGATCGTCATTTATTATGTGACGATTGTTTGGAATACGATCCTATTTGTATCCCTCCTTTTTCATTAAACCTCCTCGCCTCAGGAGTGTGACTTGTTAATATTTTGTTTTCATTCTCAGTATGTCTTGTGATTTTGGAAAATCACGCCGCCAGGAGACCTTTCGTGCATTGCATCTTGCAGCCGAAGACACGGATGATATGCGTCGTTTTTTTATCTCTCAGATTATCGTTGGCATTCTTGAACCATTTCTATACTGTGTTTTCTTTATATGATTAATTATACAGTTTATCTTCTTTCGTCTTTATGGAATCCACAAGTCTTGTGTGTACATTAATTCTGGGTTATTATGAAATTGGATTTAATTTCAAACTGTGTCGAAAAATATACTTTGTACAGAAACTTTACAGGAAATTTAACAGTGTCGAGAAAATATTTTTATAACTTTAGACATAAAAATATATATTTCTACTTTTTGAGACGTCCGTTTAGGACATAAAATTTGACCAGTAACTTTAAAATCGAGCAAGTTATGCTCATTTGAGATTGTAGAATCTAAGAAGTTATTTTCTGAATAATGCTAAAATATCATTTTGTTGACAGATTTAATGCAAGGACATTTTCGTCCATTTTTATTCCGTTTCAAGTCTCGGGTAAAACTTGAAAGTTGTTCAAAACATTGTTTTACATCGAAATGCATTAGACTTTGAGTCTTAGAATATCGTTTAGTGAGTTAATTTATCTAGTCAAACCCCAAAAGTCAAAACTGATAGACTTTAAAAATATGATTTCAAGCGTTTTTGAGTTCGTTGAGCTCGTAAAACTTTAACTAATGATATTTTGCAAATAAAAAACAATGATTGCGTTTTAACAAGTATAAAATAGTAACTTTGAGTTCGGTCATACATATACATAGATCTTAAACTTTTGAAATTCGATAACTTCCTTATATAGAAACTTTTCTGAGTGATTGTACTATTTGTTAACTGATACCCTACTTACTTAAAGGTATATTATTGTCAAATTAATCACGATGTGCACACATACGGATTCCTTATTCCTTTCTTTTGTTTATGACTTATTTGTCATTCTTTGTTTCTATCGTACCACTGATTTGGACCGGGGTTGAAGTTCTTGCTTTCGTATCGTTTGTTATCATCTTGACACGTGTCTCTTGACGATTTCGGCTAAACCTCTTGAAACCTTATCACCTTGTAACCATTTCGTTGACTGACTTGAACTACTCCTTATTTCCCTCTTGTAACCCACTCGCTACTTTATAAACTATTGTCATGTTACCATGTAAGCTCAAACAAGTATTGTTTGCGAAACATTTTACAAATGTTCCACTTGGGTATTAATAGATACTTGAAGGTTATCTTATAAAATTAATTTATATTAATTTTACATTGTATTTTCACAAAATTTTCTAATACGATCTTATAAAGAACCCTTGTAACTATACAAATTGTTGATTTAAACAGTTAGCCGGTAACTTATAGGCGACAAGTGTCATATGTTATTTTGATTCCTGTTTTTACAAATACTATTATATACATATTTTAAATCATATGATATGTAATACTGGTTTGACGAAGCTGAGCATCGCATTGCTAGTCCTAAATTATGCATGGCCTGATCACCTATGCTTAATTTAGAAGGAGCCATGCAAGGCCAAATAGTAGTCGCCCTAAATATTTAACCAAGAATCAACTTTTTAATTATGTTCTTTAAAAAGTTAGATAAATAAAGTTTTGAAAACTTTTAAATTTTATGCGAGTAACAACAATCCGTGACATATACATATGAACCTTTATCTTTTCTTGAACAAAGTACATGCCTCAAGCACAGATTTCCTTACTCAGCGATCTTTGCTTTACTTGTTACCTCATCATCCTCATGATACAATTTTCGTTACCATTTGCCTAAATTCTTACCATTGACACCAGACTTGAAAGTTTCAACGTTGTTATGTTTCTATGATCGACCATCTCTATCTATCTTGGTAGAACTACGAAACGTCTCTGGACGCGATTAATGATTTATGACTGGACGTGAACGATGATTTCGTGTAATTGTCATGAGGTGTGTTAGACTTCATCGTCTTGAAATTTCATTCGTGTGAATCATGTGTTGATTTCGCCTTTCATTGCTAATGTTTTCATTTTACTGAATTTACTCTCAAGTGACTCCTTAAGAATTTTCTTTGATTCAAAAATTCGTTGTGTGGTTTTTCTCCTTCGATCGTGTATCGACCACCGAGAACTTAATAAGCCGTTATTGGTGACGCCAACCGCACTCGTGAATTAATCTTGCTGAATCCTTTGTTTCTTATTGTCCATATCATCGATGCATCTATTCATCATGTTCGCTAAGAGTTGATACGACATCCGTTTTATTCCCTCGTGTTATTGCTTGTATACTAATTGTTGATCGATATTCGTTTCATAATCGTTTGTTATTTTGTCACTTTCTGAAAACTAGAAACTGTTACGTGTTGATCGTTTGATATCTTAAACACTTTCTTGAATTTCTAAAAGTTATTATCAATTTTTAAGAACGTTTTATACATTTTACCAAATGTTTAAATTGTCAAAATACCCATTTCAAGTTTAATATCGAATCTGTACATCCTCTTGGGTAAATTTATAACTTATGTTTAAACAGTGTCGAGTTGTATCTTTTAAAGTAATTGAATTTATCATACTTTACTGTCGACCTAATGAAATTATTAAATTAATTTATAATTTCTAACAATGATTCTAAATGACTTGGAAAAATCTGATTTTTCATAATGGTAACGATAAACCAGAGGTTTTAACGATAATTTCATGCAGACGTCCAAAAGTTCTTAAGTCAATCAAGATAACTATTTGAACTGAGTTACTTTTACTTTGAAGTCCGAATCAAGAAAAAGATTTGACAACTGTTTACCCACTCATTTTATATAGAGTTTGATTTTTATCACTACACCTGGTAAAAATTTCTTTTAATAAAGAAAATATTTAAAACTAAATTTTAAAGTAATACCAAAATACTAGACAACTGATTTTGACAGCCTATATTTTGAATGATCATATGTAATTCATTTTTTTTCCTTCTAGTTCTTTTGTAACGGGATTATTACGTTTTAAGATTTTCACGTTTTACAGTTGCACGATTTGCGACTCCTTGTTGTTTAACAATCTTGATTCATTTTATCGCACTTTCCCTGTTTAAGCGATTCTTTTGTTCATTCTTGTTAGTTTATCGCACGTATTTCCAACAACTCTTTCTCTCGATGTATCTCCGTATTGAAAGATCGTTATCCTAATCCAAGACTGAAAAGTTATACGAAAAGGAGTTAAGAAACTAAAGCATAGCGAATTCTAACCGTTAAGATTCGTCGTGGTATGGAAATTTACCTAGGAAGCAATGAATTTTATTCTACACTGTGTACCTCCTCTTGTTTGCATCTTCTACTGCTTTTAGGAGAACTCTGAGGACCAGAGTTCCTTTAGTGGGGAACACTGTGAGAACCCGTACTTTCCCAGCATTATTTTATTCTTTTTATTCGTGTTTTTGAATTTTCCAACGTATTACGTTTTCTTGAATACTTTATATGTAAATCCTGAGATTTTTAAATTATACTTTTAAGTATTATTTTGTTCATTGACAATGCTTCATATGGAATTATAAAATTTTTATTTTATTTTTCCATATTTAATTTATATCAAAGTTTTTGATTTTAAAATCACCTGCGTGCGTTTTACAACGAGTTTATTCTAAATCAATGTACAATGAGAATTCCTAGTGATCGCGATACCGACGGATGCCCAAAAGTTTACGTTTATTTATCGATTGTTTCGATAATTAATATTTTCGATGATTTCGTTTTAATTACGTATTAAGTCGTGTCGAGAAATCGTATAATCATTTTTATGATGCATTGTAAATTTTGAAAAGTATTTTTACGAAACCCGAGCCCCGTAAATATTTTCAATATTTACCAATAACCATTTTCTACCCTCTAAAGTATTAAATTACTTTTTAGTCCAAAACTATTCCATATTAGCAACATCTACCCTAACCATACTATATAATAATTTTCCACTAGTTTACTACTCATTTTCTCATTTCAAAACACACACACAAAAATTATACTCTCTCCCCTTTCTTTCTTATTAAAATCGTGACCCCCCTAAACACATAAATCATCATCAAACTTTGATTTATATCTTGTTTTAACAAAATCTAAACAAAGACCACCTCCTAAAATCTTATGGTGATTCCATTAATACTAATTTTTCACACATGCATCAACCTTTGAAGATTTTTATGATTCCATGGTTGGATTATGTTTATCACCATGCATGTGATGATCTTGGTAAGATCATCACTTTTTGATCCTTAAAAATTGTATTTTGATCTTTGATTTTTGCTAGATTTTACATGCAAGTGTTTTTATGAGTGTTTGGTTGATGGATATGATTGTATGATGATTCTATAGGTATGAGAATGAGTGGTTTTGATTGAAAAATGGATTTGACTTGTTTTCTAAAAAGGTAATTTAGGACAGCAGCTTTAAACAGATTATTTCGTGGGTTTAAGGTCTGTGAAAGGCTAAGATTATTTGTTATTGTTGTAGCGTTTTCCGAGACGGTCGTTTTGGTATAAGATAGAGCTTCTAAGTCATTACGAGTCAAAAGTTATGCTAGTTTTAGTTTTCGTGTACCGGGAGACGCAAGTCGGCACAATCCGAAATTGTGGCTGATTTTGGGTCGACTCTCGGGGACTTTAGGCTTGGTTAGATAGTTGATACTACTAATTTTCAAAGTTTACAAACTGAGTTTGATGAGTCTAGTAGTGGTTTCAAAAGACGGATTGTCGAGTTAGTACTTTTAAAGTGGTCCAAACGATTTTACAAAACAAGTGCACAAATCTGTCCTAAATTTGGAGTCGAGTAAAATGCCGAGCTGATGGATTTTAAAGTGTGAACTTTGGCTCAAATTTTGGTGAGGTCTTATACAGGTTATAAGTGACCTTGACACCAATTTTCATCTAAAACGGACAAGTCTAGATAGGGTAGATCGGTGTGTACATTCGGGGTGTACTTGCTGATTTTAATTTTGGACACTTAGTTCAATGTTTGTGTTGCGTGAGTTTGAGTATTCACCATCGGACATGGTGACTTACTCAAGTGCTTAGTCATTATATAAATGACTTAGATAATGGTCCAAGTAAGGTTAAAGGATAGTTTGACTTGCGTTGACTTGGCGTCGTATAACGGGTCATTTTTAAGTGTTCAAGTGTTTTAAACGAGTAGCGTTGGATTAATGGGTTCATTTGGTTCGTGTCAATGGTTTTGAAACGTGTATACTTTGAAAATATTTGAATCATATTATAATTGGTACATATCGATATTTGAGTCCGAGTCTTAACGCGCGCCTTATTGTGATAGGTTGCGGTTTTCGTGTTTTCCCCGGGCATCCATATCGTCGGTGATCGTCTCACTACATTGTTTCTACTCAGTTGCTGAGTACCGTGATTGACTTACCTCGTGGCTAAGGTGAGTTCATAGCCCCTTTTTACTTGTACATGGTTTCTAAACATGGGGTGAGATTTTACATGGTGGAACACAACCAATTAAAAACTGTATTGCTATCCAGAACTCGTATGTTATTCTGAACGTGTATGCTTTACAGATGATTTCAATGGTATTATTACTTTTAGACGTTAGCCTTGAGTTTCCTCTCCTATCATGAACCGTTAATTGTCCCGTGTGCCCTACGCGTAGCGCGAATGTTGTGGGTGGATCCATCGGGATTGACAATCCCCGTCCCGATTACTTTGACGCACTAATATTCGTTTATTCTTGAGTATTTAGGCTGAATACTCCCTAGAGGAACTTACATTTGAGTTAAGCTTCGGTTCATGAGACTAAACAGCAATAATATGCATCGTGACTATGGACGTACATAGTTAACCCCCCATTACGTGTTTTACAAATTCTATTGTGTTCCACACGTTTACTGCTAAACGAATATCACTCAAGTTTGTGTTGACGATTTTACATGTTTAATCTTAGGTATTATTACTTAGCTTTGCTTGGATGGGAGCCCGCAGGAGATTATCGCAGCTTGGAGATTTATGTGATGCTTTAAAAAGACTGTTTTTAGTAAAAATTGTCAAGAGTTTATTCTATCTTTTGGGCAACTTTATGTTATAAATTGAGAAGAAATAATATAATTTTCCGCTTCTAAAACTCTGGGACCTATGTTTAAAAACTCTGACCTTTTATGATGTAATGTACATGTTTTTATTTCGTCAGCTTTGTATGAACTGTAATTCATTGTTTCTTGTACTATGACGTGTTACCCCCTCGTCGCCTAGTTGTTCCATGTCAGATTTTGGGGGTCTCACAGAAAGCGACCCGGATCACCAAGTTTGGTTGGTAATTTCCTTAAGAGAACTGCAGGGCAATTCTCATTGAGTTGGGTCTGAGCAATATCAAGGAGTTTTTCCTTGTCACTAAGAAGATCTTTAAACATTTTAGCATATTTAGGCATGTGAGCGAGAGCCTCGACAAAGGATATGTTGAAATTCAATTCTTTAAACATTTTAAGAAAGTTTGAAACTTGAATATCATCCTTGTTCTTCAACTTATCTTTCCTCAACCTTGAAGGATAAGGTATGTCGGGTTGAGACGAAGACTTTGGAATGGAATTCTCACTCACATCCTTGGGTGGTGGAGGGGTAGAAGTAGAAGGTGGAGGAATTGGTGAAGGGGGCTCGTTATCCTTTGTCACAATCACCAGTGTAGGTGTAGGAATCTCGTGTTCCTTATAACCTTTGCCACTTCGGGTGGTGATTGCTTTCATCTCCCCTATTGGATTAGCAACGGTTTACTCGGAAGAGAACCCGAAGCATAGGGTTGACTACTTGGGAAGAAACTAGCCATCATATCCCTTAAGTCATTCATTTGACTACTTAAAGAGTTTCAAATGTCATTCCTAAGCTCGGCTCGAAGATCATTCCCTTGTTTCGCCATATCTCCTTTCAAGTTGATAATTTGGCTCTGAAGATCCTTTACCAGCGCATCATTAGTCCTCATGTACGTTTCAACCTCTTGATGGTATGCCATGGGTTGGTTGGGATGGGGAACTTGGTAAGCGGGTGGTTGATAAGTGGTTTGTTGATAAACTTGATTATTTCCTTGAGGTGGATATGGGTTTCTTTGGGTTTGATATTGATTAGGAGCTCGAGTTTGGTTTTGATTGTTGCGATTGAATTTGTTTTGGTTTTGAGGAGGAAAACCGGGTGGTAAAAGGAAGTTGTTTGAACGATAACTTAGCAAATTGCGGTCACCTTGAGGACGAGCTTGATAGCCTCCCGTGGAAAAGTTACCGTTAGCCGCATACACGTTTTCCGGATTGTCATGAGTAGAAGGAGAATCGGTGTATGAATGAGAACCCCGGTAAATCTCACAAGAAGTTGCTACAACTTTAGCTTGTTGAAATTGGTTCGTAGCCATGGTTAAGAAGTTTTTGTTCATCTCGGCTATTTGGCGGGTAAGTTCAGTTATCTCGGGGTTTGATGAAGAAAAAGAAACATTGGCCCTCGGGGTATTTCTTGAAGATGCAGATGAATCCCAATTTTTGTGGTGAGTGGTCATGTTCTCTATAAGCTCTCTACACTCCTCAGGTCTTCTCTTCATGAATGTACCACCGGCGGCAGCATTTCGTCCCATGTATGAATTGAGTTTTTGGGAAGACGATCAAACCATTTTTTGGCATGGTGGGATAAAGTGTGTGGAAAAAGGTGAAGGCGAAGAAAATCCATGGAAACACCGGGAAATTTCATGCTTTGAGTGACGGTAATGAATTTATCGAGGTGTTTGTTGGCATCATCATCCGGTAATCCACGAAATGGACGAGCGTTTTGAACTTGTTGGATCATGTGATGCTTCAACGAAAATTCAGGAGCTGTGATTTGCATCGCCGCAATCGGTCCTCCCACGTCCGTTCATGGTTGGTTGACATAGCTCCTCCATCATACGAAGGTCGGGTGGAGGGACATGGTTGTTGTTGTTATTGTTCAAATTGGGGTGAGGTGGGTTGTTATTATTATTATGCACACCGGCCATATCTAAGTCTCTAAGAGTCTCGGGCTCAGAATAAGACGAAGATCGAGTACGCATACACTAAAATGAAATACAATATTTTTGGTTTTTTTTATCTTTTTTTTTTTTTGGATTTTTGAAAATTTTATATTTTTTAGGATTTTTGAAATTTTTTGTGCTTGAAAATAACGTTCCCAAAAGAACGGATCCCAAAATCCAATTTTCACACTAAAAACCGTTAATCTTTACAAAAAGAGCCGGCAGCGGCGCCATTTAATATGATGATTTAGCTATGTGTACTCAATCGTTCTCGGTATCTATTCGAATTGATCACGGTTTAGAGTAGACTTATCGATTTTGGTAACTAAAAGGGGGAGCTTTTGATTATCTATTTAAACATAAGCATATACTTCTGAATAAAACTTTTAATACTAACCTAGAATCAATCTTCACAATAAACTTTACCAATCAACTTCGGAATAATTTTTAGGAACACACTTCGGAATATGACTTCGCAAACAGAGAACTTCAGAATAAACTACAAGAGAACTTCGGAATAACTTGTGCAGAACTTCGGAATTAAAAAGCAGACCAATATTCCAAAGTGACTTAGCAAAATACCAATATTGAGAAGTGACTTAGCAAAATAACAATATTGAGAAGTGACTTAGCAAAATACCAATATTGAGAAGTGACTTAGCAAAATACCAATATTGAGAAGTGACTTAGCAAAATACCAATATTGAGAAGTGACTTAGCAAAATACCAATATTGAGAAGTGACTTAGCAAAATACCAATATTGAGAAGCGACTTAGCAAAATACCAATATTGAGAAGCGACTTAGCAAAATACCAATATTGAGAAGTGACTTAGCAAAATACCAATATTGAGAAGTATAGCAGAATACCAATATTGAGAAGTGACTTAGCAAAATACCAACATTGAGAAGTGACTTAGCAAAATACCAATATTGAGAAGTTCGGGATAAACTGTTTATAAAATAAACTTCGGAAAAACTATTTTGACTTCGGAAAAAATTGTTTTCTTCGGATAACTGTAATATACGCAGTAACCAAACAGTAAGATCTAGATCCTAAAAACACGGGGAACAAAAATAAGCCAAAATAAGCTAATAAGTCTATGGAATAAGCCAACCTAAACACTAATTAAGATCTAACAAACACCAAATCAACCAAATCAATAAACTTTAATCTAATCAAATCATAAAAACTATAAAACCTACTTAATTAATTAAAACTCAAATCAACCAAATCAATAAAACTAAAAACTTCAAAATCAACATGAAAGAAAGAATAAGATTAAAAGGAAAACTTGATTATATAACTAAGATTCCACTACAAAATTAAAGATTAAAGATCTATAAAACTTGAAAGAACAGATGAAGAAATCTAGAGAGAGAAAGTAGAAATACCTACTTCTCTCTAAAGATATGAAAAACTAAAAAAATGAAAAAGAATGACAATCTAGCTAACACCCTCCTAATGAAGCATTAGGAGGGTATTTATAGGAGAAGGGATGGTGTGGTGTATTGCTTCTTTCTTCCTTTTTGTCTTCTCGTCTTTCTCGACTTTGTCTTGGGATTAGTCGAATGATAATATGAACCCGTCTTCTAATTTCTTCATTAAGTTGACTTGGTTCTTTGACTTTGTCAAACTTCCGTCTTTAGACTTTTTCTTCGATAAATCTTCAGAATAGGCTTTGACTTCCGTTCTTCTTGCACTTTTGATCTTTTGACTTCGTCTTTTGTCTTTTTCTTCGATAAAAGCCCGTGAAAGCCCATGTTTTCTTCCTTTTTCATATTTTTGTTCTGATACACAATAAAAACACAAACCACGCATAATTCCAACTTTTACGACATAAAATACACGTTTTGGTCTTGTTATTATTGGAAATAAGTGGTAAAAGGATAAGTGTTTTCACACTTATTAAGTACAGATTGTACGGTTTCTCATAGGAGGAATGAAGATCGATGGAACTGGAATTGGAATAGAAGTATGCCAACTGTGGGTCGTACCAGTCAGCAGTTCCTTGATCTACAAAACATGCTTCAGAATGTTGAATGGTCTAATAACGAAGACACATGGATATGAGATCTTGATCAAAATGGATCAAGTCCTCGAATTTACATAGATACTATCATCCTTCATTCCGGTGATCAGGAAACTAGATGGAATACTTATGTGCCAATAAAAGCAAATATTCTCGGTTGGAGAATAAATTTGGATCAGTTGCCTACTCGAAAAAATCTAGTTGATAAAGGGATTGATTTGCCTTTGCTTTGTCCGATGTGTGGTGATCATATTGAAGATGTCTCTCACGTGTTTTTGCTATGTGAAGTTGCAAGTCAGATTTGGGAGAGAATATTCAGATGACTTCAGATTTCTACTCCTATATTCGTCTCGATTGATTATATTATCGATTGGGTAGCACTACAAGAAAGTTAAGATCAGGTGACCGAGGTTTCCCCCGCGATTAAATGTCGCCAAGAAAAACCCTTTTCCCTGGAGACTTTGCTGACGTGGCAAAAAAAGCAAATAGACTTTTTGGTCAAAGTTTGACCATGGTATCCCTGGCGACATGTCACGGGGAATCATCCTCCAAAATTGATGTCAAAAGAAAAAGCGGGAAATTTTCCCTCCCACTTATTCTCGGCGCGCCGGGGAATCATTGACCAGCGTAACTAACCTTAATCTTTCTTTGACATAACATGACAATCAAAACCCTAGCAACATGTCGCCACAGATACCCAACCAGGTTTAATTAACTTCGAACTTTAGAAGAAAAACAGTGGCGGGCTTTTACCCGTCAAATCACCAAAGTTTCCCCGACGACATGTCGCCAGGAAACTCCCTGTCAAATATATATTATTAATTTTTGCTTATTATGAAAAATTATAAAACTATTATTTGTTTTTTTACATATTTAAGATATTTTTATTATTTAACAAAAAACTGTATAATTATTTATTCCATATATAATTATTATTTTAACTATCGATCCGATGTCATTTTATTTTCGCGACGTTTATATAATAAATAATGAGACATTTGTAAAATAAATATTTATTCATTCCAAATATTACATAAAAACCTTTGTGTAAACACATGGGAGACTTACAGACAGACAAGCCTAAACATAATTTTATTCGTCACGGACACTTAAACACGCGCTTAATTAAACATGGATATTACAACAATATTAGACTCCTAAACACGAAAAAAAAACACATCACAAACTAGTTCAAACTAATGTTCCCCATGTCATCGTAAAGGTCGTGAAGTAGTTGCAGCTGAATCTACTCTGTGCCTATCGGCATGGCGGTACAACTCTATTGTACTCTCAAGTACCTTTATTTTTCCATTCAAGTGCACACAGTTTGCACACATTGAAGAGCTTAGAGAAGAAATTGGAGTCCTTGAAGGTCTCGAAGAAGAGCTTGGAGGAGAAAAGCTCGTTGAAGGTCTCGAAGAAGATCTTGGAGGATAAAAGCTCGTTGAACCTCCAAGAGAATTGACAAGTAGTCTGACTCATTCGTCTTTCCATAAAAAAATTCGTATCCATATGAAACTGGAGGTTCCACATGTGAACGTGGACAAGCATAGTAATGTCTAACAAAGGAATCACGTTGCCACGATTGTCGAAGAACTACATCTCCATGTCCACACCTACACGGAAAAGCTTCATGCTTCAACCTCTTTGTAGAAACTAGAAGGGGGGGGGGGGGGGGGGGGGTTGAATAGTTTCTTAAATTAACTTGTTAAAGGTTGGTTTTAAAAAATCCTTTTTCAAAAACTTAAGCTTGAGTATTTATGTGAAACCTTCTTATACACAATATGAACAAGGTATAGTGCAACTAAACTAATAATCACAAGTATAAAGAATACTGAATATATAGTGCAACTAAACTAATAATCACAAGTATAAAGAATAATGAGTGTAAAGAGATAATGGAAGGAAATATCAAACCGAACACCAAGGATTTATAGTGGTTCGGCAACGAAGCTCACTCCTAGTTCCTACTCCACTCCTCGAGTACTCCTTACTCGAGAGTTCACTAATCAACAAGCTCCTTAAGGTGGAGAAACCGTACACAACGTCGCTTAACCAATTTCCGACTCTAAGCTAAAAGTTGAGCCCTAATCTTAGCTAGGACCAATCTACACCAATATACTTTGAGGACTAAGTATTAAACTTAATACATACACAACTTCCAAATAGACACAACTACTTGGATCTTCACAATAATGACACAACAATGAATAAATAAGTTTGGATCTTCAATGGATCTTTGAGGTAGACACAACACTTCAAGAATGATAGTGTTCTTCTCTTTGCACTTTGAGAGGAAAAGATGAGTGGAGAAAGATTCACTTCTAAACAAGTAGTAATCAAGCAAATGATCAAGGATTTGAGTGATTTAAGAAGTATGAAAGAATCTGGAAATGTATGTGCAAAAGAGGTAGATTGAAAGTCTGAGAATGGTCCACTATTAATAAGACAAACATCCAACGGCTATATCTGCCCGCGGTTCCTTATTAGAGCCTGTGGTTCCTTATCGATAAGGAATCGCTGTTGGGTCAAAAAGTTGATGTGGCAGAAACTCAAAAACGAAGAAAACATGAAGATATTGTCTAAGCGTTGCAAGAGCAATCCAAGCGTTGACAAGTGCAAACTAAGCATTGTTGGCTCAAGAGTTGTCATGTGCAATCTAAGCATTGTCACATGCAATTTAAGAGTTGATAGAAACGTAGACAAGAAGCTTATGGAAGCTTCTATTTAGATAAACATGCAAGATATATTCTGCATAAGTTTATTTAAACAGAATATTTACTTGATTATTTGATTTTATCTCTTGTAAACCCTAATCCTTACACTATAAAAGGAACCAAGGGTCTTAGGTTTATTTATCATTCATATTCACAATGTAAACCTAAAGCGTGTGTCGACTAGACGCGGGATTCAATGTATACACGTCTAGTGGTTGTTTGTTATTAATATAATGAGCAACCCAATTGTTTTAATTCATGTTATTGTGCCTAAACACCTTGTTAATGTGTTGTGTTCTAATTCCGCTTTGATTGTATAATCATATGAACACGATGCATTCCTAGTAGCTTCAAAGATCCGGAAACCAAGGTTTCCACAATTGGTATTAGAGCCTCGTGACTCGTGATGCTAGGACCAACAAGGTGTTCGTGTATGGTGAAAAGAAGAAAAATCCGTCTAGGGTTTTTCTGGACGTTTTTGTGTGCGTAACAGTATTCAGAAGGTCATAACTTTTGATTGAACCGTTGGACCGTCACGAAATTTTTTATGTGTGATCTTCATACATATATCTAAACATCCACCGGAGGGATTGTCCAGATTAGCCCTCAATCAAAAGTTATTAAGCATCGAAGTTGGCTGTAGATATGATTTTCAGTTTTTCTGATTTGCATAGAATCATGATTTTGGGTTTCTCCAAACCCTAGATCATTCTTCTATAGAAAAGGGAGATATGTTGCTGTTCTTAAAGACTACTTGTACTAGCCTTGGTGAGTGATTTCATGGAATCACGACGAACCCTAGTACAAGGATCATTGTTCATGGTTGCTGCGATTTGACAAAAAGAATTTAGGGTTTGTTTTAAAACCTTAGAAACAAGAAAAATAACAGCAACAACATATTGTAGGAAGCAACAAGTGAGGGTTGTTGAAAACCTTGGATTCGTGAATTACAATCTTCGTATGAACACAACATATTGTGTATCTCGTCTACGTGTGTGTTCACACGACCATGTTCACATGACCATGCTATGATTCTGTTCACACAAAGCTAAATACAAAGATTCTGTTCACACGAAGCTAACATTCTTATTGGTGGACAGCAACATTAGATGGGAATTTAAGGTGCACATTGTGTTCACACGAGGCAGCCAATGAAACAAAAGCAACGTTGATGGTTAGTCATTTGACGTTGATAAAGATTTAAAGGTCATGGGATACACAGTTACTGTGTGATTATATTCAACAAATATGGAAGCTGAAAATAAAAACCTTATTTATAGGGATTTTGTTTAACTTTCTATTGAATGCAATTTTTGAAAGAAAAGACGTGTGGAAAAAGAGACGTAGGTTGTGTGAAATATTCACTACCTGATTTTTAGGAATTTGGTTTCCCAAGTTTTTAGAAAGTTACTGTTCGTCTATTTGCTGATGTCCTTGGTGCATGCATTCTACATGGGCTGATCTTTCAATGGGCCTTCATTCGTGGATTAATTGTGGGATGGATATTCTAGCTATGTTTATATGTTGCTAGCCACAAAAGTTGTCAGTATTTAAAAAGGCGCTGAAAAGAATGAAGTAAACGCTGACGTGTGTACTTTTGACGCTGACAGAATAAGTCAAACGCTGACAGCGTTGACAGTGTTGTCCGATATATGTTAATCCAAACGCTGATTGGTATTGTCCGATATCGGACAATACATCTGACCAAGATATTGGATAAAGAAGGATATTGGATAACACAAGGATTGCTGCTGTTTGAGAAAATTGGTACGTTTTGAGCACACAAAAAGGAGAAAATTACACACGAAGGTACATGGAATCTCCGTTTTATTTAGAATATCATGTTGATATTTATGGCCCGGATACTTTTAAAAGGAATTAATGATCTTAAAGCGAGCTAACAACAATTCATGAAGACTTTGATTGATATTAGAGTATGTAATCGGGATAGCCTTGTGAAAGAGTTATTCGCTAACAGCTTTTACATATGAAGATATTGGTTTATTAAGACTTGTCATGAAGAGGTGTTGGCTTAAGGGGAAGAGTTATTATGGTAAGTTTGATGATTGAAGAAGATTTTAGCGAGTTTGTGTTCTATCATATCTTAAAGTCTTGCACTTCCAGCCACTGACTTTTAAGGTAACTTGTTCGTGCTTTACATTGTTGGTGACGAAGACTTGTCATAACACTTGAAGGAGTTACATTATCGTGCTTAGTGTCTCACAAAGGATGAGAATATTGGCAAGGGATCGAGGTCTACTTATATTTAATCATCAGTATAAGTTCTTCATCACGTGGATAGTACAAGACATGGAACATAAGGTTGGGTTATTCTACTTCTACATCAAAAATATTATAGTTATTTTTCTTCAAGATCATTACATAGAGCTACATTTGGAGAATCTTCAAGATTGCATACATTGTTTACTTCCCTGTTGATGTGACAAAAAGGGGAAGATATACATGCTACACTTGAGGGGAAGCAATTTGAAGATCATGTACAACTTACAAGAGATACACATAGAGTTTTGCCAACATCAACTAGGGGAAGATTGTTGGGTCAAAAAGTTGATGTGGTAGAAACTCAAAAACGAAGAAAACATGAAGATATTGTCTAAGCGTTGTCAAGAGCAATCCAAGCGTTGACAAGTGCAAACTAAGCATTGTTGGCTCAAGAGTTGTCATGTGCAATCTAAGCATTGTCACATGCAATTTAAGAGTTGATAGAAACGTAGACAAGAAGCTTATGGAAGCTTCTATTTAGATAAACATGCAAGATATATTCTGCATAAGTTTATTTAAATAGAAGATTTACTTGTTTATTTGATTTTATCTCTTGTAAACCCTAATCCTTACACTATAAAAGGAACCAAGGGTCTTAGGTTTTATTTATCATTCATATTCACAATGTAAACCTAAAGCGTGTGTCGACTAGACGTGGGATTCAATGTATACACGTCTAGTGGTTGTTTGTTATTAATATAATGAGCAACCCAATTGTTTTAATTCATGTTATTGTGCCTAAACACCTTGTTAATGTGTTGTGTTCTAATTCCGCTTTGATTGTATAATCAAATGAACATGATGCATTCCTAGTAGCTTCAAAGATCCGGAAACCAAGGTTTCCACAATCGCCATAGGCGCTAAGGAACCGCCGGCGTAGAGTCCGCTCCCTTTTGTCTTTTAGTGGATTGGTTCGAATCTGGGGATTAAAATATCCTGAAAGGATATTCCAAACCAAGATAGAATATGCCATTTTCAAATTTAAAAATTTCAAATAATTAATTTAATCAAACATTTTCTTAAAAAGAAAGTTTAATAATAAAACTTTGTCACACTTAATAAAAAGTGAGTTATAAGAAAAGATTAAATCCTTGATCACTTAATTAGGATAATTACTTGTTTGTTCATACCTTAAGTGATAATGGTTGAAATGAAAAATACTTGAACTCAAGAATTCGTTTTTCATTGTTTTCGTAAATGCTTGTTTTTACATATTGTCGTAATCAAAACAAAGTGAGACCGAAAAATGCAAGTAACGTTTTTAGGCATCATTGCATTAACAATCTCCCCATTTTTGATTCCGACAATCCATAAACTCAATCATCTAATAAAACAAGATTTTCGAAGACGAGTTTATCATTTTTCCCCCTTTGTCGAAGCAAAAAGGTTGCAAAAGTCTTTGAAGAAGAAAAGAACCGTACTTTGCAAATGCCCCCCCTTGGTGCTTACTCCCCCTTGCTTGAGGCACCAAGGAATCGATATATGGTGACAAGCTACATAGAAGGGTTAGTAGTAGAGAAGAGACACCCAACAAGATATAGCAAAGATCACAAAAAATAAGAAACAAAAGATCCAAGATAAGTCATGTTAAAAGAAAACATGATAAAAGATACAAGGAAATAAATCATACAAAGATGTCTTGAAGATAAGCAACCAATGCTTTGATAAAAGACAAGGTAGTGGCGAAAGGAGGTGGTGGTGGCTTGGTAGAGATCTCATAGTTATAGTAAAGAGGAGGTTTGACTAAGAGACTCTTGATGTAATTCAACTCTTCATAGATGTGAGCTATAACAAGATGTTGATATTGACAACATTGACAATATGTTCCATGATGCATGACATTATCATGTGAAGGAGGTAGAACACTAAAGGCTAGTGGTGGAAGATAAGAAGTTCCACAATCAACATTCTTAGAAGGAGAAGAGATGTGATTTTGAGTGTTCTTGGGTAAATTGGGGTTGAAAGCAATTGGAGAGAACGGAGGAGAATCAAAGCTTTCATTTGGGGAATAAGACATTTTGATTTGAGAAAGAATGCAAAATGCTTAAGGTTAAATAGAGAAAGCCAAAGATAATTTGGGGGTGGTCAAAGAGTTGAAACAAAGATTCCAAAAAGTGTTGGAACAAATTTGGAGTTTCAGGAAAACCCGAAAAGTAGAGTACTGGGCGCGGTTCCTTACCTCAACCGGCGGTTCCTTATCACTAGGGAACCGCGGTATCAATAAAGAACCGCCCACAGTGGGTTGAGTTTGGTGATGAGGGAGGATTTTCCGATTCAGAAAATCCTATTTTTCTAGTCTAACTAATCATGAGGATATGCTAAGAAGCAAATATAGACAAAGAAAACACACAAGAGCTCACCAAACATGGTTTTAACCAAAATACATAGATTTTTAATAAAATCAATGTAAGAGGGGTGTAGAACTAGACACAAGGTCATGACACAATGATCCTCCATAGTTCTCTTTTGTTCTTGTTATATTTGAGAGACCCATACATATAAGTTATGTAAGCTCATTATGAATAGCAAGTAGCTATGAAAAACGTTTTTTAGATTGAATTAACAATGCAAAAACATTTCTCGACCGTTTTCGAAAGAACTTTGAGAATTTTGAAAAAGGGAAGAGAAGTTTTCCAGAAAGAGTTTATTATACTTAAAATCTCAAAGAAAGAAAAGACTCAAAAGATAAAAGATAATTGATAAAATAGAATGCATAATTAAGGAATATGTTCCATTAAACCTAGACCTAGACGCAAGTAATTAAAAGGTTCCCTCTTAAGTGGCTTAGTGAAGATATCGGCTAAGTTTTCTACCGAGGTTACCTTCTCTATCAAAATGTTCCCCTTTTGAACATTCTCCCTAAGAAAGTGGTGGCGAATCTCTATGTGCTTAGTTCGCGAATGCTGCACGGGATTCTTGCGAAGGTCTATTGCACCCTTGTTGTCGCACATGATGGGAACATCATCAAGAGAAATCTCGTAATCAACAAGCGCTTGCTTCATCCATAGAGCTTGTTGACAAGCTTTACTGGAACTCACATACTCGACTTCCGTGGTGGATATAGCAAGAGCGGTTTGTTTCTTGGAGAACCAAGAAGTTAAACAGCAACCCATGAAGGTACAAACTACACTAGTGCTTTTCCGGTCCACATAGTCTCTCGTATGATCCGAGTCCGCGTAGACAATGGTTTCTACGCCGGTCCCTTTAGGATACCATAATCCTAAATGTATAGTGCCCTTAATGTATCGGAAGATATGCTTAACCGCTTCAAGATGAGAGGTTTTGGGAGCCTTTTTGAAGCGAGCACAAAGGCAAACACTAAACATGATATCCGGTCGACTTGCCGTTAGGTACAACAGAATACCAATCATACCTCTATATTTGGTGTTGTCTACCGACTCACAATCATCATCTACGGTGAGTTTAGTATCCGAGGCCATAGGGGTCTTCATTGGTCTAGAGTCTTCTAATCCAAATATCTTTAGCATTTCTTTAACATACTTGGATTGATTAAAGAAAATACCATCGTCCATTTGTTTAATTTGGAGTCCTAAAAAGAAGTTAAGTTCTCCCATCACACTCATTTCAAACTCGTCATGCATGATTTTGGCAAAGTCATCACACAATGATTGACAAGTTGAACCAAATATAATGTCATCAACATATATTTGTACGATAATGAGGTGAGAACCTTTCTTCTTTGTAAAGAGTGTATTGTCTACCATCCCCATGGTATACTCATGTTTTACAAGAAACGCTTTAAGTCTATCATACCAAGCTTTGGGTGCTTGTTTGAGACCATAAAGAGCTTTCTTAAGCTTGTAAACATGATCCGGTTTCTCAAAACCAATGAATCCGGGAGGTTGAGCCACATATACCTCTTCATTGATCAAACCGTTAAGAAATGCACTCTTTAAATCCATTTGTTGAAGCTTAAAGTCTAAAGCACAAGCGTAAGCTAAGAGGATTCTAATGGATTCTAATCTAGCTACAGGTGCGTATGTCTCGTCATAATCAATACCTTCTTGTTGATTATAGCCTTGAGCTACAAGTCTAGCCTTGTTAGGAGACACAACACCATTCTCATCTAACTTATTCCTATATATCCATTTGGTTCCTATGATGTTCAAACTTCTAGGTGGAGGAACAAGTTCCCAAACGTCATTAGCAATGAATTGATTCAATTCTTCTTGCATAGCGATGACCCAACTCTTATCCATTAAAGCTTCTTTAAAATTCTTTGGTTTAATCAAGGAGACGAAACAAAAGAAGTTACTTTGATTTTGGATTTGAGATCTTAGTGTCCTTTGATTTAATTCGCCTATGACATTGTCGAGAGCATGATCCTTAGACTCCTTAATGTTTACTCCCTTTTCAACACTAAGGTCTTCAACTCCTATGTTTCTAACATCTTTGGCATTAACTAAGTCTATTTCATCTAAGTCATCATCTACCAAAGGTGGTGTCTTAGATGAAGGCAGGGTTTCATCAAATTTCACGTTAAGTGATTCTTCAGTTACACCCGAGGTTCGATTGAGGACTATGTAGGCTTTGCTAGATTGAGAATAACCTAAAAAGATACCTTCGTAAGACTTTGGGTCAAACTTAGTAAGGCAATCTTTGGTGTTGAGAATGAAGCACTTGCTTCGAAACACCCTAAAGTATTCTAATGAGGGCTTCTTAACTTTAAGAATCTCATAGGGGGTCATTCCTAGAAAAGGTCGAATAAGAATTCGGTTGAGAATGTAAGTCGACGTGTCCACGGCATTGCACCAAAATTTTTGAGGCAAAGATTGCTCATTTAACATCGTCCTACTCATCTCTTGGATGGTCCTATTCTTCCTTTCAACTACCCCATTTGATTGTGGAGTGCGAGGAGCCGAGAAGTTATGGGTAATACCATGAGCTTCACAAAAGGCACCAAATTGAACTTCATTATAAAATTCCCTACCATGATCCGTCCTAATAGAGACAATTGAACATCCTTGTTGATTTTGAATTCTTTGACTAAAGGTTTCGAAGTGATCGAAGGCTTCATTCTTAGACGCCAAAAATCTAATCCAAGTGAATCTAGAGTATTCGTCAACTATAACTAGGGTATAAAGGTTACCTCCATAACTCCGTATGGCGGAAGGTCCAAAGAGATCCATATGTAGGAGCTCTAAGCACCGAGAGGTCGAAACCAAATTCTTGGCTTTGTGACTTGAGTGAACTTGCTTCCTAATTTTGCAAGCATTACAAAAGTGACTATCAAACTTCGTCTTGGGGAGATGTCTTACCAACTCCTTAGAGACTAAAGATTGAATTAAACGCATATTAGCGTGACCTAATCTCCTATGCTAAAGAGTAGAACTATCATCTAAAGTCGCTAGACATAAGTTGTCCTTTAACTTCCTATTAACCTTCATGACATAAAGTCCATGCTTTCTAACACCTTTTCCAATGACTTTTCCATCTTTTACGATTTCACTGTCATATTCTGAAAAGATGACCTTACACTTATTGTCACAAATTTGACCTATACTAAGAAGGTTAAAACTTAAGTTATCTACGTGCTCTACGTTTTCTATAGTCATAGAGTCAAGAGAGACCGTACCTTTGCTAATGATATTACCACGTCGATTACTTGCGAATGTAACGTTACCTCCATCATATGCTTTGTAGTGTGAGAACAAACTTCGATTACCCGTCATATGTTTAGAACAACCACTATCCTTAATCTACTCATCGGGCTCTAGATTGATTCCCAAGTATATCTAGGTAACAACACACAAGATCAAACATTTGGTCCCCAATATCTCATGGGTCCAAAATTGTTAGTTCCAAACATCCCTTGCATTTGGTTAGGATGCATGAATGAAGGGGACATTCCCCATGGGGAAAAGTATTTGTTGCCCCATGTTATTAGATGATTAAAGATAGGAAATTGATGAAAAGAATGAAGATTTTAGAGAGAGAAAGTAGTGAGAGAAAGTAGAGAGAAGGAGGTGACAAACTTGGTGAAATTAGATTAAGAAATGAGAAACTTCCACCCTCCTAACATGCTAGGAGGGTGCTTATATAGTCCACCCACATGCGGGCTCTCTAATGGACTATATATGTTTTGGGCCGGGCTTGAATAAATGCTTAGTACCGTCAAAGAGGCCTTTTAAGCTAACCATCAAGCCCGTAATGTCACGACTATTTTAACTAACTATTACAACGTTCTAATAAATATTACAATTAAAATCTATGGCCGAACATTCTTGTTTGACTCAATATTTTGAGACTAACAATCTCCCCCAATGTGAGGTCATTCCTCTTCGATATTTGGAGATTATGAATTCCGTCATAAATGAGTCTTGAACGTGTGATAGTCGTCTTGTTCCTTCATCTTGTGATCTTTGATCCTTTGTCGTTGTCTTTCAACTTTGTCTTTAAACTTGAGATCTTCAGATTATCCTTGACTTGTCTTTGCCATCTTGCGATCTTGTGTCTTCATCCACATGCTCATACTTCGCACCATCTTGAAAGCTTGCTAACAATCTCTTTAGAAGAGAGGTCATTCCTCTACATAAATTGATAAGGAAGATTTTGATCATCAGAGTTACGGAAGTCTTTAGCTTTCTTGATTGTTGAATATGTCTTTGGGCATTAGTGTGTGGTTTTGAATCTTTGACTTTGCTGCGAACACCGTAACGTCACCTTCTTGAGACAAAACATAGACACAGACTGAATGGCATTGATATTCGTCCTAAATCGGTAGCGTTTTACTTCCGGTCGGTGAAGACCGTTACACGATATTAAATATCGTACATGTGATTAGGTAGATTCAATTAAGAACCTCCTTGACAAGGTTTCGCGTCTGTACTAGCCGTTCTCTTTACTCGACCGTCTCAAAGCAAGACTGCGAACATAAAGAGTGAATCAATTGGATAAATATCCGCTTGATTAAAGTCGTCAATTCAAATTCCTGGAACAAGTTTGATTCATAAATAATCTTACCATTGTTCTTTCTAGTTGACACAAGCTTGATTCATAAAGAATCTCGCAAATTACCTACCGTAGCGCTGTTTGATGTTGACGCTAGAAGGATTTCCATTCGTCATTGTGAATATTAATGAATATCACTCTGAATGTTCTGGCAAGACCTTAAAGATATTGCATAGAAACCTGAAACGAGTTTGAATCAATAAAGAAACAAACCACTGTTGCTTTTCAGTTTACACATGTTCAATTCATAAAGAATCTTACACATGACCTACCGTAGTGCTGTTAGATGTTAACACTGGAAGGATTTCCACTCATCATTGTGAATACTGAATAGTATCACTCTGAGTGTTCTAGCAATATCGCAAGGATATAGCGTAGGACTCTCTTGATCTTCATCCGTGTGTCCTAACGAGATTTGATTGATCTCTTGGCTCTAGACTCTATTTGTTCACTTTAGTGATCGGAGGCTGGAGCAGATGCCACATATAAACTATCTCAGAGTGAGAAAGTCAATAGAAGTCGTCTTGATCTCCGTGACAATAAAACAAACTTCTTTTGAGAGAAGCCTGAGTCAGCTGGGGAGGGGTTGTGCATTACATCACTGGGTCCATGATGTGTTGTCTTCATGATGTGTTGACCCGGTTTCTGCCTAAGTTGTATGGAGGGCTAATTTCTTTATACCCTTTATCCTTACATTTCTTTTTCATTCTTCAACCCCTTCAATGCTTACCAAGACATCATTACTAACACCTTGTTGTGATTGTTCCAGTGCTAGCTTCAGTACTTAGTCTGCATTCAGCTACGTTCATATTCTACTCCATCTTTCCTAAGGACTTCTAATAATCTATTGGTTTGTCCCTCGGAAGATCCCTCCGGTTCTGGTTAGATCATAGGACTTAAACCTAACCACCCTTTTGACACCAATAACGTCGTGAATTAAAGATGTTGTGGGTATTTGATCGTAACCATGAGTGCTTGAGTCTTTAGATCACATTTTAATCACATTTCTCCCCTATATCTAATATATAAAATCGTTTGATATTAGAGATACCAAATTTGATTAAAATATATATTGAAAAATAGTCTTGAAAATCTTTCGGGAGAAAATTTGTCAAACTTAGCATGAATTTAGAATGCTCCCCCTCAAAAATTGATCCAATTGAATTGCCATTTTGAGGATGTGATCCACATTTCACTTTTTGAGGATAGGAGTTGTTGAACACACAATTTTTGAAAGATTTTGAATATCATTGAAAAATTCTTGAAAAAATTGTGTTCAACGCTTTTTGAAAAACTCTATTTCTTTTTGGCGAAAAAGTTTTTCTAAAGCATAAACTTGAGTTCATAGACTTTGAATGTCTTGACAAATCCACTCAAGTGTAAGAATATTTCTCTTCTTTTGCTAAGGGTAAGGGCACTAAAGCGTACACTCCCCCGTGAATATAGATCCGGGTTGGAATCTGAAAGTGATTACAAGCCATTGTGTTGAGCTCAAAACGTTGAATGCTTTGTGACAAGCTCAACCCAAGATAGATTGCTTTACCCGTTGTTGGAAAATTTGTCCAAAATAGACATTTTCCTTTATAAAAGATAGAAATGACATGTTTTGAAAAATATTTACAACTTTCATTCGAGCTTCATGTACACACCCGTGCTATTATTGAGCGACATTTCTAGGCATGTCCATATTATCGATACTGAAAGATATGTCGAGAAGAATATTTTTGAGTTTTCAAAGATTTTTTAATTTTGTATTTTGCTTTTTCATTAATATTTACAAGTAGATGTTTGATAGATGAATCAAGCAGGCTTCTTTGCCAGAATCTCCAGTTCTGTTGGGGTCAAACATCTCATACCAATTTGCCTAACTAGATACACAAACCTCTCTTTCGAAAGAGCTTTTGTAAACAAGTCAGCTAATTGGTAATCAGTTCCAACAAAGTAAAGTTCAACGATACCCCTTTCAACTTGTTCCTTAATGAAGTGATATCTGACATCAATGTGCTTCGTGCGAGAATGCTGTACCGGATTGCAGGAGATGGCTATGGTGTACTTTGAGTCACAGTACATAGGTACTTTATCAAAGTGGAAGCCATAATCCGTGAGTTGTGTTCGCATCCAAAGAACTTGAACACAACACGCAGATAGAGACACATACTCCGCTTCAGCTGATGACAGTGACGTGTAATCCTGCTTCTTGGAAGACCATCCCACAAGCTTATCTTGACCTAGAAATTGTGCACCACCAGAAGTACTTTTGCGTGTATCAAGACACCCTGCATGATCAGAATCTGAATAGGCCGTTAGAAAGAAACCAGTTTCCCTCGGATACCAGAGTCCCATGTGAATGGTATTCTTAAGGTACCGAAAGATCCGTTTAACCTCCTTGAGGTGCTTTTCAGTGGGTCGTGCTTGATATAGTGCAAAATAACACGTAGCATGTGATATATCTGGTCGGCTTGCTGTTAAGTACATGAGGGAGCCGATCATGGAACGATATCTCGTTTGATCTATGGCATCTCCCTCCAAATCAGCATCTAGGGATGTGGTTGATAATGGTGTTCCAACGGGGTCACATGAGGTCATACCATGCTTTTGATTATCTCTTGAAAATACTTAGCTTGGTTGATAAAGATACCACTTGGGGATTGGTGAACTTGAATTCCTAGAAAGAATTTTAATTCGCCCATCATTGACATTTCAAATTTGCTGTGCATTACTTTTTCAAACCATTTTGAAAGTTTTGGGTTTGTAGACCCGAAAATAATGTCATCAACAAAAATCTGCACAAGCAAAATGTCCTCCCCATATTTATAAGTGAACAAAGTTAGATCAATGGAACCTTTTGAGAAACCTTTGGAGACCAGAAATTTCGAGAGCTCGTCGTACCACGCCCTTGGAGCTTGCTTGAGTCCATAAAGTTCTTTGTGGAGACGATACACCTTGTCAGGATAATGAGGATTGACAAATCCTTCCGGCTGTGTAACATAGACTTCTTCCTTCAAAGGACCGTTAAGAAACGCCGTCTTTATGTCCATTTGATAAACAATGAATCCCTTATGTGCAGCATAAGCAAGCAAAATCCTGACCGCTTCCAAACGAGCTACCGGTGTAAATGATTCTTCAAAATCAATACCCTCTTTCTGGCCATACCCTTTAGCCACTAGCCTAGATTTATTCTTGATGATCGTGTTTTATTCATCCATCATGTTTTTCCAGATCCATCGAAGATTTAATGGTATTACATCGTATGGTCTGTCAATAAGTTCCCAGACTTTAAGTCTTTTAAATTGTTGAAGTTCATCCGTCATCGATTCAATCCAAGCATGATCAGCCAATGCTTCTTTGAAATTTGTTGGTTCAGCTGTATTCACGGCGAGTGCGAACATACAAACATCACCATTGGTTTCAAGTTGTCGTCTTGTACGAACGGGCTGTGAAGGGTTTCCAATTACTTGAACCAAAGTATGATCTCGGGTCCAATGATGTGGTGAAGGATGTCGTTGGTAGAACGTATGCATATTTGACGGATCAACATCACGAGTATAAGAATCTCCAGTTTCGTGTACCGGTGTACCGAATGGGTTGATAAATTCGTCTTCGTCAGATAATGCATTGTCTGCTTGATTTGTGTTCTCTAGAGCAATGACAGTACGTGAGGATGTTGTAGGAGCGATTGTTGATGTGATATTCTGAGGAGGTAAATCTGCAGCAACCCGTGTTGAAGTAGATGAAGTTGTATCCTTTTGTTGACGATGATCGATATCAACATTCTTATCATGAGTGACAGCGGAAGACTTCGATACAACTTGTTTCTCCCCCGTGAAATATTCATCATACATTGGTCCATATAACAATTCCAACTCTTCAATTGTCGTGTTTACTGTCATATCTGCTCTTGGAACATTTCCCTGAACCAGCTTTGAACTTGACGGTTCATTGCTGTGGCCTTGAGTTCTGAGTTCCGTGCAATTGTGAACGGAAGTCGTTTATCGTTGTGGATCGGGACTTAAACTATTTTTTTCAAGTGACATTTCTTGTAATTCATCAAATCAGAAGTGAATAGTCTCGACTATCAATTTTGTTCTCTTGTTGTACACTCTATATCCCTTAGACTGAGTTGCATATCCCACTAGAATACATGCATCACCTTTCTCTTTCATCTTGTCCAGATTTTCACCATCTCGTATAATGTAACAAGTACATCAAAAAACATGAAGGTGTTTGAGTGAAGGTTTTCGATCATGAATTATGTGATATGGTATCTTTTCGTGTCTTGGGATAATTAAGGATCATTTTTGTGTGTAGCATGCGGTTGACACGGCTTCGACCCAAAAGTATAGTGGAAGTATTGAAGCGGATGATAATGTTCGAGCAGCCTCAACCAAAGTACGGTTTCGTCTTTCAACAACGCCGTTTTGTTCGGGTGTTCGAGCAATAGATGTTTCATGTTCAATTCCTTCAGCTTCAAAATAGTTTCTCAGAGTTGAATTCAAAAATTCTGTGCCTCTTTCAGTACGAATAACTTTTACTTGAGCTTGAAGACTACGTTGTATTAGTTTAAGGAAGCTGATGAGAACTTCGGGTGTTTCATCCTTGGACCTCAAGAAGTGAGTCCATGTGTACCTTGAGTAATCATCGACAATTACCATAACATATTTCTTTCCATTGATACTATGAACACGCATGTGACCACACAAATCTATATGAAGAAGATCTAACCGTCCTTTAGAGCTTGGTGTATTCTATGTCTTAAAGCTACTTCGTTTAGCTTTACAAAGCTCACAAGAAGAACAAAGATGATCTTTGATGAATTTCAAGCTTGGAAGGCCTCTCACAATATCTTTCTTGGAAAGCAAGTTGATGGTATCAAAGTTGAGATGAGATAGACGTTGATGCCATAACCATGCCTGAGTCGTAGAAGCTTTATCCATGAAGCAAATTGGAGTTGATGAAGTTGTGTCTTGTAGTGAAATTGTGTAAAGATCAGTACCCGTGTACCGCTAAGTAAGTCATTCCCATCATACTCACGAACAAAACATGTCTTCTTTCTGAAAGCAACTTCCAAATCCGCATCACAGAATTGACCAACCGAGAAAAGATTGTGATTGAGCCCTTCGACGTAGTATACCCTTTTTATCATGATATTCCCTAGAACCAAATCTCCATATCCTAGGATCGGTGAAAATTGATCATTTCCGAATCAGACCGTACCCAGGAACTTCTCCACGAAGTTAATTAGAAGCTTGAGATTCCCGGTCACGTGCTTCGTGCATCCGGAGTCCATTATGAAGAGAATTATTTGTATCACCTACAGAAGAGTTAGAACATGATGGAGCATTTGCTAAAGTGCATATCCCAGTAGTTGTGATTTTAGAATCATTAGTGTCCTTAGCAACATGTAAAGGCATACTAACACTCGTTGTCACATTTTCTGTCCTAACTTTAGGCATCCATTTATATCCCGAAGGACAATGATTAACAAACCACCATTTCCAAGATTTTCTAGCAGACTTATATAATTCCGTAGTTCTGCTTCTAGGGTTCTTAATGGTGGAGTCTAATGCAATACTTTGCTTAGTGGGGGTTGCACCAGAATGGTTCACTTTGCGTTTGGGTTTACTAGCACTAATAGGCATCACAACTTGCTTCTTAGTTCTAGTATCTACGCCTTTGAAATTATTCATAGCACACATCAAATGATTAGCATTAGCACACTTTCCACATTTGGCACAAACAAATTTCACATTCATAGCATTCAAATTATTCAAGACATTCAAATCTTCATTACACGCGATTAGAAACTTTTTATTCTTAAAAACATTCAAATTCCTAGGGTGTTCTTCTACTTCCTTCATCTTCCCTTGACTCTTGTGTTTCCAGACTTTATCATTCACTTGAGTGCTCTTAAGCTGAGGCTGGCTAAGACTAGCAGTGGAGACTACTCCAGTAGTAGAAGACACATGAATATTAGTGTTTCTAGAAGTCTGAGGCGAGTGACTAACTTTGTTTGTGGGTTTAGTGGTCATTCTATACATCCCTGGTTTAATCACATTATTGTGCTTAACGCTTGGTGCTATAGTATTCCTTATGGGTTGAGTATGTGGTAACCTTTCCTTTCCATCTATCTTGGGGGCAAACACAGGTTTTGCACACGAAGAATTTAAGAAAGCAGATGGTTTTCCCAAGATAGAGGATCTATTAACTTTAGAGGCATTGGGTTGTCTAACAACAGGTTTCTTAACGCTAGGTTCCACAACTTTCCCACCCATCTTAGCAACGACTTTCTTCAACTCTGCTATTGCGATGTCTTTTTCTTGTAACTGAGCTTTCAAATCCGAAATATCAAGACTTTTTTCGTTTAGTAATCGACATGACTCAGATAATTTTACTTCCAAAGGTGTATCATTTGAAAAACTGCCAACTTTCTTTTGCAAAGCAAGTTCAAGTGAGTGTCAATGTTTTTGAAGATAATCATATCTATGTTGATGTAACGAAAACTCTTTTTGGTCAACTTTATTCGAAAGCTCAGTTTCAAGACGTTCACATTCTTTAACTTGATCAAGATATTTGCATGCAACATCAGAATATTCATCAATATTAGCACAAGATGTAACATAAGCACACATAATATCTTTTGAGAGACATTCATGTAAGAGTAGATCATAAGCTGTAGAAAACTCGTCTCTTTCAGGTTGATGGTCGTTCACTTCTTGTTCAGGAGATTCCACATATTTCAAATCATCGAACATTTCTTGCTTAATCCATGTTTCAAATTCCAGAATATGTTTTTGCGTTATTTCCGCAAGCAGAATCAAAATACTTTTCACAAGCATAGTTATATCGTGAGGAATTTCTTTGTCTCCTTTCGAAAGTTCACGTTTTTTCCAGTCATCATCAACAACCTTTTTGAAATTTTCAATGTTACTCTTGAGAATACTAAGTGCTTGCTTACTCTTGCTTACAGAAGCTTTAAATGGCGAGTATTCATTAAATTTTGAAACATTAGTTTTCTTAGTGGCAAAAGCTTGTCTCCATTTAATTCTTATTTGTTCACATTCAAAAAATATTTGCTCACGAGTTTTCTGTGTTTGTGGTTTGAAAAGACCATAAAGACTGTTTTCATAAGCATAATTATATGGTTTAACAAATTCTTTATTAACTTTTGGTCTACTCTCTTCTTCCAAATCGTTTGTCTCTTCACTATCGAGCCTAACAACAAGACAATCAAGATCGGTCCTGTTGTTCCCAAACTTAGATCGATTAGCTTTGTGTATACGAGATTAGATCAAGTAATACACGTAGAGAAACCTTTGTATATGCTTATGAATCTAAGTGTTATGCGGAATTTAACACTTAAACAAGAACACACAACGATATAAACAAACTTTCACTTTGATTATCAATATCAAACTTGCTTACAATGAAAGATGTTTACGAATGAAAACTTATATGAAAAACTATATTAAACATTAACCTAAAGGCCTTCTTTTATAGACATAAGAAGCCTTGTACAATAATCTACGTATCAACTATTCTAGGTAAAGATAAATATAGAAAATACATTATTGTTCTTATCTTTACTAGAAGTAATCTAGAATATAATACACGCGTAGAATATATCTTCCATCAGTGCTTGTCTTCAATGTGTCAACGCTTGACTTTGTCTTGTCAACGCTTGAACTGTCAGCGCTTGTTTTGTTCTTGTCAACGCTTGTTTTGTTCTTGTCAGCGCTCAAGTGATCTGGCCTTAATTTATTCCCAGCAATCCTCCCCTAAACTTGATATCCACTCTTATGATCAAGTTTCTGAATAAGCATTAAGGACTAGGAGGAATCTTACAAACCTTCTCATATTGATAGTGAATAAATCTGATCAAATCTTTTGCCACATCACTTGAATAATCTATTTCCAGCTGAGTGTCCTTCATCTTCTCCAAAATAGCCTTGGATACGAAATACTGAGCATCCACAAGTAGATACTCAGCAAACTTTGTAGAACTCAAATGGTATACACCAGCAGCTGAATATAACCTCCATTGAAGACCACTGAGGTCATCTTCAAGATCCTTCCATATTGCAGGATCCTCATCTTTTGGTCCACACATTCTTTTGAATGTGGTCCAAAGTTTTATTCCATTAGCTGAAGTTGGTGCTTCAGCCTCATACTTGGTCTCCAGCAACCTCCAAAGGTCCACCAAGTCTTCTCTATCACAACTTGCAAACAAAGATATGAGAGTGGTAAAAGTGTGTACCTCCTTGCCAAATCTGCCAATCTTCCAAAACCCACATTCATCTTCTTCATAGCTCACAATTGGGTTCCTGGAATCTAATGGTAACACTTGCACCATATCTGAAGCTTCTAATGGGGAGAGCTTGAGGCTCTTTCTTATAACTGCTTCACTTGGATATAGTGGATCCATATCTTTTGGAAACTCAAATGAAATTCCCTTCTTCACTGGCCTGGGAACAATCATAGCTTTCTTGAGTTCCATTTCTTCTGCAAGTTCCTCCTTTCTTTCATCTGAAAGAAGTCTGAGAGTGTTTGCTTCCTGCACTCTCACCCAAATGGGATAAGCCCTGTTTTCCAACTCATCAAATGTCAAAGCCTTCAACTTCTGATATGTCCATCCAACTCCATGACATCTGAGCAGCATAAAGTATAGCTCCCTTCTATCCCTTTTCAACTCTGAGAGAATATTGCTTGCCTTGTGTTTCAAAATTACCTGGAAATCCTTCTAAACTCTAAGAAGAAGCTCCAAACCCCATATTTGATCTGAAATGGTCAAGTCTGGATTATCCATGCATCTTTCTTCCCAAGCATTGTACATTTGAACCACCTCTGGCATGTCAAAGTCAACCTGCAATTTCAACTCTCTCAGCTTTTCTTTGGCCAACTCATCCCCATACTCAAGCCTTTCAGGTTCTATAATAATCACACTTGAGTCTGAGCTAGCTCCATCACTTCCTTCTTCAGAAGTCACAACAAATGGTGACTTTTCCTTTTCATCCTGTTCCATGATTTGTGCAGCCAATCTTTTATCAAATTCAACTTGAGCTGCATCCTTTGGAACAATCTCTTCTACCATTTTACCCTTACCCTTATCTAATGGTGCAATGGTTGGTAAGGTAGATGGTAATACCTGAGTAGAAACCTCCTTGATGATAGATGATGACTGGGATACATCACCTTCATGTGCAGGTTTGTCAACGCCCAAATTTGTCCTATCAGCGCCCAAAATACTTCTATCAGCGTCCAAATTTTCCTTGTCAACGCTCAAATATCTTCCCTCAGCGCCTTGTGTAACCTCTCTCAACATAGCTGTAAATGATAAATTTAAGTTTGTGGGAGAGACTAAGGACGTATCAAAACCTGTTTGTTTCTTCAAAGTTGTAAGGGCCTCAGCAACATCCATTGATTGACCATCATGGCTGCCCTTATCACTCAGATTTATTGGATCTTCCTCCCCTTTGGAAGATTCCTCCATACCCCTCCTAGCACGATCACTTTCCAAAACAACAATCCTCTCCCTCAATTGCTTGAGTTCAAGGCCTTGAGAGCTGACAATTTGTACTAAGTCTGCATTTTGCTTTTGCAAGCTTATGTAGACTGCCGTCAATTCCATAAGAGTCATTGGTTCCAGGCCGCCCTCTTCTAAAATGGGGATTTGACCTCCCAAGTCAGATTCATTGGGCACGGATGAGGACTTAATGATGGTGGGACTGCCTTGGCCAGCATCTAAGCCAGAACCAATAGTCCCAGCCTCATCCAGGTCACCAGCCACACTTGTGGTGGTGGTTCTCTCTGCTACATGGCTAGGACCACCAGAGGAGAACACTCCAGTAGTCCTTTGGCATTTCATCAACCTATATTCAGGGGGTGTGGAAGATGGTGTGGAAGAATGGGTGGATGTGGGTTGGTTAAGGGGTGTTTGGGATTGTAAAGGTTGTGTGTCAGTGTTGGAAATAGGCACATCAACGCCAACATTTGATGTGTCAGCGTCGAAGGGTTCTTGATCAAGTTGCATGTGTTCAGGTGAAGGTAAAGGTTCAGGGATGGGTTCAAGTTGTGGTTGAGGGTCAATTTATGTTTGGGGGTCTTGTTGGGGTTGTGCTGCTGCAATAACAGCAAGCATAGCTTGGGTTAAAGGTAGGTCTCTATGGGGTGGTGAGTTCATCTTCATAAAAATAGCTTTCTTTTGCTCAGGGATTTTATAAAAATCATTGTGATCCCTTGAGCAGTAACCTTGAACATCAAAAACCATTTGCAGAAAACGGGGATAAGCTAAAGTCATTTTGTTCCCCTTGTTTTTACACATCCCCTCAAAAATCATTTTAGAATAATTAAATTTTTGCCCTGTTGTAATGCACACAATAGAGCTTGCAATGGATCTATTGATCTCATTGTGTGCAGTGCATTTGGGACTCAAACATTGAAGGAGGACATGTATGAGGTACTTCCAGGCTGGGGGAAATTCCTGCTTATGATACTTGTTGAGAGTACCTTCATCAGGAAAAGGATATCCCAAAGCCCTAAGCCCTTGTTCTATTTCATTTATGGGAAGGGTGGCTATACCATCAGCATCATCAAGATGCAAGGCTTGGCGTACCAAAGCCTCAGTAACCACCCAAGGTCTCCCATGAACAATAGAAGTCAATGTGGTCACTCCATTAACTGTTGAGGAACTAACAGTGTTCCAAAACTGCTTAATGTGTGTGACTGGAATGAGTGGTGCATGAGAAAGAGCATACCTTAATGGGGATGCGTTCAAATACGCCACCATTTGTGTGTATTGAGGAAACAGAGTATCATCAGCTTCAAGATATGCAATCATGTTGTGTTGAGATCTGAACCCCAATTCCAATTCTGATGGTCTAAACTTTGGTGCCATTGATGAAAGCTGTTGATTTTAAGTGAAGAAGATGAAGTTGATAAGATAAAATTGTTAGTTGATAAGAATTATAGATACCCTGTTTAAAATAGGAGCCAAATTTATAGGAGAAGAAGATGCATGTGATAGGCCCAAAAATAGGCAAGTATTTTCAAAAATCAATCATGAAAATATTGAAAAAGTTATAAGTTATCTCATGCATTAAATGAAAGTAACAACTCCTAAAATTACGCCCAAAAATTTGTCAAAAAGTAACAACTGGGTAGGTCCCATTGAGTGTCAACGGTCAAAAATAACCTATCAACGCCCAACGGCTATAATCTTGTCAACGTTTGCCTATAGCCATGTCAGCGTCCAATTTGGTCACAACAACGCTTGGAAAATTCTTGTTAGCGTCCAAAAATAAAAGTGTTTTAAAAATAAAAAATGACCTTAACAAGTAATTTATCCTAGAGAAGATAACCAAAAGCTGATAATTATTATAGGGCGGCAAGCACTGTCCAGTTATGCACACTTGCATAAGCAAGATAGACATAACAGTCCTCTAGTGTCCCTTGCTAACCAAAACTCTTAACAACCAAGTTATCTCATAAAATTCCTTGTTACTCCAAGGTAAATCCCATATCAAAATCATTCCCAAGTCTCCCAACAGACCACAACCAATTCCAGGCCAAAAATGTCTTGGCAGCATGCATAGTATATCAACTTTGCATGCTACAGTGCCTCATGATTTAGTAAAACTAACTCATACTCACCTGTGGACACAATCTAGAATTGTGATAAGAGTATCATATGGATACCCAAACATCCTAAAGGTTCCTAAAACCTCCCCTTAAACTATAATAAAAAAGTTTGCTAAAATCATGCATGAACATAAAAATTTATGTCAAGATAGGAATGAAACATTCCAACCATCATCCATAAATAAAAACTTGTCCAAATGCTTCTCTATTGATCCATAAGCAACTCTGTATCCAATGGTATACTGCTAACACCATCTGCACATTTAGATTGAAAACCACAAAACTAACATTGTTGCTGACAACGCCCCGATAACACATGACAGCGTTGAGGAAAGCTTTGTCAGCGTTAGACAATTATATTGCTGACAACGTTACAAAAACACTTATCAGCGTTCAAGCAACCTTTGTCAGTGTTAGAAAAATATAGTGGAAATCTAAATCATCAAGAAGACCAATAATAATGCATCATCCTGTACATACTTTTACAAAAAGACTCCAAAACACATATTATGTGAGATTGACCATTCCAATACTTGTTACCAAGTATTGAAATCTCCCAGCATCAAAAGGTTTAGTTAATAAATCTGACACATTTTCCTCAGTGTCAACCCTATTTGGTTGTATTAAACCTTTCTCAAAGCAATCTCTTATAAAATGGTGTCTAATTTCTATGTGTTTAGTTTTAGAATGATGTACAGGATTCTTAATGATGCATAAAGTACTATTATTGTCAACAAATATCTTAGTATGCATGAAATTGTACCCATAGTCCAACAGCTGGTTCTGAATCCACAACACTTGGTCACAACAAGCAGCTGCAGCCACATATTCAGCTTCAGTTGTAGAATTAGCCACCACTGTTTGTTTCTTGCATTGCCAAGAGATCAACCTGCTCCCAAGAAACTGACATCCACCAGTTGCGGATTTCCTGTCAAATTTATCACCTCCATAATCACTATCTGAATATGCAATCAGCTCCAATGGTGAATCATTTGGGTACCACAAACCAAGACCAGGATAGCATCTTAGGTACCTAAAGATCCTCTTCACAGCATAAAGGTGACATTCTTTGGGAGTCACTTGATGGCGTGCACAAGCACACACAGCAAACATGATATCAGGTCTGGAGGCAGTAAGATACATCAAGGATCCAATCATGGATCTATAGTGCCTGTCATCAACATCTTTCCCATCTCCAATCTTTCCCCAAGGGTGTTCTCTATCCATAGGAGTAGTAGCCCTCTTTTCATGTGGAGAAAAGCCAAACTTCTTCAAGATCTCAGCAACATATTTATCCTGGGAGATGAAGATACTATCTTCTTTCTGCTGAACTTGTAAACCAAGAAAGAAGTTCATCTCCCCCATAGCACTCATCTTGAATTTGTCTGTCATAAGCTTGGAGAAATCCTCACTCATCTTTGGATCAGTAGACCCAAAAATGATATCATCAACATAGACCTGCACAAGCAACACATCCTTGCCTTTCTTCTTTGTAAACAGTGTCTGATCTATGGTGCCCCTCTTGAATCCATTGTCCACCAAGTATGTAGACAAAGTACCATACCATGCTCTTGGGGCTTGATGAAGGCCATACATAGCCTTTTTGACTCTATACACTTTATCTGGATGCTCTGGATCTTCAAAACCAGGAGGCTGCATTACATATACTTCCTCAACAATAGTTCCATAGAGGAAAGCACTCTTGACATCCATTTGATAGACAGTGAAGCCCATGCAGGATGCATAGGCTAGAAAAATCCTTATAGCTTCAATCCTTGCAACTGGTGCAAAGACTTCCTTATAGTATATACCCTCCTCTTGTGTATAACCTTGAGCCACTAACCTTGCCCTATTTCTGACCACAATGCCTCTTTCATCTCTTTTGTTCCTGAGAACCCATCTTGTCCCTATAGGTCTGACATATCTAGGACAATCAACCAGCTCCCAAACATCCTGAATTGCAAATTGGTGAAGCTCATCCTGCATTGCTTCCACCCAACTTGGTTCTTTGAGAGCATCAAATATTTTCTTGGGTTCCTCTTGTGACAGAAAACAGGCAAACAAACATGCTTGCACAAGAGGGGTATCAACCTTCTTGTGTATATTAGCAATAAACCCACCAAGACCTTGATGAGATCTTCTAGTCTGAACTGGAGTCATAACATCACCAATGATCTGGGAAGGGGGGGTGATTCTTCATTGTGGAAGTGAGAACTCCTCCTTCAAAAAGTCTGGTGTCCTCAACCTCATTCTCCATATTGCTAATATCCTCTTCATCAGACTCTTTTACATCAACATGAGGATGAACCTCTTCATATAAATTGGAAGGTTCACCTTGTTTAAAATTGGAAGAGAAAAGATGTTCAGTATTGTTGTCAACGCCTGAGTCTTGTTTGTCAGCGCTTGGGCTAACAACGCTTGAAGTGTGGTTGTCAACGTCTGAACCATCAACGCCTGAATTGGTCTTGTCAGCGCTAGATTTGCCTTTGTCAGCGCCTGAAGGACCATGCATGTTTGTAACTGGTGATGCTTGGAAACCACCATTATCTTGTCCAATAGCAGCAGCAGCAGCAAAAGCATCTGTCCAAATGGGAATGGTAACATATTCTAGGATAAGAGATGTCTTTTCTGCTTGTGATCCAACCTTTTCATGAACCTGAGTACCTGAAACATCAACAACTTGTTCCTCCACAACATTTGAAGTTACCTTCACAATGTCTGGATTAGTGACAGGCATATAATTTAAAGTTCTAGATAAAGGTTCCAAGTCAAATAACCAATTAGGACCACTTTCAGGATCACTAGGTTTATTCTCTAAAAACCTAACATGTACTCTTTCAACTATATGTTTGTCCTCTTTAAGATAAACCCTATATCCCTTGCTCTGCACTGAATACCCCATGAAGTAACCCTCATCACCTTTTGCACTAAATTTCCCTAAGGCATCACTAGTATCCAAGACTACTACATGACAACCAAAAGGTCTGAGAAAACCAATATTAGGTTTTCTACCCCAAAGTAACTCATAAGGTGTTTTGTTCTGAATTTTGTTAACCAATGCTCTATTTTGCACATAGCAAGCTGTATTAACAGCCTCAGCCCAAAAGGCTATAGGAAAGTGAGCATCAGCCAACATTGTTCTGGCTGCTTCAATTAGGGTTCTATTTTTCCTCTCAGCAACCCCATTTTGTTGTGGGGTTCTAGCAATACTAAATTACCTTGTAATTCCTTTCCTGGCACAGAAATCATCTAGCTTCTTATTCCTAAATTCTCTACCATTATCACTCCTAAGCATTTTAACCTCATTTCCAGACCTCTTCTCAATCTGAGTGATAAAATCAATAAGAACATCAGATGTGTCACTCTTCATAGCTAGAAAGAATGTCCAAGTAAACCTAGAAAAGTCATCTGTGACGACAAAGCAATATGACTTACCATTCAAACTTTCTATATTGGTTGGACCAAAGAGGTCCATGTGAAGCATATGAAGAGGTCTAGAACTAGTGTGCACCTGTTTAGACTTGAATGAGACCTTGTGCTGCTTGCCTTTAAGACATGCAACACAAGAGTGGTCATTGTGGAAGGCCTTCTCAGGCAAACCATCAACTAAACCAAGCCTCACAAGTCTATTTATATTTTTAAAATTTATGTGCCCTAGTCTCCTGTGCCACAAATTACTCTCATCTACTGAGGCCTAAGCATAAAAACAAGACATATTATTGTTCATTTTAATCCCATTTAAATTCACATTATATATGTCCTTATGCCTAGGTGTTCTATACTCAATATATTTCTCATCAGGGATCTTAAAATGCTTAACACCAAACACTCAGTATCAGTAAAAAGAACTTTATTTTTGTTATCACAAACTTGTGATACACTAAATAGGTTATAATCAAGTTCTTTTACCAGGAAGACATTCTCAAAACGCAGATTCTTGGTGAGAAGGGTTCCTTTGCCTGTGATAGTACCATATCCGCCTCCAAAGTAAACCTTATCACCATCTTTAATAGGAGAGAAGTTCGTCAGATAGTCTTCCTTTCCTGTCATGTGCCTTGAGCATCCTCTATCCCAATATCCATAATCATTGACCTGTCTTTGAATGCCCTGCACATAAAGAAAACAAATTAGTTTTCTTTGGGAACCCAAGTCTTAAAAGACTTGGATTCATCTGGTTGTTCAATAAGAACAGACTTAGTTCTCACAACAACCCCATTCTCATCCTTTTTTGGATGAAAAACCCAGTTAACCCCAATAGGTTTTGTAATGACCTTTGAAATATAATTAAATCTATTGCAGGTCATTGAAATCCCATTATCATTAGGGTTTTGATCTTTCTTGGGTCTCCATGTTAAGCTTGAAGAAGCTTTAGACCCCTTACCTTGTGGTGGCAAATATTTAGGTCTGGTCACGTTTCTGTCAGCGTTAGAATTTGTCCTGTCAACGCTGAAATTACCCTTGTCAGCGTTGAACCTAGGGTTTGCTACAGAAACCCATTGCCTATTTGACTAGGTGTTTGTCTTTTGAAATGCTCTTTGTCCATGAGTGTTAGACCCTCTAGTAAAGAATAGGGCAGGTCTAATCACTTGTGGACTTTGCTGCACACAAGGTTTGGGTCTGACAACGTTTGACTTCCTAACAACGTTGACTTTGTTCCTGTCAGCGCTGAAATTGTTTCTATCAGCGCTGGTGTTGGGAGCGTTGACACACTTGTAGGCCAAGTGTGAAAAGCTACCACACGTGTAACAAGCTTTCCTAGACACAACCTTAGGTCTAGAAGAGAAGAAGCCTGTTCCATGATTGCTAACTTGGCTCTTGGGTGACCTGGTATTCCTATACATCTCTGCATATTTAATGGTAGGTCTTCTAACAGTGTTTGAGCCTAAGTCAACAGCTTTACCAGTGATCGGGTTAGTAACCTTAATGGGTGCTGACTCATTTGGACTTTCACATAGCAAGCCACCCTTGACAAATAAAGTAGGGTTAGCCTTCTTCCACTCATTCAGGTCAGTCAATTTTTGTTGATACTCTTCAATTGGAGTGACAACTCTTGGTGGAGGAATGAATTCCTCCTCTTGGAGCTCTAGCAAACCAGTCCAAGATAGGTCCTTTTGTTGGACACCATAGAAGTCACCAGCTGGTGGTGGAACCAAAGAGTAATCATTCATCCCAATCCCAGTCATGTCCTTAGGATCCCTTTGTTTAGCTACACAGTCTCCTAGGGTTTGGGTGGCTCTATCAAATCTTTGAATTTTAAGGCCAACATTATCTTTATTCTTAATGGCCTCATCTAACTTAGCCTGTAATTCACCATTAACCCTTTCCATGATATTTCTAATATCCATACTAGCATCTAACTCATGTTTTAAGATATTGATTTTATCTTTTAAGTCAAATTCCATTTTCTTATATTCAGAAACGGTTTTCTCAGTTTCAGTAAGAGCTAGTTGGTAATTAGACAATTTACATCTTTCAGTGCTCATATCATCTAATAATTTTAACACCTCTTTGTTAAGTCTTTCTGTATTTAACCTACAGCCTTTGCTACAAAAAGCATCATCATATACCTCATTATCAGATGAAGAGGAGGAGTGTGCCATGAGAGCATATTCAACATGCTCTTCTTCTTCAATATCAGCAACCAAAGCTTTGTCCTCTTCAACATTCTTAGCCAGATAGCTCCAATCCCATCCCACACCATCAATTCCTTGAACTGCAACCATGGCCTTGGAATCCTGAGCTTTAACAACCTGACTTGAAGGTTTACCAGCATCAGATCTTCTAGGAGATCTGCATTCCCTCATGAAGTGCCCCATACGATGGCAGTTGTAGCATTCAACTTTAGATTTGTCAAATCCAGCTGTGTCTTTAGCATTGAAGGTCATTTTCTTCTTAAACCTTCTGTTCCATCTATTTGCTCTTATACTAGCAAGAGCCATGTTCCACTTGATGTCCATCTCTTCCAAGTGCTCATCACTTATCTGCTCAAGGTCCTCATATGTAATCACTGAACCATTGGGCAAAGAAGCAATGTAAGCATAAACAATATCCAAATCCAAACCAGCAGGTTTAACTCTTGGGGAGTCACTTTTGAATGTGTCAGCGTTTGAATAGGAGACGTTGACAGGACTTGTTCCAGCGCTGACATATGATGATCCAGTAACTGGATGAATGTAAGAGTCCTTCTGATTGAATTGGCCTTCACTATGAGAGAAGAAGGCCATGTTGCTGGTGGTAGACTTGCTTCCATGCTCTAAAAGAGTTTCATCCTCCAACAGCCTTAGTTTGTTGTAGATGTCATCAAACGAGGAGCTCTTGTAAGTATTATTGGCAAGAATAGATCTTGCCTCAATCTTCCATACCTCACCAAGACTTTTAAGAAAGGTAGCATTAATGTCAACATCACCAACTTGTGTCCCCATGAAGGACAACTTGCTTGTAATGTCAAGCAATCTGCTTCTCACACTACTCAGTTTCTCATTGGGTTGAGCTTTGAAGACAACATAATCATGCATGAGTTGCTTTTTCTTTTCTTCCTTAGTGTCTGCTTTGACACCATGTGCAACTTCAAGAGCTTCCCAAAGGTCTTTAGCAGATTCATAACCTCTGTATTTATGCTGATTCTCTTGTCCCAAAGAGAGCTTCAGAATATTTAGGGTTTTCATGTCAACCCTTCTCTTTGCTATGTCTTCAGCAGACATAGCTCTACCATCATCAGGTTTTTCCCTCTTGTCAGCTTCTGAACATCCAACAACAACTGTTCTTGCAGCAATGGCATTAAGAATCTTTTGAGCCTTATTGAATGTGTTTCCATATTTAATAACCTCCCAGAGTGTGTAGTCATAGATCCCCAGATATTGTTCAAAGTTGAATTTCCACTGATCAAAGTTGGTTGCATCAAGCATAGGAATCTTGATGTTTGGTAAAGGTGAGGAGGAAGAGTTGGTGATTTCTGGAGTTGACATGATGTTGTTTAGGGTTTTTGAGAAAATTAGGGTTTTGGTGATTTCTAGGGTTCTTGTGTTCTTTAAGATCAAAAGTTTCTCAACAAGCTCTGATACCACTTGTTGAAACCTTGGTTTCCGGATCTTTGAAGCTACTAGGAATGATCATTGTTCATATGATTAGATAATCAAAGCGGAATTAGAACAACAACCATTAACAAGGTGTTAGGCACAATAACATGGATTAAAACAAATTGGATTGTTCATTATTTTAATAACAAACAATCACTAGACGTGTATACATTGAATCCCACGTCTTGTGCAACACACGCTTTAGGTTTACATTGTGAATGAAAGTATGAAAAACCTAATAACCCTTGGTTCCTTTTATAGTGTAAGGATTAGGGTTTTACAAGAGATAATAACAATAAACAAGTAAATCTTCTATTTAAATAAACTTATGCAGAATATATCTTGCATGTTTATCTAAATAGAAGCTTCCATAAGCTTCTTGCCTACGATTCTATCAACTCTTGAATTGCATGTGACAATGCTTAGATTGTACACGACAACTCTTGAGCCAACAACGCTTCGTTTTTGAGTTTCTGCCACATCAACTTTTTGACCCAACAGGTCCATTGGGACTCATCAAGATATAAATGCTGATTCTCAGATTGAGCTTGCTCAAGGTACTTAAGATTTTCAAAACTAGGTCTATCCTTGAAAACGAACGAGGTGCCAACATTCTCATGGTTTGAATTGATTGATTAGTTTTGTAAACAATTTTCTTGTAAAAATCAAGTTGAGTTTCAAGTTCCACCATTTTGTCGATGTCATCCGCTTGTTTAGTTTTGAAATCCTTTTCCATCTTTTCAACCACTGCTTTCTTTTCATTAACAAGTTTAGTTTTATCCTCTTGAAGAAAACCATTTACTTGAGTTAGCTCATTGACTTAGTGGTAGCAAGATACGTTTTGGGACGTTCAGTACTCAAAGAGGTGTTATAATTTCGTTTCTCTTGTTCTAGAAGCTTAAGAGTTTCGTTATACTTCTGTTGAAAATTGTCCTTTTTGACATTAATTAAACACCCTTTGTACCCCTCAATCTCATTGGTCTTTTGAAGAAGCTGAGCTCTATAGCTATCAATGGTCTCACTAGATTTAATTAAAGTAGCTTTGCATTCTTCAAAATTTTGAGTGAGCGTAGCGTTTTCCTTCTTTAATTGCTTTTGACTCTTTATAGTTTCTTTGACATATTTTTATAAAGAAGCAATTAAGTTAGCAAGCGCAATACACTCCTCGTCATCATCATACTCATTTGCATGTTGATCATCCTCAGACTCATTATTGCACATGTCTGATGAATCGGGTGTGGTATTTCTATCAACCATTTCTATCATACATGTGTCAGTAATGGCTTTGGGTAGCTCAGAATGCTCATGAATATTACCAAACACATTATATTCCTCTTTAGTGTGTACCTTATCAATTGGCTCCGTATCAAAGATAGGACCATTGTCCTCTTCAGTGACGTTGAGAACTTCTTCAACCTTTTCCATGTACGAGAAATATGCTTCAAGTTCTTGATCGGAGGCTTCATCATCAGTATCATCAAGCATTGCTCCTTCTCAGCCGACAGTTTAACCCCAGCTTCCATCTTCTTGCATAGCAGCATCTTTTCCTTATGATAGCCAGAGTCCCTAACCCGTTTCGGCTGCCTACATTCCTTTGCCATATGCCCATTGCCTTGATAATTAAAGCATTGAATCCCACTTTGCTAAACCACTTGAGTACAACAGTTTCCCTATTCCCAGCAGCAGTAGCAATCCTCTGAGTATGATACTTAGCAGTTTGTCGATCATACCATGCAGAACCCTCAACATGTGTTGGATTACGTCGATCATACCTAGGAGGGCTTTCATCACGTTGACGTGTGTCATACCTTCGAGGACTCTCAACATATTGGTTCCTTGTATTTGATAATGTTCGAAGATTATTGTTGGTGGGTTTGAATATTTTCTTGTAGATCTTCATAATGAAAGCAATTTGTTGCTTCATTTCCCTATCCTTCTGAGCTAGTTCTTCATCACTGTCCTCTTTAGATGATGGCTCAGGTGATGGTGATGGTGCTCTTGGTTCTTTGTCACGTGATCATGTGGGAGCAGAATACTTAGATGAAGTGGAGTATCTTGGTGAGGAGGATGTAGTGGAGTACCTTGGTGAGGAGGATGTATTGGAGTACCTTGGCGAGGAGGATGTAGTGGAGTATGACTTTGGAGCACGAGATCGATGATCTTGGACGTGTTGAGTGGTAGACACCAAAGCAAGTGGATTAGCAGTCTTTGCTATCCTTTCAGCTCGAAGTTCATTTGCCTAATTTTGAAATTATTTCAAAATGTCAAAGAGCGTGTGATAGTTGACCTCGTCTAACTTACTCTGTTGTTTCACCAAAGTTACAAACCGTGTCCATTCTGGTTGAAGTTGCTGTAGAAATTGCACATTGACTTGCATGGTGGAGACTTGCAAATTGTTTCTTGTCATGTCATTCATCATCTTGTAGAACCTTGAGTAATATGAATCAATTGATTCCCCATCCAATAAAGTAAACTTTCCAAAGTTCCAAAACAAGTTAGTTTTGACATCTTGCTTGTTAAGTGATTCTCCTTGTTGCAAGCGTTTAATGGCAAACCACATCTCTTTAGCAGTAGCGCATGCATCAACTGTGAGTAAATATCATCACCAATCCCACTTAGAATCAAATATATTGCTTCTTTCTCTGCATCAATCCAAGCACGTTTCTCTTTCGAAGTGTTCTCATATGTTTCCTCAATTGTTTTCTCATCGGAACCAGTCGTCGAGTCGGTTGATGGAATTGCAGGAATGGTGATTGTAGTGAGAGTATAGGGTCCTTCTTTGATGCAACGGCGAAGAACATCACCATTAGGTTTTGTGTCAAGATATCGAAGGAATCGTGATTGCCATTGTGCATATCTACCAGTCACAAGCATTGGTGGTCTCTCTTTGTTACCCACCACCATGATGTTGTTGTTTGTCACACGATACTCTTGAGTTGAATCCATTTCGAGAAACTTGAACTTGTTGAAGTGAAAACGGATCTTAAGTAGATGTGTTGTGATTGTTGTTGTCGATGAAAAAAATGTTAAAATCCCCTAAAATTTGTCTTCACAATAAACCAAAAATTCGAAGGCAAAAAATCACACGATTGTTAAAATTTTTCGCTTTTGTAAAAATTCCAATTTTCGGAATATTGGAGTTTTTTCGGAATAAGTGACTTTTTCGGATAAATGAACCTTCTTCGGAATAATGGTGGATTTCAGATAAATGAATATTTTCGGAAAAAGTAGTATTTTACGGAATAATGAGATTCTTCGGAAAAAATGGTGATCTTCGGATAAATGAGGAAATTTCGGAATAAGTGAGGTTTTTCGGATAAACTGGAAATATTCAGAAAAGAACCTTTCTTCGGAATGATAATCCTTCTTCGAAATAATAACCCTTCTTCGGAATAAGTACCCGTTTTTGGAAAAAACACTTTTTCGGAATACTGGGTTCTTCAGAATAATGGAATTTTCGGAAAAGATGGGATTATCGGATAAATGTGATTTTCGGAAAAATAGACAATCTTCAGAATAATCAAACAAGTAACTTACCTTTTTGGATAATCGGAATTCGGAAAAAATGATATATTCGGATAAGCTACATATCTTCGGAATACTTCAAATCTTTCGGATAAAATGCTTTTTCGGAATACTTGATTTTTCGGAAAAAAGCACTTCTTCTGATAAATTCTTCGGATAAGCAGCCAATCTTCGCAATGTAAAACCCTTATCCGAAAATCACTATTTCGGAATAATAAAAACCTTTTCCGATTTTTTTTCTCGGAATACTCTGCTTGGCCAGTGAGCTACTGTTCTTCGAACGAACCCCAAAACCAATCCAAACACCTCAAAAACTCGCGATTTTGACCACAAAAACTTAACCAAATCCCTACCACATCTATGTAAGTGATTTAATTCAAGATTTAGAGGCTAAAAAACACTAAAAAATTAATTCGAGGTGATTTTGATGATAAAGCAACCGAATCAATCACTAAACTCAACAACCAAACACAATCTACCCCGTGGCGATTGATACCAAATGTTGTCCCATGTTATTAGATGATTAAAGATAGGAAATAGATGAAAAGAATGAAGATTTTAGAGAGAGAAAGTAGAGAGAAGGAGGTGATAAACTTGGTGAAATTAGATTAAGAAATGAGAAACTTCCACCCTCCTAACATGCTAGGAGGGTGCTTATATAGTCCACCCACATGCGGGCTCTCTAATGGACTATATATGTTTTGGGCCGGGCTTGAATAAATGCTTAGTACCGTAAAAGAGGCCTTTTAAGCTAACCATCAAGCCCGTAATGGCACGACTATTTTAACTAACTATTACAACGTTCTAATAAATATTACAATTAAAATCCATGGCCGAACATTCTTGTTTGACTCAATATTTTGAGGCTAACAGTATTGTTGTTGAAAATTATTCCAATTCATATGGCCATTTTATTGTCCATAGTTTCTCCTAGGTGTCTTTGATCTTGATCTAGTATTATTATTATTATTCCTCCAAGGTGTTGGAGTTTTACTTCTAGGTCATGGTTTAGCTTGATCATCTCTTTTTGGCGTAGCTGTTCTACTTCTAGGTTTAGATTCATTTTGTACTCTTGGAGGAGTAGATGTTTGTCTAGATAAGTTTCTAGTTCCCATTAGAGGTTTACTCAAGGGCTTGTAGAATTTATCTAGAGTAGACTTTTCAATTATAGGTACTTTGACCTTGTTAATAAGAATATGTTTTGGTCCTTCACCTAAAATTGACTTTTCAGAAAGTTCAGGATTTTCACAAAAATCTTCTTCTGGACGCGGTTCCTTAGCTCCATCGGCGGTTCCATAGAAATAAGGAACCGCCCCATATATTGGAGCACCGCGTACAGGGGAGTGTTTTTCTGAAAACCTAACTTGTTTTGCTTCACTAGTTTATGCTTCATTAGTGTTATATACTAACCCAAGTCTTTCCTTAGAATGAATTTGTTTGTTTAACATATCATCAAGAGCATTAGTACCTCTCATGAACTTTTCAAGTCTAATGGAGGTGATCTTAAGGTTTTCATTTTCTTGTCTAAGGTTTTCACATTTTAAGCATCCTAGATCTATTTCTTTATTTTTCTCAAGCTTAGCTAATTTCTCTTTTAGCTTACTAATCTCGTTTTCAAGCTTAGTTCTAGTTGATTTTAGCACTTTGTTCTTTTCAATGAATTTTGGACTAAGCTTATGCAAGTTATTGTATTGACCTTCTAATTCACTATCATCTTGAGAAGAACTATTATTGCTATAATACTCAGTTTCGGAAAGTACCTCTTTAGAAGTGTGTGCCATGAGACACTTCTCATCTTTGGGGTTGTCATCAACATCTTCACCGCTATCGCTCCATGAACCTCCAACAAACGCCGTGTGGTTCTTGTTGCATGAAGGCTTAGGACAATCACCGATGAAATGATTTAAATCACCACATTTAAAGCATTTCCTATCACCTTTATCATCTTTGGCAAATCGGTTTTTGGAGAAGGGTTTCTTGTCGTTGTTTGGTTGCCTCACGTATTGACCTCGTCTTTTGAAAAACTTCCTAAAGTATCTAACCGCCAAGGCATATTCCTCATCATCACTATCCGAGGAGCTTTCATGGTCACTTTGTGCATTCTTGGCTTTGAGTGCAAGAGACTTTCTTTCACTCTTAGTTTTCACCATTTTCGAGTCCTTCAAAATTATCATCTCATGAACCTTCAAGTTACCAATGAGTTCGTCGAGTGATAATTTGGTGAGATCCTTTGATTCTTCAATCACCGTGACTTTAGATCTCCATTTGGGATGCAACGCCCTAAGAAACTTCCTAACATTGTTCTTGCTAGAAAAACCTTCATCAAGTGCTTTTAGACTAGTAATAATAGTGTTAAATCTAGCAAATGCACTATCTATGGTTTCATCTTCTAAGATGACAAATTGTTCATATTGTTGAACAAGAAGATCGATTTTACGTTCTTTGACTTGGATATTACCTTGGTGGGTTACTAAAAGAATATTCTAAATATCTTTAGCGGTTTCACACATAAAATTCTTTCGTATTCTTTCTTTGGTAAAGCATTATAAATCACCATTTTAGCCTCATTATTTTTAGCAAGTTTCCTTTTAGTATCATCATTAGCTTTATCAAAAGTGACTATCTCCATACTTTTAGAAACATCATTATATTGAAATGGAAAAAAAACACCATTGATAATAACATGACAAAGATCTAAATCTTTTGATTTCACATAAGTCTCAAACCTATTTTTCCAATAAATAAAACTATCGGTTTCAAAAAGAGGTGGTCTTTGCATGGATTGCCCTTCTAGATACTTGTTGGAATCCATAGATCAATTCAAGTTTTAAAATACAATGTATTTTAAAAAGTCTTGAGCAACCACGCTCTGATACCAATTGTAGAAACTAGAAGGAGGTTGAATAGTTTCTTAAATTTACTTGTTAAAGGTTGGTTTTAAAAAATCCTTTTTCAAAAACTTAAGCTTGAGTATTTATGTGAAACCTTCTTATACAAAATATGAAAAAGGTATAGTGAAACTAAACTAACAATCACAAGTATAAAGAATAGTGAATGTATAGTGCAACTAAACTAATAATCACAAGTATAAAGAATAATGAATGTAAAGAGATAAGGGAAGGAAAGATCAAACCAAACACCAAGGATTTATAGTGGTTCGACAACAAAGCTCACTACTCGTTCCTACTCCACTCCTCGAGTACTCCTTTCTCGAGATTTCACTAATCAACAAGCTCTTTAAGGTGAAGAAACCATACACAACGTCGCTTAACCAATTTTCGACTCTAAACTAAAAGTCGAGCCCTAATCTTAGCTAGGACCAATCTACACCAATATACTCTGAGGACTAAGTATTAACCTTAATACATACACAACTTACAAATAGACACAACTACTTGGATCTTCACAATAGTGACACAACAATGAATAAATAAGTTTGGATCTTCAATGGATCTTTGAGGTAGACACAACACTTCAAGAATGATAGTGTTATTCTCTTTGCACTTTGAGAGGAAAAGATGAGAGGAGAAAGATTCACTTCTAAACAAGTAGTAATCAAACAAATGATCAAGGATTTGAGTGATTTAAGAAGTATGAAAGAATCTAGAAATGTATGTGAAAAAGAGGTGGATTGAAAGTTTGAGAATGGTCCACTATTTATAAGACAAACATCCAACGGCTATATCTGCCCGGGGTTCCTTATTGGAGCCCGCAGTTCCTTATCGGTAAGGAACCACCATAGGCGCTAAGGAACCGCCGACGTAGAGTCCGCTCCTTTTTGTCTTTTAGTGGATTGGTTCGAATCTGGGGATTAAAATATCCTGAAAGGATATTCCAAACTAAGATAGAATATGCCATTTTCAAATTTCAAATTTTCAAATAATTAATTTAATAAAACATTTTCTTAAAAAGAAAGTTTAATAATAAAACTTTGTCACAGTTAATAAAAAGTGAGTTTTAAGAAAAGATTAAATCCTTGATCACTTAATTAGGATAATTACTTGTTTGTTCATACCTTCAGTGATAATGGTTGAAATGAAAAATACTTGAACTCAAGAATTCGTTTTTCATTGTTTTCGTAAATGCTTGTTTTTACATATTGTCGTAATCAAAACAAAGGGAGACCAAAAAATGCAAGTAACGTTTTTAGGCATCATTGCATTAACAATATTCGTAATAACAATGTATTTGTGATGATAAGTGTGTTTGATCTGCTGGTGGTTGTGATGATAAGGAGTGTGTGTGTTTCTCCTTTTATGCTAAAAAAGTGAGAGAAATGGTTAACATTTTCCCGCTAGTGTTTTCCCGCCAATATTTTCCTACCATTGGTTTCCCCAGTGACATGTCAAAGATTGATTGTTTTGTGTTATTGTTTCATCTAAGTATGGCTGCTCAAGCACGATTTTTTCTGATCATTGTCAGAATTATAATTCCTATAACTACAACAATACTATGTATTGGTTACACGTTAGATGTTCAATGGATGAGTCGGTATGTATTGGTTACACCTTAGATGTTCAATGGATGAGTCAGTATGTATTGGTTACACGTTAGATGTTCAATGGATGAGTCGGTATGCATTGGTTACACGTTAGATGTTCAATGGATGAGTCGGTATGTATTGGTTACACGCTAGATGTTCAATGGATGAGTCGGTATGTATTGGTTACACGTTAGATGTTCAATGGATGAGTCGGTATGTATTGGTTACACGTTAGATGTTCAATGGATGAGCCGGTATGTACTGGTTACACGTTAGATGTTTAATGGATGAGTCGGTTTGCATTGGTTACACGTTAGAGAGAGAAAAAAATTCATGCTTGTGTTCTGATGTTACAAACATACACATTTATAAAAAGAGCATTCCTTACATGAATGGTGCTCCTGTTTTTGAGGATCAACCACAAGATCAAAGGATTATGAGTTATGAAGATAATCTTGTTTCATCATGTGTTGTGTCTTCATCAAATTCAGGAAGAAATAGGATGTTTGGGTTTCAAAATTTGTCTTCTCAGCTTGAGAGACAAGGCTTAGAAATGGACTGTTTTCTTCATTCTGATGAGTCGGTATGTATTGGTTACATGTTAGATGTTCAATAGATGAGTCGGTATGTATTGGTTACACGTTAGATGTTCAATGGATGAGTCGGTATGTATTGGTTACACGTTAGATGTTCAATGGATGAGTCGGTATGTATTGCTTACACGTTAAATGTTCAATGATGAGTCGGTATGTATTGGTTACACGTTAGATGTTAAATGGATGAGTTGGTATGTATTGGTTACACGTTAGATGTTCAATGGATGATTCGGTATGTATTGGTTACACGTTAGATGTTCAATGGATGAGCCGGTATGTATTGGTTACACGCTAGATGTTCAATGGATGAGTCGGTATGTATTGGTTACACGTTAGATGTTTAATGGATGAGCCGGTAAGTATTGGTTACACGTTAGATGTTCAATGGATGAGTTGGTATGCATTGGTTACACGTTAGATGTTCATTGGTTACCGAATTGGAATAAATCGAGAAACTAAATAGACTAGACCGAAATGAATTTAGAAGTTAAACTGACCGGGATGATATTATTATTTTATATATAATAATAATTATTTTATAAATAATAATAATAATTATTATTATTTTATAACTAATTATAATAATATATAAACAATAATAATTTTTATTTTCACAATACGTATCCCCGTCGACATTATGAACGTATCCCTGGCGACTTGTCGCCAGGGAAACAATTCCTAGCGACTTGTCGCCGGGGAAGGTTTAAGAGAAACGACAAGAGGTTAGGTACGTAAATATGCGTTGAAAAGTCAAAGGAATCCCTGGCGACATGTCGCCGGGGAAACATAGTCACATCCCTCCCAAAATTTTCAATCAACGCGCGCTTTTGGCTAGACGACAAAGTATAAGTATCCCCGGCGACATGTCGCCGGGGAAAATTTGACCTTTTTCACCAGATCTTCTTCACTTTTATCTTAACACTTTCTTATCCCAAAAAAACCCCACGCTATCACCACCATCACCACCTGCTATCACCACCATCACCACATGCTATCACCACCATCTTTATCATCACCACCATCATTATCATCACCACCACCACTCACCACCACTCACCTCCACACCTTCACACGTACACTGCCACCTCTCCGCCACCATCTTTGTCTTTCGCCACCACCCCGTCCATTCGTCGCCACCGCAGGCACCACCACCACACTATTAAGATTTATTTTAGATTTTTTTATAATTTATATTGCAATTGATTTTTTTATATAAATTATATTATAATTGATAAAATAATTGGTTTTTTTTACATATCCCGTCACCGCAGCCGAGTCCCGATCGTAGCCAAGCCCGACCAGCCGAGACCCAACCGCAACCAAGCCCCGACCACAGCCGTGCCCTGGCCACAGCCGAGACCCGACCACTCTTTAACGGTATGTTTTTTTAATTTTTAATTGTAATCGATAATACATATTGTTTTTTGTTTAGTTTTTTTTAGATTCCCCGTCGACATGTCATCGGGGATGTCTAACCTTGTTAATTTTTGTTAAACGTAAATCCAAACACTCCTTATGTTACCTATTTGATGAGAATAAGCTATAATAAGCTTTTTCGGATAAGCTGATTTCAAACAGGTTATCCTGATAAGCTAATCAGAATAAGCTGTTTGATAACAGCTTATCCTGATAAGCTTATCAGAATAAGTTGTTTTATTAAAGTTTATCCTGATAAGCTTATCAAAATAATCTGTTTGATAACAACTTATCCTGATAAACTTATCAAAATAAGCTGTTTGAAACATCTTATCCCGATAAGCTTATCAGAATAAGCTTCCTGATAAGCTTACCAAGATAAGTTGTTTAAAAACAGCTTATTCTGATAAGCTTATTAGGATAAGCTATTTTCAAACAGCTTATTCTGATAAGCTTATCAGAATAAGCTGTTTTTGTTATATGATAAGTGTTTTATTGAACTAAACCTTAGGAATGTTTTAGGGTTTTAGCGATTAATTTTGGAAAATTCCCGTCTTATCAATATGTGACTCATGGTTCTGCTTTTGCTTGGCTAAGCAATGTTGCTAATTTATAGATTATTCAATGATCTTGGCTGAATTGTGGCTCCTTTTGCAGGTATAATATATCATGGCATGTGGAAAATTACTTGCCTATCTCCCCTAGAAACGTTTTTCCATCGATCAAACCGCGGTTGTGGGAACTTCACACCCTGCTGAGGTTGTTCATAATTATGGCATTCTTTTGGACTATAGGTGATAGAGCAAGACTTATTTCCATCGATCAAAACCGCAGTGCCGCAGGTGATGGGGTTGTTCATAATTATGGAATATTTTCTTCCTGGCATACAAGCTCACATGATTGCTGCTTATGAAGAGGTGTAGGCTGCAACAACAGAAATAGAGCAAGACTTACTTCCATCGATCAAAACCGCAGTGCCGCAGGTGATGGGGTTGTTCATAATTATGGAATATTTTCTTCCCGGCCGATAAGCTCACATGATTGCTGCTTATGGAGAGGCATAGGCTGCAACAACAAAAGATGAACGATTTAGATGAACGATCTGTAACAAATATAACCAAAAAATAAATTGCCCCACAGCGAAGTGCGGGTGTTCCCATCTTGTTATGGTTACAAATCCCGATGCTTTTCTAGGTCCTTCCTAATTTTATAAAAGTTAGCCATTCAAAAATAAAAAAAAATATGAAACCTTAACACGTAGTTGATACTACGAAGATATGATTAGTATTTCAATGATGTGATATTATTGATAGGAACAATTAATGGAAGTCTTAAAAGCTAAATAAACATTAAATGACCTATAATACGTAAGATATTACAAAACTAATTTAGTTTTTTTTGAAATGAAAAGATATTATCCGTCAAAAAGGCAAAAAAAAAACAGAGAAAAACAAAAAGCTCTAAGAGCGAGCTCAAGAAAAAAAATATAAATCCATCTAACAAAAGACGGAACTAGAAAAGACCTAAATCATTTTTTTGACGAATCCACAAATCCCACGGGCGAGGTTTAATCCGAGCACAATTAAAAATCCATAAGAGAGATAGCCTTTGCACACCCGAAAAAAATATCTTCATGGCGAGCTAAATTTGCCTCTTCACTAGAAGCCGCGTGAATGATTTTTATTCCTCCATGCCCAAATATGCCAAATAAGAGTCACCACAAGTCGCATAAGAATTTTTTGACGCCTTTTTATCTTGAGAAAAATTGGTAATTTCTTTTAAAATAGTAACATCAAAGGAAGGGTCAAAAGAACCCGAAGCCTCCCACCAACTCAAAATCTTTAGCCAAAAAATCTTGATCTTTGAACATGAAAAAAAAGAGTGGTTAATTTTTTCCATGTGATCTTCACAGAAAGCACAAGAAGTGTTTTCCACTTGAATTCCTCGATGCGCAAGATTAGCTCGAGTGGGTAGACCATCTAAGAAAACACACCAAGCACATATATTTACTTTGCTAGGGACCCAAGAATTCCAAAAAAAAACCGAGCCACATCCGAACCATCAGGAGTAAGCAACTTCTTTTGGATGACATGAGAAATATCTTTCACCGTGAATTCACCTGATGGTTTCAAGGACCAAACCCATTTATCGTCGTGCGTCGGGTCTAAAATGAGACAACTTAGAAGACTTGAAATTAAAGATACATCGAATTCCGTTCTACCAGAAGGTTGTCATCGCCAAGACCAGCTAGGCTCCCAAATACAATCTACTAAAGACCATCTATCTGCTATCATGTAATTTGTTCTCATCTCAAGGGAAAATAAACGAGGGTGTAGAAAACTAGAAGGGGGTTGAATAGTTTTAAAGATTAATTTTAATAATTTAGAAACTTTTTCGTGATTATAAGTGAATGTAGGTTAAGTGTAAACGAGTGAAGTAAATGACTTGAAACAATAAGGAACCAAACCACAATGCACAAATATTTATCATGGTTCGGCCGAGCAAGATCCCACTTATCTTTCCTATACTTCCACTCCTCGAGTATCAACTCGATAGTTCTACTTCACTAGTAAATGAATATCCTCTACACCGGTGGAGAAACCTTCACACTTAGGCTTATAATTTTTACCGACACCTAAGCTAAGATGTCTTGTTCTTTATAAAGGCACAAGAACGCCTTATACACTTTTACACTTATGGTTTATAACCCAAACCACACTTTATACAAGTAGATAGATGAATGGGTACAATAATGGTGATTGTGTAGGTAACGCTTAACACATTCACACAATGTGAAGCCTTGAAGGATCAAAGCTTAGAATTCTCTTGATCGATCTTCATATGAACAAATGATCTAAATTACAAGCAAGAAAAGAATACACAAGAGAGTTAGATATATAATGAGATTTAAAGAGAAGATTAGATGGAAATAGGTGAGTTATAAGCTTGGACAAAGGCTCTATTTATAGGTAAACTGCCAGACCCCCACAGAACACATCAGACCCTTCTCCTTTGGCGGGTCTGACTTTTTTTGCCTCATAAATGTTTGTCCAACATATCAAGAAGGTATCAAATCTCTCTAGTTTGACTTACGAATTCTGACATTAAAAATCAACTTTGACTTTGTGGAGTTAAACTATACTTATCATTTTATGTTTATACATGTTTATATGTATTTTTGTAAAAATATTTTTGTATAAGTTCATGGACTAAGAAACTTATATGATGCTTATAATTCAAACATAAAAATATGTGATGTTTTGTCGTTAACAAAATGTTAAACATGATTAAAACGTAAATATCGTTTTAGTGCGATATTTGCATTTACAATCTCCCCCTTTTTGTTGAAGACAAAACATTATCTTATTTTTAGTTGGAGATTACATCAACATATAAGTTACGTGTTAGAAATAAGGATTTGTATTTCTCTTCTCCCCCTTTTTGTCAAAAGAAAAGGGAAGGTTTTGAGGCGAGAAAAAATAGTTTGAGAGAGATATTGCGTTTTAGCAATATAGATAACAACGTAATTTTTTTCGTGACTCCCCTTAGATTATACTCCCCCTAGATTGGAGAACCGGGGGTCCATGGATTTTAAAAGTCCTACAAAAAAAGGTTAGTGGTACACAAACCTTTAGTACATGTATATGAATGAGCCCAACACTAAGATAAACAATGAGTCCAACAATGGACTTGAATATACATATTTTTAAAGATAAAATCAAAAATTAGCAAAATAATTGTTTACCATCTAACAAGTCTCCCCCTTGTTCCATGCTTACATGTGTATAAATCCTGAAAAGGAAAGGTTAGTTTTCTCGATCATATTCAAGACATGATTCATACATCACAAGTACATACATATATATCATATTTAGACAAAGTACAAATTGAAATACGAGGGTTCATGCATCTTGCCCCAAAGTAAAATACAGGCAAAAAGCATGTGAAACATTTGGAAATGAATGAGTTATATTTGAGAAATGGAAAAATAAAAAAGAACAAATGATCAGACAAACCCACGGACCCTTTGTGTTGCCGGACCCAAGGGGTAATGGGCCCGACAGGGTCTGTAGGACCTGTAGGGCAGAAACATTTTAAGTTGAACCCCGAGACTATTTGAGGTTAAAATTTCATTGAGGAGGGGGTGTAGTAGGGCAACAATCTAGGACATTGTGAAGGGCAACACACATCTCTTGACGTAGGTCCATGATAAGAGAGTGTATGTAATAGAAATGGTGACATTATGGGGATACTAGGAGATTTGTGGGATGAAAGTGGTTTGCATAATTTGACGATGATGTTGAGGGACCATGAAGAGCAATGTGTTGTTGGGTTTCACATAAATGACGACGAACCATGTCGTTAAAATCTTGTTGCCTATTGTAGTGGCGTTGGTTAAGTGTGGTTGGAGGTGACAATACGCTAGTGGGTGATGGTTAAGACGACAAATGAAGGAAGGAGGGTTATTCTATCTACAAAGAATCGTCTAGCTCCATAAATGATTCAAGTGTAGGTATAATTGCAAAGGAGGGAGTTGGTGTGTTAGTTATAGGCGCGGAGAATGGTGGTGGATGAGGCATAGGAGGAAGAGAAAAGTCATTAGCGTCATTAGCCTCATTTGGTTGTGAAGAAAGTGGTGATGAAGGAGGTGTGTTGAAGTTTTTGATAGGTGAGGATGTTTGGATGGTGGTAGGGAAGTGTGGTTGAGATGAGGTGGTGATGGGAGAGGATGGTGTAGAGGAGTGTGGTGACCGAGAGTTTCTCAATATATCTCCCAATTCTTGAGAAATTTCTTGGCGTATGGGTGATTCATGAGGGTTTTGTGATGAAGATGATGGTGTTGAAGGTTTGGGGGAGCCAAAGCACGAAGGACGAACACTTATGCGTGCTGTTCTTCATAAGGGCTTACAAGAGGATGAGGACCCTTTGGTCATGGTTAGATCTTCTAGGATGGAAGGAGATGGATGAAGAGGTGAGGATTAAATAACATGCTTAAATAGTGAGAAAGAAGGGATTTGAAATAAAAGTGGTTTAGATGTGATTGGAAGATAGAAGAGGCAAGAGTTCATGCTAAAGAAAGTCAGCTCTAAGGTTGGAAAGAAGAAGATGAAATGTTTTGGATTAATGAAAAATTTATTAAGTGTAATGATGATGTTTATTTTTTAAACCTACAAACCCACGGACCCGGACGGACCCAAAGGGGATGGGTCCGAAGGGGTCCGACATATAACGTACAAAAAATTTAAAAATGGAGGCAAATACACGGACCCTGCCGGACCCTTTAGGAAAGGGTCCGACGGGTTCCGTACCTGTCTATGACCAGACTTTTTGAGTTTGAGGAATGAGACAATCTTGACTCAAGACATGGTGTTTTTAGGATAGGTAATGAAGAGTAACAATGTTTCACAAGGTTTTGACTGTAAGTTGACTTCTAGGGGTGAGAGAATGTACCTTTTTACGTTCCAATTTGTGTTTTGCCAATCATAAGCACACATCCATTTTGCACATAGCATGGTTAGCAAATGCTCCTAACAACAATCAATGTTAGTGTCAAGAAAAGGAAGAGAATACAAATGTTAAAGTATATTACACAACATCAATCTTTTGTCCATGGAACGAGGTCCATGTGTACCCATTCATACTACCGCCTTTTACTTGTGCTTCTTTTTGTCCATCTTGGTGAGGAGGCGACTGATATGAGTGAAATCTCATATCAATTAGATCACAAATCACCCTAAAACACAAAGCAAAATACCTAATTTTGATTCATAAAAGCATTATTATGGGTATGTTTTGTTATTTGTGCTTGTGTACGTAAAAAGATACAATTATGGAGCAAACAAGTGAATTCAAGCCTTATTGATGAAGAAAAGACAAAAGGAGGATGAAAAGTGACAAGCCTTGCAAAGTCAAAGGACCTTTCTTGACAACTTTCAAAGATGAAGGACTAAAGTTGCAATTATGAGAAAGTCAAGAACAAAGTCAAACTTGGTCAACTAATAAATTCAACAAGTCAACAAAGTCAACAAAGTCAACAAAGTCAACAAAGTCAAGGGATCAATATTGTGCAAGTTTGAAGCCTAAAGGACCAAGATTGACATGTTGGTGGAGTTTGAAGTTCAAATTCATAAGCTGAAAACAAGAAGGGTCATTTCTGCCAAGATTCAAAGTTCTATTTCAATCCGTGTGTATTAAATTTGGACCAACGAGGGAAGCTTATTTACTTCACTCAGATTACAAAATAAGTGCCACATTACCCCACTCAGCCGCCAAGCTTTTAATACAAAATCTCAACAATGAAAATCTAGTAACTAATTTTCCACCAATAGAAAATCAATTTTGGGATATTGATCCGTGTCTCACCCTCTTTACCAATAATATCATTACACTTGTCATCCTCAACAATCAAACGAGCCCAGGAACGATTTGAAATAGGAGTACATTTCAGCTCAAGTGTTATACATGAAACCTGCTCTAAATCACATGAGGATCACACCCTAACCATTCAATTAAGCTGAAACCCACTCAAATGAAAATCCGCAATTCGGTTCATCAACGACTATAATAAATTGATCAACCAAGGCCACGTGGAAGCTTACTATTCGCTCCAACACGTCACCTACCTCTAACAAACTTCAACCCAGTTCTATAAATAGCCCATAGTGTTCTTCATTTCTGTATTGTACTTAGTGTGTGTAATTTTCACACACTTCTAAATTTCTCTCAATTTCTAGTTAAGCAAGTTAGTTTTTTTTTTTTTTTTTTTTTGGTAACCGTGATTTCCGACTCATTGGCCGACTAATCCACGGGGTTTAAGCTCACCGCCACACAGACTCAAACCAGGTAAAGCCCTCCCTTTTCAGGAGATTGGCGTGGCCACTTCAAGGTTGTTTGCACCTAGTGAGAATTGAACTTAAGACCTCACACACTTTGGAGTGATAGCCACAAATCTTTTTGCCACTAGGCCACCCTTGAGTGGTTAGTTAAGCAAGTTAGTTAGACACTACTCTCAAGTGATTGACTACCACTTGAGAGTTAGTTAGTGTAGTTGTAACAAACTGTAACAAACTTTACACCATTAATAAACCTTCACTTTCATTTTACTCAATTTCACTTCTGAATTCTGCATAATCCTACTCCTACTATTAGTTTGTGTTTCTATTGATCAATCTTGATCAATGGAACTTGTTTGATTCACTTTGGAAGCTTATAGCTGATTCAGACGTTTTCTAGTTCATTTCATAGCCAAAAGTAGAAGTTTGTAGCAGGGGTGTTGATTTGAAGATAATGATGATGAGATGATGGTTTATGGTGTTTAATTGTTGATGTTCTTGTTGATTTTAGAAAGCTCAGCACTTTTCTACTCCTCTAAAGGTGGCTTCAAGCTAAAAGGAACCAATTTCTTGTTTAAATTACACTTAACTGTTTTTGCCATGCTCAGTTCCTAGAAATAAAGCTCACATGCTATATTGTGGTTGATTTGGTGTTAATTTGGCTTATCTGATATGTTCTGATAGTTAGATAGTAATCTCCTAGCTTTTAATTTAGTTTGCTTAGCTTATTTGGTCCTTATCAATTTAAATTTACATCATTCACTCATTTTAAGTTTCATAGTGTAAACCTGTTAGAATTTTGCTGAATTGAGGTTCATTTGAGTCTATAAACAAGATTTGATAAGTCTCACTTGCTGTCATAAGCTTTTGCTTCAAAAGTCTTTGAAAACTTTTCAAATCAGTTAGAAAGTGGTGTTTGGATCTAAGAGGCTTTTAAAACTTAGTTGTTGAAACCTATTGTTTTGAGTTCATTTACACTCAATAGGTGAGTGTAAGTCAATTGGTAAAGTTTTGTGGTCAAATTCAGAGTAAAAAAGGCAATTGGCCTATAAAAAGTTTGGGTCAGAGTTCATCAGTATAAACAAGTACTTTTTGATCTATTCTCATTTCTTGGTTAGTTAATGTTTTTAGTTGATTCTTGTTGCCAGTTATAGCTTAACATACAAGCTTTTAAATTTGCCTAGTGAGATTATACAGATTGCAGATTTGAACAAGAAAACAGCTTATTAATAAGGTGTTGAACAATTGCACTTTTCTATGATAATAACCAACTGATTTTCTCATTCCAACATTTCTACTTCACAAACTTAGCCTTTTTCTTTCACAAATCTGTGAACAAACATGTCATGAGTAAGTTTTGAGAAATTAAGCTTTTTGAAAAATTTGGTCAACGCTTGGTCAACGATAAGCTGATTTTGCTTATTTCAGTTTCCAGTTTATTTCCTTGATCATTTTCAGATATTTTTTACATTCCAACCTTTTTATCCCTTGCTTAATCATTTTCATCAAAAAAATCAAAGTGTGGAAGTCTGGAATAGCTTATAGCTTATTTTGAGCTTATTGAAATAAGCAAACTTGAGATTTAGTTAATTATAGCTGAATTCCTTTTACAAGCCTAGCTTATTTTGGATTTTAAGTATTTTGCAAAAAACTAGAACTTTTTTGGTCAAGTAATAAGCTCATACGAGCTTATTGAAAGCTTATAGCCCGTTTTTGGTAAAGAGTTTGTTTTAATTGCATATAGGTCCTTACTCTTTCATACTTTATGTTAACAACTTTGTTAAAGATCAAATATTAGCGACCGAGGCACTTGAACATCCCTTTGGTTTGCTTGAACTCCAGAGAGGCATTGGGAATCTCAGGTAATTGACTAAGGTATTCTAGGAGTGGCAACCTAGAGCTTGGAAGTCCATCATTTTCACTACCCGATGATGAAGAACCGGTTGGATGTTGAGTCCCTTTTACCTTCCCTTTAGATTGATTTGCTAATGGTATTGTGACCCATCGGTAACTTATGAGAGTCATGACTCGATCAATTAGGTGGTAAACTCCTATTCACCCACTTGGGCTTGGTGGAACGGGAGAAATATAGTTGTAGAGGCGAGTGAGAAACATCTCATAGGGAAGAATAGATGTGACAAGGTTTCTAATATGGGCCATTCGATTCGCAATATAGTAGGCAAGGTTAAAAGGTTTGCCGGTTTCTAATCTATAAAGCATGTACCTTTCACTTGCATATATGTGATCCTTATTGCCCACTAAGCTCATAACATTGCATCGTAGAATTCTCTCCTATTTTTCAAACTCTTCCTTGAGTTCCTTTGCCTCCATTCCGTAAGGATTTGTGTGAATGAATTTACTTGTGTTGGAAAGTGTAAAAACTGCACGAAATTACCATTAAATTAAAACTTTTAATATTTAATTAATTCACGACAAGAAATAACGTATATTAAATACGACATGACAAGATATAACATGAAATTAAAAATCCATGAATTTACGAACATAAGAGAACACAAATTATGGCACGAAATAAATAAAACGGGCTGTAAAACCCGCATACTTTTACCATGAATAGTACCCTTATGATCGTACGTACATGATTAGAACTTTCCTTATTTAGCACGTTTACTTTTCACGAATAGGAATTACAAGTATTACGTACGTGTTATTACACGATAAGTATTTGTTACGTATTAAGACACAATATTTATTATCAACAATAATTATAATCACGAACATGAAAATCATGAACGTAAATAATCACGAACATAATATTATGTATTTACGTATATTTATTATGATTACGGATAAATATAGTTTACGACACAAACGATTAATAAATAAATCACGTAAACACGACACGAGAACACATAAATAAATAGAACACGGAAAAACACCGGGTTTCCCCTTGTGGGCCCCTCATACCCGCGGCATAGACAAAACAAGGGGCCAAGCCCACTTTTAAATTTAACTAAATAAGAAAAGAAGGAGATCATATTTTTCATAATACAGAAATGTTAGAAAAATACAAAACCTAGCTCTTCTCTTGTCTCCCTTTGGACGCCGGGTATACACACACCAAGAGGATGTGTTAGTGATTTTTGGTTGATCCAATTCAAGCAAGGTCGTTCGTGTTATTGTTTCTTTTGTTATTCACGAATCGGTAATCTCTTAAACCTTTTCCGTTTAATTGTTTATTAGATCTAAACACATGAACTCATGAAGTTATTAAAAACAAGTTAATAAACATTAGATCTAATCATGGCGTATTAAAAACATGGGTTTAAGGGGGTGTTTGGTTCGGCCGGCGCACACAAACCGAGAGCCCATGCTCTCGGTGTGGCTCGTGTAACCACAACCGAGACCAAGTGGTCTCGGTGTGGGCTTTTTGGCTCGGCAACAAACAAACCAAGGGACCCCGACGCATGTCGGGGTTGGCCTTGGTGGTCTTTGGGGTCTCGACTGAAAAACAAAACAAACACCACCGGCTTAAGCCGGTGGCTATTTATAGAAAGCAGGGGAACCGCCGCATGGGCAGCGGCTAGCCAAGACCAAGGGACCACCAGCTTAAGCCGGTGGAACCTATACACAAACAGTGGCAACCGGTCGAGCCGGTTTGCCACTGTTAAGGGGATTGTTTGTTTGGCCGGTTTAAGGGTTAAACCGGTCCGGTTTACGACATGTTTAGAGTTAAAACACGGGTTCGGTTCATGATGTATTTTTTACAAGTTACTTATTTTAACAAGTTAAATAATTACAAGGTTTAATTAAATTAATTTAACATGCTTTATAATTAATTTAATTTAGACATGACTTAGGTTAATTATTATTAGAAATAATACATGATTTTAACCTAAGTATTTTATGATTTAATTTTAGACTAAAGTAATTAATTAATTATTAAAACATGGCTTATAATTAATTAATTTTCATGACTTAGGTAATATTAATAATAAATATTAGTACATGTTTTAACCTAAGTATTATTACCTTTTATTTAATTAAATCATGTTATATTTAAATAAATCTTATAACCTATAGTTTATTTAATTTACATGTAATAATTAATAAACTATACTATATATCACATGACTTAGAATATTAATCAGTAAAACTTAAACTTATATTATTAGCTTAATAATCCAGCTTAATTCAAATTATGGAAACTTTCTATTTTTAGAAACTTATTTATTTAAGGCAGCTAATCTATTTATGGAAACTTTCTATTTTTAGAAACTTATTTATTTAAGGCAGCTAATTTATTTTTGGAAACTTTCTATTTTTGGAAACTATCTATTTTTGGAAACTTTCTATTTTTGGAAACTTTCTATTTTTGGAAGCTTTCTATTTTAGGAAACCTGCTATTTTTAGAAAGTTACTTATTATTACACAACAAGTATAATAATACCAGAAATACAAGTAATACTTAATCAGAATAGACAGAATACATGATAAACACAGCATAATGATAAAATCAGTGAAACATGACATGAACATATAAAACAAGCTAAGACATGATATAAAACCAGTTACGTATACAGTAAGCAGAATACTTATACACGTATATTATTTATGTAGCATTAGTGATATCGAAGTAGGACTCTCTTCCGTTCGTCTTCTTCGTTCACTAGACACAAGGTACGGATTCTCCGTCCTTTCATTATGGACATTCTTTCCTTATTAGGATTTCCCCGTATGCAGCCAACTGTTTTCCCAGTATATGTTTTATATTTTTTGATTGCTTATGTTTAATTAAATGCCTAAAGCCATATACATGCATCAACAGTTTCACCTAGTTATGGAGGTACCATAACCATAACACTTGAGGTACCAGTGTTATGACTTCACCACGGTGGAGTGATAGCTCGTGGCGTCCCTTCAGCTTTTGGACATGTTATTATTTTCATGTGGGGCGTATGGGTGCATCCTAGGTTACATGTTTTTACAGATTATTCAAGTGAATGTGGTGTGTGCCTTGCATCCTTCACAAGGAGCTGATCCCTCCTACCCAAAAACTTATATAAATTAGAGGCAACCCCTCTTATTGCATGACGAGGTCACCCCTCCAAGTATTCATGCACGTTGATATTTCATGACCTATATTGGCTAATGGTAAACATGTTAAACAATTTTATAAGATAAACATAAGGATTTTCAAACTATAAAACCAGTTTTACTAAGTTATACCAGGTTTTATAGGACTTAGCCATTTCCGCTGCTATATGTTGGTTATGCTTATGTTATTCGTGCTATGTTTGTATATCCGTGCACTGAGCGTTATGCTCAACCGTTTTCCTTTCATGTTCCCAAAACGGCAGGTACTCAGGGACGCTCGTAGACTTTAAGCGTACGTGCATATGGACTGGAAGCTTCCTAGCCTTCACTACTTTATGCATTTCTTTATACTTATGATACTCATTTCCATGGACATTGTTTGATCCTTTTATTACAGTACTTATGTTTGCGTGTGATGAGCTTTACTTTGGGGTACCGATGTTTGTTTCCGATATTTCCTTTATGGTCATGTAATGTTTATACATTTATCCTTGTATGCTTTGATGACACGCCATAATCACGCGTGACATTCAATTTATCAAAATGGGGTGTTACAATTATGGTATCAGAGCCAAAGCTTCGAACTATAGGCTCTCAAAACACGACCTGTGATTAGTGGGTAGTCACTATGGTCTTCCTAGAACTGACAGGCGGTTTTCATGCATTCATTATTTTCATGCATACATATATATGTCAATGTTGCAGGTTTATGACTAAGTAACGGTTGGTACAGGACTGGCCCTATTTAGTCGCATGTGCTTTTATCGAAACTTTTAACTTTGGGACCGACCCATTGGCGTCCCCTCGCCATGTCTTTTGTTTTGAGTGAACTGACCATAGGCGTTCACTCTCGCGCATATAAAAGTATTCATAAACTGCATCATGCATTCATGTACTAGTTTTTCTGCATAAAATTTTTCTCATGATTTATTGGTATAATTTTTTTTCATGTATATATTTTATGTTTCGATCAGTTTAATCATATATTTTTATGTTATACTGTCAGATGGTTCTCACACGCGAGCAGGAACAACTCAATGCAGCAGTCCAACCTGCAATGCAAGCTATGCTTCCTCAGATGAGGAACGAAATCAGGGTTGAGGTGCAGGCTGCCAACAATCAGCAGCAGCACCCAGTACCTCCTCCTCCTCCTCCAGCAACATTGGTCACATGGCTGGAGAGATTCAATAAGCTACGCCCTCGATCCTTCGAGAAGACAGATAGCCCCAGTGAAGCTGAAAGCTGGTTGGCTCACATTGAGAAGATCTTCGATGCCATGGGCTGTGACCCCGTCTTTAAGTCGAGGTTGGCCTGTTACCGGTTCGAAGGTGATGTGCTATCATGGTGGAAGGCACTGAAGCAGTCTGAGGGAGGTGATAATTGGGTGGCTGGTTTGACTTGGGCTCAGTTCAGGGATTTGGTGATGGGACAGTTCTTTCCCAAGTCTGAGCAAGACAAGATGAAGAGTGAGTACCACGGAATCGGACAGAGAGCTGGGGAGAACAGCAACGAGTTCATGCAGCGCTTTCTCCGTTTGGCTGGTTTTCTTGGTGCAACAGCAGGTACTCCCGAAGAGCAAGCATACCACTTCCGGTGGGATCTTCATACATCGGTCGCAAACAACTTGGTGTGTACTACGTTCAACACGGTGGCACAAGTGGCCGATGCAGCACGTAAGCTGGAGATGCTGCAAGAAAGAGAAGAGTATGGGAAGCAGAGAGACCCGAGAAGAGGTAAACTGAAATTGTGTATATTTAAGTTCGTTTCTCTCGATTCTTAACCAATTGAAAGTCCTAACAAAATCAGGTTTATTATCGTTTTTGGTTGATAGGGTTATTTGGATTTTCTATGTTTATTTAAACAAGCAAGTAAAAATGTGGAAAATATTAACTACGTATCCGTAAAACAATTAGCACTTACCAAGTTTTTATTAAAATAAGGACAAAATTGTAAATCTATAAAAGTACTGTGCTAAAAATGTAATTACTTGAAACTACAATGCTTGAAATGTAAAAATCAGAAACTATAAGGACTAATTATGCAAATTGTAACAAACTACTAACAAAATGTAACAAATTGTAAAACTACTTAACTGAAATTGACAAGTAATCAAAAGTTATAGACTATAACCAAGCAAACCTTAAATTTATGAAAGATTAGCTAGTAATTCAAACAGTTACAAAGTAAAGGGACCAAAGTGCAATTAAGTGGGAATTTATATCAAAAACGGGCTACAAGCACAAAGAAGCTCGTATAAGCTCTAGAATCAACCAAATAAGCTCAAACAAGTTTTAGACATATTAAAATCCAAATTCACTTAGGCTTATCCAAGGAAGAAGCTTGAAATTTAGTAAAACTCAAATAAGCCAACTATGATAAGCCAACAATAAGCTATCTAATAAGCTAGACATGCACAAGTATATTTTTCAGCTAAATCTTGTCAAACAGCTCAAGGAGAATCTGGAATGTCTTCTTTTAAGAAAAATGAACAAGTAATGAATCTGGAATTTGAAAATAAGCTGAAACTAGCTTATTGACTAAGTTTGACCAAAATTTTGAAAAAACTGAAAACCTCCAGATCTACTCAAGACAACTTTCTAAACAAGATTATGAAAGAAAATCCAAAGATTTATGAAGTGGAATTGCCAGTTCAAGAAATCAGAAAGCACTTGTTTACAGAAACTTGCAGTTGCTCAACAGCTTATTAAAAAGCTAATTTCTCACTTGAATCTTTAAACTGTATATTTTCCTAATAAGCACTCAAACTTTGGATGTTGTATGACACATAGAAACTGGTTTGAAGGAATTTCATCAAGAATTGAGCAAATGCTAAAGGATTGAAAATGACTACTTTTTTAATGAACTAGTTAAAACAAAACTGACCCAATCTTTTTTACAACCAATTGCCCGTTTGACTTTCTTTTTGACTTTAAAAATACTCAACCTTGTTTATAATGACTAAAGAAATGTAAATGAGCAAAGTTTAACTAGTTAACAACTCTTAAACTACAAATTGACAGTAAATCCAAACACTACTTTACTGATATGAACAAAACTTTTGTGAAGAGATTTATAGCAATTGGTTGAACTGATTCAAAACTGATATCTAGCCAAACTTTATGAACAAAATGGAACACAAATGAGCTAACTATAAGCAAGATAACAGACAAAGACTCAGAATGAAATAGCAAGCTATAAAACTGATGAAATGAAATCAGTAACAAGTAATAAGCAGGCAAACAAGATTCAATCTAACAAAAAGCTATCTACTCATCAGAATCAATCCAAGAACAAACTAAACACACTTGATCAGATCAGCAAGTAGGATTTAAGCTAGACCGTAACATGCATTTGACTGTTTATTAGAATTAAACTCAGAAACATAACACCTTTTAGCAAAAGGCCTCCACTGATGGAGTAGGTAGGCGCTGAGCCTCCTAGATAGCGTTAAACCACCACCTTAACACTATTAACCACTAATCAACATCTACATTCATCATCATCACCATTTTTACTCAAATCTGCTTCAAAATCAACAAGAACAACTACTGGATCAACAGAAACAGGAATGAACAGCTACAAGTCTTCAACAAGAGCCCCTTATGATCAAAGGTGATCACAAGTAACTCATATCAACACAAGATCAACAATAATGCAGGTATTGAATAGGAGAATGAAGGAGAAATGGGAAATTTTATTGCTTTTGAATGTAAAAGTTTGTTACAAAATCTGGTAAGAGGTTACAACTACTATAACTAACTCAAGAGTTTGTTAGACTCTTGAGGTCGTTACACTAACAACTAACTAGCTAGGATTGAGAGAGAAAAGGGAAGTGTGTGAAATTTTCACACTTAGGCTACACAAACAAATGAGAGGGCTATTCCCTATTTATAGTTAAAAAGTGAGAAGTAGTTGAAGCTGATGACGTGTCCCAACCAATCAATTGCTGCCAAGTGTCCTGAATTTGTCAATTGGAACTAGCCGTTAAGAACTTAAAATTGGGCTTTTCTTCTTGGTTGATTTTCAGATTAAACAAGTGAGTGGGTTGAATTCGTCCTTCAAAAATAAGCACTTTTCATGTTTAAAGTTTTTCTTGATATGCAGTAGAACTCCAGTTCGTTCCTGGGTTGCATTGAGGAAGAAGGTGACACGTGGAAGATTTGGATTGGGTGAAATGTGATCACACGGATCATTATCCGTTTTGGATATATTGAATATGGGTTGTCCAACTCTGATTGGTTAAAAGTTAAGTGAGTGGGATTTACTGTAGCTGGCGGCGCTTTTAATTCCTTTGGTGATGTGGCTTATTTGCTGGCAATCTGTGTATACCAATTCTTGCACTCTCATTGGTTGATAACCATAGCACATGGATTGAGCCCATTTTTGATGAATTTTTGGCAAGTTTAGTCCTTGAACTTAGGCAGAATATCCAAATGAGCTAGGAACTTCATTTTAATGGCATTTTTGGTCCTTCCACTTGCATTCTTGTATAATTTGACCCTTTGACTTGGTTGACTGAAGAGTTGACCATGTTTGACTTTCATCTTGACTTTGACAAATTTACACTTTGAGTCCTTCAACTTTGGAGTGTTGTCAAGATAGGTCCCTTATCTTCAAAGTCTTGTCATCTTTGATCCTTCTTTGTCTTTTTCATCGAAATAAGCTTGATTTCTTCTTGTTTGCTTGAAAATGTATCCTTCTTACCTATTTATACACAAACACACAACATACCACATAATTCCGCTTTATAGCACAAAAGTTAGGTATTTTCCTTGTGTTTTAGGCTGATTTGTTGATTAATTGAAATGAGTTTTTGCTCATATCAAATCCCCTACACTTGAACATTGCCATGACCTCATGCAATGCTATATTTTAAAGCACAAATTTACATTCTAATTAACCCACCTTGGCAAATATGGAATGGTATTACACTATGCTACTCTACATGATGCATGATTTTGATTTTGAACAATGCAATGCAAAAGAAACTATTCTATTTATATCTTTTTGGATTTTTCTTGAAATGGCTTTGATGGAAGAACTCATAAAGAAGTCAATGACTTAAATTAGGGCTTTGGTACCATGGACACTTATCACCCTCAAGTTTCACTTTCCCCAGACCAAGCTTAAAAATGGGATCATTGCATTCACAAGTAAAAAGATGCATCAACTTATTCATGACAATTAAGTGTGGAACCTGTTATTATTTGAGCAAATTGCTTTTGGGCAAATTTGTCATTATTTAAAGCGTGAAATATAAGAAATGTAAATACAAAAAATAGGGAAGCAAGGTTTTAATCATAAGTAATCCTCTCATCCATTACTTGAAAAACCGCTCATAATTAATATAAGTCCGTTTCAAGAGTAATAAGTCATTCGCCTTATGTGTAAAATCCTCATGTCATGCATTAATAAGTAGCTACACACTCGCTAAAGAAAGAAAAATAAAACTCACGCAATAATTTACATCCTCCGCCTTTTTGAGACTTTGGATCTTCAATCCCGCAACCCGTCAAGGTAATATTGGATTGGAGCAACTATTAAATCCCCGCAACCCGTCAAGGTAATATTGGAATCTAATAGTTACTATAATTAACACTTCACTGCCCCTCTTTGGAGTCTTGTATAATTATTTTTTTTTATTTTTTTTTTCTAGACACTCATTTTTTGTAAGCCGCTCTTATTTTTCTTTATTCCTCACAAAGAAAGTTGAAAAGAATAAAAGGAAAAACACCCGCTAAATATTAAGCATGACATAAGTCTAGTACACATAAAACGTTCTAACTTAGAATCTTAAGACGTACTTATATCAACCATGAATGATTAGACAAAAATACATAAGAGATTACAAACCAATTAAAACCGTTCTTGATTATTTATTAACATATATACATGCGGAGAAAATAGAGGAAAAGAAGAGAAGGGTTTAGCCACAAGTAATTATCATGAAGTTTATCTAGCCCTTTTATACTTGCTTCAACTCTATCATTTCCCATTCTCCATAAATTTAAAATCTCAAAAATGAGATTGGTGGATGCTTAGCCTAATAGACCAATGAAGGACTACATGGTTAAGGATACTAGCTAGAGAATGCTTAGATAAGCAAACCCGGGTTGAGTCAAAATATCCATGGCGGGCCTAATATGTCAAAGAAGTCTAAATTTGTTAAACCACGTCCTTATTATATTTTTTTCCTTTTTATATATTTTTGATGAAAAATAAAAGAAGAAATATATACAATGCAAATGTATTATGTAAATAAAAAAATGTTTAATGCAAAAATTATGAATGCATATTTTGGTGGCCAAAGTGGATCAAAAATTTGAAAAATGTTTGAAAATTTAATTTCCAAGTTATCATGAAGGTCAACGACAAAGTCTAGGTAAGGTCACTTCGATAGAAGACCCCCCTACACTTAAGCTAAACATTGTCCTTAATGTTTAAGAGCATGGAAGTATAAAACTTCCCCTACACTTATGACAATGAATAGACTTTGCTTAACCCAAGTTAAGGAAAGATCAACTATAGTAAATTCATTTTTAAAGCACAATGTGTCTATGAAAAATCACAATAGTAACAAAGTGAACCGGATACAAGGGCCTCCTCCATAAGGTCCAAAGCACGTGATGAGTGAGCAACCCTACAAACAACATGAAGACAAAAGAAGGTCTCCCCTACACCTCTCATCAATTTGCTATCCTTATTTCTAACCTACAACACTCTAGATCCAACAACTTCTAAACCTAGTTATTCAAGCTTGATTTAAGGAGTCTCTAGCTCGACTCTTCCCACAATGAATTAATTCGTGGGGAAAATGGGGATCTCTTGGACCATTTCCACGGAAATGTCCTCCCCAAAATAGTGCTTCACACGGTGTCCATTCACTTTAAAATTGGGACCATCGGTGTAACACCCCACTTTGATAAGTGACCGTTACGCGTAATTATGGCGTGTCAGCAAAGCATACAAGGATAAATGTCTAAAACATTACATGACCATAGGGTAAACCGGAATCAAAAATAGGTCCCAAAACATAAGCTCAAAACATAATAAAGTAAATGAAATAATGGAAGACTTAAACAAGAACAAATATATGAAGGCAAAAGGAGAAGAAGTCTATGGCAGCTTCCATCCTATGAATGTCCTCCAAAATGCTCGAGTCCGTCCTTGGGTACCTGCCGTTTTGGGACATGGAAAGGAAAGTAACGGCTGAGCATAACGCTCAGTGCACGGATATACAAGCATGAAATGAATAATATAAGTATGAATAACATATAGCAGCGGAAATGTATATGTCCTGGAAAACCTGGTTATTTCTTAGTAAAACTGGTTTTATAGTTTGAAAAGCCTTATGTTTATCTTATGAAAACTGTTTAACACATTTTACCATTAGCCAATATAGGTCATGAAAATCCACCATGCATGAATACTTGGAGGGGTGACCTCATCATGCAAATTAGAGGGGCTGCCTCTAATTTAATATATTGGTTTGGGTAGGAGGGATCAACTCCTTGTGAAGGATGCAGGGCACACACCACATTCACACTGAGTAATCTGCTGAAAACATGTAACTAGGATGCACCCATACGCCCCACATGATAAATATAATAATATGGCCAAAAGCTGAAGGGACGCCACGAGCAATCACTCCGCCGTGGGTAACACCAGTGCCTCTAGTGTTATGGTTATGGTACCTCCAAAACTAGGTGAAACTGGTCATGCATGTATATGGCTTTAGGTATTCTAAATTAAACATAAGCAATCAAACATAAAAACATATACTATGGGAAAACAGTTGGCTGCATACGGGGAATCCTAATAAGGAAAGAATGTCCATACTGAAAGGACGGGAATCCGTACCTTATGTCCAGTGAACGAAGAAGACGAACGGAAGAGAGTCCTACTTCTGTATCACTAATGCTACATAAATACATACATGTATAAGTATCTGATTACTAAATACGTAACTGGTTTTATGTCATGTCTTAGCTTATTTTATACGTTCATGTCATGTTTTACTGTTTGAGGCTTTATACTGTATTTATCTTACATTCTGTCTATTCGGATTAAGTATTACTTGTATTTCATGTATTATTATACTTGTTGTGTAATAATAAGTAACTTTCTAAAAATAGCAGGTTTCCTAAAATAGAAAGTTTCCAAAAATAGAAAGTTACTAAAAATAGAAAGTTTCCAAAAAGTAGAATGTTTCCAAAAATAGAAAGTTTCCAAAAATAAAAAGTTTCCAAAAATAGAATTACTGCTTAAAATAGATAAGTTTCTAAAAATAGAAAGTTTCCATAAATAGATTAGATGCCTTAATTAAATAAGTTTCTAAAAGAGCAAGTTTCCATAAATAGATTAGCTGCCTTAATTAAATAAGTTTCTAAAAATAGAAAGTTTCCATAATTAGATATAAGTTGGTTAAATAAGCTAATTATATAAGCTTAAGTGTTTTCTGATTATTATTCTAAGTCATGTGGTTATAAAGTATAGTTTATTAATTATTACATGTAAATTAAATAAACTATAGGTTAAAAGTATTTAATTAAATATATCATGTTTTTAATTAAATAAAGTTAAAATACTTAGGTTAAAACATGTATTATTAATTACTAATAATATAACGTAAGTCATGTTGATTAATTAATTATAGTCATAGTTTTAATAATTAGTTAATTATAAAGTCTAGTTAATATAAAATACTTAGGTTAAAATTCATGATCTAATAATTAAATTTGTAACCTAAGTCATGTTCATCAAATTAATTATGTCATGTTTTATTAATTTAATTTTTAACATATAACTATTAAAATCATAAACCTTAACATAATCAATGATCCGGATCGTGACTAGAAACCATGAACCGGACCCGTAGTCAACACCATACCCCGAACCAAGTCAGGGTTCCCCCTTGTTTGCTGTTGTCGTGGGACCCACACCACCATACCGAGACCATGAGGTCTCTGTGGTGGTTACAAAGCCAAGCCGAGACCCCTTAGGGCTCGGTTTAGGCGTCAGCTAGAACAAACACCCCTAAAAACCCTTGTTTTGATTTACCCCATAACCATTTACATGTTTTAATAAATGTTTTTAATTAGTTTTTAAAAACATCACGATTTTATGTGACTTATTAAATCAAAACATAAAAGAAAAGGATTAAAAAGGTTATACCGAATGCGTGGATCGATCAAGGATGAACACACACGAATGCTTGCACAATATTCAAGATCAAAAATCAACCGAACACCGCTTTTTGATGATGATAACCGGCGACCAAAAGAGAGAAGGAAGAAAAGATTTAGGGTTTTTGTTATTTTCCTGTATTGTGAATTATGACAAAAGATTTCCTAATTCCTTTGTTTTAGCAAAATTAAAATGGGCTTGGCCCACTTTTTTGGTGTAGCCGTGGGTAGAGGGCCTCACATGGGGTAACCCGTACCTTTTCCGAGTCTAATTATTTTAGTGTGCGTTCGTGTTTTATCGTGTTCGTGTTTTATGTGTTCTAGTTAATTATTGATCGTGACCTAATATATTTATTCGTGTTCGTAATAAATATATATACGTAAATAATATTTTATCGTGATTAAATTACGTTCATGATTATAATTATTATTTGAATAATTATCGTGTGTTCATACGTAGTAAATAATTATCGTGTTCTAACACGTACATAATACTTAAAATTCTTATACGTGAACATAAACATACTATAAAAGGAAAGTTTTAATCTAGTACGTACGATATTAAGGGTACTATTCATGGTAAAAGCATGCGGGTTTTACAACTCTTCCCCCCTAAAAAGAATAATTCGTCCCCAAATTATAGATAACGTAAACTGAAAGAGAAACATACCCGGATCAAACTGAGAGGGTATGTAAGATAAATGAACGTACAGGTTACATGGTAGAAGGAACATGGAACGTGACATGTCTTGAAAGGACATGGAACGTGACGTTACTGAAAGGACATATCTAGTTGATAAGAGAAAAACGGATAAGAAGTCCGGATGAACTTGTCCGTTTCCAAGTGGCCTCCCTCTTGGAACGATTCCTTCACAAGATCTTGACGCGAATGATAAATCTTGGTCCTCCTGACCTTGACTTGAAATACGAAGAAGTTCTTGCTTATCAACGTAAGGTAGATCCCCTAAATTTGATCGAGGGAATAAGAATTAACGTGTAAGGCAACTGAAACGTTATCGTGCAAAACACTCTAACTTAACTAATAATTAGCAACGATGCGCGAGACACAGAGAAACGTAGTACGTGAAACATTTTGAACGTGACATGTGAAAATTTTTGAACGTGATACGTGGAAATTTTTTGAACGTGCTACGTGGAAAATTTGGTGAGTGTAGTATGAGTAACATATCGTGATCCATGATACGTGTAACATATCTTGATCATGATATGAGGAACGTGGAATGAACATGACATGTGAAACATATTGTGAACATAGAATATAATGGCGGTAACGCCAAACACTACAAGGTGAGACATAGAATATGACGAGAAACGTCTATCTGAGGATAGGGAGTTATACTAAACTTGGGTCTGGTCTCTCAAGTTCTTGCAAAACTTCCCAGAATGAGAAAAATGAACATAAAATCGTAAGCCGAGATGCCATCATGAACGTGAATAGTGTCATGAACGCGAGCGCGAAAGCAAGTCGTGGAATTAGAATGAAGACGTGAAGTAAATAAGGAGCACAATTGCGAAACTTTGTCTGACCCGATAACCGAGGGATTGCCAAGTGATCGGATGAGCCTTTGCTGGGACATGTCCGATCAATCTATTGGTTCTGAAATCCTTGCGGATGTAAGGATTCCGCAGACTTGATCAAACTGTTTGCAATAACCCAGATAGTATCATGCTTCTTCTGAGTTTCCGTTAATCTGGTAACCAAAATCCGTGGAGATCTTGTCCCATTTCAGTTCACAATTTCAGATGATGAAAAACATCCCAGTCTGTTTGGTGTCCTATCTTAGCCTGTTTGTATGACAGGTATGAAGATATGAACGTAACTGTATCTTGCTTCATCGAACTCGATACATAGGAGTTTGCGAAACTCTAAGTCTATGAATCTAAACTTTTCTTAGCGTAGGATTTTCTAGAACACCTAGCGTAATGTAGGGTTATCTCCTTTACGCATAAGCTAAGTCATGGTAAGATTAACCATGCAAATCCATGTGATCCAGCGTGTCACTGTAATCAACCAGACTTGATATTGGAAATATCCAGGGTGGAATTTCTCTTGTCATAGAATTTGTAACATGGTGCCAATATGGTCTTCCTGTTCTTTTCTAGGCTTAGAGGAAATCAGGTTATCCTCAATGAAAACACTGATGAATATGCTTATGAGTTCATGAAAACTCATTCTTATAATGCTGTTTAAGCATTGATGAGACTGATTCAAAAATCATAAATCTAGCATGACCGAGTCGTGCACGAATAGCAGTCATGGACATGTCCTGCTTTTTCGCTCGTCACTATTGGCAGCATGATCATGAATCCGATCTTGGAAAAATGCTTAACACCATACGGTTGATTGGACATGATGTCAATACGTGGAGGAGAATAACGGTCATGAATGGTGATTTGTTTAAGTCGACGGTCGTCGACACATAATCTCATGGTACCGTCCTTCTCCTTGTAGGTTCTTCCGAAATGTATGAGAAGATCTTGGAATAATCAACTGGCTATGCGTAAAAAAAGACTTCAGTAGTCGTGTCTTACTGACAGCTAGAAAATTTTAGCGACCATGGCTAAAAACGCACATGCTTGTAAGCATAGATAATTTGTACAGATCTTCCTGATGGAAAATCGAGCGGAATGTATTCAGGAGCCTGAACATTACTGTACATAATTATGAATCGTAGCATGGTGTGCTGTTCCGAGTCCATAATTAGGATGAAATTCAACTCGTGTCTGTCCGAGGAAATGCGTTAGCAGCATGGATCTCATCATTTAGCTGAAGGAAAACCTTCGTATACGTGGGAATACGAAAGGCGTCCTTCATGGTCATGAATCTTTGAGCTATGGTTACAAGAAATGAAAGTGTCATCGGGAAACGTGATAGTTCCCACCGATGCGCCGGTAATGGTACTGAAATTCTTGTGGCCAGATTAATACACGACAAAACAAAATGGATATACCCTTGGAGGGTACCCTGAATTTCTTAGAAATGTTCCATAATTAGACGTGAGTCATGTGTCTTGACTCGTGTCTTGAGAAATGTAAGCATGACATGTGTCTTGACTGGTGTCTTGACATGTGTCTCGAGGTGTGAAACAAATAGAACTACAAATATTAGGTTATTATGCCAGAATTGACGGATCGGTTAAAATACTGATCAATCGTACTTCTGATCATATTCGCGGCCGGAGCTTCGGTTGCGATTCCTAGGATAGTTGCTGTCATAGTAGTGGTTACTATCGTCTTGTCTGTCAGTTCCATGACGGTCATTCTCATGACTGTGATTCATGTAACTATTCAGCTGAGTGGCCGGCTGGTACCGGTTCTCCACTCATATGACTGAAATTACAATTGAATGACGTGTGACATGTAACTAAGAATTTGGGACGATGATAGATGGAAATCGTCTGGTGGTGAAGCATCATCTCGTCCGATCACTTTGATCTAACGCCTTTGTCTTCGTCTTGTATGAGCTCCAGGTTGTGAACAACATCAACATCTCGTAGCGTCTCCCAACATCAGCAGCATCAACCTTTAGTAACATCTCCAAGCTATGAGCGACCTCAACAATTTGTAGAGTATCAGCAAGTGGAAGTACGCACATGGGATAAGGTACATGGAGTACACATGGAATGTACATGAAATGATCGGTATGGGGTCGATCATTTGTCATGATTTAAGGAAAGTATATCGGTTAAACGGTTAGAAAACCATCATGATAACCTGGCAATATTAACATAGACATCATTCTGGTTATATCAAGAAACGTTAAAGTGTGGTTACACAAAATTCAACGATGATTTGCCTGACAACATGATCAATGAAAACCAACCATGACTATCATGAAAGAAGGATTCAATGAAATCCAACAATGCCTTGCATGAAAGCATAAATAACAAAATAGGCATAAGACGTAATCAACATGAAGACGGAATTATCATGAAGAAACATGAAACCATCTATCATGAAGGAGTGTATAACATAATCAGCACGAAACTGAAGTTAACCATGACAGTATGAAAACATACTTGACATAAAAACATATTAACTTATGAGGGGACATGAAATTTTTTTTTAAGCCAATAAATCATGAGAAAAATTTTATGCATGAAAAACAGTGCATGAATGCGTAATGTAGTTTATAAAAAGTTTTATTTGTGCAAGGGGACGCCTATGGGTTGGTCCAAAAAAAAAGACATAGCGAGGGGACGCCTATGGGTCGGTCCCAAAATTAAAAGTTTCGATAATAGCACATGCGACTAAATAAGGCCAATCCTGTACCAACCATTACTTAGTCATAATCCCTGCAACAATGATACATGAAACATAAATAAATGAAACTGATATGTCAAAACTTATCAGGAAAAAATTTATGTGAATAATTATGAACTACTGGGGTTCAGTCCACATAGCCACAGTTCACGAGGAACATTATGCATGAAACAATGACACATAACTAAATATGAATGACGGTTGTCCATCCATATTAGTAAACCAATACCGATGAAAACATCAAGGTTAAAACCTCAAGGTGCTGAAAACATCATGGTTAAAACAACAATGCGCTGAAAACATCAATACGTAGAATAACAAACGTTGGCTTAGGAAGTTCCTGGTGACTACCTACTAGTCACAGGTCAAGTTTTAGAGCCTACAGGTCGAAGCCTTGTCTCTGATACCATAATTGTAACACCCCACTTTGATAAGTGGACCGTTACGCGTAATTATGGCGTGTCATCAAAGCATACAAGGACAAATGTCTAAAACATTACATGACCATAGGGTAAACCGGAATCAAACATCGGTCCCCAAACATAAGCTCAAAACATAATAAAGTAAATGAAATAATGGAAGACTTAAACAAGCACAAATATATGAAGGCAAAAGGAGAAGAAGTCTATGGCAGCTTCCATCCTATGCATGTCCTCCAAAATGCTCGAGTCCGTCCTTGGGTACCTGCCGTTTTGGGACATGGAAAGGAAAGTAACGGCTGAGCATAACGCTCAGTGCACGGATATACAAGCATGAAATGAATAATATAAGTATGAATAACATATAGCAGCGGAAATGTATATGTCCTGGAAAACCTGGTTATTTCTTAGTAAAACTGGTTTTATAGTTTGAAAAGCCTTATGTTTATCTTATGAAAACTGTTTAACATATTTTACCATTAGCCAATATAGGTCATGAAAATTCACCATGCATGAATACTTGGACGGGTGACCTCATCATGCAAATTAGAGGGGCTGCCTCTAATTTAATATACTGGTTTGGGTAGGAGGGATCAGCTCCTTGTGAAGGATGCAAGGCACACACCACATTCACACTGAGTAATCTGCTGAAAACATGTAACTAGGATGCACCCATACGCCCCACATGATAAATATAATAATATGGCCAAAAGATAAAGGGACGCCACGAGCAATCACTCCGCCGTGGGGAAGTCATAACACCAGTGCCTCTAGTGTTATGGTTATGGTACCTCCATAACTAGGTGAAACTGGTCATGCATGTATATGGCTTCAGGTATTCTAAATTAAACATAAGCAATCAAACATAAAAACTTATACTATGGAAAAACAGTTGGCTGCATACGGGGAATCCTAATAAGGAAAGAATGTCCATACTGAAAGGACGGGAATCCGTACCTTATGTCCTGTGAACGAAGAAGACGAATGGAAGAGAGTCATACTTCGGTATCACCAATGCTACATAAATACATACGTGTATAAGTATCTGATTACTAAATACGTAACTGGTTTTATGTCATGTCTTAGCTTATTTTATACGTTCATGTCATGTTTTACTGTTTGAAGCTTTATACTGTATTTATCTTATATTCTGTCTATTCTGATTAAGTATTACTTGTATTTCATGTATTATTATACTTGTTGTGTAATAATAAGTAACTTTCTAAAAATAGCAGGTTTCCTAAAATAGAAAAATACCAAAAATAGAAAGTTTCCAAAATAGAAAGTTTCCAAAAATAGAAACTTTCCAAAAATAGAAAGTTTCCAAAAATAGAATTACTGCCTAAAATAGATAAGTTTCTAAAAATAGAAAGTTTCCATAAATAGATTAGCTGCCTTAATTAAATAAGTTTCTAGAAATAGCAAGTTTCTATAAATAGATTAGCTGCCTTAATTAAATAAGTTTCTAAAAATAGAAAGTTTCCATAATTAGGTATAAGTTGGTTAAATAAGCTAATTATATAAGCTTAAGTGTTTTCTGATTATTATTCTAAGTCATGTTGTTATAAAGTATAGTTTATTAATTATTACATGTAAATTAAATAAACTATAGGTTAAAAGTATTTAATTAAATATATCATGTTTTTAATTAAATAAAGTTAAAATACTTAGATTAAAACATGTATTATTAATTACTAATAATATAACGTAAGTCATGTTGATTAATTAATTATAGTCATGGTTTTAATAATTAATTAATTATAAAGTCTAGTTAATATAAAATACTTAGGTTAAAATTCATGATCTAATAATTAAATTTATAACCTAAGTCATGTTAATTAAATTAATTATGTCATGTTTTATTAATTTAATATTTAACATATAACTATTAAAATCATAAACCTTAACATAATCAATGAACCGGATCGTGACTAGAAACCATGAACCGGACCCGTAATCAACACCATACCCCGAACCAAGTCGGGGTTCCCCCTTGTTTGCTGCTGCCGTGGGACCCACACCACCATACTGAGACCATGAGGCTCGGTGGTGGTTACAAAGCCAAGCCGAGACCCCTTAGGGCTCGGTTTAGGCGTCGACTAGAACAAACACCCCTAAAAACCCTTGTTTTGATTTACCCCATAACCATTTACATGTTTTAATAAATGTTTTTAATTAGTTTTTAAAAACATCATGATTTTATGTGACTTATTAAATCAAAATATAAAAGAAAAGGATTAAAAAGGTTATACCGAATGCGTGGATCGATCAAGGATGAACACACACGAATGCTTGCACAATATTCAAGATCAAAAATCAACCGAACACCCCTTTTTGATGATGATAACCGGCGGCCAAAATAGAGAAGGAAGAAAAGATTTAGGGTTTTTGTTATTTTTCCAGTATTTTGAATTATGACAAAAGATTTCCTAATTCCTTTGTTTTAGCAAAATTAAAATGGGATTGGCCCACTTTCTTGGTGTAGCCGCGGGTAGGGGGCACCACATGGGGTAACCCGTACCTTTTCCGAGTCTAATTATTTTAGTGTGCGTTCGTGTTTTATCGTGTTTTTATGTGTTCTAGTTAATTATTGATCGTGAGCTAATATATTTATTCGTGTTCGTAATAAATATATATACGTAAATAATATTTTCTCGTGATTAAATTACGTTCATGATTATAATTATTATTTGAATAATTATTGTGTGCTCATACGTAGTAAATACTTATCGTGTTCTAACACGTACATAATACTTAAAATTCTTATACATGAACATAAACATACTATAAAAGGAAAGTTTTAATCTAGTACGTATGATCTTAAGGTTACTATTCATGATAAAAGCATGCGGGTTTTACAATCGGGTTGTGACAACTCAATAGTTCCATATGGAAATACTTGAGCAATAGTGAATGGACCGGACCATCTCGACTTAAGCTTGCCCGTAAAAAGTTTCAACCTTGAGTTAAAGAGGAGAACCGGCTCTCCAACTTTTAACTCACGGCTCTTGATCTTAGCGTCATGCAATTTCTTAGTCTTCTCCTTATAAAACAAAGAGTTCTCATAGGCATTGGCTCTCAATTCATCCATTTCATTAAGTTGATCCTTTCTATGTGAGCCGGCTTGATTTAAATCAAAGTTAGCCCACTTGAGAGCCCAAGAAGCCTTATGTTCTAACTCGAATGGAAGGTGGCATGCTTTTCCATAGACAAGCCTATAAGGAGTACAACCAATTGGTGTCTTAAAAGCCGTCCTAAAAGCCGTCCTAAAAGCCCACAAAGCATCATCAAGCTTATCCGACCAAGAAGCTCGATGCTCTCCCACCGTTCTCTCCAAAATTCTCTTTAAACCACGATTTGTGACCTCGGTTTGACCATTGGTTTGAGGGTGATACGCGGTAGAAAGTCTATGATTAACTCCTTATTTCTTCATAACTCTCGTGAACTGATCATTACATAAGTGTGTACCACGATCACTTATGATGGCCCGAGGTACATCAAATCTAGCAAACAATTGCTTCAAAAATTTCACAACAACTCTAGCATCATTAGTAGGTAAGGCTTTGGCCTCAACCCATTTTGACACATAATCCACCGCAACGAGCATATACTTATTTTCCTTGGAAGATGGAAAAGGTCCCATAAAATCTATTCCCCACACATCAAAAATCTCACACTCTTGAATGAAGTTTTGTGGCATCTCATCATGTTGTGTAATTTTTCCTTGTCTTTGACATACATCACAAAATTTCACCATCTCTTGGGCATCTTTATAAATGGAAGGCCAATACTAACCTGAATCAAAGACTTTCTTGGCGGTATAGTTGGGCCCAAAATGTCCACCCGTAGATCCCTTATGACAAGCTTCTAAATCTTAAATGCCTCGGGCCCATCTACACACCGTCTAATGATTTGGTCCGCACATTGCCTAAAGAGGTAAGGATCATCCCAAAAGTAGTACTTTACTTCCTTGAGAAATTTATTATTTTGTTGGGAAGTAAGACCCTCTATAACCACATTCCCCACAAGATAGCTTGCAATATCCGCAACCCAAGGGGTGGCATCCTCTTGAGAAGAGATAGACATGAGCTCCTCTAATGGAAAGGATTCATTGATTTTTTTATTAGGAAAATCTCCTTGAAAAGGATGCTCAAGTATACTCCAGTGATCCGCCGCTAAATTCTCGGCTCCTTTCTTATCTCGAATCTCTATCTTAAACTCTTGAAGCAATAAAACCCATCTCAAAAGCCTAGGCTTAACATCTTTCTTTGTCATGAGATACTTGAGAGCGGAATGATCCGTATACACTATGGGTTTGGATAACACAAGGTATGGTCTAAATTTCTCAAAGGCATAAACTATAGAAAGCAACTCTTTTTCCGTGGTAGTATAATGAAGTTGTGCACCGGTCATGGTTTTACTAGCATAGTTTATAGGTTGAAAATGCTTATTCACTCTTTGTCCTAACACGGCCCCCACCGCATACTCCCTAGCGTCTCACATAAGTTCAAAAGGTAATTCCCAATTTGGAGAAACCAAAATGGGAGCCTTAGTCAATTTCTACTTAAGAGTCTCAAACGAATCCAAACACTCTTGGTTGAAAATGAAAGGATCCTCTTTTTCCAAGAGGTGGGTTATCGGTCTTGCTATCTTAGAAAAATCTTGTATGAAGCGTCTATAAAACCCCACATGACCTAAGAAACTCATTACACCTTTAACCGTAGTGGGTGGGGGAAGTTTAGCAATCACATAAATTTTAGCTCGATCCACTTCTAATACCTTATTGGATATCTTGTGTCCCAAGGCAATTCCCTCTTTCACCATAAAATGACATTTCTCCTAATTAAGAACTAAACAGGTTTCCTCACACCGCTTAAGCATTCGTTCTAAATTGGTGAGACAAGAGGTAAATGAATCTCCAAAGACAGAGTAGTCATCCATGAAAACCTCCATAGTTTGCTCAATCATATCATGGAAAATTGCCATCATACACCTTTGAAACGTCCCTGGTGCATTACACAAGCCAAAAGGCATTATCTTGTAAGAAAATGTACCGTAGGGACAAGTGAATGTGGTCTTTTCTTGATCCTTAAGGTCAATGGGTATTTGAAAATAACCCGAAAATCCATCAAGAAAGCAATAATACTCATTTCCCGCTAAGCGTTCAAGCATTTGGTCCATAAAAGGCAATGAGAAGTGATCTTTCCGAGTAGCCTCATTGAGCTTCCTATAATCAATACAAACTCTCTAACCCATAACAATTCTTGTAGGAATAAGCTCATTGTTCTCATTGGGTACTACGGTGATTCCACCCTTTTTAGGAACACAATGTACCGGGCTAACCCATGGAGAGTCGTAAATGGGGTAAATCATGCCCGCATCAAGGAGTTTGATAACTTCCTTTTTAATGACCTCATGGATTTTAGGGTTAACCCTTCATTGGCTTTGAATGGCAGGTTTGTAATCATCCTCCATAAGGATTTTGTGTGTAAAAAAATGTGGATCAATTCCCCTTATGTCGGATATTTTCCATTCTAAGGCTTGCTTATGCTTCTTAAGGACTTCTATCAGTTTCTCTTTCTCATCCTCTTTCAACTCTTTAGCAATGATCACGGGTAATTGGTCTTTTCCCTCTAAGAAAGCATACTCTAGGTGGGATGGAAAGTCCTTAAGTTCAAGTGGAGGTGGACTTTCTACGGAAGGTTTAACTATGGATGGATCATCATTGGTTACTTCTTGTGGAATGGGTGAAGGAATAGGGTCCTCATTGAGCAACTTTTGGATAGTGAGAATATCTTCTTCCCAATTGATGGGAGAATCATCATTACCAAGAAAGTTGGACTCAAATTCCTCCAAGAGGAAATCACTCTCTCCAAAAGGTGTTAAGTAAGGAGCAATTGAGGCCACGGTTTCAACATAGGGCATATCCTCACTATTACTCTTGCAAGCTTCATGAAAATGCTCATCACACACCTCATCTAGCACATCAACTATGTTAATGGTCTCACAAGGTTTAGACTCCTTAATCTCTTTCTTATCACACACTTTCCCTAACTTAAACACCACTTCCTCATCCTCAACTCTCATAATTAGTTCTCCCTCCGCTACATCTATTAAAGTACGAACCGTTCTCAAAAACGATCTACCAACAATCAAAGGAACTCTAGGTTCCATGTCATAATCAACCACTACAAAGTCGGCCGGAAAGGTAAACTTATCCACACCTACAAACACATCCTCCGCAATACCTACCGGGTAAGCTATGGTACGGTTGGCTAACTCAAGTGTCATCCTAGTGGGAGTGAGCTCGGGAAGAGAGAGTTTTTTCCAAACCGATAAAGGCATGAGGTTTATGCTTGCCCCTAGAACCGCCAATGCCATGCAATTTTCCACCTCGGGAAAATTACAAGGTATCAAAAAGCTCCCCGGATCTCCAAGTTTTGTTGGTAAGGTTTTGAGTAACACGGCGGAACAATTTTCATTAAGGGATGTGTTGGGAAAATCAAACAATTTTTCCTTGTTAGAGAGTAGATCCTTGAACATCTTAGGAAATTTTGGCATGTAAGCAAGAGCTTCCGCAAAGGAGATGTTTATGTTGAGTTGCTTGAACATCCTTAAGAAATTTGAGACTTGTATATCATCCTTGTTCTTTAACTTGTCCTTTTTCAATCTTGAAGGGTAAGGAAGATTTGGTTTAGGTGTAGGTGTTGTAGGTGTTGTAGTGGAAGATTTGTCTTTGTTAGCTTCTTCATTGGGAGTTGTAGAAGGTAAAGGAGAAGTGGGAATAGGTTGAGAAGGTGTGGTTGATGAAATAGGAGAGTTTGAAGGTGGTGAAGTAGATGTAGAAGGCTTATCACACGTGGGAACCAAAGTGGGTTTAACAATAGAAGGTGTAGGAGGTGAAGGATCATTTGTTGTTTTTCCACTTCTTGTTGTAATATCATTGACATTTGCCCTCGGGTTTGTTTGTGGAGTTAGATGGTAAAGCCCCTTGTGATCTTTGATTATACATAATTTGGTTGTGAAGAAGAGCAAATTTATTGTTGTTTTCCTCTTGAGCCTCTTTCATTTGTCTCTCATAGGAATTAAGCTTTTGAAGAATCAAATCCATAGGGTTAGGTTGCACATTCCCTTGATAAAAACCTTGGTTTGGATAGGATGGAGGTGGTGCATTAAATCCTTGATTTGGTGGATAAAAGTTATTTCCTTGATTGTGAAAGGTGTTAGGTGCTTTATAGTTGTTCTCTTGGTATTGTGGTGTTGGACCTTGATTCATTTGTACAAATTTAGGGGGATTTGGTTGAAGTAGGGTTGGTGGTTGGGGTGGGAATCCCGGTGGTGCAAGATAGTTTTGAGACTTATAAGAAAGGTTATTTTGATTGATGTTGGGCTTGAAATGTTCTCTATGTTCCTCTTGGTATGCATAACACTCCCCTTGATATCCTTGCACCTTATCACATTGTTGCTATGAATGGGGACCTCCACAAGCCTCACATGAAAGAGTAATAGCATGCACATCATTTGTGGAATGATTGCCCAAAGAAAGTTTCATAAAGTCATTCATTATGGTTTGTTGCATCTTTTGAGTGTTTTACATAATTGTTTGACTTTCCTTTTGAGCTTGAGTCAATTATTGAATGCATGAAATGAGTTGAGTCTCCAATGGTTTAGAACCTCCTTCTTGAATGACATGTACTCTCTCATCAAATTGTGTGTTAGTTTGTACCATTGCTTTGGTCTCAATAATATCCCAAGCTTCTTGAATGGATTTAAGAAGAATATTTCCTCCCGCGGAAGCATTGAGTGAGTCTTGGTGATGAGGTTTAAGGCCATTGTAGAAAGTATTGATTTGGTGAACTTCATACAATTCATGGTTAGGGAATCTCCTCAATAACTCTCTATACTCCTCCCAAGCATCACTAAATGTTTGACTAGGTTTTTGTTGGAAGCCTATAATTAAGTTCCTCAAAGCCGTGGTCTTAGATGGGGGAAAGAACTTGTTCAAAAACTTCTTAGTGAAACCATCCCATGTGGTAATTCTCTCGGGTGGTTGTGTATCTAACCAATGCTTAGCCAGACCCTCTAGTGAAAATTGCACCAATATCAACTTAATGGCATCATGGGGAACTCCATTGTACTTAATGGTGTTGCAAAGAGCAAGAAATTTCTTAAGGTGATCATGTGGATTATCATTCTTGTTCCCATAAAATGGTGTATTTGAAACCAAGTTAATCATGGATGTTTTTAGCTCAAATGTGTTTGCGGGAATATCGGGTATCTTGATAGCATCCGCACATCCTTGTACATTGGATTGCAAATGCTCCATTAAAGGTCGAGTATCAACTCCGGCCATGGCTCCTTGTTGTGTGGATCAAAGCACGATTCTCGGGATCGGCTTGATGAACGATGGTGTTCCTACTCTTTCTCTTTTTCTTCCTTTTCGGAGGAAGGGGTTGTACACCAATCGGTATTTGTGCACGCCCGCGAGTGAGCATGCAACTCAATACGAGGAATGAGAGAGAAGCTCTCGTTTGACTTTGAAGAGAAAAGGATTATCCTCTTCGAGTTTCAATATGAAATATCCACAAGAAAGTATAATATACGTATGTACTACTTGGGTGCAAGACCCCCAATGAAGCCTTCCTTCTTAGAATACGCACTAGTGAACGGGAGGTTAGGTGGCGCGAAGCACTTAAGTACATATTGACCCTTAGATGGCATTTTATAGCACATCGCCTTTCTATTCACTTTGTAGTTTTATTCTTCGAATTCTTGCTTATTGGAAGTATTTATCTATTCTTGCTTTATTGAATTTGATCGACACGTGTCTCAAGGACCGGAACGCCCCTCAACACGGTGTATTGCCTTGGCAATACTTATGGAGAATATGTGTATTGACTGTTCTTATACGTATACGTATTTACATATAATATATAGAAAAATATTTTTGTATTTATGGGCTTATTAAAGAAAAATACTATATGTACATAAAAACCGAGGGAATCCAATAATATATATTTTTGGTTGCAATCTCTTAGGAAAAAGATTGCTTTTTGGATTTTAAAATTTTTTTGTTGGGTCAAAAAGTTGATGTGGCAGAAACTCAAAAACGAAGAAAACATGAAGTTATTGTCCAAGTGTTGTCAAGACCAATTTAGGCGTTGACAAGAGTTAATCCAGCGTTGTTGGCTCAAGAGTTGTCGTGTGCAATTCAAGAGTTGTTACATGCAATTCAAGAGTTGACAGAATTGTAGACAAGAAGCTTATGGAAGCTTCTATTTAGATAAACATGCAAAAGATATTCTGCATAAGTTTATTTAAATAGAAGATTCACATGTTTATTTATCCTTATCTCTTGTAAACCCTAATCCTTACACTATAAAAGGAACCAAGGACCTTAGGTTTTATTCATTCAATTCATTCACAATGTAAACCTAAAGCGTGTGTCGACTAGACGTGGGATTCAATGTATACACGTCTAGTGGATGTTTGTTATTAATATAATGAACATCCCAATTGTTTTAATTCATGTTATTGTGCCTAAACACCTTGTTAATGATTGTTGTTCTAATTCCGCTTTGATTGTTTAATCATATGAACAATGATCATTCCTAGTAGCTTAAAAGATCCGGAAACCAAGGTTTCCACAATTGGTATCAGAGCCTCGTGGCTCGTGATGCTAGGACCAACAAGGTGTTCGTGTTTCGAGAAGAAAAGAAAAATCCGTCTAGGATTTTTCTGGACGTTTTTGTGTGCGCAGCAGTATTCAGAAGGTCATAACTTTTGATTGAACCGTTGGATCGTCACGAAATTTTATATGTGTGTTCTACATACATAGATCAAAACATCCACTGGAGGGATTGTCGAGTTTTATCCCCAGGCAAAAGTTATTAAGCGTCAAAGTCAGCAGCAGGGTATATGCAGTTTTCTGTAGACAGCCATGTTCAAAACACGATCTCTCCTTCGTTAACCGTTGGATCTTCGTGATTTTTGGACTGTAGATTCTTGGCACTTGTGTCTAGAATCTCACCGAAGGGTTTTTTGATCTGAGCTTTTATCATAAAATTATTTGAGGTCAAAGTTGGATGCATAGAAGGTATAAAGTTTTCTGTTTCTCATAAAATAATGAATTAGGGTTTATGTTAAACCCTAGATCGATCTTTATAAACAGAAAAAGAATGATGCTATGATTCAAGGATGTTTCTATAGGGATCAAAACATGAATTCATGGCTTTCATGCATAATTTTCGTTTTTAGGGTTTTGTAAAAACAAACCCTAGATCTATGATTATAAAGGAGGAAGCAGATCATGGGCATGCGTTCAGGGTTTATATCCTATTGGCTGCTATGTGTGAAAGATTCTGTGGTTCAAGTCATCACGTGACAAGCAAAGTATATAGGAAGATTGATAAATACATCAATATGGAAAAAGATGTGGGTTGTGCAAAGCAAGGTCATGTTTTGTGTTTAAAGCTTATATTGTGGTTCAAGTTACAGTATAATGCTATTCGTTTATAGATTTGTGTTCATCAGATGTGTTTTCATAGAAGATCAAGAAAAAGGACGTGATACAGTAAGTGTGGCAGCTATGGGACAAAGGTTTTGTGAAAATCATGCTGGATGAAAGCAATTTATGTTCACACGGTGCTCATTGGTGAAGGATACTTGTGTTCACACGAGGAGAGCATTCTGATTGGTTATATCTTTTGTGTTCACACGGTTCTAAGAGTTTGATTGGATGAAGCATTATTTTCTCCTATAATTACGAGGGATTAGGCTGTTACAATATTAAATATCATAGAATGTGATATGATGGAGTCTTCACGTGATAGCTTGCAAGCCAATAAGGAGCACTGATGATGAAGCACAGGGAATACACGTTTGGATCTAAACAAAGAATATACGTTTGGATCCTTTATCATGGTATTTATTAAAGCTGCACTTTGTGATCCCAATCTTAAATAAACAGGGTATATTACTAAGATCATATGTTATTGGATCATGAAGTCAAGGATTGCGGCTGAGTATTATTGATTATTGTAAACAATAATTTTTAGTCTAAACTCCATTCATGTGTTCGTGATAAGGGTATTGACATAAAATGTTATTGTTTCTCACATTGGGTACTATGGTGATCAATATAATGTGCTTAGGAGATGTCTGCTGATGAAGTCAGCGTTTGGGACGAGATGCTGACAAAGTTTTGATTTGACGCTGACGAGTGTAGATCAGCCGCTGATGAAGTGGACGCTGATGGAATAAGTCAACGCTGACAGCGTTGACAGTGTTGTCCGAGATATGGTTGTTCAAACGCTGATACGTGTTGTACGATATCGGACAATAAACAAGGAAGGATATTGGACAGTGGAGGATCTCGGGTAACACACTGATTGCTGCTGTTTGAGAAATTGGTACGTTTTGAGCATACAAAAAGGTGGTATTTACACACGAAGGTACATGGAATCTCCGTTTTAATTTAGAATATCATGATGATATTTATGACTCGGATATTTTGAAAGGGATTAATGATTTTAATGCGAGTTAGCAACAATTCGTGAAGTAATTTATTGGATTTGAATATGTAATCGGGGTAGCCTTGTAAAAGAGTTATCCGTCTTAATGCTTTTACATATGATATGAAGATTAAGATTCTTCATGAAGAGGTGTTAGCTTAAGGGGAAGAATTCTTATGGTAAGTTTGATAATTGAAGAAGATTTTCGCGAGTTTGTGTTTTATCATATCTTTAAATCATGGAGGGATACCATTGGTTTGAAGATAACTTGTTCGTGCTTTACATGGTTGGTGATGAAGACTTGTCATAACACTTGAAGGAGTTACATTATCGTGCTCAGTGTCTCACAAAGGATGAGAATATTGACAAGGGATTTGTATAAGTTCTTCATCACGTGGATAAAACAAGACATGGAACATAAGGTTGCGTTATTCTACTTCTACATCAAAAATATCATATTAATTGTTCTTCAAGATCATTACATAGAGCCTACATTTGGAAAATCTTCAACATTGCATACATTGTTTACTTCCTTGTTGATGTGACAAAAAGGGGAAGAATACATGCTACACTTGAGGGGAAGCAATTTGAAGATCATGTACAACTTACAAGAGATACATATAGAGTTTTGCCACCATCAACTAGGGGAAGATTGTTGGGTCAAAAAGTTGATGTGGCAGAAACTCAAAAACGAAGAAAACATGAAGTTATTGTCCAAGTGTTGTCAAGACCAATTTAGGCATTGACAAGAGTTAATCCAGCGTTGTTGGCTCAAGAGTTGTCGTGTGCAATTCAAGAGTTGTTACATGCAATTCAAGAGTTGACAGAATTGTAGACAAGAAGCTTATGGAAGCTTCTATTTAGATAAACATGCAAAAGATATTCTGCATAAGTTTGTTTAAATAGAAGATTCACATGTTTATTTATCCTTATCTCTTGTAAACCCTAATCCTTACACTATAAAAGGAACCAAGGGTCTTAGGTTTTATTCATTCAATTCATTCACAATGTAAACCTAAAGCGTGTGTCGACTAGACGTGGGATTCAATGTATACACGTCTAGTGGATGTTTGTTATTAATATAATGAACATCCCAATTGTTTTAATTCATGTTATTGTGCCTAAACACCTTGTTAATGATTGTTGTTCTAATTCCGCTTTGATTGTTTAATCATATGAACAATGATCATTCCTAGTAGCTTAAAAGATCCGGAAACCAAGGTTTCTACATTTTTTTGGTCAATTCTTTAGGAAAAGAATTGTTTTTGTTATTTTTTAGTTTTTATATTTTTATATTTTGATTTTTTATTGTTTTTGATTTATGATACGTAAAAAAATAACGTTCACGAGGTGAATGGATCCCAAAAGCCAATGAAAACCGTCAATCGATAGTCTCTCGTAAAGTCAAAGAACCGGCAGCGGCGCCATTTAAAATTGTGTATATTGAAGTTCGTTTCTCTCGATTCTTAACCAATTGAAAGTCCTAACAAAATCAGGTTTATTATCGTTTTTGGTTGATAGGGTTATTTGGATTTTCTATGTTTATTTAAACAAGCAAGTAAAAATGTGGAAAATATTAACTACGTATCCGTAAAACAATTAGCACTTACCAAGTTTTTATTCAAATAAGGACAAAATTGTAAATCTATAAAAGTATTGTGCTAAAAATGATTACTTGAAACTACAATGCTTGAAATGTAAAAATCAGATACTATAAGGACTAATTATGCAAATTGTAACAAACTACTAACAAAATGTAACAAATTGTAAAACTACTTAACTGAAATTGACAAGTAATCAAAAGTTATGGACTATAACCAAGCAAACCCTAAATTTATGAAAGATTAGCTAGTAATTCAAACAGTTACAAAGTAAAGGGACCAAAGTGCAATTAAGTGGGAATTTATATCAAAAACGGGCTACAAGCACAAAGAAGCTCGTATAAGCTCTAGAATCAACCAAATAAGCTCAAACAAGTTTTAGACATATTAAAATCCAAATTCACTTACGCTTATCCAAGGAATAAGCTTGAAATTTAGTAAAACTCAAATAAGCCAACTATGATAAGCCAACAATAAGCTATCTAATAAGCTAGACATGCACAAGTATATTTTTCAGCTAAATCTTGTCAAACAGCTCAAGGAGAATCTGGAATGTCTTCTTTTAAGAAAAATGAACAAGTAATGAATCTGGAATTTGAAAATAAGCTGAAACTAGCTTATTGACTAAGTTTGACTAAAATTTTGAAAAAACTGAAAACCTCCAGATCTACTCAAGACAACTTTCTAAACAAGATTATGAAAGAAAATCCAAAGATTTATGAAGTGGAATTGCCAGTTCAAGAAATCAGAAAGCACTTGTTTACAGAAACTTGCAGTTGCTCAACAGCTTATTAAAAAGCTAATTTCTCACTTGAATCTTTAAACTGTATATTTTCCTAACAAGCACTCAAACTTTGGATGTTGTATGACACATAGAAACTGGTTTGAAGGAATTTCATCAAGAATTGAGCAAATGCTAAAGGATTGAAAATGACTACTTTTTTGATGAACTAGTTAAAACAAAACTGACCCAATCTTTTTTACAACCAATTGCCTGTTTGACTTTCTTTTTGACTTTAAAAATACTCAACCTTGTTTATAATGACTAAAGAAATGTAAATGAGCACAGTTTAACTAGTTAACAACTCTTAAACTACAAATTGACAGTAAATCCAAACACTACTTTACTGATATGAACAAAACTTTTGTGAAGAGATTTATAGCAATTGGTTGAACTGATTCAAAACTGATATCTAGTTAAACTTTAGGAACAAAATGGAACACAAATGAGCTAACTATAAGCAAGATAACAGACAAAGACTCAGAATGAAATAGCAAGCTATAAAACTGATGAAATGAAATCAGTAACAAGTAATAAGCAGGCAAACAAGTATCAATCTAACAAGAAGCTATCTACTCATCAGAATCAATCCAAGAACAAACTAAACACACTTGATCAGATCAGCAAGTAGGATTTAAGCTAGACCGTAACATGCATTTGACTGTTTATTAGAATTAAACTCAGAAACATAACACCTTTTAGCAAAAGGCCTCCACTGATGGAGTAGGTAGGCGCTGAGCCTCCTAGATAGCGTTAAACCACCACCTTAACACTATTAACCACTAATCAACATCTACATTCATCATCATCACCATTTTTACTCAAATCTGCTTCAAAATCAACAAGAACAACTACTGGATCAACAGAAACAGGAATGAACAGCTACAAGTCTTCAACAAGAGCCCCTTATGATCAAAGGTGATCACAAGTAACTCATATCAACACAAGATCAACAATAATGCAGGTATTGAATAGGAGAATGAAGGAGAAATGGGAAATTTTATTGCTTTTGAATGTAAAAGTTTGTTACAAAATCTGGTAAGAGGTTACAACTACTATAACTAACTCAAGAGTTTGTTAGACTCTTGAGGTCGTTACACTAACAACTAACTAGCTAGGATTGAGAGAGAAAAGGGAAGTGTGTGAAATTTTCACACTTAGGCTACACAAACAAATGAGAGGGCTATTCCCTATTTATAGTTAAAAAGTGAGAAGTAGTTGAAGCTGATGACGTGTCCCAACCAATCAATTGCTGCCAAGTGTCCTGAATTTGTCAATTGGAACTAGCCGTTAAGAACTTGAAATTGGGCTTTTCTTCTTGGTTGATTTTCAGATTAAACAAGTGAGTGGGTTGAATTCGTCCTTCAAAAATAAGCACTTTTCATGTTTAAAGTTTTTCTTGATATGCAGTAGAACTCCAATTCGTTCCTGGGTTGCATTGAGGAAGAAGGTGACACGTGGAAGATTTGGATTGGGTGAAATGTGATCACACGGATCATTATCCGTTTTGGATATATTGAATATGGGTTGTCCAACTCTGATTGGTTAAAAGTTAAGTGAGTGGGATTTACTGTAGCTGGCGGCGCTTTTAATTCCTTTGGTGATGTGGCTTATTTGCTGGTAATCCGTGTATACTAATTCTTGCACTCTCATTGGTTGATAACCATAGCACATGGATTGAGCCCATTTTTGATGAATTTTTGGCAAGTTTAGTCCTTGAACTTAGGCAGAATATCCAAATGAGCTAGGAACTTCATTTTAATGGCATTTTTGGTCCTTCCACTTGCATTCTTGTATAATTTGACCCTTTGACTTGGTTGACTGAAGAGTTGACCATGTTTGACTTTCATCTTGACTTTGACAAATTTACACTTTGAGTCCTTCAACTTTGGAGTGTTGTCAAGATAGGTCCCTTATCTTCAAAGTCTTCTCATCTTTGATCCTTCTTTGTCTTTTTCATCCAAATAAGCTTGATTTCTTCTTGTTTGCTTGAAAATGTATCCTTCTTACCTATTTATACACAAACACAAAACATACCACATAATTCCGCTTTATAGCACAAAAGTTAGGTATTTTCCTTGTGTTTTAGGGTGATTTGTTGATTAATTGATAAGAGTTTTTGCTCATATCATAAACATTCGTTATTCAGCGGTAACCAAACCGTATCCTTTCAACATACGTTAATATTTACATCTCTTTTAAACTGTATCTTCCAGGCAGAAGACTAGGGACCGGTCTTAGCCGGCTACTCAGCAACAGCCTACTCAACCCAAGGGAAACGGTCAGACTCATGACCGTTCTGCTACGGATAGGCGTGATGGTAATGATAATTACCGTAACAACGCTGGAAACTCCAACAGCAGCAGGTCCTTATACTTACTCATTTTCTTATGATTACATGCAATAGTTCTTAATTCTGACACATTAGAGAATCTTATACCAGGAATCATGGTAACAGGAGGGACCAAAACCAGAGAGGTTCATAGCCTAACCATCCAACTATCACTGGTATTCCATCTTACGAATTATCCGCATTGTCCTTTGTACCTATTATCATGTCTCACGTATATTGTTCTTATCAGGATCTCAACCAGCAAGGACACCTGCTGGAGGATATACTCATCCTCTTTGCACTACCTGCAACCGTAGGCACCAAGGGCCATGTAACCGCGACAGCGACGCATGCTTCAAGTGTGGTCTTCCTGGCCATCGTATGAAGGACTGCCGCAAGGGCGAGATGGAGGGCACATCGGGACATGCTGATACCAAGCCTCCTCCTACTAGTGGACGCGTTTACACGACATCTCGCGATCAGGCCAACAAGTCTACGGGTACCATCACGGGAATCTTGTATATGTATGGTCAAGCTGCACGTGTTCCATTTGACACGGATGCTACTCACTCGGTCATTTCTACTGCTTATGCTAAGAATGTTAGGATACTCCCCATGCCACTAGAGAATATACTGAATATTTCCACGCCTTTAAGAGACTCTGTACGCATAACCCATGTATACAAGAGCCTTCCCCTATAGTTTGATGACAAGATTCTTCCTGTTGACGCACTTCCGCTGGACATGAATGATTTTGACATGATATTGGGCATGGACTGGATATCCAAGCATCATGCTACCATAGACTGCCATTCATATCGAGTCATCTTCGGTGATGTTAATGCATCAGAGTACATTCACAACGGGTTCGTACCCGAAAGGTCTGTAAAAATCATATCAACCCTGCAAGCACGTGCATTACATTCACATGGTTGCGAGGGCTATCTAGCTACTGTTCATGACATGGATGTTGAATCTCCATCAATTCAGAATCAGCCGACAGTGTCAGAATTTCAAGATGTATTTCCAGAAGAACTTCCGGGCATACCACTTGCACGTGAAGTAGAATTTAATATCAAGCTCATCCCAGGAGCTGAGCCGATTTCCAAGGCTCCTTATCATATGGCTCCCACAGAGTTGAAGGAGCTGAAGGATAAATTGCAAGAACTTCTGGAACGAGGCTTCATTCGACCGAGCGCATCTCCATGGGGCACACCGGTCTTATTCGTGAAAAAGAAGGACGGCAGTATGCGTCTTTGCGTAGACTATCGCGAGCTCAACAAGATTACCATCAGGAATAGGTATCCTCTACCACGTATAGATGATCTGTTTGACAACCTCCAAGGGGCCAAACATTTCTCCAAGATTGATCTGAGGTCGGGCTATCATCAGCTAAGGGTTGAGGAGCAAGACATCGCCAAGACTGCTTTCCGTACCCGCTATGGCCACTACGAATTTGTAGTCATACCATTTGGCCTTACCAATGCTCCAGTGTTCATGGATTTGATAAACATAATCTTCTATGAATTTCTGGACAAGTTCGTCATTGTCTTCATTGACGACATCCTAATATTCTCTAAGTCCAAGGAGGAACACGAAGACCATCTTCGTACAGTATTATAGATTCTTCGCCAGAAGCAGCTGTATGCTAAATTCTCCAAGTGTGAGTTCTGGTTAGACAAGGTGGAATTCTTAGGCCACATTGTATCAGCAGAAGGGATCACTATGGATCCAGCATAGGTTGAGGCTATTACCAAGTGGCCAAGACCGACATCAGCGATTGAAGTTTGTAGTTTCCTAGGCTTAGCTGGTTACTACCGTAGGTTCATGGAGAACTTTTCCCGTTTAGCACTACCATTGACCAAACTGATGCGGAAAGGGGAGAAATTCGTCTGGACTGAAGAAAGAGAGAAGAGCTTTAAAGACCTAAAGCAGAAGTTAGTATCTACACCGATTCTTACTCTCCCATCTGGTACAGGTGGATTTTAGATCTACAGTGATGCATCGGGGAAGGGAGTTGGTTGTGTTCTCATGCAACATGGGAAAGTGATCGCGTACGCTTCACGGCAGCTTAAGCCGTATGAGGAAAGTTACCCTACGCATGACTTGGAACTTGCGGAAATCGTGTTTGCATTGAAGATATTGAGGCACTACTTGTATGGAGAATCATGTGACATATTCACGGACCACAAGAGCTTGAAGTACATCTTCCTTCAGCGTGATTTGAACATGAGACAAAGGAGATGGTTAGAGCTGTTGAAGGATTATGACATTAATCTACAATATCATCCCTGCAAGGCAAATGTAGTGGCAGATGCACTCAACAGAAAGTCCCGAATGATAAACGACATTAAAATTGAGGAGGAAATTATAAGAGACTTTGAGCGACTAGACATTGAGATCATGGTACGTGGACAACATGATTACTGGGCTAATCTTAGAGTGGAACCTGAGTTACTCTCTAGGATCAAGGAAGCTCAGAAAGATGATGGTGAAATCTGGGCGATAATTTAGAATTTGGAGAAGCAGACAAAATTTCCAGTAGACGCAGACGGTATCTTATGGCAGGGCACGAGACTTTGTGTTCCTGATGATCTAGAACTCCAGGAAGCATTGTTAGCTGAGGCTCATAGCTCCCCATTCTCTATTCATCCTGGTTCGACCAAGATGTACCATGACATCAAGCAATACTTTTGGTGGAGTGGTATGAAACAGGATGTTGCGACTTACTTCTCCAAATGTCTTACCTGGCAGCAGGTTAAGATCGAGCATCAGTGATCTGGCGGTCTTCTTCAACCGTTAGATATTCCAGAGTGGAAGTGGGACAAGATCACCATGGATTTTGTTACCGGCCTTCCGCAGACAAAGAGGAAGCACGATGCGATTTTGGTTATCGTTGATCGACTTACCAAGTCAGCTCATTTCTTACAGATCCACAAGGAAGATCGGTCAGTAAACTCACCGATACTTACAAGAAGGAGATCATGAGACTTCATGGTGCTCCATCCAGCATCGTCTCTGACAAAGATCCTCCTTTCACTTCGCGATTCTAGAGAAGTCTACAAAAAGCTTGGGGTACAAAACTTAAGCTTAGCACGACTTTTCATCCTCAAACAGACGAGAAATCGGAGCGAACGATTCAAACATTAGAAGACATGTTGAGGTCATGTGCGTTGGAATGGACGGGAGATTGGGACGATTACATCTGTTTGGTAGAGTTTGCATACAACAACATTTGGCACGCAAGTATCAAGTGTGCTCCGTTCGAGATGTTGTATGGCAGGAAGTGTCGCGCCCCAATCTGTTGGGATCAGGTTGGTGAGCGAACACTGGAAGGACCAGAAATGATTGAGTTGACCAATGAGAAGGTCGCAGTAGCTAAGCAAAAATTGCTAGAAGCACGGTCACGTCAAAAGAGTTATATCGACAAGCATCGTAGGGACTTACATTTTAACGTAGGAGATCACGTCTTCCTTAAGGTATCGCCGGCACGTGGTGTTTGACGTTTTGGAATCAAAGGGAAGCTCAGTCCTTGATTCATCGAGCCGTTTGATGTCATTGAGTGAGTCGGTGAAGTATCTTATCGTTTAGCGTTACCTCTGTAGCTTTCTCATGTTCACGATGTTTTCCATGTGTCCTTACTCAGAGGGTACAAGTATCATCTCCTTCACATGGTTCAGTATCCACTAGAACAGATTCGTGAAGATCTTACTATCATAGAAGAACCCGAACGAGTTCTTGACAGACAAGAAAGAGTCATGAGAAGGAAGACGATTCCTTTCGTCAAAATCCTTTAGAGGGATCATACCGAGCAGGAAGCCGCTTGGAAAACAGAGGAGTCTATCCGGGCTTCTTACCCTCATTTCATATTCTGAATTCCGGTATGTTCTTCTTTTCCAGTTTACATTATCTATAATTCGGGGACGACTTATTCTTTTTAGGGGGGAAGAGTTGCAAAACCCGCATGCTTTTACCATGAGTATTACCCTTATGACCGTACGTACATGATTAGAACTTTCCTTATTTAGCACGTTTACGTTTCACGAATAGGAATTACAAGTATTACGTACGTGTTATTACACGATAAGTATTTATTACGTATTAAGACACGATAATTATTATCAACAATAATTATAATCACGAACATGAAAGTCATGAACGCAAATAATCACGAATCTAATATTATGTATTTACGTATATTTATTACAATTACGAATAAATATAGTTTACGACACGAACGATTAATAATTAAATCACGTAAACACGACACGAGAACACGTAAATAAATAGAACACGGAAAAACACCGGGTTTCCCCTTGTGGGCCCCTCATACCCGCAGTATAAACAAAACAAGGTGCCAAGCCCACTTTTAAATTTAACTAAATAAGAAAAGAAGGAGATCATATTTTTCATAATACATAAAAGTTAGAAAAATACAAAACCCTAGCTCTCCTCTTGTCTCCCTTTGGCCGTCGGGTATACACACACCAAGAGGGTCTGTTTGTGATTTTTGGTTGATCCAATTCAAGCAAGGTCGTTCGTGTTATTGTTTCTTTTGTTATTCACGAATCGGTAATCTCTTAAACCTTTTCTTTTTAATTGTTTATTAGATCTAAACACATGAAATCATGAGGTTATTAAAAACAAGTTAATAAACATTAGATCTAATCACGGGGTATTAAAAACATGGGTTTAAGGGGGTGTTTGGTTCGGCCGGCACACACAAACCGAGACCTCATGCTCTCGGTGTGGCTCGTGTAACCACAACCGAGACCAAGTGGTCTCGGTGTGGGCTATTTGGCTCGGCAGCAAACAAACCAAGGGACCCCGACGCATGTCGGGGTTGGCCTTGGTGGTCTTTGGGGTCTCGGCTGAAAAACAAAACAAACACACCGGCTTAAGCTGGTGGCTATTTATAGAAAGCAGGGGGAACCGTCGCATGGGCAGCGGCTAGCCAAGACCAAGGGACAACCGGCTTAAGCCGGTGGCACCTTTACACAAACAGTGGCAACCGGTCGAGCCGGTTTGCCACTGTTAAGGGGATTGTTTGTTTGGACGGTTCAAGGGTTAAACCGATCCGGTTCACGACATGTTTAGAGTTAAAACACGGGTTCGGTTCATGGTGTATTTTTACAAGTTAATTATTTTAACAAGTTAAATAATTACAAGGTTTAGTTAAACTAATTTAACATGCTTTATAATTAATTTAATTTAGACATGACTTAGGTTAATTATTATTAGAAATAATACATGATTTTAACCTAAGTATTTTATGATTTAATTTTCGACTAAAGTAATTAATTAATTATTAAAACATGGCTTATAATTAATTAATTTTCATGACTTAGGTAATATTAATAATAAATATTAATAAATGTTTTAACTTAAGTATTATTACCTTTTATTTAATTAAATCATGTTATATTTAACTATATCTTATAACATATAGTTTATTTAATTTACATGCAATAATTAATAAACTATACTATATATCATATGACTTAGAATATTAATCAGTAAAACTTAAGCTTATATTATTAGCTTAATAATCCAGCTTAATTCTAATTATGAAAACTTTCTATTTTTAGAAACTTATTTAATTAAGGCAACTAATCTATTTATGGAAACTTTTTATTTTTAGAAACTTATTTATTTAAGGCAGCTATTCTATTTTTGGAAACTTTCTAATTTTGGAAACTATCTATTTTTGGAAACTTTCTATTTTTGGAAACTTTCTATTTTTGGAAACCTGCTACTTTTAGAAAGTTACTTCTTATTACACAACAAGAATAATAATACCAGAAATACAAGTAATACTTAATCAGAATAAACAGAATACATGTTAAACACAGCATAATGATAAAATCAGTGAAACATGACATGAACATATAAAACAAGCTAAGACATGATATGAAACCAGTTACGTATACAGTAAGCAGAATACTTATACACGTATATTATTTATGTAGCATTAGTGATATCGAAGTAGGACTCTCTTCCGTTCGTCTTCTTCGTTCGTTGGACACAAGGTATGGATTCTCCGTCCTTTCAATATGGACATTCTTTCCTTATTAGGATTTCCCCGTATGCAGCCAACTGTTTTCCCAGTATATGTTTTATATGTTTTGATTACTTATGTTTAATTAAATGCCCAAAGCCATATACATGCATGACCAGTTTCACCTAGTTATGGAGGTACCATAACCATAACACTAGAGGCACCAGTGTTATGACTTCACCACGGCGGAGTGATAGCTCGTGGCGTCCCTTCAGCTTTTGGCCATATTATTATTTTCATGTGGGGCGTATGGGTGCATCCTAGGTTACATGTTTTTATAGATTATTCAGGTGAATGTTGTGTGTGCCTTGCATCCTTCACAAGGAGCTGATCCCTCCTACCCAAAACTTATATTAATTAGAGGCAGCCCCTCTAATTGCATGACGAGGTCACCCATACAATTATTCATGCACGTTGATATTTCATGATCTATATTGGCTAATGGTAAACATGTTAAACAATTTTTATAAGATAAACATAAGGCTTTTCAAACTGAAAGTCCCTAAATATAACAATTGTCGAAACTATAACTCGTATAAACACAAAAACAAAACGAAATACTTTTCAAACGCGTAATGCTTTATTAACTGTTATAAACAAAGTATTACAAAGTGCTATGAATACACCCGTTGAATGACAATAAGAATTGAACCCTATAACAAGTAAACTTGAGTCGAGACCCTAAGTTTACAAGGGAACCTATGAGACACTGGTAGACAGCTGAGGGCTCAGTGGTTCCAAAGAGATAAAGAACTTAGATAATTTATCCAAGCACAAGGGTTGCATTAACTCTTCTTTCTCACTCCTATTTACAGTGGTACGATGTTGCTTCCTTAGTGGGAGTAGTTGATACGTGTCATCTTCTGAATGGAAGAGTACAACGTATTAAATGCATGTCCAAATTGAGACATACCTTTAAACAACATTAGGTGAATAGTTCTGCCAACTGTTCACCTTTTGTCCCACTAGGTCGTACTAGACTTTATCTTGAATCTCTTGTTTTGTCCCGGTCAAAACACTTGGTAGATTCTCCCGCCTAAACTATAAAGGATTGGACAAGCTTTTCTTGTATCACACTTATAGGGTTCTTAAGTGATCTCTGAGTATTGTCAACTCAGAGATCCTTGAACACCAGCATATTCCTTCTACATCCCAGCTATCCATAATCGCTGGTGAGTATGACTTCAGACTGTCTTCGACTTCTCTGACGTTGTCTTTGACTTGAATGTTCCTGGTGTGCCAGCTGAGGCTTTGCCTTCCGCTGGTCTGGTCTCTGTTGTTGGTCCTCTCAGCGACCAGTAACACTTAGTCTAATTTAAACAAATCTATACTGGGCCATAGTTAAAACTTTCATTGGCCCAACAATCTCCCCCTATTTGTTTATAAATTATACTAAGTCTAAAATTATTTTAAGTGAGTACACAGCTTCTTCTTACACATAATTTAATAAACATACCTCAGAGTTTTATTAAACGTAAAGAACCTAGTCTATTACAAAGACACCCAGTGGTGTAAACGTAAAACAAAATAAAAGGTTCTTCAGTGATCGAGGCCTTGGTCACAGATTCTCTGAGCTTCAACTTTGTCACTCCTAGAGTTAATGATCAGCTCAACTTCAAACTCAAAATCATCAGCTAATTTATAGTTCCTTAGGATGCCCTGTTTGAGTCTGATGAGTTGGATAGGTGAGGCCAGATGTAGTTTATTCATCCGCTGAAAGCAATACTCACAATTACCATTCATGAAGACCATTCCTGTCTCTGGTTCTCAGTATACATGGCCACCCACTGGTTTGGTAAATTCCTTGGGAAGCACAAGGTTTCTATGCATTTCATCTACCACAATATTCTCAGTGACCAGCTTCTCTACCAGAGGCCCCATTTGGGTTTTCCTTTTTCTTTGTCCTTGAGATGATTGTTGTTGTGACAGTTGAGGAGGTAGAGGTACCTTTAGCTTCTTTGCAGTGTCTCTTACCCAATGCAGCTTAGCTTGAATGTTTTTCATCATTTGGGCAGCACCAGGCCTAGTCTTCTTTTGGGCAAGAGACAACATTTCTAACCATTCAGAGAGGCCCAGATCTCTGAGTTTAAAGTCACTGAAGACTTTGTAGTTGGTTAATTGATTTTCTCTGTATAAGGTCATCACTACTCTTTTGTCTTTGTTAGTGTAACATGCGTATTTGGTGATTTAACCGGTCTCTGCTCTTTGTTCCACTATTCTATCATATTCCTTTTGAAGGTTGCTCCTTTTAACTTCAAGTTCTTTGAGCTTATTCAGCTGAGCTTCCTTTACAGCTGGAGAGAGTAGTTTGTTCAGAGCTTCTTTGCTCTTGATTTCAGCAGCTCTAATGTTTGCTAACCTCTTTTGTTACAAGATTTGATCTTTTGCCTGCTCTGGGGTTAGTGGTGGTTCGTCAACAGTTTTAAATTTGTTCAAGTCAGAGTGCCTGTCTGTGGATCTACCTTCTTCTTGGAGGGAGTGCAAGGTTGTTTCAGGAACCTCAGTGGCATTACCTTTTCCCTTGTCCAGTGCCACCTCAGTGATGGGGTTGAAGGATCTGATGGGTTTTGGTGTTGGGATCGCTTTTGAGGGTGCAGGTTGTTTAAGTTATTGCTCCCCCTTAGGTGGATCAATATCTACTTCTTCTTCAGAGGTAGAGGTTGCTGAATTCTCTCCCTCAGGCATAGCACCGGTAGAAGCTGTGCCTGATCTAAGTTTGAGGAACTTAACAAATTCTTGATGGACAAATAAGCATATTTCTTTAAGTTCCTCCTTTAATAGCTCTTGAAGAAGTTGCCTGGAAGGCTCAGATGCCTTGGCAATAACAGCAACATTGGCTTTGACAGCTGCGGTGAGGACTGATGGCGTGTATTGCTGAAGACTCTGGTTTAGAACTACTGGGAGTTGAGTTTGCAAGGCATTTCCCAGCAGTTGCGGAAGCAGTGCAGTCATAGAGGATTCCACAGATGAAGTTAATGAAGTCTTTAGGGTGGTGGTGAGTTCCTTAGCAGCATGAGTGAGTGTTTGTAATTCAGAGAGGATGAATTCATTTGTGACTTTAGGCTTGGTTATACTGATGTCTCCCCTCTTGACCCAGAGTTTCTCAGTGGCTAGTTCCTGAACATCTTTCATTCTAGGAACATGGACAGGCTTGAGGTGTTTCAAATGTTCTAAGTGTTTCATAGCCCCCAGTTCCATGACATTGGGCAAAGTGGGGAAGGGAACTGGGGTTGGTGTACAGAGCCTCTGGTCCCACAGCTGCTTGGCAGCTAGTTCTTGAACATTTGCCATTGAAGGGAAGGAAATGGGCTTTAATTCGGATGTGACTTGGTCATCATCAGCATCCATATCAGCATAGTCTGAAATGGTCAGGTCATCTTCAATGATAAAGACTTCATCTTCTGGCATAGAGTCAATGTCTGACATGGCATCCAGATCAATGTGGGGGGCTTCAGCATTATCATCACCAGCAATAGAATAGGCATCATCATTTTGTTGTTCTTCATGAAGATTATGAGCCTGTTATGACATTTGTTAGTAACCAGTGTGAAATAAATATGAAGTTATAGATCGCCATTCGCTGCCCCTAGGAAAGCTGGGTGTGATTATCCAGCCCCCCCTAAGGATTTCTCCTTGGGACTCTTTTAGTGTGAAACAGATATGTTGAAGGGTCGCCATTCGCTGCCCCTAGGATAGTTGGGTGTGATTATCCAGCTCCCCCATAAGGATTACTCCTTGGGACTCTTTTGATTTGTGAAAACTATGTGGTGAATGGTCGTCATTCACTGCCCCTAGGATAGCTGGGTGTGATTATCCAGTTCTCCCTGAAGGATTGCTCCTTGGGACTCTTTTAATTGTGAGTTAATGGAAGTTAAAGGTCTCCTTTTATCGCTGCCCCTAGGAAAACTGAGGTTGATTATTCAGTCCCCCCAAAAGAACAAATTCTTTGGGACTCTTTTAGTTGTGACATATTTGAAGGTAATGGTCTCCTTTTATCGCTACCCCTAGGAAGACTGAGGGTGATTATTCAGTCCCCCCAAAAGAATAAATTCTTTGGGACTCTTTTCATATGAGGGGACCCAAAGACCACATGAGGTGTAGAGACTCTAGGTCGGGACCTATAGCATGCTCAAGTTGTTATGGACAAGAGCACAGTCCAGAGGGTAAAGGATCATCGGGATGCGTTATGAGCACAAGTGAATCATATCCTAGTGTTAAGACAGAGTGTACAGATAATCCTAAGAGCTCTAGGTGCTGACACTGACACTCTATGGGTTGAGGCAAACCCTAAGACTTTATCACTCTCTCCTACAGAATTTTGAGAGTGATTGTATGTGATCCTCCAAGAGAAAATAAATGGAAAACTAATACCTGAGAGATATCAACGTAGAGAAGGTTCTTAGTCGTCTCTGCTGACAAGGAGACGCTAGACTCTGGTTGTTTGTCAGCGGTAGGCTCTTTAACCACATCCTCCAGAAAAGGGGATGGGTTCTTCTTGGTCTTCTTCGTCTTGGAAGGATTAACAGAAGGGGTTTCAGAGGAAAGGGGGGTGTCTTTCCTCTTCTTCTTCTTTTCCATGGGCGCCTAGGGCTGAGAAGTGGACTGCATAGAGGTCTTGGACAAAGACTTGTCAGTTTGTCTTTCAGCATTCACCTTATTGTGAGGGATCAAGGGCTCTCCATCATCAGCGAGTAACCCAACAACCTGCATCATATGCCTGCTGAGAGACACTTCATCCTCCAAGGGAGTCTTCAGCGAGGCTGGAGTTATGCGATATGGAGAGAAGGAGTGAAGTTCATCATTTGTGTAGGTTTCACCAAGCATATCCTCTATGAGGAGAGAGATATCTTGTGTAGCAGATAGTGGCCAGTCGATGCTTCTTCCCTTTGTTTTCCAGCTTTGCAATGAGGTCAGTGTAAAGTATGTGGGCGATCCCTATATCTTTCCCCAAAATTAAGCTGTAAGCGATTGCTTGCTGAGCACCATTAAGCTGATCATGTGACCACTGGTTTCCTTCCAAACATTTCACAATGTACAGCATCAGCGTCCTCCAAGTGGGTGAAAAGTAAATCACTTTGATCATTGATTTGTTTTGGAAGCCTTGGGTGGTGAAGGGTTTGTCATCGTCATCATGAGGACGAAGGGTAGCCAGAGCCTTCTTCACTGTGGCACTGGCAGGAACAGCGGACATGCATTCATTGACAGGAAGTCCAATGACTTTGGCAAAAGTGTGGAAATCAAAGGTGAGAGGTTATGGATGTGTGGAAATGTTGAAGGTGATGTGTGATGAGGTTAGATCAACTTCAGCGCTGTACCAGAACTCCCTCAAGTATTGGTGGTAGCATGTGGAGGGTTCCCTAGTAATGGCTTCATAAATGGTGGAGTTCTTGAGGAAGGATAACAAAGGATGGTAAAGAGGATTGTTATGTTCCAAAAGTGCTACACAGTTGTTCAAGGCGATCTTTCCATCGTTTATCCCAAAATCTACATTCGAGGCGGACAAAACGGTGAACGAGGTGTTTGTTGATGAAGACGCCATTGTTGATGGAAGGAAGAAATGGACGATTTGAAAAAGATGAATAGTATGTGTGTGTGAAAATAATGAGTAATGTGATGTTTGAAAAATGAGTCAAGGGTTTTGATAAAAGGTTTTGCCTTTTTTAATTAAAGCGTTAAATGCAAATGTTTACCTTTTAGGTAAAGTGAGACCCCTTTACTCTTCATGTATTTTTTTGTCCCCATAGAAAGTGGGAAAGTTGTTGACAATGAAGGACAATCATTTAAATTAAATATGGGGATATATTAACTCCCATTGGAACGTAACTACCTCGTTACATTCAATTCCCTTAAATGCCCGGAGACATAGATCATTTATCAGATTTGTTTACCAATATTGAGCATACCTAGCTCAGCAACCAGCCTAGTAAAACTTGGCTCCGCCAAAGGCTTGGTGAAAATATCAGCGATCTGGTATTCAGTGGGTATAAAATGAAGCTCAATATCACCTTTTAAAATATGGTCTCTGATAAAGTGATACCTGATGTCAATATGCTTAGTTTTGGAATGAAGTACCGGATTATTGGAGATGGCTATGGCACTTGTGTTATCACAGAATATGGGAACCTTTTCATAAATGATTCCATAATCAGCCGGCTGACTTTTCATCCAGAGAACTTGAGCACAACAACCAGCGGCAGCTACATATTCAGCTTCAGCTGATGACATGGCCACTGAGTTTTGTTTCTTAGCACTCTAGCATACTAACTTTCCTCCAAGGATTTGAAAACTCTCAGAGGTGCTCTTTCTATCAAGACAACACCCAACATAGTCAGAGTCTGAGTAGGCTTTGAGGTCGAAGCCTGATCCATTTAGGTACCAGAGACCCAGTGTGGGAGAGCCTTTTAAGTACCTGAAAATTCTTTTGACAGATACAAGGTGGGATTCCTTGGGGTTAGCTTGGTACCTAACACAGAGACAAGTGACAAATTGTATGTCTGGTCTGCTTGCTGTGAGGTACATCAGTGACCCAACCATGCCTCTATATAAGGTCTCATTAACAGAGACCCCTGATTCATCAGCTCCCAAGTTGTTGGGAGGAAGCATGGGGCATTTCACTGATGCACAATCAGACAGATCATACTTTTTGAGCAAATCCTTAACATATTTTTCTTGACAAATGGAAATTCCTTTTGAATTTTGTTTAATTTTAAAACCCAAGAAAAAGGTTAATTCCCTCATCATGCTCATTTGATACTTTTTGGTCATTAGTTTGGCAAACTGTTTGCTCAAACTGATATTGGTTGAACCAAAAATTATGTCATCCACATAAATATGTACTAAAATAACATCACCCTTGGACCTATAAGTGAACAGGGTTTGATCAATGGTACCTCTGACAAATTTATTTTCAAGTAAGAATTTTTATAGGGTTTCATACCAGGCTCTAGGCGGTTGTTTCAGCCCATAGAGTGCTTTGTGAAGTCCGCAGACGTGATCATGATACTCACTGCTTTCAAACCCATGGGTTGATAGACATATACTTCCTATGTAAGCTTACCATTTAGAAAAGCACTCTTTACGTCCATCTGGTATACAGTAAACCCCATATAAGCTGCAAAGGCTAGGAAGATTCTGATAGCTTCCAATCTGGCTACTAGTGCAAACGTTTCATCATAGTCAATACCCTCAGATTGATTGTACCCCAGCACCACAAGCCTATCCTTGTTTTTAACAATCATGCCAGCTTCATCCCTCTTATTTCTATAGGCCCACTTAGTTCCAACCACTTGTTTTCCAGCTAGAGCTTTTACCAGGGTCCACACCTTGTTTCTCTTGATCTGATTTAACTCATCTTGCATGGCAACAACCCACCCTTCATCAAGAAGCACAACAACCACATTCTTAAGTTCATCTTCAGAGAGAAAATCAGCAAAAAGGCATTCATTCGCTGAGGCGGTTTCCAAAGATCTCAACTTGCCTCTGGTGGTGACTCCCTTAGAGGGTTCACCAAGAATATTCACCAGAAGAATATCGTGGTTTCTACTCCATTTGGATTGAGGATCAGGAGTCTATGTGGGTTCAGGAGTCACTGCAGGTTCAATGAATGCTTGGGGATCTTCATATGTTATTTCTTCATCCATAATATCTTCATCTAGGCGAGAGATTGGTTTGATAAGATCAGCATTCACTACTGTGGGTGGAGTGATAGGTTCGACTATTTCAACCTCTGGAGTGATGTCAGATATTGAGTGTGGATCAAAAGCATGAACATATGGGAAGTCCTTGTGACCTGCCTGAGGGGATTCCTTGGGATTTGAGAAATCATCCTCTGGATATGATTTGACTTCATTGAAATCAATGTCACATTCTTCTGTGTTGGTGTGAGTAATGACAGCATCTGCTTCATTAAAGGTAACATGGATGGATTCTGCTAGTTCTTGCCTGCGAATGTTGAATACTCTATAGGCTCTAGAGGTGGAAGAGTAACCAACAAAGAATCCATCATCTGACTTTTCATCAAATTTTCCAAGGTGATCTCTATAGTTGTGAATGAAAACAAGGCAACCAAAGACATGGAAGTAGCTTACATCAGGGGCTCTCTTCCTATATACTTCATAAGCAGTCTTGCCGTGTCTCTTCACAATAATGGATCTGTTTTATGTATAACAAGCTGTGTTCACATCTTCACCCTAAAATTGTTTTGGAAGTCTTGATTCGCTGAGCATGGTTCTAGCAGCCTCTATGAGAGTTCTGTTTCTTCTTTCAGCGACACCATTTTGTTCAGGGGTGCCTGGGTTAGAAAAGTTATGTGATATTCCCTTTTCATCACAAAAGGATTCCATGGCATGGTTCTTGAATGCCATTGTCACTTCTGATAGCCTTAACTCTGCAGTCATTGAAGTTTTCTATTTCTCTGATGAAAGACATTATTCTTTCAGATGCATCACTCTTTCTTTTGAGAAAGAATACCTATGTGAATCTAGAGAATTCATCTACAATGACTAGTGTATACTTGTTGTGATTAAGGGATTGTGGTTTTACTGGTCCAAATAAGTCCATGTGAAGAAGATGGAGGCACTTATTTATAGAGAATGATTGCTTTGTTTTAAATGAGGCTCTGTGGTGTTTCTCTTTCCCGCAGGCTGAGCAGGGTTTGTCTTTGGTGAAGGTCAGAGAGGGAAGCCCCGCCACTAAATCATTCTTGGCCAGATTTTTGATGTTCTTGAAGTTGAGGTGGGAGAGTCTCTTATGCCATAGCCAATTTCACTATCAGATGCTTTGGCAAAGAGGCAGGTGTTCATCCCTTCTGGACATGATGTCATGTCAATGACATACATATCCCTTCTTCTGGGTGCAATTAGAACAACATCATCATTTTGATTGAAGATTGTTCCTTGGGTTTTCATGAATAGAACTTTGAAACCAGCATCGTAGAGTTGACTGATGTTGATTAAGTTGTGCTTCAGTCCATGACATAAGAGACCCTTGTGAAGGTTATACCGTTGCAATCCACTGAGCCATATCCCTCAGTATCCCTTGAGGAGTCATCTCCAAAGACTACTTTTGGACCAGACTCCTTCTTATATCTATGCAGATATTGTTTAACTCATGTCATGTGTTTGGAACACCCGCTATCCAGATACCAAACAGATTTCTTCAAGTAAGCTTGCATAGATATAACAGATCCAGATTAGTTTCGATGATGAACCCGCTTTCTAGTGGGTCCATTATGTCGCTGACCAGCGACATTTGGTCGTCTCTGGTTCCTTTCTTCCCCTCTTTGGTTGCAGTCTCTGGGTTCATGACGCATACTTCCATAGATGTCACATCCGGGATAATGCTCACACTCATCAGAGTGATGGTCAAACAAGCCGCAGTACTTGCATGGGGGATTTGGTTTGTAACCTTGAGAATTGTCTATGGGTTTGGGCTCAGCTCTCCTAGAGGGCCTATGAGGAGTTTTAGACCTTAATTGAGTTCTAGTTCTTTTAACATCAATAGTCTCCTCATGCTCTCTAGAGGTATGTTTAGTAGACTCACATGTGATACATTTTTTTTTTCTTTGAGTAGTCCTCAGAAGAATGATTTTTGAAACCGTAATGTTTGCAAGGCCTGAATAAAGCTCTCCCTTAGAGCTACTTGATCCTTCACCAAGAGAATTAACAGATGGACTGTTAACTTTGGGTTTGATTTGTTCTTTCAACCCCTTTACATCTTCCATCAAGGTGAGGAGAAGTTGCTTGGTGGGTGAAAGCTCTTCAGGGGGAGGAGCGGGTTTGGTGTAGTCCTTGGCCATAAAAACCTTTTTGTGCGCTTTACCAGCGACTTTGAGAATTGAATTCCCTGGGGTTTTGGTTGGAGGTTTTGGGCCAAGCAAGGAATCAGATGGGTTAGCACCAGCGAGTCTTGGTAAAGCTGGTACCTCTGATTTCTTGTCAGATTTTATCTCATCCACGGAGGTGGAAGATGGAGAAGAAACATGTGAAGGGACAAATTTAACATTGGGTACTGGTATATGATTTTTGAATCTACCCTTTCCCCCAATAGCCTGAACCACATTACCTGGTATGGCTTCAACAACTATTTCCTCCACTATGGATTGAGCCAAATTCCATTTTTCAATGGTCCTTTTGAGTTCAGTGTTTTCATCAGCTAAAGACTCATTTTCAACGGACAATTTTCTTACTTCATTTTGAAGTTGATTTGCAAGATTCACCAAAGGTTTGAGATTTGTTAATTCAAATTGACAAAGGTTTAACTCTGTTTTAAGACTATGAAACTTGTTTAACAGGTTTTTTCTTTGCTCTTCCACAAAGTGGAGGTCAACTAAGGTATAGTCACTGACATGGTCTCTATCAGGACCTTCAAGCATAGAAAGCAATCTTTGTACCTTTTTCATGGTGATGTCCACCCATTGACCAGATCTTGCTTCACTTTTTCCCACAACAGGTTCTTCATCGGGGACTGCCATAAAAGCTCTGACAGTAGTGGTTCCTTCATCCTCAGATGTAAGAGGTTCATCATCCCAGTCAAATGAAGCAACAATCAGACCTTTTTCAGTCTTCTTAACATCCCTTTTCTTAGCTGCATCTTTAGCTTTTTGGTTGAGTTTCATCGGCTCAGCTTTCAAGGCTTTGTACTTAACTTTGTAGTCCTTCTTTCCCTCTGAGTCAGAGTGGGAAGTTTGCTTGAAAGGTGAGGTAGAAAACCTCTTCTTGCTGCTGTGGTTGTTGTTGGATGATGGAAAGCTTGGAGAGGAGGTTTTGTTTGACCAACAATCATTCTGAAAGTGACCAATATTTCAACAAGTGTAGCATGACACCTTGGATTTATCAACCATAGCAGCTCCAACTCTACCTGATCTCTTGTAGTACCTCTTTTGGTCAACTAGAAGGGCTCTGTCATGGAACTCAACATGTAATTCATCAAGAAATTCTTTACTGCTTCTGGTGTCCTCTTCTATGTCAGAGTCGCTGTCCTGAAAAGAATGGTTAGCAACAAGAGCTTTTGAACCAGTGATATTGGTGGTAACCCTATCAGTCTCTGATTTGTAAATGGAGTCAATTAGCCCTTCTTCATAATTATATCTACCAAGCAGTTGGGCTAAAGTGTCATTTTTGATAGCATTGTTTGCTCTTAAGGCCTCGTTTAGGCTAAGCCATTTTCTAGGTAAACTATTGACAAATTTAGCATTAACCTCAGCCTTAGGTAGAACAACTATATTGTTTCCCAGATCATTCAACAAAATCTTAAGCCCAGTATAAGTTTGAGCAACAGTTTCTGTTTCCAAGGCTTTAAAAGCATTAAACTTAAGTCTAAGGGCTTGGATTTTGGTTTCTTTTGTTTCCTCTGGACCTTCATACCCTAGAACTAACTCGGTCCACATATCCTTAGCAGAGTTGCATTTGATGATGGACTTCATAATGTTCTTGGGTAGGCAAGAGACTATGATACTTTTGAGTCTCTTGTCCTGGTTAGCCAGACGTCTATCCGCTAGATACCATTGCTTAACAGGCTTCTTGATGGGTCTCTCAGGGGTAGAGGAAACGACCAGTGGTACATAGGGACCATTTTCTATGATTTCTATCAAGAAAGGTTCTAAGCCATCTAAATATATAAGAAATTCACTTTTCCAACTTGAAAAATTTTCTTCATCAAACGGTGGAACACAGGACACATGTGACCCCCCACGAACATAAAGTAGTTGGGGAAGGACATCATCATTATTACCAGTGCTTACAACTGGTGTAGGCATGGTAGTAGATGTGGTGGCCGGTGCGGTGGTCGAAGTGGTACCTTGACTGGTTTGACCAAAGGGTGGAGGAGGTATAGTATCAGTCATATTAGGATCTTGATTTTAAAAACAAGAACAGTTTATAAAATGTTTTACAAATCAAACCGCTCTGATACCAATTGAAAGTCCCTAAATATAACAATTGTCGAAACTATAACTTGCATAAACATAAAAACACAACGAAATACTTTTCAAGCGCGTAATGCTTTATTAACTGTTATAAAGAAAGTATTACAAAGTGCTATGAATACACCCGTTGAATGACAATAAGAATTGAACCCTAGAACAAGTAAACTTGACTCGAGACTCAAGTTTACAAGGGAACCTATGAGACGCTGGTAGACAGCTGAGGGCTCAGTGGTTCCAAAGAGAGAAATAACTTAGATAATTTATCCAAGCACAAGGGTTGCATTAACTCTTCTTTCTCACTCCTATTTATAGTGGTACGAGGTTTCTTCCTTAGTGGGAGTAGTTGATACGTGTCATCTTCTAAATGGAAGAGTACAACATATTAAATGCATGTCTAAATCGAGACATACCTTTAAACAACTTTAGGTGAACAGTTCTGCCAACTGTTCACCTTTTGTCCCACTAGGTCGTACTAGGCTTTATCTTGAATCTCTTGTTTTGTCTCGCTCAAAACACTTGGTAGATTCTACTGCCTAAACTATAAAGGATTGGACAAGCTTTGCTTGTATCAGACTTCTAGGGTTCTTAAGTGATATCTGAGTATTGTCAACTCATAGATCCTTGAACACCAGCACATTCCTTCTACATCCCAGCTATCCATAATCGCTGGTGAGTATGGCTTCAGATTGTCTTCGACTTCTCTGACGTTGTCTTTGACTTGAATGTTCCTAGTGTGCCAGATGAGGCTTTGCCTTCCGCTGGTCTGGTCTCTGTGGCTGTTCCTCTCAGCGATCAGTAACACTTAGTCTAATTTAAACAAATCTAGACTAGGCCATAGTTAAAACTTTCATTGGCCCAACACAAACTGTAAAATCAGTTTTACTAAGTTATACCAGGTTTTACAAGACTTAGCCATTTCTGTTGCTATATGTTGGTTATGCTTATGTTATTCATTCTATGTTTGTATATCCGTGCACTGAGCGTTATGCTCAGCCGTTTTCCTTTCATGTTCCCAAAACGGCAGGTACTCAGGGACGCTCGTAGACTTTAAGCGTACGTGCATATAGACTGGAAGCTTCCTAGCCTTCACTACTTTATGCATTTCTTCATACTTTTAATACTCATTTCCATGGACTTATGTTTGTGTGTGATGAGCTTTACTTTGGGGTACCGATGTTTGTTTCCGGTATTTCCTTTATGGTCATGTAATGTTTATACATTTATCCTTGTATGCTTTGATGACACGCCATAATGACGCGTGGCATTCCATTTATCAAAATGGGGTGTTACACGGGCCTTGTAGTAGGCATAAGCCTTACAAGCCTGATTATGGCCCAATGCCCGACCCATTAAGAAATCAACCAAATAACAAAACCCTTCTAACTTTTTCATTTGTACAAGTTAAGAAAAAAAACGCTAGCCACCAAATAAGAAAAACACACACAATCATATTACTCCACTCACAGCCGTCACATTTTCTGGCCACCTTTTCTGGCCAGCTTTTCTGGTCACTTATTCCCGCTACCAAAATTGCCGCCATCACCAACAGCCACCACTTCCCACAAACACCACCATCTTGAAGTTTTGACTCCAGCATCGTGTACACATCTAGCCACTATTAGGTCCATAGCCTCATTTTGTTGATCCGTCAGATCTAAAATAACCACCACCTCCATCCGCACAAGAACCACCACTAGTCGTATTTAACCACACAACATCATTGAGCCACCATTATAGCACGACCACCTGTAGCTCTAGCCGTCACCATTATCAGATCTGACGGACTCGGCCACTATTTCATTAGATCCGTCAGATCTGTTTACCAAACAGCCCGTGAAGGGTGTTTTCTTTGTCTCAGTTTTATTCAGCCCGCATAAGGGCGTCCGAATCCGAGTAAAGTACTAGAAGGGTGCGTTTGTTACCAGCCCTACATGGAGGTGTTGTTTATTCGATTAGTTGTCACCACCGCTGCCATGATGTTGTTCATCAGCGGGATGTTTGTTTTTTATTAACGTCAATAGTAGCAGCACCACCACATGGTGCGTTCGAGTTCAGCAGCAGCACTGGAGGCTGCATATGGTTACCAGCAGCAGCTCGACAACCCGCATTTTGTTACTAGCGGCAGCTCAGCAGGTGCACTTGTTACCAGCAATAGGGTGTTTGGATTTACTGATAAGCAGCAGAAAAGGGGTGTTTAGATATGCTAAGAAGCAGCAGAATAGGGGTGTTTGGATCTGTTGATAAGCAGCAGAAAGGGGGTGTTTGGATCTGCTGATAAGCAGCAGAAAAAGGGTGTTTGGATCTGCTGATAAGTAGCAAAAAAGGGGTGTTTGGATCTGCTGAGAAGCAGCAGAAAGGGGGTGCTTGGATGTGCTAATAAACTGCAGAAAGGTGTTACAAGAGCGTTTTGGACTTTAGAAACGCGATAGTGGTGTTTGGGATAGCAAGACAGATGTAACGGGGTGTTTGGGTCTGCTGATAGTAGTATAAGGTGTCTATTGGTTTCCAACAGCAGCACCAGCAGGGGTGCATTTTGGCTTGGACAGAAATCAACAAAAGGTAAATCTTGCCACTGATTCTTTAGAAATTGCCACCGTTAGTTCTAAACTTGCCACTGTTAGTTTAAAATAGCCACTATTGGCAAATGGGAAAGCCGACTGTTAGAATACTTAAATGAGACATGATGTCTCATGTCTCCCAACAGGAAACATGTTTTAAAATAGGGTTAAATACACTATTAATACAAGGAAAACTTTGATACAAATACAAATCTTAGGGTTGTTTTTGTAAAGTCACTAGTTATAGAAACCTGCTATTTTTTTGGAAAGTTACTACTTATGGAAACCTGCTATTTTTGGAAAGTTACTATTTATGGAAACCTGCTATTTTTTGGAAGGTTTCTATTTATGGAAATACCAACGTATAACAATACACGAATCATGAAATACGCTAATCAGGAAAACATGAACGTATAACATTAAGGAAAGCTACTAAAATTAGAAAGTAATAAAGAAGGAAAGACACGATAAATCACGAACAAGTAACTCATACCATGAACAAGTAACTCATACACGTCCGTTAACATGTAGATCACGTGAAGTTGGAGTAGTCCAGTCTCGTTATCCATCTCTCTCACTACTTACTGGACACAAGGTACATATATTCCTTCCTTTCAGTAAGGACATTCATTTCTTTTCATGATTAGGATTTCCTGACTACTATGCCACATGTTCTCCCCCTTTTCATGTTTTAGATATTTTCATGACTGCCATGATTTCCATTAGATTTATTTCATGACCCACATATTGCCCGAACTATTTACATGCATGACCATGACATACATGATTTACCACCTAGTTATGGAGGTACCATGACCATGACATATGAGGCACCTGTGTCATGACTCTTCCGCGACGAGAGTAATTTCTTGCGGCGTCCCTTCATGTTACATGTTATATTTATTACTTGGCCATTATTATTATGGGGCGTATGGATGCATCCTAGTTTATATGTTTACACGTACAAGGTGATTGGTTTGGTGTGTGCTCTACACCCCATCACATTGGAGCTAATCCCTCCACCCATATTACTATTATTAAAGGTCACCCCTATATTGCATGTTGAGGCAGCCCATCTACTTATCATGCGTACGTTCACGATATTATTATGCATGACATGTTATGACCTATATGAGCTCGTGGACACTTCTTTGTATTACTAGTATTATTCATGACATTTTAGTTACCTTATATTCTTCATAACTTATCTCACAGGTTTTCCTCAAGACATGGATGTTCTTTCCGCTGCTTTCATATTATTATTCATGTTGCATTTATCCTTATCTTGTCTGCTATCCGTTCATTGAGCGTATTGCTCAGCCGTATTTTTTTCATTTTTCATACGGCAGGTACCTAAAGATGGGATTTGGGCATGAGAGTGTGTGCTTAGGATGAGAGCTACACATAGACTCCATTCCTTATTAAATTTATTGATACTAATGAGTTGCTGGACACATGTTTAGCACTTTGGACTTCCTTTACTTTTATTCATGTTGAGGTTGGGAGCCAATGTTTGGTTCCAGCTATCCCTTGGTCTTTTATGTCTTTATGACTTGGTGCTTTTCTTATGCTTTGATGAGACGCCATAATTATGACAAAACGGTCTTCTTTTCAAAGTGGGTCATTACAGATAGTCTAGTGGCCTCGACTCTAGGGTTAAAGAGGGTTGCTCTAACAAGGTCTTTGTTATCTAGCCTAGTGTTGTACCTAGCTTAGGCATCCCTAGGTATTTTGTGTTTTCTAATGCCGAGAGTGAGTGGAGATCGGAGTAGAACATGCTCCTTCACAAGGTATTTTGAGAATGTGAGCAAAGTGGTTTAAGGCATATGAGTAACTATTACCACTTGTCTCAAAGTTGACCAAAAGAATGAGGTCATCGTCAAAAGTGACATTGACGATCATGTAAAAATCAAGGACAAATTCGGAAAAAATTTGTTCGTTAATGTCTAGGAGGCACTCAAATTTTATCCTAGAGAATACCTCACGGATGTTGGTGTTATCCGTAAAGGAGTGGTCTACGAGGCGACCCTCATGAAAGGTACGGTTTTCTAATTCTTTACATAGAGATCTTTGGGTAGAGTTGAAGTGTTTTGATTTATGATGTTTGGGGATGTAGCTAGCGGTATCTAGGTGGTCATAGGTCCATGCGGGAGGAATCATTAGTCCTAAGGAAAAAATTTCTCAAATTAGTCATTTTAAACAAACAATGTTGAGAGTGCCTAGTGTGTGCCTATATGCAACGTATGTGAAGGTGCGGTTATCTCGACCCAAAATCAGTTTTTGAGAGTATATAAAATGCATAATCTTGAGATAACCCAAACGCTCCTTTATTTTTACTTTAGCTTCAAATGAACGTACCCGAAAATGCATATTGATTATGCAATCCCTTTAGCGTTCATGAGACTTATATGCCATGATGATAACTCATTTTTAGATGTTTATCATTTACAATGTTTGAAAAACCGGATTTAGCATGACCTAATTTGTGAGAAGGGTATAAGAAAATTTCTTAAGGATCCCTAGCAATTCCTAGTAATTTGTTCATGAGTTTATGCAAACAAAGTGTTTTTATGTCGAAATTAAGCAATGCAATGGATAATTTCACTAACTTAAGTGAATCTCCAAATTCAATTTTGTGCCATTAAAAAGCACCATAGACTCAGATTTAAGGATAATGTAAAGATAGTAATTATGATGAGATAGAGATACTTACAGAGATTGATTGGTACAAAGAAATTAACTGATTATGCCTTAGAATGGACGTGGAGATGTGTTCTTAATGGTGGTGGTCGTGTTTTAGAGAAAGGTGGGTTTTGTGATTGCGTTGTGGAAGTTTGTTTAACTGATATGCAGTTTTCTAAAGTCTCAGACAGACGGACCCTTCCACGTTCCCAAGGGGCAATGGGTCCGTCGGGGTCCGCTAGGTTTGATGAAAAAAAGATTTTATTTTAACAAGAAATTTCCACTAAACCTAGTCCAAGTTTTAAAAGATTAAAGGGCTCACGTTTAAGAGGATTAGTTAAAATGTCGGCTTTGTTATCTTCTGAAGACACTTTTTCAATTAATATGTTACCTTTTTACACGTTGTCACGTAAAAAGTGATGCCGAATCTCGATGTGCTTGGTTCGAGAGTGCAACACGGGATTCTTGCTAAGATCAATAGCTCCTTTGTTGTCACACAAGATTGTGATGTGTTGATATGACCCGAGTTAGGCTTAATTCAGGGTTTTGTGGACTCCGGCTCTTGCACCAAGTGAATCTTGTTTGAAGACCCTACACACTAAATAATAAACACCGTTAGGCTTACCGTGGGCGTGTGTCCCACGATTAGACTTTGGCGTGAGAGTAAGTTATTGGTTTGAGTATTGTGAGGGTTTAAAGTATTGTGTGTATCGTACCTTTGTGAAACCTTGGGGGTTCCTTTTATACCCGCGAGAGTCCTGGCTGGGCTCTCCTATTATTGCGGCCTAAGGAAGAGATAATGACCATAAATAGCTTGATCCTTATCGCATAACTAAGGCAAGTGTATATCTCTTTTCCTTAGGTGAAAATAATCATAAAATAGATTATATTCTATTTGATCATGTCTCAGTGCGACGAGGACACGACTAACTAATAATCATAAAATAGATTATATTCTATTTGATCATGTCTCAGTGCGACGAGGACACGACTAACTAATAAACCGTGTGCGACAACGGCTTACCGGGCCTCCTAAGCCGTGCGCGCGCTGCGAAGTAATGATCCATACCCACTGGATACAGGTAGTACCCATGGGACAGGCTATCCAACCCGACTAGGGACTATAGGTCATCATGTCCCCCCAGTCTAGTAGTCACATGCCCTAGCTGCGGCTTCTAGACTATGAATCGAAAAATCTCCTTTCGAAATGCTATATGGAAAAATGAGTGCTTTACAAGTTTTGGCCGAAGAACATTTCGAAATAATCCCGCCAACAACCATCCACGTCACACTCCACTAACACCTACCCACATTGGAAACCCGGAAAGGTATCAGCCACATCATGTTGAATGAGCCCATTGTCACCGTTGGATCAAACAAACGTCCGACACACATCGCATGATCCTATAACCTTGATAGAATATTAAATGCATTGTACCAACGATATTTCTTCTACATTTCCATAACTCCTTTTTTCCGCCATTGCTTAAAACTTCAAAGAACACTCATTCTAAGAACAAAAAAATATGCAAACTAGCACCTGCATATTTGTAGAAGAAAGATGGTTCAACAGTTATTCGATGTAGAATCTCACATCACTGAGCAAGAGCTCTCCTAATTTATCATGAAGTACCATATATCTATAGAACTTCTGTAACACCCCCAAGTTGGTCAAATGCAGCGGAATAGTAATTGGGGTGTTACTTGGGTGGATCGATAGCACATAGCATATAGAGCAATGATCATAATATCATTTGGAAACATATTACATGAATTAATCGTACACATTTAGTATCTTGTCCAAATTTAAACCACATTTATTATAAAACAGAAATAAATATCCCAGCCCAATGGTCAACATGATGCTTCCTAAAATGCTGGAAATCCAATGCATGAACCTGCTTACTTTCCTGAGAAAACATAAAAGTAAAATGTGGGGGTCAACACGAGGTTTGTGAATTCACAGGTTTAATTAATTAAATAAGGTATCAATATGCAAAGCACCACGAAGGTAGCAGGACATCACAGCCCAACTCTACAGTAGTTCCTACTGCCCTGTAATAGAAGCTAGACATGATTCTCAGTACGCCCATTGGGTCTATCCTGATTGAGGTTTCCCTAAATCCGACAATGACATAAACCTGCTGCTCGGCCTAAGCAATACGTGACAGCTGATCACGACAGGCCGGGTGTTGTCAATACCCGAATAGATCTATCCATACATTTCGCGCTACACTATTAACTAATACAGTCCACGGGAATGGAGCAAACAGTAGGCAAATAAATTGTTGTCTTCTGTGCATGCTTGCATATAAATAGTTTTGTATGTTTTCTCCCCCAGTTATAAAACAGTAAAGATGGGGCCATGAACTCACCTTAGTGATAATGAGGTAGTGAGGATGATGTCACAGTATAGTCACGAACTGGAGAAATTACCTAAGTAATTTAAATGTCTCAGTGAATGCAATAATAATTATGCATGATGAATGGTACATACGAAAATGCATGATCACAATTTATGAATTGTTACGTTGGCTTAAGTGTTTGTTCTTATAGTGAAATAAAGGTATGTATATATATTTTTGTTCAAGAAAAAATATATATAAGTGTATATAAATTTGTTTTAGGGAAAAGGGGTCTTAAATTAAATAAGTATCTATATCTTATTTAATTTATTATAAAGAAATAAATTATAATTTATTAAGTTTTAAGGTTTCAAAGGAAAATGGTTGACGGGGTTTGTCAATATCGTAGGGTTTGTAAATAACCAAAATGATTTATTTTATAAGTGACAAGTTTTATTATCCCTTTTAATTAAATAAAACTATAATGAATTTTTGTAAATATAATTGTTTAGAAAATTAACTTTAGGTTTTCATCCGTTAAGTTCATTACACCGTTAGTCCTTGTTGGTTATTCTATTTTATGAAAATGCCCCCTAGGGCTTGGTAAACTTTCGGGAAATGGCAAAACACCCCCTCCAACACCACGGCTTATATATAAAGTAGGGTTAGGGCTTGCTTTGAGTTTCAAAAATGGCACAAAAGGTCCTTATGGTTTATTTAAGGTTCTCGGTTAGTTTTAGTTTACCCCCTTTAGTTTCAAAAATGGCATAAACGCCCCTTGGGCTATATAATAGTCACGAATTTAATTACATCGTTTTACTAGTTTCATTTTCGGACCCAACTTTCACCATATGACACTTTTGGCACGAAAAGTACCCATTTGATTTTAGTGTTAGGCTATGCGGCCCATTAAGGTCCGGTTAGGGTAAAAAGGTTATTGGGCTTAGTAAAACTTAAGGTAATTAGTAAATGGTAATTTTTACTATTGGGCCTTAACTAGTGGGCTTATATTATGTTTTTAAATTTCAAAAACTAGCTTAGTTTCTAAGCTTATATGTTTCGGCTTATTTGTGTGGCTTATATAAGTTTATCATTTTTTGACTAAAGCTTATATTTTCCTACTAGTTAATCATAAGCTTATATTTTGAAGGATTTTGGGCTTATTCTAAGGCTTATAGTATTCGGCTTATATATGCATGGCTTATATTTTTAGGCTTAAATTCCTAAGAGCTTAAATAAGCTATTTAGGTCTCGGCTTATATATAATTTTATTGTCAACCTAGCTTATTTTAGTACTATTTCGGCTTATATAGATTTTTAAGGCTTATATGACGTGGCTTATATAACAATATGGGCTTATATATGCTAAGTGGTTCGGCTTATTTTACAACATAAACATTTTTAAGGTACCCATTTATAACTAGTTCATTCCTAGGGTTTTTAAGCAAGGTGTCCAACATGCTAGAACATGATTAAGGATTCTAGGGCATGAAATGTTCACCCATTGTATAAGTCGTGGCTTATATGTCACATGGATGGCATTTCATGGAAGTTTTACGTATGAATGACAACCTAGGTCCATTTCCTAAGCTTATACATGCATGATATGAGATGGAAAGTAAAAGAAAGATGGAAATAGGTCTAGTGTAGTCTTACTTACTTGTTTGATCAAAATGGTGACAAAGGATAGTAGTGATGGCGTCGGCTTGCTTCTAGACGAGTACTAGGAGTCTTGAATGCTAGACTTCAATGCTTGGAGTACTAGGATTTGGTAGTAAATGAGATGGAGGGTTTTTGGTTAGCTCAAGGTGTTATATGGGAGTGTTTATGATCCGAATATAAATGTTTGAGGGTGAATGAGTGTTTTGTGAGGTTACTAAATATCTAAGAGTGAAGATGGAGTTGTGGCTTAGGGTAAGACACGGCAAGAGAGAGGGGTAAGGAGATTGTGTGTATTTGGCATGGTACTTGGTGAGTACATTTCATAAATGCTTAGGTTGTACAAGCTTGCTAGTTGGGTTGCCTTTAGCCGTCGCATGAAGTGATTCAAAGGGACAATTGGTAAGTTTTTGAGTGTGTTCATTTAATGGTAAGTTGTACAAGTTTTGGTGTGTGGTGATATGGGTATACACGGCTAAGACAAACAAGAAAAGATGTCTGTCATAGTTTTCCAAATAGTGTCCCTAGTACTATCCTTAATTGCCCAAAAATGTACAAGTTTCCCATGGTTTACAAATGAAACCGGCGGTTTCATAGGGTTCAAGTCAAAAGGGAAGTAAAATTTATGTAAGGTATATACATAGGTGTTATATTTAGTGTATAGTTTAGACAATTGGTAAGGAGGGTAAGAGTTTTGGTAAAAAGGGTTATGGTTAAGTATATATATATGAATATATACGGTTTAATATAAGTATAGGGCATGCTTGTTTTTAATTTTTGTGCCTAGGTGAGTGTTAAGTGAGTTAAGGTTATAATATTATGTGAGTACATTTGAGTTTAAGTAATTTTGGTTACGTTTAGGGCCTTTGGTGAAAGTATGGTCCTTAGATGATCTTATTATTACTAAAAATATATAAAAGAGATATAGAATGATTTATTGTAGTGTTCATGTGTAAAAGTAATTGTCATCGTAGTTTAAAGCCAAATATAGTGTGAAAATATATATAAACTATCCAATTTAAAAATATTTATATATATAAATAGCCAGTTATTAATTGTGATCATGACGTTGGATTTTTAGAAAATCAATGGGATGTATGCAAGTGATCATATGTTCAGATGACTTAAAGTCCTTTACAATAGATCATTTGTTGTCCAGTATGCTATTGAGATATAGTCATACAAATGTGGTCATGCTTTTATGATTAAAATACTCATAGTCACAATAAAAATTGTGATATAGTTGCTTCCTGTTCAGATGATTGGAATGATGTATGCTCATGTGATGCATATGATTGTTCAAAGGAATTCATGCAAAGGTGGTAGAATAAATATATATATAGATATCATGAGGTGACGTACACAATGTTGACATGGTCAAAACCTGAAATTTACAGGTTTTACAGCATAAACCCGTTATTTTAGCTTTGTCCTCAAAGCTTAAGATGACGTCACTGCTTAGGTGAAAAGGTGTGGGTATTTAGCTCTAAACGAGTCTTCGTGTTCCCAAGTAAATTCGGGACCTTTCCTAGAGTTCCATCGTATTTTAACTAACGGGATTTGGCTTCGTTTCAACTTCTTAACTTCTCTCTCCACGACTTCCACTGGTTCTTCTACAAATTGAAGTTTGTCGTCAAAGTGGACTCCTTCCAATGGCATTGCTAATGGTTCGTTTACGTAGCACTTTTTCAAGTTTGAGACGTGGAATGTAGGGTGTACTCGGCTCAACTGCTGGGGCAACTCTAAGCGATAGGCGGCCTCTCCAATTCTGGCAATTACTTTGAAAGGTCCTACGTAACGTGGATTTAGCTTTCCTCGTTTCCCAAACCGTACAACACCCTTCCAAGGTGATACCTTCAGCATGACACGATCACCTACAGCAAACTTCATATGTTTACGTTTCCTGTCGGCATAACTCTTTTGTCTATCCTGGGCAGCCTGAATTCGTTGCTTGATGAGGGCGATCTTCTCAGTAGTCTCTTGGATCAGTTCGGGCCCTGTTAGTTGAAATTCTTCCACCTCTGCCCAGCATACTGGTGAATGACATTTGCGGCCATAGAGACCCTCAAATGGTGCCGCCTTAATACTGGCATGGTAGCTGTTGTTGTAGGAGAACTCCACCAATGGAATGTGTTCGACCCATCCTTTTCCAAAATCGATCACACATGCCCTCATCATGTCTTCTAATGTTTGGATTGTTCTTTCACTCTGACCGTCTGTCTGTGGATGGTATGCGGTACTCATATCCAGGTTTGTCCCTAAAGCTCTTTGAAAAGCTTTCCAGAAGTTTGATGTAAATCTACCGTCTCTATCACAGATGATTGAGACTGGTATCCCGTGTCTTGTCACAACTTCCTTTAAGTACGTTTTGGCTAATTTGCTCAGAGAATCATTTTTCCTTGATAGGTAAGAAGTGAGCTGATTTTGTGAGACGGTCAACGATTACCCACATTGTATCGTAACCGTAGGACGATGTAGGAAGTTTGGTAATGAAATCCATGGTGATATTGTCCCATTTCCATTTTGGTATTTCGGGTTGAACCAACAAACCTGATGGTTGCTGATGTTCTGTTTTAACTCTAGCACAAGTCAAACATTTCTTCACGTAGGTGGCAATGTCTACTTTCATGTTCGGCCACCAGTATAATTTCTTCACGTCTTGATACATCTTTTCGGATATGGGATGTATGGAGTACTTGGACTTATGGGATTCGTGCATGATCACGTTCCTCAAGTCTCCGTAACATGGTAGCCAGCTTCTTCCGTGTAGACACAACGTTCCGTCCGTTCTAGCTTCTAACTTTTCTTTGCTTAGATCCGTCCTAAGCATTCCTCCTATGTCTTCCTTTCCGATATTCTCGGGCTTCTATGCCTGGAGTTGGGCTTCTAATATCTGTTTAGGTAGGTCCAAATTAATGGTCATGACTAAGGCTCGAACTCTCATGGGAGGATCAGTTCCCTTTCGGCTTAGTGCATCTGCAACTACGTTTGCTTTTCCTGGGTGGTATTTGATGTCGCAGTCGTAGTCGCTGAGTAACTCTATCCAACGACGTTGCCTCATGTTTAATTCTTTCTGATCTAGGATATGTTGTAAGCTCTTGTGATCAGTATGAACTGTGCACTTGGTCCCGTACAGGTAGTGCCTCCAGATTTTTAAGGTGAAAACTACGGATCCAAGTTCTAGATCATGGGTGGAGTAATTCTGCTCGTGCTTCTTCAGTTGTCTTGAAGCATAAGCAATCACTTTCTGTATCTGCATCAACACAACTCCCAAACCTTTGTGCGAGGCGTCACAGTAGACAACAAAGTCTTTGTTGCCTTCTGGTAAGGCTAAAATAGGTGCACTGCATAACTTTTGTTTAATGGTCTGGAATGTAGCTTCTTCTTTTTCTTCCCACACAAACTTTATGCCTTTCTGGGTGAGCTTGGTCATTGGTTTAGCAATCTTAGAGAAACCTTCGATAAATCGTCGGTAGTAACCGGCAAGACCTAAGAATTGACGAATTTCCTTCGGCGATGTGGGAGATGCCCTATCTTTCACGGATTTGACTTTCGCAGGGTCAACTTGGATTCCCTTGTCGTCAATCACATGGCCGAGAAAGTGTACTTTAGGGATCCAAAAATCACACTTTGAGAATTTTGCGTACAGCTTTTCTTCCTTAAGTAGTTTTAGTACTTGAGCCAGATGTTCTCCGTGTTCTCGCTCGTTCTTGGAATAGATGAGGATGACATCAATAAACACTATCACGAACTTATCCAGATAGGGTCTGCATACTCGATTCATGAGATCCATGAATATGGCTGGTGCATTGGTCAGTCCAAATGGCATGACTTGGAACTCATAATGACCGTATCGTGTTCTGAAAGCTGTCTTTGGTATGTCCTCTTCTCTGACCTTCAATTGGTGATACCCGGATCGTAAGTCGATCTTGGAGTACACACTTGATCCTTGTAGCTGATCAAATAGGTCGTCGATTCGTGGTAACGGGTAGCGGTTTTTCACAGTTAACTTATTCAGTTCTTTGTAATCGTTACACATTCGAAATGAACCGTCTTTCTTTTTGACAAACAATACTGGGGCTCCCCAAGGCGAGGAACTGGGCCTGATAAAGCCTTTGTCTGACAGTTCTTTGAGTTGTTCTGCAAGTTCTTTCATCTCGGTAGGTGCTAAATGGTAGGGTGCTTTAGCTACAGGTGCAGCTCCTGGCACCAAGTCTATTTGAAATTCAACTTGACGAGTCGGAGGTAATCCTGGCAATTCGTCTGGAAAGACTTCAGGATAATCACGAACGATGGGTACATCCTTGATCTGTTTCTCCTTGGATTCTTCTTCTTTGTCTGTTTTAGAAATATGCACTAAAAAGATAGGACATCCTTTTAGTAGATATTTCTGGGCTTGGGTACACGAGATCACACTCAACCTAGTGTCTGTTTTATCCGAATTTCCGTCTCGTCGGATAATTAGATCTGCGTTTCCTCATGGTATACGGACTAGTTTCTCGTCACACACAATGGTTACATGATATTTGGCTAACCAGTCCATACCAATGATGACATCGAAACTACTTAGTTCTATGGGTATTAATTGAATATCAAATGGGTGGTTCTGAAGGTTTAAGGTACAGCCTCTTATGATGGTATTAGTTTCAATGATCTTTTCGTCTGCTAACTCGACTCTGTAACAGTTATCTAACGGGGTTGGTAAAATGCCTAGTAAGCTACTAAACTCTGTGGATACGAAACTCCTATCGGCTCCCGTATCGAATAAAATATTTGCATAGCGATTATTCAGAAGGAACGTACCAGTAACTACATTGGAGTCGGGGTTGGTCCTGTTCTCTCCTATGACATAAACTCTGGCGGATGCTCCGCTTTGGCTTTCATTCTTACGCTTTGGGCAGTCAGGTCTGATGTGTCCAATCTCTCCACAACCAAAGCAACGGATCTCCTTACGAGCCATGTTTCCACTGCCAGTGATCTGGCGGCTTCCTTGGTATCCACTTCCACGGGAATTCTGCCTGTTGCCGTTGTGGGACTTGTTGTTGGCACTGAAGTTGTTCCTATTGGTCAGAACATATGCACTGCCCTGCTCTGGTCTTCTGCATTCAACAGTATGGTAGTGATGGAAGTTACACTTTGAGCATTTTGGTTTGTTCCCCACGTATGGTGGTGATCCTGAGGAAACAACACTACAGACTTGACCTAAGCCTTGCCTCTTGGGCTGTTGAGTCTGTGGATGATGACGGTAGTTATCATCGACTTTCCTCTTGTGCTCTGCTTGTCTAATCATATGATCACGACCACGTTTGTCCACTAATTCTGTGGCAAACTCAATGGCACTCTCGATGGTAGTAGGTCGAGATGCAAGCACACTGTCATGAACAGCGTCTGGAAGTCCACTAACATACTTCTCTATCTTATCCGACACCTTTGGGTACATACGGGTACACATCAAAGTTAGTTCCTGGAACTTCTGATTGTAACCCGTAATATTGAAGTTGGTGCATTTGAGGTTCCATAATTCAATCTCCAGCTTTTTGATTTCACTACGTGGGCAGTATTTCATGGTAAGCTTTTCCATCAATGCAGCCCATGTCATCCCATAGGCTCCATCGTGTCCGAGGGTAGCAACTTGTGAATTCCACCATGTGAGTGCATGTTCCAAAAGTGTACAAGTGGCGAATTTCACCTTGTTCTCTTCAGTACAGTCGCTAATACGAAGCACGGTCTCAGTCCTCTCAAACCATTGCATGAGCTCGACTACCCCTTCCTTGCCCTTGTAATAGCTGGGCTTGCACTTTAGGAAGTCAGGGTAAGTGCATCCTCGAGCTTCGCGGTTTCGGTTATTAGAGTTTTCACTGTCTCCATGGGTTCCGCTGGGGCGGTTTTCCCTGGCAGCTAAGGCGTCAGTGATGCCTTTCTCAATCAGTACTCTAAGTTGTGCATCGGATATAGTCGTCGCAGGTGTTTCTGCGGGGTTTGGGCATGCGCGTCTTGGTGGCATTTTTTTCTATATTAATAAGAAAAAACTGAGATTTGTTAGCTGATAAAAGATGGTTATATTAAACTGCATGGGAAATGTTTATGCATAGAATTCACAACAAATTTGATAATCCGTTAAGAGTTCATAATAATATAAATGTAAACAAACAAGTGAACGGTAACATGCTATTTCTGGCAAACAACAGTATAGTGTTGGGAATAAATTAAGGCCAGATCACTTGAGCGCTGACAAGAACAAAACAAGCGTTGACAAGAACAAAACAAGCGTTGACAGTTCAAGCGTTGACAAAAAAAGTCAAGCGTTGACACATTGAAGACAAGCACTGATGGAAGATATATTCTACGCGTGTATTATATTCTAGATTACTTCTAGTAAAGATAAGAACAATAATGTATTTTCTATATTTATCTTTACCTAGAATAGTTGATACGTAGATTATTGTACAAGGCTTCTTATGTCTATAAAAGAAGGCCTTTAGGTTAATGTTTAATATAGGTTTTCATATAAGTTTTCATTCGTAAACATCTTTCATTGTAAGCAAGTTTGATATTGATAATCAAAGTGAAAGTTTGTTTATATCGTTGTGTGTTCTTGTTTAAGTGTTAAATTCCGCATAACACTTAGATTCATAAGCATATACAAAGGTTTCTCTACGTGTATTACTTGATCTAATCTCGTATACACAAAGCTAATCGATCTAAGTTTGGGATCAACAAGTGGTATCAGAGACTCGTGGCTCGTGATGCTAGGACCAACAAGGTGTTCGTGTATGGTGAAGAAAAGAAAAATCCGTCTAGGGTTTTTCTGGACGTTTTTATGTGCGCAGCAGCATTCAGAAGGTCATAACTTTTTATTGGACCATTGGATTGTCACGAAATTTTATATGTGTGTTCTACATACATATATCTAAACATCCACCGGAGGGATTGTCGAGTTTTATCCCCAGGAAAAAGTTATTAGGCGTCAAAGTCAGCAGCAGGATGAATGCAGTTTTCTGTGAACAGCCATGTTCAAAACACGATCTCTCCTTCGTTAACCGTTGGATCTTCGTGATTTTTGAACTGTAGATTCTTGGCACTTGTGTCTAGGATCTCACCGAAGGGATTTTCGATCTGAGCTCTAATGAAGACGTTATTCAAGGTCAAAGTTCACTGTTTAAAGGTATTAATGTTTTTGCTTTTACTTAAAATCATGAACTAGGGTTTCTCAAACCCTAGATCGACATAAAAAGCAGAAGGATTATGAGGGATGTGGCTGTTATGATTCAAGGTAATACTTGATCTAAGGTTTATTTACAAACCCTAATTAGGGTTTCGGTGCTCAAATCATAAACCCTAGATCGATCTTTCAAATAGAAAAAGAAGGTTTGTCTTAGTAGCAGATATACGGATCGATAGCATATTTTGTTCAAAGTAAAGCGAAGGTGTTGCTATTCACGAAAAACAAGGATCATGAGACCTATGTTCACACGACGCAAAAAGTATTAAAGTATAACTGTGACGTTGAAAAAGGAAAATACGCATGTCTGCATGAAGTGACGTAAGATTCAGATTTGTGTTCACATGATGATTGCGTTGTGATTGGATGACATGTTTGTGGCCTGACGTGTTTAAAGAAAAGTCAGACTTTCTGCATTCAAATCGCAAGTTAAGGATGTGGGGCCGTAGTCTGTTCAAAGCTAAAGTGACGGCTGAATTAATGAGCTTCCACGTTTTTATCTAAACTGGCACGTGATTTGAGGAGTAGAATATGGAAAACATTTAGATTGTTCGCTGCACAGTATTCTTCACATACAGTTTGCTAATTTTGAGAGATTTGAGAATAAGATAAATATGATATTCCTAAGTCTTAGGAGTTAATCTTTGACTCTTATTTTTTATTCTCTGCTGGATATATGGGAACATAACTGCGAAGTGTTATTCATTAAAGTAGTTATGATACTTCACGTGATATTGGTTTTTGGACGTGAGATCTGACTTATTTTAGACGTAAGGTTGAAGTTAAGTGTTGACATCAGCGGTTGAATGCAACGCTGACAAGAATAGACGCTGACAAGTATTGGTTTGACGCTGACAAAGAGGATTTTGACGCTGACAGAATAAGTCAACGCTGATAGCATTGACAGTGTCGTCCGATATATGAATTCCAACGATGATAGGTATTGTCCGATATCGGACAATACAACTGATAGAGATCTTGGATAAAGATGATATTGGACAACACAAGGAAGGCTGCTGTTTGAGAAAATTGGTACGTTTTGAGCACACAAAAAGGAGGGTTATACACACGAAGGTACATGGAATCTCCGTTTTAATATAGAATATCATGTTGAAATTTATGGCTCGGATATTTTTGAAAGGGATTAATGATCTTAAAGCGAGTTAGCAACTTTTTATGGGAATTTGATGGATATTTTAAACTATGTAATCGGGATAGCCTTGTAAAAGAGTTATCCGTTGCGAAACTTTTACATATGGTATGAAGATGTTATTCCGTTAGATTCGTCATAAAGAGGTGTTAGCTTAAGGGGATGAATTCTTATGGTAAGTTTGATGATTGAAGAAGATTTTCACGAGTTTGTGTTTTATCATATCTTAAAGTCGTGCACTCCCAGTCATAGACTTTAAAGATAACTTGTTCGTGCTTTACATGGTTGGTGACGAAGACTTGTCATAACACTTGAAGGAGTTACATTATCGTGCTCAGTGTCTCACATAGGATGAGAATATTGACAAGGGATCGAGGTCTACTTATACTTGGTCAGATTCGTATAAGTTCTTCATCACGTGGATAGTACAAGACATGGAACACAAGGTTGGGTTATTCTACTTCTACATCAAAAATATTATATTAATTGTTCTTCAAGATCATTACACAGAGCCTACATTTGGAGAATCTTCAAAGATTGCATACATTGTTTACTTCCTTGTTGATGTGACAAAAAGGGGAAGAAATACATGCTACACTTGAGGGGAAGCAATTTGAAGATCATGTACAACTTACAAGAGATACACATAGAGTTTTGCCACCATCAACTAGGGGAAGATTGTTGGGTCAAAAAGTTGATGTGGCGGAAACTCAAAAACGAAGCGTTGTTGGCTCAAGAGTTGTCGTGTACAATCTAAGCATTGTCACATGCAATTCAAGAGTTGATAGAATCGTAGGCAAGAAGCTTATGGAAGCTTCTATTTAGATAAACATGCAAGATATATTCTGCATAAGTTTATTTAAATAGAAGATTTACTTGTTTATTTGTTATTATCTCTTGTAAAACCCTAATCCTTACACTATAAAAGGAACCAAGGGTTATTAGGGTTTTCATACTTTCATTCACAATGTAAACCTAAAGCGTGTGTTGCACAAGACGTGGGATTCAATGTATACACGTCTAGTGATTGTTTGTTATTAATATAATGAACAATCTAATTTGTTTTAATCCATGTTATTGTGCCTAACACCTTGTTAATGGTTGTTGTTCTAATTCCGCTTTGATTATCTAATCATATGAACAATGATCATTCCTAGTAGCTTCAATGATCCGGAAACCAAGGTTTCCACATATAGTACAAGTACAACCGATCTAAGACAGAGTCATAGCAACCTGTTTGAAATAGTGGTACATATGTTTGTAATACAACCAAAAGATATCCTACCTACTAAGGTTAGGTACTACGAATACAACTGAAAGGAATACAAGTACAAAAGAAATAAATCATGCGAGCTGAGATGCAACTCAGTGCTTGTCATGATGTACAACTAAAAATCTATCCTACACTAGTATGGCTGCCTGCAGGTGCAGGTGGTCCAGCTGGTGGTGCACGCTCGTCCTGCATACGGATCACGGCACTCCGGGTCTCTCTGGTGTATCTCAAGTCCTCTAGTAGCTGCTGCTGACGTGCAGTGTCGGCACTCCGTAACTGCTCTGTCTCTGTAGTGATCCCCTGATGACGGAGATCTGTCAAATCCACGAAGGTCCTAAAGGTGTCCTCCTGTGTGTAGATGGCGGCTCGAGTCTCGTAGGAATGACTCTCCAATGAAGCTAAGCGGTAACGGAGGTAAGCTACCTCATCCAATAGCCGGTGTATGGTCTCCCGGGTGGTGTATGACTCCCCGGCTATGGCCTAATAGAGAGATTCTAGTCTCTCCTGGAGTATGGCGCGACCCTGCTGGTCCGCCTGTAGTAGAGAGTGGATAAGGGTGGTATCATGTGCCTGTCGGGCCGTAAGTGCATCAACCTGTGCCTGAAGGGCACTAAGTCTAGCCTGCCCGGCTCCTGATCCCTCTCCAACCTCATAGGTCGAGTCAGGGATAGTGTCATGTCTCCTCTTACGAGGTGGCAAGACACTGGTGGGGTAAGTGCTAGGTACATAAGGTGGTGGTAAGGATGGTAGAGAAGGTACGACCTGGTCCACCTCTCTAGGAGGGGATGCAGGTACTACAAGAAGTGGTGTAGTAGGAGATGCAGTGGGTGGTGAAGGAGTAGGTGAATCTGTGAGTACGATGACCCCGTCCTGCTGGTCATCTCTGGACTCTGTATCAGAAGCAGGTCCAGCTAATACTGACGTCGGTGACAAAGGTGTAATGGTAGGAAGCATAAGCTCCTCGAAGGTAGTAACAATAGTGGGCGTCGTCATGATATCTGAAAGTAACATTTTAAAGTTGAGCAAGTTTTCAACTTACACAATTTAAAAAGTTTTTATGATGCATATGCGATGTGGTTTTAAAGCTTTTAACCATGATGTCAAAAGTATAAATAGGTACTTATGTGATTTATTTACCATGAGGGAATAAATCAATGTGAAGTTAGTTCACATAATATGCATGCTCTATAATGCCATATGCCTAACTTATAGGTTCCCCAAAAATCAATTTTCTTTAGACTGATTTTTATGTTCAGTTATAGTCCAGTTTAAAATTTTTATTTTTAAAATTTTTTAAGTTTTTGATCTGGTTCTCTATAACTATGCGCTTTGATACCATTTCTGTAACACCCCCAAGTTGGTCAAATGCAGCGGAATAGTAATTGGGGTGTTACTTGGGTGGATCGATAGCACATAGCATATAGAGCAATGATCATAATATCATTTGGAAACATATTACATGAATTAATCGTACACATTTAGTATCTTGTCCAAATTTAAACCACATTTATTATAAAACAGAAATAAATATCCCAGCCCGATGGTCAACATGATGCTTCCTAAAATGCTGGAAATCCAATGCATGAACATGCTTACTTTCCTGAGAAAACATAAAAGTAAAATGTGGGGGTCAACACGAGGTTGGTGAATTCAAAGGTTTAATTAATTAAATAAGGTATCAATATGCAAAGCACCACGAAGGTAGCGGGACATCACAGCCCAACGCTACAGTAGTTCCTACTGTCCTGTAATAGAAGCTAGACATGATTCTCAGTACGCCCATTGGGTCTATCCTGATTGAGGTTTCCCTAAATCCGACAATGACATAAACCTGCTGCTCGGCCTAAGCAATACGTAACAGCTGATCACGACAGGCCGGGTGTTGTCAATACCCGAATAGATCTATCCATACATTTCGCGCTACACTATTAACTAATACAGTCCACGGGAATGGAGCAAACAGTAGGCAAATAAATTGTTGTTGTCTGTGCATGCTTACATATAAATAGTTTTGTATGTTTTCTCCCCCAGTTATAAAACAGTAAAGATGGGGCCATGAACTCACCTTAGTGATAATGAGGTAGTGAGGATGATGTCACAGTATAGTCACGAACTGGAGAAATTACCTAAGTAATTTAAATGTCTTAGTGAATGCAATAATAATTATGCATGATGAATGGTACATACAAAAATGCATGATCACAATTTATGAATTGTTACTTTGGCTTAAGTGTTTGTTCTTATAGTGAAATAAAGGTATGTATATATATTTTTGTTCAAGAAAATATATATATAAGTGTATATAAATTTGTTTTAAGGAAAAGGGGTCGTAAATTAAATAAGTACCTATATCTTATTTAATTTATTATAAAGAAATAAATTATACTTTATTAAGTTTTAAGGTTTCAAAGGAAAATGGTTGACGGGGTTTGTCAATATCGTAGGGTTTGTAAATAACCAAAATGATTTATTTTATAAGTGACAAGTTTTATTATCCCTTTTAATTAAATAAAACTATAATGAATTTTTGTAAATATAATTTTTTAGAAAATTAACTTTAGGTTTTCATCCGTTAAGTTCATTACACCGTTAGTCCTTGTTGGTTATTCTATTTTATGAAAATGCCCCCTAGGGCTTGGTAAAATTTCTGGAAATGGCAAAACACCCCCTCCAACCCCACGGCTTATATATAAAGTAGGGTTAGGGCTTGCTTTGAGTTTCAAAAATGGCACAAAAGGTCCTTATGGTTTATTTAAGGTTCTCGGTTAGTTTTAGTTTACCCCCTTTAGTTTCAAAAATGGCATAAACGCCCCTTGGGCTATATAATAGTCACGAATTTAATTACATAGTTTTAGCAGTTTCATTTTCGGACCCAACTTTCACCATATGACACTTTTGGCACGAAAAGTACCCATTTGATTTTAGTGTTGGGCTATGCGGCCCATTAAGGTCCGGTTAGGGTAAAAAGGTTATTGGGCTTAGTAAAACTTAAGCTAATTAGTAAAGGGTAATTTTTACTATTGGGCCTTAACTAGTGGGCTTATATTATGTTTTTAAATTTCAAAAACTAGCTTAGTTTCTAAGCTTATATGTTTCGGCTTATTTGTGTGGCTTATATAAGTTTATCATTTTTTTACTAAAGCTTATATTTTCCTACTAGTTAATCATAAGCTTATATTTTGAAGGCTTTTGGGCTTATTCTAAGGCTTATAGTATTCGGCTTATATATGCATGGCTTATATTTTTAGGCTTAAATTCCTAAGAGCTTAAATAATCTATTTAGGTCTCGGCTTATATATAATTTTTTTGTCAACCTAGCTTATTTTAGTACTATTTCGGCTTATATAGATTTTTAAGGCTCATATGATGTGGCTTATATAACAATATGGGCTTATATATGCTAAGTGGTTCGGCTTATTTTACAACATAAACATTTTTAAGGTACCCATTTATAACTAGTTCATTCCTAGGGTTTTTAAGCAAGGTTTCCAACATGCTAGAACACGATTAAGGATTCTAGGGCACGAAATGTTCACCCATTATATAAGCCGTGGCTTATATGTCACATGGATGGCATTTCATGGAAGTTTTACGTATGCATGGCAACCTAGGTCCATTTCTAAGCTTATACATGCATGATATGAGATGGAAAGTTTAAGAAAGATGGAAATAGGTCTAGTGTAGTCTTACTTACTTGTTTGATCAAAATGGTGACAAAGGAGAGTAGTGATGGCGTCGGCTTGCTTCTAGACGAGTACTAGGAGTCTTGAATGCTAGACTTTAATGCTTGGAGTACTAGGATTTGGTAGTAAATGAGATGGAGGGTTTTTTGTTAGCTCAAGGTGTTATATGGGAGTGTTTATGACCCGAATATAAATGTTTGATGGTGAATGAGTGTTTGTGAGGTTACTAAATATCTAAGAGTGAAGTTGGAGTTGTGGCTTGGGGTAAGACACGGCAAGAGAGAGGGGTAAGGAGATTGTGTGTATTTGGCATGGTACTTGGTGAGTACATTTCATAAATGCTTAGGTTGTACAAGCTTTCTAGTTGGGTTGCCTTTAGCCGTCGCATGAAGTTATTCAAAGGGACAATTGGTAAGTTTTTGAGTGTGTTCATTTAATGGTAAGTTGTACAAGTTTTGGTGTGTGGTGATATGGGTATACACGGCTAAGACAAACAAGAAAGGATGTGTGTCATAGTTTTCCAAATAGTGTCCCTAGTACTATCCTTAATTGCCCAAAAATGTATAAGTTTCCCATGGTTTACAAATGAAACCGGCGGTTTCATAGGGTTCAAGTCAAAAGGGAAGTAAAATTTATGTAAGGTATATACATAGGTGTTATATTTAGTGTATAGTTTAGACAATTGGTAAGGAGGGTAAGAGTTTTGGTAAAAAGGGTTATGGTTAAGTATATATATATGAATATATACGGTTTAATATAAGTATAGGGCATGCTTGTGTTTAATTTTTGTGCCTAGGTGAGTGTTAAGTGAGTTAAGGTTATAATATTATGTGAGTACATTTGAGTTTAAGTAATTTTGGTTATGTTTAGGGCCTTTGGTGAAAGTATGGTCCTTAGATGATCTTATTATTACTAAAAATATATAAAAGAGATATAGAATGATTTATTGTAGTGTTCATGTGTAAAAGTAATTGTCATCGTAGTTTAAAGCCAAATATAGTGTGAAAATATATATAAACTATCCAATTTAAAAATATTTATATATATAAATAGCCAGTTATTAATTGTGATCATGACGTTGGATTTTAGAAAATCAATGGGATGTATGCAAGTGATCATATGTTCAGATGACTTAAAGTCCTTTACAATAGATCATTTGTTGTCCAGTATGCTATTGAGATATAGTCATACAAATGTGGTCATGCTTTTATGATTAAAATACTCATAGTCACAATAAAAATTGTGATATAGTTGCTTCCTGTTCAGATGATTGGAATGATGTATGCTCATGTGATGCATATGATTGTTCAAAGGAATTCATGCAAAGGTGGTAGAATAAATATATATATAGATATCATGAGGTGACGTACACAATGTTGACATGGTCAAAACCTGAAATTTACAGGTTTTACAACTTCATCCTACAATACCAGATCCACAAACGCACATAGGGAGCTTCCCACCTGGTAAGATTGGTGTGTATACAAGATTCTTTGAGTTTGTCAACAACCGCGTACTCCTAAGTCGCTTCCTGATTGATGTGTTAAGTTTCTATAGTATCCACCTATCCCAGCTGCACCGTATTGGTGTGGCCAAAATATCTAACTTTGAAATCAACTACTGCTTAAAGAACGTTGACCCAACCATAAATTTGTTCCGCACATTGTACCACACATCATGGACTAATGGATGGGTATCATTAGCCAAACGCTCTGGTCTACTATAGTGTTACTAAACAAAATTAGACTCCTTGAAAAATTGAAACAACAAATTCTTCTCGATATATAACCCGTTGTGTTTCCATTTGGATATGACTTCATTACTCCGCAGACCATGACACAGGATGAGCGACCTATCCCTGGCACGTATAGCGCATAAGACGCGGAAAAGATAAATATTGACCGCATACCAATACAAGAATACACAGAATCGCTACTGTATGCCCTAGGACTAAGCTTCAATTCTCCCATACCCGTGAATCATCTCCATAATATTATGATGACTTTGGCCATGGTAAAGTTTCATACTCTATGTACCAATTGTAGATGCACCCGTGTGTATATCTAACCTTACACAATTTTCATGTAGAAATAAATTACTCGCAGCTTGTGAAGCACGAACATCCTTGTCGAGTAACCACGCGTCCTCGGCCATGCACCCCCAATGAACTCGTTAGTGGGCTGATTATGGGCAGACATACTATGGGCAGACATACTATGGACCTCGAACGTCCTTCCCCTAATACTACTATGAGCACGGAGAGGGTAGTCGTACTCAATGCGACCCCTATTCGTAGTGTACCATTCGTCATAGAGACATCTTCTGAGGGAGTATAAGATTTAGAGGACAAAGCGATGACCCCTGAAGGTAGTCCAACCACTGGTCCTCATGAGGAAGATATTATTTTCCCCGGTTTTAAGAGGTTATCCCCTTTGTCTTTTGAGGGAATCCCCAAGAGGATTAGATCACGCACTATCAAGCCTCGTGCCCATATCGATTCCTGGGGCCTATTTGCCAAGCTATGTGTGGAAGCCACCATTTCAAGGTATCATACTTCCTATCTTGTCATGTCGCCCATTCGTGGAAAAAATAGACAATTTGCTCCTAACTTTGCGTGTTACAAACTTGCAGCCCTGTGGATAAGACATACAAGGCTACTACAAGTGCTGCTGCTACTGGTGATTTCCTTCCTTAGTGGAATGTACACGGTCCTGTATGTTGAACAATAGGTCTGACTATGAAGATTTCCTTCAGCACCTTGTTCCTCCTAGGCGCACCCAGTACCATGGCGAGTTATCTAATGAAAATTTACTGAGAGAATTGACATTGGGTGCGTCGTGCGAGGTTACATTGGTATCCCATCTGAACAAGAAGATAAAACATCTCTCACAGCGGCTTGAAGATATTTCCCTCAACCGAACCAGAACTCTAGAGAAGAAAAATAACGAGCTGGTTTGCGCAAAGGTGAAGTTCGCGCGTCTTCAGGGGGTCTCTAGCTTGAATGCTGGCTCTATGAAGTATCTTGAGGATGAGAAAAATTCCCTACAGAAATCCTTAGCCCAAGAGCGTCGGTTGCGTGAGAAGCAGGAAAAGGATAATCGCTGGGCTATGTCAAAGCTTGAAGAATGTAGGGAAAGTTTTGCTATGAACTGTGATGACTTCACTGCTAAGTGTCAAGAAGACCTAGCTGAAAAAGATAGAGTCTTGAAGCGTTTATCTACAGAATTTGACGAGCAACTTTATCCACATCTATCGGATGTGCGTGCGGAGAAGCACTGGTTGGTGCGACACGACCTTCCTTTGGCAGCAAAGGGCGCTCTAGATTCACCAAACTTTTGTGCCGCAACATGGGATGTATTAGAAGCTGCTAAGGTCGAAGGTCAGAGTCTTGCTATGGAGCGTACCTCCAGATAGGGATTACTGATGAAACCCTTGGAATAAGTGTCGCTATACACTCCTCAGGCGCGGGAAAACTCAACGTTTCCTACCAAGTCTTGAAAGAGAGCAACTTGCCTTTCCTTGATGTTGTCGAAAAAGACCAAGATGATCCAATCAGCGTTGTCATGGAGGGACCCACCCTGGCGAAGCATTTTGACGAAGGTTCAGAGAATGAACTTGGTTATTGCGTTAAACGAGATGTCTTTCAGCTGAGGGTGCCCATTGGAAACAGTGTTAAAGCATCATGTGAAGCGTGTTGCTAAGAAAAATAAGGCAACAAAATGTGCTATAATTGGTCTGGGCCTAGCGCATCCCAGTCGATCTGACGGCGTGCCTGTAAGTTTACCGTCGATCAGCGTACATGATGTGCGCATATTTCAATATATGAAGAGGGCTTGGGAAGAGTGTCGTTCTTCTTTAAATCCTATGTATATGAAGCTAAAGATATCACTGTCTACTGCAAACTTGTTACAAGCCTTACTTTTGAGAATTTCATATTCATTTGTTTGTAAATAGTGTGCATAGTTTTTTGTATATTTATATGTAAATATTTGTTTTACTTTGTTCGCATAGTGCGTCTGTACCTGTTTTTTGTTTTTGTTAGGTCTTTGTTCGCATAGTGCGTCTGTACCTGTTTTTTGTTTTTGAGATTGTGGGTACAAGCGCCTGTTATGACTACATTCGGTGAAGTGTAACTCTTAGCTTATGGGTGATTTAAAATATTATTACGTGTGGCATGCCACTACTACCATAAGCGATGTCATCATTTTTGACATGTTTGTTAGACGTGCACACTGTGTCCTGTACATATCCACCATGGAATGTAGGGAATGCGATACTTACTATAGCATCGCCTTCTAGTAAGGTGTCTAACAAAGGATACCTGATCCGTCGCCACTGGGGTTGCATCCCTCTTACGTGACAAATTCAATTAGTAGGGTAAATGTTGATCCCTTTGAATAGATCTATATATTCTGTTAAGAATTTGTACAATAGCTTGTAATCAAACTAGAGCACTTGAGAACTCTTACTCAACTAGATAAGCTATGTGGAATCTAACTCATAGTTACTCTAACTATTCGATCTTCTATTAATCGACTTTGGAAAAGGTACATACAGTGTCATCGTACCTATTTACCCTTTATAGTGTAAGGAACCGTATAATATTCTATTATGATAAGTATATCACACACGATATATTATCAATATTCTAAACTATTAAGTATATCACATAAGATATACTCCTATTATTACTATGTCATATCTTTATTGAAGATATATTCGTCCTAATACACTTAGCAGTACTTACATTAACACTAACGGTACTTACTATATACCGCGTTAACACTAACGGTACTTGCTAACACTAACAGTACTTGTACTTGTACTAACGGTACTTGGTACTTTACAATAATTCCCAACAATCCTCCCCTAAACAAGAATGATAACTTGTTGTCTTCTTGTTTTTCTGTGTGTTGAATGTATATGAATACATATCTTCAAACTTCACTTCAAACTTAGATTGAGCTTGGTAATCTTGTATCTGTATACCTACTGAATTTACCCAAACACTTATGTAGATCTTCTTCTAATATGATAATCTTCAAATCATCATGAACTATATCTTTGTCTTCAATATATGATCTTCTTTGTCTTCTGAACATTCTTTGCAGCAACAGTATTGTCTTCATGTATGATCACTTCCCCTTGAGTGGTTAGGGCTCAACTTCTTTGTAAATGTCTTGAGCTAAAACATACACCACATATGTCTTCTTCCCCTTTTTGGAATCTTCAAATATGAGTCTTCTTATGAATCAATATTTCTGCTTGTATCTTCTCACCTGAAATAAAATAGTTAACACAAACCAATCTGTATTGGCATCATGATTTTTAGCAAATCATCAGCTATCAATGGATTTGATTTATTCTTTACAAGTTAGCCGTACACTCTAGAATAGCCAATACTTTATTCAGAAAGACTAAGGTGTACTGATAACCCTGCAATTTTTGGTAAACTGTCAACCATCAACGGATTTTATAGAGTCTTTACCATAAACCGTTTGCTTATGGACTAGCTAATTCTTTACTTCTAAGTATGGTGAGTTAATGACCATGTAGTTTTTAGCAAACTACCAGCTATCAACGGATTTGAGAAGTCTTTACCATAAACCGTTTGCTTATGGACTAGCCAGTTCTTATGTTGGTTAGACATGCTGAACTGAGAACCATTTGTGAAGTGTGACTATGAGTCTAACACTTAAGGCTCTTTTCCAGCTTCTTCTTCTCTTTCTAAATCCTTGAGTTGCTATTTGACCATCCTGATCAACTCCAAAGCACCATTATATTCTGTTGTAACTTCTAGTTGTTGTTCTAACATCCTTTCCATCAATCTTCTTCCAAAAGGATATCTTTTCTCTTGAAGCATATAATATGTCACATCATCTAAACCTAGTTTATGTATACCACATGATCTATAATATCTCCAGTAAGTAGAAACTTGATTCTCTAAATCCTTTAATATTTGTTGATCACTATCATAGGGGTCATACATAAACTTCAATTCTCTACACAATAATGATATTTCTTCTTGACCTTCACTCCCTCCTTGAACAAATCTGTTAAGGTCTTGAATGTATTGTCTGTTATGAATATGAAGAATATCTTCAAATAACATGAACATTTTAGATGTACCATCTGTTCTAGTTATTCAATGGGCTTCCAGTCCTTGTTTTATAGCACCTGTCCACCTTATGGTTGATGACTTATTTCTAAAGATTTCTGTATAAATACATTGGTCTTCAAATTTTACTATCTTCAAGTGTTTTCTACAGCTCTCATCATCACTATCTTGATATGTAGATTTTGCCTTTTTTCTTGCTTCCTGATTTTTCTTGGTTGATCTTTTTAATTTAATACCTCTAGAGACCTTGTCTTGATCTGACACATCAGAATATATCTCTAAATTAGTATGTACTATTTCTTTAGTATGTATTGTTGACTATGTATGTACTGCTTGTACATTCTCAGTCCCTTCAACACTTTGGGCTTTGCTTCCCTCATTCAACTCTTTAGCAGTCTTTGCTTCCTTTGAACTCTCCTTCACCTTTTTATTCTTCCTAACATAAATAGTCTTGATAGGTGGAGATGTTCCTTCTTGTCTAGCATTACTTACACAAGTCGGGGGGTACTTCTAAATTGTCTTTGTTGTTGAAGATGTCTCTTGGCTTCTTCAATGGCTATTTTATCTGCCTAAGAACCTATCTCAAAAATGCAATTCAGTTCTCTTGTATTGTTCATACAAAGCCTTGATTTCTTCAAAATTCTTCCTGACTAGCTGTGAATGAGTAAAATTCTTGACCTTCTTGAGGTAAGACATCATCTGATTCCTGATTTTCATAGTAGTTGGAGGCTTAATTCTTTCTTTTCTTCTCTTTTCAGCAAAGAATCTTTGTTGCTCCCTTACCAAATCATCAATCAATTTATCCTGTTCTTCCTCATCATAAGCATTCCTCTCTTCAGCTATTAAGGATTCTGCTAGAAGTTCACTTGCCTATAGTTCAGCCTAAATTCTATCATATTATATTATGTTCCATTCTTGCTGCACTCACTGAGCTTCAAGCAGTTGTTGCTTGACTGCAAGTTCTTCTTGTAACTCTTCTTCACACATTTGTGCTTGTAGTCTAAGAGCTACCTCTTCATCATGCTCCATTTGATGAAATCTGTTCATGACTTTGCTGATATCATCATCATCTGAATCACTTTCACCTTCAGACTCAGATAATAATTTCTTTTCGCCCTTATCATTTGGATTAATCTTAGGTAATTTCTTCAATAACATTGAAGATCTTATTTCTTCATCTTCATTAGGTTGTTGCTGAATCACAATACCTTTTTTAGTGGGCTATGAAGCTTGCACTGTCTTGCTTTTGTCTTTACCTTGACTGGCAAGATTTTCTTGTTGTGTCTTCTTTTCTTCTTCTGCTAGCCTTGCTCTTTTAGCTGAGCTCTTTTCTCTGAGATCAAGCAGCACTTGTGCTAATGTCTCATCTTCTCCAAAATATGGAGTTTGGCTTTCTTCTGAAGATAGTAGTGAAGCTTTTTCACCAACGGTAATTGCAATTGGCTGAGCAGTACTTGGTTCTTCAGCAGTATTTAGTTCACCAGTTATAGACACATTTCTTTCTTCTATCACCAAAGTATCTCTAGATACTTTTTCTCCTTTAGAAGCTGTCTTCTCAATCTCTAACTCCTTAGTCTTGTTTGATTCAACATTTATCCTTGATCTTGACAGTACTTGGAAAGACTGTTTCTCATGAAACCAAAATTGTCTTTGTTGTAGAGTTGTAGACACAAAAAATATAATATTTATTTCCTCTATCTTCTCATAAAAACTACTCCAATTTGCTTGTAGTTTTGGTGATTGAGGTTGTGGTTGAGGTACCACCATTTCTTCATCAGCAGATGGTCGTGGTTCCTCATGTTGAAGCTCCATATTTGTATGCTCGAAACTTGTGTTATCCACATAATTTTCAATGCCATCATCATCCTTAACATCATCTCCAAAGAGCTTTGCTTGAATATCAGAAGAAGGTCCTTGTTCTTCATTATTCCTCTCCTGTTTGGTTGCATTCAGTTTCTTCTTCTTGAAGTGTCTGAGCTTTTGCTTCTTAAGATTAGTTTGTTGAATTGCCTTGTGGTGCCTCATCCAATGAGTAACTTTATTCCTTAGACTAGTCAAATTGGTCTCCAAATATGTAATTTTCTTATCCTGTTCAAGCTTTTCGTTTTGCAAAACCTGTACCTGTGTGGACAAGCTTGTGTACAAAGCAGTTAAATTTGCAACATCCACCACCTTTCTTGCTATGGCTTGTGGTGAACCATTAGCAGCATGTGAAGCAGCAGGTGTATGGATCATCTCATCAGAGTGAGATTGAACACCATTTTGATGAGAAGAAGATTGTGAATCTTTAAGGGGTTGGGGACTCTGGTTAGAAGGAGTTTGCTGAGAAGCAATAGCTAAGCTAGGTTCCTCACCTTCTTGATTAGCTGGGTGGGCTAACATATTAGCAAATAATGGTGTTACTGTCCCTGAAAAAGAGCTACCATTCTTTATCAAGAAAGAAAAAGTTCTCTTGGTGAAAGAGGGAACACCCCATGTATCTGTTAAGTCTGGTAGGTTGGGGATCTGGTCTTGGACTAAAGCCTGAATGAATCTTGGATACATTAAAAACTTTTTAGAACCTCCCAAATTCCTAGTCATTTCTTTAAAAATTAACCTAGAAAAGTTAAAAATTATGTTGTTTGCTAGACAAATACCAGCTGACGCCAAAGCAGCAGCAATTTGATCAAAGGATGTACTCTTTGAGCTTAAACAATGAATTATAGCATGAAAAAGTAATTTCCATTGTTGTGAAAATAAACCTTTAAAGAAAGTAAGACTTTTCCTACCACCCTCATATCCCATGGCTACAAGGACATCATGTATCTCAGTGTTGGTCAACATACTAGTTCCATTTGCATCATTAAGCCTTAAACTTGCCCTAAGCAGTACTTAAGTCACATAAATATTTCTACCATGAACCCAAGCTCTTATACAGGGTTGACCATGACGTGTACCTACTACAGCAGTATTCCAAAATTATGTAACAAGAGGAATGGAAACAACAGGACTTACTGTGAGTGCAAAGTGTACGTGACTTTGAGACAAAAAGTGAAGTATCTCATGAAAACCAAGTGAATCATCATCCCGAGTGAGGTTAGCAACTTGATTTTGTTTAGAGATCACTTGTAGAGCAGCCATTGATGTTTTTTATTAACGAAGATAGAACGAAGGTTATAGAATCGAGGTGTAAAAATAAAAGATTAGGTAAATAAATTATGTAATTGGGGTTGGTATTTATAAGAATAGATAACCCAAACACGGAGAAACCACCAAATTTATAAAAGAGACCCTCAACGGCACAACTGTTATGTAGCGGTACATAGAACATACACGGTACTTCAAATTTGCCTAGCGGTACTTACTTCTAAAACGGTACCTCAAAGATAAGACCGGTACATGCATTCCACTATCATTGTAACCTCTTTTATCTTAATCCAATAACCTGTAATCACATAAAAAACAAACACAAAACTATACAATATAAAAATTAGCATAAAAATTGTACAACTGTTACCTCCCCTTAACATATGCATCAGTTATTGGTTGAGCATACCAATATGTGTTACCAGGAACTTAAACCTTTTGGTTTCAAATGCCCTGGTCAATAAACCAGCTACATTCTTATCTGTATGGATCTTCAAAACCTGAATAAGCCTTTTGTCATAAGCATCTCTTATAAAGTGATGTCTTATTTCAATATGCTTGGTTTTGGAGTAAAAATTTGGGTTCTTGACAATGCATATAGTACTTCCATTATCAATGTAGATTTTGGTATTCATGAAATTTAAACCATAATCTAACAACTGATTTTGAATCCAAAGTACTTGTCCCCAACAATGGGAAGCAGCTACATATTCAGCTTTAGTTGTAGAAGTAGCAACAATGGTTTGCTTCTTACACTACCACGATATGAGTCTTCTGCCTAGGAATTGACAACCTCCTATTATGGATTTCCTATCATGATTAGCTCCAGCATAATCACTGTCTGAGTAAGCTTCCAAGTCAAAAGTAGAATCTCTAGGATACCACAAGCCTAAGTTGGGCTGTCCTTTGAGATACTTGAAAATCCTTTTGCCTAGAAGAAGTAAGATACATCAATGAACCAATCATTGATCTATACATGTGAATATCAACACTTTCACCATGTTCATCTTTTGCTAGAGACTTCTTGGCTTCAAAAGGTGTACTTGTACTCCTTGTATCCATATTTGAGAATTTCTTTTAAGAGTTCAACAACATATTTATCTTGGCTGATAAATATTCCATCTTTCCTTTGTTTTACTTGAAGTCCCAAAAAGAAAGTAAGTTCTCCTATAGAACTCATCTAAAATCTTCCCTTCATTAAAGCTTCAAACTCTTCACACCATGACTTCTTGGTTGAATAAAAAATAATGTCATCAACATAAACCTGTACTAAGATAATGTCCTTAGCACCCTTCTTTATGAAAAGAGTCTTGTCAATAGTCCCTCTCTTATATCCATGTCCCAAGAGGAAACTGGACAAAGTTGCATTCCAAGCCCTTGGAGCTTGATGTAGACCATATAGAGCTTTAATCACTTTGTAGACTATGATGGGGAACTTAGGATCTACAAAACTTGGAGGCTGTGAAACATATACCCTCTCTAAAATAGTGCCATAAAGAAAAGCACTTTTCACATCCATTTGATAGACTATAAATCCCATATATGATGCAAAAGCCAAAAATAACCTAATAGCTTCTATCCTTGCTACTGGTGCAAAGACTTCATCGTAGTCTATCCCTTCTTCCTGTCTAAAGCCTTGAGCAACAAGCCTCGCCTTGTTCCTCACAACAATACCTCTTTCATCCTTTTTGTTTCTGAAAACCCACCTAGTACCAATAACTCTTTTTCCAGAATGGGGATCCAAAAGAATCCAAACCTTTTGTAGCTCAAATTGCATTAACTCTTCTTGCATGACATCTACCCAACTTTCTTCATCAAGAGCTTGAGAACTATTCTTGGGCTCTACTTGTGATAAGAAACAAGCAAACAAACAGTGCTGAGTATCCTTATGATTTCTTCTCTACTGTTGTTTGACATAACTCACAAGTGCATGAGTTTCAGTATTAGTTTGAATTTGTCTTCTGGTTTGCACAACAGACTTTGTGTAACACCCCATTTTGATAATGGAATGTCACGCGTAACTATGGCGTGTCATCAAAGCATACAAGGATAAATTTCTAAAACATTACATGAACATAAAAGGAAATACCGGAATCAAACATCGGTAGTCCAAAAGTAAAGCTCATCACACACAAACATAAGTACTGTAAATGAATGGACAAAACAATGTCCATGGAAAGAGTATCAAAGTAAAGATAATGCATAAAGTAAAGAAAAGCTAGAAAGCTTCCAGTCCATATGCACGTACGCTTAAAGTCTACGAGCGTCCCTGAATACCTGCCGTTTTGGGAACATAGAAAAGGAAAACGGCTGAGCAATACGCTCAGTGCACGGATGTACAATAAAGCATGAATAATATAAGCATATAAGCATATAACAGCGGAAGAAACTAAGTCCCGAATAACCCGGTTAAGTCTTTGTAAAATTGGTTTTATAGTTTGAAAAGCCTTATGTTTATCTTATAAAAACTGTTTGACATATTCTACCATTAGCCAATATATGTCATGAAAATCCACCGTGCATGAATACTTAGAGGGGTGACCTCATCATGCAAATTAGAGGGGCTGCCTCTAATTTAATATACTGGTTTGGGTAGGAGGGATCAGCTCCTTGTGAAGGATGCAAGGCACACACCACATTCACACTGAGTAATCTGCTGAAAACATGTAACTAGGATGCACCCATACGCCCTACATGATAAATAAAATAATATGGCCAAAAGCTGAAGGGACGCGACGAGCAATCACTCCGCCGTGGGGAAGTCATAACACCAGTGCCTCTAGTGTTATGGTTATGGTACCTCCATAACTAGGTGAAACTGGTCATGCATGTATATGGCTATAGGTATTCTAAATTAAACATATGCAAATCAAACATATAAACTTATACTACGGGAAAACAGTTGGCTGCATACGGGGAATCCTAATAAGGAAAGAATGTCCATACTGAAGGGACGGGAATCCGTACCTTATGTCCAGTAAACGAAGAAGACGAACTGAAGAGAGTCCTACTTCGGTATCACTAATGCTACATAAATACATACGCGTATAAGTATCTGATTACTAAATACGTAACTGGTTTTATGTCATGTCTTAGCTTATTTATATGTTCATGTCATGTTTTACTGTTTAAAGCTTTAAACTGCGTTTATCTTATATTCTGTCTATTATGATTAAGTATTACTTGTATTTCATGTATTATTATACTTACTGTGTAATAATAAGTAACTTTCTAAGAATAGCAGGTTTCCTAAAATAGAAAGTTCCCAAAAATAGAAAGTTACCAAAAATAGAAAGTTTCCAAAAATAGAAAGTTTCCAAAAATAGAAAGTTTCCAAAAATAGAAAGTTTCCTAAAATAGAAAGTTTCCAAAAATAGAATTACTGCTTAAAATAGATAAGTTTCTAAAAATAGAAAGTTTCCATAAATAGATTAGCTTCCTTAATTAAATAAGTTTCTAAAAAATAGAAAGTTTCCATAAATAGATATAAGCTAGTTAAATAAGCTAATTATATAAGCTTAAATGTTTTCTGATTATTATTCTAAGTCATATAGATATAAGGTATAGTTTATTAATTATTACATGTAATTTAAATAAACTATAGGTTAAAAGTATTTAATTAAATATATCATGTTTTTAATTAAATATAGTTAAATACTTAGGTTAAAATATGCATTATTAATTATTAATAATATAACCTAAGTCATGTTAATTAATTAATTATAGTCATGGTTTTTAATAATTAATTAATTATAAAGTCTAGAAAATATAAATACTTAGGTTAAAATTTCATGATCTAATAATTAAATTATAACATAAGTCATGTTTATTAAATTAATTATGTCATGTTTTATTAATTTAATTTTGAACATAACTATTAAAATCATAAACCTTAACATAAACAATGAACCGGACCGTGACTAGAAACCATGAACCGGACCCGTAATCAACACCATACCCCAAACCACTTCAGGGTTTCCCCTTGTTTGCTACTCCCGTAGGACCCACACCACCAAACTGAGACCATGAGGTCTCGGTGGTGGTTCATAAGCCAAGCCGAGACCCATTGGGGTTCGGTTTAGGCGTCGGCTAGAACAAACACCCCTAAAAACATTTATTTTGATTTACCCCATAATCATAGACATGTTTAATAAATGTTTTTAATTAGTTTTTAAAAACATCATGATCTTATGTAATTTAGTAAATCAAAACATAAAAGAAAAGGATTGAAAAGGTTATACCAAATGCGTGGATCAAACGAGGATGAACACACACGAATTCTTGCACAAAATTCAAGATCAAAAATCAACCGAACACCCCCTTTTGTGTCCTTATATCCGGCGGCCAAGGAGAGAACAAAGGAGAAGGAGAAACTTTTTAGGGTTTTTATTATTTTTACTGTAATGTGAATTATGACAAAAGATTTTACCTTAACCCCTTGTTAGTAAAAATTAGATGGGCTTGGCCCATCCTCTTGGTGTAGCCGCGGGTAGGGGCCCCACATGGGGTAACCCGTACCTTTTTCCGAGTCTAAGTATTTTAGTGTTCGTTTGTGTTTTATCGTTTTCGTGTTTTGTGTGTTCTAGTTAATTATTAACCGTGACTTAATATATTTATTCGTGTTCGTAATAAATATATATACGTAATTAATATTAGCTCGTGATTAATTTACGTTCATGATTTCATGATCGCATGTTCATGATTAATTATTGTTTGAATAATTATTGTGTGTTCATACGTAATAAATACTTATCGTGTTCTAACACGTACATAATACTTAAAATTCTTATACGTGAACGTAAACATACTATTAAAGGAAAGTTTTAATCTAGTACGTACGATCTTAAGGGTACTATTCATGGTAAAAGCATGCGGGTTTTACAACTCTTCCCCTAAAAAGAATAATTCGTCCCCGAATTATAGATAAAGTAAACTGGAAAAGAAGAACATACCCGAATTCAAAATATGAAATGAGGGTAAGAAGCCCGGATAGACTCCTCTGTTTCCCAAGTGGCTTCCCGCTCGGTATGATCCCTCCAAAGGATTTTGACGAATGGAATCGTCTTCCTTCTCATGACTCGTTCTTGTCTGTCAAGAACTCGTTAGGGTTCTTCTATAAAGGTGATATCTTCACGTATCTGTTCTAGTGGATACTGAACCATGTGAAGGGGATGATACTGGTACCCTCTGAGTAAGGACACATGAAACACATTGTGTACATGCGAAAGCTGCGGAGGTAACGCTAACCGGTAAGATACTTCACTGACTCGTTCAATGATATCAAATGGTCCGATGAAACGAGGACTGAGCTTCCCTTTAATCCCGAAGCGTCTAACACCACGTGCCGGCGAAACCTTATGGAAGACGTGATCTCCTAAGTTAAAATGTATGTCCCTACGATGCTTATCGGCGTAACTCTTCTGACGTGACCGTGCTTCCTGAAGTTTCTGCTTAGCTACTGCGATCCTTTTACTGGTCATCTCTATGATTTCTTGTCCTTCAAGTGTTCGCTCGCCAACCTGAGCCCAGCAGATTGGGGCGCGACACTTTCTGCCATACAACATCTCGAAAGGAGCACACTTGATACTTGCGTGCCAACTGTTATTGTATGCAAACTCCACCAAACAAATGTAATCGTCCCAATCACCCGTCCATTCCAATGCACATGACCTTAACATGTCTTCCAATATTTGAATCGTTCGCTCCGACTGTCTGTCTGTTTGAGGATGAAAAGCCGTGCTAAGCTTAAGTTGTGTACCCCAAGCCTTCTGTAGACTCTTCCAAAATCGCAAAGTGAAACGAGGATCTCTGTCTGAGACTATGCTGGATGGAGCACCGTGGAGTCTCATGATCTCTCTTCTATACGTATCGGCGAGTTTACTTACCGGATCTTCCTTGTGGATCGGTAAGAAATAAGCTGATTTGGTAAGTCGATCTACGATAACCCAAATTGCATCGTGCTTCCTCTTGGTAGGCGGAAGACCAGTAACAAAATCCATGGTGATTTTGTCCCACTTCCACTCTGGGATATCTAACGGTTGAAGGAGACCGCCAGATCACTGATGCTCAATCTTAACTTGTTGACAGGTAAGACATTTGGAGACGTAAGTGGCCACATCCTGTTTCATACCACTCCACCAAAAGTACTGCTTGATGTCATGGTACATCTTAGTCGAACCAGGATGTATAGAGAATGGGGAGCTATGAGCTTCAGCTAACAAGGCTTCCCGGAGTTCTTGATCATCAGGAACACAAAGTCTCGTGCCCTGCCATACGATACCATCTGCATCTACTCTGAATTCCGTCTGTTTCTCCAAATTATGTACTATCGCCCAAATTTCTCCATCATCTTTCTGAGCTTCCTTGATCTTAGAGAGTAACTCAGTTTCTACTCTAAGATTAGCCCAGTAATCGTGTTGTCCACGTACCATGATCTCGATGTCTAGTCGCTCTAAGTCTCTTATGATTTCCTCCTCAATTTTAATGTCGTTGATCATTCCGGACTTCCTGTTAAGTGCATCTGCTACTACATTCGCTTTTCCGGGATGATACTGTAGGTTAATGTCATAAATCCTTCAATAGCTCTAACCAACTCCTCTACCTCATGTTCAATTCACGCTGAGTGAAGATATACTTCAAGCTCTTGTGGTCCGTGAAAATATCACATGATTCTCCATATAAGTAGTGCCTCCATATCTTCAATGCAAACACGACTGCATCAAGTTCCAAGTCATGCGTAGGGTAATTTTCTTCATAAGGCTTAAGCTGCCGTGAAGCGTACGTGATCACTTTCCCATGTTGAATGAGAACATAGCCAAGTCCCTTCCCCGATGCATCACTGTATATTTGAAATCCACCCGTACCAGATGGGAGAGTAAGAATAGGTGCAGATACTAGCTTCTGCTTCAGGTCTTCAAATCTCTTCTCTCGTTCTTCAGTCCAGACGAATTTCTCCCCTTTTCGCATCAGTTTGGTCAATGGTAGTGATAAGCGGGAAAAGTTCTCCACGAACCTGCGGTAATAGCCAGCTAAGCCTAAGAAACTACGGACTTCCGTCGCTGATGTCGGCCTCAGCCACTTAGTAATAGCCTCAACCTTCGCTGGATCCATAGTGATTCCTTCTGTTGATACAATGTGACCTAAGAATGCCACCTTGTCTAACCAGAACTCACACTTGGAGAATTTAGCATACAGCTGCTTCTGTCGAAGAATCTGTAGTACTGTACGAAGATGGTCTTCGTGTTTCTCCTTAGACTTTGAGAAGATCTGGATGTCATCTATGAAGACAATGACGAACTTGACCAGAAAATCATGGAAGATTCTTTTCATCAAATCCATGAACACTGCTGGAGCATTGGTCAGGCCGAATGGCATAACTACAAATTCGTAGTGGCCATAGCGGGTACGAAAAGCAGTCTTGGCGATGTCCTGCTCTTTAACCCGTAGCTGATGATAGAATCACCTAAAATCGATCTTAGAGAAGTGTTTGGCCCCTTGGAGTTGGTCAAACAGATCGTCTATACGCGATAGATAATACCTATTCCGGATAGTAATCTTGTTGAGCTCGCGATAGTTTATGCAAAGACGCATACTGCCGTCCTTCTTCTTAACAAATAAGACCGGTGCGCCCCATGGAGATGCGCTCGGTCGAATGAAACCTCGTTCTAGAAGTTCTTGCAGTTGATCCTTCAGCTCCTTTAACTCTATGGGAGCCATGCGATAAGGAGCTTTGGAGATCGGTTCAGCTCCTGGAATAAGCTCGATAATGAATTCCACTTCTCGTGCAGGTGGTATGCCTGGAAGTTCTTCTGGAAATACATCTTGGAATTCCGACACTATTGGTTGATCCTGAATTGATGGAGATTCAACATCCATGTCGTGAACCGTAGCTAGATAACCCTCGTATACGTGTGATAGTAGTGCACGTGCTTGCAGGGTAGATATGATTTGTACAGACTTTCCGGGTACGAACCCGTTGTGAATGTATTCTGGTGCATTAACTTCACCAAAGATAACTCGATATGAATGGCACTCTATGGTAGCATGATGCTTGGATAGTCAATCCATGACCAAAATCATGTCAAAGTCATTCATGTCCAGCGGAGGTGCGTCAACAGGACGAACCTTATCGTCAAATTCTAGGGGAAGACTCTTGTATACATGGGTGATTAATACAGAGTCCCTCAAAGGCGTGGAAATAGTAAGTCTATTTTCTAGTGGCATGGGGAGCATCCTAATGTTCTTAGCATAGGCAGTAGAAATGACCGAGTGAGTAGCACCCGTATCAAAAAGTACACACACAGTCTGACCATACATATACAAGATTCCAGTGAGGGTACGTGTAGACTTGTTGGCCTGATCTCGAGATGTCGTGTAAACACGTCCAGTGGTAGGAGGCGGCTTAGTATCAGCATGTCCCGATGTGCCCTCCATCTCGCCCTTACGGCAATCCTTCATGATATGGTCAGGAAGACCACACTTGAAGCATGCGTCATTGTTACGACGACATGGCCCTGGGTGCCTACGGTGGCAAGTTGAGCAAAGAGGATGAGTATATCCTCCAGCAGGTGCTCTGGCTGGCTGAGGACCTGATAAAACATTTTCATGAGACATGATAATAGGGTACAAAGGACAATGCGAATAAGCGTAAGATTGAATACCAGTGATAGCTGGACGGCTAGGCTGTGAACCTATCTGGTTCTGGTCCCTACCGTTTCCATGGTTCCTGGTAGAAGATTTGCTAGAGTGTCAGAATATGAGTTATAACATGAAATCATAAGAAAATGCGTAAGTATTAGGACCTGCTGCCGTTGGAGTGTCCAGCGTTGTTACGGTAATTATCATTACCGCTACGCCTATCCGTAGCAGAACGGTCGTGAGTCTGACCGTTTCCCTTGGGCTGATGAGGCTGCTGCTGAGTAGCCGGCTGAGACCGATCCCCAGTTTTCTGCCTGGAAGATACAATTTAAAGAGATGAATAATCTACATATAGAAAGAATACGGATTGGTCACCGCTTGAATACGAATGTTTACCTCTTGTCGGGTTTCTCAGCTTCTCCGAACTCATCTCTCTCATGCAGCATTTCCAGCTTATGTGCCGCATCCACCACTTGTGCTACAGTGTTGTACGTAGCACACACCAGATGGTTTGTGACCGATGTGCGTAGAGCCCACCTAAAGTGGTGCGCCTGCTCTTCAGGAGTACCTGCCGCTGCACCAAGGAAACCAACTAAGCGAAGAAAGGGCTGCATGAACTCGTTGCTATTCTCCCCAGCTCTCTGTCGGATCCTATGGTACTCCCTCTTGAGCTTGTCTTGCTCAGCCTTGGGAAAGAACTGCTCCGTCACCCTATCTTTGAACTGAGCCCATGTCAAACCAACCACCCAATCATCACCTCCCTCAGACTGCTTCAGTGCTAACCACCAAATTAACACATCGCCTTTGAACCGGTAGCATGCCAACCTCGCCTTGAACACAGGGTCACAACCCATAACATTGAAGATCTTCTCGATGTGAGCCAACCAGCTTTCAGCTTCAATGGGGCTATCTGTTTTCTCGAAAGCTCGAGGACGGAGCTTGTTGAATCTCTCCAGCCATATTGCCAATGTCACTGGAGGTGGAGGAGGAGGTGCTTGGTTATGCTGCTGATTGTTGGCAGCTTGAACCTCAGTCCTGATGTCATTCCTAAGTTGAGGAAGCAAAGCTTGCAGTGTAGCTTGGATTGCTGCATTGAGTTGATCCTGCTCGCGTGTGAGAACCATCTGACAGTATAACATAAAACATATGATTAAACAGATCAAAACATAAAATATATATATACATGAAAAAATTTATACCAATAAATCAAGAGAAAAATTTTATGCAAGAAAATTTGTGTATGAATGCATGATGCAGTTTTATGAAAACTTTTGTATGCTCGAGAGTGAACGCCTATGGTCAGTTCACCCAAAATAAAAGACATGGCGAGGGGACGCCTATGGGTCGGTCCCAAATTTAAAAGTTTCAATAAAACACATGCGACTAAATAGGGCCAGTCCTGTACCAACCATTACTTAGTCATAAACCTGCGACAATGACATATATATGTATGCGTAAAAATGATGAATGCATGAAAAACGACTGTCAGTTCTAGGAAGACCATATTGACTACCCACTAATCACAGGTCATATTTTTGAGAGCCTACAGGTCGAAGCCTTGGCTCTGATACCATAATTGTAACACCCTATTTTGATAATGGAATGTCACACGTAATTATGGCGTGTCATCAAAGCATACAAGGATAAATGTCTAAAACATTACATGACCATAAAAGGAAATACCGGAATCAAACATCGGTAGTCCAAAAGTAAAGCTCATCACACACAAACATAAGTACTGTAAATGAAAGGACTAAACAATGTCCATGGAAAGAGTATCAGAGTAAAGATAATGCATAAAGTAATTAAAAGCTAGAAAGCTTCCAGTCATATGCACGTACGCTTAAAGTCTACGAGCGTCCCTGAGTACCTGCCGTTTTGGGAACATTGAAAAGGAAAACGGCTGAGCAATACGCTCAGTGCACGGATGTACAATAAAGCATGAATAGTATAAGCATATAAGCATATAACAACGGAAGAAACTAAGTCCCGAATAACCCGGTTAAGTCTTAGTAAAACTGGTTTTATAGTTGGAAAAGCCTTATGTTTATCTTATAAAAACTGTTTAACATATTCTACCATTAGCCAATATATATATATATATATATATATATATATATATATATATATATATATATATATATATATATATATATATATATATATATATATATATATATATATATATATATATATATATATATATATATATATATATATATATATATATATATATATATATATATATATATATATATATATATATATATATATATATATATATATATATATATATATATATATATATATATATATATATATTTTGGTAACCGTGATTTCCGACTCATTGGCCGACTAATCCACGGGGTTTGAGCCCACCGCCACACAGACTCAAACCAGGTAAAACCCTCCCTTTTCAGGAGGTTGGCGTGGCCACTTCAAGGTTGTTTTCACCTAGACTTAACAGTTAGCCAATATAGGTCATGAAAATACACCGTGCATGAATACTTGGAGGGGTGACCTCATCATGTAAATTAGAGGGGCTGCCTCTAATTTAATATACTAGTTTGGGTAGGAGGGATCAGCTCCTTGTGAAGGATGCAAGGCACACACCACATTCACACTGAGTAATCTGCTGAAAACATGTAACTAGGATGCACCCATACGCCCCACATGATAAATAAAATAATATGGCCAAAAGCTGAAGGGACGCCACGAGCAATCACTCCGCCATGGGGAAGTCGTAACACTAGTGCCTCTAGTGTTATGGTTATGGTACCTCCATAACTAGGTGAAACTGGTCATGCAGGTATATGGCTATAGGTATTCTAAATTAAACATAAGCAAATCAAACATATAAACTTATACTACGGGAAAACAGTTGGCTTTATACGGGGAATCCTAATAAGGAAAGAATGTCCATACTGAAGGGACGGGAATCCGTACCTTATGTCCAGTGAACGAAGAAGACGAACTGAAGAGAGTCCTACTTCGGTATCACTAATGCTACATAAATACATACGTGTATAAGTATCTGATTACTAAATACGTAACTGGTTTTATGTCATGTCTTAGCTTATTGTTATACGTTCATGTCATGTTTTACTGTTTAAAGCTTTAAACTGTGTTTATCTTATATTCTGTCTATTCTGATTAAGTATTACTTGTATTTCATGTATTATTATACTTACTATGTAATAATAAGTAACTTTCTAAAAATAGCAGGTTTCCTAAAATAGAAAGTTTCCAAAAATAGAAAGTTACCAAAAACAGAAAGTTTCCAAAAATAGAAAGTTTCCAAAAATAGAAAGTTTCCAAAAATAGAATTACTGCTTAAACTAGATAAGTTTCTAAAAATAGAAAGTTTCCATAAATAGATTAGCTGCCTTAATTAAATAAGTTTCTAAAAAAATAGAAAGTTTCCATAAATAGATATAAGCTGGTTAAATAAGCTAATTATATAAGCTTAAGTGTTTTCTGATTATTATTCTAAGTCATATAGATATAAGGTATAGTTTATTAATTATTACATGTAATTTAAATAAACTATAGGTTAAAAGTATTTAATTAAATATATCATGTTTTGAATTAAATATAGTTAAATACTTCGGTTAAAACATGCATTATTAATTATTAATAATATAACCTAAGTCATGATAATTAATTAATTATAGTCATGGTTTTTAATAATTAATTAATTATAAAGTCTAGAAAATATAAATACTTAGGTTAAAATTTTATGATCTAATAATTAAATTATAACCTAAGTCATGTTTATTAAATTAATTATGTCATGTTTTATTAATTTAATTTTGAACATAACTATTAAAATCATAAACCTTAACATAAACAATGAACCGGACCGTGACTAGAAACCATGAACCGGACCCGTAATCAACACCATACCCCGAACCACTTCGAGGTTTCCCCTTGTTTGCTGTTGTCGTGGAACCCACACCACCAAACCGAGACCATGAGGTCTCGGTGGTGGTTCATAAGCCAAGCCGAGACCCCTTGGGGGTTCGGTTTAGGCGTCGGCTAGAACAAACACCCCTAAAAACCTTTATTTTGATTTACCCCATAATCATAGACATGTTTAATAAATGTTTTTAATTAGTTTTTAAAAACATCATGATCTTATGTAATTTATTAAATCAAAACATAAAAGAAAAGGATTAAAAAGGTTATACCGAATACGTGGATCAAACGAGGATGAACACACACGAATGCTTGCACAAAACTCAAGATCAAAAATCAACCGAACACCCCCTTTTGTGTCCTTATATTCGGCGACCAAAGAGAGAACAAAGGAGAAGGAGAAACCTTTTAGGGTTGTTATTTTTACTGTAATGTGAATTATGACAAAAGATTTTACCTTAACCCCTTGTTAGTAAAAATTAGATGGGCTTGGCCCATCCTCTTGGTGTAGCCGCGGGTAGGGGCCCCACATGGGGTAACCCGTACCTTTTTCCGAGTCTAAGTATTTTAGTGTTCGTTCGTGTTTTATCGTGTTCGTGTTTTGTGTGTTCTAGTTAATTATTAACAGTGACTTAATATATTTATTCGTGTTCGTAATAAATATATATGCGTAATTAATATTAGCTCGTGATTAATTTATGTTCATGATTTCATGATCGCATGTTCGTGATTAGTTATTGTTTGAATAATTATTGTGTGTTCATACGTAATAAATACTTATCGTGTTCTAACACGTATATAATACTTAAAATTCTTATACGTGAACGTAAAAATATTATAAAAGGAAAGTTTTAATCCAGTACGTACGATCTTAAGGGTACTATTCATGATAAAATCATGCGGGTTTTATACTTTGGGTTTCCAATGATTTGATCTATAAGATGGTGTTGTTATAATAACCCAAACTTAACGTCATTATTTTACCCTAACTATGTAACAGATATTGAATTTCTAAGTATCGTTATGTTTGACGGTTTTAGTTGAATCCGGTAATGTGTGGATTTATTTGAATGTTGTGACGATTGGAGAGTACTAATAGTGATCGCGATGCCAATGGATTCCCAAATATTATATTTTAGTATCGATTATTTCGATATTTGAATATTATGAAATTTTTATTTCATTACGTATTAAGTCGAGTCGGAACTTCACAATATTGTTTTGTGTGCGGTTAATTATTAAAATTATCGATTTAACAAATGAGATTTATATTTTTGTGAAGCCGGGACGAAACCCGACTCTCGTAAATATTTTTAAAATTGACTATTAGTCATTTCCCGCTTTTTAACTAATATTTACACTTTAGTCCACAATAATGCACAAATGGAAGCTTCTACCCTCAACCACCATATAAAAGCAAAAAAAATTTCTCATTCCTTACATAAAAAACACACACATAAAATTATTTTATCTCTCCCCTTTCTCCCTCTTTATTTTCGCCACCCCTATTACCCCAAAACACCCATTGGATCATAATTTTGAGCTTGATCCATTAATATCTAAAGCAAGTCCCATCCCCCAATTTTTGAGGTGATCATTTTGGTACAATTTTTAGCAACATGCAAGAACTTTCATCTTTTTAAATGATTTTATGATGATCATCTTGTTTGATCCATTTTTATGATTGTAGTATTGTGTTATTATTATTATATTTAAAGTTTAATGGTTGCATGTTTGAATTGTGATATGGGTTTTGAAAGTATGGATCATGCAAGTGATTTAGGGGTGTTATGAGATGTTAGGAATGATTGATATATGTTAATTGAAGGTTTGATGATGTTAAAAATGGGTCAAAATGGGTGTTGATGTGATTTTTAAATGGGTGTTTTACATCAGTGAGTTTAAGGCAGAATTTAGTGGGTATAAGTTTGAGAAAGTGTTGGTATGATAGGATATTGTTGTAGTAGTCATCAAGACGCTCTTTTTAATATAAGATAGAGCTTCTAACTCATAACGAGGAAGAAGTTACACTAGATTGAATATTCGTATACTGGGAGATGCGTATCGACACAATACGAAATGGTTGTCGATATTGGGTAAAATCTCGGGGACTATAAGTTGAGTTTAATAAATGTTCAAGGGCTGTTCTCAGGTTCTAAACCTAGGATATTGAGTATATTTTTAAAGTCAAGTGTCGATTTTGTTAATGGAATTGTTTAACGAGGTCAAAATGGTTTTACGAGGCAAGTGTGCAAAATAGTCCAGTTTTTAAAGTCTAAAGATGTGTCGAGCAGGTGGTTCTAAAATGTAAAGCATTGAAAACTGAGTCTTGTACGTATTATAAGTGAGTTTTTCACCAAGTTTCGTCGAAAATAGAGTTGTTTAGGTAAGGGAAATCAGCGTGTACTTTTGGTTGGTACCGGGTGAGTATTATTTGGGAGGTATTTAACCTCGCATCATAGTTTGAGGCGAGAGGCTAATCCATTAGCTTCTAAAATTTCTAAAAGGAAATAAGTCTTATCTGTGAGTGGATATTCTGAGATTGGAGACACGTGTTGGGTACTTGAACCGTGTTGATTTGGCATCTTGAGATGGATCAATATCGAGGATACTAGTTTTGGAGAGCTAGTATATGTTGTGGGGATTAGAAGGGATTCACCTGCATTGATTGGTCATATCCATGTACATACTATTTTGAGTCATTGATTTTGTTATATTAAGTATGTTTTGAAATACTTAAGTATGTTGCTAAGCGCGCACCTTATTTGTTAGGTGGCGGCTTTTGACGTGTATATTTGGGAGGCATCTTCACTTCGGAGATCACTACTACTAATAGCTTCGTGTATCATCTAATGTGAGTCAGTAGCCTCGCTTTTATACTTGTTGTAAATGATTTTTAACCCGCGAGGGGGAATACATGATGTTTTATAAAATGAACACAAGTTTTTCGGTATGCTGGACCCAAATATGATGATAAATGCCTAAGTACCATTGTCTTATGAAGTCCCTGAATTTTATGAACTGTTAATTACCTTACGAGGTAAACACTAATTCATATGATAGATCTATTTGGTTTGACAGCTTTATCCTAGGATATGTATCCTTGTGATCACCTTAAAGGGATATTATGTATAAGAGGTCGCTGAAATATGACAATATTACCTGTTGTAGGGGTGCCGTAAGTGACTCGGTTGATGTGTTGGTTAACCTTCAGTTGCATGAGCTTAAGTCATTTATCGATATATATATATATATATATATATATATATATATATATATATATATATATATATATATATATATATATATATATATATATATATATATATATATATATATATATATATATATATATATATATATATATATATATATATATATATATATATATATATATATATATATATATATATATATATATATATATATATATATGACTTGTCTGTGTGACAAGCTTGAGATGATTAAAATTCTTGTCTTCAAATGATGATTTTCAAAACCTATAGACTTGCTCAACCGTTGTGTTGATGATTTTAAGCATGCATTTCATGTAATCAAGATGGATAGCAGCGGAGCATGCAGAGAGGGAGTTGGTGCTTACTTGTCTAATGTTTATATTATTGTCAATCATTTGAAATTAATAAATGACTTTTAAGTCTTTAATGAATGTGATGTGTTGGTAACGGTTTTTTGTACTAAACGCTACTCTGATTTATATATTGGGATGGGAAACTTTTTTTAGACAAGATTGTATAATATTTAAACGTCTCTTTTGACGTCATTTTCTATGATTGTGTGTGATGTGCTATGAGTAGCGCCCCAATGTGTTATTCCGCTATGTGGTAATTTGGGGGTGTTACAAAATGGTAATCAGAGCGACAAGTTATAGAGAACTAGGTCGATTTTGAAAAACCTAAACTATAACTTTGCTGTGTTCTAAATGTTTTAAGCACGCAACTACTCCACATGGCTCTAGTAAGGCTATTCTTGCATTACTTTATGATTGATTGTGATTATGTGAGCCTATGTGTATGTAGGAATGGTAATATGTACATGTATGAATATACTATGGTATTTAAAGACATTGCATGCGAAGCAATGTTCCTTGAATGATTGCCGTACATTTTATAATACGGTTTTGTATCGGATTTGGCCTCACCGCAAATCATCGATCTTGATGACTATGCATTATCTGAATACGAGTGTGAAACTCGTTTGATACTTTGAGTATGTATATATTGTTTCGTAATCTATCGCATATCGACTTGTTTAAGTTCGATTGTTATCACCGTATCGTGATGTGCCATTTTAGGACATCTCTTTTCAAAACGTAATTGATTGATGTGATATTCGTGTTCCGAGTACTTCTTATGATTTTGAAGAGTCATTTATCCAAGACGACACCTTCTATGTAATGCGACGTGTGATTTGATTTTATATGACTACGTTTTATTGGTGAAAAGGAGGATGCCAATGTTGGACCCAAAATATATATGCGTCCAAATCAACTATATAGTTTGGGTACAACAAAGATATGCTCGTAGTAGTCATTCGGTTGAGTGACTTAAAACCTTGTATCTAAATGGAATGGGACATTTAGATATATAGATTTTAACTCGCCCAGCTATGAGTCGTTTAAGGTTGTCTTATTCAAATGGGTTGGGACATTTGACTAAGAAAATTTTAAACCACTGGACCTTAGATTGTCGTGTTTTCCTTATTCAAATGGAATGGGACGTTTGAATACGGAAATCATGATATAAGTTTATTGACACCTTGTATCTACTATGGCATGTAAATTTGATATGATATCGTGTTGAGAGGTAGTAATGCTTGAGTAGGATGACTCATAATTGTCTTGTTCAAATGAATTAGGACGCGTTTTCATTCAAGAAAGTTATTGTTGGGTCTAAAAAGTTGATGTGGCATAAACTCAAAACGAAGAAAACATGAAGGCATTTGTTTCAACGCTGACAAATTGTGTCTAGACGCTGACAAGTGTTAACCGAGACGCTGACAGCCTTTAACGCTGTTGGAAATCTATTTAGGATAAATATTCAGAATATTATTTATGAATATTCTATATTAGTTTATTTAAATAGAACATATTCATGTTTATTTGATATTATCTCTTGTAAACCTTAATCCTTACTCTATAAAAGGAACAAGGGTCTTAGGTTTTATTCATATCATTCATACAAAATGTAAACCTAAAGCGTGTGTCGACTAGGTGTGGGATTAAATGTATACACACCTAGTGATTTTATATTATTAATATAATGAGCAATCCTTGAGTAATTCTTTGTGTTCTTGTGTCTATACACCTTGTTTAATGATTATTGTTCTATTCCGCATTGATTATCTAATCATATGAACTATGATCATTCCTTGTTGCTAAAAGATCGAGGAAACTTAGGTTTACACAAGTGGTATCAGAGCTTGTTGAGGAACTTTGATCTAGAAGAACAGTAAACCCTAAAAATACCAAAACCCTAAAACCAGAAATGATGTCTACTACAGAATCTTCTTCCTCATCAAACCACAACCTAAAAATCCCCATGCTCGACCCTAACAACTTTGAACAATGGAAGTTCAATTTTGAACAATACCTTCAAACTCATGATCATACTCTCTGGGAAATTATTGAATATGGAAATCAATTTGATAAAGCAACTAAGATTGCTGTTGCTATTGCAGCAAGGACTATCAATGGTCTAAGTTTATTGACACCTTGTATCTACTATGGCATGTAAATTTGATATGATATCGTGTTGAGAGGTAGTAATGCTTGAGTAGGATGACTCATAATTGTCTTGTTCAAATGAATTAGGACGCGTTTTCATTTGAACAAGAAAGTTATTGTTGGGTCTAAAAAGTTGATGTGGCATAAACTCAAAACGAAGAAAACATGAAGGCATTTGTTTCAACGCTGACAAATTGTGTCTAGACGCTGACAAGTGTTAACCGAGACGCTGACAGCCTTTAACGCTGTTGGAAATCTATTTAGGATAAATATTCAGAATATTATTTATGAATATTCTATATTAGTTTATTTAAATAGAACATATTCATGTTTATTTGATATTATCTCTTGTAAACCTTAATCCTTACTCTATAAAAGGAACAAGGGTCTTAGGTTTTATTCATATCATTCATACAAAATGTAAACCTAAAGCGTGTGTCGACTAGGTGTGGGATTAAATGTATACACACCTAGTGATTTTATATTATTAATATAATGAGCAATCCTTGAGTAATTCTTTGTGTTCTTGTGTCTATACACCTTGTTTAATGATTATTGTTCTATTCCGCATTGATTATCTAATCATATGAACTATGATCATTCCTTGTTGCTAAAAGATCGAGGAAACTTAGGTTTACACAAGTGGTATCAGAGCTTGTTGAGGAACTTTGATCTAGAAGAACAGTAAACCCTAAAAATACCAAAACCCTAAAACCAGAAATGATGTCTACTACAGAATCTTCTTCCTCATCAAACCACAACCTAAAAATCCCCATGCTCGACCCTAACAACTTTGAACAATGGAAGTTCAATTTTGAACAATACCTTCAAACTCATGATCATACTCTCTGGGAAATTATTGAATATGGAAATCAATTTGATAAAGCAACTAAGATTGCTGTTGCTATTGCAGCAAGGACTATCAATGGTCTAAGTTTATTGACACCTTGTATCTACTATGGCATGTAAATTTGATATGATATCGTGTTGAGAGGTAGTAATGCTTGAGTAGGATGACTCATAATTGTCTTGTTCAAATGAATTAGGACGCGTTTTCATTTGAACAAGAAAGTTATTGTTGGGTCTAAAAAGTTGATGTGGCATAAACTCAAAACGAAGAAAACATGAAGGCATTTGTTTCAACGCTGACAAATTGTGTCTAGACGCTGACAAGTGTTAACCGAGACGCTGACAGCCTTTAACGCTGTTGGAAATCTATTTAGGATAAATATTCAGAATATTATTTATGAATATTCTATATTAGTTTATTTAAATAGAACATATTCATGTTTATTTGATATTATCTCTTGTAAACCTTAATCCTTACTCTATAAAAGGAACAAGGGTCTTAGGTTTTATTCATATCATTCATACAAAATGTAAACCTAAAGCGTGTGTCGACTAGGTGTGGGATTAAATGTATACACACCTAGTGATTTTATATTATTAATATAATGAGCAATCCTTGAGTAATTCTTTGTGTTCTTGTGTCTATACACCTTGTTTAATGATTATTGTTCTATTCCGCATTGATTATCTAATCATATGAACTATGATCATTCCTTGTTGCTAAAAGATCGAGGAAACTTAGGTTTACACAAGTGGTATCAGAGCTTGTTGAGGAACTTTGATCTAGAAGAACAGTAAACCCTAAAAATACCAAAACCCTAAAACCAGAAATGATGTCTACTACAGAATCTTCTTCCTCATCAAACCACAACCTAAAAATCCCCATGCTCGACCCTAACAACTTTGAACAATGGAAGTTCAATTTTGAACAATACCTTCAAACTCATGATCATACTCTCTGGGAAATTATTGAATATGGAAATCAATTTGATAAAGCAACTAAGATTGCTGTTGCTATTGCAGCAAGGACTATCAATGGTCTACTGTTGAAGAGCGTAGAGAAAGACGTGAGGATGGAAGAGCTGTCTCAACTGCTGATATAGCCAAAAGAAGGAATGACATGAAGACCTTAAGCATTCTCAAACTCTCTCTGGGTCCAAACAATCAGCATAAGTATAGAAGCATTGAGTCTGCCAAAGAACTTTGGGCAGCTCTTCAAGTCAACTATGGTGGTAATGATGACACTACCAAATAAAAGAAGAAGCAACTCTTGCATGAATATGCTATATTTAAAGCTCTTCCCAATGAGAAGCTAAGTGAGGTAATAAGCATGCTTTTAGATATCACTAGCAAGTTGACCTTTATGGGAACAGAATATGATGATGATGACATCATTACTACTTTCGTTAAGAGTCTTGGTGAGGCATGGAAAATTGAAGCTAGGTCTATAATCGCTACCAATGCCCATAGGAGTTCTACTTTTGATGACGTCTATAATAAGCTAAAGATTGTAGAGAATGAAATCTTATTGGATTATGGAAGCAAGTCGACATCTAGAAACATGGCTTTCATCTCATATAGTGAGGCTCAAGTCAGTGAGAGAGAGTCATATGTGCATCTTGTTACTGGATCACCTTATGTTAGTGGTGGATCAACCTTTGTCAGCGCGTCACATTCAGACGCTGACACATATAATGTTGACTCACCAAGGCTTAAACCTGCTGGTATTGATCTGGATATAGTATGTGCATACATTGCTGCATTTCCCAATGGTTCCTTGATTACATATTAGGATCTTGAGCAAATCAGTGATGAGAATTTAGAAGAGATAAATATTAAATGGAATATGGCACTTGCAAGAATAAGAGCCAACAGATGGAATAGGAGATTTAGAAAGAAGATGACCTTCAATGCTAAAGACACTACTGGATTTGATAAATCCAAGGTTGAGTGTTACAACTGCCATAGGATGGGTCACTTTATGAGGGAATGCAGATCTCCAAGAAGATATGATGCTGGAAAGCTTCAAGCCAAGTCGTCAAGGTTGAAGAGACAAAGGCTATGGTTGCCATGCAAGACATTGATGGTGTTGGATGGGACTGGAGCTTTTTGGCAAAGGATGTGGTAGAGAATAAGGCTTTGATTGCAGAGAAGGAAGAAGAAGAGCATGTTCACTTTGCTCTTATGGCACATTCCTCGTCTTCATCAGATAATGAGGTATATGATGATGCTTACTGTAGTAAAGGCTGTCGTTTAAACACTGAAAAGCTTAACAAAGAAATCTTACAATTAAAATCAGATGTTTTTAATAAAAAATGCAGGCTATCAAATTATCAAATGGCACTTGTTCAAACTGAAAAGTCTGTAGAGGAATATAAGAAAATGAAGTTTGACCTAAAAGATCAAATCAATATTTTTTCTTGTGATCTAAAGTTAATATTGAACTTAGGGACACTCTGATGAAATCCAGAGAAGAAGTACAACTTAAGTTAGATGAGGCAATTAAGGATAAAGAAAATGTAGGGCTTAAAATTAAAAAATTTGATAAAGCCAGCCAAACCCTAGAAAAATGTGTTACTGAACAAAGAAAGCCTAGGGATATGTCTGGGATTGGGATGAATGAATATGTTGCTGTTCCTTCACCTGCTGGGAACTTTTATGGTGTTCAGTGAAAGGATCTCTCTTGGACTGGTATTCCAGAACTCTAAGAAGAGGAATTTATTCCTCCACCTAGAGTGCTCACCCCAATTGAGGAATATCAACAAAAGGTGACTAACCTTGAGAAGTGGAAAGCATACAACCCTTTTCTCTTTGTTAAGGGTGGAATGCTTAGTAAGAGTCCATTTGAACCTACACCTATTACTGTGACCAACCCTACCACTGGAAAACCTGTTGACCTTGGCTCATCTGTTAAGAGAAAACCTAGTGTTAAAAATAGAAAACCTAGGTCACCACAAAGCCAAGCTAGTGTTAATAGGACAGGGTTCTTTCAATCTAGACCTAAGGTTATGTCTAGAAAAGATTGTTTTACATGTGGGAGTTTTTCTCACTTGGCCTATAAATGTGTCAGTGCCTCGAAAGTCAACGATGACAATAGGTCAACCATGGTCAAACCCAGACCTTATGTCCAACCAAGTCCACAAGTTACTAGACCAACTCCCTTCTTTACTAAAGGGACAAACACTCATGGACAAAGACCCTTTCAAAAGACCAACACATGGTCTAATAGACAATGGGTTCCTGTAGCAAACCCTAATTTGGGCGCTGACAAGAACAAGTTCAATGCTGACTAGAATAAATTTAACGCTGACAGGAACAATTCCAACACTAACAAAGTTAATTATGGTGTGAAAATACCACAACAAGCTGGTGTTGGTTCTTGTGTTAGACCAAGTAATAATAGGTACTTACAGCCTAAGGGAAAGGGGTCTAAAGCTTCATCTAGTTTGACTTGGAGACCTAAACAAGACCAAAACCCTAATTCTGATGGGATTTTTATGACCTGTAACAGAAGTCATTATATTTCAAAGGTCATTACTAAACCAATTGAGGTAAACTGGGTGTTCGGGACACAAAGGGATGAACAAGGGGTTATTATAAGGACTAAATTTGTTCTTGTTGAACGACCATATGAATCCAAGTCTGCTCAGGCTTGGGTTTCTAAAGAAAACTAACTTGTTTTCTTTATGTGTAGGGCATTTAAAAGCAGGTCAATGATCATGGATATTGGGACAGTGGATTCTCTAGGCACATGACGAGGAAGGAAGATTATTTGTCAAATTTTACCCCCATTAAAGATGGTGACAAAGTGTACCTTGGAGGAGGATATGGTACAATTTCTGGCAAAGGCACGCTTATCACCAACAATTTACGTTTTGAGAACATTTTTCTGGTAAAAGAACTTGACTATAATTTGTTTAGTGTGTGACAACAAGAATAAGGTTCTTTTCACTGATACTGAATGCTTGGTGCTGAGTAAAGATTTTAAGATGCCTGATGAGAAGTTTATTGATTATAGAACACCTAGGCATAAGGATATTTCTAATGTTAATATGCTAAAGCTTCAGTAGATGAAAGTAATCTATGGCACAGAAGGTTGGGGCACATAAACTTTAAGAATATCAATAGACTTGTGTGACATGATTTAGTTGATGGTTTGCTCTCAAAAGCTTTCCACAATGATCATTCTTGTTTTGCATGACTTAAAGGCAAACAACACAAAGTCTCATTTAAGTCTAAACTTGTGCATTCTAGTTCTAAACCACTTCACTTGCTACATATGGACTTATTTGGCCCAATTAATATAGAAAGTTTGAATGGTAAATCTTATTGTTTTGTTATAACTGATGACTTTTCTAGATCTACTTGGACTTTCTTTTTGGCCTTAAAAAGTAATATTGCCACTATTTTGATTAACTTTATTACCCAAATTGAAAAGAAGACTGGGAATGAGGTTAAAGTACTTAGAAGTGATAATGGTGGTGAGTTTAGAAACAAATTGTTAGATGCCTTCTGTGTTAATAAAGGGATTACTAGACAGTTTAGCATAGCTAGAACTCCACAACAGAATGGTGTGGCTGAAAGAAAGAAAAGAACACTCAAAGAAGCAGCTATGAGAATGTTGGCTGATGCTATGTTTCCCATTGCTTTTTGGACTGAGGCTGTGAATACAGCCTACTATGTTCAGAATAGAGCATTGGTCAACAAAATCCATAATAAGACACCTTATGATCTATTTTGGAATAGGAAACCCAACATAGGTTTTCTTAAACCCTTTGGATGTCATGTAGTGATTTTAGATACTAGTGATGCCTTAGGAAAGTTTAGTGCAAAAGGTGATGAAGGCTAATTTATGGGTTATTCAGTACAGAGCAGAGGGTATAGGGTTTACAATAAGAAAGAAAAACGTATTCTTGAAAAAGTACATGTTAAGTTCTTAGAAAGTAAACCTAGTGATCCTGAGAGTGGACCAGACTAGTTCTTTGATTTAGAGCCATTATCTAGAACCTTGATTTATATGCCTGTTACTAATCTAGACATTCTGAAAAAGGATTTAAATGTTGGGGAAGAATCTATTGTTGAAAGAACAGGTAAACAGGTTGCTAAGGAAGAAGGATCGCATGCAATCAACTCAGACCCCATACTTGAGTATGTTACCATTCCTATATGGACTGATGGGTTTGCGCTTCTGCTACTGCTGAAAAGGAGGACTAGGGCCACAAGAAAGGCCAGTTGATGAAAACATGCATGAATCTTCAAGCGCTGACAAAGGCAAATCAGACGCTGACAGGTTAAATTCAGACGCTGATAGCTCAAACGCTGACAACCCGTTTGGACATTTATTCGCTTCCAATACTTTTGAACAAGATGAACCTTCCATACTTCATAAAGAGGTTCATTCAAGTGAGGATGGAAGTGGATATGAAGATGATATTGGCAACATGGAAACTGAAACAGAAGACAACACACTACTTGGGGGAGGAACACTTACAACTATTGTTAAAAATCATCCTCCTTCCCTAATCATTGGTGATGTTTTGTCTCCTATTTAAACAAGAAGGTGTCATCAGACTCAAGGAGGTTTCATTGCTAATATGTACAAGAAGGTTGATGCCCCTCTTGTACAGGCATGTTTGTTTGCTTGTTTTCTGTCACAACAGGAACCCAAGAAGATTTTTGATGCTCTCAAAGAACCAAGCTGGGTGAAAGCAATGCAGGATGAGCTTCATCAGTTTGCCATTCAAGATGTATGGGAGCTAGTGGACTGTCCAAGGTATGTTAGACCTATTGGGACACGTTGGGTTCTTAGAAACAAAAAGGATGAAAGAGGAATTGTGGTCAGAAACATGGCACGTTTAGTTGCTCAAGGCTATACACAAGAAGAAGGAATAGACTATGAAGAGGTTTTTGCACCTGTTGCAAGGATTGAAGCAATAAGGATTTTCCTAGCCTATACTTCCTGCATGGGTTTCACAGTTTATCAAATGGATGTGAAGAGTGCTTTTCTATATGGCACAATTGAAGAGGAGGTTTATGTAATGCAACCTCCTGGTTTTGAAGATCCAGAGCATACAGAAAAAGTATATAGAGTCAAGAAAGCAATGTATGGACTTCATCATGCCCCAAGAGCATGGTATGGTACATTATCCACCTATCTGGTGGAAAATGGATTTAAGAGGGGCACCATAGACCAGAACTTATTTACCAAGAAGATTGGTAAGGATTTTCTGCTTGTTCAGGTCTATGTGGATGATATTACCTTTGGTTCATCAAATCTAAAGATGAGTGAAGATTTTTCTAATCTCATGACAAAAAAATTCAAGATGAGTGCAATGGGAGAGATGAACTTCTTTCTAGGTTTACAAGTCCAACAGAAAGAAGATGGTATCTTTATCTCTCAAGATAAATATGTAGCAAAAATCTTGAAGAAGTTTGGTTTTTCTCCACATGAAAAACGAGATAGCACACCCATGGATAGGGAACACCCTTGGGGAAAGACTGGAGATGGAAAAGATGTGGATGTCAGGCATTATAGATCAATGATTGGGTCATTGATGTATCTTACAACTTCTAGACCTGACATCATGTTTACTGTGTGTGCATGTGCATGCCATCAGGTGACTCCCAAAGAGTGTCATCTTCATGATGTCAAAATAATCTTTAGATACCTTAGGTTCTATCCCACCTTGGGATTATGGTATCCAAAGGATTCTCCATTGGAGCTTATTGGCTATTCAGACAATGACTATCGAGGTGATAAGTTTGATAGGAAATCCACAACTAGTGGATGCCAGTTTCTTGGGAGTAGATTGATATCTTGGCAATGCAAGAAACAAACAGTGGTGGCTAACTCTACAACTGAAGTAGAATATGTTGCTGCAGCTGCTTGTTGTAGACAAGTTCTATGGATACAAACCAACTGTTTGATTATGGGTATAATTTTATGCATACCAAGATATTTGTAGATAATAACAGTACATTATGCATTATTAAAAATCATGTACATCACTCTAAAACAAAACACATAGAAATTTGACATCATTTTATAAGAGATTGCTTTGAAAAATGTTTAATACATCCAGATAGGGTAGACACAGAGGAAAATGTGGCTGATCTTTTAACTAAACCTTTTGATGTTGGGAGGTTTCAATACTTGGTAACAAGTATTGGAATAATCAATCTCACCTAAATGTGTTTTTGAAATCATTTTATAGTTTGTACAGGATGTGTACTTTTATTATTCTTTGTACAAAATTAGGTTTTCTACTTTATTTTTCTAACACTGAGAAAGGTTATTTTGACGCTGATAAGTGTTAAAATGGACACTGACAGCAATATGTTCGTTTTGTGGTTTTTGATCTAATCATGCAGGCAGTATGAGCATTGTACAAATGGATACAGAGTTACTTATGGATCTTCTAGCTGCTAGGAATGTGTAATAACTGATTTTTGATTAGTTAATAAAAAGGTTGCTTTTGCGAGATCTTTCTTTGCGTTGCTCGTACCCAATTGTATATGTCGTTGTTTCGTTCTCGGTATCTTCTCGAATCGATCACGGTTCAAAGTGGAATTGTTGTAACTGGTGACTAAAAAGGGGGATCTTTGGTCTATAACTAGTAAAACGATAAGTGCAGGAAGTAATAAAATTAAACTAAAAGCAATTACTGGAAATAAACTTGAATAAAAATCAAACAGTAAAATACCTAAACTTTGAGAAAACAGCTTATTCGGAATAATTGCTTAATCCGGAATATAAGGGAAATTTAGCTTATTCGGAATAATTCAATTCATGCAGAATAACCTGAAAAATTGCTTCATTCGGAATGTTCACTTGATGCGGAATAAATGGTTGATGCGGAATGTTTGCTTCATGCGGAATGTTTGCTTCATGCGGAATAATAGCTTGATCCGGAATAAATTCTATCCGGAATAAATGACCTTCATGCGGAATGTTTATTCATGCGGAATATGGCCTTCGTTCGGAATAATCTTTGATCCGGAATAATGTGCTTATGCGGAATAAATGACTTGATGCGGAATGTTTTAGAAGAAACCTTTATTCGGAATAACTGCTCATCCAGAATATTGATTATTCCGGATGGACAAGCTGATTCAGAATGTTTGAAAGAAATCACTGATCTGGAATATTGGATATTCCGAACCAAAGAACTTGATCCGGAATATTTTCACAAATCCCTTGATCCAGAATAATGGATATTCTGAATAAACAATAAAATCTCAAAACCTTGATCCGGAATCTTATGTTGATTCGGAATCTGGGCAGGAACAGTAATAATAACGAAGAACAGGGGATTGAAATAACACGCTTTTAAACCAAAAATCAAACAAGTTTTTAACCAAAACTTAAACCAATTTATCCACTAATCATTTACCAATGATAAACATCAATCCAAAAACAACAAACACATAAAACCTACTTACTTTTTATGATCAAACCAATAAAATGAAACTTAAGAACTTTGAATCACAAAGAGATGAAGAACAAGATGATAGAAGGATTAAATGTAAACTTGTACTAATGATTAAGATTCAACAAACAAAATGGGAAGATTAAACTTACAAGATTGGAAGAATAAAAGAAGATGAAAAACCACCAATCTCCTTAAGGGAGATGGTTCCTACGAAACAGGAAAGAAAGTAACAGAAAATGAACTAGTTGAAAATGTGAATGGGAGGAGTATATATAGTGCTTGGCTTGGTTTGGTGAGTGGGCTTTCTCCCTTTCTTTTTGTCTTCTCGTCTTTTCAGAAAGGTTGACGTTTTCGATTTCGATTCGGGATTTGTCGACGAATAAATTCAACTCGTCTTTTAATTTCTTCATTTAATAGACTTGAGTTTCTTCGACATATATAAATCTTCTATATTTGATCCTTTTCTTCGATAAATCTTCAAATAGACCCATTGACTTCAAATCTTTTGCATCTCTTGGACTATAGACTTCGTCTTTTCGTCTTTTTCTTCGATAAAACCCGTGCAATCCCATGTTTTCTTCAATATTTATCCGGTTGGCTCTGAAAACATAACAAACACACAAACCACGCATAATTCCAAACAAATGACATTAAATACACGTTTGGTCTCGTTTTAGCAAGAAATAAGTGGTAAAAGGATGGGTGTTTTCACACCTATCAAATCCCCTACACTTATCCATTTCCATGCCCTCATGCAATGCTTTGTGATAAAGCAAATTTACACCGTTCTCATAATCAATCAACCTTGGCCTTATTAACATACTACTAAAACAAAAATTAGAGTACTAAGAGAAATTAAAACTTTAAAGGAAACAAAAGGATAGAAACCATTTTCACTTGAAAATAGCTATATGGAAATAACTTGCAAAGAGATCAAGGACTTATATTAGGGCTTTGGTGCTACGAAGATTTATCACCTTCAAGTTTCACGTTCCCCAAATTAATCTTAAAAACGAGATCAGTGTTATTATAAGTTAGCAATTCAAACACTTACACACATGGCTTAATTATATGCTTAAACTCCCTTATTCCTAGGTGTATCTCTTATATTTTATTTTTGTCTTATAATGATCATGAAGATGCATTTTTGGACTTATTTCGATAGTTTATTTAGGCTGAAAGCAAAGTAGGACGATTTGATTAATAGTTAGCTAAAGGACAAAATCTATTAAAACTGCTTCTCGGGATATCAAAAAGTTCATATCTTGGCATAACTCGCTTCACGATTTGAGACCTTTCTCGGGGCGATATTTGTCATGTACTTCATACTTCATATCTTGAGAGACGTTCTTGAGATAATGGTCTTCTCTTCGTTAATAGAGTTCTTCACTTGGAGTATTTTTTAGGGGTACTCCAACTTTTTTTACCACGACTTCATCATTATTTCTTCAATTGCTAATTGGGATTTTGAGATACAACGATCCGCCTCCTTTTCGGACTTGGATCTATTTATCCTCATACCTTGTTAGGGTCTTTTCGGATAGACTTCTCCATGATCTTTATGGGAGTTGATTGCTTTTCGTCGTGAGTCTTGATCCTTCATATTGATTTTGGGAATAATGCTTTTCACATCACCTTGGATGTTTAGCAATAAAATAGAATCATCATGCCTTGTTGGGGCCTTTTTGGACTCGCCAATCTTCGCGCCCCGCTTCATAAGTTATGCCTTGGCTATGAACTCTTATCATTACCGAGCAACTTTTAAACGATTTTAGGCTAGAAGCTAAGTAACCTTTCAAATCGTACGACCTTACTTATTGCAGATAAATTATTAGCAAGTGATGGGAGAATAGGCAGATAATCACACCAAGTGTGCTTGTGCAAGAATACCGACTTATAATTGACTCTATCATTTCTCGTTCTCCACAATTTAAAATCTCAAGTAATGAGACTCATGGATGCTTAGCCTAATAAACCAATTAAGGTCTACATGGTTAAGGATACTAGCTAGAATGAACTTGGATAAGTCAATTCGGGTTGAGTCAAAATAATCGCAACGGGCCTAATATGTCAAAGATTTCAAAACTAGCTACACCACTTTATTAATATTTTTGACTTTATTGCGGGATATATACATATGAAAGCAACTATAAAAATTTAAAAATTACGACTAAATGCCCAAAGTTAATTAAAAATTTGAAAAATGCTAACAAAAGATGATTTTCCGGTTAAATGAAGGCATTTTCATGGAAAAGTCCACTTAAAACTTCGATAGAAGTCCCCCTACACTTAAGATAAACATTGTCCTCAATGTTTAAGCATGTGGTAAAAATCTCCCCTTCACTTATGAAATTGTGCACGTTGGTTAAATCAAGCTAAGGAAGAGACGACTAAAGTGATCAATTTCAAATGTGAGTATGAAGAAAATTGAATCATGATAGTTGAGAGATAGAACCGGATTTGCGGATAACATGGGAGCACGGTTCTTCAAAGATTCCAAGAGTGCACTTATCCCTGTAATCACATCACCATACAAACACAAGCAACCTATATAGCTCCCCCTACACTTAGGATGAAAAACGGGTAGATACTCGGGTTGCCTCCCGAGGAGCGCTTGTTTTTGTTAACCGAGTCACGAACCTGACTCGGTCCCGAACTAATTCAAGGGAAACGTGGTGAGGGATGGAATCATCTCATGAGAGTTGTCCTCACCAAAGTACAACTTCAAACGCTGGCCATTCACCTTAAAATTGGGCCCATTTGGCTACGAAAGCTCAATGGTGCCATAGGGAAAGACATTGGCGATGGTGAATGGACCAGACCAGCGGCTCTTCAACTTGCCCGAGAAGATCTTCAACCGAGAGTTAAAAAGTAAGACTTGATCACCAACGTGGAACTCTCGGTTCTTAATTTTAGCATCGTGGATAATCTTAGACTTCTCTTTGTAGATCAATGAGTTCTCGTAAGCTTCATTCCTCAATTCTTGTAGCTCGTTGAGTTGAATCTTGCGAAGATCACTGGCTTTGTTGATGTCGAAGTTAGCCCACTTCAAGGCCCAGTATGCCTTATGTTCCAGCTCGATGGGGAGGTGGCATGCTTTCCCGTACACAAGACGATAAGGTGTACAACCGATCGGTGTCTTATAGGCGGTACGGAAAGCCCACAGAGCATCATCAAGTTTATCGGCCCACGAGGCACGATGCTCTCCCACAGTACGTTCCAAAATTCTCTTCAATCCACGGTTGGATATCTCGGCTTGACCGTTGGTTTGAGGATGATAAGCGGTGGAAAGACGGTAATTGACACCATACTTATCCATGACTCTTGCAAATTGATCATTGCAAAAATGAGTCCCGCGGTCACTGATTATAGCACGAGGAACACCGAATCGAGCAAACAGTTGTTTCAAGAAATTACAAACCACCCTTGCATCATTAGTGGGTAAAGCTTTGGCTTCAACCCATTTCGAAACGTAGTCAACAGCGACAAGGATGTATTTGTTGCCTTTAGAAGAAGGGAATGGCCCCATAAAGTCGATGCCCCATACATCAAAGATTTCACATTCTTGTATGAAACTTTGAGGCATCTCATCTTTATGTGTGATCTTGCCTTGTTTTTGGCAAGCATCACAATGTTTAACCATCTCGTGAGCATCACGATAAATGGTGGGCCAATAGAATCCCGAGTCAAACACTTTTTTGGCGGTGTAGTTGGGACCAAAGTGACCACCGGTGGGTCCTTTATGGCAAGCCTAGAGAATGTCCAAAGCGGCCGGTCCGTCAACACATCGGCGAATAATCAAGTCAGCGCATTGTTTGAATAGAAAAGGGTCATCCCAAAAGTAAGTCTTAACATCATTCAAGAACTTCTTCTTTTGTTGGGATGTTAACCCTTTGATGAGAACACCACCCGCTAAGTATTTTGCAATGTCGGCAAACCACGGGGTGTCATCAAGATTGAGATTTATAGACATTAAGGTCTCAAGGGGGAAAGAGTCATTGATCTCTTTGTTCGGATGATCCCCTTGATATGGATCCTCAAGTCTGCTCAGATGATCCGCGGCTAGGTTTTCGGCACCCTTCTTGTCACGAATTTCAATGTTGAATTCTCGAGGGAGTAAAACCCAGCGAAGAAGTCTTGGCTTAGAGTCGTGCTTAGTCATCAAGTACTTTAACGCGGAATGGTCCGTGTATACGATGGTGGTGGATAAAACAAGATAGGGGCGAAATTTTTCAAAAGCATAGACAACAGCTAAAAGCTCTTTTTTGGTTGTCGTATAATGCAATTGAGCCCCCGTCATTGTCTTGCTAGCATAATGGATTGGTTGGAAATGTTTGTTGATCCTTTGTCCCAAAACCGCACCAATAGCAAAGTCGCTAGCATCGCACATCAACTCAAAGGGTAGCTCCCAATTAGGGGTAACCAAGACCGGTGCCTTAGTTAGCTTATCCTTAAGAAGGTTGAAGGCTTCGATACACTCTTTAGAAAAGATAAAAGGAGTATCTTTTTCCAAGAGGTGGGTCATCGGGCGAGCGATTTTAGATAAATCCTGAATGAATCGACGATAGAAGCCCGCATGACCCAGAAAACTTCTCACACCCATCACGGTTGAAGGTGGAGGTAATTTGGCTATGACATCCACTTTAGCACGGTCGACTTCAAGACCGGCTTTAGAGATTTTGTGTCCTAGCACAATGCCTTCTTTTACCATAAAATGGCATTTTTTCCAATTCAGAACAAGGCGAGTGTCTTCGCACCGCTTAAGCATACGTTCTAAATTGGCCAGGCAAGAAGAGAAGGAATCCCCAAAGACCGAGAAATCATCCATGAAGACTTCCATGGTTTGCTCAACCATGTCATGGAAGATAGCCAACATGCACCTTTGGAAAGTCCCGGGGGCATTGCATAATCCAAAAGGCATTCTTTTGTAAGGAAATGTGCCATAGGGACAAGTGAATGTTGTCTTCTCTTGATCTTGGGGATCGATGGGTATTTGGAAATAACCCGAGAAACCATCTAGAAAGCAGTAATATTCATTACCCGCTAAACTTTCAAGCATTTGGTCCATAAAAGGAAGAGGGAAATGATCCTTTCTCGTGGCATCATTGAGTTTGCGGTAGTCTATACAAACTCTCCACCCAGTAACAAGATGTGTAGGAATCAACTCGTTGTTTGCATTGGGCACAACGGTAATTCCGCCTTTCTTAGGCACACAATGGACTGGACTAACCCATGGTGAATCCGAAATAGGGTAAATCATCCCCGCATCAAGAAGTTTGATAACCTCTTTTTTTATGACGTCATGGATTTTAGGATTCACCCTTCTTTGGCTTTGAATTGTGGGCTTAAAGTCGTCCTTCATGAGAATTTTATGTGTGCAAAAGTGAGGATCAATTCCGTGAATATCGGAGATTTTCCAAGCGATAGCTCTTTTATGTTTCTTCAACACGGCGATAAGTCGGGATTTTTCTTCTTCTTTCAGGTCCTTTGCAATGATGACCGGTAACTTCTTGTTGTCTTCAAGTAAAACGTACTCAAGATGAGGAGGTAGGTCCTTAAGCTCAAGAGTGGGAGGATCCTCAATAGATGGTGTAACTAACGATGGATCATCATTAGTCACCTCTTTAGGAGAAGGAGGAGAAAACGGGTCTTCATTGAGAAGTCTCTCAATAGTATGAATGTCTTCATCCCAATCGGTGGAAGAATCATCATACTTAAGATCGAGAGGACCCAAGCTAGCTTCGAAATCATCCAAGTCACTTTCTCCAAAAGGAGTCAATGACGGAGTAATGAGGCAACGGTCTCAACATTGGGTAGAGAGGAGAGAGTACTTTTGCAAGCATCATGAAAGTGTTCTTCACAAGCCTCATCGAGAAACTCAATAGCACTAACACTCTCATATGAATAAGGTTTCTTAGAAATCTTACCCATGTTGAAGACAATTTTATCGTCACCAACTCTCATGATTATTTCGCCCGCGGCTACATCTATGAGAGTGCGACCGGTCCACAAGAAGGGACATCCAACGATTAATGGAACACGAGGATCCATCTCGTAGTCAACGACAACAAAATCCGCCGGGAAGGTGAATTTGTCAACGCCAACGAAGACGTCTTCGGCTATCCCCACTGGATAAGCAACCGTACGGTTGGCTAATTCCAAAGTCATTTTGGTGGGGACTAGCTCGGGGAGAGATAATTTCTTCCAAACACTTAAAGGCATTAAGTTTATACTGGCATCTAGATCGGCTAGGGCCATGCAATTCTCTACTCTTGGGAAGTTGCAAGGAATTAAGAAGCGACCCGGATCACCAAGTTTGGTGGGCAATTTCCTTAAGAGAACTGCGGAGCAATTTATATTAAGTTGGGTCTGAGCAATGTCAAGAAGCTTTTCCTTGTCACTAAGAAGATCTTTAAACATCTTCGCGTATTTAGGCATGTGAGATAGAGCCTCGGCAAAGGAGATGTTAAAATTCAATTGTTTAAACATTTTTAGAGAGTTTGAAACTTGAGTATCATCCTTGCTCTTTTGCTTCTCTTTCCTCAACCTTGAAGGATAAGGTATATCGGGATGAAGAGGAAGGCTTTAGGGGAGTAGGATCACTCACAACCACGGGTGGTGGGGGGAATGGGGATAGAAGGCAAAGGAGGTGAGGAAAGTTACTCTTTTTCCTTGTTCACAATCACGGGTGGAGGTGTAGGAAGCTCGGGTTCCATATAACCTTTTCCACTACGAGTGGTGATTGCTTTCATCTCCCCTCTTGGATTCGCAACGGTGTTACTCGGAAGAGTACCCGAAGAAGAGGGTTGATTACCTTGGAAGAACGAACCGATCATATCACGTATGTTAAGCGCTTGAGTGCTGAAAGAGTCTCTCATGTCTGCACGAATATCATTGCTTTGTTTCGCCATGTCATTCCTTAGCTCGGCTCGAATATTGTTCCCTTGTTTCGCCATTTCTCCCTTCAAGTTGACGAATTGACTTTGAATATTCGTCACCATCTCTCTATTAGTCTTCATGAACGTCTCGACGTCTTGATTCAATACCATCGGTTGATTGAGAGGTGGAGCTTGGTAAGCTTGAGAATTTCCTTGAGGTGGGTATGGGTTTCTTTGGGATTGATATTGATTGTTAGCACGAGGTTGGGATTGGTTGTTTCGGTTATAGCTTTGTTGTCGGTTTTGGTTTGGAGGAGGGAAACCGGGTGGAGCAAGATAGTTGTTTGAACGATAACTTAGCAAGCTACGGTCTCCTTGAGGACGAGCTTGATAGCCTCCTGTGGGATAAGTACCGTAAGCCGCGTTAACGTTTTCAGAAAAATTGCCTTGAGTAGAAGGACAATCATTGTAAGAATAAGGACCACCACATGTGTCACAAGAAATAGAAACGGCTTTAGCTTGTTGAAAGTGGTTTGTGGCCATGGTCATGAAATCCTTGTGCATATCCGCGATTTATCGGGTAAGTGCGGTTATCTCGGGATTGGAAGTAGTAGAAGAAACATTGACTCTCTGATTAGATCTTGAGGATGCGGATGAATCCCAATTCTTGTGGTGAGTAGTCATGTTTTCAATCAACTCTCTACACTCCTCCGGTCTCCTTTTCATAAAAGTACCACCGGCGGCGGCGTTGATCGTGTCACGATCACGAAAAGTGAGACCATTGTAGAAAGTATCAATGAGAGTGACGGGGAGCATGTTGTGATTTGGACAACGGTCGATCAAATCATTGTATCGTTCCCAAGCATCAAAGAGCGATTCATCATTGTCTTGCATGAATCCACTAATTTGGTTACGAAGGCTCGTGACCATGGATGGTGGGAAGTAGCGCGACAAAAAGCGTTGAGTCATGTCGTCCCAAGTATGAATAGAATTCTTTGGGAGACGGTCAAACCATTTTTCGGCATGGTGAGAAAGAGAGTGAGGAAATAGTTGGAGGCGAAGTTCATCCATAGAAACACAAGGGGACTTCATGCTTTGGGTGATGGTAATGAATTTTTCGAGGTGTTTGTTGGCATCATCATCCGGAATTCCATGAAATGGGTTAGTTTGCACTTGTTGGATCATGTGATGCTTCAACAAAAACTCCTGAGCCGTGATATGCATCGCGCAATCGGGCCTCCACGTCCGTTCATCGTAGGTTGGCATAGCTCCTCCATGGTTCGTAGGTCGGGTAAGGGTGGATTATTCATGTTTGGGTGGGGTGGATTATTATTGTTGTTGTGGGGGGATTATTATTGTTGTTTTTGTGTACACCGGCCATGTCTAAATCTTTGAGAGTCTCGGGTCTGAATAAGACGTTGATCGAGTACGCATACACTAAAAAGAAAATGCAAGAGAAAATATTTTTGGTTTTTATAGGTTTTTTTTAATGTTTTTGTATTTTTGAAAATTTTATATTTTTATGGGTTTTTGAAAATTTTTGTGCTTGAAAATAACGTTCCCGAAAGAACGGATCCCAAAATCCAATTTTTCTCACAAGAAACCGTTGATCCTTACGAAAAGAGCCGGCAGCGGCGCCATTTTAATAACTGATTTTTGATTAGTTAATAAAAAGGTTGCTTTTGCAATATCTTTCTTTGCGTTGCTCGTACCCAATTGTATATGTCGTTGTTTCGTTCTCGGTATCTTCTCGAATCGATCACGGTTCAAAGTGGAATTGTTGTAACTGGTGACTAAAAAGGGGGAGCTTTGGTATATAACTAGCAAAACGATAAGTGTAGTAAGTAATAAAATTAAACTAAAAGCAATTACTGGAAATAAACTTGAATAAAAATCAAACAGTAAAATACCTAAACTTGGAGAAAACAGATTATTCAGAATAATTGCTTGATCCGGAATATCAGGGAAATTTAGCTTATTCGGAATAATTCAACCCATGTGGAATAACCTGAAAAATTGCTTCATTCGGAATGTTCACTTGATGCGGAATAAATGGTTGATGCGGAATGTTTGCTTCATGCGGAATGATTGCTTCATGCGGAATAATAGCTTGATCCGGAATAAATGACCTTCATGCGGAATGTTTATTCATGCGGAATATGGCCTTCGTTCGGAATAATCTTTGATCCGGAATAATGTGCTTATGCGGAATAAATGACTTGATGCGGAATGTATTAGAAGAAACCTTTATTCGGAATAACTGCTCATCCGGAATATTGATTATTCCGGATGGACAAGCTGATTCGGAATGTTTGAAAGAAATCACTGATCCGGAATATTGGATATTCCGAACCAAAGAACTTGATCCGGAATATTTTCACAAATCCCTTGATCCGGAATAATGGGTATTCCGAATAAACAATAAAATCTCAAAACCTTGATCCGGAATCTTATGTTGATTCGGAATCTGGGCAGGAACAGTAATAATAACGAAGAACAGGGGATTGAAATAACACGCTTTTAAACCAAAAATCAAACAAGTTTTTAACCAAAACTTAAACCAATTTATCCACTAATCATTTACCAATGATAAACATCAATCCAAAACAACAAAAACATAAAACCTACTTACTTTTTATGATCAAACCAATAAAATCAAACTTAAGAACTTTGAATCACAAAGAGATGAAGAACAAGATGATAGAAGGATTAAATGTAAACTTGTATTAATGATTAAGATTCAACAAACAAAATGGGAAGATTAAACTTACAAGATTGGAAGAACCAAAGAAGATGAAAAACCACCAATCTCCTTAAGGGAGATGGTTCCTACGAAACAGGAAAGAAAGTAACAGAAAATGAACTAGTTGAAAATGTGAATGGGAGGAGTATATATGGTGCTTGGCTTGGTTTGGTGAGTGGGCTTTCTCCCTTTCTTTTTTTCTTCTCGTCTTTTCAGAAAGGTTGACGTTTTCGTTTTCAATTCGGGATTTGTCGACGAATAAATTCAACTCGTCTTTTAATTTCTTCATTTAATAGACTTGAGTTTCTTCGACATATGTAAATCTTCCATCTTTGGTCCTTTTCTTCGATAAATCTTCAAATAGGCCCATTGACTTCAAATCTTTTGCATCTCTTGGACTATAGACTTCGTCTTTTCGTCTTTTTCTTCGATAAAACCCGTGCAATCCCATGTTTTCTTCAATATTTATCCGGTTGGCTCTGAAAACATAACAAACACACAAACCACGCATAATTCCATACAAATGACATTAAATACGCGTTTTGCTCTCGGTTTAGCAAGAAATAAGTGGTAAAAGGATGGGTGTTTTCACACCTATCAATGTGTTTAAGTTTATGGATGATGGTTGGAATGTTTACATTCCTATCTTGACATAAATTTTTATTACATACTTTTTATTTGGCAACTTTGTATATCATAGGTTAAGGGGAGGTTTAGAAAACCTTTAGGATTTTTGGGTATTCTTAGAATACTCTTATCACAATTCTAGATTGTGTCCACTGGTGAGTACGAGTTAGTTTTCTAAATCTTGAGGCACTGTAGCATGCAAAGTTGATATACTGTGCACGCTGCCAATACTTATTGGCCTAGAATTGGATTTGGTCGGTTGGGAAACTTGGGAACGGTTTTATTGCGATTACCTGGGAAGTTACAAAGGATTTATATAAGGTAAATTCATTGTTAAGAACTTTGGTTAGCAAGGGACACTTGAGGATAATTATGTCTATCTTGCTTAAGCAAGTGTGCATGATTGGGCAGTGCTTGCCACCCTATAGTCATTTTCAGTCTAAGAGTTATCTTCACTAGGGTAAACTACTTTGTTAAGGTCCTTTTTATTTTTAATTATTTTTATTTTTGGACGCTGACATTTTTCTTTCCAGACGCTGATAAGACCAATTTGAACGCTGACATGGAAAATTTCCAACGCTGACAAGAATATAGCCGTTAGACGCTGATGTTTAATTTTTGACCGTTGACAAACATTGGGTTCTACCCAGTTTTTTTTGACGAAAATATGGGCCGTAATTTTAGGATTTGGTAACTTTTAATTAATGTATGAGATACGTTATATATTTTTCAAGATTTTAATCATTACTTTTTGAAAATAACTGCCTCATATTTTAACCAATCGTATGTTTTCACCTCTCCTATAAATTTGGCTTATTTCTTTCAAACAGGGTAATTGCTATTCTTGTCTAACTAAAAACTCTCAAACCTTCATATCTCCATAACTTTTATATCATAGTTTTCTTGCATCAATCTTCATGGCACCAAAGTTTAAACATGCTTTATTGGAATTTGGGTTCAGAAGTCAAAACAACATGGTGGCTTATTTGGAAGCTGATAATACTCTGTTTCCCCAATAGACGCAGATGGTTGGGTATTTGAACGCGTCCCCGTTAAGGGATGCACTTTTACATACTCCTCTTGTCCCTATCACACACATTAAACAGTTTTGGAACACTGTCAGTTCCTCAACAGTTAATGGAGTGATTACATTGACTGCTACTGTCCATGGGGTTCCATGGGTGGTTACTGAAGCTTTGGTTCGCCAAGCTTTGCATCCTAATGATGATGATGGTATAACCACCCTTCCCCTTGTAGAGCTAGAGCAAGGATTTCGAGCTTTGGGGTATAATTTTCCCCTAGAGGGGCATTTAAATAAGTATACAAAACAACAGTTTCCCCCTGCTTGGAAGTACCTTATACATGTCATCCTTCAATGTTTGAGTCCCAAATGCTCCTCACATAATGAAATCAACCGTTCAATTGGGAGTGCCATTATGTGTATTGCAACTGGCCAAAATTATAATTTTTCAAAAATGATTTTTGATGGCATGTGTCACAATAAGGGTAACAAGATGACTCTTGCTTACCCTAGGTTTTTACAAATGGTTTTTGACTTGCAAGGATACTGCAATTGGGATCATGACAATTTTTATACGATCCATGTTCAAAAGAAAACAGCTTTTGGTAATATGAATACTAAACCATAAAGAGATCTACCACTCACCCCAACCATGCTTGTTGTCATTGAGGCAACAGCAAACCCTCAACCTCAACCACAACCTCAACCAGACCCATTACCAGAACAACCTCTATCATCCCAGCATATGGATATTGACCCTCAACCATCAGGCACTGACACTCATAGTCAAGGCGCTGACACATTAGATCCAAATGCTGACGTCATTTTACCACACACCCAAACACCCCCTCACGCCCAAACAGACCCTCAATCCACTTCATCTTCTACCCCACTAGATTATAGGTTGGAAAAAGGCCAAAGGACTGTTGGAGTGTTCTCCTCTGGTGGTCCTAGCCATGTAGCAGAGAGAACCACCACCACAAGTGTGGTTGGTGACATGGGTGGGACTGGGACTATTGGTTCTGGCTTAGAAGCAGGCCAAGGAAGTCCTAACATCCTTAAGACCCCATCCATGCCCCATGAATCTATTTTGGGAGGTCAAATTCCAATCATGGAAGAGGGCAAATTGGAGCCTTATACTCTTTTGGAATTGACGGTGGTTTGCATTAGCTTGCAAAAGCAAAATGCAGACCTTGTATAAGCTGTCATAGGTCAGGGTCTTGAACTCAAGCAATTGAGGGAAAGACTAGTTGTTTTGGAGACTGTCCAACCTAGAAGAAGGCAGGCAAGAGTCATTTCATCAGGGGAGGATTCTTACAAAGGGGAGGAAGATGCACCAACAGAACCTTTCAACTTGAGTGACGGCTCAAAGGAAGAAGAAGGTGGTTCTTTTGGTACTAAACATGTGGAAATTGTTGAAGCTTTGACTAGATTGAAAGAGAAGCCTGTTATTGATGTCTCATTGATCACTCGGAAGAAGCTATCATTTGTGGAAATGATGGAACAGGTTACAAAGTCAGCCGCTGACGTTCAGAGTTTGAGCGCTGACAAGAGAAAAGAAGGCATTGACAGACCTACAGGTATGATTGGTGTATCCCAACCACCAGTTATCATCAGGGAGGTTACAACACAGGTACCAACAACTACTTCACCATCTATTAGAGCAAAAGACAAGGGTAAAGCAGTTTTAGTGGAAGTTGAGGTACCAAAGAATGCAGCCCAGGTACAATTTGATCAAGCTTTGGTTGCACAATTTCAAGAACAAGATTGAGCTACCACAGAGAATGATAAATATGGTAGTGATGATGATGAGAGCTCTGGATCCAGTGTAAAGATAATAGAGGATCTAGAAAGGCTAGAGTATGGTGAGGATGAATTAGCCAAGGAGAGGCTAAGAGAGTTGAAAAGCAAAGTGGATTTTGATATACCTGAATTAAGGGAGATGTACTTTGCATGGGAGAATAAGACAATAGAGAATCCAGAGATGTCCATCACTGGACAAATTTGGGGATTGGAGATCTTGTTGAGAGTGCAGGAAGACTGCAAAGTGATTTTGAAGCACAAGGCTAGCAAAGTGTTTTCTAAGCTCAAAAGGGATAGAAGAGAGCTATACTTTATGTTGCTTAGGTGTCATCAAGGTGGATGGACCTATGACAAGTTGAAGAAGCTATCCTTTGATGAATTAGAGTTTCGAGCTTATATAATTTGGTTAAGAGTTTGTGAAGAAAATACTATGAGACTTCTCTCAGATGAAAGGAGAGAAGAGATTGAAGAAAATTTGCAGATCGAAAGGGCTTCTATTGCACCAAGACCAGTGAAGAAGGGAGTTCCTATCGAGTTCCCAGTTCTTGATCAATTGGATTCTAGTGAAGCAGTTATCAGAAAGAGCATTAAGCTCTCACCATTGGAAGCTTCAGATGTTGCAGAGGTACTACCTTTAGATTTCATAAACCCAATAGTTAACTATGAAGAAGATGCAAGTGGGTTCTAGATGATCACCAGATATGGCAAGAAGGTACATACTTTTACTTCTTTGATCTCATTATTTGCAAGCCTGGATAGAGAAGACTTGGTAGATCTTTGGATTTTGATGAAGACCAAGTATCAGGCTGAAGCACCTACTTCAGTCAATGGAATAAAGATTTGGACATCCTTTAAAAGGATGATTCAACCAGATGAAGCAGATCCAATATGGTTGGATCTGGATGATCTCAGTGGGCTAAAATGGCGTCTATATTCAGCAGTTGGTGTTTACCATATAAGCACTATAAAGTTTTCAAAATATCTTCTTGTGGATGCTCAATATCCTATGTCCAAGGAAGTTTTAAAGAAGATGGCGTCTACACAGCTGGAAATAGATTACACTAGTGATGTTGGCAAAGAATTAATTAGATTTATTTATTATCTAATTAAAAAGTAATTGGTATTTGTGAGAATCCTCCTTGTACTAAGTTTTATTCATAAAATTGATTACTATAGTAGATATCAAGTTTAGGGGAGGATTGTTGGGAATAAAATGAGCCAAGTCACTTAGACGCTGACAAGAGTAAATTGGACGCTGATAGGAAGAAATCAAGCACTGACAGATCACGCATTGACAAGAGATATCCAAGCGCTGACAAGAAGGAGTCCAACCACTGATAGGAAAACTTAGTCAACACGTTTATTATTTGAAGAAAAGATATACTTAATATTGTATTTTCTATATTTATCTTTTCCTAGAATAGTTGATAGGTTATCATTTGTACACGACTCCTTATGTTATAAAAGGAGGTCGTACGGTTTGTAGTTTATACACATTATTCAGTATTCGACTTTCATTGTACCCAAGTTCGAATATCAATCAAAAGTGAAAGTTTGATTTATTTGTTTTACTTGGTCTTTAATCTAAGTGTTAATTCCGCATAACACTTGGATTGTTCATATAACAACAAAGTTTCTCTACGTGTTACACTTTTGATGTAAATTTATAAACTCTTGTAAACATGGAGGGGACGCCTTTTGATGTAGACAAGGAGTTATGAATGAGTGGACCCAAGTATGTCTGGCTCGATTTCTGAATGTTTGGTATGCGTACGTCTTCCTTCGAATCGTGTTTTGTTGGTAAGAATCGTTCAGTGCCGTCGTCATTATGATGATCGTTGATTATCATCTATGTACGGGTAACCCGTTAGACTTCTCTCGAGTTATGATTTGTTTTGATGGACCATTTCTAATGTGTCTCGATGATCGCGAGCTTTATAAGCAGATTGTTAAGAACCATTGACCGTTCCGAGAATAGGCGACTTGTTTAAGCGTCACCAGGATTTATGCGTTTATTTGTGGATTGACCGAGGATCAAGTTATCAGCGGCAACTTATCATGGATGTGAAGATTTTGGGATTTTAACTGCTACTATCAAAGGGTCATCGAAGACTTTTCTTGATGACGAAACTCTTGGGGCTAGTATGACGAATTAAACGAGGAATATGATGCATCACCTTGAGCACTAAAGTACACGTTTTTGGGACGCTTTTGTATGATGAACGCCGAAGTAGAAGTTAGTGGGACGCTTTTGTATGCTGAATACTGGAGCAGAAGCTAATGGTATGCTCGATATGTTGTGAATCTTCGCCAATGGACCGAATTTCTTAATGATTGGAATTAATAAATTCGTTATCACCTCGAGGAGTATGTTGTAGCTGACACCGCAAGTGGGAAGACTTTAGAGATCAAGTTTTATTATCAAGGGTTCGTTCAAGGTTTTCACGATGATCAACGGTTGAGATCTATATTTGATGTTTATGTTCGACCTTTTCTTTCTTTGTACTTATATGGTATATGATCTAGCCGAATGATCGTAAGTTGTGAGAACTTGAGACGGCATTGTCCAATGACGTCCGATCATGTAGAGCACGTATCATGTAATATCTTTTTTACTTTCAATGACGATGCTTATTGAGATTTGAATGCGCGTAGGCAGAAGTGAGATGGTGTTCTTGTATTATATTTTGAGTATGGATCCGAGTGTGGGCACACTCCGATGACGAAAATATTTTCTTGTTATTCTTGGATATGCATCCATGGCTATCCGGCTAGTGGCTATCCTTTAATTTTCAACGTTCCTTTTGACTGGACTTACCCGAAAATCCTGTCATCTACTCTTGCCGTCGAATGAGCTTCGTGTAATTCATAAAATTTTCATGTGTCGAGCTTGAAGGAGTGATTGGTGGATAAGGATTTATTCATCCTCTTTTGGTGAGATACAACTTGACGACAAGTTGCACTTCATAGAGGACCCAGTGGAGATCGTGGATCGAGAGGTTAATTGTTTAAAGCTAAGTAATATTTCCTTTATGGAGATATGATGGAATTAGAGACGTGGACCGAGATTCACGTGGGATCGTGAGAGTTTCTTTATAAGGAAGTGCCCTTGTCTTTCCTAGTGGTACGCAATACGAATATGAGGCGAGGTGAGCGCCGGGACGTCGCTTCTTAAAGGAGGTGATAATATAATAACCCGAACTTAACGTCATTATTTTACCCTAACTATGTAACGGATATTGAATTTCTAAGTATCGTTATGTTTGACGGTTTTTGTTGAAACCGGTAATGTGTGGATTTATTTGAATGTTATGACGATTAAAGAGTACTATATGTAATCGCGATGCCAATGGATGCCAATTATATTTTAGTATCGATTATTTTTATATTTAAGATTTATGAAATTTTTATTTCATTACGTATTAAGTCGAGTCGGAACTTCTTATTTTGTTTTGTGTGCGTTTAGTTATTAAAACGATCGATTTAACAAACGAGATATATATTTTCATGAAGCCGGGACGAAACCTGACTCTCGTAAATATTTTTAAAATTGACTATTAGTCATTTCCCGCTTTTTAACTAATATTTACACTTTAATCTACAAAAATACACAAATGGCAACTTCCACCCTCAACCACCATATAAAAGAAAAAAAATTCTCATTCCTTACATAAAAACACACACATAAAATTATTTTATCTCTCCCCTTTCTCCCTCTTTATTTCCGGCACCCATATCACCCCAAAACACCCATTGGATCATAATTTTGAGCTTGATCCATTAGAATCTAAAGCAAGTCCTATTCACTAAATTTAGAGGTGATCATTTTGGTACAACTTTTAGTAACATGCAAGAACTTTCATCTTTTTAAATGATTTCATGATGATCATCTTGTTTGATCCATTTTTATGATTGTAGTATTGTGTTATTATTATTCTATTTAAAGATTTAATGGTTGCATGTTTGAATTATGATATGGGTTTTGAAAGTATGGATCATGCAAGTGATTTAAGGGTGTTATGAGATGCTAGGAATGATTGATATAGGTTAATTAAAGGTTTGATGATGTTAAAAATGGGTCAAATTGGGTGTTGATGTGATTTATAAATGGGTTTTTTACATCAGTGAGTTTAAGGAAGATTTTCGTGGGTATAAGTTTGAGAAAGTATTGGTATGTAGGATATTGTTTTAGTAGTCGACAAGACGCTCGTTTTGATATAAGATAGAGCTTTTAACTCATAACGAGGAAGAAGTTACACTAGATTGAATATTCGTGTATAGGGAGATGCGTATCGACACAATACGAAATTATTGTCGATATTGGGTCAAATCTCGGGGATTATAAGTTGAGTTTAATAAATTTTCAACGGCTGTTCTTAGGTTCTTAACCTAGGATATTGAGTCTATTTTTAAAGTCAAGTGTCGATTTTAGAAATGGAAAAGTTTAACGAGGTCAAAATGGTTTTACGAGGCAAGTGTGTAATATAGTCCGGTTTTTAAAGTCTAAAGATATGTCGAGCAGGTGGTTTGATGAGATGGCATTTATACATGATCTCATCATTCTTTTCGGGCTTTAAATGCATAAAATGTCATCAAAATACCATATATATATGCTTGTGTTTGTTTACTTGTGTATTTTAGGTGTGGATATCGTGAAAAAGACAAAAGATCACAAGAAACAAGGAAAACGAACATGAGAAACGAAGCCACACAATGAACCAGGCTCTAGTTATGGATTTCTCAAAGAATAACCCTTGAAGACTTGAAGATGTACAAGAATGATCCCTCATTTATGAATAATTGACACTTAATACCCTTGTATATTCATAATTACAAGTTTGGTACCTTAAGTTTGTCAAAATGAAAAAAAGGTCCCTCAACTTTGAAGATTTGGCAAGTTTAATCCCTCAACTAATCTAAATTGTCAACAATGGTTCCTCATGAAGTCAAACTTACAATGAAGACCCTTGAAGATCAAGAATACTACACATCTAGTCCTTTTAAAATGGATAAAATATCAAAAGGACTGATGTTGTAATTATGCCAAAGTTATAAAAGCCCTAAATTCCTTTTTCTAAAGTTTTCGTGGCCAAACTATGAAAAGTGAAACTTATTTAACAAAGGAATCATGTTTAATGGCTGAATAAACCTTCTATACCACTTTCACCAAAAACAAAGGACCAAAACTGCCAATCCCAAAGTTTAAACTCCTAATAACTAATAGTTGTAAAAATACCACTTGTTTAGGAAAACAAGGGTAAAATATAGGGTAAGCAAGCACGACGATTTAGGAAAACCGTGTGTAAATGATCCTAAAGTGATTTCGTTCTCGAGGAGGCTAGTTCGTTATGTAATGAATTGATTAATGGTTTGTGATTATATTTAGAAAAAGAAAATAGAAATGGGGTAAGAAGAAAATGACGGTTACGAAGACGGATCGAGCTAAGACGAAAAGGGCGTTCACGTAAAACCGTAAAAAGCTACAAATTTAAAATTTAAACCTAAAAATTAATTAAAAGCTAAACTAAGTCTAAAATAATATAAATAAGAATAAAAATCTAACAAAAATATTTTAAAACCTTTTATTAATTAAATATTCAATTTTAAATGCTAATTAAAGCCCTAAAATTAAATATAATTAACAAAATGTCCAAAATATTATTTTATTGAACAAATAACTTACTTATATTATCTAAAGACTAAAAAGTATTTTTCCTAAATTTTAAAAACTATTTTTCTATTTTTAAAACACTAAAAGCTATTTTTAAACTAAAATAATTATAAAAAATAATAAAATAATGCCAAAAATAATTTGACAATTTTAAAAATCCTAAATTATACTAAGGAACAGTAGAAAAATGAAAAAGTTTGAAAATATAAAATTTTGCTCTAAAGGACAAAACAGATTAATATTAAAACCCTAATTAAACTAATTTAATTCTAAAAAATAATTAAAAAGTGAACAGTAAAAACTTTTTGAACTAAAAATCTTAAATTATTTTTCTTAATTTATGAAAAATTTTAAAACTGAAAAATAATAATTTTTGTCACTAAAAGACAAAAACAGAAGATTAAAAAGTATTTAAAAATGCAATTAAACCTAAAAAATAGCAAATGAACAGTAAATTAAAAACTAATTAAACTAAAAAATCACAAATTAAATTAGAAAAATAATAAAACAAATTTGAAACCCTAATTCCTATTTAAAGGCACTAAAGACAAAAAATTTCAAATCTGATAGTGACACTTCAAAGGCTTTGTCCTTTAGCAAAGAAGTGGAAATAGATGTGCTAGCAGTGGGAAATTGGTTCCTACTGGTAGTGTTAAAATTTGGTCTGGTGACTGATAAGCTTAGGGAAGCTTATTTGAAAGCTTTTCTTGGGCAATAAGGCACTCCCACAACCAGTTGGGTTGTGGGAAGTCAAATAAACAGGAAAAAAAACACAAGTCACTTCACAAAATTAAGCTAAAATTGCACAAGGATGTGACTGATTAAGCATGTACCCTTCTGATGAACAGTAGCTTAAGTTACTTGCACAAAAACGAATTTCAAAAGCTTAAAGCTTGCACACAAGCTACCCAAATTACTTAAAACTGATTTCAAACCCTAGATAAGCAGTACTACTAACAATCATGCAAAATTCAAAGCAATTTCGACTCAAACAAGGCAGGAAAATGACTTGACTGTTTTTATGCTACTTTTCCAAATTTTTTATCATGCAACTTGTTTTAAACTTTGCCAAACTGAAAACCAAACACATATACTACCTAATAACAACCTAATGAGTGATTAAAACAGGTTTCAAGCCAAATATCTTGTCACAAATCCTAGCTAATCCCGTATCCAAACACCCTTTTAAATTTGAAAATCAAGATTTATCACAATAACACTTAACAAAACTCAACCAAATTAATCCTAAACTATCTAATCATGCAAGAACACCCTAAATAGGCACAATCAAACAGAAAAATTCATCAAATAAACACAATCAAGCAGATTCATGTAGCACACATATTAAGCTTAATAAGAGGGTTTAAGACCTTTTTACCTAGAGGGACCCACATCCAGGCCCCTCAATGGCTGCTTGCCATCTCCTTACAAGCTGAGGCTTGTGCTGAACCTCTTTGGAAATCAGTCAAAAGCTCCCAAGGTTTCCTGCTAAGATCAATAGAACACAATAACCAAATTTCTGATTTTAAAACTTTTTAAACCTTTTTCACAAAATTCTCTCAAATACTTTTCTTTTCAAAACACTTACACAAAACAACTTACACTCTTTGAAAACCAATTTTTGGAACAAGATTTTACCAAATCATGATCTTTTTCAGAAAATATAGATTTTCCTTCTTTGAAAACTTTAACACACAAATGACTCACCAGATTGAATTGGAACTCAGATTTTTTTGCTAATTTAATACCAACTTTTAATAACCAAAAGGAATTAAAATCAACTTTATGAAAATACCAAACTTTGCATTAATTAAAAAGGGATTACATAAAATTGAGTAAAAAATCTGGAACAATGGAAATGAGACACATACGTCCTCTATTTATACAAGTGAATGGAAAATTCTAGATAACTAAACCCTAATAGCTGAAATTCCTGAAAAGCCCTTTGTTTGAATTCTTGGAATCTTGGTCAAGATGGATTCATGTGATGTTGTACTAGCTGCCAGTTGTCTTGGAGCAATCTTGGATGTTGAAGAGTGCTTTGGGAACAAGTTTTGATGAGGACCCTTGATCTTATCTGGTATAGGGTTTTGGGAAGAAAGGGACGTGGCAGGGGATGGTCCCACAAGACACATGGGTGTGTCTGGGTAGGGTATCAAAGTGGGGATGGGTTTTGATAGAGGTTAATCAACATTCTGGAAGCAATCATCAAAAACCCCTTTGTTTTTAATGATTTAGATCCTGGGAAGAACTAGGGTTTAAGGGGTGATTAGGGGGGGGGGGGATTTAATCCATTTGGGGTTAATAGGTTTTTAAATAAATGTTAAGGAGGGAAACATAAATAACTGATTTAATCAGTTATTATGTTTGGGTGGAGTGTGACGTGGAGAGGAGGAAGTGTCTGATTGGTTGATGGTGGATTGTGGGTGACGTGTCGTGTGGTGAGTGGGAGGGTTAAGTTTACATGTATGGCCCATATAACCCCTCAAGTATCACATTTTCTTCATTTTGTTATAAACAACCCACAACTTCAATTCTCTTTATAACAACTTTGGCAGCTTGTCAATTTTGGCACAATAACTTTTCAAGCTTGTTAACAAGGACCAATAATGCATATTTTGGATTCTTCAAGGGCATAACTTGTATAATCTTCAAACATGGAGGTCTTCTTTTGCCAATGATGATTTCTTCAAGGTCTTATCTTGACAAATCTTCAAAAATGAGGGACTAAAGTTGCCAATCTTCAAAACTTCAAGGGCATTTTTGTAAATTCCATACTTGGGTCCGGTTCATTGTGCGGCTTCATTTCCCGTGTTTGTTTTTGATTGATTCTTGTGATCTTTTTGTCTTTTCCTCAATATCCGTACCTAAAATACACAAGCAACAAACACGAGCATATATTTGGCAGTTTTAATGATATTTTATGCATTTTAAGCCCAAATTGGACGATGAGACTATGTATAAAAGCAGTCTCATCACTCCCCCATACTAAACCATTGCCGTGCCCTCACGCAATGCTAGAATAAAGTATCATAGCACCTCCAAATTTCATTTTTATTCACTTTATTGAATGATAAACTAGCTACACTACTACTATTACTTCTACTTGCGTTTTAGACATAATGTATGATTTTCATCGCAAAATGGGACGTTTAGGTTCATAGAATAAGAACACGTGAATGCTTCGTTAGAAATAATTTCATCGTCCTCGATTTTCACCCCAATTCCATGCTAAGCGTGCAACGAGATCATTGTCATTATAAGTTAGTAATGCTAACACTACTCATATGCCCTAATCATGTACTTATCCTCCCATTATTCCTAAGTTGTATCTCTTATATTTTATTTTGTCTTGAATACGAGGATACATTGTTTGACCTATGCGATAATAGAGATTTAGGTCTAAAAATAGAGTCCTAACGGTGTAACCAAGACCATCAAATCAATAACCCCTCCCAATAGACAACGACGTTAAAAAATTAAGTTGACAAGAAGAATCGATAAACACGGTTTTATAACGGTTTTGAACATGAGACTTATTACCAAGACTTTTATACGCCCCCTAACGGAAGGGCCTTATTATCTTTGGTTTACCTCCATCTTTTATTCAACTTCGCCATGAAGCTTTTATTATGACTTCGGTCTTGCCTTGCCTTTTATTATCCGCCTCATCGGTGGTTTTATTAGCCAAAGACGTATATCCTCACGCTAAGGCGAATTTTGGATCTTTAAAGCTTCGAAGATTAAGGCTTGATTCATTTTCAATTTTGCATAGATTTTTCGGCCTTGTGGGGCTTCAAATTGTTTGCTGGATTTAGGTGAGCACTTGAAATCTTATTATTGGGTGAAGCTTTTAATTATTGGGGTGCTAATACTTCAAAACCGTGACACTGGCGATACCTTAATGTCTTCCCAATTTAATTACACGGAAGCTACTAGGAAAGAGTAGAAACCCAACAATCCTAACTAAACCGCTAAGTCAATATTTATTAAGCAAAAAATATTTACATGCGAAGGGAGAATAAGCAAACAATGAGAACACATGTGTTTTTGAAAGAATACGAGTACTCTACGTTTAGCATAGTAACTTATAATTAACCCTATCATTTCTCGTCCTCATTTAAGAGACTTAGGCTAATGTGAAGTTAAGGAATCAAAGCTAAGTGCTCAACACGCACGGTCGAGTCAAAAATTACTCTTATTCTCGCCATCGAAAAATCAACATTCGTGTCTTCAAACACTTATAAAACATGAGAAAAAATTTAAAATTTGGCCATTTTTGCCTTATTTTGCAACAAAACGATAAACAAAAAGATAAACTTTGGAAAGCGTGAAGGTTTGGCAAGGCAAGTATCTATTCACCCCCCATACTAAAGTTAAACATTGTCCTCAATGTTTCGAGTCTAGGGGTGCAAACACCCCCATACTAGAGACGTAGTCGAATGCCTAATCTAGCATGGAAAGGGTGTAACAAATAAATTAATAGCCGTTTATGAAGTGTGCTAAAAACCTATGGTTAGAACATCAAAGGATATATCATTTGGATATTGAGAAAGTCTTCAAAGCAAACGATCGAGCGCTCCCATAAAATGAACACGAGAGGCTCCAATCGTGAAGATCATGATCTAAAAACCACAATTCACAAACAACCACGGAACAAAGGTTGGAAGGGCACAAATCCCCTCACATTAAACTAATTAGAAAGCAATAATATGTACATGGATAAGCATGGGTCTCCCCCATGAGGCACCTTGTTTTTGATAACCGAGTCAAAAGCTCGACTAGAATCCCCATACATGTGATCATTTAGGGATAATAATGGTGTGGTCAATTTTTAGTGGGGCTTACATGTTAAACAAGGCCCCAAAACAACCGGTATTAAGGACTAAGTCCTTTGATGGTGCAAAATACCGGGATCAAAGATGGCGTTCTCGTTCTCATTGGAAAAACAAATCAACGCCACTTCATCATATGTCAACACAAACCCAAAGGGTTTCAAGAAAATAGATGAGAAGAAATAGAAGGGTGGGACAATGGGTAAGTCATAAAAACCATGAGCTACTCGAGGTAGACTCGCACCAATCAAATAGAAAGATTTTCCATTTATTGCATCGGTGGAAGACCGAGATTTCCCTTTAGGGATCAAATATCTCGTCCTCGGTGGAAAAAGGGGAAGGAACATATGGGGCTTCCCCCACACTAGGTCCACACGAAGCATCGTCAAAAGGAGAAGACGGGCTTGTAGTACTCAATACACGTGGTGATGACGGAGTTAGGATTGTAGAAAAATCTTTTAAATCCAATTTAAAATCTTTTCCTTTTTCATCTTTTAAACTCTCCTTATGAAAACCCGACTTAATTATGTCAAAAATATTTGGTGTTTCTAAAGCAATGTTAGTCACACTAAAAATTCTCACATTTGAAAACTGTTTTGGTAAAGGTGGTGGTAAGTTCTCGAAACGTTTGTTAACAAAGAAAACTTCCCCATCCGGATCAACATATTCATCATCCGAAGAATCATTCGTGATTGGAATCGTAAGCTTAACACTCTTAACCTCCACCGGCGGAGGGGACGGAAAATCGTTTTTATCATCAACTCCTAACACTCTTTTTGAAATCCTTTTACAAATGTTTTTGATGGGACTAACATTATTCAAAGACGTGATAGAATACACATGATAAAGTGTGGAGTTTTGAGTTGCATTAATGACGAGTTCTTCCTCATTGAAACGAAGAGTGATTTTCCTAGCATGCACATCGATAAGTGCTCTCGAGGTATCCAAAAATGTTCGACCTAAAATTAGAGGAACTTTAGGATCGATGGGAATGTCAACAACAATAAAGTCTACGGGATAGTAGAACTTTCCAACTTTCACGAAGACGTCCTCGGCTACTCCACAAGCTAGAATCGTAGAATGATCGGCCATCTCGATTGACATTCTTGAAGGAGTGAGATTGGGAAGATTGAGCGACTTAAAAATCTCAAGAGGCATCAAATTAATACTAGCACCAAGATCGGCCAAGGCGTAGCATTCTTCCATGTCTTGTATAGCACATGGGATTAAAAACTTGCCGGGATCACCGACTTTTTGAGGTATGCGGCTAAGAAAAACCGAAGAACAACTAGACGATTTTTGCAATTTCTCTTTGTGATTCAACATACTTTTGAAGTTTTCGGCAAATCGAGGCATCATGACCAAGGTGTCGGCAAAACTTATATTAAAATGCAAGTCACGAAACATTTTCATAAAAAGCTCAAATTGATAATTATTTTGTTCTTGTGCCTTTTCCTTGTTTCGTCTTGAAGGGTAAGGTAAGGGTGGTGTGGGTTGGGGCATAGGAAACGGCCTTGGAATCTCGGGTTCTACTATTGGTATTGGTTCAACCGTAGGTGTGGTTTGAGCGGTACTTCGTGGGCTTGGAATTTGCTCCTTTTTGACCACCACCTCGGGTTCTTTCTCTTTTTCCTTCTCCATAGAAGTACTTGGACGAGAAATGGGTTCTTTGAAGTTTTACCACTACGAGTAGTAATAACCTTCAATTCTCCTTTCGGGTTCACGATGGTATCACTAGGAAGACCACCCGAAGAAGAAGGTTTACACATGATTGCTTCAAACATTTTTCCCATTCGGTCTTCAAACTTAGATTGCCTAGCATCCGCTTTTAACAACTCTTTCTTAATCTCATGTTGACCTTGCTCCATTTTTTGTTGATTTTGTTCGAGTCGTTGAACATTTCCTTCCATTTTATTAGCATGAGTCTTAAGTTCATTAGCAAGTTCGTTTTTAAGCTCGTTTTTCAACTCGGATCTTAAGCTAACCATTTCACGTTGCATATTATCAAACTTAGCATTGTTTGCCTTAGCATAATTCAAAAATTCTCCTTGAAGATTTTTGGTGTGATCATTTTGAAAACCTTGTGTGGTAGTTTGAAAATCACGGTTTTGGTTTTGGTTTGAAATTTGCCCATTTCCACTTTGATAATTACCCTTTTTGTAGTTACGTTGATTGCCTATATAATTACCACATTGATTGTTGTTTCGATAGTTATTAACATTTTGATTTTGTTGAGCTTGATTTTGGCGGGAACCTTGACCGTTTTTGTTATAAGTTCCCGTGGCTACATAAGCACTCGAAGTGTTACCATCCGCGGTAATGCACTCGGAAAGATCATGAGCTCCACCACAAGACAAACAACTCTTAGCAACCGCTTTAACCGAAGCAGAATTCAAAGCTTCTTGATTTTTCCAGTGAGTCATAAGATTAGAAAATCTATCAAAAAACCGATTTTCCTCATTAGCTTCATCATGTAAGGCATTAATGCTACGAGACGATGATGAGCCCAATTTGGCAACACTCGGTGTGTTACGAGGGCTATAAAACTTAGACCTATTCTCAATTATCACCAAAGCTTCCTCAACCGTTTTACACAGAAAATTACCACCCGCGGAGGCATTTAAATAATCTCTTTCATGATCATTAAGTCCATTGTAAAACGTGTCAATTTGATGCAAGTCGGAAAAACCGTGATGAGGACATTCATGTAACATCTCCTTAAACCTATTCCAAGCCGTTGAAAAACTTTCATTACATTCTTGTGAAAACTTTGAAATCTCGTTTTTCAAGTGCGTAGTCTTATAGGGCGGAAAAAATTGGTTCACAAATTTAGACACGAGATCCTTCCACGTCAATATAGAATTGGGTGGCTCTTTCTCTAACCAAATTTTAGCGGGCCCCGCTAAGGAATACAGAAAAAGCATCATCTTAATCGAGTCATTCGAGACATCCTTAAACTTGCAAGTGGCGGTAAGACGATTGAATTGGCGGATATGGTTGTGTGGATTGTCCTTCTCATCACCACGGAATTTGTTGTTTTGGATCATCGACAACAAACCCGTTTTCACCTCAAAATTCTCCGCAAGGATAGCGGGAATCACAATAGCCTCTCCATAACCCTCGGTGGGTGCTTGAAGTAACTCCATCATAATTCGATTCGCCATGGTTGGTGCTTCTCTTACAATGTGTTCGTCAATATGAGACTCCTCACTAGAATGATTTGGAGTGGGAGTTTTGTTCTTTCATTTACGTGCACGTTTTGCTTGATTACGAGTTAGCATAAACGTCACGTACAACGAGGGGACGAGCAAAGAAGAGTCTTTTTGGTGTTTTTAACTTTTTCAATTTTTTTGTATTTTTGATTGTTTTTACTTTTTTTGGATTTTGGAATTGTATTTGGTAGACAATAATCTACAAATCTCCTCCTTAATGAAATCTCTTGATTAAAGAAGCCTCAAGGAATGAAAACGATCACATGAAGTGAACGCCTTCGATGACTTTAGAACGATGGTGGAACACCAAATCGTTCAAGAGGGTTTAATCAAATGAAACCAAGAAAATATATATGATATTTAATAATACTTTGGGCGGCAAAACCCTCGATTAGCTCTCAAAATCAAATACTCATAAGCAAGCGGGGAAACGAGGCGGCGCGAAGACTTAAGAGCCTTTTTCCTTAGGATATATTTTATAATATCCGCCTTATACCCACCTTATAGTTTGTATTTTCAAAATCGAGCTTCTCGAAAGTATTTATCTATTTTTGCCTTTTTCTTTGGTTTGAGATTCGAATACAATGATTGGGTAATCACCTCCCAAGTCAAGGTTGTGATTTCTCACGTATTTGGAGTACTTGTGTATTTATTGTTCTACGTATACAATATAGTAATAGTATTCACAAAAAACGAAAAACCGATAATACGTATTAGTAGAGTGCTACTAATACAAATACTTATTATGGCTATATAAAAACAACAACTGTTCAAATCAAAACACAACACGCCTCCCCGGCAGCGGCGCGAAAATGATAGTTGTAAAAATACCACTTGTTTAGGAAAACAAGGGTAAAATATAAGGTAAGCAAGCACGACGATTTAGGAAAACCGTGTGTAAATGACCCTAAAGTGAGTTCGTTCTCGAGGAGGCTAGTGCGTTGTGTAATGAATTGATTAATGGTTTGTGATTATATTTAGAAAAAGAAAATATAAATGGGGTAAGAAGAGAATGACGGTTACGAAGACGGATAGAGCTAAGACGAAAAGGGCGTTCACGTAAAACCGTAAAAAGCTACAAATTTAAAATTTTAAACCTAAAAATTAATTAAAAGCTAAACTAAGTCTAAAATAATATAAATAAGAATAAAAATCCAACAAAAATATTTTAAAACCTTTTATTAATTAAATATTCAATTTTAAATGCTAATTAAAGCCCTAAAATTAAATATAATTAAGAAAATGTCCAAAATATTATTTTATTGAACAAATAACTTACTTATATTATCTAAAGACTAAAAAGTATGTTTCCTAAATTTTTAAAACTATTTTTCTATTTTTAAAACAATAAAAGCTATTTTTAAACTAAAATAATTAAAAAAAATAATAAAATAATGCCAAAAATAATTTGACAATTTTAAAAATCCTAAATTATACTAAGGAACAGTAGAAAAATGAAAAAGTTTGAAAAATATAAAATTTTGCACTAAAGGACAAAACAGATTAATATTAAAACCCTAATTAAACTAATTTAATTCTAAAAAATAATTTAAAAGTGAACTGTAAAAAATTTTTGAACTAAAAATCTTAAATTATTTTTCTTAATCTATGAAAAATTTTAAAACTGTAAAATAATAATTTTTGTCACTAAAAGACAAAAACAGAATATTTAAAAGTATTTAAAAAAGCAATTAAACCTAAAAATAGCAAATGAAAAGTAAATTAAAAACTAATTAAACTGAAAAATCACAAATTAAATTAGAAAAATAATAAAACAAATTTGAAACCCTAATTCCTATTTAAAGGCACTAAAGACAAAAAATTTCAAATCTAATAGTGACACTTCAAAGGCTTTGTCCTTTAGCAAAGCAGTGGAAATAGATGTGCTAACAGTGGGAAATTGGTTCCCACTGGTAGTGTTAAAATTTGGTCTGGTGACTGATAAGCTTAGGGAAGCTTATTTGAAAGCTTTTATTAGGCAATAAGGCACTCCCACAACCAGTTGGGTTGTGGGAAGTCAAATAAACAGGAAAAAAAACACAAGTCACTTCACAAAATTAAGCTAAAATTGCACAAGGATGTGACTGATTAAGCATGTACCCTTCTGATGAACAGTAGCTTAAGTTACTTGCACAAAAACGAATTTCAAAAGCTTAAAGCTTTCACACAAGCTACCCAAATTACTTAAAATTGATTTCAAACCCTAGATAAGCAGTACTACTAACAATCATGCAAAATTCAAAGCAATTTAGACTCAAACAAGGCAGGAAAATGACTTGACTGTTTTTATGCTACTTTTCCAAATTTTTTATCATGCAACTTGTTTTAAACTTTGCCAAACTGAAAACCAAACACATATACTACCTAATAACAACCTAATGAGTGATTAAAACAGGTTTCAAGCCAAATATCTTGTCACAAATCCTAGCTAAACCCGTATCCAAACACCCTTTTAAATATGAAAATCAAGAATTATCACAATAACACTTAACAAAACTCAACCAAATTAATCCTAAACTATCTAATCATACAAGAACACCCTAAATAGGCACAATCAAACAGAAAAATTGATCAAATAAACACAATCAAGCAGATTCATGTAGCACACATATTAAGCTTAATAAGAGGGTTTAAGACCTTTTTACCTAGAGGGACCCACATCCAGGCCCCTCAATGGCTGCTTGCCATCTCCTTACAAGCTGGGGCTTGTGCTGAACCTGTTTGGAAATCAGTCAAAAGCTCCCAAGGTTTCCTGCTATGATCAATAGAACACAATAACCAAATTTCTGATTTTAAAACTTTTTAAACCTTTTTCACAAAATTCTCTCAAATACTTTTCTTTTCAAAACACGTACACAAAACAACTTACACTCTTTGAAAACCAATTTTTGGAACAAGATTTTACCAAATCATGAACTTTTTCAGAAAATATAGATTTTCCTTCTTTGAAAACTTTAACACACAAATGACTCACAAGATTGAATTGGAACTCAGATTTTTTTGCTCATTTAATACCAACTTTTAATAACCAAAAGGAATTACAAATCAACTTTATGAAAATACCAAACTTTGCATTAATTAAAAAGGGATTACATAAACTTGAGTAAAAAATCTGGAACAATGGAAATGAGACATATACGTCCTCTATTTATACAAGTGAATGGAAAATTCTAGATAACTAAACCCTAATAGCTGAAATTCCTAAAAAGCCCTTTGTTTGAATTCTTGGAATCTTGGTCAAGATGGATTCATGTGATGTTGTACTAGCTGCCAGTTGTCTTGGAGCAATCTTGGACGTTGAAGAGTGCTTTGGGAACAAGTTTTGATGAGGACCCTTAATCTTGTCTGGTATAGGGTTTTGGGAAGAAAGGGACGGGGCAGGGGATGGTCCCACAAGACACATGGGTGTGTCTGGGTAGGGTATCAAAGTGGGGATGGGTTTTGATGGAGGTTAATCAACATTCTGGAAGCAATCATCAAAAACCCCTTTGTTTTTAATGATTTAGATCCTGGGAAGAACTGGGGTTTAAGGGGTGATTAGGGGGGGAGGGGGTTTAATCCGTTTGGGGTTAATAGGTTTTTAAATAAATGTTAAGGAGGGAAACATAAATAACTGATTTAATCAGTTATTATGTTTGGGTGGAGTGTGATGTGGAGAGGAGGAAGTGTCTGATTAGTTGATGGTGGATTGTGGGTGACGTGTCGTGTGGTGAGTGGGAGGCTTAAGTTTACATGTCTGGCCCATATAACCCCTCAAGTATCACATTTTCTTCATTTTGTTATAAACAACCCACAACTTCAATTCTCTTTATAACAACTTTGGCAGCTTGTCAATTTTGGCACAATAACTTTTCAAGCTTGTTAACAAGGACCAATAATGCATATTTTGGATTCTTCAAGGGCATAACTTGTATAATCTTCAAACATGGAGGTCTTCTTTTGCCAATGATGATTTATTCAAGGTCTTATCTTGCCAAATCTTCAAAAATGAGGGACTAAAGTTGCCAATCTTCAAAACTTCAAGGGCATTTTTATAAATTCCATACTTGGGTTCGGTTCATTATGCGGCTTCGTTTCCCGTGTTCGTTTTTGATTGATTCTTGTGATCTTTTTGTCTTTTCCTCAATATCCGTACCTAAAATACACAAGCAACAAACACGAGCATATATTTGGCAGTTTTAATGATATTTTATGCATTTTAAGCCCAAATTAGACGATGAGACTATGTATAAAAGCAGTCTCATCACGCGGGTAACAATTACTGTAGCGATTTTACCACACATGAACACCCTTTTTACCCAGGATCAAATTTGATGAAAACGAAGGGGAAAGTGAAATTGGCTAGACTCACGTGTGATTCACCTCACCTCAAACACATCCCACACCAAAAACCCCAAACTCCACTACCAGAGAGACCCCACAAGAGCCAATCACATGACGACACTTGGCAAGGATCACTGACATGGATAAATCAAAGGCATATATTCATTCCTTGGTCACCAAAATGTAAATTAACGTCCAAGATATCTCCTCACAACCTGTCAACACCCAAATGCATTCTAGAAGCTTCATAGGGTCATTTTAGGGATTTTCATAGCATTAGGGTTTGTGTAATGTGCCCAACTCGTGGCCTATATAAGGAGACCCAACTTGTGGTGATCCCTTTGTTCTAGATTTTCTCTTAGCACTTTGTAATTCCTTTTTAAGTTTAATAAAATATGGTTTAGTTTTTCTGAAAATTCTATCTCCTTTTTGTTATTTAAAAGTTTGGTATTCGGCTAAGAGTAATTTGAGTTCCATATTTTGAATGTTTTGATCTTGTGTTGTGAAGTTTGCAAAGGTTTCATAAAAGTTTTTGAGAAAAAGTATAAAAATCAGTTTTATCTTATTATTGGTTAACTTTGTTCATCTTAGCAGGGTGGAAGCTAGTGGTTGTTCTGCTACCACTTAAGCTCACACATCCCAAAGCATGGATGTATGTTTTGGAGGTGCGCATCTCTAAACCTTATCTCTTTTATGCATACTTTTCATGATTTATGTTGAATCTGAGATTTGGTCTGTGATTGTGTGATTTTGTTGTTAAATCTGTTTGTTTGAGGTTTACTTGTTGTTATTGGGTTGATTTGAGCTTGATTTGTGGTTTGAATCTAACATATCCTTTGAAAAGTTGAGAAATCAGTAATTTAAGGGGTGTTTGGGTTTACTGCATAATCTGGTTTTGGGTTGACTTGAGTAGGTGTTATTGGATATTTTGTGTTTGTTCTTGCTTATATTGTGTTTTTAGTTACTTATTTGCAAGTTTTGAGGTTCATATCACCATAATCCAACAATAGGCCATAAAGTCTAAATTTCTTGTTGTTATTGACTAAAATTTTGGGGACACCTAGATCTAAGGGTAGACTAGGGTTAATAAGTGATAAGTTAATACAACTTGAATAGGAGATTTAGGGTTTTGAAATTGGATTTATGGTCATCTAGTTCAGCAAAGAAGGGTTTGGGCATCATTTGTTCATTAGTAACCTGCTTGTGCTTAAAACCAGATCTAAACATTGAACCAGGGATTGAATTGAGTTGTTTTATGTTTGTTTAAGTTTTATTGAGATTGTGTAAGATTTTGGTGCAATCTGGTGGGCTTATTCTAGCTTAAACTGCTTATTTCTTCATCACTGTTCATATTTCATATCTATGTCATATCTGGGAACTGATTGATTAAACTGCATCATTTGGCTGAGTGATTTTGTGATTTCTTGCTTGTTATTGACTCCTTATGACCCACTGGTTATAAGGGTGCCCTTGTTGTTCATTGAATCCAAGTAAAACTCTCTATCATCAAAGGTCAAATAGTCAAAGCAGTGGGTACTCCTTTCCCCTGCTGCTAGCCACTGCTAGTGTTATTTTTGGTTCAGCTTATCAATAAGTTGTCCTAGCTTATTAAAACGTGCAACAACTTCAATTTGGTAATAGGTCTTCCTCATTTGACTCATTTGTTCATTCTGGAGCTTTTGGGTGGTTGACTTTAAGGTTTGACTAGAAAACCAACTTGTTTGACTTTTACATAAGTGCTTATTGACTTATTCAGCTTATTTGGCTTTACTTATTGGATTTTTCTTGATTGATTTGGCTTATTTAAGTCATTTAGAGTCTTTTGCAAGTTGAATCAAGTTCTGAGGTGGTCTAAAACTCTAAGTCGACTATTTTGTAGTTTAATAGATTTGTACTTGGCTTATTTCTGGCTTATTGGTTGTGCTTTTTCAAAATTTATTTTCACATATCTCTTAAGCATCCCAAAAGAAGGTTTTGTGTCAAATTAGAGCTTATGGCATTGGGTTATAGCTTAATGGGCCAAAAAGCCCATTAAGAATAAGTGTTGTACATTTAAGCTGTGATAAGCTCATATTCAGCTTTTGGGCCTTCAGAGTTTTGTGTTTAGAATTGAGTTTTAAGCTAGACTGGTGATTTTCAGCTTATTTGGTTGGGTTTGATCTTATTGGGCCAAAAAGCCAATTTCATTGGACTGTTTTTGTTTTTAGCCCATTTGGGGGCCCAATAGGGGTATTTTGGTAATTTTACTTTCATTTTCTGTTTATTTAGGGAAAAATAAACAGGTTTGCAAGTTTTTAGAAATTTTTATAATTTTTAGATTTTTAATATTATTTTAATATTATTTTATTATTAAAATTAGGTTATAATATTTTGCAACATTTACATTTTTTCTAGGTCAAATATATTAAGTTAGGATTTTTAAAACTCTTAGAATAATTTTCTCATCATTTTATTAATTTTTAGAATTATTTTAATATTTTAATAGTTTTTAATCATTTAAAAATAGTTTTCTTTAGTTTAAAATTTCATAAAAATAGTTTTTAGTCTTATTAAGTCATTTTAGAGTTTTACAAAGTGAAAAATTTTTATTTGGGCTTTTATTAATTATTTGGATTTTTAGGGCTTTAATTAGCATTTAAAAATTAATATTTAATTAATTAAAAGGTTTGAAAATGTTTTGATCATTTGTAAACTTTTAGTTTATTTTTAGCTATTTTTTGAATTTTTTTGGGAATTTTTAGAATTAATTTTATTTTGTCACTTTTTACGATTTTTCGTTTTGTCGTCGTACTATAATTTTAACATATCCGTCATTCTCTTTTCTCATCTTTTCTTTCTTCAATATTAATCTCAAACATTTAACAAGTTTTTCACACACATATACCTCCTTGGGAAACGAACTTTCACCTATTGGGTCATTAGTACATGGTTTTCCTGAACCGTCGTATTTAATACTTACCGCTTTTACGCCTTTTTCCTAAAAGGACGTATTTTACCACAATCATGGTTCTAAAATGTAAAGCATTGAATGAAATTTTAACTGAGTCTTGTATAGATTATAAGTGAGTTTTTCACCAAGTTTCGTCGAAAGCGGAGTTGTTTCGGTAAGGGAAATCAACGTGTACTTTTGGTTGGTAACGGCTGAGTATTATTTGGGAGGTATTTAACCTCGCATCATAGTTTGAGGCGAGAGGCTAATCTATTAGCTTCAAAAATTTCTAAAAGGAAATAAGTCTTATGTGTGATTGTATATTCTGAGATTGGAGACCCGTGTTGGGTACTTGAACCGTGTTGATTTGGCATCTTGATATTGATCAATATCGAGGATACTAGTTTTGGACAGCTAGTATATGTTGTGGGGATTAGAAGGGATTCATTTGCATTGATTGGTCATGTCTATATACATACTATTTTGAGTCATTGATTTTTTTATATTAAGTATGTTTTGAAATACTTAAGTATGTTGCTAAGCGCTCACCTTATTTGTTAGGTGGTGGGTTTTGACGTGTATATTAGGGAGGCATCTTCACTTCGGCGATCACTACTACTACTAGCTTCACGTATCATCTAAGGTGAGTCAATAGCCTCGCTTTTATACTTGTTGTAAATGATTTTTAACCCGAGAGGGGGAATACATGTTGTTTTATAAAATGAACACAAGTTGTTTTCGGTATGCTGGACCCAAATATGATGATAAATGCCTAAGTACCATTGTCTTATGAAGTCCTTGAATTTTATGAACTGTTAGTTACCTTGCGAGGAAAACGCTAATACATATGATAGATCTATTTGGTTTGACAGCCTTATCCGAGGGTATGTATCCTTGTGATCACCTGAAAGGGATATTATGTATAAGAGGTCGCTGGTATATGACAATATTACCTGCTGTAGGGGCACCGTAAGTGACTCGGTTGACGTGTTGGTTAACGTTCAGTTGCATGAGCTTAAGGCATTTATCGATATATATATATATATATATATATATATATATATATATATATATATATATATATATATATATATATATATATATATATATATATATATATATATATATATATATATATATATATATATATTTATATATATATATATATATATATATATATATATATATATATATATATATATATATATATATATATATATATATATATATATATATATATATATATATATATATGACTTGTCTATGTGACAGGCTTGAGATGATTAAAATTCTTGTGTTCAAATGTTGATTTACAAAACCTATAGACTTGCTAAACCGTTGTGTTGATGACTTTAAGCATGTATTTTAGGTAATCAAGATGGATAGCAGCGGAGCATGTAGGGAGGGAGTTGGTGCTTACTTGTCTAAATTTTATATTATTTTCCATCCTTTGAAATTAATAAATGACTTTTGAGTCTTTAATGAATGTGATGTGTTAGTAACGGTTTTTGGGACTAAACGCTACTCTGATTTATATATTAGGATGGGAAACTTTTTTTAGACAAGATTGTATAATATTTAACGTCTCTTTTAAGGTCGTTTTCTATGATTGTGTATGATGTGCTATGAGTAGCGCCCCAATGTGGTATTCTGCTGCGTGGTAATTTGGGGTGTTACAGTTGTTTACTTTATGAGTGGGAGTAGGACTGACTGGTATTTCTGTTTCCAAGTTATTGAAGTCAGTCACTACACCCTACTCATCATAGGAAAATTATGAGAAGATTCCTTCCTTTAGACTAGTAAAAGCATCTTCATTATCCATTGCTTGAAGAATGTCTTCTAGTGAATCAACAGACTTTGCAGAGTTTGGCTTAGCAGTACTCGCAGATGAAGTACCGCTAGGTTTACCATGTACTGCTGAGCTTTGTGAGTCCAATGGTTCTTCTCATGAATGATTAGAATTAGCTTGAGCATTCTTTTCTTGATCCATAAGCCTCTGGAGTTCATCATGTGAGGCTTGATCATCATTTGGTGGTGCTTGTTTCTTCTGTTGTGGGATGAAAACTGTAGGAGAGACAACAGGTATTGATGTGTCGAGGAAACGTCGATGTATTTTAATTAGATACGGTATAGGACAAATTTAGGAAATTACCCTTAGGGAAAGGTAATAAGCCATATATAATCTAACACCCCCAATTTACATTACGCAGCGGAAATACACAATTGGGTGCTAGACACAAGCATCATCACACAAGGTATATTGAACGACTCAAAATAGTGGCGTTTACACAAAATATAAACAACATTTTCATAAAAGGTCTAAAACATAAATTTCATCCCATAAGTGTACTGACACGACACCCGATTAAAGCGTTTAGTCCCCATGGATCTCGACCAACAACCAACAAGTTTAGTACAGTACATCAACATAAAGTAAATTGTTCAACATTAAAAGGTAGAAACAGTTTTTAGACCAACATTCTTCCAAAAGCCACGCCACAACCTCCACGGCAAAGCTCCATGCTCCATCACTTCCTATTACCTGAAATACATGCATAAAACGAGTCAACAATAATGTTGAGCGAGTCTATAGGTTTATCAAATCACATTTGAACACAAGAAGAAAATCAATCATAATCATTTATAGAATTGTCGTACACACAATCTATATTCAAGGCAATAATAATAATAATAAACAAACATTGTATTTAAGCTCATGACACCGACCCCTTAACCAAATAGTCACCCACGCCAAATGCCGGCATAACTAGAATAAAACCATTGCCCCTCTAGGGTATCAGTTGCTAGAATACCACAATCTTATTCACGTAAAATTATCCTTCCCAGCGGGTTACTCAACATAATACCCTGGTCTCAGATAGGGTGGTCAACCCAATACTACTATCATTAGAATAAGCGGATATTCCCGACTCACAACATCAAGTCAGAAGATAGTTAACGGCTCATGAATTTAGGGTCTTTAGCAACAAGTTACTCAATACAATGAAATCAACTTTAGGCAACATTCGGGTCCAACAATTACTCATGACTTGTGTTCATTTATTTTCAAATAGCATGTATCCCCCTCGCGGGTATAAAACATTTAGTAGCTAGCATAAAAAGCGAGGCTACAGACATACCTTAGTATAAGAGATCTAGCGAGATGATCGTCGACGATAATGGATGCCTTTCAAACACGAGAACCGCTACCTATCAAATAAGGCGCGTTCATTAATAATGACTCGAGAAATAAATCATACATAACAACATCAAACTGAAACTCATAAAGTCATGATAAACTCGAGAGAAAACGATATAAATAACTTTATCAACTTTACTACACTTTTACTTTACCATTTTACAATTTTTACAAAGTCCGCCGGTACATACTACATGTACTAGCTTATTTACCCCTTTTAAACTCGTCAACCGTTTATGAAACGACTCGATAAACTAACTTACTATATATAGAAAGTACTCCTACAAGTTTATCAAATGAAATTACTTTTAAATTCCTTTACCCGACTCATTTTCAAACTACAAAATCCGGACAGATTTACGTTAATTTTTCATACAACCGTTTTAACTTATTTAAACGACTCCGTTTACAAAACCGACACTCGGGTTTTAAAGTAAACTCAACCTATAAAACAAACACCTCATTATCATTAGGTTACACATTTCAAAACTTCCATTTATAGTCCGCGAGATTCGATCCAAATATTGACAACAACTATTTGTAGTGCCGATACTCGTCTCCCGGTACACGATCATTCAAAACATCATAACTTCGCGCTCGTTGGGAGCTAGAAGCTCTACCTTATATCAAATCGAAGCTAATAAAATTGTCTACAAACCTAGGCTATAAGTTAAGCCATTTTCAAAACATAAAAATTCGGATTTTACACTTTACTTACTGTTATAAAATGACCATTAAAATCTTGTACAAAATCAACTTTTTGATCAAAACCAACCATAAAAATGATCATTTCTATACCCTAACATCATCATATATGAACCATAACATCTAAATCATCATCAGAATAAAAATCTTTAGATCAAAATGAAGTTTTTAGCAAAGATTCTAGCAAGAACCACCATTGATCATGCTAAAAACACCATGCATGATCATAGCTTCTACCTACCAACATCAAGAAAAATAAATGCTTGCATGTAATAATTTCTTATACCAATGTGATCCTTGATCAATTATAAGAGTGGGTCTATGATTAGTTTAGCTTAATGCATCCTCACTCTCAAGTTAAATTGAAAATTGTATGTGTTTGGGGTGGTGGTTGATGTTTCGGCAAATAAGAGAGAGAAAGAAGAGATGATGAAATTTTTAAGTGGAAGAAATGAGAGTGTGTGTGTTGTTTAAGCTTTATATATAGTGGAGTAGGGACCTTGGTTGCATTTTGGCAATAGTTGTGGCTAAAAATGTAAATAGTTAGCTAAAAAGCGGGAAATAACTATTAGTAAATTTTCAAAATATTTACGGGGCTCGGGTTTCATAAAGATACTTTTAAAATTTTAAAATGTACCTCAAAAATAATAATATCGACTCTCGACTCGACTTAACACGTCATTTAAAATAAAACCTCAAAAATAACAAAAATTGAACAACCGACAATAAGACGTAAAATATTTGGCATCCATCGACATCACGCTTGCTAATACTCCTTATACTTAATAAATATTAAATATAGACCTTCCAACATCGGTTTAAACTTAAACCTCCAAAAATAAATATCATTCAAACTCATCCAAAAATTTCAAAAATAATCGTAAAATAAGATTAAGCAATGACCTCGGTTTTGGGTTGTCACATCCCCCCTTCTTAAAAGAAGAGACGTCCGCGGCGCTTAATCCTTCCTAAACAAATGAGGATACTTGTCCTTAAAGAAATCCTCACGTTCCCACGTAAACTCTGGCCCACGTCTAGAGTTCCATCTCACTTTCACAATCAGAATTCTACTATGCTTTAACTTCTTAACTTCCCTATCCATTATCTCTACAGGTTCCTCTATAAAATGCAACTTATCATCAAGTTGAATTTCCTCCAATGGAATCACCACATCCCTTTCAGCTAGACACTTCTTCAAATTAGACACATGAAAAGTATTATGAATAGCCTTAAGCTCATCAGGCAATTCTAACTTATAAGCCACCAATCCAATCCTTTGGATAATCCTAAATGGTCCAATATATCTCGGGCTCAACTTTCCTCTCTTTCCAAAACGAATTACTCCTTTCCATGGAGATACTTTCAACATCACCATGTCTCCTACTTCAAACTCCAACGGTTTCCTTTTGTTATCAGCCTAACTCTTTTGTCTACTTCTGGCAGATAACAAACGCTTCTTGATTTGCACAATCTTTTCAGTCGTCTCAAATATCATTTCAGGCCCAGTCAATTGACTTTCTCCTACCTCACTCCAACACACTGGAGATCTACACTTACGTCCATACAAAGCTTCAAATGGAGCGGCTTTAATACTAGCATGATAACTATTATTGTACGAAAATTCAACCAATGGCAAATGCTTATCCCAACCATTTCGAAAGTCTATCACACATGCACGAAGCATATCCTCTAACGTTTGAATCGTTCTTTCACTTTGTCCATCAGTTTCTGGATGATATGCTGTACTTAAACATAACTCCGTTCCCATCGCTTTCTGCAAAGACTTCCAAAATTCTGAAGTAAATCTACTATCACGATCAGAAATTATCGACAAAGGCACACCATATCGACAAACAATCTCCTTCACATACGCTGTTGTTAACCTCTCCATACTATCTGTCTTCTTCATTGGCAAAAAGTGAGCAGACTTAGTCAATCTATCTACAATCACCCATATCATATCACTACCATTTGCATTCCTTGGCAAACCTGTCACAAAATCCATCGTAATCTTCTCCCGTTTCCACTCAGGAATCTCAGGTTGCACTAATAATCACGACGGTTTCTTATGTTCAGCCTTCACCTTCGCACAAGTTAAACACTTATTAACATACTATGCTATATCTGCCTTCATATTCGGCCACCAATAAACTTTCTTAAGATCTTGATACATCTTGTCCGATCCAGGATGTATTGAATACTTCGACTTATGAGATTCATTCATCACCAAATCTCGCACCCCTAAAGAATCTTCCTCAGACGGACACAACGGTAACAAAATCCTATTCTTAAAATACCTCAATCCATTCGACCTTACATCAAACAACGGCTTCAACATTCTACCCAAATTTTCTGCCTCAACGTTCTCTTCCTTCAAACCATTAGTTTGGGCTTTCAATATCGCTTCTGTCAAATCAACACTTTCCAACATCGTCAAAGCTCTAACTCTTATAGACTTATCTCTTTCCTTTCTACTAAGTGCATCAGCTACTACATTCGGTTTACCAGGATGGTAACGAATCTCGCAGTCATAATCACTCAGCAACTCAACCCATCTCCTTTGCCTCATATTCAATTCCTTTTGATCCAGAATATATTGCAAACTCTTATGATCAGTGAAAACCACACACTTGGTTCCATACAAGTAGTGTCTCCACAACTTCAAAGCAAAAATCACAGCCCCAAGTTCTAAATCATGCGTAGTGTAATTCTCTTCATGCTTCCTTAATTGTCTCGATGCATACGCTATTACTTTCTCCCTTTGCATCAACACAGCTCCAAATCCTTTATGAGACGCGTCACAGTACACTACAAAATCCTCAGATCCTTCTGGCAAAGACAATATCGGCGCATAACACAACTTATCCTTCAACATACTAAATGCAGATTCTTCTTCCAATCCCCATTCAAACACTCGATTCTTCTCCGTAAGCTTAGTCAACGGCTTAGCAATTAGTGAAAACTTCTCAATAAACCTTCTATAATACCCAGCTAAACCAAGAAATTGGCGAACCTCAGTCGGCGTCTTCGGCACTGACCAATCCTTAATTGCCTCAATCTTAGCAGGATCCACCCGAACACCTTCACTATCAATCACGTGCCCCAAAAATTGCTCTGATTTCAACCAAAATTCACACTTAGAGAATTTCGCATACATCTTCTCCTTCTTCAACAATTCCAAAATTGTTCTCAAATGCTTCTCATGTTCCTCTTCACTCTTGGAGTAAACGAGAATATCATCAATGAATACGATAACAAACTCATCCAAATACGGTTTGCATACACGATTCATCAAATCCATAAACATAGCAGGTGCATTTGTTAACCCAAAAGGCATCACTTGAAATTCGAAATGTCCATATCGAGTACGGAAAGCTGTTATAGGAATATCTTTTTCCGTAACTCTCAGTTGATGATACCCAGACCTCAAATCGATCTTCGAGTATACACATGACCCTTGCAACTGATCAAACAAATCATCAATCCTCGGTAGTGGATACCGATTCTTGACAGTCAATTGTTAAGCTCTCTGTAATCAATACACATTCTAAAAGAACCATCTTTCTTCCTAACAAACAAAACAGCCGCACCCTACGGCGACAAACTTGGTCTAATAAATCCATTATCCATCAATTCCTTCAATTGATCAGATAATTCTTTCATCTCAGATGGAGCTAAACGATACGGTGCACGAGCAACAGGCGCAACACCCGACACTAAATAAATACGAAACTCCACTTCACGATGCGGCGGTAATCCTGGCAATTCCTTAGGGAAAACCTCAGGATACTCTCTAATCACAGGCACATCCTCCAATTTTCTTTCATTCACACCATCATTACTTATCTGTGCAAGAAACACATCACAACCTGCTTCTATATACCTCATCATCTTTAAACAAGAAACAAATCTCAAACGAGAAGTACATTCGTCTCCTTTCATAGTCAATACCCTATTCCTTAGCGGTATCTGAACTAATCTTTCTCCACAAACAATTACTGCACCATTACCAACTAACCAGTCCATTCCAACAATCACGTCAAAAGATCCTAACTCTATGAGCATCAAATCAATACTAAACACATAATTACCTAACTTCAAGGAACAACCTTTCAGTATAGAACTAGTGCTTACAACCTTACCAGCAGCTAACTCCACATTATAACTAGTTGTCAATCTCGCTGGTTCTCTATCCAATAGCTGACTGGATCTAACATCTACGAAACTTCTATCGGATCCAGAATCAAATAACGCACTAGCATAACAAGCATCAAGTAAGAACGTACCAGTCACCACGTTCTGCCCTTGAGGTTTGTCAGCATCTCCCACGACATAGGCTAGAGCAGCAATCCCAGCAGCAACAGCAGCAACATTGCCTCCCTGTCGTATGCCAACCCTCGGACAGCATTGGCCCCAGTGGCTACACCCTTGTTTCTACAATCTGCCATCTTATGTCCGGCCTTCCCACACTTGTTGCAAGCAGGTGGACAATTTCCAACATGATACATATTACACCGACCACACTTTGGATTCACCTTGTTACCTTGATTTCCTGTAGCAGCACGAACACCATCATTCCTTCTCAAATTATACTGTTGATTCCTATTAGGTCCTTGGTTATTGTTATTACGATAACCACCTCGATTATGCCCTTGGCTTGAGTGTTCAGCTTCCCACTTTCTCTTATTCCCCTCAGCAATACTATCCTTTCGATCCTATAGCATGAGCCATTTGAACAGCTTCATCAAATGACTTGGGTTTCGACGAAGTAGTTTCTCCCTTGATATTACTAGATAAACCTCTAATATACTGCTTCATCTTCTTACGGTCATCAACAAACGCATCAGGACACAACAAACATAAATCAGAAAATCTCCTTGTATAAGCTACAATATCATTATTTCTTAGCACCAAATGCCTCAATTCATCTTCCAACTGACCTAACTCTTCATCAGGACAAAACTTAGCAGTCAACAGTCCCTTGGTCACAGTCCATGTTCTAGCATTAGCTTCAATCCACCTCCTTAATTCCAAAGCACCACCAGTACCACAAAATTGGGTAGGTCCGCATTTCATGAAACTAGCATAAGAACATTCCTTTGAACCTGCTGAACAGCAGCATTACCTCCAACTTGTCCTGCAGCATTTCCTTCTGCTTTTTCATCAGCATTACCTCCAACCTGATTTTCAACATTCCCTCCAACCTGACCATCAGCATTCATATTCTCAGCCTCTTGGTTCCTCGCGGCACGTTCAACTTCCAAAGCTCTAGCAATAGCTTGCTCAATCATGGTATTAACAGTAGCAGTCGTCAATTTAGGCGGCATGTTTATAGGAAACTAACCAAACAATAATTTAGTAAAGTCAGAAAAATGCCTCCCAACTCCTTCCTCCCTATGATCATACAGGAAAAGAACAAGTAAGTATTCATATCAAGATAAGAAGAAGGATTTCTCTATCAAGATGTAACATGGATACTACATGCACCAACAACACAATTGACAATGAATCATTAACCAATTCACACAAGAACTAATAAGACAAATCATAAGTCATGAAGGTAATTTTGGATTGCTTTAGAAAATCTCCACAAAATTGTGACAAGTAATGTCACTACAATCCTTCATCACAACAACTTAAAGTCATTAAGTTTCATCACAAACTACAGTACGAGTCTACATAAGTTCTATTACAACAAGGCTAATAAAACAACATAGATGACTAAGCATCAGATCCCCGCAACTTCTTGTACATCGGCTCGTCATCACTACTGCAATCATCATCCTTAGATTCTTCCTCCACTTTTTCCTTCCCCTTACGACTACTTCCTTCACTCGGCTTCACCAACACTCGAGATTCAACCTGATTCGGCACATCACGAATCACAACACCTTGACTAGGAAAAGATCTCACCTGCAAACCCCACGCACTCAACCTTGCATTCCTTTCTTGCTCCCTACGTAACCTTTCAACTTGCTCACTCTAATTCAACACCATAGATCTTAATCTAACAACCTCATCCATTTCCCTTGCCCTAACAAACTCTGATCTCCTCACACTACCAACAAACCTGTCGAACTTTTTCTCATTCTGCTCAAACTTCCTAATCACACGAGTCTCAACCAAATACCTTTCAAACAAATACCTATCAAACTTCTTAAGAAACCAGAAAATATCATCATAAGACCTAGGACCTGGACAATAAACCTTAGGAATACCATCATGAATAGATCGAGCACTAGCAGCCCTACTCGACTCAACAGGAACATCACCCCTAGCAAATGCAATCCCAGGCAAACTGCTAATATAAGCATCACAAGTAGGAGTCGAAGAACGAACAACAGGTCGCTGACAATCTGGAACAGTCTGTGGCACAACATTAGCCCTTGGAACATAACTACCTTTTATCAACTCAGGCTCTGTCTGACCAACTGCAGTAAGTAGAATCCCATCATCTAAAAACTTAAAAGGATCCTCATCGTCACTAACACCAAAGTTATCTACTTCCTCACCATCCACTACATTAGTCATATCAATCCATCCATCCTCACGAGGTAAACCAACCATTTTCTACAATTATAAGGGTTCAAGGATACTTAAGGTCATCGTTAATAAAATAATAATTAGTATGCAATTCTCATGCAAATGTCATACGTAATCCATGTTATGCAACACAATGCAAATGATGTTTATGCAATGCTCGCAAAAAAATATGATACTGACAAGCACTCAGCGTACTTTCAATAATTCCAATACAATATCGTAGTATTTACTTAATAATACTTGGGAAATCATTTCAGTCATGAGGGATACATCTACAATGCAAAACAAAACTAAAAGTGATCTTACCGGAGCGTTGCAGAGGAGTTGTGTGCTTTTGAAGAATAAATACTTTCGACACCAAAGTTATAGCTTAAGACAATTTTCAAAATCGACCCAGTTCTCTATAACTTTCAGCTCTGATACAAATCTCTAACACCCCCAATTTACATTGCGCAGCGGAAATACACAATTGGGTGCTAGAAACAAGCATCATCACACAAGGTATATTGAACGACTCAAAATAGAGGCGTTTACACAAAATATAAACAACATTTTCATAAAAGGTCTAAAACATAAATTTCATCCCATAAGTGTACTGACACGACACCAGAGTAAAGCGTTTAGTCCCCATGGATCTCGACCAACAACCAACAAGTTTAGTACAGTACATCAACATAAAGTAAATTGTTCAACATTAAAAGGTAGAAACAGTTTTTAGACCAACATTCTTCCAAAAGCCACGCCACAACCTCCACAGCAAAGCTCCCTGCTCCATCACTTCCTATTACCTGAAATACATGCATAAAACGAGTCAACAATAATGTTGAGCGAGTCTATAGGTTTATCAAATCACATTTGAACACAAGAAGAAAATCAATCATAATCATTTATAGAATTGTCGTACACAATCTATATTCAAGGCAATAATAATAATAATAAACAAACATTGTATTTAAACTCATGACACCGACCCCTTAACCAAAATAGTAACCCGCGCCAAATGCCGGCATGACTAGAAAACCATTGCCCCTCTAGGGTATCAGTTGCTAGAATACCACAATTTTATTCACGTAAAATTATCCTTCCCAGTGGGTTACTCAACGTAATGCCCTGGTCTCAGATAGGGTGGTCAACCCAATAGTACTATCTTTAGAATAAGCGGCTATTCACGACTCACAACATCAAGTCAGAAGATAGTTAACGACTCATGAATTTAGGGTCTTTAGCAACAAGTTACTCAATACAATGAAATCAACTTTAGGTAACATTCGGGTCCAACAATTACTCATGACTTGTGTTCATTTACTTTCAAATAGCATGTATCCCCCTCGCGGGTATAAAACATTTAGTAGCTAGCATAAAAAGCGAGGCTACAGACTCACCTTAGTATAAGAGATCTAGCGAGATGATCGTCGACGATAATGGATGCCTTTCAAACACGAGAACCGCTACCTATCAAATAAGGCGCGTTCATTAATAAGGACTCGAGAAATAAATCATACATAACAACATCAAACTCAAACTCATAAAGTCACGATAAACTCGAGAGAAAACGATATAAATAACTTTATCATACTTTACTACACTTTTACTTTATCATTTTACACTTTTTACAAAGTCCGCCGGTACATACTACATGTACTAGCTTATTTACCCCTTTTAAACTCGTCAACCGTTTATGAAACGAATCGATAAACTAACTTACTATATATAGAAATTCCTCCTACAAGTTTATCAAATGAAATCACTTTTAAAGTCCTTTACCCGACTCATTTTCAAACTACAAAATCCGGACAGATTTACGTTAATTTTTCATACAACCGTTTTAACTTATTTAAACGACTCCGTTTACAAAACCGACACTCGGGTTATAAAGTAAACTCAACCTATAAAATAAACACCTCATTATCAGTAGGTTACACATTTCAAAACTTCCATTTAGAGTCCCCGAGATTCGATCCAAATATCGACAACAACTATTTGTAGTGCCGATACTCGTCTCCCGGTACACGATCATTCAAAACATCATAACTTCGCGCTCGTTTGGAGCTAGAAGCTCTACCTTATATAAAATCGAAGCTAATAAAATTATCTACAACCCTAGGCTATAATTTAAGCCATTTTCAAAACATAAAACTTCGGATTTTACACTTTACTTACTGTTATAAAATGACCATTAAAATCTTGTACAAAATCAACTTTTTGATCAAAACCAACCATAAAAATGATCATTTCTATACCCTAACATCATCATATATGAACCATAACATCTAAATCATCATCAAAATAAAAACCTTTAGATCAAAATCCAGTTTTTAACAAAGATTCTAGCAAGAACCACCATTGATCATGCTAAAAACACCATGCATGATCATGGCTTCTACCTACCAACATCAAGAAAAAAAATGCTTGCATGTAATAATTTCTTATACCAATGTGATCCTTGATCAATTATAAGAGTGGGTCTATGATTAGTTTAGCATAATTCATCCTCAAACTCAAGTTAAATTGAAAATTGTATGTGTTTGGGGTGGTGGTTGATGTTTCGGCAAATGAGAGAGAGAAATAAGAGATGATGAAATTTTTAAGTGGAAGAAATGAGAGTGTGTGTGTTGTTTAAGCTTTATATATAGTGGAGTAGGGACCTATGTTGCAATTTGGCAATAGTTGTGGCTAAAAATGTAAATAGTTAGCTAAAAAGCGGGAAATAACTATTAGTAAATTTTCAAAATATTTACGGGCTTGGGTTTCATAAAGATACTTTTAAAAATTTAAAACGTACCTCAAAAATAATAATATCGACTCTCGACTCGACTTAACACGTCGTTTAAAATAAAACCTCAAAAATAACAAAAATCGAACAACCGACAATAAGACGTAAAATATTTGGTATCTATCGACATCACGCTTGCTAATACTCCTTATACTTAATAAATATTATATATAGACCTTCCAACATCGGTTTAAACTTAAACCTCCAAAAATAAATATCATTCAAACTCGTCCAAAAATTTCAAACATAATCGTAAAATAAGATTTAGCAATGACCTCGGTTTTGGGTTGTCACAAATAAGTCGAAGACGGATTTAATTAAACACGTTGATGAACCAAGTTCGTTGTACACGAAGATCAAGTGAATTTGAGAAGTTTTGCTTCAATTTGGACAATCGATTTGAATTGTTTTCGATTTTTAACTAAAATTAATCCTACATTTTTAAAACCTTAGTGCATGAATCGTTCCCCATTATTTAATCTAAAGACAATTATTTAAAAATTAGAGCTATTTAAAAATTTAAACTACTTAAAAATCTATTAAAAATTAATCTATTTAATTAAAATAACTTTTACACTATTTAAAAATCTATTTATGAAACTATTTTAAAATCTAAATTAATTAAAATCTAATTATTTAAAAATTAATTTTTAATAACTAATTAAATTTCTAAAATTAATAAAACGTTTTTTTATTTTTTTTAAACTTTATAAAATATATTTAGATAAATGATTTAAAAGTTAATTAGTGAAAACTTATATCTAAAATCTATTTAAAGCTGATAGTCAATTTAATAAGAAGCTATATTAATTATAACGACTGAAATTAAACCAAAACAGAATGCTAGATGAGGTGGGTAACACCTTGTGCATGAGTTGGAGTCCCATGGAGGACATTTTTTTGTGGTTATTTATTTTGGACAGATTAAATGGAACCAAAGTTACAGTAATGACTTTTTGTGCAATAATTTTACAAATTGACGGTTAAAGTTAAAACTACAAGTCACAGGAGTGACTTTGATGAATACTTTGGACTGAAAAAGTTGTATCAGACAATCAGTCCCCAAATGAATTCATTTGGGGAACTAACTTTACACAAGAAAAGATAACAACACATATAAATCAAATAGGATTTAAAACCCAAGAAAACTTACAAGTCTATACTACTCAGCATAACCTAACAACTAACAACAGACAAAAACCAAGAGCAGGCAAAATAGATTGTTAACCAATTCTATAAACCACACATGAAGATCCCAGTAAACTCAGAAAGTAAAATCAGATCAAGCATGAAACAGTAATTGCAAGCAAACTAAGAACCAAATTATTTGGTAGACTAAAACCACAAATCAGATCTAACCAATTAACTTATCAACTCAAGTTTTCCTCAAACTTATATCAGATAAAATTTACTTGCAAGTTAATCTAAAAACCTTCAAAATACTTGCATACTAAAATTCTCATAGATTCAGATGAATCAAAAACCCTTAAGAAACTTAGTTTAATAAACAGTTTTTTAAAAATAAACTATGTTACTCAATTTATCCCAAACTAGACAGATTAAAACCAAACTCTCAAATGACCTTAACTGAAATATCAATTAAAAACATTACACAAAATCAATTTAAGCAAAATAGACTTATTAAACATACAGATTTAGTCAAAATTTAAACTCCTAGACCCAAAATAAAATGTTTATCAAATTAGACTTATACAGCTTAAGAACTTAAATTCTAAACTTACTCATTCAGATTAATTAACTTCAATCTATATAAACTACACAAATCCAAATAAACCTATTTCGTTCATCATATAACTCATTAAATCAATTTAAACAGTTTTATCTAAAATGAAAATAACATGAAACTTAAAATGGTAACAAACCTTTTGTAGAAACCTTTGTGCCGAAGATGTGCGCTGAGCAATCTTATTTAACCGGATAAACACCATCAAACCACCAACGTACACCATCCAACCATGACTTCGAACAAAATAATAGCCAATAGATTTGTTTCCTCTATATTTAAAGGTGAACAGTGGGTTCACTTTTTCTCCCAAGTTTTACTTAAACTATTCAACTGAAGCTATTAATAAACTTCAATCAAATATCATTAACATTATTATGACTAAATAGATTCAGGGAATAAAATGCAATAATGATTTTAACAGAAAGAAAAGAGAGAAATAATTCGATCCAAAAGAAACTTTTATTTAATAACTTGAAACTGATACAATACTATAAATAGAAAAATACAATTTATCCTAGACCTATTTTAGCATAACAATAATTAAGAATAAAAAAGGGATGATTCGATTACAGAAATATGGGGGTTTTTATAGCCAACCCCCAAGGCCCTTGGTGGTGAGTTGTTGAGACGGATCTTCATCTACAGCCCATGATTTATTCACTCTCTTTCCTCTCTTTGATCCAATGGTGGAGAGATGATCAACTATCACACGGATTGCCAAGGTGGCAATCCTTGTGCTAGTTGTGCTTTTTCTAGTCTGACGTGGCATCTTTTCATTGGAGGGTTGTTGAGGGGTGAGCTGTTTAATCCAGTCACAAAGGATTAAAGGGCCACGTCACCAAAGCATCTCCATACTCAATCTCCGATATTCTTGGGGATTAATTCCCCTCGCGTGTATTTCACGCGCCTTAAGATAGTAAAAGCCCCAATTATTTTGTAAATTAGGGTTTTGAGTAACAGTTAAAAGTCTGGTTATTAGGTTTGGGGTGAGAGAAGAAGGTGAGTTTGTATAGGATATAACGAAGGTGTGTGTGGTGAGAAATGTGAGTGGGTAAAACAATGACAGAATGAATAAATAAACAACTCGTTTATTACTTTTCATGAATTTGACCAAATCCTAAGGCCCAATAACCATCCCATGATTCATAGTTCTTGAAATGAAATGGGCTTGAAGCCCATTAAACAATCCATCCACAATTTATAAAAGATATGGGCTTATGTTGTGAAAATGGGTAACTTGTTTCCACTATTGGGCTTTTGGGCCCATTAACCAAATGTGGGATCCACAAGCCCAATCAACTTCATAAAAGATTAAAACCACTAAAATCGAGCTTGAATTTGGATTTGTTGACCTTTTCTTCAATCTCGTGTCGAATTTGCCTGGTTTTGCGAACTTTGGTACCTACACACATTAAACAACAAACAAACATATACAAGGCCTTTTTCATTGATTATATGCATTTATTTATTGTTTTTAGATACAATTAATATGAGTAAAATCACTCATATCAAACTCCCCCTTGCTAAGTAATTGTCGTGTCCTCACGCAATGATAAAATAAAACTACTAACTACACTTTTTATTCAACTTTTGACATCTTATTTTGCAAAGACATAATGTAAAACTTTTATTATTAGAAAAATAACTTTTAGGATCATAAAACTCAAATAGATTCATCGTCCTCGACTTTTCACATTTCCATGCCAAGTGTAAAAACAAGATCATTGTCAATCATAAGCCCTAAAATTAAAACAACTCATACAAGTAATTTGTGTTAAACTCAATCTCCTTTTATTCCTAATTGTATCTCTAGATTTTATTGTCATTCACCCAAAGGCTCATTTGACTTTATTTGATATTTATTAATCCAAAAATGAAGGCAAGAACGGTGTAAACTCAACACTCAAAACCTAACCTCGACTTCAAAAACCGTTGTCACTAAAGAACGCCCACATCAAGGATAACTTAACACGATTTGTGGGATAAATCCCCGGACCCGAAATTTGGCTAATAGGACTACTTAAAAGCAACAATAAAACCTCCAAAGTCAATCATGACCTTATTAATGGAGTTAGCAACAACTACATCATATCACCTTGTGGCTCTTTAAGATGCAATTGTGCTCCTTATTTAAAATCCACACCCGAAGGCTCCTTGGACAAAAATAAGGGAACTGACATTCACCATCCCACCTTAAGTGTGAGAACCCGTACTTTCCCAGCATTATTTTATTCTTTTTATTTGTGCTTCTTGAATTTTCCAACGTATTACGTTTTCTTGTATTTTTATATGTAAATATTGAGATTTTTAGATAATACTTTTTAAGTATTTACTGATCATTGATAATAAATTATCTGAAATTATAAAATTTCTTATTTTATTTTTCTCATATTTATTTAAATCAAAGTTTTTGATTTAAAATCACCCGCGTGCGTTTTACGAGTTTATTCAAAATCAATGTACAACGAGAATTCCTAGTGATCGCGATACCGACGGATGCCCAAAATTTTATGTTTATTTATCGATTGTTTCGATAATTAATATTTTCGATGATGACGTTTTAGTTACGTATTAAGTCGTGTCAAGAAATCATTTAATCATTTTTATGATACATTGTAACTTTTGAAAATTATTTTTACGAAACCCGAGCCCCGTAAATATTTTTAATATTTATCAATAACCATTTTCTACCCTTTAAAACTATTAATTGTTTTTAAGTCCACAAGTTTGCAAATTGGCAACTTAGGTCCCTCCACATAACTAGCCATATATAAACTCTTTTTACTTCCACAAATACACACACTTTCACTTAAAAAAAACACCAACTCCCTCCCCACCCCCCTTTTGTCGCCACCTTCAACCACCATTTCACCACCATCCATCTTGATTCATCAAAAACTAAAACAAGACCTATTCATAAAATTCAATGGTGATTCTTTTGATACTAAATTCAAGCACATGCATCAAAATTCAAGAAACTTTATAATTTCATGGTGGATTTGTGTTTTGATCATCTTGCATGTAAGGTTTTTGGTAAGATCATCATATTTTGATCATTAAAAGTCTTGTTTTTAATCTTTGATTTTGTTAGATTTTACATGCAAGTGTTTTTAGAAGTGTTTGGTTGATAGGAATGATATTATAGTGATCCTAGAGGTATGGGAATGAGTGGATTTGGTTGAAAAATGGATTTGACATGTTTTCTAAAAAGGCAATTTGGGACAGCAGACTTAAACAGTATGTTTCGTGGGTTTAAAGTCTGAGAAAGGCTAATATTACTTGATATTTTTGTAGAGTTTTCCGAGACGGTCATTTTGGTATAATAGAGAGCTTCTAAGTCATTACGAGTCAAAAGTTATGCTAGTTTTAATTTTCGTGTACCGGGAGACGCAAGTCGGCACAATCCGAAATTGTGGCTGATTTTGGGTCGACTCTCGGGGACTTTAGGCTTGGTTAGATAGTGGATAATACTGATTTTAAAAGTTTACAAACTGAGTTTGATGAGTCTAGTAGTGGTTTCAAAAGACGGATTGTCGAGTTAGTACTTTTAAAGTGATCCAAACGGTTTTACAAAACAAGTGCACAAATCTATCCTAAAATTTGGAGTCGGGTAAAGTGTCGAGCTGATGGATTTTAAAGTGTGAACTTTGGCTCAAACCTTGGTGAGGTCTTATACAGGTTATAAGTGACCTTGACACCAATTTTCATGTAAAACGGACAAGTCTAGATAGGGTAGATCGGTGTGTACATTCGGGGTGTACTTGCTGATTTTTATTTTGGACACCTAGTTCAATGTTTGTGTTGCGTGAGTTTGAGTATTCACCATCGGACATGGTGACTTACTCAAGTGCTTAGTCATTATATAAATGACTTAGCTACTGGTCCAAGTAAGGTTAAAGGATAATTTGACTTGCGTTGACTTGGCGTCGTATAACGGGTCATTTTCAAGTGTTCAAGTGTTTTAACGTGTAACGTTGGATAAATGTATTCATTTGATTCGTGTCAATGGTTTCGAAACGTGTATACTTTGAAAACATTTGAGTCATATTATATTTGGTACATATCGATATTCGAATTCGAGTCTTAACGCGCGCCTTGTTTTGATAGGTTGCGGTTTTCGTGTTTCCCCCGGCATCCATATCGTCGGTGATCGTCTACCACTACCGTTTCTACTCAATTGCTGAGTACCGTGATTGACTTACCTCGCGGCTAAGGTGAGTTCATAACCCCTTTTTACTTGTACATGGTTTCTAAACACGGGGTGAGATTTTACATGGTGGAACACAACTAAATTAAAAACTGTATTGCTATCCAGAACTCGTATGTTCTTCTGAACGTGTATGCTTTACAGATGATTTCAATGGTATTATTTCTTTTAGACGTTAGCCTTGAGTTTCCTCTCCTATCATGAACCGTTAATTGTCCCGTATGCTTTGCGCTAAGCGCGAATGTTATGGGTGGATACATCGGGATTGACAATCCCCGTCCCGATTAATTTGACGCACTAATATTCGTTTATACTTGAGTATTTAGGCTGAATACTCCCTAGAGGAACTTACATTTGAGTTAAGCTTCGGTTCATGAGACTAAACAGTAATAATATGCATCGTGACTATGGACGTACATAGTTAACCCCCATTACGTGTTTTACAAATTCTATTGTGTTCCACACGTTTACTGCTAAACCTATGAATATCACTCAACTTTGTGTTGACGATTTTACATGTTTAATCTCAGGTATTATTGCTTAGCTTTTCTTGGATGGGAGCCCGCAGGATATTATCGCAGCTTGGAGATTTCTGTGTATAATTTAACTTGGTCAAATCTATAAGGTGTCAGAAGATAGTTTTCTGTATTTTTAGTAACTAAGTGTTATAAACCTTGACGAAATAATAAAATCTTTCCGCATATAAAACTCTGGGACCTATGTTTAAAACTCTGACCTATATGATGTAATGTACATGTTTTTATTTCGTCAGCTTTGTATAACTGTAATTCATTGTTTCTTGTACTATGACGTGTTACCCCCTCGTTGCCTAGTTGTTCCATGTCAGATTTTGGGGGTCTCACAGATTGGTATCAGAGCGATGGTTATAGGGAACTGAGTCGTTTTTCAAAAACTTAGTCTATAACCGAAAGTTCAAATATTTTGTTGTTTTTAAGTGTCAATCATAGAATCTGCCAATGTTGTTCGATATATGCGCGGGTAACTCTCTAATCCTCATTATTTGCTTTTAATTATCGGTTTAATATTTCATTTCTTGATTTCATGTTGAAATATTACATTACCCTAATGACGATAATTACTATGAATTTTCAATGCCTATGTGCTTCATGAATTATCATTCGATATTACTGTGATTACATCTGCCTATACTGTATTTCTTGAATTCTTGTTCTTGTGAACTGATCTTGTTACAATGATTTCATATCGTTATGACGTTACATACTTGTATTCAGAGCGCGTATGCTGCCGACTTTTCATACTCATTTTTCTGAGTACTATTGCTATTTCATTTATGCGTGATACGACTGACTTCATATGCTCGTTCGTTTTGAATCATCTGTTTTTCTCGGCTCGCTGTTACATGTTGTGCATTCTCTCGAGATACCATTGTTCGGGATCAAATAAGTGTTGTTTTCGACGAAACTTCTTATTTTCATTCTACTACCGTACGTTTTGCTTTCATTGTTTAATTTCTTTAATATAATCTATTTAGATATCCAATTTGCTTGTCGACCATTTGTGATTGAATGTCTTGGAAAATAGTCTATAGACCATTGTGTTGCTCAATGTGTCTCCGGAAAAGACTAAAAGACATCGTGTGAGTCACACATCTCGAAGCATTCGTTGAATCAGTACTTGAATAATATTGTGGGTTTTCATAATCTTGATTTACCTTTACGTCACCGTTTTACACGACACTTGTGCATGGATTACATCTTATTTCATTGACCATTCTACGTTTCGACTTCGACTTACAACATCCGTTGTACCTTGAACACATGATCGTCATTTATTATTTGACGATTGTTTGGAATACGATCCTACTTGTATCCTCCATTTTCATTGAACCTCCTCGCTCCAGGAGTGCCACTTGTTATTGTCTCGTTTCTTTCTCGATATGTCTTGTGATTTTGGAAATCATGCCACCAAGAGACCTTTCTGTATTGCATCTTGCAACCGAAGACACGGATGTCATGCGCCATGTTGATTTCTTAGTTTATCGTTGGTATTCTTGAACCATTTCTGTATCGTGTTTTCTTTACATGACTAATTATACAGTTTATCTTCTTTCGTCTTTATGGAATCTCTAAGTCTTGTGTGTACATTAATTCTGGGTTATTATGAAATTGGATTTAATTTCAAGCTGTGTCGAAAAAAATATACTTTGTATAGAACCTTTACAGGAAGTTTAACAGTGTCGAGAAAATATTTTTATAACTTTAGACATAAAAATATATATTTCTACTTGTTGAGACGTCCGTTTAGGACATAAAATTTGACCAGTAAACTTTAAAATCGAGCAAGTTACGCTCATTTTAGATTGTAAAATCTAAGAAGTTATTTTCTGAATAATGCTAAAATATCGTTTTGCTGACAGATTTAATGCAAAGGCATTTTCGTCCATTTTTATTCCGTTTCAAGTCTCGGGTAAAACTAGAAAGTTGTTCAAAACATTGTTTTACATAGAAATGCATTAGACTTTGAGTCTTAGAATATCGTTTAGTGAGTTAATTGGTCTAGTCAAACCCCAAAAGTCAAAACTGATAGACTTTAAAAATATGATTTCAAGCGTTTTTGAGTTCGTTTGAGCTCGTAAAACATTAACTAATGATATTTTGCTAACTAAAAACAAGGATTGCGTTTGAACCAATATAAAATAGTAACTTTCAGTTCGGTCATACATGTACATAAATCTTGAACTTTTAGGAACCAAGTGATTTGACAAACTGATGTTCTACTTTCTTTAAAGTGTATTTTTGTCAAATAAATCACGATGTGCACACATACGGATTCCTTATTCCTTTCTTTTATTTATGACTTATTTGTCATTCTATTTTCTTTCTCTGCTTCTATCGTACCACTGATTCGGGCCGAGGTTTGAAGATCTTGCTTTCATATCGTTTGTTATCATCTTGACACGTGTCTCCTGACGATTTCGGCTAAACCTCTTGAAACCTTATCACCTTGTAACCATTTCGTTGACTGACTTGAACTACTCCTTATTTCCCTCTTGTAACCCACTCGCTACTTTATAAACTATTGTCATGTTACCATATAACTCAAACAGATATTGTTTGCAAATCATTTTACAAAAGGTTTCATTTGGGCTTTCTTAAATAGTTGAATTCTATCTTATAAAATTAATTTTTATTAATTTTACAATGTATTTTCACAAATTGTTCTCATACGGTATTATAAAGAACCCTCGTAACTATACAAAATTGTTGATTTAAACAGTTAGCCAGTAACTTATAGGCGAAAAGTTTCATATGTTATTTTGATTCCTGTTTTTACAAATGCTATTATATACATATTTTAAATCATATGATATGTAATACTGGTTTGACGAAGCTGAGCATCGCATTGCTAGTCCAAAATTATGCATGGCCTGATCACCTATGCCTAATTTAGAAGGAGCCATGCAAGGCCGAATAGTAGTCACCTTAAATATTTAACCAAGAATCAACTTTTTAACTATGTTCCTTAAAAAGTTAGATAAAATAAAGTTTTGAAAACTTTTATATTTTATGCGAGTAAAAACAATTTGTGACTTACACATATGAACCCTTATCTTTTCTTGAACAAAGTACATGCCTCAAGTACATATATTTTTTTACTCAACGACCTTTGTTTTACCTTTTACCTCATCATCCTCATGATACGATTTTCGTTACCATTTGCCTAAATTCTTACCATTGATACCAGACTTGAAAGTTGCAACGATTGTTATGCTTCTATGATCGACCATCTCTATCTATCTTGGTAGAACTACGAAACGTCTTTGGACGCGATTAATGATTTATGACTGGACGTGAACGATGATTTCGTGTAATTGTCATGATGTGTGTTAGACTTTGTCGTCTTGAAATTCATTCGTGTGAATCATGTGTTGATTTCGCCTTTCATTGCTAATGTTTTCATTTTACTGAATTTAGTCTCAATTGACTTCTTAAGAATTTTCTTTGATTCGAAAAATTCGTTGTGGCTTTTCCCTTTCGATCGTATTTCGACCATCGAGAACTTAATAAGCCATTATTGGTTACGCCAACCGCACTCGTGAATTGATCTTGCTGAATCCTTTGTTTCCTATTGTCCTTATCATCGATTCATCTATTCTATCATGTTCGTTAAAAGTTGATACGACTTCCGTTTTATTCCCTCGTGCTATTTCTTGTATTCTAATTGTTGATAGATATTCGTTTCATAATCATTTGCTATTTTGTCACTTTCTGAAAAACCAGAAACTGTTACGTGTTTATCGTTTGATATCTTAAACACTTTCTTGAATTTCTAAAAAATTATTATTAATCTTTAAGAACGTTTTATACATTTTATCAAATGTTTAGATTACCAAAATAACTGTTTCAAGTTAAGATCTATACATCCTCTTTGGTAAATTTATAACTTATGTTTAAACAGTGTCAAGCCGTATCTTTTAAAGTATTTGATTATATCGTATTTTACTGTCAATATAATGAAATTATTAAATTAATTTATAATTTCTAACATTGATTCTAAATAACTTGGAAAATCTGATTTTTCCTAATGGTAACGATAAACCTGAGTTTTTAACGATAATTTCATGTAGTCACCCGAAAAGCTCTTAAGCTAATCAAAATAACTATTTGAACTGAGTTACTTTTACCTTGAAGTCCTGATCAAGAAAAAGATTTGACAACTGTTTACCCACTCATTTTATATAGAGTTTGATTTTTAAATCACTACACCTTGTAAAATTTTCTTTTAATAAAGAAAATATTTAAAAATAAGTTTTAAAGTAATACCAAAATCCTAGACAACTGATTTGACAGCTTGTATTTTACATGATCATATGTTATTCATTTTTCCCTTCTATTTCGCTTGTGACTAGATTCTTACATTCTAAGATTTTCACGTTTTACAGTTGCACGATTTGCGACCCCTTGTTGATTTACAATCTTGGTTCATTTTATCGCACTCTGCCTGTTTAAGCGATTCTTGTGTTCATTCTTGTTAGTGTATCGCATGTATTTCCAACAACGCTATACGAAAAGGAGTTAAGAAACTGAAGCATAGCGAATTCTAACCGTTAAGATTCGTCGTGGTACGGAAATTTACCTGGGAAGCAATGAAATCGTTCTCGACTTTGTACCTCCTCTTGCTTGCATCTTCTACTGTTTTCAGGAGAACTCTGGGGACCAGAGTTCCTTTAGGGGGGAAGACTGTGAGAACCCGTACTTTCCCAGCATTATTTTTATTCTTTTTATTTGTGCTTCTTGAATTATCCAACGTATTACGTTTTCTTGTATTTTTATATGTAAATCCTGAGATTTTTAGATAATACTTTTTAAGTATTTACTGATCATTGATAAAATATTATTTGGAATTATAAAATTTCTTATTTTATTTTCCCCATATTTATTTAAATCAAAGTTTTTGATTTAAAATCACCCGCGTGCATTTTACGAGTTTATTCAAAATCAATGTACAACGAGAATTCCTAGTGATCGCGATACCGACGGATGCCCAAAATTTTACGTTTATTTATCGATTGTTTCGATAATTAACATTTTCGATGATGACGTTTTAATTACGTATTAAGTCGTGTCGAGAAATCATTTAATCATTTTTATGATGTATTGTAACTTTTGAAAAGTATTTTTATGAAACCCGAGCCCCGTAAATATTTTTAATATTTACCAATAACTATTTTCTACCCTTTAAAACTATTAATTGTTTTTAAGTCCACAAGTTTGCAAATTGGCAACTTAGGTCCCTCAACTTAACTAGCCATATATAAACTCTTTTTTACTTCCACAAATACACACACTTTCACTTAAACAAAAAAAACACACCAACTCCCTCCCCACCCCCCTTTTGCCGCCACCTTCTACCACCATTTCACCACCATCCATCTTGATTCATCAAAAACTAAAACAAGACCCATTCATAAAATTAAATGGTGATTCTTTTGATACTAAATTCAAGCACATGCATCAACATTCAAGAAACTTTATAATATCATGGTGAATTTGTGTTTTGATCATCTTGCATGTAAGGTTTTTGGTAAGATCATCACATTTTGATCCGTAAAAGTCTTGTTTTTAATCTTTGATTTTGTTAGATTTTAAATGCACGATTTTTTAGAAATGTTTGGTTGAGAGGAATGATAGTATAGTGATCCTAGAGGTATGGGAATGAGTGGATTTGGTTGAAAAATGGATTTGACATGTTTTCTAAAAAGGCAATTTGGGACAGCAGCCTTAAACATTATGTTTCGTGGGTTTAAAGTCTGATAAAGGCTAATATTATTTGATATTTTTGTAGAGTTTTCCGAGACGGTCATTTTGGTATAAGATAGAGCTTCTAAGTCATTACGAGTCAAAGTTATGCTAGTTTTAATTTTCGTGTACTGGGAGACGCAAGTCGGCACAATCCGAAATTATGGCTGATTTTGGGTCGACTCTCGGGGACTTTAGGCTTGGTTAGATAGTGGATAATACTGATTTTAAAAGTTTACAAACTGAGTTTAATGAGTCTAGTAGTGGTTTCAAAAGACGGATTGTCGAGTTAGTACTTTTAAAGTGATCCAAACAGTTTTACAAAACAAGTGCACAAATCTGTCCTAAAGTTTGGAGTCGGGTAAAGTGTCGAGCTGATGGATTTTAAAGTGTGAACTTTGGCTCAAACTTTGGTGAGGTCTTATACAGGTTATAAGTGACCTTGACACCAATTTTCATGTAAAACGGACAAGTCTAGATAGGGTAGATCGGTGTGTACATTCGGGGTGTACTTGCTGATTTTTATTTTGGACACCTAGTTCAATGTTTGTGTTGCGTGAGTTTGAGTATTCACCATCGGACATGGTGACTTACTCAAGTGCTTAGTCATTATATAAATGACTTAGCTACTGGTCCAAGTAAGGTTAAAGGATAATTTGACTTGCGTTGACTTGGCGTCGTATAACGGGTCATTTTCAAGTGTTCAAGTGTTTTAACGTGTAACGTTGGATAAATGTATTCATTTGATTCGTGTCAGTGGTTTCGAAACGTGTATACTTTGAATACATTTGAGTCATATTATATTTGGTACATATCGATATTCGAATTCGAGTCTTAACGCGCGCCTTGTTTTGATAGGTTGCGGTTTTCGTGTTTCCCCGGGCATCCATATGGTCGGTGATCGTCTACCACTACCGTTTCTACTCAGTTGCTGAGTACCGTGGTTGAATTACCTCGCGGCTAAGGTGAGTTCATAGCCCCTTTTTACTTGTACATGGTTTCTAAACACGGGGTGAGATTTTACATGGTGGAACACAACTAAATTAAAAACTGTATTGCTATCCAGAACTCGTATGTTATTCTGAACGTGTATGCTTTACAGATGATTTCAATGGTATTATTGCTTTTAGACGTTAGGCTTGAGTTTCCTCTCCTATCATGAACCGTTAATTGTCCCGTATGCTTTGCGCTAAGCGCGAATGTTGTGGGTGGATCCATCGGGATTGACAATCCCCGTCCTGATTACTTTGACGCACTAATATTCGTTTATACTTGAGTATTTAGGCTGAATACTCCCTAGAGGAACTTACATTTGAGTTAAGCTTCGGTTCATGAGATTAAACAGTAATAATATGCATTGTGACTATGGACGTACATAGTTAACCCCCCCATTACGTGTTTTACAAATTCTATTGTGTTCCACACGTTTACTGCTACACCTATGAATATCACTTAACTTTGTGTTGACGATTTTACATGTTTAATCTAAGGTATTATTGCTTAGCTTTTCTTGGATGGGAGCCGGCAGGATATTATCGCAGCTTGGAGATTTCTGTGTATAATTTAACTTGGTCAAATCTATAAGGTGTCAGAAGATAGTTTTCTGTATTTTTAGTAACTAAGTGTTATAAACCTTGACGAAATAATAAAATCTTTCCACATATAAAACTATTGGACCTATTTTTAAAAACTCTGACCTTTATGATGTAATGTACATGTTTTTATTTCGTCAGCTTTGTATACCTGTAATTCATTGTTTCTTGTACTATGACGTGTTACCCCCTCGTTGCCTAGTTGTTCCATGTCGGATTTTGGGGGTCTCACATTAAGGCTCATGATGATGAAGCAATTTTAATTAAACACGTCCCCTTGCCATACACCCTAAGGCTCAAATGACAAGGTTCTTGCTACATGACTCCCACTCGAAGGCTCATATAGAACATGTTTTTATTTATTCTTCTTTATTAATATGATATTTATAGTAAGCCAAATTTCCGCAATCCCATGATCAAAAGTCCATGACGCTGACACCCTTAATGTGTTCTCACTTTAATTACAAGGGAAGAAAAATAAGGAGTTACGAGTTAAGATATTAAGCCTAAACCGCTAAAAACTTCATTTATTAAGCAATTATTATTCAAGCGTGAAAAATAAATACGAGGAGATTAAATCAAACACAAAAATACTTACACAAGGAAGAATTAACCTTATAAACTTATGATTAAACTATATTATCTCTTATTCTCCATATTGTAAAATTTCAAAAATATGAAAGAATAATGGACACTTAGCCTATTAAATCAAAGTTTTGGGTTTTCAAGTCATCTATAGGATCTTGCATCTTCTTGTACTTTTTCAAGTTTTAGAATTTGCGTTTTAAAGTTCCCTTGATAAACGACTTTCTAGGATCAATTATAGGAACTTGCGAAAAGTTCTTGTTCTTAAACCCGTATGAGTTAAGACTTTCGCGTTTTAAAGTTCCCTATATAAAAACCTAGTCGAGTCAAAAACTATTTTTATTTTCACCAACGGAAAGCCTACATTTGTGTCAAAGGACTTATTTTCTTTATTAAAACTTAAAAATAACACTAAAAATTTAAAGATTTTAGGAAAACGACAAAAACGATTACGTTAATACACGAAAAAAGCAATTGCAAGCGATTATATCGAGTGACTCACCCATGCTAAAACCAAACATTGTCCTCAATGTTTCTTAGCTCAAGAGTAACACCCCCTTGATAAAACACGAAGAGTCTAATGCAAATTCCTAACATGGAAAGAGCACGCAAATCTATAATCCGTTTATTAATTATAGCTCAAGATAAAACGATAGTCGATAAAAATCAAAGGATAGAGAGTGTGCCCCTTTTGGCAATCAAAGATTGGAAGATCAAGTGGACAGGAAAAACCGAACACGAGACTCTTCAATGATTAGGGTCATACCTAAGATTCACAATACAACAAAACACGAGCACGAGCTTGAAAGATCAAGCCTTATTAGTATTAGAAAATATATATAAGATAGAATGTATGGGACTCCCCCACAAGGTACCTCGTTTTTGTTAACCGAGTCATGAGCTCGACTCGATCCCCGCATTCATTGGTCCTTAGGGAAAGTGGTAAAAACCGGCATATTGGAATAAAATCCATAATAAAGCACGATGCAGGGGTCAAAGATTACATCCTCGTCGTCGGACGACAAACGTAAGGATAAAACTCCAACATAAATCTCTAAAAAGAGATGATGGTCACAAATCATGATATGGATAAAGCATTCTCCCCGAGATAAACTCGCACCAAGATGATCGAAAAATCTTTCAACTATTGCATCGGTGAAAGGCCGAGATTTCCCTAAATCAATGATACCGGGGTCGAATACCTCGTCCTCGGGAGAGAAAGGAATAGACAACACGGTGTCGTCCCCCCATGCTAATCCAAGATCATATAAAGCACATGGTAAAGGTGGGTTAAAAGTCTCAACACTTGTGGTATCAACTTGCATGACTTTGTTGACCTTATCACTCTTATGAATGTGAACAAATGGGTCATGGTACTAAAAATGAGTCGCATGAAAAACCCGCACATTAATATCGAAGCGAGTGGGAAGGATAATTGGAGTAAAGGTAATTTCTCCCTCCGGGTCAACATTATCATCATCATAAATCGGGTGATCAAATTAAAGATTTTCATCACCGTCATTAGACTCTTCCTCAAATTCCAAAGGAATGTCTATATAAAGAAACTCATCAATCTCCTTCAAGAGAAGTTCATCATAACAAAGGTTGTGAGATGTAGGAGGTATGATGCTCTCAAAATCCTCTTGAAACAATGGATTATTGTTCATTAAAACTTCAAAGAGAGGATTTGAGTAGGTCACAAACGTGTCATCAATCTTGTCATCACAAGAAATATCCGAAAAAGTATCAAGTGTGTCACACTCGGATAGAAGATCATCATTCTCATTAGAAGGAAATTCATCGGAGAACTCCTCGAGAATGGTAGGTAAAACATGAGAATCACGCTCGATCTCGAGATCGGAAAAGTCTTCACTTCCCCGTGGAAGTGGATCAACAAGTTCATCGACGAACTTATCTAACGAATAGTCACTAACCTCACTCGGTGTGAAGTTAGGAATCAAAGGCTCTTCAAATGAAGATTGTGCCTTAGGATCATCAATTTGGTCCTTCGAAGAGAGTGAAAATGAGTCCATTTTCAACGATTTTTCAATTAAAGCAAAATCTCCTTCGGGATCAAAATTCTCACAATTAAACTCACTAGCATCAAATGGTGTACTAAGGTAATCATCAATTTCCTTTTAAATCTTAGAATTATCATCCTCGTGTGGAGTGAGTGGAGATGAGATAATATTACAACACGATTTAATAAAACAAGCATCTTTCTTAGAAATTAACTTTTCTTCTTCACAAAATAAGGTTCCATAGTTGGCAAATCACCTTTGTAAAAGAGAGATTCCTTGTTTGTGTTACTTTCAATAGGTTTAACAAGTTTCACACTTTCCACTTTCTTAGAAACAAATCTTGGAATTTTTACCGATTTGAAAATAATATGTTTATCCCTATAAAACAATTTTATCTCCTCTTCTCTCATATCAACTATAACATGAGCCGTGCATAAAAATGGTTGTCCTAAAATTATAGGCACACGAGGATTGGGATCATAATCAACGATTACAAAATCGGCAAGGTAAATGAACTACCCCACTTTAACAATGACATTTTCCACTATACCAACCGGATGGGTGGTGGTACCATTAGCAAGCTCAATGATCATTCGGTGACTAAGTGGTTCATAGTCAAGAGTCTTCAAAATGGCTAAGGGCATTACGTTAATGCTAGCTCCTAGATCGGCTAGAGCTTTATATTCCCCAAGCTCATAAAAAACACAAGGTATCAAGAATTGACCCGGATCTTTATATTTCTCGAGAAAGAAATCAAAGAAAACCGAGGAACTAATCACATTTAAAGTAGCCTTGGTAACATCAAGAAACGTTTCTTTAGGTGGAATATAAAGCTCAATCACTCTTTCTAAATTATTATCATCATAAGCGGTGATAGCCTTAAGCTCTCCCCTCGGGTTTGGAATGGTATTGCTAGGTAAGCAACCCGAAGAAGAGGATGGTTTGGACATAAATCCCTCAAACATCGAAAGCAATTTGTTTTGACTTTGTTCCAAACTTTGTTGCATACGATTTTGACTTTGCTCTAATCTTTGCTCAAACCGGTTTTGGTTTTGCTCAAGTATTTGTTGGTTAAGCTCAATCTTGTTATTTTGCCTTTTAATCGTGTTTTGAAACTCATTTTTCAAAGTTGCCATTTGTCCATGAATATTGTTTTGAAAAGCTTTCAAATTTGCCTCATTCGTTTTAATGTAGCTTGACAAATCATTTTGATTATTGTGAAAACCTTGAGTGTTTTGATTAGCATGATATCCATTTCCTTGATTGAAATTCTCTTGGTTACCACGGTTAAAATTATTCCCATTATTTCCATTGTTGTACCTATTTTGAACCGGTGGAAAACCTGATGGAGCAACATGATTTTGACGAGGACCTTGACCGTTAGGGCCATAAGTTCCCGTCGCGGCAAAAGCACTAGCTTGATCAAACCCCGCGGTTGAACAAGCATAAATCGGATGTGCTCCACCACATGATACACCAAAATTCTCAATCATATTAATCGATCCATGAGGATTCTTCCTAATCTCATTCAACAATGTAGCAAATCCATTATCAATCTTAGAGTCCAATCTAGAAATCTCGGTATTAGATTAATTCACATTGGAAACAACTGGCGTGTTTCGTTAATATTGCACTCTAGACTTATTCTCAATTATACCCCACGCGTTTCTCGGAGTTTTTCTTAAAAGATTACCACCCTCGGCGGCATTTAAAGAATCTTGTCCAACCATATTAAGTCCATTATAAAAAGTATTGATTTGGTGCAATTCCGAGAAACCGTGGTGTGGACATTGTCTTAATAAATATTTAAACCTTTCCCAAGCAACTCCAAATGATTCATGCACTTTTTGTTCAAATCTAGTGATCTCGTTCTTAAAATGTGTTATTTTGGATGGTGGAAAGAAATAATTCATGAACTTAGACACTAAATCATCCCATGTCAAAATCAAACCCGGTGGTTCTTTCTCATGCCAAATCTTAGCGTTACCCTCGAGCGAGTACGGAAAAAGCATGAGCTTAATCGCGTCATTCGGACATCTCTAAACTTGAGAGTCGAGGTAATACAATGAAAATTCCGAATGTGAGATTGCGGGCTATCGGTCTCATTGCCACGAAATTGGTCGGCAAGAATGAGTGATAAACGGCCCGACTTAATCTCATAATGATCCGCCAAAATAGCCGGCACAACGATTGCTTCCCCATATCCTTCGGTGGGTGCACGGAGCAATTCCTCCATTGTTCGGTTATCGGCTATCTCTACAACAATAGGTGGAAGCTCGGTTTCCACTATTCGTTGTTGACGATTTCTATTTCTACGAGGAATATTTTCAAGCCTATTGTAATCAATCAAAAGTCGAGAAGATCGTAATTGCATAAACCAAAGTGATGAGAATTTTAGAGGGTTGAAGAAAAGAAATTAGACTAGAAGAAGATTATTTTCAGCATTTTTATTTGGTATTGCTCAATCAAAAAGATTGATAAAAACAAGGAATAAGGATAATTACTATGGAAGTAATCTACCATCGGTCGACTTTGAAACGATAGGTGAAAACCTAAACGTCTCGAGGTTCAATAAGTAAACTACAAAAATAAGATTTCATACTACTTGAGTCGGCAAACCAATAATCGGTTGTCCCTCTCAATATACGCACAAGCAAGCGGGGAAACGAGGTGGCACAAAGCACTTAAAAACCTTTTTCCTTAGACGGCCTTTTATAGCACGTCGCCTTATACCTACCTTATAGTTTGTATAAATCGAGTTCAAACTTTTTATTAGTATTTATCTATTTTGCCCTTTTTTTCGTTTTGGATTCGAATACAATAGCTAGGTGATGAAATCCCAACTAAGGTCTTATTTGGAAGTAGGTAAATTTATTGTTCTAAATAATACAATATAGTAATCATAAAAAACACAAAAAAACACGAAAAACACGAAAAACGATACATACTATAATAATAGAAAAATAACAAAACTTTCCGAGGACGAAAAGGGACTTCAAATCAACGATCAACAAATATCCACGAAACAAATCGTACACAAGATCCCCGGCAGCGGCGCCAAAATTTTTGATGTGTCGAGGAAACGTCGATGTATTTTAATTAGATACGGTATAGGACAAATTTAGGAAATTACCCTTAGGAAATGGTAATAAGCCATAAATAAGTCGAAGACGGATTTAATTAAACACGTTGATGAACCAAGTTCGTTGTACACGAAGATCAAGTGAATTTGAGACGTTTTGCTTCAATTTGGACAAACGATTTGAATTGTTTTCGATTTTTGACTAAAATTACTCCTACAACTTTAAAACCTTAGTGCATGAATCGTTCCCCGTTATTTAATCTAAAGACAATTATTTAAAAATTAGAGCTATTTAAAAATTTAAACTACTTAAAAATCTATTAAAAATTAATCTATTTAATTAAAATAACTTTTACACTATTTAAAAACTATTTATGAAAATATTTTATATAAAATCTAAATTAATTAAAATCCAATTATTTAAAAACTAATTTTTAATAACTAATTAAATTTCTAAAATTAATAAAACATTCTATTTATTTATTTATTTATTTATTTATTTAAACTTTATAAAATATATTTAGATAAATGATTTAAAAGTTAATTAGTGAAAACTTATATCTAAAATCTATTTAAAGCTGACAGTCAATTTAATAAGAAGCTATATTAATTAGAACGACTGAAATTAAATCAAAACAGAATGCTAGATGAGGTGGTTAACACCTTGTGCTCATGACCAGGAGGTCATGAGTTCGAGTTCCATGGAGGACATTTTTTTGTGGTTACTTATTTTGGACAGATTAAATGTAACCAAAGTCACAGTAATGACTTTTTGTGCAATAGTTTTACAAATTGACAGTTAAAATTAAAACTACAAGTCACAGGAGTGACTTTGATGAATACTTTGGACTGAAAAAGTTGTATCAGACAATCAGTCCCCAAATGAATTCATTTGGGGAACTAACTTTACACAAGAAAAGATAACAACACATATAAATCAAATAGGATTTAAAACCCAAGAAAACTTACAAGTCTATACTACTCAACATAACCTAACAACTAACAGCAGACCAAAACCAAGAGCAGGCAAAATAGATTGTTAACTAGTTCTATAAACCACACATGAACATCTCACTAAACTCAGAAAGTAAAATCAGATCAAGCATGAAACAGTAATTACAGGCAAACTAAGAACCAAATTATTCAGCAGACTAAAACCACAAATCAGATCTAACCAATTAACTTATTAACTCAAGTTTCCTCAAACTTATATCAGATAAAATTTACTTGCAAATTAATCAGATAAAAACCTTCAAAATACTTGCATGCTAAACTTCTCATAGATTCAGACGAATCAAAAACCCTTATGAAACTCAGTTTAATAAATAGTTTTTTTAAAAATAAACTATGTTACTCAATTTTATCCCAAACTAGACAGATTAAAAACAAACTCTCAAACGACCTTAACTGAAATATCAGTTCAAAACATTACACAAAATCAATTTAAGCAAAATAGACTTATTAAACATACAGATTTAGTCAAAATTTAAACTCCTAGACACAAAACAAAATGTTTATCAAATTAGACTTATACAGCTTCAGAACTTAAATTCTAAACTTACTCATTCAGATTAATTAACTTCAATCTATATAAACTACGCAGATCCAAATAAACCTATTTCGTTCATCATATAACTCATTAAATCAATTTAAACAGAATTATCTAAAATGAAAATAACATGAAACTTAAAATGGTAACAAACCTTTTGTAGAAACCTTTGATGTTCACTAAGCAATCTTATTTAACCGGATAAACACCATCAAACCACCAACGTACACCATCCAACCATGACTTCGAACAAAATAATATCCAATAGATTTGTTTCCTCTATATTTAAAGGTGAATAGTGGGTTCATTTTTTCTCCCAAGTTTTACTTAAACTATTCAACTGAAGCTATTAATTAATTTCAATCAAATATCATTAACATTATTATGACTAAATAGATTCAGGGAATAAAACGCAATAATGATTTTAACAGAAAGAAAAGAGAGAAATAATTCGATCCAAAACAAACTTTTATTTAATAACTTGAAACTTATACAATACTATTAAAAAGAAAAATACAATTTATCCTACACCTATTTTAGCATAACAACATTAAGAATAGAAATGGGATGATTCGATTACAGAAATATGGGGTTCTTTATAGCAAACACCCAAGGCCCTTGGTGGTGAGTTGTTGAGACGGATCTTCATTCACAGCCCTTGATTTCTTCACTCTCTTTCCTCTCTTTGATCCAATGGTGGAGAGATGATCAACTATCATACGGATTGCCAAGGTGGCAATCCTTGTGCTAGTTGTGCTTCTTCTAGTCTGATGTGGCATCTTTTCATTAGAGGGTTATTGAGGGGTGAGTTGTTTAATCCAATCACAAAGGAGTAAAGGGCCACGTCACCAAAGCATCTCCATACTCAATCTCTGGTATTCTTGGGGATTAATTCCCTTCGCGTGTATGTTACGCGCCTTAAGAAAGTAAAAGCCCCAATTATTTTGTAAATTAGGGTTTTGGGTAACAGTGAAAAGTCTGGTTATTAGGTTTGGGGTGAGAGAAGAAGGTGAGTTTGCATAGGATATAACGAAGGTGTGTGTGGTGAGAAATGTGAGTGGGTAAAACGTTGACAGAATGAATAAATAAACAACTCGTTTATTACTTTTCATGAACTTGACCAAACCCTAAGGCCCAATAACCATCCCATGATTCATAGTTCTTGAAATGAAATGGGCTTGAATCCCATTAAACAATCCGTCCACAATTTATAAAAGATATGGGCTTATGTTGTGAAAATGGGTAACTTGTTTCCACTATTGGGCTTTTTGGCCCATTAACCAAATGTGGGACCCCCAAGCCCAATCAACTTCATAAAAGATTAAATCCACTAAAATCAAGCTTGAATTGGCTTTGTTGATCTTTTCTTCAATCTCGTGTCGAATTTGACGGTTTTTGCGAACTTTGGTACCTACACACATTAAAAAACAAACAAACATATACAAGGCCTTTTTCATTGATTATATGCATTTATTTATTGTTTTTAGATACAACTGATATGAGTAAAATCAGGTATACTTGGTACAAATATATGAACATCATCATCATATTGTGAATCTGATGAAGAGCTTTCCTGAGTACTTGAGGATGTTTTACTGGTCTCTTTTCCTGCATTGTTAGTTTGACAATCTTTTTGCACATAATAGTAATCCATGGAGTTAGTTAGATAATCTAAATCAAACATCCAAGCATATCCTATTCCTGGGACATTGGGCTTATTTTCTAAGAAGTTGACATGGGCATTTTCCTCAACCCTTCTATATGTCAAATTATAAACTCTATATGCTTTACTTTGCAAAGAATATCCTACAACCCTCCTAAAGATTTCCCAACCCTCCTAAAGATTTCCCATCAAACTTGCCCAACTGGTCAAGAGTATTTAAAATAGAGACATGACACCCAAATGGTTTTAAATGACTTTCATTGGTTTAATACCCGTCAAAAGTTCATAAGGTGTTTTGTTCTGAGGCTTTGTTACTAAGACCCTATTTAGCACATAACATGCAGTATCGATTGCTTCTGCCCAAAAAGTGTTTGGCAAAAGAGAATCAGATAACATAGTTCTAGCAGCCTCAATCAATGTCCTATTTTTCCTTTCCGCTACTCCATTTTGTTGTGGAGTCCTAGGATTACTAAATTGTCTCTTGATTCCTTTAGACCTACAGAATTCATCAAACTCAACATTTTATATTCTGTCCCATTATTTGTCCTAATGATTAAGACTTGTTTAGTGAATTGCTTCTCAACTAAAGTGACAAAGTTCTTAAGTAATGCATTGGTCTCATTCTTATGTGACAAAAGAGGACCCAACTGAATCTACTAAAATCATCAGTTATAACTAGGCAAAAGGTCTTGTGACTAAACTCCTAACAGAAACTGGACCAAACAAATCCATATGTAAGTAATAACTAGATTTTAATATGGTGAAAATCGTCTCGACTCGATTCGAACTGACACGGTTTAAAAGTGCGACTCAGTTGTTCTTGGTGGAGAAAAGAAAATATGGTTAACTATTTCTACTTAAAAGTAAATGCGAAAAGTATTAAAAGTGAACAGTTTTTAAAAATAAACTAAAGTCAAATGAAAATTAATAAAGAAAATAAAGAAAATAACGAAAAATAAAACTTAATAAAGAAGAAAAATAAAATAAAATAAATTTTGAAATAAAATAAAAGTGAAAATAAAAATAAACTTTCGAATTAAAAATAAGACTTACTTAATGAAAAAGAAGGAAATTGGATTATATGGCTACTTAAAATATAAACGAGACAAATATTAAAACGGGCACTAAATAAAAATTAAAGCTAAAAACTTTTCGAAAAAAATACTAATACTAAAATTTGCGAAAAAATATAACTAAAAATAACTGACTTTCAGAATAAAAATAAAAACGAATTTCGGATAAAACTAAATCGACTACGGACTAAATGTTAAACTAGGGGAAACATGTTCCCCATGGGGGAACACCAAAAATGGAAGGAAAGAATACTGATATTAGTCGGAATGTATTTTTTAAGCTTATTCGGAATGAATTTGCATGTAGTTCGGAATGTATATTCACTACGTAATCTGGAATCAATAATGGCATGTAATCCGGAACCTAGATCTTAATGCAATCCGGAATCCACAATCCACCAACAATCAAGAATATCTTAGTTTCTAACTAATCCGGAATATTTGTACTGGATCCAATCCGGAATGAAGATAATTAACAAGTAATCCGGAATACACCTTATTGATGCAATCCGAAATATGGCAAAGGACTTAAACCGGAATATGCGTGTCACTCACCTTATTCGGAATAAGTTGAAACTTAACACAAGTCGGAATAACTAGTTACAAATCTAATCCGGAATATTGGGGTTTACTAGTTCGAAATAAATGAAAAATGACCAAAATGAAAATAAACTAAAATCTAATAAGCACTTAACCAAAAACTTATCCAAAATAATTTTAAGAAAAAGCTAATTAACCACAAATCAAAAACTTTATAAACACTAAATAATCAAAATATTTAAAATCAACTTTTAAAAGATTAAATCTATAAAAAAAACTACCTAATTAAAAATAAGACAAACACACAATAAGCTGTAAGAACAATAAGCTAAAACATAAAACACATGAAAAACAATAAGAACAATAGAATAAGCACATCAATAAGCAAATAAGCATAAAGATTAATCAAACTATATGATTAACCAAACCAAAACAATAGATTTAAATCAAGAAAGGAAGAATGAGAATTATCTAACCAGCTTGAAATTAAGGTGAAGATTAACGATTCAAGATTACAAGATTAAAGATGAAAAAGCTTAAGAACATAAAATAAATCTAGAGAGAGAAAGTAATTATCGTACTCCTACTCCTACTCTAATCTATCTAATTCTATCTAATTTTTACTAACTAATTAACACCTCCTAATGAAGGATTAGGAGGGTATTTATAGGAGGAAGGGAAGGTAGGTGTTGATGCTTTCTTCTTTCACTTTGTCTTCTCGTCTTTTAATTTCTTCGACTTTCTCGACGTTGTCTCGGGATTTGTCGAATGATAAAATGAACTCGTCTTCTAATTTTCTTCTATTATTAGACTTGGTTCTTCGACTTTGTTAAACTTTCGTCTTTAGACTTTTTCTTCGATAAATCTTCAGAATAAGCCTTTGACTTCCGTTCTTTTTGCACTCTTGATCTTTTGACTTTGTCTTTTGTCTTTTTCTTCGATAAAAGCCTGTGAAAGCTCGCGTTTTCTTCGCTTTTCATATTTTGGTCCTAAAACACAACAAAAACACAAACCACGCATAATTCCGACTTTTACGACATTAAATACATGTTTTGTCTTGGTTTTTATTATAATTAAGTGGTAAAAGGATAAGTGTTTTCACACTTATTAAATGCCTACACTTGACCATTGCAATGCCCTCATGCAATGAATTAGTTACAAAGCAAGATTTACATTTTTCATCATAATTTACCCACCTTGGCCTTTATTAAATACTAGAAAATAAGGAAACTAAAAAGATAAAAAAATTACAAAATGTTAGAAAGGAGAAACAAGTAAAGAAATCCAAGACTTACATTAGGGATTTGGTTGTCATGAATGTTTATCACCCTCAAGTTTCACGTTCCCCATACCTAGCTTAAAAACGAGATCATTGTTATTATACGTTAGTAAAACTAAAACTCACTCATGTGGCTCAATTATTTACTTAGACTCCCTTATTACTAGGTGTATCTCTTATATTTACTGTTGTCTTGAATGATCACGAGGATGCATTGTTGACTTATTTCGATAGTTTATTTAGGCTGAAAATAAAGTAGGACGATTTAATCAATAGTTAGCTAAAGGACAAAATCTTTTTAAACTGCTTCTCGAAACCTCATAAAGTTCATATCTTGGCATAACTCGTTTCACGGTTTGAGACCTTTCTCGGGTCGATATTTGGAATTGACTTCATACTTCGGATCTCAAGAGACGTTCTTGAAATAATGGTCTTCTCTTCATAATAGGAATTTCTTAGCTTGAAGTTTTTGAGAGATTCTTCAAACTTGGACCACGACTTCTTCATTTTTCTCCAATCTTTATTTGGGATTGTGAAATACAACGATCCGCCTCCTTTTAGGACTTGGATCTATTTATCCTCATACCTTGTCAGGGTCTTTTCGGATAGACTTCTCCATGATCTTTAGGGGAGTATTTGCTTTTCGTCGTGTGTCTCGATCCTTCATATTGATTTTTGATAAATGATTCTTCACATCACTTTGGATCTTTAGCAAAAAATGCAGCCCTCATGCCTTGTTGGGGCCTTTTTGGACTCACCAATATTTGAATCCCGCTTCAATAAGTTATGCCTTGGCTATGAACTCTAATAATACCGAGCAACTTTTAAACGATCTTGTACTAGAAGCTAAGTAACTTTTCAAATCGTACGACCTTACTTATTGCAATTAAGCGATGGGAGAAAAAGCTCATAATTAACTCACATAAATTCATGAAAGAATACACTCTATCATCTCTCGTTCTCCAAAATTTAAAATCTCAAGGAATGAGAATCGTGGATGCTTAGCCTATTAAATCAAAGTTTTGGGTTTTCAAGTAATCTATAGGATCTTGCAACTTCTTAGACTTTTTCAAGTTTAGAATTTGCATTTTAAAGTTCCCTTGATAAACGACTTTCTAGGATCAATTATAGGAACTTGCAAAAAGTTCTTGTTCTTAAACCCGTATGAGTTAAGATTTCGCGTTTGAAAGTTCCCTATGTAAAAGTCTAGCAAAACTTGATTTAAACACGTTAAGGATACTAGCTAGAGTAAACTCAAATAAGTAAACTCGGGTTGAGTCAAAAGATTCATGACGGGCCTAATATATTAAAGACATCTAAACTCATTAAAACCATTTTATTTAATAATTTGTTTAAAAAGAAAATAACAATAACAAAGGAAAATACAACTACGCCAAAATAGATCAAAAATTTTGAAAAATGTCGAAAAATCAATTTTCCGGTTAAAATGAGGACATATTCATGGAAAAGCCCACTTAACTTCTATAGAATTCCCCCTACACTTAAGATAAACATTGTCCTCAATGTTTAAGCATGTGGGAGTAAACTCCCCTACACTTAGTACAGTGTGCACGTTGTTTAAATCTTGCTAAGGAAGAGACAACTAAAGTGATTTCTATTTCAACATAAATGATAAAAATAGTGGATCAAAAGTTTAGGATAGAACCGGGAAGACGGGTACACGGAATCACGGGTCGTCAAAAGTCATCAAGAGTGAATCTTTGAAAGATCGAATCCCTGCACATGATAAGAAAGAAAACAACAAACACATACGAGGGTCTCGCCCTACACTTATTATGAAAACAGATAAAAAGGATAGATTAGCGGGTTGCCTCCCGAGAAGAGCTTGTTTTTGTTAATAGAGTCACGAGGCTGACTCGACCCAGAATTAAATGGTCCATGAGGAAGCCTATAAGGTAATACTGGGATCAAAAATCTTGTCCTCGGTCCCAGAGGAACATAATAAATGAGAGGCAGGAGGATAAGTCTCGAAGGGTAGAAAAGTCCTCTCAACATACGAAAAGTATGTTAAATCGTGATCCACGAGAGGTGAGGTGGGTAAAGGAAGCAAATTTTTATCCCCTTAAGACAGTTGATGGTCACTAAGCGGCGAAGCTGCAAATGTGTCAATCATAGAATGGTCAATTTCACCTCCCGGGTCAAAGCACTCATCCTCACTTCCCGGTGTGAAATGGGGAGAGTAAAACCGATACATCACCCACTTGGGCGTACATGCGGTAGGATGGGGTGGCAACATAGTATGAGAAGTATAAGAACAAATACCTTCCACCCGCGTCACCTTTCCAGTAGAGTTAAATCTCTCTACCTCTGCGATAGGAGGTGGCATGGCTAACAAAGTATGCTCATAAATAGCAAGAGAGCCAGGGCTATCAATGTCCTCAATCCCTTCTTCAAAGAGAGGATTCACCTCACTAGAGATGTAGGCGTCATCAAAATCAAATAAAGGGTTCGAATAAATCTTAAAATTTTCCTTCGAAACGTCTTCATCGGATAGTGACTAGTCATCACTAGAAGTAAATCATCATCGAGATTAAAAAGAGGATTAGAGAAAGCCAAAGAATCATCTCCCAAAGTGTCTGTGAGAGGGACATCATCACAAGAAAGCACATCACACTCATCGTCACTTTCGGATGTCACCTCAGATTCACTTGCGATCGGGACAAGGTTATCAGCACTAGACTTTATGAATTTGTCTGATTCCTTTGCAGGAGTTGTGATGATATCCTCAGCTCCTAGGATAGGTGAATTCTCGGGCTCCATAGCCGGCAAGACAAGAGAAGGAAGTACGATTGCACTAGACGAAGGATGTTGAGCAATAAGATCTCGCAAAGATATAGTACTCTCCTCGTCATCATCATAATAAAAGGGACACACAAGAGGAGGAGTATAATCACTAAGATTAGATACTTGCTCTTTTCGCTGTCGCTTTTCCTCCTCCCATGTTTCTTTTAGTTGAATTACACCGTCATGAAGTTCAAAAAAAGTGCTTGTGTTACGTCATTCGGATGCAAAGAAGGTTGATGATCGAGGGTGTATTTTGGGGGCTCAAAATTATGAAAACCGGAATTATAGCATGGATTTGGTTCATAATAATTCATCGGTGGACAATAAGAAGTATCGTGAGGGCCCCCACAATTGTTGCAAAACGGGTATTGAGAAAAACCCGGTGCATATTGCGGATAAGGATCGTCATTGGTTGAAGAGGGTGAGATAGTTTTAGTAGAGGTGAAGTATGAATTGATCGAATTGCAAAATGAACAATGTCCAAATTCGTAATTAGGGACATCCATTCCACACCGTTCGCATGAACACCATTGACAGGATTGACTACCAGAAGATGGTCTTTCACACCCTACACAATGAACAAACGAGTCCATTAAACACAATAGAGAAGTAAGAGGAATATTTTTGGTGCAAAACTTTTGAAAAAGAAATGCTTTTTATGATTTTTTTAAATGTTTTTGGATTTTTGAAATTTTTTATTTTTATGGATTTTTGAAAATTTTGCAAGAAAAATAACGTTCAAAACTGAACGGATCCCAAAATCCAACGCGTCTCTCACAAAAACCCTTTAATCTTCACGAAAAGAGCCGGCAGCGGCGCCATTTTAATAACTAGATTTTAATATGGTGAAAATCGTCTCGACTCGATTCAAATTGACACGGTTTAAAAGTGCGACTCAGTTGTTCTTGGTGGAGAAAAGAAAATATGGTTAACTATTTATACTTAAAAAGTAAATGCGAAAAGTATTAAAAGTGAACAGTTTTTAAAAATAAACTAAAGTCAAATGAAAATTAATAAAGAAAATAAAGAAAACAAAGAAAAATAAAACTTAATAAAGAAGAAAAATAAAATAAAAATAAAATTTGGAATAAAATAAAAGCGAAAATAAAAATAAACTTTCGAATTAAAAATAAGACTTACTTAATGAAAAAGAAGTAAATTAGATTATATGGCTACTTAAAAAACAAACGATACAAATATTAAAACGGGCACTAAATAAAAATTAAAGCTAAAAACTTTTCGTTAAAATACTAATACTAAAATTTGCGGAAAAATATAACTAAAAATAACTGACTTTCAGAATAAAAATAAAAACGACTTTCGTATAAAACTAAATCGACTACGGACTAAATGTTATACTAGGGAAAACATGTTCCCCATGGGAGAACACCAAAACTGGAGGGAAAGAATACTGATACTAGTCGGAATGTATTTTTTAAGCTTATTCAGAATGCATTTGCATGTAGTTCGGAATGTATATTCACCACGTAATCCAGAATCTATAATGGCATGTAATCCGGAATCCTAGATCTTAATGCAATCCGGAATCCACAATCCACCAACAATCCGGAATGTCTTAGTTTCTAACTAATCCATAATATTTGTACTCGACCCAATCCAGAATGAAGATAATTAACAAGTATCCTGGAATACACCTTATTGATGCAATCCGGAATATGGCAAAGGACTTAATCCGTAATATTTGTGTCACTCACCTTATTCGGAATAAGTTGAAACTTAACACAAGTCGGAATAATTAGTTACAAATCTAATCCGGAATATTGAGGTTTACTAGTTCGGAATAAATGAAAAATGACCAAAATGAAAAAAAGCTAAAATCTAATAAGCACTTAACCAAAAACTTATCTAAACTAATTTTAAGAAAAAGCTAATAAACCACAAATCAAAAACTTTAAAAACACTAAATAATCAAAATATTTAAAATCAACTTTTAAAAGATTAAATCTATAAAAACTACCTAATTAAAAATAAGACAAACACACAATAAGCTATAAGAACAATAAGCTAAAACATAAAACACATGAAAAACAATAAGAATAATAGAATAAGCACATCAATAAGCAAACAAGAATAAAGATTAAACAAACTATATGATTAACCAAACCAAAACAATAGATTTAAATCAAGATAGGAAGAATGAGAATTATCTAAAAAGCTTGAAATTAAGATGAAGATTAAAGATTCAAGATTACAAGATTAAAGATGAAAAAGCTTAAGAACATAAAATAAATCTAGAGAGAGAAAGTAATTATCCTACTCCTACTCCTACTCTAATCTATCTAATTCCATCTAATTTTTACTAACTAATTAACACCTCCTAATGAAGGATTAGGAGGGTATTTATTGGAGGAAGGGAAGGTAGGTGTTGATGCTTTCTTCTTTCACTTTGTCTTCTCGTCTTTTAATTTCTTCGACTTTCTCGACGTTGTCTCGGGATTTGTCGAATGATAAAATGAACTCGTCTTCTAATTTTCTTCTATTATTAGACTTGGTTCTTCGACTTTGTTAAACTTTTGTCTTTAGACTTTTTCTTCGATAAATCTTCAGAATAAGCCTTTGACTTCCGTTCTTTTTGCACTCTTGATCTTTTGACTTTGTCTTTTGTCCTTTCTTCGATAAAAGCCCGTGAAAGCTCGTGTTTTCTTCCCTTTTCATATTTTGGTCCTAAAATACAACAAAAACACAAACCACGCATAATTCCGACTTTTACGACATTAAATACACGTTTTTGCTTGGCTTTTATTATAATTAAGTGGTAAAAGGATAAGTGTTTTCACACTTATTAAAGAGTTGGAAAGGCTTAGTCACCGAGTTGATAGTCTTGGTCTTACAAGAGGTTCTATGTTTCTTACCCTTTTAACAAGCACTACATGTGAGATCATTTTAAAAAGCTTTCTTAGGTAACCCTCTAACCAAATTTCCCTTAACCAATTTATTAAGGTTCATAAAATTCACATGTCCTAACCTCCTATGCCATAACTTAGACTCATCATTAGAAGCTTTGGCTAACAAGCATGTAATACCACCTGTTGGAGCAATACTTGAGATTCCTTAGGCATCTCATAATCTTTTTAGAGTACCAAGCAATCTGTATCTATGAAGAGTACCTTTTTCTTTTTATCACACATCTGTGATACAGAGAAGAGATTAAATTCATTCAATTCTTAACAAAGAACACATATTTAAACTCCAACTTTCATGTGTTAATCTTTCCTTTTCGAGTAATCCTTCCTTTACTTCCACCAAAGGCAACTGGTCTACCTCTGAATTCTTCAAATTCAGAAAGGAAATCTTTATTCCCTGTCATGTGCCTTGAGCATCCACTATCTACTATGCCTTTGTCTTTTAATACATTAATTAGATGCTCCTGCATATACACAAAACACATTAGTTTTTAACAAGGACCTAAGCCACATTTGGCTCGGATCTTGTGGGACCTACATACTTAAGAGTCTGATAAGTAGTTTTACCAATAAGACTACAAACACTCTTATACTTCATGGTTCTAGTTAAATAGTCAAAGACATAAGTTGGTTCATTATCCTTGGACCTTTTTTACTTAGGTACTGTTCTAGCAGTACTTGGTTGAACACATGATTTTTGTCCCTTAGGTCTCCACCTTGCACTGGTTTCTCATAAGACTTATCTCTAGGTGTCTTGGCAATCTCAAATAAACTCCTAGATTCTTTATGTGAATGTCGGTTTCCAGACTTTTGACCAACGATATTTACTTTTGGTCTAGCAGTAGGTTCACTTCTAGTTTTGCCGGTACCTGGCTTGCTAGAATTTAAAGGTACTATACCTTGTTTCATAAGTATTGCTCTTAGAATAAAGTCTTTGGCTTTGAGAGGGTGATTGACCTTATTGATCTTTCCATTTACCCTCTAAGCATGACCAAACTAAGGTGTGTCATCTTTTGGTCGCACTTGTCTTTTTACCTATGCATGTTTCTCATTACCTTTCATTCTGACCCTATGTGCACCCTTAAGTTAAGCAATTTTATCTTCATGCAAAGTAAAATCCTTGATAAAAGGATTTAAGCTACCACATACATAACATCCTTTTCTTTTCAAAGAATATCCAAAAGGTAGTTCTGACTTACTGTTCTTAAAACCTAACCCACCCCTCTTAGTATTACCATGATGTTCTAAATTTCTATCCAATGACTTACTAGGAGGTTTCACCTGCTTAGGAGCAGAACTAGTTATAGGCACATGTCCTTCCGGCACAAAAGTGCTCATCAAAGGTGGATAAACAACCTTTTTGGTCACAACAGGCTTTTCTTGGGTCAAAGTACTAGAGTTTGACTCTGAATCATTAGACTTATTACCATAAACAGCTTTTGACTCATCTAACTCTATACTTATATCATTATTGGGGGCATGAAAATTCCTGACAAAGCTAGAGGAACTGCTTTCATTCCTTCAGCATACCTATCATTTTCAAGATTATCAGCTAAATCATTAGAACTATCAAAAATCCCCTTTGATAGGTCCTTATTAGTTAAAGTTATCCCAGGTTGGTCTTCTATATATCCTAGGCCTGTTTTATCATAATACCACATTCGTGAATTAATCAGCTTACCTATGCCTTTTGAAGATTTTTTCCATTGATTAATTACTTCTCTTTCATTAAACAAACTAGCTTTTAAAACTTCATTTTCTGCTGTTATTTTCACAAGTTGTTTTTCAGAAGCTTTGATGGCTACATCTTTTTCTCTCATTTAAAGAGTTAGAATCCTAATTTTCTCTTCATTGTTTTGTTGACCCTTTTGATACAAAACTATATTAGCTTCTAACTTAGCAACACCTTGTTTAAAAGCATTTACTTCTACAATACATGTGTTTACCTTTTGATATTGTTCCATAAGTTCTATAGTAAGACTATTAAACTTAAGAACATAATCTTTAGAAAAGGGATGTACCTCAGTGTCTTCATGAGAGAGAGCCATCAAACCATGCTCTTCCTCTTCTTCAGTCAAGTCAAACACTCCATCTACTGTAACCAATGCTTTAGTTCCTTTGGGACTTTTGCTATCTCCTTTTAGAAAGCTTTCACTGACTCTTGGGCTGGTCCTATAGATGTTCTTGGACTTCTGACTACTTCCTTCAGACTTTCCCTATTGCACTCCCTAGTAAAGTGTCCATTCCTTCCATAGTTGTAGCATTCAGCCTTGCACTTGTCATATCCTAATGGTTCATTAGGATCAACATTCATATTTCTCCCAGTCCTCTTGTAGAGTCTATTAGATCTAACAGAGACCATAGCAGCTTTCCATTTAAGATCCATCTCTTCAATGTCAGCATCATCGATTTGGAACAGGTCATTGAGAGTCAACCTTGGTTTGTTGTCTTGTCTAGCAAAGAATGAGAAGGCATCATGGTCACTAAAAAATGATGAGGATCTTCGATGTGGATTCTGAGACATAGATGGACTACCTTCAGTACTTTGAGAATAAGTATTGCTAGTTTGTCCACCAGCGGTATTTTGGAAGTAAGTACTGGTGCTTGATCCACCAGCGGTACTTTGAGAGTATGTACCGTTGCTTCCTTCTGATGCAAAAGCCAAGTTAGACTTTGGTGCTACTGCCTTGGCTACTTCAATACCTTTAACATCCATCTCATAAACTCTAAGATTGTTGTAGAGATGATCAAAAGGAGTTACATCCAAGTCATCTCTTGTGATGAAGTTCATGGCCATTACTTTCCACTCTTATGGAACACTTCTCAAGAATTTTAGATTAGCTTCTTCATAAGGAATTATCAGTCCATGAACTGCTAATTGAATAAGCAATTTGCTAAACCTTCCGTAACCACTATAGATTCCTTTTGTACTAGAAATTGTGAAGTTTTCAAATTCTTGTTTCAACACAATCTTCTTCATTTTCTTAGATTTTTTATTGCCTCCAAATCTAAGCTTGATAGCTGCCAACATAGCCTTTGCATCTTTAAAGTGATGAAAGCTAGGTAGAATGTCTTCTGAAAGTGCCATAGCTTAAGTAGTGATGGCCTTTCTTTCTCTAATCTCAGCTTGTACCTCTTCAGCTGTGACAACAGGTAAAGCATAGCATGTATCATCAGGTAACCAATAAAAATTCTTAGGAGTATTCCCATTCTTAATGACTTCTCACAGAGTATGATCTGTGTGATTCAAATAGTGTTCCATTTGCATTGCCCATGTCTCATAGTTATCACTTTTGAGAATGGGGAGCTTGACAGCAGACAGAGTATGGGAAGAAGGTTTAGTTGTTTGACTAACTACATAGCCTGTAGCATGTGCAACTGGTGGAGGTGGAGCCACTGGTACAGGTTTCACGATTTATGGTTGTTCCAGAGGTATGGGATCAGGGATTGGAATATCTTTCATATGAGGATGTTCATCGGATTGAGATTTATTTTTTGTTTTTGTGAGTGGTGATTTAGGGTTTTGTTCTTCTTATACAAAGTTTCTCAACAAGCTCTGATAACACTTGTTCTCCCTTTGAATAGATCTATATTCTGTTAAGAACTTGTACAATAGCTTGTAATGAAACTAGAACACTTGAGAACTCTTACTCAACTAAATAAGCTATGCGGAATCTAACTTATAAAGCAAAGAAGAACATAATTACTCTAACTATTCGATCTTCTATTAATCGAATTTGGCAAAGGTACACACTATGTCATCGTACCTATGTTCCTTTTATAGTGTAAGGAACCCTAGAATATTCTATTATGATAAGTATATCACACACGATATATTATCAATATTCTAAACTATTAAATATATCACATAAGATATACTCCTATTATAACTATGACATATCTTTACTAAAGATATATTCGTCCTAATACACTTAGCAGTACTTACATTAACACTAACGGTACTTGCTATATACCGCGTTAACACTAACGGTACTTGCTAACACTAACAGTACTTGTACTAACGTTACTTGGTACTTTACAATAATTCCCAACAGTAAAATTATTCCTCAAACGTAATAGTACATGTACGCCGGAGGGCCAAATATATTTATAGAAGATGTACTTTATGCATAAGTTTTATTGTAAATAAAGAAGAAATAGGGTTGCGGAATGATTTTGGTAAAATCACACCCTTTAGGAAAAAGGCGTAAAAGCGGTAAGTATTAAGTGTAGATTTAGGAAAATCAAGCACTAATGACACAAAGGTGAAAGTTCGTTTCCCAAGGAGGTATTTGTGTGAAAAACTTGTTAAATGTTTGAGATTAATATTGTGAAAGAAAAGATAAGAAAAGATAATGACGGAAACGTTAAAATTACACTACGACGACAAAACAAAAAACCGTAAAAACTGACAAAATAAAAATTAATTCTAAAAATTCCCAAAAAATTAACAAAAATAGCTAAAATAAACTAAGATTTTACAAATTCAAACCTTTTAATTAATTAAATATTAAATTTTAAATGCTAATTAAAACCCTAAAAATCCAAATAATTAATAAAAAGCCTAAATAAAGATTTTTCACTTTGTAAAACACTAAAATGACTTAATAACTAAAAACTATTTTTATGAAATTTTAAACTAATGAAAACTATTTTTAAATGATTAAAAACTATTAAAATATTAAAATAATTCTAAAAATTAACAAAATAGTGAGAAAATTAATCTAAGAGTTTTAAAAATCCTAACTTATGTATTTGACCTAGGAAAAATTTAAAAGTTGCAAAAATCCTAAAAACAATTTTTTATAATAAAATAATATTAAGATATTATTAAAAATTCAAAAATTATAAAAATTTCTAAAAACTTGCAAACTAGTTTATTTTAACCTAAGTAAACAGAAAATGAAAGTAAAATTACCAAAATACCCCTAATGGGCCCCAAATGGGCTAAAAACTAAAACAGTCCAATGAAAATTGGCTTTTTGGCTCAATAAGATCAAACTCAACCAAATAAGCTGAAAATCATCAGTCTTAGCACAAAAGTCTAAAGGCCCAAAAGCTGAAAATGTGCTTATCACAGCTTAAATGTACAACAGCTTATTCTTAATGGGCTTTTTGGCCTATTAAGCTATAAGCTAATGCCATAAGCTCTAATTGAACACACAACATCTTATTGAGATTCTAAACCAATCAGGAAAAATTTTTTTTTAAAAATCTCAAGTAATAAGCCAGAACTTTGAAAAGACTTTTTCACAAAACGACAAAATAGTCTGGTTTGAGTTCTAGAGGATTTCAAAAGCTGATTCTTTTTTGCAAAAGCTCACAAATAGCTTAACTAAGAATAATCAACAAGAAAAATGACAAAAGCAAAAGAGAATAAGCTGTAGAAGCCAATAAGCACTCTAAATAAGCCAATGAAGCTAGTTTTCTAGTAAAAGCTTTACCTAATGAGCTGTAAACTTCTAATATCAAATAAAAGCTGAGAAAAATAAGACCTATTACAAAAATAAAGTTGTTGCACAAGCCAATAAGCAAAACAGATTCAATAAGCTTGTTGACCAAGTTTGATCAAAGGTCAAAAGCTGACAAATGAATTTCAAACGCTGACAAGTGCAATTTTGGGAACTGACAGCCTTAATGAAGTGCAATAGCTTACTTAAAACCCTGCTGGTCAAGGCTTGAGTACAATCCTTGTGTATCAAAGCCCACCAGTTGAGTGGACTTGACTTGTCTTGAGCACAAGAAAGCCAATAATTCAGTGAGCTTATGAGCTTGTGAAATAAGCACCAAATACTTCACACACACTAAACAGGTAACAAAGAACAAGTACCAAGCATACAAAACCAAAAATAAGTCCAAGAATATCAAAATCACAAAGCATGGATTTACTGATATACTTGACCAAAAGTATGAGATTCAATAAGCTGTAAAACTCACAATAAGCTCCCAAACTATGAAACCAGATATTGCAGAGTTAAACAACCAACAAAACTATAAGCATGCCAACGTTCAGACCTCAATTCATTCAAACAAGCATACAAATCCTTCTGATGTGTGTGACTGAATATTGTGTTTAAAACTAGCAACCTTCGTTTTTTAGTTCTACTTTGTTTAAGACTTATACAACACTCAAAACACCTTCTATTACAGCAAACAAATACCTACAATCAACAAAGAGCCAAGCTCTAAGGCCCTAAGGCCTTTGAACCAACAAAAACAAACAACCCTTAATCCAACTTTTTCAAACAGATTTGCTTCTAAATCATATAATCCAACAAGATCTAGGTGAAAATAGATCTAATATATCCTGTGTGACAGATTAGAACCAAATAAACAGCAATCAACCCATGAAATCCACAAATGACATAACCATCAAATAAATGATAGAAAAGTAAAAGGGATTTTGAAACTCAAACCTCTAAGATGTACAATCCACACCTTGGCTTGTTTAGAGCTTATGTGGTAGCAAGAAAAACCACAAGCTTCCTTGTACCTATTAATATCAACAAACACAAAGGTGAACCAAATAATGACTGATTTTTGAAAACAAGGATTTTAAACCATAAAACCTTTCCTCAAAACTCAACAAACAGATAAATGGAACTCAGATCTTAGCTAATCAAACACCAAACTTTTATAAAAACATAAAAGGAATTACAATTTTCATAAAATACCAACTTTATATTTATAAAAAGGAATTACAAAGATTTTAGCTAAAATCTGGAACAAAGCTCTCTCACATGTTGAGGAGTCTTTATATAGGCCATAAGGCTGAGTTTACAATGAGAAACCCTAGCTACAAAGTCCCTAAAATGCCCTTGAATCATCTAGACATGTTTGATGTTGTGAGCTGTCCAAAGTCATCCAAAACGTTCATTTATCCTTTGGGACCAAGTAATGATTGTAAATCATTGATCTTGCCATGTGGTTTTGCTTGGAGAGGAAGTTGTGTTTTTATTGGTGAACGGGTTGAACGGTGTGGGCCATAGGGTAGTGGGATTATTGATGTTAAGGTGTGGAATGATTTGCTTTAAGGTAAATCACACGTGGGTCAGGGTAATTGAAATTTACCCTTTGTTTTAAGTGGAAGAGTTACTGGGTTCTTGAGGGTGAATAGTAACTCGTTTGATCCGAAATTAGGGGAAAGGTAAGTTGTTTGGCGCATTTTTGAGTTTAAATGTTTGGTTGTGGCAATATCAGTCCTTGGTTTTTGGCAAAGTGTGTAAAACAAGAATTTCAGCCCAAATAAATGTATTCCTTTGTTATGAAACTTTCAGTTTTCATATATAGTTTGGCCACAAAACTTTGTGTCAAGGGTTTTAAGGGTTTGTTTTGCCATTTTTGCATAATTCAAGGACTGAACTTGGACATTTCTCATCTTTGAAGGTCTTCATTTGATGTTTGACTTCATAAGGGACCATTGTTGACAATTTAGATTTATTGAGGGACTAAACTTGCCAAATCTTCAAAGTTGAAGGACCTTTTTGTAATTTTGACAAACTTAAGGGACCAAACTTGTAATTATGAATATACAAGGGTATTAAGTGTCATTTCTTCATAAATGAGGGATCATTCTTGTACATCTTCAAGTCTTCAAGGGTTTTTCTTTGAGAAATCCATAACTAGGGCCTGGTTCATTGTGCGGCTTCGTTTCTCGTGTTCATTTTTCCTTGTTTCTTGGGATCTTTTGTCTTTTTCACGATATCCATACCTAAAATACACAATTAAACAAACACAAGCATATATATGGTATTTTGATGACATTTTATGCATTTAAAGCCCGAAAAGAACGACGAGATCATGTATAAATGAATAGAAACAAGTGAATGTCTCATAGAGCAAAGTTCGTCATCTTTGATTGTCATACATTCCATGCTAAGTGCAAAAACGAGATCATTGTTGGCAGAAGTCACAATGCTAACACTACTCATACGTCCAAATTGTGTAATACTTTTTCTCCTCGCAATCCTAGCTATTATAAAAAGAAAAGGTTTCTAGAATTTTTTAAACTATTTGTCATGGATCACAAGTGATTCATATTGATTTATTTGAGCATTTATTAGTCCGAAAATAAATTGCACGATTTAATCGATAGTTAGCTAAAGGATAAAATCTTTTAAAACGGCTTCTCGTGTATCTCCTTAAGTTCATATCTTGGCATAAATCGTTTCAAGATTTGATACCTTTCTCGGACCGATATTTGGCATGTATTTCATACTTCGAATCTTCAGAAGACGTTCCTGAAATTATGGTCTTCTCTTCATATTTTGGAATTTCTTCACTTGACGTTTTTGAGAGATTCTTCATACTTGGACCACGACTTCATCATTTTTCTTCAATCTTTATTTTGGATTTTGGTATACAACGATCCGCCTCCTTTTAGGACTTGGATATATTTATCCTCATACCTTGTAAGGGTCTTTTTGAATAGACTTTCTCCATGATCTTTAAGGGAGTAATTGATTTTCGTCGTGTGTCTCGATCCTTCATATTTATTTTGGAATAATGATTCTTCACATCATCTTGGATCTTTAGCAACAAAATAGAGCTCCTCATGCCTTGTTAGGGCCTTTTTGGATCTTCACCAATCTTCGCGTCCCGCTTCAATAAGTAACCTTTCAAATCGTATGACCTTACTTATTGCAATTATTTTATTCCTAATGCATTGATCTTATGGGAGAAAAAGCCACAATTAAAAACATATGATTTTTTGAAAGAACATTTTCATGTTCTACTTTTAGCATGATCACTTGTCTAACTCTATCACTTCTCGTTCTTCACTATTTAAAGACCTCTAATTAAAGAGACTCGTGAATACTTAGCCATGCAAGTCAAAATTAAGCCAAATCTGGATTAGCTTTCATTAAGACTATATCAAATTGAAGTTTTGGGTTTTCAAGCCACCTATAGGATCTTGCACTTTCTTAAACTTTTTCAAGTTTAGAGAATGCATTTTAAAGTTCCCTCGATAAGTGACTTTCTAGGATCAATTATAGGAACTTGCGAAAAGTTCTTGTTCTTAACCCGTACGAGCTAAGACTTTCGCGTTTTAAAGTTCCCTATATAAGAGTCTAGCAAAACTTGATTCAAGCGGGTTAAGGAATGTAAAGGGCTCCAAATGCCCATCAAGTCAAAAATTAACTCTTATTCTACCCATCGGAAAATATACATTCGTGTCTTAAAAACACTTACAAAAACTAAGAAAAAATTTAAAATTGGCCATTTTTAGCCTTATTTGCAACAAAACAAAACGTTGAAAGTTGGAAAACGTGAGGGCGTAGCAAGGCAAGTATCTATTCACCCCATACTAAAATTAAACATTGTCCTCAATGTTTCGAGTCTAAAGGTGGAACACCCCATACTAGAGACGAAGAGTTGAATGCTTAGGATCTAACATGGAAAGGGTGATCAACAACATATCTAAAGCCGTTTATGAATTGTTGAAGCATAGTTTGGATAGGCCGGTTTAACGACTCTCCTAGGCCGCTCATCGTGCTCCCCGGTCCTGAGTGATGCTGCAAACAATAGAAAACCGGTTAGACGTAGACCCGAGGACGGAGCCCCGGGGTCCACCTCCGACGGTCAAGTTAGTATCGGTGCGATATATAGTAAAAGTGGTGTGGTTAAGAGAGATAACCTGATGATGTAGAATGAGCCCCCTACCCCTGTTTATATAGGACTAGGGTTTCTTGAAAGATAAGTAAGGTGTATGGGCCACGGGCCTGTTGGGTTGCGGGCCTCCTGGGTCGCGCGCCTGTCAGGTCGGGCTTATACCAACTATACGTCGACATGTCCCCCAGTCTAGTATGATATGGTTCCTGACCATGTAATGCTAGACTCCTTTATATGCCACGCTTACCAAATAAACGTGTATGGCTTGCTACTAGTACATCCACGTGGTGGGATACCTTTAGCAAAAAGATGATGGGAAAACTATGCGAATAGTGAACGCCGCCACTATACGTCATCATGTCCCCCTACTCTAGTATGCGAGGTTTTCACCAAGGTTACTAGACTCTACACCAAATCCGCTACCTGTAAGCGTATCCACATCAAAAGAAATGGGGAACCTGTATTCGAAAGACGGGTGGTTGTGCTAGAATGCTTGGTTTCCCGTGTTTAGATGGTAAGGATCCCGTAAGAAGAAAACATGTTCTATAGCCGGGGTAACATTGGCATCAGCAAGGTATAATTCTTATTCATCGCTAACGCGATGATGACAAGAAGGTTTTGTGAAGGTGGAAGTGGAACCCGTATGTTGCACCGTGAATACTTTGAAGGCGAACTTCTTATACCCACTGATGATGCAACATAGTCCGAATATTGCATTCGGCTTAAGGCCAACAGAAGACGCACTTCATATGGCATAGCGCAAGGCTATATGGTAATCAACTTAACACAGGGCTCGCGATACCTTTTACGTGATAAGTGTGAATACGATATCCGACTGTAGCACACAATAGGTTAACAAGACGTCTTGCATGCTAAGTGCGAATACAGAGTTTAGCGTATAATGTAACACCATTGATACCGTATGTGGTATCGTTTACACACGTACCTGACATGCGCGCTCCGGAGAGTCTTGTGGTGACGGATGACCGCACAAGATACCTGATCTTGTAGTAACATAATAGTTACAGTGCGCCTGTAGTGCCTGCGACGGATACTAGTATCATTGATAACGCTGGAGTTGCAACCCTCTTACGCGGGAGGCAGGTCATGTCCTGCATGAACCTGCGGCGGACACCTGATCCGTCATTTTGTGAACGCACGATTCGTCTTAGTATCGGGCTTGCAATGCCCCTTACGTACTTAGTTGTGGATACCTGATCCACAACAGCAGGTTCATGACCTGACGGATCCGCGCAATAATATTCACCATGCATAAAATAGTATTCTACATGCTTTAAAATATAGATGCTAAATTACAATAAAATAAGATCATATCAACGGTATTGTGATACCCCTATAGCCCCCAAGTTTAATGGTGCTATATCTACTAGTAGTATTAAACTTATGTGGAAAATATTCAAAAAAATTTGAACAAATTTTAACGCTTACCCCTATGGGATATGACCCACATCGCTTTAGGCATGCTAGAAAGGTGGTGGAACCCAACTTAATATAGTGAAGATTTATAAAAGAAAACACAAGGCGTGTGTTTATTATAAGATTAAACCTCGCACATTAATACGGCGAATATATATGAAATACAGTTTAAACAATAATAGGCATAAAATGTTGTCAACAAATGTAGAAATGCGTAAGTCATAATCATGACCGGGGTACGGTTATGTATGGAAAATATTCAGACAGACAGTCCAAAATAATTCGCCTTAACGCGCATATCACTGCGACAAAATTTAAACAAAGTAATACGCTTAATCGCGCGGATTGCCACGACCAAACTAAATAAAATAATACGTCTGGTCGCGCGGCTCGCACCGACCAAACTAAATAAAGTAATACGTTTGGCGCGTGGCTCGTAGCAACCAAACTAAATAAAATAATACATTAAGTCGCGCGGCTCGCATATACCAAACTAAATAAAATAAGACGTTTGGCGCGCGGCTCGCAGCGACCAAACTAAATAAAATAATACGTTTGGTTGCGCGGCTCGCAGCGACCAAACTAAATAAAGTAATATGTTTGGTCGCGCGGCTCGCAACGACCAAACTAAATAAAATAAGACGTTTGGCGCGCGGCTCGCAGCGACCAAACTAAATAAAATAATACGTTTGGTCGCGCGACTCGCATCGACCAAACTAAATAAAATAATACGTTTGGTCGCGCGGCTCGAAGCGACCAAACTAAATAAAATAATATGTTTGGTCGCGCGGCTCGCAGCGACCAAACTAAATAAAGTAATACGTTTGGCGCGCGGCTCGCAGCGACCAAACTAAATAAAATAATACGTTTGGTCGCGCGGCTCGCAGCGACCAAACTAAATAAAGTAATACGTTTGGCGCGCGGCTCGCAGCGACCAAACTAAATAAAATAATATGTTTGGTCGCGCGGCTCGCAACGACCATACTAAATATAATAAGACGTTTGGCGCGCGGCTCGTTTCGACCAAACTAAATAAAATAATACGTTTGGTCGCGCGGCTCGCAGGGACCAAACTAAATAAATTAATACGTTTGGTCGCGCGACTCGCAACGACCAAACTAAATAAAATAAGACGTTTGGCGCGCAGCTCGCAGCGACCAAACTAAATAAAATAATATGTTTGGTCGCGCGGCTCACAGCGACCAAACTAAATAATGTAATACGTTTGGTCGCGTGGATCGCAGCGATCAAACTAAATAAAACGTCCGGACGGGCGGATAACCGCGACCGAACTAAATAAAACAATATGTTTGGTCGCGCAGATTGCAACGACCAAAATAAAATATTATTTTTAATAGGGAGGACTAACGTGAAAGGACGCGACTCATAACTCCAGATTTAAAAAAAAAAGTAAAAATAGTCAAAAAAACGTGCGGATGAGTGCGGCTGTAACATGACCGCGGATAAAGAGGTCGGGTCGCGACATATGCGAAAAACTAAATTAAATGATATATATAATATATTCTTGCAAATTTTAAAAGATATGTAATATCTTGCATTGATAAACAAAAAATATTGATAGTTTATTTTTTTGGAATATACCTTTTACCCAATTTAAAAGATAACAAATATCTTTTATTAATATGACAAAATATCATTAAGTTTTTCTGAATATAAGAGATATACATAATATCTTTTATTAGTTTGAAATTACAGGTAAAATCGTACTACCTATTTAAAAAAGATATGCATAATATTTTATTATTCATCGAAATATATCTTTATCAAATTTAAAAGATAAATAATATCTTTTTATATTTTAAATGATAGATGCGGTATCTTTTATTAAAATAAGCAATATATCCAAATACGCAGAGTAATATGGGAGGTGCGGCTCATGACCGTAGTGAAAAATAAAATATGCTCGAACGTGTTGACGAGCACGGCTGGATCTTCCAAAACCGCAAATAAAAAATAAAAACATAATATATCTAAACGTACGGACTATCGCGGAAGGACGGGATCCACGTGCGCGGATAAAAAATAAATAAGTAAATAATATGTTCAAGTATGCGGACTAGCGCGAACAGATCGCAATATATGTAGAAGATATGTTAAGCAATTTACAAAATACATGTAATATCTTGTTGTCAAAAGATATACGGTAATTGTTAGATAATATCTTGCTGTCAAAAGAGACATATATATAATATCTTTTTATAAAATCAGACAAATATCAAAAAGAAATATTCTCATCAAGAATTTATACGTGATATATATTCTTTATGCTAAAAGAATCGAATTACAATCACAGATTATTGAAGCCATGCCTTCATGTAGATACTTTTTTTTACTGATTTTATAAACCATATGGATTTAAGTTCATTTGGATAACCAAACTTTATTTGGATACTAAGGGACTAATCTCCATCCTCCATCTTCATCTCCATGCTATGGATAAGATTAAATCAAAAACACATTTTCCTCCTTTTCCTTCAAACATTAATATCTCTTAAACCGTTAATTGTTATGCGAAAAAAAATATACCATTACGACGGCCATTTAATTATCTTTCTACAGATATGCTATATGATATACGTTCGACAAAAAAAATTCGTTTTTTTCACGTTTTTGTTCGTTGTCGAAAAGTATCATATATGATACTCAGTATCATATATGATAGTAACACTAGTATCATATATGATATAACTTATCATATATGATATAAACCAATATCATATACGATGAAACACTATTATCATATATGATATTTTACGCAAATTAAAAAAAACGAAAAAAAAGAAAAAAAAATCTTCAAAAGTATATCATAATGTATATCTGTAAAAAGCTTATAAAATGCTCGTCGCGATAGTATATTTTTTTCGTTTAATACTTAATGGTTTAAAAGATATTTAAGTTATAAAAATAAGTGAAATAATTAAATACTTCTAATCTTATCCATTAGATGGGATATAGATGGATGGTTGTGATAAGTCTCTTAGTATCCAAGATATACATTGGTATCCAAAATAATCTTCTCAACCATGTGTCATAATTAGACCAACATTTAACTTTTTAATGTTGAACCTGCGCCTGATGAACCAACATGATGCGTTTGACTTTTACAAGAAAAGGAATACTGATTTTACAAGATATATCGAAAAGTTAACCATGTATGATCATAACAGTGGACCAACATGTTAAAGTGTAGGACTATTAAATTCATATTCAAATGTAAGTATATACATATATAAAAGTTGTTGAAGTGTTATGTATAACGTGATGCGAAATACGAGTTTAAGATTTACCGACTTTTGAATCTGGCTCTTGCTTTTCGGTAATATGAGACCGTGAAACATGGTTTAGTCAGGGTCCCACGGATGGAGCCAACTTGTTGAAGCATAGTTTGGCTAGGCCGGTTTAACGACTCTCCTGGGCCGCTCATCGTGCTTCCCGATCCTGAGCGATGCTGCAAACAATAGAGAACCGGTTAGACGTAGACACGAGGCCGGAGCCCTGGGGTGCACCTCCGACGGTCAAGTTAGTATCGGTGCGATATATAGTAAAAGTGGTGTGGTTAAGAGAGATAACCTGATGATGTAGAATGAGCCCCTACCCCTGTTTATATAGGACTATGTTTTCTTGAAAGATAAGTAAGGTGTATGGGCCACGGGCCTGTTGGGTCACAGGCCTCCTGGGTCACACGCCTGTTAGTTCGGGCTTATACCGACTATACGTCGACATGTCCCCCAGTCTAGTATGATATGGTTCCTGACCACGTTATGCTAGACTCATTCATATGCCACGCTTACCAAATAAACGCGTATGGCTTGCTACTAGGACATCCACGTGGTGGGCTACCTTTAGCAAAAAGATGATGGGAAAACTATGCGAATAGTGAGCGCAACCACTATACGTCATCATGAATTATGCTAAAAGATAATTGTTAGAACAATAAAGGATATGTCATGGATTCGTGAAAAAATCTTCAAGCAAACGATCGAGGCCCACGTAAACGAACACCAGAGTCTTCAATCATGACGATGATGATGATCTAGATAACACATTCAAACAACCACGAGACAACGAGTTGGAAGGGCACAAATCCTCTCTCATTAACTACATTAGAAAGCAATAATATATACAATGGATAAGCATGGGATCTCCCCCACGAGGCACCTCGTTTTTTATTACCAGGTCATGAGCTCAACTCGATCCCCTCAATGCTAATTATCATTGGGGAAGGTGACTTGGTTGAGGTCGTCCAACGAGGGGAATTCCCCACCGAAGTAGTGCTTAAGCCTATGTCCATTCACCTTGAAATTAGGACTATCATTTTGAGCTAGCTCGATGGTCCCATACGGAAACACTTGTGTTATGGTGAACGGACCCGACCAACGAGATTTCAATTTCCCGGAAAATATCTTCAAACGAGAGTTAAAAAGTAACACTTGATCACCAACGTTAAAACCCCGGTTTTTAATCTTTGAATCATGAAACTTTTTAGTCTTTTCTTAAAAAACAATGAATTTTCATAAGCATTATCTCTTAATTCATCCAATTCATTAAGTCGTATTTTCCGGTGATATCCCATGGTCTTCAAGTCATTGTTGGCATGCTTTAGGGCCCAATATGCCGTATGCTCCAATTCAATGGGAAAATGACAATTCTTTCCATAAACCAACTTATAAGGAGTACAACCGATAGGTGTCTTATAATCGGTCCGAAAGGCCCATAAAGCGTCATCGAGTTTGTCGGACCATGAAGCGCGGTTTTCTCCAATCGACCTCTCTAAAATCCTCTTCAAAGCTCGGTTTGAAACCTTGAATTGCCCACTCGTTTGCGGGTGATAAGCCGTAGACATACGATGTGTAACTCCATATTTCTTTAAAACCTTCTCGAATTGGTCATTACAAAAATGGGTTCCACGATAACTTATAATAGCATGAGGGGTTCCAAAATGAGAGAATAGTTGCTTCAAAAACTTCACTACCACACGAGCATCATTCGTAGGCAAAGCCTTAACTTCAACCCACTTTGATAGGTAGTCGACGACGACGAGGATATACTTGTTTCCATGAGACGATGGGAACGGCCCCATAAAGTCAATGCCCCAAATGTGGAAAATCTCACACACTTGAATTATGTTTGGTGGAATTTAATCCTTTTGCGACGATTTTCCTTGGCGTTGGCAAGAATCATACGATTTCACAAGTGTGTGTGCATCACGATAGATCGTAGGCCAAAAGAAGCCGACATCGAACACTTTCTTAGCCGTGAGATTAGCACCGTGGTGACCACCCGTGGGTCCCTCGTGACAAGATCTAAGGATGTTAAAAGCTTCGGTACCAAAAACACAACATCGAACGAGTTGATCCGCACAAACCCGAAAGAGATAAGGGTCGTCCCAAAAATAGAACTTGACGTCACGAAATAATTTTCTCTTTTGTTGTGTCGTCATACCCTTGATTATGAAGTTCCCCGCTTGGTAATTTGCAATGTCGGCAAACCATCGGGTGTTGTCTTTAGAATTCACTACACCGAGAGTCTCGAGAGGAAATGTTTCGGTAATTTCCTTATTCTCGGAAACATCTTTGTGAGGATCTTCTAGACGAGAGAGATGATCGGTCGCTAGGTTCTCGACTCCTTTTTTGTCAAGCACGGTGACATCAAATTCTTGGAGGAGGAGCATCCAACGAAGCAATCTCGGCTTAACAACTTTCTTAGCTAAGAGATACTTGATAGCCGAATGGTCCGTATACACGATGCTTTTAGTCAAGACGAGATACGTTCAGAATTTCTCAAAAGCATAAACCACGAAAAGGAATTCCTTTTCCGTTGTGATGTACTTAAGTTGAGCCTCGGTCATTGTCTTACTAGCATAATGGATAGGACGGAAGTGCTTTTCAAAACGTTGTCCTAAGACGGCCCCTATTGCAGAATCACGTGCATCGCACATGATTTCAAAGGGTAATTGCCAATTAGGAGCAACAAGCATGGGAGCTTTGGTAAGTTTCCTTTTAAGAGTTTCGAAAGCTCTAACACAATCCTCATTGAAGTTAAAAGGAGCATCCTTCTTGAGAAGGTGTGTCATAGGTCGAGAGATTGTCGAAAAGTCTTTGATGAAACGGCGATAAAAGCCTATGTGGCCTAGGAAACTCCTAACTCCCTTAACGGTTTTGGGATGATGTAACTTGGCGATGACGTCTATCTTAGCTTTATCGATCTCAATCCCCGCTTTCGATACCTTGTGCCCTAAGACGATTCCTTATTTACACATAAAATGACATTTTTCCCAATTAAGCACAAGGTTGGTTTCTTCACAACGTTTTAACATTTTTCCGAGATTAGATAAACACGACGTGAACGAATAACCAAACACCAAAAATTCATTCATGAATACTTCCATCGACTTCTCGATCATATCATGACAAATAGCATCATACACTGTTGAAACGTACCTGGTGCATTGCAAAGTCCGAAAGGCATTCTACGATAAGCAAACGTTCCATAAGGACACGTAAACGTAGTTTTCTCTTGACCACGAGGGTCGATAGGGATTTGAAAGTAACCGTAAAACCATCTAAAAAGCAATAGAATTCATTTCCAGCGAGTCGCTCCAACATTTGATCCATGAAGGGCAAGGGAAAGTGGTACTTATGAGTGGCGTCATTTAATTTCGGTAGTCAATACACACCCTCCAACCGGTCACAACACGAGTGGGAATTAACTCGTTGTTTTCATTGGGCACAACGGTCATTCCTCCCTTCTTAGGGACACAATGGATTGGTCTCACCCATGGGCTATCGGAGATAGGATAAATCATTCCCGCGTCAAGAAGTTTTAAGACTTCCTTTTTGATGAGATCGTGAATTTTGGCGTTTACCCTTCTTTGACTTTGAGTTACGGGTTTGTAGTCCTCCTCCATTAAAATCTTGCGAGTACAAAATTTTGGGTCAATACCCTTAATGTCAGAAATTTTCCACGCAATTGCCCCTTTATGAGCTTTAAGAACTTTCAAAAGTGCGGTTTTTTCATCATTAGCAAGATCTTTTGCAATAATAACCGGCAACTTGTCATCACCTTCCAAGAATGTGTATTCAAGGTGAGATGGAAGATCTTTCAATTCAAGGATTAGCGGTTCCTCGATCGAAGATTTTTGTTCAACACTCATAACTTCCATCGATGGAAGAAATGGTGGAATGAGAGTATCATTACTAATAATCACCTCATCTTCATTGTCGATTTCATTTGAAGTAAAATCGCCTCCTTGGAATGGAGTGAGATTTGGTGTAGAATTAGCAAGAATCGGATCAAAAATAGTGGGATTGCCACTTGACGAACTATCGGAAAAACCTAACACTTCTTGTCAAAATTCATCGCAAACCACATCGACTAAGTCAATGTGATTGATGGTAGCGATTGCATAAACATGAGAAGGTGTAGAGTTTTGAGTAGCGTTTATAACAAGGTCCTCTTCGTTGAATCTCAAAGTAATAGCTCTTGCATGAACATCAATAAGCGATCCGAGGTGTCTAAAAATGGACGACCTAAAATTAGAAGAACTTGAGGATCCACGGGGATGTCAACTACTATAAAATCAACGGGATAATAGAACATCCCCACTTTCACGAAAACATCCTCGGCTACTCCACATGCTAAAATCGTAGAATGATCGGCCATCTCGATAGACATGTTAGAAGGAGTAAGAGCCGGAAGTGAAAGCGATTTCTAAATGGAAAATGGCATCAAATTAATGCTCGCACCAAGATCGGCCAAGGCGGGGCATTCTTTCATATCTTGTATATCACAAGAAATGAGAAACTTCCTGGGGTCACCAACTTTTTCTGATATTCGTAGCTTTGAAAGCTTCTCCTTATCGTTCATCATACCTATAAAAGTGGAAGCGAAACGAGGCATGTATAACAACGCGTCGGCTAAACTCACATTAAAATGCACTTGTTGAAACATTTTTATAAAAAGCTCGATTTGTTGTTTGTTACGTTCTTGCATTTTCTCTTTGTTTCGTCTCGATGGGTAAGGTAATGGTGGTGTGGGTTGGGGCATAGGCAACGGCCTTGGAATCTCGGGTTCCATAATTGGTATTGGTTCAATCGTAGGTGTGGTATGAGCGGTACTTCGTGGGCTTGTTATATGCTCCTGTTGGAAATACGTTTTACGTATTAAGAAGGATCGGTCACTCCAACAATAGTCCATGTAATAGCTCGTAGTTTAGTTAGTTATCTTTATTTAACAAACAAACCAAAGTTAGCCTACAACATTTGTAGGCCGGCCCAAATGTAAGCCCAAGCCCATGTCAAGGGCTTGGGTATATAAACCCTCTCCTTAGATGGAGAGGGTGTGTGGTTCTTCATTTTACACATAGTGAAAAAGTGTTTTTCTTTCACTTTCTCTCTCTAAGTGTGTGTGGTCTCACCATCTCTCTATCTCTTTCTCTCTCTAAAACATAAGCAAGATTTACATATCCTACAAATGGTATCAGAGCCATGGGATGACTGTATTATTTATGTGTTTCTGTTCTTGATTCATACGCCTATTTTGATCCATTTTTACACGAACCAAATTTTTTTTGTGTTTTTGATGGTTTTTTCTTGATACAAATCATCTACATAGTTGTGGTAGTGATTTGGTATTGTTACTTTGGCTAAAAACACAAAATTTTTGGGTGTTTTGATCATTTTTGGCTTAAAATCACGAATTTGTTGAGTTTTGTCCGAGAAAAGTGGGATTTATTCCGATCAGGTCATCGGAAAAGGGTTTATAGGACATTCCGATCAGTGTAATCGGAATAGGGTTTAGGGATTCCGATTTTGGTACATTCCGATTAGGTATTCCGATTTGGCATTCCGAAAAGGGACATTCTGATTTGGCACATTCCGAAAAGGGACATTCCGAATTGGCACATTCCGAAAAGGGACATTCCGATTTGGTACATTCCGATTTAGGACTTTCCGATCTTTGACATTCCGATTAGGTTTTATTCCGATTAGGGACATTCCGATCAAGGTTATTCCGATAGGGCTTATTCCGACAGCTTTCCGACTGATATTCCGATCACTATTCCGATAACCAAAAAATTATTCCTTAAAAAATTTCGAACGTGTGTAATTTTGACTTGGAATTTTTGGTTTATCGAGGACATATTTTAGGGGATTTTAACATTGTTTCTCGACTTCAACTCACAACAACAAACACATTTACTTTCTTTCATTGATCGATCAACGTTTGTAAATCTTAACTTATTGAAATGGAGTACACATCTCTTACAGATAAGTCCATCCTCTCGGGTACGGATAATCGTCCACCAATGTTGGTGAAGACTATGTATGAGGAATGGGCTTCCCGAATGGAACTTTATATGTTGAACAAGGAGAATGGACATCTCATTTGGGCATCGGTGCTCAATGGACCATTAGATTATGGTATAGTGACGGAAGGTACAACTACTCGTCCTCGCACAACGGGTGAATTTACTGGAGATATGAAGATTCAAGACAAATGTGATAAGTATGCTACAAACATCATTCTCCAAGCCCTTCCTCCAGATGTCTACAAACTCGTCAGCAAACATAAAGTTGCCAAAGAGTTATGGGATAGAATTCGTGTTCTCATGCAAGGCACCTCGTTAACTAAACAAGAACGAGAGTGTAAGCTTTATGATACTTTTGATAAGTTTGCCTATTTGCCAGGGGAGACTCTCAATGATTACTATCAGAGATTTACCCTATTGTTGAATGAGCTCAATATCTATGGCATGACAATTCCTACCTTTCAATTGAACACCAAGTATTTGAACACTCTTCCTTCAGAATGGAAAAAATACGCGACGGATGTTAAATTGGCTAAGGACTTGCATAACACCAATGTGGATCAACTTCAAGCTTTTCTTCAACAACACGAATGCCATGTGATCGAGGCTCGGTTGTCTACACCTCAAGTTCATGATCCACTTGCAATGTACGCTTCTCAACAAAACATGGCTTATACTTATCAACAACCATCATACTTGCAGCAACCACCACCACACACCTATCAGCAACCATCTTATCAACCACCAATGATGCCACAACAAGCATTTCAACAAAGTGTTCATCAACAATCTTTTCTGCAGCAACCACCATATCAGACATCACCATCACAAGCCAACACGTCTCCAATGGTCTATACTCCTCAGCAAGGATATTTTCCAATAGAAGCACAACCAACACAAGCTTTCTACTCTAATGAACTTCCACCAATACAAGCACCGGTCTTTACTCCAAATGATACGCCAGCTGATGTTCTAAACCATCTCACTGCCTACTTGTCAAAACTTGTTGCGACTAGAGGATTTACACCAACAAAAAATCAGCTCCGCACCTCATCAAATCCTCGACAACAAGCCACTGTTCAAGATGGTCAAGTGACGTTGCAACCTATTCAGGGAAGGCAAAATTCATATGGACCTCCTACAAGGACTGGGAACAATCAAGCTGTGAATTCGTAAGCTAGTGGAAATGGGAGTCCTATTTGTCCTAAAAAGGTTGTGACTTGCAACAATTGTCTAGGACAAGGTCATATGGCTAGGGAATGCACTCAGCCGAAAAGGAGGAGGGATGATGCATGGTTTCGTGAGAAGATGTATTTGGTTGATGCTCAGTCTAAGGGGAAGATTTTGGATTTAGAGGAGTTAGCATTTCTTGCAGACCCAAGGGCAGCAGATACTGAAGGCATTGCAGTCGTTTCCACTTCTAATGCAGCTTATCAAGCAGATGATCTTGACGCATATAATTCAGATTGTGATGACATTCACTCTACCCAAGCTGCTCTTGTTGCTAATCTCTCTCACTACGGTTCTGATGTCATCAGTGAGGTACCAACCACATCTAATAATACTGATGATAACCAACATCAAGTTGGGCATGAAAATGACAACCTCGAACAGCATTCGGGAACTAGTAACTCAAATGATGTGGTACCCAATCCTACACATCTGAGTGAACCTCAACCAAATTCTACGACGGGTATGGAATCTTATGCTCAACATGATTTGGTCATGGTACCTAAACATATAATTGATCAAATGCATATGGCCCTCAGACAATCCGTAGATACCAATTCCACCCTAACTGTTGAGCTTGCGTTGCATAAAGAAAAGGTCAAAACTTTTGAAATGGTCCCTCAAGCAGAGAAAATAACATGTTCTGAATTTGACCAATTTCGCTTTAAAAAGATTCAATACTTGAAAGAAATAGAATCGTTAAAAGCTAATCTTTCCAATGAATTAAAAGAAAAAGAGTCGCTTGTCAATGATTTTCAGAAACTTAAAATGGATTTCGGATCTCTCGAGTCTAAAAAGTTTGAATCGGAAATTAATGCTACCAAACTTCTTAAATTCACAGAACAACAGCTTTTAAAACAATACGCTTCCACAGAAAAGGTTCATCTGTTAACTAAATCATTTAAAGAACTCGAACTCAAGCGGCTTCAAGATTTACCACCTAATCCCGGTTATGCAAAACAAGCTCAGGAACATATTCCCGGTCTTTATGATATGACCCTAATTGGCAAATTGAAAGAAGCACCCTTTGTTCGTAGTTCTTTGGAGACACAGTCACTTGCGGTTGAAACTCATTCTAATATGCTTTCAAAATTCCATTCAATTGATTATGATCAACATAACAAAGATCAATTTTCTAAAAAGACCCGCATTCGCTTACAAAAGGAATTAGCTGAATTGACAGTTCTTGTGCCCCAAAGTTTGTCAAATGAAAACCCTCCTAGTACGTCTCCTACACTTGTCAAAACGGATTTAACGAAGTTAATTCCACCGGTAAGTAAGGCGTCCGTTAACTTAAATGCGGTACACCAACACTTAGCTGATTTTGACAAGGTCATTTTGGAACGTACGACGGCTTCGGCCATAACGGAAGGTGAATGGAACTTTGAGCACACTAGAGCTGCGTTTCGAGATGAAATTGTTCCGTTTGTAAAGAATGTTAAGGCTTGTCTTAGTAATATTGATCAAGATTTGCTTTTGGAAATAGAAGAAGTTAGATGTGTTTTCAATGAAATGGATGATGCTTATGAAAACAGTTTACTTGAAATAGAACGGGTTTCACGCCAAAATGATCAGATTCCGAAGCAAGTGATGTCTCATGATATAGTCTCCGTCTATGTGAATAACAGTGTTGATAATGATTCTATTGTACATAATGTTGAATCTGTGGATAATGTGGTAGATAGTACTTGTCACGAATCTGACGTTGAATTTTTAAAGCTTTAAGATTCATATTCTTCGCTTTCAAAACGTTTTGATGAGATTCAAACACATTGTATTTCGCTTGAATGCAAGCAACAATTTATTCAAGAAATCATTGAAACATCATTCGACGGTGTTAATATCGATGATGCAAACTTTGAAAAGAATTTTCGATTAAATTTACAATCAAAACAGCGTCAGCCAAGTGACAAAGTTGCTAAATCTTTGCCGATAGAAATAGAGAAATCTAAGGAGCTTAACTATGTGAACGTACTTGAGGCCGCTGAGAATTTTAAACTTGATCTAGATAATCGAGTTTCCAAGATTTTGTCCACAGTTGATAACTTAAAATAGAAAAATACACGACTCTTCGATTCAGTAAAGCCCGCATGTGCTAATACCACTGCACAGAATCAATCATTGATTGAACAATTGAATCGAAAGTCGGTGGAAATATCTGATTTTAGGGAACAAATTTGTGATAAAAATCTGGTCTTGGCTGAGTTAAAGGAAACACTTCATACTTTAAAAGGTAAGAATGTTGTGGATAATGCAGCCACTGTCTCAGCATCGTCCTCTAGTGCAATCAAAAGGAACCTTATAGCCGTCACACCATTTAATAAGGGCCCTAGGACTAAACCATCTCAAACTTTGGTCACTAAAGATAAGGCGGAATCAAAACCAGCTTCTAATATTCCCGTGTTGCCTTCTACAGGAGTAATCACCACTACTAAGGCTCAAAGATCTAAGCTTAAAAGAAACAAGAAGAATGATTGGATCTTGCCCCCATCTAGTAGTCAAGTGAAGAAGAAAGTAGAAGCCCATCCTAGGAATGTTATTTCTGTTTTGAATAAAAAGAATCATGTAGCTAAACCTAAAGGCTCTGCGGTTGTGCAGCGTTCTAAGCCTAGTGTGAATTCTAATTTGAAATGTTGGAATTGCAATGAATGTATGTTTTCTAGTCGTCATGATTCTTGCCTTATTGACCATGTGAATGAGATGCATGCCCGGAAAAATGGATTAGAATGGAAACCGACTGGGAAAGTGTTAACCCAAGTTGGTTGGATGTGGCGCCCCACTGGTAGAACTTTCACTATAGTAGGAAATACGTGCCCTTTAACTAGGATCACTCCCACTGAAGTGAAGAAAGCGTGCCCTTTAACTAGGAGTACCAAGGCTACCAAAACACAAGCGTGTCCTTTAACTAGGAACACTGACACTACTGTAGGAACCAAGTGCCCTTTAAATAGGTCTACTCCCACTGTAGTGCCCACGAATAATCCAAAACCTAAGAAAGTTGGAATAGTAAAACCTGTTAGTGCTAAAACTCACATTAGAAAACGCAGGAAATCTAAGGGTCTAAAAAATGTTAGCAGTTCTGATAATTCTATATATGTATCTGCTAACACTCCGGAACCTATAGTTTCCAATGCATTGTCTACTGTTGTTATTGAAAACAGGTGGTCCAAATTGTTCTCTGGTATTTGGACTCTGGTTGCTCCAAGCATATGACCGGAGATCGCTCTTAGCTCAGAAATTTCGTCAGCAAGTTTCTTGGTACGGTTCGATTTGGAAATGATCATATTGCAAAGATAATGGGTTACGGTGAATATCATATTGGGAATGTTATAATTTCAAGAGTGTATTACGTGGAAGGTCTTGGTCACAACTTATTTTCTGTGGGACAATTTTTTGATGCAAACCTAGAAGTTGCTTTTCGAGAGCATACCTGCTTCATTCGTAATTTGGAAGGGGTTGATTTATTGAAAGGTACTCGAGGGAATAATTTGTATAATTTGTCTCTTCAAGACATGATGGCCGCTTCTCCCGTATGTCTTCTCTCCAAAGAATCGAAGACTAAGTCATGGTTATGGCATCGACGGTTATCTCATCTTAACTTTGACGCTATTAATCACTTGGCGAAAAACGAACTTGTTCGTGGTCTTCCTAAACTATCATTTCACAAGGATCATTTGTGTTCCGCGTGTACAATGGGGAAAAGCACTAAGAAGTCATACAAACCCAAGACTAAAGACACCAACCAATAGAAACTTTATCTTTTGCATATGGATCTTTGTGGGCCAATGCGTGTTGAAAGTCTTAGTGGCAAAAAGTACATCCTCATCATTTTCGATGATTACTGTCGATTTACATGGGTGAAATTTCTTAAAGAAAAAAACGAGGCACCTAAATTCATCATCGGATTTCTCAAGATGATTCAAGTGCGTCTCAACACTACTGTCCGACGCATTCGTACAGATAATGGAACCGAATTTGTGAATCAAATTTTGTGTGATTATTATGAAGAAGTTGGCATTTCTCATGAAACATCCGTTGCTCACACTCCACAACAAAACGGTGTCGTTGAAAGGCGAAATCACACACTTATGGAAGCTGCTCGAACGATGTTAATTTACGCAAAGGATCCATTGTTTTTATGGGCAGAAGTAGTATCTACAGCGGTGTACACCCAAAACCGGTCACTAATTCGTAAACGCCATGGTAAAACACCTTATGAGCTTCTCCATGGAAAAGTACCAGATTTATCATATCTTCATGTATTTGGTTCTCTTTGCTATCCAAATAATGATGGTGACAATTTGGGAAAACTTCAACCAAAGGCTGATATTGGTATTATCATTGGTTACGCCCCCGCAAAGAAGGCATACCGAATCTACAACCGTAACTCTCGCAAGATCCTCGAAACTATGAATGTTGATTTTGATGAGCTGACAGCTATGGCTTCTGAGCAAAGAAACTCTGAGCCTGCACTTCTTGAAATGGGACCCAGTAATATTAGTTCTGGTCTTGTCCCAAACAACCCTACTTCATCATCATTTACACCACCTTCTAGGACTGAATGGGATACGTTGTTTCAACCGTTCTTTGATGAATTCTTTACTCCTCCAAGTATTGTTGCTCCAGAACCTGAGGTAATAGCTCCGGTAACCGAAGTTGTCGCTCCAGCAACCGCAGCACAATCAGATACGTCTACACCTACAATTGGTCAAGATATACCATCAACGAGTAATTCTCAACCAACACCCGGACCAACTACCCATGTCATGCCTATTGATGATGAAGAGGACGATGATGATCACGATTTGGAATTCGCTCAAATGCGTGAACTTCCATTCTTTGGTGTACCAATTCCCGACCCTAATCAAGTCGGGTCGTCCACCTCAGAGGAAGCTCCTTCTACATTTTACTCCAATCCACGGATTCGTGAACATGACAGCAAGTGGACAAAGGATCATCCTATAGATTCTATTATTGGTGACCCTAATCGTCCGGTATCCACACGAAGTCAGTTACAAGAAAGTGCAATGTTTTGTCACTTTGATGCTTTTCTCACTGAAGTTGAACCTAAGACATGGCAACAAGCTTTTACTCAATCATGTTGGATAGAAGCTATGCAAGAAGAACTTAATGAATTTATACGTCTTAAAGTATGGGAACTTGTCCCATGCCCGGATCAAGTGCAGTTACTCACTTTGAAATGGGTTTACAAGGTGAAACTCGATGAGTTAGGCGGAATATTGAAGAACAAAGCTCGACTAGTAGCTCGTGGATACAAGCAATTATTGGGCATCGACTTTATGGAATCCTTTGCACATGTTGCCCGTTTGGAAGCTATTAGACTATTCCTCGCTTATGCACCCCACATGAATATGATCCTCTATCAGATGGATGTGAAGACGACATTTCTTAATGGAGAAATCAAGGAAGAGGTCTATGTTCAACAGCCGGATGGTTTTGTGAATCCTAAATATCCTAATCATGTGTACAAGCTTAAGAAGGCTCTCTATGGGTTGAAGCAAGCTCCACGCGCATGGTATGATCTATTGTCACAATTCCTCATTACGCAAGGCTTCGCTAATGGCAAGGTGGATCCCACGCTGTTCATTCAGAAACGAGGTAGAGATATGATTATAGTACAAATATATGTTGATGATATTATATTTGCAGCCTCGACCCAAACCTTATCGGATGAGTTTGGGACACTCATGTCTTCCAAGATTAAGATGTCAATGATGGGCAAGGTATCATTCTTCTTAGGTCTTCAGATATCTCAGAGTCCCATAGGCATCTTAATCAATCAATCCAAGTATGCCCTTGAATCGCTAAAGAAATATAAGATGGAATCTTGCGACCCTGTGGATACTCCGATGGTGGAAAAATCTAAGCTTGATGCACATCCACATGGAGTTGCCGTTGATCCGACACTTTATCGTGGAATGATCGGTACTCATCTGTATATCACAGCCACTCGACCTGATCTTCAATTTGCTATATGTATGTGTGCTCGGTATCAAACTTGACCTACTGAGTTACACTTGGCCACTGTGAAACGGATCTTTCGATATCTTAAAGGAACCATTAATCGGGGACTTTGCTATTCGAAGGATTCTTAGATTGCACTTATGGCATATGCAGATGCGGATCACGCGGGTTGTCAAGATACAAGGCGTAGCACGAGTGGAACTTTGCAACTACTAGGAGATCGACTAATCAGTTGGGCATCGAAAAGGCAGAAAAGCGCTGCAATCTCAAGTACGGAAGCAGAATACATAGCTATGTCCGGTTGCTGTGCTCAAATTCTTTGATGAGATCGCAATTAACCGACTATGGTCTAGGTTTCAATAAGATTCCGATGTACTGTGACAACAAAAGTGCAATTACCTTATGCTGCAACAATGTTCAATTATCCCGGTCGAAGCATATTGACATTCGCTACCACTTCATCAAGGAGCAAGTGGAAAATGGAGTGATCGAGCTTTACTTTTTCCGATATGGGTATCAATTGGCGGGTATTTTCACGAAGGCTTTAGATCGCGCTCGAATCGAATTTTTGGCCGACAAGCTAGGAATGAGAACCTTCTCGCCTGAGACTCTAAAGGAATTGGCAGATGAAGCAAAAGAATAGTGGTGGTAACCTATTCTCCGTATCCTTGGTGATCATCTGTATATATTGTTTATATTTTTATCCACAAAAGCAAAATACAACAATATAAAACCATATAAAAACCATACAAATTGAAAAATTCATAAAATCCAAAAATATTTTTACTTTATTTTTCAAAGGCATGTCTTTTGGTACGATAATATCTACGGCCTTAGAAATGTCGATTAATATTGACACGGCGCCATAAATAGAGTTCGTACAAAAGTTGTAAATATTTCATAAAACATGCCTAAGTGGCTTGTAGTTATTTCTGACTGCAACCCGGTTTTCACATTAAAGTCAAGTATTTCTTATGAAAGCTTTGGCTCACAACGGGAATTAATTTTCTCGGGCAAGGTTTACTTTAAAATCTTGTAAGGGATCAAGTTTACTTTATAACTTGGTCTAACACAAATCTATGTACGTTTCAGTGCATTTATTTGTTAAAACAAGAGAAGTCTTGTTTTTATGAAGCTATCATCTCTACAACCATAGCAATCTACAATTGGTATCTACATACTCGACGATTCGACTACTCAACCGACGACTACAGCTCTTTCAATAGAACATGGGTCAACAATTGAGGGGGAGCAATTGTCAAGCATTCAGAATCTTCGACGCCCGAACGTGCCAAGTTCACAAATTGGTGTCAAGACAACAATACCAATCGTACACGTGGTGTCAAGAGATGACTTCAGACATGACGAGGTGACCAACATATGCTGACAAGAACCATTTGATCTTATCATATGATGTTCTCATCAATCAGGTCCAACCTTGTCAATTCTTTTCTAATATGGTGAATATGTGATCATGTTATAAATCGGTATCATATATCATACGTTTGATATCATGAAGATAAAATGGACTTGCATTTTTCTTCCTAAAACCTATGTTAAAACTTCATTAAATCAATTGATATTAAAAACATCGATTGGGTTAATATTTTTAATATGGGGGAGAAAATGTGATTTAATATGGGATATTATCACAAATGGTTTGACTTAATATGCTGGCTCATCCCGACATATGTGAAATGTTTTCGAATATCGTGGCATATGTTAAGGGGGAGCAAAATGGATTTGCATATCAAAAATGGATTTCATGGTGATTTTTACCCAAAACCTATTTATTTCACGACGATGAAGATTACTGTGACATAAGGATGGTAGGATAGGTTAAGTCCAATGATTCTTCTAGAACCGGAGGAATCTTCCCAAGGACATTCCATAGCTAGAAATAGTAGTCCTTAGGAAAGATGGAGAAAGATTGTGAACGTAGCTGAATGCTGACCAAGTACTTAAGTTAGCACTAGAACAATCACAACAAGGTGCTAGTTATGACGTATTGGTAAGCATTGAAGGGGTTGAAGAATGAAAAAGAATTGTAAAGATAAAGGGTGTAAAGAAAGAAGCCCTCCTTACAACCTTAGGCAGAAACCGGGTCAACAGATATGCTATTGAGATCATTTTAATGATTCTCGATATTGAAGACAGACATCATGGACCAGTGATGCAATGCACAACCCATCCCAGCTAAATCAGATATCTCTCAAAAGGTATTTGTTTTAATCACACGGAGACAACGCATTATATATTGATTTATTCACTCCGAATAAATTGGTATTGAAAAGGTGGCACTCCTCTCCAGCCTCCGATCACTAAAACCCAAAATGCACGATCGAGTCTAGAGCCATTTGAGATCATCAAATATCTCATTAGGACACACTTTCATAATTCCTTGCTTCTTCACACACTGTGAAAAGTAAGAAAGATCTTAAGAGTCCTACGCAAAATCTTCATGATCTTACCTGAACATCCGAGTAATACGAAAGTATTTACAATGAATATGGAAATCCTTCTTGGGCGAATATCAAAAAGCTCATGGTAGGTGACTTGTGTGATTCTTTATGAATCAAGCTTGTGATAACTGGAAAGCAACAGTGGTTTAATTCTTAACTGAACTTAAACACGTTCCAGGCCTCTACGCAAAATCTCAGTGATCTTGCCAGAACACTCAGAGTGATACCTTAGTGTTCACAGTGATGAGTGGAAATCCTTCTAGTGTTAACATCAAACAGCACTTGGTAGGTAACTTGCAAGATTCAATATGAATCAAGCTTGTGACAACTAGAAAGCAACGATGGTGCGGTTCTTAATTGAATTTCACTTGTTCTAGGAATCAGAATTGACGGCTTCAATCATGCGGATAATTTTATCCAAATGATTCACTCTTTACGTTCGTAGTCAGCTTTGGACGGTCGAGTAAAGAGAACGGGTTTACCCGCGAAATCTTGTCAAGGAGATTTTTAATTAAATCTACCTGCCACAAGTACGATATTTTATATCGTCCAACGGTCTTCACCGACCGGAGGTAAAATTCTACCGAATTAGAATGAAATGTTCAAAGCCATTTCGTTCGTGTCTACTTATGTTGCGGCATTTGAAGACGGTGGCGTTGCAGAATCCGAGAAGAAGTCGTCCCCGCATGCTTATACTTTATGTACTTAATACCTCATCTAATTCAAGAAAGCCTAAAAGTTAAGTCTTCCACTGTATCAAACTCTGAAGCTTTCAAGAATTACAAAGGTATAAGTATGTGGGACATGGTGTCACGAAGAGGCGAAGATCACAAGTGATGGATGCACAAGATCAAGGCAAGAGATTAATGCTAAAGATAGATATCAAAGATCACATCAGCATGTTCACTAGAAAAGAAAAAGAAAAGAATGAAGAAGACTACGAGCTCAAGACAAGCATAGTATGCTAGGGTCATTTTATTATTGTAACTTGGGTAACGCCCTTGTTTGGAGTGACCTCCCTTAGAATATGTTTTACGTATTAAGAAGGATCGGTCACTCTAACAATAGTCCATGTAATAGCTCGTAGTTTAGTTACTTATCTTTATCTAACAAACAAACCAAAGCCTAGCCTACAACATGTGTAGGCCGGCCCAAATGTAAGCCCAAGCCCATGTCAAGGGCTTGGGTATATAAACCCTCTCCTTAGATGGAGAGGGTGTGTGGTTCTTCATTTTACACATAGTGAAAAAGTGTTTTTCTTTCACTTTCTCTCTCTAAGTGTGTGTGGTTCTAAGTGTTTTTCGACCATCACCTTGGGCTCTTTCTCGATTTCCTTCTCCGTAGAACTACTAGGATGAGAGATTGGTTCCTTGAAATTTTTACCACTACGAGTAATAATAACCTTCATTTCTCCCTTCGGGTTTGCAATGGTATCACTAGGAAGACCACCCGAGGAAGAGGGTTTACACATGATTGCTTAAAACATTTAGCCATTCGATCTTCAAATTTTGATTGCCTTATATCCGCTTTTAACAACTCTTGCTTAATCTCATGTTGACCTTGTTCCATCTTTTGTTGATTTTGTTGAAGACGTTGAACATTTCCTTCCATTTTATAAGCATGAGTTTTCAATTCATTAGCAAGTTCATTTTAAAGCTCGTTTTTCAACTCGGATATTAAGCTAATCATCTCACGTTGCATGTTATCAAACTTAGCATCGTTTTCTTTTGCATAATCCAAAAATTCTCCAATAAGATTTTTAGTGTGAGCATTTTGAAAACCTTGTGTAGTGTTTGGAAAATCACGGTTTTGGTTTTGATTTTGAACTTGCCCATTCCCACTTTGGTAATTACGCTTGTTGTAGTTACGTGAATTGCCTTGATAACCACCATTTTGATTGTTGTTTTGATACTTGTTAACATTTTGATTTTGAGGAGCTTGATTTGGGCGGGAACCTTGGCCGTTTTGGTTGTAAGTTCCCGTTGCTAAGTAAGCACTCGAAGTGTTACCACCGGCGGTAATGCACTCGGAAAAATCATGAGATCCACCACAAGATATACAACTCTTTTCAATCACTTCAACCGGTGCGCAATTCAAAGCATCTTGTGCTTTCCAATGTGTCATAAGCGTCGAAAATCTATCAAAAAACCGGTTCTTCTCATTAGCTTCATCATGTAAGGCATTCATGTTACGAGACGATGACGATGACGATGAACCCATATTGGCAACACTCGGTGTGTTACGAGGGTTGTAAAACTTAGATCTATTCTCGATAATCTTTAAAGCCTCATCGGTCGTTTTGCACAAAAAATTACCACCCGCGGCGGCATTCAAATAATCTCGTTCATGATCGTTAAGCCCATTGTAAAAAGTATCAATTTGATGCAATTCCGAAAAATCATGGTGTGGACATTCATGTAACATTTCCTTAAATCGTTCCCATGCCATTGAAAAACTTTCATTATTACGTTGTGTAAACCTTGAAATCTCATTTTTCAAATGTGTTGTTTTAGATGGTGGAAAAAATTGGTTCACAAACTTAGAAACGAGATCACCCCATGTCAAAATTGAATTTGGCGGTTCTTTCTCGAACTAAATTTTTGTGGGTGCATCCAACGAGTATGGAAACAACATCATCTTAATGGCGTCATGTGGAAAATCCTTAAACTTGCTTGCTGCGGTGAGACGATTGAAATTCCGTATGTGATAATGCGGGTTGTCTTTTTCATGACCTCAAAACTTGTTTGCTTGTAGCATCGACATTAAACCCGTCTTAATCTTGAAATTCTCCGCAAGGATGGCGGGAATCACAATAACTTCTCCAAAACCCTCGGTGGGTGCTTGAAGCAACTCCATCATAGTACGATTAGCTATGGTGACTATTGGTTCTACAACGGGTTCGACAATTGGAGTTTCTTCTTCAATCAAATTGCCATGGTTTTGACGACGTTTGCGAGCTCGTTTTGCTTGATTACGAGTTTGCATAAACGTGACGTAGACTGTGGAGGTGAGCAAAGAAGATTCTTTTGGGTGTTTTGTGGATTTTCATTTTTTTTGTGTTTTTGATTGTTTTTAATTTTTTTTTGGATTTTGTGTGTATCCGTAGACAACAATCTACCAAATCTCTCCTCGAATCAAACTCTAGATTAAAGAAGCCTCAAAAGAATGAAAACGATCACGTGGAGTGAACACCTTCGATTGACTTTAGAACTTTGGTGAAAACCAAATTGTTCAAGAGGGTTTAATCACAAAGAAACCAAGCAAATATATATGATACGTAATAATACTTTGGCGGCAAAACCCTCGATTAGCCTTCAATCTCAAATACTCACAAGTGAACGGGGGGAATGATGTGGCGCGAAGCACTTAAGTACCTAACTTCCCTTTAACGACCTTTTATAGCACGTTGCCTATCTATTCACCTTATAGTTCGTATTTTTCAAAATCGAGCTTCACGAAAGTACTTATCTATTTTTGACTTTTTCTTTTTGTTTGAGATTTGAATACAATAATTAGGAGATCAAATCCCAATTAAGGTTGTGTTTTCACACTTTTGAAGATATTTTGAATTTGTTGTGATACTTAAACAATATAGTAATAATATTTCACAAGAAAAACGAAAAAAAAGATAATACGTATTGGTAGAGTTCTACTAATACAAATACAATTTATGGTTAGATATTAAAAACAAAATGACAAATTAATCACGACACACCTCCCCGTAAGCGGCGCCAAAATGATTGTGGTAAAATTACACCCTTTAGGAAAAAGGCATAAAAGCGGTAAGTATTAAGTGTCGATTTAGGAAAATCAAGCACTAATGACCCAAATGTGAAAGTTCGTTTCCCAAGGAGGTATTTGGGTGTGAAAAACTTGTTAAATGTTTGAGCTTAATATTGAGAAAGAAAAGATGAGAAAAGATAATGACGGAAACGTTAAAATTACACTACGACGACAAAACGAAAAACCTTAAAAAGTGACAAAATAAAAATTAATTCTAAAAATTCCCAAAAAATTACCAAAAATAGCTAGAAATAACTAAGAGTTTACAAATGATGAAAACTTTTTCAAACCTTTTAATTAATTAAATATTAATTTTTAAATGCTAATTAAAGCCCTAAAAATCCAAATAATTAATAAAAAGCCCAAATGAAAAATTTTCACTTTGTAAAACTCTAAAATGACTTAATAAGACTAAAAAATATTTTTATAAAATTTTAAACTAATGAAAACTATTTTATATGATTAAAAACTATTAAAATGTTAAAATAATTCTAAAAATTAACAAAATGGTGAGAAAATTAATCTAAGAGTTTTAAAAATCCTAACTTAATGTATTTGACCTAGGAAAAATATAAAAGTTGCAAAAGTCCTAAAAGTAATTTTTTATAATAAAATAATATTAAAATAATATTAAAAATCCAAAAATTATAAAAACTTCTAAAAACTTACAAACTAGTTTTTTTAACCTAAATAAACAAAAAATGAAAGTGAAATTACCAAAATACCCCTAATGGGCCCCCAAATGGGCTAAAAACTAAAACAGTCCAATGAAAATGGGCTTTTTGGCCTAATAAGATCAAACTCAACCAAATAAGATGAAAATCACCAGTCAGACTCAAAATTTGATTTTAAGCACAAAAGTCCAAAGGCCCAAAAGCTAAAAATATGCTTATCATAGCTTAAATGTACAACAACTTATTCTTAATGGGCTTATTGGCACATTAAGCTATAAGCTAATGCCATAAGCTCTAATTGAACACAAAACATCTTTTTGAGATTCTAAACCAATCTACAAAAAGAAATTTTGAAAAAGCTCAAGTAATAAGCCAGAACTTTGAAAAGAACTTTCTCACAAAACAAAAAAATAGTCGGGTTTGAGTTCTAGAGGGTTTCAAAAGCTGATTCTTTTTGCAAAAGCTCACAAGTAGCTTAAATAAGAATAATCAACAAGAAAAATCACAAAAAGCCAAATAGAATAAGTTGTAGAAGCCAATAAGCACTCTAAATAAGCCAAAGAAGCTAGTTTTCTAGTAAAACCTTAACCTAATGAGCTGCAAACTTCTAATATCAAATAAAAGCTGAGAAAAAAAAGACCAATTACAAAAATAAAGTTGTTGCACAAACCAATAAGCAAAAACAAATTCAATAAGCTTGTTGACCAAGTTTGACCAAAGGTCAAACGCTGACAAATGAATTTCAAACGCTGACAAGTTTAATTTTGGGCACTGACAGCCTTAATGAAGTGCAATAGCCTGCTTAAAACCCTGTTGGTCAAGGCTTGAGTACAAACCTTGTGAATCAAAGCCCACCAGTTGAGTGGACTTGACTTGTTTTGAGCACAAGAAAGCTAATAAGCCAGTGAGCTTATGAGCTTGTGAAATAAGCACCAAATACTTCATACACACTAAACATATATCAAAGAACAAGTACCAAGCATACAACACCACAAATCAGTCCAAGAATATCAAATCACAAAGCATGCATTTACTGATATACTTGACCAAAAGTATGAGATTTAATAAGCTGTAAAACATACAATAAGCTACCAAACTATGAAACCAGATATTGTAGAGTTAAACAACCAACAAAACTATAAGCATGCAAAATTTCAGACCTCAATTCATTCAAACAAGCATACAAATCCTTTTGATGTGTTTGACTGAATATTGTGTTCAAAAACAAGCAACCTATGTTTTTTAGTTCTACTTTGTTTAAGACTTATCCAACACTCAAAACACCTTCTATTACAGCAAACAAATACCTACAATCAACAAAGAGCCAAGCTCTAAGGCCCTAAGGCCTTTAAACCAGCAGAAACAAACAACCCTTAATCTAACTTTTTCAAATAGATATGCTTCTAAATCCTATAATCCAACAAGATCTAGGTGACAATAGATCTAATATACCCTATGTGACATATTAGAACCAAATAAACAATAATAAACCCATGAAATCCACAAATCACATAACCATCAAATAAATGACAGAAAAGTAAAGGGGATTTTGAAACTCAAACCTCCAAGATGTACAATCCACACCTTGGTTTGTTTAGAGCTTATGTGGTAGCAAGAACAACCACAAGCTTCCTTTTACATGCTAAGATCAACAAACACAAAGGTGAACCAAATAATGACTGATTTTTGAAAACAAGGATTTAAACCATAAAACCTTTCCTCAAAACTCAACAAACAGATAAATGGAACTCAGATCTTAGCTAATCAAACACCAAACTTTTATAAAAACATAAAAGGAATTAAAAATTTCATAAAATACCAACTTTATATTTATAAAAAGGAATTACAAATATTTTAGCTAAAATCTGGAACAAAGGTCTCTCACATGTTGAGGAGTCTTTATATAGGCCATAAGGCTGAGTTTAGAACGAGAATCCCTAGCTACAAATTCCCTAAAATGCCCTTAAATCTTCTAGACGTGTTTGATGTTGTGAGCTGTCCAAAGTCATCCAAAACGTTCATTTATCCTTTGGGACCAAGTAATGATTGTAAATCGTTGATCTTGCCACGTGGTTTTGCTTGGAAAGGAAGTTGTGTTTTTATTGGTGAACAGGTTGAATGGTAGGGGCCATAGGGTAGTGGGATTGTTGATGTTAAGGTGTGTAATGGTTTGGTTTAAGGTGAATCACACGTGGGTCAGGGTAATAGAAACTTACCCTTTGTTTTAAGTGGAAGAGTTACTGGGTTCTTGAGGGTGAATAGTAACTCGTTTGATCCAAAATTAGGGGAAAGGTAAGTTGTTTGGCGCATTTTTGAGTTTAAATGTTTGGTTGTGGCAATATTAGTCCTTGGTTTTTCGCAAAGTGTATAAAACAAGAATTTCAGCCCAAATAAATGTATTCCTTTGTTATGAAACTTTCAGTTTTCATAGTTTGGCCACAAAACTTTGTGTCAAGGGTTTTAAGGGTTTATTTTTCCATTTTTGCATAATTCAAGGACTGAACTTGGACATTTCTCATCTTTGAAGATCTTCATTGGATGTTTGACTTCATGAGGGAGCATTGTTGACAATTTAGATTTGTTGAGGGACTAAACTTTCTAAATCTTCAAAGTTGAAGGACATTTTTATAATTTTGACAAACTTAAGGGACCAAACTTGTAATTATGAATATACAAGGGTATTAAGTGTCATTCTTCATAAATGAGGGATCGTTCTTGTACATCTTCAAGTATTCAAGGGTTTTTCTTTGAGAAATCCATAACTAGGGCCCGGTTCATTGTGCGACTTCGCTTCTCGTGTTCGTTTTTCCTTTTTTTTTGTGATCTTTTGTCTTTTTCACGATATCTATACCTAAATTACACAAGTAAACAAACACAAGCATATATATATATGGTATTTTGATGACATTTTATGCATTTAAAGCCCGAAGAGAACGATGAGATCATGTATAAATGCCATCTCATCACGGAACTAGATAGGAATCGCAATTTTTTATCGATACTTTTGCAAGTCTTTTCGGAACATTTAAAAAATTAAATCCTAAGGTGTTGAATAGAAAAATACATGGATCTTTATTGGGGGCTGACTACAACAAAAGGAGAAATCCATGTCGATGGTGCGATGTCTTAGCGATAGTATTGCCGGAGCTCCTGGTTGTCCCCTGTTTGCTCTAAATCTTTGTGCATATGGCCCAAGAGTGTGTGTACGCCATCATCCGTACTTATCCTACCCTTGTAGGGTGTCCTTCATACTTCTTTGCTCTGTTGCGCGCCAGTCGTTCGCCATAGCCTGTCAGCTTGGTTCACCTGTCCTGGCCTCCTGGTTGTTGTTCTGGGTGGTGGTGCTATGATTTTTTCACGCTTAACATCTCGCGGATTTCCAATTGCTTATGGTAACATTGTTTTAATCCGCCCAGTGATCTTTCCAATTGTTGTGGTGAAGGAATTTAGTTTTGAGCCAAGTTCGAGAAAAACCCTGGCTCGTCTAAATTTGCATGTGGTGCCACCCGGGGCGTCATGTGTAGTTTTCGTTTAGGACCCCTGCGCATCTGGCATTGGTGGTACCTTACCGCTCTTTTATGCGCATCTCTATGCATGAAGGGCAGTAGTAGCCTGAGCGCAGAGCTTCGTCCAACATGGCTTTTGGGCCTTGCTGACATACTTTCTCATGTGTGACTTCCATCATGATTCGTGCTCGCTTTGGTCCTAAACACTGCAACTTCCACTTGTGAATGGATTTCTTGTATAAGACCTCGTTCATGATTCTGAATTTCCTTTCCCTCCTCTACAGCCGCTTGGCGCTTCTATTATTCTGTGGTAGTACATGGTTTGCCAAGTAATTGACAATCAGTGTCATCCATGTCGGTGATTCCTCCCTAGTAGTTGTGGGTGTTGCATCTTCTCTTATTGATTTATGTAGGATAAAACCGATCAGCACTTGTCTTGGTGGGTTTTCCAAGCTTATAGTTGAGAGATGGTCCATAACTGTTGTTATTGTACTATTTTCTCCTGAGACGTGATGTATAGTGAAGTTGTCGAATATCCCGGCCATGGCCCTGAGTTTCTACATGTACTTTATTAGCGTGTTCCCGCGGGGTTCACATAACCCTGCCACCCTATTTGCTATTAGAGGGTTTTAGACTTGGGCCAACAAGTTTTGGACATCAATTCTTGATGACAAATCTAGCCCGACTATTTGTGCTTCGTGGTCTGCCTCACTACTCATGGCGCTGAATTCGAAGTGCAGCGCGTGAGTGATTCAAATGCCTCTTTGGTCTGTGAGAATAAATCATGCGTCTGGTCCCCCTCTTTGTGGGAAACCTGTCGAGAGCAAGACCCATCGGAGATTGGGTGATGACCCTTTACCCATGAATATACTACCCTTTCTTGGTATTCCTTGGTAGCTTTCCGTACTATGTTTTCTTCTTGTTGGATATGAGCCAGATTATGTGTCGTACTCACTTTGTCTGACATCTTTTCTCTTTGTACCCCTTGTAGGGGTGCTACTATTCCCTTCGATTGTGTTTATGTTGCAGATGGTATCTATTCCACCTTGCACTAGAAATTTAAGCATACCATGTATTGTGGAAGGTACAACACGTAGCGTCAAGAGGGTTGGCTATCTGATGATGCCACTGTAGGATGACTGGGATCGTATGACAATAAAGTCCATCCAGACAGTTGTCGAGTGATCCATGTTTCCCATCGTTACTTGTGTGCAGAGATGCCCAGTGCTCGGGTTTTGTCACCATTGAATCTTGTGAGCACATACGAGGTTTCTTTTAGCTCGTTCTTTATCTCCATAGGAAACTGTGCGAAGCAGTGCTCGTTCAGTATATTTGCTGCCGACCCTCCATCGATACACATGTCGTGGATGACATGGCTTCTAAGGGTTATGCTGACCGAAAATGATCCTATCCTATAGTCCACATCAGTGAGGACGCGAAACGATACCTCCTTGATGCGCGAGAACTCTTGAATCATTCTTCTCTTCATGTTGTATACGCCCCCTTGTACCATATATACGGTTATGGGTCTATCTTTCTGTTTTTTGATTTTGCTTTTCTTTACGTCTGCGCCCTTTCTCCAGTCCCTTATCAGATGGTTTAGTTTACCGGCCTTAACAAGGCTTTTTATGTACCTTTTCAGTTGGATGCACTCATCAGTGGTGTGGCCCTTGTCGTCATGGTACTCGAAGTACTTGCTGTTGTCTCTTTGGTCTGTTGGACCGGTCATCGGACTGGGTTTTGGAAAATTTGAGCCTTCAAATAGGAATATCTCCCTGGATGTCTTCTGCAGTGGGGTGAACTTATTATTATTGTTGTGTCCTGGCTTCGACGTGCTTTGAAATTCTAGGGCACGGCTAATGTTTTGGCCGTATGGTTGTTTCTTGGTTCGATCTTGGAACTTGTAACCGGAAGTCGTCTGCCTGCTATCTACTGCTGTAGCTTCGCCTTGGATAAACGATCGGACCCTTTTCATTACCCCGTTGAATGTTTCTTGGGTCCTATCGTTTAAGTTTCTTATCAAATCTAGATTGGTGATGCCTGCTAGGAAACTTGAGATTTTCAGAATTTCTGGGCATTCCTTAATCTGATTGCACTCATTTTTAAAGCGTTCCATGAAGTCTTCCAAAGATTCATTGTGCCTTTGTTTAACCCTTGCAAGTGAGAGAGGGCGTTTGTCACACTTTTTCTGTTGGACGTAGTTCCCTCTAAAAGCATTCCTTAGTTCTTCAAATCCGTGTATGCTCATTCGAGGGAGTCGGTCAAACCAGTTTCGCGTGTTTCTGATGAGCGTAGAATTAAACATGTGAAACGACACGGCTTCTTGCCATTGTTCTATCTCTGCTTGGGACTCGAACACCTTTAGATGATCATCTGGGTCAGTCGTGCCATCGTAGGTCTTGACGCTAGACGACATGCGTCGCTTCTTATTATCTTTGAAGGTAGTTACGCATTCTGAAAAGGCGCTTCCTTTCTCATCACGCCACGGGAGGGACCACTCTTCCTCTCTACGCATCCTTGGCCGCTGGGATGTTTTGCGGCGTTTTTTTGCCATAGTCATAGGAGTCGGAGGTATCAGAGGACGAGTAAACGATCCTTCGTCGCTGCGGATGTCGATCGTTAGAATCAAATTCTGATGAATTCTCGCTTGGGGAGTTTCTTTGTCGAGGCTTTTTAGCACTTTTGCTACGTTCACGGTCATAGGACTCTGGAGACAAACTTCCGTCTAGTGGACCTAGCCGTCTGAGGACGCTCGGACGACGCGTGTACGACTCTTCCAAGGAGTTGGTTCCTCTTGGATTGGGTCCTATCCTATCCTTCACGCTTGCGCGTCGCTTGTTATTGGTCGGTGTGACAAAAGCATCTCTTTCCCTTGAGTCATCGGAGTCGTCTGACGACGATGTGTCTTGGATGATTCGCGTATCGGGGTGGTACATCGACATGTCCTGTTCCCCTTGTTTCTCTTCTCTTCTTCTCTTGTACCTCTTGTTGGGTCAAAAAGTTGATGTGGCAGAAACTCAAAAACGAAGAAAACATGAAGATATTGTCTAAGCGTTGTCAAGAGCAATTTAGGCGTTGACAAGAACAAACTAAGCGTTGTTGGCTCAAGAGTTGTCGTGTGCAATCCAAGCATTGTCACATGCAATTTAAGAGTTGATAGAATTGTAGACAAGAAGCTTATGGAAGCTTCTATTTAGATAAACATGCAAGATATATTCTGCATAAGTTTATTTAAATAGAAGATTTACTTGTTTATTTGTTATTATCTCTTGTAAACCCTAATCCTTAGACTATAAAAGGAACCAAGGGTCTTAGGTTTTATTCATATCAATTCATTCACAATGTAAACCTAAAGCATGTGTGCACTAGACGTGGGATTCAATGTATACACGTCTAGTGATTGTTTGTTATTAATATAATGAACAATCCAATTGTGTTTTAATTCATGTTATTGTGCCCTAAACACCTTGTTAACGATTGTTGTTCTAATTCCGCTTTGATTGTTTAATCATATGAACAATGATCATTCCTAGTAGCTTCAAAGATCCGGAAACCAAGGTTTCCACAATTGGTATCAGAGCCTCGTGGCTCGTGATGCTAGGACCAACAAGGTGTTCGTGTATGGTGAAAAGAAGAAAAATCCGTCTAGGGTTTTTCTGGACGTTTTTGTGTGCGCAGCAGTATTCAGAAGGTCATAACTTTTAATTGAATCGTTGGATCGTCACGAAATTTTATATGTGTGTTCTACATACATATATCTAAACATCCACCAGAGGGATTATCGAGTTTTATCCCCAAGAAAAAGTTATTAAGCGTCAAAGTCAGCAGTAGGAGAATGCAGTTTTCTGTGAACAGCCATATTCAAAACACGATCTCTCCTTCGTTAACCGTTGGATCTTCGTGATTTTTGGCCTGTAGGTTCTTGGTACTTGTGTCTAAGATCTCACCGAAGGGATCTTCGATCTGAGTTCTCACGAAAAAGCTATTCATGATCGAAGTTTGCTACAGTAAAGGTATTGAGTTTTTGCTTTTTACATAAAATTATGAGCTAGGGTTTTCACAAACCATAGGTCGACTTTGAAAGCAGAAAAGACATGTTTGTTGGTTGATCGTTAATATTCAAAGAGCAGATATGTCAAAAGCATGTAACATGAGAAGAAGTATTTGTATGCATTGGTGTTGATTTGGAATTCACGTGATATATGCATGGCAACAATTGTTTGAAGTTTAATATTGATATAAATCAATATATTGTATATCACGTAGCAAGAAGAAAGAATTCACGTAAGGATTGTTTGATGATTTGTGTGTTCACATGAAGAGTATTTGTGTTCACACGATGCTAGGAATGTGATTGGATGAGACGTTTGTAGCCTTGACGTTAAATGTATAAAGTATATTATTCACGAGAAGGATTTAGTTTATGCAAAAGAATAGGCAGATATGTGTTCACACGGTGATAGTACTATGATTGGATGAAGCATACGTGAATTCAGAAAAAGGAATATTAACGTGATACAATGGTTGCTGATTTTGAGGGATGTAATATATGGAAACGTATATTATGTTCTCCTACTTTGTAGGAATTGGTTCTGATGGATTATTCTATAGCGACTATCACGTGGAAAAGGTTAACAGATCTGAAATTGCTACAAGAAGTAGGGGTCAAAGATTGTTACGTGATATATGGAGATATTTTTGGAAAATATATATACTTCACGTGATATTGATTTAAACGTGGGATCTGATTTATTTTAGACGTGGAGTTAAAGTAAAGTGTTGACGTCAGCAAACAAAGTTTAAAGCTGACAAGAATAGACGCTGACAAGTTTGGTTTGACGCTGACGTTCGTATTTTGGACGCTGACGAGTGTAGGTCAACCGCTGATGGAAGTGGACGCTGACGAGAATAAGTTAAGCGCTGTTGGGAAGCGCTGACACTTGTTGTCCGATATATGGTTTTTCAAACGTTGTCAAGTGTTGTCCGATATTGGACAACACACAGTGTTGATATCTTGGACAGTGAAGGATATTGGACAACAAAAGGAATAGCTGCTGTTGAGAAAATTGGTACGTTTTTAGCACACAAAAAGGAGGAATTTACACACGAAAGTACATGGAATCTCTGTTTTATTTAGAATATCATGTTGATATTTATGGCTCGGATGCTTTTAAAAGGGATTAATGATTTTAAGGCGAGTTAGCAACGATTCATGAAGTAATTTATTGGAGTATGTAATCGGGATAGCCTTGTGAAAGAGTTATTCGTTAACAGCTTTTACATATGAAGATATTTACTTGTCATGAAGAGGTGTTGGCTTAAGGGGAAGAATTCTTATGGTAAGTTTGATGTTTGAAGAAGATTTTCGCGAGTTTGTGTTCTATCATATCTTAAAGTCGTGAACTCCCAGTCATTGACTTTTAAGGTAACTTGTTCGTGCTTTACATGGTTGGTGATGAAGGCTTGTCATAACACTTGAAGGAGTTACATTATCGTGCTCAGTGTCTCACAAAGGATGAGAATATTGACAAGGGATCGAGGTCTACTTATACTTTGTACCATGAGTATAAGTTCTTAGTCACATGGATAGTACAAGACATGGAACACAAGGTTGGGTTATTCTACTTCTACATCAAGAATATTATAGTTATTTTTCTTCAAGATCATTACATAGAGCTACATTTGGAGAATCTTCAAAGGTTGCATACATTGTTTACTTCCCTGTTGATGTGACAAAAAGGGGAAGAAATACATGCTACACTTGAGGGGAAGCAATTTGAAGATCATGTACAACTTACAAGAGATACACATAGAGTTTTGCCACCATCAACTAGGGGAAGATTGTTGGGTCAAAAAGTTGATGTGGCAGAAACTCAAAAACGAAGAAAACATGAAGATATTGTCTTAGCGTTGTCAAGAGCAATCTAGGCGTTGACAAGAACAAACTAAGCGTTGTTGGCTCAAGAGTTGTCGTGTGCAATCCAAGCATTGTCACATGCAATTTAAGAGTTGATAGAATTGTAGACAAGAAGCTTATGGAAGCTTCTATTTAGATAAACATGCAAGATATATTCTGCATAAGTTTATTTAAATAGAAGATTTACTTGTTTATTTGTTATTATCTCTTGTAAACCCTAATCCTTACACTATAAAAGGAACCAAGGGTCTTAGGTTTTATTCATATCAATTCATTCACAATGTAAACCTAAAGCGTGTGCACACTAGACGTGGGATTCAATGTATACACGTCTAGTGATTGTTTGTTATTAATATAATGAACAATCTAATTGTGTTTTAATTCATGTTATTGTGCCCTAAACACCTTGTTAAAGATTGTTGTTTTAATTCCGCTTTGATTGTTTAATCATATGAACAATGATCATTCCTAGTAGCTTCAAAGATCCGGAAACCAAGGTTTCCACACCTCTCTTTTAGAGATTCCTTGTTAGGGGTTGACCCTTCCAAGGCTCTAAGTTCTCTATCGAAGTCTAGGCTGACCCTTAGGTCTCGTGCTGGATTTGTTTTCATCTGCGCTTTCATGAGTGGTGCCAAAGCTACAAAGTTTCTTGCGACATATTCACTCATATCTTGGTCCAAAATTGGGGGGGTCTCCACTGCAGTTTACATTGTTAAATCAGTCCTTGAGTTTGGTGCCTCATTCTGAGGTGCGCTGGGGGCTTCTCGTGAGGAAGATGCTTCTCGTGGAGCCTGTGGGCTAGGCGTGATTAGTGGGGGAGTTGGCACCTGTGGTGCTTTTCCTCCCGCCCCTCGTTCTGGGTTGTTAAGTGATTCGAAACCCAAAGGTGGTCCTTGTCGTCTCTAAGGTCCACCCTTTGGGTGATACGGTTTTGCGCTGCTTTTTGTCATTCTCCGGAGTTTAGTGTAGGGTCCCACGGATGGCGCCAAATTATTGATACAAAAGTTGGATAAACCGTGCTTGATCCAAATTAGGCTTAGTTGTGGACTCCGGCTCTTGCATCAAGTGAATCTTGTTTGAAGACCCTGCACACTAAATAACATACACCGTTAGGCTTACTGTGGGCGCGTGTCCCACGATTAGACTCCGGCGTGAGAGTAATTAATCGGTTTAAGCATATGTGAGGGTTTAGAGTATTGTGTGTATCGTACCTCTGTGGAACCTCGGGGGTTCCTTTTATACCCGAGAGAGTCCTGACTGGGCTCCCCTATTCTTGTTGCCTAAGGAAGAGATAATTACCATAAATAGCTTGATCCTTATCGCATAACTAAGGCAAGTGTATATCTCTTTTCCTTAGGAGAATATAATCATAAGATAGATTATATTCTGTTTGATCCTGTCGTAGTGCGACGATGATATGGTTAAGTAATAAACCATGTGCGATAGCGGCTTACCGGGCCTCAGGGGCCGTGCGCGCGCTGCGAAGTAATGATCCATACCCAATGGATACGGGTAGTACCCATGCTTCGGACTATCCAACCCGACTAGGGACTATACGTCATCATGATGTCTTCTAACTAGATTCTGTAATCGACAAGTGCTTGTTTCATCCACAATGCTTGTTGACATGCTTTGCCCGCCGATACATACTCGACCTCGGTTGTGGAAATGGCTAGAGTGGTTTGCTTCTTTGAGAACCATGAAGTGAGGCAACATCTGATAAATGTACAAATACCACTTGTGCTTTTCCTATCGACATAGTCACCGGCATGATCCGAGTCTGCATAGACAATGGTTTCCATTCTCGTGCCCTTAGGATACCTAAGACCGAGGTGCATTGTTCCTTTGATGTATCTAAAAATTCTTTTGACAGCTTCGAGATGTGATACATTCGGATTATCTTGGAAACGAGCACACATACAAACACTAAACATAATATCTGGCCTACTAGCCATTTGATTAAGTAAGATACCTGTAAAACCTGCATGCTTTTACCATGAATAGTACCCTTACGATCATATGTACATGATTAGAACTTTCCTTTTATAGCACGTTTACGTTTCACGAACCAGAATTACAAGTATTACGTACGTGTTATAACACGATAAGTATTTATTACGTATTAAGACACGATAATTATTTCAATAATAATTATAATCACGAACATACGAACATGAAATCATGAACGTAAATAATCACGAGCTTAGTATTACGTATGTATGCATATTTATTACGATCATGAATAAATATAATAAGACACGAACGATAACTATTTAAATCACGTAAAACACGAACACGAGAACACACTAAATATTAGACACGAGAAAATGTATGGGTTACCCCATGTGGGCCCCTTAGCCACGGCTAGAAGCAAGAAAAGGGCCAAGCCCATTGATTTTTACTAAACAAGAAAAAGTGAAAAACTATTTTCATAATTACAAGAATTAGAAAATAATCAAAAACCCTAGAAACCTTGTCTTTCTCCTCTCCTTTGGCCGCCGGGTATTACACACACCAAGGGTGTGTTCGGTTGATTTTTGGTGATTGATTTATTGCAAGGGTGTTAGTGTGTTCGATCTCCTTTGATTCACGTGATCGGTATATCTTTAAACCTCTTTTCCTTTATGTTTTTATTTAATCAAGAACACATAAAATCATGGTGTATTTAAAAACAAGTAATTACATGTTATAAATCATGGGGGGTAAATTAAATCATGGTTAAGGGATGTTTATTTGTGGCCGACGCAAGGAACCGAGCCCCAAGGGGGTCTCGGCTTGATTTATTTCGCACCAACCGAGACCTCAAGGTCTCGGTGTGGTGGTCTTGTGTCTCGGCAGCAAGAGAAAAAGGAACCCCGACCTCGGTCGGGGTATGTTTTGGCTCGGGTGGGTCTCGGCTAGAACAAGAACCACCACCGGCTTATGCTGGTGGCTAATTAAGTAAAACAGGGGGAACCCCTAGCCGCGGCAGCAAGGGGAACAAACGGCTAACCGGTGGGTACTTTTGCTAGCTGGCGGCTAGACTTGACCAAGGGTGCGTTGTGACCGGTTCACGGGTCCGGTTCACGGGGTTCATAAATACGGTTCACGACATGTTTGGATTAAACACGGGTTCGGTTCATGAGTTGTTTTTACAAGGTTAATTATTTTTACATGTATATTTTTACAAGAATTAAATTAAATTAATTAAAACATGTACATGATTAATTTAATTTATACATGACTTGGGTTATTAATATTATTATTAATACATGAATTTTAACCTAAGTAATTATCATTTTATTTAGACTATATAATTAATTAATTATTAAAATCATGACTTATAATTAATTAATTTACATGACTTAGGTTATATTATTAATAGATAATAATACATGTTTTAACCTAAGTACTTTTACCTTTAAATTAAATCTTGTTATATTTAAGTAAATACTTTAACCTATAGTTTATTTAATTCACATGAAATAATTAATAAACTATACTATTTAATTACATGACTTAGTATATTAATCAGTAAGCACTTAAGCTTACATAATTAGCTTAATAATACAGCTTATTTCTATTTATGGAAACTTTCTATTTTTAGAAACTTATTTATTAAGACAGCTAATCTATTTATGGAAACTTTCTATTTTTAGAAACTTATCTATTTTAAGCAGTAAATCTATTTTTAGAAACTTTCTATTTTTGGAAACTTTCTATTTTTAGAAACTTTCTATTTTAGGAAACATGCTATTTTTAGAAAGTTACTTATTATTACACAACAAGTATAATAATACATGAAATACAAGAAATACTTAAACAGAATACATGATAAACACAGTATAAAGCTTTAATCAGTAAAACATGACATGAACATATAAAACAAGCTAAGACATGATATAAAACCAGTTACGTACTCAGTAATCAGATACTTATACATGTATGTATTTATGTAGCATTAGTGATACCAAAGTAGGACTCTCTTCCGTTCGTCTTCTTTGTTCACTGGACACAAGGTACGGATTCTCCGTCCTTTCAGTATTGATATTCTTCCTTATTAGGATTTCCCGTATGCAGCAAACTATTTTCCCTAGTATATGTTTTATATGTTTTTAAATTGCTTATGTTTAATTAGAATACCTAAAGCCATATACATGCATGACCAGTTTCACCTAGTGATGGAGGTACCATAACCATAACACTCGAGGCACCAGTGTTATGACTCCACCACGACGGAGTGATAGCTCGTGGCGTCCCTTCAGCTTTTGGCCATATTATTATTATCAGGTGGGGCGTATGGGTGCATCCTAGTTTACATGTTTTCAACAGATTATTCAGGTGAATGTGGTGTGTGCCTTGCATCCTTCACAAGGAGCTGATCCCTCCTACCCAAACCAGTATATTAAATTAGAGGCAGCCCCTCTAATTTGCATGACGAAGTCACCCCTCCAAGTATTCATGCACGTGGATAATTCATGACCTATATTGGCTAATGGTAAATATGTTAAACAGTTTTTACAAGATAAACATAAGGCTTTTCAAACTATAAAACCATTTTAATAAGATATAACCAGGTTATCCAGGACTTAGTCTTTTCCGCTGCTTCATGCTTATATGCTTATATTATTCATGCTTTACTTGTATATCCATGCACTGAGCGTTATGCTAAGCCATTTTCCTTTTCATGTTCCCAAAACGACAGGTACTCAGGTACGCTCGTAGACTTTAAGCGTACGTGCATATGGATTGGAAGCTTCCTTGCCTTCTTTACTTTATGCATTTCTTTATACTTTGATACTCATTTCCATGGACATTGCTTAGTCCTTTCATTTACAGTACTTATCTTTGTGTGTGATGAGTTCTACTTTGGGGTACCGATGTTTGATTCCGGTATTTCCTTTATGGTCATGTAATGTTTTATACAGTTATCCTTGTATGCTTTGATGACACGCCACAATCACGCTTGACATTCCCTTTATCAAAATGGGGTGTTACAATTATGGTATCAGAGCCCAAGGCTTCGACCTGTAGGCTCTCAAAACACGACCTGTGATTAGTGGGTAGTCACTATGGTCTTCCTAGAACTGACAGTCGGTTTTCATACATTCATCATTTTCATGCATACATAAATATGCCATTGTCGCAGGTTTATGACTAAGTAATGGTTGGTACATGACTGACCCTATTTAGTCGCATGTGTTTTATCGAAACTTTTAAATTTGGGACCGACCCATTGGCGTCCCCTCGCCATGTCATTTGTTTTGAGTGAACTGACCATAGGCGTTCACTCTCGCGCATAAAAAAGTTTTCATAAAACTGCATCATGCATTCATGTACTAGTTTTTCCTGCATAAAATTTTTCTCATGATTTATTGGTATAATTTTTTTTTCATGTATATAGTTATGTTTTAATCAGTTTAATCATGTATTTTATGTTATTCTGTCAGATGGTTCTCACACGCGAGCAGGAACAACTCAATGCAGCAATCCAAGATGCAATGCAAGCTATGCTTCCTCAACTAAGGAACGAAATCAGGGCTGAGGTTCAGGCTGCCAACAACCAGCAGCAACACCCAGTACCTCCTCCTCGTCCTCTAGTAACATTGGTCACATGGCTGGAGAGATTCAATAAGCTCCGCCCTCGAGCTTTCGAGAGAACAGATAGCCCCAGTGAAGCTGAAAGCTGGTTGGCTCACATTGAGAAGATCTTCGATGCTATAGGCTATGACCCCGTCTTCAAGTCGAGGTTGGCGTGCTACCGATTCAAAGGTGATATCATGGTGGATGGCACTGAAGCAGTCTGAGGGAGGTGATAATTGGGTGGCTGGTTTGACTTGGGCTCAGTTCAGGGATTTGGTGATGGGACAGTTCTTTCCTAAGGCTGAGCAAGACAAGCTAAAGAGGGAGTACCATGGGATCCGACAGAGAGCTGGGGAGAATAGCAACGAGTTCATGCAGCGCTTTCTTCGCTTGGCTGGTTTCCTTGGTGCAGCAGCAGGTACTCCTGAAGAGCAAGCACACCACTTCAGGTGGGCTCTTTGTACATCGGTCGCAAACAACTTGGTGTGTGCTACGTTCAACACGGTAGCACAAGTGGTCGATGCAGCACGTAAGCTGGAGATGCTGCAGGAAAGAGATGAGTTCGGGGAAGCAGAGAGACCCGATAAGAGGTAAACATTCGTATTTGAACGGTGACCAGTCTGTATTCTTTCAGTATATGTCAATATTTCATCTCTTTAAATTGTATCTTCCAGGCAGAAGACTGGGGACCGGTCTCAGCCGGCTACTCAGCAACAACCTAATCAGCCCAAGGGAAACGGTCAGACGCACGACCATTCTGCTACGGATAGGCGTGGAGGTAATGATAATTACCGTAACAACGTTGGACACTCCAACAGCAGCAGGTCCTTATACTTACTCATTTTCTTATGATTACATGTTATAATTCTTAATTCTGACACATTAGCAAATCTTCTACCAGGAATCATGGTAACGGGAGGGACCAGAACGAGAGAGGTTCACACCCTAACCGTCCAACTATCACTGGTATTCAATTTTACGATTATCCGCATTGTCCTTTGTACCTATTACCAAGTCTCATGTATATTGTTCTTATCAGGCTCTCAGCCAGTCAGGACACCTGCTGGAGGATATACTCATCCTCTTTGCTCTACTTGCCACCGTAGGCACCCAGGGCCATGTCACCGCGACAGAAATGCATGCTACAAGTGTGGTCTTCCTGGCCATCGCATGAAGGATTGCCGCAAGGGCGAGATGGAGGGTACATCGGGACATGCTGTTACCAAGCCGCCTCAAACTAGTGGACGCGTTTACACGACATCTCGCGATCAGGCCAACAAGTCTACAAGTACCATCACTGGAATCTTGTATATGTCTGGTCAAGCTGCATGTGTTCTGTTTGATACGGGTGCTACTCACTCGGTCATTTCTACTGCTTATGCCAAGAATGTTAGGATGCTCCCCATGCCACTAGAGAATATACTAAGTATTTCCACGCCTTTGAGAGACTCTGTACGCATAACCCATGTGTACAAGAGCCTTCCCCTAGAGTTTGACGACAAGGTTCGTCCTGTTGACGCACTTCCGTTGGACATGAATGATTTTGACATGATTTTGGGCATGTATTGGCTATCCAAGCATCATGCTACCATAGACTGCCATTCATATCGAGTCATCTTCGGTGATGTTAATGTGCCAGAGTACATTCATAACGGGTTCGTACCCGGCAGGTCTGTACAAATCATATCAACCCTCCAAGCACGTGCATTACTTTCACATGGTTGTGAGGGTTATCTAGCTACTGTTCAATACATAGATGCTGAATCCCCATCAATTCAGGATCAGCCGATAGTGTCAGAATTTCCAGATGTATTTCCAGAAGAACTTCCGGGCATACCACCTGCACGTGAAGTAGAATTTAATATCGAGCTCATCCCAGGAGCTGAGCTGATTTCGAAGGCTCCTTATCGCATAGCTCCCATAGAGTTGAAGGAGCTGAAGGATCAATTACAAGAACTTCTGGAACGAGGCTTTATTTGACCGAGCGCATCTCCATGGGGCGCGCCGGTCTTATTCGTTAAGAAGAAGGACGGCAGTATGCGTCTTTGAATAGACTATCGCGAGCTCAACAAGATTACCATCAGGAATAGGTATCCACTACCACGTATAGATGATCTGTTTGACCAACTCCAAGGGGCCAAACATTTCTCCAAGATTGATCTAAGGTCGGGATATCATCAGCTACGGGCTAAGGAGAAGGACATCGCCAAGACTGCTTTCCGTACACGCTATGGCCACTACAAATTTGTAGTCATGCCATTTGGCCATACCAATGCTCTAGCAGTGTTCATAGATTTGATGAACAGAACCTTCCAAGAATTTCTGGACAAGTTCGTCATTGTCTTCATTGACGACATCTGGATATTCTATAAGTCAAAGAAGGAACACGAAGACCATCTTCGTACAGTACTACAGATTCTTCTTCAGAAGAAGTTGTATGCTAAATTCTCCAAGTGTGGTTTCTGGTTAGACAAGGTGGCATTCTTAGGTCACATTGTATCAGCAGAAGGAATCACGATGGATCCAACGAAGATTGAGGCTATTACCAAGTGGCCAAGGCCGACATCAGCGACTGAAGTCCGCAATTTCCTAGGCTTAGCTGGTTATTACCGTACGTTCGTGGAGAACTTTTCTCGCTTAGCACTACCATTGACCAAACTGATGCGGAAAGGGGAGAAATTCGTGTGGACTGAAGAACGAGAGAATAGCTTTGAAGACCTAAAGCAGAAGTTAGTATCTGCACCGATTCTTACTCTCCCATCTGGTACAGGTGGATTTCAGATCTACAGTGATGCATCGGGGAAGGGACTTGGTTGTGTTCTCATGCAACATGGGAAAGTGATCGCGTACGCTTCACGGCAGCTTAAGCCTTATGAGGAAAATTACCCTACGCATGACTTGGAACTTCCAGCAGTCGTGTTTGCATTGAAGAAATGGAGGCACTATTTGTATGGAGAATCATGTGACATTTTCACGGACCACAAGAGATTGAAGTATATCTTCACTTAGCGTGAATTGAACATGAGACAGAGGAGATGGTTAGAGTTGTTGAAGGATTATGACATTAATCTACAGTATCATCCCGGCAAGGCGAATGTAGTGGCAGATGCACTTAGCAGAAAGTCCGGAATGATAAACGGCATTAAAATTGAGGAGGAAATTATAAGAGACTTGGAGCGACTAGACATAGAGATCATGGTACGTGGACAACACGGTTACTGGGCTAATCTTAGAGTAGAACCCGAATTACTCTCTAAGATCAAGGAAGCACAGAAAGATGATGGAGAAATCTGGGCGATAATTCAGAATTTGGAGAAGCAGACAGAATTTCGAGTAGATGCAGATGGTATCTTATGGCAGGGCACGAGACTTTGTGTTCCTGGTGACCAAGAACTCCGGGAAGCATTGTTAGCTGAGGCTCATAGCTCCCCATTCTCTATCCATCCTGGTTCGACCAAGATGTACCATGACATCAAGTAGTAATTTTGGTGGAGTGGTATGAAACAGGATGTTGATACTTACGTCTCCAAATGTCTTACCTGCCAGCAGGTTAAGATCGAGCATCAGCGGTCTGGCGGTCTTCTTCAACCGTTAGATATTCCAGAGTGGAAGTGGGATAAAATCACCATGGATTTTGTTACTGGTCTTCCACCGACAAAGAAGAAGCACGATGCAATTTGGGTTATCGTTGATCGACTTACCAATCAGCTCATTTCTTACCGATCTGCAAGGAAGATTCGGTCAGTAAACTCGCCGATACTTATAGAAGGGAGATCATGAGACTTCCCGGTGTTCCATCCAGCCTCGTCTCAGACAGAGATCCTCGTTTCACTTCGTGATTCTGGAGAAGTCTGTAGAAAGCTTGGGGTACACAACTTAAGCTTAGCACGACTTTTCATCCTCAAACAGACGGGCAGTCGGCGCGAACGATTCAGACATTTGAAGACATGTTGAGGTCATGTACGTTGGAATGGACGTGTGATTGGGACGATTATATCTGTTTGGTGGAGTTTGCATACAACAACTGTTGGCACGCAGGTATTAAGTGTGCTCCTTTCGAGATGTTGTATGGCAGAAAGTGTCGGGCCCCAATCTGCTGGGATCAGGTTGGTGAGCGAACACTTGAAGGACTAGAAATGATAGAGCTGACTAATGAGAAGGTTGTAGTAGCTAAGCAGAAACTGCAAGAAGCACGATCACGTCAGAAGAGTTACGTAGACAAGCATCGTAGGGACGTACATTTTAACGTAGGAGATCACGTTTTCCTTAAGGTTTCACTGGCACGTGGTGTTAGACGTTTTGGAATAAAAGGGAAGCTCAGTCCTCGATTTATCGGACCGTTTGATGTCATTGAACGAGTCAGTGAAGTATCTTACCGTTTACCGTTACCTCCGTAGCTTTCTCATGTTCACGATGTTTTTATGTGTCCTTACTCAGAGGGTACAAGTATCATCCCCTTCACATGGTTCAGTATCCAATGGAACAGATTCATGAAGATCTCACTTTCATAGAAGAACCCGAACGAGTTCTTGACAGACAAGAACGAGTCATGAGAAGGAAGACGATTCCATTCGTCAAAATCCTGTGGAGGGATCATACCGAGCGGGAAGCCACTTGGGAAACAAAGGAGTCTATCCGGGCTTCTTACCCTCATTTCATATTTTGAATTCAGGTATGTTCTTCTTTTCCAGTTTACTTTACCTATACTTTGGGGACGAATTATTCTTTTTAGGGGGGAAGAGTTGTAAAACCCGCATGCTTTTACCATGAATAGTACCCTTACGATCGTACGTACATGATTAGAACTTTCCTTTTATAGCACGTTTACGTTTCATGAACAAGAATTACAAGTATTACGTACGTGTTATAACACGATAAGTATTTATTACGTATTAAGACACGATAATTATTTCAATAATAATTATAATCACGAACATACGAACATGAAATCATGAACGTAAATAATCACGAGCTTAGTATTACGTATGTATGTATATTTATTACAATCATGAATAAATATAATAAGACACGAACGATAACTATTTAAATCACGTAAAACACGAACACGAGAACACACTAAATATTAGACACGAGAAAACGTATGGGTTACCCCATGTGGGCCCCTTACCCACGGCTAGAAGCAAAGAAAAGGGCCAAGCCCATTGATTTTTATTAAACAAGAAAAAGGGAAAAACTGTTTTCATAATTACAAGAATTAGAAAATAATCAAAAACCTTAAAAACCTTGTCTTTCTCCTCTCCTTTGGCCATCGGGTATTACACACACCATGGGTGTGTTCGGTTGATTTACGGTGATTGATTTATTGCAAGGGTGTTAGTGTGTTCGTTCTCCTTTGATTCACGTGATCGGTATATCTTTAAGCCTCTTTTCCTTTATGTTTTTATTTAATCAAGAACACATAAAATCATGGTGTATTTAAAAACAAGTAATTACATGTTATAAATCATGGGGGTAAATTAAATCATGGTTAAGGGGTGTTTGTTTGTGTCCGACGCAAGGAACCGAGCCCCAAGGGGGTCTCAGCTTGATTTATTTCGCACCAACCGAGACCTCAAGGTCTCGGTGTGGTGGTCTTGTGTCTCGGTAGCAGGAGAAAAAGGAACCCCGAGCTCGATCGGGGTATGTTTTGGCTCGGGTGGGTCTCGACTGGAACAAGAACCACCACCGGCTTATGCCGGTGGCTAATAAAGGAAAGTAGGGGGAACCCCTAGCCGTAGCAGCAAGGGGAACCACCGACCAGCCGGTGGGAACTTTTGATAGCCGGCGGCTAGACTTGACCAAGGGTGCGTTGTGACCGGTTCACCGGGTTCATAAATACGGTTCACGACATGTTTGAATTAAAACACGGGTTCGGTTCATAGGTTGCTTTTACAAGTTTAATTATTTTTACATGTTTATTTTTACAATAATTAAATTAGATTAATTAAAACATGTACATGATTAATTTAATTTATACATGACTTGGGTTATTAATATTATAATTAATACATGAATTTTAACCTGAGTAATTATCATTTTATTTAGTCTATATAATTAATTAATTAATAAAATCATGACTTACAATTAATTAATTTACATGACTTAGGTTATATTATTAATAGATAATAATACATGTTTTACACGTAAGTATTTTTACCTTTATTTAAATCATGTTATATTTAAGTAAATACTTTAACCTATAGTTTATTTAATTCACATGAAATAATTAATAAACTATACTATTTAACTTAACCTATAGTTTATTTAATTCACATGAAATAATTAATAAACTATACTATTTAGTTACATGACTTAGTATATTAATCAGTAAACACTTAAGCTTTTATAATTAGCTTAATAATACAGCTTATTTCTATTTATGGAAACTTTTTATTTTTAGAAACTTATTCAATTAAGGCAGCTAACCTATTTATGGAAACTTTCTATTTTTAGAAACTTATCTATTTTAAGCAGTAAATCTATTTTTGGAAACTTTCTATTATAGGAAACCTGCTATTATTAGAAAGTTACTTATTATTACACAACAAGTATAATAATACATGAAATACAAGAAATACTTAAACAAAATAGACAGAATACATGATAAACACAGTATAAAGCTTTAATCAGTAAAACATGACATGAACATATAAAACAAGCTAAGACATGATATAAAACCAGTTACGTACTCAGTAATCAAATACTTATACACGTATGTATTTATGTAGCATTAGTGATACCGAAGTAGGACTCTCTTTCGTTCGTCTTCTTCGTTCACTGGACACAAGGTACGGATTCTCCGTCCTTTCAGTATGGACATTCTTCCATATTAGGATTTCCCGTATGCAGCCAACTGTTTTCCCTAGTATATGTTTTATATGTTATTGAATTGCTTATGTTTAATTAGAATACCTAAAGCCATATACATGCATGACCAGTTTCATCTAGTTATGGAGGTACCATAACCATAACATTGGAGGCACCAGTGTTATGACTCCACCACGACGGAGTGATAGCTCGTGGCGTCCCTTCAGCTTTTGGCCATATTATTATTATCAGGTGGGGCGTATGGGTGTATCCTAGTTTACATGTTTTCAGCAGATTATTCAGGTGAATGTGGTGTGTGCCTTGCATCCTTCACAAGGAGCTGGTCCCTCCTACCCAAACCAGTATATTAAATTAGAGTCAGCCCCTCTAATTTGCATGACGAGGTCACCCCTCCAAGTATTCATGCACGTGGATAATTCATGACCTATATTGGCTAATGGTAAATATGTTAAACAGTTTTTACAAGATAAACATAAGGCTTTTCAAACTATAAAACCAGTTTTAATGAGATATAACCAGGTTATCCATGACTTAGTCTTTTTCGCTGCTTCATGCTTATATGCTTATATTGTTCATGCTTTACTTTTATATCCGTGCACTGAGCATTATGCTCAGCCATTTTCCTTTTCATGTTCCCAAAACGGCAGGTACTCAGGGACGCTCGTAGACTTTAAGCGTACGTGCGTATGGATTGGAAGCTTCCTAGCCTTCTTTACTTTATGCATTTCTTTATACTTTGATACTCATTTCCATGGACATTGTTTAGTCCTTTCATTTACAGTACTTATGTTTGTGTGTGATGAGTTCTACTTAGGGGTACCGATGTTTGATTCCGGTATTTCCTTTATGGTCATGTAATGTTTTATACATTTATCCTTGTATGATTTGATGACACCCCATAATCACGCATGACATTCCCTTTATCAAAATGGGGTGTTACACTACCAATCATACCACGATATTTTGTACTATCAACATAATCATTAACACCATATTTGGTTAATTTAGTTTCGGTTGACATTGGATCATTTGTTGGTTTAGATTCGTCTAAGCCAAATTTCTTAAGCATTTCTTTTATATATTTAGAGTGGTTGAAGAAGATCCCGTCTTCCATTTGTTTTATTTGTAAGACCAAGAAAAAATTTAGTTCCGTCATCATACTCATTTAAAATTCGTCATGCATTATTAAACTCATCACAAAGTTCTTGACATGTAGACCTGAAAACAATGTCATCCACATATATTTGAACAATAATTATGTGTGAACTCTTTTTCTTTGTGAACAATGTGTTTTCCACAAGACCCATTGGGTATTTATGTTCAATTAAAAATGACTTAAGTCGATCATACCATGCCTTGGGTGTTTTTTGAGACCATGAAGAGCCTTTTTAAGTTTGTAAACGTGGTTAGGTTTTTCAAAGTCTTCAAAACTGGGTGGTTGTGCTACAAACACTTCTTCGTTTATAAAACCATTTAGAAATGCACTTTTAACGTCCATTTGATAAAGTTTGAAATCGTAAGCACACGCATAAGCTATCAAAATTCTTATGGACTCAAGACGAGCAACCGGGCATAGGTTTCATCATAATCTATACCTTCTTGTTGGTTATATCCTTGAGAAACAAGTCTAGCCTTGTTTCTCGACACTATACCATTTTCATCTAATTTATTACTAAAGACCCGTTTAGTTCTAATCACCGTTTGGTTTTTAGGTCTTGGTACTAGATACCACACATCATTAATGAAAAATTAATTTTATTCCTCTTGCATAGCAAGAACCCAACTTTCATCGATAATAGCTTCGTCAATATTTTTAGGTTCGATTTGAGACACGAAACAAAAGAACTTACTTTCATTTTGAATTTGTGATCTTAGTGTTCGTTCATTAATTTTACCAATGACATTTTCTAGTGAATGTCCCTTTGTTACGTTGATGTTTATAGGTTCAATTTTTAATGGTTTATTTCCCTTGTCTTTTCCGATATCAATTTGTTGGTTATTAATTTGGCCTTCAACTAGACCATCATCTACCAAAGGTGATGTTCTAGAGGGAGGTGGTCTTTCGTCGAAGGTTATGTTCAACGATTCCTCAACACACACGGGTTGTTTAACACAATGTAAGCTTTGCTATTTTATGAATATCCAAGAAATACTCCTTCATACGACTTTGGGTCGAACTTAGTGTGATAATCCATAGTATTAAGAATAAAAGTTTTGATTCCAAATACTTTAAAATAACCAATGGTCGAATTTCTTTCTTTTAATATTTCATATGGGGTTTTATCTAGTAGTGGTCTAATTAAAACTCGGTTTAAAATATAAGTTGAGGTATCAACCGCATGACACCAAAACTTTTGAGGTATGTTTGATTCATTTAGCATGGTTCTAAACATTTCTTGAAGTGTTCTATTTTTACGTTCGACTACCCAGTTTGATTGAGGTGTTCTTGGAGCCGAAAGATTATGAGTGATACCTTTGGTGTCACAAAAGGCTCCAATTTCACTTCATTATTAAACTCCCGACCATGATCTGTTCGAATTGACACAATTCGACAGTTTAATTGATTTTCAATTTTCTTGCTTAAACTCTCAAAATGATCAAAAGCTTCATTTTTAGTTTTCAAAAACTTTGTCCAAGTAAATCTTAAGTAGTCATCTACGATAACCAAAGTATAGAGATTACCTCCAAAACTTTGTACCGCGGATGGACCAAATAAATCCATATGCAAAAGTTCTAGACATTTAGTTGTGGTGACAACATTTTAAGCCTTATGGCTTGCGTGTGTTTGTTTACCATATTTACATGCATCACAAAAGTGTTGATCATATTTTACTTTTGGTAAATTTCTCACAAGATATTTGTTAGCTAAATTTTGTAAGAGGCCTATATTGATATGACTAAGACGCCTATGTCATAGAGTAGAGGTGTCATCTATAGTGGTCAAAAAAATAGCATCTTTTGAAGTATCAAACTTTATCATGTATATGTTATTTTTCCTTATTCCTTTAGCTATTGTTATTCCGTCTTTTAGTATTTTACCACCATTTTCTTCAAATAGAACTTTGCATTTGTTACTACAAAGTTGATTAATGTTAAGTAGATTAAATCCTAAGTTTTCAACATGAGAAACATTAACTATGGTGATGTGGTCATTAGAAATTATACCTTTGCCTATGATTTTGATTTTGACGTTGCCACCAAAAATAACATTACCTCCGTCCGTTGGTGTGTAGGTGCTAAAAAGATTCCTATTCCCCGTCATGTGTCTATAGCATATGTTGTCCTTAATCTATTCGTCGGGTTCAAGTCCAACCTTCAAGTATACCTACACATTATAAAACTCAAACGTTTGGTCCCCATCATGTCATGGGTCTGCTTGGGTTAAACATACTCCTCATGGCATTCCCGATTGGAGTCTTGCCAGATACATTCCAAGGTACTAAATTTCCCATAGAAAATTTGTTGTGATAGTCGTAGTTAGATGGTACTTGACTATATCTACTTGGCATGTTTTGGTTTCTTTTAGGAAACAGGCGTTTGGGGTAAGATGGATTAGGTTGATATTGTATGTTTCCAGCTCTAGCATTTGCTTCTCCTCAAAGTACCTGAGATTTATAGTTTCAATGACACACTTGGCATGAAGATTATACACGCGATATGCTCTTGAGTGGGCTGAATATCACACAATGTAGCCTTCGTCTACCTTGCCATCAAATTTCCCCAAATAGTCACTAGTATTCAGAATGGTGTCAGGACAGCCAAATGGCTTCAAATGAGCTATGCTTGGGACCTTGGCTGTGAGAAGCTCATAGGGAGTCTTCTTATGTGGATTGGTAATGGAAACCCTATTCAACACATTACTTGCAGTGTTGACAGCTTCTGTCCAAAACATAGTTGGAAGCTTGGAATCTGCGAGCATGGTTCTTGTAGCTTCTATTAGAGTCATGTTCTTCCTTTCTGCAACACCATTCTGTTGAGGAGTCCTCGCAGCACTATAATATCTTTTGATACCTTTGGAATTGCAAAGTGCTATGAGGTCTGCATTTTTGAATTATGTTCCATTGTCGCATCGGATACCTTTCACCTTTTTGGACAGTTGATTCTCAATGAGTGTAATGAAGTCCTTGAGAATGGAGTAGGTCTCACTTTTTGTAGCCAAAAAGAAAACCTACGTGAACCTGCTATACCTATCAGTTACCAAAAGACAGTATTGTTTACGGTCAATGCTCCTAATGGAGGTAGGACCAACTAGATCCATGTGTAGTAGCTACAATTGTTCAGTTATGAGGCTGAGAGCAGTAATGGCCTTGAAGGATGCTTTGTATTATTTGCCTTTGCTGCACGCAAGGCAATTGATGTCATTTCTGAAAGTTTTGGGAGGTAAACCAGAGACCAAGTTCATATTCTCCAGTTTGTGAATGGTCTTGAAGTTTACATGTCCCATCCTTCTATGCCATTTGGTGGCTTCATCTTCTGATGCTTTGGCAACCAAACAAGCTAGTTGACCAGTAGGATTAACTTTATTCAGCTTGATACTATAGAGGTTGTGTCTTCTAGGGATTTTGAGTAGAACTTGGGAGTCATCCGGTAGCTTAAAGTCTTTGGATAACACCAGTGCTTCAGTATCCATAAAGAGGACAAACTGCTTCTTGTCACAAATCTGAGAGACAGAGATCAAGTTGAAGTGTTGAAGTTCTTCCACATAGTAGACCTGCTCAAAATTAAGGTTAGGTGTCCGAGTAGTTCCTTTGCCAGAGATCCTTCCTTCACCACCTCCGAAGTAGACCTTTCCGACTTTAAATGGTACAAAGTTAGATAAAAGTCCTTTATTTCCTGTCATGCTCCTAGAGCATCCAATATGTACTATTCCAAGAGACGGGTCTTGGTATGGAGTAATCTACAACAACAGAAAAGTCATATGCAAGAGTTAGTGTCTTAAGGGGACCCAGACTTTTCAGGCTTGAGTCTGCCTTATGGATCTTTAGAAGATAGCCAAGAAGATTGATGAGATCCACCGTTGTTCTTAGGTTGCCTGTTCATCATATGGGTGTTATTTTGTGACCAAGAACAACCTGCTGAGGGCTTAACAGCAGAACCCAAATGTCCCAACCCAAAATGCATTTGGTCTGAAACAAAAGCATATTTATGATTAAAGTTCTGAAAATAGTTACTGGTTGGTCTATTTTATGCATAAGCATTGCTTCTCCAAAGATTAGAAGCTGAAGGAGAGGTCCTTCTAGAAGAAGAATAGCGTTGGGCACATGGGTTTAATCTTCTAGAAGAAAAAGGAGCAACTCCTGTTGGACCAGGAGCAGGATAAGCTTGATAACCAGACGGTGGTTAATCATAAAAATAACAATCCTTAATCAAATGAAATTTACTACCACAAACAAAGCATGTTTTAAAAGGCCTTTTATTCAAATGACATTGTTTCACACTACTAGACTTATTACAAACAATTCTAGGAGAATCAACATTCCTAGGACTCAACAAACTAGAACTAGAAACAATGGAAGTAGAAGCAGAAGCAACTCTCTCATCACTCATCCTAGCACTAGTAGCAGTAGGGTCATTTGTCTTGGTACTCGAAGGTCTTTACTCTTCACTTGAACCACAGGATGCATAGTCACTAGCCTTGTCACTGAAAGTAGAAGAGACAAAGTCATTAGTATTAATAGAGCTTTTTGGAGACTCATGCATCTGGTGATCCATCCAAGTCAGTATGCCTTGATATGGGCATAAAAGTTCCTGTAAGAGGTGGAGGAACAGCATGCATTGCTGCAGCTGTTTTAAACCTATTGTAACTAGGTTTTCCCTCCTCCTCCTTGTCAGGATCAAATACACTTGAAAAAGATAAATCAAATACATCTTCTGAATCAATATATTTATCAAAGCCTAATCCTCTCTTAGTACTACCAGACATACTACTATCTATCAACTTTGAAAGATTCTTGGGTGCATTTTGCCATTTTTCAAATCGTAAAAGGTGTTGCATCCAATTTTTATTGCATGTCTTGCTTAGCCTTAATACTTTCATTGTTTAGTTTTTCAGTATATGTAAGCATGTTAGTGGTGTTCTCTAAATCAATGCTTAGAATTCTAATTTTATCCTCATATTCATGTTGAGTATCTTGAAGCCACTTCTTTTGTTGTTCCAATGTTTTTAGAGAACTCTTATACGCTTGAACTTCTAAAAAGTCATTTTGTTCATTTAGTTCATTGTATGGAGTCAAGAGTTCTGAATATTTATCATGACAACCAAGAGGGAAATTTTGTACCTGAGGCGAGATTCCCATAAGAGTAAATTCTTCTGCTTCCTCGGCATCAGATAGGTGCCTAACAATCATAGAAAATACATCAGTAGAAGCTTAAGCTGATTCCAAGGTAGCAGTCTGATGATCATTCCAGTTAACCATAGAGTCAACAGACACCAAAGCTTTCTTTTCATCCTTGAGCTCTTGAACCTTGAAGGCTGAATACCTGTTCTTCTCCTGGTCATTTTTGTTAGGGCATTCCCTAGCAAAATGTCCTTGCTGCTGGCAGTTATAGCATCTAACCTTGCTTCTATCAAACATGGCTGGCTCTCTTAGGTTGTAGTTGAATTTTTGACCGGCTTTCTTTTCAAACTTGTGAACCCAGAGAGTGAGCATAGCCATCTGCCATTTTAGATCTATTTCATCCAAGTCAAGTTTATCAACTTGTTTGAACTCATCAAAAGCAAGCTACTGTTGTGGATCAACATCAACAACAAAAGAGTGAAGAACAACTTCTACCATGCTACCAGTCTTGGCTTTTGATTCAGGAGCATAAGTATGTTGGGATGACAAAGTATAGCTTGGGCTACTGGCATAGGACATTGGACTAGATCCTATGGAACTCACAAGAGCAGAGTTAGCGGGAGTAGGAAAGGAATCACTTGAGTATCCTCTCACATAGGACTCAAAGGTTTTGAGTTTATAAAATAAGTCATCAAAAGAAAGATAGTTAAGGCCTCCTTTTGCCTTTAGAGAGATGACTACTTGATTCCATGAGTGAGGTAGGGCTCTAAGAAACCTGACATTGATGTCTTCATTGTCAGGTTTTAGACCTGAGTTGATTCAATTGGCTAAGAATCTTTTGAAACCTGTTATACGCTTGATGAAGACCTTCTGTTTCAGAAATCTTGAATTCTGTGAATTCATCTCTTGGCATTGATCTGCGCATCTTCTTGGATTCCTCATTCCCTCCAAATCTTGCCTTTATTTCATTCCAAATCTCCCTAGCATCATCCAAGTGATAAAAGTCACCCATATGATCATCAGGAAGGGACTGAAGCAAAATAGTTTTTTCCTTGATTTCCTTCTAACAATAGTGATTTCTTCATGAGTTTTAGGATCGAGAATGGTGATATTACCATTCTTGTCTCTACCAGTAGTTTTCTTGCTGTTGCCATTCTGGAAAATCTTCCAAAGGTCTAGATCAGTATTGGTGATCCACAATTCCATCTTCATGGCCCACCTATCATACTCATCCTTCTTCAAGAGTGGGAATTTTCCATTAGTATTGGAAATAGTAGCAACGGTTTGCTGTGGTTGTTGTGTTTTAGAGGTACTAGCTTCTTCTGTTTCAATAGAACTAGAAGCAGACATGATTAAACATTGATGTTAGTAAAAAGAAAAATTGATTCTTCTTGAGAAGAGACTCTCCTAGGCTCTGATACCACTTGTTGGGTCCACTTGATGTGGATCTTGCAGCCTGTCAAGGATGGTAAACGACTTCTGTAATCACAAGTCTATTCAAAGAGAGACTCTAGATGAAACACACAATATAAGTGCGGAATACAAATACTATGAACAAGAAGAAACATAATAACTAAATAACTTGATCCTTACTAAGGATTTCTACTATTAATATGAAAATGAATAATGTTTGATGAAGGTTTGTCTAACCCTTCTACCAATGGTTCCTTTTATACTACAAGGAAACCCTAATACTACATTAAACCAAAACGTGTAACTTCTGATATGCATATCCTTTCCTAACATATCTCATGCATATCCTAACAAACTACTAAGAATAATAATGTTTGACTTTCTACTAGACCAGGAGCACGTGTTGCTCCTACTACTACTAGGACCAGGAGGAACTACATACCTCATAGCTTCTCTATTACAAATATCTATTCCAGAGGTCCTAACAATTTCTTTTCGGATTGAATGATTTAGGTTTTCTAGATACCATGAAAAATTCGGCACCATTTTTTATTTGTGTATCAGTCAGACCCACGGACCCTCTGGATGCTGGACCCTTGTTCAGAGGGGTCTGATGGGGTCTGTGGCCCTCTGTGAAAGCAATTTTTGGAATTTCATTTTGTGGTGTCATTTTTGAGCTAGAACCTATATTTTGTTTGTCAAATCCCAACCCCGTTCTATCCTTGCTATCTCTTTGATAGTTGAGCATTTCATCAATGCAATTTGCGTTTTTGGTAAATTCTGCAAATTTTAGACTTTGTTTGGTTAACGCCTCTTGACTAGTTTTAAGCTTCTCAATCTCAATGTTAAGCTCTTGATAATTTTCACATTTGTCTTTGGATGTTTTTCCTTTCTCTAGTCTTAGTAGTTTAGCTTTTAACTCATAAACTTCGTTTTTTAAGCTTTCATTTTTAGCTTTTATTAGTTTTTTTGTTTATAATTTTAAGGCTTATTTCACACATTTTGTTAAACTCAATTGTAATGTGTCATCATCTAGTGAAGAATAATAATAAGAGGAGTCGAAGTGTACCTCATTAGTTTCATGTGCCATAAGAGCTAGCTCTTCATTTTTGGACTTGTCGCCTTCATCATCACTAGCACTACATGGTCCACTCACGAAAGCTCTTTGTGTCTTTGGCTTTCCCTTTGGACAATTACCAATGAAGTGATTCGGGTCACCACATCGGTATCATTTTCTTTCATCTTTAGGCTTCTTGATATCAAATGGCTTTCGAGACAGTTTCTTGTTGTCGAGTGGTTGCCTTACGAGTCTTCCTCTCCTTTTGAAGAATTTCTTTAAATCACGAACGGCCATGGCATATTCTTTGTCATCACTATCGGAGTCTTCGTCATCACTAGATTCTAATCGAGCTTTCAAAGCTAGTGATCTTTTTTTTCCTTCTTACCTTTGATGATCTCAAAATCGTTTTTCGTTACCATTTCATGTACTTTGAGATTCCCGATGAGTTCATCTAGCGATAAGTTTGAGAGATCTTTAGATTCTTCTATTTCCGTGACTTTAGCTAGCCATTTTGGAGGAAGGTGTCACACGCGTGAATTTCGAATCTATTTAACTTACGTGAAACGCGGTAGTTCGGGTTAGACTTATGTGTCTATTGATGTTCCCGATTGATTACGCGTAATCGTGTACGAATTTAATTTTTTTTATGAATGACGTTCATATCAAATATCACTTGAATGGCTATTATTCATCTACTTATGTGCTAGGAATCCTTATTTTAGGAGTCGACAGTTATTTGCATCAAGGTAATTTCGTTTAAGCGTTTCACTACGCAAATTAAACATTTCACTCAGTACATTTACGACGCACTTAGAAATTACATATTTTAGAAACTACTATTTAAATCTTTGCACAATACATAAACAACTAAACCTCACTACCTTTATACATCAACTATAAATGAATATTTGCAAAATTTCCAAAAACAAAAATCCTTTATCCTTGTGGATACACCAAACCGGCCCCCTATTACTCCAAAAACCCACGTTTTCCTACGTTCCCACTTTGAATTAGTGTACAACTCCCCCCATTAAATGGAGGTACTTGTTGTCTTCCCTTGCCCTCAAAATCCGACAAATACTACTCCCATATTCATAGTTTTATCAAACTTTGGCTTGTACAACACTTAGTGATTAGGTTAGTCAAACATAAAGTACCCTCATTTCTTTCTTTTTCTGCCACCACCAAGACCCAAGAAACTTTGCTCTTCCCCAACAAGTTCCTAGTTCCCATGTTAGTTCACTTGGCAAGATCCTAGTTACAATTAAACCAAACACTCAACTAAACCCTAACTAGAACAACCTCAACCCTAAACTCATTTTGAACCCTATAAATACTAACCTACTCTTACTTGAAAACACACATTCAAAACATAAACTCATCAATAAAAACACTAAGCATTGTATCAATAGGTCACGGCTGTGATAATTAAGCAACAAGCTTCAAATTCATTTAGTAACAAACTAGGAGTAGCAAGTCTTGGATTTGATTGTTGTGTTGATCTAGGGTTGCTAGCCTTGTTCACTAAACTTCATCAACTAAGCTTAGGACCTTTGGTAAGTTACTAACATCTTGCTCAAACTTTCATCTTGGTTGATAAACACACTTGCTATAAACATTTGAGTTTCTAAATCTCACATAAATAAGCAAACAAGTCACAGGTTAAGGCTTAATGGGTGTTTCCATAAATGGTGTAAGTCATGTCTTACTTGAACTAAAGAAACCACGGCTGTATTGTTTACTTGATGACCTAAATGATGGAACAAAATATACTAAGTCACTATGGGTTTTGAGGTAGTAAAAACCTTTATGTCCTTCGTAATAAAATGAACATGAACAACTAAGAACCTCGAACATATGCTTGATCTTGTTTGACTCTTGCATGAAACCATGACATGATATCTTGTCTAAGTTAGCCGGAAATCAGTGAACCTTGGTTGCTAGTATCCCAATATATATATACCAGAATGTAAGATCTTCAAGGGTCGAAAGACTTTTTATATTCGGTAAGAATTAGGGTTACATGTATGCTAGGGTTGTATGAGAACAATAGGGCGGTATACATGCTAAAGACTTAAGCAACCAGTATGACATATAAAGTGATGTATGATTTTATGTGAATGTTACTTATCTATGTATGCATGAAAACAACCCCTCCCTGCCAACATGATTCGTGAACGGTGTTGTGTTAGAGACATCTGGAGTATTGTATGCGTGAACCAAATGTCTAAGATGTAGGATTATAAACAGGAGTAATACTGCTTGCATGTGTGAAGAAACTAGAGAGTATGTTCTTATTGTTTGAGTTGTCTTGCATGCATTGTATATATGAACGAAGCAGTGTACGAGTATAAACTCTATGAACAACCCCTAGCTACTATATGTGCGTATGTGTTATGCTTGAAAACAACGACTCAAAAACAGTAGTCTAATGTATGAAAACAGTAAACAGAATATGCATGTATGTTAAAAGAGACGTGTTAGTAAACATGTAACAACAGGGAAACCTCACGCTGCATAAATATAAATGTCGTGTGTGTGATCACGGCTGCATGAACCACCTGAATCTTGTTCTCATTGCTTGTTGAATGTCTATAAAAACATGTTCATGGCGTGTGTGAGTGATGAGTGTGTATGTACAGCTGCCATGTATAAAACAGCAATAGGAAAACCAACAGTGAGCTATAAGAAAACACTTGTCCTTTCTTTTGTCCACCTGTGTGAACAACAAACAACAAACAGTCGTCTTTAAATTTTTTGGGATTATTTGTATGCTTATGCGTTGTGTGCATGAATATCATGTATCGCGTGATAGGCTAGACTTAAGAAGAAAACAAATGTGATTGAACGTGTAACCAAGTGAAAAATATGAATGCATGAGTGTGAGGTACGGTTTCAAAAATGGTCGTGTACATGTATATGCTTGTATATGCATGTGTGTAAACAATCTCTCCCACCCAAAATCAATGAGTAAGACAAACTCCACATTTGGATATAACGAAGTACTATGTGTGCATGTGTGATGTTGTTGCGTGTGAACAACAGGACAAGAACCATAGTACTATTCTTTTGTTTTGTGTAAGAAAGCTAGGTGCTATGACTAAAACAAGAAAAATGCCTAGATGATAAAGGTGTATGCATGATGCTTATGTATGTATGTATGGAGTATGATTAAAAAAAGTGTGAAACATTTTGAGGACCACTTGCCCTTGCGTGTAGCAGGCATAGGAAGTGGGAAAAAGCAACCAAAGACCTTTTATTGTTTTCTTACTATATGATACATGTATGAGTGTTAAAATGAAAAGACCAATCCTTTCATTATCTCTTTCTTGTAAATTGGACAAACGATGACCACCAAAACAAACAAGTACTATTTTTATTTGGTCAAAGATTGTAGACATTCACATTCACATGAGTGGGCAAGTAGTGATAACATTGATTTAAACATATACTAAACTTTATAAAATTTACACTTAGCAAAACGACCCGATCACCCTACTTCACGCGTATTTTTAACCAACCAAATGACTATGCCCCGACAATATAAAAATACCTTGTTAAAGACGACACGGCCTAGTTTCAAAACAATTTTCGGTTTGCCTTAAAGTTAAGTAACAAACTCGCAATTAATTTCCAAAAATGCTTGGTTGACACTTGGAAATAATTGAAGCTTTACTTGTTATTTTTTATTGCGAGTGAACCACTTTGACTAATTATTTTCCACACTTAGAGACTTCATAAAAATATGATGTTTATCAAATATTGAAGACCTCGCGGTCTAGTTATTATAATGAGAACCCGTTTATTTTTTGTACTATTATTTAACGAGATATTGAGACCCAAAGTTGACCCCATGACTAAAATGATTGAACATGAAAAATGTATAAAAACATTTTATAAATCGATAGAAAGTATAACTTATCAACCAAGTGCATTGTACGTTATTGTTTCTTGCATTTAGCCTAAGTAAGAATATTTTACATAGGTTACGAGTAGATCGTTTGCGCATCGTTTTGCGTGCCTTGATTTTCCGTGCTATCTTTATTGATCATATTTACTACTTCATCGAGGTGAGTTTCATAGCCCCACATTTAATTGCTTTAACTCTTTTGGGGTGAGAACATTGCTTGATTTTAACAGATGAACATAAGGGCCTTAAACTCATACATTTTCCTACATGATGTCTAAGTTCCGTTATCCCATGTTTCTTTTTAGCCCACTATCATGAACCGTTAATTACTTAGTGTAAGCGCAAATGTTATGGATAGATCTATCGGGATTAACTTCCCTATATAATTTGGTTGTGTGGCCAAAGTTAGATACACTTAAATTTGAGGATTTACAAATGCTTCGGGGATAGGCATTTGCTCGGGCTCTTATTATATCTTGTCGGTTTGGTTAACGCGTCGATGTCATGAGCTTAGACGTAGGTTATTAAAACGTATACTTCTGATTATAATTTTGTACTTGTTACAAGATTATATGCCGGTTTCCTTGAAAATCTTATGGTTCATTAGACTATTTAAACTTAAACCTATGAACTCACCAACCTTTGTGTTGACGCTTTAGCAATGTTTTTTCTCATGTATCAAGACGGAGGAGTGATGCGGTTATGCATGGGAGAATTTTAATAAAAATGGTCGTGACTAGTGTATGGATATTTGGATCAATGTTAAAGTATTTTGAAACAATGTTTTATTATGATCTTGTGTAATTTGCTTCCGAAACAATTTTTACGCTTTTAATTAAATTAAAGCGGCTTTTAAATAGTCGTTCTTTGTATCTATGTCTTGTGATAGTCATGACCGTCACACCCTATTGTGTTGCATTACTCTAATAAATTGGGGGTGTGACAGATTGGTATCAGATATGTAGTTATAGAGAACTAGGTTATTTTATAAAACGATTTTTATAAACGTTAGTCAAAAATTTAATTGTTGGAAAAATAATTCTAGGCTATAACTAACTCTAAAAAATCTCCAAGAACCACTTCACTTCACGTCTTCGATACAAGTAACTTGTGACTTAAATTATTCCATGTTATTTGTCATGTTAGTTTGAACTTGATTGCTACGTGTTATTAGCGCTAGGTCTTCCCTTCCCGAGTTTGAATGATACCCATATGGATGTGTAATAAAACGATTTTTTAAGTTGAAATAAAATGCCTAACATCCGTGTATGGATTGTTACGATACTCAAATGGTTTATGTCATATTCATTTGAATGGTTTGTGCCATCTTTATTTGAATGGTTTGTGCCATATTTATTTGAATGGTTTGTGTCATATATACTTTCTTTTGAGATTAAACGTACGCATACTTATGCTCAACATATTTTAGTTAGTCCGCGGGACTATTATCGACTATCGAAACATTTGTGTGTTTCATATCGCTATACACCGAATTAAAAATATCGCCATGATTCCAAGACCGAAAACTATACGAATATATTTATTTAACATGTGTTTAGTAGTATGTTAATTTGTAGTAATACTTGAATCAAGCGATCTATTATAAAAGTCGAGAGGAGCAATTATTTATTGGTTTCGGTAAATCGTTACTCCACTAAACATTTATAATAGACTCGTTTGAGGAAAAGTGACCTAGATTAATTAACGGTTTCGAAATTGAAATTGAATGCGTAAGTTATCATATCAAATTATTATTTTGAGCACGACCAATAAGCGACGACAACGTCACTATTTAAGATGACATATGACGGTAAAACACTTATTAAAGGTATTACTTTTGTAATGCTCCAAAGAATACTATAATTCAAAGAACGAATAAAGTTTCATGACATATGAACAATCTATAAATACGCTGACGCGTAAGTCAAATGGTTACCGACGAAAAATTTTATTGGAAATAAATTATGCAAAGACGAATCAAAATTTTTGTAGTCCATTGATTGCGACAAAGTTGTCATAAACTACTATAAATTACAAAGTTATGATGGACTCCTAATTAAAAAGATTGCTCCAATTTCTAAATAAAAGGGATTATCGCGTAGCGCGAAATTTGAGAACCCTAGATGCGAAATGTGGTCGTATATTGAGATCTTGAATACAAGGTATAGATATACATCAATGACGGTAAGGTTTACCTAATGATTGCGAGCAAAACGCTAGACAAGAGTAAAATAACCGAAACATATAAGATATAACAGAGCATGTTCCAAAATCAGAAAAATTATTGTGATAAAATTTAGTAATTGCTCGAATTGAACATTTTGAACGATTACGGATTAAAAACAAATGGAACAATTCTTGTGATGAAATCTTTGTGATAAAAATTTAGTACTCAACTCGTTTAAATCAAATTAACAATTTTCAAGGTGTAAATTGTCGAAAGTGTACGAACTAGCAATACTAAGTTAAGTAGATGATGAGACTGCAATTATACATGGTCTCATCGTTCTTTTTGAGCTTTAAAATGCATAAAATGTCATAAAATACCATATTATGTGCTTGTTTTTATTACATGTGTATTTTAGGTACGTATATCGTGAAAAGGATAAAAGATCACAAGAAACAAGCAAAAACGAACATGAGAAACGAAGCCGCACAATGAACCGGGCCCAAGTTGTGATTTTCTAAGAAAAGTCCTTGAAGTATTGAAGATGTTAAAGAATGATCTCTCATTAATGGAGAAATGACATTTAATACCCTTGTATATTCATAATTACAAGTTTGGTCCCTTAAGTTCGTCAAAATTACAAAAAGGTTCCTCAACTCTGAAGAATTGACAAGTTTAGTCCCTAAAAAATGAAGACTTGTCACTATTGGTCCTCCTCAAAGTCAAACATACCATGAAGACCTTCAAGATACAAGAAAGAACAAGTTTGGTCCTTCAAATATCAATAAATGACAAAACAAGTCATTTTAAACACTTTGGAAAAGTATTTCCGGCAAAAGTGTGAAAAATGAAACTTTGATAACAAAGGAGTTTCAGTTTATGGCTGTTTAAAGTTATATGAACACAAGTTGGAAAATAGGGGACTATTCCTGCCAAGACAGCATACTTACCTAGACCTATCACATGTTGTCACCTCACCCCACTCACCATCTCCACTAATCAAAACCCTGCCAAGACAGCATACTTACCTAGACCTATCACATGTTTGAGTTTATGGCTGTTTAATTGTTTAAAAATTATGGTGCCTAACACCTTCTTAAACCCAAAACAAGATCAAAAATCAATGTTCTTGGTTCATGAACACGAATTGGGCAATTTTGATTAAGCAACAATTAAACCTTAAAACCTTCCAGATTTATGATTAATCATGTGATAATCAAAACCCAAACCCCACTTTGGTCCCCCCATCACCCAAGAGTGCTACACGTGGCTCTCCTGCCCACTCCCTATTCGTCTTCAACATATAGCCAAAACCAATGTTCCCATCTAACGACCAATAGCATTTGCTTGGTCCCTACACATCATTGGACGCCTGAGATCACCCCATAACAGCTCAGCATCAGCAAAACTCCAAGAGCTCTTCACATAACATCCAAAGTTCAAATTCAACAAGAGCATTTGTGGAACTTCATTAGCTAGGGTTATATTGTTTCCTTAGCATTCTAGAATCATTGTAAGGTCTATATAAGGCCATTAGTTGAGTAGCTTAGTTCATGTTCTCAGTTTTTACTTTGTCAATCCTTGCCTTTTTCTGATTAATGAAAGTGTGGTATTGTGTTGTGATTGAAAACTGAGTTCCATTATTCTTGTTATTGTTTTAAGCTTTTGTTGTCACGTTTTTGAACTTAAACAAAATCTTGAACAAGTCCAAAGATCTCCTCATAAGCCTGTGAATCCCTTGTTCTTTGTGTGACAAAGAAATTGGTCTGGCTTGGGAGAGGATTGTTCATTGAGGTGTTTATTTAAGTGACATAAGTCACATTCAAACTACTTAAACAAATTGGGAAGTTGTTACAAGTTTTCTTAACAAAATCAGTCAAGTAGTTTGCTAAGTACTTGTGGTTCAACAGCTATTTTATTTGAGCTTAAGGGTGATCATAGCCTCTTAATCTTGACTGATTAAGGGGTAGTGAGGCCATAAGGAAGGATTCAAGCCTTGTGGTAACCTAAGTGTTGCAAAGACTTGGTCTTTTTGTCACTTTATTCTACTTATTTGTGCTAACCATAGGTCTAAGCCTTGGGTTGTGTCTTTTCTTTGTTCTTAGCAGTGGGAAGCTGGTGTTTGTTTAGCTAGCACCTAAGCTCTTTGATTCCAAGTTATGGATGTACATCTTGGAGGTTTGAACACTCTCTTTTTCATTTTTCTGTTTAACAAGTGTATGCTATGTGATTTGGAGTTTCATGCTTGAAAGTTGTGTTCTTTGTGCTTGAATCTGTCACATAGGTTGGTAGAAACTTATCTCAGTCATAAAATTGCATGTTACACGGTTAAAATCAACAAGTACTTTGAAATCAGTAAGATTATTTGTTGTTTGGATTTGCCTGTTGTTAGGGCTTAAGGCCTTTGGCCTTTGGTTCCTTTGTTCTTGATGCTATTGGTTGTTCATTTTAAGGGTTATTTGTGTTTTGCTAAGTGTTGAAAACAGATAACAAAGAAATTGCATGTTAACTACTTTTTCACCTAAAACAAGGTCAAACACATTAGAAAGGATTATTTGTTTGTTTGTTTGATTTAGAGTCTGAAATTTGGTTTGCTTATAGTTCCTGTTGGTGTTTATCTCTACATAATCTTGTTTCACATTTTGGTAGCTTATTGAAAAAGTTATTGCTTATTAAATCTTAACTTTTTGGTCAAGTATATCAGTCAAATGCATGTTATGTGATTTGCCTTTCTTGAACTGAATTGTGTTGTTTTGTGCTTGATACTTGTTCTTTGTTGCCTACATATGGTGTGCTAAGTGTTTGCAGCTTATTTCATCAGCTTATAAGCCAACTGGCTTATTGGCCATATTTTTACCAAAACTGAAATCAAGTATTCATAGGATTCAGCCTTGAATCCTTCACAAAAATTGCTCAAAACAAGCTCATAAACAAGTCCTGAATGTTTGGTAACATTTGGAACACTTTGACTTTTGGTCAAATAAGCTCAACTTGGCTTATTTTTCAGTTTAGCTTATTGGTGTGTGAAACAACTTTAATTTTATGATAGGTGTCATTTTTCTTAGCTTATAATCAATATTGGAAGTTTGTAGCTCTCTTGGTTAAGCTTTTACTAGAAAATCAGCTTATTGTGCTTTTTCAGAGTGCTTATCACCTTCTACATCTTATTTGACTTTGTTTTTTGGAAATTTTATTGTTGATTATTCTTATTTAGGCCATTTAGAACATTTTGCAAAAAGAATCAGCTCTTGAATCAGCCTAGAAGTCAAAAACGACTATTTTGTCGTTTTCTATAGAGCTTTGGCTTATTTTAGGCTTATTTATTGAGCTTTTTCAAAATTTCTTTTTACAATATGCTTTATAATCACAAGAGAAGGATGTGTGTAAATTTTAAGCTTATGGCATTAGCTTATGGCTTATTGGGCTTATTGGCCCATTAAGAATAAGTTGTTTGGTTATTAAGTTGTGATAAGCTCACTTTTAGCTTTTGGGCCTTTATAGTTTTTTTTTAAAATCAAATTTTAAGTAAGACTATGCTTTTTGGGCTTATTTGGTTGACTTTTTGCTTATTGGGCTGAAATGCCCATTTAGGTAGACTGTTTTCACTTTTGATCCATTTAAGGGCCCAATAGGGTTATTTAGGTAATTTCACTTTCATTTTTTGATTATTTAGGTTAAAATAAACTAGTTTGCAAATTTTTAAATTTTTTTATAATTTTTGAATTTTTTATTATTATTTTGTTATTAAAAATTATTTTTAGGGTTTTTAAATAGATTTAATAGGTTTAAAATTTTGGAAAAATGGTTTTTAGCTTAATTAAGACATTTTTGAGGTTTACAAATTGAAAAATCTTTGTTTGGCTTTTTATTAATTTATTTGATTTTTAGGGATTTAATTAGCATTTAAATATTAAATATTAATTAATTAAAAAGGTTTGAAAAAGTTTTGATCATTTGTAAACCCTTAGTTCATTTTTAGGAATTTTTGGTAATTTTTTGGTAATTTTAGAGTAAATTTTTATTTTGTCACTATTCACGGTTTTACGTTTTTTACGTCTTAGTGTAATTTTCATCGTAATCCGTCATTTTCTTTTTCACTTTTTCTTTCATCAATATTAATCCAATATCACACAAATTAAACAAACACTTTAGTCCTCCTTGGGAAACGAACTTACCGCATTTACGCCTTTTTCCTAAAGGGTGTAATTTACCACAATCATTTTGGCGCCGATGTCGGGGAGGCGTGTTGTGTTTTAATTTGAAAAATTTTGTTTTTGATATTATCCAATAAAATAGTATTTGTGTGATTAGCACTCTAATCACACGTATTACGGTTTTTGTTTTCATTGTGAATATTATTACTATATTGTATACGTATCACAATAAATCCACAATATCTCCAAAAGCGTGAAAACGTAACCTTAATTTGTATTTCATCACTCAATTATTGTATTCGAATCTAAAGCAAAAAGAAAAGGCAAAATAGATAATTACTTTCGTGAAGCTTGATTTTGATTAACACAAACTATAAGGTGGGTATAAGGCGGTTGTATTTCACGACCTAAGGGAAAAAAGGCTCTTAAGTGCTTCACGCCGCCTCGTTTCCCCGCTTGCTTGTGCGTGTTTTGAGAAAAAGGGCTAATCGAGGGTTTGCCACCAAAGTATTATCTAAGTATCATATATATTTGCTTGTTTTCAAAGATTAAACCCTCTTGAACGTTTGGGTGTTCCATCAATGTTCTAAAGTCATCGAAGGCGTTCACTCAACGTGACCGTTTTCATTCCTTGAGGCTCCTTTAATCGAGAAATTCAACGAGGAGAGATTTGTAGATTTGAGTCTACGTAATATATCACAAAATCCAAAAAAAATTAACTATCATCAAAAACACAAAAAAAAATTTGAAAAACATGAAAACACCAAAAAGAATCTTCTTTGCTCAACTCCACGTTGTACGTCACGTTTATGCAAACTCGTAATCAAGAAAAGCGTGCACGTAGATGTCGTAATCGAAAGGAACAAACACCAAGTGAAGAATATCTAAGTGAGTAACCTATTATAGAACAAGAAGCTCCCATGGCTAATCGTACAATGATGGATTTCCTTCAAGCACCCACCGAGGGTTTTGGAGAAGCCATTGTGATTCCTGCTATCCTTGCGGAGAATTTTGAGATAACGACGGGTTTAATGTCTATGCTCCAAGCTAACAAGTTCCGTGGTCATGAAAAAGACAACCCTCGTTATCGCATTCGGCATTTCAATCGTCTCACCGCGACTAGCAAGTTTAAGGATGTACCACATGACACCATTAAGATGATGTTGTTTCCATACTCGTTAGATAGACCCGCCAAAATTTGGCTCGAGAAAGAACCACCAAATTCTATATTGACGTGGAACGATCTCGTGTCTATATTTGTGAACCAGTTTTTCCCACCATCTAAGACGACACATTTGAAAATTTAGATTTCAAGGTTTACGCAAAGACCTAATGAGAGTTTTTCTATGGCCTGAGAAAGATTTAAAGAAATGTTGCATGAATGTCCACACCATGATTTTTCCGAATTGCATCAAATTGATACTTTTTATAATGGGCTTAATGATCATGAACGAGATTATTTGAATGCCGCCGCGGGTGGTAAATATTTTGTGTAAAACGACCGGTGAGGCTTTAAAGATAATTGAGAATAGGTCTAAGGTTTATAACCCTCGTAACACACCGAGTGTTGCCACTATGGGTTCATCATCGTCTTCTCGTAACATGAGTGCCATGCAAGATGAAGCAAATGAGGAAAATAGGTTTTTCGATAGATTTTCAACTCTTATGACTCATTGGAAAGCACAAGATGCTTTGAATTCCGCATCGGTTAAGGTGGTTGAAAAGAGTTGTATATCTTATGGTGGAGCTCATGATTTTTCCGAGTGCATTACCGCGGATGGTAACACTTCGAGTGCTTATGTAGCAACGGGAACTTACAACCAAAACGGTCAAGGTTCCCGCCCAAATCAAGCTCCACAGAATCAAAATGCTAACAACTATCGAAACAACAACAACCAAGTTGTTTACCAAGGAAATCAAAGGAATTTACACAAGGGTAATTACAACAATAATGGTGGGAACAATGGGCAATTGCAAAACAAAAATCAAAACCGTGATTTTCAAAACAACAACAAAGGTTTGCAAAACATGAAAGATCTTCCAAATGATTTTGTTGATTATGCAACGGCCAATGATGCTAAATTTGATAATATGCAAAGGGAGATAATTAGCCTAAGATCCGAGATTAGAAATGATTTAAAAAATGAGTTGAAAAACGAGCTTGCAAATGAACTTAAGACTCATACAAACAAAATAGAGAGTAACGTGCAAAGGTTACAACAAAATCAACAAAATATAGAACAAGGCCAACATGAAATTAAACAAAAGATGCTTAAGGCGGATAAAAGACAATCTAAGTTAGAGGATAGAGTGGAAAGCATGTTTGAGGCTATAATGTGTAAACCATCTTTTTCGGGTGGTCTTCCTAGTGATACCATTGCAAACCCGAAAGGAGAAATTAAAGTTATTACTACACGAAGTGGTAAAACTTTCAAAGAACCCATTTCTCGTCCAAGTACTTCTAAGGAGAAGGAAATAGAGAAAGAACCCAAGGTGATGGTAGAAAAGGAGCATATTACAAGCCCACGAAGTACCGCTCAAACCACACCTACGGTTGAACATGGACCAATCATGGAACCCGAGATTCCAAGGTCGTTGCCTATGCCTCAACCCACACCACCTTTACCCTACCCCTCGAGACGAAACAAGCAAAAATTACATGATCGTAACAATCAACAAATCGAGCTTTTTATGAAAATGTTTAGTAAGGTCTACTTTGACATAAGTTTAGCCGACGCGCTGTTGTATATGCCTCGTTTCGCCTCCACTTTTATAAGTATGATGAACGATAAGGAGAAGCTTTTAAGGCTCTCAAATTATTCTTCTGTTTTTCATAACCGAATACCAGAAAAAGTTGGAGACCCCGGGAAGTTTCTTATTCCATGTGACATCCAAGAGATGGAAGGATGCCTCTCCTTGGCTGATCTTGGCGCAAGCATTAATTTGATGCCTTATTCCATGTGGAAATCGCTATCACTTCCGGATCTTGTTCCTTAAAAAAGTCTATCAAAATGGCCGATCATTCTACAATCCTTGCATGTGGTATGGTCGAAGACGTTTTTGTGAAAGTTGGGAAGTTCTACTATCCGGTGGACTTTATCATTGTAGACATTCCCATGGATCCTCAAGTTCCTCTAATTTTAGGGCGTCCATTTTTAGATACCTCGAAATCAATTATTGATGTGCATGCTAGAACAATCACTTTGCGATTCAACGAAAAGGAACTTTTTATAAATGCTACTCAAAGCTCTACACCTTCTCATGTTTATGCAATATCTACCATGAATCACGTTGACTTAGTTGAGGTGGTTTGCGATGAGTTTACATAAGAAGTGTTAGGTTTTTCTGATAGTTCGACTAGTGGAAATCCCACTATTATGGATCCAATTCTTGCTATTTCTAAACCAAATCTCACTCCATTCCAAGGAGGCGGTTTTATTTTTAATGAAATCGACAATGAAGATGAGGTAACGATTAGTGAGGATACTCTCATTCCACCATATTTTCCGCCGATGGAAGTTATGAGTGTTGAACCCAAATCTTCAATCAAGGATCCACCAATCCTTGAATTGAAAGATCTTCCACCTCACCTCGAATATGCATTCTTGGAAGGTGTTGACAAGTTGACGGTTATTATTGCAAAAGATCTTGCTAACGATGAAAAAACCGCACTTTTGAAAGTCTTGAAAGCTCACAAAAGGGAAATTGCGTGGAAACCTTCCGACATTAAGGGTATTGACCCAAAATTTTGTACACACAAGATATTAATGGAGGAGGACTACAAGCCCGTAATTCAATGTCAAAGAAGGGTAAACCCCAAAATTCACGATGTCATCAAAAAGGAAGTCCTAAAACTCCTTGACGCGAGAATGATTTACCCTATTTCCGATAGCCCTTGGGTGAACCCAATCCATTGTGTCCCTAAGAAGGGAGGAATGACCGTTGTGCCCAATGAAAAAAACAAGTTAATTCCCACTCGTGTTGTGACCGGTTGGAGAGTGTGCATCGATTATCATAAATTTAACGACGCCACTCGAAAAGACCATTTTCCCTTGCCCTTCATGGATCAAATGTTGGAGCGACTTGCGGGAAACGATTTCTATTGCTTTTTAGATGGTTTTCCCGGTTACTTTCAAATCCCCATCGATCCTCGTGATCAAGAAAAAACTACGTTTACGTGTCCATATGAGACGTTTGCCTATCGTAGAATGCCATTCAGACTTTGCAATGCACCGGGAATCTTTCAAAGGTGTATGATGGCTATTTTTCATGATGTGATCGAGAAGATGATGGAAGTCTTCATGGATGACTTTAGGTGTTTGGTGATTCATTCACTTCATGTTTATCCAATCTTGAGAGAATGTTAGAACGTTGTGAGGAAACCAACCTTGTGCTTAATTGGGAGAAATGTCATTTTATGTGTAAAGAGGGAATCGTCTTAGGGCACAAGGTCTCGAAAGCGTGGATTGAGGTAGATAAAGTTAAGATAGACGTCATCGCCAAGTTACCTCATCCGAAAACCGTTAAGGGAGTTAGGAGTTTCCTAGACCACGCGGGCTTTTATTGTCGATTCATCAAAGATTTCTCGAAAATATCTCGACCTATGACACAACTTTTTTAGAAAAATGCTCCTTTCGTCTTCAATGAGGATTGTGTTCGAGCTTTTGAGACTTTGAAAAAGAAACTAACTGAAGCTCGTATTGTAAAACCTGCATGCTTTTACCATGAATAGTACACTTAGTAATGTGCGTACATATTAAAACTTTCCTTTTATAGCATGAACACGTGTCATGATTAGTAATTATAGAAGTTATGTAGGTATAATTACACGATAATATTAAGTGCGTGATAGTACACGATAATTATTAACAATAATAATTATAATCACGAACATAAAATCATGAACGTAAAATCACGAACATGTAATATCGTACTTAATTGATATTATACGATTAATACCGTTACATACAAGTTTTTAAATATGACACGAACAATTATAACACGAATATACGAAAATACGAACACGTAAATTAACACACGGGAAAACTCCGGGTTTTCCCTTGTGGGCCCTACTAGCCGCGACACCAATGAGAGACAACGGGCCAAGCCCATTTTATTTTAGTAAATAACAAATAAGGGAAAACATTCTTTTTCACTTTATAGAATTTTCAAGAAAATCAAAACCCTACTTCTTTCTTTCTCTCTCTTGGTCGGCGGAAAACACAAACACCAAAGAGGTGTTTGTTTGAATTTTAGTTAATCAAATTCAAGATCGTGTTCGTGTTATTGTTCTTCAATCTTTACACGTATTCGGTAATCCGTAAACCCTTTTATGTTTATTCTTTTTATTTAATTATTTACACATGAACATGGATTAAATAAAAAAAAGGATTAATACATGTCACGTGATCAAGGGTTTTAAATTAAGGGTTTGTTTTGGGTTTGGTTGCTCGGTCGACACAAAAGCCGAGAGCCCAAGGCTCTCGGCGTGTTTTTAATCACGCCACCAACCGAGATCTATGATATCGGTGGTGTTTGGTTCGGTCGGCAGCAAGGAACAAGGAACCCCGACTTGCGTCGGGGTGTCCTTGTGGTTTGGTTGGGTTTCGGCAGCAAGCAGCCACACCACCGGCACACACCCAGTGGCTAGCGTGGGTCAAGCAGGGGGACGCGGCACAGCAATGGCAACCACCGGCACACAGCTGGTGGCACCCGCTGTTGGGCAGCGGCTAGCCGAGAGACAAGACCACCGGCTTAAGCCGGTGGCAGTTTAACAAAAACAGAGGCAACCGGCCGAGCCGGTTTGCCACTGTTAAAGGGGTGTTTGGTTCGGACCGTTTCATGGGGTTCCGGGTCCGATTCACGACATGTCTAAATTAAATACACGGGTTCGGTTCATGACTAAAATATGTACAACTATTTAACTTTTCAAGTATTTATTTTAACAAGATATTAAATTAATTAAACATGACATGTAATTAATTTAATTAATGATGGAATTAGGTTAATTATTATTTAGAAAATAATACATGTTTTAACCTAAGTATTTATTTATTTAATTTAGACTATAGTATTAATTAATTATTAAAACATGAAATATCAATAATAAATAAACATGACAGTTTATAATTAATATAATATTAATACATGTTTTAACCTAAGTATTTTATGCACCTTAATTTAATTAAATCATGCTTATATTTAATTAAATCATATAACCTATAGTTTATTTAATTAACATGTTATTATTAATAAACTATACTATAATTACATGACTTGTGATATTTAACCAATAAACTTAAACTTATATTATTAGCTTATTAATTCAGCTTAATTCTAGTTATGGAAACTTTCTAATTCATGAAACTTGCTATTTTTGGATACTTTCTATTTTTAGAATCTGATCTATTTTAAGAAGTTAATCTTTTTTTGGAAACTTTCTATTTTTGAAAACTTTCTATTTTTGGAAACTTTCTATTTTAGGAAACCTGCTATTTTTAGAAAGTTACTTATTATTACACAACAAGTATAATAATACAAGAATTACAAGTAATACTTAATCAGAATACATAGAATACATGATAAACACAACATAACCTTAAAATCACTAAAACAAGACATGAACATATAAAACAAGCTAAGACACGATATAAAATCAGTTAAGTACTCAGTAAACAGAATACTTATACATGTCCCCTATTTATGTAGCATTAGTGAGATCGAAGTAGGACTTCCATTCTTTCGTCTTCTTCGTTCACTGGACAAAAGGTACGGATTTCCCGTCCTTCAGTATGGACATTCTTTCCTTATTAGGATTCCCCGTTTGCAGCCAACTGTTTTCCCAGTATTTGTTTTATATGTTTGATACTTATGGTAGAATAAGAGCCTAAGCCATATACATGCATGACCAGTGTCACCTAGTTATGGAGGTACCATAACCATAACACTGGAGGCACCAGTGTTATGACTTCCCCATGGCGAAGTGAATGCTCATGGCGTCCCTTTTCAATTTTGGCCATTGTTATTATATTATCATGTGGGGCATATGGGTGCATCCTAGTTACATGTTTATCAGTATTATCAGAGTGATTGCGATGTGTGCTTTGCATCCTTCACTAGGAGCTGATCCCTCCTACCCAGACTATTTAAATAGAGGCAACCCCTCTAACTGCATGACGAGGTCTCCCCTCCAAGTATTCATGCACGTGGAACCTCATGACCTATATGGGATATTTGGCTAATTAAAACAGATTTTCATAGAAACATAAGTCTTTTCAAACAATAAAACCAGTTTTATGAACATGAATGCAGATTTCTTAGAACTTGTATTATTCCGCTGCTATTAGTCTTTTGTGCTTACGTTATTCCATGCTATACTTGTATATCCGTGCACTGAGCGTTATGCTCAGCCGTTTTCCTTTCATGTTCACAAACGGCAGGTACTCAAGGGTGCTCGTAGATTTAAGCGTACGTGCATATGGATTGAAAGTTATCTAGCCTTCTCTAATTTATGCATTTCATACATTTTTCTACTTATTTCTTTGGACATTGTTTAGTCCTTTTCCTTTACAGTACTTATGTTTGTGTGTGATGAGCTTATATTTGGGGTACCGATGTTTGTTTCCGGTACTTCTTTTCATGGTCAATTTATGTTTTTAAGACATTTACCTTGTATGCTTTGATGACACGCCATAATCACGCATGACATTCCATTTATCAAAATGGGGTGTTACACCCATTCTTGTTGCTCCAAATTGGAACCTCCCCTTTGAGCTAATGTGTGATGCTAGTGATTACGCTATTGGGGCCATTTTGGGGCAACCTCATGCAAAACACTTCTTGCCAATTCACTATGCTAGAAAGACGATGACCGAGGCTCAAATGAAATATACAACAACATAAAAAGCATTACTTTCCGTGGTGTACGCCTTTGAGAAGTTCCGACCTTACCTCGTTTTGACTAAAAGCATAGTGTATATGGACCATTCGGCTATCAAGTTCCTCTTCTCTAAACTTGATGCAAAGCTAAGATTGCTTCGTTGATTCTCCTCCTACAAGAATTTGATGTCACAATAATTGACAAAAAAAGGAGCCGAGAATCTTGCGACCGATCATCTCTCTCGTTTGAAAGATCCTCACCAAAGTGTGAATGAGAACAAGGAAATCACCGATACATTTCCTTTCGGGACACTTGGTGTAGTGAATTCCAAGGAAGACTCATCTACCCCATGGTTTGCGGACATTGCAAATTACCATGCGGTGAATTTCATAATCAAGGGTATGACGACACAACAAAAACGAAAATTCTTTCGTGACGTCAAGTTCTATTTTTGGGACGAACCTTATCTCTTTCGAGTATGTGCGGATCAAATCATTAGACGTTGTGTGTTTGGCACCGAAGCTACTAATATCCTTAGAGCTTGTCATGAAGGCCCTACGGGAGGTCATCACGGTGCTAATCTCACGGCTAAAAAAGTGTTTGATGCCGGCTTTTTTTGGCCTACTATTTACCGAGATGCACATGCACTTGTCAAGTCATGTGACTCATGCCAACGTCAAGGAAAATCATCACAAAAAGATGAAATGCCACAAAATCTAATCCAAGTTTGTGAAATCTTTGACGTTTGGGGAATTGATTTTATGGGTCCCTTCCCATTATCTCATGGTAACAAGTATATCCTCGTCGTCGTCGACTACCTATCTAAGTGGGTGGAAGTTAAGGCTTTGCCTACGAATGATGCTCGTGTCGTGGTCAAGTTCTTGAAACAATTGTTCTCTCGGTACCCTTCGTGCAATTATAAGCGATCGTGGAACCCATTTTTGTAATGACCAATTTGAAAAGGTTCTAAGGAAATATGGGGTTACACATCGTCTATCTACGGCTTATCACCACAAACGAGTGGGAAAGTCGAGGTTTCAAACCGAGCTTTAAAGAGGATCATGGAAAAATCAATAGGAGAGAGAACCGTGCGTCTTGGTCCGACAAACTTGATGATGCTTTATGGGCCTTTCGCACCGCTTATAAGACCCCAATTGGGTGCACTCCTTATAAGTTGGTGTATGGGAAGAATTGCCATTTGCCTATCGAACTTGAACACAAGGCATATTCGGCCCTAAAGCATTCAAATTTTGATTGGAAGACCGCGGGAGATCACCAGAAAATACAACTTAATGAATTGGATGAATTGCGTGATAATGCTTATGAAAATTCATTGATTTTTAAAGAAAAGACTAAAATGTTTCATGATTCAAAGATTAAAAACCGGGTTTTTAACGTTGGTGATCAAGTGTTACTTTTTAATTCTCATTTGAAAATATTTTCCGAAAAACTGAAATCTCGATAGTCGGGTCCATTCACCGTAACACAAGTTTTTCCTTATGGGACCATCGAGCTAGCTCAAAATGATGGACCTAATTTAAAGGTGAATGGACATAGGCTTAAGCACTACTTCGGTGAGGAAGTCCCTTCTTTCGACGACCTCGACCAAGTCACCTTCCCCAATGATAATTAGTATTGAGGGGATCGAGTCGAGCTCATGACTCGGTAATAAAAAACGAGGTGCCTCGTGGGGGAGATGCCATGCTTATCCATGTACATATTATCGCTTTCTAATGTAGCTAATGTGAGGGGATTTGTGCCCTTCCAACTCATTTTCTCGTGGTTTTTTATGAATGTGTTATCTAGATCATCATCATCACCAGGTTGAACACTCTCGTGTTCGTTTATGTGAGCCTCGATCGTTTGCTTGAAGAAGTTTTTCACGAATCCATGACATATCCTTTTATCGTTCTAACAATAGGTCTTAGTAGAACACTTCATAAATGACCTATAATTTAATTGTTACATACCTTTTCCATGCTAGATTAGGCATTCAAATTCGTCTCTAGTATGGGGGTGTTCCACCCTTAGACTCGAAACATTGAGGACAATGTTTAACTTTAGTATAGGGGGTGAATAGATACTTTCCTTGCTTACGCCCTCACGCTTTCCAAAGTTTATCTTTTTCTTTATCGTTTTGTTGCAAATAAGGCTAAAATGGCCAAATTTTAAATTTTTTCTCATGTTTTCATAAGTATTTAAAGACACGAATGTAGATTTTGCGATGGCGAGAATAAGAGTAATTTTTTACTCAACCGTGCGTGTTGAGCACTTAGCTTCGATTCCTTAACTTTATATTAGGCTAAGTCTCTTAAATAAGGATGAGAAATGATAGAGTTAATTATAAGTTACTATGCTAAACGTAGAGTACTCGTATTCTTTCAAAAACTCATGTGTTCTAACAGTTTGCTTATTCTCCCTTCGCTTGTATATATATTTTTTTCTAATAAGTATTGACTTAGCGGTTTAGTCTTGATTGTTGGTTTCTAGTCTTTTCTAGTAGCTTCCATGTAATTAAATTGGGAAAACATTAAGGTATCGCCAGCGTCACGGTTTTGAAGTATTGGCACCCCGAATAATCAAAGGCTTCCCCCCAATAATAATTTTTAAGTTCCTCTTCACCTAAATCAAGAAAAAATTTAAAGGTCACAAGGCCGAAAAATCTATGCAAATTGAAGTGAATGTCTTAAATCTCGAAGCCTTAAAGATCCAAAATTCGCCTTAGCGTGAGGATATACGTCAAGTCATAATAAACACCTCATGGCGAGGTTAAATAAAAAACAAGGGCAAGACGGAAGTCATAATAAAAGCTCCATGGCGGAGTTGAATAAAAGATGGAGGTAAACCACGATAATCAAAGCCACCGATGATGAGGTGGGTCATAAAATCCATGGTAATAAGTCTCATGTTCAAAACTGTTATAAAACCATGTTTATTGATCCTTCTTGTTGACTTAATTTTTTTGACATCGTTATCTATTAGGGGAGGTTATTAATTCGATGGTCTTGGTTACACCGTTATGACCCTATTTTTAGACCTTAATCTCTATCATCGCATAAGTAAAAAATGTATCTTCATGATCATTCAAGATAAGAATGAAATATAAGAGATACCAAATAGGATTAAGGGAGTCTAAGTACGTGATTAGGGCATATGAGTAGTGTTAGCATTACTAACTTATAATGACAATGATATCGTTACACGCTTGGCATGGAATTGATGAAACCCCTCCTTCATCTAAGACATCACCTCTGGTAGATGATGACTTGGATGAAATAGAAATAGTCAAAGCCAAAGAGGTTAGAAACATAGGAGTTGAAGACCTTAATGTTAAAAAGGGAGTAAACATTAAGGAGTCAAAGGATCATGCTCTCGATAACGTAATAGGCAAATTAAATCAAAGGACCCTAAGATCTCAAGTCCAGAGTAAAAGTAACTTCTTTTTTTCGTCTCCTTGATCGAACCAAAGAATGTTAAAGAAGCTTCGATGGACGAGAGTTGGGTTATCGCTATGCAAGAAGAATTGAATCAATTCATTGCTAATGATGTTTGGGAACTTGTTCATCCACCTAGAAGTTCAACCATCATAGGGACCAAATGGGTATATAGGAATAAGTTAGACGAGAAAGGTGTTGTGTCTCGTAACAAGGCTAGACTTGTAGCTCAAGGCTATAATCAACAAGAAAGTATTGATTATGACGAGACATACGCACCCATAGCAAGATTAGAATCCTTTTAGCTTACGCTTGTGCCTTAGACTTTAAGCTTCAATAAATGGATGTAAATAGTGTGTTTCTTAACGGTTTAATAAATGAGGAGGTATATGTGGCTCAACCTCCCGGCTTCATTGATTTTGAGAAACCGGATCATGTTTACAAGCTTAAGAAAGCTCTTTACGGTCTCAAACAAGCACCCAAAGCTTGGTAAGATAGACTTAAAGCGTTTCTTATAAAACATGAGTATACCATGGGGATGGTAGATGATACGCTCTTTACAAAGAAAAAAGGTTCTCACCTTATTATCGTACAAATGTATGTTGATGACATTATATTTGGTTCAACTTGTAAATCATTGTGTGATGACTTTTCCAAAATCATGCATGATGAGTTTGAAATAAGTATGATGGGAGAACTTAACTTCTTTTTAGGACTCCAAATTAAACAATTGGACGATGGTATTTTCTTTAATCAATCCAAGTATGTTAAAGAAATGCTAAAGAAATTTGGATTAGAAGACTCTAGACCTATGAAGACCCCTATGGCCTCGGATACTAAACTCACCGTAGATGATGATTGTGAGTCGGTAGAAAACACCAAATATAGAGGTATGATTGGTAGTTTGTTGTACCTTATGGCAAGTCAACCGGATATCATGTTTAGTGTTTGCCTTTGTGCTAGCTTCCAAGAGGCTCCCAAAACCTCTCACCTTGAAGCGGTTAAAGGTATCTTTCGATACATTAAGGGCCTATGCATTTAGGATTATGGTATCCTAAAGGGACCGGGGTAGAAACCATTGTCTACCCAGACTCAGATCATGCGGGAGACTATGTGGACCAGAAAAGCACTAGTAGAGTTTGTACCTTCATGGGTTGTTGTTTAACTTCTTGGTTCTCCAAGAAACAAACCGCTCTTGCAATATCCACCACGGAAGCCGAGTATGTAAGTACCGGTAAAGCTTGTCAACAAGCTCTATGGATGAAGCAAGCGCTTGTTGATTACGGGATTTCTCTTGATGATGTTCCTATCATGTGCGATAATAAGGGTGCAATAGACCTTAGCAAGAATCCCGTGCAACATTAGCGAACCAAGCACATAGAGATTCGTTACCACTTCCTTAGGGATAATGTTCAAAAGGGGAACATTTCGATTGAGAAGGTTCCCTCGGTAGAAAACTTAGCCGATGTCTTCATTAAGCCACTTAAGAGGGAACCTTTTAATTATTTACGTCTAGGTCTAGGTTTAATGGAACATATTTCTTAATTGCGCATTTTATTAATCGAGTCTTTTTCTCTTTTGAGTCTTTTCTTTCTTTGAGTCATTGAGTCTTGCAAACTCTTTTTGGAAAACCTCTCTTCTCTTTTTCAAAATTCTCAAAGTTCTTTTGAGAATGGTCGAGAAATGTTTTTGCATTGTTAATTCAATCTAAAAAACGTTTTTCATGGCTTCTTGCTATTAATAATGAGCTTACATAATTCATATGTATGTGTCTCTCAATTATAGAAAGAACAAAAGAGAACTATGAAGGATCATTGTGTCATGACTTATTGTCTAGTTCAACACACCTCCAACATCGATTTTCTTTAAAATCCTTGTATTTTGGTCTAAACCTTGTTTGGTGAGTTCTTGTGTGTTTTCTTTGTCTATCTTTGCTTCTTAGCATATCTCTATGATTATTTATACTAGAAAAATAGGATTTGCTGAATTAGAATATCCTCCTTCATCACCAACATCAACCCATTGTGGGTGGTTCTTTATAAGAGACATCGGCTCCATATTGATATGGAACCGCCAGTGGAGAAAAGGAACCGCGTATAGTGCTTCCTATTTTGGGTATTTCTGAAACTCCAAATTTGTTCCAACACTTTTTTGAATCTTTGTTTCAACCCTTTGACCACCCTCAAAATATCTTGAGCTTTCTCTATTTAACCCTAAGCATTTTGTATCCTTTCTCAAATCAAAATGTCTTATTCTCCAAATGAAAGCCTTACTTCTCCACCATTTTCTCCAATTGCTTTCAATCTCAATTCACCCAAGAACACTCTAAATCACATTTCTTCTCCTTCTAAGAATGTTGATTGTAGAACTTATTTTCTTCCACATCTACCCTTTAGTGTTCTTCCTCCTTCTCATGATAATGTCATGCACCATGGAACATATTGTCATTGTTGTCAATATCAACATCTTGCTATGGCTCATATCTATGAGGAGTTGAATTACATCAAGAGTCTCTTAGTCAAACCTCCTCTTCACTATGACTATGATATTACTACCAAGCCACCACCACCTCCCTCCGCTACTACCTTGTCTTTTATCTAAGCATTGGTTTCTTATCTTCAAGACATCTAGTTCAAGCTAATCTTAGAGTTCTAGTTTAACTAAGATTAGATTTATGTGTTTATTTTGGCTTGATTATCTTCTATGTAGCTTGTCACCATATCTCGATTCCTTGGTGCCCCAAGCCAGGGGGAGTAAGCACCAAGGAGGAGTATTTGCAAAGTCCGATTCTTCTCTTCTACAAATACTTTTACAACCTTTTTGCTTCGACAAAGGGGGAGAAGTGAAATAAACTCGTCTTCGAAAATCTTGTTTTCCATGTGATTGAGTTTATGTATTGTCGAAATCAAAAAGGGGGAGATTGTTAATGCAATGATGCCTAAAAACGTTACTTGCATTTTTCGGTCTCGCTTTGTTTTGTTTACGACAATATGTAAAAACAAGCATTTACGAAAACAACGAAAAACGAATTCTTGAGTTGAAGTATTTTTCATTTAAACCAGTATCACTTAAGGTATGTACAAACAAATACTCATCCTAATTAAGTGATCAATGATTTAATCTTTTCTTAAAACTCACTTTTTATTAAGTGTGACAAGTTTTTATTAAACTTTATTTTTAAGAAAATGTTTTACTAAATTAAATATATGAAAATTTGAAAATAGCATATTCTATCTTGGTTTGAAATATCCTTCAGGATATATTAATCACCAGATTCGAACCAACTACTAAAAGACAAAAAGGAGCGGAGTCTACTCTGACGGTTCCTTAAGTGGCTATGCGGTTCCTTATCGAAAGGAATTGCGGGCTGCAATAAAGAACCACGGGCAGATATAGCCGTTGGAGCCTTGTCTTATAAATAGTGGACCATTCTCAGATTTTCTCTTTACCTATTTTGCACATATAATTACAGATTCTTTCATACTTCCAAAATCACTCAAATCCTTGGTCACTTGGTTGATTACTACTTGTTTAGAAGTGAATCTTTCTTCTCCCATCTCTTCCTCTCCAAGTGCAAAGAGAAGAACACTTTCATCCTTGAAGTGTTGTGTCTACATCAAATATCCATTGAAGATCAAATCTTATTTATTCTTTGTTGTGTCATTGTTGTGAAGATCCAAGTAGTTGTGTCTATTTGGAAGTTGTGTATGTACTACGGTTTATACTTGGTCCTTAAAGTATACTAGTGTAGATTGGTCCTAGCTAAGATTAGGGCTCGATTTTAGCTTAGAGTTGGAAATTGGATAAGTAACGTTGTGTACGGTTTCTCCAACTTAAGAAGCTTGTTGATTAGTGAACTCTCGAGTAAGGAGTACTCGAGGAGTGGAGTAGGGACGAAGAGTGAGCTTCGTTGTCGAACCACTATAAATCCTTGGTGTTTGGTTTGATCTTTCTTTCCCTTATCTCTTTACATTCATTATTCTTTATACTTGTGCTTATTAGTTTAGTTGCACTATACCTTGTTCATATTGTGTATAAAAAGGTTTCACATAATCACTCAAGTCTAAGTTTTTGAAAAGAATATTTGAAAACCGTCTTTTAAACAAGTAAATTTAAGAAATTATTCAACCCCTTCCCCCCCCCCTCTTGTTTCTACAATTCGCACACAAAATTAAAGGTTAACTGCACTATTTTAAGTTCATTGATTTTAAGAGTATTATTTCGTGAATTTCTTATTTTGTTAATTGTTTTAATTTTAACGTCTTAACTTGTACATACACTACTTGCCAAAAATCGAAAGAGTTAGGGCTATTGTATGTTTATGCCTATGGAGAACATGGCGAGTACAACTAGCTATTCATCTGATTGGAGGAACATTCGACGACCGCACCTTTCTCCTATAAAACAATGAGACAACCCTGTTGGCCATAAAACAAGAATGTGGCGTATTGATGGAATAAGTCATGTTATAAATGCGTGTTAAATTCTAGGACCTAGCTAGATGCCTCTCTAACATTCAGGGACTTATTGTGGACGTTTTATTGTTTCAGTTAAGCTTTTGGAATTTCTGTGATTGTTGTCTATTACGTGAAGGACTTAAGCTGCCAAGCTGTGAAAGATTACAAGCCCATGACAAGCTCAAGCCCAAGCCCATATCACAAGCCCTACAACGGCTCTCTTTACTTCGAATATAACCAAGACGGTCCCCTCATTTGGATGTATTTGGGTTATTTTCATCTGTGTGTTTTCTTAGGGTTTTCTCTCATTTTCATAATCATGTAACCCACATCTTTTTTATTCAGTCTTGTAAAACTATTATCACTTAGATAATAGGATCACACCATAGTAGCTATGGTGATCTCTTTTCATTTTTTGACGTTTAATCTCTTTTATTTATTTAAGGTTTGATTCGGTGCTATTTATGGTGTTTATATTCAATCAATCCTATTTTTATACAATGCGTACAAGATCTTTTCAGTTCTCTAATTATATATGTTGGTGTCGTATTATTGTTTAGCATATTTGTTTGTTAGGCTCTTATGTTACGAGTTTGGGACTTTTATAGTGCCTTAGTTTATTTTCTAGTTGTTTAACTTGCATGTTACTGTAAGTGTTAGCTTATTGCTTGTAAATTATCTTTTAAACATATCTTTTATGTTTCTTCATGATTAAAGATATGAACATTTAGATATAAATAGTTTGGTAATATTAGATCTAACTTCTATGATTCTAAAAAGAAAAGTCCGTTAACTTCTATGATTTACGAAAGTGTGTATGATTTAACGGTGTCACTAGAAAGCCCGCCATTGGATCATACTTTATGTTGGGATATGCGATCGTTTAGCCATCGGAAATACGTTAGCATATTGGAGGCACACACTCAATACGGAGAACACACCTTTATTATACGTTTTATTATTTATAATTAAACGTTTAATAAAAGCTTCACTTATTGTTTAATTAACGGTGGTTAAATTAATTAACGAGGCTAAAATAATTTATCGTGAGTGCGTTATTTAAATTTGGGAACAAAAATCGATTCTAGAATATATCTAGCCTTAATCGGCCGGATATATTCCCTAGGGGTTCTAGAAGATTTTTTTGTTACTTGTTTGGAAACTAAATATCTTTAGTTATTTGATTAGGAATATAATTGCCTAATTAAGATTTCTTGGAGTAGGGACCAAGTAAATTTGAGGAGGTGGAGAAAGTATAAATACAATCTCACACCCCCTCACAAATTTCGTCCTACCCCCTCCCTTTGGTGTCGTCCGATTGCCACACACAACCAAACAATCCCTAAATCCCTAAAATCACCTAAAGTGTAAACCTTTGCAAGATCGAATACCTTTTAGTTCTCCCTTGTGAAGTTTCTAAACTTAATACTAAACTCTTGATCCTCGTATCAAGGTTTTAGTCCCTTCGGTTTTTCCCCTTGTGGTTCGTCAACTACATAAACCCTAATTAGGGTTTATGTGATTTTTTGGGTGATCAATCTTGTAACATTCTATAGACCGATCTTCACGTAATCCCAATTAGGGTTTTGGATCTAGGGTTTCTAATTACAAGATGAATACACTAGTTGTTCGAGAAGTGAAGTTACCACTAGCATCGTGGTGTGTTCGTTTGACGTGTCGTGTGAGCAAACGACAGAGACGGTAATTTAACCGTTAAAGTTCAAGATCAAGATCAAGACGTATTAATTGATTTATTCAATTAATTAAAGGTTGGTTTTAAATTGTTTTATTATGTGCTTAATCATGTATGTTATACTAGATCCATTCCGCTGCGTACTCGTAGTTAATGGTTAACTAGTATTCAAAATTCCAACAGTGGCATCACGAGTCGTTTCGTATAACATTCATGGGCATAGAATGAACACGCTAGATCCGCTTGAAAACTCTCCTAATTTATTTTCTATGACAATTACATGCATACTTGTCATAAAGTTTTAATCTTGATCTTGAAAATGGTTAAAATTGGGTAGGTTAAATTGAACCGGTTAATAATTACGATTGTTTTTATTATCCGTCGAAGACCTTTGCATCTTACTTTTGTGATAATTTGCACGTCATCAAGTACCTTGCTCAAAAACATGATGAGGGTCTTTGGTCCTCAATTTGGGGAAGACTCATTTGAGACTTGGATCTTATATGATTTATCGCTTTCATATAGAGTTTGTCTTCTGCTTTTACCCCCCTTCTAGTATGTTTTTATGTGCTTGTTTTTTTCCATTCTGAATTGCAAAACGTAATAATAAAAGATTCTAGGAATCATAAAAACAGATCTCTACTTATAACGAAACTAGCTTTAAAAGTATGCCATATTAATAAAACATATTTTCCTTGCGAATCGGCTATGTGTTATTTGTTAAAACATGTTTTTTGAACAAAGATTAATATGGACATAAGATCTATGAAACCTTTTTTTATTATAATCTAAATTGTTTTGCGAAATCATATTGTCACTCGAGTTAGGCTTACATACGGTAATGATGGCTTATAAACTATCTTCTCAACGACGTGATTTGCAAAATTAATGGGTTTATAATAATTAAAAACATCATGTTTTTAGTGATTTACTAATGGTGGACTTGCTATTGCACTACGTTTCTCTAGTCAAGCTATCTAGGGTTTGAACGATCTTTAATCTTTTCCCGTGTCATGTTCATGTTTCGGCATCTATAAGATAATTATCCCAAGCACTTGCGCCCTCGGGCGCATGAAGAGTAGGATATAGGGTTTGATCCTTCTTTAATCTTTTCCCGCGGTAAACACACCTAAACCAAAAAGTTAATAAAAGGTTTTCTTAACTTGTGCTAAAAGATGATTGCATGCATCTTTTACACGTTTTTTACACTTGTTTTCTAAAACTTATGTGATACCTACTTGAATTTTTAAGTCTATGCCATCCAATTTAATAGCACTTGTAGTCTTTTTTCGACATCTGGTCAGACCTAGGGCGCATCATGCACCCAAGGCGATCTTTGTCATTGGTCAGACCTTTTCCAATTATTGCATGCTTTAAATTGGTACAACTTAAGTCGAGTTCCCGGTCAGATTCGGAACCCGAGGCATAAGATGAGATGAAACATACTCATGACTTTATTACATGTAGAACAAGTTTGTTTGAGATGTTCATTGGTACTCGAAAGAGTTGTGAGAACATCACATCCAAACACTCTACAACAATAAAATTCATGAATCATCTCATAAATTCTAAGAGTTGCACTTGTAATGCAATTAACGCTCGACGCTTACCTCTTTCCCTAATTGTTATTAGACGGTCAGACCTCTAATATTGAGTGAGAGTGCAAGTAGGATCTTAGTCTTATTAGTAATTAATTGGGTAGTTAATTATATTAAGAATTTAATTATCAAAAATACTAAATTGAACTTTATATGTTCCGATTAATTGTGTTATTGCAACATAATTCGTAAACTAAAGTTGTTTTCTTATAGAAAACAAACATAGTCTCTTTTCCTGGTAAGAAAAGCGATACTTACTCCTATCTTTTCTCATTGGTTGACAAGAATAAAATAGGATCATAATCGAATAATGATCGAATATATTTAAACTAACTTTTAACATTTTATTATCCTAACCCGGTTCTGAAATCATTGAAAGATAACATATTTTATGTATCTAGAGTACTTTTGTTTATTGCTACCAAAATAAATGACATCTTGCACTTGCCACGACGTATGAGTTTAAACCGCAAAGAGTAAAGAATTTACTAGCACTTCGCTAGGTATCTTTCTTGGACTCTTGTTATTCCTTAAAGTGCTAAATACCCTTGTGGCTATGTAGACGATAAAGGAGGAATAGCATGCTAAATAGTCAAGTTAATTGAAAGCATGAAAGGCTAGTCCCTCATCTACACAAGTAGAATTTCATATACTTTGTTCAAATACCTAAGTACATGTATACTTGTAGGCATTTTTTCAGAGATAAGGAAGTCAATAAATTGCTTTTTGCCTTCTACTGGTGATGTAACATTTATAATGTTGACAAATCCAGTGGGAGCGTTGCAGTTTATTATTGAAATAATATCCATGTAATATTGTCAATTTCAGTAGGAGCTACAAGATTTATTTTCTTGCTTAGTTATCCATATTATTTCGAACTTGCTTTGAAATAATTTATCACTTCTAAATATGAACGACCATTGCTTAAAGGAAAATTGCATTTTATTTTATATGATAACATGTTGCCTTTTCGTGTCGCCTTCTGAAACGTTATCTATAGAATAATAATCCACAATTCCTTGTCTAAAGTTATGGTTCTAAATCTACTTATAATATCAATGACATTATCATATTATTTACACAATCAACCACATGTTGTATTGCTTGTCTTCATAATATGATGTTGTGCCTTACACAAGTAGGAGAAATCGTAAAGTGTGTGTAAGGAAAAACATATATTGGTTTCACTTTCTATCAAGGTAAGAAAGCTAATGATTCTACTAGGACTTGAACACGCAAGATGTTTGTTGCCCTACTACATTTAAATGTCATGATATAGTGAAAAGTTGCTTCAACATTTTTACTACATGTTTAGTAAATATAATTATGGTTATGATATAATAATCACAATTTTGAACTATAAAAATTAACTTGAAATTACTATTGAACTCAAGAGTTTGCGTTCATGATTACTTTAGTTAGTATAATTATATTTTCTTGATAACACATAATTATAAAGTTCTTGAATTACTCACCGACTTATAACATAAGGTATGTAGTAAAATAGTTATGTCTTCTTGTTAACACATAAACATTAGATCTTTGAATTATTCAAAGACTTATAATGTATACTTGATATGTTCTGTTTTCTTGTAAACGCATGAACATATAATTCTTGAACTGTTAGGTCTTCTTGTAAACACATGGTTCTTGTATTATTCAAGGAATATACATTATAGCATGCACCTGGATTTAAAATACTGATATTGTAATTTGGTACACGATCTAATTGACAAGTATTTAATCCAAAGAGTATTAAATTATCTATGGAATTCTGATGTAGCCTCACAATTCCGATACTCATAGAATACCAAAATATTATGGTATGTCTAAAGAGTTGAAACGAACTATATTCCTATAGTTTGATTTATGATAGCTTTAATTATTCCACATCCATGATCTATCAAGGTTAGAAAATTACCTGTGTCATTGATACACTCAATATAGTTCAAACCTAGAAGGTATTCAAGACAACCCACAATTGAAAACCCCTAATTTATTAGGGACTTTCGGTTGTTCCACTCAAACCAATTGAATCCTAAAACCTTTTAGGTTTTTCGATTTTCTACACTTTCTAGCTTGACGGTTGTAGTTTTGGTGTTCCTCCTAGCTTGACGTAACACAAACCTTTCTGAAGGTTATTGGTTAAAAGTGATGCAAGAATTAGGGTTTATAGTACAAACCCTAATTAGGGTTCTTGGGAGGAATCCCAATATGTCTTGATTAAAAGTCTTTTAATTTGTTAATATCTTTTGAAGCGTAGTATTAACAAACTTGAGATAAGAATTTAAAATGTGTTTTGTAATCTCTCTATTAAGAAAGATTTATTGTTGCTTAAATACTTAGTATTTAGAGAAGTATCTTTACTTACAAAAGTAAGTGGGAGTTATCTTGAAGATATTCAAGAGCAAATACATTGCCTTCTAAAATCCACTTGTTGATGTCATGTTTTGGTTAAGCATAGAAATGTCAAACCAAAGTAAATGTTACTCTCATTCATAAAATACGCAAAGATACCTCATCACTTGATTGATATTTTAATATCAAATGTTGAGGAATATAAGTTAGGAGATCTTTGTAATCTACTAACCGGTAATGAATATTATCATATCTTGAATCTGATAAATGTCTTAGAAATATGAATGATAAAATGTAGTCCTTAAAGGGAAAATCAATCTTTTGAATTTGATTGATGTTTCTCCTAATTATAAACCTATGAGGTTGGGTGGAGTTTCTTTTGAAGAAAGACTCACAAGGACAAAATAGTATACATAATTAATACATGGCTAATAATAGGAAGCTTTTAATTATACTCAAGCAATTGACTATGATTAAATTATTCTTCCATATACGCATTGATTAAATAAAGATAACTGCACATATATGTCTCTATGCATATGGAATTAAGCTTTATAGTTTTTCCTTTATGATTACCTTTAACAAGGATTGTGTATAATCAAAAAGGTTTATGAGTCTATAAAATCTTTATTGAGTATACAATATAGATAATCCAAGTATGGATTAAATCATGCATCTAGAAACTAAATCTGGAATTTAATTCAATATGATTTTGTTTAAATTTAGATAGTTTGGAGTACACTTGACATTAAGTGGGAGCACTATGTTTTTCCTTTAAAATTCATATGTTATATAACATATTGAAGCCATCATTCCATTTAAGCTAGATAATAATCCTTAAGATTGGAATGAAACTTCATCTGAGAATTTATGGAATAAAACAAATGACTTTGGAATAAATGTTTATTGAAATAAGCATATGCAAGAATTAAGTCCAACACAATGCAATACATCATTGAAGCAAGTCTTGAATGATATATTTTACTTGACATAATTTATAACATGAATGGAAACCTTATGTTTTTAACTAAGGATTCATTATGTATATATAATATTGTGTATATGACTTGTTGTCACTTTTGTACAAGAGCAAAGTGAGATGACAAAAACAATATCTAATTGAGAGTATTTAGATTGTTGTTGTTAAAATGAATGTTTACGAATTATAAAGCATAGTGTTGTATGTGTACACTGATGTTAGAGGATAATCATTTCTAGTAAAGTGAGATTTTATTATTTATAATAATTCTGCTAACTAGATATGCTCACAATGAGCATTGTTGCATTACACATTCAGGAATAAGAATACTTTACATTTTAAGAAACTGTAAAGATGACTGTCAGAATATCGTTAATTTTAAATACCTTATACAAGGTTTGACGATATCCCCTACTATGAAACTTGCAATAGTATAAAAGACACTCGTCTTGTTTTCCAAATCTTTCACAATTGTGAAATTTGAAACAAGTATTCGGAAACTTTACTTAGATAACTATTTAGTTTTCTTGTTAAGAATAGTTGAGAATGTTGGAAATATTTTGACTTCAACTTGCTAAATTAGTTTCATGCATATCTATTTTAGTATTTGGATAATTGTGATGGTAAGACAATTATTATTTTCTGATAAATAAAGATACATGGTATTTTTTATTCATTCATATAATTATTGTTGTCCTATATTTGTATGTTTAATCCTTGAATATTTGATTATTCTAAATATGTCCATTGTCAGTTAGCAATATGGGAATATTTTTTACATTAAGACAAATGTGAGTGTTGTTTATATTCATTGAATATATGGACGGTTCCCGCCAAACTCATGTGTTATTCATAAGGGATGCATATTGGACACCCCGAACTTTCGATTCGTTACTTTTGGATCCTTGTCACGAGTAAGATTTCGAAAATGGTGATTAAGTCATCATCCTTAGACTTGAGATGCAAACAAGTTTGTGCATGTGTGAATATCACTTTTTGATTCTATGTCCAACGCTAGTTCGCCAGACCTAGTTATAAAGACTTTAATTGGAAGTGTTGTGAAGCAGCACCGACAGACACTTGTAGTCAATATAGAATATGTTCCTCCACTTGATATAGTGCAGATTAGTACCATTGGGCCCTCTCCAGAATTAATTAGATAATTGTGTGGCCGCACCCAAAGTGTAAATCAAGATGATACTTGTTTACGTTTGGTATATCTGAATTAACTTATATAACGAGAAACTAAAATTTAAACTACATGGAATGAGTTAGGATCCATATCCATGGTTTAACGGTACTAGTAACAAAGGGATGATTATTAGCAAGTCACATAATCGTATACCATTAATACTTTTGAGATATTCTTCTTGAAACTATACCTCAGTCATTTCCAATTATAATAAAGTATTGTTGGATACTTTATTATGGACGTTGTATGTCTAAACTCTCACAAGTGGGAGTTGTTGGGATATGCGATCGTTTAGCCATCGGAAATACGTGAGCCTATCGGGGGCACACACTCAATACGGAGAACACACTTTTATTATACGTTTTATAATTTATAATTAAACGTTTAATAAAAACTTCACTTATTATTTGATTTACGGTGGTTAAATTAGTTAACGAGGTTTAATTAATTTATCGTGAGTGCGTTATTTAAATTTGGGAACAAAAAACGATTCTAGAATATATCTAGCCTTAATCGGCCGAATATATTCCCTAGGGGTTCTAGAAGATTTTTTTGTTACTTGTTTGGAAACTAAATATCTTTAGTTATTTGATTAGGAATATAATTGCCTAATTAAGATTTCTTGGAGTAGGGACCAAGTAAATTTGAGGAGGTGGAGAAAGTATAAATATAATCTCACACCCACTCATAAATTTCGTCCTACCCCCTCCCTTTGGTGTCGTCCGATCGCCACACACAACCAAACTAAAACCCTAAAATCACCTAAAGTGTAAACCTTTGCAAGATCGACTACCTTTTGGTTCTACCTTGTGAAGTTTCTAAACCTAATACTAAACTCTTGATCCTCGTATCAAGGTTTTAGTCCCTTTGGTTTTTCCCCTTGTGGTTCGTCAACTACATAAACACTAATTAGGGTTTATGTGATTTTTTGGGTGATCAATCTTGTAATGTTCTATAGACCTATCCTCACGTAATCTCAATTAGGGTTTTGGATCTAGGGTTTATAATTACAAGATGAATACACTAGTTGTTCGAGAAGTGAAGTTACCACTAGCATCGTGGTGTGTTCGTTTGACGTGTCGTGTGAGTAAACGATGGAGACGGTAATTTAACCGTTAAAGTTCAAGATCAAGATCAAGACGTATTAATTGATTTATTCATTTAATTAAAGGTTGGTTTTAAATTGTTTTATTATGTGCTTAATCATGTATGTTATACTAGATCCATTCCGCTACGTACTCTTAGTTAATGGTTAACTAGTATTCAAAATTCCAACACTTTAAAGGTCGAGGATCAAAATTCATGACGAGCTGCAGCTCTCTTCCGCGTCATTGGTTGACGGTGGATTAATACATGAAAACAAGCACGTGTGTGCCTTCTTTTTGACCCGAATCATGGTCCCAACACAAAGATCACGCATCCATATAAACGCAACCACGCTGAGTTGTCCGATCATGAAGAGTGTAAGGCGAGAGACTAAATTCGTGACAGGCTAAAACAAAATTTTCTAGGTACGCGTCCTAAATATCTATGTGTCGAAGAACCTTTGATCTAGTAAACTTTCTTAGTACCCTTTTAAGTCGCTAGATTTTGCAAGAACAACTTTAGCAATCTGATATGAAATCCTAGTAAAAAAAAATCTGATACGTAATCTGATCATTGAAATCATGAAAAGGGAAAACTACTTTGAAATTGATTTTAGCATGCACATATTCAGTTACATCTGTATCAAAAGGTTTCAAAGCACTTCGATTTCCAGCTAACTATCTAGGGCCATATTCGTATATCCAGACATTTCTTTGTTTTCTATCTCACGAATATGGATTATGGACTAAAACGATGTTGTTTGATTTTGTACAGGGCACAAGGTTAAAAAAAATGCCAGAGTGTGTTTTATGCTTCAGTGGACAAAAAAAAAAGAAAAAAAACCAGCTAAAAATTGCTTGGATTCTAAGACCAAATACCCTCTCTCATCCTCATACACTGTTAGGATTCAAAGACCATAAATGTTTTTCCTTGTTTCTTTCGAATAAACATCTTGGAATATAGGAAATCACATCAAAAATTAGGATACTCTCCCGAGTGTGCAGCCCCTAAACTATAAAAAGATGTTCTTCTTTGTTTTTCTTTTGTAAACGTGTCTTCTTTATAATGATGACCAAATTTATTTTAATGGATTATGTCATATCATAAAACTTTTTCGTGATGTATAAACATCAAGCAACGTCTATGTGAACAGCTTTGGTAAAGGAGTAAAATGTGGTTATGGCTTCTGGTAAAGCCACGCAATTTGCATCATTCTCATGGATCCAGATTCATATCGAGTTACGTATTTCCTTAAAATGTGGTTCTTAATGCCACGCAAATCTAAATCATTCTCATGGATCCACATACATAACGAGTTACGTATTTCCTTTAAGAACCAGAGTGAAGAACAACAAACTGCCATGTTAGTTCGTATAATTTTCATTCTTATTTTTAGCTATCAAGAAAGTCTCAAAGCTTGAAAGCAGGTGGAAGGAATGTAACCATTGTTGTTCAGGTCTCGCCTCATGTTTTCTCCAGGATCGAATGATCAAATAACTTCGTGGACAATCATCATATCACCATAAAATAAGAACAAAGAAGAAAGGAGATATATATGAACCCTAATAAATCTCTGATATATTGAAAAATGGGTTATTCTGTATGTTACAATCGTTGTAATCCTATAATATTAAATAATACTATCTCTTCTTTTATCAAAACTAGACGAGTACCCGCGCATAGCAACGGAAACTCCTAGCGGTAAATATTTAACCATATCTGATATTATGGTAAGTGTTTCTTATATCGTTCAAAATAGGATGTGAGAAATAAAAATGTGATTGCAAATTGTGAATAGTCGCAACATACAATAAATTTTTAACTGTATAAAACAACATATAATAACATTTAGTGAAATTAAAAGTGATTTAATAACATACGTTACTATTTGCGTAAAATTTCTCGCTAGATGACATTTGAATTTCAATTTCAAACTCAAGAGCTAATACCAAAAGTTGTGCTCACGGGCTTATATAAGTTTAGTAAAACCGAAAAGCTCGATATTTAGACCGTATCAACCACATCTTGTTGACCTTAAGCAAATAAGCTACAAACTAAGACCATCGGCATTTATTCTACAGTATTATAAAGTGTGAGCCTAAAAATGATTTAGTGCGCCCATATATGATAAATAAATGCGTTTCAACAATAACGGAATACTGAAATTAGTTCAAAACTAAAAACATAAGCTTACACAAACTAAAAAGCTTATACACCGAGTCGTCATTTATTCCACATTCTCGCCACAGCTTTAGACCATCTTCTTAGCAGTGACATATGTCAGCTTGTTTTTATATGTTAAGCATTCAAGCTTCTGAATCTATAGTTCCAGTGTGTGACACATATAGATCTAAAAAAGATATACTTCAAGCTAACCCTATTTTTCATAGGCCTCCTCAAATCGTTTCAAAATTTGGTACAAAATGCAAACAACTAATACTCAATGTTTTAAAACACGGGTTTCAAATCGACAGTTAAGTCACCGTGTCCGGGTCAACCCGGTTTTGTTAGAAAAAAATTATATTTTAAATTATTAACCAAAAATATATATAAAAACCAAAACAGTTCTCGTATATTAAAGATATAAATTATTTACCAAACGTATATTAAAGATATATATTATTTATCAAACAATATAATATGTAAAAATAAAATTCCATCGCAAATAAGTAAAATTTATATTTTTTTTAAAAACCCGAAAAATCGAAACCCGACCGGGTCTCGATAACCGGGTTGACCCGGGTCATCCCCAACCTGACGGGTCGAGCCGGGTTTCAAAAATGTTAAACCCGGGTCAGTATGACCCTTTTTTCGGCCAGAACCGGATCAACCGGTTGACCCGGGTTTCAAAACATTGCTAATACTTACTAAAAATTTACTAATTGAGAAAGAATAATACATGCATGTACCCCTACTATTTGAATATAATAAACATAAAACATATTTCTTTTGCAAGTAAGATAGAAAACTCATCAAATGCATTTTGTTTAGATTGTAGAATAGTCACATCAAATCTATGGTCTAAAGAGCTTAAGATACACATATTGAAGAATGCACATAAATCTTGAAAATAATATAAGCTTCAAGAATGTGGTTGTGATTTGTCATATTAACTTGTGATTTGATTGATGATAGCATGAAGTCTTTTGCATTTAGAAATCATTTTGTAGCAATGATAATTTTGATGTTGGGCCTCTGCAACCCTTTTTCATACTTTTAAAAATAATAAGTTCAAACTTACACATGCAAAGATTCTCAAGGTGTATAAACTGTTGCTTAAGTTTTACATTCAGTTGCAATTTAAATATAACATAGTTATGATTTATGAGTAACAAAATATGGTAGCAGGTTAAGAGTTGCAAAATATATAACTGGAAAGTTTAAGGTCAAACCAAAACCAAATTGCACTGATATAGATCCACCAGTACCAAACAAACATCAAGTCACAAAATCATCAAAACCAACATTAAGAAAAAAAAAGGGCAACTGTACAAACTTTTTTGAGGAACCTACAATTTACCTCTATAAGATTTTACGATATTGCAAAGCAAAAATGATCCAGATCTTACGTAGGATCTTTTCATGCTTAAGATCTTATAAGATCCCGATCTTGAACATATGATCTTAGGATCTATTACGATCCGATCTTACTTTTTCTCGAGCGACAAACTAAAAAACAACAAATTTATAGGTTTTATTTTGTTTTATCTAAAAAAACAACATGTAAATCTTCTTATACATTTCATATTCATAATTTAGGATCATATTTTTATGAAATATTCGTATAATTTTGTGTTTACGATGTATATTAATTTGTAAATTTACATAATATTACGGAGACTACTAAGAAAACTACATTATAGTAGGATCTTACGATCTCGATCCTACTTTACGATCTCGATCTTGCAAATACGAAAACGATCCTAGGTAAGATCCCGATCTTGAAAACCTTGGTCAATGCTGTTGTAATAGGCATAAGCAACATCACTACCATTTCATTTCTGTTACCGAAGGCCTCAATTAGATGCATAAATACAACAACTATAAAGGACATATAAATCTCCTATTCAAACAGATTCATTATGAAAGAAAAGAAGAATTTATAGATCTAATATATTATATATCACGAGAGATGAGAAATAAATCTAACGACCTCAAATTATCCACTATTTTTTTGTGAAAAATAACAAACGTACTAATCTCGTTGTACTCGTTAACTACCACCACCATCACCATTGTGACGTGCGCATCACCGTCATCACACTCATATCACCGACAAGAAAGGATAACCACCATCATCAACATCGTCACACACCCATTACCATCGTAACACACCATTCACCAACAATAAAGGATAAATGGCGACATCGAGGGACTGGAGGCATCGAAGTGATGGCAGAAAGCATTATGTGTGGCGTTTTTTTGTGTAAGAATACAGAGAATTTTGAGAATGTGGTTGTAAAATGGTGTTTTATAATATCTAGTAGAGATATCCGATTATTATGGAGCTTTCATCACAAGTTTTGGTTACAACTGGTATGTCAACAAGATAATAAGAGGTTAATGGGTGTTTATAACATTGCCTTTTTTTTGCAAAATTCTAACTTTTAACATTTAAATTTTCATCAATGCCTTATATAACTCCTTTACTTATTCAACATTGCTACTTATTCAACTTTGTCATATATTTTGTAAATAAAACATACGGGTTTTTAACATTTCCATAAATGAAAAGTTTTTCAACTTTCAACTTTCAACATTTTTGATAAATGCTTTATAAGGTACTAGACGAGTACCCGCGCATAGCGGCGGAATTCATAGCGGCAGATAATTAAGATATACATGTAGAGATGGTCATGTTGGCGGGTACACGCGTCTAGTGGCATGGTGTATAGTTTCAACACATTTTAACGACAAATTATTTTTGTTCAACAACTGTATTTGTAGCACTAATTTATTTTCGGAATAACGCATTTTTGCATAGGCTACTGTTGCACTAACGTTAACTGTTGCTGTTTATGATATTTGCCTGTTTGAACTTTCTTGCAATCATGCATGTTATGGTTCAATTTACTCATAGCCATGTGTTGTTCAACAACCCAACATAAGCTTTCAGTTTTTGTTTTTGGTCTTTGAACCGGCCTTTAACTTTTGACAAAATGCTTTTTTCAAATAATTTAAATTTGAAACTCGCTAAAAACATAGTAATAGACTTTTTCTTATTGTATATGAACTCATAAATAACCATGAAGAAAAAGGATTTTCTTTGATTATTACATATAGTTAATGATATGTTAATTGGCTTTTGCTCGAATCGGTAATCTAGTGACTCGACCAGGTAGACTTGATGATCGAACCGCTACCCAATTGTTGAACCTGTGATTCTGTGGTCAAACACTTGACTCGGTAATTTGAACACGTGACCCGTTATACCAAATAATTTGAACTCGTGACCTGATAATTTTTAACTCCGCGTTTAAACGTTCTTATAAATGTTATGTTAATTTTTCTATTGTAAAAAAATTATTATTTTTATATAATTAATTTTCAGTAAAATTAATAATTTTATTATACGCAAGACGTTACACCAAACCTTTCACCAACATATGGTTAAAACTATATACATGTCGTTATAAAAGTTCTGATATACTGTATTGAGACGTTTTTTTAGTCTCATAAATTGAAATTCATAATTTGCTTAAAAATAGTCCATCAATGCGTTTTATTTTGTTTCTTTATTTTGTCAGTGATTGACCATTAATAAAGCTAAAGTTTTTAACTCCAATTGAAACTGCATAAGTATAAAATACTTCAAAAGTATCTCTATCTATATATCATTCTAGAAACTACGTAGCATTTTTCTGAAGAATTTTTTTCTTAAATAACAGCTAAGAAAAGACAGTCAGGTGTCAATCTGGAAAGAAAATTATACTACTATAATAAATAATAGAATGTATTTGAAACATCTACCTATAATACACAATGAAAAACAATTAATTACATGCTATAAAATTGAATGCCAATATAAAACACATAGTATTTAAAGTTTGAAACTTTATGAGTAGTTATTTTGTTTCTAACTTTAGCTACGGACTTAAAGGTGCAACTCAAATACTTTATTATTTTAACATGTCAACTTATTAAGTTTTTTTACACGTTCACTAACACCTTACATAATATAATGTGATAATTTCAACACAAACAAAGACTTTATGGCATATAGATTAGTTACAATCAGTGACTTGATTTAAAAACAAATGCAATTTTAAGAAAAATTAAAAAAGAAACTTCAGAACAAACGCTTCATTTATACATCCTTCCAACGTGTTTGCATTTTCCATCGCAAGTAGTTTCCAACGGCGGTTAAGTAAGTTTCGACGACGACGACTCATATGGCCAGATTCCAGTGAAATCTAAAACAAACAATTGAATATAAAAAACACATAAATATAATAGAACACATAAATTTAAAATAAAACACATCGACTTACAATGAATAGATAAACACACAGATCAACTGAAAAACACTTGAAACTGAAAATAATAAATAAACCTTAGACGTCGACGGTGGGTAAGCAAATTCCGGCGACATCTACACATATTCGGGCAGGATCTTCAAAATAAAAGACCTTCAAAACTGAAAAAACAAAAAACCCTTCAAGATCTGGCGGGGCTATCTGGTGGTTAATCAAAACTATAAAGCATTGCACCATAAACCAACATGATTTAATTTAAACATCACCAATTGTTTAAAAAGATATAACACAAATCAAATGCTTACATATTTCAAACATGTTTATTGAACCAAAAATGAATCGATCATGATGACTTTATCACTATTTTTAAACCTAAAATGAATAGTCACACAGCAAACCCTCCTAGGTAGCTCAAACCATCAACCGAAAAACCTCATCTAACCATCTGTTATGGCGAAGATGGTGACAATGGCGACACCGGTGGCTATAGTGGAAACAATCATTTTCAGCTTAGAGAGAAATGAAGTTGTCGTGAATTTTAGTGAGAGAGAAAAGAGGATACCTGGTAATAGCATAAATGTATGTATGTGGATATATAAAAGGTTTTCAATAAAGAGTTGCAAAAAATTGTTTTGAAATCATTCCTTTAGTTAGTACATTAAAGTGCAGCTTGTTGCCATCTCTATTTCATTCAACTTTTTAATTATAGTTTTTAATTTTTCGGTGAATACACAAGAGTTTCAACATTGCCATATTTAATTATGTTTTCAACTTTCAACTTTCAATATTTTTAACAATTGACATACACCCTTTATAGGGTATATAAATAAATAAATAAATAAATAATTTTGGCCCACTACTTTCCATCTCCAAAAATTTATGATAACTCATCTCATACCTGTAGGAAATTTGTGTGTGAATGGTTATAATCTGGATATCAATCTGAATCGTGTAATCACTTTCAGATCAAAGTATTTCGACCCTATATGCCTCGGGTTCACGAAATCTTCAATCGGATAAGAAAGATTGCAATTGAAATCTAAGGCACGAGAAATCAATCAGAAAACCTACGAATGTTATGAATGTTCTAACTGTAAAAGAAACCAACCCCTGGTGAAAATAACCAGACAAAATAACTGTTTAACAGTTATTTTTCCAACTGTCGTGTTGGTTAAGAAAAGATGAAATTGTTGGGTTTTTAGGCAGAAAACGTTAATACCGTTTAGTAAAAATCGTTTAGGTTTTGGGGCGCTGACCCAAACCCCGCGAGGGGTGTCCCCCCCTCGACCCCCGCGGGGCCCCAGCAAGGGGCTCTGCCCCTTGACCCCGCACGGGGCGCTGCCCCTTGACCCCGCAAGGGGGCGCGGCCCCCTTGACCCACGCATCTTGGTCGTGGCGATATCAAGCTAACTTTGACGAGCGTGCACTCCGCACCTCCTAACCCGTCTTTAGCTAAACTTGTCTAAGGCCATTGGTCTCTAAGTAAAAACACAATTACACAAAATACATGTGATAACACTAAAATTACCAACAGTCCTCCCCCATTTTAGTGTAATCTCCGGTTTACTAAAATACACAAAAGAACCAAACTCATGCATAATGAAAATGTCACGAAGATTGAATTTTCACTTAGTATATTACGCATTCCAAAAATTCGAAAATCAGGGTGTCACTAAGGATTGAACCCTTCAATTCATATGAATACCCGAAGATAATATACACATAAGTTACTTAAACATTCTAAAGTTTATAACTTGACACTATTACAAGCCATGTGTCCATATCCTTTAATAAGCATATAGAAACCCAGTCCAAAGCTTCCTGAAGCGGCAAAACTCCATGCTCACATAGGTAGTCCTTTTATTCTTGCACCTGCATATGCAATTTTTCAAAAGAACTATTAAGAAGTTAAACTTCAACCTAACATAATCTGCAGAACCGAGCACATACCTTGGGATGATTATATGATTGTGCTCCAATCACTAACAATGAGCTTTCCACATTGAATTCAGCTCCTAGCGTTAGCTAGAAGGGAATTGGGTATCTCATCATTAGAAATTTTGATGGACTCTAAACCCACCCCCATAGCAGTCTTGTGCACTAAGTCTCGGGCTAAACCTTTTGTCAAGTGATCCGCTAGGTTTTGTTGAGATCTAACAAAATCCACTGATATCACTCCAGTTGTAATAAGCTCACGAACCATACTATGTCTAACACCTAAGTGTCTAGACTTTCCATAGTATATTTGACAATATGCCTTAGCCATAGTGGCTGCACTATCACAATGAATAGAAATAGGAGAAATTAGTTTTGGCCACAACAGAATCTCATATATCAGATTCCTCAACCAATCTGCCTCTTTACCAGCCGCAGCTAAAGCAACAAACTCAGCTTCCATTGTTGAGTCAGTAATACAAGTTTGCTTCTTTGAAGCCCATGAGATGGCACCTCCACCAAGTAAAAATACCCAACCAGTTGTAGAAGTATGATCTTCTGAATTAGTTATCCAACTAGCATCAGAATATCCTTCTAAAACTGAAGGAAACCCAACATAAAACAAACCATAATCCATGGTTTTCTTCAAGTACTTGAATACCCGCATTACAGCATGCCAGTAATGAGTACTAGGATTACTAGTGTACCTACTCAATTTTCCCACTGCATATGCAATATCTGGTCTTGTGCTTGTCATAGAATACATCAAGCAACCAATTGCCCTTGAGTACTCAAGTTGATTTACAGCCTTGCCTGTATTAGGCATAAGTTTGATGGTAGGATCCAGAGGAGTGCTAACTGGAGAGCAATCATCACATTTAAACTTCTTGAGTATTTTCTCAATGTAATGTGATTGAGTGATCATAATACCCTTGTCCACCTGTTTGATCCTTATACCAAGGATCACATCAGCCTCCCCCATGTCCTTCATGGAGAAACTAGATGACAAAAACTCTTTGGTTTTATCAACTTGATCTTGATCAGTTCCAAAGATCAACATGTCATCAACATACAAGCAAATGATAACTCCTTTACCAGATTTATCAAATTTACAGTATACACACTTATCAGACTGGTTTAGTACAAACCCACTAGACAAGACAACCTCATCAAATTTTTGATGCCACTGTTTCGGTGCCTGTTTGAGTCTATATAATGATTTAACTAATTTACACACCTTATGCTCATTTCCAGGCATAACAAATCCTTCTGGTTGCTTCATATATACCTCCTCTTCTAAATCACCATTCAAGAATGCTGTTTTGACATCCATTTGATGGATCACTAGATTATAAGTAGATGCCAAAGCAATCAATAATCTAATAGTGGATATACGAGCAACAGGAGCATAAGTATCAAAATAATCGACACCTTCCTTTTGTCTAAAGCCTTGGATAACCAATCTAGCTTTAAACTTGTCGATGGTTCCATCAACCTTCATCTTCCTTTTGAAGATCCATTTGCAACTCAAAGGTTTGCAACCAGGTGGTAAATCAGATAAGATCCATGTATTATTTTCCATAATTGAATCCATCTCATCATTAATTGCTTCTTTCCAGAACGCAACATCACGAGACTGCATAGCTTCATCAAACGTTCTTGGATCCTCTTCTATACTATAACAGTAAGAATACTGAGGTCCAATCTCATCTCTAGATCCCTCAACTAAGTATAGTTGAAAATCAGATCCGAATGATTTAGCTACCCGAGCTCTATTACTCTTACGAATTGTAGGAGTTTCAATTGGAGTTTCTCCAATATGATCTTCACTTGAACTTAGTATCAAACTTTTAGGTCTATGTATTGAAGTGAATCGTTTTTCATCAAACATTGCATCTCGTGACTCTATAACCGAGTTAACGGATATATATTCATTAGGTTCTATTACATAGAATCTATACGCCTTGGAATGCTCAGCATATCCAATAAAGATGCAATCAATACCTTTTTCACCCAAATTTTTCCTCTTGGGTTCTGGGAGCCTCACAACAACCCTACAACCCCAAACTCGTAAATATAACAAGTTAGGTCGTTTTTTGTCCCAAAGTTCATATGGGGTAACCTTGTTCCTTTTATTAGGAACTCTATTAAGTAAATAGCAAGCCGTCAACATGGCTTCTCCACAAAATCCTTCACTCAAACCCGAGTAGGATAACATGGAATTAACCATTTCTTTAAGAGCCCTGTTTTTCCTTTCGGACACACCATTTTGTTGTGGTGTATAAGGTGCCGTAGTCTCATGTATGATGCCTACATACTGAAAATAACTAGGATCATAATATTCACCACCTCTATCCGTGCGTAAAGTTTTAATTAAAACATTTTGTTGTAACTCAACCTCAGTTTTATAGATTTTAAATTTATCTAAGGCTTCATCTTTAGCATGACACAGATAAACATAAAAAAATCTAGATGCATCATCTATAAAGGGGACTACATACTTTTTATTCCCTAAGGAAGGAGTGGCATGAAAATCACATAGATCACTATGTATCAATTCTAAAGCATTAGAATCCCGTTTTATATCCTTGAAAGGTTGTCTAGTGATCTTGGTTAACATGCAAGTGTTACATTTTTCTAAGGTACTATCAAATTCTGGAATTAGATTATCCTTAGACATAGCGGCCATACGATTATGGTGAACATGTCCTAATCGTGCATGCCACATAGCAGAATCAATATCTTTAGAACTAATCATGCAAATGCTACTAAAAGTATTAGGAACTTTATTGAGATTTAACATAAACATGCCATTATTATAATAACCGAAACCAACAAATACAGCATGTCTTGATAAGATACACTTATCAGATTCATACACTTGCTTATAGCCACATTTATTCAACACAGGACCGGACATAAGGTTCTTCCTAAGCCCCAGTACATACACAACATTAAGTAAAGTAATAGTTTTTCCAGAACTGAATTCTAAAACAACATTTCCACGTCCAAGTATTGGTTTGGTTGACTCGTCTCCCATATGAAGAACGGATCCATCTTGCATCGGATGAAAAGTATCAAACCAGCAACGATCCTTACATGCATGACATGTTGCACCCGAGTCAATCCACCAAGCGATTTCATCATCCTGTACATAACATATTTCAGAAATATGTGATACATAATTAGTAACAGGAATTCTAACATGATCAAAGTTTACATGATCAACAATCAGACGTTTTTGTGGAGTTGGGTCCTTTGACCCTTGTCCCGATCCTGAACCGCTCGAACCATTGTTCCCCTTACCCCGGCAATCCCTCTTAAAATGACCAGGTTTGCCACACTTCCAACAAGCCCCTTTTAGCTTTTTGTTGTTGGAATCGTTCTTATTATCATTGAACTTCCTTTTGTTTCCTTTGGATTTTTTGTTGTTTTTCTTGTTCTTATCATCTTCAACCATATTCACAGAAGATGATCCAGCAATTTCCTTGCCCTTTCCTTTACCACTGTCTTCCATCCTTAGAGTTTCCTCTATACGGAAGTGGCTGCCAAGTTGTACAAGAGACAACTCTTCTTTGTTGTGTTTTAACATGTGTTTAAAATCCTTCCATGATGGTGGAAGTTTGTCTATAATACTAGACACCGAGATAGACTCGTCCATGTGCAAACCATGTTGGGTGTATTGTCCCAGAATTCGAAGGAGTTCGTGATATTGTTCCATCACAGACCTTGAATCAACCATTCTGTAATTGTTAAAATTACTAACAAGAAACTTCTTACTAGAAGAATCTTCAGCCATGTATTTTGACTCAAGTTGATTCCATAACTCCTTCGCCGATTCCACGTTTTGGTATACATCAAATAAAGCATCAAACATACCGTTCAAGATGTGCCCACGACATATGTAATCATCGTTCTCCCACTTGCATCGCCTTCTTGTCTGTTCTAGTGTCTCCTCTTCAACAAACTCTGGCATAGGGGCACTCAGAACATACACAACCTTCAAAGTAGTGAGAAGGAAATGCATCTTCTTCTGCCAACGCCTGAAATCACTACCCTCGAACTTGTCTAACTTTCCAAACTTCGTAGTCATATCTTTCACCGAATCAGCCATGATTAAAACCAGGAAATACTTTGATCTTTGTAGGAAATTTGTGTGTGAATGGTTATAATCTGGATATCAATCTGAATCGTGTAATCACTTTCAGATCAAAGTATTTCGACCCTATATGCCTCGGGTTCACGAAATCTTCAATCGGATAAGACAGATTGCAATTGAAATCTAAGGTACGAGAAATCAATCAGAAAACCTACGAATGTTATGAATGTTCTAACTGTAAAAGAAACCAACCCCTGGTGAAAATAACGAGACAAAATAACTGTTTAACAGTTATTTTTCCAACTGTCGTGTTGGTTAAGAAAAGATGCAACTGTTGGGTTTTTAGGCAAGAAACGTTAATACCGTTTAGTAAAAATCGTTTAGGTTTTGGGGCGCTGCCCCAAACCCCGCGAGGGGCGTCCCCCCTCGACCCCCGCGGGGCCCCAGCAAGGGGCTCTGCCCCTTGACCCCGCAAGGGGCGCTGCCCCCTTGACCCCGCAAGGGGGCGCGGTCCCCTTGACCCCCGCATCTTGGTCGTGGCGATATCAAGCTAACTTTGACGAGCGTGCACTCCGCACCTCCTAACCCGTCTTTAGCTAAACTTGTCTAAGGCCATTGGTCTCTAAGTAAAAACACAATTACACAAAATACATGTGATAACACTAAAATTACCAACAATACCTAAGTAAATGATATCTTCTAATCGTTATGTATATCTGCTACTCCAATTCTAGGGCTTGGGTTTGTTGGCCTGCGGCCCAAACCAATATATGCAGGCTTCAAGAAATGTTTCATGGGCCTGTGATTCTTCTTCTTCCTGTATTTTGGGTCGACTTGCAGCCCTGTTTCTTCTTCCTTCTGTGTCGAATCTTGCAGCCCTGTTTCTTTTTCCTTCTGTGTCGAATCTTGCAGCCTTACCAGATTAATTGGATTAATTTCCAACAACCATGCCATTTGACAAGATCTGTTAAAGGTTTCAACAACAAAATTTTCAAGTAAATGAACAACCATATATTAAATGTTCGTCAACTGGAACATACTTGCGCCCGATCGAATAAGGTATATCAAACAATAACGAGATGGAGGGAATGCAGCATTCAAAATATAAAACGAAATGGCAGCAGTTAGTTGATGCAAAATGCTAAGCCACATCTTGAAGTGTCGACTAGTAAAATTTAAATTGTAAGCACAACATATTACGTATACAGACCATGACTCTCGTTTACAAATAATATCAAAATAAAATCATTTGTAAAAAAAAACTAAAATGATATTTGAGAAATGTGTATGTGCAAATTAACTTGTTTTAGCTCAAGAAAATTAAATCAACTACTGCATGACGTAACAATTTTTCCCCTCCCTCTCAGTGTTCTCTCTATATAAACCCCACAGTGGGTGTTTCATTTTGTCCCACCATTTGTGCTTAGCATTCACAAATAAAAACCTTCTCTAAACTCTCCAAACCCTTTTTCTCTCTTCCAAATTTTTCTTGAAACATACACTCTTATGTCATCATAAGATATGGCAACCTCGAGCTCTATCATCTTTGTCACAAAGCCAACCAAAACAAGGTTCATGCAAGCACCAGACTTTGAAAGTTGAGCATCAACGTTCAAAAGGACATTGTATATTTATCCACGTGGCGGCATGCCCGCCACCACCATCCGCATGGTTATTCCTGTTGAAGGTTATACGAGACCGTCCAAACCGGTGGAAGCAGGTTATGAGAATATTCCCAAGGTAGTGGTAGACGAGTTAAAGAAACTGCAGCTCTTGCCCCAACCGCTCCGTATCTTCTATCTGCAAACCACTCTGTACTTATAGTCGGCGTTGATGTCTCCGCCAGCGACCCCGATCTCCACTATCCTAATCCAATTTCTTGGGACCTCATGTTATTCTAAAAAATCTACCGTCTTTGGTGTTTTGGATCGGGTACCATACGGTCGTAAAGACATCAAAGCTTATATTGGTAAATCCTTGGGACAAAGGATTTACCAAAATAAGTTTTGATGTTTTCACGACCGTATGTTAACGGATCCAAAACACCAAAGACGGTAGAAGATTTAGAATAACACGAAGTCCCAATTGGATTAGGTTACTATAATTTTAGTTGGAGTAGTTTTAGTAAGAGGAGTTGTAGTAATCAATGTTTTAAAAACCGGTTCGACCCGGCCGGTTGAACCGGTTGAACCGGAAACCGGAATGATGACCGGTCTGTTGTAAGCCGGTTTTTTTATAAAACCCGTTCCGGATTGAACCGGCGGGTTTGATCGATCCGGGTCGAACCGTCGAACCGGAAATCGGCCGGTTCAAGCATATGAAAAGAAAAAATTAAAATTAAAACTTCAGATGATGTATGTAATTCAACAAGGACGAGGTGTGATTGAACAATAAGTTGGTGTGGTGAAAATTCGTTTTTATGAAGGATGATGGTGGTGGTTGAAATGAGGATTCGTGTGTCTATTGGATGATGGTGTGTTTATGTGATAGTTTTGTTATGTGATTTCTTGCTTCTTAAATCATAAAAAGAAGATGATGATTCGTAGATGAAAACAAGGTATGTGATTTTTGTTTATTGAACTGAAAATTATGAAGGGTTGTTTTGGGAAATGATGCTAGTGGGTTAAAGCATGCTTGAAAGTCTCGAGGTAATGTGAATATTTGCTCATATTTTTTGAAACTCACAATAAACAATACTCCTCCATTAAACTGATCTTTTTCATTCATAAATTGTAGCCATGGATGAGTTTGTTGAACACTCTATATCAAAAAACAAAAACAGAGTAGTATTACTTCACTACTTTGTTATCTTGTATACGTATTTTTTATCCTCATAATTAACGATGAACATGTTTCTTTATACTAAATGTAAGTAATTTTTTATTTGTCATAAAACCGGGTTGACCCGGCGGTTCAACCGGTTGAACCGGTGACCCGATGAACCGGTGATTCGACCGGGTCAATAAAAAAACCGGGTTTTAAAACATTGGTTTATATATATAGAGAACATTGAGGGGGAGGGGAGAATTTATCCATTTTAGTTTCTCTTTTCACAAATGATTTTATTTTGATCTTATTTTTAATCGAGAGTCATGGTCTGTACACGTAATATGTTGTGCTTCCACATTAAATTTTACTAGTCGACACTTCAAGATGTGGCTTAGCATTTTGTATCAACCGGTGCCGTTTTGGTTTTATATTTTGAATGTTGCATTCCCTCTATCTCATTTTTGTTTGATATATTATGCTTACATCGTATCACATTGGCTATACCTAATTCGATTTGGCGCAAGTATTTTCTGGTTGTCGAACATTTAAATATATGGTTGTTCATTTACTTGGAAAATTTGTTGTTGAAATCTTTAACAGATCTTGTCAAATGGCATGGTTACATTACTTCCATCTGCTTTCAAGTTTTGAAACTTTCTTGATAGCTTTAAATAAAAAGAAAAATTATACGAACTAAATAATGACTTTTTTTTCTTCTTGACTTTTTCTTTACTAACATGGCAGTTTGTTGTTCTTCATGTATATTATTTTCAATTTTTTTTCTCATATTCTTTTACATGTCTTGCACTCTGGTTCTAACAGAAAATACGTAACTCGATATGAATCTGGATCCATGAGAATGATTTAAATTGAGAAGGCTAAGGAGCGATAGATTTATTCAGGTATAGAACTTTCTTAAAAACTTGTAGACAATCGGAAATAAACCTAACTCCGGATGCTTTTTGGCACCATCTATTGGTCACACCACAAGAAATAAGTCCGACAACTCTCATGTCTTAGCGTAGCATCAACTGGAGTGAGAGAATCAACCCGTGACCTTTGGTGTGTAGAACTCGTTTTAATCTGTAAAAAAGTGAATCAATGTTGAAAATTTTATCATTTTTCAACAGGGACATTATTCCAACGTTTTTCTCATAAAAAACATAAAAAATACTCACTATATCCATCACAATACAATATTTGATTCGATACTTGAATTGATTGTTGTATCTTCAAAACAGTCGCACCGATCCAGGCGAAATTCTGTTTTAGAATACTTTTAATTGCAATCCTCAATCGTGTTTGTTATAATTATCGATATTGTTGTAATATCATTCCCTAGAGTAGTTTCATTACTATTTATCATATAATTGTATTTCTTTCTCCTTTCAAATGAAAAGCGCGCAAAAGAACGAATGGAAAATATAAGTCTAATCTTCCACATGCACGACTGGAAGTCATTGGCCGTCCCACTCCCCGCGATCCACCTCCCTTCTCACTGCTGTCTGTCTCCCCCGAGAGTCACCTTCTCTGTCAGTGTCTCTCTTTTGTATACATTATCACCTTCAACCATAATCCATTGGTCGTTTACAAGAAATTTTGTAGTATGTATGTCGTTTATTAGTGTTTGCCTTTTATAAGATAATGAAAACTATTATTTATAATGTTCTGTTATTATATTATATGGATTTACAAATAGGTAAAAACCAGAATCACACTTAAATGGAAACAAGAAAAGCAATACTATCTGTCTTCTTAATATCGAACATGTTATGTTTAGTCTTTATCTTTCTCCTATGTCGTGTCTAAGGAATTAAGAGTCGAGTAGCCTAATACTAGTTAAGAATAAAGGTCGGTAGGATATGTCCAAACCCAACCCGACCCGTACTCAATGTAAGAGTCGGTCCCCCTCATCTCTATAAAAGGAGGTGAGGAGGAATGTAACATTCACGCATTCTTTCAATAAACTAATCGTAAGATTAGGGATTTACCTTATGGGCGTCGATTAACTTTTCTGTCGATAGTATTCTACTTGTGTATGTGTTCTTCGATCGGTATTCCGCATCTAGATAACCATGATTGTAGGGATTAAACCCTACAAGTGGTATCGGTGGACTGCCGAGCTACAAGTCCTACGAGACTGGAGCGAGATTCTCTAAAAATCCAAGGTCGTGGGTGGCCAAGAGGGCCTACTTGGAGACTCGGGATCTCAGCAGGAAATGCGGAGCCCAGGTTCGCAGAGTGGTTGATTATCTAGGATCGACCAACGAGGGTTCTTGGTGTGCAGGTTCGAGTACATCAAGGTGCAACAGTAGCGATCGACATTAAAGGAGGTTTCTGGTTTTTCGATTTATCGAAGATCAGTGCGTGTTCTTGGTTTTTTTTCTGGTTGCCAATGATACCACTTGGAAGAAGACGCAGAAGTTTTTTTGTTGGTGGCTGTTTCTAAAAGTCAACAAAAAAAGGAGAAAGTAATAGTACTATGTGGTTTGGTGTGGTTTATTTTGGGCCAGCCAAAAAACTATTGGGCCAAGTTTAACATTGGGCCTAGTATATTGAGTTAAGATTGTTTTTTTAAAGAATAAAAAAGGTAGTATTATTACTTCGAGTATTACACAAGGGGACTTCGTAATTCGTGATTGTGAGGTTTAACGTATCACAAGGTTTAGCGAGTTATCGAAGGGATTTTGTCGGTTTGTGATTGTGAGGTTTTCACAAGGTTTAGCAAATCAACAAAAGGATAAAGAATGACGGGAGCCAAGTTTGACACCGAGAAATTTGATGGAACTAGTGATTTCGGGTTATGGAGAATCAAGATGTGTGCTTTATTAATCCAGAACGGATGTGAAGCAGCTTTGGAGGTTTTACCCGCGAATATGAAAGCTGGAGAGAAATCTAAGCTTGACAAGAAAGCTCATAGTGCCATGATTTTGTGTTTAGGTAACAAGGTCCTGAGAGAGGTTACCGGGGAGACGACTGCAGCGGGGGTTTGGTCAAACCTCGAGTCTTTGTACATGACAAAGTCATTGGCCAACAAGTTGTACCTAAAGAAGAAGTTGTATACATTCTACATGCCGACTGGACGAAAGATTTCCGAGCATATAGATAAGTTCAACAAAATTATTCTTGATTTAGCAAATATTGAGGTAGAATTTGAGGATGAAGATCTTGCTTTATTGTTACTCACTTCTTTACCAGCATCATACGAACACTTTGTGGATACCTTGCTTTATGGACGGGAAGCTTTGACTTTGGAGGACGTGATGGCCACACTAAATTCAAAGGAAATTAAAGAAAGGTCCAAGGCGAAGGGGGAAGATGGTGAAGGGTTATACGTGAGGGGAAGAACTGATCGCAGTAATTCGCATCAGTCAAAGGGAAAGTCAAGATCGAAGTCTCGAGGTAGAAGACTCAAATGCTTTATTTGCCAATCTGAGGAGCACTTGAAAAGAGATTGTCCGAAGAATAATCGCAAGAAGTCAAAAGGTTACGTCAAGAAAGATGATCAACCAAGCTCCAGTGGTTCGATTTACGATGATTCTGAGGTAAAGATGGTGATGAGTGCAGAAAGACTGCAATATTGGATCATGGATTCAGGAGGTTCATATCACATGTCACCCATGTTAGATGTACTTTTTGATTTTCTAGAATACGATAGGGGCAGCGTACTGTTGGGCGACAACAGGGAGTGCAAGATCAAGGGTATTGGCAAGGTAAAGGAACAACGAAAGATGTGTCAAGTTTTGTGTTACACAATGTCAGGTACATTCCTGAATTGAAAAGAAACTTGATATCGCTGGGAACTCTTGAAAAAGAGGGATATACCGTAAAATTACAGTCGGGCAAAGTAAAGGTGATTAATGGTTCTAGGGTTATTATATCTGGAACCCGAAGGGAGCACTGCGTGTACTCTTTAGATGGTCATGCATTGGTCGGTGAGCTTAATGCTAGTGTCGAAGAAAAAGACAGTCTTGTGCAGGTTTGGCATAAAAGACTGGGACATATCAGTGAGGTGGGTCTACACGTGCTGGAAAAGCAGGGTTTGTTTGGCAAGAAGAGTCTAGGTAAGCTCGATTTTTATGAGAATTGTGTTATGGGAAAGTCACATCGAGTCAGTTTCGGTGTAGGAAGACACACTACTCAGGGAGTGATAGACTATGTTCATTCAGACTTATGGGGTCCGTCTCAGGTGGAATCATTGGGAGGTAAGAGGTATTTCTTATCTATTGTTGATTATTATTCTAGGGGGTATGGGTTTATGTTCTCAGGTTCAAACACGAAGCATTTGGGAAGTTCAAAGAGTGGAAGAAGTTAGTAGAAAATCAGACTGGGAGGACGGTTAAGAAGCTTGGGACGAATAATGGTCTTGAGTTCTGTAACCGAGAGTTTAATCAACTATGCAGTGAGAGTGGGATTGCTAGACATTTGACAGTTGCCGGGACGCCGCAGCAGAATGGGTTAGCAGAACGGATGAACATAACTCTCATGGACAAGGTACGCTGTTTATTAATACAGTCTAGATTGCCCAAGGCCTTCTGGGCGGAAGCGACATGTACGGCCGCATATCTTATAAATAGGTCACCATCGACAGCGATTGAGAAGAAGACGCCTATGGAGATGTGGTCGGGACATCCTAGTGATTATGGGATGTTGAGGGTTTTCGGCTGTGTCGCATATTCACACGTTAAACAAGGTAAGCTCGAGCTGAGAGCGGTAAAAAATGTTCTTTTGGGGTATCCTGAATGTGTGAAGGGGTACAGACTATATAGGCTTGATAATGAATCACCTAAAATAGTCACAAGCAGGAACGTGGTCTTTAATGAAAGTGTCATGTACAAAGACACGTTGAAGGATTCTGGTGCAGGAAAAGATAAGTCTGTTGAGGAATTACAGGTTGAGGTGGAACTGTAGAGGTTAAATAATCATACGCCTGAGGAAGACCATCCAGGTCAGGAAGATCAAACTGGTCAGGAAGATCTGTTGGTCCCTTTTAATTCGATATTACTTATTAACTTAAGTAATAACTATTACTTCGACTCAAGTGTGTTGTTTTAACATTAGATAAGAACTATGAAAAATTAAAACAACAATACCAAGATATTTTTCAACGTATAGACTTTTATTAGAATCAAATAAAGAATCTATAACCCACTTTGTTTGCGGAATAACAAAGTGGTTGAATGACAATGGGATTTGATCTCCTCTACTTAAACGTTTAACCAAAGTTAAACTCTAAGCTCCAATCTAAACGTTCATATGCATCTTTGGCTATATGGTTTAGTTGGTATCGAGAGAGAAAGGTTTTCCAGAGTTTAAGCTCTTGTATTGGTTACCTTTCTCTCACAATGTACACTCCTTTATATAGGTAGTGTAAATTAAGGTTTACATTTTGCATGTACCAATGCATGAGTTTATCCAGTGGGTGGTTGATGCCTATGCTGGATAAACAGTACAAAGTACTTAATAAACTATTCTAGAAAAGATAAAGGTTGTACATATATCTAAGTATACAAGCAACCTACTTTGACTTAAAGTTATCTTTTCCCGCCTAATGCAAACCATCAGAATACTGAAGAGTATTCAGTATCCTAGAGGAGATCGACATCATTCAGTTTGGTATTGTCAAGCCAAACTGAACTGAAAGCCCTTCTTCAGTTCTTGTTCTTCAGCAACTACACCGCCTAGTATTTGAAGTGAAGACACCTTTGTCTTCTAAGTTCACTAGAAGGGGAGTGCTGAACTTTCTTTAGCTTTAAAGTCTTCAGTAGGAACTTTGTTCCTCTGGTCATCCATCAGCAGACTGGTCTTACTACTGAGCATGAAACACTTAGGGGGATTTTATATTCAAATCCTAGAGTTGCTTCAGGGTCAGTAAATACTGACCCAACAATCTCCCCCTATTTGGATATACAAATAGCCTAAGTCTAATGTCAGTAGTAAGTGAGCATAACAACTTCTTCTTACTTGCACTGAACAATTAATAACTTATAAACATCAGATAATCATTTATTCAGTAACATTACAAATTACAACAAAATTAATACAAATGATTATTCAGTTTTCCTTTGGCCTAAGTTCTTCAATGACAGGGGTCTGAACTGATGGATCAGAGATTCTGATGTCCAGTATTGATAGTAAGCACATACTGAAAGTTTTTGCAGCTTCAGTGAGTCCTGGACCACTATGGTAAGCAAAGAAGATCTTCTGAATGTTTCCAAGAAATTCATTGTTTAGATCATCAAGATCACTAACACCCACAAAGTCTTATCTTTTACGATGGTTGAACATAATCATTCCTAATTCTGGTTCTTCTAACACATGTCCAGGGAGATGATTTTCAAACTGAACAAGATCTTTGTATTTCTTGGTGGTGAAAAAGATGTCACCCACACCAGGTTGAACCAGATTGGCTCTCTTGTTCAGTTCCAGAATTGGATCTTGATCCTCTAGTGAGATTTGGTTGCTGATGTTCAGATGCTGACCAAGCCTTTCATGATTTCTCACAAAGTGTTCAATTCTTGCGCGAACTACTACCCATCTCCTGGATGTTTTCTTTTCAATGATTCTACTCATCTCTAGCCATTCAGTATAGGAGAGCTCCTTCCCTTGGAAGTCATTTATGATCTCATCAGCTCCATCATCCCTATAGAACTTTATATTGATATCTCCCTTGTAAGTCATCATGTCAACATTTGTGATTTCTAAGAGACATCTTCTGTTCATCCTTGTTATACAGAATTTTTTGTATAACATCTTTTTCATGAAGAGGCCTTCAACTTCAGATTTTCCAATTCTTTCATATAAACTCATCTTCAGATCTCTGAGCTTTTCTTCATTTTGAAGCTTGTGAATTTTATCAAGTTCTTCTTGAGTGACCAACCCAGACTTGATAATTCTTTTATATAAAGTGAATTCACCTTTGCTTTTGGGTTTGATAGGAGGTGACCCATCTTCAGATGATTCAGTGCTGGTGGTAAGGCCATCAATATGAGTGTCCTTAGCTGAAGACTCCCCCTTAGTCTTAGCTAGACTGTCTTCACTTAAGGGAGATACATACACCATAGGTTGTTTTTGGGCCTTCTTCTATGCATGTTTCTTAAAGAGCTGCTGAATGGTGACTTTCTCCCCCTCAACAGTAGATTGCCCTGCAACTTCAGATGAACCCCAACAGGCAAGCATGCACATAGAGAGTCTAGGGTGGATGATACCTTGGCCAACATTGCTGGAACATTAGCAAGAGCATTTAGTTTTTGCTAAACTTCATCAGATAAGTTTAGTTTTTTTTTGTTCCAGCAAGCCCACCCTATCCTTGATCTTGGATACTGAATCACATAGCTCATTAAGCTGAGTAGGAATTGTCTTGAATTCCACAGGGAGCTCAAAGGATGCATTGTTAATGGAATCCATGAGAGAGATGATCTCTTGCTTGATAGAAGTGGTAGTGGCTACATCCTTCACCAATGGATTTAGTGTAGTGATAATTGTATCTCTGATCTGTTCAGCAGTGGGAGGAACTTGCCTTGCTTTAAGAGTAACGAGTTCAACATCAGCGAGAGCCTTTTCCTCCTTGAGCTTGGTCACCTGTGATTGTAGAACTAACTCTTGATTTGTCAGTTCATTTACCTCAACGGTTCTGGGGGGATGGAGGCTTGGGAGTTTGATCAGCAAGGTCATCTTCAGATTCACTATCATCCAGATTGACTGGAGCTCTTTCACTTAGTCCTAATTCCTTTTCCAAGTCATCAGCAGACATGCTGAAAATAAATGTAGGCAAGTGTCCCCCCTTGGCGCTAGTGGAGAGAGGCACTTCCTTCATTGTCTGCTGATCACCACCTTCAGCGTGCTGGTCAGTTTCAAGTCCTTCACCACCAGGGTTCGTTTTACCTGATGGATCTTGAGAAAGAGTACCTGATGAGTTAATATCAATGATAATGTTTTTGGTTCCTTTAGTAGAACCCTGTTGTGGGGGAACTACATCATTAGAAACAGATAGGCCAAGGTCAGCATCAGCTGTTAGATTTACTGACACATCATTCCCTGATGCAGACTCAGAGTGACAAATGATAGATATTGGTAATGAATTTTGAGATGCATTCAGAATTAAATTGCTTACCGATGCTGACTCCACTCTATCGAGCTGAGGGTGCGCTCTATCTTCACCCTTCTTTCCTATGAAGTTGAGAGATGGGTTTCCTTTAGGGCCTCTTGATGCATGCCACCTTCAGCAGAGACTGATGGTGGCGGCTGGCTTGGGTTCTGGTCCTTGGCCGAGGACTTTTGTTTCTTCAAAGCTTGGCCTCTGGGATCATCAGAATGCTTCTTTGAGGAAGATTCTGTGGGGTGCCTCCTTTTCTTAGACGCACGTTTACACTTAAGAGTATTCACAGATGTGCTCTTTTGACGTGGTCTAGAAGAAGCTCTAGACTTTATGCCTGTTAGATCCCCCTTCTCCAGTTGGAGGAGTGTCTTTTTGAGCTTCAAACACTACTAGAGCATTTGCTGAGCAAATGTCCAACATGGGCTGTATGAAAGGAGGTTCAGTTGTGCTGACTGGAATGTTCCAGCGATTGGTATCAAAGATTTAGAAAACAAGTTTAACTCCTTCATTTTTAGAGTACTCTTCAACAAATTGGTCAACAAAAATGAGGGATAAAAATCTGGTGTAGACCACATTCTTCTCCCTAGTTTTCTTCTCTATTTTTCCATGGAGATCTTCAAAGATTAGTTTTCCAAAATCAGCTTTTATGCCCTTTGCCAGATAATACAAAATCAAGGCATCCTTTTGGTTGATTTGATCAAGCCTACCAGTTTTCTCACCCAGACACTCAATTAAGATGGACATCAAAAGTTTCCACTTAGGTGGTAAACAGCTTCTCTTCAACCCCCATTTATCACTAATTTCTTCAGTGTATCCAATTTCTCTAAAAAAACGTTTTGACAACAGAGAGATCATTGGGAACAGCCTCATATTTGCTATAATCCTCTAAATAGTTTAACCCTAAAACCCTTCTAAACATCTTTAAATTTATTTTCCCATGAATACCCAAGGTTGTAGACACAAACTCAATAGATTTCTTGTTCGTTGACCCTTGTGCTGTGAGCCAAAACTCTTTTAACACATTTTCAAACATAACCCCTGGATCCTTGAACAAGGCATCACGAATCACACATTTGGATGAAAAGTATAGTACTTGTTTTCCTGGTTCAGATATTAGGGTTTTTGGTTTGATCAAGGTGATGTTGTTGGTTTTAAAGAATATGTCATCGATGGGATAGTTTACATGGATGGAAGGATTGAGGGTGATCTCAGTCTCTTGTGGTTGTGAAGAAGATTTAGCAGCCATTGATGTTTGTTGTGTGTGCTTTCTTTTGAAAAAGAGAGAGAGTTGTGTGTGTGTTTTTGTTAAAGTTTTTGCAAATGATATGAATCATCAATCTTCAAAAGATATATGTAAACACTTTTTCTTAAACTGAGTTGTCACATTTTGTAAAACATTTGAAAAGAGAATGAAACTTTTAGGGTTTCTTTGAACAAATGGCACAAACTCTCTCATTAATGTTCTGAAAAAGGTGATGATTTTCTGTTGCTTTGAACACTGAAACGCCTCATTGTGTCAGAAAGTTGTTGACTGTGATATGGACGCTTGATATTTAATAAATAAACAATTGACACCTTTTGAAAGAATTTTTCGTATTTATTCTCAAGAAATTTAATGCCATTTACTCCATTGAGTCACATGATTGATTTTTTTAAAAGATGCTGCTCAGATATGCTGAAGCTGATGGCTATACTTATGAGCTTCAGTGCGTCAGATGAGGCGACAAAACCCCATATACATGTTCACATAAGTGAACATGACATATGACATTGCACACTCCTTTACTCAGGCCTAGCTACTCAGCTGTATTAAAATTTGTTCAGCATTGCTGAAGGAACCTTTTGATGACTAGTGATTACTTGTTCAGCTTCAGTGAATCAGATAAGGCGACAAAACATCATATACACAATCACATAAAGTGAAATAGACACATGACATTGCACACTCCTTTACTTAGACAATGCTACTTAACATTAATCAAAATCTTTTAAAAAATGCTGAACCTTCAGGCTTCTTTAGTGAATGCTGAAGGTTCAGGTTTTGTATCATCAATGTTGAGGATACCAAGCTCCATTATCAATCTTTTGAAAGTTGGTTCATCCAATGGTTTGGTGAAGATATCAGCCAATTGGTATTGAGTGGGGATGAAATGTGTGAGAACCCTAGATTTTGGATTTGTCACTTTTGACTGTTTGCCTTTGTTTATGTGCTTAATGTGCATTTACGAGCATTTTGTTTATATTTGCGCCTTGGATTGGATGTTAGTCATCGTTCGTGTATTGCGTGGTGCATTATATAATGTTATGATGGGGTTAGTTCATGCTCATTTGTTCACTTGGATGTAACTATGATAGAATGCGGTGCTATTTTAGGATTTTATGTGTACGTATAAGTATTATTGTAAATCGTATTTTTTACGATTTAGGGTTTAGCGTTTAGAGGTCTCGGATGAGGTATTTAGTCACGGGAATAATTTACGGGATGGTTTTAAGTCATTTAGGACTTAGTTATAAAGTTTATTTCATATTTTAAGAATTTTCATAAAACTGTATATTTTATGTATTTTACGGTAACCGCGTAAAATTGACTAGTTAAAAGGTTTAGGTGTAATTAATTAATTAAGGGATTAATAGATAAATAAAAAATAAATATAAATAAGGAATAATAAAAAAACAAAATTTAAAAAAAAAATTAAATTATTTTTGGAAAAGAAGGAGTTTAGTCGGCACAAAAAAAAGAGAAAAAAAGGGGCCCAAAGCCCATTTGTTTTAAATTAGTAAAAGAATTTGTACAAGTATAAATACAAAACTAATAAAACAAAAATATCATATTTTCTTTACATCAAAAAAAAGGGGACGATCGAAATTTTATAAGAAAATTAGGGTTCTTCCAAAAATCTTGGTTTTGATCAATTAAAGGTATAATCTTGATTTAAATTCTTGTTTTAATTAATTAATTTTAATTGTAATGTTAATTAACCATCATTGAGATGATTAGATTTTTATTAATTTTCTGGAAAATATAGTAATTAAGATCAATTAATGATTTCAGGGTTCTTGTTTAATAATTTAGGGGTAATTAATAATGTTTAGAGGGTTAGTGCATAAAGGCGTAAAACAGTCTGATTTTTTAGGCTGTCTTGTGTCAACTGTTCCGGGCAGTAGGTAGAATCTTTGGTCGAGTTTCTTTTTTTTAAATTAAGTTCAGAGAGTCTAGTTTTCAAAATGTAAGGTTGGTCGAAAATGGAGTTGGGGAAGGTCGTCAAACAATTTTTACAAAAACAATGCGCTGTTTAGGAAGAAATTTGGATTTCGGGAATTTGAGTCAAAACCTAACCAAACGAATGAGATAGCCAAAGATTTTTGATTTGGGAACTCTTTATAATATATATGAAAGTACTGGAGGTTTTCAATAAAAGTTATGATGTTTAGGTCGGGCTTTTGGTGACAAACATTTAGCATGTACAGAAAATCAGTTTTGGTGAAAACGACTTTTGGCATAGAGACTAAACGAAAGGGTTAAACGTGTAAGTAGAAAGTAAAATTGGTTTTTGGAGTTCTTAGATCATATATAAACATAACTCCAGTGGGGTAGGAACCAAGTGTGGTGTTAAGTTCACTTCATGTGATCGTTTAGTGACTAGTAAACCGTACCAGGAAAAAACTGGATTTTTACGTATATAATAGCTTGTAGTGGGAGAACTAGATAGTGGGGATTGGGGAATCAGATTCATCTCCTTGATTGTTACTTAACTTGGGTGTTAAGACCTGAGCTAAGGGTGTCGTGTATGATTTTATAGGTTTGCAGGAGTGCTAGCTTGATGTGCTATCAGGTGAGTTCAAGTCCCATTTTCACTGAGTTTTTAAAATAATTTTTCTAGTTTGGGATGGAGATGACACTTGTAGCGTTCTTAAAATGTTTTGGTACTATATTTTTATAAATTTTTGGACATAGAGGTGATATTGTGTGACATACGTGCTTATGTGTTCTCATATGTGCTTTGATATGTGTTCTGATATGTGAATCTTGTTTGGGTTATGATTGGCTTTGGTACATAGATGTATGGGCGTCTATGGGACCAGTTGTGATGTGTGTGGAGCGTGGGGCACGATCCGTCCTGAGTACTTGTGCATCGTCTCTTCGGAGGCAAGATATCTCGACGGGGATATGGTTCATCTTCCACTAGTGGTGTGGGAAAGATCCGGATAGTGTGGTGCATTGTTCTTGTGTGTGTGACGGGATACTTCTTGATTGTTATAGTGTGGTGCATTGTTCTTGTGTGTGTGAGGGGATACTTCTTGATTGTTATAGTGTGGTGCATTGTTCTTATTGTGTGTTCTTGAATGATATAATTGTGCTTTGTTTGTAGTTGTATGTAACATGATTATCACATTATGGTCCATTGCTTTAACTTGTTTTCTTCAACTTATTTACAGCGGTTTACAAGGTTTCTTAAGATGTTTGATAACTTAAACCTATGTTCTCACCAACTTTATGTTGAAAGATTTTAGTGTCATTTTCAGGTGAGGTAGTTATGAAGGATGATGTTAGAAGTGGCTAGAGTCTAGAGGCTGCTAGGATTGCATTAGGAGGAATCCCTTTCCTCTTAGTCTTTATTTTATGTATGAATAAGTGTTACATTTTAGACACCTATATGTTTGATGTTTGTTTATTTGTTTGTCTTTGGTAAGAGGTAGGCCTGTTACCTACTTACCTAGACTCCTGCATTTAGTTGAGATATTGTCGTAACATTGTATCGCCATTTATGACATTTCTTTTGCATTTAGTTTTCTCTATAGAGACACCGTTTGTTGTGATGATATCCATACGTCGCGCCCCATATTCCGCCATGGTGGGGTGTGACAGAATGGTATCAGAGACAATGGTTATAGAGAATTAGGTTGCCTAGTCGCGTAGCCTAGTCTATAGCTTAAGGGTCCCTACATATAGGCGTCATAGGAGTATGTGTGTATTTTATATTAATTAACGTGTTTGGATGTTATTTATTGCGATGTTTTGACTAGTATGAATTGAAACATATTAAGTTCATACTTAGTTACATGTTATTTTCTATATGAGTTTTGACTAGTGCGGGTTGAACCATAGTCTTATACGCTAGACATTGTTGGATTTCGTTTAATTATGTTTTCATGTTCTTTATACATTTTGAATTTTGTCTACGCTGGTTCAGCTGGACTACGAGTTTATGTGTTTCATGCATTGGATATGTTATTTTAATACATGGTATTTTGGATCTTATTTTATGTTGTAGTTATGTGCTTATATGAGTTGTAGGATCTATGTGCTTATTTAAGTTGGTAAACTGATGTGTTATGTGTGGTATTAATTCTTATAAGTGTCATTATAGGAGGGAGTACATTGGGGGAAGGGTAATTGTATAAGTATGGTAGCCAACATAGTTATACAAGTACCACGACATCAATGGATTCCTAAGTATGGTTGCATGAAAGAGGGTTAATACATGCTTGTATAGTATATGTTGGATGGACTTGAGTGTATGTACACGTATGCCTATATATGTATATATCCCTTCTACTTATCAGTTGTATTCTTAGGATGGTTTTCTAGCTCTTTTCTCTTTGGGATGTTTGATAGGTGTGTAAACACCCATCCTTTTACCACTTAATTCTGGCTAAAACGAGACCAAAACGCGTATTTAGTATCATTTGTTTGGAATTCTGCGTTGTTTTTGTGTTTATTGTGTTTTCAGAGCCAACCGGATGAATAATGAAGAAAACATGGGATTGCACGGGTTTTACCGAAGAAAAGGACTCAAGATAAAGTCTATTGTCCAAGAGATGCAAAAGATTTGAAGTCACTGGGCCTATTCGAAGATTTATCGAAGAAAAGGACCAAAGATGGAAGATTTACATAAGTCGAAGAAATTCAAGTCTATTAAACGAAGAAATTAAAAGACGAGTTGAATTTAATCGACGACAAATCCCGAATCAGAATCGAAAACGTCAACTTTTCTGAAAAGACGAGAAGACAAGAAGAACGGGAGAAAGCCCACTCACCAACCAAAAGGAAGGCCTATATAAAGTCCACCCCTCACACAATAGTGCCAGTTTTTTTAGTTTTTTCTTTCCCCACTTTTTTTCTCTCTTCTTGTTCGTAGCATCACCAACACCACTAGGGTGTTTGGTGATTTTGATCTTTGTTTTTCAATCTTGTAATTTTAATCTTTGTTTTGTGATTGATAAAACCTTAATCATTCAATACATCAATCTATTTCATTTCATCTTGTTCATCTTTCCTCTTTTTATTCAAGTTCTTAAGTTCTTATTTGATTGATTTGATCTTTAAAAAGTTGTTGAATTCGTGTTTTTACTGTTGGGATTTGTTATTCATGGTAGTTAAATGATTCTTGGTTAATTTGGTAAAACCTTTTTGCTTATTTAGCTTGATTTTGGATTAAACTCGTTTTCCTTGTTCTTCGGTATAAGTTTCTGTTCTTGAGTGTTCCCAAGTTCCGGATGAACAAAACTTCCGGATGAACACCAAAGTTCCGGATGAACACCAAAGTTCCGGATGAACAAGAAAGTTCCGAATGAATATGTTTTTGAAAAGTTCCGAATGAGTTTTTCCTTTAAAAGTTCCGAATCAGTTAAAAGTTCCGAATAAACTTCCGACTCAAAGTTCCGGATAAAGTTCCGGATCAATCTTCCGAGTGAACTTCCGAACGAAAAGTTCCGGGTGAACTTCCGAACTAACTTCCGAATCAAAGTTCCGAGTGAAGGATTTTTCAAAGTTCCGAATGAAGACTTCCGGGTGAAAAGTTCCGGATCAATAGTTCCGAATCAAGGTGACTTCCGAATCAATTTTCTTAAGTGTTACTGTGTTACTGTTTTACTGTTTCTTACTGCTTCTTTATTTTTATTTTAATTTTAATTCAAGTTTTTATTAATTGTTATTAATTTGATTGCTTTTAAATTCAAGTTTACATTTTTCGTGCATTTAAACCTTTAGTAGATTAAAAATCCAATTCCCCTTTTTAGTAACCAAGAACAATCATTCCACCTAGAACCGAGATCAATTCGAGGAGATACCGAGAACTTAATTGAACCCAATCAAAATCATTGTATCAAATGGCGCCGCTGCCGGCTCTTCTCGTTACTTTTTCATAAAAAATTTCAAAAACACTAAAAAATATAAAATTTTCAAAAAAATCCTAAAAAGTAAAAAACATAAAAAACCAAAAATATTTTGCTTTGTTTTTCTCTTGTTAGTTCTTTTGCAGGTGTATGCGCACTTGATCCACGTCTTATCAAGAGCCCGAGCCTCTCGATAACTTAGACATGGCCGGTGTACAAAACAACAACAACATACCACCTCCAAACAACAATAATAACAACAATAACCCACTTTTCAACAACATGAATAATAACAACAACAATGAGCCTCTACCGGATAATCGCCCGATGATTGAACTGCTGCAAGCTCATGTAGATGGCAACACTGATCCAATTGTCATACCTCCAATTGTCGCCAACAACTTTGAGCTCAAATCAGGCTTTATCCAGATGGTCTCTGCTCAACCATTCTTGGGGCGTACCATTGATGACCCACATGACCACATCAAGAGATTCTTGCAACTCACCAACACGGTCAAATTCAATGGTGTTCCACAAGAGGTAATCCGTCTACAACTTTTTCCCTTTTCTTTAGAGGGACAAGCCCGGCATTGGCTTGCTAAGGAACCGCCACAGAGTATTCTCTCGTGGAGGGATTTGGAGACCAAGTTTATCAATTACTTTTTCCCACCCTCTCGTACTACCGCTTTGCGGAATGAAATCATAAATTTTGAACAAAAGTACGATGAGTCGTTCAGTGAATCTTGGGATCGTTTTAAAGATCTTTTAAGAAAATGCCCACAACATGGTTTTACCAAAGTACATCAAATTAATACTTTTTACAATGGTTTAAGCATGAGTGACCAAGATTCACTAAACAGTGCCTCGGGGGGGGGGGGGGGGGGGGGGTAATCTTTTGGCTAAGACTTCCAATGCTGCTTGGGATATCATTGAGAATAAGTCTCGTGTGCAAACCAAGAGTGTTCGGACCAATGTCGCTAGTGCTAGCACTAGTGACAGCGACAAGCGACTTGACAAAATCACTACGCTTCTTGAATCGCTTGTTACCCACACCTCAACAACAACAACAGCAAAAACGCTAAAACGCTCAAGTCAATGCTGTTAGCCAACCATGCGAGATATGCGGGGGTCCTCACTCTTACACCACTTGTACCGCCACCCAAGACTACCCTTCTGAAAATGTGAATGCAGCTTATGACACCTATCCTCAACCTGCTTATCAAGCCCGTCCTCAAGGTGACCGTAATTTGCTTAGCTACCGCTCCAACAACTACCTCTCACCACCCGGTTTTCCTCCAAACAACCCAAACCATCAACAAAACCTCAATCGCCCTCCTCAACAACAACAACAACAACCTCGTACACCATACATCCCACTTCACAAACAGCAACAACCACCTCAACGAAACAACCAAGTCTACCAGCCACCTGCTTATCAACCACCCGCATACAATGCTCCTCCCAACCAACCCACCGCTCTTCACCAAGAAGTGGAAACTTATATAAGGATTAACGATGTGATAGTGGGAAATCTTCAGAGAGAAGTGCTCAACCTGAAAGCAGACCTGGTCAAACAAGGGAACGATCTGAGAGCCGACATGAGAAACACGTTGGATAGCCAAACAAATGACTTGAAGAACATGATGGCTAGTTTCTTCCAAGGTAATCAACCCTCTTCTTCGGGTACTCTTCCGAGTAACACCGTTGCGAATCCAAGAGGGGAGATGAAAGCAATCACACTCGCAGTGGCAAAGGTACCAAGGAACCCGAGCTTCCTATACCTCCACCGGTGGTTGTGACTAAGGAGAACGAGTCACCTGCTCCTATTCCTCATCCTTCTCATGCCCCAATTTCTCCACCTCTTCCTTCTACCCCTCCTCCACCCAAGGATGTGAGTGATCCTATTCTCCCAAAGCCTTCTTCTTCTTCCAATATACCTTATCCATCTAGGTTGAGGAAAGAGAAGCTCAAAAGCAAGGACGATATTCATGTTTCGAACTTTCTTAAAATGTTCAAACAACTGAATTTCAATATCTCCTTCGCTGAGGCTCTCGCTCACATGCCTAAGTATGCGAAAATGTTTAAAGATCTTCTGAGCGACAAGGAAAAGCTTCTTGATATTGCCAACACCCAACTTAATGAGAATTGCTCTGCAGTGCTCTTAAGGAAATTGCCAACCAAGCTTGGTGATCTGGGTCGTTTCTTAATCCCTTGCAATTTCCCGGGAGTAGAGAATTGCATGGCCCTAGCTGATCTAGGTGCTAGTATTAATCTCATGCCATTAAGCGTTTGGAAGCAATTATCTCTCCCTGAGCTAGTCCCCACCAAAATGACTTTGGAATTAGCTAACCGTACAGTTGCTTATCCAGTGGGGATAGCCGAAGACGTCTTTGTAGGAGTCGACAAATTCACTTTTCCTGCCGATTTCGTCTTCGTCGACTACGAGATGGACCCTCGTGTTCCCTTGATCGTGGGTCGTCCATTCACGAGGACCGGTCGCACTCTCATCGATGTTGAAGCCGGTGAGCTTATCATGAGAGTGGGTGACGATAAAATAGTCTTCAACATGGGAAAGTTGTCTAAGCAACCTTATTCATACGAGAGTGTTAATTGTATTGACGTTCTGGATGAGGCTTGTGAAGAACACTTCAAAGATGCTTGTAAAAGTATTCCTACCTTTCTTCCCAATGTTGAAACCGTTTCCTCTATTGATTCATCATTGTCTCTATTTGGAGATAGTGATTTGTTTTGGAACAATCTTGAAGACACCATGGGAGATGTGAATTTAGCTACTAACGATTCTCCCACCGATGGGGATGAAGACATGCATTTCTTTGACAACCTTCTCAACGAAGACAATCCTTCTCCTCCATCTCCCACGGTTATTGCTATCGATACTCCGACTTTGAAAACGCCTCCCGTCGAAAATCCTCCGGATTTAGAACTTAAGGAGTTGCCGCCCCATCTCGAGTATGTGTTCCTTGAAGAAGAGAAGAAGTCACCCGTCATTATCGCGAAGGAATTGAAGGAAGAAGAAAAATCTCGCCTCATCGCCGTGCTTAAAGATCACAAGAAGGCTATTTCTTGGAAAATTTCTGATATTCGTGGAATTGATCCTCACTTCTGCACACACAAAATTCTCATGGAGGACGACTTTAAGCCCACAATTCAAAGCCAACGAAGGGTGAATCCAAAAATCCATGAAGTCATCAAAACAGAAGTTATCAAACTTCTTGATGCGGGTATGATTTACCCTATTTCAGATTCCCCATGGGTTAGTCCAATCCATTGTGTGCCTAAGAAAGGCGGAATAACCGTTGTTCCCAATGAACACAACGAGTTGATTTCCACTCGTCTCGTTACTGGGTGGAGAGTTTGTATAGACTACCGCAAACTCAATGATGCCACGAGAAAGGATCATTTTCCTCTACCTTTTATGGACCAAATGCTTGAACGTTTAGCGGGTAATGAATATTACTGCTTTCTTGATGGTTTCTCGGGTTATTTCCAAATACCCATCGATCCCCAAGATCAAGAGAAGACAACATTCACTTGTCCCTATGGCACATTTACGTACAAACGAATGCCTGTTGGCTTATGCAATGCCCCCGGGACTTTCCAAAGGTGCATGTTAGCAATCTTCCATGACATGGTTGAACAAACCATGGAAGTCTTCATGGATGATTTCTCGGTCTTCGGGGGTTCCTTCTCTTATTGCCGTGCCAATTTGGAACGTATGCTAAAGCGGTGCGAAGACACTCGCCTTGTTCTGAATTGGGAAAAATGCCATTTTATGGTAAAAGAAGGCATCGTGCTAGGACACAAGATTTCCAAAGCCGGTCTTGAAGTAGACCGTGCTAAAGTCGATGTTATCGCTAAGTTGCCTCCACCTTCAACCGTGAAGGGTGTGAGAAGTTTTCTGGGTCATGCGGGCTTCTACCGTCGATTCATCAAGGATTTTTCTCAAATCGCTCGCCCGGTGACCCACCTCTTGGAAAAAGATACTCCTTTTATCTTTTCCAAAGAGTGCCTTGAAGCCTTCAACTCGCTTAAGGATAAGCTAACTAAGGCACCCGTCTTGGTTACCCCTAATTGGGAGCTGCCTTTCGAGTTGATGTGCGATGCTAGTGATTTTGCTATTGGAGCGGTTCTGGGACAAAGAGTGAACAAACACTTCCAACCAATCCATTACGCTAGCAAGACAATGACGGGGGCACAATTGCATTACACGACAACCGAAAAAGAGCTTTTAGCTGTTGTCTATGCTTTTGAAAAATTCCGCCCCTATCTTGTCCTTTCTACAACAATTGTGTATACCGATCATTCCGTGTTGAAGTACTTGTTGACAAAGCAAGATTCCAAACCAAGACTTCTTTGCTGGGTTTTGCTTCTCCAAGAATTTAAAATCGAAATTCGCGATAAAAAAAGGAGCTGAAAACCTAGCCGTGGATCATCTCAGCAGACTTGAGGATCCTTACCAAGGGGATCATCCGAACAAAGAAATCAATGATTCTTTTCCCTTGGAGACCTTAATGTCTATAAATTCGAATTCTGATGAAACCTCGTGGTTTGCAGACTTTGCAAACTACTTGGCGGGTGGAATTCTCAAGGAAGGGTTGACGTCCCAACAAAAGAAAAAGTTCTTCACCGACATTAAGACTTACTTTTGGGACGACCCTTACCTATTCAAACAATGTGCCGACTTGATTATTCGCCGATGTGTTGATGGACCGACAGCTTTAGAAATCCTTGATGCTTGCCACAAAGGACCCACCGGTGGTCACTTTGGTCCCAACTACACCGCCAAAAAAGTGTTTGATTCGGGATTTTATTAGCCCTCCATATATCGTGACGCTCACAATATGGTTAAACGATGTGATGTTTGCCAAAAACAAGGCACGATCACACATAAAGACGAGATGCCTCAGAATTTCATTCAAGAGTGTGAAATCTTTGATGTTTGGGGTATCGACTTTATGGGGCCATTCCCTTCTTCTAAAGGAAACAAATATATCCTTGTAGCCGTTGACTACGTTTCAAAGTGGGTTGAAGCAAAGCTTTACCCACTAATGACGCTAGGGTGGTTTGTAACTTCTTGAAAGCTCTATTCGCTAGATTCGGTGTGCCTCGTGCCATTATTAGTGATCGTGGGACTCATTTTTGCAATGACCAATTCGCAAGAGTCATGGCTAAGTATGGTGTAAATCATCGTCTTTCCACAGCCTACCACCCACAAACTAATGGCCAGGCTGAAATATCCAACCGTGGTTTAAAGCGAATTCTGGAAAGAACCGTGGGAGAGCATCGTGCCTCATGGGCTGATAAACTTGATGATGCTTTGTGGGCTTTTCGTATTGCATACAAGACTCCGATTGGTTGCACACCATATCGTCTCGTGTACGGGAAAGCGTGCCACCTCCCCATTGAGTTGGAGCACAAGGCTTACTGGGCCTTGAAGTGGGCTAACTTTGATATCAACAAAGCCGGTGACCTACGCAAGATCCAAATCAATGAGCTGAATGAACTCCGTAATGAGGCTTATGAAAATTCTTTGATCTATAAGGAAAGGACTAAGCTCATTCACGACTCCAAGATTAAAAACCGAGAGTTCCATGTTGGAGACAAAGTTTTGCTCTTTAACTCTCGGTTGAAAATCTTCTCGGGCAAGCTAAAATCTCGTTGGTCCGGCCCATTCACCATTGCCCAAATTTTTCCATATGGTACTCTCGAGCTCGCTCAACCTAATGGACCTAATTTTAAGGTGAATGGCCAACGAGTGAAGTTGTACTTTGGTGAGGACACCTCTCAGGAGGTGATTCCATCCCTCACCACGTTCCCCATGAACTAATTTTGGGTCGAGTCAGGCTCGTGACTCGGTTATCAAAAACAAGCGCTCCTCGGGAGGCAGCCCGAGTATCTATCCTTTTCTATTTTAACCTCCTAAGTGTAGGGGGACCTCTATAGGTGGTTGTATTTGTGTGGTGATGTGATTACAGGTATAAGTGCACTCTTGGAACCTTTGAAGAACCGTGCTCCCGTGTTATCCAAAATCCGGTTCTATCTCTCAACTATCGTGATTCAATTTTCTTCATACTCACATTTGAAATTGATCACTTTAGTCGTCTCTTCCTTAACTCGATTTAACCAACGTGCACAATGTCATAAGTGTAGGGGATATTTTTCCCACATGCTTAAACATTGAGGAAAATGTTTATCTTAAGTGTAGGGGGGACTTCTATCGAAGTTTTAAGTGGACTTTTCCATGAAAATGCCTTCATTTAACCGGAAAATCATAATTTTCAACATTTTTCAAATTTTTTATTAATTTGACCATTTAGTCGTAATTTTTAAATTTTTCATCGTTGCTTTCATATGTATATATCCCGCAATAAAGTCAAAAATATTAATAAAATGGTGTAGCTAGTTTAGAAATCTTTTACATATTAGGCCCGTTGCGTTTATTTTGACTCAACCAGAAAAGACTTATCCAAGTTTATTCTAGCTAGTATCCTTAACCATGTAGACCTTAATAGGTTTATTAGGCTAAGCATCCACGAGTCTCATTACTTGAGATTTTAAATTGTGGAGGACGAGAAATGATAAAGTCAATTATAAGTCGGTATTCTTGCACAAGCTCACTTGGTGTAATTATTTGCCTATTCTCCCATCACTTGCTAATAATTTATCTGCAATAAGTAAGGTCGTACGATTTGAAAAGTTACTTAGCTTCTAGCCCAAGATCGTTTAAAAGTTGCTCGGTAATGATAAGAGTTCATAGCCAAGGCATAACTTATGAAGCGGGGCGCGAAGATTGGCGAGTTCGAAAAGGCCCTAACAAGGCATGAGGATTCCATTTTATTGCTAAAGATCCAAGGTGATGTGAAAAGCATTATTCCCAAAGTCAATATGAAGGATCAAGACTCACGACGAAAAGCAATCAACTCCCATAAAGATCATGGAGAAGTCTATCCGAAAAGACCCTAACAAGGTATGAGGATAAATAGATCCAAGTCCGAAAAGGAGGCGGATCGTTGTATCTCAAAATCCCAATTAGAGATTGAAGAATAATCATGAAGTCGTGGTCAACAAAGTTGGAGTACCCCTCAAAAGTCTCCAAGTGAAGAAACTCTATTAACGATGAGAAGACCATTATCTCAAGCACGTCTCTCAAGATATGAAGTATGAAGTACATGCCAAATATCGGCCCGAGAAAGGTCTCAAATCGTGAACCGAGTTATGCCAAGATATGAACTTTTTGATATCCCGAGAAGCAGTTTTAAGAGATTTTGTCCTTTAGCTAACTATTGATCAAATCGTCCTACTTTGCTTTCAGCCTAAATAAACTATCGAAATAAGTCCAAAAATGCATCTTCATGATCATTCTAATACAAAAATAAAATATAAGAGATACACCTAGGAATAAGGGAGTTTAAGCATATAATTAAGCCATGTGTGTAAGTGTTTGATTTACTAACTTATAATAACAATGATCTCGTTTTTAAGCTTAGTTTGGGGAACGTGAAACTTGAGGGTGATAAATCTTCGCAACACCCAAGCCCTAATGTAAGTCATTGATCTCTTTGCAAGTTATTTCCATGTATCTATTTTCAAAACAAAATGGTTTTCTATTCTTTTATTTGCTTTAAAGTTTTAATTTCTCTTAGTACTTAAATTTTTGTTTAGTAGTATTTTAATAAGGCCAAGGTTGATTAATTATGAGAAAAGTGTAAATTTTGCTTTATCACTAAGCATTGCATGAGGGCATGACAATGGTTAAGTGTAGGGGATTTGATAGGTGTGTAAACACCCATCCTTTTACCACTTAATTCTGGCTAAAACGAGACCAAAACGCGTATTTAGTATCATTTGTTTGGAATTCTGCGTTGTTTTTATGTTTATTGTGTTTTCAGAGCCAACCGGATGAATATTGAAGAAAACATGGGATTGCACGGGTTTTACCGAAGAAAAGGACTCAAGATAAAGTCTATTGTCCAAGAGATGCAAAAGATTTGAAGTCACTGGGCCTATTCGAAGATTTATGGAAGAAAAGGACTAAAGATGGAAGATTTACATAAGTCGAAGAAATTCAAGTCTTTTAAACGAAGAAATTAAAAGACGAGTTGAATTTAATCGACGACAAATCCCGAATCAGAATCGAAAACGTCAACTTTTCTGAAAAGACGAGAAGACAAGAAGAACGGGAGAAAGCCCACTCACCAACCAAAAGGAAGGCCTATATAAAGTCCACCCCTCACACAATAGTGCCAGTTTTTTTAGTTTTTTCTTTCCCCACTTTTTTTCTCTCTTCTTGTTCGTAGCATCACCAACACCACTAGGGTGTTTGGTGATTTTGATCTTTGTTTTTCAATCTTGTAATTTTAATCTTTGTTTTGTGATTGATAAAACCTTAATCATTCAATACATCAATCTATTTCATTTCATCTTGTTCATCTTTCCTCTTTTTATTCAAGTTCTTAAGTTCTTATTTGATTGATTTGATCTTTAAAAAGTTGTTGAATTCGTGTTTTTACTGTTGGGATTTGTTATTCATGGTAGTTAAATGATTCTTGGTTAATTTGGTAAAACCTTTTTGCTTATTTAGCTTGATTTTGGATTAAACTCGTTTTCCTTGTTCTTCGGTATAAGTTTCTGTTCTTGAGTGTTCCCAGGTTCCGGATGAACAAAACTTCCGGATGAACACCAAAGTTCCGGATGAACACCAAAGTTCCGGATGAACAAGAAAGTTCCGAATGAATATGTTTTTGAAAAGTTCCGAATGAGTTTTTCCTTTAAAAGTTCCGAATCAGTTAAAAGTTCCGAATAAACTTCCGACTCAAAGTTCCGGATAAAGTTCCGGATCAATCTTCCGAGTGAACTTCCGAACGAAAAGTTCCGGGTGAACTTCCGAACTAACTTCCGAATCAAAGTTCCGAGTGAAGGATTTTTCAAAGTTCCGAATGAAGACTTCCGGGTGAAAAGTTCCAGATCAATAGTTCCGAATCAAGGTGACTTCCGAATCAATTTTCTTTAAGTGTTACTGTGTTACTGTTTTACTGTTTCTTACTGCTTCTTTATTTTTATTTTAATTTTAATTCAAGTTTTTATTAATTGTTATTAATTTGATTGCTTTTAAATTCAAGTTTACATTTTTCGTGCATTTAAACCTTTAGTAGATTAAAAATCCAATTCCCCTTTTTAGTAACCAAGAACAATCATTCCACCTAGAACCGAGATCAATTCGAGGAGATACCGAGAACTTAATTGAACCCAATCAAAATCATTGTATCAATGTTCAACTTCTATAATAGCGCATTTATCGAGTCCTCATTTTACGTGTTTGTTTGTACGGTACTTTTGGTGTAGAAGCTATTGAGAGGGTGGAGATTTATTTTGGAATAACGATATCTTTTGTTTGGAGTCTTACTTGGTAAAAAAAAACTTGCAAATAGTAAAATAAAAATAGTTGTTGGTAGTTGATAAAATGAGGGTAAAGTGTCGAAAACGTGTTTGCAATAAGGTAGAATATAATTTTTTTTTAACATATAAGCATGGCTTGTTTATTTTAAAATGTTTTGGTTTTGATCACCTAAAGTTATTGTTCTTTAGTTAGAATTTTTGTTCTTATTAAATTAAATATGTTAAAATCATGTATTTAATCATATGATGGGTGAGAGTTTTAATTTTCTGGAATTAAAATATATTAGGGCTCGAATTTGGTAATTAATAAGGGGTTTTAGGGTTTAAAATCATTTTTTTTGGGTATAAATCAGAGTAGGCAGAAACTGCCGCTAATGCCTAGGCAGGTTTTAGGTAAAAGATCGTTTTGGTCATAACTTGTTCGTTTTTAAAGCTTTTTGGGTGATTCAAAAGCCTAAAATTATGTACTCGGAACGTAATTTTCAAATATTCAGAATGTTTAGCAAATGAAGGTCAGTAGCTAAGTCTAACTAATTGTACAAGTGTCGAGTTCAAGGTTAATTTTCAGACAACATGGTTTAAACTCGTGTTTTGGGTAATTTGGGGTAATGAACACTTGGAGGGTTAACATAAAGATGAGTTGGGATAGAATTTGAGATTTATTTAGACCTTAGAGCAAGTGGTTATATTTTGATGAGTTTTGATTTATGGTATTTATGAGTAAGAGTGAAATCGGGGTGACAGTTTTAAACCCGTCGAGTTATGTGATGACTCCTAACTTGGTTTCAAGACAGTTCTTGTTTGATGAGTTGCGAGATTTAGTTAGGTTGGTTACATAACTTTATGGTTTTAATAAGTTTCCTCGTGGACGGTTATGGCTCATGTGTTGTTGGTTAGGATTATTTTAGTATAAACTGAGTTCACGTTTGAACGTGAAGGTTTTATCAAGGATATGTATCCTCATTTATTTGCTGAGAATAAGTTTAAGTTTGAGAGTAAATCTCGGGACGAGATTTATATTAGGAGGGAGTGATGTGACAACCGTAGATTTTCGATTTGTCACTTTTGACTGTTTGACTTTGATTATGTGCTTAGTGTGCATTTACGAGCATTTTGTTTATATTTGAGCCTTGGATTGGATGTTAGTCATCGTTCGTGTATTGCGTGGTGCATGATATAATGTTATGATGAGGTTAGTTCATGCTCATTTGTTCACTTGGATGTAACTATGATAGAATGCGGTGCTATTTTAGGATTTTATGTGTACGTATAAGTATTATTGTAAATCGTATTTTTTACGATTTAGGGTTTAGCGTTTAGAGGTCTCGGATGAGGTATTTAGTCACGGGAATAATTTACGGGATGGTTTTAAGTCATTTAGGACTTATTTATAAAGTTTATTTCATATTTTAAGAATTTTCATAAAACTGTATATTTTACGTATTTTACGGTAACCACGTAAAATTGACTAGTTAAAAGGTTTAGGTGTAATTAATTAATTAAGGGATTAATAGATAAATAAAAAAATAAATATAAATAAGGAATAATAAAAAAAAGAAATTTAAAAAAAAAAGAAAAAAAAATTAAATTATTTTTGGAAAAAAGGTGTTTAGTCGACACAAAAAAAAGAGAAAAAAAAGGGGCACAAAGCCTATTTGTTTTAAATTAGGAAAAGGATTTGTACAAGTATAAATAAACCACTAATAAAACAAAAAAATCAGATTTTCTTTACATCAAAAAAAGGGGACGATCGAAATTTTATAAGAAAATTAGGGTTCTTCCAAAAATCTTGGTTTTGATCAATTAAAGGTATAATCTTGATTTAAATTCTTGTTTTAATTAATTAATTTTAATTATAATGTTAATTAACCATCATTGAGATGATTATATTTTTATTAATTTTCTGGAAAATATAGTAATTAAGATCAATTAATGATTAGGGTTCTTGTTTAATAATTTATGGGTAATTAATAATGTTTAGAGGGTTAGTGCATAAAGGCGTAAAACAGTCTGATTTTTAAGGCTGTCTTGTGTCGACTGTTCCGGGCAGTAGGTAGAATCTTTGGTCGAGTTTCTTTTTTTAAAATTAAGTTCAGAGAGTCTACTTTTCAAACATGTAAGGTTGGTCTAAAATGGAATTCGGGAAGGTCGTCAAACAATTTTTACAAAAACAGTGCGTTGTTCAGGAATAAATTTGGATTTCGTGAATTTGAGTCAAAACCTAACCAAACGAATGAGATAGCCAAATATTTTTGATTTGGGAACTCTTTATATTATATATGAAAGTACTGGAGGTTTTCAATAAAAGTTATGGTGTTTAGGTCGGGCTTTTGGTGACAAACATTTAGCATGTACAGAAAATCAGTTTTGGTGAAAACATCTTTTGGCATAGAGACTAAACGAAAGGGTTAAACGTGTAAGTAGAAAGTAAAATTGGTTTTTGGAGTTCTTAGATCATATATCAACATAACTCCAGTAGGGTAGGAACCAAGTGTGGTGTTAAGTTCACTTCATGTGATAGTTTAGTGACTAGTAAACCGTACCGGGAAAAAACTAGATTTTTACGTATAGAATAGCTTGTAGTGGGAGAACTAGATAGTGGGGATTGGGGAATTAGATTCATCTCCTTGATTGTTACTTAACTTGGGTGCTAAGACCTGAGCTAAGGGTTTCGTGTATGATTTTATAGGTTTGCAGGAGTGCTAGCTTGATGTGCTATCAGGTGAGTTCATAGTCTCATTTTCACTGAGTTTTTAAAATAATTTTTCTAGTATGGGATGGAGATGACACTTGTAGTGTTCTTAAAATGTTTTGGTACTATGTTTTTATAAATTTTTGGACATAGAGGTGATATTGTGTGACATACGTGCTTATGTGTTCTCATATGTGCTTTGATATGTGTTCTGATATGTGAATCTTGTTTGGGTTGTGATTGGATTTGGTACATAGATGTATGGGCATCTATGGGACCAGTTGTGATGTGTGTGGAGCGTGGGGCACGATCCGCCCTGAGTACTTGTGCATCGTCTCTTCGGAGGCAAGATTTATCGATGGGGATATGGTTCATCTTCCACTAGTGGTGTGGGAAAGATCCGGATAGTGTGGTGCATTGTTCTTGTGTGTGTGACGGGATACTTCTTAATTGTTATAGTGTGGTGCATTGTTCTTGTATGTGTGACGGGATACTTCTTGATTGTTATAGTGTGGTGCATTGTTCTTATTGTGTGTTCTTGAATGATATAATTGTGCTTTGTTTGTAGTTGTATGTAACATGATTATCACATTATGGTCCATTGCTTTAATTTGTTTTCTTCAACTTATTTACAGCGGTTTACAAGGTTTCTTAAGATGTTTGATAACTTAAACCTATGTTCTCACCAACTTGATGTTAACAGATTTTAGTGTCATTTTCAGGTGAGGTAGTTATGAAGGATGATGTTATAAGTGGCTAGAGTCTAGAGGCTGCTAGGATTGCATTAGGAGGAATTCCTTTCCTCTTAGTCTTTATTTTATGTATGAATAAGTGGTACATTTTAGACACCTATATGTTTGATGTTTGTTTATTTGTTTGTCTTTGGTAAGAGGTAGGCCTGTTACCTACTTACCTAGACTCCTGCATTTAGTTGAGATATTGTCATGACACTGTATCGCCATTTATGACATTTCTTTTGCATATAGTTTTCTCTATAGAGACACCGTTTGTTGTGATGATATCCATAGCTCGCGCCTCATATTCCGCCATGGTGGGGTGTGACAAAATGTAATTCAATGTCCCCTTTCACAATGTGATCTCTGATAAAGTGATATCTGATATCAATGTGTTTTGTTCTTGAGTGGAGGAATGGATTATTGGATATTGCAATAGCACTAGTGTTATCACAAAATATTGGTACCTTTTCATATTCTATGTCATAATCAGTCAGTTGGCTTTTCATCCAAAGAACATTGGCACAACATCCAGCAGCTGCCACATATTCAGCTTCTGCTGAAGACATGGCAACTGTTTGTTGCTTTTTAGCACTCCAACACACAAGTTTGACACCTAGCAATTGGCAGGCACCAGAAGTGCTTTTTCTGTCCAAATTGCATCTAGCATAGTCAGAATCTGAATACCCCTTTAGATCAAATCCTGAGGATTTGGGGTACCAAAGACCTAGACTTGGTGTACCTTTTAGGTATCTGAAGATTCTCTTTACAGCAGTTCGGTGTGATTCCTTTGGATTTGCTTGGTATCTTGCATAAAGGCATGTAGAGAATTGAATGTCAGGTCTGCTTGCAGTTAAGTACATGAGTGACCCAATCATACCTCTATACTGAGTCTCATTGACTGATTGTCCAGTGAGATCATGTCCTAAGTTGTTAGGGGGTACCATTGGAGTCTTCACTTAAGAACAATTAATATCATACTTCTTCAGCAGATCCTTGACATATTTTTCTTGATTGATGGAGATACCTTGGTCCGATTGTTTAATCTAAAGACCAAGGAAGTATGTGAGTTCTCCCATCATACTCATCTCAAACTTGCTGGTCATAAGCTTGGCAAATTGTTTGCAAAGTTTCAAGATTGTATAACCAAAGATTATGTCATCCACATAAATTTGTACCAGAATGGTGTCAGTTTTAGATTTATAGATAAACAAGGTGTTATCTATTTTTCCTCTGACAAATTTATGTTCAATGAGAAATGTTGAGAGAGTTTCATACCATGCTCTTGGAGCTTGCTTCAGTCCATACAAAGCTTTATAAAGCTTGTAGACATGATTTGGGTATTTACTACTCTCAAAGCGAGGAGGTTGGGTAACATAAACTTATTCTTTTAGTTCACCATTTAGGAATGCACTTTTGACATCCATTTGGCAGATGATGAAGTTCATGTAAGTGGCATATGCAAGGAAAATTTGTATGGCTTCCATACGTACAACTGGAGCAAAGGTTTGATCAAAATCAACACCAGGCTCTTGATTGAATCCTTGGGCCACCAGCCTAACTTTATTTTTGGTCACCGCATTGGTTTCATCTCTTTTGAGCTTGTAAACACATTTAGTGCCAGTGGTTGATTTACCATATGGTAGAGGAACCAATTTCCAGACTTTGTTTCTTTCAAATTGATTGAGTTCCTCTTGCATGGCATCCACCCATCCAGGGTGTGTGAGTGCTTCAAAAACCATTGTAGGTTCAATTTCTGAGAAAAAATTTGCATAAAGGCATTCTCCAAATGAAGCAGCACTCAGTTTCTTTGCCATAGATCTAGTGACTCTACCTTCACCAGGATTACCTATTATGTTCACCAGCTGTATGTGAATATTTTGAGTCCAAGATTTTTGTGGAGCTGGAGAATAGGTACTGGTATCATGATTAGAGCTAGAACTTGGAAGTCCATGACATGGACTTGGACTTGGAATGTCTCTAGTGTCTACTGAAGTATATTCAGTGGACAACGGTTCAATAATTGTAGGACTTCCTTCTTGGTTAGAAGAAGCATATCCAAGACCTAATTCCCTAGAGTAGATAGGAGAGCTTTGTGCAAGGGGCTCAGATTTTTCTTCAGCAGCTGCATATGATTGATCATTTTGATCATGTATGTCAGCATGCTGATTGTTTTGAGACAGACCATTTTGGTCATTTGTGTTTCCTTGCTGATCATTTTTGATCATTTTGAGATTGATCATTATTTGATTGACAGCCATCGGTATGTGATACTGAAGGATTTCTTTTTGTAGGACTTGTCATATCTTCAAATGGATCAATATGAGGGACTGAATTGCTTGTTTGATATTTTTTAGAAGGCTCATAATGATTGAATTCATCAGATGGGTAATTGTGAGATTCATGTATATGAAGTTCATCATTTGATGGATTTGAAAAAGTGAGAGCTTCAGAACTTTCATTGAAAGTGATGTGATAGGTTTCTTCAATACATTGTCTTCTTGTGTTGAAGACTCTGTATGCTTTAGATACTAGGGAGTGTCCAAGAAAATAACCATCATCAGACTTTTCATCAAACTTTCCAAGGTGATCCTTGTGATTGTGAATGAATATTGGACACCCAAACACATGTAAGAATGAAATGTTTGGAATTCTCCCCCTGAAGACTTCATAGGGAGTCTTCATGTGTCTCTTCACAATAATGGATCTTTTTTTTAGTGTAGCAAGCACTGGCTACAACATCAGTCCAAAAATGCTTAGAGAGAGCAGATCCAGCAAGCATTGTTCTTGCTGCTTCAATCAAAGTTCTGTTTCTTCTTTTAGCCACACCATTTTGTTCAGGTGTGTAAAGAGATGAGAAATTTTGGGAAATTCCTTTGTCATCATAGAATTTGATCAGTGAGTGATTTGTGAATTCAGTGCCATTGTCAGTTTTGAGTTGTTTTACATGAGTGTCATTTTGACTTTCAACTCTTTTGATGAATGACATAATGGTATCTGGTGCATGGCTTTTCTTTGTCAGAAAATATACCCAGATGTACCTTGAGTACTCATCAACAATTACAAGTGTATATTTTTCATGACAAATGGCCCTAGGTGATACTGGGCCAAATAAGTCCATGTGAAGCAAATGAAGACTTTCTTTGATTGAGAAAGTTTGCTTTGTTTTGAAACTGGCCCTATGGTGCTTCCCTTTTTCACATGCTGAGCATGGTTTGTCCTTGGAGTAGACAAGTAAGGAAAGACCAATAACAAGATTTTGTTTTGCCATCCGAGTTATTGTTTTGAAATTGAGATGTGAGAGCCTCTTATGCCAAAGCCAATTGGTAATATTGGAGGTTTTAGCAAAGAAGCATGTCTCCTGAGTAGAGTTCATGTTCATGACATAAACATCTTTGACTCTTGAAGCAATCATCAAAATTTCATGATTGGAGTTGAAGATTATACCTTTTTTGTCATCAAACAACACAAGATACTTTGCATCACAAAGTTGACTTATGCTGATGAGGTTGTGCTTCAATCAATTTACATATGCTACCCTTGAGAAAACTATACCATTGCATTTCACTGAACCAAATCCTTCAGTAGTAGCTGATGAGTTATCACCAAAAATAACTTTAGGACCTTGTTCCTCCTTATACTTGTGTAGATAACTTTTGGTGCCAGTCATATGCCTTGAGCAACTACTATCTAGGTACCAAATAGGCTTCCTGAGATCACACTGCACAAGTTAAGGAAATTGTTAGTTTTGTTTTGAAACCCACCTTTGTTGGGTTGGGGTTTTAGATCTAGAAGGTGTTCTAGATCTGAAGGGTCCTCTTGTAGAGGGTATGTGTGATTGCTCAGAAGAAGAAGAGGTCTGAACAACTTTAGCATTCTTAGCCTGGAGGGCTTCACCTCTTCTGAACCACTCTATATGGTTGTGATCAGATGTAGTGTGGACATCGCTTCCACAAGTCTCACAACATTTGGTAATAGAGTTTGGGTTTCTTGGTTTAATACCTCCTCTGAGTGAGATGATTCGATTATGTCCATGAGTGTCATGGTCATAACTTCCACAAATATTACAAACAGGGTAATAGTGGCAGTCATCTGGGTGATGATTGCCCATACCACAATGAATGCATGGTGGGAAAGGCATATTTCGCCTGGAATGAGATGCTTCAGATTTGTGAGCATCAGCACTTTTTTTGGCCAGCATATACTGAGTGTGTTCACAAGTGCGATGATCAGTCGTTTCACATTTAGTACAATAAATCACTCTTAAGCAAGTTTGAGTGAGATGGTTGTTTTGACCACATAACTCACAAGCTCTTTTGAATTGTGTCTTGTACTTTAAACGAGGAGAGTCTGAAGGTTCATCTCTGAATCATGTTCGTGTTAGCTGATGCCTGATTTGTATTTTAAGATCATTGATCTCTTGCATGACAAAAGACATTCTCTTATCTTCCTCAGATTTAGCATTCTTTAGTTTATTTGATTAAACTGAAGAGGTAGTTCCCATATGTGAACCTTCAGCAGGAGCTGAAGAGTTCTTTGAAGTGTCAATTTTGACATGTTTGGAAGAACTACCTTTGTGTGTGGTGTGTGACTTGATGATAGACAGGATAGTTTTGGGTACAGTAGAGGGTTCAGCACCAGCCAGCTTCTCCAAAGGAGGAAGTGCGGTACTTCATTCTCTATATCATCATCTGAGTCATCCTTAGTAACTGAGGATTCAACTGGTGCTGAAGTGTCAACACATGCTTGTAACTCAGGAAGAAGGATTCATCCAGTGTCATGATTGGGTAAATTCTCTTCACCTGACCTTTCAATGTCAGGGATCGAGCTACCATCCTCATTTAAGGCTTTGACAAAGACAATAGATTTGGTTCTGGAGGATCCTTTAGCACCAAGCATTTTCTTCTTTTGAGCAGGTATTTGTTCACTTACGCATTGATTTACCCTATCAGAGTTTCTAACCCAAGATTTAACAATGTCTTTTGCTTCTTTTAGTTCCACTCTAAGAGAGTTATATTCCTCCAAAATTTCTTTGTCCAATTGTTGAAAAGTAAGAATATCAAGTTTAGCTTCTTTTAGCTCTATTTGCTTACTTTCAAAATCTTCAAGTTGTAGAACAAGTTTGTGAAATTTTTCAAGCAAATTGTTTCTTTGATCTTTAACAAATTTTAGATCAATGCACAAGTAATCAAAAACAAATTTAATGTCATCTTTATCTTCTAATTCAAGAAGAGTTTGTACCTTTTTGATTGTGACATTGACCCATTCTTCATTTCTGGCACTTTCTCTGGTGACAACATTTGAGCTTGCCCCTTCATCATCAGCAAGTGCCATTAGCACTTTCACATTTACCAACTCATCATCATCTGAAGAAACATATTCTTCATCCCATTCATATGCTTTAGAAACAAGTCCTTTGTTCTTGTCTTGCTTGGGGGTCTTGGATGAGGAGCTTTCAGTACTCATTAAGGCCAATCTTGCCTTGATTTCCCTGTATTTGGCCTCAAAGTCTTTTGCAAGCCTGAGTTCAACCCTGCTTTGCTGAAATGGAGTAGAAGCAATTTGTTTTGGTTGAAATGATGATTGACTAATTGGTCTTGATTGAGCTAGTGAGGAATATGAAGGGAGAGATGTTTTTGAATAACAATCCCTAGCATAGTGACCAGTCTTCCCATATTTGTAACATTCAGTGTCAACTGAAGCTTTTGTGGAGCTAGAGAACTTGCCTCCTTTCTTAAAGAACATTCTAGACTTGGCCAGAAGTGCTCTTTCATAAAATTCCTCTTTGAGGTCATTCATATATTCCTCACTAGATCTAGTATCTTCCTCATCATCAGGACTATCTTGGTAGTCTTGAATGATAGCTTCACTGAAGAAGGCTGTAGACAAGGGTGTAGCAATGGTTAATGCTTTACTCTTGTTTGAGCCTTCATAAATCCTATCAACTAGGTTTTCTTCATATTTTAGTTTCCCAAAAAGAGAGGCTAGATCACAATCTTTAATGTGATTAGAATTTCTCAAGATTTGGCAGAAACTGAGCCACTTCTTTGGCAATACATTAACAAAAACTGTGTTGATTTCAAGTTTTGAAAGCTCAACACCATCATTCACAAGTTCATTCATCAGTGCTTTGTATCTGGTGAATGTATTTGTGAGGGTTTCCCCTTCTTTGTGCTTGAAGGTGTTGTATTGAAGCTTTAAATCCATGATTCTGGTTTCTTTTACATCAGAGGGTCCCTCATGGTAAAGAATAAGGCCCTCCCATGTTGATTTGGCTATTTTACAATTTACAACAGAATTCATTTGGTCATCTGGGAGTACAGACATGATGAGACTTTTGCGACATTGATCAAGGTTATCAGCTTTTCTCTCATCAGCAGTCCATTGTAATTCAGGGTTTTTATTGTCCCCAACCATGGGAACAAAAGGACCATTTTCAATGATTCCAAGGAATTGTGGTTCAATTCCAACCATGTGGATAAGAAACCTCTTCTTCCAATTTGTAAAGTTGGCTACCTCTAGTACAAGAGCAGCATTGAGTTGGCCACCCCTATATTCTAGTGTTTGTGGTATAACTTGAGCCATTTTGGATCTTGATTTGAAAACTTTTAAATAAGGAGTTTAATAAAATAAGAGTTTAAATAATCAAACTGCTCTGATACCACTTGTTGGTCCCTTGTAATTCGATATTACTTATTAACTTAAGTAATAGCTATTACTTCGACTCAAGTGTGTTGTTTTAACATTAGATAAGAACTATGAAAGATTAAAACAACAATACCAATATACTTTTCAACGTATAGACTTTTATTAGAATCAAATAAAGAATCTCTAACCCACTTTGTTTGGGGAATAACAAAGTGGTTGAATGACAATGGGGTTTGATCTCCTCTCCTTAAACGTTTACCCAAAGTTAAACTCTAAGCACCAATCTAAATGTTTATATGCATCTTTGGCTATATGGTTTAGTTGGTATCGAGAGAGAAAGGTTTTCTAGAGTTTAAGCTCTTGTATTGGTTACCTTTCTCTCACAATGTACACTCCTTTATTTAGGCAGTGTAGATTAGGGTTTGCATTTTGCATGTACCAATGCATGAGTTTATATAGTCGGTGGTTGATGCCCATGCTGGATAAACAGTACAAAGTACTTTATAAACTATTCTAGAAAAGATAAAGTTTGTACTTATATCTAAGTATACAAGCAACCTACTTTGACTTAAAGTTATCTTTTCCCGCCTAATGCAAACCATCAGAATACTGAAGAGTCTTCAGTATCCTAGAGGAGATCGACATCATTCAGTTTGGTATTGTCAAGCCAAACTGAACTGAAAGCCCTTCTTCAGTCCTTGTTCTTCAGCAACTAGACCGCCTAGTATTTGAAGTGAAGACACCTTTGTCTTCTAAGTTCACTGGAAGGGGAGTGCTGAACTTTCTTCAGCTTTAAAGTCTTCAGTAGGAACTTTGTTCCTCTGGTCATCCATCAGCAGACTGGCCTTACTGCTGAGCATGAAACACTTAGGAGGATTTTATATTCAAATCCTAGAGTTGCTTCAGGGTCAGTAAATACTGACCCAACAAGATCAGACAAATCAGGAAGACCAGACAGATCAAGGAGATGGCTATGATGAAGATGCAGGGGTTCAATAAATTGATCATCCACCAGATCTCACAGATTATCAATTGGTTTGGTATAGAGAGCCAAGGACAAGAACGAAACCGGAAAGGTTTCAGGATGAGAGTAATATGGTTGCTTACGCGTTTGCTGCAGCAGAGGAAGAAGATACTCATGAACCATTGACATACCAGGAAGCAGTTGCTTGTAAAGACAGTTCTAAGTAGAAAGTTGCTATGAAAGAAGAGATGGATTCTCTGAGGAAGAACAAGACCTGGGTGTTAGTAGATCATCCAGCCGGGAAAAAGATGATGTGTTGCAAATGGTTGTACAAAATAAAGGAAGGGATTGAAGGTGTTCAAAAGCCTAGGTGCAAGGCAAGGTTGGTGGCTCGTGGATTCACACAAATGGCAGGTATTGATTATAATGAAATATTTTCGCCGGTAGTTCGACACACATCTATTCGGGTTATACTTGCATTGACTACGTGTAAAGATTACGAGCTGGAGCAGCTTGATGTAAAGACGACGTTTTTACATGGAAATCTTGAATAAGTGATCTACATGAGGCAGCCACCGGGATTTGAACAAGGTAACAAGGTATGTTTGTTAAAGAAATCTCTTTATGGTCTGAAGTAGTCACCTAGGCAATGGTACAAGAGGTTCGATGAGTATATGCTGAGCAACGGGTTTAAGCGTAGCAGTTACGACAGTTGCGTATATTACAGGAGTTATGCACCAGGGGATTATATCTTTCTATTGTTATATGTAGACGATATGCTTATTGCTTGTAAAAGCAAGGCTGAGATCGCGGCTACCAAGTCTTTGCTTAAAAGGGAGTTCGACATGAAAGAGCTCGGGGAAGCAAAGAAGATTCTTGGTATGGAGATCGTCAGGGATCAGAGTCACAAGATTCTGAGGGTGTCACAATCCGGGTACGTTTCTAAAGTGTTAAAAAGGTCTAGAATGGACAATGGGAAGTCGGTTTAGATACAATTGGATGGGCACTTCAAGCTGTCGCTGAATGATTGTCCGGTTAGGGATTGTGATGTTGAAAGAATGAGTAGGGTGTCGTATGCAAATATGGTTGGGATCTTAATGTACTTGATGGTACGCACGAGGCCAGACATAGCGTATGCTGTGAGAACCCGTACTTTCCCAGCATTATTTTATTCTTTTTATTCGTGCTTCTTGAATTTTCCAACGTATTACGTTTTCTTGTATCGTTATATGTAAATCCTGAGATTCTTAAATTTTAACAAATTATACTTTTTAAGTATTTTTCTGTTCATTGACAATACTTTATATGGAATTATAAAATTTTTATTTTGTTTTTCCATATTTAAATTAAATCAAAGTTTTTGATTTAAAATCACCCGCGTGCGTTTTACAACGAGTTTATTCAAAATCAATGTACAACGAGAATTCCTAGTGATCGTGATACCGACGGATGCCCAAAATTTAACGCTTTATTATCGATGGTTTCGATAATTAATATTTTCGATGATGTCGTTTTAATTACGTACTAAGTCGTGTCGAGAAATCATATAATCATTTTTATGATGCATTGTAACTTTTGAAAAGTATTTTTACGAAACCCGAGCCCCGTAAATATTTTCAATATTTACAAATAGCCATTTTTTACCCTTTAAACTATTAATTGTTTTTAAATCCACAAGTTTTAAACTTGACAACAATGGTCCCTACACTTAAACCATATATAAACCATTATTTTATTTCTTCCACTACACAACACATTCATTTTAAAAAAAAAAACATACCTCTCCCCCCCCCTCTTTCTTTCCGCCACCATCAACCCCAAAACACCCCTTGATCATGATCATCCACCATGATTTATTCAAAACTAAAATTAGACACATCCCTAAAATCATCTTGTGATTCGATTGATATCAGAATCACCAACATGCATCATGTTTTCATGATTTTATGATTTGGTGGTTTTAGAATGTTTTGATCATCTTGTATGTGTGGTTTATACAAGGATCCTCATGTTTTCATGATTAAAAAGGTTTATTTTTATCTTTGATTTTTGTTAAAATTTACATACAAGTGGTACAGGAGTGTTTGGTTGATGAGTATGATGGTATAGTGATTCTATAGGCATAGGAATGATTGGTTTTGGTTGAAAATTTGATTTGACTTGATTTCTAAAAAGGGTATTTGGGACAGCAGCTTAAAACAGATTGTTTCGTGGGTTTAAGGTCTGAGAAAGGCTGATATTAATTGATTTTATTGTAGAGTTTTCCGAGACGCTCGTTTTGGTATAAGATAGAGCTTCTAAGTCATTACGAGTCAAAAGTTATGCTAGTTTTAGTTTTCGTGTACCGGGAGACGCAAGTCGGCACAATCCGAAATTGTGGCTGATTTTGGGTCGACTCTCGGGGACTTTAGGCTTGGTTAGATAAATGCTACTACTAATTTTCAAAGTTTACAAACTTAATTTGATGAGTCTAGTAGTGGTTTTAAAGGACGGATTGTCGAATTAGTATTTTTAAAGTGGTCCAAACGATTTTACAAAACAAGTGCACAAATTTGTCCCAAATTTGAAGTCGAGTAAAGTGTCGAGCTGATGGGTTTAAAAGTGTGAACTTTGGCTCAAATTTTGGTGAGGTCTTATACAGGTTATAAGTGACATTGACACCAATTTTCATCTAAAACGGACAAGTCTAGATATGGTAGAACGGTGTGTACATTAGGGGTATACTTGCTAATTTGTATTGGACACGTAGTTCAATGTTTGTGTTACGTGAGTTTGAGTATTCACTATTGGACATGGTGACTTACTCAAGTGCCTATTCATTATATAAATGACTTAGCTACTGGTCCGAGCGATGTAAAAGGATAGTTTGACTTGCGCTGACTTGGCGTCTTATGACGGGTCGACTTCAAGTGTACAAGTGTTTAAGGAGTAACGTTGGATAAATGGATTCATTTGGTTCGTATCAATGGTTTTGAAACATGAATACTTTGAAAGAATTTGAGCCATATTATAATTGGTATATATCTATATTGAGTTCGAGTCTTAACGCGCACCTTATTGTGATAGGTTGCGGTTTTCGTGTTTCCTGGGCATCCATATCGTCAGTGATCGTCTCACTACCATTGTTTCTACTCAGTTGCTGAGTACCGTGATTGACTTACCTCGTGGCTAAGGTGAGTTCATAGCCCCTTTTTACTTATACATGGTTTCTAAACACAGGGTGAGATTTTACATGGTGGAACACAATCATTTAAAAACTGTATGCTATCCAGAACTGTATGTTATCCAGAACTTGTATGCTATCCAGAACATGTATGATTTTCAGGTTTTCAATATTATTATTGCTTTTAGTCTAGCCTTAATTTTTCTCTCCTGATCATGAACCGTTAATTTCGAGTACTAAGCGCGAATGTTGTGGGTGGATCCATTGGGATTGACTATCCCCGTCTCAAGTACCTTGACGCGCTAATATTTGTTTATACTTGAGTATTTAGGCTGAATACTCCCTAGAGGAACTTACACTGAGTCAAGCTTCGGTTCATGAACTGAATATCAATAATAATGATTTCGGTCTATGGTTGACGTATATAACCATACTCTATACTACTTGTTTTACAAATGAATGCTTGTGTTCCACACCTTTACTACTAAACCTATGAATATCACTCAACTTTATGTTGACGATTTTACATGTTTAATCTCAGGTATTATTACTTAGCTTTGCTTGGATGGGAGCCCGCAGGATATTATCGCAGCTTGGAGATTTCTGTGATGCTTTTATAAGACTGTTTTTAGTAAAAACTGTCAGGAGTTTATTCTATCTTTTGGGCAACTTTATGTATAAATCGAGACGAAATAATATAATTTTCCGCTTCTAAAACTCTGGGACCTATGATTAAAAACTCTTACCTTTAAAATGTAATGTACATGTTTTTATTTTGTCAGCTTTGTATGAACTGTAATTCATTGTTTCTTGTACTATGACGTGTTACCCCCTCGTTGCCTAGTTGTTCCATGTCAGATTTTGGGGGTCACACAGATTGGTATTAGAGCGGTGGTTATAGGGAACTGAGTCGTTTTCAAAACTTAGTCTATAACCGAAAGTTCAAATATTTTATTGTTCCTAAGTGTCAAACGCAGAATCTACCATTTGTTTTCGATATCTGCGCGGGTAACTCTCTACCTTATTATTTACTTTTAATTATCGTTGTAGTATTTCATCTCTTGATTTCATGTTGAAATATTACATCATCCTAATGACGATAATTACTATGTCTTTTCAAAGCCTATGTGCTTCGTGAAGTATGATTGGATATTACTTGACTACATATGCTCTTACTGCATTTCTTGAATTTTAAGTTCTTATGAACTGATCTTGTTACAATGATTTTATATTGTTATGACGTTACCTACTTGTATTCAGAGCGCGTATGCTGCAGACTTTTTCATACTCATTTTTCTGAGTACTATTGCTATTACATTTATGCGTGATACGACTGACTTCATATACTTGTTCGTTTTGAACCGTCTGTTTTTCTCGACTCGCTGTTACATGTTGTGCATACTCTCGTGATACCATTGTTCGGGATTGAATAAGTGTTGTTTTCGATAAAACTCCTAATTTTCATTCTTACTACCGTGCATGTTACTTTCATTGTTTATTTCCTTTAAAATATCTATTTAGATACATAGATTTTCTTTCCGACCATTCGTAATTGAATGCCTAGTCTATAGACCATTGTATAGCTCAATGTGTCTCCGGAAAAGACTAAAGGACACCATGTGAGTCACACATCTCTAAGTATTCGTTGAATCAGTACCTGAATAATATTGTGGGTTTTCATAATCTTGATTTAACTTTACGCCACCGTTTTACACGACACTTGTACATGGACTACATTTTATTTCATTGACCATTCTACTTTTCGACTTCGAGTTACAACGTCCATCTGTACCTTGAAACCAATCATTGTCATCTTGAGATTCATTCTTTATTGTGTAGCAAATGTTTGGAATGCAATCCTATTTCCATAAACCTGTACCCTCCCTTTTTCATTAAACTTCCTCGCTCCAGGAGTACGACTTGTTAATGTCCTGCTTCTTTCTCGATATGACTTGTGATTTTGGAAAATCACACTGCTAAGAGACCTTCTTGCATTGCATCTTGCAATTGAAGACACGGATGTCATGCGCCATTTTTGATTTCTTAGTTTATCATTGGCATTCTTGAACCATTTCAATACTGTGTTTTCTTTACATGATTAATTATACAATTTATTCTCTTTCGTCTTTATGGAATCCAGAAGTCTTGTGTGTACATTAATTCTAAGTCATTATCAAATTTGGATTTAATTTCAAGCTGTGTCGAAAAATATACTTTGTACAGAAACTTTATAGGGAATTTAACAGTGTCGAGAAAATATTTTTATAACCTTAGACATAAAAATATATTTTTACTTGTTGAGATGTTCGTTTAGGACATAATGTTTTACCAGTAAACTTTTAAATCGAGCAGGTTACGCTCATTTGGGATTGTAAAATTTAAGAAATTAATTCTACGTATTTTTAAAATATCATTTTGTTGATAGATTTAATGCAAGGACATTTTCGTCCATTTTTGATCCGTTTCAAGTAGCGAGTAAAACTACAAAGTTGTTCAAAACATTTTTTACACCAAATTTCTCTAGACTTCGAGTCTTAAAATGTCATTTAGTGAATCAAACCCAAAAGTCAAAGTTGACTAAAAAGTCAAAGCTGATAGAAATTTTGAAATATGGTTTTTAGGCGTTTTTGAATTCGTTTGAACTCGTAAAACTATAACTAATGATATTTTACAACTAATACATTTTACGTTTGAAAACGTTAAAATAGTAACTTTGAGTTCGACCATACATACATATTGAACTATTTGGAAACTGATGCCCTACTTTCTTAAAAGTGTACTTTTGTCAAATAAATTACTATGTGAACACATACGGATTTCTTATTCCTTTATTTTATTTATGACTTATTTGTCATTCTACATTGTCTTTCTTTGCTTCTATCGTACCACTGATTTGGACCGAGAATTGAAGTTCTTAATTTCGTCGTTCGTTATCATCTTGACATGTGTCTCCTGACGATTCCTGCTAAACCTCTTGAAACCTTAGCACCTTGTAACCATTTCATTGACTGTCTTGAACTAATCTTTGCTACCCTCATGCAACCCACTCGCTATTTTACAAGTTACCATATAAACCCAAACTGGTATTTTTTGCGAATTATTTTATAAAATGTTCCACTTGGACCTAATAAAATCCTTGAATGTTATCTTATAAAATTAATTGATATTAATTTTATGATGTATTTTCACAAATTGTTCAACAATTGGTCTTGTAAAGGGGTGACATTGAAATTGTTGATTTAAACAGTTAGCTAGTAACTTACTGTCGAAAAGTTTCATATGTTATTTTGATTCCTGTTTTTACAAATGCTATTATATACATATTTATACTGATTTGACGAAGCTGAGCATCGCATTGCTAGTCCTAAATTATGCATGGCCTGATCACCTATGATTAATTTAGAAGGAGCCATGCAAGGCCGAATAGTAGTCACCTTAAATATTTAACCAAGAATCAACTTTTTAACTATGTTCCTTAAAAATATTGATAAAATAAAGTTTTGAAAACTTTTACACCTTATGCGAGTAGCAACAATTCACGACATACACATATGAACCCTTATCTTTTTTTGAATAAAGTACATGCCTCAAGCACATATTTCCTTACTCAACGATCTTTGCTTTACTTGTTACCTCATCATCCTCATGATACAATTTTCGTTACCATTTGCCTAAATTCTTACCATTGATACCAGACTTGAAAGTTTCAACGTTGCTATGCTCCTACATCGATTGACCTTCTCTATCTATTTTGGTAGACCTACGAAATGTCTCTGGACGCGATTAATGATTTATGACTGGACGTGAACGATGATTTCGTGTATCCATCATTATGTGTGTTAGACTTCATCGTCTTGAAATTTATTCGTGTGAATTATGTGTTGATTTCGTCTTTCATTGCTAATGTTGTTCATTTTACTGGAATTCCTCTCAAGTGACTTCTTAAGAATCTTCTGTAATTCAAAAATTTATTGTGTGGCTTTTCTCTTTCGATCCTGTATCGACCAATGAGAACTTAATAAGCCGTTATTGGTGTCACCAACTACACTCATGAAGTGATGACTTGCTATAATCCTTTGTTTCTTATTATTTTTATCATCGACGCGTCTATTCTATCACGTTTGTTAAGAATTGATACGATTTTTGTTTTATTCCCTTGTGTTATCGCTCGCATACAAATTGTTGACCTTTATATGATTCATACCCGTTGCTGTCTTGTCAGCTTTTGAAAACCAGAAAATGTTACGTGTTTATCATTTGATACCTTAAACACATTCTTGGATTTCTAAAAATTATTATTAATTTTTAAGAACGTTTTATACATTTTACCAAATGTTTAAAATACCAAAATAACTGTTTCAAGTTAAGTACCGGATCTATACATCCTCTTTGGTAAATATACCTAGTGTTTCAAAGGATATCAAGTTGTATCTTTTAAAGTATTTGATTATATCATACTTTATTGTCAACCTAATGAAATTATTAAATTAAATTATAATTTCTAAACAATGTTTCTAAATAACTTGGAAAATCTGAATTTTCTCTAATGATAACGATAAACCTGAGTTTTAACGATAATTTCATGTAATCACCCAAAAGTTCTGAAGCCAATCAGGATAACTATTTTGAACTGTTCTACTTTTGCTTTGAAAATCCTGATCAAGAAAAAGATATAGCAACAGCTTACTCCCTAAATATAGATAGTTTGGTTTTAAATCACTACACCTTGTAAAATTTTCTTTTAATCAAGATAATATTTAAACTTAGTTTTAAAGTAATCCCAAAATACTAGACAACTGATTGTGACAACTTGTATTTTGAATGATAACATATAATTCATTTCTCCCTTCTAATTCCGTTGTAACTAGATTGTTACGTTTTAAGACTGTCATGTTTTATAGTTGCACCATTTACGACCCCTTGTTGATTTACAATTTTGATTCATCTTAACGGACCTTGTCCATTTAAGCGATTATCATGTTCATTCTATCTTTTGAATATTTCTCGATACTGAAGCGTCGTGAGTTCCAATTATTAAGGTTCGCCGTGATGCAGAAATTACCTGGGAAGCAAGGAAATTTGTTCTACACTTTGTACCTCCTCTTGTTTGCATCTTCTACTGTTTTCAGGAGAACTCTGGGGACCAGAGTTCCTTTAGGGGGGAAGACTTTGAGAACCCATACTTTCCCAGCATTATTTTATTCTTTTTATACGTGCTTCTTGAATTTTCCAACGTATTATGTTTTCTTGTATTGTTATATGTAAATCCTGAGATTCTTAAATTTTAATAAATTATACTTTTTAAGTATTTTCTGTTCATTGACAATACTTTATATGGAATTATAAAATTTTTATTTTGTTTTTCCATATTTAAATTAAATCAAAGTTTTTGATTAAAAATCACTCGCGTGCGTTTTACAACGAGTTTATTCAAAATCAATGTACAACGAGAATTCCTAGTGATCGCGATACCGACGGATGCCCAAAATTTAACGCTTTATTATCGATTTTTTGGATAATTAATATTTTCGATGATGTCTGTAAAACCCACATGCTTTTACCATGCATAGTACCTTAAGTTCGTACGTACTAGTTAAAAACTTTCCTAATATAGCATGATTACGATTACGTATTAGGAGTTTATGTATTACGTACGTGTTAGAACACGATAAGTATTTTATATGAACGATCACGTAATAATTATTTAGCAATAATTAATCACGAACATACGATCACGAGATCACGAGCGTAATTAAAACACGAGTTATTATTAATTACGTATATATATTTAATACGAGCGTAATTAAATATATAAGTGTAGGATATTTACGTAACGAGAACATTCAAAACACGAACATAATTAAACGTAAACGTGTACGAAATTACAAGACACGAAACGAGGTACGGGACTCCCACAAGGGAGTCCCTACCCGCGGCCAAAAGAAGGTAATGGGCCAAACCCATTACCAGTTTTACTAAGTGGGGGATAAAAAGAGTTTTTACTACTCAAAATTACTTTTACAGAAGAATTTCAAGAAAACCTAAAATCCCTTTTCCTTCTCCTTTTTGTGCCGCCACATACAACCACCATCAAGGTGATTTCTTTGATCTTGGATCTTGTTAAATTAGTGTTTGTTCGTGTTTGTTCTTCACCCTCTTGATCCACGAATACGGTAAAACCTTTTTAACTTGTTCTTTCTTTTAATTAATCTTTTATTAATTAAGAACACGTGATGTTTTTCATAAAAACACATTAATTAAACCTAGATCTAACATGTTTTGATCATTAATTAATCAAAAGGGTCGATCTAAGGGTGTTTGTTTTTGGGCCGCAAGGAACAACCGACCCCAAGGGGGTTCGGTTTGTTTTTAGCCGACCACCACCAAGACCTTTTGGTCTTGGTTGGTGCGTGTGGGTCCCACGGCAGCAAGGGGTACCCCGATTTGGTTCGGGGTACGGTGTTGTTTCATATCCGGTGCATGTTTTTAGGCTTAGATCCGGATCATGATTATGTTAGTTGTTTATGTTATAAACTTATGTTAAAAATTAAATTAATAAAAGATGAGATTAATTTAATAACATGACTTAGGTTAACTAATTATTAATAAACATGAATTATTTTAACCTAAGTATTTAATTATTAAGACTTATAATTAATTAATTATTTAAAAACCATGGATATAATTAATTAATTAAACATGACTTAGGTTATATTATTAGTATAAAATAATACATATTTTCACCTAAGTATTTAATATATTTAATTAAAAAATGTCATACTTTAATAAAATATTATAACCTATAGTTTAATTAAATTACATGAAATAATTATTAAACTATATAATATATCATATGACTTAGAAAATAATCATGAAAATACTTAGGCTTATTTACTTAGCTTATTTAACCAGCTTATTTCTAATTATGGAAACTTTCTATTTTTAGAAACTTAATTAAATAAGGCAACTATTTATTTATGGAAACCAGCTATTTTTAGAAACTTATTTATTTAAGTCAGCTAATCTATTTATGGAAACTTATTTAATTAAGGCAGCTAATCTATTTATGGAAACTTTCTATTTTTAGAAACTTATCTATTTTAAGCAGTAAATCTATTTTTGGAAACTTTCTATTTTTGGAAACTTTCTATTTTTTGTAACTTTCTATTTTTGGAAACTTTCTATTTTTGGAAACTTTCTATTTTTGGAAACTTTCTATTTTTAGAAACTTTCTATTTAAGGAAACCTGCTATTTTTGGAAAGTTACTTATTATTACACAGTAAGTATAATAACACATGAAATCTCAGAAATACTTAATCAGAATGAACAGAATATAGGATTTAACACAGTTTAAGGCTTTAAACAGTGTAAATAGTAAGAACACATAAAATAAGCTAAGACATGATATAAAACCAGCTATGTATGTAGTAAGCAGATACTTATTTCATGTACGTATTTATGTAGCACTAGTGTTTCGGAAGTAGGATTCTCGCAGTTCATCGTTCTCGTTCACTGGACATAAGGTACGGATTCCCGTCCTTTCAGTATGGACATTATTTCCTTATTAGGATTTCCCCGTATGCAGCCAACTGTCTTCCTGTAGTATAAGTATGAGTTTGATTGCTTATGTTTTAAATATGATTACCTATAGCCATATACATGCATGACCAGTTTCACCTAGTTATGGAGGTACCATAACCATAACATTAGAGGCACTGATGTTATGACTTCACCACGGCGGAGTGATTGCTCGTGGCGTCCCTTTCAGCTTTTGGCCATTTATTTATATTTATCATGTGGGGCGTATGGGTGCATCCTAGTTACACGTTTTATTCAGGATTACATGGTGAATGTGGTGTGTGCCTTGCATCCTTCACAAGGAGCTGATCCCTCCTACCCATAAAATCAGTATATTAAATTAGAGGCAGCCCCTCTAATTTGCATGATGAGGTCACCCCTCCAATTATTCATGCACGGTGGATATTCATGACCTATATTGGCTAAATGGTAAAATATGACAAACAGTTTTTATAAGATAAACATAAGACTTTCAAACTATAAAACCAGTTTTATTAAGACTTAACCAGGTTACTCGGGACTTAGTTTCTTCCGCTGTTATTATGTTATATGCTTATCCTATTCATGCTTTATTGTACATCCGTGCACTGAGCGTATTGCTCAGCCGTTTTCCTTTTCTATGTTCCCAAAACGGCAGATACACAGGGACGCTCGTAGACAATAAGAGTACGTGCATATGGACTGGAAGCTGTCTAGCCTTCTTTACATTATGCATTTCTTTTCGTTATGATACTTATGCTTTGGACATTGTTTCGTCCTTTTCCTTTACTATACTATGTTTGTGTGTGATGAGCTTTACTTTTGGACTACCGATGTTTGATTCCGGTATTTTCCTTTATATGGTCAAGTAATGTTTAGACATTTTACCTTGTATGCTTTGATGACACGCCATAATTACTGTGATATTTCCATTTCTAAAATGGGGTGTTACAATTATGGTATCAGAGCCAAGGCTTCGACCTGTAGGCTCTCAAATATGACCTGTGATTAGTGGGTAGTCACTACGGTCTTCCTAGAACTGACAGTTGTTTTCATGCATTCATCATTTTTAAGCATACATATATATGTCATTGTTACAGGGTTTTTGACTAAGTAATGGTTGGTACAGGACTGGCCCTATTTAGTCGCATGTGTTTTATCGAAACTTTTAGATTTGGGACCGACCCATAGGCGTCCCCTCGTTATGTCTTTTGTTTTGAGTGAACTGACCAGAGGCGTTCACTCTCGAGCATCCAAAGTTTTCATAAAACTGCATCATGCATTCATACAAAAATTTTCTTGCATAAAATTTTTCTCGTGAAATTTTTAGTATAATTTTTTTTTCATGTATATATTTTATATTTTATGTTTTGAACTGTTTAATCATATGTTTTATTGTTATATTGTCAGATGGTTCTCACACGCAAACAGGAGCAGCTCAATGCTGCAATTCAGGCTGCCATACAAGCCTTGCTTCCTCAACTAAGGAATGACATCCGTGCTGAAGTTCAAGCTGCCAACAATCAGCAGCAGCACAATCAGCCACCTCCTCCTCCTCCTCCAGTGACATTAGTAGTATGGCTGGAGAGATTCAACAAGCTCCGCCCTCGAGCTTTTGAGAAGACTGATAGCCCCAGCGATGCTGAAAGCTGGTTGGCTCACATTGAGAAGATCTTTAACGCTATGGGCCTTGACCCCGCATACAAGGCGAGGTTGGCATGCTATCGGTTCGAAGGCGATGTACTTAACTGGTGGTTAGCTTTGATGCAATCTGAAGGTGGTGATGAGTGGGTTGCTGGTTTGACTTAGGCTCAGTTCAAGGACAGGGTGATGGAGCAGTTCTTTCCCAAGGCTGAGCAGGACAAACTCAAGAGAGAGTACCATGGGATCCGTCAGAGAGCTGGGGAGAATAGCAACGAGTTTAGGCAGCGCTTTCTTCGCTTGGGTGGTTTCCTTGGTGCAGCAGCAGGTACTCCAGAAGAGCAGGCACATCACTTCAGATGGGCTCTTCGCACATCGGTCGCAAACAATCTGGTGTGTGCTACGTTCAATACTGTAGCACAAGTGGCCGATGCAGCACGAAAACTGGAGATGCTGCAGGAGAGGGATGAGTTCAGGGAAGCTGAAAGACCCGGCAAGAGGTAAAACCTTCATATTCAAGCGGTGATCAATCCGTATATCTTTCATATGTCAATTATTCATCTCTTTAAATGTATCTTCCAGGCAGAAAACTGGGGACCGGTCTCAGCCGGCTACTCAGCAACAGCCTCATCAGCCCAAGGGAAATGGTCAGACTAACGACCGATCTGCTACGGATAGGCGTGGCGGTAATGACAATTACCGTAACAACGTCGGGCAATCCAGCAACAGCAGGTCTCAATACTTACGAAATTTCTTATGTTTTATGTTATAACTCATATTCTGACACTCTAGCAAAATTCTACCAGGAACCATGGAAACGGTAGGGACCAGAACCAGAGAAGTTCGCAGCCTAGCCGTCCAGCTATCACTGGTATTCAATCTTACGATTATCCGTTTTGTCCTTTGTACCCAACTATTAGGTCTCATGTAAAATGTTTTATCAGGTCCTCAGCCAGCCAGAGCACCTGCTGGAGGATACACTCATCCTCTTTGCTCTACTTGCCACCGTAGGCACCCAGGACCATGTCGCCGTAATACTGATGCGTGCTTCAAGTGTGGTCTTCCTGGCCATATTATGAAGGATTGCCGTAAGGGCAAGATGGAGGGGACATCGGGACATGCTGATACCAAGCCGCCTCCTACTACCGGGCGTGTCTACACGACATCTCGAGACCAGGCCAACAAGTCTACAGGTACCATCACTGGAATCTTGTATATGTATGGTCGCGCTGCATGTGTTCTTTTCGATACGGGTACTACTCACTCGGTCATTTCCACTGCTTTTGCTAAGAACATTAGGATGCCTCCCTTGCCACTAGAAAATAGACTTACTATTTCCACGCCTTTGAGGGACTCTGTATTAATCACCCATGTATACAAGAGTCTTCCCCTAGAATTTGATGATAAGGTTCGACCTGTCGACGCACTTCCGCTGGACATGAATGACTTCGACATGATTTTGGGCAAGGATTGGCTATCCAAATATCATGCTACTATAGACTGCCATTCATATCGAGTTATCTTCGGTGATGTCAATGCACCAGAGTACATTCATAATGGGTTCATACCCGGACGGTCTGTACAAATCATATCCACCCTGCAAGCGCGTGTACTACTGTCACATGGCTGCGAGGGTTATCTAGCTACGGTTCACGACATGGATGCTGAATCTCCATCGATTCAGGATCAACCAATAGTGTCGGAATTTCAAGACGTGTTTCCAGCAGAACTTCCGGGCATACCACCTGCACGAGAAGTGGAATTTAGTATCGAGCTGGTTCCAGGAGCTGAACCAATCTCCAAGGCTCCTTATCGCATGGCTCCCATAGAGCTGAAGGAGCTGAAGGATCAAATACAAGAACTTCTTGTACGAGGTTTCATTCGACCGAGCGCATCTCCATGGGGCGCACCGGTTTTATTTGTTAAGAAGAAGGACGACAGTATGCGTCTTTGCATAGACTATCGGGAGCTCAACAAGATTACCATTCGGAATAGATATCCACTGCCACGCATTGACGATCTGTTTGACCAACTCCAAGGGGCCAAACACTTCTCCAAGATCGATCTTAGGTCAGGCTATCATCAGTTACGAGTCAAGGAGCAGGATATTGCTAAGACTGCCTTTCGTACTCGTTATGGCCACTACGAGTTTGTAGTTATGCCATTTGGCCTGACAAATGCTCCAGTAGTGTTCATGGATCTGATGAACAGAATCTTCCATGAATTTCCGGACAAATTCGTCATTGTTTTCATCGATGACATCCTGATTTTCTCTAAGTCCAAGGAGGAACACGAAGACCATCTTCGTACAATACTACAGATTCTTCGCTAGAAGCAGTTGTATGCTAAATTCTCCAAGTGTGAGTTCTGGTTAGACAAGGTGTCATTCTTAGGTCACATTGTATCAGCAGAAGGAATCACTATGGATCCATCGAAGGTTGAGGCCATCACTAAGTGGCCAAGGCCGACATCAGCGACGGAAGTCCACAGTTTCTTAGGCTTAGCTGGCTATTACCGTAGGTTCGTGGAGAACTTTTCCCGCTTAGCACTACCATTGACCAAACAGATGTGGAAAGGGGAGAAATTCGTCTGGACTGAAGATCGAGAGAAGAGCTTTGAAGACCTGAAGCAGAAGCTAGTATCTGCACCTATTCTTACTCTACCATCTGGTACGGGTGGATTTCAAATCTACAGCGATGCATCGGGGAAGGGACTTGGCTGTGTTCTCATGCAACATTGGAAGGTGATCGCGTACGCTTCACGGCAGCTTAAGCCTTATGAAGAGAATTACCCCACGCACGATCTAGAACTTGCTGCAGTCGTGTTTGCATTGAAGATATGGAGACACTACTTATATGGAGAATCATGTGACATTTTCACGGACCACAAGAGCTTGAAGTATATCTTCACTCAACGTGAATTGAACATGAGGCAGAGGAGATGGTTAGAGCTGTTGAAGGATTATGACATTAATCTTCAGTATCATCCCGGAAAGGCAAATGTAGTAGCAGATGCCCTTAGCAGGAAGTCCGGAATGATCAACAACATTAGAATCAAAGAGGAAATCATAAGAGACTTGGAGCGACTAGACATCGAGATCATGGTACATGGACAGCACGGTTACTGGGCTAATCTTAGAGTAGAACCCGGGTTACTATCTAAGATCAAGGAAGCTCAGAAGGATGGCGGAGAAATATGGGCGATAATACAGAATTTGGAGAAGCAGACAGAGTTCAGAGTAGATGCAGATGGTATCGTATGGTAGGGCACTAGACTTTGTGTTCCTGATGACCAAGAACTCCGGGAAGCTTTGCTAGCAGAAGCTCATAGCTCCCCATTCTCGATACATCCTGGTTCAACTAAAATGTACCATGACCTCAAGCAGTACTTTTGGTGGAGTGGTATGAAGCAGGATGTGGCCACTTACATCTCCAAATGTCTTACCTGCCAGCAGGTTAAGATCGAGCATCAGCGATCTGGCGGTCTCCTTCAACCGTTAGACATTCCAGAATGGAAGTGGGATAAAATCACCATGGATTTTGTTACCGGTCTTCCGCCTACCAAAAGGAAGCACGATGCAATTTGGGTTATCGTTGATCGACTTACCAAATCAGCTCATTTCTTACCGATCCGCAAGGAAGATCCGATAAGTAAACTCGTAGATACGTACAGACGAGAGATCATGAGACTATACGGTGCACCATCCAGCATCGTCTCAGACAGAGATCCTCGATTCACTTCGCACTTTTGGAAAAGTCTGCAGAAAGCTTGGGGTACATAACTTAAGCTTAGCACGGCCTTTCATCCTCAAACGGACGGATAGTCGGAGCGAACCATTCAGACATTGGAAGATATGTTGAGGTCATGTGCGTTGGAATGGACGGGTGATTGGGACGAATACATCTGTTTGGTGGAGTTTGCGTACAACAACAGCTGGCACGCGAGCATCAAGTGTGCTCCATTTGAGATGTTGTATGGCAGAAAGTGTCGGGCCCCAATCTGCTGGGATCAGGTTGGCGAGCGAACACTCGAAGGACCAGAAATCATAGATATGACAAATGAGAAGATCGCAGTAGCTAGGCAGAAAATTCAGGAGGCACGGTCACGTCAAAAGAGTTACGCCGACAAGCATCGTAGGGATTTACACTTTAACGTAGGAGATCACGTCTTCCTTAAGGTTTCGCCGACACGTGGTGTTAGACGCTTCGGGATTAAAGGGAAGCTCAGTCCTCGTTTCATCGGACCGTTTGATATCATTGAACGAGTCGGTGAAGTATCTTACCGATTGGCGTTACCTCCGCAGTTTTCGCATGTGCAAAATGTGTTTCATGTGTCCTTACTCAGAGGGTACCAATATCATCCCCTTCACATGGTTCAGTATCCACTGGAACAGATTCGTGAAGATCTCACTTTTATAGAAGAACCCGAATGAGTTCTTGACAGGCAAGAACGAGTCATGAGAAAGAAGACGATTCCATTCGTCAAAATTCTATGGAGGGATCATACCGAGCGGGAAGCCACTTGGGAAACAGAGGAGTCTATCCGGACTTCTTACCCTCATTTCATATTTTGAATTCGGGTATGTTCTTCTTTTCCAGCTTACTTTATCTATAATTCGGGGACGAATTATTCTTTTTAGGGGGGAAGAGTTGTAAAACCCGCATGCTTTTACCATGCATAGTACCTTAAGTTCGTACGTACTAGTTAAAAACTTTCCTAATATAGCATGATTACGATTACGTATTAGGAGTTTATGTATTACGTACGTGTTAGAACACGATAAGTATTTTATATGAACGATCACGTAATAATTATTTAGCAATAATTAATCACGAACATACGATCACGAGATCACGAGCGTAATTAAAACACGAGTTATTATTAATTACGTATATATATTTAATACGAGCGTAATTAAATATATAAGTGTAGGATATTTACGTAACGAGAACATTCAAAACACGAACATAATTAAACGTAAACGTGTACGAAATTACAAGACACGAAACGAGGTACGGGACCCCCACAAGGGAGTCCCTACCCGCAGCCAAAAGAAGGTAATGGGCCAAGCCTATTACCAATTTTACTAAGTGGGGGATAAAAAGAGTTTTTACTACTTAAAATTACTTTTACAAAAGAATTTCAAGAAAACCTAAAATCCCTTTTCCTTATCCTTTTTGTGCCGCCACATACAACCACCATCAAGGTGATTTCTTTGATCTTGGATCTTGTTAAATTAGTGTTTGTTCGTGTCTGTTCTTCACCCTCTTGATCAACGAATACGGTAAAACCTTTTTAACTTGTTCTTTTTTTTTAATTAATCTTTTATTAGTTAAGAACACGTGATGTTTTTCATAAAAACACATTAATTAAACCTAGATCTAACATGTTTTGATCATTAATTAATCAAAAGGGTCGATCTAAGGGTGTTTGTTTTTGGGCCGCAAGGAACAACCGACCCCAAGGGGGTTTGGTTTGTTTTTAGCCGACCACCACCAAGACCTTTTGGTCTTGGTTGGTGCGTGTGGGTCCCACAGAAGCAAGGGGGTACCCCGATTTGGTTCGGGGTACGGTGTTGTTTCATATCTAGTGCATGTTTTTAGGCTTAGATCCAGATCATGATTATGTTAGTTGTTTATGTTATAAACTTATGTTAAAAATTAAATTAATAAAAGATGAGATTAATTTAATAACATGACTTAGGTTAACTAATTATTAATAAACATGAATTATTTTAACCTAAGTATTTAATTATTAAGACTTATAATTAATTAATTATTTAAAAACCATGGATATAATTAATTAATTAAACATGACTTAGGTTATATTATTAGTATTTAATAATACATATTTTAACCTAAGTATTTAATATATTTAATTAAAACATGTCATACTTTAATTAAATATTATAACCTATAGTTTAATTAAATTACATGAAATAATTATTAAACTATATAATATATCATATGACTTAGAAAATAATCATGAAAATACTTAGGCTTATTTACTTAGCTTATTTAACCAGCTTATTTCTAATTATGGAAACTTTCTATTTTTAGAAACTTAATTAAATAAGGCAGCTATTTATTTATGGAAACCAGCTATTTTTAGAAACTTATTTATTTAAGGCAGCTAATCTATTTATGGAAACTTATTTAATTAAGGCAGCTAATCTATTTATGGAAACTTTCTATTTTTAGAAACTTATCTATTTTAAGCAGTAAATCTATTTTTGGAAACTTTCTATTTTTGGAAACTTTCTATTTTGGGTAACTTTCTAATTTTGGAAACTTTCTATTTTTGGTAACTTTTTAATTTTGGAAACTTTCTATTTTTGGAAACTTTCTATTTTTGGAAACTTTCTATTTTTAGAAACTTTCTATTTAAGGAAACCTGCTATTTTCAGAAAGTTACTTATTATTACACAGTAAGTATAATAACACATGAAATATCAGAAATATTTGATCAGAATGAACAGAATATAGGATTTAACACAGTTTAAGGCTTTAAACAGTGTAAATAGTAAGAACACATAAAATAAGCTAAGACATGATATAAAACCAGCTATGTATGTAGTAAGCAGATACTTATTTCATGTACGTATTTATGTAGCACTAGTGTTTCGGAAGTAGGATTCTCGCAGTTCATCGTTCTCGTTCACTGGACATAAGGTACGGATTCCCGTCCTTTCAGTATGGACATTCTTTCCTTATTAGGATTTCCCCGTATGCAGCCAACTATTTTCCCGTAGTATAAGTATGAGTTTGATTGCTTATGTTTTAAATATGATTACCTATAGCCATATACATGCATGACCAGTTTCACCTAGTTATGGAGGTACCATAACCATAACATTAGAGGCACTGATGTTATGACTTCACCACGGCGGAGTGATTGCTCGTGGCGTCCCTTTCAGCTTTTGGCCATTTATTTATATTTATCATGTGGGGCGTATGGGTGCATCCTAGTTACACGTTTTATTCAGGATTACATGGTGAATGTGGTGTGTGCCTTGCATCCTTCACAAGGAGCTGATCCCTCCTACCCATAAAACCAGTATATTAAATTAGAGGCAGCCCCTCTAATTTGCATGATGAGGTCACCCCTCCAATTATTCATGCACGGTGGATATTCATGACCTATATTGGCTAAATGGTAAAATATGACAAACAGTTTTTATAAGATAAACATAAGACTTTCAAACTATAAAACCAGTTTTATTAAGACTTAACCAGGTTACTCGGGACTTAGTTTCTTCTGCTGTTATTATGTTATATGCTTATCCTATTCATGCTTTATTATACATCCGTGCACTGAGCGTATTGCTCAGCCGTTTTCCTTTTCTATGTTCCCAAAACGGCAGGTACTCAGGGACGCTCGTAGACAATAAGAGTACGTGCATATGGACTGGAAGCTGTCTAGCCTTCTTTACATTATGCATTTCTTTTCGTTATGATACTTATGCTTTGGACATTGTTTCGTCCTTTTCCTTTACTATACTATGTTTGTGTGTGATGAGCTTTACTTTTGGACTACCGATGTTTGATTCCGGTATTTTCCTTTATATGGTCAAGTAATGTTTAGACATTTTACCCTGTATGCTTTGATGACACGCCATAATTACTGTGATATTTCCATTTCCAAAATGGGGTGTTACAGTGTCGTTTTAATTGCGTATTAAGTCGTGTCGAGAAATCATATAATCATTTTTATGATGCATTGTAACTTTTGAAAAGTATTTACGAAACCCGAGCCTCGTAAATATTTTCAATATTTATTAACAGCCATTTTCTACCCTTTAAACTATTAATTGTTTTTAAATCCGTAAGTTTTAAACTTGACAACAATGGTCCCTACACTTAAATCATATATAAACCATTCTTTTATTTCTTCCACTACACAACATATTCATTTTTAAAAAAAAAACACATACCTCTCCCCCCCCCTCTTTCTTTCCGCCACCATCAACCCCAAAACACCCCTTGATCATGATCATCCACCATGATTTATTCAAAACTAAAATTAGACCCATTCCTAAAATCATCTTGTGATTCTATTGATACCAAAATTACCTACATGCATCATGTTTTCATGATTTTATGATTTGGTGGTTTTAGAATGTTTTGATCATCTTGCATGTGTGGTTTATGCAAGGATCTTCATGTTTTCATGATTAAAAAGGTTTATTTTTATCTTTGATTTTTGTTAAATTTTACATACAAGTGTTATAGGAGTGTTTGGTTGATGGGTATGATGGTATAGTGATTCTATAGGTGTAGAAATGATTGGTTTTGGTTGAAAAATTGATTTGACTTGACTTCTAAAAAGGGTATTTGAGACAACAGCTTAAAACAGATTGTTTCGTGGGTTTAAGGTCTAAAAAAGGCTGAGATTATTTGATTTTATTGTAGAGTTTTCCGAGACGCTCGTTTTGGTATAACATAGAGCTTCTAAGTCATTACGAGTCAAAAGTTATGCTAGTTTTAGTTTTCGTGTACCGGGAGACGCAAGTCGGCACAATCCGAAATTGTGGTTGATTTTGGGTCGACTCTCGGGGACTTTAGGCTTGGTTAGATAAATGCTACTACTAATTTTCAAAGTTTACAAACTTAATTTGATGAGTCTAGTAGTGGTTTCAAAGGACGGATTGTCGAATTAGTATTTTTAAAGTGGTCCAAACGATTTTACAAAACAAGTGCACAAATCTGTCCCAAATTTGAAGTCGAGTAAAGTGTCGAGCTGATGGGTTTTAAAGTGTGAAGTTTAGCTCAAATTTTGGTGAGGTCTTATACAGGTTATAAGTGGCCTTGACACCAATTTTCATCTAAAACGGACAAGTCTAGATAGGGTAGATCGGTGTGTACATTCGGGGTTTACTTGCTGATTTATATTGTACACGTAGTTCAATGCTTGTGTTGCGTGAGTTTGAGTATTCACTATTGGACATTGTGACTTACTCAAGTGCTTAGTCATTATATAAATGACTTAGCTACTGGTCTGAGCGATGTAAAAGGATAGTTTGACTTGCGTTGACTTGACGTCTTATGATGGGTCGACTTCAAGTATACAAGTGTTTAACGAGTAAGAGCATCCACAATGGTAAAAGCTACCAAAAGCTTTTTACTATTCTAACAAGTCTTTTAGAGAGCTTTTTGGCGTTGTGATAAAAGCTTTTCAATAAGCTTTTTACTAATGACTTGGTGTACTCCAAATCTTTCTTGCAAGTTTTAGCCATTTAGTGAGTATGCATTAAAAACATTAAATGATTCAAGTCTTTCATGGCTTGAGCATTGTGGATGCTCTAACGTTGGATAAATGGATTCATTTGGTTCGTGTAAATGGTTTTGAAACATGAATACTTTGAAAACATTTGAGTCGTATTATATTTGGTATATATCGATATTGAGTTCGAGTCTTAACGCGCGCCTTATTGTGATAGGTTGCGGTTTTCGTGTTTCCCGGGCATCCATATTGTCGGTGATCGTCTCACTACCATTGATTCTACTCAGTTGCTGAGTACCGTGATTGACTTACCTCGTGGCTAAGGTGAGTTCATAGCCCCTTTTTACTTATACATGGTTTTTAAACACGGGGTGAGATTTTACATGGTGGAACACAATCATTTAAAAACTGTATGCTATCTAGAACTGTATGCTATCCAGAACTTGTATGCTATCCAGAACATGTATGATTTTCAGGTTTTCAATATTATTATTGCTTTTTAGTATAGCCTTAAGTTTCCTCTCCTGATCATGAACCGTTAATTTCGAGTACTAAGAGCGAATGTTGTGGGTGGATCCATTGGGATTGACTATCCCCGTCTCAAGTACCTTGACGCACTAATATTTGTTTATACTTGAGTATTTAGGCTGAATACTCCCTAGAGGAACTTACACTGAGTCGAGCTTCGGTTCATGAACTGAACAACAATAATAATGATTTCGGACTATGGTTGACGTATATAACCATACTCCATACTACTTGTTTTACAAATGAATGCTTGTGTTCCACACCTTTACTGCTAAACCTTTGAATATCACTCAATTTATGTTGACGATTTTACATGTCTAATCTCAGGTATTATTACTTAGCTTTGCTTGGATGGGAGCCCGCAGGATATTATCGCAGCTTGGAGATTTCTGTGATGCTTTTATAAGACTGTTTTTAGTAAAAACTGTCAGGAGTTTATTCTATCTTTTGGGAAACTTTATGTATAAATCGAGACGAAATAATATAATTTTCCGCTTCTAAAACTCTGGGACCTATGATTAAAAACTCTGACCTTTTATGATGTAATGTACATATTTTTATTTCATCAGCTTTGTATGAACTGTAATTCATTGTTTTATGTACTATGACGTGTTACCCCCTCGTTGCCTAATTGTTCCATGTCAGATTTTGGGGGTCTCACATATGCAGTAAGTGTAGTTAGCAGATGTTTGGCGAATCCGGATAAACTCCATTGGGAAGCAGTGAATTGGATTATGAAGTATTTGTAGGGCACTGTAAACATGGGTTTGGTGTATGGGACAAATCGTGGCAACCATGTGGACGTAACAGTTTTTGTTGATTCAGACTACGCTAAGGATCCAGATAAAGGTAGGTCTCTCACTGGTTACGCATTTTTAGTACAATGATGTGTTGTAAGCTGGAAGAAAACGTTACAACACGTGGTGGCTCTTTCAACTACAGAGACGGAGTATATGGCCCTTACCGAGGCTGTGAAGCAAGCTATTTGGCTAAGGGGACTCTTGGAAGAGTTGGGCGTGAAGCTCAACACCGTTGCAGTTAACTGTGATAATCAGGGCGCGATTCACTTATCGCGGAATCATATTTTTCATGAAAGGACTAAGCACATCAATGTGCGCTATAACTTTATCATAGAAGTCTTGGAAGCAAAGACGGTCGAAGTTCTGAAGGTGGGTACTGAACACAATGTTGCGGATGCCTTGACGAAGGTGGTACCTGGACGCAAGTTACAACACTACTTGGAGTTGTTGAGTGTTGGGATAAGCTAGTATAAAGTCTAAGGTGGAAATTGTTATGTTTAGTCTTTATCTTTCGCGTATGTCGCGTCTGTGGAATTAAGAGTCGAGTAGCCTAGTACTAGCGAATAAAGGTCGGTTGGATATGTCCAAACCCAACCCGGCCCGTACTCAATGTAAGAGTCGGTCCCCCTAATCTCTATAAAAGGAGGTAAGAGAGAATGTAACATTCACGCATTCTTTCAATAAACTAATCGTAAGATTAGAGATTTACCTTGTGGGCGTCGATTAAATTTTCTATCGATAGTATTCTACTTGTGTGTGTGTTCTTCGATCGATATTCCGCATCTAGATAATCATGATTGTAGGGATTAAACCCTACAGAACATCTAGAGTATGGACTAATGTGAAATAATCAAGAAATAATATATCAAAGTATAACCGGGTCTGTTGGTTTTAATCCTGGTTGTTTATACTTGGTTTTCAAAGAGAGATGGTTAAAGTTTGAAAACACGATGGTCATCCAGAAATTAAAACTCGGTATGTATTAGAGCTCCCAAACTCGAAAAGTAAATACATTTGCAGCAGCCCTAACATCATTAATAGCCATCAAGACTTAACACGCCATTGATAAGTCTCCACCATGTGTATGTCATTGGCATGCAAACACAATGGTCATCCAGAAATTAAAACTCGGTATGTATTAGAGCTCCCAAACTCGAAAAGTAAATACATTTGCAGCAGCCCTAACATCATTAATAGCCATCAAGACTTAACACGCCATTGATAAGTCTCCACCATGTGTATGTCATTGGCATGCAAACACAATGGTCATCCAGAAATTAAAACTCGGTATGTATTAGAGCTCCCAAACTCGAAAAGTAAATACATTTGCAGCAGCCCTAACATCATTAATAGCCATCAAGACTTAACACGCCATTGATAGACCTTGGGCCTTGGGGCTATCCTTAGGTAATTTATATGACCTTCTCTATGAGAGATTGAGTGTTGTGTTAGTAAATAGGGCCCTAGTAAATAAGTTACTCAAAGGTTGATGAAGTTACTCAAACACTTGCACAATAACACCTATCAGATTTATCACCTGTTGTATGGAAAACCATCAATCATCAAGTGAAAAAGATCCACTTTTCTCGGATATCCTTGCCAAGTTCTCATTTATGACTGGACAAATATTCAAACGCATAGAGGTTCTTTTATGTTGATAGTTATCGCATGTGGTCTGCATATAATTTTGTTTTAGTTGGAAAAGTAGTAGTGTAGTACACTCTGATTAAGTACCCAGAATATAGACAGATAAAATTTTCATTTAACCACTGCTTTTTACATGCCCAAAAATTAAGATATTTTGGCTAAAGATTTGGAGTTGGTGGAACGACCAAGGCTCATTTAACTCCTCAGTGGATGTTCTTTTGAATGAAATTATTAGTTTCACTCAAGATAAAATGGTGTCAAAATTTTTTATGCAGTTTGTATAACTTTTATTTGGCATATTTGGAAATGGAGAAACAAAATCATTCACGCGGTTTTTATTGAAGAGGCGGTTTCAGCTCAACAGGAAGACATTTTTTCGGCTGCTCAAAGACTTTCTGTCTTATGGATTTTTAATCGTGCGCGGTTTAAACCTCGCTCGTGGGATTTGTGGGTTCGTCAACCATTTGATGTAAGTCTTGTTTAGTTTCGACTTTTGTTAGTTTGACTTTGTTTATACTTTTTCTTGAGCTCTTCCTCCTCTTTGAATGTTTGTGATATTTTTGCCACTTTGGCCAATAATATCTTTGCTGTTCCGTTTAACCAAAATTTTCTTTACATGCATTTATGAGTGTTGTGTTATAGTCATGTTATGACCTTCTCGATGAGAGATTGAGTATCGTGTTGGTAAATAAGTTAATGTGTTATTACATCAATCTTTTCTTGATAAAAGAGTACTACTTTTTTTCCATCATTTTAAATAAAAGGCCCTTTTACTGAATTAGCATTCAAAATATATGCACATCATATTGAGTTGATAAGGCTGGTGGGAGTGGGTTATAACCCACTCGTGGCTACCTCCCACCCACGCGCAGCCCCCATCCCCTCTAACCCAACCCGCGCGCGACTTTGTCGCTGGCAACCAAAAACCAAGGGCTAACTCACCCAGCGAGTTTTATACATGTGGGCCCAAATGTTTTTTATTTTTTTGTTTAGGTTTATTATTGGGTGTTTTTTGTGAGTGGGGTGTTTTTAAATAATAAAAAAATAAGCATGAAAGGTGATGTGGAGTGAGTTTGGGTGAATGACATTACCTCCTGTGGTGAGTTTGGGTGAGTTTTGGTGAGTTTGGTAAAAAACTGACGTGACGCTGAGGTGGAGGTGAGTGGGTTTCACCCCACTCCCACTAGTCTAATACTAAAAACATTGTTACTGTGTTTTATTCAAAGGTTGATGAAGTTACCCAAACACTTGCACAGTAACACCCATTAGATTTATCACCTGTTGTATCGAAAACCATTACCCACTTTTCTCGGATATCCTTACCAAGTTCTCATTTATGACTGGACAAATATTCAAACGGATAGATCTTTGCCACGTGTAGACAACACATTACACAATAGTTAAACCGTACCTACACTTAACTCCTACCCTTTTACCCTCCTTGGTGGACTGTTAGTCTACCATAGCCATTGCTTTTGTTAATGTTTACCTTTGAAGTCTGAGCTAACCATAGCCATTGATGAACACTCATAACCTGAGCAAAAGAGGCTTCTCTACAGAGCTATCTAACGTGATAACAGTGACTAGAATGCAGTGACTAGCTAGCATTCCTTTAACCAGAGCCATTGATGTATGAGAGTTAATCTTATTTCATTTCTTGCATTGTTTCTTCCTTGTGCCTGTTTATCTATTAATGTAGAAACTGATATTTCACCAATTTGTAGTAATAGCTCATAACTTCACATTAAACATAAAAATTATAAACAATTTAATGTTACGAAATATAATCATTTCACATTAAAAGCACAATGTATGGTTTGGTGTCATGGACTCGTGTTAATGTATGGTTTGGTGTCATGGACTCGTGTTATAGAAAAATTACATATCACGTCAACAAACTACTGTATAACCAGTGGCGGACCCAGGAATTACGGTGAGGGTATGCACTAATTTTTTTCGCCATTCTAATAACTACAAAAAATAAAAATAATAAATCCGGTTTTTGGACTATATTTTTTGGGTCGGGTTTTAGTAACGATACTAAGATTAGGCACAGTTGTTATGTTTCGAATTCGACTTGCTATAAATGATTTGGTTTGACGAGATTAAATTGGTTATGCAGATTCGATTATGATAAGTAAAATCGATACACATGTTCATGTAAACTCCTATAATATTTTATACTAACAAACTAAACCTTTATGTTAATCGTTGTGGTCTATAAACACCAATTAAGGATCACAAGTAAACCAAACCTTTTTTTATAAGTAAAAGAAATTTTTTGAGATAAATTAGCTTCTCATTCAACTTAACGTAAAAAATAGGAACTTACTGTTATGAATAATATGTGGATGTCTAGAATAAGACTCATGGTCCTTGTAGTAATTAGGGTTTACCCTATTATTTATCTTATAAATACTCATTTTATTTACGCTCTGTGATATCTTAATAGAAGAATACCACTTATTCTTTATCTTTATTCACAACACGTTCTCAACACGCTCTAAAGCTGAAGATGATTTTACTTTTATCGGCAAGGTACTACTTCTACCGTGATCTATCGTGTCATTGATAAAGGTATGTCTTGAATCGTGTATATATTCATTGTATTTGCTATCGGACTATATGTTAATACTACCTTTTTATGGATATGAATTATATCTTGATTATTCTATTAAATCAAAATAACAGAAACTTTCTAGTAATTTATAAGTTGATTTGCTGTCTCTAGATGGTGTTTTTTTAAATGTGCGCTACCCTTATTATTATGATATATGCGTTCAACTTGGTATACATATTAATAATACTTGCTGTAAGATTTATTCGTGATATATCATGTCATTGAGTAAGGTGCGTCACTCTTTACATCTCTATTCACAGTGTTTTTATTTTACTACAGTATTAGGTAAAGTTGTGTACATCAATAGTACCAGTTTCATACATCACTCGTATTATTATGCTATTAAAATTAAAGTAAGAGAAATTTTATTTTGGTTAGTCTGTGAGTTAAAGGCTTACAATAATAATAAAGGATCATAAAGTATTAAGTATATTATGTGTAGATGCAAGAATATGTTAGTTTGTTATGAAAAGTTTGTGAATTACATTAAACCTGTTTTAGACTTTCAGGTGTTCTTTTCCTTTTTAACTTAATCACCGTATGATTAACATAAACTATAAATAAAAAACTATATGGATGTTCTTTGATTATATTCATTGATATACTTGATGAATTTGGGTTTTATTTAATTTTTGTTCGCTGATACCAAATAAATTTGATTCAGTAATGATTATCTCATTCATATTAAATGTTTTCCAACTCGATTATGAAATTATTTTGTAAACTTTGTTCATGAGTTGCAATTAAAGTGGTCCCTGACTCCTTGTAATTTATATCATATCATGTCGTAATATGTAGTCTAGTTTATAATATGTTCATTCTTTTATTAGTTTTTAGGCAACGTTAACCCATGGACTACTAAAATTGCAAAAGTATTACTATTCGATATTTTTAGTGATGACATTTCTCATATATGTTTGTTCGTTATTTTATATCCATATTTATTTGATTATGATTTCTAAAGTTAAGTCTTACGATATAATTTATAACAATTATTGTGTTAGATTTGTGAGTATAAAGCTTGCATTGTGTGAAAAACAGTCATATGGTATAATCCCATATTAATACTAAAGAAATTGCATTTATTTAAAGACAAGAATAACTTATTTGCATGATTTTAAGACAAAGATGACTCATTGTAGAGTTGTTTGTTTTCACGTACATAAATATTGGATATTTCAAAACCACGATTAAGAAGCACTTCACACATTTAGGCAGAAAAACTCAAATTTCAGCAGAATTGTTTTTATTGGAGTATTTAAGAGAGAAAACAAATCTATAAGTGGTCCATAGGTTATAAGGTAATAAGATTATAAATAATACTAATATACTATTTCTTAAATGGCATCGGAATAAATGACGTATTAATGTGTGAATATTGTAAAGATATCCTTGCCAAAGTGGACGAAAATAGTAGTTGATACTTAAGTTTGCAATTTGCCAATGATTACTATGGCCAGAAACTTATATTCTAAATAAATCCCGCATTATGATCCATACTAAATAATGGTGTTTCTCCCGCTTCAATTGATATAACATTATGATACAAATATAGATAGATATCCAAAATATTAGACATATATAATCTGTCATTGCTCCATGATTTTCTTATCTCATGATATTGCAGTTTTTCGTGTTTCTGTTAAATAGTTTCATCAACCCGCTTAGTTGGATGATTAAGTTATGAATGTACAGTTGTTTGATGATTAAGATGTGTAAGTTGAAACAAAACACTATAATTATATGAATTATAATCCGCCATCTAGATGAAGTAACCACTACTACAAAAAATAGCATCAAGACCTCTTTATGGAGACCTAATACGAAAAAAACAGGTCTAGACACAAGAAATTCGCCCCCCCCAAAATAATTGGAACCGGGTTTCAAAATACAAACCGGTCTGGATCCATATAACTAAATGAGACCGGTTGGTATTTATACAACCGGTCTGGAAAAACATAAATGAGACTGGTTGAGTGCAATAAAACGGGTCTTGATATGTTTTTATATAAAGACCGGTTTTTAGCAAATTAACCGGTCTCCTTCATCGGAAAAAAATAGTCGTTGACATCTGCACAACTGCTGTTGGCTCGTTTTTTACACATATAACCTCATTTATTGCCATTTTTAACACACAAACACATACTCAAATTCCTTTCAACAAAAAACATCATTCAATGCTTTCAAAGGTATTAAATACATCTTATTTATCACATTTTTATTTATTATTATGTATCATTCTTGTAGCTTATTTATTTCTTTAAATATTATTTCGTATGTATAGGGTCGTTGTTTCCGGATATCATTACTTACCACTCGTTCAAGTAAGGTATAATATCGAACTATCTTTAACCAAACTTCTATACTTATCTAGTTTAACACCCATCCAATGTCAACCTATTAGAGGTTGATCTAATATTTCCCGAATTAGGACTAGTTTTAGATCACAATATTTCATTTAGGATGTGAATGCCTATTTGAAGATGGAGTGTTGTTTTAGAAATAGAACTAATAGCATTTTTACGATACTCCTACTAGTATGCTTTTACATGTATGTTTGAAGAGTTAGGAGGATCGGCTGTTGTTTTAGAAAAACTATCTTAAAAAAAATTAAAAAAATTAAAAAAATTAAAAAAATAAAATAAATAAATATTATATATGGATCGTTCCACATGGATGTACAACATAAAGCGGGCTACCCCCGAATACATGGAAAATTTGTCTCATTTCATGCAAGTTGCCGAGGAAGATCAGGTGATGAGCAGAAAAGATGAAATTTTTTGTCCTTGTAAAAAATGTAGAAATGGTGTGTTATATGAGAGCGCTAAAGAAGTTAAACACCATCTAATTAGAGACGGGTTTATGAGAGGGTATACATGTTGGGATTTTCATGGTGAAAAAAGAATTGCTTCTACATGTAATGAAGATCATGATTTGCCAATTAACGAGGATCGTCGTAATTTAAATGACATGTTAAATGACATGGACGATAATGTTTCTCAAAAGGAGCATGCTATATTTGAAAAGTTATTTGTTGCCGCAGAAGAGGACCGATCGAAGCTATTGGCTTACAAGCTGTTTGAACAAGTTCGTTGCAAATTACAAAGTTGTAGAGGTAAACTTTATCTCTATAATTAGATGCACAACCAAATTGTTTTTATTATACAAATCTTAACATGTGTATGTAGTTGGTATATTTAAATGCAGTGTAATCAACAAGCTGGGTTATGGGAATGTGGTTACTATTTACTCAAATGGATGCATGAATTTGTAACTCTTCATCAAGATCATTTCCCAAATACAGTAAGTAATATGTAAATGAAATTTTTTAATGAAATAAGTAGGCTTAATTATAATCAGCCAATATATTACTATATATCTTTTTTTTAGAAATTTTCTTATCTTGTATATCTGTGTTTTACGTGTAGATCCCTTGGAATGACACTTGTGCGTTCTCCATGAATCAGATTGAAGACACCGTTGAAAAGTGGCATCAGTTATGTCCGATTTGATTACTTAGTTGTTCGCTATGCCGTTGTCTTTTGTTTCAGGCATAAGTAGGTTCTAGTATTTAAGTTAAGATGATATGTACGAACTGCTTTCTTAGAAGGCATTTTGGAACTTACGTTTAGTGCTAGAACTCGTTAATTATCATCTAAGTTAAATTTTGGAATATGTATTGACGTTTATGATTTATTAGTTAAATTTCTGGATTTTTAGTAATTTATGGATCAAAGCTCTGTGTTTATGTACTGCTGCAAAAAAGAAATAAAAAACTGCAGCATAGTGTTTATTAATGTTTATTAAGCTTATTTAAAACAAGCTGGAAAGAAGATTTTTATAAAACAAGTGTTATTTATAAGTCGATTCCAGACCGGTTTATTATTAGAAACCAGGTCTCGTTAATATAACGAGACCAGTTAAACACATTTAAACAGGTCTGAAAATTGATATTAAGACCGGTTGTATAGCTAGAAACCGGTCTCGATTACGTTAAACCAGACCGGTTTTGTAACCGGTCTCGATATGATTTCACATCAAGAGCCCCCCACTTAGAGACCTGACGTAAAACCGGTCTGGACAGACTCTACAACGGGTCTTGAAAGCACTTTTTGTAGTAGTGACGCATGTGTGTATGTAGTAGACTCGGTGTTGGCATTGTGTCTATCACCAAAAGATAAGTTTGGATAGTTTGTATACCTCAGTTTGTGATATTTATTTTTGATATCATGGAATTTTATAAATTGATAATATAAATTGTCATACATAACTGGTATAAACGTCTTTTATTATTTGATGATGCTAATGTGAATATCGTATTAAATTGTGTAACAATTATAAAAGAGATGATTGGAAAAATGCGAGCTCTTTTTATTATTTGATTTATCTTTATAAAGAATGTGCAAGTGAAACACATATGGCCGTAAAATATAAGTTTATGAGTCAAGATTGTTGTAATAAGTGGGATGACCGGTTGGACCATCACGGGTCAATAATGATGCGAAAATTATAAAAGAACCATTAGTTTTTCAAAGATGAATTTGATTATTTTTATTGTTCTCGATGGAAGTTCGTTACTTATCACCACTATATATATAAATAAGGACTCATTCCTTAAAATTTTGGAAAAGATAAAAAGAGCATGTATGTAGGCCTATACATGTCTCATGTGGATCATTTTGAGTTATAAATCGATGCATCGTTAAAATGATTATCAAATACGCAACTTCAAGTTGGCGTGATTAGTGGCTCGATATGAGCATGATTTTCCAAATATGGTTATTGAGAATGGTGATGAATGCATCTAAGTATTGTGCACTTAAAGGTAGCTCATGTTCATACGCGAATTGCTTTTGTTGAAACGTTTGCAAAACGTATTCAGTTGATTGCAAAATCAATAATTATGAGAACAAAAGTTTTTGTTTATGGGGTAATTTATAACATATGAATTCGCATCTTGCCAACAATTAATACGGAATTCTCCCATTTATAATGGTTTTTTGGTCACAAACCATATAGTTCCCATAAGAGATATTGAAATGTGCGATATATATCATGGTAAGTCCACCACAACGCACAACATGGGATATTAAGAATGATAATTCATTCAGGGGAGAATGAGCAGCGAGAAATTTGGAATGAACTATGATAATGAAAAGTTGATCCTCACAAGTAATGAATATGAACATAAAGTTCGTGGGACAATCTATATTCCAGATCTAGTAATTGCCATACAAGGTTAATGATATAAATAAAGTGACTAGATCACATACTTTGCTAGTGCTCCAATTAAAACGAGTGTCCCAAGAATACAACCAATGATTGATAGTAAGTCTATGGCACGTCTGCAACGTGATAGACTAATCGATTCCAAATAAAAATCCTTGATTGTGTAGATAAAATGGAGTAAGAAAATAAAGATGGTCGAACCGAGGCAATAAAGACCCCATGATAGTCTCCTAAAGAGACACTAGACATGAAGATAATTGAGAAAACCCCGGGTACATAAAATACTATGAGATCTCAATAAATGATATTATGCAATGTCTAGTAAAGTGTGGAATCAACAATAAATGAATCGACGTCGATGGATATATGATAATGTGCATGGTAATGATAATAAATAATATAGCGCTAAAGTGAATGTGAGGATCATGGATGATGAATGGCCAAAATATTAATGACGCAAGAATATAATGAATATTTGAAGTCTCTTGTGGTGAGACATATGGTTGAAGCTTACAATCCATTTATAAAACTCATTGGATATGCATTAGTCTTTATGAGAAAGTAAAATTAAAATATGCATAATTTGCAAATGATGGCACACGTATATTTTCTCAAAGACTTGAAAATGATCATGTTCACATGTGGTGGATCCAATAGTTATTGTATAAGTCTGCCAATGTGACAAATAATTGATATGCGTCCAAAAGATATATATGAATAGAGCTCAAGTGATATTGATATTTCATTATTGCATATAATATGCATGGAGCATGCTAGAGATAATTAATGCTTGAGGCATATAAGAAACGTTCTCGAGAACAATATTGATTGTATTGAACTAATCATGATTTGAGTATATATGTTATAATCGTCTTAGTGTGTAGTTTTGTGCCAAATAAAGAGTTATGGTTATAAAGGCGACTAAGTGCATAGAAATTGAATTTGAAACAAAAGACAAAGTTTGTCTTAGTTCAAGAATTGAACATCTTAATGTTGAAATTTATATGCATCATGAAAACTAAAGATAAAGTTGTATCTTTATGTGGATAAACAACACTCATATTTATGAAATCACATGATGTTACAAAGACTCTCTTGATTTATAGAGTTGATGATCACAATATCGATTGAGATATGCCATTTGAAAATGAACTATTCAATTGTTACTAAGGGTCATACTTGTTGGAAATGAATAACTTGCAAAGTTTGATGATAAAGTTGAACAAGATGTATGACGTATTATTATGCAAAGAATATGTGTAAATAGTGTTCATACATATGATTTTATTAATACACCTTAATGTGTATTTTAGTGACTCGGTGAGCTTAAGTAATGTGATCATCAGGGGGAGAATATATGTGTTGTACTCTTTTTCCCTTGACAATGGTTTTGTCCCCGCAGGGTTTTCCGGTAAGGTTTTTAACGAGGCAACATCCCTAAGCGTATAAAGGATTTAATGTACTATTTTCCTTCACTAGATTTTTGTCCCACTGGGTTTATCTAGTAAGGTTTTTAACAAGAGATATGGGTTTATACTCTAACCCATCAAATACAAGTTTAGTTGATTTTGCAGATGCAGGATATATGTCTGACCCTTAAAATGGTTGGTCGCAAAATGGATATGTTTTTACAAGTGGAGGAATAACAATTTCATGGTGTTCGGTAAAGCAAAAAATTGCAGCAAATTCATTCAATCAGGCATAAATTATAGCAATCCATGAGGCAGGTCGAGAATGTGTTTGGTTAAGAAATGTAACACAACACATACGCGGGTCATGTAGTATTTCTTCAGAGAAAGAGTCACCAACAGTTTTGTATGAAGATAACACAACATGCATTGCTCAACTCAAAGGAGGTTACATGAAAGGCGATACCTTACAAAAGAGTGGTCATATTCTAGTTCAACAAGTTTGTTCAAGCTACAATTTGGCGGATCTATTTACCAATACACTTCCTGCTTTAACATTCAAGAAGCTTATTCACAATATTGGAATGCGGCGAGTTAAAGATCTTAAGTGATGTAGTAATCAGTGGGAGATAATACGCGTTGCACCCTTTTCCTTAGTCATGGTTTTGTCCCACTGGGTTTTCCTGACAAGGTTTTTAACGAGGCAACATTCTCAAAGCGTATTATCTATAGAGACATCCAAGAGGGAGTGTTATGAATAATATGTGGATGTCTAGAATAAGGCCCATGGCCCTTGTAGTAATTAGGGTTTACCCTATTATTTATCTTATAAATACTCATTGTATTTACCCTCTGGGATATCTTAATAGAAGAATATCACTTATTCTTTATCTCTATTCACAACACTTACGTATTAAAAACACAACTATATATGTTCAAGATAAAACACTTTACTATGAAATGACCTTAATTATTTGATGACTTGATAACTGCAATTTTTAGTGGGTTGGGCTTAAGAGCAAATACAATGGTAAAGTCTTTGAATGATTTATAGCATTTAAAGCATTCAATGCAACACACACTTATAGTCAAAAGTTTTGAAGAAAAGCTTGAAGTCTAATAAGTCTTTTATAAAAGCTTTATAAAAAGTCTTCTTTGCAATGCCAAAAAGGCCATCAAAAGACTTGGTAAAATGCTAAAACGCTTTTGTGTAGTTAAGCCATTGTAGATGCTAAAAAGTGGACTTAAAATTAAATAGTATAACTACAGTAATGGTTTTAGTATTACCATTGGGCTCGTATATAAATTATTTAACCTAATTATAGTTCTTCTTCCTTCTCTATCACCCTGCATCTATGTCGACACTTTGATTTACAGTCATATTTTGTTCTTTCTTTCCTTTTTTCTCTTTTTGAAATTCATGAGTGTGCACTAACAATTTTCCATCAGATTTCCGGGTGTGCACTCGTTAATTTGTAGTGTATTTTGCTCTAACATTAGAAAAAATCAAATTTCGTTTACACTCCTCACGTTCTACACAGGGTATGCACGTGCATACCCTGTGTTCAATGTAGATCTGCCCCTGTGTATAACACCAGAATTATCATAACGCCAGAATTATGAGATGTTATAGTGATCTTACTTTTAATTAAAAAATTATAAAAAATAAAATAAAAACAAAAACAAAACCCACGACGCAAGCCACGCTACATTTCTTATGCCGTGAGCTCACGTTATGTCCACCATTATGAGCCGGTAAATAAGACGTAAGGGGCGAAAACACAGCTACGATGTGGGTTTTGACGCCGTGATGTTGGCATTTTGGCATTTTGGCCATGGCTTGAGCCCATGGCACCATAACAGACGGTCTAAACCTAATGGACTGAAGTAGCTCACAAGCCATACCTTCATTGTATTCTCGTTTATGTTCACTTTAAAACATAGATAAACATAAAAAAAATTGAAGTAGCCAATACCTTCATTGTATTGTCAAATATTTACATTATTATACTTTTGAAACAGTAACTAAAATTATATATAAACGCCACACGACCTTTATTTTTGTTTTGTCGGATGAAAAACGTCCATCGCCTAACTCCTCTTCTTGTGTATCGTGTGTGGGTGAATGGATTTTAATATAGGAGTTTGTGTATTTTTCTTTCTAATGTATTGTGTGGTCCAGATTGATTAAAGAAAAGTTAGTAAGATCATGCTTTTTTTTGTTATACTTTTTGTACATTAGTTTTAAATTTTATTTAAGTTCTTTTTTTATATCAAAGTTTTCTAGGATATAAGAAAACTCATTTCTATTTTTCATCTCCATCTCATTTAAGGATTGAGATTAAATTCCTAATTTATACTGCAGGGGTATTTTTGTCTTTTCAACCTCGAGATATATATATATATATATATATATATATATATATATATATATATATATATATATATATATATATATATATATATATATATATATATATATATATATATATATATATATATATATATATATATATATATACGCTTTAACAAACACGTTCCATTATTCTGTCTTCTTCCCTGATCAAACTGGTACTTTCTCTCTCTAAGTTTCTCTCTCTAAATATAATGTTTGATAAAAGTGCTTATTAATAAGCTTATAAATAAGCGTATTTAATAATCTGATCGATTAATAAGCTTATTAATTGATCAAATTATTAAATACGCTTATTTATAAGCTTATTAACTATCTGATTGATTAATAAGCTTATTAATCGTTTGGATTGATTAATAAGCTTATAAATAAGCTTATTAACCGAGCGGATTGATTAATAAGCTTATTAATCGATCGGATTGAGCAATAAGCTTATTAATAAGCTTATTGTCTATATCTGATCGATTTTTTATTGAATTCGTTTATAAGCTTATTTAATAAGCTGTGATTCTTTTAGGTTTTAGATAAGCTTTTTATGACTTGTTGTTTTTTTAGTTTCTCAGGTTTGATGATGGATTCGAGCGATTCTAGTAGTCGTAGTGGTGTTGTTGATCCTTCTACGTCGGTTGATTTAACTAGTGATCAAACTAGTGTCGATCAAGGTTTGGATGTGCCATCCGAAAGCGTTCTTCATAGTCTTGCCGATGAGATTTCTGCGTATGAACAAGACGGTGATGAAGCAGAAGCTGTTAAGAGTAAGTTTTCTAGTTTTTGTTGAGCTTAGTATATGTTCCCAATGTATCATATATGATAGCAACATATCATATATGATGTTTGTATTTTTACATAGATATGATAGCCATGTATCATATATGATAGCAATTTATCATATATGATCTCTAATTTAAGATATATGATACATGGTACATCATATATATAATACATGTCTATCATATATGATGCTTACATGATATGTTTTTCTAGTATTTGTAATCATATATGTTTTTTCTAGTATGATTTTTTGTTGTTTATTGGCTGATATAATTTTTTACTTTTTTTATATATCATATATGATAATTACATGTCATCATATATGATATTGTTCTTGTATTTCTTTATTATATATGATATTCACTCCTTTGTTTTTTTGGCTTTTTTTCCCAGGTCTTCGGCAACGTAGATGCTGGTTCAGTTATTTGTACATGCCAGTTGTATATGAGGGTTGGGATATTATGCAGACATATTTTTTGCTTGTTCAAGAATGCCAACATCGAGATGATCCCTAAACAATACATTCTTAGGCGTTGGACCAAGAACCTCATCCCTGCTGCGTTTAGGAACAAGAGGAATAGGTATGGGGAGAAGAATGTTGTTGTCGAGAATTATGCGAGCGAGGCAACATCTATTGTTGATCATTGTGTGCATTTGTTGAGCAAAGACGAGCCTAGGTTGGGTGCTTTTGTTGAGAAGTTGAAGCAGCTGAAGATAGATGTTTTAGCGGATTGCCCGAATCCCCCATCTAAGAGGAAGGTTGACTGTTTGGAGCAGCTTGTTGGTGTCTCTCATCCGTCGGTACGTTTGGTTGATAATCCAGGTCTTGCAAGCCCTAGAGGCCGTCCAGGACGTCAAAAGCTGCGTATTAAAGGTGGAAAAGAGAAAGCTATTGAGAAAAGCAAGAGGAACAAGAATTCATGTTCGGTGTGCGGAGGTACTGATCATAACAAGAGGACTTTCACTGGTAAGCAATTAGAGGAAGTCGTTGTCGAGGATCCACCTGTTGCAGATGCAAGTACAAGTGGATGAAGTTGAATAAAAGATTTGTTTCTTTTAGGATTTTTTTTCGTTTTATTTTCTTTTTGCAGTTTCTGAACATGTCATTATGATGTATGATGTCATTTCTTCTTGATCACTTTGATCCATGAGAAGTTGTTTTCATACTCTATTTTCATTTTGGATAATCATATATCAATGAGTCATGAGAAGTTGTGTTTAACCCCTTAGTTTTGTTTAGTTGGTGTGCTTTTTCAGTTTTGACTATATTTTACAAGTTTTTTTATTATCATATATGATATCATATATGATAGTTTTTATGATACTAATGTTACTTCTTTCTAGAATGTCGTTTCCAAAGCAAGTGTGTTTTTACAAGTGTTTTTGGACTATCATATATGAAACTAATGTATCATATATGATAAGTTTTAATCTCATTTCATACATCTTATATGATACCTATGTATCATATATGATAGTTTTGTTTGTCATCCTTTACATGTTTTTCAATATGCTTCTATTCTATAAAAAATGGAATACAAAAACAATACATATCAAACAAAAGATTCATCGTACTTCCATTTCATAATAGAAAATTCGACAGGTTACAAGTTAAAATAAGTTGAATCCCCAGAATGCGGTACATCCTACTTTACCGCCAGCAACTTGTCTTCCCTACGACTCTATCCAAGTGTTTCCAATGGTACGTCAAGTGTAGGCGACATGACTCAGGGGTGGTCGGACTAATGGATTCCTATTAACCGATCCACGATCTACGACTAGTTGACCCCAAGTTTAGAGCAACCCATCCCGGGCTCTCCTGCATGCCGCGTACTCCTTTTCTCAGTGGATAAGCCATTTAACTACTTCTAAACTAAATCAGTTCACTAATATTTTTGCCTAGCCAAGTGTTCCAGTGGTTTAAGCGTTAAAGCTTATTAAGGTAGGCGACATGACTTGGGGGTAGTCGGACTAATGGATGCCTATTAACTGATCTACGATCTACGAATAGTTGACCCCAAGTTTGGAGCAACCCACCATAGTTCTCTTGCATGTCACGTACCCCTTCCCAGTGGATAGGCTAAGCAAAGAAAAAGTCTTTAAAACAATACTAAATTATTACAGACAAAATTAGAAATAAAGTCTTAAAACTGTTTTTTTGTTTCTACCTTCTGAAGTGTTCGGCGACATCGCTTCGTTGTTCTTCCATCCTCCTTTTAATAGCATTGTTCACTACATTGCGCTTTGCGGATTGCATTTGGTATTTTGTAGCAAATTCATATGCTTCTGTGCTTACGACATTCCTCAAAGCATTCTTCTCATGTGTCAAGATCTTCGCTGCGAACCTGAATCTGAGCTTCAAGATCTCTTTCCGTTGTTCTTCTGGGTCAGTGGGGAAGTCTAATACCCATGTTTTAGCATTTTCCCCGTTGTAGTGCTCCATGTGCATCATGAAAAAGATACCACAGTCATTGTCATTTTGCAAGGTACCCCAGTTTGGTCTTATGATGGTATGCTTCTTGAGTGATTTTGCTTTCTTGTGTTGAATGCTCTTTAGGTACATGGAGAACATTTTGAACTGCAATACAAGTCCAAATTTCTCATATATGATGTGTTATTTTTTAAGCTTTCTAAGTTTTTAAATTTATCATATATGATATGTGAGATCTTGTATTTTTCTGGTAATTATTTTATTCTTATTCATTATTTTAATCATTGTTGATACTTATTCGAAATTATAAAATTATTTTTATTTTATAATTCCATATTTATTTAAATCAAATATTTTGATTTAAAATCACCCACTTGCATTTTTACAAACATTTACTTGAATCAACGGAACGAGAATCGATGGCTAAATATTTCGACTTAAAGATATTTATCTTTACATTGTATTAAGTCTAGACTGATAACGGGCACAGTAATAAATTCTTGTATTTCATATTTTTACTGTCGATTGTTTCAATGTTTGATGTTTTCGATGTTTTCTTTTAATGTCGTGTTAAGTTGAGCCGGGAGTCCATATTATCTTATTTGGGTGCGTTTTAACTTTTGAGAAAGTATTTTTACGAAACCCGAACCCCGTAAATATTTGTAAAATTCACTAATAGTCATTTCCTGCTTTTTAACAAAGTATTTATTTTGTGGTCCTAAATTTTCAAAAGTGGCAGATTTAGCCCTCCACTTAAACCAACATATAAAAAGCTTAAATCTTCCACTACAACTAACACATACAATAATTTTAATAAAAAAAAACACCCTCACCCACTCTTCACCCCTTTGCCGTGAACCCCCCATCCCAAAAACCCCTCAATTTCTTCATCATCTAAGATGAATTAAGCTAAACTAAAAATTGACCACTTTCTAATTTTGTAAGGTGATTCTAATGGTACAAGAATTTTAAACATGCAACCACTTTTGAAGTTTTGATGATTTCATGGTTGAATAAGTGTTTGATCATTGTTTTTAGCATGATCATGGTTAAATTCTATGGTTTTGATGTTGACAAGTCTAAGTTCTTGATTTTTATCTTTTGATTTTGTTGCATGCAAGGGTTTAGGATGTTTAAGGATGATATTAGGATGATTTTATGAGTGGAAAAATGATTAGATTTTGTTGAAAAAGCCTTTTGTTATGATTTTCAAGATGGTAAATTTAGGCAGAAAGTTGAGGTAGGTTTTGGGTATCTTAAACTTGTTTTATTATTAAACTAATTAGATAGGGCTGTAGATATTTTTCTTAGCTTCGATTTGATATAAATTAGAGCTTCCAACTCCAAACGAGTTGGAAATAGCGTTAGTTTGATTATTCGTGTACCGGGAGACGAGTATCGACACAATCTAATATTGTTGTCGATATTTAGATCGAATCTCGGGGACTATAAGTTGAGTTTTTAAAATATTCAAAGGCTGTTTTTGGACTTTAAACCTAGGGTTGTGAGTCTATTATTAAACTCAAGTGTCGGTTTTGTAAACGGTGTTGTTACTAAAGGTCAAAATGGTTTTACGAGTCAAAGACGTAAATCTGTCCGGATTTTGTAACCCGAAGATGTGTCGGGCAGTGAGTCTTAGAAGTAAAAACTTTTGACGAGCTTTTTATATGTCTTTCTATAGATGTTAAGTGAGCTTCTCAGTTAGTACCATAAACATTTGACATGTCTAAGTAAGGTAAATCAGCCCACATATTTGGAATGTGCCGACAATTTTTATCGAGAGCATTGTCTAATAAAAGTATACTTTTAGATGGAGTCTAGAAGTACCCCTTGCTTGATATTTCTCATGTGTCATAATTTGATTATGTATTCATTTAATTCAAGTGTTTTATACACCTTTACTTCGTGTCTTCTAAACTTTCACGTCCCGTTATCGTAGGTCTCGGATGACTTAAGGTTGCTTGATTTTTCGTTGTTACTATTGAGCCCTCCAGTTTCGTGTTGATTCCACCATATAGCTAAGCCCCTCTAGCTACTTGTTCATTGTTTCAAAACACGGGGTGAGATTAACATGTTGGAACACAATCTTTTAAAGTGTATGCTATCCAGAACTGTATGCTGCCAGATGAATTCATTGATATTATTGCCTTTAGTCTCTAGCCTTAAGTTTCCTCTCCTGATCATGAACCGTTAATTGTCGTGGTGCATTGCGCGAAGCGCGAATGTTGTGGGTGGATCCATCGGGATTGACTATCCCCGTCCCGATTACCTTGACGCACTTACATTTGTTTATACTTGAGTATTAGGCTGGATACTCACTAGAGGAACTTACACTGAGTTAAGCTTCGGTTCATGAACTAAATAACAATAATATATCATGACTATGGAGAATGTACATAGTCATTCCCCCATTACTTGTTTTACAAAGTATATTGTGTTCCATTACTTAGTTTTCTAAGCCTATAAATATCACTCAACTTTTTGTTGACGGGTTTACATGTTTTAATCTCACGTAATACTACTTAATGAGCTTGGACGAGGTACCGCAGGATGTTGGCAGCTTGAAAAGATCTGTTTTGTGATATGTTTATGAAAGTTTATGGACTTAAAATTAATAGTCGTGAGATAGGATCGAACTCGGGATCACGGGATTGCACACATATCGTAAAGGGTTAATTTATTTATTAAATATATATTTTATATATTTATTAAATCAAACCAAAGCTTAACTAACGATCGTTAATAAATAAAATTTAAGTTTTAACGATCGTTATGGAATTAAATAGAAGCTAAAAGAAGGAGAAAGGAAAAGTTCCGGAAGCCCTTGGGTGGGCTTGTGGGTCGTCGGCCAAAGGGGAAAAAGGAAGGAAATCAAAGATTTTCTTTCCTATTTTTTTTATTGCTTGGAGACCAAGTATTTTCAAGCCTATATAAACAAACCCCTAGCCTTCACAAAGCACACACAAATCTCTCTTTCTCTTGCTCCTTGATCGCCGGCCAAACACCCCTTCTTTAGGGTTTTGGTTTTCGATTTTTGCTATTTAATATTATCTAGTCCTAGCCCCTCTCTAGGGTTGTTGATTAGATATTCCATAAGCGTTGAAGCTCGGTTTGTTCGTGCTAGACTCACGGTTAACTCGCCGTATTATATGTGTACAAGAACGTGATATAGTCTTACTTTAGACTATATTCTTGGTGGTGTTCGTGATCAACCCTAGTTGCCGTTTGTTCCGTCTTCTTGTGGATCTTGCTAGGATAAAGGTATGTAACCCTAATCTTGATTAATTATAATTGTGCTAAATTAATGATCTTGTTAATTTGCTTCCGCCGTTTGTGCTTTGATCTATATTAGGGTTTTAAATAATTGTTATGAACTATATAAACCTTCAGTGGCATCGAGAGCCGTTTTAACATGATTATAATTATCAAGATCTAAAGTTTTTTTAACTAATATTGATTTGTGTTAAAAATTACATGTTGTTTTTAGGTTTTATAAAAATTAGTTTTTTTATTGTTTTTTAAAATCGGCTATGCCGAATTTTTTTTTTTTTTTAAAAAGTTTTTTTTAACCATAAAATTACATGGTAATTAACTTTAGATGTTTTGCATGAGTTAATTGTTATGTCATGTGTGGTTACGATCCGTAGTTTTTTAATTGTTAAGAGAATGTGGGAGATCCATAATGAACGTGCATGTTTTTTACGGATCATATAATTTTGTATGTTATTTGCTTTATTTGATTCAAAGTTTTAAAATTAGGGAAGACTTTTTATGTTTATAAAAACCCTAGATTTGATGTTCTTTGAATAAATTGTTATGCATGTGGCTATTTGATTTAGTTTTTTTCGTATTACTTGTTTTCATGCGTTTTTTATATTGTATGTTGTAAACAAGGGTAATTTTTTCTGAGAAAAATAATATGGACTAAATCTTATCAAAATTAATGAATTGTTTTGAGATCTAAATTACATATGATTTGCGTTGATTAAAATTGCAATAGCAACTTAACGGCCTACTCAATTTTGACAAACTATAAAGTGGGTATAACGCACTGCTGGTCATGTACCCTGTTAAGGAAGGAGGTGTTATGCTTCAGCGCTGACCAAATTCCCGGCTCGCCTGTGCGTCAAAATTGGAATTACCTACGGTTGTTATTGGTATAATTCTTTAAGGTTGATTTAACTACATTAATTCACATCCGAAACACAATGAATAAGGTTATTGCTTTGTGCTTTAGCTGAGTTCTAGAAAAAGTACGGTGTGAATTTAGTTGTGTGTAAAATCTTTAATTGGTTTAACCAATACCTCAACTTGCAAATATATGATGAACTTTTAGTCTCACCAAAAAGTTTACTAAACGTTTTATTTAACTTATGTTATAGAGATGTATGCATGCTTCTCCATACATGATTTTGACACCAAAATATATACCCTAAAAATTTAAGTCATGTGCCCTCTAATTGACGAACACTTGAAGTTACAATTGTCGTCATATAAGATATTGGATGATGTTGTAATGGAGAGAAAACTTCATGACTGAATAAGATTGCACATGAAGGTTTTACGTTCTTTAGATTAGTCGACTTAATTGAGTTACTCAGTGAGATCTAGAAACTTAAGGCATAAAGAAGGGATGAAACATGTTTACAATGCAAAATGACTTTTGGCAATGTAAATCCCTTAAATGTCTATAAATTGCAAATTTGTTTGTCAATCATTGTTCGACAAGTTACCATCTTGAATACTTTATTGCTAGCAGATCAGCTGATGTGATGAAATTATGTCAATTTGGATTCTAGTTTTCAAGGAAAATACTATGGTTATTATTACCGGGGTAATTTTATTTTCTTGAATGGTATTATCGAAAATACTAAAACTGAATTTTGTAAATTCTTTTACAAATATATTAATGCAACGTTACACCGTAAACGTGGTTTATTTATTTATTGATCTACAAACCGTATGGTTGAGGATAGAGTCAATTTACAAATGAAAGATAAACCTAAAACTCTTTTTCATGAGTAAAGAAAGAGTTATAAGGATTTTAGAAAAATGCATATTTTGAGTTATTTAAATTTACCGCTAATTGGTTATAAGGCAAACTAGCATATTTGTCTAGTAGTTGTGCTTTGACCGTTTATAGGCACTACATACCATTGTGGGGTTGGTAGACCTATTAAGGAAGAAATTGCATGTCAAGTCTTTCAAGTTAAAAAGTATTTGATGGATAAGTCATCATTTACGAAGTAGAGTACACTCTGAAACACAATAAGTAATTGTTACGAATGTGTTTTTCAAAAGTGTAAGAAAGTAAACACAACACTAATTATTTTCACCGATTATGAAACATTTTCAATGTTGTCAAATTCAGTGGGAGAATTGTGTTGTATTACTGAATCTGAGTCTATTAAAACATTCTCTAATTCAGTGGGAGTTACAAGCCTTGTTGTCTTGGTAATAACCCATGTTATCTTTAGTATGTCCTAAGATAATTACTTTTGAATAGTTGACACTATTATCTTCAAAGGATATTCATGTATTGATTCTTGTTGATTAAGTGGTTCTACATCTACTTGTAAAAGCTAATATATGTGGCACAATCATATTTTGTGTAGATGAACGTTAGCCGTGATGTTTATCTTATATATGAGGTTGTTCCATGAACAAGTGGGAGAAATGAACATTGTGTGCAAGAAACAACTCATAAAGATATGATTCTCTTGTCTATAAGGTAAGAGACTAACAATCTAATTAATATTTAGATCATGTGTCAATATGATTAAAAGACTACTTAAAAGTATATATATCATTCACATTAAGAAACACTTGTTGTTTTGATTTAGTCATGTAAGAGCTTGGACTAAATTGTAAACACAAGGGTAAAATATCCACATGTCGTAAGATCTGGCGTGGAATGTTTTGTAGTTTCTTAAAATGGACAAATTCCTGGAATGACATAAGATACATAGGGTAATCTTATACTACTGTTCATTTCATAGTATAGTAGTGAATTAACTTGAAAAGATTAATGAAACCCTAGTGGTGTTCATGATTACTTTAGTTATACATGTTTATGATTTATTGAATAAAGTCACAAACATAAAGTCTTGAAAGACATATAATATAAAGTAAGACGTTAATGTATTGTCTCTATTTCACTAAAGACATATACATGAAACGTGTAATGGACTTATAACTTTTATGAAGTGACTTTGTATTATAAGTACTTGAGTTATAAAGCATGCAAAATGGTTAGGAAATCTATATTACCATTAAGATAATTTAGTTGGTATATAGGTAAACCGAAAGATATATATTTATCTTAACATTGTTAAGATTGACTTACAATATTTCACTAAATGAAATAAAACATTATGATGGTATGTTCAATAGGAGAATCAAGCTCTCAATTTGATGGTGATGATTGATTCAAGATAACTATATCTTCCTTTTCTTCCAAAAAGATATCAAGGTTAGAAAGTTGAGTATGACTTGAGCTAAGAAGATTAATAAGATACCATTATATATGGAATGTGATGAATCACGTTATATCTTAAATGGAGTTCGGATTTTGCTAAACTACTTATGAAGTGGATTGTTTAGAAAATAAAGAGTATGGAACTGTCATTGTGTTTTGCAATGTCCCATATAGATAACGTTGGAGTGTTGATCTATTTGCTATGTATTTAAAGAGTAATTTTAAGTTACTAAAAGCAAGTGGGAGTTTTGATCTTGAAAGATAAAATTACAAGATACATGATCTTCTAAAATACACTAGTAATTATCATGAGGTAGACATATAAATGCTAAACCTCAAGATAAAGGAATTTATGTCATAGGTCCGTAAGGATATCTCGGATATGCGATTTATATGCTGAGAATTATGAGTTACAAATAATTGTTATGATTTGTCACCAAATATTGAATTGGGTAAATTAATCATACTATGAACGATATAGATGTTGTCCAATAAGATAATCAATTTTAGATTTGTTTTATCTTAAATAGTTTGACTAGAAGTTGGAGATGAATTTCGTCAAAGGAAGAAAAACGCCAATTGTAGTGGTTTAATCTTTGTGTCGAAATTATATGGACAAAACTGTACACATATTTAATGTATGTATTACAAATAGATTATTAATCACACTTAAGTAATTAATTGTGATTGAGTATTCTTTCCTAAACACATTAAATGTATAAAGATTTTGATGGTCATATTTTAAATGGACAAATTTGGATATGTATGAACTATTTCTTGAATGATTACTTGAGAAAGGACTTAAGTAATCAAAATGAGTTTATTACTTCAAAATAAATCTTTGGAAACGTATAAAATGCAATTATCCATGAATGGATACAAGCATGCATCTAGGAGATTATTCTTATGTTTACTTTGAAATCCAAGATTAGATTTAAATTTAAATAAGATGGTTTCTGAGTATTCCTAAAAGCTAGTGGGAGTATTATGGTTATTTTCTTAACTTATATGTGTCAAATAGACATGTAAGAAAGTAAGATTTCATTCAAATTAAATGTTGATTTGGTTTAGATTTGAGATGAAACTTTACTTTGAAGATTTAGAAAATAAGATGTACATAACCTTGGAACAAATAATGTTTATTTGATTATGCGGTGGAAATACAATGTAATATGCCATGTAGTAAGTTTACATGGATATTTAGGACATGAAGGAATCTAAATCTGGTTTGAGAAATTTTCATGTGTATGAAGTTGTATTTATATGATGCTTAAAATGCATGATGATTTGAATATATTAATCTATTTTAAAGTTGTTAAATAACACCTTGTGTAATGAATATTCTAAAGGAATATGTTTGGAAATAGAATAACATCCTAAATCTTGGATCGGCTTCCATATTCTATAGATGAATAATTTGTCAAATCGTTGTGCAAATTATCATAGCCAACAAACTTGGAGGTTTGGTTGGAATCAAACATTACATAATAGATATTAAAGGTAACGTATTTATATCTTTTATGAAAAATTGTAAAACTTGAAAAGATATAATTGAGGAAACACTCAATATTAGTCATGGGATCTTTTGGAGATGACATGTTGATTAAAGTTGCATTATACATTAAAGAATTAGAATACTTTGAACTTCAAATGTTTTTTGGAAGTTTAGGAAATTGGTGATCAAGGATGTTTCACAATTTTGATACTTTGTGGCAATATCAAATTGTTTGAATGCACATGTACAAGAGTTTCAATGAATTGAATTCTTGAATAAAGTATTCTCAAAATTCTAATAGGTCAAGATTGGTTATTTTATACTTTACCAAACAAGTATGATTGTCATTACTAGAGGCATGATGCATGTACCAATTTTATGCATTGATCTATTTTTAGTATTTAGATAAAGGATGTAAGACATTATTGAATTGATGAAATAAAGATTGGATTTTGTTTATTTTTCTATTATTTGATTTTGTATCCTATTTTACATGTTTTTAATCCATGAGCATTATGATGTTTCTAAATGTCCGGTGTCGATTAATAATATGGGAGTATTATTATACTAAGACAATTCAAAACAGTGACAGAGTATACTTGAAAGTATATTGGTCAATTTTGGATGATATTTGATGGATCAAATATTGGACTTATCCCAACTATATGATTTTACTTTATGGATCTTTGTCATCAAGTAAATCATATATAGTTATCCTTAGACTTGAGATACCAGGAAACTGTCGTGGATCTAGTGCATTTCTGTGGAATAATCTAACGCTAAACGTAGCTGGTAGTTATAAGGGTTATTTTCAGAAGTGTTGCAAAGTTCATGTGTTTTGCTTGTAGTCAAAATAGGATTTGTTTCCTTCAAATTATTTTGAAGTATAAATACAGCTGGGCCCCTCGAGTGAATAGTAAGATGTTTGTGTGGCCACACCCAAATGTGTTTTTGTAATCTTGCTATATCCGTAAACGAGAAACAAAATAGTTAATGAAAGGAATGACTGAGATCCATATCCTTATTAACGATGTATTTGAAATGAAAGGATAATAATAATGATATAATCATTAAAAGGTTCTTGTCCAGGAGACCTTACCCGGTTTGTACTAGTGACATTACTAGTGTAACTAGACGCTAGTCAATGTGATCACGATATCAGAATTTTGTCCAAGTGGGAGCTGAAAGCTTATGGACTTAAAATTAATAGTCGTGAGATAGGATCGAACTCGGGATCACGGGATTGCACACATAACGTAAAGGGTTAATTTATTTATTAAATATATATTTTGTATATTTATTAAATCAAACCAAAGCTTAACTAATGATCGTTAATAAATAAAAGTTAAGTTTAAACGATCGTTATGGAATTAAATAGAAGCTAAAAGAAGGAGAAAGGAAAACTTCCGGAAGCCCTTGGTTGGGCTTGTGGGTCGTCGGCCAAAGGGGAAAAAAGGAAGGAAATCAAAGATTTTCTTTCCTATTTTGTTTATTGCTTGGAGACCAAGTATTTTCAAGCCTATATAAACAAACCCCTAGCCTTCACAAAACACACACAAATCTCTCTTTCTCTTGCTCCTTGATCGCCGGCCAAACACCCCTTCTTTAGGGTTTTGGTTTTCGATTTTTGGTATTTAATATTATCTAGTCCTAGCTCCTCTCTAGGGTTGTTGGGTAGTTATTCCATAAGCGTTGAAGCTCGGTTTGTTCATGCTAGACTCACGGTTAACTCGCCGTATTACCGTGTGTACAAGAACGTGATATAGTCTTACTTTAGACTATATTCTTGGTGGTGTTCGTGATCAACCCTAGTTGCCGTTTGTTCCGTCGTCTTGTGGATCTTGCTAGGATAAAGGTATGTAACCCTAATCTTGATTAATTATAATTGTGCTAAATTAATGATCTTGTTAATTTGCTTCCGCTGTATGTGCTTTGATCCATATTAGGGTTTTAAATAATTGTTATGAACTATATAAACCTTCAGTTTATTCTTTGTTATAAATGATGTTGTTAAAGTCTTCCGCTGATCTTTTGTTATCTTAAAACTTAAAACTATGATGTTATGGTACTTTGTTATGTTTTAAAACGTGTGGGACCGATATTTCTAAACTATGATATAATGTGATGTAATATATATGTCTTCTATTACGTCATTTTCCGTGTCATTTATAACTCATTGTTACTTGTACCTTGACGTGTGATCCCCTCGTTGCCTAACTGTTCCATGTCAGATTACGGGGGTCTCACAGATTGGTATCAGAGCGATGGTTATAGAGAACAGAGTCATTTTCAAAACTTGGTCTATAACTAAATTTCAAGATATTTCATACTTTACAAGTGTCAAACACAGAATCTGCCAATGTTGTTCAAGATCTGCGCGGGTAACTCTCTAATCCTTATTGTTTACCTTAATTATTTTTATAATATTTCATACCTTGATTTCATTTGAAATATTACGTTGGTTTCATTGTTATACGTATTACCTCCTTCCAAACCCCTCTTGCTTAATATTATATATATTCCACTCCTTAGTGTTGCATTCCTTGTTGACAATCAATTATGCATATCTAAAATCTCTTCTTATTCTATTTTCTCCAATTTCATGAATCTTGAAATAGCATACTTATACAAGTTCACACTGAATTTTGTATTGTGTTGTTGACAGAAACATGCCGCCTACCAGAATTCGTAGAGCTGATGGACCCAGGAGATCCCGCCAGGCTATTATGGAGAGAGTCATTGCAAAAAGGGTAAAGAAAGCTGTTGCTGAATACGAAAAGAGCCGAGAGACTCAAACTAAAGCTAAAGGTTCTTCAAGCACAAAAGGATGTTCACACAAGACCTTCATGTCTGGAAAACCCCACTCCTTCAAAGGGACCGAAGGTATCGTTGGTTTGACACGTTGGTTTGAAAAGATGGAGCAAGTATTTGGAACTTGTAAATGTGCTGAAGAGTATAAGGTAATTTATGATGTTAGTACTTTGGAAGGTATTGCACTTACCTGGCGGAATGTAAATATTAAAACCTTAGGTCTTGATAATGCAAACCAAATCCCTTAGAGTTAGTTCAAAACAATGATGACTATTGAGTACTGCCCTGAGACTGAGATAGCTCGGATGGAACACGAGCTATGGAACTTACAAATGATGAATGATGATATTGAAACTTACACTAATAGGTTTCATGAGTTGGCCTTAATGTGTAATGAACTGGTTCCAGATGAGAAGAAGAAAATAAAAAGGTATGTCAAGGGCTTTCCTGAAAGGATTAAAGGACACATTACTTCATCAAAACCTTCTTCCCCAAATGAAGCAGTAAACATGGCTCGTGAATTAGTCGATCAGTCTGTGGAAGGTAAAGTTGCTAAGTCTAATGCTGATAACAAACAGAAATGGGAGGAGAATAAAGGAAACAATCAAGGAAACAATCAAGGGAATAATCAAGGAAATAACCGTAACAACAATCGAGGCAACAATAGAAACTCCAACAGGAACAATAACCGAAAAGGGAACAAGAGACAAGAGACAGCAACCATGTATGTTGCTGCTCCTGCTGCTCCTGCTGTTCCTGTTGTTCCTGCTACTCCTGCTGCTCCTGTTACTCTTGTTTCTCCTATTGCTCCTGCTACTCCTGTTGGTAGACGAGGTTATACTGGGAATCTGCCTAAGTGTGATCGATGTAATTGGCATCATCCTGTCGGTGTGTGTCCTACTAAGTGTACAGCTTGTAATAGGTTCAGCCATAAGGAAGGAAACTGTAATGTGGTGTGCTACGGCTGTGGTGAAAAAGGTCATTACCAGAATAGGTGTGCAAAGGCTAAGGATCCACAGAACAATGGAGCTCGAGGTAGAGTGTATCATGTGGGAAATAACGCTCAGCAGAATCCTCAGGTGGTCGCGGGTATGTATATTCTTAACGATCATTATGTTAGTGTTTTATTCGATTCCAGTGCTGAGAAGAGTTTCGTGTCTTCTGCATTCACTCCTTTCTTTTATATTACTCCTTCTGCTTTAGACACTAGCTATGAAGTAAAATTAGCAGACGGTAAGATTGTTAGTACCAATACAGTCTTGCGTGGCTGTACCCTTGATTTGCTTAGTCATTTGTTTTTAATCAACCTTTTACCGACACGTCTCGGCAATTTTGATGTTATTGTTGGTATGGATTGGTTAGAGTCTCGTCGTGCTTTCATTGTTTGTTCTGAGCGAATCTTGCGTATTCCTCTTTCTTCGGGTAAAATCTTAGAACTTTGCGGTGAGAAGTCAGATGACAAATCGATTTATCTTCTTTCTATCAAGGCTGATCAGAAAAAGCTTGATGATATTCGTATCGTTTGTGAATTTCCTGGAGTTTTCCTAGATGAATTATCGGGATTACCTCCTTGCGTGAAGTTGAATTTAGTATCGATCTTATTTCGGGTGCACTGCCTGTTGCCAAATCGCCTTATCGTCTAGCCCCATCTGAGATGAATGAATTATCGTATCAGCTTAAGGAATTACAAGAGAAAGGTTTCATCAGACCGAGTCAATCTCCGTAGGGAGCGCCTGTGCTCTTCGTTAAGAAAAAGGATGGTGCAATGAGAATGTGTATAGACTACAGGGAATTGAATAAGCTGACAATCAAGAATCGTTACCCTCTCCCTCGTATAGTCGACTTATTTGACCAATTTCAAGATGCTTGTTGTTTCTCCAAGATAGACCTTCGTTCAGGTTATCATCAGTTAAGGGTGCATGAAAGTGACATCTCTAAAACCGCATTCAGAACTCGTTATGGTCACTTTGAATTTACCGTTATGCCATTCGGTCTTACCAATGCTCCTGTAGTTTTTATGGATCTAATGAACCGTGTTTACAAACCCTATCTTGATAAGTTTGTCATAGTCTTTATTGATGACATCCTCATTTACTCGAAATCAGAAAAAGATCATGAAAATCATCTTAGAACCATCTTAAGTCTTTTGGAGAAAGAAAAGTTGTATGCCAAATTCTCTAAGTGGGAATTTTGGTAAAAAGAGGTTCAATTTTTAGGACACGTGGTAAATCGGGATGGTATACACGTGGATCCTAGTAAAGTTGAAGCAGTTAAGAATTGGAAATCTCCTAAATCGCCTACTGAGGTCCGTTCATTTCTCGGGTTAGCCAGATACTATCGCAGATTCATTAAAAACTTATCCAAGATTGCTAAGCCTTTAACCCAGCTTACACAAAAGAACAAGGAATACATTTGGAATGAAGAGCAAGAGCAAGCCTTTTGCTTATTAAAGGAGAAATTGTGTAATGCCCCAGTGTTAACACTTCCCGACGGACCGGATGATTTTGTTGTTTATTGTGATGCATCCCATCAAGGTTTCGGTTGTGTCTTAATGCAACGAGGAAAAGTGATTGCTTATGCCTCCAGACAATTTAAAACCCATGAACAGAACTATACCACCCACGATTTGGAGTTAGGTGCAGTAGTATTCGCCTTGAAAATATGGAGACATTATCTTTATGGGGCGAAAAGTGTGGTATACACTGATCATAAGAGTCGCCAGTATATCTTTTACCAAAAGGACTTAACATGCGACAAACACGTTGGTTAGAACTTCTTAGCGACTATGAATGTAAAATTAAGTATCACCCAGGAAAGGCTAATGTTGTAGCTGATACCCTAAGTCGAAAGGAAAGACTTAAACCTAGGAAAGTGTGTGCTATGAGCATAACCATTCAATCTAGCCTCAAGGCTAAGATTTTAGAAGCACAACAAGAAGCTGCAAAGGACTTTAAGGCTCCAGCAGAATTGCTTGCGAGGATTAGATGCTCAGTTTGAAAGGAAAGAAGATGGAACAACTTACTTTGTTGGACGATTGTGGATTCCATTAGTTGGAGGATTAAGAAAGGTAATAATGGACGAAGCTCACGCTTCAAGATATTCGATTCACCCTGGTGCATATAAGATGTACTACGATTTAAGGGATATTTACTGGTGGCCAGGTATGAAAAAAGACATAGCAGAATACGTTAATAAGTGTCTGACTTGTTTAAAGATTAAAGCAGTACATCAGAAACCCTCAGGTCTTTTACAACAACCAGAAGTCCTAGAATGGAAATGGGAAAAGATTACAATGGACTTAGTCACAAAGCTGCCTAGAAGCAGTGGTGGTTTTGATGCAATTTGGGTAATTGTTGATAGATTAACCAAATCTGCTCACTTCCTTCCTATTCGTGAGGATTATAAAACTGATAGATTGGATCGAATCTACATCAATGAGATTGTTGCAAAGCACGGAGTGCCAATATCAATTATTTCTGATAGGGATGGTCGTTTTGCATCACATTTCTGGAAAGCACTTCAAAAGGCGTTGGGTATGCAAGTATTAATGAGTACATCATATCACCCAGAGATTGATGGACAGAGTGAACGCACTATTCAGACTTTGGAAGACATGCTGCGCGCATGTGTTTTGGATTTTGGTGGTAGCTGGGACACTCATATACCTTTAGTCGAATTTTCCTATAATAACAGTTACCATAAAAGTGTCAAGTGTTCACTATTCGAGGCTTTATACGGACGTAAGTGCAGATCGCCAATGATATGGAACGAAGTAGGTGAAAGTCAACTGATAGGACCTGAATTAGTTCTAGAAACTACAGACAAGATAGTACAGATTAGGGAAAGACTGAAAACTGCTAGAAGTCGTCAGAAGAGTTACACAGACAAAAGACGCAGACCCCTTGAGTTTCAAGTCGAAGACTGTGTGCTGTTACGAGTATCCCCATGGAAAGCTATCGTAAGGTTCGGTAAAAGAGGAAAACTTGCGCCACGTTTTGTAGGACCATTCGAAATCGTCGAGCGTATTGGTTCAGTAGCCTATCGACTGAAGTTACCTCAATAGTTAAGTTGTGTTCACGATGTATTTCACGTTTCAAATCTTAAGAAATGCTTAGCCGAATCAGATGTTCAGATACCGTTAGAAGAAATAACGGTGGACGAGAAAATTACTTCATTGAAGAACCAATAGAGATCGTGGATCGCCAAATCAAGAAGCTGAAACGTAGTTGGATTTCTATCGTTAAAGTTCGTTGGGATTCACGTCGGGGTGCTGAGCTCACTTGGGAAAGTGAAGAGCCGTTCAAGACTAAGTATCCCCATCTGTTCTCGTCTTCTTCTTCCATCTCCAGTTAAACTCTTAGGGACCAGAGTTCCTTCAGGGGGAAGACTGTAAGATCTCGTATTTTTCTGGTAATTATTTTATTCTTATTCATTATTTTAATCAATGTTGATACTTATTCGAAATTATAAAATTATTTTTATTTTATAATTCCATATTTATTTAAATCAAATATTTTGATTTAAAATCACCCACGTGTATTTTTATAAACATTTTCTTGAATCAACGAAACGAGAATCGAGGGCTAAATATTTCGACTTAAAGATATTTATCTTTAAATTGTATTAAGTCAACGGGCACAATAATAAATACTTGTTTTTCATATTTTTACTGTCGATTGTTTCAATGTTCGATGTTTTTGATGTTTTCTTTTAATGTCGTGTTAAGTCGAGTCGGGACTCCATATTATCTTATTTGGGTGCGTTTTAACTTTTGAGACAGTATTTTTACGAAACCCGAACCCCGTAAATATTTGTAAAATTGACTAATAGTCATTTCCCACTTTTTAACAAAGTATTTTTTTGTGGTCCTAAATTTTAAAAAGTGGCAGATTTAGCCCTCCACTTAAACCAACATATAAAAAGCTTAAATCTTCCACTACAACTAACACATACAATAATTTTAATAAAAAAAACACACCCTCACCCTCTCTTTACCCCTTTGCTGTGAGCCCTCCATCCCAAAAACCCCTCAATTTCTTCATCATCCAAGATGAATTAAGCTAAACTAAAAATAGACCACTTCCTAATTTTGTAAGGTGATTCTAATGGTACAAGAATTTTAAACATGCAACCACTTTTGAAGTTTTGATGATTTCATGGTTGAATAAGTGTTTGATCATTGTTTTTAGCATGATCATGGTTAAATTCTATGGTTTTGATGTTGAAAAGTCTAAGTTCTTGACTTTTATCTTTTGATTTTATTGCATGCAAGGGTTTAGGATGTTTAAGGATTATATTAGGATGATTTTATGAGTGAGAAAATGATTAGATTTTGTTAAAAAAGCCTTTTGTTATGATTTTCAAGATGGTAAATTTAGGCAGAAAGTTGAGGTAGGTTTTGGGTATCTTACACTTGTTTTATTATTAAACTAATTAGATAGGGCTGTAGATATTTTTCTTAGCTTCGATTTGATATAAATTAGAGCTTCCAACTCCAAACGAGTTGAAAATAGCGTTAGTTTGATTATTCGTGTACCGGAAGACGAGTATCGACACAATCTAAAATTGTTGTCGATAATTGGATCGAATCTCGGGGACTATAAGTTGAGTTTTAAAAATATTCAAAGGCTGTTTTTGGACTTTAAACCTAGGGTTGTGAGTCTATTATCAAACTCAAGTGTCGCTTGTGTAAACGGTGTTGTTATTAAAGGTCAAAATGGTTTTACGAGTCAAAGACGTAAATCTGTCCGGATTTTGTAACCCGAAGATGTGTCGGGCAGTGAGTCTTAGAAGTAAAAACTTTTGACGAGCTTTTTATATGTCTTTCTATAGATGTTAAGTGAGCTTCTCAGTTAGTACCATAAACATTTGACGTGTCTAAGTAAGGTAAATCAGCCCGCACATTTGGTATGTGCCGGCAGTTTTTATCGAGAGCATTGTCTAATAAAAGTATACTTTTAGATGAAGTCTAGAAGTACCCCTTGCTTGGTCTTTCTCATGTGTCATAATTTGATTATGTATTCATTTAATTCAAGTATTTTATACACATTTATTTTGTGTCTTCTAAACCTTCGCGTCCCGTTATCGTAGGTCTCGGATGACTTAAGGTTGCTTGATTTTTCGTTATTACTACTGAGCCCTCCAGTTTTGTGTTGATTCCACCATATAGCTAAGGTGAGTTCATAGCCCCTCTAGCTACTTGTTCATTGTTTCAAAACACGGGGTGAGATTAACATGTTGGAACACAATCTTTTAAAGTGTATGCTATCTAGAACTGTATGCTGCCAGATGAATTCATTGATATTATTGCCTTTAGTCTCTAGCCTTAAGTTTCCTCTCCTGATCATGAACCGTTAATTGTCCTGGTGCATTGCGCGAAGCACGAATGTTGTGGGTGGATCCATCGGGATTTACTGTCCCCGTCCCGATTACCTTGACGCACTTACATTTGTTTATACTTGAGTATTAGGCTGAATACTCACTAGAGGAACTTACACTGAGTTAAGCTTCGGTTCATGAACTAAATAGCAATAATATATCATGACTATGTAGAATGTACATAGTCATCCCCCCATTACTTGTTTTACAAAGTATATTGTGTTCCATTACTTAGTTTTCTAAAACTATGAATATCACTCAACTTTTTGTTGATGGGTTTAAATGTTTTAATCTCAGGTAATACTGCTTAATGAGCTTGGACGAGGTACCGCAAGATGTTGGCAGCTTGGAAAGATCTGTGTTGTGATATGTTTATGCTTTGTTATAAATGATGTTGTTAAAGTCTTCCATTGATCTTTTGTTATCTTAAAACTTTAAACTATGATGCTATGGTACTTTGTTTTGTTTTAAAACTTGTGGGACCGATGTTTCTAACCTCTGATATAATGTGATGTAATATATATGTCTTCTATTACGTCATTTTTCGTGTCATTTATAACTCATTGTTACTTGTACCTTGACGTGTGATCCCCTCGTTGCCTAACTGTTCCATGTCAGATTCTGGGGGTCCCACATGATGTGTTATTTTATCATATATGATGTTCAAGTTTTATCATATTATTGAGCTTATTGACTTAGTGACTTACCAGTAGGTCACAAAAGGTTTTGTATTTGTATTCAAATGTAGCCATTACTTGTGAATCGTTGATGATTGATACAGCTGCAGTTTTAAGATTGAAGACAACCAAGTAATAGTGTTGATGAAAGATCACAGGGAAGAACGCCTGCAGAGTTTCATATTGTTATAATTTCTGTATCTATTGTAATTGATAATAATTTTTAATGGAATCAAGTTTTTACTAGTTCTATCTCTTTCATTTTCAGTAATTCTTCATCTTCGCCCAATGCGTTTTGCACGTTTTCATCAAAAGCTTTGAATTGCTTGACAACGTCATACCTTCCATTCGTTGTCTTCTAATGAAACATGCTTGCAGTCTGTTTTGCGTAATCAAGAACAAGATATATATCTTTTTAGTTTCTGGACGTAAAAATTTTTAATCGTATATTATATAAGATAGAGATACTTACAATCATCGTTGACGTAAAGAATTGTTTCTTCCTTTTCCCGATGGTAAGTCTGTCCTCTTCAAAGTTTAGGATCTGTGAATAGATGTCGATCACTGGTGCATCTACTTTCAGACCCGGCGCTAGTGTTTCCAAGTTGTCTCTCGTACATGCATGCCTCTTGTTTGTGGTTTCGAATATGAAATCACTGCAATGCAAAAACATAGTACAAGTATTTTTTTACCATATATATGAAGCTACTTAAATTACAAATGAATTTTTTAGTATGTTAGTTGTTACTTACAGGCCTTCTTTAATCATCGAGAACAAGCTCTCTCCAATCATCAACTCATATGTCGTTACCTTTCCCTTTGGTGGTGCTTTTCGGTCGATGTAGTTCGAAACAAGCAATCGCGATAGCTTTTTGGCTATTTTTACTGCCTGTTCTTCTTCCACCAGTTTTACTATCTCTTTCGGTGTTGTCTCAGGAGTCTTTATTATCTGGGAGAATGATGGTTTCATTCTCTGAGGTTTACCTTGGTTTCCGCCTCTTGTTTTTCTTTTCGCCTTCTCTTCTTCCTCATGTTGTTTCTTTTGGCTTTCAGCAGCCTAGCGCTCTAACTCTAAGCAATACTGATCCAGGTATTCATCGAATTCAGGGTCATCATAAGTCAAGTCTGAGGATGGAGCGTTGGGGACAAGTGTTTTCTCAAGGTTATACAACATTTGTGCGTTTTTATCTGACTTTGGTTGGTTGACCAACTCTTGTTCTTTGATGGCTTTGTCATTTACACGTTCTGTTTCTTTGACGACTTTGTCCTTTGAGCATTTTACTTGGCCTATGTTTGAATACTTTCGAGGGTAACTGGGTTTTACTCTGAAGTAGTTGCACCATCTTTTCTGTTGCCTTCATCCACAAATGTTTCCTGCCAGTCCATGAAGTCTACATCCAGTCCATCGTCATTCCCTTTCTTGAAGACCACCTGGTATTCTTTGCATAATCCAAGCAACATTTCACTCTCTCCAAACTTCTTTATGCCTTCTTTGAGTGTTTCGGCAAGAATTTTTCTTGCATCATAGATTACTGCAAATCTGTCGAGACTCTTCTCAAAAAATTTCCTGCATTGAAATTATAACAGTGTAAGTTTAGTATTGGATGATACTTGATCTCCATACAATATATGATATCATGTATCATATATGATAAGCATAAAGCATATATGATAGATCATATATGATACATGGACATCATATATGATACATGGATATCATATATGATAAGCATAAAAAATAAAGATAAAAAATGATGCATTTAAATCATATACGAAAATCAAGTTTTTGTTTACCTCTACTATTGCTGGAAATCTGTCTTTAATTGGTTCAACATAGAAATCATTGTTTTTATACACATCAATCCCCATATGGAGATCATCCTCGTTGTACTCATCCTGATGCTCTAGCTTCCCCAAACATTGAATTTTCATTTCTTCTTGTATTCTTAACTTCATCAACCGATCGTTCCAACTTCTGATTGCTGGTATTCTACGTTTAACGGACATCTCTGGGAAGTAAGTTGAGTCCAAGTACAACAGCTGTGAAAAGAAAAAGTGTGTTTTGGTTAAAGACAATTAAAACATACAAAGTAAGTTTTAAATTAAAAAAGTTGGTTTTACTTACACACAAGAACGTAGCAGGTCCGTTGTACCATCTTTTTCCACCTTCTTCGTTCCACTTGCTTTTGCTTTTCTTCAAGCATTCTAGTATATAGGACGACCAGTCAATCTCATTAATGTTGTGTTGCTCTCTGGCATTTTTCAAATTCTTCAAAAGGACTTTTCCGCCAGAGTCTAAGTTGCACATCATGCCACCAAAGAACATAAGGAAGTTCATTATGAAGTTGAAGTTTGCTGCGTTGGTCGACTGGATCCATTTTGCAATTGTTGTTGGGCTTGGTCTTAATGTGTCGTATTGAGCCTTCCATTCTTCGATGAAAGGATCATCGTTTTCCCTTTCCGGCAATTCATTATGAGATATCGTCCCCTTCAGAACACAAAGCATTTGTTGCACCCTTTATCTTGTTATTTTGATCGATCCTTTGGGGAGTCTCAGTTCCATGCTTTGCGGATGGAACTTCTCGACAACATGGTACATAAGGCGTAAAGACAGCTCGTCTATGGGAAACTCAATGTACCTCTAAAACCTAATTTGTTTCAGAACTTTCTTTCTCTCATCTGAAAATCACGAGGTTGCTTCGAACAATGATTTAGGCGAGAATCTGGTCAACACAGTAGGGTATACCTTTGGTTGCTTCTGTTTCGTCGGACCTCTACCCTTCTTTTCTTTTGCCAAAACCATCTGGTAATCGTCGTCATCTTCTTCAGTTTCGTATCTTTTTTACTTGTTGCCTTTAGAAGGCGAAGGTTTAACAACTATCATCTTTGACGTACCAACTGCATGCACATGCGCGTTCTCCTCCTCATGGTCAGTTTCGATTCTCTCATCCATCAGCTCATCTTCTTATCCTTCTTCGCTTGATACTTCCAGCGGAGGTGTTTCTTTTTTTCCGGTTGTTTTTCTACCTCCAATGTAGGTTTGCGTTTGTCTTTTTGTCCCTTTCTGTGGACGTTTTGCTTCCTGCTTTTGTTCCAATTCCCTTTTTCCGTCTTTTTTATCCTTCTTTACCACTTCAGAAAAGCTTGTTGTGTTGCAAAATAGATTGAAATGTTTTAGGAATATTATACATTATACAAACATCATATATGATACATAAATATTTTCTTCAGAGTGTATGCTACATCGTATTTGATAAATTTATCATTAATTGTTACCTTTTTTTGTTTTTGAAGGGTTGATGAACTTGATCTTTGTTATTTTCTTCAAAACGTCTTTCACCACCTCTTCTTTCTCAGATTCCTCATCTTCCTGATCTTCGTCATTCTCCTCGCTACTTTCACCCTCATCATTGACATCGTCTTCCCCCTCGTCTTCCGCATCTCCCTCGTCTTCCCCCTCGTCTCCGTCATCTCCCTCGTCTTCCCCCTCGTCATTGCCCTCTGGGTATTATTTTTTTTCCTCATCTTCGTTACCTTCTACTGTCTCGGGTTGTTCAGACTCGGGTTGTTCAGACTCGGGTTCTTCCTCTACATGTTCTTCCCCGCTACTGATTGTTTCGTCTTCTAACCCACTTTCTTCTACATTTTACAGAGCAAAGAGTTGTTCATTAATGTATGTTTTTCCTAATGAAGTAATATGATACAAAGTATATTATTCTTACCTTGTGTACTCTCGATTGGCTTTTCCACTTTCTTTGTTCTAGCAGCCATTTTTTCTTTGCCCTTGGCTACAACATTTTTCTTTTTTTCTTTAGCTTCAGTGCCAGCTTTGGCTTTGCCCTTGGGTTCTTTTTCTTTTTCCTGAACGATAGCTCTCTCCTTGAGTTGTTTTATTTTCTTTGCAACTGCAAATGAAAAAAACTTATCAAATATGATACTTATTTTTGCTATATTGTTTTTTTAACTTCTTTTTAGTTGCATCAGTTTACCTGAGATTCCTCCATGAGGTTCTACTCTCTCTTTTTCGTTTGTTGTAATTTGTTTATCTCCAATAAAAGTGTAAAGTTAGACAAAAGTACATCTGTTAATGCTATGTATGATGCATGACCTATCAAATATGATTCATTAGTAACATATATGATACATTAGTATCATTATGATGCAACTTTTTCATATATCACATATCAAATATGATATATCATATATGATAAGTTTTTATCATATATGATGTATCATTTATCAACTATGAAATATTCTATAACATATATGATAAGTGCTTATCATATATGTTTTTCAATCCTAATTCTGCTTTTTATTGCTCGTCAAATATCAAACATGATGTATCATATATTATATGATTTTATCATATATGATGTATCATTTATCAAGTTCGAAATTTTGTATAACATATATGATAAACGCTTATCATATATGATGTTTCTTTTATATCAACCTAGATGATTATATACATATGCAAGCAATATTAAAACACATAAAGTCAGTTAAAACTAAAAAATGACGTTTTGTATGTTAGATCTATTATAATCAGCATATAATCATAGAAAACACACTGTAAAAGCTTAAAAAGCTAGAAAAAGCATAGAATAAGCAGAAGAAACATAGAATAAGCTGAAATAGCATAGAATAAGCTGAAAAAGGATACAATAAGCATGATAAGCATATAAAAAGCATTAAATCTATATTTTTATACCTTTGCCTTGTTTTAATCGTATTTTTGTCTGTTTTGTTGGTAGAAGGTTCCGTTTTAGCCTTCGATTTCATCTCGAACCTTTGATTTTTGATCTAGATCTTTTTTTGAGATGTTTTCGGCGGTTTTTGGGATTAAGATGACGGTTATGGTGGTTATTGTGTGTGTTTTTGTGTGTGTGTATGTTTTTGTGTGAAATGAAATGAGGGAAGAAAGAAGATAGATAGTGGTATGTAGGGTTTGGGCGGGGTAGTGAAATTATTAAACTACCCCTCTGGTTTTTTAAATCTTGATGGTTGATTAAAATAGATGTACGGCCTAGATTTGTCCCATTGTATCCAAAGGATACAAGGTATCCAAAATAACTCATTTCTTAGTTTTGTGAAATAATTTGGGGTAAAAGTTATAAAATAATTCATTCGTCTCAAAATTATAATCCAGTGTACTATAATAGTACGTCTCATATAAATTGTTTACCTCCGAAAAAATATATATATATATTAAGTTTACCATATCACCCCGAGTTAAAAGTATTATTACAAACAATAAATTTGTGCTAGCTTAAAAACACACTTTTTTACATTAGTTTTATGACAAAAAAAGTAACACATTCACCCATGATAAACCTAAACCACAACGATATGAAACTCCGATCAACATACTAATTATAAATATGATTTCAAATGCAAAGCCAGTAAGTAACTATGAAAACGGTTTCACTATCCATATTAAAATCAAAACTGAAGCCCATTTTCAAACTTGAATACAAAATCACATTACGATTAGGTTAAAGTTGTAGTGAAAGATACGTCTCAAAATCACATTACGATTATGAAACTCGTTAGTCCCCAAATAAGTCCTTAATCCAAAAGGTGTGTAACCTAACGGGTCAACCAACAATGTTGTTGGAATTTATAAACCACACTAACATATTAATGATTACGAGTACGCGACGGTAAAACAAGATCACATATAATTTTATACTAACATAAGGTAGAAGATGTATACCTATAGCTATTATATCAAACAATTGCAAATCTTCATTATACACGCATATATAAATCGAATATACGCAACCTTACAAGTTACCAAAGTAGATAACCTCTATGAAATGCTTACATCGTACGTCAATAGAATACGCTAACATGATAGTGCTTGCTTCGCGAATAAATAACAGAACACGGTGTTCTTGTCTTTGGTGAGAATATAGGTTTCAATTCAAATTCAAGCTCAATTTCAAGTGGACCACAAAATGTTTTAAGTTCGAGTACAAGAGGTGACTACAGGAGGTATAGTGCCAAGTGTAGGAAATATAAATTAGGTGTTATGATAACATTGAGCTCATGACATAGAAACTTTTGACCTAATACATGCAAGAATACACATATAAGTTAAAGTTCCACAAATAAGTGCCTGGCCAGACAACCTCGACTTACTATACACTCGTCTGATGTCATGTAAATTCGTGCTGAGAATGTCACCCCTCGATGGGTCTATCCATAAAACAAGATCCTACTCAACACGAATGGCTAAGGACTCATGATAGTAGGGACTAGTAGCTATCGCTACTTAGGCTTAATTCATAGCAAGTTCCCTCAGCGCGTTCACGAAACAATATTGCCTCCAAGCATTCAATCAAAGCATTATCACACCCCAAATCAATTAAACAACATGAATATTTTTAAAAAATGCTATAAACTCACATCAAGAAATAGATACAATCACACAAATAATCAATCAATCAAACGCCAAAGAACGCCTAGAAGCAACCTAAATATATGTGTTGTAACATCCCGCCTACTCAGACTACAATATTGTCCGCTTTGCCCGCAAGCTCACGGCTTTGCTTTGTGGCCCTCTTGTGAAGACTTCCCGGCAGGTCACCCAAGCCAGTACTACTCTTCCATGAGCACGCTTAACTGCCAGTTCCTAAGAACCCCACGTGCAGTAGACCACAAAACGCGTTGTGTCATGAGAAGGCAAATGTTTTCTTATGAGCCAAGATCTCTCCTGGCCACAGCCGATGTGGGATTTGCCTGGGTGTCACAATCACCCCCCCTTCGGGACTCATCGTCCTCGATGAGGTTTGCCCCACCATCCTGAACGGCTTAGGAGTGGCTCTGATACCACTTGTAACATCTCGCCTACTCAGACCACAATATTGTTCGCTTTGCCCATAGGCTCACGACTTTGCTTTGTGGCCCTCATGTAATTACTTCCCGGCTGGTCACCCAGGCTAGTACTACTCTGACATGAGCACGCTTAACTGTCAGTTCCTAAGAACCCCACGTGCAGTAGACCACAAAACGCGTTGTGTCATGAGAAGGAGACTGTTATCTTATGAACCATGGATCTCTCCTGGCCACAGCCGATGTGGGATTTGCCTGGGGTGTCACAATTACCCCCCCTTCGGGACTCATCGTCCTCGATGAGGTTTGCCCCACCATCCTGAACGGCTCAGGAGTGTCTCTGATACCACTTGTAACATCCCGCCTACTCAGACTACAATATTGTCCGCTTTGCCCGCAAGCTCACGGCTTTGCTTTGTGGCCCTCTTGTGAAGACTTCCCGGCAGGTCACCCAAGCCAGTACTACTCTTCCATGAGCACGCTTAACTGCCAGTTCCTAAGAACCCCACGTGCAGTAGACCACAAAACGCGTTGTGTCATGAGAAGGCAAATGTTTTCTTATGAGCCAAGATCTCTCCTGGCCACAGCCGATGTGGGATTTGCCTGGGTGTCACAATCACCCCCCCTTCGGGACTCATCGTCCTCGATGAGGTTTGCCCCACCATCCTGAACGGCTTAGGAGTGGCTCTGATACCACTTGTAACATCTCGCCTACTCAGACCACAATATTGTTCGCTTTGCCCATAGGCTCACGACTTTGCTTTGTGGCCCTCATGTAATTACTTCCCGGCTGGTCACCCAGGCTAGTACTACTCTGACATGAGCACGCTTAACTGTCAGTTCCTAAGAACCCCACGTGCAGTAGACCACAAAACGCGTTGTGTCATGAGAAGGAGACTGTTATCTTATGAACCATGGATCTCTCCTGGCCACAGCCGATGTGGGATTTGCCTGGGGTGTCACATGTGTAACACCCCCAAATTTATACAATTCAATATAGCGGAAGACTCGTTGGTGTTACGGGATAGCAGATTACTCACATCATAGACAATGCTTAAAAATCGTGTCGTTTATTAATAAAGCATTTCCATTCATAAATATCAGATTTACATAGGTCCCAAGTCATATTATTTCATATAATTTTACAAAGCATTTGAATGGAAATTTGTTAATTAAGTGCGGGCCATGAATTCTTGTTGTCTTCCCAAGAATTGCCTTCAAGTACCTGGGATAAAACATGTTAAAAGAAAAGGTCAGTGTAAACGCCGAGTGAATTCATAGAGTTTAATAAAATCCATCAATATAACATCGGTATAAATTATTACCGAAAATCATTTTGTACAAATCTTTGTAATAGGCCATAAAATAGCCAAAGTCATTTTATACAAATCTTTATCAAAAATCATAATATAGGCTTTCGCCTTCAAAATCATTATACGAACCATTGTCGTTAAAAACATCATACAATACGTTTTATAACGTTGTATAAAGTTAAATAAAAACCGTTATATGAATATGGTTATGTAAAACCAAAACACGAACAAAATATCAATAATAAGAACCCGTATTGCTAGTTAGGCAATATATCGTAATTCAGTGCATATAGTAGTATTTCGTTATTTGGATTATTATAAGCCGCATGACATTGTTACCTTACTACAACAAACAACGGGTAGCTAACCCGAAACTCATTTTCCCATCTAAATTAGCGTGTCGTCACCATAATCACGCTTGTGTAAATCTTCTCATACATAAATTCGCTTACCAATCAATGTGGCACGACGGGGATCAACCGTCAAGGCGCGAACTGGGGTGATCGTCCCCAAATAGTACTATTATATGCATAAGCGTCTACCAAATCCCGGTAGTTCACAATTCATGCTAATGGGACTTTTAGTGACATAACCTAACTTTAATAATCCATTTCATTTCATCTATCGGGTCATTTAATCAATCATCGGGTCATACAATCATTCGGGTCCAAATCAATAAACAGATAATCGGGACAACTAGTGTCCTATCTTATAAAAACTAACATTTTATCTCCCTCGCGGGTTTATAAAACATTTCATAAAAACATTTAAATGAGCGTGAGGCTATGAACTCACGTTGCAGTGGGAAAGCGGGTTATCGGCAATTTGGATGTACGGTACGTGCTTCAATCACGGAAACCTAGACAAATAATACTCGTCTTAGACTCTTGTCCAATGACTTTATAAAAACCATAACTATGTCTATATATGATGATTTTATAAATATGATGATGATCAAGTGGGATTGTACATCTTTACTCATTCATTATAGTGTTTATGTGTTGGTAACATTTTTATACTAGTTTCACTAGTTTATCTTGTTTACATGTTTTAGGCCCAATAAGCCTATTACAAGCCCAATACCTTAAGTTAGTCCATTTTACACTTTCATTATCAGCATTATACTTTACATGTTGGGCCTAAGTGGGTTAAGCCCAATAAGTAAATTTATAAGTGTTTAGCCCATTTAGTTGGATTAATAGTCCAATAAGGCTAACTTAGCCCGTTAATGTCCATTATGTTATATAGTTCGGGTTTTATCGGTTTTTACTTGTATTAGATACTTATATATCAGTATTTGACTTTTAAAAAGTTTACATTAGACGGGTCCGACCGTCTAAGTTTTAATTGACGAAAAACGTTAGTTTTACGGTATTAGCCAAAAAGACGTAAAAATCATGTTTATAGTTTTTATAACTTACAAAACTACCATTTTTATAAAATGTCCATTTATTTATCCTTATACATATTTATATAAATGTAATATATAAGTTAGTGGGTTTTAATTCACATTTTATACTATATTATTTGAGTGCTTATATAATAGTATTAAACTTTAATTTCACAAAATCTGATTTTTAGTTTCACTTTCACCATTTTTATCATATCTTGAGTTATATAAGGAGATAGAAGCTCAGTTTTGGATGACATAAACTTCATATTATGTGCTACAAATAACTTAGTTTTAGCTACTGGTCAATCCATGTCTAAGTATCTTTAACAGTCCCTACAAACAGTCTATTCAGATTGATACACTAATTTTGTTTTGATCATATCTCACTCATTTTGATGATTCCATTGCATGGCCAATCTCAAATGTGTATAACACCTAATACTTACTGTAAATAGATTCCACTATGCCATTTTATCAGTTTATTATTTTGTTAGTTACTGTTTTTATACAGCCAACTTTATAAGCAAGAATTTAACCTTTTTACCTATGGTTTTCCATCTTTTTAACCATGTTTATCAAATCTATCGACACCAAATCCCCACATAATATTTTTAATCATCATTCATCATCATATACATATACATAAATAAAGAAAATACAAGATTATATAATCAAAATAACAAGAGGATAGGAAGAACAATCTCTATACCACCAAGGTTGTGTAGTTTATGATCAAGGCTTGGATTTTGATGGAAAAACTTGTGATAGATCAACAACAACTTTGAAGACCACCAATATTTGTAAACTTCTTGTAGAAATCAGCCCTTGGACATCACCAAATCACCTCCTTGGATGTTAGATTCACCTCCAATCTTCAAGGCTTCAAAGGAGCATCATCATGTGTATGATTAACACATGATTTTATGGCTAAAATAGATCAAATAAGGGTTGTTGTTGGTGATTGTGGGACGAAAATGAGAGAGGGAGGAAGGGAGGATGAGTGGTTTTGCATGTGTAAATGAAGAAATGGTTTCTAGGAAATGGTTTTGTGGTTTGGTGTAGCTTACATGTTAAGCTTAGCTAACAAGTGTAACTTGTTAGTTATAACTAGACGCATCATGAGATGTGGTGGCATACTTTGGCCATACCATGTTAGTGGGGTGGGGAAAAACTTGTTTTGTCTCATCCCACTAATTTACGGGTATTCCTCGATTCTAGTTTCCTCGATTTGCGTGCCCTCGGGTCGTTTTACGAAAAACGTTTTTATAAATTATGAATCAACGGCACAAAAAGAATCTAATAAAATTATCTCATCAAAAACGGAGTTCAAAAACGTAAATACGTAATCCTAAGGTTTCCGGTTTAATCGTAAAGGACGTTAAATTATTCACGTAAGTCCTAATCTCTTCTCGTAAATTTGTGAGTTTATGAACCAACAAAATTTAAAATTCCAAAATAATATTCAGGGATAAATTTATTTCCTGAAATGTCGGACTGTCACCAAAAACGGTGTATGTAAACGTGAGCACGTAACGTAGAATCCTCCGGTTTAGACGTAGTCGATGCTACTTCAAGACGTAAATCCAAATTTCTTCCCAAAAATAAGTGAGTTCATAATATAACATTAAAATAATGTTTTTAAATAGTATTTGAGAATAAAATATAAACCATAAATTGACGGATTTGTCACAGCATTTACCCCTAAACATGATCTTCGTCCTCAAAGATCATCTTATCTTACTACTCGCTTCTTATAGAGTTAAAGCCATGTGGGTATTTCCTCCACATTCGGTCTTTTCTCACAAGCGTAATTCATTACAATACGCAAGTTTCATCAAACATAACTACGGGAATAAGATCAGGCTTAATGTTGACTTACTTTCTCTATCCATGATTTTCACGGGTTTTTGATGAATGCAACTTTTCGCCGATCTAAACTTCATTAAGGAATAGTTAGACTTTCACTTGATAGACATTTTATCAAGTTCGATTTACGAAACATAATTCATGCAGCCCTTGAAGTCATAGGGTAGATCCAGCTTATATGCCTTTCAAACCAACTTTTATATCATCTCAATGGTCCCATACAACGGGGACTTACTTCCCATGATCTTTCAGATCATTAATTCATTTTTCCAAGGTTAAAATTTTTGGCATAACTTCGCTACCCATTCTGCACTTCAGGATCTACATTTCATATTCACATAACCTCCTGCCTACTACCGGCAATCAATAATCAAATCCTAATTTCAACAACTATTTCAGGTCTCGCGGGTCAGGTACTTTGTAAGGTTAGGTTTGTCATCACAGGAAACCTTAAACCTAAAAGACATGTCCAACTCACAATGGGTGTATGTCGGGTGTCTTTCCCCCAACTCCTGCTTACAGATGCTCTAATATTTAGATCCTCACAAGATTCGATCTCGATCCTAATACGATAATTATCAACGATAATCTCTCCAACGGAAAAACGATTATACGATCTATTACCAAAGGTCAATTATTCAAGAAACAAACAATACTTCTAGTGTTTTGTATCATTACTTTACCTCGTCCCTTCGATTGGGGTGGAAAACAGTATTCTCATCAAGGTTCGTTTCCAATGACTTCTGAGCAAATCTCTAGAAATTCGATGCGAAGCGAGGATCTTGATAGAGATGATCGATACACGCACACTATGTTTACACAACTCCTTTAAATACAAAGAGTCAGTTTCTTCATCGATAATTTATCATTAACTAGAATGATATTAGTAGATTTGGTCGGTCTGTCGACGATGACCCAAATCGAATCAAATTCAGATGATGAACTTTGCAATAGTTAGACGTTTACTAATGTATGAGGCGATGTCTGCCTCCATAATTTTGTCATTAGTATAACTTCTTCTGATAATGAAACATTAAATCAGAAACGACATGAATAGAATACTTAATCTTACGAGATTCCAACATGACTACATCTCAATATTTAAGCAACCACAAGTGGCCTTTTATACATTTAACGCCATCGGCTTCTCAATTCTAATGGTTCATATTAGCCGCGAACCCCTTTTTATTATCTATATTATCCTTTTTACAAACATCGTTTATTTTTATATTGTTCGGCAATTTATTTTGCACAGTTCATAACTAAGGAACACATCCTAATCGATTTTTTTTATCCTTTTTACATAATGCGTCAGTGTTTACATTCACCTTTCCTGATGAAATAATTATCATGGTCAATATTACTAAAAAATTCTTCCTCATATTTTTTAAGTTTTAGTTTCGTCTCAACTATTATTTTTATCCGTTTTACTCAATCCGACGTCTAAAGCGTCGATAATTATTACAACTAATTAAATAATAAATATTTAATTTTTATGAAACGTAAACGTAAAAATTTTAGATTTCTTAGTTCGACGAATTATAAAAATGTTCAATATAAATTTGAATTTAACTAACAAGATCTTTGTTGATTTATCGAAAATAATTAAAATAATTAATAAGATCCGAAAATGTTCGAGAAATCTTTGTTTATACTTTGGTCAAAATTTCTTAGTTGAAAAGCAAAAATTGTCGTTTCAATTTCAAGTCATGGTTTAAATGGTTTCCTCAATCCCTCTTAGGTTGTCTTGAGATATACACAAACATTTACCCCTAAACAAGAGTTTTGTTAAATATTCTGGGTTTAAGAGAATGATTCCTTAAAAATACTTTTGATAAAACATTTGTCAAAACATATTTGCACTTTCTTTTTAGTATAACTCAAAGTCTTAAATGGCTCTAATTTTTGAAGAGTCAATATATTCCATTTTCTATTAATCACACGATAAACTAATATAAAGGATTAAGCCTTAAATTACATGTTAATTATTCAAGGTACAGGTTTATCATTGCTCGGACAACTCCGGGAAGTTTATAAATAATTATTAACTCCTTCTTATTCTTAGAAACAAACAAATGGTCCTTAATGATCACGAGCATGAATTTATCAAATTACAGCCTACACACGTGATTCACCAAATTTATGGATGCTACATGTGCATTGGTCAATCCAAACGACAAAACATGAAACTCATAATGTTCATTACAAGTTCTGGATGTAGTGATTGGAATAGATAATCTTTTTCGCGGACGCGAAGTTGATGATAACCATGCCGTGGATCAAATCTTTAGAACATACGCTAGAACCTTGTAAATGATCGAACAATCTATCATCTTTGGTAGTGGATATAGATTTTAATCGTCAATTTACCTAGTTCACGGTAATCAATAAATATAATAACACTATAGCTCTTTATAATGACGAGCTTGGTAGAATAAAAGTTTTCTCCGACAACTCTCTCAGTTGTACGGTAATTCTTTTAATTCAGATGGTGCTGACGTACAGTGCACATGCCACAAGTGCAGCACTGGGAATATAATCAATACCAAATTCAACTTGCCTTAATGGCGAAAGTCTAGGTAATTCACCAGCAAATACCTCCTAAAGTTTCAGATAGCAGGAACATCTTTTAATAAATTCCTATTAGGTTCTTTCTAGATTACAAAATCTATGACTAATTCACAACTATTCACGGTATAATTTCATGTCTAAATGCAGGATATGGTCATCCATCAAGAATTATTTGGATCACTTTTGATAATCAACATCTTATCATTTAGGGGAATTCTATTCGAGTTTCCATCAATTAAGACAATGTCGTCATGTCATAATCAATCAATCCATTCTACTGGCACTATCAACTTTTCAGTTTTATTGTCGTCGATAAGATGTGAACTTCTCAAAAGACTAATAATAACTCATAATCCTTCACAATTCAAGGATATCTGGAGACATAACTAACCTTAAAAGAGTAAGGTCAACGCATAATCTACGCGAGAGAATTTCAAATCAGATACAAACGAAAACATTTAATGAATATGAATATATCCCATGTTTTCATAATTTGAGTACGCATTCGAAAGCTCCTCGGATCGTTACCCAGGTCATTCAAATGAAATCTAATCAAAAGAAATGATAGGAACGTCGATACATCCAGTCGGGTATCAACACTCGGTAATCAGATACTTTTCCTAAGAATCTCACTACGAGAGAATTAGACAAGAAGGGAATATCAATTGTCAATTAAGACAATATATAGAGATGAGTAAATTTAACTCAAAAGAATAAATAGTACGGGCACATATGTAGGTGTCTTTAACAATATGTCGCTATTTTTTCACTTCTTGCAGATCTCACAAAATTTCAATCCTTCACAATCTTCAAAGAAAATTTAGTGTTTATTAATAATTTCATGGTGACTACTAATCAGCCTTGCATGGTCACTTCCAAATTGTATGTAGGCGCGCAACTATATATAATTTCAAGATAACGATGCAATACTCAGTTCGTCAAAACTTTTGTCATCATGTTTAAAATATATATACTCAAGCTTAATTCAAAATTAATTTACAGAGATGTTCTTTGTTATGAAAACAATTAAGTTTTCCAAAGTGTTTCATAAACAACTTTATTTCAAAAACGATACTTATAAGTCTCACTTTAAATAGTCCTTACGACGATGAAAATTCAATTTTTCTCAAGGGATACTGTTGTATCTTATAAAAACAATGAGTGATCTGCAAAAGAGTGATGAAAAGTTGTTCATCAAGAACTAACTACAATATGATAGGAAATGAGCTTAGCCAATTAATCATGAGGTTCATGACCTTGATGGCAATCAAAAAGAATAATCCATAATGTAACTTAAACCGAGATGAGTACTTGTTCAATGGTTGCATCACTAATGCGAGCATTAGGATGAAGCAATAAAAGATAGATAACATCGATACATGTAGGATTTAGCAATCAAAGGTAGTCTTTTCATTAATCACAAACAAGTCAAAATTGTACCGTAACACATTAAGTGTCACTATGTCATACAATTCCCAAGAACTCATCCTACCAACTGATGTCTCAGTTAAGTTAGGGATTTTTAAAAGATACCACAATGAATACTAATCTACAAGAGTCATTGGATGTTCCACATGTCCCGAAAGATCCATCGGTCCCAATTCAGAAGAAGATTTCTTCAATTTATTTCTTGGACACTGGGCATCCTCGTTAGTGGACAATGGCCTAGGAACAACCCTTAACACAAACTATCAATCATTTAAAAACTTATAATTCAATAACAGAACTTAACGACTTCCTCTTAACAATCTCATATCCCATATGTGTTAAATTTTTACTTCGTTCAAGTTTCAACCAACTTATATTCAATGCGATATCCTACCTCATTCTCCAATATTTTCAACTTTATTTTAAAATCTTAAAAGGGCAATAAAAGCTCGATATGAATCAACACTTAATTTTCAATCCTACAGCTCTTACAACAATAGTTATCAAATGAGTCACTAGTATGAAATGACTCACACATTCAATTAGACTTCTTAGAAAGGTACTAGTGGCATGAGGCTTTTGGGTAAAGGTTCCAATGACAGCCTCAAATGCAACATTCACCCTTTCGATTTCAAATTTAAGAATTGGGTGACAACGAATCAGATGACACCTTTCCAGGTGGTAATTTTTTTGTCAAACTCCACTCTATAAAGAAAGATCGTCATGACATTGATATCAGATTTAATCTCGCCAATTCTTCTTTAATATCACAATCAACTAATGTCAACATTTCTACGAATATCAACCATTTTGTTGGGATCATAAACATCCACAACTTGGTTTAGATCTAGGATAGCTAGAATTCCTACGAGAATAGCTTCGATTAATTTACTAGGGGATTTAGGGTTCCTTGTGACAATCTACGTCGTATAAATACCTCGTATAAATATCAAAATAATCATCAAACAATCATGTAATAAAATTACATCACATATATATATATATATATATATATATATATATATATATATATATATATATATATATATATATAATCCAAGTTATATATATATATATATATATATATATATTAAAATAACACTTCTCAGTCTGGCCTTGTCGGTAACTCGGGAATTCTTCGGCACCGTTATAGTAAAAAGATTTGTAGACATTTTGTGAAAAATGTTTATAGTTAAAAGATTTTGAAATGTTTTATTCAAAACCTTGGTTTTAAAAAATCTTTCGTTCTCTATAACGAGAGCTCTGGTACCAAACTGTAACACCCACAAATTTATACAATTCAATACAACGGAAGACTCGTTGGTGTTACGGGATAGCACATTACTCACATCATAGACAACGCTTAAAAATCGCGTCGTTTATTAATAAAGCATTTCCATTCATAAATATCAGATTTACATAGGTCCCAAGTCATATTATTTCATACAATTTTACAAATCATTTGAATGGAAATTTGTTAATTAAGTGCGGGCCATGAATTCTTGTTGTCTTCCCGAGAATTACCTTCAAGTACCTGAGATAAAACATGTTAAAAGAAAAGGTCAGCGAAAACGCCGAGTGAATTCATAGAGTTTAATAAAATCCATCAATATAACATCGGTATAAATTATTACCGAAAATCATTTTGTACAAATCTTTGTAATAGGCCATAAAATAGCCAAAGTCATTTTATACAAATCTTTATCAAAAATCATAATATAGGCTTTCGCCTTCAAAATCATTATACGAACCATTGTCGTTAAAAACATCATACCATACGTTTTATAAGGTTGTATTAAGTTAAATAAAAACCGTTATATGAATATGGTTGAAACTAGTGGTTTTTAGTCCAATTAATTAAGTTCGTTTTTCCTCGATTCGACTAGAATTGATTATCAATTAACGTTAGACTACTTTGTTTTTGGTAAATAATATTTTTGGTATTTTAAACTAAAAGTCTATTTAAAATAAAAGCTATTTAAAAACTATTTAATCTAATTTAAAAATTAAAACTAATTTAAATAAATCTAATTTAAATGACAACTAATTTAACTATATAAACTAATTTTGAAACCAAAATTTAACTTTTAATAAAACTTTAAAATTAAATGAAAACTTTTAAAAACTTTAAATGAAAATATAATTGAAAATAAAATTTAAAATCTATGTTTAAACAAAAAAATATTAAAAATCCTAAAAGTAAATAAAATTAAAATATTTTTTATTTATTTATTTATTTTTTTAAAAACATTTTATATTTTTCAAAACTGAAATAAAGAAAATGAAATAAAACTTTTAAATAAATCTAATTAAACTAAAAACTTAATTTAATCTATTTAATAAACTGACAGAAAACCTAAGCCTGTATTAATTAAATGATGCATATGAATACACAAAAGAGAGCTCAGCCAAGTGGTAAGGCTTATGGCTGCTATGCGAGGGGTCCTAAGTTCGAACCCCAGCGGAGACAAGTTTTAGCTATTTTTTTTCTATTTATTTTTTTTTAAAACTATTTTTGGAACTTTGGGCAATAGAACTAACAGATAAGTTGTATCTGTTATATTGTATAAGCAAATAAAGAGAACAAATAAGCATAAAAGCTGATAACTAAATAAGCAATAAGCAGTTGTAAGTAAATAAGGCAAATAGATAGAATAAGTAGGAAAGAAAGGCAAATAAGCACATGAACCAAATCAAAAGCAATTGGAAATAAAATAAGCAATTCTTATATCAAACACAAATATTAAACTTCTTAACAGATTTAAAATAAGCTAACCTAAACTAACCACAATCCAAACTTAACAGATCTAACAATTCTTACTCAAAATAAAACAAAAATCTCGATTCCAAACAAATACAAATCAAATAAGCAGTTTAATCAGTACAAGATAAGCAGATAAAAAACTGATAACCAATAAGCATTTAACTAAAAAAAACAGATTCAAATATTGCAACTAATCAAGCAGGTATTAAAACTAAAAAAATCTTATAAAAACTAAAGAGATTAAAAGATTGGAACCTTTTTACGAATCCGTTGGGTCGAAGGATGGCGCTGAGCCTCCTTGTAAACCGAAGCAACAAAGATCTTAACCACCAAACATCACCATCTTAACTTCGAACCAAACAATATTCATCGATCCAGTAACAAACAGTGCTCGAATCCAAGAAAAATACCAAAGAGAATCCGAACAGTAACTTTTTATACTTCCCAATGGGGGAAGTAATTTTTATCACTTTCCTTTATTTTTTTTATTTTTTTTTATTTTTTTATATGAATAATAATAACTTCCGAGAACAGTAACAATTAATATAAAAACCGATTAAAAATTTTGAGATAAAAACAGTACTGGAAATAAAAATGAGGCGAAATTAAGATTAAATATCAATTTTTCATTAATTAAAATCAAAATTACATTACTTGAAAATTAAAAATTACAAAATTAAATCCTAATCTATTTTACTGAAAAATAAAAATTAAAGAAAAGCTATTGATTACATGATAGATGGGGGTTTTTATAGGGGAACTCCAACAAACCCTAATCTTAGCTTCCCTTGTAAGCAATCAAATCCTACCGTTTATTCCATCTTTCTTCTTCTCTCTCTTCTTTTTCTTCTAATCTTGCGGCTTAGATGATCCTAGCATCACACGGATTGCCACCTTGGCGTGTTTGTGTTTGTTGAAAGCTGAGGTGGAATGATATAAGTGGTTGATTAGTGTGTGGTGATTAGTCACAACCAATCAAAACAAATGAATTGGCCACATGAGATGAGATGGAGGACCACCTTGTAGTGCTTGATCCGAAAAACTTGGGGATTAAATCCCCAAGTGTGTGAATTGCATAGATTTAACAAAAGCCCCAATTATTTGAGTAATTTTGTTATGGTAAAATTGGGGTTAGGGTAAAAGGGATATGGTGGTGGCTGAGTATGTTTGTGAGAGAGATGAAAGAGAAGTGAAAAAAGGGAAAATGGGATCACTTAGTTTCTATCGAAAATAAGTGGGTGATGGGGTAAAAAATAAAAGGCGTTTTTATTAAAAAGAGTGAGTGGGTGGTAGGTTTAAGTACACGTGTGTGGTGAAAATGTAGGGTTGGGGTAAATGTATTTGTTTATCCGTCCCAAAGTAAAAATGTGTCCTTTTGATCCGTTTGATTTAGAAAATGGGCCTTGGCCCAATTTGTTCTTCTTTTCAAGCCGTCCAAAGTGATAACAAATGGGCTTGGCCCAAAACATATTATCCATTAATAGATAAAATGGGCTTTTTGATCCAATTGAAAGGATAAATTTCCCCAAATGGGCTTCTAGGCCCATTTAGCCAATGTGGGACCCACAAGACTCGAATATCTACAAAAAGATTTAATCCGCTAAAAATGAACTTGATTTCGGCTTCTTTGATAATTTCTTCAAAATTAAGTTGACTTAGCCGGTTTTCGTGATCTTGGCACACTTTTGGTCTTTTGATCTTGTCTTTGACTCTCTCTTGACTTTTCTTCGACATTTGACCGTGAAATCCCGTGTTTTCTCTTCTTTTGATCATTTGTACCTATTTAACATACAAAACACAAAACCACGCGTAATTCCGACATTTATGATAATAAACACATGATTCGGTCTTGTTTTTCCTTGATTTTAGTGGCAAAAGGATAAGTGTTTACACACTTATTAAATCCCCTACACTTGACCATTGCAATGACCCCATGCAATGCATAGTTTTAAAGCATACGTTACATTTTTCTCATAATCAATCCATCTCGGCCTTTATTACTATTACCACTACTATTACGATGAAAAGATAAGAACTTAATAGAGAGACAAAAGTTATAATCATTTATTAACTTGGAAATTATTAGATGGAAGAAACTCGTAAAGAAATCTAAGACTTAGATTAGGGCTTTGGCGTCATGAATATTAATCACCCTCAAGTTTTACGTTCCCCATGCCAAGCATAAAAACGAGATCATTGTTATTATAAGTTAGCACAACTAACACTTGCTCATGTGGTTTAGTTAATCACTTAGACCCCCTTATTCCTACGGTGTATCTTTTGTATTTTATTTTTGTCTTGAATGATCACGAGGATGCATTTTTGACTTATTTTGATAATTTATTAAGGCCGAAAATAAAGTGAGACGATTTAATCAATAGTTAGCTAAAGGACAAAATCTTTTAAAACTGATTCTCGAAACCTCAAAAAGTTCATATCTTGGCATAACTCGTTTCACGATTTGAGACCTTTCTCGGACCGATATTTGGCTTGTACTTCAAACTTCAAATCTTGAGAGACGATCTTGAAATTATGGTCTTCTCTTCATTTTGGTATACATCTTCATTAGGAGTGAAAGATGCTTCAAACGTTGACCACGACTTCTTCATTTATCCTCTTCTTTATTTAGGATTTTGATATACAACGATCCGCCTCCTTTTCGGACTTGGATCTATTTATCCTCATACCTTGTTAGGGTCTTTTTGGATAGACTTCTCCATGATCTTTAGGGGAGTAATTGCTTCTCGTCGTGTGTCTTGATCCATCATATTGATTTAGATTAATGATCTTCACAATCTCTTAGGATCTTTAGCAAAAAAAGTGAATCCTCATGCCTTGTGAGGGCCTTTTTGGACTCGGGTATCCTCATGCCTTGTTAGGGCCTTTTTGGATATGCCAATCTTCGCGTCCCGCTTCAATAAGGTATGCCTTGGCTATGAACTCTAATTAATACCGAGCAACTTTTAAACAATCTTGTGCTAGAAGCTAAGTAACTTTTCAAATCGTACAACCTTATTTATTGCAAATATATTTATTAACAAGCGATGGGAGAAAAAGCTCATAACTAACTCACATAAGTTAACGAAAGAATACCAAACTTATAATTAACTCTATCATCTCTCGTTCTCCACAATTTAAAATCTCAAGGAATGAGACTCGTGGATGCTTAGCCTAATAAACCAATTAAGGTCCATACGGTTAAGGATACTAGCTAGAGTAAACTTGTATAAGTAAACTCGGGTTGAGTCAAAATATTCACGACGGGCCCTAATATATCAAAGATATCTAAACTTGTTAAAACCATTTAATTTATTATTTATTTTTTACTTTTATTCTTAAAATGGAAAATATTACGATGCGATGATAAAAGGAAAGAAAATAAAGATATTACTAGGCCAAAATAGATCAAAAATTTTAAAAACGTTGATTTTTTTTTTTAATTTTCCGGTAAAATAGGGTCAAATTCATGGAAAAGTCCACTAAAATTTCGATAGAAATCCCCCTACACTTAATATAAACATTGTCCTCAATGTTTAAGCATGTGGGAGAATAAACTCCCCTACACTTAGGACAATGAGTACGTTGTTTAAAATCGAGCTAAGGAAAGGACAACTAAAGTGATTACATCTATTCGTTTTATTTATATACAATATTGAATCACAATAGCAAAAACTTATCGAAGGAACCGGGTACACGGGAAACACGGGAACACGGGTCTCGTCAAAAGTACCAAAAGTGGATCATTTAAGCACATGTCCCTGCACAATCACAACACACAAAACAAACAACCTACACGGCTCCCCCTACACTTATTGGTGAAAATGGGTGAAAAAGGGTAAAAATCTAACCTAGTTAAACGATGCTTGATTTTTAATCACGAGTCTCTAGCTCGACTCGAATTCCCAAATGTCATCATTCAAATGGGAAAATCATGGAAACCGAGATTTCCAAGGGAGGAAAATCTCTCCATGATGAAGGTGAAACAAAGTCATATAAGGCATACCCCATGGAAAATCCACCCGGGTCAAATACATAATTTCCATCACAAAAGGAAATAAACCCCGAGGTGGTACGCAAGTCATAGAAAAGTGGGGTATCCTTAGGCAAAAGTCTCTTACTATGAAGGGTAAGGTGGTATGGCAATGAAACCACAAAAGTCTCTATTCCCGGATCAAACACCGGTTCCTTAATGGGAAAATAGCAAGAGGTGTCGACATTTAAGCTCAAAATATCATCAAAATCCATAGTGGGAAAGTCATCCTCTTCCATACTTGATGTGAAAACATAAGTATCGTCGGAGTCATAGGAAAACTCTTCCTCATGAGGAAAATAGGTATTTAGAAAGATATCTAAATCCTCCTCAAATGGAATAACCTCTAAAGTAGGTATGATCTCTAAGAGTGGAGGATCCTCCTCAATAGTCATGACCTCTAAAATTGGAGTATAGAAGTCAAAAGGAGTCTCCATGGAAGAATCACTCATAGAGATATGAGGTGCGTTAAAATCATGGGGTGGGTCATCAAAATTAATGAGATCACTTAAAGAAGTGTCATCATCGTAGGTATCAAAGATTGGTTGATCATAAATGGGTGGGTCAAAAGTGGGTGGGTCAAAAGTCCAGTCGTCTAAGCCGAAGATAGTGTGATCACTTGAAGAAGTGTCATCACTATCGGTGTCATAAATAGGAGTTTCAAAATTTTGAGGCTCTAAGGGAAGGGATGAGTTTATCACAAAATCATTTTGAGTAGACTTTTCAATTCCAAAAGGATTAATAAAAATCTCTTCATTATCATAATTAAGAACATCAATCATATTGACCGACTCTTTTCCATTTGATTTAGTTGTGATTTTTCCCATTTTAAAAACTTGTTGTTCATCCCGAACCCTAAGAATTAACTCCCCTTCGGCTACATCAACTAAGGCTCTTCCGGACCTTAAGAATGGTCTACCAAGTATTAACGGAATACGAGGATCCATCTCATAGTCGACGACGACAAAGTCCACGGGAAAAGTGAATGTACCGACTCGAACAAAAACATCTTCGGCAATACCAATGGGGTATGCGAGAGTTCGATTAGCTAACTCTAAAGTCATACGAGTCGGTACAAGGTCGGGTAATGACAATTGTTTCCAAACCGAAAGTGGCATAAGATTGATGCTAGCGCCGAGATCCGCTAAAGCCATACAATCATCGATTTAAGGAAACGAACAAGGTAACACGAATCGTCCGGGATCTCCTAGCTTTTCGGGAAGCTCTTTGAGAAGAACCGCGAAACAATTCTCATTTAAACGGGTGTTAACGAGCTCAACCATTTTTTCCTTCTTATTGAGCAAATCTTTAAACATTTTGACAAATTTTGGCATTTGAGCAAGTGCTTCAATAAGGCTTACGTTAACATTCACATTGGAAATCATTTTCAAAAAATTAGAGACATGAATGTCATCTTTGGTGAGCACTTTAGTCTTGCCTAACCTAGATGGATAAGGAATATTAGGCTTAGGCTGAGAAGGAGAAGGACTCGCTTCTTGAACAACCGTAGGAATAGGCTCTTTTGGCAATGGAGGACTAGAACTAGGAGTAGTAGTGGGGGGAATCACCGGAGGGGGAGTAGGATTACTCATTATGACCTCCGGGCCTTTTCTCTCCTTTATGGGCGAAGAGATGGAAGGTCCCACTAAAGTGGCTCCACTTCGAGTATTGATAGAACTCACATTAGCTCGAGGGTTAATCTCGATATTGGATGGTAAGGCACCTTGGGGTCTAAGGGTTTGCAACATAGTCAAAAATCTCTTATCGTTGGACTCTTGCATTTGTCTAGTAGATTCTTGCATTGCTTTCATGGTTTTCTCATGTTCGGTCAATTTTTGTAGAACCAAGTCCATTTGAGGGTTTTGCATATTCATTTGGTTGAACCCTTGATTGTTAACCCCTTGATTAGGAAAACCTTGATTTTGATACTGAAAACCGTTGTTATTATAAAAACCTTGATTATTATTTTAAAACCCTTGATTTTGACCATTAAAAATCCCTTGATTTTCATTCCCTTGAAAATTACCCATTTGAGGACCTTGGTTCCTATTTTGGTATTGGGTATTTTGGGCGGGTGGGGGTGGTCTTTGAGGTGCTACAAAACCCGGGGGAGCCAAATAATTAGTACTATTGTAAGACAAATGGTTAACATCAACATTAGGTTTAAATGGAACCCTTTCATTAGCATTAAAAGCACAAACTTGTTGTTGTTGATTATAAACCTTGTCACAATTGAAATATGAATGTGGTCCACCACAAGTCTCACACGTTTCACTATTATCTTTCACGGCATGCACATGTGTAGTGAGGGCGTCGGTTTTAAGAGCAAGGTGTTTCACAATTGAAGTAAGCTCCTTAATTTGATTATTCACCTCATTATCACTAGCACTAGCTATTGTAGTCCGAACACTCTTAGTTTTCACTTTTGCCTTGTTCTCAATAATGGCCCAAGCCTCGTTCATGGTTTTCACAAGAATATTGCCCCCCGCGGCACTATTAAGTGAGTCTTGGTCATTTAGAGTCAAACCATTGTAAAACGTATTTATTTGATGCACTTTGGTGAAACCGTGTTGTGGACATTTTCTCAAAAGCTCTTTAAATCGATCCCAAGACTCACTAAACGTTTCCGCATATTTTTGTTCAAAGGTGATTATTTCATTCCTTAAAGAAGTGGTCCGTGATGGTGGAAAAAAGTAGTTAATGAACTTGGTCTCTAAATCAATCCATGTAGTAATACTTTGGGGTGGTTCCTTATCAAGCCAAATCCGGGCTTGTCCCTCGAGGGAAAAAGGAAAGAGTTGTAGGCGAACGGCCTCTTGTGGCACCCCATTGTATTTGACGGTATTTGCTAATTGGATGAATCGTTTGATATGAGCGTGTGGGTCATCATTAGTACGACCTAAAAATGGTGTAGCGGAAACCATTCGAATAAAATCCGGTTTAAGTTCAAAATGATTAGCTCCAATGGTCGGCACCACAATCGCGTCATCGTTTCCTTCAACGTGAGATTGAAGAATCTCAATCATTGGTCGATTATCCGTTGCCATCGTTATGTCAAAAGCTCGATTCTCGGGATCGGCTTGAATGACGGTCTTTTTGTTTTTCTTCTTCTTCTTCTTTTTGGAAGAATTGGAAGAGTTTGGTACACCACTCGGTATGTATGTACGCGCGCGAGTGCGCATACAATTAAAACTTTGGAATGAGGTAGGTGACCTCGGTGGACTTTGAGAGGAAAAGGATTTTCCCTCTCGAGGAGCAATATGAAAAGCTACAAAAATATATACTTAATACTAATTGAGTTGGCAAACCAATAATCGGTCGTCCCTCTCAATATATGCACAAGCAAGCGGGGAAACGAGGTGGCACAAAGCACTTAAAAACCTTTTTCCTTAGACGGCCTTTTATAGCGCGTCGCCTTATACCCACCTTATAGTTTGTATATGTCGAGTTCAAACGTCTTACTAGTATTTATCTATTTTGCCTTTTTATTTTGTTATGGATGCGACTACAATAGTTAGGTGATGAAATCCCAACTAAGGCTTATTTGAAAAGTAGGTAATTTATTGTGCTACGTAATATATTATAGTAAAAGAAAAATCTTTGTGTATTTTTTTAGAAAAATATATATTCACAAGAAAAATACCAAAGAGAATCCGAACAGTAACTTTTTATACTTCCCAGTGGGGGAAGTAATTTTTATCACTTTCCGAAAATATATATTCACAAGAAAAATCGAAAGAAATCGAATCTAAAAATTAACACTAATACGTAATATTTTTGGTGTAATACTTTTAGGAAAAAGTATTACGTTTTGGATTTTTTAATTTTTTTGGTGCAATTCTTAGGAAAGAAATTGCTTTTGTGATTTTTTAATTTTTTTTGTATTTTTAAGTTTTTGATTTTTTTGTATTTTTTATTTTGTTGCAAGAAACGTAACGTTCAAAAAGAACGGATCCCAAAAAAACGTCTTCACGAAAAATCGTCAATCGTACGAGCGAAGCGGCAGCGGCGCCATTTGAAACTAGTGGTTTTTAGTCCAATTAATTAAGTTCGTTTTTCCTCGATTCGACTCGAATTGATTATCAATTAACGTTAGACTACTTTGTTTTTGGTAAATAATATTTTTGGTATTTTAAACTAAAAGTCTATTTAAAATAAAAGCTATTTAAAAACTATTTAATCTAATTTAAAAATTAAAACTAATTTAAATAAATCTAATTTAAATGACAACTAATTTAACTATATAAACTAATTTTGAAACCAAAATTTAACTTTTAATAAAACTTTAAAATTAAATGAAAGCTTTTAAAAACTTTAAATGAAAATATAATTGAAAATAAAATTTAAAATCTAAGTTTAAACAAAACAATATTAAAAATCCTAAAAGTAAATAAAATTAAAATATTTTTTATTTATTTTTTTTTTTTAAAAACTTTTTATATTTTTCAAAACTGAAATAAAGAATATGAAATAAAACTTTTAAATAAATCTAATTAAACTAAAAACTTAATTTAATCTATTTAATAAACTGACAGAAAACCTAAGCCTATATTAAATAAATGATGCATATGAATACACAAAAGAGAGCTCAGCCAAGTGGTAAGGCTTATGGCTGCTATGCGAGGGGTCCTAAGTTCGAACCCCAGCGGAGACAAGTTTTAGCTATTTTTTTCTATTTTTTTTAAACTATTTTTGGAACTTTGGGCAATAGAACTAACAGATAAGTTGTATATGTTATATTGTATAAGCAAATAAAGAGAACAAATAAGCATAAAAGCTGATAACTAAATAAGCAATAAGCAGTTGTAAGTAAATAAGGCAAATTGATAGAATAAGCAGGAAAGAAAGGCAAATAAGCACATGAACCAAATCAAAAGCAATTGGAAATAAAATAAGCAATTCTTATATCAAACGCAAATATTAAACTTCTTAACAGATTTAAAATAAGCTAACCTAAACTAACCACAATCCAAACTTAACAGATCTAACAATTCTTACTCAAAATAAAACAAAAATCTCGATTCCAAACAAATACAAATCAAATAAGCAGTTTAATCAGTACAAGATAAGCAGATAAAAAACTGATAACCAATAAGCGTTTAACTAAAAAAACAGATTCAAATATCGCAACTAATCAAGCAGGTATTAAAACTAAAAAAATCTTATAAAAACTAAAGAGATTAAAAGATTGGAACCTTTTTACGAATCCGTTGGGTCGAAGGATGGCGCTGAGCCTCCTTGTAAACCGAAGCAACAAAGATCTTAACCACCAAACAACACCATCTTAACTTCGAACCAAACAATATTCATTGATCCAGTAACAAACAGTGCTCGAATCCAAGAAAAATACCAAAGAGAATCCGAACAGTAACTTTTTATACTTCCCAGTGGGGGAAGTAATTTTTATCACTTTCCTTTATTTTTTTTTTATTTTTTTTTATTTTTTTTTATTTTTTTATATGAATAATAATAACTTCCGAGAATAGTAACAATTAATATAAAAACAGATTAAATTTTTTTAGATAAAAACAGTACTGGAAATAAAAATGAGACGAAATTAAGATTAAATATCAACTTTTCATTAATTAAAATCAAAATTACATTACTTGAAAATTAAAAATTACAAAATTAAATCCTAATCTATTTTACTGAAAAAATAAAAATTAAAGAAAAGCTATTGATTACATGATAGATGGGGGTTTTTATAGGGGAACCCCAACAAACCCTAATCTTAGCTTCCCTTGTAAGCAATCAAATCCCACCGTTTATTCCATCTTTCTTCTTCTCTCTCTTCTTTTTTCTTCTAATCTTGCGGCTGAGATGATCCTAGCATCACACGGATTGCCACCTTAGCGTGTTTGTGTTTGTTGAAAGCTGAGGTGGAATGATATAAGTGGTTGATTAGTGTGTGGTGATTAGTCACAACCAATCAAAACAAATGAATTGGCCACGTGAGATGAGATGGAGGACCACCTTGTAGTGCTTGATCCGAAAAACTTGGGGATTAAATCCCCAAGTGTGTGAATTGCATAGATTTAACAAAATCCCCAATTATTTGAGTAATTTTGTTATGGTAAAATTGGGGTTAGGGTAAAAGGGATATGGTGGTGGCTGAGTATGTTTGTGAGAGAGATGAAAGAGAAGTGAAAAAAGGGAAAATGGGATCACTTAGTTTCTATCGAAAATAAGTGGGTGATGGGGTAAAAAATAAAAGGCGTTTTTATTAAAAAGAGTGAGTGGGTGGTAGGTTTAAGTACACGTGTGTGGTGCAAATGTAGGGTTGGGGTAAATGTATTTGTTTATCCGTCCCAAAGTAAAAATGTGTCCTTTTGATCCGTTTGATTTAGAAAATGGGCCTTGGCCCAATTTGTTCTTCTTTTCAAGCCGTCCAAAGTGATAACAAATGGGCTTGGCCCAAAACATATTATCCATTAATAGATAAAATGGGCTTTTTGATCCAATTGAAAGGATAAATTTCCCCAAATGGGCTTCTAGGCCCATTTAGCCAATGTGGGACCCACAAGACTCGAATATCTACAAAAAGATTTAATCCGCTAAAAATGAACTTGATTTCGGCTTCTTTGATAATTTCTTCAAAATTAAGTTGACTTAGCCGGTTTTCGTGATCTTGGCACACTTTTGGTCTTTTGATCTTGTCTTTGACTCTTTCTTGACTTTTCTTGACTTTTCTTCGACATTTGACCGTGAAATCCCGTGTTTTCTCTTCTTTTGATCATTTGTACCTATTTAACATACAAAACACAAAACCACACTTAATTCCGACATTTATGATAATAAACACATGATTCGGTCTTGTTTTTCCTTGATTTTAGTGGCAAAAGGATAAGCGTTTACACACTTATTAATGGTTATGTATGTGAGAACACGGAATTTCGATAAATTTCTTTTAACTGTTATACGTGCTTATTCGCACTTTCACGTCATTCCCTATTTATTTTACAGTGATTACGTGTCATCCTCGGGTTTTAGTTAAATATAAAATTCTACGAATTTCGCTAATTTACGATATTATTTAGCAAAATGCCCGAACATCATGTTTGTAATTTCTACGAGGTTTTATTACATTTTATATGTCTTATTATTGACTTTTTGCCTCAAAAAAAATGAAAGACGACATCTTGAGCAATTACGGACGCAATGGTGAACTTTTGCGTTTTTGCGTTTTTCGGCTGTCGGACTGGATTTTCGGGTCCGAACGTCGCAATAAAATTTATTTTTATGTGATTTCTAGTTATTATTTACTCCTTGATCCAACCTAGTGAAATTCGGGCCAAACTAGTGTTTACGAGTAATTTTAAAGAAATTTTGTTTTAAAAATAAACGAGTCGCGGTTTTTGTCGGAAACGACACGTTATTTAAACCCGTAAAATTTCGAAAGTTTACACCAAAAACCTTGGGCCTTTTCTTGGGTTACTTGGATGGACTAGGCTCAAGGAAGCCCAAACTTGACCTTGTTTGACCCATTTTGGCCTTATACTTGCAAAATAAAAACTTTTCAAAAAAAAAATAAAAAAAAATCTATCTACTCCTTCCTTCTCCCTTAGGCCGAGGAAACACAAACACACCCAAACCTCTGATTTTTTTTGATTTGAGGTAAATTACTACTAGTCCCATGATTGTTTTTCAATTCCTAATCAAACCCATGTGTTAATTTTAATATGCATCAAGTTTTTGCATGAGATCAAAAATCACAAAATCTTATGATTTGATGATGTTTTTATGAAATCCTATGTTTGTTTTTGTTGTTTCAATGCATAAAACCTTATTTTGTTGGATAAAACTTTGATTTGGGTATGTTATTATGACCTAGGGCCACGAAATTTTTATGATCAAGGAGGAAGGAATCGAGGTTGTTTGTGTTTTGGTTGATTCATACTAGTTGTGAAGGTATAAGCCTAACTAGTGTTTTGATTTTGATGTTATTAGCATTTTTGATTCACTTTTGTCATTGATTTTGAAATAATGGGTGAAACCCACTGATATTATGAATACTTAGGGCATATTAGGACTTAGGACACTTGCGTGGCGATTTGGTATAGCTTAAGAGTTGCTTGTTCGCGATTAGGTTGCTAATTAGGGTCATTTTGATAGTATGGAAATCACCACAGAAACAAACAGGTCATGGCAAAATTTTCTTAAATATATGACCTTGTTTTTATTTGAAAAATGGATACCCACTGATGTGCTTAGTATGTGGTGAGTTGGATGGAAATGGGAAGTGTCCGGATGTGCCCGTAACGGCCGTTTTACTAAACTATGTCAAATCTGAATGTTATGCTTAAAACGTGGGTAAATTGACTTGGGTAAAAAGGATGAATTTATGATTTTATAACTTTTTACAGTAGGTGCAATCATAAGACAACTTTTCTTTTTGGTTTGGTGTCAAAATCTTATACCATTTGGGATTTGTGCTCAAGTTACCGAAGGCATCGTAAGACGTTTACAACTTTCTGTTTTGATAGTCTGCCACTAAAAATGGAATTCCCGTTGATTGAAAATAGTTCTAGGTCTGTTTTGCCCAACTTAGAAAGGTAAGAGAAATACCTATACATTTTAAGAAATTTCACCTCCTGTACTATTATAGATTTTTAGATATGACCAAATCTTCACAGCCTTTTTCAGAAAACTGAATGCAGTCCCTTGTTTTGGTTTTTCAAACCGAGTCTTAAACGTGTTCGGAACCCACACATAAATGCTTGGACCATCATACAAGGTTGATATTAGGTTATTACAGTAGGTTCAAGGTATTTTGGTCAATTTCAACTTAAGCTTAGGTCTCGCCATCGCACGCAAGTTACCTAGTCATACTATGTCCCGCCACTTCTAAAACGTTATTGCTTCATTGAACGCATTCTTATTATGTGTAACCATTGCATAGGTCCGTGAAGACTTCTTTTTGCTCAACCCCTTTTACCTTGTGATTACTTACTAAAGGTGAGTTCATAGCCCCTTTTTCTTATATACTTGTTACAAATTTCGGGGTGAGAATAACATGCGTGGAATACAATCATTTAAAACTTTTAGTATGTTATTCAAGAACAGTATGCTTTCCCCAGATTATACATTTACTTATTGCATTTGTACCTTAGTCAAAAAGCCCCTACATCATGAACCGTTAATTCACATTTTGCAAGCGCGAATGTTGTGGATGGATCCATTGGGATTAACAATCCCCGTCCCGATTACCTTGACGCACTTACATTTAATTACCTAAGTATTTTGACTAGATACTTACTAGGGGTAAAACATTTATGTTAAAGCTTCGGTGTCGTGAGATATTGCAATAAATTAATATAAATGATTTTGTACCACGGTACTAAATCATATCCTAGTTGCTATTTTATAAAACTAATGTTTGTATTTCACATTACCACTTATTAAACCTATGAATTTCACTCAGCTTTATGTTGACATATTTACATGTTATTCTCAGGTAATGCTAATGCTTAATTTGCTAAGGATGGGAGCCCGCAGGATCCGACAGCTGGACGATTCCATGTCATTATTGGTTGAAACTTTTTTGGAAAACTAATTATGCCATGTTAATCATGCTAAATAAAAGTACTTTTATGCACTAAGACTATTATGAGTATGTTGGTAAAATTATGTGCCTTTTGTTGATGTCATAATTATGCAAATCTGGGACCATATTTATATATTTTATTCTGCAGCCTTTGAATAAATTCGTGAAGTGTGTCATTTTATTTGCTCTGTCTTTTATTTACCTTATTGTCATGTATGTTGTTACCATGATGTGGGACCCCACAATGCTTACCTATCCCGCTACCAGATTTTTGGGGTCTTACAGATTGGTATCAGAGCCATGGTCATAGTGAATTGAGTCGTTTTAAACTTAGTCTATGACCCATATTTTTCAAGAAAATTCTATGAGTCTTAGTGCCAAACATGGAATCTGCCAAGATATTCGGTATCCGCGCGGGTAACTCTCTAATCCTTACTATTGCTTGAGTAATACCTATATTGAGACATGTATAATTTACTACAATATTCATTACTTTATTCTTGTATTCTTCCGATTTTTCTGTACCGACTATTTCTAACGAATTGCTTTTATCGTTTGCGCGAGTTTTCGCGATAACTCCAGTCGAGATATTCTAAGTGTTTTAGTCGATGAGATCTTTCTAAATCTTGCTTTGCTACTCATTTATGTCATCGTTTTACTTGACATTTGAACATTGTTCTAAATTTCATGTTTCACTGATTATTCTTCTTTCGAATTCTAATTATAATAATATTCACTTACATTTCGGAAACGTCATGCTGATTTTTAGCTAAACGTCTAGTTCGTGACGATTGATTGGATTACGGCTTTACGCATATAGATTTCTAATATTCTTCCTCGTTTAAAATATCATATACTTGGGAGCGCGACTTATTGATATTTCGACTTTTCTTTGGTATCTATTATGAGTTTGGAAGAGATGGCACGCATATGAAGTTTTTACTTCGTATATTGAAAATTAAGTCAAGAACGTTGTCTATTTCTTTTGTTTATAGTCTTGTTGACTCGTATTCTTTAAACGCCCTTCTGCCGCTACTTTCCTTCATTCTTACGAAATGTGTATTTTTCGTCGTTTTGGAATCCATAAGCCATGTGCGTATTCGAAGTGGTAAATAAAAATTGTTGGTGAAAAAGTTAGACAATAAGAAATTGGCGACAAATGAAAAGCAAAATAAAAAAAAATTAAAAAAAAATTATCATGATCCAAACGCTCCCTTATAAAATTTAACACGCTGCAGAATTCTTTAGCACGCATAGCGAAGTTCACAACTTTTATAAATTTCATTTTTTTAGCTGAATAAAATGATAAAGCTTGTTTAGACGATCGTTTTGATATAGAATTCGACTTCTAATTCTTTATAACGAATATTTTGTGGCAATTGGAAATTTGAGAAAAATAATATAAATAGAGTTTGCTGATGTACACGCATTTCGAGGTCCGAAATCAGGTCAAATTTTATTTTCAGTTTTACAGAATAAAAGAGATTATTTTTACGCTCGTTTTGGTTATTCGCACACCCTTTAACTCATCCGCATTAAGAAGTTACGACCGAAATACGGTTGAAAACTCATTCTGGACCAGCAGGTATGCTTGGTGTTTTGCTACAGGTTAGGACCCATTTAACCCTTATGTTTTGCCTTGGGTAGTTAGTATACATTATAAGCTAAGCTTGGCCGCTGAGCTTGCGTTAATAGCCATCACCAATTGAATTTTATGACTAAAACGGTGATCGCTAATTATATAACTGATTTTCTAAAATTTTAACCTTCCTCTAAGATGGAATTTTTCCCATTTGGAAAACTGAGATAAATTCATATATCTAGGAATGTCGGGTATGAAAACACCTTTCCAACGGTATAAGGTTCATCGTCTATCTCTTCATAACGAAGAAATACCGGGCATTTTAGAAACTAGTCTAATAGGGAGCAACCGACTTAAACTAGCGTTTGGTTTAGCGTGCTTGGTATGGTTAATGAGTGATTAGCCAAGATTTTTCACTTGAAACATTTGAGAAACATATAATTATGACTTTTGATGCAAAGTTTTAGTGTCGTTAGCTACCTTTGAGTTTTTGACACATAAGTGGGTATTGTTGACTAAATTGAAAAATTACAAAATTTTGATTATATAGCTGCTGTCATAGGTATAACTGTGTCGTAAATGTGTTTTCAGCCTTCGGTTAAAACTACAAAGTCGTCCGGAATGATGTTTTTAGTCACCTTCGCGGAAACGGAAGCTTTAAAGTGGGCATTTGACCCTCAAAAATGTAAAATACAGACTGTAAGGTTTGACTTTTTCGTGCAGAATGCGTTTTGGTTTTTATTTTTAAAAAGGTATCTAGACTTCAAAACTTTTCTTAAAATTCACCAGATATTAACTTCATGATGTGTATGACTTCTCTGAATTTTTGTAGAATTTTTCCAAGAGTTTAAATAGGATTTTTAAGCCTCGCGAAAAGGAGTTTTCAGCACTTTTTCATTAAGCGAGTAAATGACTAGTTCATTACCCAAACGCCCCTTAAGCAAGCTTAAACCTTATGGAATGGATTTGGGATTATAGATACTGATTCTTAGGATGTTTAACATCATAATTTAAGTGAAATTGAGGTCTAATGATTAGTAATTCGCCTCGAGTCGGAAAAGCCAAAAGTTGACTATTTTCTATACGGTTAGTCAAAACTTATAAAAATGAGTTCTAAGCTATATAGCTTGATGTAACAAGTTTGTATGACCATATTTTATTGTATTCCAGTAACTTACATCTATTTTTATAACTTTTCATTATTGGGTCATACTCGGGTCATACTTTGACTTTTGTTGACTTTTTACGTATTAGGTCGCGGACAATCCTTAAAGTATTACTATTGCCCTTCTTCAGCCGGATCTCTATCTGCACGCGTATGGATTCATTTATCCTTTATTTTATACATGAATCATATATCATTTCATTTTACCTTTCTTTTCTTCTGTCGCACCATTGATTTGGGTCAAGGTTTGAAGTTCTTGCTCTCACATCGTTCGTTATCCTCTTGACACGTGTTTCACGGTGATTCTGACTAAACATTTTGAAACTTATCAACTTGTAACCATTTCATTGATTTCCTTGAACTACTCTTTATTACCCTCATGTAACCCACTCGTTATTTTAGAAGTTGCTCTATAAACCCAAACTGGTATTGTTTGCGAATCATTTTATAAAATGTCCCACTTGGGCCTTATTAAATACTTGAATGTTATCTTATAAACTTAATGAATATTAATTTTACTATGTATTTTCACAATTTATTCAAACAATTGGTCTCGCAAATAATTCTTGTAACAATAAAATTGTTGATTTAAACATCTAGCCAATTAGTTACTGGCAAAAAGTTTCATAACTTATTTTGATTCCATATACGTATTTTAAATCATATGATATGTAATACCGGTTTGACGAAGCTGAGCATCGCATTGCTAGTCCTAAATTATGCATGGCCTGATCACCTATGCGTAATTTAGAAGGAGCCATGCGAGGCCAAATAGTAGTGACCTAAAATATCTTGTCAAAGAACTTTTTACTTATGTTCTTTAAAAAGTTATATAAAATATAGTTTTGAAAACTTTTACATCTTATGCGAGTAGCACCAGTTAGCGACATACACATATGATCCCTTATCTTTTCTTGAACAAAGTACATGCCTCAAGCACATATATCCTTATTCAACGATCTTTGTTTTGCTGGTTACCTCATCTTCCTTCGTGGCATAGTTCTCGTTACAACTTGTCTAATTTCTTACCATTGATACCAGACTTGAAAGTTTCAACGTTGTTATGCTTCTACATCGATCGACCTTCTCTATCTATTACGTAGACCTTCGAAACATCTCCGGACGCGAATAGTGATTCATGACTGGAAGTGAACGATATATTCGTGTATTTGCCATGATGTGAGTTAGACTCTATTGTCTAGAATTTCATTTGTGTAAACCATATGATGACTTTGCCCTCTCATTGCTAATGTTGTTCATTTTACTGGAATTACTCTCAAGTGACTTTTTAAGAATTTTCATTGGTTTGAAAACTTGTTGTGTGGCTTTTCTCTTTCGATCGTGTGTCGACCATTGAGAACTAAAAAAAACCCGTTGTTGGTGACGCCAACCACACACGTGAATTAATCATTGTTAAATCCTTAATTTCTTATTTTTCTTATCATCGATGCATCTATCCTAACATGATCATTAAGAAAATAGATACGAATTACGTTTTATCCCCTCGTACTATCACTCGTATACTAATTGTTGATTGTTATTCGATTCATACTCATTTGCTATCTTGTCATATTTTGAAAACTCGGATATGTCACATGTTTACTATTTGAGACATTAAACACCTATATGGATTTCTATACATTATTCTAAATTTTAAGAACGTTTTACACACTTTATCAAGTGTTTAAATTACCAAAATACCTGTTTCAAGTTAAATATAAGATCTATACATCCTCTTTGGTAGAATTATAACTAGTGTTTAAAAGGATGTCAAACTGCATCTTTTAAAAGTATTTGATTGTATCATACTTTACTTTCAACCTAATGAAATTATCAATTTAATTTATAATTTCTAACAGTGATTTAAAAAAAATTGGATATTTGATTTTTTTTCTAATGGTAACATAAACCTGAGTTTTTAACAATAATTTCATACAGTTATCCCAAAAGCTCTTAAGCTGATTGAAATAATTATTTGAACTAAGTTACTTTTACTTCGAAATCCTGATCAAAAAAAGATATAGCAACTGGTTACTGACTAAATATATATAGTTTGATTTCAAATCACTAAACCGTGTAAAGTTTTCTTATAATCAAGAAAATACTTAAGCCAAATCGAAAGTAATACCAAATCCTAGACAAATAGTTGTGACAACTTGTAATCCATATGTCTATATTTAATTCATATTTCTCCTTTATTTTTCTATAAGTAAATTGTCATGCTTTACAGTTGCGTGATTTGTGATTCCTTGTTTATTAACCATCTTGGCTCATATTAGAGCGCCTTGTCCGTTTAAACAATTATTGTGTTCATGTTATCTTTTGATATTTCTCCGTACTGAAAGGTCATTATTTTAATCCAAGTTTGAAATTATCGAACGTATTGGCCCTGTGGCTTATCGTTTGAGCTTACCACAAGAACTAAGTTGCGTTCATAACGTGTTACACGTTTCCAACCTTAAGAAATGTTTCGCCGAGTTAGACGTTCAAATCCCGTTAGAAGAGATCAAAGTCGACGACAAAATGTATTTCGTTGAAGAGCCGATCGAAATTGTGTACCGACAAGTCAAGAAACTTAGGCGCAGTTGGTTTCCAATCGTTAAAGTCTGTTGGGACTCGCGACGTGGCGCTGAATTCACTTGGGAAAGCGAAGAGCAATTCAATGTCTAGTATCCTCATCTCTTTCTGTCACCTACTGCCTCCAGTTAAACTCTGAGGGACCAGAGTTCCTTTAGGGGGGAAGACTGTGAGAATACGGAATTTCGATAAATTTCTTTTAACTGTTATACGTGCTTATTCGCACTTTCACCTCATTCCCTATTTATTTTACAGTGATTACGTGTCATCCTCGGGTTTTAGTTAAATATAAAATTCTACGAATTTCGCTAATTTACGATATTATTTAGCAAAATGCCCGAACATCATGTTTGTAATTTCTACGAGGTTTTATTACATTTTATATGTCTTATTATTGACTTTTTGCCTCAAAAAAAATGAAAAACGACATCTTGAGCAATTACGGACGCAATGGTGAACTTTTGCGTTTTTGCGTTTTTCGGCTGTCGGACTGGATTTTCGGGTCCGAACGTCACAATAAAATTTATTTTTATGTGATTTCTAGTTATTATTTACTCCTTGATCCAACCTAGTGAAATTCGGGCCAAACTAGTGTTTACGAGTAATTTTAAAGAAATTTTGTTTTAAAAATAAACGAGTCGCGGTTTTTGTCGGAAACGACACGTTATTTAAACCCGTAAAATTTCGAAAGTTTACACCAAAAACCTTGGGCCTTTTCTTGGGTTACTTGGATGGAATAGGCTCAAGGAAGCCCAAACTTGACCTTGTTTGACCCATTTTGGCCTTATACTTGCAAAATAAAAACTTTTCAAAAAAAAAAAAAAAAAAAAATCTATCTACTCCTTCCTTCTCCCTTAGGCCGAGGAAACACAAACACACCCAAACCTCTGATTTTTTTTGGTTTGAGGTAAATTACTACTAGTCCCATGATTGTTTTTCAATTCCTAATCAAACCCATGTGTTAATTTTAATATGCATCAAGTTTTTGCATGAGATCAAAAATCACAAAATCTTATGATTTGATGATGTTTTTATGAAATCCTATGTTTGTTTTTGTTTTTTCAATGCATAAAACCTTATTTTGTTGGATAAAACTTTGATTTGGGTATGTTATTATGACCTAGGGCCACGAAATTTTTATGATCAAGGAGGAAGGAATCGAGGTTGTTTGTGTTTTGGTTGATTCATACTAGTTGTGAAGGTATAATCCTAACTAGTGTTTTGATTTTGATGTTATTAGCATTTTTGATTCACTTTTGTCATTGATTTTGAAATAATGGGTGAAACCCACTGATATTATGAATACTTAGGGCATATTAGGACTTAGGACACTTGCGTGGCGATTTGGTATAGCTTAAGAGTTGCTTGTTCGCGATTAGGTTGCTAATTAGGGTCATTTTGATAGTATGGAAATCACCACAGAAACAAACAGTTCATGGCAAAATTTTCTTAAATATATGACCTTGTTTTTATTTGAAAAATGGATACCCACTGATGTGCTTAGTATGTGGTGAGTTGGATGGAAACGGGAAGTGTCCGGATGTGCCCGTAACGGCCGTTTTACTAAACTATGTCAAATCTGAATGTTATGCTTAAAATGTGGGTAAATTGACTTGGGTAAAAAGGATGAATTTATGATTTTATAACTTTTTACAGTAGGTGCAATCATAAGACAACTTTTCTTTTTGGTTTGGTGTCAAAATCTTATACCATTTGGGATTTGTGCTCAAGTTACCGAAGGTATCGTAAGACGTTTACAACTTTCTGTTTTGATAGTCTGCCACTAAAAATGGAATTCCCGGTGATTGAAAATAGTTCTAGGTCTGTTTTTGCCCAACTTAGAAAGGTAAGAGAAATACCTATACATTTCAAAAAATTTCACCTCCTGTACTATTATAGATGTTTAGATATGACCAAATCTTCACAGCCTTTTTCAGAAAACTGAATGCAGTCCCTTGTTTTGGTTTTTCAAACCGAGTCTTAAACGTGTTCGGAACCCACACATAAATGCTTGGACCATCATACAAGGTTGATATTAGGTTATTACAGTAGGTTCAAGGTATTTTGGTCAATTTCAACTTAAGCTTAGGTCTCGCAATCGCACGCAAGTTACCTAGTCATACTATGTCCCGCCACTTCTAAAACGTTATTGCTTCATTGAACGCATTCTTATTATGTGTCACCATTGCATAGGTCCGTGAAGACTTCTTTTTGCTCAGCCCCTTTTACCTTGTGATTACTTACTAAAGGTGAGTTCATAGCCCATTTTTCTTATATACTTGTTACAAATTTCGGGGTGAGAATAACATGCGTGGAATACAATCATTTAAAACTTTTAGTATGTTATTCAAGAACGGTATGCTTTCCCCAGATTATACATTTACTTATTGCATTAGTACCTTAGTCAAAAAGCCCCTACATCATGAACCGTTAATTCATATTTTGCAAGCTCGAATGTTGTGGATGGATCCATCGGGATTAACAATCCCCGTCCCGATTACCTTGACGCACTTACATTTAATTACCTAAGTAATTTGACTAGATACTTACTAGGGGTAAAACATTTATGTTAAAGCTTCGGTGTCGTGAGCTATTGCAATAAATTAATATAAATGATTTTGTACGACGGTACTAAATCATATCCTAGTTGCTATTTTATAAAACTAATATTTGTATTTCACATTACCACTTATTAAACCTATGAATTTCACTCAGCTTTATGTTGACATATTTACATGTTATTCTCAGGTAATGCTAATGCTTAATTTTGCTAAGGATGGGAGCCCGCAGGATCCGACAGCTGGACGATTCCATGTCATTATTGGTTGAAACTTTTGGGAAAACTAATTATGCCATGTTAATCATGCTAAATAAAAGTACTTTTATGCACTAAGACTATTATGAGTATGTTGGTAAAATTATGTGACTTTTGTTGATGTCATAATTATGCAAATCTGGGACCATATTTATATATTTTATTCCGCAGCCTTTGAATAAATTCGTGAAGTGTGTCATTTTATTTGCTCTGTCTTTTATTTACCTTATTGTCGTGTATGTTGTTACCATGATGTGGGACCCCATAATGCTTACCTGTCTCGCTACCAGATTTTTGGGGTCTTACAATGTAAAACCAAAACACGAACAAACTATCAATAATAAGAACCCGTATTGCTAGTTAGGCAATATATCGTAATTCAGTGCATATAGTAGTATTTCGTTATTTGGATTATTATAAGCCGCATGACATTGTTACCTTACTACAACAAACAACGGGTAGCTAACCCGAAACTCATTTGCCCTTCTAAATTAGCGTGTCGTCACCATAATCACGCTTGTGTAAATCTTCTCATACATAAATGCGCTTATCAATCAATGTGGCACGACGGGGATCAACCGTCAAGGCGCGAACTGGGGTGATCGTCCCCAAATAGTACTATTATATGCATAAGCGTCTACCAAATCCCGGTAGTTCACAATTCATGCTAATGGGACTTTTAGTGACATAACCTAACTTTAGTAATCCATTTCATTTCATCTATCGGGTCATTTAATCATTCATCGGGACAACTAGTGTCCTATCTTATAAAAACTAACATGTTATCTCCCTCGCGGGTTTATAAAACATTTCATAAAAACATTTAAAAGAGCGCGAGGCTATTAACTCACGTTGCAGTGGGAAAGCGGGTTATCGGCAATTCGGATGTACGGTACGTGCTTCAATCACGGAAACCTAGACAAATAATACTCGTCTTAGACTCTTGTCCAATGACTTTATAAAAACCATAACTATGTATATATATGATGATTTTGTAAATATGATGATGATCAAGTGGGATTGTACATCTTTACTCATTCATTATAGTGTTTATGTGTTGGTAACATTTTTATACTAGTTTCACTAGTTTATCTTGTTTACATGTTTTAGGCCCAATAAGCCTATTACAAGCCCAATACCTTAAGTTAGTCCATTTTACACTTTCATTATCAGTATTATACTTTACATGTTGAGCCCAAGTGGGTTAAGCCCAATAAGTAAATTTATAAGTGTTTAGCCCATTTAGTTGGATTAATAGTCCAATAAGACTAACTTAGCCCGTTAATGTCCATTATGTTATATAGTTCGGGTTTTATCGGTTTTTACTTGTAATAGGTACTTATATATCAGTATATGACTTTTAAAAAGTTTACATTAGACGGGTCCGACCGTCTAAGTTTTAATTGACGAAAAACGTTAGTTTTACGGTATTAGCCGAAAAGACGTAAAAATCATGTTTATAGTTTTTATAACTTATAAAACTTACCAAACTACCATTTTTATAAAATGTCCATTTATTTATCCTTATACATATTTATATAAATGTAATATATAAGTTAGTGAGTTTTAATTCACATTTTATACTATATTATTTGAGTGCTTATATAATAGTATTAAACTTTAATTTCACAAAATCTGATTTTTAGTTTCACTTTCACCATTTTTATCATATCTTGAGTTATATAAGGAGATAGAAGCTCATTTTTGGATGACATAAACTGCATATTATGTGCTACAAATAACTTAGTTTTAGCTACTGCTCAATCCATGTATAAGTATCTTTAACAGTCCCTACTAAACAGACTATTCAAATTGATACACTAATTTTATTTTGATCATATCTCACTCATTTTGATGATTCCATTGCATGGCCAACTCTCACATGCGTATAACACCTAATACTTACTGTAAATAGATTCCACTATGCCATTTTATCAGTTTATCATTTGGTTAGTTACTGTTTTTATACAGCCAACTTTATAAGCAATAATTTAACCTTTTTACCTATGGGTTTCCATCTTTTTAACCATGTTTATCAAATCTATCAACACCAAATCCCCACATAATATTTTTAATCATCATTCATCATCATATACATATACATAAATAAAGAATATACAAGATTACATAATCAAAATAACAAGAGGATAGGAAGAACAATCTCTATACCACCAAGGTTGTGTAGTTTATGATCAAGGCTTGGATTTTGATGGAAAAACTTGTGATAGATCAACACCAACTTTGAAGACCACCAATATTTGTAAACTTCTTGTAGAAATCAGCCCTTGGACATCACCAAATCACCTCCTTGGATGTTAGAATCACCTCCAATCTTCAAGGCTTCAAAGGAGCATCATCATGTGTATGATTAACACATGATTTTATGGCTAAAATAGATCAAATAAGGGTTGTTGTTGGTGATTTTGGGACGAAAATGAGAGAGGGAGGAAGGGAGGATGAGTGGTTTTGCATGTGTAAATGAAGAAATGGTTTCTAGGAAATGGTTTTGTGGTTTGGTGTAGCTTACATGTTAAGCTTAGCTAACAAGTGTAACTTGTTAGTTATATCTTGACACATCATGAGATGTGGTGGCATACTTTGGCCATCCCATGTTAGTGGGGTGGGGCAAAACTTGTTTTGTCTCATCCCACTAATTTACGGGTATTGCTCGATTCTAGTTTCCTCGATTTGCGTGCCCTCAGGTCGTTTTATGAAAAACGTTTTTATAAATTATGAGTCAACGACACAAAAAGAATCTAATAAAAATTGTCTCATCAAAAACGGAGTTCAAAAACGTAAATACGTAATCCTAAGGTTTCCGGTTTAATCGTAAAGGACGTTAAATTCACGTAAGTCCTAATCTCTTCTCGTAAATTTGTGAGTTTATGAACCAACAAAATTTAAAATTCCAAAATAATATTCACGGATAAATTTATTTCCTGAAATGTCGGACTGTCACCAAAAACGGTGTATGTAAACGTGAGAACGTAACGTAGAATCCTCCGGTTTAGACGTAGTCGATGCTACTTCAAGACGTAAATCCAGATTTCTTCCCAAAAATAAGTGAGTTCATAATATAACATTAAAATAATGTTTTTAAATAGTATTTGAGAATAAAATATAAACCATAAATTGACGGATTTGTCACAATATGTGTGTTGGGAATTAGATTTGATGAGATAAAACATAATATAATTAAACAAAATGGATTATATGCAAATATAAAGAAGTATAAGAATTTGGAGACCTTATATACAAGGAAAATGATTAAAGTGCAAAAGATGGAAAGACTTCAAGTGTAATTAGATTTCTTGTAAGAAGTGTTAAAAGAAAAATTTGTTTAAGGAGAAGCTTGTTTCATTCGTGAAAGATCAAGATTTGAAGCTTGGTTTTGTCATCATCAAATAGGAAAGATTGTTGGGAATTAGATTTGATGAGACAAAACATAATATAATGAAACAAGAGGGCTTATATGCAAACATGAAGAAGTTCAAGAATATGGAGACCTTCTATACAAGGAAAAGGACTAAAGTGCAAAAGATGGAAATACTTCTAGTGTTATTTGATTTCCCGTAAGAAGGGTTATGTCTAGTATATAAAGACATATACCCTACGTAGGTTTATTCAATCAACTCATTCACAATGTAAACCAAAAGGTATATATTTTCGTGTTCTAGGCGTCGAATTAAATGTAACACACCTAGAGATTGCTTGCAATCGTTTCATGTTTAATATAAGTAATCGTTGGAGCGTAAACACCTTGTTCTAATCAATGTTCTAATTGTGTTGGTTATCCTAGTAAGCTTAATCGATCCATGATTTTTATTCATCAATATATACTATAGATTAGGCGTATGGAAATAAATCACATAATGCAACACGTATGTCACTCACTCACAATGTGTTTTTATTTCATATTCAAAACGTGTAAGTTTTAATTAAATTCAACACTTAAGATTTGTTTTTTTACCAAAAATGATATCGATAGCCTTTTGGCGTCATTTTGAAAATCATCATTTTTAGTAAGCGTAAAAAGCAATAACAAAATTTCGACAAGCTTTGGGAGTCGATTTTTAATTTCCATTTATAGTAAATCTAAAATCAATCCACAAACTTCGCCTTATAACTCCCTAAATCAATCACAACTAACCGAATGAATATTTGAGACTCAATTAAAAATACACTTTACATTTTTATACTAGTCGACGACTAGATATCTAGGTTTCTAACTTTCTAATATTATCATAACATGTATATATATTATATTAAAACTTGTTGATCCCAAACTTAGATCGATTAGCTTTGTGTTAACGAGATTGAGTCAAGTTTAACACTTAGAGAAACTTTGTTGTTATATGAACAATCCAAGTGTTATGCGGAATTAACACTTAAATTAAAGAACAAGTAAAAACAAATAAATCAAACTTTCTCTTTTGATTGATTATCAAACTTGAGTACAATGAAAGTCGAATACTGAATAATGCGTATATACTATAAACCCTACGACCTCCTTTTATAACATAAGGAGTCGTGTACAATGGATAATCTATCAACTATTTTAGGAAAAGATAAATATAGAAAATATAATATTTGAGTATATCTTTTCTTCAAATAACAAACGTGTTGACTAAGTTTTCCTATCAGTGCTTGGACTTCTTCTTGTCAGCGCTTGGATATCTCTTGTCAATGCTTGATCTGTCAAAGCTTGATTTCTTCTTATTAGCGTCCAATTAACTCTTGTCAACGTCTAAGTGTCTTGGCTCATTTTATTCCCAACAATCCTCCCCTAAACTTGATATATACTCTAGTAATCAAGTTTCTGAATAAAAACTAAGTACAAGGAGGATTATTACAAATACAAATCACTTTTTAATTAGATAATAAATAAACCTAATTAAGCCTTTGCCAACATCACTAGTGTAATCCATTTCTAGTTGTGTAGACACCATCTTCTTCAAAACTTCCTTGGACATAGGATATTCAGCATCCACAAGAAGATATTCTGAAAACTTTGCAGTGCTCAAATAGTAAATACCAGCTGCTGAATGTAGACGCCATTGTAGTCCACTAATATCATCCAGATCCAACCATAATGGATCTGCTTCATCTGGTTCAATCATCCTTTTGAAGGATGTCCAGATCTTTATTCCATTGACTGAAGTAGGTACTTCAGCCTCATACTTGGCCTTCATCAATATCCAAAGATCTACCAAGTCTTCTCTATCTAGGATTTCAAACAATGAGATGAAAGAAGTAAAAGTACGTACCTTATTTCCATATCTGGTGATCATCCAGAACCCACTTGCATCTTCTTCATAGTTAACTATTGGGTTTCTGTAATATAAAGGTAATACCTCTGCAACATGTGAAGCTTCCAATGGTGAGAGCTTAATGGTCTTTCTAAAAACTGCTTCACTAAGATCCGCTTTATCAAAAGCTGGGAACTCAATAGGAAGTCCCTTCTCCACTAGTCTTGGTACAATTGAAGCCTTTTGGATCTACAAATTTTCTTCAATCTCTTCTCTCCTTTCATATGAGAGAAGCCTCATAGTATTTTCTTCACAAACTCTTAACCAAATTGGATAAGCACGATGTTCCAACTCTGCAAAGGAGAGTCTTCTCAACCTATCAATGGTCCATCCAAATTGATGGCACCTGAGCAACATGTAGTACAACTCTATCCTATCTCTCTTGAGCTCAGAAAATACCTTGATGGCCTTGTGCTTCAAAATTAATTTGCAGTCTTCCTACACTCTCAACAAGATCTCCAATCCCCATATTTTTCTAGTGATGGACATCTCTGGATTCTCTATTGTCTTGTTTTCTTATGCAAAGTACATGTCCCTAACTTCAGGCATATCAAAATCAACTTTACCCTTTAACTCTCTTAGCCTCTCCTTGGCTAAATAATCCTCACCCTATTCTAACCTTTCTGGATCCTCTATTATCATCACACTGGATCCAGAACTCTCATCATCATCACTACCATCTTTCTCTTTCTTTGTGGTAGCCCAATCTTGTTCTTGCAGTTATGCAGCCAAAGCTTGATCAAATTGTATCTGGGCTTCATTCTTCTTTGGCTTCTCAACTTTCACTAAAACTTCTTTACCCTTGTCCTTTGCTCCAATAGTTGGTAAAGTAGTTGGTGGTACATGTGTTGTAACATCCCTACTAATAAGTGGTGGTTGGGATACACCAATCATACCTGTGGGTCTGTCAACGCCTTCTTTACTCTTGTCAGCGCTCAAATTATGCTCATCAACGGCTGACTTGGTAACCTCTTCCAGCATCTCCACAAATGATAACTTCTTTGGAGTGATCAAGGAGATATCAATAACTGGCTTCTCCTTCAAGCTTGCCAAAGCTTCAGCAAATTCCACCTGTTTTGTACCAAAACAACCACCTTCTTCATCATTTGATCCCTTGTCACTCAAGTTGAAAGGTTCTGTTGGTGCATCTTCCTCCCCTTTGTAAGAATCCTCCCCTGATGAAAGGACTCTTACTTGCCTCCTCCTAGCTTGGGCAGTCTCCAAAACAACTAGTCTCTCCCTCAATTGCTTGAGTTCAAGACCCTGACCTGTGACAATCTATACAAGGTCTGCATTTTTCTTTTGCAAGCTAATGTAGACCGCTGTCAATTCTAAAATGGTGTAAGGTTCCAATCTGCCCTCCTCTAGAATGGGAATTTGACCTCCCAAAGTAGATTCATGGGGCATGGATGGGGTCTTATTGATGTTAGGATTGTCTTGGCCTGCATCTAAGCTAGAACCAATAGTCCCATCCCTACCCATGTCACCAACCACACTTGTGGTGGTGGTTCTCTCTGCTACATGGCTAGGACCACCAGAGGAGAACACTCCAGCAGTCCTTTGGCGTTTTTCAAACCTATAGTCTAGGGGTGTAGAAGAGGAAGTGGATTGATGGTCTGTTTAGATGTTAAGGGGTATTTGGGTTTATGGGAAAAAGGTGTCAGCGTCTGGATTTGTAGTGTCAACGCCAACATTTTGGGTGTCAACGTCGAATGTTTTTGGGTCAATTTCCATATGCTGGGGTGATGGAGGTTGTTCAAGCAATGGGTCTGGTCGAGGTTGTGGGTGAGGTTGCGGGTTTGTAGCTGCCTCAATGACAGCAAGCATGGCTTGGGTGAGCGGTAGGTCTCTATATGGTTCAGTGTTCATCTTCCCAAAAATTGCTTTCTTTTGAATAGGGATCGTATAAAAATTGTCATGATCCCTATTGCAATATCCTTGTAAGTCAAAAACCATTTGTAAAAACCTAGGATAAGCAAGAGTCATCTTGTTACCCTTATTATGACACATGCCATCAAAAATCATTTTTGAAAAATTACAATTTTGCCCAGTTGCAATACACACAATGACACTCCCAAAGGAACGGTTGATTTCATTGTGTGAGGAGTATTTGGGACTCAAACATTAAAGGATGACATGTATAAGGTACTTCCAAGCCGGGGGTATTGTTGTTTTGTATATTTGTTTAAATGGCCTTCTTCAGGCAAAGGATAACCCAAGCCTTGGAGTCCTTGCTCTAGCTCTGCAATGGGAAGGGTGGTTATACCATCTGCATCATTAAGATGCAAAGCTTGGCGAACCAAAGCTTCAGTAACCACCCATGAAACCCCATGGACAGTACCGGTCAATGTAATCACTCCATTAACTGTTGAGGAACTCACAGTGTTCCAAAACTGTTTAATGTGTGTGATAGGGACAAGAGGAGTATGTGAAAGTGCATACCTTAATGGGGACACATTCAAATACTCAACCATATGAGTATATTGGGGAAACAGAGTATTATCAGCTTGCAAATAATCCACCATGTTGTGTTGACTTCTGAACCCCAATTCCAGTTGTGTAGGTTTAAACTTTGGTGCCATGAAGATTGATGCAAGAAAATTGTGAGAAAAGTTATGGAGAGATGAAGATTTGAGAAATTATAGTTAGACAAGAATAAGCAGTTACCTTGTGTAAAAGAAATAAGCCAAATATATAGGAGAGGTGAAAATATGTGATTGGTCAAAACGTGAGGCAGTTATATTTAAAAAGTAATAATGAAAATCTTGAAAATATATAACTTATCTCAAGCATTAATAAAAAGTTACCAACTCCTAAAATTACGGCCCATATTTTCGTCAAAAATAACAACTGGGTAGGACCCAATGTTTGTCAACGGTCAAAAACAACGCATCAGCGTCCAACGACTATATTCTTGTCAGTGTTAGAAATTTCCCATGTCAGCGTTAAAATTGGTCTTATCAGCGTTTGGAAAGAAAAATGTCAGCGTCCAAAAGTAAAAATAATTAAAAATAAAAAGGACGTTAACAAAGTAATTTACCCTAGTGAAGATAACTCATAGACTGAAAATCACTATAGGGTGGCAAGCACAGTCCAATCATGCACACTTGCTTAAACAAGATAGACATAATTGTCCCCAAGTGTCCCTTGCTAACCAAAGTTCTTAACAATGAAGTTAACTCATATAAAATCTTTGTAACTTCCCAGGTAAGCCTAATAAAAATGTTCCCAAGTCTCCCAACCGACCAAATCCAATTCTAGGCCAATAATTCTTGGCAGTGGACACAATCTAGAATTGTGATGAGAGTATTCTAAGAATACCCAAAAATCCTAAAGGTTTCCTAAACCTCCCCTTAAACTATGATATACAAAGTTGCCAAAAATAAAATATGCAATAAAAATTTATGTCAAGATAGGAATGTAAACATTCCAACCATCATCCATAAACTTGAACCCAATCCTAGTAAGCTCTAAAGATCCATAAGCAACTCTGTATCCATTTGTACAATGCTCATATGGCCTGCATGATTAGATCAAAAACCAAAAAACTAACATATTGTTGTCAGCGTCCATTCTAACACTTATCAGCGTTAAAATAACCTTTGTCATCGTTAGAAAAATAAAGTGGAAAACCTAATCTTGTACAAAGACTAATAACAGTACACATCATGTACAAACTATACAATGACTTCAAAAACACATTTAGGTGAGATTGATCATTCCAATACTTGTTACCAAGTATTGGAACCTCCCAACATCAAAAGGTTTAGTTAAAAGATCAGCCACATTTTCTTCTTTGTCTACCCTATCTGGATGTATTAAACCTTTTTCAAAGCATTCTCTTATAAAATGATGTCTAATTTCTATGTGTTTTGTTTTAGAGTGATGTACAGGATTCTTAATTGTATGATATGTAAATCTTGCTTATGTTTTAGAGAGAGAAAGAGATAGAGAGATGGTGGATTACACACAATTCTAGAGAGAGAAACTTAATAAGAACTATGTGAAAAATGATTAACCACACCACCTTTCCATCTAAGGAGAGGGTTTATATACCCAAGCCCTTGACATGGGCTTGGGCTTACATTTGGGCCGGCCTACACATGTTGTAGGCTAGGCTTTGGTTTGTTTGTTAAATAAGGATAAGTGACTAAACTACGAGCTATTACATGGACTATTGTTGGAGTGACCGATCCTTCTTAATACGTAAAAGGTATTTCCAACAATCTCCCCCTAAGGGAGGTCACTCCAAACAAGGGCATTACCCAAGTTACAATAATAAGATAAACCTAGCATACTATGCTTGTCTTGAGCTCGTAGTCTTCATCTTTCTTTTCTTTTTCTTTTCTGGTGAACATGCTGATGTGATCTTTGATATCTATCTTTAGCATTAATCTCTTGCCTTGATCTTGTGCATCCATCACTTGTGATCTTCGCCTCCTCGTGACACCATGTCCCACATACTTATACCTTCGTAATTCTTGAAAGCTTCAGAGTTCGATACAACGGAAGACTTAACTTTTAGGCTTTCTTGAATTAGATGAGGTATTAAGCGCATAAAGTATAAGCATGCGGGGACGACTTCTTCTTGGATCCCGCATCACCACCGTCTTCAAATGCCGCAACATAAGTAGACACGAACGAAATGGATTTCAACATTTCATTCTAATTCGGTAGCATTTTACCTCCGGTCGGTGAAGACCGTTGGACGATATAAAATATCGTACTTGTGGCAGGTAGATTTAATTAAAAATCTCCTTGACAAGATTTCGCGAGTAAACCCGTTCTCTTTACTCGACCGTCCAAAGCTGACTGCGAACGTAAAGAGTGAATCATTTGGGTAAAAATATCCGCATGATTGAAGCCGTCAATTCTGATTCCTGGAACAAGTTTGATTCATTAAAGAATCGCACCATCGTTGATTTCCAGTTGTCACGAGCTTGATTCATATTGAATCTTGCAAGCTACCTACCAAGTGCTGTTTGAGGTTAACACTAGAAGGATTTCCACTCATCACTGTGAACACTAAGGTGTCACTCTGAGTGTTCTGGCAAGATCACTAAGATTTTTCGTAGATGCCTGGAACGTGTTTAAGTTCAGTTAAGAATTAAACCACTGTTGTTTTCCAGTTATCACAAGCTTGATTCATAAAGAATCGCACAAGACACCTACCATGAGCTTTTTGATATTCGCTCAAGAAGGATTTCCATCTTCATTGTAAATACTTTCGTATTACTCGGATGTTTAGGCAAGATCATGAAGATTTTGCGTAGGACTCTTAAAATCTTTCTTACTTTTCACAGTGTGTGAAGAATTAAGGAAATATGAAAGTGTGTCTTAATGAGATATTTGATGATCTCAAATGGCTCTAGACTCGATCGTGCATTTTTTATTTTAGTGATCGGAGGCTGGAGAGGAGTGCCACCTTTTCAATGCCAATTTATTCGGAGTGAATAAATCAATAGATAATGTGTTGTCTCCGTGTGATTAAAACAAATACCTTTTGAGAGATATCTGAGTTAGCTGGGATGGATTGTGCATTGCATCACTGGGTCCATGATGTCTGTCTTCAATATCGAGAATCATTAAAATGATCTTAATAGCATATGTGTTGACCCGGTTTCTGCCTAAAGTTGTAAGGAGGGCTTCTTTCTTTACACCCTTTATCTTTACAATTCTTTTTCATTCTTCAACCCCTTCAATGCTTACCAATACGTCATAACTAGCACCTTGCTCGGATTGTTCCAGTGCTAACTTAAGTACTTGGTTGGCATTCAGCTACGTTCACAATCTTTCTCCAACTTTCCTAAGGACTACTATTTCTAGCTATGGAATGTCCTTGGGAAGATTCCTCCGGTTCTGGAAGAATCATAGGACTTAACCTATCCTATCATCCTTATGTCACCACAATCTTCATCGTCGTGAAATAAATGGGTTTCGGGTAAGTATATGTCACCATGAAAATCCATTTTGATATGCAAATCCGTTTTGCTCCCCCTTAACATACGCCACGATATTCGAAAACATTTCGCACATGTCGGGATGAGCCAGCACATTAAGTCAAACCATTTGTGATAATATCCTATATTAAATCACATTTTCTCCCCCATATTAAAAATATTAACCCAATCGATGTTTTTAATATCAACTGATTTAACGAAGTTTTAACAAAGGTTTTGGGAAGAAAAATGCAAGTCCATTTTATCTTCATGATATCAAACGCATGAGATATGATACCGATTTGTAACATGATCACATATTCACCATATTAGAGAAGAATTGACAAGGTTGGACCTGATTGATGAGAACATCATATGATAAGATCAAATGGTTCTTGTCAGCATATGTTGGTCGTCTCGTCACATCTGAAGTCATCTCTTGTCACCACGTGTACGATTGGTATTGTTGACTTGACACCAATTTGTGAACTTGGCACGTTCGGCATCGAAGATTCGGAATGCTTGACAATTGCTCCCCCTCAATTGTTGACCCGTTTTCTATCGAAAGAGCTGTAGTCGTCGGTTGAGTAGTCGCATCGTTGAGTATGTGGATACCAATTGTAGATAGCATGGTTGTAGAGATGATAGCTTCATGAAAACAAGACTTCTCTTGTTTTAACAAATAAATGCACTGAGGCGTACATAGATTTATGCTAGACCAAGTTATAAAGTAAACTTGATCCCTTACAATGTTTTAAAGTAAACCTTGCCCGAGAAAATTAATTCCCGTTGTTAGCCAAAGCTTTCATAAGAAATACTTGACTTTAATGTGAAAACCGGGTTGCAGTCTGAAATAACTACAAGCCATTTTGGGATGTTTAATGAAATATTTACAACTTTTGTACGAACTCTATTTATGGCGCCGTGTCAATATTAATCAACATTTCTAAGGCCGTAAATATTATCGTACCAAAAGACATGCCTTTGAAAAATAAAGTAAAAATATTTTTGGATTTTTATGAATTTTTCAAATTTTTATGGTTTTTATATGGTTTTATATTTTTGTATTTTGCTTTTGTGGATAAAAATATAAACAATATATACAGATGATCACCAAGGATACGGAGAATAGTTTTACCACCACTATTCTTTCGCTTCATCTGCCAGTTCCTTTAGAGTCTCAGGCGAGAAAGTTCTCATTCCTAGCTTGTCGGCCAAAAATTCAATTCGAGCGCGATCTAAAGCCTTCGTGAAAATATCCGCCAATTGATACTCAGATCAGACAAAGTAAAGCTCTATTACTCCATTTTCCACTTGCTCCTTGATGAAATGGTAGCGAATGTCAATATGCTTCGACCGGGAGAATTGAACATTGTTGCAGCATAAGGCAATTGCACTCTTGTTGTTGCAGTACATCGGAATTTTGTTGAAACCTAGACCATAGTCGGTTAATTGCGATCTCATCCAAAGAATTTGAGCACAGCAACCTGACATAGCTATGTAATCTGCTTCCGTTCTTGAAATTGCGGCGCTTTTCTGCCTATTCGATGCCCAACTGATTAGTCGATCTCCTAGTAGTTGCAAAGTTCCACTCGTGCTACGCCTTGTATCTTGACAACCCGCGTGATCCGCATCTGCATATGCCATAAGTGCAATCGAAGAGTCCTTCGAATACCAAAGTCCCCGATTAATGGTTCCTTTAAGATATCGAAAGATCCGTTTCACAGTAGACAAGTGTAACTCAGTAGGCCGAGTTTGATACCGAGCACACATACATATAGCAAACTGAAGATCAGGTCGACTAGCTGTGATATAGAGAAGAGTACCGATCATTCCACGATACTGTGTCGGATCAACGACAACTCCATGTGGATCTGCATCAAGCTTAGTTCGTTCCACCATTGGAGTATCCACGGGGTCGCAAGATTCCATCTTATACTTCTTAAGCGATTCAAGGGCATACTTGGATTGATTGATAAAGATGCCTCTGGGACTCTGAGATATCTGAAGACCTAAGAAGAATGATACCTTGCCCATCATTGACATCTTAAACTTGGAAGACATGAGTGTCCCAAACTCATTCGATAATGTTTGGGTCGAGGCTGCAAATATAATATCATCAACATATATTTGTACCATAATCGTATCTTTACCTCGTTTCTGAATGAACAGCGTGGGATCCACCTTGCCTTTAGCGAAGCCTTATGTAATGAGGAATTGTGACAATAGATCATACCATGCACGAGGAGCTTGCTTCAACCCATAGAGAGCCTTCTTAAGCTTGTACACATGATTAGGATAATTAGGATTCACAAAACCATCCGGCTGTTGAACATAGACTTCTTCCTTGATTTCACCATTAATAAATGCCGTCTTCACATCCATCTGATAGACAATCATATTCATATGGGCTGCATAAGCGAGGAATAGTCTAATAGCTTCCAAACGGGCAACAGGTGCAAAGGATTCCATAAAGTCGATGCCCAATAATTGCTTGTATCCACGAGCTACTAGTCGAGATTTGTTCTTCAATATTCCGCCTAACTCATCGAGTTTCACCTTGTAGACCCATTTCAAAGTGAGTAACTGCACTTGATCCGGGCATGGGACAAGTTCCCATACTTCAAGACGTATAAATTCATTAAGTTCTTCTTGCATAGCTTCTATCCAACATGATTGAGTAAAAGCTTGTTGCCATGTCTTAGGTTCAACTTCAGTGAGAAAAGCATCAAAGTGACAAAACATTGCTCTTTCTTGTAACTGACTTCGTGTGGATACCGGACGATTAGGGTCACCAATAATAGAATCTATAGGATGATCCTTTGTCCACTTGCTGTCATGTTCACGAATCTGTGGATTGGAGTAAACCGTAGAAGGAGCTTCCTCTGAGGTGGACGACCCGGCTTGATTAGGGTCGGGAATAGGTACACCAAAGAACGGAAGTTCACGCATTTGAGCGAATTCCAAATCGTGATCATCATCATCCTCTTTATCATCAATAGGCATGACATGGGTAGTTGAAACAGGTGTTGGTTAAGAATTACTTGTTGTAGGTATATCTTGACCAATTGTAGGTGCAGATGTGTCTGGTTGTGCAACGGTTGCTGGAGCGACAACTTCGGTTACCGGAGCTATTACCTCAGGTTCTGGAGCAATAATACTTGGAGGAGTAAAGAATTCATCAAAGAACGGTTGAAACAACGTATCCCATTCAGTCCTAGAAGGTGGTGTAAATGATGATGAAGTAGGGTTGTTTGGGACAAGACCAGAGCTAATGTTACTGGGTCCCATTTCATGAAGTGCGGGTTCAGAGCTGATTTGCTCAGAAGCCATTGCTGTCAGCTCATCAAAATCAACATTCATACTTTCGAGGATCTTGCGAGAGTTACGGTTGTAGATTCGGTATGCCTTCTTTGCGGGTGCGTAACCAATGAAAATACCAACATCAGCCTTTGGTTGAAGTTTTCCCAAATTGTCACCATCATTATTTAGATAGCAAAGAGAACCAAATACATGAAGATATGATAAATCTGGTACTTTTCCATGGAGAAACTCATAAGATGTTTTACCATGGCGTTTACGAATTAGTGACCGGTTTTGGGTGTACACTGCTGTAGATACTGCTTCTGCCATAAAACAATGGAGCCTTTGCGTAAATTAACATCGTTCGAGCAGCTTCCATAAGTGTGCGATTTCGCCTTTCAACGACACTGTTTTGTTGTGGAGTGCGTGCAACGGATGTTTCATGATGACGTATAGTCCCCAGCCGGGTCATGGACCCGGCCCATGGGTACTACCCGTATCCGGCCCATCACAGATGGGTGGAATAATGTCATTCAGGCTTATGGGCTTGGATGAACAGTAACCGCACACATGTGTGCGGCCCACGGCCCGGTGCGGCCGACATGGCCGACATAGGGTTAGACAGAATAATATTCTGTCTAGGAATATCTTTATCCCAATAAGAGAGGATATTCACTACCAAGATTAGAAGATAACAATCATTCTAATTCTGGTGATTATCTCTTCCTTGGGGCCGAAGCATCAGTGGAAGCCCATTAGGGTTTCACTGCCTATAAAAGGAACCCTCAAGGGTTCCACAAAGGTATTACGACTTGTACTCTAAACTCACATAAACCTTAAATCGATTACTTACTCTCACGCCGGAGTCTAATCGTGGGAAACATTCCCACGGTAAGCCTAACGCGTGCTGTTTAGTGTGTAGGATCCCAACCAAACGACTCACTTGGTGCAGGAGCCGGAGCCCAGCCAACCCGAATTAAGCCTAATTCGGGTCTAGCAAGGATCAACCAACTTTTGCATCAACAAGTTGGCGCCATCCGTGGGACCCATAACACTAAGCTAGAACAAAACCTCATCTCGAATTTCCAATGACGAAGGGGCATCCGCAAGCTAACCCCAGGAACGTGAATCCCGGGAACCGGAAGTCCCAAGGGGAAGGGATTCTCATCCCCAATCAATCACCCAGCCGCCTCGCAGGCGGGCCTGGTAACCGTAGCAGTTTTCAGCCCGTGGGGAGTGACGAGCGCGATCTCTACGACACCTCCACCCACTTCAACTCTGGATAACCCTGACCCAGGGAGTGCGCCAAACCCTCCTAATAAGGAACCGCGCAGACCCTCGACAGAGGAAGAAGTGGAAGTCCTACCACTCAGCGAGGAGGATCTTACTCGAGTTCTCACGCAGAACTTTGATAGGATTGTCCCGGGAATCGCATTGAGGTTGAATCTGGGGAGGAACCTCCAATCCAGACTCAACTTTGGTGAAACCGGACCAATCACTTCCTCCCAAAATCAGAGGAAAAGGAGAGCTCGGCCTCAGGAGCAGGGCACCTTTGAGGAAACCCCTCAACCTCGGAATGTGTTTGAGCGCATAGGAGATCGCCTCATACAGGAACTAACGCAGTCTCGAGAGGGAGAAAGGTCGGATGGCTCACCCGAGCGACCAAATCGAGAGCTGGCCAGAACCGCACGTCACTCGAGTGTGTGGGATAGGGTGAATACTGGGAGAAAGGCTCCTGGTTCGTCCCTAAAAAGTGGTCCCTATGCAAGGGATGGGGCACCACCACCGTCCCCAGACCCATCAGGGGAGGACTCAGATGACCATCCGCCTAAGCGTCGCCGGCCTAGGCGCACCCCACCACCCCCACCAAACAATGATGATTATTATGGTGGCCCTTACTATTGAGACGCAGAAGCGGAGGATCTTTCGCGTCCATGGTGTGAGCCGTGGGATGACCCTAGGCTCACCCGGCCATGGGCGGACCCCAGGGAGGACCCGTTCACCCTTCGCATACGGAACTATTCTGAGGACACTAAACGTCGCATGCCGGCGTGTATTAAGACCTATGATGGATCCGGTGACCCGGTGGATCACCTTAAAATATTTGACACGCAGGCTAAAATTGAGCGATGGCCCATGCCTATATGGTGCCAAATGTTCAATTCAACCCTGATCGGAAACGCCCGTGACTGGTTTGAGGCACTCCCTCCACGGAGCATTGATAGTTTCACGGAACTACGCACGGCGTTTGAGAACAGTTATACTCAAAGAAAGAAGTATAATAGGGATCCGGTCTCGTTGGCAACTGTCAAGCAACGGCCGGGGGAGTCCACAGAAGCCTTCACTGAACGCTTCAATGATGAGTGCACGCGCACAAGAACCATGCCGGAGCTCCTGAAAATCTCTGACTACATGCACGCCATAACAGACAGAGAACTGATCAGGCGCCTCAATGACAAGCGTCTAGAGAGATATGATGACCTCATGGAGAGGGTCAGAAATTTCATAGAAGGAGAAACAGCTGTTGCCGCGGCTTACCTATCCCGAGGAAATGGGTACCGGTCAAATGATCAGTCCCGGAGGCAGTCGGGCGGTCAAGGCAATCAAAACAATAACAAGGGCTCAGACTATAAGAGCCAAAGCAAAGGAGGACGGCAGGACGATAAGTTCACCCCCTAAAGATGTCCTACCGGGAGATCTTGCTGACGGAAGGGGCGAACTTCCCAAGGCCTCCCCCAATGACCACTCCACCGGAACGTCGGTAAGGAAATCGCTTCTGCGAGCTCCATAATGACAAAGGCCACGGTACGGAGGAATGTATCCAGCTCAAGAAGCATATCGAGTCGCTGATCAAATCAGGTAAACTCAAGCACCTAGTTAAGGATTGGAAGGATGGAAAAGACAACAACAAAAAGTATGATAAGAAGGATCCCCAAAAGGACAAACCTTTGACTATATACATGATCCAATCCAGACAGCGCCACACGAGGCAGAAAGTTGGCCAAAAATTTTCACGCGGCAGGGAAATCTCATTCCCTCCCATCACAGCAAGCGATGTGATTGATGCGCCTCTCACTATTGAGATAAGCATTGGAACACACAACGTCCGTCGCATGAATGTGGATGGAGGATCGTTAGCAGAAGTACTGTATGAACACTGTTTCGTGCAGTTATGCCCAGAAATAAGAAGCCAATTAGTACCGGCCACGTCGCCGCTTACTGGCTTTAGTGGAGACACCATCTAGCCGATAGGGCAATTACGCTTGCTTGTAACCATTGGGGATGAGGAACATTCCACTACGGCGTGGATGAACTTCATGGTGATACGCTCACACTCTCCGTATAATGGGATCATAGGCAGACCAGGCATTTTGGCTATACGGGCAGTACCCTCTACGGCGCATGGAATGATCAAATTCCCCGTTGAGGGGGGTATTGTTACCATTTACAACACAATCGTACCAGCATCCGAGTGTCACACCGTGACAACACCAGCTCCACCTGTCCCGCCCAAGGATGGATCACCACCTCCCAATTGGAAGGTAGCCATTCACCCTGACTACCCGGAACAGGAGGTGTCCATAGGAGGGGCACTCTCGGACAGCGGCAAAAGGGCCATGTGCTCTCTCTTAAGTGCAAATCTAGATATATTTTCATGGGAGCCAAAGCATATGACAGGTGTGCCACGTGCGATAGCATAGCATAAGCTCCAGATCCGCCAAGGGTACCAACCCATCAAGCAAAAGAAGCGCGGCCAGGCGCCTGAGCGCAGCCAAGTGATATTGGAGGAAGTAAGGAAACTAGTGGATGCATGCATCATGCGTGAGGTATACTATCACGAGTGGTTGTCCAATCCGGTCATGGTCAAGAAGCATGACGGAAGTTGGCGCATGTGTGTGGATTTTACGGATCTAAACAAGGCCTGCCCACAGGACTGTTACCCGTTACCGGAAATCGACTGGAAAGTGGAGTCCTTGTGTGGATATCCTTTCAAATGCTTCTTGGACGCATATAAAGGGTATCACCAAATCCAGATGGCGGAGGAGGACGCAGAAAAAACGGCGTTCCATACGAGCCAGGGCGTATATTGCTATACGAAAATGCCGTTTGGACTGATGAACGCCAGCGCTACATATCAGCGGTTGGTGGACAAAGCTTTTGAATCACAAATAGGGCGCAACTTGGAAGTCTATGTTGATGACTTGGTGATAAAAAGTCACACGGAGGAGGCACTCCTCCGGGATGTCCAAGAGACATTCGACACGCTGAGAAGGATTAACATGAAGTTAAATCCAAAGAAATGTACGTTTGGAGCAATGGAGGGAATGTTCCTTGGATATTTGATTGATCCAAACGGCATCAAACCTTGCCCAGAAAAGACGGACGCAGTGATACAACTGCCGTCCCCTCAGACACGAAAGGAGGTGCAATCCTTAAATGGGAAGTTAGCCGGACTGAATAGGTTCCTATCTAAATCCGCAGAGAAGTCATTACCTCTATTTAAGACACTCAAGAAGTGCATTAGAAAGGGAGACTTCCGGTGGACGAAGGAAGCCGAGGAAGCCTTCAGCCAACTCAAGCAGCATCTCGCATCTCTCCCTATGTTAGTAGCTCCCCGGCCAAAGGAGGAACTCATTATGTATCTCTCAGCTACTCATGGCGCAATAAGCGCGGTACTTATGACGGATAGAGATACAGTACAAACTCCGGTCTACTTTATAAGTAGAACACTACAAGGGCCGGAGTTGAATTATTCCTCCATGGAAAAATTGGTATTAGCACTAGTGTTTGCTACAAAGCGGTTGCGTCGGTACTTTCAGGCGCACCCCATTGTAGTCATTACGGATCAACCAATCAAGCAGGTTATCTCTAGACCAGATGTGGCAGGGAGGCTACAGAAATGGAGCATTCTATTGGGGGAGCACAATATATCTTACAGGCCAAGGACGGCTGTTAAAGGCCAGATCCTGGCAGATTTCCTGATCGAGAAGCCGGATGAGGAAGGGCCAATCATCAAGCAAGACGAGATCCCAACGGAACCATGGGTGGTATTCACGGACGGATCTTCATGTACGGACGGGTCCGGAGCAGGTCTCATCCTCACAAATCCAGAAGGAATGGAATTCACGTATGCCCTCCGTTTTGAGTTCACAGCCACCAACAACGAAGCAGAATATGAAGCATTAATTGCGGGTTTAAAAATCGCCGCTAGAATGGGAGTCCGCAACCTTGAGGCCTACGTGGACTCACGGCTTGTAGCGAACCATATTCTAGGTGGGTATGTGGCTAAGGAGGACAACATGGTCAGGTACTTGGAAAAAGTCAAGTCGCTAATTGCGACTTTCAGTAAGTTTTCCATCAAGCAGGTGCCAAGAGGCGAGAACAAGAAGGCGGACGCTCTTAGCAAGATCGCATCCACAAGCTTCGCTCACTTATCTAAACAAGTCTTGGTGGAAATACTCAAGGAGAAATCTATAACGGAAGGGGAGGTTGCTGCTATAGTTGAAGAGGATGGACCTACATGGATGACCCCAATTATCAACTATTTGACTAGTGAGACCCTTCCAGACGAGGAAAAAGCAGCACGGTGCATAAGAAGGAAGGCGCAGCATTTCGAACTTCGAGAAGGCATCCTTTACAAACGCTCTTTCTTGCAGCCGTGGTTGCGGTGTGTTGGACCACGTCAGGCCGCTTACGTAATCAGTGACATACACGAAGGGTTGTGCGGCATGCATGCAGGTCCACGATCCGTGGTAGCCAGAGCCTTACGAACAGGATATTATTGGCCCACCATGCACAGAGACGCGCGCAACATGATTCGCAAGTGTAGTGATTGCCAAGTGCATAGGCCAGTACCGTGACACCCGCAGCAGGAGCTTACACCTATCACGTCTCCATGGCCATTCTATAAGTGGGGAATTGACATTGCAGGACCATTTCCTGTAGCTGCGGGGGGAGTTAAATTCTTGATTATTGCAATTGACTACTTCACACGATGGATAGAGGCCAAGGCAGTCAAGTCTATCACAGGCAAACAAGTTAAGAAGTTTGTTTGGGAACATATTGTGTGCCGTTTTGGTTTACCAGGAGAAATCATCTCGGATAACGGCAAGCAATTCACGGACAACCCGTTCAAAGATTGGTGTGCATCATTGAACGTCAAGCGTCGCTTCGCATCTGTTAAGCATCCGCAGACAAACGGCCTTGTCGAACGAGCTAATAGAAGCTTGGGGAATGGCATCAAGGCGCGTCTGGATGAACGATGTGGTAAATGGGTCGATGAGTTATCACATGTGCTATGGGCGCATAGAACTATGATCAAAACAGCCAACGGAGATACTCCATTTGCATTGGCTTACGGCACTGAAGCTGTTATACCAGCAGAAATAGGAATGCCTACCATCCGCACGGCGGAGGTTAATGTCGTCACGAACGATGAACAGCTGCGAATCAACCTGGATCTGTTGGAAGAAAAAAGGGAAATAGCAGCCATCAATGAGGCTAAGTCCAAGGCTAAGATGAAGGCTTATTATGACGCCAAGGTCAAGGGTGTTTCCTTTCGACCGGGAGACTACGTCTACCGTGCTAACGAAGCAAGTCGAGCGGAGAACACAGGAAAGCTGGGCCCTAAGTGGGAAGGACCGTATGAAATCACTGAAGCCTTGGGACGAGGCGCGTACAAGCTACGTGACATGGATGGCCGCGACCTTGAGCGCACATGGAATATTTCCAATCTCAAAAGGTGCTATCTATGAAAGCTACGACTTCCGCATGAGGAACTTCGCTATGTGCGGTCTTAATAAAGAACCATGCGGTTTTATCTGTTTTGTTTTGTCTTATGTTTGTTTAGATTCCTTTCTTATTCTTTAGGACTTGTCATTATTGTTCAAACAAAAGTGTAAACGTTCTAATAAAATGTCGTGGTGCCTAGCTAGCTCCACGGCCTGTTTCGTGCAAATCGTTTCTTAGAGTTTTTGTTAGTTGTATGAATTTTACTTATATCATAATATGTCTTATTCATATGCATTATTTCAAATTATTGTACATGTACTATACGCCTCCAGGCGGGGTAAGAGGATTAAGTGAACCTACTAATTCAACTTGCCGCGTAAGAGGGATGCAACCCCAGCCGCACGGATCATGTATCCTTACTAGACACCTTACTCACAAGACGTTGGGGTAAGTTCCATATACTGAAGCCGCACAGTGCTCCGCATATTAAAGACGCACGTCGCATGTCTAGTAAAATATGGACTTGTATGTATTTTTTCTCTTTGTGTGTAAGACGTGATATGTCATGCAGTATTGTGGTACAATATTTAAACACAGTCAAAATACACAAGTTTCCAAAATAGATAACAAAATTGCCGTGGTCACTCACGGACTTATATGCAAAACACAAATATTGTTAGTCGTGTACATGCACGGACGAATAGAAACAATACATATTCATAGGTTACAAACCAAAGTGTCTGAAAGGGATCATAAAGTAGGAGCATCCTACATAGAGGGGAAAAACTTACCCATTTCTGCTTGCTCTTCGACCAGACACGACAACCAATCATCACTTTCTCCCCACTTCTGGGCTTGAGCCGCAGTCCTCTCCAGCACCACACTTAAGGGTTCTTCGTCAAGCACGATCCTGGTGACGTCCTCGTATATAGGAAGTGTCAAGTGGCTGGGGGATGGAGTGAAGGCATCATGGGCGGACGGGCTAGGACTGAGCCGTGCCATGATTTCCATATTTGACGCATCTTTGGTGGCCCCCAGTTCGTCCAGGAATGGGTAGTGCAGATCTCGCATCGCGGCCATAGAGGCAGTCATCTTGCTAGCAGCTTCAGGCTTAAAGAAGGCATGATTGGTGACATCCTCTCCCTTCGTGATCATCTCAGCGGCCTCAACCATTCCCTCGTGCCGTCCGTGGTCAATACCATCAGACACAAGGTTGGCGAATTGTTGCACAAATTCCGGGGCCTCTAATACCTTCATGACGGCCAGGCGTGCTCCGTGCCCAACCATCCACCTACGGCCGATAATAGCTGTTAGCAGTTGGGGGCATAGCACATTGTCACGCTCGGCAGTGAGGGCATCAATCATCAACTCTTTTTGGGTAAATGCCTCTTTCAGCTCTTGGATGACCGCCCTCTCATCAGCAAGGTCCCTCTGTACTTTCTCCATGTTTTGGACGGCCAGGTACGCGTCTTCCAGTTTCTTGTTAAGCACGTCTACTTGGCTGGAGTACGAGTGGGCAGAAGCTTCCGCCGTGGCTACCTATAAGGAAAATACATGTTAGCATATATTCCTTTTATAAGTATGGGTGGTGCGGCACGGATATGTACCTTGGTGGTTGCAGCATCTAGTTGTGACTCAAGATTGGCTACTTGCTGGTCGTATTCACTCGCGCGGGCTGACTGTTTTTTAATGGTCGCCTCGGCATTGGCCAGTTGGGATTGGAGGTCGGCAATTTGAGCTTCATTATCTTCAATCATCTTCTCCCTCCGTCCAACTTTCCTCTTGAGAGAGTCAACGTGACCAAGCACGGCTTCAAACCTAACTCTCATCGAGGTTCCCATCGCCATTTGGTGTACCAGGGTACCATTGTGCTCATCCGCCAAATCTGCATGACTAAGCGAATTTACCTCTCGCACCAAGCTTGGTGGTATGCAATTGTTGAGGTACTCCCGGCACTCATCAGCGTCCCTCAGTCGTGACGCCGTGGTAATATTCCATACGGGATTGAACGGTTGAGGGGCGCTGGATGCGGGAAAATCTTGGGAGGCTACGGGTGAACCTTCTTCAAATACAGGGCCGGACTTAGTGGGGGCCGTAGGGTCTCTTTCCACTTCTTTCCCTTTCCCCTTATCAACTTGGGTGTCAGAAGGAGGTGCGGCACCGGTCTGGTCGTCCCTGTGAAACAAGTATTAGGAAATATCTTAAGTATTGCTTACAATGAAACTTGTCATTCTTACATATTAAGATGGGGTCTTACATGTTGTTTCTTGCTAATTCGGAGGCGGTTGGGGCAATCTGAGTGACGGGATCGACATGAGCGGCCCGGTTAGCCTCGGAACCCTGGGTAGCACTCCCGACAGATTGATACAAGGGGTGGTCTTCCCGAAGTCTCTTGGCAGGAGCATTGTGTTCGCCAATCTCGACTGAAGCAGTTCTCCTCATACGGTTGCTTCTTTTTCGTGTACGCCTGGCGACGGGCTGCATTGTTGTTTCGTCGATCTCCTCCTCGACTTCATCTTCCTCTTCTTCTTCCAGGTTGACTTGTTGCTGTACTTCTTCATCATCATCGCCCATCAGTCGGCGAATGCTGGAGGTGGTTAATTCAATATTATCCCCCTGCTGCTCCCTATGTGCTGAGGAGGGCCCGACTCCTCCTTCATTCACATGGTTATCACCATCAACATTATTTCCATGATCTTCCTCGTCCGAATGAGGATCTGGCACGGCTTCAAGAGCAACCGTCACGGGGCGGGTATGCTCAAGAAGGGGTTGTTCATTCTCACGAATAGGACGAAGACCCTCCGGCACAAGCTTCGGGTCGCACTGGCGCAAAAGTCCAAAGAAGTTCATTTCTGTTCAGCATAAAACAACATATGTTAGCTATTTATCAAATAATTGTATGCATTTTTTGTGTACGGATGTTAGCCTACCTTCGCCCTGCCTTCTCCAAAAAACGGGATACCTATTGGAAGGACCAAAGTCATTGCGGCTAATCCCTAGCAAACATAGGAATGATTCGGGAAGGTTTCTATGGAACCCAGTCCTATTCAAATCTAACTCTTGGGAATGACGGGGGTTGTATGTACTTGTGTGCGGCTTGGGGTCGTGAGGGATCCTAGTTCTGATGATATAATCGCCCGGCCATACCACTACGTCAACGAAAAAGTAGTGATCATACCAATTTTTCAATGAATCCATTGGTTTGTTGTGCGATTGGGGACTGTTGGAGGCTCGTTTCTTAAAAGATACCCAACCGTTTACTATGTTGGGAACATAAAAGAGCCGGAATAATTCTACAGTTAGGGGGATTCTCCTAGCACGGCAGAGGATCTCGAATTGGCTAATTTTACAGGCACCTATGCAGTGGAGCTGACTAATGTGTACATCATAGTATCCTAACAGATCTACAAGAAAGTGGGTGAAGGGGATGCGGTAGTTAGCCGCATCAAAGAGGCGAGTATACAGGCCAATCTTACCCGCTGGAGCCTCAGTTATGAGGTCTCCAGCGCCAGGAAGTGAGGGGTGTAGGTTGGTAGGGATGAAATAGTTTGTACAAAAGTGGTTTAATTGGTCTTGGGTCATGACATTCAGCACGGATCCAATGGTAGGGCTGTTTCTATGAGCCATTACTAAAAAAGAGTGTAAGGACGTGGTGTTCTAACCTGCGTATGAAGGGATCCGTGCGTATTTGGTTCAAGCTAAGAGGAAAGCTTTAATGGCAGAAATGGAGGTTATAACTGTGTGTTTCACACAGCCGTGGGGGTGGCTTATTTATAAGGTTGCCTCATGGGTCACGACCTGTTGGATGTGTGACACGTGTTGGCCACTATCTTAATCGTGTGGCTAGGGGGCAAGTGGCAAGTGAAACGTCAGGTGGGACCCACGAGTCACTTATGACTCACACGTTTGCACTGCTCGAGGTTCTGACGGTTTGCACTTTTGTCAGTCAAATAAGTCAGATGAACAGTTATTAATGTCGGGTTATGCGGCTCTTACGTAAGACTTGACATTTAATGATATATTTAATTTGTCTCGGTTGCTATATGCGGCTGAGATATTGATGAGATAACTTCTTAAGCCAGGTTGCCACGCGCGGCCAATATAAATTCTTGGACAAATTGTCATTCACTATGGTCTCCTTGGTACGTCCGGGGAGCATCTTTGTAGTCTAGAGGTTCCACCTACGGTTGTAACAACTAGACTGGGGGGACATGATGACGTATAGTCCCCAGCCGGGTCATGGACCCGGCCCATGGGTACTACCCGTATCTGGCCCATCACAGATGGGTGGAATAATGTCATTCAGGCTTATGGGCTTGGATGAACAGTAACCGCACACATGTGTGCGGCCCACGGCCCGGTGCGGCCGACATGGCCGACATAGGGTTAGACAGAATAATATTCTGTCTAGGAATATCTTTATCCCAATAAAAGAGGATATTCACTACCAAGATTAGAAGATAACAATCATTCTAATTCTGGTGATTATCTCTTCCTTGGGGCCGAAGCATCAGTGGAAGCCCATTAGGGTTTCACTGCCTATAAAAGGAACCCTCAAGGGTTCCACAAAGGTATTACGAGTTGTACTCTAAACTCACATAAACCTTAAATCGATTACTTACTCTCACGCCGGAGTCTAATCATGGGAAACATTCCCACGGTAAGCCTAACGCGTGCTGTTTAGTGTGCAGGATCCCAACCAAACGATTCACTTGGTGCAGGAGCCGGAGCCCAGCCAACCCGAATTAAGCCTAATTCAGGTCTAGCAAGGATCAACCAACTTTTGCATCAACATTTCATGAGATATGCCAACTTCTTCATAATAATCACGCAAGATTTGATTCACAAATTCGGTTCCATTATCTGTACGAATGCGTCAGACAGTAGTGTTGAGACGCACTTGAATCATCTTGAGAAATCCGATGATGAATTTAGGTGCCTCATTTTTTGCTTTTAGAAATTTCAACCATGTAAACCGAGAGTAATCATCGACAATAACGAGGATGTACTTTTTGCCACTAAGACTTTCAACACTCATTGGCCCACAAAGATCCACATGCAACAGATAAAGTTTCTCTTGGTTGGTGTCTTCAGTCTTGGGTTTGTATGACTTCTTAGTGCTTTTCCCCATTGTACACAAAGAACACAAATGATCCTTGTGAAATGATAGTTTAGGAAGACCACGAACAAGTTCGTTTTTAGCCAAGTGATTAATAGCGTCAAAGTTAAGATGAGATAACCGTCAATGCCATAACCATGACTTAGTCTTCGATGCTTTGGAGAGAAGACATACGGGAGAAGCGGCCATCATGTCTTGTAGAGACAAAGTGTACAAATTATTCCCTCGAGTACCTTTCAATAAATCAACCCCTTCCAGATTACGAATGAAGCAGGTATGCTCTCGAAAAGCGACTTCTAGGTTTGCATCACAAAATTGTCCCACAGAAAATAAGTTGTGACCGAGACCTTCCACATAATACACTCTTGAAATTATAACATTCCCAATATGATATTCACCATAACCCATTATCTTTGCAATATGATCATTTCCAAATCTAATCGTACCAAGAAACTTGCTGACGAAATTTTTGAGCTGAGAGCGATCTCCGGTCATATGCTTGGAGCAACCAGAGTCCAAATACCAGAGAACAATTTGGACCACCTGTTTTCACCAACAACAGTAGACAATGCATTGAAAACTATTGGTTCCGGAGTGTTAGCAGATACAGATATAGAATTATCAGAATTGCTAACATTTTTGAGAACCTTAGATTTCCTGCGTTTTCTAATGTGAGTTTTAGCACTAACAGGTTTTACTGTTCCAACTTTCTTAGGTTTTGGATTATTCGCGAGCACTACAGTGGGAGTAGACCTATTTAAAGGGCACTTGGTTCCTACAGTAGTGTCGGTGTTCCTAGTTAAAGGACACGCTTGTGTTTTGGTAGCCTTGGTACTCCTAGTTAAAGGGCACGCTTTCTTCGCTTTAGTGGGAGTGATCCTAGTTAAAGGGCACGTATTTCCTACTATAGTGAAAGTTCTACCAGTGGGGCGCCACATCCAACCAACTTGGGTTAACACTTTCCCAGTCAGTTTCCATTCTAATCCATTTTTCCGGGCATACATCTCATTCACATGGTCAATAAGGCAAGAATCATAACGACTAGAAAACATAGATTCATTGCAATTCTAACATTTCAAATTAGAATTCACAGTAGGCTTAGAACGCTGCACAACCGCAGAGCCTTTAGGTTTAGCTACATGATTCTTTTTATTCAAAACAGAAATAACATTCCTAGGATGGGCTTCTACTTTCTTCTTCACTTGACTACTAGATGGGGGCAAGATCCTATCATTCTTCTTGTTTCTTTTAAGCTTAGATCTTTGAGCCTTAGTAGTGGTGCTTACTCCTGTAGAAGGCAACACGGGAATATTAGAAGTTGGTTTTGATTCTACCTTATCTTTAGTGACCAATGTTTGAGATGCTTTAGTCCTAGGGCCCTTGTTAAGTGGTGTGACGGCTATTAGGTTCCTTTTGATTGAATTAGAGGACGATGCTGAGACAGTGGCTGCGTTATCCACAACATTCTTACCTTTTAGAGTACGAAGTGTTTCCTTTAACTCAGCCAAAGCCAGATTTTTATCACAAATTTGTTCCCTCAAATCAGATATTTCCACCGACTTTCGATTCAATTGTTCAATCAAGGATTGATTCTGTGCAGTGGTATTAGCACATGCGGGCTTTATTGAATCAAAGAGTCGTGTATCTTTCTGTTTTAAGTTATCAACTTTGGACAAAATCTTGGAAACTCGATTATCTAGATCCAGTTTAAAATTCTCAGCTGCCTCAAGTACGTTCACACAGTTAAGCTCCTTAGATTTCTCTATTTCTATCGGCAAAGATTTAGCAACTTTGTCACTTGGCCGACGCTGTTTTGATTGTAAATTAAATTGAAAATTCTTTTCAAAGTTTGCATCATCGATATTAACACCTTCGAATGACGTTTCAAAGATTTCTTGAATAAATTGTTGCTTGCATTCAAGCGAGATACAATGTGTTTGAATCTCATCAAAACGTTTTGAAAGCGAAGAATATGAGTCTTGAAGCTTTAAAAATTCAGCGTCAGATTCGTGACAATTACTATCTACCACATTATCCACAGATTCAACATTATGCACAATAGAATCATTATCAACACTTTTATTCACACAGACAGAAACTATATCATGAGACATCACTTGCTTCAGAAGCTGATCATTTTGGCGTGAAACCCGTTCTATTTCAAGTAAACTGTTTTCAAAAGCATCTTCCATTTTATTGAAAACACGTCTATCTTCTATTTCCAAAAACAAATCTTGATCAAGATTACTAAGACAAGCCTTAACATTGTCTACAAATGGAACAATTTCATTTCGGAACGCAGCTCTAGTGTGCTCAATGTTCCATTCACCTTCCGTTATGGCCGAAGCCGTCGTACGTTCCAAAATGACCTTGTCAAAATCGGCTAAGTGTTGGTGAATCGCATTTAAGTTAACGGACGCCTTGCTTACCGGTGGAATTAACTTTGTTAAATTCGTTTTGACAAGTGTAGGAGACGTACTAGGAAGGTTTTCATTTGACAAACTTTGGGGCACAAAAACTGTCAATTCTGCTAATTCCTTTTGTAAGCGAATGCGTGTCTTTTTCAAAAATTGATCTTTGATATGTTGATCATAATCAATTGTATGGAATTTTGAAAGCATTTTAGAATGAGTTTCATCCGCAAGTGATTGTGTCTCCTCAGTACTACGAACAAAAGGTGCTTCTTTCGATTTGCCAATTATGGTCATATCATAAAGACCGGAAATATATTCCTGAGCTTGTTTTGCATAACCGGGATTAGGTGGTAAATCTTGAAGACGTTTAAGTTCGAGTTCTTTAAATGATTTAGTTAAAAGATGAACCTTTTCTGTGGAAGCGTATTGTTTTAAAAGTTGTTGTTCCTTGAATTTAAGAAGTTTGGTAGCATTAATTTCTGATTCAACCTTTTTAGACTCGAGAGTTTCGAAATCCATTTTAAGTTTCTGAAAATCATTGACAACCGACTCCTTTTCTTTTAATTCATTAAAAAGATTAGCTTTTAATGATTCTATTTCTTTCAAGTGTTCAATCTTTTCAAAACGAAATTGGTCAAATTCAGAACATGTTATTTTCTCTGCTTGAGGGACCATTTCAAAAGTTTTGACCTTTTCTTTATGCAACGCAAGCTCAGCAGTTAGGGTGGAATTGGTATCTACGGATTGTCTGAGGGCCATATGCATTTGATCAATAATATGTTTATGCACCATGACCAAATCATGTTGAGCATAAGATTCCATACCCGTCATAGCATTTGGTTGAGGTTCACTCAAATGTGTAGGATTGGGTACCACATCATTTGAGTTACTAGTTCCCGAATGCTGTTCGAGGTTGTCCTTGTCATGCCCAACTTGATGTTGGTTATCATCAATATTATTAGATGTGGTTGGTACCTCACTGACGACATCAGAACCGTAGTGAGAGAGATTAGCAACGAGAGCAGCTTAGGCGGAGTGAATGTCATCACAATCTGAATCATATGCATCAAGATCATCTGCTTGATAAGCTGCATTAGAAGTGGAAACGATTGCAATGCCTTCAGTATATGCTGCCCCTGGGTCTGCAAGAAATGCTAACTCCTCTGAATCCAAAATCTTCCCTTTAGACTGAGCATCAACCAAATACATATTCTCACGAAACCATGCATCATCCCTCCTCCTTTTCGGCTGAGTGCATTCCCTAGCCATATGACCTTGTCCTCGGCAATTGTAGCAAGTCACAACCTTCTTAGGAACAATAGGACTCCCATTTCCACTAGCTTGAGAATTCACAGCTTGATTGTTCCCAGTCCTTGTAGGAGGTCCATATGAATTTTGCCTTCCCTGAATTGGTTGCACCGTCACTTGACCATCTTGAACAGTGGCTTGTTATCGAGGATTTGATGAGGTGCGGAGCTGATTGTTTGTTGGTGGAAATCCTCTATTTGCAACAAGTTTTGACAAGTAGGCTGTGAGATGGTTTAGAACATCAGCTGGCGTATCATTTGGAGTAAAGACCGGTGCTTGGATTGGTGGAAGTTCATTAGAGTAGAAAGCTTGTGTTGGTTGTGCTTCTATTGGAAAATATCCTTGCTGAGGAGTATAGCCCATTGGAGAAGTGTTGGATTGTGATGGTGATGTCTGATATGGTGGTTGTTGCAGAAAAGATTGTTGATGAACACCTTGTTGAAATGCTTGCTGTGGCATCATTGGTTGTTGATAAGATGGTTGCTGATAGGTATGTGGTGGTGGTTGCTGCAAGTATGATGGTTGTTGATAAGTATAAGCCATGTTTTGTTGAGAAGCATACATTGCAAGTGGATCATGAACTTGAGGTGTAGACAACCGATCCTCGATCACATGGCATTCGTGTTGTTGAAGAAAAGCTTGAAGTTGATCCACATTGGTGTTATGCAAGTCCTTAGCCAATTTAACATCCGTCACGTATTTTTTCCATTCTGAAGGAAGAGTGTTCAAATACTTGGTGTTCAATTGAAAGGTAGGAATTGTCATGCCATAGATATTGAGCTCATTTAACAATAGGGTAAATCTCATATAGTAATCATTGAGAGTCTCCCCTGGCACATAGGCAAACTTATCAAAAGTATCATAAAGCTTACACTCTCGTTCTTGTTTAGTTAACGAGGTACCTTGCATGAGAACACGAATTCTATTCCATAACTCTTTAGCAACTTTATGTTTGCTGACGAGTTTGTAGACATCTGGAGGAAGGGCTTGGAGAATGATGTTTATAGCATACTTATCACATTTATCTTGAATCTTCATATCTCCAGTCAATTCACCCGTTGTGCGAGGACGAGTAGTTGTACCTTCCGTCACTATACCATAATCTAATGGTCCATTGAGCACCGATGCCCAAATGATATGTCCATTCTCCTTGTTCAACATATAAAGTTCCATTCGGGAAGCCCATTCCTCATACATAGTCTTCACCAACATTGGTGGACGATTATCCGTACCCGAGAGGATGGACTTATCCGTAAGAGATGTGTACTCCATTTCAATAAGTTAAGATTTACAAACGTTGATCGGTCAATGAAAGAAAGTAAATGTGTTTGTTGTTGTGAGTTGAAGTCAATATTTTTTGTAATCGGAATGATGATCGAAATATCAGTCGGAATAAGCCCTATCGGAATAACCTTGATCGGAATCTCCCTAATCGGAATAAACCCTAATCGGAATGTCAAGGATCGGAAAGTCCTTAAATCGGAATGAACCAAATCGGAATGTCCCTATTCGGAATGTGCCAAATCGGAATGTCCCTAATCGGAATACCTAATCGGAATACCTAATCGGAATACTTGATCGGAATATACCCAAAATCGGAATCCCTAAACCCTATTCCGATTACACTGATCGGAATGTCCTATAAACCCTTTTTTCGATGACCTGTTCGGAATAATTCCCACTTTTCTCGGACAAAACTCAACCAATTCGTGATTTTAAGCCAAAAAATGATCAAAACACCCAAACATTTTGGTTTTTTAGCCAAAGTGACTATACCAAATCCCTACCACAACTATGTAGAAGATTTGTATCAAGAAAAAACCATCAAAAACACAAAACAAAATTTTGGTTCGTGTGTAATAAGGATCAAAATAGGCGTATGAATCAAGAACACCAACACATGAACAATACAATAATCCCATGGCTCTTGATACCATTTGTATGATATGTAAATCTTACTTATGTTTTAGAGAGAGAAAGAGATAGAGAGATGGTGGATTACACACAATTCTAGAGAGAGAAACTTAATAAGAACTATGTGAAAAATGATTAACCACACCACCTCTCCATCTAAGGAGAGAGTTTATATACCCAAGCCCTTGACATGGGCTTGGGCTTACATTTGGGCCGGCCTACACATGTTGTAGGCTAGGCTTTGGTTTGTTTGTTAAATAAGGATAAGTGACTAAACTACGAGCTATTACATGGACTACTGTTGGAGTGACCGATCCTTTTTAATACGTAAAACGTATTTCCAACATTAATAATGCATAATATACCGTTATTATCTAGAAATATCTTAGTATGCATAAAATTATACCCATAATCCAACAGCTGGTTTTGTATCTATAAAACTTGTCCACAACAAGCAGCTGTTGAAACATATTCTGCTTCAGTTGTAGAGTTGGCCACCACTGTTTGTTGCTTGCATTTCCAAGATATCAATCTGCTCCCAAGAAATTGGTATTCACCAGTTATGGATTTCCTATCAAACTTGTCACCTCCATAGTCACTGTCTGAATAGCCAATAAGCTTCAATGGAGAATCCTTTGGATACCATAATCCCAAAGTGGGATAGCACCTAAGGTATCTAAAGATCCGTTTGATAGCATGAAGATGACACTCTTTGGGAGTCACCTGATGGCGTGCACATGCACACACAACAAACATGATGTCAGGTCTAGAAGCTGTAAGATACATCAATGATCCAATCATTGATCTATAATGCCTGACATCCACCTCTTTTCCATCTCCAGTCTTTCCCAAGGGTGTTCTCTATCCATGGGTGTGCTAGCCCGTTTTTCATGTGGAGAAAAACCAAACTTCTTCAAGATTTCTGCTACATACTTGTCTTGAGAGATAAAGATACCATCTTCTTTCTGTTGGACTTGCAAACCTAGAAAGAAGTTCATCTCTCCCATTGCACTCATCTTGAACTTGTCTGTCATTAGCTTGGAAAAGTCTTCACTCATCTTTGGACTTGATGATCCAAAGATGATATCATCCACATAGACCTAAACAAGTAGAAAGTCCTTACCAATCTTCTTGGTAAATAAGGTCTAGTCTATGGTGCCCCTCTTAAATCCATTTTCCACCAGATAGGTGGACAATGTTCCATACCATGCTCTTGGGGCTTGATGAAGTCCATACATTGCTTTCTTGACTCTATACACTTTGTCTGGATGTTCTGGATCTTAAAAACCAGGAGGTTGAAAAACATAAACCTCCTCTACAATTGTGCCATAAAAAAAAGCACTCCTCGCATCCATTTGATAAACTGTGAAGCCCGTGCAAGAAGCATAGGCTAGGAAAATCCTTATTGCTTCAATCCTTGCAACAGGTGCAAAAACCTCTTCATAGTCTATTCCCTCTTCTTGTGTATAGCCTTGAGCAACTAAACGTGCCTTGTTTCTGACCACAATACCTTTTTCATCTTTCTTGTTTCTAGGAACCCAACGTGTCCCAATAGGTCTTACATACCTTGGATAATCCACTAACTCCCAAACATATTGAATAGGAAACTGGTGAAGCTCATCCTGCAGTTCTTCCACCCAACTTGGTTCTTTGAGAGCATCAAAATTCTTCTTGGGTTCCTGTTGTGACAGAAAACAAGCAAACAAACATGCCTGTACAAGAGGGGTATCAACCTTCTTGTGGATATTGGCAATGAAACCTCGTTGAGTCTGATGAGACCTTCTTGTTTGAACAGGAGATAAAACATCAGCAATGATTAGAGAAGGATGATGATTTTTGATAGTAGATGTAAGTGTTCCTCCCCCAAGTAGTGTGTTGTCTTCTATTTTAGTTTCCATGTTACCAATAACATCTTCATATCCACTTCCATCATCACTTGAATGAACCTATTGATTGAGTATGGAAGGTTCACCTTGCTCAAAAGTATTGGAAGAGAATAAATGGTCAAACGGGTTATGAGCGTTTGAGCTATCAACGCCTGAATTTGACCTGTTAGCGTCGGATTTGCCTTTATCAGCGCTTGATGATTCATGCATGTTTTCATCAACTAGCTTTTCTTGTGGACCTACTTCCTCCTTATCAGCAGCAGCAGCTTGTGCAAAACCATCAGTCCATATAGGAATGGTAACATACTCAAGTATGTGGTCTGATTTGACTGCATGTGATCCTTCTTCCTTGTCAACCTATTTACCTGTAATCACAACAATAAGTTCTTCCACAACATTTGAATCCTTTTTCACAATGTCTGGATTAGTAACACGCATATAATTCAAAGTTCTAGATAATAGCTCTAGATCAAATAACCAATCTGGTCCACTCTCAGGATTACTAGTTTTACTCTCTAAAAACTTAACATGTACTTTTTCAAGTATACGTTTTTCTTTCTTATTGTAAACCTTATATCCTTTGCTCTGCACTGAATAACCCATAAAGTATCTGTAAAAACTAGAAGGGGGGGGGGGGGTGTTGAATAGTTTCTCTTCGATTGGTGACCAAATTAAAATTTCTTTCAATTTGGTTTGTATCAAAACAATCTTTTACTTAAAGCTAAGTTGCATAATGATTAGGTTCAATTGTAATGCACTAGCAAGAATAATAAGCAAGTATAATGATAATGAAATAAGTAAAGAGCAAGGAAGGAGACAACCTAGTGGGAAGACACCAAGATTTATAGTGGTTCGACAACGAGGCTCTATCCTCGTTTCTACTCCACTCCTCGAGTACACCTACTCGAGATTTCCACTATATCCACAAGCTCCCTTCTCGGCGGAGAAAACCTTACATCGTTGCTTACATTATTTTCCGACACTAAGCTAAATGTCGAGACCTAATCTTTAGCTAGGACCAATCTACACGACGTTGCCTACTTCACAATTTAACGACACAAGGCTAGATGTCGAGTTCTAATCTTAAGGTAGAACCAATCTTCACGACGTTGCCTACTTCACCATTTTACGACACAAGGCTAGATGTCGAGTTCTAATCGCAAGCTAGAACCAATGGATGTACACAACAAATCCAAGTATTCACAAATAACTTGGATGAACACAACTAGTCTAAGTATTCATAAATACATTGGATTGACCTAAAACACAAAGGTATCATGATGAATATGACTAGCTCATAAATTCATCTTTATCACTACACCAGTGAGTGAGTGATCTTCTCATTGGACATGGTAAAGGAGGGGATCAAGAGGATAATCATATGTAAACATCCTTAGCAAATTAAGTGATCATTCACTAATGATTATGCTATAGAAAATAGAAAAAGGGCTGAGAAAAACATCCAAGAGGCTTGCTGGAAAATGAGATTTGACCCACTATTTAAAGGAGACAAAGTTACAACGGATCTATAACGGCTACTGTGCGCGGTACCTTATCTCACCCCGCGGTACCATATCGCTAAGGTACCGCGTAGGTACTTAAGGTACCGCCACTAGACTCCGCTACGTTTTTTGTCTTTTAGTGGGGTGGGAATATCTGAGGTATTTGAACCCTTCAAAGGATATTCTAACAGCATTTGGAATATGCCATTTTCAAATTTTCATTTTCCATTTTAATAAAACATTTTCTAAAAAAGAAAGTTTATTAAAAAGTCTTTTGTCTTATTAGCAAAAGTGAGTTTTAAGGATAATCATTTTGATGATCACTAAGTATGATTAAGAAAGGTTAGTGATATGATTATTACCTTGATGATAGTGTTAGTTAAATAATTCATTTTGTGTTTCTACACTAAATGTGTTGTATGGTTTGTTGTGATCAAAACTAAGAAAGATTAGTTAACACTAATAATGTTTTTAGGCATTACTTGCATTAACAATCTCCCCCTTTTTGATTACGACAAACGATAAACTCATTTACATATAAACACAAACTATGGAATTATTAACTAGTTTATCACTATCATTTCTCCCCCTTTGTCGTAGCAAAAATGTTAGCATAAGTCTTTGAAGTGCATCGAACTTTGCTAGTAGCTCCCCCTTGGTGGTTGCTCCCCCTTGCTCGGGACACCAAGTTTGTGAGCTAAGGTGACATGCTACACAAAGGTTAGTAGAAAGGAAAGAAACACCAATGTATATATGATCACTACCTACTAAGTAACTTGAGAAGGAGAAAGAGAAGAAATCTCAAATTAGAAGGAAGTATTTTGCTAAGTATGTCCAAAGAGGTAATTGACAAAATCAACCTTCAAAAATGAAGATGATAAGCTTGTCAATGGGTTAAAGCTTTAGAATTGATGGAATCACCCATAAGCAATTGTAAAAATTTAACCAAGATCAACTCAAAAATAGAACTAATTAGATAGCACACAAAGAACACAAAAGATACAAAAAAAATACAACAAAGAAGATAGTCATACACATAGTATGAGTATCTAAAAGCAATAAATATGGAGAATAAACCACTAAGCATAAGCTAGTCTAATAGTGATATTTTCCATGATTGCTAAAAATAAAATAAAACTAAAAATACGACGATGCATCATTCGAAGTTTTGTCCACCGGAACGAAAAACTTGAATAGGAGGTCGAGTGAGGAGGAATTCAAGAAAATTTAACTTCTCATACACATGAGCAAGTTCAATTTGTTGAAATCGGCAACAATCACACGAGGATCCATGATGCAACACAAAATCGTTTGATGTGGGTATGGCATCAAACTTAGGGTTTGGTGGTGGTGGGGTAAAGGGTTTAGGAGTGTTTTCACAATGCCTTGTGAGGTTTGGGAAGATGGAACGGTCATTGAGTTGGGGGGTATTGAAGGATTGTGGTGGTGGTGGAACATGTTCTTTTTCTCCGGTGATGGGGTTTATGGTATAAGTCTCATTCCAATACTTGATTGGAGAGAAGGTAGGGTTTTTGGGTGGTTTGGACGAAGATGGTTCATTCTTCTTAACCCAAACGGGTCGAACCAAGATTTTCGTTTCTTTGAAAGCTTGGATGAGGAAGCTTTGGGTGAGTGGGGTTGTGACAAAGAAATGTCAAGGTTAGGAATGTAGGAGTTAGGCATTATGAGAGTGTGAGAATGATGTCTCAAGGTTATGTGAGAATGAATTCTCAAGGTTGGGAAGGTGTGAGAATGAAATCTCAAGGTTGGGGTATAAGTAAAATGTAATCAAGGTAAGAATTTGAATACAAAATGTGTATTGTCAAGGAATGTTTAGTCAATTTGAGTAAACAAGGAATCTTGACTGGGAATAGGGTTTAAAGGTTTTGACCAAAAAATTCGTCAAAAGCCACATTCTGGCCGCGGTACCTTATAGGGTCCGGCGGTTCCATATCGCTAAGGAACCGCGGGTCTTTAAGGAACCGCGTCCAGAGGACTTTAAACCATGTTTTTCCTGGGTTTTGGGAAAAACTGAGACTTTTTCAAAAAAGTTGCAAATCTTGGAATTTTACCTCTATTAGAACCAAAATATGCTAGGGTTGCATAAAGAAACACATTCACAAAGAATGTCTTGACAAAGGGTGACAAGATAATTTAGATATCATTTTGAACCAATTTTAGTCAAGTTTAGGGGTTGTGATAGATTTAGGTTCAATTTTAATTTCAAATTAAAGTTGATTAGTGTGCACAAAAGGATAGAATCACACAAAGCTAAATCCATAAGTCAACAACATAAAACATTCATTAGTGAAACAAGTACAAAGACAAATAAAGACTAACTAATACATAGCTAGCTTATCATAAAATCTAGATAAATAGTTTTCTTTGGCTTGTTGTTGAAAACTCTTATTATGAAATGACTCCATCATTCATCTCCTAGGAAGAGGCATGGAGAACAAAGTAAGCAAGAAATCTTGCAAACCCCTATGTAGTCCATACATATCCATCCTTAGGTTTTGGATGAGGAAGTGGTTGTAGAGACAACATGGACATCTAGGACCATGAGTTTGTTGAAACCCAAAGTAAGGATCACCCAAGAGAAGTGAAAGAGGGACACCCAAAATTGGGATGTTTGAGTTGGGTGGAGGTGGAGGAGGCAAGTTCTCCAAGGGTGATATGGGTGAAAGTGGAGGCATGTTCCCCAAAGGGGAAATGGGTGAGTGTGGAGGTAAATCCTCCAAGGTTGGTGAAATGGGTGAGTTGTGAGGGGTAAATGGTGAAGTCACCAAAGTGTCATCAAAGTCATTCCCAAAAGGAATGCTTTGGATTGGTTGAGGTTGTGTGGTCACTTCAAGGGTGCACTTGGAGTGAAGGGTGAAGAAAGCTCATTCATTCTAGAATTGAATGAAGAGGAGGTAGAACCAATGGAGTGGTTAGTACCATGGGTGGAGGAGGTCTTGCATGGTGCAAGAGGTGGGGAAGGTGATGAAGAAATGAGGATAGGAGCATTCTCATTCTTAGGTGTGTGGAAAGGTGAAGAGTTAGGCTTATCTACCTTAACCCTTATTTTAAGTGTTTTTCTTGGGGTGCAGGTCTTGGAAGTGTTTGAGGTTTTGGTACACACCATGGTTGATTAGGGTGGTTTAAGGTTTAGGGAAGTATGTTTTATGTGTGAAGAACATGGCAAACAAGGTGGGTTTAAATGGGTGAGGGGATGATCCAAACTAGTAATTGGTTAAAAACATTTTAGGTGAATAATGAATTTAGATACCCTAGTTTAGGAAATGTGCAGTTTATTACTGAAAATCATGCAAGGTTTACACAAAATTAAGAAAACAGTGTAAAGCAAAGATGCTGTCGTGCACAGTGACCGGCGGTTCCTTATCTAGGATCGGCGGTACGTTATCGATAAGGAACCGCGGGTCGATATGGAACCGCGACCAGAAGGTTTTCAAAAATTTCCCATCCCAGTTTTTGATAAACCCAGATTTTTCCCAAAAGTTTCACAAGCCAAAGTTAACTACAGATCATAATCTAATAAGCTAACTATCAAAAGGCATGCACAAAGCTATGTAAAACACAAACATGATGGCATAATTAACATTAAGGATCAAAGTAGATAATAATCCAAGCATAAGTTAATACATAACCAAATGAAGAGAAGAGAGTCATGAAAACATCCTAGATGAGTGTTGCAAGTCACTATGAGCATAACATCTAATTCCTTGATTCACTTCTGAGGCGTTCTCGAAGAAGATGATTGAGATAAAATTGATAGTCGGAATCAACTTCATGGGAGGAAAAGATGGAGATTGAAGAGTACATGAAGTTAATGAAGTTTGAGGGAGGGTTACTAGAAGACTCTTCTTGAGAAGTGTTTTCGACTTGACACGAGTTCACATTGATCTCGGGTGAAATGTTCCCTTGAATGGGAGACATGACACGATCAACGGAGTGATAGGGTGAAGATAGAAGAGACGGAAAGTCAATAAGGACTCTTCTAAGAAGACGAGAAAGAAGCATTCCATAGGGAAGACTTGACTTAGGCTCAAGAATAACAAACCTAATTCTTCTAGCTATGAAAAATGCGAGATTGTAAGGAGTTGTGGTGGCAACACAATACATCATGTGTGCAAGACAAGCGGGTACTAAATCCCGATTCCTATCAAGACACATTGCATTTTCCCTAATGATTTCAGCCCAAGGAGACATGAAATCATTAATATCGCTAGATAGTAATTCCCAAGGAGAGAGAGTTCGAACAACTCCTTGAAATTTACCATGAATAGGATGCTCACGAGGTTTAGAAATGGTATGAATGATGTCCGAAGGAGTTGGAAGCACGGTCACATAATGAGCATCAATAGGGGCCGATTCTAAAGAGTCTAAACTCCAAGCATCGGTAAATCAACATTGACCATTAGATGGCACTCCAAGAATATCACCGAATTCTTCAAGAGTGTAAATAATGATTTTCCCCATAATGGAAAATCGTATAGACAAACCATTATTGATGCTTATCAATGTGAATAAGCTAAAGAACTCCATAAGAAACGAAGGAAATATTGGCTCATCAATATCAAGAAGACAATCAAACCCAATAGATTTAAACATGAAGCGAATAAACTCATTAGCGAAATTGGAACAAACAATACGTCCTTCATGGAAACAACAATGTTTGAGTGACTTAGACGAGTTTTTGTGAGAGTGAATCAAAAGAGGGTGAGAGGGCATGTATGCTCGTGTTCGTTCGTGATCTTTTTGATATCTTGAGGACATGATAATTACCTAAATAAACACAAGACAATATTTCTCCAATCACTCATATGAAAATCAAAAAGGAAAACGAAAAATGAATATGTGTTATATCAATTTCTTGACAAACATAGGATTGAATCCATATCATTTTCATGTTCACAATGTCTCTATTCCATCATTGACCAAGAACACATGATCTATGTTGGATCAACAATGGATTAGAACATTGGTTTTTCAAAACAAGGTTTTTAGGTAAGCATTAACAATGTCATTACCTACTTGTTCATGGGTTCATCTCAAATCCATAGTTCAACCAAAATTATTTAGCCTAAATTCGGATTTGTTCTACAAGTGGGTTTTAGTAAAATCTTAATGAATATCAACCTAAGGAATCATAGTAAGATTACCATGTCAACCCACATTCCTATTAAGGTTTTAATTCAATTTCAATTTTAAAAATCCCCAGTTATGAAAGGATGAACCCTAGAACAAAGTAGATGAAATTGAAAGAAAATACTTACAATTAATTGATGTTAGATGAAGGATGAGTGAAACCCACAACTTGGAATCAATTAATTTGAGTGATTGAAGGTTTTGGAAGCTTCAACAATGGTGGAAAAAGTAAAACCCGTCGGCTGTGTGTTTTTGGGAGAGAGAGAGTTTGGTTTGAAAAAAGAATAAAAAACACAAACTGGCGCTCTGACAAAAGTTACTGCCCGCGGTACCTTATCGATAAGGAACCGCGGGTTTGAGCCGCGGAGATAAGGAACCGCCTGCAGAGGCAGGTTTCTATCTCTGAAAAACGCAAAATTTTGAAAATCCAGTTTTTCTAAAATACTTAAAATTAAATCATGAGCCTTTTAGAATATCATTGGATCATCATAACACTAAGCAATATGCCTTAATGAAGGATTACGAGTTAAATCAAGATCGAAAAGAACCGAAACGGACAAACGACTACTCGTAGCAAAACTACTAAGTGGAGAGAAGTCAAGAGAAGTGAATCAAGACTAGGATCAATGCTCAAGGGATTAATGACAATCTTCAAGTAGTTGAAATGAAGAGCTTGTGTCATATATAGTGGTTTAAGACGTGCCTTTCCGGCGAAACGATAAACGGCTTTGGTAATGAATAAGCACAAAGCAATTATTCAAGTCTAAACTAAGATCACTTTCAATAATAGTCAGTCTAAACTAAAATATGAGCAAAGTATTAATTCACTTTCTCTCCCACAAAGGGCCTACTAACCGTATGGGTGCAAACCATGGAAATCATGCTTGATACTTTAAGCTTCTACTAACTCACTCTACATCACCATAGTGAGTCAAGTATCCAAGCAATGAAGGTTTGAGAGGATAAAAGAATAGAAGCACAAACCACAAATAAATGTCAAGGCAAGGATGCCGAGAACAAGCACATAGTCAAGCAATGATCAAAAGAATGATCAAAGGGCGTGTGGAAGAACGAAAGCGTACCTTGGCCACAAAGAGCAATCCATGAAGGAATAAGTGCTATGCCCAATCAATGACTATGATGAGTACTAAGTCTTCAAGAACTAGTATCCTTCCCAATCATCTTGGTATCATCATTCAAAGATGTTAAAGATCAATGAAAATGATTCTTCTACAAGTGCAAGTAACTCAATCCACAACCAATTAAGTGATTGATCTTCATGAGTACCTACACAAAGCAAGATGCAAACTAGTAGATACATTTCAAGAGTATATCTAAAATGTATAAAGGCTACTAATCTTAAGTGGGATGCAATGTTATCAATTAAAAGACCAATTTTCAAAGAAAACATAGTTTTGACCAAAGAGAAACTTTAGTACAACTAGACCTTCTAATTTGAGGAGACAATGGATCGATCCAAGTTTTAAAGTACAATATACTTCAAAGATCTTGAGTGACCATCTCTCTGATACCAATTGTAGAAACTAGAAGGGGGGGGGGGGGGGTTGAATAGTTTCTCTTCGATTGGTTACCAAATTAAAATTTCTTTCAATTTGGTTTGTATCAAAACTATCTTTTACTTAAAGCTAAGTTGCATAATGATTAGGTTCAATTGTAATGCACTAGCAAGAATAATAAGCAAGTATAATGATAATGAAATAAGTAAAGAGCAAGGAAGGAGACAACCTAGTGGGAAGACACCAAGATTTATAGTGGTTCGACAACGAGGCTCTATCCTCGTTTCTACTCCACTCCTCGAGTACACCTACTCGAGATTTCAACAATATCCACAAGCTCCCTTCTCGGCGGAGAAAACCTTACATCGTTGCTTACATTATTTTCCGACACTAAGCTAAATGTCGAGACCTAATCTTTAGCTAGGACCAATCTACACGACGTTGCCTACTTCACAATTTAACGACACAAGGCTAGATGTCGAGTTCTAATCTTAAGGTAGAACCAATCTTCACGACGTTGCCTACTTCACCATTTTACGACACAAGGCTAGATGTCGAGTTCTAATCGAAAGCTAGAACCAATCTTCACGACTCTTCACTTTGAAGCTAAGTGAGAACTTCACACAACACAACTACTAATCACTTTAAAGTTTAGTGAGAACTCACAAGACACAACCACATCACTTTATAGTTTAGTGAGAACTCCTAATCAAATCTATTACAACTCAACTAGACTTATCCAAGTACACACATGTAGCTTGGATTTACACAACACAAATCCAAGCAAACACATATGCAATGGATGTACACAACAAATCCAAGTATTCACAAATAACTTGGATGAACATAACTAGTCCAAGTATTCATAAATACATTGGATTAACCTAAAACACAAAGGTATCATGATGAATATGACTAGCTCATAAGTTCATCTTTATCACTACACTAGTGAGTGAGTGATCTTCTCATTGGACATGGTAAAGGAGGGGATCAAGAGGATAATCATATGTAAACATCCTTAACAAATTAAGTGATCATTTACTAATGATTATGCTATAGAAAATAGTAAAAGGGCTGAGAAAAACGTCCAAGAGGCTTGCTGGAAAATGAGATTTGACCCACTATTTAAAGGAGACAAAGTTACAACGGATCTATAACGGCTACTGTGTGCGGTACCTTATCTCACCCCGCGGTACCATATCGCTAAGGTACCGCGTAGGTACTTAAGGTACCGCCACTAGACTTCGCTCCGTTTTTTGTCTTTTAGTGGGGTGGGAATATTTGAGGTATTTGAACCCTTCAAAGGATATTCTAACAGCATTTGGAATATGCCATTTTTAAATTTTCATTTTCCATTTTAATAAAACATTTTCTAAAAAAGAAAGTTTATTAAAAAGTCTCTTGTCTTATTAGCAAAAGTGAGTTTTAAGGATAATCATTTTGATGATCACTAAGTATGATTAAGAAAGGTTAGTGATATGATTATTACCTTGATGATAGTGTTAGTTAAATAATTCATTTTGTGTTTCTACACTAAATGTGTTGTATGGTTTGTTGTGATCAAAACTAAGAAAGATTAGTTAACACTAATAATGTTTTTAGGCATTACTTGCATTAACAGTATCCTTCATCACCTTTGGCATTAAACTTTCCTAAGGCATCACTAGTACCAAGGATCACTACATGACATCCAAAGGGTCTAAGAAAACCTATATTGGGTTTCCTATTCCAAAATAGCTTATAAGGTATATTATTATGGATTTTGTTGACCAATGCTCTATTCTGAACATAACAGGCTGTATTCACAGCCTTAGCCCAAAAATCAATGAGAAAATTAGCATCAGCCAACATTGTCCTAGCTGCTTCTATGAGTGTTTTATTCTTCCTTTCAGCCACCCTATTCTGTTGTGGGGTTCTAGCTATGCTAAACTGCCTAGTAATCCCTTTACTATGACAGAAGGCATCTAACAATTGGTTTCTATACTCACCACCATTATCACTTCTAAGTATTTTAACCTTATTCCCTATCTTTTTCTCAATTTGGGTAATAAAGTTAATCAAAACTGTGGCAGTTTCACTTTTTAAGGCCAAAAAGAAAGTCCAAGTAAATCTATAAAAATCATCAGTTATAACAAAACAATAAGATTTACCATTAAAACTTTCTATATTAGTAGGGCCAAATAAATCCATATGTAGCAAGTGAAGTGGTTTAGAACTAGATGCACAAGTTTAGACTTAAATGAGACCTTGTGTTGCTTGCCTTTAAGACATGCAACACATGAATGATCATTGTGGAAAGCCTTTAAAGGCAAACCATCAACTAAACCATGTCTCACAAGTCTATTGATGTTCTTAAAGTTTATGTGCCCTAACCTTCTGTGCCATAGATTACTTTCATCTACTGAAGCTTTAACATACATACATGACAAATTGTTGTTCATCCTAATTCCATTAAGATTAACATTATAAATGTCCTTATGCCTAGGTGTTATATAATCAATAAACTTCTCATCAGGCATCTTAAAATCCTTAATCAACATCAAGCATTCAGTATCAATGAAAAGAACCTTATTCTTGTTGTTACAAACTTGTGACACACTAAACAAATTATAATAAAGTTCTTTTACCAGAAATACGTTTTCAAAATGTAAATTATTGGTGATAAGAGTGCCTTTGCCAGAAATTGTACCATATCCTCCTCCAAAGTACACTTTGTCACAATCTTTAATGGGGATAAAGTTAGTCAAGTAATCTTCCTTCCCCATCATGTGCCTAGACCATCCACTGTCCCAATATCCATAATCATTGACCTATTTTTGAATGCCATGCACATAAAGAAAACAAGTTAGTTTTCTTTGGGAACCCAAGCCTGAGCAGACTTGGATTCATTTATTTGTTCAACAAGAATAGACTTAGTCCTTATAACAACCCCTTGTTCATCCCTTTGAGGCTTGAACACCCATTTTACCCTAATTGGTTTAGTCATGACCTTTGAAATATAATGAAATCTGTTAAAGGTCATGGAAATCCCATTAGAATTAGGGTTTTGGTCTTGTTTAGGTCTCCAAGTCAAACTAGATGAAGCTCTAGACCCCTTTCCCTTAGGCTGTAAGTACCTATCATTACTTGGTCTAACATAAGAACCAACACTAGCTTGTTGTGGCATTTTCATACCATACCTGTCAGCGTTGGAATTATTCCTGTCAGCATTAAATTTGTTCTTGTCAGCGCTAAATTTGTACTTATCAGCGCCCAAATTAGGGTTTGCTACGGGAACCCATTGTTTGTTAGACCAGGTGTTGGTATTTTGAAAAGGGCCTTTTCCATGTGTATTTGTCCCTTTAGTAAAGAATGGAGCTGGTCTAGTAACTTGTGGACTTGGTTGGACATAAGGTCTGGGTTTGACCATGGTTGACCTATTGTCAACATTGACTCTTGATGCACTGACACATTTATAGGCCAAATGAGAAAAACTCCCACATATATAATAAGCTTTTCTAGACATAACCTTAGGTCTAGATTGAAAGAACCCTGTCCCATTAACACTAGCTTGGATTTGTGGTGACCTAGGTTTTCTATACATTTCTGCATACTTAACACTAGGTTTTCTATTAACAGATGAGCCAAGGTCAACAGGTTTTCCAGTGGTAGGGTTGGTCACAGTTATGGGTGTAGACTCAAATGGACTCTCACTAAGCATTCCACCCTTAACAAAGAGACAAAGGTTGGCTGCTTTCCATTGCTCAAGGTCAGTCACCTTTTGTTGATATTCCTCAACTGGGGTGAGCACTCTAGGTGGAGGAATAAATTCCTCTTCTTGGAGTTCTGGAATACCAGTCCAAGAGAGATCTTTTCTCTGAACACCATAAAAGTTCCAAGCAGGTAGAGGAACAGCAACATAATCATTCATCCCAATCCTAGACTTGCCCCTAGAATCTCTTTGTTCACTGACACACTTTTTGAGGGTTTGGCTGGCTTTATCAAAATTTTTAATTTTAAACCCTACATTTTCTTTATCCTTAATGGCCTCATCTAACTTAAGTTGTACTTCTTCTCTAGATCGCATCAGATCGTTCCTAAGTTCAACACTAACTTTAAGGTCATGAGACAAAACATTAATTTGATCTTTTAGGTCATTCCATTTTCTTATATTCCTCGACAGTCTTTTCAGTTTGAACAAGTGCCATTTGATAATTATTTAGCTTGCATTTTTCATCAAAAACATCTGATTTTAACTTTAAAATTTCTTTGTTAAGTTTTTCAGTGTTTATACGACATCCTTTGCTACAATAAGCATCATCATATACCTCATTATTTGATGAAGACGAGGAATGTGCTATAAGAGCAAAGTGATCATGCTCTTATTCTTCTTTCTCTGCAATCAAAGCCTTATTATCTCCCACATCCTTTTCCAAAAATCTCTATTCCCATCCAACACCATCAATGTCTTGCATCGCAACCATAGCCTTTGTCTTCAACCTTGATGACTTGGCTTGAAGGCTTTCCAGCATCAGATCATCTTGGAGATCTACATTCCCTCATAAAGTGACCCATCCTATGGCATTTGTAACTCTCAAACTTGGATTTATCAAACCTAGCAGTGTCTTTAGCATTGAAGGTCATCTTTTTTCTAAATCTTCTATTCCATCTGTTGGCCCTTATGCTTGCAAGTTCCATATTCCATCTAATATCCATCTCTTCTAAATTCTCCTCACTGATTTGTTAAATGTCCTCATATGTAATCACTGAACCATTAGGTAATGCAGCAGTGTATGCACACACTGTGTCTAGATCAATACCAGAAGGTTTAATCCTTGGTGAGTCAACATTGTATGTGTCAGCGTCTGAATGTGAAGCGCTGGCAAAGGTTGATCCACCGCTAACATAAGGTGATCCAGTAACAGGATGCACATATGATTCTTTCTTATCAACTTGAGCTTCATTATGTGAGATGAAATCCATGTTTCCAGAGGTAGATTTGCTTCCATGATCCAATAAGATTTCATTCTCTACAATATTTAGCTTATTGTAGACGTCATCAAAAGTAGAACTCTTGTGGGCATTGGTAGCAATTATAAACCTAGCTTCAATCTTTCATGCATCACCAAGAATTTTAAGGAAAGTAGTAAATATATCAACATCATTAAACTCTGTTTCCATAAAGGTCAACTTGCTAGTGATGTCTAGAAGTCTGCTTCTTACCTCACTTAGTTTCTCATTGGGAAGAGCCTTAAATACAACATACTCATGCAAAAGTTGTTTCTTCTTTTCTCGGGCAGTATCGTCATTACCACTAATAAGTGTGAAAACACTTATCCTTTTACCACTTATTTCCAATAATAACAAGACCAAAACGTGTATTTTATGTCGTAAAAGTCGGAATTATGTATGGTTTGTGTTTTTATTGTGTTTCAGGATAAAAATAGGAAAAAGGAAGAAAACACGGGCTATCACGGGCTTTTATCGAAGAAAACGAGAAAAGAGAAGTCAAAAGATCAAGAGTGTAAAAAGAACGGAAGTCCAAGGCCTATTCTGAAGATTTATTGAAGAAAAAGTCTAAAGACGGAAGTTTAATGAAGTCGAAGAACTCAAGTCTAATAGAAGAAGAAAATTATAAGACAAGTTCAATTTATATCGACAAATCCCGAGACGACGTCGAGAAAGACAAAGAATTTAAATCGAGTCGAGACGAAAAGAAAGAGAAAGGAAGCAACACATGCACCTCCCCACCTCCTATATATACCCTCCTAATGACACATTAGGAGGGTGTTAGCTAGTTTATTTTTCTTTCTTTAGTTTTATTTTTAGAGAGAGAATGTGTTTAACTTTCTCTCACTAGAACTTCATCTTTTCTTTCCTTTCATGTTTAAGCTTTGATTTGATCTTGTATTTTGGAATCATTAATCTACAAAGTTCAAGTTTAAGCTTTTCATCATTAATCTATTTCTACCTTTCTTGATTTTTATTACTTTCGATCCGAAATAATCATGCTTCTAGTCTCATTTTGATGTTTGATTGATTAAAAAGTTTATATTTTTGTTCATATCTAAGTTTGTGTACAATTTGAACTTTGAGCTTATCATGCTTATTGGCTTATTTTGCACTTAGCTTATTTACTTTTAAGCTTTCTTAAAAGTTTAGTCTTATTAAAGTTCGTTTTATAAAGTTTCCGTATTTAGGATTTTAAAGGTCGTCAAATTTGTGCTTATTTAGTCTTGGCTAAGAGTTGGTAATGTTTATTTGATTAAGTGCTTATTTGATTTGCTTATTCTGTTTTTGATTCCCATCGTAACTGCTGTTTACCCAATCCGATCGAGTTAGTGTGATCGCATCAACCCCTAGGGTTTCTACTTGCGATCCTTTACTTCGATCACCAAGTACGATCCACATCACGATCACTGGCTGTGATCCCATAGTGCGATCGTGGTTAGGATTGTTGGGTGCGATCCATTGTCACGATCACAGACCATGATCAGACTACGATCCACTTGTTGCGATCGTGAGTGCGATCTGTGGTTGCGATGGTGTGTTACGATCACATTTGAGTGTGATCACTATTTTCTATCGCATTGAGTACGATCTGATCCCCATACTACGATCTAAGGTTGCGATCGCTGACTGCGATCGCTTGTCACGATCCAAGGCTGCGATCGGATATAAAGGCTTAGACTTTATTTCCTGTTTTTATTTTAAGAATTCAAAATTAACTTTTCCCGCCACTTTTACTTAGTATTATTTCTAAACGAGTTTTGTCTTAGTTTATTTTTATTAAGTTTTCAAGTTTTAAATTTACCTTTAAGTTTTTAATCATTTATTTTTAACTCGTCATTTTTAGTCTAATTTTTAAAGCTTTTATTTTTACTCAATGACACTTTCATTTTATTATTAGTTTAAAATAGATAATCAAACCATTTTATTTTCCACCAAGAACGACTGAGTCGCACTAATAACTAGTAATCAATTCGAAAAGACTTGGAATCAACGAACTTTTATAACTAAGTAAAATCTAGTTATTAAATGGCACCGCTGCCGGCTCTTTTCGTTAAGATTAACAGTTTTTAGTGAGAGACGCGTTGGATTTTGGGATCCGTTTACTTTTGAACGTTATTTTTCTTGCTTAAATTTTCAAAAATCCTAAAAAATATAAAATTTTCAAAAATTCAAAAAAAATAAAATAGAAAAACATAAATAAACCAAAAATATTTCTTGTCTATCTTTCTTTTCTTTTTGTAGGTGTGTATGCGTACCCGTGCTTGATGAGACTGCTTTTATACATGGTCTAATCGTCCAAATCGGGCTTAAAATGCATAAAATATCATCAAATATACCAAATATATGCTCGTGTTTGTTACTTGTGTATTTTTAGGTACGGATATTGAGGAAATGGCAAAAGATCACAAGAATCATTCAAAAACGAACACGGGAAACGAAGTCGCACAATGAACCGGGCCCAAGTTTGGATTTTACAAAAATGCCCTTGAAGAATTGAAGATTGGCAACTTTAGTCCCTCATCTTTGAAGAACTTGTCACAAATGACCCTCCAAATGTCAATTGTACAAGAATGATCCTTCATGTTTGAAGACTATACAAGATCAGCCCTTGAATAATCCAAGAAATACATTTAAAACCCTTGGATAAAGTTTTGGAAGTTTTTGTGCCAACAATGACAACTTGTCCAAAGTTGACAAAGGGAAAGAAGGCATTAATAGCATCTATTTACAAAGTGAACAAAAGGAGAGAACTTGGGAGCCTTTTCTGCCAAACCAACAAACTCTCACCACCAACCAGCCTTTGACACGTCACAATACCCACCCATATACCCACTACCCTACCCAAACCCGTAGCCCATTAACCCAACCCGGTTTTAATTAAATAACCAGTCAACTGGTCAACAAATCTTTCCCACTAAACAAGTTTTTAAATTCCCTAACCCTCCTTTTTTGATTAAACCCTCAACCTGCTACCCCATTTTGACTTAAACCCTAAAACCCCTAATCCCTCATTACCCAAAATTAGCACCCCAATCACTCCAGATCCTAAATTCCCCTCCACCTCACCTTATCCCACCTCACAAAACACAACCACATAGGTTGTGGACCCCACCACGTACCTCCCCTGCACCCATCATTTTCCCCCAAACCCCAAACCCGACATATCCAACAGCTCACATGTTCTACTTGGCCTCCAAGGACCTCTTTAACGTCCAAGATCAATTCAAACATCACTGGCATCACATGGGTTCCAATTGACCCAATTTTCAGTCAAATCGTCCAAGGGCTTTTTAGAGAATTCAGCAATTAGGGTTTAGTATTTGTATTTTTTTTATTTGCATTCTAGAATAGTCTTAGAATGAGTATTTAAAGAGCCTTCAGTTTGTGAATGAGCCTTTGTTCCAGATTTTTTTACTCCAATTTGTAATTCCTTTTTAAATTAATTAAAAGTTTGGTATTTTTCTTGTGTTGAAATTGTAATCCCTTTTTACTTGTTTTAAAAGTTGGTAAATGATTGTTGAGTGAAAAATCTGAGTTCCATCATATTTGTGAACACTTGTGTGTTTAAGGTTTTTCAAAAGTTTTCCAAAGGTTTCAAGAAAGTTCAAATTTCAGAAACCCAAACCATCCTTTGAAGTGAAAGTGGATAAGGAAGGGTTGGATTTGTGAGTTTGAAGCTGTTTTTGAAGAGTGTCAATTGGTTTCAAGGTTGTGAAAAGGTTTTAAGAAAGTTTCAGAAAATCAGAAAGTGTATTTTTTTGTGTTTGTTCTTGTTTGATTTGAAGGATTGTTGAAGGAGTTTGTTCAAGTGATCTGCTCAGGCCCCAGCCTGAAGGAGGTGACTTGGCTGTCACAAAGGGTCCTGGATGTAGGACCCTTAAGGTAGTTTCTTACTTTCCATTTCATTTTTTTAGTTTCTGAAAAATATTAGTGGTTATGTGAATTTGTATGCAAGGTGTTGATTGTTTGTTCAAGCTGTTTGATTTGAGTTATTAGGTTATAATATGCATGTTAGAACCCTTTAAATTCAGTTTGGTAAAGTTTTGATGTGATTTGCTTTGAAAAAAAGTTCATGTTCAGTTTTTAAGGGGTGTTTGGATTAGCATATAAAGTGAGTTTATTTGGTTGATTTTGTGTTAAAACGTGTTAGAATTACTCATTTGGTTTCTATAGGTTGCTAGTCACATAAGTTTTCAGTTTGGATAGGGTTTAAACAGATTTGCATGCTTAAAAAATTTGTATACTCAGCCAAAATCAGTAAGCTTTTTTGTGACTGCATTTGTGTGAAATTTGTGCTTCAAGTTTGTTAATCTGCTAGGTTATAGGATTTTATAGGATTGTGTATTGGTTGTGTGATATTTTGTGAGTTTGTATGCTGGATTTGAGGACTTGAAACTCACTTATGTGCACATTGAACTAGCTAATCCTCTCAGACCTGCTTAGTGACTAATCAGAAACTTTTTGGCTTATTTGGTGCTTGATTTCTGCTCTTACTTGCTTGTTTTTGCATTGTTTTGACTCCTTGTACTCCAAGGAGTACAAGGGTGCCCATATTGTCCATCAAAACATCACAAAAAACAAGGTTCAAGCTCCTCTTGGCCATTATTTCACTTGTGAAGATATCTTGTTCTTCCTTGTGTTTTAAAAAAAAGAAACCTGGTCACGTTTTTGTTTCAAATCTTGCTTAGATCTTCATATAAGTGGTTTGTGTTTGTTTTTTGTGCTTAAAAGTGTCACAGCTTTGGTTTATAAAAGTTAAGAAAAAAAAATACAAAACCAAAAAGGACTGGCCAGGACTCGAACCTGCGCCATCCTCCTCACAACACAAACAAGTTACCATTGCGCCCTAGGGTCTTTGACTACTAGGGTTGCAATTGAATTATACTTAAGGAGGTTTTGTTTTGTGCTTATCTAAATAAGCCGTAGCTTATTTTGGTTATTTCAGCTTATTCATTAAGCTTATTTGGTAGTTAGTATTTTTCCTAGGATTTAATTAAGGTTTAGGACTTTTCTGTTTTAAAAATTTATTTTTCCCTTTATTTATTTATTTATTAGGATTATTTTTAGATTTATTTTTAGAAAGTAAATTAAAAATAGTAAAAGTTATTTTAAAAATCCAGACAAATAGTTTTTAGGTTTTAATTAAGTTAATTGAGGTTTACATTCAAAAAAGTTTTCAAAAAGTCTTATTTTTAATTTTATCTGATTTTAGGGTTTTTAACAACTTTAAAAATTAATATAAAATTAAATAAAAGGTTTTAGGAACTTTTGATCACATTTTTGTTCTAGTTACATTATTTAGGATTTTTGATAATTTTTTAGAATTTATTTTTAAACTTTTTATTTTTTGGAATATTTTAATATTATTTTATTAGCAAAAATTCAAAGTTTGTAATTTTCTACTTTTTTCATTTTTCCTAGGTTATAGACATTAAATTAGGAACTTTGTCACTTTCCATATATTTTTTAGGCTTTTCATTTAATTTTTAGAATTAATTTAAGATTTAATAGATTTTAATAGTTTTTAGGAGTTTAAAAATAGTTTAATTTGGTTTTAAAATTTTTAAAAATAGTTTTTAGCTTAATTAGGTCATTTTTGAGGTTTACAAACTATAAAATCTTGTTTGGGGCTTTTTAATAATTAATTGTGATTTTAAGGGCTTTAATTAGCATTAAAAAGTCATTATTTAATTAATTAAAAGGTTTTAGCAAGTTTGGATTTTTTGTAAACTCTTAGAATTTTATTGTGGATTTTTAGTAATTTTTAGGTTAAAATTTTAATTTTTGTGTTTTTTACGTTTCTACGTCTTAACTTTCTAGTAGTAGTTTTTGTTAATTTTTATTTTTTCGTCTTCGTCATTTTCTCTTCTCTTTTCTTCTTAATAAAATCATCAATCAAATCAATTCATTACACAACACACGTGCCTCCTCGAGAGAACGAACTCACTCTTCTAGGGTCATACACACACGGTTTTCCTAAATCGTCGTGCACGCCGCTGCCGGGGAGGCGTGTTGTGTTTTGATTGAACCATTGTTGTTTTTTATATTAGCCATAATAGTATTTGTATTAGTAGCACTCTACTAATACGTATTATCGTTTTTCGGTTTTTGTGTGAATATTATTAATATATTGTATACGTAGAACAATAAATTCACAAGTACTCCAAATACGTGAGCAATCACAACCTTGATTCGGGATTTCATCACTCGATCATTGTATTCGAATCTCAAACCAAAGAAAAAGGCAAAAATAGATAAATACTTTCGTGAAGCTTGATTTTGATAATACAAACTATAAGGTGGGTATAAGGCGGTTGTATTTCACGACCTAAAGGAAAAAGGCTCTTAAGTGCTTCGCGCCGCCTCGTTTCCTCCGCTTGCTTGTGCGTATTTGATTTTGAGAGTGAATCGAGGGTTTTGCCGCCCAAAGTATTATTACATATCATATATATTTTCTTGGTTTCCATTGATTAAACCCTCTTGAACGATTTGGTGTTCCACCATCGTTCTAAAGTCATCGAAGGCGTTCACTCCACGTGATCGTTTTCATTCCTTGAGGCTTCGTTAATCAAGAGATTTGATTAAGGAGGAGATTTGTGGACTTTTTGTCTACTTAATACAATTCACCAATTTCCAAAAAGGTTAATACAATCAAAAACCACAAAAAAAATTGAAAAATACAAAATACCAAAAAGAATCTTCTTTGCTCGTCTCCTCGTTGTACGTGACGTTTATGCTAACTGGTAATCAAGCAAAACGTGCACGTAAATGAAAGAACAAAACTCCCGCTCCAACTCATTCTAGTGAGGAGTCTCCTATTGACGAACCCATTGTACGAGAAGCACCTACCATGGCGAATCGAACTATGATGGAGTTACTTCAAGCACCCACCGAGGGTTATGGAGAAGCTATTGTGATTCCCGCAATCCTTGCGGAGAATTTTGAGGTGAAAACGGGTTTGTTGTCGATGATCCAAAACAACAAATTCCGTGGTGATGAGAAGGACAATCCCCACAACCATATCCGCCAATTTAATCGTCTTACCGCCACGTGCAAATTTAAGGATGTCTCGAATGACTCGATTAAGATGATGCTTTTTCCGTATTCCTTAGCGGGGCCCGCTAAAATTTGGTTAGAGAAAGAGCCACCCGATTCTATATTGACGTGGAAGGATCTCGTTTCAAAGTTTGTGAACCAATTTTTTCCGCCCTCTAAGACTACGCATTTGAAAAATGAGATTTCTAAATTTTCACAAGAATCAAATGAAAGTTTTTCTACGGCTTGGAATAGGTTTAAGGAGATGTTACATGAATGTCCTCATCACGGTTTTTCCGATTTGCACCAAATCGACACATTTTACAATGGACTTAACGATCATGAAAGAGATTATTTAAATGCCGTCGCGGGTGGTAATTTTTTGTGTAAAACGGTTGAGGAAGCTTTGGTCATAATTGAGAATAGGTCTAAGGTTTATAGCCCTCGTCACACACCGAGTGTTGCCAAAATGGGCTCATCATCGTCTCGTAGTATCAATGCTTTACATGATGAAGCAAATGAAGAAAATCGATTTTTTGATAGATTTGCTAACCTTATGTCCCATTGGAAAGCTAAAGAAGCTTCGAACTCCGCTTCGGTTAAAGCGGTTTCTAAGAGTTGTTTGTCGTGTGGTGGAGCTCATGATCTTTCCGAGTGCATTACCGCGGATGGTAACACTTCGAATGCTTTTGTAGCCACGGGAACTTACAACCAAATCGGTCAAGGTTCCCGCCAAAATCAAGCTCCACCAAATCAAAATGCTAATAACTATCGCAACAACAACCAAGGTGGAAATTACCAAGGAAATCAAAGAAATTATAACAAAGGTAATTATCAAAGTGGTAATGGGCAATTTTCAAATCAAAACCAAAACCGTGATTTTCAAAACAATGCCCAAGGTTTTCAAAATGATCACACCAAAAATCTTCAAGGAGAATTTTTGAATTATGCAAAGGCTAATGATGCTAAGTTTGATAATATGCAACGTGAAATGGTTAGCTTAAGAACCGAGTTGAAAAACGAGCTTAAAAACGAACTTGCTAATGAACTTAAAACTCATGCTAATAAAATGGAAGGAAATGTCACACGTCTCCAACAAAGTCAACAAAAAATGGAGCAAGGTCAACATGAGATTAAGCAAGAGTTGTTAAAAGCGGATGCTAGGCAATCTAGGTTTGAAGACCGTATGGCTAAAATGTTTGAAGCTATCATGTGTAAGCCCTCTTCTTCGGGTGGTCTTCCTAGTGATACCATTGTGAACCCGAAAGGAGAATTGAAGGTTATTACTACTCGTAGTGGTAAAACTTTCAAAGAACCCATTTCTCGTCCAAGTACTTCTATGGAGAAGGAAAAAGAGAAAGAACCCGAGGCTGTGGTTGAAAAGGAGCAAATTACAAGCCCACGAAGTACCGCTCAAACCACACCTACGGTTGAACCAATACCAATCATGGAACCCGAGATTCCAAGGCCGATGCCTATGCCTACCTTGCCCCAACCCACACCACCTTTACCCTACCCTTCAAGACGAGACAAGGAAAAGGCACAAGAACGAAATAATTATCAATTTGAACTTTTTATGAAAATGTTTCGTGACTTGCATTTTAATATAAGTTTTGCCGACGCCTTAGTCATGATGCCTCGATTTGCCGCGAACTTCAAAAGTATGTTGAATAACAAAGAAAAATTAGAAAAATCGTCTAGTTGTTCTTCGGTTTTTCTAAGCCGCATACCTCAAAAAGTCGGTGATCCTGGAAAGTTTTTAATCCCATGTGCTATACAAGACATGGAAGAATGCTACGCCTTGGCCGATCTTGGTGCTAGTATTAATTTGATGCCTCTTGAGATTTTTAAATCGCTCAATCTTCCCAATCTCACTCCTTCAAGAATGTCAATCGAAATGGCCGATCATTCTACGATTCTAGCTTGTGGAGTTGCCGAGGACGTCTTTGTGAAAGTTGGAAAGTTCTACTATCCCGTAGACTTTATTGTTGTTGATATTCCCATCGATCCTAAAGTTCCGTTAATTTTAGGTCGATCCTTTTTGGATACCTCGAGAGCACTTATCGATGTGCATGCAAGAAAAATCACTCTTCGTTTCAATGAGGAAGAACTCGTCATTAATGCAACCCAAAACTCCACTCTTTCTTATGTGTATTCTATCACATCTTTGTATAATGTCAATTCCACCAAAAGCATTTGCAAAAAGATTTCAAATAGAGTTTTAGGAGTTGCTGAGAAAAATGCAGTTCCGTCCCCTCCGCCGGTGGAGGTTAAGAGTGTTAAGCCTACATTTCCAATCTCGAGTGATTCTTCGAATGATGAATACGTTGATCTCGATGGGGAGGTTTTCTTTGTTGACAAACGTTTTGAAAACTTGCCACCACCTAAGCCAAAAAGATTTCAAAATGTGAGAATTTTTAGTGTGACTAACATTGCTTTAGATACACCAAATATTTTTGACATAATCAAATCGGGTTTTCACAAGGAGAGTTTAAAAGATGAAAAAGGAAAAATTTTGAATTGAATTTAAAAGATTTTCTTACAACTCTAACTCCGTCATCACCGCGTGTATTGATTACTACAAGCTCGTCTTCTCCTTTTGGTGATGCTTTGTGTGGACTTAGTGTGGGGGAATCCCCTTATGTTCCCTCCCCTTTCTCCACCGAGGACGAGATATTTGATCCCGGAATTGTTTATATAGGGAAATCTCGGTCTTCCACCGATGCAATAAATGGAAAATCTTTTCATTTGATTGGTGCGAGTCTACCTCGAGTAGCTCATGTTTTTAGAGACTTACCCATTGTCCCACCCTTCTATATCTTCTCTCCTATTTTCTTCTACCCCATTGGGGTTTGTGTTGAAGTAGCGTTGTTTCGTCTTTCATCCGAAAACAAAGACGCTATCTTTGACCGCGGTATACGTTTATCGGGTTTTTAAAGTACTCCACGTGCTTTTGGGCCTTGTTTATCATGAAGCCCCACCAAAAATTGACCATACCATGATTATCCCTAAATGATCACATTTATGGGGATTCGAGTCGAGCTTTTGACTCGGTTATCAAAAACAAGGTGCCTCGTGGGGGAGACCCATGCTTATCCATGTACATATTATCGCTTTCTAATTAGTTAATGTGAGGGGATTTTTGCCCTTCCAACCTTTGTTCCGTGGTTGTTTGTGAATTGTGGTTTTTAGATCATGATCTTCACGATTGGAGCCTCTCGTGTTCGTTTATGGGAGCACTCGATCATTTGCTTTGGAGACCTTTCCCAATATCCATATGATATATCCTTTTATGTTCTAACCTTAGGTTTTTAGCACACTTCATAAACGGCTATTACTTATTGGTTACACCCTTTCCATGCTAGATTAGGCATTCGACTACGTCTCTAGTATGGGGTGTTTGCACCCCTAGACTCGAAACATTGAGGACAATGTTTAACTTTAGTATGGGGGGGTGAATAGATACTTGCCTTGCCAAACCTTCATGCTTTCCAAAGTTTATCATTTTGTTTATCGTTTTTGTTGCAAAATAAGGCTAAAAATGGCAAAAATTTAAAATTTTTCTCATGTTTTATAAGTGTTTGAAGACACGAATGTAGATTTTCCGATGGCGAGAATAAGAGTAATTTTTGACTCGACCGTGCGTGTTGAGCACTTAGCTTCGATTCCTTAACTACACATTAGGCTAAGTCTCTTAAATGAGGACGAGAAATGATAGAGTTAATTATAAGTTACTATGCTAAACGTAGAGTACTCGTATTCTTTCAAAAACTCATGTGTTCTCGTTGTTTGCTTATTCTCCCTTCGCTTGTAAATATTTTTTGCTTAATAAATATTGACTTAGCGGTTTAGTTAGGATTGTTGGGTTTCTAGTCTTTTCTAGTAGCTTCCGTGTAATTAAATTGGGAAGACATTAAGGTATCGCCAGCGTCACGGTTTTGAAGTATTGGCACCCGAATAATCGAAAGCTTCACCTAATAATAAGATTTCAAGTGCTCACCTAAATCTAGCAAACAATTTGAAGCCCCAAAAGGCCGAAAAATCTATGCAAAAATTGAAAGTGAATCAAGCCTTAATCTTCGAAGCTTTAAAGATCCAAAATTCGCTTTAGCGTGAGGATATACGTCTTTGGCTAATAAAACCACCGATGAGGCGGATAATAAAAGGCAAGGCAAGACCGAAGTCATAATAAAAGCTTCATGGCGAAGTTGAATAAAAGATGGAGGTAAACCAAAGATAATAAGGCCCTTCCGTTAGGGGGCGTATAAAGTCTTGGTAATAAGTCTCATGTTCAAAACCGTTATAAAACCGTGTTTATCGATTCTTCTTGTCAACTTAATTTTTTAACATCGTTGTCTATTAGGAGGGGTTATTGATTTAATGGTCTTAGTTACACAGTTAGGACTCTATTTTTAGACCTAAATCTCTATTATCGCATAAGTCAACAATGTATCCTCGTGATCATTAAAGACATAATAAAATATAAGAGATACAACTTAGGAATAATGGGAGAATAAGTACGTGATTAGGGCATATGAGTAGTGTTAGCATTACTAACTTATAATGACAATGATCTCGTTGCATGCTTAGCATGGAATTGGGTGAAAATCGAGGACGATGAAATTATTTCTAACGAAGCATTCACGTGTTCTTATTCTATGAACCTAAACGTCCCATTTTGCGATGAAAATCATACATTATGTCTATAACACAAGTAGTAGTAATAGTAGTAGTGTAGCTAGTTTATCATTTCAATAAAGTGAATAAAATTAAATTTTGGAGATGCTTTGATACTTTATTCTAGCATTACGTGAGGGCACGGAAATGGTTTAGTTTGGGGGAGTGATGAGACTGCTTTTATACATGGTCTAATCGTCCAAATCGGGCTTAAAATGCATAAAATATCATCAAATATACCAAATATATGCTCGTGTTTGTTACTTGTGTATTTTTAGGTACGAATATTGAGGAAATGGCAAAAGATCACAAGAATCATTCAAAAACGAACACGGGAAACGAATTCGCACAATGAACCGGGCCCAAGTTTGGATTTTACAAAAATGCCCTTGAAGAATTGAAGATTTGCAACTTTAGTCCCTCATCTTTGAAGAACTTGTCACAAATGACCCTCCAAATGTCAATTGTACAAGAATGATCCTTCATGTTTGAAGACTATACAAGATCATCCCTTGAAGAATCCAAGAAATACATTTAAAACCCTTGGATAAAGTTTTGGAAGTTTTTGTGCCAACAATGACAACTTGTCCTAAGTTGACAAAGGGAAAGAAGGCATTGATAGCATCTATTTACAAAGTGAACAAAAGGAGAGAACTTGGGGGCCTTTTCTGCCAAACCAACAAACTCTCACCACCAACCAGCCTTTGACACGTCACAATACCCACCCATATACCCACTACCCTACCCAAACCCGTAGCCCATTAACCCAACCCGGTTTTAATTAAATAACCAGTCAACTGGTCAACAAATCTTTAAACAAGTTTTTAAATTCCCTAACCCTCCTTTTTGGATTAAACCCTCAACCTGCTACCCCATTTTGACTTAAACCCTAAAACCCCTAATCCCTCTTTACCGAAAATTAGCACCCCAATCACTCCAGATCCTAAATTCCCCTCCACCTCACCTTATCCCACCTCACAAAACACAACCACATGGGCTGTGGACCCCACCCCGTACCTCCCATACACCCATCGTTTTCCCCCAAACCCTAAACCCGACATATCCAACAGCTCACATGTTCTACTTGGCCTCCAAGGACCTCTTTAACGTCCAAGATCAATTCAAACATCACTGGCATCACATGGGTTCCAATTGACCCAATTTTCAGTCAAATCGTCCAAGGGCTTTTTAGAGAATTCAGCAATTAGGGTTTAGTATTTGTATTTTTTTTATTTGCACTCTAGAATAGTCTATGAATGAGTATTTAAAGAGCCTTCAGTTTGTGAATGAGCCTTTGTTCCAGATTTTTTTACTCCAACTTGTAATTCCTTTTTAAATTAATTAAAAGTTTGGTATTTTTCTTGTGTTGAAATTGTAATCCCTTTTTACTTGTTTTAAAAGTTGGTAAATGATTGTTGAGTGAAAAATCTGAGTTCCATCATATTTGTGAACACTTGTGTGTTTAAGATTTTTCAAAAGTTTTCCAAAGGTTTCAAGAAAGTTCAAATTTCAGAAACCCAAACCATCCTTTGAAGTGAAAGTGGATAAGGAAGGGTTGGATTTGTGAGTTTGAAGCTGTTTTTGAAGAGTGTCAATTGGTTTCAAGGTTGTGAAAAGGTTTTAAGAAAGTTTCAGAAAATCAGAAAGTGTATTTTTTTTGTGTTTGTTCTTGTTTGATTTGCAGGATTGTTGAAGGAGTTTGTTCAAGTGATCTGCTCAGGCCCCAGCCTGAAGGAGGTGACTTGGCTGTCACAAAGGGTCCTGGATGTAGGACCCTTAAGGTAGTTTCTTACTTTCCATTTCATTTTTTTAGTTTCTGAAAAATATTAGTGGTTATGTGAATTTGTATGCAAGGTGTTGATTGTTTGTTCAAGCTGTTTGATTTGAGTTATTAGGTTATAATATGCATGTTAGAACCCTTTAAATTCAGTTTGGTAAAGTTTTGATGTGATTTGCTTTGAAAAAAGTTCATGTTCAGTTTTTAAGGGGTGTTTGGATTAGCATATAAAGTGAGTTTATTTGGTTGATTTTGTGTTAAAACGTGTTAGAATTACTCATTTGGTTGCTATAGGTTGCTAGTCACATAAGTTTTCAGTTTGGATAGGGTTTAAACAGATTTGCATGCTTAAAAAATTTGTATACTCAGCCAAAATCAGTAAGCTTTTTTGTGACTGCATTTGTGTGAAATTGGTGCTTCATGTTTGTTAATCTGCTAGGTTATAGGATTTTATAGGATTGTGTATTGGTTGTGTGATATTTTGTGAGTTTGTATGCTGGATTTGAGGACTTGAAACTCACTTATGTGCACATTGAACCAGCTAATCCTCTCAGACCTGCTTAGTGACTAATCAGAAACTTTTTGGCTTATTTGGTGCTTGATTTCTGCTCTTACTTGCTTGTTTTTGCATTGTTTTGACTCCTTGTATTCCAAGGAGTACAAGGGTGCCCATATTGTCCATCAAAACATCACAAAAAAACAAGGTTCAAGCTCCTCTTGGCCATTATTTCACTTGTGAAGATATCTTGTTCTTCCTTGTGTTTTAAAAAAAAGAAACCTGGTCACGTTTTTGTTTCAAATCTTGCTTAGATCTTCATATAAGTGGTTTGTGTTTGTTTTTTTGTGCTTAAAAGTGTCACAGCTTTGGTTTATAAAAGTTAAGAAAAAAAAATACAAAACCAAAAAGGACTGGCCAGGACTCGAACCTGCGCCATCCTCCTCTCAACACAAACAAGTTACCATTGCGCCCTAGGGTCTTTGACTACTAGGGTTGCAATTGAATTATACTTAAGGAGGTTTTGTTTTGTGCTTATTTAAATAAGTCGTAGCTTATTTTGGTTATTTCAGCTTATTCATTAAGCTTATTTGGTAGTTAGTATTTTTCCTAGGATTTAATTAAGGTTTAGGACTTTTCTGTTTTAAAAATTTATTTTTCCCTTTATTTATTTATTTATTAGGATTATTTTTAGATTTAGTTTTAGAAAGTAAATTAAAAATAGTAAAAGTTATTTTAAAAATCCAGAAAAATAGTTTTTAGGTTTGAATTAAGTTAATTGAGGTTTACATTCAAAAAAGTTTTCAAAAAGTTTTATTTTTAATTTTATTTGATTTTAGGGTTTTTTAACAACTTTAAAAATTAATATAAAATTAAATAAAAGGTTTTAGGAACTTTTGATCACATTTTTGTTCTAGTTACATTATTTAGGATTTTTGATAATTTTTTAGAATTTATTTTTAAACTTTTTATTTTTTGGAATATTTTAATATTATTTTATTAGCAAAAATTCAAAGTTTGTAATTTTCTAATTTTTTCATTTTTCCTAGGTTATAGACATTAAATTAGGAACTTTTTCACTTTCCAAATATTTTTTAGGCTTTTCATTTATTTTTTAGAATTAATTTAAGATTTAATAGATTTTAATAGTTTTTAGGAGTTTAAAAATAGTTTAATTTGGTTTTAAAATTTTTAAAAATAGTTTTTAGCTTAATTAGGTCATTTTTGAGGTTTACAAACTATAAAATCTTGTTTGGGGCTTTTTAATAATTAATTGTGATTTTTAGGGCTTTAATTAGCATTAAAAAGTCATTATTTATTTAATTAAAAGGTTTTAGCAAGTTTGGATTTTTTGTAAACTCTTAGAATTTTATTGTGGATTTTTATTAATTTTTAGGAATTTTTAGGTTAAAATTGTAATTTTTGTGTTTTTTACGTTTCTACGTCTTAACTTTCTAGTAGTAGTTTTTGTTAACTTTTATTTTTCGTCTTCGTCATTTTCTCTTCTCTTTTCTTCTTAATAAAATCATCAATCAAATCAAATCATTACACAACAAACGTGCCTCCTCGAGAGAACGATCCCCATTTGGGTCATAACTTGTGATTTTCCTAAATCACTCGTTAACGCTTACCACTATTTGTCATCCTTTTCCTAAAGGTGTACAAAACCACTTACCACCAGTGCTCGTAAGAAGAAAGCAATTCAAGCCGAAGTCGAAACTCCACCTATTGTCACCATGGAGAATCGACCAATGATCGAGCTTTTGCAATCGCAAGTAGAGGGCAACACCGATGCTATTGTCATACCCGAGATTGGAGCCAACAACTTTGAACTCAAATCCAGCTTCATTCAAATGGTCTCTGCTCAACCATTCTTGAGGCGTACACTTGATGATCCTATGACCATATCAAAAGGTTCCTTCAACTCACTAATACGGTCAAGTATAATGGGGTTTCACAAGAAGTGATTCGCTTGCAACTTTTTCCTTTCTCCTTAGAGGGACAAGCCCGCCATTGGCTTGATAAGGAACCGCCACAAAGTATTCTTACGTGGTCGGATTTAGAGACCAAATTCATCAACTACTTTTTCCCATCCTCACGTACTACCGCTTTGCGGAATGAAATCATTAACTTTGAACAAAAGTACGGTGAGACATTTGGTGAATCTTGGGACCATTTTAAGGAACTTTTAAGAAAGTGTCCACAACATGGTTTCACAAAAGTACATCAAATTAATACTTTTTATAATGGTTTAAGCATGAATGACCAAGATTCACAAAATAGTGCCTCGGGGGGTAACATTTTGGTTAAGTCTTCTAATGCCGCGTGGGATATTATTGAGAATAAGTCTAGAGTGCAAACGAAGAGTGTTCGGACAAATGTGGCTAGTGCTAGTACTAGTGACACCGACAAGAGAATTGATAAGCTTACTTTGATTGTTGAAACACTTGCTCTACAAACCGCTAACAATACCAAAAGCATCAATGCGCAAGTTAATGCTTTGAGTCAGTCATGTGAAATATGCGGGGGATCTAATTCATACACCGATTGTCCTTCGACTCATGACAATCCGGAAAATGTGTATGCCGCTAACGGTAACTTTTCTACGGGAGGCTATCAGGCACGTCCTCAAGGTGACTGTAATTTGCTCAGTTATCGTTCAAACAACTTCCTTTCACCACCCGGTTTCCCCCCTCAAAACCCAAACAACCTCAATCGCAACAATCAAAACCAACCTCGAGCTCTAAATCAATATCAAACCCAAAGAAACCCATATCCGCCTCAAGGAAACAATCAAGTTCACCAACCACCTGCCTATCATGCTATTCCTCCCACCGAACCCACCGCATTTAATCAAGAGGTTGACACTTACATGAGGACTAATGATGCGATAGTGCATAATCTTCAGCGACAAATCCTCAACTTGAAAGGAGATATGGCGAAACAAGGGAATGATCTTCGAGCCGATATGCGAAACTCATTCACCAGTCAAACGAATGACTTAAGGGATATGATGGCTAGTTCTTCCAAAGTAATCAAGCCTCTGGTTCGGGTTCTCTTCTGAGTAACACCGTTGCTAATCCAAGAGGGGAGATGAAAGCAATCACCACTCGAAGTGGAAAAGGTTTAAAGGAACCCAAACTTCCTACACCTACACCGGTGATTATGACTAAGGAAAATGAGTCCCCTTCTCCAATTCCTCCACCTTCTATTTCACCAATTCCTCCACCTTCTACTTCCACCCCTCCACCACCCAAGGATGTGAGTGAGAATTCCAGTCCAAAGCCTTCATCTCAACACAATATACCTTATCCCTCAAGGTTTAGGAAAGAGAAGTTAAAGAACAAGGATGATATTCAGGTTTCTAACTTTCTTAAAATGTTTAAACAACTGAATTTCAACATCTACTTTGCTGAGGCTCTCGGTCACATGCCGAAATATGCTTAAATGTTTAAAGATCTTCTCAGTGATAAGGAATAACTTCTTGATATCGCTCAGACCCAACTTAACGAGAATTGCTCTGCAGTGCTCTTAAGGAAATTACCAACCAAACTTGGTGATCCGGGTCGTTTTCTCATTCCTTGCAACATCCCCGGGGTAGAGAATTGTATGGCCCTAGCCGATCTATGTGCTAGTATCAACTTAATGACTCTAAGCATTTGGAAACAATTGTCTCTACCCGAGCTAGTCCCCACATGAATGACCTTGGAATTAGCTAACCGTACGGTTGCTTATCCGGTGCGGATAACCGAAGATGTCTTCGTCGGTGTCGACAAATTCACCTTTCCTGCGGATTTTGTTGTCGTTGACTACGAGATGGATCCCCGTGTTCTTGAGGACCGGTCGCACTCTCATTGATGTAGCCGCGGGCGAATTAATCATGAGAGTTGGTGACGATAAAATCGTCTTCAACATGGGTAAACTTTCTAAGCAGCCTTCTGAAAACGAGAGCGTTAATTTCATTGACGTTCTTGATGAGGCTTGTGAAGAACATTTCAATGACGCTTGTAAAAGTGGATCTTCTTCTCTACCCATTGTTGAGACCGTTGCCTCTATTTCTCCATCACTAACTCCATTTGGAGAAAGTGATTTCCTTTTGAAAGAATTTGAAGCAACTTTGGGGGATGTGGACTTTAAATATGACGATTCTCCCTCCGATTGGGATGAAGACATTCGTACCATTGAGAAACTTCTCAATGAGGACCATATTTCTCCACCATCTCCTAAGGAAATATCTATCGATGATCCGAATTTGACTACGCCTTCCATCGAAAATCCTCCAAATTTAGAGCTTACGGATCTACCGTCTCATCTCGAATACGTGTTCCTTGAAGACAATAAGAAGTTACCCGTCATCATCGCTAAGGACTTGAAAGAAGAAGAAAAATCTCGACTTATCGATGTGCTGAAGACTCATAAGAAAGCGATTGCTTGGAAAATCTCCGATATTCGTGGAATTGATCCTCACTTTTGCACACATAAAATTCTCATGGAGGACGACTTTAAACCCACTATTCAAAACCAAAGAAGGGTGAATCCCAAGATCCATGACGTTATAAAAAAAGAGGTTATCAAACTTCTTGATGCGGGAATGATCTACCCTATCTCGGATTCACCATGGGTTAGTCCGGTCCATTGTGTGCCTAAGAAAGGCGAAATCACCGTTGTGCCCAATGAAAACTACGAGTTGATTCCTACTCGTCTCGTTACAGGGTGGAGAGTTTGTATTGACTATCGCAAACTCAATGATGCTACGAGAAAGGATCATTTTCCCCTTCCTTTTATGGACCAAATGCTCGAATGTCTAGCGGGTAATGACTATTATTGCTTCTTAGACGATTTTCCCGGGTATTTTCAAATTCCCATCGATCCTAAAGACCAAGAGAAAACCACATTCACTTGTCCTTATGGAACATTTGCTTACAAACGAATGCCTTTCGGCTTATGCAATGCTCCTGGGACTTTCCAAAGGTGTATGATGGCTATCTTCCATGACATGGTTGAAAAAACTATGGAAGTCTTCATGGATGATTTCTCGGTCTATGGTGACTCCTTCTCTTCTTGACTTGCTAATTTGGAACGCATGCTGAAGCGGTATGAAGATACTCGCCTTGTTCTAAATTGGAAAAAATGCTATTTCATGGTAAAAGAAGGCATTGTGCTTGGACATAAAATCTCAAAAGCCGGTCTTGAAGTGGACCGTGCTAAAGTTGATGTAATTGCTAAATTACCTCCACCTTCAACCGTGAAGGTTGTGCGAAGTTTCCTTGGTCATGCGTGCTTCTACCGTCTATTCATTCAAGATTTTTCTAAAATCGCTCGCTTGATGACCCACCTCTTGGAAAAAGATACTCCTTTTATCTTTTCTAAAGAGTGTCTCGAATCTTTCAATCTTCTTAAGGATAAACTAACTAAGGCACCGGTCTTAGTTACCCCTAATTGGGAGCTACCTTTTGAATTGATGTGCGATGCTAGCGACTTTGCTATTGGAGCGGTTTTGGGCCAAAGAGTGAACAAACACTTCCAACCAATCCATTATGCTAGCAAGACGATGACGGGGGCTCAATTGCATTATACCACTACCGAAAAAGAGCTTTTATCTGTAGTGTATGCTTTTGAGAAATTCCGCCCCTATCTTGTTCTTTCCACCACAATCGTGTACACCGATCATTCTACGTTGAAGTACTTGTTGACTAAGCAAGATTCTAAGCCAAGACTTCTTCGTTGGGTTTTGCTCCTTCAAGAATTTAACATTGAAATTCATGACAAGAAGGGAGCCGAAAACCTACCCGCAGATCATCTAAGTAGACTTGAGGATCCTTATCAATGGGATCATCCGAATCAAGAGATCAATGACTCTTTTCCCCTTGAGGCCTTAATGTCTATTAGTTACAATCTTGATGACACCCCGTGGTTTGCGGACATTGCAAACTACTTAGCGGGTGGTATTCTCGTCGAAGGGTTAACATCCCAATAAAAGAAGAAGTTCTTTAAAGATGTTAAAACTTACTTTTGGGATGACCCTTATCTCTTCAAACAATGTGCTGATCTGATTATTCGTTGGTGTGTTGATAGACCCGTAACTTTAGACATTCTCGAAGCTTGCCATAAAGGACCCACCGGTGGTCATTTTGGTCCCAACCACATCGCAAAGAAAGTGTTTTACTCGGGATTCTATTGGCCCACCATTTATCGTGACGCTCACAAAATGGTTAAAAATTGTGATGCTTGCCAAGGCCAAGGCAAGATCACACATAAAGATGAGATGCCTCAAAATTTCATACAAGAATGTGAAATCTTTGATGTATGGGGTATCGACTTTATGGGGCCATTTCCATCATCTAAAGGGAACAAGTACATCCTCGTAGCCGTTGACTACGTATCTAAATGGGTTGAAGCTAAGGATCTCCCTACAAACGATGCGAGGGTGGTTGTGAACTTCCTGAAGCAACTTTTTGCTCGATTCGGTGTTCCTCGTGCTATCATCAGTGACCGCGGGACTCATTTTTGCAATGATCAATTTGCTCGAGTCATGGCTAAGTACAGTGTCAATCACCGTCTTTCCACCGCTTATCATCCCCAAACAAATGGTCAAGCCGAGATATCTAACCGTGTATTGAATCGAATTCTTGAGCGTACTGTGGGAGAGCATCGTGCCTCGTGGGCCGATAAGTTAGACGATGCTTTGTGGGCTTTCCGTACCGCATATAAGACACCTATTGGTTGTACTCCATATCGTCTTGTGTACGGGAAGGCATGCCACCTCCCTATTGAGCTGGAACATAAGGCGTACTGGGCCTTGAAGTGGGCCAATTTTGGTATCAACAAAGCCGGTGATCTTTGGAAGATTCAACTCAACGAGCTAAATGAACTGAGGAATGAAGCTTATGAGAATTCATTGATCTACAAGGAGAAGACCAAGATCATCCATGATTCAAGGATTAAGAACCGAGAGTTCCACGTTGGTGATCAAGTTTTACTCTTTAACTCTCGGTAGAAGATTTTCTCGAGCAAGCTGAAGAGCCGTTGGTCTGGTCCATTCACCATCGCCAAAGTCTTCCCTTACGGCACCATTGAGCTTTCTCAGCCAAATGGTCCTAATTTTAAAGTGAATGGCTAGCGTGTGAAGCTGTACTTTGGTGAGGACATCTCTCATGAGATGATTCCATCCCTCACCACGTTTCCCTTGAATTAGTTCTAGGTCGACAGGCTCGTGAATCGGTTAACAAAAACAAGCGCTTCTTGGGAGGCAACCCGTTGATCTATCCTTTACCATTTTCATAATAAGTGTAGGGGGAGCCCCGTATGTGTTTGTTGTCTTGTTTCTTATGATGTGCAGGGATTAAAGCTTCAAAGATCCATTCTCGATGACTTTTGACGAACCGTGATCTCGTGTACCCGTCTTCTCGGTTCTATCCTAAACTGTCATGATTCAATAATTCATATCTCATATGTTCACAGTGAAATCACTATAGTTGTACTTCCCTTAGCAAGATTTAAACAAAGTGCACAATGTCCTAAGTGTAGGGGAGTTTACTCCCACATGCCTAAATATTGAGGACAATGTTTATCTCAAGTGCAGGGGGGACTTCTATCGAAGTAAGTGGGCTTTTCCATGAATTTGTCCTTATTTTAACCGGAAAATCTAATTTTTCGACATTTTTCAAAAATTTTAATCTATTTTGGCCCAGTAGTATATTAGTATTTTCCTTTGTTATCGTTATTTACTTTCTGTGTTAGAATAAAGTTTAATAAAGTGGTTTTCGTTTTTCAACGCTGTGAATTTTTTTGACTCAACCCGAGTTTACTTATCTAAGTTTACTCTAGCTAGTATCCTTAACGTGTTTAAGTCAAGTTTTGCTAGGCTTTTATATAGGGAACTTTAAAACGCGAAAGTCTTAACTCTTACGGGTTAAGAACGAGAACTTTTCGCAAGTTCCTATAATTGATCCTAGAATGTCGTTTATCAAGGGAACTTTAAAATGCGAATTCTAAACTTGAAAGAGTCTAAGAATTTACAAGATCCTATAGATGACTTGAAACCCCAAAACTTTAATTCAATTGGCTAAGCATCCACGAGTCTCATTCCTTGAGATTTTAAATTGTGGAGAACGAGAGATAATAGAGTCAATTATAAGTTTGGTACTCTTTCATGAATTTATGTGAGTTGATTATAAGCTTTTTCTCCCATCGCTTGTTAATAAATATATTTGGAATAAATAAGGTTGTACGATTTGAAAAGTTACTTAGCTTCTAGCACAAGATCGTTTAAAAGTTGCTCGGTATTAATCAGAGTTCATAGCCAAGGCATAACTTATTGAAGCAGGATGCGAAGATTGGCGAGTCCAAAAAGGCCCTAACAAGGCATGAGGGATACATTTTGTTGCTAAAGATCCAAAGTGATGTGACGAATCATTTATCAAAAATCAATATGAAGGATCAAGGCACACGACGAAAAGCAAATACTCCCGTAAAGATCATGGAGAAGTCTATCCGAAAAGACCCTAGCAAGGTATGAGGATAAATAGATCCAAGTCCTAAGAGGAGGTGGATCGTTGTATATCAAAGTCCAAATAAAGATTGGAGAAAAATGAAGAAGTCGTGGTCCAAAATTGAAGAATCTCACAAAAACTTCAAGTGAAGAAATTCCTATTATGAAGAGAAGACCATTATTTCATGAACGTCTCTCAAGATTTGAAGTATGAAGTCGCTGCCAAATATCGGCCCAAGAAAGGTCTCAAATCGTGAAGCGAGTTATGCCAAGATATGAACTTTAAGAGGTCCCGAGAAGCAGTTTTAAAAGATTTTGTCCTCTAGCTAACTATTGATTAAATCGTCCCACTTTATTTTCAGCCTAAATAACTATCAAAATAAGTCAAACAATGCATCCTCGTGATCATTCAAGACAATATTAAAATATAAGAGATACACCTAGGAATAAGGGAATCTAAGTGAATAATTGGGCCACATGAATTCGTGTTAGTTTGCTAACTTATAATAACAATGATCTCGTTTTTAAGCTTGGTATGGGGAACGTGAAACTTGAGGACGATGAACATTCATGACGGCCAAAACCCCAATGTAAGTCTTTTATTTCTATCTTTTTACTTTCCTTAAATCTTAGTATTTAATAAAGGCCAAGGTGCGTTATTTATGATGAGAAATGTAACCTATGCTTTGAAATTAATGCATTGCATGAGGGCATTGCAATGGTCAAGTGCAGGGGATTTAATAAGTGTGAAAACACTTATCCATTTACCACTTATTTCCAATAATAACAAGACCAAAACGTGTATTTTATGTCGTAAAAGTCGGAATTATGCGTGGTTTGTGTTTTTATTGTGTTTCAGGATGAAAATTGGAAAAAGGAAGAAAACACGGGCTATCACGGGCTTTTATCGAAGAAAACGAGAAAAGACGAAGTCAAAAGATCAAGAGTGTAAAAACACGGAAGACCAAGGCCTATTCTGAAGATTTATCGAAGAAAAAGTCTAAAGACGGAAGTTTAATGAAGTCGAAGAACTCAAGTCTAATAGAAGAAGAAAATTATAAGACAAGATCAATTTATATCGACAAATCCCGAGACGACGTCGAGAAAGACAAAGAATTTAAATCGAGTCGAGATGAAAAGAAAGTGAAAGGAAGCAACACATGCACCTCCCCACCTCCTATATATACCCTCCTAATGACACATTAGGAGGGTGTTAGCTAGTTTATTTTTATTTCTGTAGTTTTATTTTTAGAGAGAGAAAGTGTTTAACTTTCTCTCACTAGAACTTCATCTTTTCTTTCCTTTCATGTTTAAGCTTTGATTTAACCTTGTATTTTGGAATCATTAATCTACAAAGTTCAAGTTTAAGCTTTTCATCATTAATCTCTTTCTACCTTTCTTGATTTTTATTATTTTCGATCCGAAATAATCATGCTTCTAGTCTCATTTTGATGTTTGATTGATTAAAAAGTTTATCTTTTTGTTCATATCTAAGTTTTTGTACAATTTGAGCTTTGAGCTTATCATGCTTATTGGCTTATTTTGCACTTAGCTTATTTACTTTTAAGCTTTCTTAAAACTTTAGTCTTATTAAAGTTCGTTTTATAAAGTTTCCGTATTTAGTATTTTAAAATTCATCAAATTTGTGCTTATTTAGTCTTGGCTAAGAGTTGGTAAATGTTTATTTGATTAAGTGCTTATTTGATTTGCTTATTCTGTTTTTGATTCCCATCGTAACTATTGTTTACCCCATCTGATCGAGTAAGTGTGATCGCATCAACCCCTAGGGTTTCTACTTGCGATCCTTTACTTCGATCACCAAGTACGACACATCACGATCATTGGCTGCGATCCCATAGTGCGATCGTGGTTAGGATTGTTGGGTGCGATCCATTGTCACGATCACAGACCACGATCAGACTACGATCCACTTGTTGCGATCGTGAGTGCGATCTGTGGTTGCGATGGTGTGTTACGATCACATTTGAGTTCGATCACTCTTTTCTATCGCATTGAGTGCGGTCTGATCCCCATACTATGATCTAAGGTTGCGATCGCTGACTGCGATCGCTTGTCACGATCCAAGGCTGCGACCGGATTTAAACGCTTAGACTTTATTTCCTGTTTTTATTTTAAGAATTCAAAATTAACTTTTCCTGCCACTTTTACTTAGTATTATTTCTAAACGAGTTTTGTCTTAGTTTATTTTTATTAAGTTTACAAGTTTTAAATTTACCTTTAATTTTTTAATCATTTATTTTTAACTCGTCATTTTTAGTCTAATTTTTAAAGCTTTTATTCTTACTCAACGACACTTTCATTTTATTATTAGTTTAAAATAGATAATCAAACCATTTTATTTTCCACCAAGAACGACTGAGTCGCACTAATAACTAGTAATCAATTTGAAAAGACTTGGAATCAAAGAACTTTTTTAACTAAGTAAAATCAAGTTATTAACCACCATAGTTGACTTGAAGAGCTGCCCAAAGTTCTTTGGCAGACTCAAAGCTTCTATACTTATGCTGATTGTTTGGACCCAGGGAGAGTTTGAGAATGTTTAAGGTCTTCATGTCATTCCTTCTCTTGGCTATATCAGCAGTTGAGACAGCTCTTCCATCCTCAGGTCTTTCTTTACGTTCTTCAGCAGTAGAACCAGTACCAGATCTTGCTAGAATAGCAGCATCAATCTTAGCTGCTTTATCGAATTCGTTTCCATATTCAATAATCTCCCAAAGAGTATGATCATGAATTTGAAGGTATTGTTCAAAATTGAACTTCCATTGTTCAAAGTTGTCAGGGTCGAGCATGGGGATTTTTAGGTTGTGGGTTGATGAGGAAGAAGATTCTCTAGCAGACATCTTTTCTGGTTTTAGGGTTCTGGTGTTTTTAGGGTTTACTGTTCTTCTAGATCAAAGTTCCTCAACAAGCTCTGATACCACTTGTTGATCCCAAACTTAGATCGATTAGCTTTGTGTTAACGAGATTGAATCAAGTTTAACACTTAGAGAAACTTTGTTGTTATATGAACAATCCAAGTGTTATGTGGAATTAACACTTCAATTAAAGAACAAGTAAAAACAAATAAATCAAACTTTCTCTTTTGATTGATTATCAAACTTGAGTACAATGAAAGTCAAATACTGAATAATGCGTATATACTATAAACGCTACGACCTACTTTTATAACATAAGGAGTCGTGTACGATGGATAACCTATCAACTATTTTAGGAAAAGAAAAATATAGAAAATACAATATTTGAGTATATCTTTTATTTAAATAACAAATGTGTTGACTAAGTTTTCCTATCGGTGCTTGGACTTCTTCTTGTCAGCGCTTGGATATTTCTTGTCAATGCTAGATCTTTCGGTGCTTGATTTCTTCTTATCAGTGTCCAATTAACTCTTGTCAACGTCTAAGTGTCTTGGCTCATTTTATTCCCAACAACTTTTTGGGGCACTTAAATCATTTTGTTTTGACCCAAAAACAATCGTATGACCACTTTTATTATTTTGATAGCTTAGCAATTGATGCGCTCGAAAACTTTTAAATTTATAATAATAGTTCTATGATAGGTGTGAAAACACCCATCTTTTTACCACTTAATTACAATAATAACCAAGCCAAAACGTGTATTTTATGTCGTAAATGTCGGAATTATGCGTGGTTTGTGTTTTTGTTGTGATTTAGGACGAAAAGGTGAAATGTGGAGAAAACACGGGCATTTACGGGCTTTTATCGAAGAAAAAGACGAAAGACGAAGTCAAGAAATCAAGAGTGCAAAAAGAACGGAAGTCCAAGACCAATTCTGAAGATTTATCGAAGAAAAACTCAAAAGACGGAAGTTTACTAAAAGCCGAAGAACTCAAGTCTAATTTATTGAAGAATTACAAGGCGAGTTTGAAGAAATCCCGAGACAAAGTCAAAAGATTAAGAAGATTAAGGACTTAATGACGCAATTAGAGAAAGAAGAAAGAGGGAGGAAACTTCCACTAAGCACCTCCCTAATCCACTATAAATAGATTCATTTTCCTTCATTTGTTGTTGTTGGGTGGATTGACAACCCACCTCTTCCACCATTTTCATACCTTGCACAATCTAATTTCTTGCACTTTAATTGTATCGCACCTTTTAATTCCTTTTAATTCCAAGTAAGTTTTATTGAATCTTTACTTTCTTGTTTAATCTCTCATCTACCTTTCTTGTTTGTGTTTAATCTTTGTGTTCATGTTCTTGAGTTTTTATGGTTTTCAATCAAGTGGTTTTTTATTGATTTGGCTTTATTTGTTAGTTTTGTTGATTAGTATTGATTGGTTATTGTTAGTGGATGTTTATTGGTTGTTTTGGTTTAATCTTTTGGGTTGTTTTGGTTATATTTGAGTAAATTCGTGCCTTCATGTTCTTCCATGTTCTTCGTACTGTTTATGCTACCCAGATTCCGAATCAGTCGTTCCTTCAGTTTATTCCGGATCAGACTTTCATTCCGAATCAAGTTTTCTTTCGTTTATTCCGGATCAATCTCTTCATTCGGAATACTTTACTATTCCGGATCAGCATCTTCATTCAGAATATTTGTTATTCCGGATCAGCATCTTCATTTGGAATATTTGTTATTCCGGATCAGCATCTTCATTCGGAATATTTGTTATTCCGGATCAGCATCTTCATTCGGAATATTTGTTATTCCGGATCAAGTCTCTTCATTCGGAATATTTGTTATTCTGGATCAAGTCTCTTCATTCGGAATATTGATTATTCCGGATCAAATCTTTCGTCCGGAATAATATTCCGGATCAAGGTCCTTATTCCGAATCAACCCTATTTTCTTTTCATTCCGGATCAAGCCCTTTATTCCGAATCATCTAGTTTATTCCGGATAAGTGACATATTCCGGATGAACTGTTTTATTCCGAATGAGTGCTTTCCAGTTTTTAGTTTTAAGCTTTACTTTTCCAGCCTTTTTCCTTACTTGCACTTTTACTTGCTTTCCCTTTTAGTTTAAGTTTTAGTTTGCGTCATATACTTTATTTCCCTTTTAATTTCTCGTCATTTACTTTTCGCCAAGTTTTTATCTTTCAATATTTCTTTTTACCGTCTTTACTTTATCTTTATTTGTTTCAAGTCTTTGTTTTTAATTAGTGTAGACAACGACAACCATTCTATTTCTTTTCTACCAAGAACAACTGAGTTGCACTTTGAACCGGAAATCAATTCGAGAAGATACCGAGAATTAAAAATTGAACCCCATTGAAAACCCTTGAATCAAATGGCGCCGCTGCCGGCTCTTTTCGTGAAGATTAACGGTTTTTTGTGAGAGACGCGTTGGCTTTTGGGATCCGTTCACTCGGTATCTTCTCGAATTGATTTCTGGTTCAAAGTGCGACTCAGTTGTTCTTGGTAGAAAAGAAATAGAACGGTTGTCGTTGTCTACACTAATTAAAAACAAAGACTTGAAACAAATAAAGATAAAGTAAAGACGGTAAAAAGAAATACTGAAAGATAAAAACTTGGTGAAAAGTAAATGACGAGAAATTAAAAGGGAAATAAAGTAAATGACGCAAACTATAACTTAAACTAAAAGGGAAAGCAAGTAAAAGTGCAAGAAAGGAAAAAGGCTGGAAAAGTAAAGCTTAAAACTAAAAACTGGAAAGCACTCATTCGGAATAAAACAGTTCATCCGGAATATGTCACTTATCCAGAAAAAACTAGATGATTCGGAATAAAGAGCTTGATCCGGAATGAAAAGAAAATAGGGTTGATTCGGAATAAGGACCTTGATCCGGAATATTATTCCGGACGAAAGACTTGATCCGGAATAATCAATATTCCGAATGAAGAGACTTGATCCGGAATAACAAATATTCCGAATGAAGATGCTGATCCGGAATAACAAATATTCCGAATGAAGATGATGATCCGGAATAACAAATATTCCGAATGAAGATGTTGATCCGGAATAACAAATATTCCGAATGAAGATGCTGATCTGGAATAGTAAAGTATTCCGAATGAAGAGATTGATCCGGAATAAACGAAAGAAAACTTGATTTGGAATGAAAGTCTGATCCGCAATAAACTGAAGGAACGATTGATTCGGAATCTGGGTAGCATAAACAGTACGAAGAACATGGAAGAACATGAAGGCACGAATTTAATCAAATCTAACCAAAACAACCCAAAAGATTAAACCAAAACAACCAATAAACATCCACTAACAATAACCAATCAATACTAATCAACAAAACTAACAAATAAAGCCAAATCAATCAAAACCCACTTGATTGAAAACCATAAAAACTCAAGAACATGAACACAAAGATTAAACACAAACAAGAAAAGTAGATGAGAGATTAAACAAGAAAGTAAAGATTCAATAAAACTTACTTAGAATTAAAAGGAATTAAAAGGTGCGATACAATTAAAGTGCAAGAAATTAGATTGTGCAAGGTATGAAAATGGTGGAAGAGGTGGGTTGTCAATCCACCCAACAACAACAAATGAAGGAAAATGAATCTATTTATAGTGGATTAGGGAGGTGCTTAGTGGAAGCTTCCTCCCTCTTTCTTCTTTCTCTAATTGCGTCATTAAGTCCTTAATCTTCTTAATCTTTTAACTTTAATGACTTTGTCTCGGGATTTCTTCAAAGTCGCCTTGTAATTCTTCAATAAATTAGACTTGAGTTCTTCGGCTTTTAGTAAACTTCCGTCTTTTGACTTTTTCTTCGATAAATCTTCAGAATTGGTCTTGGACTTCCGTTCTTTTTGCACTCTTGATTTCTTGACTTCGTCTTTCGTCTTTTTCTTCAATAAAAGCCCGTGAATGCCCGTGTTTTCTCCACTTTTCACCTTTTCGTCCTAAATCACAACAAAAACACAAAGCACGCATAATTCCGACATTTACAACATAAAATACACGTTTTGGCTTGGTTATTATTGTAATTAAGTGGTAAAAAGATGGGTGTTTTCACACCTATCAAATCCCCTACACTTGACCATTGCAATGTCCTCATGCAATGCATTAGTTACAAAGCACGTTTACATTTTTCATCACAAATAATCCACCTTGGCCTTTATTAAAGAGATAGAAAATTATAAACATTCAAAGGAAGAAAGAAATCAAAAACATACCTTAGGGTTTTGAAAATGTCATGAATGATCATCATCCTCAAGTTTCACGTTCTCCAAACCAAGCATAAAAACGAGATCATTGTTATTATAAGTTAGCAAACTAACATGAACTCATGTGGGCCAATTATTCACTTAGACTCCCTTATTCCTAGGTGTATCTCTTATATTTTATTATTCTCTTGAATGATCACGAGGATGCATTGTTGACTTATTTCGATAGTTATTAAGGCTGAAAATAAAGTGGGACGATTTAATCAATAGTTAGCTAAAGGACAAAATCTTTTAAAACTGCTTCTCGGGACCTCATAAAGTTCATATCTTGGCATAACTCGCTTCGCGATTTGAGACCTTTCTCGGACCGATATTTGGCAGCGACTTCATACTTCAAATCTTTGAGAGACGTTCTTGAAATTATGGTCTTCTCTTCATAATAAGAATTTCTTCACTTGTAGTTTTGAGAGATTCTTCATATTTGGACCACGACTTCTTCATTTTTATCCAATCTTTATTTTGGATTTTGATATACAACGATCCGCCTCCTTTTAGGACTTGGATCTATTTATCCTCATACCTTGCTAGGGTCTTTTCGGATAGACTTCTCCATGATCTTTTGAGGAGTACTTGCTTTTCGTCGTGTGTCTCGATCCTTCATATTGATCTTTGATAAATGATTCTTCACATCACTTTTGGATCTTTAGCAACAAAATGTAGCCCTCATGCCTTGTTAGGGCCTCGTCGGACTCGCCAATCTTCGCATCCCGCTTCAATAAGTTATGCCTTAGCTATGAACTCTAATCCATATCGAGCAACTTTTAAACAATCTTGGGCTAGAAGCTAAGTAACTTTTCAAATCGTACAACCTTATTTATAGCAGATAAATTTATTAACAAGCGATGGGAGAATAGGCTCATAATTAACTCACATAAATTCACGAAAGAATACCAAACTTATAATTGCTATATCATCTCTCGTTCTCCAGAATTTAAAATCTCAAGGAATGAGACTCGTGGATGCTTAGCCTATTAAATCAAAGTTTTGGGTTTTCGAGTCGTCTATAGGATCTTGCAAACTATTAGACTCTTTCAAGTTTAGAATTTGCGTTTTAAAGTTCCCTTGATAAACGACTCTCTAGTATCAATTATAGGAACTTGCGAAAAGTTCTTGTTCTTAACCCGTGAGAGTTAAGACTTTCGCGTTTTAAAGCTCCCTATATAAAAGCCTAGCAAAACTTGACTTAAACACGTTAAGGATACTAGCTAGAGTAAACTTAGATAAGTAAACTCGGGTTGAGTCAAAAGATTCACAACGTTTGAAAAGTAAAACCACTTTATTAAAATTTGTTCTAGCAAAGAAAGAAAATAACTATACAAAGGTAAAACTAATAGGCCAAAATAGATCAAATTTTTTGAAAAATGTCGAAAAATTGATTTTCCGGTTAAAATGAGGACAAATACAAGGAAAAGACCACTTAACTTCGATAGAAGTCCCCCCCTACACTTAATATAAACATTGTCCTCAATGTTTAAGCATGTGGGAGTAAACTCCCCTACACTTAGGACATTGTGTACTTTGTTTAAATCTCGCAAAGAAAAGGACAACTAACGAGATTCCTATTTTAATATTAGAAAATATAAAATAGTGAATCGAAAAGAGTTTAGGATAGAACTGGGAAGACGGGAACACGGAATCGCGGGTCGTCAAAAGTCATCAAGAGTGTGTCTTTGAAGCTCTAATCCCTGCACATGATAAGAAAGAAAACAAGAAACACCAACGGGGCTCCCCCTACACTTATGGGGAAAAACAGGTAAAGATAGATAATCGGGTTGCCTCCCGAAGAGCGCTTGTTTATGTTAACCGAGTCACGAGCCTGACTCGTCCCCGAATTAAATGGTCCATGGGGAAGCCTCGAATGTAATACCAGGATCAAAGACCTTGTCCTCGTTCCCAGAAGAAAATAATAAAGGAGAGGTCGGAGGATAAGTTTTGAATGGTAGAAAAGTCCTTTCAACATACGAGAAGTATGTGAAGTCTTGATCCACGGGAGGTGGGGTGGGTAAAGGGGACAAATTGTCATCCCCCAAAGACAATGGATGATCGCTATTCGGCAAAGCCGTAAAGGTATCAATCATAGAATGGTCATTGACACCTCCCGGGTCAAAGCACTCATCCTCATTTCCCGGTATGAAACGATGAGAGTAAAAGCGATACATCACCCGCTTGGGTGTGCACGCGGTAGGATGAGGTGGCAATATAATATGAGAAGTATGATAACAATTGCCTTCCACCTGCGTCCCTTTTTCAGTAGAGTCAAATCTTTCCACCTCTGCGATAGAAGGAGGTATGGCTAACAAAGTATTCTCATTAATAGCAAGAGAATCAGGGCTATCAATGTCCTCAATCCCTTCGTCAAAGAGGGGATTAACCTCACTAGATATGTAGGCGTCATCAAAATCAAATAAAGGGTTCGAATAAATCTTGAAAGTTTCATGCAGAACGTCTTCATCGGATAGTGACTCGTCATCACTAGAAGTAAAATCATCATCTTGATCAAAAAGAGGATTAGAGAAAGCCAAAGAATCATCTCCCAAAGTGTTGGTGGAAGGAACATCATCATTAAGAGCGACCTCATCCGTAAGCTCCTCAAAAGTTAGCACATCACAAACCTCATCAAAGAATTTATCAAGACCGAAATCACTAATCTCACTCGAAGTATCACAATCCTTAGAGGCATTGGGGATATTAAGAGAGGGAAGTACAATTGCGCTAGGACATTGAGCAACTAGATCATTCCAAGAAATAGTATTCTCATCGTCATCATCATCATAATAGTATTGACGCACAAGAGGAGGGGTATAATCACTAAGATTAGATACTTGCTCTTGTTGTTGTCGCTTTTCCTCCTCCCTAACTTCTTTAAGCAGAACAACGGCTTCTTGAAGTTGCAAAACAATGGAGTGTGTTTCTTCATTCAAAGTAGTGAGTTGTTGGGCAATAAGAATTCTCTGAGAGGATTGATGATTGAGGTTGGGATGTGGGGGCTCACAGTTATGAAAACCAGAATTATAGCACGGATGTGGCTCATAGTAAGTCATCGGTTGAGAAGAACTAGAACACGGATTTGGTTCATAATAATCCATCGGTGAAGAAAAATGAGGACACGGATTTGGTTCATAATAATTCATTGGCTGACAATAAGAAGTATCGTGAGGGCCCCCACAATTTTGGCAACATGGGTATGGAGAAACATCTGGTGAGTTTTGTGGATAGCTATTTCCATTGTCATAATTGTAACACGGTTCTTGCCCGTGATCATACGGGTATCGAACCGGACACGAAACATGCCAATGAGAATCGCTTCCACAATAGATGCAAGTGGGAATAGGAGGTGGATTAGAAAAGGACGAATTAGTGGAGTTGCACGATGGACAAAATCCGAATTGTGTATTATTGAGTCGTTCCCGTATAATCGTCTCCCACACCCGACGCAATGGACATAAGAATCCATAAAGAAAAATAGATAAGCAAGAAGAATATTTTTGGTGCAAAACTTTGAAAAAGAAATGCTTTTTATGATTTTGCAAAAATGTTTTTGGGATTTTTGAAAATTTTTTATACGAAAAATAACGTTCACGAGTGAACGGATCCCAAAAGCCAACGCGTCTCTCACAAAAAACCGTTAATCTTCACGAAAAGAGCCGGTAGCGGCGCCATTTGATACAAGGGTTTTCAATGGGGTTCAATTTTTAATTCTCGGTATCTTCTCGAATTGATTTCCGATTCAAAGTGCGACTCAGTTGTTCTTGATAGAAAAGAAATAGAATGGTTGTCGTTGTCTACACTAATTAAAAACAAAGACTTGAAACAAATAAAGATAAAGTAAAGACGGTAAAAAGAAATACTGAAAGATAAAAACTTGGCGAAAAGTAAATGACGAGAAATTAAAAGGGAAATAAAGTAAATGACGCAAACTAAAACTTAAACTAAAAGGGAAAGCAAGTAAAAGTGCAAGTAAGGAAAAAGGCTGGAAAAGTAAAGCTTAAAACTAAAAACTGGAAAGCACTCATTCGGAATAAAACAGTTCATCCGGAATATGTCACTTATCCAGAATAAACTAGATGATTCGTAATAAAGAGCTTGATCCGGAATGAAAAGAAAATAGGGTTGATTCGGAATAAGGTCCTTGATCCGGAATATCATTCCGGATGAAAAACTTGATCCAGAATAATCAATATTCAGAACGAACAGACTTGATCCGGAATAACAAATATTCCGAATGAAGAGACTTGATCCGGAATAACAAATATTCCAAATGAAGATGCTGATTCGGAATAACAAATATTCCGAATGAAGATGCTGATCCGGAATAACAAATATTCCGAATGAAGATGCTGATCCGGAATAACAAATATTCCGAATGAAGATGCTGATCCGGAATAGTAAAGTATTCCGAATGAAGAGATTGATCCGGAATAAACGAAAGAAAACTTGATTCAGAATGAAAGTCTGATCCGGAATAAACTGAAGGAACGATTGATTCGGAATCTGGGTAGCATAAACAGTACGAAGAACATGGAAGAACATGAAGGCACGCATTTAATCAAATCTAACCAAAACAACCCAAAAGATTAAACCAAAACAACCAATAAACATCCACTAACAATAACCAATCAATACTAATCAACAAAACTAACAAATAAAGCCAAATCAATCAAAACCCACTTGATTGAAAACCATAAAAACTCAAGAACATGAACACAAAGATTAAACACAAACAAGAAAGGTAGATGAGAGATTAAACAAGAAAGTAAAGATTAAATAAAACTTACTTGGAATTAAAAGGAATTAAAAGGTGCGATACAATTAAAGTGCAAGAAATTAGATTGTACAAGGTATGAAAATGGTGGAAGAGGTGGGTTGTCAATCCACCCAACAACAACAAATGAAGGAAAATGAATCTATTTATAGTAGATTAGGGAGGTGCTTAGTGAAAGCTTCCTCCCTCTTTCTTCTTTCTCTAATTGCGTCATTAAGTCCTTAATCTTCTTAATCTTTTGACTTTAATGACTTTGTCTCGAGATTTCTTCAAACTCGCCTTGTAATTCTTCAATAAATTAGACTTGAGTTCTTCGGATTTTAGTAAACTTCCGTCTTTTGACTTTTTCTTCGATAAATCTTTAGAATTGGTCTTGAACTTCCGTTCTTTTTGCACTCTTGATTTCTTGACTTCGTCTTTCGTCTTTTTCTTCGATAAAAGCCCGTGAATGCCCGTGTTTTCTCCACTTTTCACCTTTTCGTCCTAAATCACAACAAAAACACAAACCACGCATAATTCCGACATTTACAACATAAAATACACGTTTTGGCTTGGTTATTATTGTAATTAAGTGGTAAAAAGATGGGTGTTTTCACACCTATCATTTTAGTGATTTTAAACCAAGTACGGGGTAAAAGTTTAACCCACATATGTAGTATAATCTTTTAATAGGTAAGACCAGTCGTTCACATGGACTTGTTTTTGTTCGCTATAATCGGCCACTTTTATCAAATTGAGACAAGCTACCTAATGAAATAATAAAGCAATTCTTTGTTTTTAGGATATAGTATGAGATATGAAATGAGTGACTACTTTGAGTAGTAAGTATCAGTTCATAGTGTTTGTAATGACAACGATCTTGAAGTTTTTAGTTCTATAACTTATAATAAACCATTTTCGTTCAAAGGGTGTTTTACAAACTATTGTTTTGATTCAAGACTTATCTTCCATTATGTGAATGATTTCTCCTTACCTTGGCATGTTACTACAACTTTAGTGTTTATCAAGTTATCTAAGCGGATTTGTTCAACCAAAGATTCAAAAACCATAAACATATTCTTTAAAAACAATTATAACAAAAAGGGTTTTTCAACCTATTTCAAGTTGTTGTAATTAAGCAAAGCAGGTAAACAAATGTTGAGAACTTAGATAACATCAAGGGTTATAACATAATCGTGAATTGTAACAAGATTAAGCCATACCAAACACTACTTATTATATGTACATACCCATGTAGTCACAAAACACTTAGCCTCGCATAGCTAATAGTGTCATAAAAGAAATTATTAAAATATAAATGAGAAACATACTTAGATTAATAATGGAATTGAGCTCACAAAAATGTTACAAAGTAAAATTGTTTCCAAACTACCCAAGAGGTTATAAGTCTTATTACAAATATCTAAGAATTGTACTTAACATATTCTACCCAAATATCTTTCCAAATTCGTACTAGAGCTTTTTTAGATAAGTAAGAGATTGATGATTTGAAGTGTGTGTAAAACGGGAAGTGATGAATCCTTTATATAGGTTGTTCAATGGGAAGAACTACTCGTACTTGCCTAAAAGTGTACCGCACTTTGGACAAGATTGGGGCCAACGTTTACATTAAATAGCGAAAGTACGTCACTCAAGAGAATAAGTGTGCAACACCTTTTGTCTTTAGAAGTATGTCGCACATGAGAATAAATGCACCTCACTTAGCGAGTTTATAGAATTTTCTTCATAATTCTTGTTTATCTTTCTATTTCCGTGCAGTTTCATCATGTAATCTTGATTTGTCTTCTAGCGAACCTACATCATATTTCATACTCATACTTGCCTAAAAGTGTGCCGCACTTTGGAAAATATTGGGGCTAACATTTACATTAAATAGGGGAAAGTACGTCACTCAAGAGAATAAGTGTGCCACACCTTTTGTCTTCAGAAGTATGTCGCACATGAGAATAAATGCACCGCACTTAGCGAGTTTCCAGAATTTTCTTCATAATTCTTGTTTATCTTTCTATTTCTGTGCAGTTTCATCATGTAATCTTGATTTGTCTTCTAGCGAACCTTCATAATATTTCATACAATTAAGAATCGAAAATTTACAATAATTTCTAATAACATAAAATATGTATAAGTAGAGCGTAATCAAATTTCTCCACACCTAGGGCATCCACTATGGTAGTTTAACCAAAAGTTTATAAAATGATAAAGAGGTCAAAGAGCTGTAAAACATAATAGAGATAGGTTTATAAATTGGTTTATAATGGATGGGTCTAAAAAATTAAACCTCCTCAAAATTTAATGCATCTGTAAATATAGCAAACTTATAAACTTGAAGAGGTTTAAACATAATGCAAGAAGGTTTACGAAACCAAAAGCTGTATAAATTAATGTTTTATTTAAACCTTTTAAGTCCAGCCATTATAGATGCTCTTAGCTACTGATTGCCCTCAAGCAATTAAAGCGAGTAAACAAGGGTCACTTAAAAATTCATAAGTATTGATGTGAAGTGTGTTAGAAAAATGATTTGATTTTTATATTTATTCAGGTAGTGACACGATAGTTTCAGCACCTTACATGGGAACTTTTTTAATATCTTGATTCACAAAATGTCACTCATAACGGTATTCAACATATTACACTCAATTTGCACAAACATAAAATAGAGAGCTACAATAGGCTTGTACAATAAACAGAAGTGTAACCGTTGCGACTTGTGAGCACGAGACAAAATTTCAAAGAGGCAAAACATGAGAATGAGAGGGATTAGTACAAAGTCATAGAAACAACGAGCAATGGCTTTATTTATTTATTTGTTACTTATTTTCTTTTCCCTTTTGGTTTGAAATACATAATAACATAACATGTACAACTTGCTAATAGAAGGGATAACTTATAAATATAGCATATGAGATAACATACCACAAAGAGTGAGTGTTGTGTAAGTATTTTAGCAAGCCTACGTAGTTGACTAAGTAAACACATAAGGAGATTTATTTTGCCTCTTATCAAAATTATCAATAAAATAACCTTAATGCCGTTTAGAAAATGATGATCAAACACATGTTTTGAAGCACACCTAGATTACCGGCTCTCTCACGGCCATGTAATTATAAAGGCTAAAATTATCACATATTAGTGGATTATTTTTGTGCTTAGTTATAATGTCAATCAATGAGATTTTGTCTTACTTTTTTGAAAATGTGTATTTATTTAAAACATACATATATTTAAGATGTAATAATTTCCATATTCTTGCTAGTTTGTACGGCGTCTTTGGAGAGAATTATTTTCATAAATCCTCAATGTGAGAACTGATAAAATAATAAAACCGAAAACTTAATTTCCAAAGGAACTGAGTACTTCCAGGCGGCTCAAGGTAAATTAATTGATAGCGTTAATAATATGTTGAGATCCACATAGATGTCCAGCCTTAGATCATCAATATCTTGTACCTGAAAATATGATAGACATAAACACACAAAAGAGACAAATATTCATGTTTTATTTTGACCTTTTATTTATTTACATTTTTTCCTCCACAGTTTATACTGGAAATTAATGGAGCACGTAATGCATTCCAATAAGCGCTAAGTTTTGAGTCTTCAACCAGACTCTGCTCTCGGTGTGATTATTTCTGATATAATGGGGTGATTTTTCTTTCACGTTCGTTATAACTTTTTCTTCATGATAAAGTTTGAGTATGTGGCCATTGACAATAAAGGTCTTGCCGTCTTTACCATAAAGTTCAACATATCTGAATGGATATTGATGTTTTTCTATATAAGATCCAAGACATCTTGATATGAGTTCCGATTGTTTGAATGTGTACTTAGAATGGAAGAGTAGAACTTTATTTCTGTTTTTGAAGTTTTTTCTCATTCTAAATTTTCAATCTTGCCAGATTTTGCTTCTTGCTTTATACAGACGGGAGTTTTCATAGCCTTGGTTTTGAAATTCGTCTAATTCATGAAGTTGAAACATTATTTTCTCTCAGGGAGTGATTAGATTTGGGTTGTAATTTGTATTGATATGTGTTTGTCTTTTCATAATGAAGTGTATAAGGTTTTGTTCTAGTTGGTGTTTTATAAACGGTGCGAAAATCACAAAGAGTGTCTTCCAGTTTCCTTGACCAGATGGCACAGTTGCCTTTAACTTGTTACATAAATGTGTTACTTTGTCTCTTATAAAAGCTTTTGGGATTCCAATATGACAATGTAGTATTTTTAAAAATGTGATAACGACTCTTGCATCGTTTTTTGATAAACTTGTAGTTTAGCCCACTTGGATACATAATCAACAACGATTAGAATGTATACGAATTTATAAGAATTGTGAAAGGGTCCCACGAAATCAATTCCCTATATGTCAAAACTTCGCATACTTGAATGCAATGAGTGGCATTTCATCTCTCTTAGAGACATTTCTAGTTCTTTGACATGCTTCGCAAAGGCGAACTAACGTATAAGCTTCATTCACTATCGTAAGCCAATAAAAACCTGCGCCAAACACTTTCTTAGTTTTCGTGTTTACGGCATAAAGTCAACCTTTGGTCCATGGTGACATTCATCGAGGAGGGTTTGGGTTTCTAATCCGGAAATACAACGTCGTATCATTCTGTAAGGACATATTTTTTAAAAAGGTTAGTTTTTTCCCAACAATATATCTTTAAGTCATAAAGAATTTATTTTTCTCTTGATAGGTCATTTTTTTGCATAATATACCTTTAACCAAGTAGTTTGCAATATTTGCGAACCATGGTACTTCACTGGTACATACGTTCATTATGTTTTCATCAGGAAATATATCATCAATCTCATTGTCGTTGGTTTCGATGTTTCTGATTCGAGATAAATGGTCGGCGGCTAATTTTCTGCGCCTTTCTTATCTTTAATGCCAGTGTCAAATTCTTACAATAGTAATATTAAGCGTATCGTATGAGATCTAGCATCTTGCTTTTTGAATAGGTATTTTAATTCTGAATAATCTATGTATACCATAGTTTTTGATAACACGAGGTATGGTCAGAATTTATCGAACGCATAAACCTTAGCATAAGTTCTTTTTCAACTACTATATAGTTTTGTTATGGTGTGTTAAGAGTTTTGCTTGCAAAATAGATGGGGTGAAAGTGTTTTCAATCTTTTTGTCCTAACACCGCTCCAATAGCAAAATCGTTTGCATCACACATTAGCTCAAATGAAAGATTTCAATTAGAGCTTATAATTATTGGTGTGGATGTAATTTTTTATGTAATAGTTTTGAATGTTTGTTTGTAGTCATCTTTGAATTCGAATATGATTTCTTTTTCAAGGAGTTTCGTGAGTGGTCGAGCAATTTTTGAAAAATCATCAATAAAACGCCGGTAAAAACCTACATGTCTAAGAAAACTTATAATACCTATAACATTAGTGGGTGGCGGAAGTTTTGAAATTACGTCTATTTTGGCTTTGCCGACTTCAAGACCTGTTCTCTACACTGTGTCCAAGCATAATTCTGTCTTTAACCATAAAGTGACATTTTTTCCTGTTAAGGACAAGGTTTGATCTTCGTAACATTCGATCATTTTATCTAGGTTGTTAAGACATTTTTCAAATGAATTACCAAAAACAGAGAAATCGACCGTAAAGATTTGATATATTCTTAAGTCATGTCATGGAAGATTGAAATAATACATATCCAAAAAGTAGCACGTGAGATAAAACGACTGAAAGGCGTTCTCCTATAAGCGAAGTTCCGAGTGAGCAAGTGAACGTTGTTTTTTCTAGATTTATGGGTCTATATGGATTTGGAAATATCCCAAGAAATCGCCGAGGAAACTAAAGTATCCGTTACCTTTGAGTCGTTCATTCATTTGGTCAAGTAAGGTGGTCCTTAGTTGTTTCATCGTTGAGTTTCTGGTAGTTAATTCAAACTCGCCATCTAATGATGATTCTGGTTTGGAAAAGTTTATAGTTTTCATTGGTGACTATTATAGTACCACCTTTCTTTGGAACACAATAACTAGACTAAACCAAGGGCTATCTGCAGTTGCATAAATTATTCAGAATTGAGTCGTTTGACTACTTCCTTTTTGACATCATATTTCATGTTAGGATCAAGTCATCTGGTGCGTATTTTCTTTTCAAGCAATTATCCTAAGAATTTTTACATTTATAAAACTCGATCTACCTATAGACGCACTAACGAGCAGAGAACCTGATCGTTTACTCGTAATCTAAGGTCTACCATGGAATTTCTTGAATTGCAATGACATGCTACCAATAAAGCAGGGGAATAAAACACTTAACGTTTTTTATTATATGTTTATTGTATTGTACTAAGCCTAGTGTCTAATGTGAGAAAAGGGATGCTCGACATGTAGCTAGGTATGGTGGCAATCAACTAAATAGAAGAACCCAATAAATTATGATAAAATACTATTATTCATTAAAATTACTAACTTATGAGATATGTTATGCGCATGTTAAACATAGCTTGGACTCCAGCCAATCACAAGTAGGAATTCAAGTTGAGGAGCAAACCGCATAAATTATAAAATATGTTTCACTAGTATATCTAAGACTTACTCATGTGATCGAGCCTAAAACTATGATCTTGCCATAATTTAAGCTTGTTCCTGTGAGAAAATATAAATATAAGATAAACAACTTGTTGGTCCATGAATTTTGTGCAAACATCGAATCTATAAGGATATATGAAGAATATTTGCACAATCAACCAAATGACTAACTAATAACAAATCTTGTACTTTTCATCGTTTGTATATCTTATTAATAATGAATCAAAAAGATTTACAAGACTTGCCCGGTTGTTTGCGGAATAACAACCGGTCGATGAATGAAAAACTAAACTCCCATGTTCATAGCTTGCTAAGCTTATGTAACAATGGGAGAATGAAACCCTATCCACTAAAGTGTTACATGTGATGTTTCTGTCGTGGGAGTCATTTTTCTCAGCTTTGCCTCATTCCGCTCTTTGGCCTTCTTGATTTCATTTAGTCTGTTGAATTCAAGTGCTTGTTTTTCAATTTCCTCAGCTGTTATAGGTTTCTCACCAGAAGCTTTGAAGGTTAAGAATTGAGAGATTTTGGTTGTTGATCCTCCTGTCTCTAGCATCGCAACTATTTTCTTTAGTTTGACGTCTGAGTCTACCACAACTAATTCCTTTCCTTTCTTCGAGACAGAGGATGATTCATTTGCTGTATAAGCTTTGTTATTAGTTAGTCAATTGGTTGATTGTGCAAATGTTCTTCATAGATCTTTATAGATTCGACGTTTGCACAAGATTCGTGGACCAACAAGTGGTATCAGAGCGGGTTGCATTTTCTCTATCCATATCCGTTTAAAAAGCGACTTCTAATAACAATTTTAGCATTGTCAAATTATCATTATGTTCAAAGAACTGCTACTACTAATGTAGTCTGTACAGTTTTGAAGGGGTAGAAATAACATTGTTATTTGACTATGGCTAATACTAAACCCATAAAATCTTATCCACAACCCACCACCAACAAACCCACGTGCTACCCCTACCCACCCCACTCACCTTCCCTTTCTATTCATCTTTTTTCTCTTAATCCCACTGTCACCACAAAAAAACAGATCCCACTCTTTTCTATCTAATGGATATATAAAATCAACACCAACAAAAGAACTCCTCCCACCGTCTCATCACTTCCATGAACATCTTAACAAAAACTCATTCTAATTTATCCCATACATCTAAATCACTCAAACCACACATCACCGAATCCATATAATCATCATTATCGTTTTCATTAAAACCTCCGATACGCACCCTCACCGATCTACTCATCATATAGAAATCATAACCAATCTTACTTCACCGATTCACAAGGATGTTACTCCATCGACACGAGACCTAGATCTGTTCTCCAATGGAACCTCCGGTGAAGTAATCAAAACCTTCATTAAAACAAAAAGGTGAACCAAATCCTTATGTTTCAAAAATCATCGAGGTATACTTTATAATCAACAAACCCAGTACAAAGCAATTACCTTAACCCACAACAAATCGAGTTATATAAACATGGTGGATTTCCTCCTGATTGCCATGAGACGAGATTCAATTACTGTAGAAAATCGATTGCTTGTGGTGGAAAAGAATCAAGACTTTGGTTATTTTGGAGATAGATGGTTGTAGTGACGTTTTTCTCTAGAGTCGATGCTGGGATTTCAAGTATTGTGGATGTAGTTATTCAGTTTCTTGTTCCAAGATGAACTTTAAGAAATTGTTTGTGATGATGAACGTGTTAACAGGTGATTATTATCTGGGGTGTATGAGTTGTGAAAGATAATGGGTGACAAAGTGATTTGTTTGGTTACCAACATCTAAACAGTGATTATGTTTGAATCAACTTTAAAGGAAAGCTGAGAAAATATATGATGTGATCAGTTTTAAGATAAAACTGATGAGGGGAAAGTGTGCGTGTCAGCTTCAGGAAACGCTATACAAATAAAAGGGGTTGTCATGAACTATATTTAAAAAAATTTAGTCTGTTTATTCAGCTACTTAGGTTATGTGGGTATTAACCCCTGACCTCTGAACCAGCCACATGTGAACCTGTACTCCCAGGTCGCTAAAACCGAGCCGAAAACCCAAGTTGTTGAGTTTTGGCGAACCACACAGGTGTTTATGAATGACTACCCACAGCTATTGACTCCAAGGCGATGTCCCAACAGCCTAAGAGTCGTATGCAGCAGATATACTTCAACAAATAAAGTATCAACAGGGGGAATTAAAGACTGATTCAGGGGGTTTTATCACCTCACATGAGGTGTTTGATCCTATCCATCAAGAGTTGTGTGACAATCCGTCAATTTATGGTTGATATTTTATTCTCAAATATTATTTAAAAACATTATTTTAATGTTATATTATGAAATCACTCATTTATGGGAAGAAATTTGGGTTTACGTCTTGAAGTAGCATCGACTACGTCTAAACCGGAGGATTCCACGTTACGTGCTTACGTTTACATACACCGTCTTTGGTGACAGTCTGACATTTCAGGAAATAAATTTATCCGTAATATTATTTTGGGATTTTAAATTTGAGTTAGTTCATAAACTCACAAATTTACGAGAAGAGATTAGGACTTACGATTATAATTTAACGTCCTTTACGACTACACCGGAAACCTAAGGATTACATATTTACGTTTTTGAACTCCATTTTTAATGAGACAATTTTTATTAGATTCGTTTTGTGCCTTTGATTCATAATTTATAAAAACGTTTTTTGTAAAACGATCCGAGGGCACGCAAATCGAGGAAACTAGAATCGAGGAGTACCCATAAATTAGTGGGATGAGACAAGATAAATCTTGCCCCACCCCACTATATGGGACGGCAACACATAAGCAACAACACCATGAGGTGTCATCACCTCCTAAACAAGCTAACACTTGTCTTGTAAGCTTAGTAAATAAGCTACTCTTACACAAAACCACTCAAAACCACTTCATTTTACCATTTGCAACTAGAAACACATGCAAACCACTCTTATTCCCTTCCTCTCTCTCTCTCTAAATTCGTCCCATCTCAACCAAAAACACCCATTTTGATCTTGTTTTAACCATGAAATCCTATGTTATTCATACATATGATGATGCCCTCTTGAAGCTCTATTGAATGGTGGTGATTATAACATCCAAAAGAAGTTTCATTGGTGTCTTGGGCTGATTTTCCACAAGATGTTCATGAAGATAGGAGATCTTGAAGTTGATATTGGTATATCACAAGTTTTGCCATCAAAATCCAAGCCTTGTTCATCAACCTCATCTTTTCATCACTATGGTGGTATAAGGATCATTCTTCCTATCCTTCTTGTTATTTTGATTATGTAATCTTGTATTTTCTTTTACTTATGTATATGTATATGATGATGAATGATGATTAAAAATATTATGTGGGTATTTGGTGTTGATAAATTTGATTAAAAAGATTAAAAGCTACATAAAAGGATGTTAAAATCATGGCTAAATTAGGAGGCTGTATAAAACAGTAAAGAATCTTATGATAAACTGATAAAATGGCTTGAATAAATTAATATACAGTAAGCTATGAGTCTTGTACACATGTGAGAGTTGACCATACAATGGAATCATTATAATGAGTGAGATATGATCAAAACAAGTTTAGAGTGCAAATCTGACTACACTGTTTTGGACGAATTTTACAAAATACTTAGAGGTTGATTCATCAGTAGCTCTAAGGGACTAAAATGAAGCACATATCATGTAGAACATGTCATAAAAATTTGGGCTTCTATCTCCATACAGAACTCAAGATATGATCATTTTAGTAAACTTGATTTTTAGGACTGATTTTGTATAAATAATATATAATATAAGCACTCAAAAATTTATATAAAATATATATAAATACAAATTCCACTAGTTGATAATGATTATAATAAAAGAGTTATATAAATGTTGATATTATAATGGATTATGTTATATAAAGTATAAATATAAATGTTTTTACAAGTTATAAAACTATATACTAAGTTTTACGTCTTTTCGGCTAAAACCGAAAGATTAACGTTTTTGTCAAACAAAACTTAGGCGGTCGGACCCGTCTAATATAAACTTTTATAAACTCACATACTGATGTATAAACATATATAACAAGTAAAAACCGATAAAACCCGAGCTTGACAACATATAGACATTAACGGGCCAAAGTTGCCTTATTGGACTAAAAACCCGACTAGTTAGTAAAACACTTATAAATTTACTTATTGGGCTTAACCCACTTGGGCCCAACATGTAAAGTATAATACTGATAATAAAGTTTAATTGGGCTAAGAAAATGTATTGGGCTTGTAATGGGCCTATTGGGCCTCCAAAATGTAAACAAGTTGAGCTAGTGTAACTAGTATAAAAGTTACCAACACATAAACACTATAATGAATGAGTAAAAATGTACAATCCCACTTGATCATCATCATATGTATACATAATTGTTATTTCTATAAAGTCATTGGACAATAGTCTAAGACGGGTATTATTTGTCTAGGTTTCCGTGATTGAAGCACGTACCGTACGTCCGAATTGCCGATAACCCGCTTTCCCACATCAACGTGAGTTCATAGCCTCGCACTCTTTTAAATGTTTTTATGAAATGTTTTATAAACCCGCGAGGGAGATAACATGTTAGTTTTGATAAAATAGGACACCATTTGTCCCGATTGTTTGTTTATTGATTTGGACCCGAATGATTGTATGACCCGATGAATGATTATATGACCCGATAGATGAAATGAAATGGATGATTAAAGTTAGGTTATGTCACTAAAAGTCCCATTAGCATGAATTGTGAACTACCGGGATTTGGTAGACGCTTATGCATATAATAGTACTATTTGGGGACGATCACCCCAATTTGCGCCTTGTCGGTTGATCCCTGTCGTGCCACATTGATTGGTAAGCGAATTTATGTATGAGAAGATTTACACAAGCGTGGTTATTGTGACGACACGCTAATTTAGATGGGCAAATTGAGTTTCGGGCTAGCTACCCGTTGTTTGTTGTAGTAAGGTAACAATGTCATGCGGCTTATAGTAATCCAAATAACGAAAATACTGCTTTATGCATTGAATTACGATATAATGCCTGAGTAGCAATATAGGGTCTTATTATTGATATTATGTTCGTGTTTTGGTTTTACATAACCATATTCGTATAACGATTTTTATTCAACTCTATACAACGTTATAAAACGTATTGTATGATGTTTTTAACGACAATGGTTCGTATAATGATTTTGAAGGCGAAATCCTATATTATGATTTTTGATAAAGACTTGTATAAAATGACTTTGGCTATTTTATGGCCTATTACAAAGATTTGTACAAAATGATTTTCGGTAATAATATTATACCGATGTTATATTGATGGATTTAATTAAAACTCTATGAATTCACTCGGCGTTTTCGCTGACCTTTTCTATTAACATGTTTTATCTCAGGTACTTGAAGGTAATTCTCGGGAAGACAACAAGAATTCATGGCTCGCACTTAAATAACAAATTTCCATTCAAATCTTTTGTAAAATTGTATGAAATGACTATGACTTGGGACCTATGTAAAAATTGATATATATGAATGGAAAAGCTTTATTATTAAATGACGCGATTTTTAAGCGTTGTCTATGATGTGAGTAATTTGCTATCCCGTAACACCAACGAGTCTTCCGCTGTATTGAGTTGTATAAATTTGGGGTGTTACAGTTTGGTACCAGAGCTCTCGTTATAGAGAACGAAAGATTTTTAAAACCAAGGTTTTGAATAAAAAATTTCAAAATCTTTTAACTATCAACATTTTTTCTAAAAATGTCTAAAAATCTTTTGACTATAACGGTGCCGAAGAATTCCCGAATTACCGAAAAGGCCAAACTGAGAAGTGTTATTTTAATATATATATATATATATATATATATATATATATATATATATATATATATATATATATATATATATATATATATATATATATATATATATATATATATATATATATATATATATATATATATATATATATATATATATATATATATATATATATATATATATATATATATATATATATATATATATAACCTGGATTTTATATATATATATATATATATATATATATATATATATATATATATATATATATATATATATATATATATATATATATATATATATATATATATATGATGTAATTTGATTACATGATTGCTTGATGATTATTTTTATATTTATACGAGGTATTTATACGACGTAGATTGTCACAAGGAACCCTAAATCCCCTAGTAAATTAATCTAAGCTATTCCTGTAAGAAATCTAGATATCCTCGATCTAAACCAAGTTGTGGATATTTATGATCCCAACAAAATGGTTGATATTCATAGGAATGTAGATATTTGCTGATTATGATACTGAAGAAGAATTGGCGAAATTAAATCTGATATCGATGTCATGACGATCTTTCCTTATAGAGTGGAGTTTGACAAAACGATACCACCTGGAAAAGTGTCATCTGATTGTGTCACCCAATTCTTAAAATTGAAATCGAAAGGGTGAATGTTGCACTTGAGGCTGTCATTGGAACCATTACCCAAAAGCCTCATGCCACTAGTACCTTTCTGAGAAGTCTAATTGAATGTATGAGTCATCTCATACTAGTGACTCATTTGATAACTATTGTTGTAAGAGCTATAGGATTGGAAATTAAGTGTTGTTCATATCGAGCTTTTATTTCCCTATTAAGGTCTAAGAATAAGGTTGAAAGAATTGGAGAATGAGGTACGATGTTACATTGAGTATAAGTTAATTGAAACTTGAATGAAATAAAACTTAACCTGTAGGGAATATGAGATTATAAGAGGAAGTCGTTAAGTTCTGTGATTGAATTATAAGGTTTTAAATGATTGTTAGTTCGTGTTAAGGGTTGTTCCTAGGCCATTGTCCACTAACAAGGATGCCCAGTGTCCAAGAAATAAATTGAAGAAATCTTCTTCTGAATTGAGACCGATGGATCTTCTGGGACATGTGGAACACCTAATGACTCTTGTAGGTTAGTATTCATTGTGGTATCTTTTAAAAATCCCTAACTAAACTGAGACATCAGTTGGTAGGATGAGTTCTTGGAATTGTATGACATAGTGACACGTAATGTGTTACGGTACAATTTTGACTTGTTTGTGATTAACGAAAAGACTACCTTTGATTGCTAAATCCTACATGTATTGATGTTATCTATCCTTTATTGCTTCATCCTAATATTCGCATTAGTGATGCAACCATTGAAGAAGTACTCATCTCGAATTGAGTTACGTTGTGGATTATTCTCATTGTATTCCTGAGTGCCATCGAGGTCATGAACCTCATGATTAATTGGCTAAGCTCATTTCCTATTATATTTTAGTTAGTTCTTGGTGAACAACTCTTCATCACTCTTTTGCAGATCACTGATTGTTTTTATAAGATAAAACAGTATCCCTTGATAAAAATTGAATTTTCATCACTATAAGGATTATTCAAAGTAAGATTTATAAGTGATTGTTATCGAAATGAAGTTGTTTATAAAACACCTTGGAAGACTTAATTGTTTTCATAACAAAGAAAGTCTTTGTAAATTTATTTTTGATTCTTATTTAAGAATTAAGCATGAAAATGTTTTTATTATAAACATGATGATAAAGTTTTGATGAACTGAGTATTGCATCGTTAATCTTGAAATTGTATATAGTTGCGCGCCTACATACAATTTGGAATGGACCATGCAAGGCTGATTAGTAGTCACCATAAAACTAATGAATAAACACTACATTTTCTTTGAAGATTGTGAAAGATTAAATTTTTATGAGATCTGCAAGAAGTGAAAAATAGAGACATAGTGTTAGGGACACCTACATATGTGCCTGTAGCATCTATTCTTCTGAGTCAAATTTACTCATCTGTGGAAATTGTCTTATTTGACAATTGACAATTCTTTCTTGTCCAATTCTCCCGTAGTGAGATTCTTAGGAAAAGTATCTGATTACCGAGTGTTGATACCCGACTGGATGTATCGACGTTCCTATCATTTCTTTTGATTAGATTTCATTTGAATGACCTGGGTAACGATCCGAGGAGCTTTCGAATGCGTACTCAAATTATGAAAACATGGGATATATTCATATTTGTTAAATGTTTTCATCTGTATCTGATTTGAAATTCTCTCGCGTAGATTAGGCGTTGACCTTACTCTTTTAATGGTAGTTGTGTCTCCGTATATCCTTGAATTTGTGAAGGATTATGAGTTATTAGTCTTTTGAGAAGTTCACATCTTATCAACGGTAATGAAACTAGAAAGTTGATAGTGCCAGTAGAATAGATTGATTGATTATGACATGACGAGATTGTCTTAATTGATGGGAACTCGAGTAGAATTCCCCTAAATTATAAGATGTTGATTATCAAAAGTGATCTAAATAATTCTTGATGGATGACCATATCCTGCATTTAGACTTGAAATTATACCGTGAATGGTTGTGAATTAGTCATAGATATTATAATCTAGAAAGAACTTAAAATGAATGTATTAAAAGATGTTTATGTTATCTGAAACTTTAGGAGGTATTTGCTGGTGAATTACCTAGACTTTCGCCATTAAGGCAAGTTGAATTTGGTATTGATTATATTCCCGGTGTTGCACCTGTGGCATGTACATTGTACGTCAGCACCATCTGCATTAAAAGAATTACCCTACAACTGAGAGAGTTGTATGAGAAGACTTTTATTCTACCAAGCTCGTCATCATGAAGAGCTATGGTGTTATCATTCCTTATATTTGTTGAATTACCGTGAACTAGGTAAATTGATTATCAAAATCTATATCCACTACCCAAGATGATAGATTTGTTCGATCATTTACAAGGTTCTAGCGTATATTCAAGAAATTTGATCTACGGTATGGTTATCATCAACTTCGCATCCGCGAAAAAGATTATCTATTCCAATCATTACATCTAGAACTTGTAATGACAATTATGAGTTTCACGTGATGTCGTTTGGATTGACTAATACACATGTAGCATTCAAAAATTTGGTGAATCACGTGTGTGGGCTGTAATTTGATAAATTCATGCTTGTGATCATTAAGGACTGTTTGTTTGTTTCTAAAAATAAGAATGAGTTAATAATTATTTATAGATTGCCCCGAATTGTCCAAACAATGAAAACCTGTACCTTGAATAATTAACATGTGATTTAAGGCTTAATCTTTTACATTATTTGACCGTGTGATTAAAAGATAATGGAATCTATATTGACTCTTCAAAAATTAAGAGCCCTTTTAAGACTTTGGGTTTTACCAAAAAGAAAGTGCAAATGTGTTTTGACAAATATTTTATCGAAAAGAACTTTTGAGGGATTATTCCCTTATACCCAGAACATTTAACTAAACTCCTGTTTAGGGGTAAATGTTCGTGTGTACCTCAAGACAACCTAAGAAGGATTGAGGAAACCATTTAAACCATGACTTGAAATTTGAAACAACAATCTTTGCTTTTCAACTAAGAAAATTTTGACCAAAGTGTAAACAAAGAACTTTTCGAACATTTGCGAATCTTATTAATTATTTTTGATAAATCAACAAAAACCTTGTTAACTAAATTCAAATTTATTTTGAACATTTTTTTATATAATTGGTCGAACTAAGAAATTTAAAATTTTTACGTTTACGTTTCATAGAAATTAAATATTTATTATTTAATTACTTGTAATAATTATCGACGCTTTAAACGTCGGATTGAGCAAAAATGATAAAAATAATAGTTGAGACGAAACTAAAACTTAGAAAATATGAAGAAAGAATTTCAGAGTAAATTGTGGACATGATAATTATTTCGTCAGGAAAGATGAATGTAAATACTGACGAATTATGCAAAAAGGATAAAAAAACCAATTAGGATGTGTTCCTTAGTAATGATGGTACAAAATAAATTGCCGAACAATTTAAAATATAGCCGATGCTAGTAAGAAAGATAATATAGATAATAAAAGGGGATTCGCGGCTAATGTGAACCATTAGAATTAAAAATCAGATGGCGTTAAAAGTATAAAAGGCCGTTTATGGTTGCCTAAATATGGAGATTTTGAGATGTAGTCATTGGGAACGAACCTTGATGAGAGTACTATTTACCATCCCAATCGAAGGGACGAGGTAAAGTAATGATACAAAATACTATAAGTGTTGTTTTATGCTTGAATGATTGACCTTTGGTAATAAACCGTATAATCGTTTTCCTTTGGAGAGATTATCATTGATGATTATCGTATTAGGATCGAGATCGAATCCTGTTAGGATCTAAATATGGGAGCATCTGTAAGCAGGAGTTGGGATGAAGACACCCGACATACACCCACTGTGAGTTGGACATGTCTTTTAGGTTTAAGGTTTTCTATGATGACAAACCTAACCTTACAAATTACCCGACCCGCGAGACTTGAAATGATTGTTGAAATTAGGATCTGTTTATTGACTGCCGGTAGTGGGTAGGAGATTATATGAATATGAAATTTAGATCTTGAAGTGCAGGGTGGGTAGCGAAGTTACGCCAAAAAAAATTTCACCTTGGAAAAATGAATAGATGATCTGAAAAATCATGGGATATAAGTCCCCGTTTTATGGGACCATTGAGATGATGTAAAAGATTGGTTTGAAAGGCATATAAGCTGGATCTACCCTAGGACTTCAAGAGCTGCGTGAATTATGTTTTGTATATCAAACTTGATAAAATGTCTATCGAGTGAGAATCTGATCACTTCTTGATGAAGTTTAGATCGGCGAAAAGTTGCATTCATCAAAAACCCGTGAACATCATCGATAGAGAAACTAAGTCAACATTAAGCCTGATCTTATTCCCGTAGTTATGTTTGATGAAACTCGCATATTTTATGAATTACACTTGTGAGAAAAGACCGAATGTGGAGGAAATAACCACATGGCTTTAACTCTATAAGAAGCGAGTAGTAAGATAAGATGATCTTTGAGGACAAAGATCCTGTTTAGGGGTAAATGCTGTGACAATCCGTCAATTTATGGTTGATATTTTATTCTCAAATATTATTTAAAAACATTATTTTAATGTTATATTATGAACTCACTCATTTATGGGAAGAAATTTGGGATTACGCCTTGAAGTAGTATCGACTACGTCTAAACCGGAGGATTCCACGTTACGTGCTTACGTTTACATACACCGTCTTTAGTGACAGTCCGACATTTAAGGAAATAAATTTATCCGTAAATATTATTTTGGGATTTTAAATTTGAGTTAGTTCATAAACTCACAAATTTACGAGAAGAGATTAGGACTTACGATTATAATTTAACGTCCTTTACGACTAAACCGGAAACCTAAGGATTACATATTTACGTTTTTGAACTCCGTTTTTAATGAGATAATTTTTATTAGATTCGTTTTGTGCCGTTGATTCATAATTTATAAAAACGTTTTTCATAAAACGACCCGAGGGCACGCAAATCGAGGAAACTAGAATCGAGGAGTACCCGTAAATTAGTGGGATGAGACAGGAAAAATCTTGCCCCATGCCACTATATGGGATGGCAACACATAAGCAACAACACCATGAGGTGTCATCACCTCATAAACAAGCTAATACTTGTCTTGTAAGCTTAGTAAATAAGCTACTCTTACACAAAACCACTCAAAGCCACTTCATTTTACCATTTGCAACTAGAAACACATGCAAACCACTCTCATTCTCTTCCTCTCTCTCTCTCTCTAAATTCGTCCCATCTCAACCAAAAACACCCATTTTGATCTTGGTTTAACCATGAAATCCTATGTTATTCATACATATGATGATGCCCTCTTGAAGCTCTATTGAATGGTGGTGATTATAACATCCAAAAGAAGTTTCCTTGGTGTCTTGGGTTGATTTTCCACAAGATGTTCATGAAGATAGGTAATCTTGAAGTTGATATTGGTATATCATAAGTTTTGCCATCAAAATCGAAGCCTTGTTCATCAACCTCATCTTTTCATCACTATGGTAGTATAAGGATCATTCTTCCTATCCTTCTTGTTATTTTGATTATGTAATCTTGTATTTTCTTTTACTTATGTATATGCATATGATGATGAATGATGATTAAAAATATTATGTGGGGATTTGGTGTTGATAGATTTGATTAAAAAGATTCAAAAGCTACATAAAAGGATGTTAAAATCATGGCTAAATTAGGAGGCTGTATAAAACAGTAAAGAATCTTATGATAAACTGATAAAATGGCTTGGATAAATTAATATACAGTAAGCTATGAGTCTTGTACACATGTGAGAGTTGGACATACAATGGAATCATTATAATGAGTGAGATATGATCAAAACAAGTTTAGAGTGCAAATCTGACTACACTGTTTTGGACGAATTTTATAAAATACTTAGAGGTTGATTCATCAGTAGCTAAGGAATAAAATGAAGCACATATCGTGTAGAACATGTCATAATAATTTGGGCTTCTATCTCCATACAGAACTCTAGATATGATCATTTTAGTAAACTAGATTTTTAGGACTGATTTTGGATAAATAATAATATATGCACTCAAAAATTTATATAAAATATATATAAATACAAATTCCACTAGTTGATAATGATTATAATAAAAGAGTTATATAAATGTTGATATTATAATGGATTATGTTATATAAAGTATAAATATAAATGTTTTTATAAGTTATAAAACTATATACTAAGTTTTACGTCTTTTCGGCTAAAACCGAAAGATTAACGTTTTTTGTCAAACAAAACTTAGGCGGTCGAACCCGTCTAATATAAACTTTTATAAACTTGCATACTGATGTATAAACATATATAACAAGTAAAAACCGATAAAACCCGAGCTTTACAACATATAGACATTAACGGGCCAAAGTAGCCTTATTGGACTATAAACTCGGCTAGTTAGTAAAACAATTATAAATTTACTTATTGGGCTTAACCCACTTGGGCCCAACATGTAAAGTATAATACTGATAATAAAAGTATAATTGGGCTAATAAAATGTATTGGGCTTGTAATGGGCCTATTGGGCCTCCAAAATGTAAACAAGTTGAGCTAGTGTAACTAGTATAAAAGTTACCAACACATAAACACTATAATGAATGAGTAAAAATGTACAATCCCACTTGATCATCATCATATGTATACATAATTGTTATTTCTATAAAGTAATTGGACAAGATTCTAAGACGAGTATTATTTGTCTAGGTTTCCGTGATTGAAGCACGTACCGTACGTCCGAATTGCCGATAACCCGTTTTCCCACATCAACGTGAGTTCATAGCCTCGCACTCTTTTAAATGTTTTTATGAAATGTTTTATAAACCCACGAGGGAGACAACATGTTAGTTTTGATAAAATAGGACACCATTTGTCCCGATTGTTTGTTTATTGATTTGGACCCGAATGATTGTATGACCCGATGAATGATTATATGACCCGATAGATGAAATGAATGGGATTATTAAAGTTAGGTTATGTCACTAAAAGTCCCATTAGCATGAATTGTGAACTACCGGGATTTGGTAGACGCTTATGCATATAATAGTACTATTTGGGGACGATCACCCCAGTTCGCGCCTTGACGGTTGATCCCTGTCGTGCCACATTGATTGGTAAGGGAATTTATGTATGAGAAGATTTACACAAGCGTGATTATTGTGACGACACGCTAATTTAGATGGGCAATATGAGTTTCGGGCTAGCTACCCGTTGTTTGTTGTAGTAAGGTAACAATGTCATGCGGCTTATAATAATCCAAATAACGAAAATACTGCTTTATGCATTGAATTACGATATATTTCCTGACTAGCAATATAGGGTCTTATTATTGATATTATGTTCGTGTTTTGGTTTTACATAACCATATTCGTATAACGATTTTTATTCAACTCTATACAACGTTATAAAACGTATTGTATGATGTTTTTAACGACAATGGTTCGTATAATGATTTTGAAGGCGAAAGCCTATATTATGATTTTTGATAAAGACTTGTATAAAATGACTTTGGCTATTTTATGGCCTATTACAAAGATTTGTACAAAATGATTTTCGGTAATAATTTTATACCGATGTTATATTGATGGATTTAATTAAAACTCTATGAATTCACTCGGCGTTTTCACTGACCTTTTCTTTTAACATGTTTTATCTCAGGTACTTGAAGGTAATTATTGGAAATACGTTTTACGTATATAGAAAGTCTCGGTCACTCCAACAATGTAGTTATAGGCTCGTAGTAGTGTTTAGTTTCATTTATTAAATAGCCCGACCCATGAGCATGTTCATGGGACGGAGGCCCAAGTCCATTAAGGACTTGGGTATTTAAACCTCTTTCCACCATGGAAAGAGGTGTTGGTTGTTTCATTTCTTGTTTTCCATAATACAAGTTTCTTTCATTTCTCTCTCTAAGTTTCTCTCTCTAGAAAACATCAACCCCCTTGATTCTTAAAGATTATCATTGTTCTACAATTGGTATCAAGAGCATGGGATGAAATAAAGGTTGGTTTTGTGTTGTTCATGTTCACTTTTGTGTGTTCATGTGTTTTTTATTGATCTTTACCCAAGTTTCAATTTTTTTCGTGTTTTTGACTCTCCAAGTGATCCATATATCTTCTAAATACTTTTGGTAGTGTTTTGGGTGTTTTGGGTTGGTTCAAATCACGGTTTTCTTGTCGAAAATCTCATCTTTTTACCTCAAAATTTCGTAACAGTACCATTATTCCGATCAGAGCAATCGGAAAAGGGTTTAGTGATTCCGATCAGTCACATCGGAAAAGGGTTTACACATTCCTATCAGTATTCCGATTACACTTTCCGACAAGGGTTTATTTGAATACTTTCCTACAAGTGTTCATCCTCTTACATTCCGATTAAGGGCTTTACATCAACATTCCGACAGGAGTTTATATTTATTCCGACAGGGGTTATTTAGGTATTCCGACTAGGGTGTCTTTCTACATTCCGACAAAGGACTTATCCGATAACATTCCGACTGGCTTTCCGATAACATTCCGATTGGATAACATTCCGACTGGGTTTCTGATAACATTCCGACTGGGTTTCCGATAACATTCCGATTGGTTCTTATATATTCCGACAGGATTGGTTTTTTTTAGTATTTCGACGAATTAATTTTGAGACTTACGACGATTTTGAGATTTTACATTGAGATTAAGAAGTTTGGGTATTGAGATAGTATTTGCACAACTTAGAGGATTTTTTTCAAGTTTGTAATCTTTCACAAAAACACACAACATCTTTGTTTCAACAACATTAAAACACTTAACCTTATTTCATTGTTCGATCATTTTTGATAATCTTTTTTCAAGGGATCATAAAATGAATTCACATTCACATATGCCGACAATGACTTCTCTTACCGACATCTCAATCATTTCGGGTACCGATACTCGCCCACCTTTGCTCATCAAAGATTTATTTGAATCATGGCAAAGTCGCATGAGAACGTACATCATGGGCAAATCCAGTGGTCGACTTATGCTACAATCAATTGACAAAGGTCCATTAGATTGGGGAGAGGTTACCGTCAATAATGTGACAAGGGCAAGGGAGTATCATGAGTTAACCGATGCCAACAAAATCATTGCAGATGCCGATGAAAGGGATGTTCAGACAATTCTTCAAGCCCTTCCACCCGATATCTTTAGAATGGTGAGTGAACATAAAGTGGCCAAGGATCTTTGGGATCGACTTGCGGTTTTGTTACAAGGGACATCTCTCACTAAGCAAGAACGAGAGTGTCAACTGTATGATTTGTTTGATAAGTTCACATACCTTCCAGGGGAGACTCTTCATGATTTTTACTGGCATTTTACCACTTTGATAAATGACATGAACGTCTATAATCTAAGGATTGAACAGTTTCAATTAAACACCAAGTTTTTGAACACATTACCCCCTGAATGGAGTCAATATGTCACTGATGTCAAAATGATTCGCGATTTACACAAGTCCAATTTAGATCAACTCTATGCTTTCTTACAACAACACGAGAAGCATGTGATTCAAAACCGAATCTCTCAGGGATCTTATCATGAACCAATGGTATTATTGGCAAACCATCCTACACTGTCATACCACAACTCTCAGCTTGCTTTAGGACACAAATCTTCATATCAACATGTGTATCAAACACCAAGCTTCCCACAGTACTCGATTCTGCCACCGCAGCCTACATCTTATCACCAACCAGCAACATCATCATCACAAGGAAATTCACATCCATTACCTTATGCTTCACACCAGTATTCACCGTATCAACCCCAACAAACCTTGCTTGTACCTATCCACAACTTGAGGCTCATCAACCTCATTACTCACAACAAGTCAGTGCTCTATCCAATCAGATTGTAGCTCAAGCAGCACCAGCATTTTACTGTGAAGATGACATCCCTGTTCCTGAATTTAGACAAGGAGATAGACCTACTGATATCCTTGCTCAGATGTCTGCTTATTTAAGTCAAACATTGAACAAACGAGGTTACAGAGGTCCAGCAACAACTAACAATCAGTTAAGGAACTCGTCTAACTCTCGACAACAGGCAACAATTCATGACGGAAGAGTCATGGTGCAACCACTTCAAGGGAGATCTAATTCGTCTACTGTTGGTGCATGTTCATCCAATACTACTACTACAAGAGCAAACAGCACTGGTAAAATGAAGGTGGTTATTTGCTACAACTGCAAAGGGGAAGGGCACATGGCCCGAGAGTGCAAGCATCCTAAGAGTAAAAGGGACGGCACATGGTTTCAGGAGAAGATTTACCTGGTGAATGCTTAAGCCCAAGGTCGTGAGCTTGATGAAGAAGAATTGGCATTCCTTGCAGATCCGGGAGTAGCGGAAACTGATTGTCTCACAACAGTCATCACCAACAATGCTGCATATCAATGTGGTGATTTGGATGCATACGACTCTGATTGTGATGATCTTAACACCGCTAAAGTAGCTCTCATGGCAAACCTTTCACTATATGGAGCTGATACAATTTCTGAGGTACCACATACTGCTACAGATACTAGTATTGTACCTTATCAAGTTGAGCAAATGTCTGAGTATTCGGAACAGCCTCCGGTGGTTAGTAACTCAATCGACGAGACAAACAATGATAGCAATATCAATGAAAGTCCTCAGACTTTGAGTGAACCACAACCGGGAGCTTTTACGACTACCATTTCGTCTGCTCAACCTGATTTGGTTATGGTCCCTGCATCTTTACTTAGCCAAATGAATAATGCGGTCCGCGAAACCCTCAATGTTAATCAGACTTTATCTGCCGAGCTTGCTTTGCATAAGGACAAGGTTAAAACCTTGGAATTGACTCCTGTGTCCACTACCTTAACCAATCCTGAATTTGATAGGTTTAGGAAAGTTCAAATGGACAATCTGCTAGAAATTGAGAGTTTAAGATAAAATCTTTCAAATGAACTTAAAGAAAAAGAGTCAGTCGTTAATAATTTTCAACAGCTTCAAACGGATTTTGAAATTCTTGAGTCCAAACAGATTGAAATGGAAATTAAGACGTCTGAAAGAATAAAAGAAACGAAAATTAAGCTTTTAAAACAATATGTTGCCTCACATCTAGTACACTTGTTTCATGCATCATTTAAAGAGTTCAATCTATCGCGTCTAATAGACTTACCACCTAACCCGGGGTATGCAAAGCAAGCGCTTCACCACAACCCACGTCTTTATGATGCAACCAAGTTAGGATTGGTATTAGATCCGATTGTGTTCTTGAATGATTCTGAGAGTATGACACCATATGAAGAGAAGCGGTTAAAATTACTTCCTACATATCCTGAATATGATTATGCTCAAATAAATGCAAAAAAATGCTACAATAGATCTTAGAACTCGATTTAATATGCAAAAGAGAACTATCCAAACATCCACTTTCATGCCTACTAGAGAATGCCTTAGTATAATTCCTACACTCGTTAACTCGGACCAACCAAAGGAAATTCCTAAGAATCTTCCACCGGTTAGTACGGTAAAGCTCAGCTTGGAAGAGATTAGGCAATACCTTACCGATTTTGACAAGGTCATCCTGGAATGTACGACTTCAATGGCTCAAACCGCTGGAGAATGGGCGTTCGAACACATGAAAACGGTGTTTGAGAAAGAGATCGTTCCGTTTGTGGACCATATTAAACAAGGAGTCTATGATCTAGCGTGCAATCTAAGTTTTGAAATTGGTGAAGTTCAAAAAGTTTTCAATGAAATGGATGATGCTTATGAACAACATTTAATTGAAAAGGAAAAGATTTTATCCGAATATGACCGATTTTTAGAACATATGGTGTCTCTCGAAGTAATGCAAGTTGTTACTGTTAAATATACTCATGAAATTTCTATTGTGAATATTTGTGATGATGTGCATGAATCTGTGAATACGGTTGAACATGTGAATACTGTAGATAATCATTCTTGTCATGAATCCAACGCTGAATTTTTAAAGCTTCAAGATTCGTATAATACACTCTCAAAAAGTTTTAATGAGCTTCAACAACATTCTATATCTCTTGAAATTGAGAATCAATCTAAAAATGGAACTATTTCAAAACTATATGATGGTGGAAACTCCGTTGAGACAAGTGACAAGATGATTCAGATGGTTCAGGATTTAGAGGAAGAGATGATGAGAATTAAGAGAGAATTACTAGAAACAAAAACGGAACTAGAGGCTGCAGAGACTAAGAATCATGTCCTAGAAAATAGAATTAATTCTATGCTAGGAGAGCGTGAACAAGTAAGGCAGGGTGACTCACAAAATTCTGGTTCAATAGAAGAACGCCTCGCTTTTAATGCGACAGAACAAAAGTCATTAATTGACAAACTAAACAGGAAATGTGAGGAATCCTCTGACCTAAAAGTTCAGCTCATAGACAAAAACATGGTTATAGCAGAATTAAAGGAGACACTTCAATTCAAAGGACGAGAAAGTGTTGATAATCCAGCTACTGTCTCTGCCTCGACCTCTAGTGCTCCCAAACCCAACCCACGTGTGCTATATCAGGATCCAAAATTTAAGAAAAGTCCCACTAAGTTTGCCACATATATGAAAAATGCTTTAGAACATGCTGATCAAGCTAGAGAGATTGTTGATGAAATGCGTGAACGTGATCCCACAAGTCATAGTGTATATGAGCTTTTATTATATGTGGATCGCGTTCAGGATTGTTTAGCAAACTTAGAGTACATTGGGCAACCGATATCTGTACCATCTAAACAACAAACCACCATTGCCATTACTCCATTCAATAAGACCCCAGGAGCTAAGCCTGTTTTAAACACACCCATCAAGGCTAAGTCAAAATCTGTCACTAATGTTCCCTTGACTTCTACAGGAGTAACTGTGTCCACTAAGGCTAAAGGATCTCAAGACAAGAAAGATAGGATCAAGCCTTCCACTAATAGGACTGAGAAGAAGAAAGTAGAAGTGCACCCTAGGAATGTTATTTCAGTTTCAAATAAAAAGAATCATGTAGCTAAGACAAAAGGTTCTCTTTATGAGTGGAAACCTAAGCAAAATTTGAATTCTAATGCGAAATATTGGAATTGTAATGAATGCATGTTTTCTCAGCATCATGATTTATGACTTGTTGATCACGTGAATGAAATGTATGCTATTAAGAACAATCTTGAATGGATTCCAATGGGGAAGAAATTCACCCAAGTTGGTTGGCAATGGAAACCCACTGGTAGGACCTTCACTGCTAATGGAACTAAGTGCCCTTTAACTAGGATCACGTCCACGGAAGTTAGGTTTAAGCGTCGTTTAAATAGGAACACTAGCACTAAGAAATGGAAAAAGCGCCCTTTAACTAGGTCTGCCCCCACTATTGTGCCTACCAGTGGTAATGTCCCCAGTCAAAAAGTACCTCAGAATACTAGATAACTAGAATCTAAGCCAACCACTAGTAAGAAAATCTGGAAGCCTAAAGTTTCGTCTGATAGCAAATCTAAGATAATTATATTTGTACCTGCTAACTCAGAGGAACAATTAGAATCCGATACATCGTCTGTGTTTGGTAATATTTTCAGGTCGTCTAAATTATTCTTTGGTATTTGGACTCGGGGTGCTCCAAACATATGACTGCCGACCGCTCGATGCTCAGAAATTTCGTCAGCAAGTTTCTAGGAACGGTTAAATTTGGCAACGATCATATTGCAAAGATTATGGGTTATGGTGAATACCAAATTGGGAATGTTACGATTTCAAGGGTTTATTATGTGGAGGGACTTGGTTACAATCTATTTTCAGTGGGACAATTTTGCGATTCAAACCTTGAAGTGGCCTTTCGACAACATACTTGCTTCATTCGCGATCTTGCAGGAAATGATTTGTTAAAAGGTTCTCGAGGGGATAATCTCTACACACTGTCTATTCAAAACATGATGGCCGCATCTCCTGTTTTCCTTCTCTCCAAAGCATCTAAGACCAAGTCATGGTTGTGGCATCGACGGTTATCTCATCTTAACTTTGATGCTATTAACCATTTGGCTAGAAACGAACTTGTTCGTGGTCTTCCAAAACTTAAGTTCGACAAGGATCATTTATGTTCCGCGTGTGCTTTGGGGAAAAGCACCAAGAAATCTTACAAACCTAAAGCAGAAGACACCAACCAAGAACCACTATATCTTTTGCACATGGATCTTTGCGGGCCAATGCGTACGGCTAGTGTGAGTGGTAGAAAATACATCCTCGTCATAGTGGATGATTTCTCAAGGTTTACATGGGTAAAATTTTTAGCATCCAAGGATCAAGCACCAGAGTATATCATTACTTTCTTAAAGATGATCCAAGTACGTCGTAATGCTACTGTACGCCGCATTCGGACTGATAACGACACTGAGTTCCTAAATCAGACTCTTCGAAATTATTATGAAAAGGTTGGTATTTCTCATGAAACATCTGTGGCTCGCACTCTACAACAAAATGGTGTCGTTGAAAGATGTAACCGTACACTTATGGAAGCTGCTAGAACTATGTTGATTTATGCGAATGCTCCTTTATTCTTATGGGCTGAAGCAGTGGCAACCGCATGTTATACCCAAAACCGCTCCATCATTCATAAACGTCATGGTAAAACTCCATATGAGCTACTTCATGGACACAAACCCGATATTTCATATCTTCATGTGTTTGGTGCACTGTGTTATCCAAATACAAATAGTGAGAATTTGGGCAAACTTCAACCGAAGGCTGATATTGGAATTTTTATTGGTTACTCGCCTGCAAGAAAGCTTACCGAATTTATAACCGTCGTCTTGGCAAGATAGTAGAAACTTTGGATGTCGATTTTGATGAGCTGACAGCGATGGCTTCTGAGCAACACAGCTCTGAACCCGCATTACACGAGATGGGAACCGGTACAATCAGTTCCGGATTAACTCCCAACAATCCTACTTCTCCATCATTTATACCACCTACAAGGTCCGAGTGGGATAAGTTATTTGAACCTATGTTTGATGAATTCTTTGATCCACCGAGTAATGATTCTCCAGCACCTGCAGCAGTAGCTCCGATTCCCGAAGTTGTTGCTCAAGATAATGGAAATCTATCCGAGGCATCTACTGTTACTCTTGAACCAGATGTCCCATCCCGCACCAATTTACAAACAACACCTGAATCTTCACCCCCACTCGTTCCTAATGATGTTGAAGAGGATCTCTATGATCACGATTTGGAATATGCTCACTTACAAGAGCTTCCCTTCTTTGGTTCACATATACCTGAAGACCCTACCGGAGCGTCTACCTCAGAGGAAGCTCCTGCAATCGTTCACTCCCGACCACCACGGATTGAAACTCTTAACACTAAATGGACAAAGGATCACCCAATACGCAATATTATTGGTGACATCGATCGACCAGTCTTAACACGCCATCAACTCCAAGAACATGCATTATATTGCTATTTGATGCATTTCTTTCAGACACTGAACCTAAAAACTGGCAACAAGCCATGACCAAATCATCATGGATTGAAGCCATGCAAGAGGAACTGAATGAATTCCAACGTCTTGAAGTGTGGGAATTAGTTCCGTTACCCAGCAACGTTGAAATCTTGACATTGTTGTGGGTATACAAGGTTAAAATCGATGAGTTAGGTAGTGTGCTGAAAAACAAAGCTAGATTGGTTGCTAGAGGTTGCAAACAAGCTTTGGGTATTGACTTTGAAGAATCCTTTGCTCATGTTGCACGATTGGAGGAAATTAGACTATTCCTTGCTTATGCTGCTCACATGAATATGATCGTCTACCAAATGGATGTTAAGACGGCATTTCTCAATGGTGAATTAAGGGAAGATGTCTATGTAAGCCAGCCGAATGGATTCGTCAACTTGGAGTATCCTAATCATGTGTACAAGCTCAAGAAGGCTCTTTACGGGTTGAAACAAGCTCCACGCGCGTGGTACGATCTCTTATCGTCGTATCTTATCTCGAAAGGCTTCTCCAAAGGCAAAGTGGACCCAACGTTATTCATTCTCAAGGAGGACAACCACATGATACTGGTACAAATTTATGTTGATGACATAATATTTGCTGCTACTAATCAACGTTTGTCTGACCATTTTGAGAAAATCATGTCCACACGCTTTAAGATGTCGATGATGGGAAAAATCTCATTTTTCTTAGGGTTGCAAATTTCTCAGAATCCCAGAGGCATCTTCATTAATCAATCCAAATTTGCTCTTGAATCATTAAAGAAATATCATTTTGAAAACTGTGACCCCGTGGATACTCCAATGGTGGAGAGATCCAAGTTAGATGAAGATAAGGAAGGGATAGCTGTCGATCCTAAACTTTACCATGGAATGATCGGCACCCTTCTCTATCTGACTGCTAGCAGGCTTGATTTGCAATTTGTTATAGGCATGTGTGCCCGGTATCAGCTCGGCCTACCGAAAAGCACTTACATGTTGTGAAAAGGATCTTCCGGTATCTTAAAGGAACACTTCATCGTGGTCTGTGGTATCCGAAGGATTCCTCTACTACACTAATATCATATGCAGATGCGGATTATGCCGGGTGTCAAGATACCAGACGTAGCACTTCTGGCAGTGTGCAACTTCTTGGAGATAGACTTGTTAGTTGGGCATCAAAAAGGCAGAAAAGCGCGGCGATATAAAGTACGGAGGCTGAATACATTGCTGTGTCCGGTTGTTGTGCTCAAGTTCTTTGGATGAGATCACAATTGACTGACTACGGTCTTGGATTCAACAAAATCCCGATGTACTGTGATAACAAAAGTGCAATCACTCTGTGCTGCAACTACGTTCAACATTCTCGAGTAAAGCACATTGACATCCGCTACCACTTCATCAAAGAGCAAGTGTAAAATGGAGTGATCGAACTGTACTTCGTCAACACTGAGTATCAGCTGGCAGATATCTTCACAAAGGCATTAGATCGAGGACGTATCGAGTTTTTGATCGAAAAGCTAGGCATGAAATCATTCTCACCAGCGTCACTTAAGGAGTTGGCAGAAGAATCTGAAGAATAGTAGTGGTAAACTGTTCTCGAGTATCCTTTGATCGTGATCTTGTATATTATCGTACATACTTAAACCACCAAAAGAAAAATACAAAAATATAAAACTTAGAAAAACCATAAAAAATATAAAACATAGAAAATCTATAAAAAAATATAAAATCAAGAAAATCCTAAAATATTTTTTTCATTTTCAAATCGGGCATGTCTTTTAGTACGGTAATATTTACGGCTTTAGAAATGTCGATTAATATTGACACGGCGCCATAAATAGAGTCCGTATAAAAGTTGTACAAGTTTTAAAACATGCCCATTATGGCTTGTAGTTATTTCAGACTACAACCCGCTTTTCGCATTAAAGTCACGTATTTCTTTTGAAAACATTGACTCACAACGGGAATTAATTTTCTCGGGCAAGGTTTACTTTAAAACCTTGTAAGGGACTAAGTTTACTTTATAACTTGGTCTAACACAAATTAGTGTACGTTTCAGTGCACTTATTTTGTTAAAATAAGAGAAATCTTATTGCCCCTAGAATCGTTTCAGAAAATCATTAAACAGAAAACGTCTTCTTAGATATTTGTCCCATTAAATGCAATGACTACAGCTCTTTAAATAGAAAACGGGTCACCAATTGAGGGGTAGCAAATATCATATCATATTGAACATGATCTGGTCTTCATATTATCTTGTATGTCATCTTACCTTATGTGCATTATGTGCAATGTGTGCCTTGTATGGATTTTTTGAGTTGGCATTAGGTTTTATTGGCGTGTCTCATTATTCGGGATATTGTGTTGTTAACTAGTTTTAATAACTAGTTTTCTTACATATGTCAAAATTGGGAGGACCAGTTTGCAATTTTTGCAAAGTTGGTTAGAAAAGATTGACTTTAGTCAAAACCTTCCTCCCCCATTTGTTTGTTTATCCCGACTGCTTTCTCACACACCCCATATCATTCTTCTGCCGCCATTATCTATCTCTAAGACCTTGCATCATATCGTTTCCTGTGAGTTATTGTTGTACTCATCCTCTAGGTAACATTGAATACATGTGCTTAACCATTTTGTGTGATATTCTGTGCTAATCATCTTTGGTTATTCTCGGTTGTACCGTTTGATCTAGGGTTTCGGTGTCTAAATGTGATAAACATCATGTTTAATAGAGGGGATTTAATCTTTATCACGTATTATACACTGGTTTTGCACTAATTTGATTAAAACAGCCTAAAAGCCATAGAAATCGTTAAGATTAGATCCACCTCGTAAACTCCGCCCAGATTTCGATGAAGATTAGGTTTTAGATTCCGATTGGTCATTCCGATCGGTCATTCCGATCGGACATTCAGATTGGACATTCCGATTGGACTTTTTAATTAGGACATTCTGATTGGTCATTCCGATTGACAGTCCAATAAGGCATTCCGATTGACATTCCAATAAGGAATTCCAATTGGGACGTTGACATTCCAATTAGATCATTCCGATAAGATTATTCCGATTGGGACATAAGCATTCCGATTACGGTATTCCGATTGGGTCATTCAGATTGGCAAATTGACATTCCGATGAGAACATTGACATTCCGATTATGTCATTCCGATAAGGACATTCCAATTGGGATATTGACATTCCGATTGGGCATTCCGATTTGGGACTTTCAGATTAGAGATTCTCCTATTTAGACTTTCCGATTAGGTATTTTCCAAAGGGTATTCCGATAAGATTAGTGCCTTGTGTTGCTAGATTGTTCCTTAGATAAGTGGTCTTATAGAATTTGCGAAAAGATTGTTGTTGTTTCATCACCTTAAGTTAGTATGCTTTTACACTATGCACTTGCCTTAGACTATCTAATGAGTTCGGCCTAGATTGCATTATTTCCTTAATAGGCTTTAAGTAAATTAGGGCCACTTTCACGAAACAAAGTTTTATTGAAATTAATTAATTTTATCTCATAAGAATACTTGAAAGGTTTCTTATTACAAAAGTTCATCTTATTTAATAAGTTGACTCCTCTGTAAACAAAAGAGATACAAATTACTTATTCAATGTCTTGTGTTTTGTTTCCAGGCTATGGAAGACAAAGTTTCATCGTTGTCTTGCCCTCTGTTCAAGCCTACTATATTTTGGGTTGAGGAAAATCCTACAATTCCTGACGTAGTGGTTGAAACTAAACCAAAGCCCACTGAAGTTTTGGTTGAAACTAAACCAAGACCTACTGAGGTGTTAGTAGAAATTAAACCTAGACCTACTAAGGTTCTGGTTATGACAACCAAGATATCCAAATATTTTAAGAACTAATGCTAGGTCGTTATCTATTTAGAATAAAATATCTTTGGCATGTCTGTCATTATTCTAAGTGTGTTGTTGTATGTAAGGACCTAGTCCATCTGAACCATGTTTGTATGTTGTTTCTCTATAATATGTGGTAATAATTGTTATGATTTATTCCCTAAGCTTCAACTTGGCATAGACTTAAGATATATATATTTTGTGTATATCATTTGTACTTATGTCATCAAAGCAGGAACCATGTCAATCACCAAAGAACAACAACAACAATCAGACCTCGCATTAGTACCACTTAGTGTCCGACTACCACTTGCAGAGAACAACTTTCGTTTGAGAGAGGATTTTGATCCAAAAATAGTAGCTTTCAAAGTTGCAATGGACATTCTTGACATGTCACCCATTAAAGATGCCCTTAGAGCTACTGCATCAGTTCCCGAAATCTACATTCATGAATTTTGGGCCACAGCATCGATTACCGTAGCAAAGGAAGCATCTAAGATATCGATCACTTTCAAAATCAACAAGCAAAATTTTACTCTTGATTTAAATCAATTCAGGAAATTGTTCAAGTTTCCCAAATTAGCAAAAGGAGAAAATTTTGTCCCCAATCCAAAAACAGATGAAGTGCTTCGAGTAATTAGAGCTCTAAACTATAAGGGTAACATTCAAAATCTATCTCAGTTCTCCACTGCACGCATTGGTCAACCATGGAAAGCACTCGTCACCATCATAACCAGGTGCCTCACTTCAAAGGCTCGTGGTTATGACCAATTGAGACCACCTCAGGCTCATGTACTTTGGGGCCTATACACTGCATCTAAAGTAGATTATGCTCTACTTCTTTGGGAAGAATTGTGTTACTAATTCACCGGTACCAAGAAGAAATCACTGCATCCTCCGTTTCCAAGGTTCAGAAAACTTATCATCAACCATTTCATGAAGAGTGTTCCTTCTATTGACAATCGTGGAAATGTCTTCTACCATACATCAGATGATGACCATGTGTTGGATCAGATAGGTGACGAGAAACATTCCACTAAGTACTCACTGCATCCAGCTTTAGTGCCTGACACAATGATCAATGATGGGATCAAGGACAGTGAACCTTACAAACAAATGCCCCTGGACATTGAAACACAATTTAAAAAAGAAAACGCAGATCCATCCGAAAAGCAAAAGGGTAAAAGGAAAAAGACTGTTGTCAAACGCCAAAATACTTCCTCACCCCAAACCAAAGGTAAAGCTAAAGGGAAAGAGCAACTACGTGATGAAGATGCAGATGAACAAGATCCTTCAGTACAAATGTCTGAAGAAAAGCAGATGCGAATAGCACGAAAGTTAAGTAGGATGGAGGCACAGAAAACCGGTAGTGGTTCTAGATCAAAAACTCCTACAGAGTTAGCACTGGAAGCTTTTGGAGATCCAGACGACTCAAACGATGAAGAAGAACAAGATCTCAGACTCGAGGAAGAAATCACAGACCCAACAAACCAAGATGATGACAACGTAGATGATTATTTCAACTATGATTTTGAAGACCAAAATTTAGAAGGTGGAGAAGATATGGAAACAATTTTGTACAAGGATGTCAACCTTAGCAAACCACTTCCAACTCCTTCATCAATGATAGCAGCAGACGATGCTCATCTGATGTTGTTTCCTATTCAACAACAAATACCCCCTCCACCACCAGCCTTCAGCACTGTTGTAACAACCGTCCCGCCGATTGAACCTACAATCGAGACCATTCAACCTGTATCAACCACCACCCAGGTAATTACACCAACGCCGCCACCGGTCATCAATCAACCTGTATCAACCACCATCCATGTAATAACACCTACGCCGCCACCGGTCACCCATCAACCTGTACTAACTACCACCCAAGTGATTACACCAATGCCTCCACCGATTGTCAATCCTCCTGTACCAACCACTGCCCCAGTGATTGTACCAACATCGCCATCTATCCTCGAACAACTTGTACAATTCACCATCCAATCCACAACCTCTTTAGCAATTGCCGTAACTCCTCCACCAACAACAACAACAGTACAACTACCATCCACTTCCACTCCATTTCTCACAATCAATGATCCACTCATTCAGCATCTCCAAAAACAACTGGAAGCACAGTCAAAACAGATTGCGTCACTGGAGGGAAGGATAACTCCTAATATTTCACGTGCAGACAGAGCACAAAAACGTGATGACTCCAAACTTCAAGAAACATACGTAAATGTCATAAGACTTCAAAAGCAACACAAAGAGTTTCTTGCTGAAAAGGACACACGTGACAAAGAAAATGATGCATTTCTCAATTCCATCAATGATTCCATGACTAACATCATTCAGCGTGAAGTTAGGTCATGTGTACATCAGGAGCTTCCAGCATTATTCACAAATGGCCTTACTAACTTACAGTTAATGCAGACTTTGGAGACTCGGTTAACCAACAGTGAGTCACCAATAACAAAAGCTCAACACGAATTACAAAGAGCTCTTGGTAAGGTCATAATGGAAGCTTCCAACACATCACCATTAAAAGACACTGAAGTTCCCCAATCTTCCAAGAAAAGGAAACGTCAGGAGCCTGCAAATGACGATGAGGAAGAAGAGGAAGAGAATGAGGAGGATAAAGAACATTCTAATAAGAATGAAGATGAAGAAGAAGAGGACGAGGATGAGGACGATGAGGAGGATGAGGAGGAGGAGGAGGATGAGGATGACGGGAAAGACGAGGATGACGATAGTGATACGGATGACGATACTGACAATGATGACGGTAATGGGAATTGTAAGGATAAGGAGAAAGGGGATGGTGATAAGGATGAAGGTAATGGTACCAATGGAGAAGAATCTGAAGAATCCAAGGATGGTGATGAGGAAGAGGAAGAAAGTTATGTACGTTCAAAAGAAAAAGTTGGCGATAAACAAGCTGAGAGTGAAAACATCACCACTGACGAGCATGGTGAAACCACTGACAACACCACAGGTAAGTCATCTGAACTAGTTCTTACTAGTGTATCACAAGAATATCCTGTACTGCCACTGGTACAAGACGAACCAATGATTGAAGACGAACCATCACCGTCTGTGGAACATCACTCTCCACCACCTACTCCTGTTCAGCATCACACAGAAACAGCCACAGGTACGTCTTCTGTACCGGTTCCTACTAATGTCTCATCAACAGCACCTGTAGAACACGAACCTATGCAAGAAGACGACCCGATACCATCTGTGATACATAACTCTCCACCTCTGCACTACATTGATATGGATATTGACGAATTAAATCAACCAGATCCTGAGTTTGCTGATACGTTCACTATTGATGAGACAGTTCTCGTACAGCCATGGCTTACACATGCAGCAACCGCACGTACAATTTCTGACAGTGAAAAGGCGGATCTCACACAATTCCTCAATAATCCTATCGACTTCTCTGGATTCTTGATGGATAAATATGGAGTGCCTAGCATTGATACAAATATTCTTCAAACAACGATCAAAGACAAGAACTTCTGGGCTTCCATGAAGATTGCTGAAACTGAGGGAGAATATCATTTCAATGAGCTCATGAAAGCAATCAAGTCAACAGCATCAGGTGAACAAGCTCCAATCCTTCTTCCACTAACACCCTCAGTTATTGCAGCAGCCAAGAATCTACCAATGCAATACTTCACCAACCGTGATCTTGACTACTTAGAAAACGGCGCGGACAAGTATGCTACATCATTAACAATGGGCAAAGCAGTAAATTTGGAGGATATCCATTGGATTGAAGATAAACTTTCAGACCTATGGAGCAAAGAGCTTGTCAAGGAATATGATCAATATGCGGAATTAGGCATCTCACATTAGCGGGGCAACAAAAAGTCGGCTTACTACTTCTATAATCACACCAAGCAAGGTACACCTATAATTGCAACCCGTCAAATCTCCAGCATACAGGGAGTTAGCTTTCACCATATATTCGGATATTCGTATTTGAAAGACATCAGATTCAAGCTAGAAGACGGTAAGACTTATAGTGTCAATGAAGGGGATCTTCAATTCCTACGACTTGAAGATATTGAAGATTTTCTACTCCTCTTGGTTCAAGGAAAGGTCCCTCACTTAGACCCCGATGAAGTCATTTCCCTAAGTTCCAACATTCGCCAATTCACTCGTAGAATTGTGATCAAGCAAAGGGTTGAAGACTTACAACTTGGAGTAGAGAGTTATCAATCCAAGATAAATCTAGAACGACCTCACACAACACCAATGAGTCGTTTTCACCAAGCTAAGGAACCATACATGGGTACACTCCAACCAGAGATGGGCATATTTTACCTGAATGAAGCAGAGGTCATGAAATACATGCGACTCTCAGAACTGCACAAGTTCAGCGATGGTACTCTCAAGCATGTACGTGACAAGCTGTTGATGCTCAACTCAGGACAAGGTCTTCTAGAGGTAAAGTACAGATGGGTGGGCCGATTTAAGAAGAGTGCCAACCACACCATCCAGATGATTGAGGCAAAGTTAAGGCTTCGACGGTTGATCCGTAGTATCGAACGATTCGTGGGGGGCAGACCATATGGAGCACATCACAGGCTTATGGACCGATCCATCTAATGGGTCGTACTATCTCAGGTCTATTCCATATTGGTTAATTTGTGAATATGTTAATATTGTAAATATCGTGCTTTTGTGGCTTGTTGTAGTGTGAAAGTATGAAAGTGTTTCAAGAATTCTCACGAGATTCTAAATCTTTCAAAATCTATCATACTCAAGCACTACAACTAACCCTCATTAATTTGAGGGGGAGCATTAATATGTTCTTTGGCCAACATCTAATTTCATTTTATTACCCAAAGACCGGTTAATCCATTAATATCCAAAATATTGATGGTTAACATTTTGGAAAGGAGAGAAAATGGGATTAAGGAGACTTAATGATATTTGGCTAAACAATGAAAAAGGCTTAAAAGATAAACCAACCTAACATGTGTAATGCACAAGTTAAGGGGGAGCGTTTTTGATGATCAAAACGCTTAAGGCACAAAAACTTTGATTACAATATCACAAGTGCTTTAAGTGATTTTCAAGGATTTTTCATGGTGACTATATCAACCCAAAACACACATAACTCACGACGGATGTGGTGACAAAAGGGTGGTAGGTATAGGTATTGGTCCAATGATTCATCAGAACCGATGGAATCTTCCCAAGGACAATTCCCTAGATAGAACTAGAAGTCCTAGGAAAGATGGAGAATGAATGTGAACGTAGCTGAATGCCGACCAAGTACTTAAGCTAGCACTGGAACAATCACAACAAGGTGCTAGTGATGACGTATTGGTAAGCATTGAAGGGGTTGAAGAATGAAAAAGAATTGTAAAGATAAAGGATGTAAAGAAAGAAGCCCTCCTTACAACTTTAGGCGAAACCGGGTCAATACATATGCTATTGAGATCATTAGTTAATGATTCTCGATATTGAAGAAAGCCATCATGGACCCAGTGATGCAATGCACAACCCTTCCCAGCTAACTCAAATATCTCTCAAAAGGTATTTGTTTAAATCACACGGAGATCAACACGTTATCTATTGGTTTATTCACACTGAATAAACTGATATTGAATAGGTGGCACTCCTCTCCAGCCATCGATCACTAAATCAAAACGCACTATCGAGTCTAGAGCCACGAGATCATCAAAAGTCTCATAAGGACACTTTCCATTTATTCCTTGCTTCTCCACACACTGTGAAAAGTAAGAGATATTTATGAGTCCTACGCAGTATTCTTGTAATATTGCCAGAACATCCGAGTGATACGCAAGTATTACAGTGAAGATGGAAATCCTTCTTGAGCCAACATCAAACAAGCTCATGGTAGGTGACACGTGCGGTTCTTTAAGAACTAATCTTGTGACAACTGGAAAGAAACAGTAGTTTAATTCTTAACTGAACTTAAACTCGTTCCAGGCCTCTACGCATTATCATATGATCTTGCCAGAACACTCAGAGTGACACTCTTTAGTGCTCACAGTGACGAGTGGAAATCCTTCTAGTGTTAACATCAAACAGCACTTGGTAGGTGACAAGCAAGATTCAATTTGAATTAAGTTTGTGACAACTGGAAAGCAACGATGGTGAATATCTTAATTGAAATTCACTTGTTCCAGGTTTCATGAATTGACGGCTTCAATCATAAGGATTTTTTTAAATCCAAATGATTCACTCTTTATGTTCGCAGTCAGCTTTGGACGGTCGAATAAAGAGAACGGGTTTACCCGCGAAATCCTGTCAGGAAGTTACTTAATTGAAACTATCCGTCACGGGTACGATATCTAATATCGCCCAACGGTCTTCACCGACCGGAGGTAAAATGCTACCGAATTAGAATAAAATGTCAAAGCCATTTTATTCGTGTCTTATTATGTTGCTGCATTCGAAGACGGTGGCGTTGTGGTGTACCTGTTGAAGACGGTGACGTTGCGGTGTACCTGTTGAAGACGTCCTCACATGCTTATTCTTTCTGTATCAAATACTTCTGCAAATTCAAAAACGTATGACCTAAAAGTCTTCCGCTGTATCAACTCTGAAACTTTCAAGAATCCAACAAAGGATAAGTGTGTGGGACATGAAGTCACAAAGAGGCGAACATCACAAGAAGATAAAGACTGCACGTGAAAGGCCAAAAGAACGTGTTCCAAGCAAAAGGCTGATATTATTCAACACATATTCACAAAAGGAAGAAAAAGAAAGAAAGAAAAGAGAAAGTGGACTACGAGCTCAAGAACAAGATCTAACATGCTAGATTAGGACTTTGTAAATTTGGAGTGACCTCCCTTTGGGGGAGATTGTTGGAAATACGTTTTACGTATATAGAAAGTCTCGGTCACTCCAACAATGTAGTTATAGGCTCGTAGTAGTGTTTAGTTTCATTTATTAAATAGCCCGACCCATGAGCATGTTCATCGGCCGGAGGCCTAAGTCCATTAAGGACTTGGGTATTTAAACCTCTTTCCACCATGGCAAGAGGTGTTGGTTGTTTCATTTCTTGTTTTCCATAATACAAGTTTCTTTCATTTCTCTCTCTAAGTTTCTCTCTCTAGAAAACATCAACCCCCTTGATTCTTAAAGATTATCATTGTTCTACAATAATTCTCGGGAAGACAACAAGAATTCATGGCCCGCACTTAAATAACAAATTTCCATTCAAATCTTTTGTAAAATTGTATGAAATGACTATGACTTGGGACCTATGTAAAAATTGATATTTATGAATGGAAAAGCTTTATTATTAAACGACGCGATTTTTAAGCGTTGTCTATGATGTGAGTAATGTGCTATCCCGTAACACCAACGAGTCTTCCGCTGTATTGAGTTGTATAAATTTGGGGTCTTACAAGTTGGTTAAAACACAGAGGATATAAACACAAGAGGAGATTTTTGTAGGGTGCACCAAAGGCTGATAAAGATTAATATACTTCAACAGATGAAGTATCAAGAAGTGAATGAGGAGACAACCCGCTGACCCAACAGACTGTTCTAAACCCACAGCCACAGCCACTCTACAGCTAAACCTGTTGTTGTTCTAACCCCCAACCCCCCCCCCCCCCCCCCATCCGCTGTGATCCCATCCGCTGTGACCCCCAGCCGCAGAGTTTTGAGAAACCAGGTTGTACAAACACAGGGAATTGGTGAAACAGTGAAACATAGTGTCAATAATCATATAGACAGCATACAAAAACATTTGTATTCCAGTTTTGCATATATCCCCCTCACGGGTTTTCAAATTGTTTATAATCTTTTTAAAAGTGAGACTATAAACTCACCTTAGCCTATAAATTCTTTTGATTATCCAACCACAACCTTCTCATGGAATCTGGACTGACACACAATATGCATATATATCAAGTGTTATTCCCTGAGTTCAGTCTCTTTATATAATATTCTTTGATTGAATTATTTTGGAGTAATAGTATCATTGTTCGAGCCATCATACTCAGAAGCCATTCTATAAACGTTTGAGGAGCGAGGGCAATTTAAATCGTAAACCCAACCACTCAGTCAGAACGTAATATCGAGATGGAACATCTCTGTACAAAGTTCCCTACTAACATGACACAATATATTTTATTACATTTTGAGTTTCAATATTGGCAAAAATAGCCCTTGTTGTTATAGTTTGGTATATTTACACTTTTTACCCTTAAAGTATATAGTTTCATAAATTGCAATTTCAACCTTCAATATTTAAAGTTAAGGTCTCAAATTTTACAAAATTTATTCTTATAGATTTTAGTTTCATAAAATGACAATTTTGGCCCAAAATGATAAATAGTTTCAGATTTGACAGTTTTAGTCCCTGAACTTGTAAAAATCACATAACAAGCTAAAAAATGATCCAAATGATCTAGGATTTGAAAAAAACGTTTATGAACACATTTATAATCATAATAAAAACATTTCTTCAGAATTATAGCTTTTAAAATGTGTTTTTGCTCATTATTTTATGTAAAATACAAAATTAGGGTTTTAAGACATCTTTAACTTATAACTTTTATTTAAAATGATGAAATGACTTAGTTTCTTTTAGATTATCTTTCTAACATACATTTGGAAATATAAAAAGTCTAATTAAGCATTAGAACAATATCAAAGCTTGGTTAGCATAGATTTTACCTAGGTAGCTCCAAAATGGCTCCTTTTGGCTTCTTATGAACACAACTTGGTACCAAAGCTTCAAGAGCTTCAATGGCTAGCTTCTAGACCTGATTTTTGATCTTGTAGGATGTTCTAAGACGTATATAGAGGTGGAAATGGATAATGGGTAGGAGATACAAAGGAAACGGGGTGCAAGTTCAAATGGAAGCTTTTCGCCCCTATTTATACTAGTTTTCCCCCTTAGCCTCCAAGTTAAGAATCTAAACGTGTAAGAAGGACAGATGGATGACTAATAAAGGCTAGTGAAAGTCTACACAATTTCATAGGTCGTATCTTAGTCCTAATCTTTCCTTGTGGCTAGAAACAGATCATGACAACATATAGATGAGAATGGTGATGTGTAGCAAGCAAGGAGGTGATGAAACTGCTTTTCACACTCCTAAAATTTCTTAGGATCATAAATATCAGGTTTTGAAACTTGGAATGGAGGAAAATGGTTTGAAAATGTGTTTTGGAGGGAAATTACAAAACCGGATTCAAAAACTAGGGCTTGTAACTTATGTTTTGTGTTTTTGGTGATTAGGGACTTAGGAAAGTGATTAGTGAATGATTAAGGATTGATTAAAGTTTAGAAATTCTATTTTAGAGATTTGGGTCCTTGGTTTGAAGTTTAACAAAGGTTTGATGTGAAAATGGGAAGTATACATTTGTAGATTAGGGTTTTCTAATGATCTAGGGTTTAATCTTAGTAAATGTGATTATCCTCCTCTTATCTACTGATGTAAACTTAATTTAGGTCCTAGACATTATGTCTTAAGTGTTCAAAGAGTTCTCACACTCGGTTTAAGGGTTTAGTTTAGGTAAACATGTCTAAAGAGTGAAAATATCTATTTTGACCTAATTTACAATTCATGCATTGAAATCTTGTACCTTGTGCATTAGAGTACTTGTAAATTGTCTTCATATAATCTTATAATATTAATGAAGTCATATGATTGTTTTTAGACTTGTCCTTAAAGAACTATGTGATGATTCCATGTAGATTTCTTAATATAAGGGTTTTTAGGTCATTAAGCCTAATGAATTTCTACTTTGGGTAATTAGGGTTTATATCTTAATTTACACTTATTCTAAGTCTTATATAGTATGTTTATGACTTCTATGGGTTCTACATTCTTAGTTTGAGGGTTTATATGAGTTGATCATATTCTAGGGTTATTTAAGTAAGATTAAGAATCTATGCTTTGAAAACATGTACTTTATGTTTTAATAATTTATAACTTGGTTCAAGATAAATGTATGATCATATTATGATACTTAGTTAAGTTTTATGTTTTTCTGCAAAAGATTAGAGTCTAATTTATCATAGATTGGATTTTGTATGCTAATCTTGGCTTTAGATCATTTCTTGTAATTAGCTTGTGATTAGTGAATATTAGTGTTTTATGATTATTTACCTTTTCTTTATATGGTGGATTAGAATTAGTTTAAAGTGTTTAGTAATAGTATATAGTCATTTTATGGTTACATTGCTTGAAATATTAGTTTATAAGGGATTTTTAGGGCTTCTATGGTAAGTTAGGGTATCCTTGTTATATTTGAGTTGTTCTTATTCATTGTTTATTCATATGATAACTTTTAGAACTCATACTTGATATATACATAGTGTTTACAACATATAGGCATATGTTGATGTGGCAATTCTGATAGTGAGATCCATAAGTCAGTCATGTAATGTAGTGAAAATACAAACATTTCTGAGTAAAATCACCCTTTTATTTATAAACATGGATATTACATTAGCCAAAACTACTGGATGTTATAAAAACTGCTTGGGAATGATTATGAGATAAACTACAAAAAAGGCAAGGCTTTAAGAACGAACGGTCAAGAAAAGGTAGCGAGGTAGAAAACAAGGATGGTTTATTTATCGTATATGTTCTAAAAGTTCGAATGATAAGAAGGTTTTTTTGAAGTTAACAACCTAATGTATCTAGGATACATGCATCAAGAGTAAACGCAACGGATATTATCATAGAACTAGGCACAAAATGTAATTAACATACAGATTAAGTATAGATACCTTAACTCCAAGAACGATGATCAAGAACGCAAAATCACTAAACCAACAAAACCCTAACTTTCGTATACCTAAAACCGATTTACCAATAAACCAAAGATCGGGTTAGATCTTCTATAAGATAGTACACACAATACCTCAATCAACCACCTTCGATTGCTAGATCTTGATTAAGTTTACATTTAATAAAAATAAAACCCCGAATACCTTGTAGGTACCTTGAGCCGTCGACCACCAAAGAAACAAGGGAGAAAAAGTTTGGTTTTTTTAGTTATGAAACAATAAATCACATAATGTGTTTGTATACTAAAGCATTGGGACTAATTATGGTAAAAATCTCATCTTAACCTCCAAGTAATAAATTTTTCTAGAAGAAAAATCTTTCTTCCCTTTTTCACTTTGTATTGGTCGGCCGAATCTCCCCCTTGGGAGTCTTGATTTGACTTTTTGACTTTCTATATACTTAGTTATGTAATTACAATAATTATCTTAAACTATTAAGTGTTATTAATTAAATATTGTTAAACCTTTTAACTTATTAATTAATTACCAATAAGTATACACTTTTATCAAATTAAGAGCATCCACCATGGTATTTCAAACATAGGTTCAAAAGTTTATAAAGAGGTCTAAGATTTTTTGCCTCATAGTGAGATATCATTTTATGCCTATGTGGCATAAAGAGGTCTAAGATTATGAAGAGGTCCAAAATTTATTAATTACCTCTTTTAATCTTTCTTTGTAGCTAAATAATTTATGACATAAACATAAAAAAGTTTGTCCATAGTAAGAATAGGTTCATAACTTGAAATGTGGTATAATTTAATGACATTTGAGGATGTGTTAATTTTGTAAACCTCTTATTATGTTTATCATAGTAGATGCCCTAAGTTTACACAATAAATATAGTCATAATATATTGTATAACTTAATAAAACATTATCTCGATTCTAAATGCGTTACTTCTTAAGCCCACATACTCCGACCGTATAAAATACTAACTATTACTTACGCACATTCTAACAAGGTTAATATGTTACAAAGACGCACAAAAGAAATAGAGGATGTGTGAAAGAAATAATAACGATGACCAATCAATAATTAATAAGGTGTGAAAATAAATATTATGAGATGAAGAGAAAGAAAAAAATATGCGAGTGTCCGTTAGTTGTTTAGACTTGGAGTATGATTGATATATTACTTAAATTATGCGGGATAACCTTCGGGTTAATTCAAATTATGTCCATACTAACAAAAGAAATAATTCAAGTTAAAAAATAAAATTGATGTCATCTCTCGATCACTTCTTTTTTCACTAGGTGATTGTTTAGGGATCTTAGCCTACGATCTAGCTTGTTTCCTTCTCGACTTTCTATTAAAAAATAGGGCTAAGTATCAAAAGAGACACAAGTACAACACATGGTCCCCTACCCATATTTTTTTTCAAAGTTCCAAAAAAAGACTTGTACTTTTGATCAACTGATCAACTCACTTAATATTTTGCCAAGTGTCTAACTGATCAACCTTTTTTATTCACAAATATAACTTAAATTACAAATATACTCTCATCTTTATCTTTTTATTCCCACCCTTACCACTCCATCACCACCACTACTACCAAACTACCACTTCATCACCACCATCATTACCAACCTACTACTTCATCACCACCACCTCTACCAACAAATAACACGAATACAACAGATCCATTAAATCATAAGAGGGAATTTCGATCATCTAGATCTGTTTTAGTTCATACAGTAAGTTCGGTTGAACAAACTACTAATCTTAGAGAAATCAGTCAGAGATGTATAAATCACACCCGTTTCAGAGTATGATTCTGAATTTTTAATCTCTGTGTGTACGTGCAAATTGCATAGAAAATTAACGAACTTTATGGTGGATTTTATAGTGACTCACTTTATGTGCACTAACAAAGTTTTTATCTATAATCAAAGTGATCAGTAAAACTTAACTGCCTTACCAAATCCGACCAGCAGACCAGGTAAACGGTAAAGTTACCCTACAACAATATTTTTGAATTCCGGTTGTTTTCTAAGAAACATAGTAAAAGTATGTTATCCTTTTATGGGTGAAAACACAGATGATCGAAATTCCCCCTTACGATTTAATGGATCTGCTGTATTCGTGTTGTTTGTTGGTAGTGGTGGTGGTGATGAAGTGGTAGTTTGGTAGTGGTGGTGGTGATGGAGTGGTATGGGAGGGAATAAAAAGATAAAGATGAGGGTATATTTGTAATTTAAGTTATATGTGTGAATAAAAAAAGTTGATTAGTTGGACACGTGGCAAAATATTAAGTGGGTTGATCAGTTGATCAAAAGTACAAGTCTTTTTTTGGAATTTTGAAAAAAAAGTCTGGGTAGGGGACCATGTGTTGTACTTGTGTCTCTTTTGGTACTTAGCCCTAAATTTTTTTTTTAAATTGACTCAAAGTCTTCGAGTTGTTACAAAACTCTTCTGAATTATCACGAGACTTTCCAACCAACACAAGCTATGCCAAAAATGATGAGGAAATTTTAAGAGGAACAAGTACTTTGGGATTAACTAAACTTATTTTATTATTACTAGCATGGTACTCGCACAATTCAACGATGGGTATCCTGTAACTATATTTTGAGACAAACAAATTTTATTCGGTTCGTTGATCATTAAGTGACGGGCCACAAACATATAAGAAAAGAGAAGTGATAGAACCATAAAAAATTTACAAAATGTTTTCCACTTAGTGATGTGTCAAGTAAATTAGTGGTAATTTTTAAGAGAGAGAATTCAAAAGTAAGAAAGAGAAGACCATTGATTATGTGACAAATCAATTTGTAAAAAGTTTTGTGTAAGTTCTTTTCTGGTTTTAGTATTTTTCATAAAAAAATACCTGTAAAAAGTACCTATAAAAATTAAGGAGTTATGAAATGAGAGTAAAAAGTATACCGAAAGCTATTTAATACTACTATATTAATATTAGTGTTGGTTTTAAACTTCTAAATATACATACAGTCAGAAATAAAAAAATAGAACCAAAGATCTATGCCACACCTGAGTTCATACACAAAATATACATTTCTTTAAGATATAACTCAAATACATATACACAGATTTAAACAAACCTCGGTGAAACCAAATATTAATGGGCTTTACTTTTCAGAATGTAACATAAGTTTTAACATATGTGCATATTAATTTAAATGTAAATGTATCATAAATCTTTCTTAATATATAAATATTTAAGGCTGAATTATTAAGACTACTAAATATAGAAAAAGTGATAAATGTTTTATAAAGTAGTAAATATTTGAGTTTATTTGGATACTAAACTTTATTTAGATATAAAGGGACTAATCTCGATCATCCAAATTCATCTTAATCCAATGGATAAAATTAAATCCAAAACCCATTTCCCTCATTTTTCACAAACATTAATATATCTTAAATCGTTAATCGTTATGCGAAGAAAATATATCATCATGACGGCCATTTAATTATCTTCTACAGGTATGCTATATGATATACTTTCGACAAAAAAAAATTCATTTTTTTCACGTTTTTTTTGGTTGTCGAAACTATCATATATGATACTAAATATCATATGATAGTAACGCTAGTATCATATATGATACTATAACTTATCATATATGATATATACAAATATCATATATAATTCAATAATAATTTTGTAATCTAGCACTAATATCATATATGATGAAACACTTTATCATATATGATAAAACACTTTATCATATATGATGAAACACTTTATCATATATGATGAAACACTTTATCATATATATATATATATATATATATATATATATATATATATATATATATATATATATATATATATATATATATATAGTGTAACTTTCTTTTCAGAACCATTTTAAGTGTCAGAACTATCAGAACATAATTTGTACACTATATAATGCATGATATACATGTTTTAAAGCATAATGGCTTGACTGTAAATAGATGGTCAAAATAATGGCCAGGAAATCAATAAATAGGGGCATAAAAGGAATTACAAAAAAATATTTTTCATAAAAGCTGTCATTTTTTTAGAATATCAGTTAATTCCATTTATCCATCAATTTCTCTTTCAAAACATATGCCGACTACCACACAAACCCTTTCTGCCAGATCTGATAGCCACTCTATTTTTTTTCACAACAGTCGTCGGGAAAAAATACATTGACCATAAAAATTACCGTGCAAAATCATCCACAACCATTATTAAAATCAAGAACTCATATTAAAATGTAAAAAGGGCGGCCCAAGTTTGTTTCGAGTTAAGTAACGGAGTAATATCACTTTGATGATGAAGGTTTGTTTCTTCACTTTATTGGTCAACAATGTAAGGCTAATGGAGACCTTTTTTTATAAACAATATGGATAGTAGATTAATTTTTTTTCCAAGATTGGTGAAAAAGTTAGTGAAGACTTTTTTTTCAAACAAATCTAGAATTTTTTAAGATCAATTCATCGATTCATTTGTGGTTGGATTTGTGTTTTGTGGTTTTATTTTATTCTTATTTGCGTCTTAATTGTTGTTTAACTTTTATTTGAATCAGATCGTATGGTGTCGGAATAAAATATAGATTAGATTAACTTGATGCGGATACGGCTTCTTCGGCTTCTTCGTCATCGAGTATTTAGTTAGCAATCTTCTTTTATGGTATTGTTGCTTATTTAAATCGAATAAGGTCAATCATTTTTTATTATAATGAGTTTGTGTGACATGTACATTTGCTAGCAGATGAATATAGTACAAATGAAATGGTTCATATAAATTTTAATAGTTACGTAGTACTATTTGTTATGATAGTGGTTTTTGATATTATGACCTTAAGCTATTGTATGTGTTTTTTAAAGTTAGTGTATGATTTTATTTAAGTAAAAGGCTTATAATGATAAAATAACATGTATGTTTTTAACAATACATGTATGTTTTTTTAACAATACATGTATGTTTTTTTAACAATATATGTATATTTTTCTAAAAACACGTGTATATTTTTTTAACAATACATGTATGTTTTTTTAACAATACATGTATGTATTTATAACAATACATGTATGATTTTATTTAGGTAATCACATGTATGTTTTTAATATATTTTTAAGCTGTTGTAATATATTGTTAAGTTGCAATAATTGTGTTATTGTTTCATGTACACAGATAGACATCTTTTGTTGTAGCAAGGCGTTCATGTATGTTGTTAGGCGGACATGTATGATTTCGAGGCGGACGCGTATGTTTTCGAGGCGGACGTGTATGTTTTTAGGCGGACATGTATGTTTTTTAGGCGGACATGTATGTTTTTTAGGCGGACATATATGCTTTTTGAGGCGGACATGTATGTTTTTTGAGGCGGACATGTATGTTTTGAAGACTTCAAATAAATATTAGTGCATGTGTACTTTTGGTATTATTAATAATTTCTATTTTAATGGATATCAAACGTGTATGTTTTTAGTTTGCTATAAATTTACATTATTCAAAAAAATATATGTGCACATGTGACAACTCTAACGAAAAATATGTATGTTTATAGAAAAATTCAAAAAATTGTAAAGTACAAAAACATGCATGTTTATACATGTAAAGTTGTTTTTTTTTTTGCAAAACACTAATGTTTTTTAATTTTGAAAAATAAAATAATTTAAAAAGAAAAAGAAAAAAATATATAAAAAAAACTAATTCCGAAAAGATTTAAACAAAAAAAATAATTTCGAAAAGATTTAAACAAAAAAAAATAATTTCAAAAATTAAGAAAAAAACTTATTTTTAATTTCGGGAAAATAAAGAAATTAAGAGATTAAATAAAAAATAATTACAAACAAAAGTAAACTATAGGTTTTCCTATTATGCCCTTTTGATTTAAAAGAAATTCTTTAATAATACTAAATTCTTATTGGCTGATTATGGTTCTGATAGTTCTGTCACTTAAAATGGTTCTGAAAAGAAAGCCTCCCTAGTGTAACTTTCTTTTCAGAACCATTTTTAGTGTCAGAACTGTCAGAACCATCTTTGTTACACTCTATAATGCATAACATACACTATTTCAATGCACAATGGCATTTTTGAAAATATGTACAAGTGAATTCTGAGAAATTAAATAGCTAAGGGCAAATTAGGCATTCTAACTTTCCTAAAAATAACATTTTATTAATTTAATAGTTTTAATATGTCGATTGAAAAAAGTCTGTAACCTCCCATCACTTTTTTCTAATGTTTCTAACCTCGAAAAACCTAGCCGCCATGTTCAAAGCCTCCATTTATAAGTTCTTAAATTTGTCATTACCACTGTTGAATAAGATCTCGGATCCAGAACTGATTATCAATCGTGTAAAATCTATTTCAGTTTCATAATACCAAAAAGCCAAAAACATGGCGCTACGTCTCATAAAATCGTTTATTTTTTAATGATGGTATCTTCAAAACACATCTGTAAGTATTTTATAATTTTGCTATTATTTACACATACTGAAAAGGCATGACACAAGCTAAGATCATTAATTATTTTCAATGACCATGAATTTTATATCCTTAATCGATGGCTTTGAGTTGACTAATTTTTGAAACTAGATATTTATTTGTTTAATCGTTTGTAAAAGATGGTGTCCACCATGGTAAACCAATTAGATTTGTTAAATCGTTTTCTACCAGTTAGTACATATAATTTTTATCATATTGATTTTTCCTTCTAAATAACAATGATTTAAATTATTTGTTAAATGTATCAACGCACAACCAAATTTTTGTTAGATTATATGCTTAACACCATGGTATTTTTCTTATGTTAAAACGTGGCATTAGTAAGACTCGTTTGTTTTTAATAATCAGATTTTCTACTAAGTAAATAGTATACATGTTTTAAATTGGACATGTATGTTTTTAGTATTTTCTGAATTAAACATGTATGTTTTTAGATATACGTTATGAATTGGACATGAATGTTTTTAACGATTACTAAGCAAATAGTATACATGTTTTAAATCGGGCATGTACATTTTTAGTATATTCTGAATTGAACATGTATGTTTTATGATATTTGTTTTAAATTGGACATGTATGTTCTGAATTGGACATAAAACATATATGTTCTAAATTGAGCACGTATGTTTTTACATCGAGTTGGACATGTATATTTATTTTGCTTACATGTTTTTTGTAAAACATACAAGTTTTTTTGTAATAATACATGCATTTACTATTTTTTAGAAATAATTGGTATATTAAGTTGTTTGTAATATATTTTTAAGTTGTTATAATATATTGTTAAGTTGCAATAATTGTGTTTTTATTCTATGTACACAGATAAACATCTTTTGTTGTAGCAAGGCGTGCATGTATATTGTTACAAGACGTGCGTGTATCTTCGGAAGATTCTGATGAAAAAGAGGACATATATGTTTTTTGAACGGGTGCATATATGTTCTTGAAAGGCGTTCATGTATGTTTTGAAGATTTGGATGAAAAACGACAGCTAGATATATGTTTTTCGAAGCATACATATATGTTCTTGGAAGGCGTCGAATGATTAGATTCATCTATTTTTCGCTTTTTAGAAATTTGTATTTTTGTTGATTTCAATTGATATCAGATTTTGTATATTTTGAATTTTTAAGAAATGTTTGCTACAAAATAGACATGATTATCATCTTAAGCAAAACACAATAAAATTATATATACATCTTTTATCGAAAAACATACACATGTTTGATAGAAAAACATATATGTTTTTATCTAAAACCATACATGATTTTATCGAAAAACATACATGTTTTTATCGAAAAACATACATGTTTTTATCGAAAAACATACATGTTTTTATCGAAAAACATACATATACTTGTTTATCGAAAAACATACACGTTTTTCTCAAAACGTAAAAAAATACCTAAAAATAAAATAAAATTTAATATCCAAAAATAAGATATTTAAAAAATATTTTCTAAATAAAAAAACCAAAATGAGAGAAAAAAAGATCGACATATTTAAAACAACTAAATGATCAGCTATTTCGTTTGCTAGTAAAAGTTTTTATAAATTGTAAACAACTCACTTTTACATTTTTGCCCTTATGCATTTTTATCTAATAAATTAAATCAAAATAATTATCTAAATTCTGATTAGTTTATTATGATTCTGATAGTTCTGACACTTAAACTGGTTCTGACAAGAAAGCTCCCCTATATAGTGTAACTTTCTTTTCATATATATATATATATATATATATATATATATATATATATATATATATATATATATATATATATATATATATATATATATATATATATATATATATATATATATATATATATATATATATATATATATATATATATATATATATATATATATATATATATATATATATATATATATATATATATATATATATATATATATATATATATATATATATATATATATATATATATATATATATATATATATATATATATATATATATATATGATATTTTATGTAAATTTTAAAAAACGAAAAAAAGGAACAATTTTTTTCTTCAAAAAAGTATATCATAGTGCATATCTGTAGAAAGTTAAATAAATGCTCGTCACGATGGTATATTTTTTTGGATTAACATTTAACGGTTTAAGAGATATTTAAATAATAAAAATAAGTGAAATAATAAAATATTTTTTATCTTATTCATTAGATGAGATGGAGATAAATGGTGGGATAAGTCCTTTGATATCCAAGATTAATATGACATTCAAAATAACTCTCCTCTTTATTATATTATAAAGTATTTGAGAATTTCGTAACAATCTTTTGAAAAACTAAAATTTTCAGTTTTTTTATTTATTATATAAAACAAGTTGTTAGATTTTTGTTTTTGGCAAAATAATAATTATATAAATAAACTGAATCAATCTTCAACAAATATTAAGGATTGACAATGTTACATTTGTGATGGTTGATACTTGTGAGATCATGTGTTACTTGACAAAGATATTACAAAGAAGAATCTTGTTATATATCTGGAAGACTTGACCTCTTGAAGTGATATAGGATCCCAATTGATACTTGAAGCTTATGGCGTTCATCGTGAAAATTACCTAGAAGATTCGACTCTTTGAAATGATATATGAAACTCAAATGATACTTGAAACAAAGAAAACTTTGTGGAGGATTCATTCTAGATCTTGGATAAATTCTTCAAAAGTTATTCCCATCTTTGGCTTGTTCAAGTTGTCACCAATATAAATGCCCAAAGACTTACCTAAATTTTTAACATTGTTCAAAGTCGGACCTTCTTCATCACCGGAGTAAACATCGTATAAGCTACCATCCATGACCGAATCAAGGTTGACATTTTCCTTTGATTTTTTACCTTTCGATTTTTTCTTCACCACCGGTTTAAATTTACCAGGAGCATCTTTAATATTTTCTTTTGCTTTCATTTTTCTTTGTTTTGCATTTTAAATATTTATCCTAGCTTGAGTACATATCTCGTTCCCAATATCGTTGCCACATAGGTTATGAGTGGAAGAAGATTGTTCAACAAAAGTAGGAATGCTTACTTGAGGATACGGTAGTTGATTCACATTGTTGGATAATAGAAGAAAAAGGAGGAATGATAGGCTTACACTCACTGACACGTCCTTCAATAGTATCATGTGAATGCGCATCTCTTTCCATCTCAAAAGACAAAGCATTATCTGGTTGACAAGTTGTTGATGGACCAAGACAAGTTGTTGATGGACCAAGACTACCTTGAACAGTTTGCTTTATACCTTGAAAAGAGAGAGCCTCTTTAACTCTCTCAAACATATTATTATAAACATTACTTTGAAAAGTAGTTTGAGGAGCATCCATGGACAAGTCACCATCATTCCCATCAGTATTTGATGCATCCAAAAGGTTTTGCATGGGAACATGTTGAGTGAGATTACTCATGCATTGTAAATTTGACATTTGAACTTCAAGCTGAGAAAAAGAGTTGTTGTATATGACGGCAAAAGGATATCGGTTTTCTCCATTAGGATGTTGACTGTTCAACTTTGTTAAGTCGAGACAATCCGGTTGGGTACATGGAGAAGACCTCTTATCTTTGTGATTGGTGTTAGGCATGCCATCAAAAAGACAGTTGGATTGTTGGACCTTATGGGGTCTCCAGTGAGTTGCGAGACACAAATTGGAAGACTAATATTATTGTTGATGTTGGGAATAAATTATAGCCAGTCTACTTGAGCGCTGACAAGAGTAAAACAAGCGTTGACAGGAGTAATACAAACGCTGACAGCTCAAGCGTTGATACATTGAAGACAAGCACTGATGGAAGGATATACTCTACGCGTTTATTGTATTCTAGATTACTTCTAGTAAAGATAGGAACAACAATGTATTTTATATATTTATCTTTACCTAGAATAGTTGATGCGTAGATTACTGTACAAGGCTTCTTATGTCTATAAAAGAAGACCTTTAGGTTAATGTTCAATATAAGTTTTCATACGTAAACTACTTTCATTGTAAGCAAGTTTGATATCATTAATCAAAGTGAAAGTTTGTTTATATCTTGTGTGTTCTTGTTTAAGTGTTAGTTCCGCATAACACTTAGATTGATATATACATATACAAAGGTTTCTCTAAATGTATTACTTGATCTAATCTCGTATACATAAAGCTAAATCGATCTAAGTTTGGGATCAACAAGTGGTATCAGAGCTTGTTGAGGAACTTTTGATCTTAAAGAACACAAGAACCCTAAAAACCACCAAAACCCTAATTTTCTCAAAACCCTAAACAACATCATGTCAAATCCAGAAATAACCTCTTCCTCCCAACCTTTGCCAAACATCAAGATTCCCATGCTTGATGCAACCAACTTTGAATTGTGGAAATTCAACTTTGAGCAATATCTTGGGATCTATGACTACACTCTTTGGGAGATCATTGAATATGGAAACACATTCAATAGATCTGAAAAGGTTGCTGCTGCCATTGCTACAAGAACTGCTGTTGCTGGATGTCCAGAAGCAGATAAGAAAGAAAAACCTGGTGATGGTAGAGATGTGTCTGCTGAAGACATAGCAAAGAGAAGGGTTGATATGAAAACCCTAAATATTCTGAAAGTCTCTTTGGGACAAGAGAACCAGCATAAATACAGAGGTTATGATTCTGCTAAAGACCTTTGGGCAGCTCTTGAAGTTGCATATGGTGGCAATGAAGATACTAGGGAAGAAAAGAAGAAACAACTCATGCATGATTATGCTGTTTTAAAAGCTCAACCCAATGAGAAACTTAGCAGTGTGAGAAGCAGATTGCTTGACATTACAAGCAAATTGTCCTTCATGGGGACACAACTTGGTGATGTTGACATTAATGCCACTTTTCTTAAAAGTCTTGGTGAAGCATGGAAGATTGAGGCAAGACCTATACTTGCCAACAACACTCACAAAAGTTCTACTTTTGATGATATCTACAACAAACTAAGGCTGTTAGAGAATGAAACCCTTCTGGAGCATGGAAGTAAGTCTACCAATAGCAACATGGCTTTCTTCTCACATAGTGAAGGCCAATTTGATCAGAAGGACTCTTACATGCATCCAGTTACTGGATTATCATGTGTCAACGCCGGAACATGTCCTGTCAACGCCTCCTATTCAGACGCTGACACATACAAAAGTGACTCACCAAGAGTTAAACCTGCTGGTTTGGATCTGGATACTGTATGTGCTTATATTGCTTCTTTGCCCAATGGTTCAGTGATTACATATGAGGACCTTGAGCAGATAAGTGATGAGCACTTGGAAGAAATGGATATCAAGTGGAATATGGCTCTTGCTAGTATAAGAGCAAACAGGTGGAACAGAAGGTTTAAGAAGAAGATGACCTTCAATGCAAAGGACACAGATGGATTTGATAAATCCAAAGTTGAATGCTACAACTGTCATCGTATGGGGAACTTCATGAGGGAATGCAGATCTCCTAGAAGATCTGATGCTGGTAAACCCTCAAGCCAAATTGTTAAAGCTCAGGATCCTAAGGCCATGGTTGCAGTTCAAGGAATTGATGGTATGGGATGGGATTGGAGCTATTTAGCTAATGATGTAGAAGAGGATAAAGCTTTGGTTGCTGAAATTGAAGAAGAAGAGCATGTTCAATATGCTCTCATGGCACACTCCTCCTCTTCATCAGATAATGAGCTATACGATGATGCTTTTTGTAGTAAGGGCTGTAGGATAAATACTGAGAAACTTAACAAAGAGGTGTTAAGGTTATTAGATGATGTGAGCACTGAGAGATGCAAATTGTCTAACTATCAATTAGCTCTCACTCAAACTGAGAAAACAGTCTCTGAATACAAGAAAATGGAATCTGATTTAAAAGATAAAATAAATATCTTAAAACATGAATTAGATGCTAGTAATGATGTTAGGAACATCATGGAAAGGGTTAATAGTGATCTACAGGCTAAGTTAGATGAGGCCATTAAGAATAAAGATAAGGTTGGCCTTAAAATTCAGAGATTTGATAAGGCCACACAAACCCTAGGAGAATGTGTGAGTAAACAAAGGGATCCTAAGGACATGACTGGGATTGGGATGAAAGACTACTCAGTGGTTCCACCACCAGCTAGTGACTTCTATGGTGTCCAACAAAAGGACCTTTCTTGGACTGGTTTGCCAGAACTCCAAGTAGAGGAATTCATTCCTCCACCAAGAGTTGTCACCCCAGTTGAAGAGTATCAACAAAAGTTGACTGACTTGAATGAATGGAAGAAAGCTAACCCTACCTTATTTGTTAAGGGTGGTGATTGTGGTAAAATACGTCCTTTAGGAAAAGGAGCGTAAAAACGGTAAGTATTAAGTGTACGTTTAGGAAAACGTAAGCACTAATGACCCTTATGGTGTGAAAGTTCGTTTCCCAAGGAGGTATATGTGTGTGAAAAACTTGTTAAATGTTTGTGATTAATGATTGGTTTAGAAGGGGATGAGAAAAGAAAATGACGAAGACGTGAAAATTACTACTAGAATGTTAAAACGTAAAACCGTAAAAACTACAAAAATAAAAATTAATTCTAAAAATTACCAAAAATTCACCAAAAATCAAAATAAATAAACTAAGAGTTTACTAATGATCAAAACCTTTTAAATAATTAAATATTCAATTTTTAAATGCTAATTAAAGCCCTAAAAATCAAATAAATTATCAAAAAGCCCAAATAAAGATTATTCAATTGGTAAACCTCTAAAATGACCTAAAAAGATTAAAAACTATTTGTTGAAATTTTTAAACTAATAAAAACTATTTAAAATGATTTAAAAACTATTAAAACTTCAAATAATTATATAAATTAATCTAGAAATGATAAAATTATTCTAAAAGTTGCTAAATTCCTATAGTAATATATTAAAGCTAAGAAAAATGTAAAAAGTTGGAAAATGTGAAATTTGAAAAATAATAATAAAATAATATTAAAATAATATAAAAAATACAAAAATTATAAAAAATTCTAAAAACTTGCAAACTAGTTTATTTTAACCTAAATAATCAGAAAATCAATGTGAAATGACTAGAATACCCCTATTGGGCCCTCAAATGGGCCAAAACCAAAAACAGTCAACCTTAATAGGCTTTTGGGCCCAAAAAGTCAAACTTGGCCCAATTGACTTGGAAAAGCCCTATCTGACTCAAAATTTAATTCTAAGAACAAAACTCTAAAGGCCCAAAAGCTGAATGTGAGCTTATCACAGCTTAATAAGCAGGCAGCTTATTCTTATTGGGCTTTTCAGCTCATTAAGCAATAAGCCAATGCCATAAGCTCTAATTTGACACACAACCTTCTTTTGGGATGCTTATGAGATCTGTAAAAAGAAATTTTGAAAAAGCACACTCAATAAGCCAGAAATAAGCAAAGTAAAAATTCACTAAAAGACAAAATAGTCGGGTTTGAGATTTAGGGCACCTCAGAAGCTCTAGTTTGTTGCAAAAGCTCACAAATAGCTTAAATAAGAATAATCAATCAAGAAAATCACAAAAAGCCAAGTAGAATAAGCTGTAAGAGCAAATAAGCTGGCTGAAAAAGCCAAATAAGCTAGTTTTCTAGCAAAAGCTTAACCAAAGACTTGAAAACTTCCAGATTTGATATTAAGCTAAGAAAAATGATTTCAATTACAAAAGCCAAGTTGTTGCATGTGCCAATAAGCAGTTCTCAAAAATAAGCCAATATGTGCTTATTTGACCAAAAGTCAAAGTATTCCAAAATGCACCAAATGATCAGGAATGGTCTATGGGCTTGTTATAAGCAATTTTTGTGAAGGACTCAAGGAGGAGGCCTTGTGAATCAAGAGGTCAGTTGACCTTTTGATGACAGATTTTGGCAATAAGGGCTTAATAAGCCAGTTAGCTTATAAGCCAGATACAAAGCACACCAAATAGCAAAATCCACTCACAAGCAGCACTTAAACAAGTTCCAAGCAGCAAAATCACAAGGCATACACTAGGATAACAAATTCAAGCACAAATTGAGGTGGTCACTTTGCTGATGCAAATGACCACTTCAGCAAACTTTGATAAGCTATAACAATCACAATAAGCCACCAAATTCAACAAGCAGATAACCAATAGATAGCTTATCACCCAAACTATTCCCAAGCCTGATTTTAGACCTTAGATCCAACAAACAAAGAAGTTATTGGATCTAATGTGTTTGACCAATTTCAAAACCATTTTTATCAGATTTTTGCAAAACTTCAAATCCCTTTTCCAAACTTTCAAAAACTTAACCAATGACTAAAACTTGTTTCAAATGACTTGTTTAGACCTCCCAAACCCTAAGAACCAAGGGCTCAAGGCCACAAGGCCTTATGAACCAGTAATCCCAAACAGACCTTAATCAACCACTTTTCAAACAAACTTCTGATTTTTACACACAACCTATTGATTTTAATGATCAAATAGCTACACTAGGTGACAACTAACAGATTACAACCATAAAACACAAAGCACAAACACAGAATCAACAAATTACATGCCAAAGTACAAAATAAGCAGAAACATGAAATTTTAGAGGAAATGTAATCAAGGGATTATACCTGCCCTCCACAACATCCTAGGAGAGCCAGCTATGCTCCTTGGACCTTGTTCAACAACTAGAACAAGACCAAGGTACTTCAATAAGAAAGATGATGAATGCCTTGGTTGATGTTTCAAAGCAGAAACTCAAGGGCTTGATTTCTTCAACACAATGAACAAACAGCCCAACCAAAGGCCCTAATCCCTTCACAAGCTTGGTGTCAACAGGCTTGCAAGAGCTTATGGCTTATGGTAAAGGATTAGTACACAAAAATAAGCAAATTCGAAACCTCTTTTCAAGATTTTTTAAACTTGAAAAACCTTACCAAACATAAACGTCCTTGAACCAAATGATTCAAGCACATTTATAACAATCAATGGAACTCAGAATCACCTTTAAACAATACCAACTTTCAAAAACATAAAAAGGAATTACAATTTTCTCAAAATACCAACTTTTATAAATTTCAAAAAGGAATTACAAGTTTAAAAGGTAAAGACTAGAACAAAGGGACTCTCACATGTTGAGGTCTCCTTTTATAGGCAAATGCCAGGCTACACTATTCACAAACCCTAGAAGTGAATTCTCTAAAATGCCCTTAAGTCCTTGAGGCAGTTTGTTGTTGATGAGCTGTCCAAAGTGATCCCAAACGTTCATTTTAGCTTTGTAATGAAGCAAAGGCTCTCAGCTGTTGATCTTGACACGTGGCATGACTTGGAGGGCAAGTAGTCACATGATAGGTGAACGGGTATTTGGGGGTGGGGTCCATTGTGAGTGGGAGTGAGGGTTTTGAGGTTGGGATGGTTTTCTGCACATGTGAATCACACATGTGCCGAGGTAATTGCAAATTACCCTTTGTTTTAAGTGAGGTAATTCTGGGTGGGTAAAAAGGTGAATAGTAGTGTGTTTGATCTGTTTTTGGGGGAAGTGGAGTTGTTTGGCGCAATTTCATTTCTAATTTTTCAATAGCACACATTTGGCCCTTGTGTTTTGGGAATTTTGGTAAAACAAGTATTTCAGCCTTGAAAACGAATTCCCTTTGTATTTAACTTTCAGCTTTTGGCAATTTTGGCACAAAACTTTCCAATAAGGTTTACAAGGGTTGTTTTTGACATTTTGAGATATTTCAAGGGCTGATCTTGGACATTCTTGATCTTCAAAGGTCTTCAATGTATCTTTGGCTTTATGAGGGACCATAATTGGCAATTTGGAATTATTGAGGGACTAAACTTGCCATTTCTTCAAAGTTGAAAGACCATTTGTGTAATTTTGACAAACTTAAGGGACCAAACTTGTAATTATCATTATACAAGGGTTTTAAGTGTCATTTCTTCAATAAATGAGGATCAATCTTGTATGTCTTCAAGTCTTCAAGGGTATTTGTTGAATATTCCATGAATTAGGGCCCGGTTCTTTGTACGGCTTTGTTTCTCGTGTCCGTTTTTCCTTGTATCTTGTGATCTTTTGTCTTTTTCACGATATCCATACCTAAAATACACAAGTAAACAAACACAAGCATATATATGGTATATTATGACATTTTTATGCATTAAAAGCCCGAAAAGAACAATGAGATCATGTATAAATGCCATCTCATCACTCCCCCATACTAAGCCATTGCCGTGCCCTCACGCAATGCTAGAATAAAGTATCTAAGCATCACCAAAGTTCAATTTTATTAACCTTTATTGAAGAGTAACAGACTTGCAACATACTACGAAGATGTGTAAAGACATAATATATGATTTTCATCACAAAAGTGATTTTTAGGGTCAAAGAATAGAAACAAGCAAATGTCCCTTAGAGTAAACTTCGTCATCCTTGATTGTCATACATTCCATGCTAAGTGCAAAAACGATATCATTGTTGGTACAAGTCACAATGCTAACACTACTCATACGTCCAAATTGTGTAATACTTTTTCTCCCCGCAATCCTAGTTATTATAAAAGGAAATGGGTTACTAGCATTTTTTATCTATTTGTCATGGATCACAAGTGATTCATATTGACTTATTTGAGTAGTTATTAGTCCGAAAGCAAAGTAGCACGATTTGATCAATAGTTAGCCGAAGGACAAAATCTTTTAAAATGGCTTCTCGTGTATCTCCTTAAGTTCATATCTTGGCATAACTCGTTTCACGATTTGAGACCTTTCTCGGACCGATATTTGGCATGTACTTCATACTTCAAATCTTGGGAAGACGTTCTTGAAATTATGGTCTTCTCTTCATATATTTGGAATTTCTTCACTTGACGTTTTTGAGAGATTCTTCATATTTGGACCACGACTTCATCATTTTTCTTCAATCTCTACTTTGGATTTTGATATACAACGATCCGCCTCCTTTCGGACTTGGATATATTTATCCTCATACCTTGTAAGGGTCTTTTCGGATAGACTTTCTCCATGATCTTTTAGGGGAGTAATTGCTTTTCGTCGTGTGTCTCGATCCTTCATATTGATTTAGGAATAATGATACTTCACATCATCTTAGATCTTTAGCAAAAATAGATCTCCTCATGCCTTGTTAGGGCCTTTTTGGATGATCGCCAATCTTCGCGTCCCGCTTCAATAAGTTATGCCTTGGCTATGAACTCTATTCAACCCCGAGCAACTTTTAAACGATCTTGCGCTAGAAGCTAAGTAACCTTTCAAATCGTACGACCTTACTTATTGCAATTATGATTTATTCCTAATGCATTGATCTTATGGGAAGAAAAAGCCACAATTAAAAAACATATGAGTTTTTGAAAGAACACTTTCATGTTCTACGTTTAGCATGATCACTTGTCTAACTCTATCATTTCTCGTTCTTCACTATATAAAGACCTCTAATTAAAGAGACTCGTGAATACTTAGCCATGCAAGTCAAAATTAAGCCAAATTTGGATTAGCTTTCATTAAGACTATATCAAATCAAAGTTTTGGGTTTTAAGCCATCTATAGGATCTTGCACTTTCTTGGACTTTTTCAAGTTTAGAGAATGCGTTTTATAGTTCCCTTGATAAGTGACTTTCTAGGATCAATTATAGGAACTTGCGAAAAGTTCTTGTTCTTAACCTGAATGAGTTAAGACTTTCGCGTTTTAAAGCTCCCTATATAAAAGTCTAGCAAAACTTGAATTGAGCGGGTTAAGGAATGTAAATGGCTCCAAGTGCCCATCAAGTCAAAAATTACCTCTTATTCTACCCATCGGAAAATATACATTCGTGTCTTAAAAACACTTATGAAAACTAAGAAAATTTTTAAAATTTGGCCATTTTTAGCCTTATTAGCAACAAAAACAAAACATTGAAAGTTGGAAAGCGTGAGGGCGTAGCAAAGCAAGTACCTATTCACCCCCCATACTAAAAGTAAACATTGTCCTCAATGTTTCGAGTCTAAAGGTGGAGCACCCCCATACTAGAGACGAAGAATCGAATGCTTAGGATCAAGCATGGAAAGGGTGATCAACAATATATCTAAAGTCGTTTATTAAGTATGCTAAAAGATAATTGTTAGAACAATAGAGGATATGTCATGGATTCGTGAAAAACTTCTTTAAGCAAACGATGGAGGCTCACGTAAACGAACACGAGAGTCTTCAATCGTAGATGATGATGATGATCTAGATAACACAATCACAAACAACCACGAGACAACGAGTTGAAAGGGTACAAGTCCCCTTATTAGTGAATAGTAAGCATAAAGGATAAGTATGGGATCTCCCCCACGAGGCACCTCGTTTTTGATTACCGAGTCATGAGCTCGACTCGATCCCCTCAATGCTAATTATCATTGGGGAAGGTGACTTGGTCGAGGGCAACCATTGAAGGAATTTCCCCACCAAAGTAGTGCTTAAGCCTATGTCCATTCACCTTGAAATTAGGTCCATCATCTTGAGCTAGCTCGATGGTCCCATAAAGAAACACTTTTGTAATGGTGAACGGACCCGACCAACGAGATTTCAATTTCCCGGAAAATATCTTAAGTCGAGAGTTAAAAAGCAACACTTGATCACCAACGTTAAAAACCCGGTTTTTAATCTTTGAGTCATGAAACTTTTTAGTCTTTTCTTTAAAAATTATTGAATTTTCATAAGCATTATCTCTTAATTCATCCAATTCATTCAATTGTATTTTCCGGTGATCTCCCGCGGTCTTCAAGTCAAAGTTTGCATGCTTAAGGGCCCAATATGCCTTGTGCTCCAACTCAATGGGCAAATGACAATTCTTCCCATAGACTAACTTATAAGGAGTGCAACCGATAGGTATCTTATAAGCGGTCCTAAAGGCCCATAAAGCGTCATCGAGTTTGTCGGACCGTGAAGCACGGTTTTCTCCAATTGACCTCTCTAAAATCCTCTTCAAAGCTCGGTTCGAAACCTCGACTTGCCCTCTCGTTTGCGGGTGATAAGTCGTAGAAAGACGATGAGTAACTCCATATTTCTTTAGAACCTTTTTAAATTGGTCATTACAAAAATGGGTTCCACGATCGCTTATAATAGCACGAGGGGTTCCGAACCGAGAGAATAGTTGCTTCAAAAACTTCACTACCACACGAGCATCATTAGTAGGCAAAGCCTTAGCTTCCACCCACTTAGAAAGGTAGTCCACCGCGACGAGGATATATTTGTTGCCATGAGACGATGGGAACGGCCCCATAAAGTCTATTCCCCATATGTCGAAAATCTCACACACTTGAATTATGTTTTGTGGCATTTCATCACGTTGAGATGATTTTCCTTGACGTTGGCACGAATCACACGACTTCACAAGTGCGTGTGCATCACGATAGATAGAAGGCCAAAAGAAACCGGCATCGAACACTTTCTTAGCCGTGAGATTAGCACCGTGGTGACCACCCGTGGGTCCCTCGTGACAAGCTCTAAGGATATTAGAAGCTTCGGCACCAAAAACACAACGTCGAACGAGTTGATCCGCACAAACCCGAAAGAGATAAGGGTCGTCCCAAAAATAGAACTTGACGTCACGAAAGAATTTTCGTTTTTGTTGTGTCGTCATACCCTTGATTATGAAATTGCCCGCATGGTAATTTGCAATGTCGGCAAACCATGGGGTGGTGTCTTTAGAATTCACTACACCGAGAGTCTCAAGAGGAAATGTTTCGGTGATTTCCTTGTTCTCGAAAATATCTTTGTGAGGATCTTCTAGACGAGAGAGATGATCGGCCGCTAGATTCTCGCCTCCTTTTTTGTCAAGCACAGTGACATCAAATTCTTGGAGGAGGAGCATCCAACGAAGCAATCTCGGCTTAGAATCTTGCTTAGCTAAGAGATACTTGATAGCCGAATGGTTGATATACACGATGCTTTTAGTCAAGACGAGATAAGGTCAGAATTTCTCAAAAGCATAAACCACGACAAGGAATTCCTTTTCCGTTGTGGTGTACTTTAATTGAGCCTCGGTCATCGTCTTACTAGCATAGTGGATAGGACGGAAATGTTTGTCATAACGTTGCCCTAAGACGGCCCCTATAGCATAATCACTTGCATCGCACATGATTTCAAAGGGTAATTCCCAATTAGGAGCAACAAGAATGGGAGCTTCGGTAAGTTTCCTTTTGAGAGTTTCGAAAGCTCTAACACAATCCTCATTGAAGTTAAAAGGAGCATCCTTCTCGAGAAGGTGTGTCATAGGTCGAGAGATTTTCGAAAAGTCCTTGATGAAACGACGATAAAAGCCCGCGTGGCCTAGGAAACTCCTAACTCCCTTAACGGTTTTGGGATGAGGTAACTTGGTGATGACGTCTACCTTAGCTTTATCGACCTCAATCCCCGCCTTCGACACCTTATGTCCTAAGACGATTCCTTGTTTACACATAAAATGACATTTTTCCCAATTAAGCACAAGATTGGTTTCTTCACAACGTTTTAACATTTGCTCGAGATTAGATAAACATGACGTGAAAGAATTGCCAAACACCGAGAAGTCATCCATAAACACTTCCATCGACTTATCGATCATATCGTGAAAAATCGCCATCATACACCGTTGAAACGTACCCGGTGCATTAAAAAGTCCGAAAGGCATCCTACGATAAGCGAACGTTCCATAAGGACACGTAAAAGTAGTCTTTTCTTGATCACGAGGGTCGATAGGGATTTGAAAGTAACCGGAAAAACCATCTAAAAAGCAATAGAATTCATTTCCCGCAAGTCGCTCCAACATTTGATCCATGAAGGGCAAAGGAAAGTGGTCTTTACGAGTGGCGTCATTTAACTTTCGGTAGTCAATACACACCCTCCAACCGGTCACAACACGAGTGGGAATTAACTCGTTGTTTTCATTAGGCACAACGGTCATTCCTCCCTTTTTAGGGACACAATGGATTGGGCTCACCCATGGGCTATCGGATATAGGATAAATCATTCCCGCGTCAAGGAGTTTAAGGACCTCCTTTTTAATGACATCGTGAATTTTGGGATTCTCCCTTCTTTGAATTTGAATTGCGGGTTTGTAGTCCTCCTCCATTAAAATCTTGTGAGTACAAAATTTTGGGTCAATACCCTTAATGTCGGATATTTTCCACGCAATTGCCCCTTTATGAGCCTTAAGAACTTTCAAGAGCTCGGTTTTTTCATCATTAGCAAGACCTCTTGCAATAATAACCGGCAACTTGTCATCACCTTCCAAGAATGCGTATTCAAGGTGAGAAGGAAGATCTTTCAATTCAAGGATAGGTGGTTCCTCGATTGAAGATTTTGGTTCAACACTCATAACTTGCATCGGCGGAAGAAATGGTGGAATAGAAGTATCATCACTAATCAACACCTCATCTTCATTGTCGATCTCATTTGAAGTGAGATCGCCTCCTTGGAATGGAGTGAGATTTGGTGTGGAATTAGCAAGAATCGGATCCAAAATAGTGGGATTGCCACTTGACGAGCTATCGGAAAAACCTAACACTTCTTGTGAAAACTCATCGCAAACCACATCAACGATGTCAATGTGATTGATGGTAGCGATTGCATAAACATGAGAAGGTTTCGAGTTTTGAGTAGCGTTTATAACAAGTTCCTCTTCGTTGAATCTCAAAGTGATAGTTCTCGCATGAACATCGATAAGCGATCTCGAAGTGTCTAAAAATGAACGACCTAAAATTAGAGGAACTTGAGGATCCGCGGGGATGTCAACTACTATAAAATCAACGGGATAGTAGAAATTCCCCACTTTCACGAAAACATCTTCGGCTACTCCACATGCTAAAATCGTAGAATGATCGGCCATCTCGATAGACATGTTCGAAGGAATAAGAGCCGGAAGCGAAAGCGATTTCCAAATGGAAAATGGCATCAAATTAATGCTCGCACCAAGATCGGCCAAGGCGAGGCATTCTTTCATATCTTGTATGTCACAAGGAATGAGAAACTTTCCGGGGTCACCAACTTTTTCCGGTATGCGGTTAAGATAAACCGAAGAACAATTAGCAAGCTTTGAAAGCTTTTCCTTATCGCTCATCATACTTTTAAAAGTGGAAGCGAAACGAGGCATATACAACAACGCGTCGGCTAAAATCACATCAAAATGCACTTGTTGAAACATCTTTATAAAAAGCTCGATTTGTTGTTTGTTACGTTCTTGCAATTTCTCTTTGTTTCGTCTCGAAGGGTAGGGTAAAGGTGGTGTGGGTTGGTCATTAGGCAACGGCCTTGGAAACTCGGGTTCCACAATTGGTATTGGTTCAACCGTAGGTGTGGTTTGAGCGGTACTTTGTGGGATTGTAATGTGCTCCTTTTCAACCATCACCTCGGGTTCTTTCTCGATTTCCTTCTCCGTAGAAGTACTTGGACGAGAGATTGGTTCCTTGAAAGTTTTACCACTTCGTGTAGTAATAACCTTCATTTCTCCTTCGGGTTTGCAATGGTATCACTAGGAAGACCACCCGAGGAAGAGGGTTTACACATGATTGCTTCAAACATCTTAGCCATTTGGTCCTCAAATTTTGATTGCCTAGCATCCGCTTTTAATAACTATTGCTTAATCTCATGTTGTCCTAATTCCATCTTTTGTTGATTTTGTTGAAGACGTTGGACATTTCCTTCCATTTTATTTGCATGAGTTTTAAGTTCATTAGCAAGTTCATTTTTTAGCTCGTTTTTCAACTCGGATCTTAAGCTAATCATCTCACGTTGCATGTTATCAAATTTAGCATCATTTGCTTTAGCATAATCCAAAAATTCTCCTTGAAGATTTTTAGTGTGAGCATTTTGAAAACCTTGTGTAGTGTTTTGAAAATCACGGTTTTGGTTTTGATTAGTGACTTGTCCATTCCCATTTTGATATTTCCCCTTGTTGTAGTTACGTGAATTGCCTTGGTAATTACCACCTTGCTTGTTGTTTCGATAGTTATTAGCATTTTGGTTTGGTGGAGCTTGATTTGGGCGGGAACCTTGACCGTTTTGGTTGTAAGTTCCCGTTGCTACATAAGCACTCGAAGTGTTACCATCCGCGGTAATGCACTCAGAAAGATCATGAGCTCCACCACAAGACAAACAACTCTTAGCAACCGCTTTAACCGAAGCGGAATTTGAAACTTCTTGAGCTTTCCAATGGGACATAAGATTAGCAAATCTATCAAAAAAACCGATTTTCCTCATTAGCTTCATCGTGTAAGGCATTAATGCTACGAGACGATGACGATAAAGACGAACCCAAATTGGCAACACTCGGTGTGTTACGAGGGCTATAAACCTTAGATCTATTCTCGATGATTTTCAAAGCCTCATTTGTCGTCTTGCACAAAAAATTACCACCCGCAGCGGCATTCAAATAATCTCGTTCATGATCATTAAGCCCATTATAAAAAGTATCAATTTGATGCAATTCCGAAAAATCATGGTGTGGACATTCATGTAACATTTCTTTAAAGCGTTCCCATGCCATTGAAAAACTTTCATTATTTCTTTGCACAAATCGTGAAATCTCATTTTTCAAATGTGTTGTTTTAGATGGTGGAAAAAACTTGTTCACAAACATAGAAACGAGATCGGCCCATGTCAAAATCGAATTTGGCGGTTCTTTCTCAAGCCAAATTTTTGCGGGTCCATCTAAAGAGTATGGAAACAACATCATCTTAATGGCGTCATGTGGAACATCCTTAAATTTGCTAGTAGCGGTGAGACGGTTAAAATTCCTAATGTGATAGTGCGGGTTGTCTTTCTCATGACCTCTAAACTTATTTGCTTGCAACATCGACATTAAACCCGTCTTAATCTCGAAATTCTCCGCAAGGATGGCGGGAATCACAATAGCCTCTCCAAAACCCTCGGTGGGTGCTTGTAACAACTCCATCATAGTACGATTAGCCATGACGACTTCTTGTTCTACAATAGGTTCAACAATTGGAGGTTGTTCAACAATCAACGTCTCTTGATTGGCTTGCTTTTGAAGACGTTTATGAGCTCGTTTTGCTTGATTACGAGTGATCATAAACTTCACGAAGAAGATTCTTTTTGGGTGTTTTGTGAATTTTCAATTTTTTTGTGTTTTTTATTGTATTTAATTTTTTTGGATTTTGGTGTATCTTCGTAGACAACAATCTACAAAATCTCTCCTCGAATCAAACTCTTGATTAAAGAAGCCTCAAAGGAATGAAAACGATCACGTGGAGTGAACGCCTTCGAATGACTTTAGAACTTTGGTGAAAACCAAATTGTTCAAGAGGGTTTAATCACAAAGAAACCAAGCCAATATATTATACGTAATAATACTTTGGGCGGCAAAACCCTCGATTAGCCTTCAATCTCAAAATACTCACAAGCAAGCGGGGAAACGAGGCGGCGCGAAGCACTTAAGAGCCTTTTTCCTTAGGGTATATTTTATAATACCCGCCTTATACCCACCTTATAGTTTGTATTTTTCAAAATCGAGCTTCACGAAAGTATTAATCTATTTTTGCCTTTTCTTTTTGTTTGAGATTCGAATACAATAATTGAGTGATGAAATCCCAATTAAGGTTGTGTTTTCACACTTTTGGAGATACTGTTTATTGATTTTGATACTTAATACAATATAGTAATAATATTTTTACAAGAAAAACCAAGAAAACTGATAATACGTATTAGTAAAGTTCTACTAATACAAATACTATTTATGGTTAATATTAAAAACAACAATGCAAACTAATCACGACACACCTCCCCGGCAGCGGTGCCAAAATGATTGTGGTAAAATACGTCCTTTAGGAAAAGGAGCGTAAAAGCGGTAAGTATTAAGTGTACGTTTAGGAAAACGTAAGCACTAATGACCCTTATGTTGTGAAAGTTCGTTTCCCAAGGAGGTATATGTGTGTGAAAAACTTGTTAAATGTTTGTGATTAATGATTGGTTTAGAAGGGGATGAGAAAAGAAGATGACGAAGACGTGAAAATTACTACTAGAATGTTAAAACGTAAAACCGTAAAAACTACAAAAATAAAAATTAATTCTAAAAATGACCAAAAATTCACCAAAAATCAAAATAAATAAACTAAGAGTTTACCAATGATCAAAACTTTTTCAAACCTATTAAATAATTAAATATTCAATTTTTAAATGCTAATTAAAGCCCTAAAAATCAAATAAATTATCAAAAAGCCCAAATAAAGATTTTTCAATTGGTAAACCTCTAAAATGACCTAAAAAGATTAAAAACTATTTTTAGAAATTTTTAAACTAATAACAACTATTTAAAAACTATTAAAACTTAAAATAATTATAAAAATTAATCTACAAATGATAAAATTATTCTAAAAGTTGCTAAATTCCTATTTTAATGTATTAAAGCTAAGAAAAATGTAAAAAGTTGGAAAATGTGAAATTTGAAAAATAATAATAAAATAATATTAAAATAATATAAAAAATCCAAAAATTATAAAAAATTCTAAAAACTTGCAAACTAGTTTATTTTAACCTAAATATTCAGAAAATCAAAGTGAAATGACCAGAATACCCCTATTGGGCCCTCAAATGGGCCAAAACCAAAAACAGTCAACCTTAATGGGCTTTTGGGCCCAAAAAGTCAAACTTGGCCCAATTGACTTGGAAAAGCCCTATCTGACTCAAAATTTAATTCTAAGAACAAAACTCTAAAGGCCCAAAAGCTGAATGTGAGCTTATCACAGCTTAATAAGTAGGCAGCTTATTCTTATTGGGCTTTTCAGCCCATTAAGCAATAAGCCAATGCCATAAGCTCTAATTTGACACACAACCTTCTTTTGGGATGCTTATGAGATCTGTAAAAAGAAATTTTGAAAAAGCACACTCAATAAGCCAGAAATAAGCAAAGTAAAAATTCACTAAAAGACAAAATAGTCGGGTTTGAGATTTAGGGCACCTCAGAAGCTCTAGTTTGTTGCAAAAGCTCACAAATAGCTTAACTAAGAATAATCAATCAAGAAAATCACAAAAAGCCAAGTAGAATAAGCTGTAAGAGCAAATAAGTTGGCTGAAAAAGGCAAATAAGCTAGTTTTCTAGCAAAAGCTTACCAAAAGACTTGAAAACTTCCAGATTTGATATTAAGCTAAGAAAAATGATTTCTATTACAAAAGCCAAGTTGTTGCATGTGCCAATAAGCAGTTCTCAAAAATAAGCCAATATGTGCTTATTTGACCAAAAGTCAAAGTATTCCAAAATGCACCAAATGATCAGGAATGGTCTATGGGCTTGTTATAAGCAATTTTTGTGAAGGACTCAAGGAGGAGGCCTTGTGAATCAAGAGGTCAGTTGACCTTTTGATGACAGATTTTGGCAATAAGGGCTTAATAAGCCAGTTAGCTTATAAGCCAGATACAAAGCACACCAAATAGCAAAATCCACTCACAAGCAGCACTTAAACAAGTGCCAAGCAGCAAAATCACAAGGCATACACTAGGATAACAAATGCAAGCACAAATTGAGGTGGTCACTTTGCTGATGCAAATGACCACTTCAGCAAACTTTGATAAGCTATAACAATCACAATAAGCCACCAAATTCAACAAGCAGATAACCAATAGATAGCTTATCACCCAAACTATTCCCAAACCTGATTTCAGACCTTAGATCCAACAAACAAAGAAGTTATTGGATTTGATGTGTTTGACCAATTTCAAAACCACTTTTATCAGATTTTTGCAAAACTTCAAATCCCTTTTCCAAACTTTCAGAAACTTAACCAATGACTAAAACTTGTTTCAAATGACTTGTTTAGACCTCCCAAACCCTAAGAACCTAGGGCTCAAGGCCACAAGGCCATATGAACCAGTAATCCTAAACAGACCTTAATCAACCACTTTTCAAACAAACTTCTGATTTTTACACACAACCTATTGATTTTAATGATCAAATAGCTACACTAGGTGACTAACAGATTACAACCATAAAACACAAAGCACAAACATAGAATCAACAAATCACATGCCAAAGTACAAAATAAGCAGAAACATGAAATTTTAGAGGAAATGTAATCAAGGGATTATACCTGCCCTCCACAACATCCTAGGAGAGCCAGCTATGCTCCTTGGACCTTATTCAACAACTAGAACAAGACCAAGGTACTTCAATAAGAAAGATGATGAATGCCTTGGTTGGTGTTTTGATTGTGGTAAAATACGACTCTTGTTTAGGAAAACAAAAGAACGTATATGAGCGGTAAGTATCGAGTGATAATTTTAGGAAAAATCAACACTAATGACCCAATCACTTAAAAGAGATGAAAGATTCGTTTCCCAAGGAGGTATATGTGTTGTGAATTAACTTGTGTTTCTTTGAGATTAATATTGATGAGATGGAATGACGGTTTCGTGAAAATTACACTATGACGTAAAAACGTAAATGTAAAGCCGTAGAAAAACACAAAAATTAAAAATTAAGCTAAAGCCAAAAACAAAATCAAGAAAAGATTAAAAAGCTAAAAACAAGTCTAAAATAATATAAATAAAGTTAAAAATCCAACAAAGATATTTTAAAACCTTTTATTAATTAAATAATTAATTTTAAATGCTAATTAAAGCCCTAAAATTAAATTTAACTAATTCAAAAGTCTAAAATATGATTTTATTGAATAATCACTTAACTTATATTATTAAAAGACTAAAAAGTAATTTTCTAAAAATTAAAACCTATTAAAACTATTTTTAAAACTCTAAAAATGATTTAAACTAATTAAAAACTAATTAAACTTAAAATAATTATAAAAATAAAACTAAAAAGCTAGAAAATTATTCTAAAAATGGAAATGGTCTTAATTTATGATAAAGAAATTAAAAAAAATGAAAAATAAAGAAAAAGAAAATTTTGAAATTTAAATATTAAAATAATAATAAAATATTACTAAAAATAAAAAGTTTCTAAAATTTAAAATAAAAAATTTCTAAAAATCCTAAATAATTTAATTAAGAGAAAAAACACAAATCTAAGCTTCTAAACCTTTTTTTATAATTTTATAAAAATCTTTAAAGTTTATAAAAAACCTTAAAATATTATAAAATTAAAAATAAATGTTTTTGAAACCAAAATTATATGTAAACCTCAAAAATATATTTATTAACCTAAAAATTATTTTTCCTAAAAAATAAAACTCTTTTTGGTATTTTTTATGGATTTAATAAAATACGTCTATAAAATAAATGATAAAAAATAATATAATAAATGGAAAATTATGAAACTGGTCTAGAAAAATCAACAATCTAACAAGATTCCTGGGAAAAATGAAAAGAACAAATTTTAGCTTATAAATAAGCTGGAATAAGCTTGAAATGCTACGGCTTTAAATGAATAAGCAAAACAAAAACGTGGTTAAGTAATTTAACCTTGCACCCTTGGTCAGTAAAAGACCCAAGGGCGCAATGGTTAAGGTGTTGGTGTGTGGGAGTGTAGACGGGGGTTCGAATCTGGCAACCCCTTTTTGCTTCCTTTTTATTTTTTTTATTTTTTAAACTTTTTACCAATCAAACAGTGACCTTTAAATGACTTGTAAACCAATCCACTTTTACTTTTTAGCCAAGGATTAACCAAAATCAAGGTCCAAAATGTATGCAGTTCACTCAGATTTCTGATGAGCAAATGCAAGTGCACATTTGTGCACTTTTGATGCCAAAAGGACTTGGCAAATGCTTTGTTTGGAGATTACTTTTGGACAATTGGGCACCCTTGAGCTTATTGAAGCTCAAGGAGTCAGAAACACACAAATAATGCACTTAAGCACACACCAAATCACCAAACAATGCACACAAAACCTATGCAGGTTGCTGTGATAATACAGCAGGTCTGGTGGGTTTATAGGCTTCTAACTTGCACTAAAATGAACTTCAAAGGCTGATATTTGGCACACAACTTCACCAAATGATACTTAAGAGCTAGCAATCACAAATTCACCCTATTGTTTCACAGAAATCAAAAGATTAATGCACAAAATCATGAAAAATCATGCAGTTTAGAAAGCAAGCAGATTTTGTTCACCTTTTTTACTTTTAAGCACACAAACTGACTTAAAACTTGTTCCAAATTACCTTAAAACTAACTAACAACCTATTCTAACCTATAATCAAACTTCTAACACCTTCTAAGAACACAAATCAAGATCAAAGCCCTGCTAATCCTTGTTGCCAAACACCAGTTAAACTTTCTGAAAATCGTTTTTCTCAAAGCAAAACACTATAAACCCTTTTCAAACTGAAGCAAATAGCATTAAACAAGTACTAACACACATAAGAACATGAATCAAGCACCTCAAACACACTTAGTAACAAAATCACATAAGATCATATAAACTAGCACTTTTATGAACTTTTCAAAGAGTAAAAGAGAGTTACCTTAGGACCCTTACATCCAAGGGTCCTAGTGGATGTTGAATCCACCTCCAAACCAGCCCGGGCTGGTGCTGATCCTTGATCAACAGCCTTGACACCTGCTTATGACAAATCAAACAGCAACAAACAAGATACACACAATATTTTATAACCTGTTTTTAACTTTATTACCCTTTTTAAAACCTTTCCAAACCTTCTAAAACGTTTTCTAAAACCCTATATCACCAATAACATTAACCAAGAACACCAAATCCTTAACACAAATTTTTGACAAAAATCCTTTGATTTTCAGAAACTTTTGAAATAACTTGAAACCTCAATATCACTTAACCAAATAACAATATGGAACTCAGAATCAAGTTTTCACACAATACTCAACTTTTAAAAACAATAAAAAGGAATTATACTTGAATATATCAAAAACCAAACTTTTATTTTTCTAAAAAGGAATTACAAGTGAGAAAAACTTGAAACTGGAACAAGGGCTTCACACAGGTTGTGAGCTCCTTTTATAGAGGCCTAAGAACATACTAGAATCAAAAATACAAAACCCTAATGCATAGAAAAATCCCTATTATGCCCTTGGACGTTTTTGGTGTGAATTGTCCTTTTTTTTATCTTGGCCGTTTGTTTCTGCTTTGAGAGTAAGCTAATAACCTTGGACGTTGATTTGGGACACGTCATGTGCTTGGGGGCTAAGGAATGATGTGATTGGTGGATTGGGGAATTGGGGGTTTGGACCATGTTGGTGGGATGCAGGTTTTTAGGAGTGGGAAGGGATTTGGTACGTGTGAATAGAGTGTGTGTGGGTTTAATTGAAAATTCACCCAGGTTTAATGAAGGTAAGTTCTGGGAATGTAAAAGACAAACAGTAAACCTGTTTGATCCTAAAAAGGGGAAAATAATATGTTAAGCGCGTTTTTGTTTTTTAAATGTTTAAGCTTGGCACATTTGGTCCTTGGGTTTTGAATATTTTTGCATTTGAAGTTTCAGTGCCCTAAAAACGGGTTTCCTTTGTTAATAAGTTTCAAGACTTTACACTTTTGGCACAAACTTGGAAAAAGGTTATCAAAGGGTTATTTTTGACATTTTTGGATATTTCAAGGATTGAACTTGGACAATCTTGATCTTCCAAGGTCTTCAATGTCTCTTAAACTTCATGAGGGACTATAATTGGCATTTTGAAATTGTTGAGGGACCATTCTTGCCATTTCTTCAAAGTTGAAGGATCTTTTTGCAATTTTGACAAACTTAAGGGACCAAACTTGTAATTATCAATATACAAGGGTTTTAAGTGTCATTTCTTCAATAAATGATGATCAATCTTGTTTTGTCTTCAAGTCTTCAAGGGTATTTGATGAAAATTCCATGATTAGGGCCCGGTTCTTTGTACGGCTTCGTTTCTCGTGTTCGTTTTTCCTTGTATCTTGTGATCTTTTGTCTTTTTCACGATATACATACCTAAAACACACAAGTAAACAAACACAAGCATATATATGGTATTTTATGACATTTTAGTGTATTTAAAGCCCGAAAAGAACGATGAGATCATGTATAAATGCCATCTCATCACTCCCCCATACTAAGCCATTGCCGTGCCCTCACGCAATGCTAGAATAAAGTATCTAAGCATCACCAAAGTTCAATTTTATTAACCTTTATTGAAGAGTAAAAGACTTGCAACATACTACGAGATTGTGTAAAGACATAATGTATGATTTTCATCACCAAAATGTGACTTTTAGGGTCAAAGAATAGAAACAAGTTAATGTCCCTTAGAGTAAATTTCGTCATCCTTGATTGTCATACATTCCATGCTAAGTGCAAAAACAAGATCATTGTTGGTACAAGTCACAATGCTAACACTACTCATACGTTCAAATTGTGTAATACTTTTTCTCCCCGCAATCCTAGTTATTATAAAAGGAAATGGGTTACTAGCATTTTTTATCTATTTGTCATGGATCACAAGTGATTCATATTGACTTATTTGAGTAGTTATTAGTCCGAAAGCAAAGTAGCACGATTTGATCAATAGTTAGCCGAAGGACAAAATCTTTTAAAACGGCTTCTCGTGTATCTCCTTAAGTTCATATCTTGGCATAACTCGTTTCACGATTTGAGACCTTTCTCGGACCGATATTTGGCATGTACTTCATACTTCAAATCTTGGGAAGACGTTCTTGAAATTATGGTCTTCTCTTCATATATTTGGAATTTCTTCACTTGACGTTTTTGAGAGATTCTTCATATAGGACCACGACTTCATCATTTTTCTTCAATCTTTACTTTGGATTTTGATATACAACGATCCGCCTCCTTTTCGGACTTGGATATATTCATCCTCATACCTTGTTAGGGTCTTTTTGGATAGACTTTCTCCATTCTTTAGGGGAGTAATTGCTTCTCGTCGTGTGTCTCGATCCTTCATATTGATTTTGGAACAATGATACTTCACATCATCTTTGGATCTTTAGCAAAAATAGAGCTCCTCATGCCTTGTTAGGGCCTTTTTGGATGATCGCCAATCTTCGCGTCCCGCTTCAATAAGTTATGCCTTGGCTATGAACTCTATTCAACCCCGAGCAACTTTTAAACGATCTTGCGCTAGAGGCTAAGTAACCTTTCAAATCGTACGACCTTACTTATTGCAATTATGTTTTATTCCTAATGCATTGATCTTATGGGAAGAAAAAGCCACAATTAAAAACATATGAGTTTTTGAAAGAACACTTTCATGTTCTACGTTTAGCATGATCACTTGTCTAACTCTATTATTTCTCGTTCTTCACTATTTAAAGACCTCTAATTAAAGAGACTCGTGAATACTTAGCCATGCAAGTCAAAATTAAGCCAAATTTGGATTAGCTTTCATTAAGACTATATCAAATCAACGTTTTGGGTTTTCAAGCCACCTATAGGATCTTGCACTTTCTTGGACTTTTTCAAGTTTAGAGAATGCGTTTTAAAGTTCCCTTGATAAGTGACTTTCTAGAATCAATTATAGGAACTTGCGAAAAGTTCTTGTTCTTAACCCGAATGAATTAAGACTTTCGCGTTTTAAAGCTCCCTATATAAAAGTCTAGCAAAACTTGAATTGAGCGGGTTAAGGAATGTAAATGGCTCCAAATGCCCATCAAGTCAAAAATTAACTCTTATTCTACCCATCGGAAAATATACATTCGTGTCTTAAAAACACTTATGAAAACTAAGAAAAATTTTAAAATTTGGCCATTTTTAGCCTTATTAGCAAAAACAAAACATTGAAAGTTGGAAAACGTGAGGGCGTAGCAAAGCAAGTACCTATTCACCCCCCCCATACTAAAAGTAAACATTGTCCTCAATGTTTCGAGTCTAAAGGTGGAGCACCCCCATACTAGAGACGAAGAATCGAATGCTTAGGATCTAGCATGGAAAGGGTGATCAACAATATATCTAAAGCCGTTTATTAATTATGCTAAAAGATAATTGTTAGAACAATAAAGGATATGTCATGGAATCGTGAAAAATTTCTTCAAACGAACGATGGAGGCTCACGTAAACGAACACGAGAGTCTTCAATCGTAGATGATGATGATGATCTAGATAACACAATCCACGAGACAACGAGTTGGAAGGGTACAAGTCCCCTTATTAGTGAATAAAAAGCATAAAGATAAGCATGGGATCTCCCCCACGAGGCACCTCGTTTTTGATTACCGAGTCATGAGCTCGACTCGATCCCCTTAAAATGTGAACATTTAGGGATTTCATGGTGTGGTCAATTTTTGATGGGGCTTACATGATAAACAAGGCCCAAAAAGCAACCGGTAAAAAGGACTAAGTCCTTAGATGATGCAAAATACCGGGGTCGAAGATGGCGTTCTCGTTTCAATTGGAAAAACAAATTAACACCACTCCAACATGTGCCATAAACTCAAAGAGTTTGAAGAAAATAGATGAGAAGTAGAAGGGTGAGACAATTGGTAAGACAAACGTTTGAGCTACTCGAGGTAGACTCGCACCAAGAAAATAGATAAAGTTTCCATTTATTGCATCGGTGGAAGACCGAGATTTCCCTTTACATGAAATTCCGGGATCGAATATCTCGTCCTCGGTGGACAAGGATGAGGGAACATAAGGGGCTTCCCCCATACTAGAACCACACAAAACATCGTCAAAAGGAGTAGACGAGTTTGTAGCAACCAAATCACGCGGTGATGACGGAGTTAGATTTGTAGAAAAATCAATTAAATCACATTTAAGATCTTTTTCTTTGTTATCTTTTAAACTCTCCTTATGAAAACCCTTTTTGATTATGTCGAAAATATTCGGTGTTTCTAAGACGATGTTAGTTACACTAAAAATTCTCACATTTTGAAACCGTTTTGGTTTTGGTGGTGGCAAGTTCTCAAAACGTTTATCAACGAAGAAAACCTCCCCATCGGGGCCAACATATTCATCATCCGAAAGATCTTCCATAGAAACCGGCAACTTATCAACACTTTTCGAGAATGAAGGTGAAGGATTTTTCGATTCAAGTATTGATGGTTTCTTCTTTGTAGGCTTAGCACTCATAACCTCCACCGGCGGAGGAAATGGTAAATTGTTTTTGGAGACATTCCCTAAAACTCTTGGTGAAAATTCTTTGCAAATGACATTGGTCGAGTCACCATGGTTTAAAGTTGCAATAGAATATACATGAGAAAGATTGGAGTTTTGTGTTGTATTGATGACAAGTTCTTCCTCATTGAAACGAAGGGTGATTTTTCGAGCATGAACATCGATAAGTGCTCGTGATGTATCCAAAAATGAACGACCCAAAATGAGAGGAACTTTTCGATCGATGGGAATGTCTACAACGATAAAGTCAACGGGATAGTAAAACTTTCCGACTTTAACGAAAACGTCCTCGGCTACTCCACATGCCATGATCGTAGAATGATCGGCCATCTCGATGGACATGTTCGAAGGAGTAAGAGCCGGAAGCGAAAGCGATTTGAAAATCTCGAGAGGCATTAAATTAATACTAGCGCCAAGATCGGCCAAGGCGTAGCATTCCTCCATATCTTGAATAGCACACGGAATCAAAAATTTACCGGGATCACCGACTTTTTGTGGTATGCGGCTTAGAAAAACCGATGAACAACTAGACGTTTGTTGTAACTTTTCTTTGTTGTTAAGCATACTTTTGAAGTTTGCGGCGAATCGAGGCATCATGATTAAAGCATCGGCAAAACTTATGTTAAAGTGCAAATCACGAAACATTTTCATAAATAGCTCAAATTGATAATTGTTCCTTTCTTGTGCTTTCTCTTTGTTACGTCTCGAAGGGTAAGGTAAAGGTGGTGTGGGTTGGTCATTAGGCAACGGCCTTGGAAACTCGGGTTCCAAAATTGGTATTGGTGTAACCGTAGGTGTGGTTTGAGCGGTACTTCGTGGGATTGTAATGTGCTCCTTTTCGACCATCACCTCGGGTTCTTTCTCGATTTCCTTCTCCGTAGAAGTACTTGGACGAGAGATTGGTTCCTTGAAAGTTTTACCACTTCGTGTAGTAATAACCTTCATTTCTCCCTTCGGGTTTGCAATGGTATCACTAGGAAGACCACCCGAAGAAGAGGGCTTACACATGATAGCTTCAAACATCTTAGCCATTCGGTCCTCAAATTTAGATTGCCTAGCATCCGCTTTCAATAACTCTTGCTTAATCTCATGTTGTCCTAATTCCATCTTTTGTTGGTTTTGTTGAAGACGTTGGACATTTCCTTCCATTTTATTTGCATGAGTTTTAAGTTCATTAGCAAGTTCATTTTTAAGCTCGTTTTTCAACTCGGATCTTAAGCTAATCATCTCACGTTGCATATTATCAAATTTTGCATCATTTGCTTTTGCATAATCCAAAAATTCTCCTTGCAAATTTTTCGTGTGAGCATTTTGAAAACCTTGTGTAGTGTTTTGAAAATCACGGTTTTGGTTTTGATTAGAGATTTGTCCATTCCCACTTTGATAATTCCCTTTGTTGTAATTGCGTGTGTTGCCTTGGTAATTACCTTGGTTGTTGTTTCGATAATTGTTAACATTTTGATTTGGTGGAGCTTGATTTTGGCGGGAACCTTGGCCGTTTTGGTTGTAAGTTCCCGTTGCTACATAAGCACTCGAAGTGTTACCATCCGCGGTAATGCACTCGGATAAATCATGAGCTCCTCCACACGATAAACAACTCTTAGCAACCGCTTTAACCGAAGCGGAATTGGAAGCTTCTTGAGCCTTCCAATGGGACATTAGATTAGCAAATCTATCAAAAAACCGATTTTCCTCATTAGCTTCATCATGTAAGGCGTTAATGCTACGAGACGATTGTGACGAAGATGACGAACCCATATTGGCAACACTCGGTGTGTTACGAGGGCTATAAACCTTAGATCGATTTTCAATGATTTGTAAAGCCTCATTTGTCGTCTTGCACAAAAAATTACCACCCGCGGCGGCATTCAAATAATCTCGTTCATGATCATTAAGCCCATTATAAAAAGTATCAATTTGATGCAATTCCGAAAAATCATGGTGAGGACATTCATGTAACATCTCCTTAAATCGTTCCCATGCCATTGAAAAACTTTCGTTGTTACGTTGCACAAATCGTGAAATCTCATTTTTTAAGTGTGTTGTTTTCGATGGTGGAAAAAACTTGTTCACAAACTTAGAAACGAGATCGGCCCATGTCAAAATCGAATTTGGCGGTTCTTTCTCGAGCCAAATTTTTGCGGGTCCATCCAACGAATATGGAAACAACATCATCTTAATGGCGTCATGTGGAACATCTTTAAATTTGCTAGTGGCGGTGAGACGGTTGAAATTCCTAATGTGGTAATGCGGGTTGTCTTTCTCATGACCTCGAAACTTGTTTGCTTGTAACATCGACATTAAACCCGTCTTAATCTCGAAATTCTCCGCAAGGATGGCGGGAATAACAATGGCCTCTCCAAAACCCTCGGTGGGTGCTTGTAGCAACTCCATCATAGTACGATTAGCCATTACGACTTCTTGTTCTACAATAGGTTCAACAATTGGAGGTTCTTCAACAATCAACGATCCTTGATTTGCTTGCTTTTGGAGACGTTTACGAGCTCGTTTTGCTTGATTACGAGTGATCATAAACTTCACGAAGAATGGGAGGTGAGCAAAGAAGATTCTTTTTGGTTGTTTTGTGGATTTTCAATTTTTTTGTGTTTTTGATGATATTTAATTTTTTTGGATTTTGGTGTATCTTCGTAGACAACAAATCTACAAAATCTCTCCTCGAATCAAACTCTTGATTAAAGAAGCCTCAAAGGAATGAAAACGATCACGTGGAGTGAACGCCTTCGAATGACTTTAGAACTTTGGTGAAAACCAAATTGTTCACGAGGGTTTAATCACAAAGAAACCAAGCAAATATAGTATACGTATTAATACTTTGGGCGGCAAAACCCTCGATTAGCCTTCAATCTCAAAATACTCACAAGCAAGCGGGGAAACGAGGCGGCGCGAAGCACTTAAGAGCCTTTTTCCTTAGGGTATATTTTATAATACCCGCCTTATACCCACCTTATAGTTTGTATTTTTCAAAATCGAGCTTCACGAAAGTATTTATCTATTTTTGCCTTTTCTTTTTGTTTGAGATTCGAATACAATGATCGAGTGATGAAATCCCGAATCAAGGTTGTGTTTTCACACTTTTGGAGATATTGTATTTTTATTGTGATACTTAATACAATATATTAATAATATTCACAAAGAAAAACCAAGAAAACCGATAATACGTGTTAAGGGAGTTCCACTTAACACAAATACTATTTATGGATAATATCAAAAACAAAATTTTCCAAATTAAGACACGACACACCTCCCCGGCAGCGGCGCCAAAAATGATTGTGGTAAAATACGACTCTTGTTTAGGAAAACAAAAGAACGTATATGAGCGGTAAGTATCGAGTGATGATTTTAGGAAAAATCAACACTAATGACCCAATCACTTAAAAGAGATGAAAGATTCGTTTCCCAAGGAGGTATATGTGTTGTGAATTAACTTGTGTTTCTTTGAGATTAATATTGATGAGATGGAATGACGGTTTCGTGAAAATTACACTATGACGTAAAAACGTAAATGTAAAGCCGTAGAAAAACACAAAAATTAAAAATTAAGCTAAAGCCAAAAACAAAATCAAGAAAAGATTAAAAAGCTAAAAACAAGTCTAAAATAATATAAATAAAGTTAAAAATCCAACAAAGATATTTTAAAACCTTTTATTAATTAAATAATTAATTTTAAATGCTAATTAAAGCCCTAAAATTAAATTTAACTAATTCAAAAGTCTAAAATATGATTTTATTGAATAATCACTTAACTTATATTATTAAAAGACTAAAAAGTAATTTTCTAAAAATTAAAACCTATTAAAACTATTTTTAAAACTCTAAAAATGATTTAAACTAATTAAAAACTAATTAAACTTAAAATAATTATAAAAATAAAACTAAAAAGCTAGAAAATTATTCTAAAAATGGAAATGGTCTTAATTTATGATAAAGAAATTAAAAAAATGAAAAATAAAGAAAAAGAAAATTTTGAAATTTAAATATTAAAATAATAATAAAATATTACTAAAAATAAAAAGTTTCTAAAATTTAAAATAAAAAATTTCTAAAAATCCTAAATAATTTAATTAAGAGAAAAAACACAAATCTAAGCTTCTAAACCTTTTTTTATAATTTTATAAAAATCTTTAAAGTTTATAAAAAACCTTAAAATATTATAAAATTAAAAATAAATGTTTTTGAAACCAAAATTATATGTAAACCTCAAAAATATATTTATTAACCTAAAAATTATTTTTCCTAAAAAATAAAACTCTTTTTGGTATTTTTTATGGATTTAATAAAATACGTCTATAAAATAAATGATAAAAAATAATATAATAAATGGAAAATTATGAAACTGGTCTAGAAAAATCAACAATCTAACAAGATTCCTGGGAAAAATGAAAAGAACAAATTTTAGCTTATAAATAAGCTGGAATAAGCTTGAAATGCTACGGCTTTAAATGAATAAGCAAAACAAAAACGTGGTTAAGTAATTTAACCTTGCACCCTTGGTCAGTAAAAGACCCAAGGGCGCAATGGTTAAGGTGTTGGTGTGTGGGAGTGTAGACGGGGGTTCGAATCTGGCAACCCCTTTTTGCTTCCTTTTTATTTTTTTTATTTTTTAAACTTTTTACCAATCAAACAGTGACCTTTAAATGACTTGTAAACCAATCCACTTTTACTTTTTAGCCAAGGATTAACCAAAATCAAGGTCCAAAATGTATGCAGTTCACTCAGATTTCTGATGAGCAAATGCAAGTGCACATTTGTGCACTTTTGATGCCAAAAGGACTTGGCAAATGCTTTGTTTGGAGATTACTTTTGGACAATTGGGCACCCTTGAGCTTATTGAAGCTCAAGGAGTCAGAAACACACAAATAATGCACTTAAGCACACACCAAATCACCAAACAATGCACACAAAACCTATGCAGGTTGCTGTGATAATACAGCAGGTCTGGTGGGTTTATAGGCTTCTAACTTGCACTAAAATGAACTTCAAAGGCTGATATTTGGCACACAACTTCACCAAATGATACTTAAGAGCTAGCAATCACAAATTCACCCTATTGTTTCACAGAAATCAAAAGATTAATGCACAAAATCATGAAAAATCATGCAGTTTAGAAAGCAAGCAGATTTTGTTCACCTTTTTTACTTTTAAGCACACAAACTGACTTAAAACTTGTTCCAAATTACCTTAAAACTAACTAACAACCTATTCTAACCTATAATCAAACTTCTAACACCTTCTAAGAACACAAATCAAGATCAAAGCCCTGCTAATCCTTGTTGCCAAACACCAGTTAAACTTTCTGAAAATCGTTTTTCTCAAAGCAAAACACTATAAACCCTTTTCAAACTGAAGCAAATAGCATTAAACAAGTACTAACACACATAAGAACATGAATCAAGCACCTCAAACACACTTAGTAACAAAATCACATAAGATCATATAAACTAGCACTTTTATGAACTTTTCAAAGAGTAAAAGAGAGTTACCTTAGGACCCTTACATCCAAGGGTCCTAGTGGATGTTGAATCCACCTCCAAACCAGCCCGGGCTGGTGCTGATCCTTGATCAACAGCCTTGACACCTGCTTATGACAAATCAAACAGCAACAAACAAGATACACACAATATTTTATAACCTGTTTTTAACTTTATTACCCTTTTTAAAACCTTTCCAAACCTTCTAAAACGTTTTCTAAAACCCTATATCACCAATAACATTAACCAAGAACACCAAATCCTTAACACAAATTTCTGACAAAAATCCTTTGATTTTCAGAAACTTTTGAAATAACTTGAAACCTCAATATCACTTAACCAAATAACAATATGGAACTCAGAATCAAGTTTTCACACAATACTCAACTTTTAAAAACAATAAAAAGGAATTATACTTGAATATATCAAAAACCAAACTTTTATTTTTCTAAAAAGGAATTACAAGTGAGAAAAACTTGAAACTGGAACAAGGGCTTCACACAGGTTGTGAGCTCCTTTTATAGAGGCCTAAGAACATACTAGAATCAAAAATACAAAACCCTAATGCATAGAAAAATCCCTATTATGCCCTTGGACGTTTTTGGTGTGAATTGTCCTTTTTTTGATCTTGGCCGTTTGTTTCTGCTTTGAGAGTAAGCTAATAACCTTGGACGTTGATTTGGGACACGTCATGTGCTTGGGGGCTAAGGAATGATGTGATTGGTGGATTGGGGAATTGGGGGTTTGGACCATGTTGGTGGGATGCAGGTTTTTAGGAGTGGGAAGGGATTTGGTACGTGTGAATAGAGTGTGTGTGGGTTTAATTGAAAATTCACCCAGGTTTAATGAAGGTAAGTTCTGGGAATGTAAAAGACAAACAGTAAACCTGTTTGATCCTAAAAAGGGGAAAATAATATGTTAAGCGCGTTTTTGTTTTTTAAATGTTTAAGCTTGGCACATTTGGTCCTTGGGTTTTGAATATTTTTGCATTTGAAGTTTCAGTGCCCTAAAAACGGGTTTCCTTTGTTAATAAGTTTCAAGACTTTACACTTTTGGCACAAACTTGGAAAAAGGTTATCAAAGGGTTATTTTTGACATTTTTGGATATTTCAAGGATTGAACTTGGACAATCTTGATCTTCCAAGGTCTTCAATGTCTCTTAAACTTCATGAGGGACTATAATTGGCATTTTGAAATTGTTGAGGGACCATTCTTGCCATTTCTTCAAAGTTGAAGGACCTTTTTGCAATTTTGACAAACTTAAGGGACCAAACTTGTAATTATCAATATACAAGGGTTTTAAGTGTCATTTCTTCAATAAATGATGATCAATCTTGTTTTGTCTTCAAGTCTTCAAGGGTATTTGATGAAAATTCCATGATTAGGGCCCGGTTCTTTGTACGGCTTCGTTTCTCGTGTTCGTTTTTCCTTGTATCTTGTGATCTTTTGTCTTTTTCACGATATCCATACCTAAAACACACAAGTAAACAAACACAAGCATATATATGGTATTTTATGACATTTTAGTGTATTTAAAGCCCGAAAAGAACGATGAGATCATGTATAAATGCCATCTCATCATGTTTCAAAGCAGAAACTCAAGGGCTTGATTTCTTCAACACAATGAACAAACAGCCCAACCAAAGGCCCTAATCCCTTCACAAGCTGGGTGTCAACAGGCTTGCAAGAGCTTATGGCTTATGGTTAAGGATTAGTACACAAAAATAAGCAAATTCAGAACCTCTTTTCAAGCTTTTTCAAACTTGAAAAACCTTACCAAACATAAACGTCCTTGAACCAAATGATTCAAGCACACTTATAACAATCAATGGAACTCGGAATCACCTTTAAACAATACCAACTTTCAAAAACATAAAAAGGAATTACAATTTTCTCAAAATACCAACTTTTATAAATTTCAAAAAGGAATTACAAGTTTAAAAGGTAAAGACTGGAACAAAGGGACTCTCACATGTTGAGGTCTCCTTTCATAGGCAAATGCCAGGCTACACTATTCACAATCCCTAGAAGTAAATTCTCTAAAATGCCCTTAAGTCCTTGAGGCAGTTTGTTGTTGATGAGCTGTCCAAAGTGATCCCAAACGTTCATTTTAGCTTTGTGATGAAGCAAAGGCTCTCAGCTGTTGATCTTGACACGTGGCATGACTTGGAGGGCAAGTAGTCACATGATAGGTGAACGGGTATTTGGGTGTGGGGTAAATTGTGAGTGGGAGTGAGGGTTTTGAGGTTGGGATTGATTTCTGCACATGTGAATCACACATGTGCCAAGGTAATTGCAAATTACCCTTTGTTTTAAGTGAGGTAATTCTGGGTGGGTAAAAAGGTGAATAGTAGTGTGTTTGATCCGTTTTTGGGGGAAGTGGAGTTGTTTGGCGCAATTTCATTTCAAATGTTTCAATAGCACACATTTGGCCCTTGTGTTTTGGGATTTTTGGTAAAACAAGTATTTCAGCCTTGAAAACGAATTCCCTTTGTATTTAACTTTCAGCTTTTGGCAATTTTGGCACAAAAATTTCCAATAAGGTTTACAAGGGTTGTTTTTGACATTTTGAGATATTTCAAGGGCTGATCTTGGACATTCTTGATCTTCAAAGGTCTTCAATGTATCTTTGGCTTTATGAGGGACCATAATTGGCAATTTGGAATTATTGAGGGACCAAACTTGTAATTATCAATATACAAGGGTTTTAAGTGTCATTTCTTCAATAAATGAGGATCAATCTTGTATGTCTTCAAGTCTTCAAGGGTATTTGTTGAATATTCCATGAATTAGGGCCCGGTTCTTTGTACGGCTTCGTTTCTCGTGTCCGGTTTTCCTTGTATCTTGTGATCTTTTGTCTTTTTCACGATATCCATACCTAAAATACACAAGTAAACAAACACAAGCATATATATGGTATATTATGACATTTTTATGCATTAAAAGCCTGAAAAGAACGATGAGATCATGTATAAATGCCATCTCATCAGGTGGCTTGCTATTTGAAAGTCCTAATGAGTCAACTCCCATTAAGGTTACAAACCCAATCACTGGTAAAGCTGTTGACCTTGGCTCAAACACTGTTAGAAAACCTAGCATTAAGTATGCAGAGATGTATAGGAATACTAGGTCACCTAAGAGCCAAGTTAGCAATGATGAAACATGCTTCTTCTCTTCTAGACCTAGAGTTGTGTCTTGAAAAGTCTGTTACACTTGTGGTAGCTTTTCACATTTAGCATATAAGTGTGTCAACGCTCCCAAAGTCAACGTTGTTAGAAAGTCAAACGTTGTCAGACCCAAACCTTGTGTGCAGCAAAGTCCACAAGTTGTTAGACCTGCCCCATTCTTCACTAGAGGGTCTAACACTCATGGACAAAGACCATTTCAAAAGGAAAATACTTGGTCTAATAGGCAATGGGTTTCTGTAGGAAACCCTAGGTTCAACGCTGACAAGGGAAATTTCAGCGTTGACAAGACCAAATCCAACGCTGACAGAAACGTGACCAGACCTAAATATTTGTAACCACAAGGTAAGGGGTCTAAAGCTTCTTCAAGCTTGACATGGAGACCAAAGAAAGATCAAAACCCTAATGATAATGGGATTTCAATGACCTGCAACAGATTTAATTACATTTCAAAGGTCATTACAAAACCTATTGGGGTTAACTGGGTATTTCATCCTAAGAAGGATGAAAATGGGTTTGTTATGAGAACTAAGTCTGTTCTTATTGAACAACCAGATGAATCCAAGTCTTCTAAGGCTTGGGTTCCCAAAGAAAACTAACTTGTTTTCTTTATGTGCAGGGCATTCAAAGACAGGTCAATGATTTTGGATATTGGGATAGTGGATGCTCAAGGCACATGACAGGGAAGGAAGATTATTTGACCAACTTCACTCCCATTAAGGATGGTGATAAGGTTTACTTTGGAGGCGGATATGGTACTATCACAGGCAAAGGAACACTTCTCACCAAGAACTTGCGTTTTGAAAACGTATTTTTGGTAAAGGAACTTGATTACAATCTTTTTAGTGTATCACAAGTTTGTGATAACAAAAATAAAGTTCTGTTTACTGATACTGAATGTTTGGTGTTAAGCAAGGATTATAAGATCCCTGATGAGAAATATATTGACTATAGAACACCTAGGCATAAAGACATATACAATGTAAATCTGAATGGGATTAGAATGAATAACAATATGTCTTGTTTTTATGCTAATGCTTCAGTAGATGAAAGTAATTTATGGCACAGGAGACTAGGGCACATAAATTTTAAGAATATAAACAGGCTTGTGAGACTTGGCTTGGTTGATGGTTTTCCTGAAAAGGCCTTCCACAATGACCACTCTTGTGTTGCGTGTCTTAAAGGCAAGCTGCACAAGGTCTCATTCAAGTCCAAACAGGTGCACTCTAGTACTAGACCTCTTCACTTGCTTCATATGGACCTCTTTGGTCCAACCAATATAGAAAGTTTGAATGGTAAGTCATACTGCTTTGTTATCACAGATGACTTTTCTAGGTTTACTTGGACCTTCTTTCTAGCTATGAAGAGTGACACAACTGACACTTTAATTGATTTTATCACTCAGATTGAGAAGAAAATAGGCAATGAAGTTAAAATGCTTAGGAGTGATAATGGTGGTGAATTTAGGAATAAAGTGTTAGATGATTTTTGTGCCAGGAAAGAAATTACTAGGCAATTTAGTGTTGCCAGAACCCCTCAGCAAAATGGGGTTGTAGAAAGGAAAAATAGAACCCTAATTGAAGCAGCCAGAACCATGTTGGCTGATGCTCATTTCCCAATAGCCTTTTAGGCTGAGGCTGTTAATACAGCTTGCTATCTTCAAAATAGAGCATTGGTCAACAAAATACAGAACAAAACACCTTAAGAGTTACTTTGGGGAAGAAAACCTAATATTGGTTCTCTTAGACCTTTTGGTTGTCATGTAGTAGTTTTAGATACTAGGGATGCTTAGGTAAATTTAGTGCAAAAGGTGATGAAGGCTACTTCATGGGGTATTCAGTGCAGAGCAAGGGATATAGGGTTTATCTTAAAAAGGAAAAACGTATACTTGAAAGAGTACATGTTAGGTTTTTAGAGAATAAACCTAGTGATCCTGAAAGTGGTCCAAATTGGTTATTTGACTTGGAACCTTTATCTAGGACTTTAAATTATATGCCTGTCACTAATCCAGACATTGTGAAGGTAACTTTAAATGTTATGGAAGAACAAGTTGTTGATGTTTCAGGTACACAGGTTCATGAAAAGGTTGGATCACAAGCAGCAAAGTCATCTCCTATACAAGAATATGTTACAATCCCCATATGGACAGATGCTTTTGCTGCTGCTGCTGCTGGAAAACATAATGGTGGTCCCCAAGTACCACCAGATACAAACATGCATGGTCCTTCAGGCGCTGACAAAGTAAAATCTAGCGCTGACAAGACCAATTCAGACGTTGATGGCTCAGACGTTGACAACAACAGTTCAAGCGTTGTTAGCCCATCCGCTGACAACCAAGGTTCAAGCGTTGACAACACTTCTGCACATCTTTTCTCTTCCACTTTTGAACAAGGTGAACCTTCCAATTTATATGAAAAGGTTCATCCTCATGTTGATGAAAGAGAGTCTAAAGAAGAAGATATTGGCAACTTGGAGAATGAGATTGAAGACACCAGACTGTTTGAAGGAGGAGTTCTCACTTCTACTATGAAGAATCACCCTACTTCTCAAATCATTGGTGATATTATGACTCTTGTTCAGACTAGAAGATCTCATCAAGGTCTTGGTGGGTTTATTGCCAATATACACAAGAAGGTTGATACCCCTCTTGTGCAAGCATGTTTGTTTGTCTGTTTTCTGTCACAACAGGAACCCAAGAAGATATTTGATGCTCTCAAAGAACCAAGTTGGGTGGAAGCAACGCAGGATGAGCTTCACCAATTTGCAATTCAGGATGTTTGGGAGCTGGTTGATTGTCCCAGATATGTCAGACCTATAGGGACAAGATGGCTTCTAAGAAACAAGAGAGATGAAAGAGGTATTATGGTCAGAAACAAGGCAAGATTAGTGGCTCAGGGATATACACAAGAGGAGGGATAGACTATGAGGAGGTTTTTGCACCAGTTGCAAGGATTGAAGCTATCAGGATCTTTTTAGCCTATGCATCCTGCATGGGCTTCACTGTCTATCAAATGGATGTCAAGAGTGCCTTCCTCTATGGAACAATTGTTGAGGAGGTATATGTGATGCAGCCTCCTGGTTTTGAGGATCCAGAGAATCCAGACAAGGTGTATAGAGTCAAGAAGGCTATGTATGGACTTCATCAAGCCCCTAGAGCATGGTATGGTACTTTGTCTACTTACTTAGTGGACAATGGATTCAAAAGGGGCACCATATATCCGATACTGTTTACAAAGAAGAAAGGTAAGGATGTGTTGCTTATTCAGGTCTATGTTGATGACATCATTTTTGGGTCTACTGATCCAAAGATGAGTGAGGATTTCTCCAAACTGATGACAGACAAATTCAAGATGAGTGCTATGGGGGAGATGAACTTCTTTCTTGGTTTACAGGTTCAGCAGAAAGAAGATGGTATCTTCATATCCCAGGATAAGTATGTGGCAGAGATCTTGAAGAAGTTTTGCTTTTCTCCACATGAAAAGAGGGCTACTACTCCTATGGATAGAGAACACCCTTGGGGAAAGATTGGAGATGGGAAAGATGTTGATGTCAGGCACTATAGATCCATGATTGGATCATTGATGTATCTTACAGCCTCCAGACCTGACATCATGTTTGCTGTGTGTGCTTGTGCACGCCATAAAGTGACTCCTAAGGAATGTCACCTTTATGCTGTGAAGAGGGTCTTTAGGTACCTAAGATGCTATCCTAGTCTTGGTTTGTGATACCCAAAGGATTCACCATTGGAGCTGATTGCATATTCAGACAGTGACTATGGAGGTGATAAGTTTGATAGAAAATCCATAACTGGTGGATGTCAGTTTCTTGGGAGCAGGTTGATATCTTGGCAATGCAAGAAACAAACAGTGGTGGCTAATTCTACAACTGAAGCTGAGTATGTGGCTGCAGCTGCTTGTTGTGGACAAGTTTTGTGGATTCAGAACCAGCTGTTGGAATATGGGTATAATTTCATGCATACCAAGATATTTGTTGACAATAACAGCACTTTATGCATTATTAAGAATCCTGTACATCATTCTAAAACTAAACACATAGAAATTAGACACCATTTTATAAGAGATTGTTTTGAAAAAGGTTTAATACAACCAGATAGGGTTGACACATAAGAGAATGTGTCAGATTTACTAACTAAACCTTTTGATGCTGGAAGGTTTCAATACTTGGTAACAAGTATTGGGATGATCAATCTCACATAATATGTGTTTTGAAGTCTTTTTGTGAAAGTATGTACAGGATAATGCATTGTTATTGGTCTTTTTGAGTATTTAGATTTTCCACTATATTTTTCTAACACTGACAAAGGTTGCTTGAACGCTGATAAGTGTTTTTGTAACGTTGTCAACAATATATTTGTCTAACGCTGACAAAGCTTCCCTCAACGTTGTCATGTGTTATCGGGACGTTGTCAGCAACAATGTTAGTTTTGTGGTTTTTAATCTAAATGTGCAGGTGGTGTTAGCAGTATACCAATGGATACAGAGTTGCTTATGGATCATTGGAGAAGCATTTGGACATGTTTTTATTTATGGATGATGGTTGGAATTTTTAATTCCTATCTTGACATAAATTTTTTTATGCTCATGCATATTTTTAGCAACATATGTATCATAGTTTAAGGGGAGGATTTAGGAACCTTTAGGATGTTTGGGTATCCATATGATACTCTTATCACAGTTCTAGATTGTGTCCACAGGTGAGTATGAGTTAGTTTGACTAAATCATGAGGCACTGTAGCATGCAAAGTTGATATACTATACATGCTGCCAAGACATTTTTGGCCTAGAATTGGTTGTGGTCTGCTGGGAGACTTGGGAATGATTTTGTCATGGGTTTTACCTGGGAGTAGCAAGAAATTTTATAAGGTAACTTAGTTGTTAAGAGTTTTGGTTAGCAAGGGGAATTTTATAAGGTAACTTAGTTGTTAAGAGTTTTGGTTAGCAAGGGACACTAGAGGACTGTTATGTCTATCTTGCATAAGCAAGTGTGCGTAACTGGACAATGTTTGCCGCCCTATAATAATTATCAACTTTTTGGTTATCTTCTCTAGGATAAATTACTTTGTTAAGGTCATTTTTCATTTTTAAACATTTTTATTTTTGGACGCTGACAAGTATTTTTCCAAGCGTTGTTGTAACCAATTTAGACGCTGACATGGCTATGGCAAACGTTGACAAGAATATAGACGTTGGGCGTTGATAGGTTATTTTTTACCGTTGACACTCAATGGGACCTACCCAGTTGTTACCTTTTGACATATTTTTAGGCCGTAATTTTGGGAGCTGATAACTTTCATTTAATGCATGAGATAAACTTATTCTTTTTCAATATTTTCATGATTACATTTTGAAAATTCTTGCCTATTTTTGGGCCTATCACATGCATTTTCTTCTCCTATAAATTTAGCTCCTATTTTAAACAGGGTACCTATTATTCTTGTCTAACATAATTTTCTCTTATCAACTTCATCTTTATCAATCTTTCAAACAGCTTTCAACAATGGCATCAAAATTCAAACCAAGTGATTTGGAATTAGGATTCAGAAGTCAACACAACATGATCGCGTATCTTGAAGCTTATGATACTCTGTTTCCCCAATACACACAAATGGTGGCGTATTTGAGCGCATCCCCTTTTAGGTATGCTCTTTCTCATGCACCACTCATTCCTGTCACACATATTAAATTTTGGAACACTGTCAGTTCCTCAACAGTTAATAGAGTGACTACATTATCTTCTATTGTTCATGGGAGAACATGGGTGGTTACTGAAGCTTTGGTACGCCAAGCTTTGCATCTTGATGATGCTGATGGTATAACCACCCTTCCCATTAGTGAAATAGAACAAGGACTAAGGGCTTTGGGTTATCCTTTTCCTGCTCAAGGAACTTTAAATAAATATCATAAACAGGAGTTTCCCCCAGCCTGGAAGTACCTAATACATGTCCTCTTACAATGTTTGAGTCCCAAGTGCACTGCACACAATGAGATCAATAGATCTATTGCAAGTGCTATTGTGTGTATTGCTACTAGGCAAAAATTTAATTATTCTAAAATGATTTTTGAGGGCATGTGTAAAAATAAAGGGAACAAAATGACTTTAGCTTATCCCAGATTTTTACAAATGGTTTTTGATGTCCAAGGATACTGTACAAGGGATCATGATGATTTCTATGAGATCCATGTGCAAAAGAAAGCAATTTTTATGAAGATGAACTCACCCCCACATCGTGACCTACCCCTAACCCCAGCTATGATTGCTGTCATTGAAGCAGCTCAACCCCAACCAGACCCCCAACCCCAAATTGACCCAATACCTGAACCTTTTCCTTCACCACAACATATGCAAATTGACCAAGAACCCTTCAGCGCTGACACGTTAAATGTTGGCGTTGATGTGCCTATTTCAAACGTTGACACTCAACCTTCACAGACCCAAACACCCTTTAACCAACCCACATCCACCAAATCCACATCTTCTTCTCCCCCAACACAATATAGGTTACAAAAACGCCAAAGGACTACTGGAGTGTTCTCCTCTAGTGGTCCTAGCCATGTAGCAGAGAGAACCACCACCACAAGTGTGGTTGGTGTTATGGATGAGGCTGGGACTATTGGTTCTGGCTTAGAAGCTGGCCAAGACAGTCCTACCATACTTAAGACCTCATCCATGCCCAATGAATCTAACTTGGGAGGTCAAATACCCATTTTAGAAGAGGGAAGATTGGAACCAATGACCCTAATGGAATTGACGGCTGTCTGCATGAGCTTGCAAAAGCAAAATGCAGACTTGGTACAAATTGTCAGCACACAAGGCCTTGAACTTAAGCAATTGAGGGAGAGGATTGTTATCTTGGAGACTGCTAGTACAAGGAGAGGGATGGAGGAATCTTCCAAATGAGAGGATGAACAAATAAATATGTGTGATAAGGGCAGCCATGATGGTCAATATTTGGATGTTGTTGAGGCCCTAACAAGTTTGAAGAAACAGACAGGTTTTGATACGTCTCTAGTCTCTCCTACAAACTTAAATTTGTCATTTACAGCCATGTTGGAGGAAATTGCAAAAGGCGCTGAGGCAGGAACTTTGAGCGTTGATAAGGAGAATTTGAACGCTAACATGAGTATCTTGGGCGCTGACAAAGCAAAATTTAGCGCTGACAGACCTGCAAATGAGGTTGATGTATTCCAGTCATCATCCATCATCAAAGAGGTTTCTTCATAGGTATTGCCATCTACCTTACCAACAATTGATCCATTAGATAAGGGTAAGGGTATTATGGTAGAAGAAGTTGTTCCAAAGAATGCAGCACAAATTGAATTTGATAGAAGGTTGGCTGCACAAATTGTGGAACAAGAAAGAAAGCAGGTGGGTGAATCACCTTTTGTTGTCACTTCAGAAGAGCAAGAAGGAAGTGATGAAGCCAGTTCAGACTCAAGTGTTATGATCATAGAACAGCCAGAAAGACTTGAGTATGGAGATGAGTTGGCCAAGGAGAAATTGAATAAGTTGAAATTGCAGGTTGATTTTGATATGCCAGAGGTGGTTCAGATGTACCATGCTTGGGAAGAAAGGTGTATAGAGAATCCACATTTGACCATTTCAGATCAAATATAGGGTTTGGAGATTCTTCTCAGAGTACAAAAGGATTGCAAGGTCATAGTGAAACACAAAGCAAGCAATGTTCTCTCAAATTTGAACAGGGATAGAAAGGAGTTGTACTTCATGCTGCTCAGATGTCATGGAACAGGATGGACTTATAAGAAATTGACTGGGTTGACATTTGATGAGTTGGAATGTAGAGCTTATCCCATTTGGGTTAGAGTGCAGGAAGCAAACACTCTAAGACTTCTTTCTGATGAAAGAAAAGAAGAACTTGCAGAGGAAATGGAGCTCAAGAATGCAATGTTTGTTCCCAGACCAGTGAAAAAGGGAGTTTCTCTTGAGTTTCCCAAAGATATGGATCCATTACATCCAAGTGAGGCTGTCATAAGAAAGAGCCTCAAGCTCTCACCATTAGAAGCTTCAGATATGGTACAAGTGTTACCACTTGATTCCAGAAACCCAATTGTAAGCTATGAAGAAGATGAATGTGGGTTTTGGAAGATTGGCATGTATTGAAAAGAGGTTCACACTTTTACCACCCTTATATCTTTGTTTGCAAGTTTTGACAGAGAAGACTTGGTAGACCTATGGAGGTTATTGGAAGCCAAGTATGTGACTAAAGCACCAACTTCAGTCAATGGAATAAAACTGTGGTCAACATTCAAGAGAATGTGTGGACCAATTGATGAAGATCCTACTATTCGGAAGGATCTTGAAGATGATCTCAGTGGTCTTCAATGGAGGTTGTATTCAGCTGCTGGTGTTTATTACTTGAGTTCTACAAAGTTTGTTGAGTATCTACTTGTGGATGGTCAGTACTTCATGTCCAAGGAAGTCTTGGAGAAGATGAAGAACACTCAGCTGGAAATTGATTATTCAAGTGACGTGGCAAAAGACTTGATTATATTTATTTATTACCAATATGAGAAGGTTTGTAAGATTCCTCCTAGTCCTTAATGTTTATTCAGAAACTTGATCACTAGAGTAGATATCAAGTTTAGGAGAGGATTGTTGGGAATAAATTATAGCCAGTCTACTTGAGCGCTGACAAGAGTAAAACAAGCGTTGACATGAGTAATACAAACGCTGACAGCTCAAGCGTTGACAAGACAAAGTCAAGCGTTGATACATTGAAGACAAGCACTGATGGAAGGATATACTCTACGCGTTTATTGTATTATAGATTACTTCTAGTAAAGATAGGAACAACAATGTATTTTCTATATTTATCTTTACCTAGAATAGTTGATACGTAGATTATTGTACAAGGCTTCTTATGTCTATAAAAGAAGACCTTTAGGTTAATGTTCAATATAAGTTTTCATACGTAAACTACTTTCATTGTAAGCAAGTTTGATATCATTAATCAAAGTGAAAGTTTGTTTATATCTTGTGTGTTCTTGTTTAAGTGTTAATTCCGCATAACACTTAGATTGATATATACATATACAAAGGTTTCTCTAAGTGTATTACTTGATCTAATCTCGTATACATAAAGCTAAATCGATCTAAGTTTGGGATCAACAGTTGATGTCAATATAAACAATATCTTGAATGGGTCTGGGATCGTTGACATCTAAGAAACAACAACAAGTTTCGCCTTGACTCGACTCAACAAACAAAACTTCGCCCCATGATTTAACAATGCTTGAAATGTTAGCCATATAATTGTATTCAAAAGGAATACCTTTTACTTCGATCCAAGTGACTCGGGAGTACTTACCCGCCCGCTCCGCTAAAGGTTGGATCTTAAAATATCCATCTAAATCTATGGATGAACTTGTAAAAAGATTATTGAAGCTGTTAGTGTCGCGACATTGAACGATGGTTTCATGCCTTCCCCAAACACATAATTCTTTTATCGACACATTGCGTTTTTCAAGCCAAACAAGAAGTTTATCCCTTGACATATCATCCTAAACAAGTTGTTAGATATCTTCCATACATTATATACCATAACATCTTATAACAATATTTTGTAACAACCTATTTAAAATAATATTTTTAATTTTTAAATTAAAATATCATTTTATTATTTTAGTATTTTCATAATATAAATTCATCATAAACTTTTTATGGAATACTTTTTAATTCAATATCAATTTCGATAAATTTTATTAACTTTTAGTTCTTTTTTTATTTTTTAGCGGGTTTATTTTTATTTAAACGTTTTACCACTTTAGATTAATGTGAATACGAACTTGATAGGTAAGGTAATAACATTTGTTCGTTTCAAAAATCGTCTTCAAGTACTCGTCGTCGCATTACGCGGGCACCATGCTAGTAAATTTTTTATATAATAAAAGAATTAGATTTTTTTAGATTTTTAGTGAAAAGTGGAGGTATTAGAAAAAAATAATTAGACCAATTAAATTACTTGATTTTGACATATAGCAAAATCAAGAAATGTGATTGGTCCAAAAAAAGTCAAAATTGAATTCAGTTTAGTCAATTTTGGTGGAGGAATTTAATGAAAACACATAAAATATATGTGTCAAATTTGTGAAAATAAAAAGTTAAAAAAAGGAGAGGATTAATAATATTTTAGTAGTTGAATTCTAAATAAATTAGATGGACTTTAGTGTAAATTTATATTTTTTTCATTTTTTAGTAACTTTAAAAAATAAACAGAATACCTCCTTAAACTTTATAACTTATATTTTTTATATTTTGAAAATATAACATATATGTAGTATTAAAAAAATCAACAAATCACATAATTATAAATATTCAAATAAAATACAAGTTATTGTCTATTTTTATTTTTACACTTAACAAAGTCAAGCAATACAATCTAAGTAAATTATTATTAACACAAATATAAATATCAAAATGAATTCAGGACCTCAAACATCGGTGTGAGAAGAAAATAAATAAACGAGATTCTACATGTTAAAACAACATATATTTTTCAAGGTCGGCATGTGTTACTAAACACACATTGTCTATAACTAACATATCAGTTAAATAAAATCAAATCTTTTATGCAACAAATATTTATACAAATATCAGTTAATATTATCACATAATGAAAAATCATGTAAAACTCGTGGATCCATGAGGAACATAACTATTTAAATATTAAAAATTCAATATTGTCATATAGAATAATATTAAACAGCACAAAATCATGAATTTATAAATCGTGTACGTGTAAGGTTGAGGTAACTGGATTATTGATTAATAGTTAAGATATAACTATTTAAAATAAAATATTAAAAGTAAAAAGAATATGAAATTCGAAAGATAGAAGTTGAGGTGAGTTTATATTAATTTACATGATACATAGTAAAATAACAAAATAATCAAACATATAAACATTAGATGTTCTTAAAAAACGTATATAATATACATGAAATTGCAATAACGAAATTATTATTTAATGGATAATTTATTTATGTCCCGTACGTGAACGAGCATTAAAACTAGTTAAATGACAGCATAAAAACATGTGGGTCCAATAATTTGGACTTTCGTCAAATGGGGAGAGGGGAGGTGATTACTCGTTAATATGAATTACAAAAGGTTAAAATACGCAATTTACGTTTACGAAAATAAGAAAGCACGCAAAAAGAAAATCAAAATCTTAGTGCGTTAAATTTATTTTAAATTTAGTCAAAAACACGTAATATGACATGTTGGTTTACAACTCAAAGAGATTATTATCCTTATACCAAAAGTTTGTTATATGGTCCATCATTTTAGCTAACGTTCATTAAGACTTTTTTTTTATAATATTTTCCTAATATATTTTAAAATTCATATTATTATTTTATTTTAAAAAAATTAATGTTAAAAAGGTTTAATTCGTATCATAACTTTATTGGGAAAAATGTTTTAAAAATGTTAAAAAAAAGTTAGTTAATATTATAACTTTATTATAAGAAGTTATAAAAAATGTCAATTGCTACTTAATACATTTTTTTGTTAAATCTCATAAGAAATGGTTCACATTATAACTTTAATCAAAAAACAATATATTAAAATAATATGAATTTAATAAAATAAAAAATTTATAAATGATTATAATAAATTAGTTCATTTTATAAGTTTATTACTAAAAATTATTAAAAATTGCAAAATGTTACTAAGTAATTTTTTTTCAAAACTGTTCTAAAAAATAGTTCGTACTATAACTTTATTAAAAAAAATTAAAAATGCTAAAAAATAATAATTCGTACTATGACTTTATTGTAAAATAGTTTTAAAATTTTTAAAGCAAATATCAAATGATGCTCGGTAATTTTGTTTTTTAAAAATGCTATAAAAATTAGTTTGTATTATTACTATATTAGAAAACTTTAAAAATAGTTGAAAAATGTTTTTAAAATGAGTTTTAACAGAAGTTGATGAAAAGGATAAACAATGTAAAAAAAAATCGTTACATAGATGAATTATGTAATTACCAATAAGTACATGATTTGTTTGATTGTTCTTCTTAACTGCTGATGATTTTATATAAAACAAACTAGCAAGAAGCTAGAAAATTACAAAATATCAAATGACAAAGGATTTTGAATCCATTGATTCCAACAAACATGAAGCTTCTTATTCCTACTAGAAAACCAAAGAAACGAATAACTAGTAATGTGGTCAAAAAGCTCATTCTGACGTCAATCCTTCTTGCCAAAGACAGTTGGTTGCGAAACTTCCAAATAGCCCAAAGAGTTACCCCAAAAATATTGTAACACCAATTTCCTTGAAGCTCTAATATTCAAATTATCAAGCCATGAAAACATATCGTATAAAGAATTCACCGAATTTGGGATATGATAGAGATCAACTCATTTGAAAGTTAAATCTCATATGGTTGTTACCACATCACAAGCCCAAAATAAATGATGAGATGTTTCGGGATGTTGAGAACAAATAGGGCAAGCCAATGAATTTACCTCAACACATTTTCGGCTAAGATTCCATCGAGAAGGTATATGGTCTCTAAGAATTCGCCAAACCAAAATGTTCACTTTTCTTGGATTAGGTTTACACCAACGAGTAGGGGTCGTTTCAGACGCGGGGGGGGGGGGGGGGGGTAAATTGATCGATGTGAAGTCGAGTATGTTTAACAGTGAATGATCTTTCACTAAAAAGATTCCATTGCCACTCATCTATATCTTCTTTTAAATGAACATTAGTTAACAGGTTTTGCAATTCTTCAAAATGGCTTCCTGTAGTACCACCATTTATTGGACACGACCAATTCCAAATCCACTAACCATTCCATTTTTCACTAACAAAAAAATATTGGTTTAGCTCTAAACGAGAAAAGACAGGGATATATATTTGCAAGAGGGATGTCACAAATTCATGCATCACGCCAAAACCTAGTAGCTGTACAATCATTAACTTTACGTTTAAGAGTGGAGAACGGAATTATACCTCTTTCATTCAATTTGTTGATTGATTTCACTATGCGAGACCAAACACTTGAGGCACGACATTGAGAAAAGAAACAGGATCCGAGATCTCCCGGATGACCATGAATATCTATGATAACTCGCGTCCATAGAGAGTCTTGTTCATGAGAAAGTATCCACTTCCATTTTTGTATTAGAGCAAGATTAAACGCGTTTAAAATTCCAATGTCAGGGTCGCCTTTTGATTTAGGTGCAATAACTGAGTTCCATGCAATCCATGGAATCTTGGTAGCCTCTTCAGTACTTCCCCAAAAGAACCTAAAACGAATTTTTTCTAAGGTGTTATTAACTTTAATAGACATTGGGAAGATTGAAAAATAATATATCCCGAGAGAGCTTAAAACCGAGGTGATCAATGTCGATCTACCACCAATGGAGACCAAACTAGATTTCCATTGAGATAATCTTTCGAATAACTTATCAGATAGGAACCCAACTGTTAATCCTTGTCATGTTAGATCCAACCGGTAAACCCATATACGAGAAAGGGAGACACTTAGCTTGGCAACCAGTAGCCAAAGCTAAATTGCTCACTTCAGTAACTTCCACTCCGACACCGTAGAGATTAGATTTATACAGATTAAGTTAAGGCCCGATACTTTGTAGAAACAGTTAAGAATATTCACTACATTAGAGATATTCATACTAGACCATTCACCCAATAAAAGCACGTCATCCGCAAAAAGTAAGTGGGAGACATGAAGAGAATGTAACTTAGCACCTGTATATAATCATGCGTTGGTAGCATCCTCTATTGCAACGTGAAGACCATCCATGACCAGAATAAAGAGAAAAGGTGGTAGGGGATCACTTTGTTGAAGACCTCGTTGAAGGTTGAATTCAATGGTAGGGCTGCCATTTACCAAAGCGGAAGCTTTATCCGATGAAAGACATCCGCGAATCCAAGATCTCCAAGTATGACCAAAGCCCGTAAAATGTAAAACCTGATCAAGAAAGTCCCAAGAAACGGAGTCAAAAGCTTTCTCGAAGTCAATTTTAAGGACCATTAACGTCTCTTTCTTTGGTTTATACCAATCAATGATCTCGTTAACCATAAGAGGGCCATCAAGAATTTGTATTTGTGAAACAAAAGCCGTTTGTTCGTTACTTATAACGGTTGCAATAACTCTTGAGAGGCGATTATCAAGGATCTTTGCAATGACTTTGTACTGAGCACCAATAAGGCTAATCCGCCGAAAGTCCGATACCACGAGAGGATTCACTACTTTAGGTACCAGAGTAATAAAAGAGGAGTTACAGCCCGAGGGAATATTTCCGGAATCAAAGAAGCCCCTAACATAAGCCATAATATCGTTTTTTTAGAGTGCTCCAATAACGTTTATAAAAGGCAAACGTAAAGCCATCTGGACCTGGAGATTTGTCGGACCCAAACTCCCAAATTTCTGTTTTAATCTCGATTTCAGAAACTGGTTCTTCTAAAAAAGAAGACTAATGAATACTTAGAGATTTGTATGACTCACTACATCTTGCAACCTTTATCCCTTCAAACCGAGAAAACTTTTCTTGGAAGAATTCTAGAAACACTCATTTGATGTCCTTCGGATTCGTGATCCAACAACCTTGTTTCTTGATACCGTTAATAGCAAGTTGGCGCCTTTTCCTATTGACGATACCTTGAAAGAATTTTGAGTTTTCATCAGCATTAACTCCCCATTTAACCTTTTCTTTTTGCATGGCGTCCAATCGTTCCTCATTTTCAAGATGCCTAAGTTTAGATAGTGAGACTTGCCTATTTAACCTGATCACTTCCCCCTGCTTCGAGAAAAGATTAAGCATCTGCTACTGATTTCATTAGAAGGTCATTTTTTCAATCTTTTTAGAAGCATTAAAGTTTTAGCCCAAACTTTAATTATATTTTTAAGATACTTCATTTTGTCTTTAAACATGATCTGTGTATTAGAACCATCTTTGCATTGAAAATTTTCCCATGCATTCCTAATAACATCGTCAAAATCAGGAGCCTGCAACCAAAAGTTAGAGTTTAAATGGGATTGGACCAAAGTCCATATCATAATGTTGCAAAATAATGGCCTGGTATTCTTAATCAACCTATTCATCGCAGTGGCATCCATATTTGGAAGAGCTGCGACGAGGTTGTCAGAAATCAGAAATCGATCAAGCCTACTTAGTTTCTCCCCATCATTACTTATACGCGTAAAAGTGTGTCCACCCAATGAGATATCATAAAGGCTACCCTCGTTAACGAACTGATTGAAATCATTCGCTGATCTATTGTTAAAAGAGGATCCAATTCTTTCAGAAGCATACCAAACAACGTTAAATTCACCAAAGATGAAATAGTTACCCCGGGTTAGAAGTCATAAATTGGAGAATGAGATGCCATAACTGTTGTTTCTTTCGATCGTCTTGCGGAGCGTAAACATTAAGCATAAAACACTTGAGGCTCTTAAAACTTCATTCTCGTTCTACAACAAGAAGATTATCCATAACAGTAACATGAGCTTTTTGAAAACACGTTGGGTCCCAAACAGTGAGAAGGCCTCCCGCTCGGCCAATAGAAGGGCTCATTGCATAATCAAATTGAAAGTTTCCCCATACTCGTTTAATATGAATAAGAAGAATATTGCTCAAATGCGTCTCTTGCAATCCCAAAAAATTAATTTTATGAATGAAACAAAACTGTGAGATAAAACCACATTTATCCGCCCCGAATCCACATGAATTGTATTACATAATATTCATTTAAAATTTTCACTTGCGCCAATGCTAGCAATATAATTTTTAAGGTCTACTTTTCTTTCTTCCATATCATACCCAAGTACACTCCCCATTTCGATGTGTCAGATGAAAGCATCAATCATAGAGCCATTTGTACGAGATGAATTATGAGACTTACCACTTCGAGATCGATTTGTTTGATTGTTAACAAAGAGTTCATATTGCATGTTTTTTTTACCAAATTTGTAAGTAACTTTGATGTACTAATATTTTCAAAAAGAAGATTACCCGGTGTAAGTGGGGCGACTGCATAAGGCCTCCAAATTTATATATGTCGATTAGTATTTATATTATGTTTTAAAATTTTCCAACCCATTTTATATAATATCTAACTTTTGTCGGTGTTAGATCTTTGCAACAGATTGCTTAATACCAAAGAATTTTTTATTTCGAATAATATTTACATTTTTTTTCGCGATTTGCAGGTGCTCATTTTGTTGTTTCGCACCGAGTCACTCAAATCACTGAGACAACCCCGAGACTAAGAGTAATGCTGAGTTGCTGACTACACAAGCGTCGTCATTTTTACGTCAACTCAGTTTTCTCTCTCATACGCCACAACAAGACCAAATGCTCGTAACAAGTAGGGGTGTAAACGAGTCGAGCTTTTAACGAGCTACTCGAGCTCGAGCTCGTTTAACTCGAGTTCGAACTTAATACTCTCGAGCTCGAGTCGATCTCGAACAAATATTTGTGTTCGTTTAATCTAGCGAGCCGAGCTTTGAAAAATAATATTAAGCTCCGCTCGTTCGAAAACTCGTTTAATTGTCTCGAGCCGAGCGATCTTAACGAGCCGAACAAGCTATTCGAGCTTAATGAGCCGAACGAGCTATTCGAGCTTAATGATAAATCTATAAATATATATGTTATATACACCTTAGCTTACTCATTAAGTATTAATATCATTTTAATAATCATAAACGAGCTTTCGAGCTCGAGCTTGAGTTAATAAATGAGTCTATCCAACTATATTTATAGAAGAAGTTAGTCTAAACAAAAGTTAAAAATCGTAAACGAGCTTAGAGCTCGAGCTCGAACAACAAAAAAATATTCGAGTTCGAGCTCGAGCCAGATTATAAAGTTTTATTCGAGCTCGAGCCGAGCTCGATCCAGGCAGTTAATAAACAAGCCTGGCTCGTTTAGGCCAAAACTCGACTCGACTCGGATCGTTTACACCCCTAGTAACAAGTATACCGCACGGATAACCAAAAATCAATAATCCTACAAAAATTAAATTTAAAAAGTACACACACAAAATACCCATTTCTTCTTTCGCTATGAGACCACATAAATCGAAAAGCAAGAAGACCAATCAAACATATTGCGTGATGTAGTGGGGAGATGCGTTCTGTTTTTGTAAAATAGGGACAACCGACCATAAAATCGACCCGTATAATTTTCGGTCCGAGTATTTATACAAATCCACACCTTTATGTGTAACTTGATTATTGAAAGTAAAAATAGGAGAAAAAAAATTAATGCAATTCTATTGATACATTTAACTTGATACTTGTATAAGTGAATTTATTCTTGTAAAAAAGTGTGGATGTAACATTCCTCGTTGTGCAAAGTTTATTGAATCTTTCGTTATTTTGGTAAAAGTTACTCGCACTTAATCGCGTGCTTTTAGCTTTTGTCTAAATATGATTTTTTTAACAAAGTCTAAATATGAATTGCATATCAAAAATATGATTAAACCTTTTTATACACATGTGTATTTTACACCGCCTATATATAACCAATAGTTGGTTGGCTAAGTACTCACAATATCTTCTTCTTTATGAAAAGAACTCACAAACATCTGTAACACCCCATTTTGGAAATGGAATCTTACGCATAATCATGGCGTGTCATCAAAGCATACAAGGATAAATGTCTAAGCATTATTTGACCATAAAAGGGAAATACCAGAATCAAACATCGGTAACCCCAAAGTAGAGCTCATCACACACAAACATAAATACTGTAAAAAGAAAGGACGAAACAATGTCCATTGTAAGCTGTATTAAAGTAAAGGAAATGCATAAAGTAAAGAAAGACAGTAAAGCTTCCAGTCCATATGCACGTACGTTTGAGATCTACGAGCGTCCCTTAGTACCTGCCGTTTTGGGAACATGAAAAGGAAAACGGCTGAGCAAGACGCTCAGTGCACGGATGTACAAAATAGAATGAAATAGGATAAGCATGTAACATATAACAGCGGAAGACTACGTACTGAGTAGACTGGTTAAGTATTGAGAAAACTGGTTTTATAGTTTGAAAAGCCTTATGTTTATCTTATGAAAACTGTTTTAACATATATATACCATAGCCCATATAGGTCATGAAAAGGTCACGTGCATGAATACTTGGAGGGGTGACCTCATCATGCTGATTAGAGGGGATACCTCTAATAAATATACTGGTCTGGGTAGGAGGGATCAACTCCTTGTGAAGGATGCAAGGCACACACCACATTCACCATGAAATACTGAATAAAACATGTAACTAGGATGCACCCATACGCCCCACATGATATAATAATATGGCCAAAACTGAAAGGGACGCCACGAGCAATCACTCCACCGTGGGGAAGTCATAACATTGGTGCCTCCAATGTTATGGTTATGGTACCTCCATAACTAGGTGAAACTGGTCATGCTTGTATATGGCTATAGATTATGCTAATTAAACATAAGCAGATCAAAACGATAAAACAAATATTGGGGAAAACAGTTGGCTGCATACGGGGAAATCCTAATAAGAAAAGAATGTCCATACTGAAAGGACGGGAATCCGTACCTCAAGTCCAGTGAATGAACGGAAGAAAGACTCCTACTTCTGGATCACTAACGCTACATGAATACACACGTGTATAAGTATCGAATCACTGATTACGTACTGGGTTTTATGTCTCATCTTAGCTTACTTTGTATGTTTTAGGTCATGGTTTACTGTTTAAAGCCCTATCTGTGTTTAACTTGTACTCTGATTAATCTGATAAAGTATTACTGGTAATTCATGTATTATTATACTTACTGTGTAATAATAAGTAACTTTCCAAAAATAGTAGGTTTCCAAAAATAGAAAGTTTCCAAAAATAGAAAGTTTCCAAAAATAGAAAGTTTCCAAAAATAGAAAGTTTCCAAAAATAGAAAGTTACCAAAAATAGAAATCACTGCTTAAAATAGATCAGTTTCTAAAAATAGAAAGTTTCCAAAAATAGATCAGCTGCCTTAATTAAATAAGTTTCCATATATAGAAGGTTTCCATGATTAGATTAGTTGCCTTATTTAATTAAGTTTCTATAAATAGAAGTTTCCATAATTAGAATTAAGCTGGTTGCATAAGCTTAAATATAAGTCTAAGTGTTTATAAGCTTATTTCTTAAGTCATATGATATAGTGTATAGTTTAATTTATTATTTCATGCATTTTAATTAAACTATAGGTTAAGCATTTTAATTAAAGTATAACATGTTTTAATTAAAATGGAATAAATTACTTAGGTTAAAATGTATATTAATATGTATTAATAATATAACCTAAGTCATGTCTAAATTAATTAATTATAAGCATGCTTTAAATAATTAATTAATTATAACTTATAACATAAAAAAATACTTAGGTTAAATTAATATCATGCTAAATTAATAATTGAAAATAACCTAAGTCATGGTTTAATTAATATCTCATGTTATTAATTAATTTATATCCTAAGTTCATAATTCATAATATTAACATGTAGCATAAATCATGATTTAACCAACGAACCATGAATCGGGCATGAACTCGACACCGTACCCCGAGCCAACTCGGGGTACTTGTGTCCCCTTGCTGCCGTGGGACCTACATGCACCAACCAAGACCAAAATGGTCTTGGTGGTAGCGGCTAAAAGCAAACCGAACCCCCCTCGGGTTGGTTATACTAGGCGGCCAAAAACAAACACCCTCATATAACAACCTTTGATTTTAATTAACCCCAAAACATGTTAGATCTATGTTTAATTATCATGTTTTAATAAGAATAACAATAACATGTTCATGAAAATAATCAAAGATTTAAAAAGAATTAAAAAGAAAGGTTTAGAATGATATACCAATACGTAGCTTGGACGAGGATGAACAAACACGGTTTATAGCAATGATTTTTAAGATCAAGATCAATCAACAACCACCTATGGTGGTCCTTAAGGTGGCGGCACAAAGAGACCAAGAGGAGGAGAGAAAAACCTTTTTAGGTTAAATGCTTATTTTCTTGAAATGTAAAAATGAAATGAATATTTACCATAACCCCCCCTTTCATGTAAAAAGTCAATGGGCTAAGCCCATTTAGTTATGTGTGCCGTGGGTATGGGGCCCCACATGGGGTACCCGTACCTTTTCTCGTGTCCTGATGTTTCGTGTTCGTTCGTGGTTAAACGTGTTCGTGTTTAAAGTGTTTCTGTTTATTTTATCATGTAGTTTATCGTATTATTTACACTCGTAATTAAGTACTTACGTAATTATTTTAGTTCGTGTTTTAAAATGGTGATCATGATTTAATTATGTTTACGTGAAATATTTATTAACTGTTTATCATGAGTTTGTACGTAATCGATACTTATCATGTCATACACGTATGCACTTGCTTGATTATTAGCACATGAATGTGATCAATACTAAATAGCGTAAGTTTTAATCTAGGACGTACGATCTTAAGGGCACTATTCATGGTAAAAGCATGCGGGTTTTACAATTCTTCCCCCCTAAAAAGAATAATTCGTCCCCGAATTATAGATAAGGTAAACTGGAAAGAAGTAACATACCCGAACTCAAAATATGAAGTGAGGGTAAGAAGCCCGGATAGACTCCTCCGTTTCCCAAGTGGCTTCCCGCTCGGTATGGTCCCTCCAAAGAATTTTGACGAATGGAATCGTCTTCCTTCTCATGACTCGTTCTTGCCTGTCAAGAACTCGTTCGGGTTCCTCTATAAAAGTGAGATCTTCACGTATCTGTTCCAGTGGATACTGAACCATGTGAAGGGGATGATACTTGTACCCTCTGAGTAAGGACACATGAAACACGTTATGCACGTGCGAAAGCTGAGGAGGTAACGCCAATCGGTAAGATACTTCACCGATTCGTTCAATGATATCAAACGGTCCGATGAAACGAGGACTGAGTTTCCCTTTGATCCCGAAGCGTTTAACACCACGCGCCGGCGAAACCTTGAGGAAGACGTGGTCTCCCACATTAAAATGTATGTCCCTACGATGCTTATCAGCGTAACTCTTCTGACGTGACCGTGCTTCCTGCAGTTTCTGCTTAGCTACTTCGATCTTCTCATTGGTCATTTCTATAATTTCTGGTCCTTCGAGTGTTCTCTCTCCCACTTGATCCCAGCAGATTAGAGCGCGACACTTCCTGCCATACAACATTTCGAAAGGAGCACATTTGATACTTACGTGCCAGCTGTTGTTGTATGCAAACTCGACCAAACAGATGTAATCGTCCCAATCACCTGTCCATTCCAACGCACACGACCTTAACATATCTTCCAATGTCTGAATCGTTCGCTCCGACTGTCCGTCCGTTTGAGGATGAAAGGCCGTACTCAGCTTAAGTTGTGTACCCCAAGCGTTTTGCAGACCTTTCCAGAATCGCGACGTGAAACGAGGATCTCTGTCTGAGACGATGCTGGAGGGAGCACCGTGGAGTCTCATGATCTCCCTTCTGTAAGTATCTGCGAGTTTACTTACCGGATCTTCCTTGCGTATCGGTAAGAAATGAGCTGATTTGGTGAGTCGATCGACGATGACCCATATGGCATCGTGCTTCTTCTTGGTAGGCGGAAGACCGGTAACAAAATCCATGGTGATTTTGTCCCACTTCCACACTGGAATATCCAACGGTTGAAGGAGACCGCCCGATCGCTGATGCTCAATCTTAACCTGCTGGCAGGTAAGACATTTGGAGACATAAGTGGCTACATCCTGTTTCATACCACTCCACCAAAAGTACTGTCTGATGTCATGGTACATTTTTGTCGACCCATGATGTATAGAAAATGGGGAGCTGTGAGCTTCAGATAACAATGCTTCCTGGAGTTCTTGATTGTCAGGAACACAAAGTCTCATGCCCTGCCAAACGATACCGTCTGCGTCCATTCTGAATTCTGTCTGCTTCTCCAAATTCTGAATTATCGCCCATATTTCTCCATCATCCTTCTGAGCTTCCTTGATCCTAGACAGTAACTCGGGTTCTACTCTAAGATTCGCCCAGTATCCGTGCTGCCCACGTACCATGATTTCGATGTCTAGCCGCTCCAAGTCTCTTATGTTTTGTTCCTTGATTTCAATGCCGTTGATCATTCCAGACTTTCTGCTGAGTGCATCTGCTACTACATTAGCCTTTCCGGGATGATACTGTAGGTTAATATCATAATCCTTCAACAGTTCCAACCATCTCCTTTGTCTCATGTTCAATTCACGTTGAGTGAAGATATACTTCAAGCTCTTGTGATCTGAGAAAATGTCGCATGATTCTCCGTATAAGTAGTGCCTCCATATTTTCAATGCGAACACCACTGCAGCAAGTTCCAGGTCATGCGTAGGGTAGTTTTCTTCATAGGGCTTAAGCTGCCGTGAAGCATACGCGATCACTTTCCCATGTTGCATGAGAACACAGCCCAGTCCCTTCCCCGATGCATCGCTATAGATCTGAAATCCACCTGTACCAGATGGGAGAGTAAGAATAGGTGCAGATACTAACTTCTGCTTTAGGTCTTCGAAGCTCTTCTCTCGTTCTTCCGTCCAGACACATTTCTCTCCTTTTTGCATCAGTTTGGTGAGAGGTAGTGCCAAACGGGAAAAGTTCTCCACGAATCTGCGATAATATCCAGCTAAGCCCAAGAAACTGCGGACTTCTGTCGCTGACGTTGGTCTTGGCCATTTAGTGATAGCCTCAACCTTCGCTGGGTCCATAGTGATCCCTTCTGCTGATACATTGTGACCTAAGAATGCCACTTTGTTTAACCAGAACTCACACTTGGAGAATTTCGCATACAGCTGCTTCTGACGAAGAATCTGTAGTATCGTACGGAGATGGTCTTCGTGTTCCTCCGTGGACTTTGAGAAAATCAGGATGTCATCGATGAATACAAAGACAAACTTATCAAGGAATTCATGGAAGATTCTGTTCATCAGATCCATGAATACTGCTGGAGCATTAGTCAGGCCGAATGGCATGACTACAAACTCATAATGGCCATAGCGGGTACGAAAAGCAGTCTTGGCAATATCCTGCTCTTTAACCCTTAGCTGATGGTAGCCTGACCTTAGATCGATCTTTGAGAAGTGTTTGGCTCCTTGAAGTTGGTCAAACAGATCATCTATATGTGGCAGTGGATATCTATTGCGGATGGTAATCTTATTAAGTTCACGGTAGTCTATGCAAAGTCGCATGCTGTCGTCCTTCTTCTTAACGAACAAGACCGGTGCGCCCCATGGAGATGCGCTTGGTCTAATGAACCCTCGCTCAAGTAGTTCATGCAGTTGGTCCTTTAGTTCTTTTAGCTCTGTGGGAGCCATACGATACGGAGCCTTAGAGATTGGTTCAGCTCCTGGAACCAGGTCGATGTTGAACTCCACTTCTCGTGCAGGTGGTATGCCGGGGAGTTCAGCTGGGAAGACGTCTTGAAATTCCGAAACTACTGGTTGATCCTGAATCGATGGGGATTCAGCATCCATGTCGTGAACCGTAGCTAGATAACCCTCACAGCCATGTGACAGTAATGCACGTGCTTGCAAGGTAGATATGACTTGTACAGACCGGCCGGGTATGAACCCGTTATGAATGTACTCTGGTGCATTAATGTCGCCGAAGATCACCCGATATGAGTGGCAGTCTATGGTAGCATGGTTCTTGGATAGCCAGTCCATTCCGAGAATCATATCGAACTCAATCATGTCTAGGGGAAGTGCATCTACTGCACGAACTTTATCGTCAAACTCTAGAGGAAGACTCTTGTATACATGAGTTATTAATACAGAGTCCCTCAAAGGCGTGGAAATGGTAAGCCTATTTTCTAATGGCAAGGGAAGTGTCATGATGTTCTTAGCATATGTAGTGGAAATAACTGAGTGAGTGGCACCCGTGTCGAAAAGAACACATGCAGCTTGGCCGTACATATACAAAATTTCAGTAATGGTACCTGTAGATTTGTTTGCCTGATCGCGAGATGTCGTGTAGACACGCCCAGTGGTAGGAGGCGGCTTATTATCAGCATGACCCGAGGTACCCTCCATCTTACCCTTACGGCAATCTCTCATACGATGGCCAGGGAGACCGCACTTGTAGCACGCGTCGGAATCACGACGACATGGGCCAGGTTGTCTGCGATGGCAAGTATTGCAAAGAGGATGAGTGAATCCTCCAGCAGGAGTCCTTGCTTGCTGAGGGCCTGCTGATGACAAAATGTGTTAAGATAAAGTATATGCACGAGTATAAGACATATGCATCATAAGATGTTCACCAGTGATAGCTGAACGGTTAGGCTGCGAACCCTTGTGGTTCTGGTCCTTCCCGTTACCGTGGTTCCTGGTAGAGGTTAATATAGTGTCAACATGAGAGATATAACATGAAATCATAAGAAGGTGCGTAAATAGTAGGACCTGCTGTTGTTGGAGTGTCCAGCGTTGTTACGGTAATTATCATTACCGCTACGCCTTTCCACAACAGAACGGTCGTTAGTGTGACCGTTTCCTTTGGGCTGATGAGGCTGCTGCTGAGTAGCCGGCTGAGACCGGTCCCCAGTTTTCTGCCTGGAAGATACAGTTTAAGAGATGATTATTGAACATATAATGATAGGATGCGGTTTGGTTACCGTTTGAATACGAAATGTTTACCTCTTGTCGGGTCTTTCAGCTTCCCCGAACTCATCTCGCTCCTGCAGCATCTCTAGCTTCCTTGCTGCGTCGGCCACTTGTGCTACTGTATTGAACGTAGCACACACCAGATTGTTCGCGACCGAGGTGCGAAGTGCCCACCTAAAGTGGTGTGCCTGGTCCTCAGGAGTACCAGCTGCTGCTCCCAGGAAACCAGCTAAGCGAAGAAAGCGCTGCATGAATTCGTTGCTATTCTCGCCCGCTCTCTGTCGTATCCCATGGTACTCTCGCTTGAGCTTGTCCTGCTCTGCCTTGGGAAAGAACTGCTCCATCACTCTCTCCTTGAATTGGGCCCATGTCAAACCAGCGACCCAATCATCACCTCCTTCCGACTGGGTCAAGGCTAGCCACCAGCTGAGTACATCGCCTTCAAACCGGTAGCATGCCAATCTCGCCTTGTATGCGGGGTCACAGCCCATAGCATTGAAAATCTTCTCGATATGAGTCAACCAGCTTTCAGCATCGCTGGGGCTATCAGTCTTTTCAAAAGCTCTAGGACGGAGCTTGTTGAATCTTTCCAGCCACACTGCTAGTGTCACTGGAGGAGGAGGAGGAGGAGGTGCCTGATTCAACTGCTGCTGATTGTTGGCAGCCTAGACTTCAGCACGAATGTCATTCCCCAGTTGAGGAAGCAAGGCTTGCATGGCAGCCTGAATTGCAGCATTGAGCTGCTCTTGCTCGCGTGTGAGAACCATCTGACAGTATAACATAAAACATATGATTAACAGTTCAAAACATAAAATATAAACTATATATATACATGAAAAAAAAATTTATACCAAAAATTTCACGAGAAAAATTTTATGCAAGAAAATTTTTGTATGAATGCATGATGCAGTTTTTATGAAAACTTTTGATGCTCGAGAGTGAACGCCTCTGGTCAGTTCACTCAAAACAAAAGACATATCGAGGGGACGCCTATGGGTCGGTCCCAAATCTAAAAGTTTCGATAAAACACATGCGACTAAATAGGGCCAGTCCTGTACCAACCATTACTTAGTCAAAAACCCTGTAACAATGACATGTATATGTATGCTTAAAATGATGAATGCATGAAAACAACTGTCAGTTCTAGGAAGACCGTAGTGACTACCCACTAATCACAGGTCATATTTGAGAGCCTACAGGTCGAAACCTTGGCTCTGATACTGTATAACCCGCCTTAAAATACAAGAACATTAATTTTACGCAGTCACGAATTTAACTAACGTAATAAAAATTTATTTATTCAGACAATAAATAGTTGTAATTAATTCAAACATCACGTAAATGCTAGTTATTCAGTTAATAACTAATACGTTCGAGGTTTTTCAACACGAGAAATTAAGTCACGGAACCCGAACATTTAAATACATGATAACTAATAAAAAAAAGTATAGCATTGTGGTGGCTGGCGGTTTTAAGAGAAATAGAAAGAAACAAATGGGCTATAGGGCCCGACCCATTTCTCAAAAAAAACAAACGGGGGAACCCCACCCCTTTGTCGCCAATCAGTAAAGAAAAAAAAAAGGATTAGGGTTTGGGTGCTGGGAAGCCGCCGGCTGGGAAAGAACAAAAAAAAAAGTCAGATTTGATATTTCTATTAATTCGATTCGTATTGTTATTATCCATATCATCAAGTAAGGTAAACACCCGTTTCTTTTCTTTCATAAGTCGTGAATTATAGCACCCCTAATCTATAACACATGGTTAGATCGTATTCATGTTATATAGAATTAACAGTCGGGTTTTGGTTAATAGCACGAAAACCGAGACCTTTAGGGTCTCGGTGTGACCCCGTTTTGGCCCAGCCGCGACCACTAAGTGGCCAGTGTTAGTTTCATGTGGTCGGCAATCAAACAGGGGGTGCGTTTGGGTCTGCAGTAGTAGAAGGGTGCGTTTGGGTCTGCACCATCAGCAGAGGGTGTTTGGGACTGTGAAAACAGTGGGAACATTTTCATAAACGGTGGGAACCAAACAAAGAGCAGTGGGAACCACTGCATAGGCAGTGGGAACCACATGGGGTGCAGTGGATACCGGCTTGAGCCGGTGGCTACTGTTTGTGTCGGCAGCAGTGGAACCGCAGCATAGGGTTGTGGTGGACTCGGTTGTGGGCTGAACCGAAACATACTTGTCTCGGGGATCGGTTTTGGTTCGGGTTTTCGGGATGACGCATGAAATGATAATGAAAGGATTTAATTATTATGATTTAATCATTAATTATATAAGTTTTATAAAAAAATTTAACCAAGTTGTGTTGTTTTAGTAATTTAATTATTAATTACTAAATTAATTTAATGACAGTTTAAACGATTTTAATTACTTAAAATGCTTGGTTTAGTTAAATGATTTAAAATTCCATGAAAACTATTTTGGGAAACCTTTCTAATGTTAGTAGTTTCTGTTTATGGAAGGCTACAAATTTTAGTAATATTTTAATACCAGAATACAGTAATACCATAGTCTAAATACCGTACATTATACAGTAATCAGAAATACAGTATATACACAGTCATGTTTATCATAGATACATCAGACAATCAGATTAATCAGGTTTTACATAAACAGTAATGCAAGAATGAATAAATTAAACTAAGAACATACAAGATCAGTAAAACTAAACAGATATTAGTCAACTCATTTCATGTCCCTTATTCATGTAGTAACTGTGAAGTCGGAATAGATCTTTCAGCTTTCAGTCTTATATCATTACTGGACACAAGGTACGGATTTCCCGTCCTTTCAGTAAGGACTTCCTTTCTATGCATGATTAGGATTCCCCGTCTGCAGCCAAATGTTTTCCCCAGTATATGTTTAAACTTATCAGTAATCATGTTGAGAATTAAATAAATTGCCTGAGCATTATATACAAGCATGATTAGTTTATGTACTAGTTACGGAGGTACCGTAACCACGATACTAGAGGCACCGGTGTCGTGACTCACATGCAGGAGAGTGATATCCTGCATCGTCCCACTCAGCTCAGCTTGGCCATTTTATCAGTATTATTAGTGGGGCGTATGGATGCATCCTAGGCTACAGTTACAGTTTAGCAGGTGAATGTGGTGTGTGCTCTACATCCTTCACATTGGAGCTGATCCCTCCACCCAGCACAGTTATTTAGAGGTCACCCCTGTACAGCATGACGAGGTCACCCCTCCAGTTGTTCATGCAACGTTGTTACAGCACATGACCTATATAAGCTCTGGCAATTAAAATACAGTAAATGCATGTTTTCAGATTTAACAGATAACAGTTCAGCTTTATTATTTATAAATCAGCCTTTACAGATTATACACAGATTTCCGCTGCAACTTTACTTATCAGTCTTACAGCTTCAGTATTTTATCATCTGTTTCATTTTAGTAATTTCTTATCATGCTTTATATCCGTTCACTGAGCGTTATGCTCAGCCGTAGTTCCTTTCATGTTCTAACGGCATGTACACCAGGACGCTTTTAGGATTCTAAGAGCACGTGCATTTGAGATGGAAGCTATCCAGACTTCTTATTTTATGCACTTACATTGTTCTGCTTATTTGGACATTGTTTAGTCCTTCCTTTTAGTATTTTATTTTTCATGTTTTTGAGCTTAGGTTGGATTACCGATGTTTGATTCCGGTATATCCGTTATGGTCATTTAATGTTTTAGTACATTTACCTTATGCTTTGATGACACGCCATAAATACACGTAACGGTCCACTTATCAAAGTGGGGTGTTACAATTATGGTATCAGAGCCAAGGTTCGACCTGTAGGCTCTAAAACTTGACCTGTGACTAGTGAGTAGTCACCACGAACTTTCTAGATTTTGGCGTTGTTATCTTTCATGTTTCTCATGCATTTATCAGCTACTTTTCTTCAGTTATCGGTCAGTTTTTCTTAAAGTTTTGACTAAGTAAAAGGTTGGTACAGGACTGACCATATTTAGTCGCATGTGCTTTTCTGCGAATTTTGTTTTGGTGAACCGACCCATAGGCGTTCACCCTTGCCGTTCAGATTTTGTATTGGTAAACCGACCCATAGGCGTTTACCCTTACTCATGTCAGATTCATGTTTTCACTCAAGTAATACTCAGTGAACCAGCCAAAAAAAAAACGTTCACCATTTTTTAGGTCAAACTTTCATGCTATTCAGTCGAATGATGTTTTGTGAATCGATCCACAGTTGTTCACCCTTGTCATATCAGGACATTTCATAAACCTTGACAAGTATGGATTGGACTACAATCAACAATATTTAGTCCCAAATTATAAATTTCTATACATGACAGTTCTCAGAAAATTTTGACAAGTATGGATCGAACTAGAATCGCCCATACTTAGTCACATGTTTTGTTTCCTGAATTCTATGGATTGAACCATAGTCATCCACATCAGTTGATGTTAAACCTCAGTTGATAATTCTTCTATGTTTTTGTATCAGTCAAGTTTATACTCTCATGTTGATGTCATCTTCATGATGATTCAGTTTCATGTCTCCTTGCGGGGATTATGTCTTCAGCAAAGTAATGGTATTTTCATGTTAAGATACACAAGAATTTCAGTAAAACCCATTTTCATGATAAATCATGGTTAGCCTTCATTAATCATACTTCATGTTGACCACTGTTAGGACTTCGATTATATTATAACTTTCAGCCTCGAAACAACCAGCTGTAAGTCGACGCAGGAATTTTCAGCCTATCATGTTACTTATTTCAGATCAGTTGCTACCTTTTAAATCAATTTACTTCTTTGATCATGTCAGACAAGCGACACCATTATCGATCATCCCATAAAATTACACCAGTGCCATGTACAGTAATTCATGTGTACTCCACGTACAATGTCTCAGATATGCTCCTGGTGCAGTATTCATTTTGTACTTCATGTACAGTAGACCAGGTGTACTCAATGTACCCTACCCCATGGATATCGCTATCAGTCCTCAGTCATCCCAGGCGTTTTCCACTTGTCGATATTCTACCAGATGCTGATACTACTCATGAGTTGAAGATTTTACCAGATACTGATGCTGCTAACACTTTGAAGACCGCACAAAGGCTGATGCTGCTGATGCTTTGGAGAGTTCTCAAGATGCTGATGATGTTTATACTATGAAGACTCTGTAGAACAAGGACGAAAACTATAAATTTGAAATTTCTGACAAGAATAAATTTCAACCATCAGACATTACCATTCTATTCCATGCTTTTACTTTCCCAGTTAGATGTCACATTCCACTCATCTAATCTCGCAGTCAGAAGAGTGGGGACCGGTAACCAGCCGGCCACTCAGCAGAAATAGTTACATGAATTACGGTCATAATAACGACCATCGGGGAACTGACAGACAAGGCGGTAATGACAACCACCGTGCTTAAAAGTAATCAGTCAGTAATCATTGGAACTCCGGAACGGACGTGACCAGAAATACAGAGGTCAGTAGTCTAGCCGGTTCGCCAATCCTAGCAGTTACCAGAAATTCTTAACCTTATTCAGACTCACCATTAAAATACATGTCCAGACAACAGTTAAGACACAGGTCTCAAGTATCATTTCGAAAGACATTTGTCAGGACACCAGTCATGGTACACGTCATACAAATATCTTCTCAAAGTACGAATCAGAATTCATAACTCCGTATGTTTCTATACCAGGCCCTCAATGATTCAGGGCACCATCCAAGGGGGATACACTCGTTTTATTATGCCACGCATAAATCAGATCATTTGAAAAATTCAGTCACCACCACTGGAGTATTATTTCGGTTAAACACGCAATATTCACTCTGTGAGGTTACGGACGAACACATTCAGTGAAAAGTCCCCATGTTTACTTCACGTATTCGTATGTCAGCTTTATCTTAAATCAGGTAGTCACATGTCTCTCAGCCAGAAAGGACTCAACAGTATCACCATATTTATTAAAGTTTTATTTTCAGTTAACGACGAGATCCGTCTTACCAACCATGAACATATTCATTTTACTCCTGCCAGAAAAATCAGTACAAATTATTCCAGCTTTACGAGCACGTGAATTATTACCTTTTAGCGGTGAAGACTTCTGGTCACCATTCATGATACGAATTCTGAAATTCCTTAAATTCATGATCAACAGATTATCCTAAAGTTTCTAGATGTAATTCCGGAAGGCTTTCCAGAAATTCATTCCTGACCACAAGATAGAATTTAACATCGAGTTAGTCTCAAGAACGAAACTATTTTCAGAACTCTTTATCGCACGAATGCAACTAAGTTAAAAGAGTTGCAGTATTTGCTGCAAGAATTACCGGAATGAGGCTTTATTCTCCTTAGTGCACCGTCTGTCTATCAGGAATAAAGCCTGCTATCATGAGATCATGTAGCGACCACTGAAAATCTTTACAAGATCACCATTCATAATCGATGTCATCTCACGTATAGAAGGTTTATCTGACCTGCTACGACATCTTAAATATTTCCCAGAACAATTTCCGATCATGCTATCATCAATGGTGAGAGAAAGAACATGATGTTTTCCAGACTGCTGTTGCACATATTATAGTCTCTCTAAAAATTTTGACTTTATACTTTTAAGCTCCCTAATGCTCCAGCTATATTATGAAATTATGAATAGAATTTCTCAATGACTCTCAGACAAAATCGTTAGTATATTCATTGATCACATTCTGATCTGCCTAATACTAGAGAAGAACACGAGACTCATCTTCTCACAGTTGTACAGAATCTTCAATAGGAGTAATTTTATACACAACATTCCAGATAAAGATTTCACTTGGACAGGGCATTCTGAGCCACCATATTTCAGCAGAAAGAAATTTCAGACAATCCTGCGCAGGTGAAGGCCATCACCTGATGGTCCCGACCGACGTCTGTGAACGAAGTACAAACATTTCTAGAACTCAATTAACTGATACCGCGGAAATTGCTGACAGTTTTCACTAAAAATTCTTCCATGACTATCGAACCAGATTTCTACCAGAACGTCCCAAAATCCCACGCAGAATTTTGGATAGAAGCAGTATCACACATTGATGCAAATATGTTCATATCTGGATGCCTGACATACCGCAGGTTCAAGATAGAACGCCGTCAGGCCAGTGAGTGGTTACAACCATTAGGAATTTTGAACATAAATGGGACAAGGTTTCCATGAAGGTTGCTATCAGCTACCCTAGCACCCAGAAAAGTTTGATCCTATCTAAGTCATTTTCAACCATTTAAACCCCCAGCCTACACGTTTACTCTTTTGTGAAAGGATTACGCAGTAACAGATCTGCAGGAAATTCAGCAATAAATCGTAAGATTTCACGGTATTCCATCAACCATCATATCAGATAGAAAATTTCACGTTTATGTTCATGTTCACGTTTACGTTTACCATCACGATATACGTTTCACAGTCTATTACCTAATACGATTACAGAAAGCTTGAGCAACCAGACTCAAGTTTAGCACAACTATTCCATAACCAGGCAGACGTTTCACATCTCAGACCGTATCGTTTGGCATTTCCTTCCTTAGTTAACATACGTTCATGATATGTTCTGGTGGCACATCCACAGTATGCTTCACGTATCACATTCATGATATATTTCATGCACATTAATCCTTTTATGATCACGAACCACGTTCACAATTGCTCACGTAGCATGTTCACAATTGTTCACGTAGTTCGTCCCTGTATGTTTTCAACAGCTTGCTCAGAGAATAAATGATATCCTCTCAGAATATTGTACGTACCATTTCATGTATACTACATGCTATAGCATATTCATTCTATCAGATTCAGAAAATCCATCTTAAGTATGGAACCAGAAGCTATTCAATATCATCAGGACAGGGTCATCAGGACCAAAATTGGCATTATGTTTAAACCTTTTAAGGAATCGTTTCGAGCGGGAAGCCACTCGAAACGGAGGAGTCCATCCGGACCTCTCATCCTTTTCCTTCAATGAATCCAGTTAAGTTCTTTCAGTCAGGTTACGTTTCATGTCCTCTTCAACCATGTCACGTTATATGAGCATTTCAGTCATGTCAGGTTTATACCTATCAGCAGCATTATGTCTTAATTAGAAGACAAATTATCCTTCAGCTTATTTGTCTTTTCAGTTTACGTGTTCTTTCAATTCTTACAACTTCACCAGCTTATTTCCTTTAATTCGGGGACGAATTCTCCTTTTAGAGGGGAAGAATTGTAAAACCCAGTATGGTCGTATCCTTAATTCGGGGACGAATTATCTTTTTAGAGGGGAAGAGTTGTAAAACCCGCCTTAAAATACAAGAACATTAATTTTACGCAGTCACGAATTTAACTAACGTAATAAAAATTTATTTATTCAGACAATAAATAGTTGTAATTAATTCAAACATCACGTAAATGCTAGTTATTCAGTTAATAACTAATACGTTCAAAGTTTTTCAACACGAGAAATTAAGTCACGGAACCCCAACATTTAAATACATGATAACTAATAAAAAAAAAGTATAGCATTGTGGTGGCTGGGGGTTTTAAGAGAAATAGAAAGAAACAAATGGGCTATAGGGCCCGACCCATTTCTCAAAAAAAAAAACAAACGGGGGAACCCCACCCCTTTGTCGCCAATCAGTAAAGAAAAAAAAAAGGATTAGGGTTTGGGTGCTGGGAAGCCACCGGCTGGGAAAGAACAAAAAAAAAAGTCAGATTTGATATTTCTATTAATTCGATTCGTATTGTTATTATCCATATCATCAAGTAAGGTAAACACCCGTTTCTTTTCTTTCATAAGTCGTGAATTATAGCACCCCTAATCTAGAACACATGGTTAGATCGTATTCATGTTATATAGAATTAACAGTCGGGTTTTGGTTAATAGCACGAAAACCGAGACCTTTAGGGTCTCGGTGTGACCCCGTTTTGGCCCAGCCGCGACCACTAAGTGGCCAGTGTTAGTTTCATGTGGTCGGCAATCAAACAGGGGGTGCGTTTGGGTCTGCAGTAGCAGAAGGGTGCGTTTGGGTTTGCACCATCAGCAGAGGGTGTTTGGGACTGTGAAAACAGTGGGAACATTTTCATAAACGGTGGGAACCAAACAAAGAGCAGTGGGAACCACTGCATAGGCAGTGGGAACCACATGGGGTGCAGTGGCTACCGGCTTGAGCCGGTGGCTACTGTTTGTGTCGGCAGTAGTGGAACCGCAGCATAGGGTTGTGGTGGACTCGGTTGTGGGCTAAACCGAAACATACTTGTCTCGGGGATCGGTTTTGGTTCGGGTTTTCGGGATGACGCATGAAATGATAATGAAAGGATTTAATTATTATGATTTAATCATTAATTATATAAGTTTTATAAAAAAATTTAACCAAGTTGTGTTGTTTTAGTAATTTAATTATTAATTACTAAATTAATTTAATGACAGTTTAAACGATTTTAATTACTTAAAATGCTTGGTTTAGTTAAATGATTTAAAATTCCATGAAAACTATTTTGGGAAACCTTTCTAATGTTAGTAGTTTCTATTTATGGAAGGCTACAAATTTTAGTAATATTTTAATACCAGAATACAGTAATACCATAGTCAGAATACCGTACAATATACAGTAATCAGAAATACAGTATATACACAGTCATGTTTATCATAGATACATCAGACAATCAGATTAATCAGGTTTTACATAAACAGTAATGCAAGAATGAATAAATTAAACTAAGAACACACAAGATCAGTAAAACTAAACAGATATTAGTCAACTCATTTCATGTCCCTTATTCATGTAGTAACTGTGAAGTCGGAATAGATCTTTCAGCTTTGAGTCTTATATCATTACTGGACACAAGGTACGGATTTCCCGTCCTTTCAGTAAGGACTTCCTTTCTATGCATGATTAGGATTCCCCGTCTGCAGCCAAATGTTTTCCCCAGTATATGTTTAAACTTATCAGTAATCATGTTAACAATTAAATAAATTGCCTGAGCATTATATACAAGCATGGTTAGTTTATGTACTAGTTACGGAGGTACCGTAACCACGATACTAGAGGCACCGGTGTCGTGACTCACATGCAGGAGAGTGATATCCTGCATCGTCCCACTCAGCTCAGCTTGGCCATTTTATCAGTATTATTAGTGGGGCGTATGGATGCATCCTAGGCTACAGTTACAATTTAGCAGGTGAATGTGGTGTGTGCTCTACATCCTTCACATTGGAGCTGATCCCTCCACCCAGCACAGTTATTTAGAGGTCACCCCTCTACAGCATGACGAGGTCACCCCTCCAGTTGTTCATGCAACGTTGTTACAGCACATGACCTATATAAGCTCTGGCAATTAAAATACTGTAAATGCATGTTTTCAGATTTAACAGATAACAGTTCAGCTTTATTATTTATAAATCAGCCTTTACAGATTATACACAGATTTCCGCTGCAACTTTACTTATCAGTCTTACAGCTTCAGTATTTTATCATCTGTTTCATTTCAGTAATTTCTTATCATGCTTTATATCCGTTCACTGAGCGTTATGCTCAGCCATAGTTCCTTTCATGTTCTAACGGCAGGTACACCTGGACGCTTTTAGGATTCTAAGAGCACGTGCATTTGAGATGGAAGCTATCCAGACTTCTTATTTTATGCACTTACATTGTTCTGCTTATTTGGACATTGTTTAGTCCTTCCTTTTAGTATTTTTTTTTCATGTTTTTGAGCTTAGGTTGGATTACCGATGTTTGATTCCGGTATATCCGTTATGGTCATTTAATGTTTTAGTACATTTACCTTATGCTTTGATGACACGCCATAAATACACGTAACGGTCCACTTATCAAAGTGGGGTGTTACAGATACCATAATTGTAACACCCCATTTTGGAAATGGAATCTTACGCATAATCATGGCGTGTCATCAAAGCATACAAGGATAAATGTCTAAGCATTATTTGACCATAAAAGGGAAATACCGGAATCAAACATCGGTAACCCCAAAGTAGAGTTCATCACACACAAACATAAATACTGTAAAAAGAAAGGACGAAACAATGTCCATTGTAAGCTGTATTAAAGTAAAGGAAATGCATAAAGTAAAGAAAGACAGTAAAGCTTCCAGTCCATATGCACGTACGTTTGAGATCTACGAGCGTCCCTGAGTACCTGCCGTTTTGGGAACATGAAAAGGAAAACGGCTGAGCAAGACGCTCAGTTCACGGATGTACAAAATAGCATGAAATAGGATAAGCATGTAACATATAACAGCGGAAGACTAAGTTCTGAGTAGACTGGTTAAGTATTGAGAAAACTGGTTTTATAGTTTGAAAAGCCTTATGTTTATCTTATGAAAACTGTTTTAACATATATATACCATAGCCCATATAGGTCATGAAAAGGTCACGTGCATGAATACTTGGAGGGGTGACCTCATCATGCTGATTAGAGGGGATGCCTCTAATTAATATACTGGTCTGGGTAGGAGGGATCAACTCCTTGTGAAGGATGCAAGGCACACACCACATTCACCATGAAATACTGAATAAAACATGTAACTAGGATGCACCCATACGCCCCACATGATATAATAATATGGCCAAAACTGAAAGGGACGCCACGAGCAATCACTCCGCCGTGGGGAAGTCATAACATTGGTGCCTCCAATGTTATGGTTATGGTACCTCCATAACTAGGTGAAACTGGTCATGCTTGTATATGGCTATAGATTATGCTAATTAAACATAAGCAGTTCAAAACGATAAAACAAATACTGGGGAAAACAGTTGGCTGCATACGGGGAAATCCTAATAAGGAAAGAATGTCCATACTGAAAGGACGGGAATCCGTACCTCAAGTCCAGTGAATGAACGGAAGAAAGACTCCTACTTCTGGATCACTAACGCTACATGAATACACACGTGTATAAGTATCGAATCACTGATTACGTACTGGGTTCTATGTCTCATCTTAGCTTACTTTGTATGTTTTAGGTCATGGTTTACTGTTTAAAGCCCTATCTGTGTTTACCTTGTACTCTGATTAATCTGATAAAGTATTACTGGTAATTCATGTATTATTATACTTACTGTGTAATAATAAGTAACTTTCCAAAAATAGCAGGTTTCCAAAAATAGAAAGTTTCCAAAAATAAAAAGTTTCCAAAAATAGAAAGTTTCCAAAAATAGAAAGTTTCCAAAAATAGAAAGTTACCAAAAATAGAAATCACTGCTTAAAATAGATCAGTTTCTAAAAATAGAAAGTTTCCAAAAATAGATCAGCTGCCTTAATTAAATAAGTTTCCATATATAGAAGGTTTCCATGATTAGATTAGTTGCCTTATTTAATTAAGTTTCTATAAATAGAAGTTTCCATAATTAGAATTAAGCTGGTTGCATAAGCTTAAATATAAGTCTAAGTGTTTATAAGCTTATTTCTTAAGTCATATGATATAGTGTATAGTTTAATTTATTATTTCATGCATTTTAATTAAACTATAGGTTAAGCATTTTAATTAAAGTATAACATGTTTTAATTAAAATGAAATAATTTACTTAGGTTAAAATGTATATTAATATGTATTAATAATATAACCTAAGTCATGTCTAAATTAATTAATTATAAGCATGTTTTAAATAATTAATTAATTATAACTTATAACATAAAAAAATACTTAGGTTAAATTAATATCATGCTAAATTAATAATTGAAAATAACCTAAGTCATGGTTTAATTAATATCTCATGTTATTAATTAATTTATATCCTAAGTTCATAATTCATAATATTAACATGTAGCATAAATCATGATTTAACCAACGAACCATGAATCGGGCATGAACTCGACACCGTACCCCGAGCCAACTCGGGGTACTTTTGTCCCCTTGCTGTCGTGGGTCCCACATGCACCAACCAAGACCAAAATGGTCTTGGTGGTGGCGGCTAAAAGCAAACCGAACCCCCCTCGGGTTGGTTATACTAGGCGGCCAAAAACAAACACCCTCATATAACAACCTTTGATTTTAATTAACCCCAAAACATGTTAGATCTATGTTTAATTATCATGTTTTAATAAGAATAACAATAACATGTTCATGAAAATAATCAAAGATTTAAAAAGAATTAAAAAGAAAGGTTTAGAATGATATACCAATACGTAGCTTGGAAGAGGATGAACAAACACGGTTTATAGCAATGATTTTTAAGATCAAGATCAATCAACAACCACCTATGGTGGTCCTTAAGGTGGCGGCACAAAGAGACCAAGAGGAGGAGAGAAAAACCTTTTTAGGTTAAATGCTTATTTTCTTGAAATGTAAAAATGAAATGAATATTTACCATAACCCCCCTTTCATGTAAAAAATCAATGGGCTAAGCCCATTTAGTTATGTGTGCCGTGGGTATGGGGCCCCACATGGGGTACCCGTACCTTTTCTCGTGTCCCGATGTTTCGTGTTCGTTCGTGGTTAAACGTGTTCGTGTTTAAAGTGTTTCTGTTTATTTTATCATGTAGTTTATCGTATTATTTACACTCGTAATTAAGTACTTACGTAATTATTTTAGTTCGTGTTTTAAAATGGTGATCATGATTTAATTATGTTTACGTGAAATATCTATTAACTGTTTATCATGAGTTTGTACGTAATCGATACTTATCATGTCATACACGTATGCACTTGCTTGATTATTAGCACATGAATGTGATCAATACTAAATAGGGTAAGTTTTAATCTAGGACGTACAATATTAAGGGCACTATTCATGGTAAAAGCATGCGGGTTTTACACATCAATAGTCCCAAATGTGCTCAACTCTTGGTCTAAATCTTTTCCCATTGACACAAGCTTCAAGTTTCCTTCTCCATTGCCTTCTTAATTAGCCAAAAGGTTTTACTTATCTCTACTACTCTTCATGTCATTGGCACACTATATCTAATATTACACATACACTAAATTTCCAACAAAAAGACTCGTGAAACTCGTTATATGATTCATAACTTTTTCAGCGCACACAATTTCAGCCTATTTTGATTCATAGTGAGGTCTCATATTAGCAGATAAATGACCCAGGGCTAATAATCCACACATGAAAGTAAATGTTAACAACACCATTTTAAGTTTATTTTATGATTTTTAGAATTTATTATTTCGTGATTTTCTTATTTTTGTTGATTCTTTTAATTTTAACAGATATGGCAACAAATGGTTCCGGCAGAGAACACATACCATTTGCCAAAAATCAGAAAAGTGAGGGCCACTATATCTTTATACCAGTGGCGGACGTGGGAGTACAACACTTTGTATGATTGAAGGAACACCCGATGAGCCGCACTCTCTCTCGGAAAATTCGAAATTTCAACCTTTGTGAACCCAACGTCCCCATATTTGACACCCCATGTATTTTTCACTTCTGCGAAATAGTCAATGGGATCTTGTGAGGAAATATCGATCCCGACAATCAGGACCGAATGATTTGGCGTTTTGTCGTCATGAAGATAAATCATTGAATGAAAAAACACCAGATCATTCGATTCTTATTGTCGAGGTCGATATTTCCCATGGTTATAAATAGCGTGAAGCGTGGCGTTGCGCCATGTCCAAGCTACACGCTTTAGCGGCTAAGGCGAAACTTTAGCGTTTTTATAGCGTGGCTTATAGCGGCACAACATATAAAAATGTTTATTTATTTTATGTGTTTCAATACTATATCTATATTATGTTCATAATAAGTGTTATATATAATAATTAAAGGTAGAAAACTCTCCTTACATGTAATAATATTCATTTTTTGGAGTTGAATTCAAAAAATAATCGCACCTCATGTCGTAGCGCGCCTTGTCCTATTGCGTAGCGCGGAGGTCACGCCTCAAGCTTTAGCGCGCCTTAAGGCGGGCTATAGCGAGCTATTTAGAACTATGATATTTCCTCACAAGATTCCATTGGCCACTTCACGGAGGTAAAAAGTACATGGGGTGTCAAGCATGGGTACGTTTGGGTTCACGAAATTTGATTTTGAAACATTTCGGGAATGAGTATCAGGTGTTCCTGCCGTCATACTAATTATTGTACTCCCACGTCCGCCACTGGTATAAAAAATACATGCAATGTCAAATTTGGGGACGTTGGGTCCGGAAGTGTTGGTTTTAAAATTTTCCAGAAGATATGTTGTCCTCCCCCAAAAAAAGAAGGTGGCGTGTTGTATGGAATAAGTGGAGTAAATCCGTAACAGCTCTTTTTTAAGAAACTAGCTTTAGTTGTGGAAAAATAAAAGGTTAATGTAACTGGTGGATTGTTATGGTCTTGGTGTTCAACTTGAGATTCGAAGATGTTATCGTCCGCATTATTGTTGTGGGTGTACCTGAAACACTCATAAGTCGTTAGTTTTTGCAAGAACACCTTTAGTAGCCTAATACTATGTAATATGATGATTGAACTCATGCTTACTATGAAATTAATTTGAACATGCACAGACTCAGTTACGTATTCAATAGTTACATGTGTTATTTAGCTTGCGATTTTTTATTAAGACATGTAGCGTATACAAAACAATTTTTAGACAATTTAAAGTGGGTGATGTTATAAATATCCCTTTAGGACAAAAAAAAAGTATATAAAGGTACTTCAAATACCTCTTTTTGTCCCCCTTTTACATGACAATACTGTTTTTTTTGAGTTTCTTTTCAGTATTTTTTAACAATTTACTGTTTTTAACATGTTAAATTTTATATTTTTTATTCTGCACTTTCTGTTTAAGGGGTACTAGTAACCACCCCTTTAAAGTTGATTTCTTATTTAAGTATCGGGTTGGACACTTAGGCTGGTTGGGAGTGGCAACAAAGCCACCCGCGAGTTGACCATACTCACGCGCAGCCTTCACCCCCACCCCTTAACTCGCGCACGAGTTTCTCCAAAAAAAAAACAGGGGCAGACTCACCGAGGTGAGTTCTCTCTATTGTGGGACCCTCTTGTATATATATATTTTTTTAATCTCTCTTTTCTTCTTTAAATACAAAATTTTACCACACAAAATTTTCACAGACAGTTTTATTATTTTCACACACAACTTTTTGTATTTTCAAACCCAATTTCTAAATCAAAAATGGCATGCTCATTCCCACATACCGAAGCCGAGATTAAGGCTATGATTCAGAAACAAATAATTCAACAACAACGTCGTTACGATGAGCTTACGAAGTTAGGTGATGATTTCGATACTGCGTCCGAAGAAAATACGAAATTGCGCACGAAATGTGACAAATGCCGTGATCTCTCCCCACAGAAGTCTCATTTAATCGACACGTATTTTAGAAATCAATCTGATATCGATTTCACCTTCCGGAGATCTTTGTTTAGAAAGTCCATAAAATTGGAGGCTAGAATTGAAGAAAATACTAAATGGTTGAATAACTTGGGTTCTTCGTCCCAATCTCAAACAACTCATATCGGTTCTTCGTCGCAACAACACCGAAGCAGAAATGAGTCGCCCGATCTACCCTTTCCAATTCCAAACGACTCAGATGGCAGAATGACTGACAATGAGGTGTATCAACTATACCTAGATCAAAAAGTATTGAGACAAACTCTGGAAGAAGAAGAAGAAAGGGAAAGAAGGGAGCTGGAGGCACAAATTATGGCGGAAGAAGATGAAGAAGAAACAATGCGTTGGGAGTTACCTGGTCAGTTTTCGGATTCGGATCCGAGAACTGACTAATCGTATTATGTATTTTTAAATATATGTTTTTTTTAAATGTTGTTTTTAAATTTTTTATGTATTATCTGTTAATTTCGTACTGTGTTTTTATTTTCTATGTACCCGTGTTTTAATAAAATGTATGAATAAAAAATGTTTAATAAAAAAGTAGGTGTGATGTGTAGTGAGTTTGGGTGAATGCCATTATCTCATGTGGAGAGTTTGGGTGAGTTTGAGTGAGTTTGTTTAAAAGCTGAGGTGGCTCTGAAATGACGATGAGTGACTTTGTTGCCACTCCCACCAGCCTTAAGAATCCTACCTAGCACATATCTACTTCACCTCAAGAACCTTACCTACCATATTAATATGCTCATTTCACAACCTACCATATTAAAGAGATACTTTAATATGCTCACTTCACAACTACCTACCATATTAAAGAGATACTTTAAGAACCCTACCTACCATATTATTAGCTCACTTCACATGTACTATTTAAGTATTGCTAAATGACTGGTTTAAATAGCTTCTTTCTCATTTATAATCATTTCTCAAGCTATTTTTCTCAATGTGAAGTAACAAAACTCACAGTGTTCGTTTTAAGGTAGGACTAGACTCATATAAGTCGGTGAAAGATGAATGGTAGGAGCCTCTTGATAAGACGGGGTTTTCCTGTTTCGCTCTTTTTCGATACGGTTTTAGGAGCTTCTTGATAAGACGGGTGTAACACCCCATTTTGGTGAATAGAATGTCACGCATGATTATGGTGTGTCATCAAAGCATACAAGGTAAATGTCTTAAAAACATTAAATGATCATGAATAGAAATACCAGAAACAAACATCGGTAGTCCAAGTATACCTCATCACACACAAACATAAGTACTGTAAAAGAAAAGAACTAAACAATGTTTAAAGAAATAAGTAGCAAAATGTATGATGAAATACATAAAGTGGAGAAGGCTAGATAGCTTCCAATTCATATGCACGTACGCTTAAAGTCCACGAGCGCCCTTAAGTACCTGCCGTTTGGGAACATGAAAGGAAACGGTTGAGCATAACGCTCAGTGCACGGATATACAAGTATAGCATGGAATAACACAAGCGTAAAAGACTAATGGCAGCAGAAAAGTATATGTCCAAGTAACCTGGAACATGCTCATAAAATTGGTTTTATAGTTTGAAAAGGCTTATGTTTTTATGTAAAATCTGTATTAATTAGCCAATATCCCATATAGGTTATGAGGTTCCATCGTGCATGAATACTTAGAGGGGAGACCTCGTCATGTAAATAGAGGGGTTGTCTCTAATTAATTAGTCTGGGTAGGAGGGATCAACTCTTAGTGAAGGATGCAAGGCACACATATGGTATTACTGGTAAACATGTAACTAGGATGCACCCATACACCCCACATGATAATATAATATAATGGCCAAACTGTAAAGGGACGCCACGAGCAATCACTTTGCCGTGAGGAAGTCATAACACTGGCGCCTCCAGTGTTATGGTTATGGTACCTCCATAACTAGGTGACACTGGTCATGCATGTATATGACTTAGGCTCTTAAACTAACATAAACAAATCAAACATATAAAACAATACTGGAAAAACAGTTGGCTGCAAACGGGGAATCCTAATAAGGAAAGAATGTCCATACTGAAGGGACATGAAATCCGTACCTTATGTCCAGTGAAAGGAAGAGACGAACGAATGGAAGTCCTACTCCGATCTCAGTAATGCTACATAAATAGGATACATTTAAAAGTATTCTGTTTACTGAGTACGTAACTGATTATACCATGTCTTAACTTGTTTTATATGTTCTTGTCTTGTTTTATTGATTTTAAGGTTCTGCTGTGTTTATCATGTACTCTATGTATTCTGATTAAGTATTACTTATATTTCTTGTATAATTATACTTGTTGTGTAATAATAAGTAACTTTCTAAAAATAGCAGGTTTCCTAAAATAGAAAGTTTCAAAAAAATAGAAATTTACCAAAAATAGAAAGTTTCAAAAAATAGATTAACTTCTTAAAATAGATTAGTTTCTAAAAATAGAAAGTTTCCAAAAATAGTAAGTTTCCTGAATTAGAAAGTTTTCATATTTAGAAATAAGCTTAATTAATAAGCTAATAAAATAAGCATAAGTTTACTGGTTAAATATCATAAGTCATGTGATTATTTGTATAGTTTATTAATAATATCATGTTAATTAAATAAACTATAGGTTATATGATTTAATTAAATATAAGCATGATTTAATTAAATTAACGTGTATAAAATACTTAGGTTAAACATGTATAAATATTATATTAATTATAACATAAGTCATGTTTATTAATTAATTATAATCCATGTTTAAATAAATAATTAATTAATATTATAGTCTAAATTAAATAAATAAAATACTTAGTTTAGACATGGATTATTTCATAAATAATAATTAACCTAATTCCATGATTAATTAAATTAATTATTTGTCATGTCTAAATTAATTTAGTTCTCTTGTACAAATAATATACTTGTAAAATTTATTCATGAACCGGACCCGTGAATTTAATTTAGACATAATGTGAACCGGACCGAATTCCTCATGAACTGGACCAAAACAAACACCCCCTTAATAGTGGCTAACCGACTCAGCCGGTTGCCACTGTTCTTGTCCCTCTCGGCTAGCCGCTGACCACAACCAAGTTCCCACCGGCTATGAGCCGGTGGTTCCCCTGCCGAGCCTACGGTTTCCCCTACTAGACCAAAACCGCCATCGGCTTGAGCCGGTGGTGGTGGCTGCTGCTGCCGAGACCCATATATACAAAACGGTACCCCGACATAAGTCGGGGTCCTTTCGTTCTTGCTGCCGAGACCACCACATCCCCACCGAGACCATGCGATCGGTGGTGAGTCGAAGACCACCGAGAGCTTCGGCTCTCGTTTCCCTTGTGTCGGCCGAACCAAACCAAGCCAAACACCCTTTTAGTTTTACCCCCATGATTAATTTAACATGTTTTAATTACTTTTTTATATTTAATCCCATGTTTCATGTTCTTGATTAAATAAAAGAATCAAAAGAAAAGAATTAGGGATTACCGAATGCGTGAATAATAACTCGGTTTTTACTCAGTTAAAAATATCGCTGTTCCAAGTCTTTTCGAATTGAGAAAGGGTGAACGTGCGACTCAGTCGTCTTTTGGGGGAAACAATAGGTTGTCGTTGTAGTAAAATTAAATGTGCAAAACTTTAACGTAAATGACGGTAATTTAATCTAAAACTAATAAAAAGAAAATGGTGCAATATTAAAACTTTAAAAGTAAATGAATTAAATGACTTAAAATTAAAGCGTGACGAAAAGTAAATTTGACAATGTAATAAAATGTAAAGTTGAAATTTAAAGTAAAGCTAAACAATTAAAATAACACTTAAAGAAAAATATAGCGGGAAAAATAAATGTTTGAGATTAAAACAGAGGATAAACAAAACCTAAGCCGGGATCCAATATACTGTCACTATTCGGAATACCCAACAAAGTACAACTTATCCGGAATAAGGCTGTTACCCTTATCCTGAATCTTCTCCCAATCTTTATCCGGAATACCCTGCTTATCCGAAATACCGTTTTGAGGTATATCCGGAATAAGATCTTTACACTATCCGGAATAAGATTTTGAGCTTTATCCGGAATCTTCTCTGGATCCTTATCCGGAATACGGCCTTCGAACTCTTACCCGGAATACTTACTTGTGTCTTATCCGGAATAAAGCTTCCGGCTTGTTATCCGGAATAAGTAGATTCTCCTTATCCGGAATAAGTTTGGACCCTTATCCGGAATAAGTCAAAATGCTTATCCGGAATATGTTAAACGCTTTATCCGGAATTCACCTGCTTATCCGGAATAACCAATTCGCAGCCCTATCCGGAATAAATCTTCGAGACACTATCCGGAATGTTGAACTGTTACCTTATCCGGAATAATTAAAAGTCCACTATCCGGAATGTCCAAGGAATCTTTATCCGGAATACGAGAACGTGTCGCTTATCTGGAATAACCAAAAAGACTCACTATCTGGAATAATTTCCAGTTGTTTATCCGGAATGGCGTTTAGGCTAGTATCCGGAATACAAGGGTTTTACCAAAACCCGGATAAGAACTAAAACCAAATAAGCTAAAAACTTTAAGCTAAAAACAAATAAGCACTTAATCAAAACTTTTACCAAATCAAACTTAAGAAAAAGCTATTAAACCAAAATTCAAAAACTTTTAAAAACACTAAACAATAAAAATATTAAAATCAACTTTTTATAAAAATTAACTAAAAAGCACTTAATTAAATTTAATAAAAACACAATAAGCTATAAAATCGATAAGCAAACACAATCATAAACATAAAAACATGACAAGTAATCAAATAAGCATGACAATAAGATAATAAGCACAAATATTAAATCAAAACAAGAAAAGTAGAATGAGAGATTAATTAAAAACTTTATTAAAATTAAGATTCAACAATTAAAGTAAAGACAAGAATTAAAAGCTTACAAATTTAAGGTGCAAATCAATAAATTAAAGGTGCAATTAAGAAAAGTGCAAGTAATTAAAATGGAAGACTAGTTTGTCAAAATAGCCAACAACTCCTAATGACACATTAGGAGTGTATTTATAGGTGATTAGGAAAGACTAAGCATGTGTTGGTTCATTCTCCTTCTTCACGTCTTTTCGTCTTCTTAATTCTTCGACTTTTTCGACTTCGTCTCGGGATTAATTAAACTCGTCTTGTAATTTCTTCATTATTTAGACTTGAGTTCTTCGGCTTTTATTAAACTTCCGTCTTTAGACTTTTTCTTCGATAAATCTTCCGAATTGGCCTTGGACTTCCGTTCTTTTTGCACTCTTGATCTTTTGACTTCGTCTTTTGTCTTTTTCTTTGATAAAAGCCCGTGAAAGCCCTTGTTTTCTTCCCTTTTCATATTTTGATCCTAAATCACAACAAAAACACAAACCACGCATAATTCCGACATTTACGACATAAAATACACGTTTTGGCTTGGTTATTATTATAATTAAGTGGTGAAAGGATAAGTGTTTTCACACTTATTAAATCCCCTATACTTGACCATTGCAATGTCCTCATGCAATGCATTAATTACAAAGCAAGTTTTTACATTTTCCATCATAATCAATCCACATTGGCCTTTATTAAAAAGATAGAGAATTACAAAATATTCAAGAGAAGAAAACAAGTAAAAAGATCAAAAATTTACCTTAGGGTTTTGGAAATGTCATGAATGATTATCATCCTCAAGTTTCACGTTTCTCATACCAAGCTTAAAAACGAGATCATTGTTATTATAAGTTAGCAAACTATCACGAATTCATGTGGGCCAATTATTTACTTAGACTCCCTTATTCTTAGGTGTATCTCTTATATTTTATTATTGTCTTGAATGATCACGAGGATGCATTGTTGACTTATTTCGATAGTTATTTAGGCTGAAAATAATGTGGGACGATTTAATCAATAGTTAGCTAAAGGACAAAATCTTTTAAAACTGCTTCTCGGGACCTCATAAAGTTCATATCTCGGCATAACTCGCTTCACGATTTGAGACCTTTCTCGGACCGGTATTTGGCAGCGACTTCATACTTCAAATCTTGAGAGATGTTCATGAAATAATGGTCTTCTCTTCATAATTGAAATTTCTTCACTTGAAGTTTTTGAGAGATTCTTTAAATTTGGACCACGACTTCTTCATTTTTCTCCAATCTTTATTTGGGATTTTGATATACAACGATCCGCCTCCTTTTAGGACTTGGATCTATTTATCCTCATACCTTGTTAGGGCCTTTTTGGATAGACTTCTCCATGATCTTTAGGGGAGCATTTGCTTTTCGTCCTGTGTCTTGATCCTTCATATTGATTTTTGATAAATGATTCTTCACATCACTTGGGATCTTTAGCAACAAAATGTAGCCCTCATGCCTTGTTAGGGCCTTTTCGGACTCGCCAATCTTCGCATCCCGCTTCAATAAGTTATGCCTTGGCTATGAACTCTAATCAATACCGAGCAACTTTTAAACGATATTGGGCTAGAAGCTAAGTAACTTTTCAAATCGTACGACCTTATTTATTGCAATTAAATTTATTAGCAAGCGATGGGAGAAAAAGCTCATAATCAACTCACATAAATTCATGAAAGAATACCAAACTTATAATTGACTCTATCATCTCTCGTTCTCTATAATTTAAAATCTCAAGGAATGAGACTCGAGGATGCTTAGCCTATTAAATCAAAGTTTTGGGTTTTCAAGTCATCTATAGGATCTTGCAAACTCTTAGACTTTTTCAAGTTTAGATTTCGCATTTTAAAGTTCCCTTGATAAACGACTTTCTAGGATCAATTATAGGAACTTGCGAAAAGTTCTTGTTCTTAACCCGTGAGAGTTAAGACTTTCGCGTTTTAAAGTTCCATATATAAAAGCCTAACAAAACTTGACTTAAACACGTTAAGGATACTAGCTAGAGTAAACTTAGATAAGTAAACTCGGGTTGAGTCAAAAGATTCACAATGTTTAAAAATTAAAACCACTTTATTGAAATTTATTCTAATAAAGAAAGAAAATAACTATACAGGAGTAAAAACAACTAGGCCAAAATAGATCAAAAATTTTGAAAAATGTCGAAAAATCAAATTTTCCGGTTAAAATGAGGACAAATACAAAGAAAAGACCACTTAACTTCGATAGGAGTCCCCCCTACACTTAATATAAACATTGTCCTCAATGTTTAAGCATGTGGAAGTAACCTCCCCTACACTTAGGACATTGTGCACGTTGTTTAAATCTTGCTAAGGAAAGGACAACTAAAGTGATTCCTATTTTAATATTGGAAAATATAAAATAGAGAATCAAAAGAGTTTAGGATAGAACCGGGAAAATGGGTACACGGAATCACGGGTCGTCAAAATTCATCAAGAATGTATCTTTGAAAGCTCGAATCCCTGCATATGATTAGAAAGAAAACAACAAACACATACTAGGGTCTCCCCCTACACTTATTAGAAAAAACATAATAAAAGGATAGATAATTGGGTTGCCTCCCAAAAAGCGCTTGTTTTTGTTCACCGAGTCACGAGCCTGACTCGTCCTTGATTAGCATAGGAAGAAGCTATATACACATCCACCGGGATCAAATACATGGTTTTCGTCCATCAAATAGCACAAGCTTAAGGCGAACAAGGCAAGCCAAATAAGAGTAGGCAAGGTTCCCTTAAGCAAAGATGGAGCACGGTGGGAGCAAGGGTGCTGAGGTGCAAGCATATCTCCAAAAGTTCCAAAAATCTTTCCTTTTATTTCATCAGATGGATACTGAGATAGCTTAAAAAGGGCAATACCGGGATCGAACATCTTTTCCTTTAGGGGAAAATAACACTCAGGCGCAGCAGACCTTGAAGAGGATCCGATCATAAATCTCGCAATCTCATCCTTAGAAGGTGGATATAGAGGTGTCAAGACATAAGTGCTGCGGATATTGGTGTCGGCCGTCTTTTTCTCCTTTGTAATGGGTTTCTTCATATCCAAAGTAGGATAAAGACCATAATCATCAAAATCCAAAGGAGGAGCATCACTCTCATTTGGGAAGTAAGTTTTGAGAAAAGTAGCAAAGTCTTCCTCAAATGAGTAGTCATCCAAAGTAGGATCAAGTGTTGTTGGCGGAGGATTTTCATCATGTGAAGAATCACTCAATAGAGTATCAACCTCATCAAAATCATCATAAGTTGGCATGTCTGGATACTCAGAAGTAAAATCATCATAATCATCTCCATTGGAACTAGAATCATTATCATAAGCATCAAAGATCGGTAGAGAATCATAAATTGGTGGAGGATCAGAATTAGAGAGAGAACCGTCCACATCATCTTGGAATAGTGGATTATCATAGGAAGAATCGAATAGAGGATTGTTGTAGACGACAAAATCATCAAGCACATTAATTACATTCACTGATTCGGTAGAGAATCATAAATTCGGCTGCATTAATCGTATCACGATCATGAAAAGTCAAACCATTGTAGAAAGTATCAATTAAGGTGACAGGGAGCATGTTGTGGTTTGGACATCAATCGATCAAAAATTATATCGTTCCCAAGCATCAAAAAGTGATTCATCAGGTTCTTGTGTAAATCCACTAATTTGATTTCGAAGGCTCGTGACCATGGATGGTGGAAACTAGCGCGATAAAAAGCGTTGAGTCATCTCATCCCAAGTATGAATTGAATTCTTTGAAAGACGATCAAACCATTTTTCGGCATGGTGGGATAAGGTGTGTGGAAATAGGTGAAGGCGAAGGAAATCCATAGTAACCCCGGGAAACTTCATGCTTTGAGTAACGGTAATGAATTTGTCGAGGTGTTTGTTGGAATCATCATCCGGTAATCCGCGAAATGGACAAGTGTTCTGCACTTGTTGAATCATGTGATGCTTCAACGAAAACTCCGGATCCGTGATTTTCATCGGCGCAATCGGTCCTCCTCGTCCATTCATTGTAGGTTGACAAAGTTCCTCAATTGTCCGAAGATCGGGTGGGGGAACATTGTTGTTGTTATTGTTGAGGTGCGGTGGGTTATTGTTGTTGTTCACACCTGCCATAGCTAAATCTTCACGAGTCTCGGGCTCTGGATAAGTTGAAGATCTTGTATGCATACACCTGCAAAAGCAAAAGAAAAAGAGACCAAAGAAATAGACAATATATATACACTATAAAAATAAAAATAAAAATAAAATCTTTTTGGATGATTAAAATTTTTTAATTTTTATGGATTTTTAACAATTTTTTAAACAAGAAAAATAACGTTCACGAGTGAACGGATCCCAAAATTCAACGCGTCTCTCACAGAAAACCGTTAATCTTTACGAAAAGAGCCGGCAGCGACGCCATTTAATAACTCGGTTTTCACTCAGTTAAAAATATCGTTGTTCCAAGTCTTTTCGAATTGAGAAAGGGTGAACGTGCAACTCAGTCGTCTTTTGGTGGAAACAATAGGTTGTCGTTGTAGTAAAATTAAATGTGTAAAACTTTAACGTAAATGACGGTAATTTAATCTGAAACTAATAAAAAGAAAATGGTGCAATATTAAAACTTTAAAAGTAAATGAATTAAATGACTTAAAATTAAAGCGTGACGAAAAGTAAATTTGACATTGTAAAAAAAATATAAACTTGAAATTTAAAGTAAAGCTAAACAATTAAAATAACAGTTAAAGAAAAATATAGCGGGAAAAATAAATGTTTGAGAATAAAACAGAGGATAAACAAAACCTGAGCCGGGATCCAATATACTGTCACTATTCGGAATACCCAACAAAGTACAGCTTATCCGGAATAAGGTTGTTACCCTTATCCTGAATCTACTCCCAATCTTTATCCGGAATACCCTGCTTATCCGAAATACCGTTTTGAGGTATATCCGGAATAAGATCTTCACACTATCCGGAATAAGATTTTAAGCTTTATCCGGAATCTTCTCTGGATCCTTGTCCGGAATACGGCCTTCGAACTCTTATCCGGAATACTTACTTGTGTCTTATCCGGAATAAAGCTTCCGGCTTTTTATCCGGAATAAGTAGATTCTCCTTATCCGGAATAAGTCAAAATGCTTATCCGAAATATGTTAAACGCTTTATCCGGAATTCACATGCTTATCCGGAATAACCAATTCGCAGCCCTATCCGGAATAAATCTTCGAGACACTATCCGAAATGTTGAACTGTTACCTTATCCGGAATAATTAAAAGTCCACTATCCGGAATGTCCAAGGAAGCTTTATCCGGAATCCGAGAACGTGCCGCTTATCTGGAATAACCACAAAGACTCACTATTTGGAATAATTTCCAGTTGTTTATCCGGAATGGCGTTTAGGCTAGTATCCGGAATAACCCGGATAAGTACTAAAACCAAATAAGCTAAAAACTAATATTAAGCTAAAAACAAATAAGCACTTAATCAAAACTTTTACCAAATCAAACTTAAGAAAAAGCTATTAAACCAAAATTTAAAAACTTTTAAAAACACTAAACAATAAAAATATTAAAATCAACTTTTTATAAAAATTAACTAAAAAGCACTTAATTAAATTTAATAAAAACACAATAAGCTATAAAATCGATAAGCAAACACAATCATAAACATAAAAACATGACAAGTAATCAAATAAGCATGACAATAAGATAATAAGCACAAAGATTAAATCAAAACAAGAAAAGTAGAATGAGAGATTAATTAAAAACTTGATTAAAATTAAGATTCAACAATTAAAGTAAAGACAAGAATTAAAAGCTTACAAATTTAAGGTGCAAGACAAGAAATTAAAGGTGCAATTAAGAAAAGTGCAAGTAATTAAAATGGAAGACTAGTTTGTCAAAATAGCCAACAACTCCTAATGACACATTAGGAGTGTATTTATAGGTGATTAGGAAAGACTAAGCATGTGTTGGTTCATTCTCCTTCTTCACGTCTTTTCTTCTTCTTAATTCTTCGAATTTTTCGACTTCGCCTCGGGATTAATTAAACTCGTCTTGTAATTTCTTCATTATTTAGACTTGAGTTCTTCGGCTTTTATTAAACTTCCGTCTTTAGACTTTTTCTTCGATAAATCTTCCGAATTGGCCTTGGACTTCCGTTCTTTTTGCACTCTTGATCTTTTGACTTCGTCTTTTGTATTTTTCTTTGATAAAAGCCCGTGAAAGCCCGTGTTTTCTTCCCTTTTCATATTTTGATCCTAAATCACAACAAAAACACAAACCACGCATAATTCCGACATTTACGACATAAAATACACGTTTTGGCTTGGTTATTATTATAATTAAGTGGTGAAAGGATAAGTGTTTTCACACTTATTAGTGAAATAAATGGAGGTTAATAACACGAACACAATCACTAGTTTTTAATCAACCAAGATCAACCACACCCTCTTGTGGAGCTCCTTAGGCCGACGGCTATAGAGAGAAAAAAGAGGCTAGGGTTTTTGATTTTTAATAAAAAACTATGTTAAAAGAAAAGGGTGAAACCCTTTTTGTTTATTTAGTAAAAACCAAAGTGGGCTTGGCCCTCTTGTCCTTTGGTGTCTGCGGCATATGGGGCCCACAAAGGGAAACCCGAAGATTTCCCCGTGTCTAATGTTTTACGTGTTCGTATGTTCGTGTTTTCGTGTTATATTATAATTAAATGTTCGTGATATAGATAAATACTTGTATGTAACGATATTAATCGTATTATATTAAGTAAGTACGTAATTACGTGTTCGTAATTCTTACGTTCATGATTTCATGTTCGTGATTATAATTATTATTGTTAATAATTATCGTGTATTATCACGTACTTAATACTTGTCGTGTAATAACACGTACATAACTTCTGTAATTAATAATCGTGACACGTTTTCGTGCTATAAAAGGAAAGTTTTTATATGTACGTATGTTTACTAAGTGTACTGTTCATGGTAAAAGCATGCGGGTTTTACAACTCTTCCCCCTAAAAAGAATAATTCGTCCCCAGATTATAGATAAAGTAAACTGAAAGAGGAACATACCCAAATTCAAAACTTGAAATGAGGGTAGGAAGCCCGGATAGACTGCTCTGTTTCCCAAGTGGCTTCCCGCTCGGTATGATCCCTCCAAAGGATTTTGACGAAAGGAATCGTCTTCTTCCTTGTAACTCGTTCTTGTCTGCCAACAACTCGCTCGGGTTCCTCTATGAAGGTAAGATCTTCACGAATCTGTTCCAGTGGATACTGAATCATGTGAAGGGTATGATAATTGTACCCTCTAAGTAAGGACACATGGAAAACGTCATGAACGTGAGAAAGCTTCGGAGGTAACGCTAAGCGATAAGATACTTCATCGACTCGCTCGATGATATCAAACGGTCTGATAAATCAAGGACTGAGTTTCCCTTTGATTCCAAAACGTCTAACACCACGTGCCCGTGATACGTTAAGAAAGACATGATCACCTACGTTGAAATGTAAGTCCCTACGATGCTTATTAGCATAACTCTTCTGACGTGCGCGAGCTTCCTGTAATTTCTGCTTAGCTACAACGACCTTCTCGTTGGTCAACTTTATCATCTTCCTGCCATACAACATCTCGAATGGTGCACACTTAATGCGGGCGTGTCATCTGTTGTTGTATGTAAACTCTACTAAACAGGTATAATCATGCCAATCTCCTGTCCACTCCAATGCACATGCTCGGAGCATGTCTTCCAATGTCTGAATAGTTCGCTCTGATTGTCCATCTATTTGAGGATGAAAGGCCGTGCTAAGCTTAAGTTTTGTACCCTAAGCTTTCTGTAGACTTCTCCAAAATCACGAAGTGAACCGAGGATCTCTGTCTGAGATGATACTGGATGGAGCACCATGAAGTCTCATGATCTCCTTCTTGTAAGCATCGGCGAGTTTACTGACCGGATCTTCCTTACGGATCGGTAAGAAATGAGCTAACTTAGTAAGTCGATCAACGATAACCCAAATCGCATCATGCCTCCTCTTTGTCTCCTGAAGACCGGTAACAAAATCCATGGTGATCTTGTCCCACTTCCACTCTGGAATGTTTAACGGTTGTAGTAGACCACTAGACCGCTGATGCTCGATCTTAACCTGCTGGTAGGTAAGACATTTGGAGACATAAGTAGCAACATCCTGTTTCATACCACTCCACCAAAAGTACTGCTTGATGTCGTGGTACATCTTGGTTGAACCAGGATGAATGGAGAATGTGGAGCTATGAGCTTCAGCTAATAACGCTTCCCTGTGTGTAAGATCATGAGGAACACAAATTCTGGTGCCCTGCCATAAGATACCATCGTCATCTAACCGAAACTCCGTCTGCTGATCCAAGTTCTGAATAATCGCCCAAATTTCACCATCATCCTTCTGAGCTTCCTTGATCCTAGAGAGTAGTTCAGGTTCTACCCTAATATTATCCCAGTAACCGTGTTGACCACGTACCATGATCTCAATGTCTAGTCGCTCCAAGTCTCTTATTATCTCTTCCTCAATCTTAATGCCATTGATCATACCCAACTTCCTACTAAGAGCATCTGCCACTACATTCGCCTTGCCGGGATGATACTGCAGATTTAGGTGATAATGCTTCAACAGCTCTAACCATTTTCTCTGTCTCATGATCAGTTCACGTTGAGTGAAGATGTATTTCAGGCTCTTGTGATCTGTGAAGATATCACATGATTCTCCATACAAGTAGTGCCTCCATATCTACAATGCAAACACGACTGCTGCAAGTTCCAAGTCATGCGTAGGATATTTCTCCTCCTAAGGCTTAATCTGCCGTGATGCGTAAGCAATCACTTTCCTATGTTGCACGAGAACACAACCGAGTCCCTTCCTTGAAGCATCACTGTAGATTTGAATCCACCTGTACCAGATGGGAGAGTAAGAATCGGTGCAGATACCAGCTTCTGCTTTAGGTCTTCAAAAATATTCTCTCTTTCTTCAGTCCAGACGAATTTCTCCCCTTTCGCATCAGTTTGGTCAATGGCAGTGCTAAACGGGAAAAGTTCTCTACGAACCTACGATAGTAACTAGCTAAGCCTATGAAACTGCGAACTTCAGTCGCTGATGTCGGTCTTGGCCACTTGGTAATAGCCTCAACCTTTGATGGGCCATGGTTATTCCTTCTTCTGATACAATGTGGCCTAGGAACTCCACCTTGTCTAACCAGAACTCACACTTGGAGAATTTAGCATACAGTTGCTTCTAGCGAAGTGTCTATAGTACAGTACAAAGATGGTCTTCGTGTTCCTCCTTTGACTTAGAGAAAATCAGAATGTCATCAATGAAGACAATGAGGAACTTGTCCAGGAACTCGTGGAAGATACGGTTCATCAAATCCATGAAAACAGCTGGAGCATTGGTAAGGCCAAATGGCATGACTACGAATTCGTAGTGCCCATAACGTGTACGGAAAGCAGTCTTGGTGATGTCCTGCTTTTTAACCCGTAACTGATGATAGCCCGACCTTAGATCAATCTTGGAGAAATGTTTGGCCCCTTGGAGTTGGTCAAACAAATCATCAATGCGTGGCAATGGATATCTATTCCTGATGGTGATCTTGTTAAGCTCATAATAATCTATGCATAGACGCATATTGTCGTCCTTCTTCTTTACGAATAAAACAGGTGTGCCGCATGGAGAAGCACTAGGTCGAATGAAACCGCGTTCCAACAGTTAATGCAGTTGTTCCTTTAACTCCTTCAGCTCTATGGGAGCCATGCGATAAGGAGCCTTAGAAATTGGCTCAGCTCCTGGGGTGAGCTCAATATTAAACTCCACCTCACGAGCAGGTGGTATGCCCGGGAGTTCTTTTGGAAACACGTCTGGGAATTCTGACATGATCGGCTGATTCTGGATAGATGGAGATTCAGCCTCCAGATCATGAACAGTAGCAAGATATCCCTCACAACCATGTGACAGTAGTGCACGTGCTTGTAAGGTTGAAATTACTTGTATAGACCTTCCAGGTATGAAACCATTGTGAATGTACTCTGGTGCATTTACATCACCAAAGATGACCCGATATGAATGACAGTCAATGGTGGTGTGATGTTTGGATAGCCAATCCATGCCCAATATCATGTCAGAATCTCACATATCCAATGGAAGTGCGTCAACAGGACGAATCTTGTCGTCTAACTCTAGGGGAAGGCTCTTGTACCCATGGGTTATGCGTACAGAGTCTCTTAAGGGCGTAGAAATGTTGAAGTGTCAGAATCATGAATCATAAACATGTAACAAAAGAAATGAGTAAGTTTCGGGACCTGCTGCTGTTGGAGTTTCCAGCGTTGTTACGGTAATTATCATTACCGCCACGCCTATCCGTAGCAGAACGGTCTTGGGTCTGACCGTTACCCTTGGGCTGCGTAGGCTGTTGCTTAGTAGCCGGTTGATGAGACTGCAATTATACATAGTCTCATCGTCCAAATCGGGCTTAAAACGCTTAAAATATCATTAAAATACCCAAAAATATGCATGTGTTTGTTCATTGTGTATTTTAATTACGGATATCATGAAATCAACAAAAGATCACAAGAATGAAGCAAAAACGAACACGGGAAACGAAGCTGTTGGGAATCTAAGTTTAGTAGATTCTCTGTATCATAGATTTAAACACAAATCAAGCTGTTAGATATTAAGTTGCCTGTGCCTAGGAGGCAGGCAAGTATCGCAAGACTCACAGAGATCAAAGTCTCTGTGAGCAACCTCAGAGGAGTCCATGTTAGAGACATTGTCAAGGAAGTTAAAGATTACTTGAAGACATACTCATTGGCTGTGATCGATAACAACCAAGATGTATCAGGGACTCTGAGGGGTTGAGGGTTAACAGGGGTGGCAATACCCTGTTAACACTCAGCACACTTTGGACATACCTTAGTATGTACGTGACTATGAATAAAATGGAAACTGTGTCAGCTCTGTTTCCCTAAAGCATTGTGGCAGACTACCAAGAATAGAAGAGCATCTTGTGACAGAGGTCTGACAAGTGTCTGTCTAGTGTAGTCACCATCAACTAGTACTTGGAGTCAAACTCGTACCACTATAAATAGGTTATGTAGCCTAGCATTAATGCTCAACACTTTTGATAGAATTCACACATTAATGCTTAGAACTTATAGAACCAAACAGCTGTGAATGTGTTCATAAGTTAGGTTTTAGTTTGTTCAAAGTGTGCACAACACATTGTCATCAAACGGTGTTATCCATAACACTTGTAACTCTTTATTATACAATAATAAGTATTACGTTTGAAAAGTAATTACGTGTGTTGATTAGTTAAGTTTATTGTTTCAAGCATAGTTTAGGGACTTTCAATTGGTATCAGAGCCTGGTTTGATATTAAAACCTTCATAAACATCGTTCTAAGTTTTATAATCAAGATCCACCATGCTGGAAACAAGCAATGCACCACCGTCTTCTGGGAACAACAACAATGCACCACCAACTTCAGCAAGACTCACTCCTCCACCTCCAAATGAAGATGATCTACCTCAACTTCTTGAATCAAGAGGCGGATCTCATGTCACCAATGTACCAGTCTTTGATGAAGAAGATTTTGCAAGTTGGAAGAGTCAATTCCTCGTGTATCTCAACGGACTTGAACCATTTCTTCTAGAAATTCTAGACAATGGACCTTATGTTCCTATGGCACTCACCTCTACTGATGAGAATCCTCTTCCCAAACCTCTCAAGCAGTGGACTCCAGCTGATAGGAAATTGGCAAACCAAGACAAATGTCTCAAGAGAATCATCATATCCTGTCTTCCCAAACACATCATAAAGTCTGTAATTCAGTGTCCTACAGCCAAACAAATGTGGACAAACCTTAACCTGTTTGAGAGTTTCACATTCAGCCCTAGTAGTTAACAGTTCATGTGTAACAGGGTGAAATTATCAAGCAATTTCTTTCTTTGTTCCTCAACAAAGTGCAAATCAATAATGGTGTAATCAAGGACATGTTTGCGCTCATCACATTCAGACATAGATAAAAGCCTATGTAACTTTTTCATTGTGATGTCAACCCATTGTCCTGATCTTGCATCTCTTTTCCCAACAGCTGGTTCATCCTTAGCTATTGCCATGAAAGCCCTGACTCTAATAGTATCTTCCTCATCTGAAGTCAGTGGCTCATCATTCCAATCATACCCTTCAGCTACCAACCCTTACTCTGTCTTTTTATCACCCCTTTCTTCTTAGACAGAGCTTCAAGCTTCAAATTCATCTGTTCTAACTCAGCTTTAAGTGCCTTATACTTGTTCTTGTAATCCTTCTTCTCATTGTCTGAGGAGTTGAATTGGTGAGATGAGTTGTTGTTTTGTGATTTGAACTTGTAAGGTTTGGTGGAAGATGATGGATAATAAGGTGAGGATGTGTATGTCATCAACATGGCTACTTGCTCTGAAGATAGCTCAAACTGTTTTCTAGCCAAAGCCTCTGAAAGTGTCAATTGGTTGTGGCACAAAAGACTGTCTCATCTCAAATTTAAGAACATCAACAAGATAGCCACACAAAACCTGGTTGCTGGTCTACCTTCAGTGACTTTTTTTAAAGACAAGACTTGTTCAGCTTATGTCAAGGGAAAGCATCACATGTCTTATTTTAAGACCAAGCAATCATTTTCTATTGACAAGTGCTTACATCTCCTTCACATGGATTTGTTTGGGCCTGTCAAACCTCAGACCATTAATCACAACAAATACACCTTGGTCATAGTTGATGAGTTTTCAAGGTATACATGGGTTTTCTTCCTCAGAAGGAAAAGTGATGCTGCTGATGCCATCATGTCCTTCATCAGACAGGTTGAAAATATGAATGATGTTAGAGTCAAAGCTCTAAGAAGTGACAATGGTACTGAATTCAAGAATCAACAATTTGAATCTTTTTGTGATGAAAAAGGAATATCACAAAACTTCTCTTCAGCTGGCACCCCTGAACAAAATGGTGTGGCTGAAAGAAGAAAGAGGACTCTGATTGAAGCAGCCAGAACTATGTTAAATGGTGCAGCTTTACCAAAGCAATTTTGGGGAGAAGCTGTTCACACTGCCTGCTACACCCAAAATAGGTCAATCATTGTCAAGAGACATGGTAAAACTTCCTTTGAAGTTTTCAGAAATAGAGCTCCAAACGTCAGCTATTTCCATGTTTTTGGATGCCCTGTGTTCATTTATAACTACAGGGATAAACTTGGAAAATTTGATGAAAAAGCTGATGATGGTTTCTTCTTAGGATACTCTCCCGGTGCCAAGGCCTTTAGAGCGTTCAATACTAGAAGACAAGAAGTAGAAGAAACCTTTCATGTCAGATTCAATGAAGACGATGATGTTATACAAAGAACAAGAACAGGGGGTGATGAAACTGATTTTAATGAAAACGTGTCCTTCCCAAGTGATGAATTCTCAGAACCAAGACCTCCATGTCATCACCATCATCACTCCAACACTCTCACTCCTTATGTTCCTGCTTTTGACCCTCTGTCAACACGTAACATTGAAGTTCCTTCTTCTTAGGAACTTGATGAAGAAGAACCACAACCTTCTTGTAGTCCTTCTTCCTCAACTGCTGAACATGACTCACCAATTCTTCAAATCCCTGAAGACTCTCCTGCTGACAATGAATTTGTACCCCTTGATATGGCTGAAATTGATACAGATACTGAGGTCATCTTTGAAGAAAGTCCTCCTATTCAGCAGGATGAAACTCAAATAGTGCCAGCTACTCCCACAGATGTCCCTGTCCATGACTCTCCATCTCCTCAAACTAAATGGTCAAGAGATCAACACATTCTTCTTGTCAAAATTATTGGGGAACCTAATGCAGGGGTTACTACTAGACAACGAATTCATGACTCAGAATTAGCCTCAGCCAACGAATGTCTCTTTGCTGAATTTCTCTCTCAAATTGAACCTAAGAGAGTAGCTGAGGCTCTGATAGAAGATGGGTGGCTAGCTGCTATGCAGGAAGAAATTAATTAGTTCAAAAGTAACTAGGTATGGACTCTAGTGCCAGCTCCACCTGGTAAGAACATCACATGCACTAGATGGATTTATAGAAATAAGATGGATGAAATTGGAAACATCATCAGAAACAAGGCCAGGCTGGTGGCACAGGGGGATACACAGACTAAAGGGATTGATTATGATGAAACATTTGCTCCTGTGGCAAGACTTGAAGCCATCAGAATCTTCCTTGCTTATGCTGCATATATGAACTTCACTGTGTATCAGATGGATGTTAAGAGTTCCTTCCTTAGTGGAGATTTGGCTGAGGAAGTATATGTTGCAGAGCCTGAAGGATTCGAGAACATCGAGTTTCCCAATCATGTGTATACAAAGCCATGTATGGGCTGAAACAAGCTCCAAGATCATGGTATGAAACTCTTTCTAATTTTTTAACTGAAAATAAATTTGTCAGGGGTTCCATTGATAAAACACTCTTTACTTTCAAGGATAAGAGTGATTTCATCATTGTGTAGATTTATGTGGATGATATCATCATTGGGTCAACTAATGTTAATCTTAGTAAACATTTTGCTAAATTAATGACTAAGAAATATGAGATGAGTATGATGGGTGAATTAACTTACTTTTTGGGTTTTCAAATTAAACAATGTCCTAAGGGAATTTCAATTTGTCAATAAAAGTATGTTAAAGATTTACTTAAAAAATATGACTTAGTTGATTGTGCATCAGTGAAATGCCCTATGCTTCCACCCAACAACTTGGGTCCTGATGAGTTAGGGGTCTCTATTAATGAGACTTTATACAGAGGCATGATTGGGTCACTCATGTATTTAACAGCTAGTCGTCCTGATATCCAATTCTCCACATGTCTCTGTACAAGGTACCAAGCTAACCTAAAAGAATCCCATCTAGTGGCTGTTAAGAAAATTTTCAGGTATCTCAAAGGAACAACCTCCCTAGGTCTATGGTATCCAAAGGAATCAGGCTTTGATCTCAAGGCCTATTCAGATTCAGACTATGCTGGATGCTGTATTGATAGGAAAAGCACCTCAGGTAGCTGTCAAATCCTAGGAGGAAAATTGGTTGGATGGAGTGCTAAGAAGCAAAACTCTGTGGCCATGTCATCAGCTGAAGCAGAATATGTTGTTGTTGCCAGCTGTTGTGCTCAGGTGCTCTGGATGAAGAGTCAATTGGCTGACTATGAGATCTTATATGATAAAGTACCAATCTTCTATGACAATACCAGCGCCATTGCCATCTCCAACAACCCTGTTCTTCACTCTCGAACTAAACACATTGATATCAGGTATCATTTTATCAGGGATCACATCATGAAGGGAGATATTGAGCTGCATTTCGTTCCTACTGAGTTGCAACTAGCTGACATTTTCAATAGGCTAGTTGCTGAGCTAGGGATGCTCAATATCTCAAAGCCTGTGGCTTGATAATTAATGTGTTCATTAAATGTCTGATTAAATATTAAATGTTTTTCACATGAAACTAGGTAGTTACTTTCCAAGTAAATGCTAAAAAACATTCCCTATATTTAATTATTTCTTTTCTGATTAACGAGAAGACAAATAGTTTTGAAAGGTCAAGGGACCCACTTGTGCAGTCTTTTTCCACTACGCATTAAATGCATTTGAATAACTGTTTCAAAATTTTTTGAATATAAATATTGTCTCACGTTTCTTCTCACCTACCACTATTCTCATTTCTCACAATCTCATCTCTCTCTAAGCTTTCTCTCTCTAAACCCTTCCACCATTTTCATTTTTCTTCAACCTAAATCCATGGCGTTCCCAGTTCACAAGGCTTCAAACGTCACCTTCGAACTCAATGAGAGCATCCTTGCTTCTAACAACTCGATTGGATGGCTCAAGGCTCCTAATGATTCCTACACAGATCTGGTGAACTTTATGAAGAATTGTGATGTAAGTGAAGCACTCACAAAAACCCCAACCGTCTTCTACCAAGAATACCTTGGGGAATTCTGGTATTCTGCTAAAGTCATTGACGATACCATCACTTTTAGCCTCTCATGCAACGAACACCCTTCGCCTTCTCTCTCAAATACTTTGCAAATGTGGCTGGGCTAAGACATGGAGATGAATGCCTGAAGGTTGTAGACAAAAAGGCTGTAAAGGATGCCCTTGCCACATTTAAACCCATCCATGATGTAAACCCAGCTCTCACTCCTGCTGAAGTTCTTTCCAAGTCTCCCCTGAAGATCAAATACTTTTCCCCTATGTGGCGTATCCTCTTCACTCACATAGTCATATCCCTGGGTGGTATGCAGGGTTCTCAAGACCAAATGTCTTTTAATCACCAATCTATTGCTTTTGGGCTGATCTGGGGCACAGACGTTGATGTTGGAAGCATACTCTTCTCAAACCTAGTTGAAAAGCTTAAGGGACCAAATCAGGCCAGGGAGAAAAACATCTGGTATGTTCGCTTCCTTTCTCTTATCTTCGAAATCCTGTTGGGTGACAACTACCACAACTCTACACTCACTTCCCTAAAGCCTTATCGTATTACTGGAGCTATCTACAAGGAGATTGGATCTAAAGATGTGCCTGCTACTTCTCACATGTTGAACATTGCCAATAAACAACCTTCTGTTGTGAAGTCCTTGCTCCCTTCCTCTGAGAAGGTGAATACCTCTGATGTGTCTGGCAAGTCTGTGTCTTTGACCTCTCGGTAGCACACCACGACGTCCAAGGCAACAACTGGCCAACAGCCAAAGAAGAAGAAAAACCCCTCTTCTTCCCATACCAAAACTGTTGCAAAGGCTAGGCTAAAGAAGAACCTGAACCTCACATCCTCCTCTGTTCCAGAGATTCTTGTGGATTCAGAGACTTTAGCTGACCAACAACAAGGGTCTAGTGTCTCGATGTCAGCCGAGACAACAGGGAACCCGCCAAATACTGCTGATATCGCATAGGTAATCAGTCTTATCATTTTTAGAGGTTCACAAGCAGCCACTCTCAAATTTTTGTAGGTGAGAGTGGTGAAGTTAGGGTTTTCCTCGACCCATAGGAGTCTTTGTATGCATTTAGAAATCATTTAAGACTTCTGTACACCCTGTCTATGCACCAGGGAGTGATTCATTTGTGTTTATAAAGCACCCCGATGACCCCGCACCCTCTAGACAGTATTCAGGCAAACAACAACCTGAATACATATATGTCCCGACCTAGAGTAGTTGTACCTCACACAGCCTCTTGGTTCCCTCAGAAAAAGAATCCCAAAAGTTTTACTTTTAGGAGAGCTGAATAATCATACTCAGCTCTCCTAGGGACAACGTTACAAGACGAACTTACCCTACATCTTTTTCACACTTAAAAGAATCCCAAAGGATTTATCCTTTCAGTGGGAGCTGAATCATCACCCTCACCTTTCCTAGGGGCAGCGTAATAGGCGATCTTTACCTACATATGTTTCACAAATAAAAGAGTCCCAAAGGTTACTTAACCTTTGGGGGGGGGGTGAATAATCACCCTCAGCCTTCCTAGGGGCAGCGAATCGCGATCCTTAACAACATATGTTTCACAAATAAAAGAGTCCCAAAGGTTTTAACCTTTTGGGGGGGCTGAATAATCACACTCAGCTTTCCTAGGGGCAGCGAATGGCGACCATTAACCTCATACTTTTCACTCTTAAAAGAATCCCAAGGATTTATCCTTTGGAGTGGCTGAATAATCACCCTCAGCCTCTCTGGGACAGCTAACTGGCGACCATTCCCATTCGTTATTTCACTGTTACTAACTTAAAACAACTTGTAGGCTGATGTTGTACAACCAAAGATTGAATCTCTGGAGGAGCCAGATAAAGAAGCTGATACAATGATTCAGGATCAACTAAACGAGGAAGAGCCCTTGCCTGATGTTGAAGAGGAAGTGCTCTCATTAGTAGATGACTTCTCTGAACCTGAATCCATGCCTGATGATGAGAATCTCCCTGAGGGGATGATTGAGGAGAAGGAAGATGAAGAAGAGGATGACCAACAATCTATGTCTCCTCCAAAAGATATCGTTGTGTCCACACCAAGTGTTGATACCACTCATCCTCCCAAGGAAGCTGTAGTAACTCCCACCTCTGCTACCTCTGTCACTACAGTCTTCCAAAGACCTGCATATGATCCGACAGCTGAATTCCTATTGTTTGATCATCCTACCCAATCCAACTTTGATATATTGCCAAGGGAGGATGATTATGCACAACAAAGTCTGAACATCCATGATCTTAAACCTGAGCATCATCAATCAGATATGGAATGCCTGTCAAGAAAGCTGGACATCATAAAATCTGAATTGCATTCTTTCACTGTCAACTTTCCAAGGATCATAACACAAGTGGTTAAGGATGCAGTCACTGAACCTATCAAGGATGGTACAAGAAAGGGAGTGTCCCAAGGACTTAGTCATTTGTCCACACGTATCAAAGATGCCATCGTCACAAAGGTCCCTGCACTTCTCTCTGCTCATGAATTGACTATGCATAGGGAATTTGAGGTTGTACGAGACAGGAAAATTCGTCACACCAACTTCATAGTTAATCGTGTTCATCGCAACACAAATGGTAATTGCAACCAACTTTTAAAGATTGCCAGAGCTTCACGAACTAGGCAAAGAGAAATGGCTGCCTCTGTTAAGCAGACTGCTAAGCACTTTCAGGCACGTTCATCCAAACGTCTGAAGAGACATGCTGAACGTGAGGGGGAAAAGGAAAAGGTAATTAACCTTGAATCTGCCAAACAAAGCTCAGACTCTGCTGACAACACTATCCCTTCACTTGTCCCTCTCCAAGTCATCACACCAGTCACCAGTGATTATACCTGATGATGAGGATGAAATTAAGGAGGAGCAACAGACAAAGGATGGAGTTGATTCATCAAAATCCCTGACTCTGGTTAACACCAGCGAGGCTGTGGATGATGGTGAACCAGCTGCCAAGAAACTCAAGTTCACTGTTAGCTCCCTACCCAAAACTGTACAAACCCAAGCTCAGATGGTCTTTCTTAAACGAGCTGAAGAGCTAAAAAACATAAGCGTGGTATCCTCTGTCTCAAAGAAAGGAAAGGAAATAGTTATGGTAGACTCAGACGCCAAACTAAAGAAAATAGATGCGATGCTAGAGACAGGAGGATCAACCACAGACCCATCCCAATTTACAACCTTCACAGCTTCAAATGAGAATCCTCTAACACCTGAAGAAATTGAGAAATAGGCTGTTGAATTCAAAAGGTTGAATGAAATCAAGAAAGCCAAAGATCTTAATGAGGAAACTCTGAGAAAAATGACTCCACTTCAAAGGGAGAAACAAAGACAAAGGTTGAAAGAGATGGAAGTCAAATGCACGGAGGCACTGAATAAGGTAAAAGCTGATTATGATGCCTGCGTCAACAACAGGTTTGCACCTGGAAAAATCACCAAGTTTAAGTATACTATTCACAAGTCTACTAACACACCACAAATGATTTTGTGGAGAGATAACCAACAGGCAAATATGAATATCTTTGAAGACTTTAGGTTAAAGCAACTTGGCTTGACTAAATAGTTTAAACTTGAGGCTTTGGCTGCAAAAAGAACTAGACAGACAAATTTTACTCTTCTTAAGACCCTCAAAGCTAAGTTTAATGGGGTTAAAGAAACTGCAGCCAAGCTAAAGATAGATCCCCCACCACAGCTGTTTGAACAAGAACCTCCAAAGTCTGGAAAGAAAATAAGAAGGGTGACTCAATTTGTTAAGGAAACCTTCGTTACTGATGATGTTCAAGTGGATGGAATGCATAGGGATTTGGTATTACCAAATGGAATCATTGGTCCTATTGATGGTCAGACTTACACTGAGTCTGAAAGAGGTATGGCCTTTATTAACAAGGCTTGTCAATATGCATTCCAAAGGGAAGATGAGCTAGGATTAGCATCAACCATTTAGCTGATTTGTCTCAAAAAGGCACTTAAAATCAACACAGAGTATTACAAGGTATTTACACAAGCTTTGCAGGCCGAATTAGATACTAGGACAGACTTAGCTGAAGCTGAAGAAAGAATCAAGAATGATGACTATTGAATGATTTCACAGCTGAATTTTACCTTCATGTTTTATTTCACTTTTGTATTGTACTTGTAATTTCCTTTAAGTATTAATAAAATCATGAGGTATGTTTGTTTAGATCTGTTATGAGTAAGAAGAAGCTGTTATCTCACTTACCTTAACTTAGATAGATCTAGCTGTATTTATATTTAAATAGGGGGAGATTGTTGGGAATCTAAGTTTAGTAGATTCCCTGTATCATAGATTTAAACACAAATCAAGCTGCTAGATATTAACTTTCCTGTGCCTAGGAGGCAGACAAGTATCGCAAAACTCACAGAGTCTAAGTCTCTGTGAGCAACCTCAGAGGAGTCCATGTTAGAGACATTGTCAAGAAAGTCGAAGATTATTTGAAGACATACTCATTGGCTGTGATGGTTAACAGCTAAGATGTATCAGGGACTCTGAGGGGTTGAGGGTTAACAGGGGTGGCAATACCCTGTTAACACTCAGCACAATTTGGACATACCTTAGTGTGTACGAGACTATGAAGAAAAAGGAAACTGTGTCAGCTCTGTTTCCCTAAAGCATTGTGGCAGACTACCAAGAATAGAAGAGCATCTTGTGACAGAGGTCTGACAAGTGTCTATCTAGTGTAGTCACCATCAACCAGTACTTGGAGTCAACCTTGTACCACTATAAATACGTTATGTAGCCTAGCATGCTCAACACTTTTGATAGAATTCACACATTAATGCTTAGAACTTATAAAACCAAACAGCTGTGACTGTGTTCATAAGTTAGGTTTTAGTTTGTTCAAAGTGTGCACAACACATTATCATCAAACGGTGTTATCCATAACACTTGTAATTTTTTATTATACAATAATAAGTATTACGTTTGAAAAGTAATTACGTGTGTTGATTAGTTAGGTTTATTGCTTCAAGCATAGTTTAGGGACTTTCAGAAGCCGCACAAAGAACCGGACCCGAATCATGAATTTCCTTTGAAGTCCTTGAAGTTTGAAGATTTGGCAAGATTGGTCCCTCATGTTTTTAAGACTTGTCATTTTAAACCCTTGTAAAACTCAAAATTACACATTGGGTCCCTAAAATGATGAGATTGTACATGATCAACCCTTGAAGAATGGTCAAATTACATTAAATTCCCTTGTGAACATGTTTGATAAACTTTTGTGGCCAAAATGAGAGAAATAAAAGTTTATTATATAAGGGTTTCAAGTTTTGGCTGATTTAATGGGAAGTGACAAGAAAAAGGGAATCCAGGGACTCATTTAGGCAGACATCCAAAGACATCATAGCCAATCACCATTACACCTCATCCCATCCCACCAATTAAACCTTACCACCTCATCCTTAATCACACGTCACCCATCCACTAAACCATATTAACTGAGTTTTTAATCAGTTTTAAGAAAAATGGGGGTAAACACTTAATTTAAAATTAATCACCCATAATACCTAATCAAAACATCCTATTTATCACCTTCCTTCTCATAAACCCTAAATAAAATCCTAATCCTAATTACCCTCTAATCATAGGGGTTTTACCCCAACTTGTCCAGATCACTAATTCCTCATCCGCTAAACCAAATCCACATGATAAAACATCCACCACGACACCCATGTGTCCTATGGTCCCCTCCCCTGCCCATCACTTTCTTCCCAAACCCAATTCCCCGACAAGATGAACGGTTTGGTTAACTTCCTTGGTCCCAAAGGTTCGATAAACGTTCAAGATTGGTCTTCACAGCCTGTACACATCTCAGCAATCACATAAGGGTTTTGACCCATTTTAAACCAAGGATCAAACAAACATATTCTCCAGATTCTCCAAGGGTAGTTTTGGTAGAACAATAGCATTAGGGTTTGTATAGTTTTAATTTCTAGATGCTTCCATTAGTACTATATAAACAAAGCCGGGTTGTGGCTTTTGGTTTTGTTCCAGTATTTTGTAAAAAAGTTTGAATTACTAATGAAAATGAAAATTTAATCTTTTGAGCAAATATTGAGTTCCCATTTACTATTCTAAATTAGTATAATCACTCATTTTGTTTTGCAAAAGTAGATTAAGTTTTATAAAAGAAATCCATATTCAAAGGTTCTTTGAAAAAGCTTTTCAAAAAAGCTTGAATCCATTATTCACATGAAGTGAAAGTGGAATGTGAATTTGTTTTCAGTTTTTACTTAAGTTTTTATCAAGTATCTTTCATTTTCACAAGTGTGGTTTCAAAAGGTTTCAGTTTTTTCAAAGATTTTACCAAAAATCTGTTTTTAATATTTTACTTACTATTTACTGTAGCATAAGCTACTGATAAGCTCCTTGACAAGAGCCTTATCAGTAGCTCATACTACTTGAAGCTTTTCTTTGGTTTGTTGTTGTGTGCAGGAAACAAAGGAGAAGCAAGACCCCTCTTTTCATCATCTTTTCAGTTTCAGTTTTGAAGATATTTTAGGCCTTGGGTCCCTTGTGGATTCCACCAACAGGCTCTCTCTACACCTCCTATAAAGCTCACATCAGCTCAAAGAATCTAAGTGGAAGGCCTCAGCTAGGTATTCAATGGCTTAAACCCTGCTTACTTTTTTTGTGAATTTATAATAGTTGTTGAAACCTGTTTTGTTGCTTGCTTATTGTTTACTTAATGTTGTTAACTGGTTAGTGGTAAGTTTAATCTATTTGGGATTAGTTTGAAGCTTCTTGATTGGAAAATCTTAGCTTAAATTTTTGTTCATCAGATTAATGGAGTGTTTGGTTTTACTGGATCAACTAACTTGAGTGACACAAGGGAACTTAAAGCCAATTAAACTCACTTATTAGGGCAGTGTTAGGGTATATTGGCATTTTGCTTTAAGTTTGGTAACATTAGAAAGAAGTTTGCTAGTTCATTATTTGATATAAATTGCTCATATTCATCAATAGGCCGTATCAGGTTTATTTTTGTTTTTTATGGCTTAAAATTTGGTAGTTAGCTAGTAATCTTGTTAATCTAGGATTTAAAATTAGTTAAGTATAGTTTGGTTGGACTGTGTGCAAGTTGTGGTGGTTTGAAACTCACTTGATTGCCAATTGAACCAGCATAAGTGCCCAGACCTGCTATTCTACATCAGAGACCTTAATTTGCTATTTTGTGTAATTTTTGTTTGTTTAAGCTGCTTGTGTTTTGTTTAATCATGACTCCTCACACTTCCATGAGTGTGGGGGTGCCTTTGGTATCCAACAAAACTCAATAACCAGCTCTGAAATCAAGTAAATTGCACCAGACCCGTTTTTCTGTTAAGACAGTGGGAACAAATTTCCCACTGCTAAGCTTCTTGTTCCCACTACTTGAGCAAAAGGACAAAAGTCCAAGCACATGCCACTGTCAGTTTTTAGTCTTTTTGTCTTTAGTGGCTTATATTAAGCTTTTTCCAATTTTTTAATTTCCCCAGATTTGTTATTTTATTTTGAGATTTTTCATAAAGTTTATTTTCAGTTTACTGTTCATTTGGTATTTTTTAGATTTTAGTTAGTTTTATTAAATCTGTTTTTGTCTTTTAGTGCCAAAAGTTTATATTTTTCAGATTTTCAAATTTTTTTAGATTCAGAAAAATATTTTAAGATTTTTAGTTTAAAAAAGTTTCACTGTTCATCTTTTTATCTATTTTTTAGATTTAATTTTAGTTTAAATAGGTTTAATTCAAATCTGTTTTGTCTTTTTGTTGAAATTTTTTTTACCTTTTCAACTCTTTAAAATTTTCTACTGTTTATTAATATAAATTACGATTTTTGAAATAGTAAGTTTAATTTTAGCATTATTTTGTTATTTTTAATCATTATTTTAGTTTGAAAATTGTTTTTAGCTTTTAAAAAAAATAAAAAATAGTTTTTAAAATTTAGGAAAAATACTTTTTAGTCTTTAAATAATATAAGTGAGTTATTAGTTCAATATAATATTTTGGGCTTTCTGTTAATTATATTTAATTTTAGGGCTTTAATTAGCATTTAAAATTGAATATTTAATTAGTTAAAGGTTTTAAAATTTATTTATTGGATTTTTATTCTTATTTATATTATTTTAGACTTAGTTTTGATTTTTAATTAATTTTTAGCTTTAATTTTTAATTTTGTCACGTTTTACGTATTTACGTTCGTTTTACGTCATTACGTCGTAGTGTAATCGTAGTCGTAGCTCGTCTTTAATTTTCTCTCTTCTAAACCAAAAACGACACTAATCCAAACTTTGGTTTTATATAATTGGCACTTAATTCATACACCTCCTTCGAGAACGAACTCGCATTTATCGGTTTTACGTTTTTCCTAAAGCGTAAGACTTAATACTTGCCCGCATTATACGTTCTTTTTCCTAAAAGACGTATTTTACTACTATCACTGGTTGAGACCGGTCCCTAGTCTTCTGCCTGAAAGATGCAGTTTATAAGAAAGATAAATATTTGGATAGTACTGAATGAGTTGAAATGATCACCGCTGAGTGACGAAAATATACCTCTTCTCGTGTCTCTCTGCCTCACCGAATTCATCTCTCTCCTTACAGCATCTCCAGCTTACGTGCTGCATCGGCTACTTATGCTACTGTGTTGAAGGTAGCACACACCAAGTTATTGGCGACTGATGTACGAAGAGCCCAACGAAAGTGGTATGCTTTCTCTTCGGCAGTACCTGCTGCTGCGCCAAGAAAACCAGCCAAACGAAGAAAGCGCTACATGAACTTGTTGCTGTTCTCCCCAGCTCTCTGCCTGATCCCATGGTACTCCCTCTTCAACTTGTCTTGCTCAGCCTTGGGGAAGAACTGTCCCATCACCAACTCCCTGAACTGAGCCCAACTCAAGCAAGCCACCCAATTGTCACCTCCCTCAAACCGCTTCACTGACTTCCACCATCCCAACACGTCACCTTCGAACTTGTAACAGGCCAACCTCGCCTTGAAGACAGGGTCGCAGTCCATTGCATCAAATATCTTCCGATATGAGCTAACCAGCTTGCAGCCTCATTGGGGCTGTCAGTTCTCTCGAAGGATCGAGGACGTTCCTTGTTGAATCTCTCCAGCCATGTGATCAGTGTTGCTGGAGGAGGAGGAGGATTATTTGGATGTTGGTGTTGTTGCTGATTGTTGGCAGCTTGCACCTCGGCCCTGAGATTGTCCGCTTGTAACATCCCGCCTACTCAGACCATAATATTGTCCGTTTTGCCAGCAAGCTCATGGCTTTTCTTTGTGCCCCTCTTCTGAAGACTTCCCGACAAGTCACCCAATCCAGTACTACTCTCCCATGAGCACGCTTAACTTCCAGTTCCTAAGAACCCCACGTGTAGTAGACCATAAAACGCGTTGTTTCATGAGAAGGCAATTGTTATCTTATGAACCATGGATCTCTCCTGGCCACAACCGATGTGGGATTTGCCTAGGGTGTCACAATCACCCCCCCCCCCCTTCGGGACTCATCGTCCTCGATGAGGTTTGCCCTACCATCCCGAACGGCTCAGGAGTGGCTCTGATTTCGTTCCTCAACTGAGGAAGCATGGCCTGCATCGCAGCTTGAACAACTGTATTGAGTTGTTCCTGCTCGCGTGTGAGAACCATCTGACAGTATAAAACAAAATGCATGATTAAACTGATTAAAACATAATATCTTATTCATGAAAAAAAATTATGCCAATAAATCATGAGAAAAATTTTATGTAAGAAAACAGTGTATGAATGCATGATGATGAAATCACATGGGTTTAGGTGAACGCCTTTGGGTCGGTTAACCTAAACAAAATGACATGTCAAAGATGAACGCCTATGGGTCGGTTCATCAAAAGAACACGATAGATAAAAGCACATGCGACTAAATACGACCAGTCCTGTACCAACCATTACTTGGTCAAAATTCCTGCGACAATGACATATGATATAAATGCATGAAAACAAACTGTCAGTTCTAGGAAGACCATAGTGACTACCCACTAATTACAGGTCATGTTTTGAGAGCCTACAAGTCGAAGCCTTGGCTCTAATACCATAATTTAACACCCCATTTTGGTAAATGGAACGTCACGCGTGATTATGGCGTGTCATCAAAGCATACAAGGCAAATGTCTTAAAAACATTAAATGACCCTGAAAGGAAATACCGGAAACAAACATCGGTACCCTAAGTATAAGCTCATCACACACAAACATAAGTACTATATAGGAAAAGGACTAAACAATATCCAAAGAAATAAGTAGCAAAATGTATGATGAAATGCATAAAGTAGAGAAGGCTAGATAGCTTCCGATCCATATGCACGTACGCTTAAAGTCTACGAGTGTTCTTGAGTATCTGTCGTGTGGGAACATGAAAGGAAAACGGCTGAGCATAACGCTCAGTGCACGGATATACAAAACCGCCACCAGCTTGAGCCGGTGGTGGTGGCTGTTGCTGCCGAGACCCATATAAACCAAACGGTACCCCGACACAAGTCGGGGTCCCTTGGTTCTTGCTGCCGAGACCACCACAGCCCCACCGAGACCATGGGGTCTCGGTCGGTGGTGATTCGAAGACCACCGAGAGCTTCGGCTCTCGGTTCCCTTGCGTGGGCCGAACCAAACCAAGACAAACACCCTTTTAATTTTACCCCCATGATTATTCTAACATGTTTTAATTACTTTTTTTATTTAATCCCATGTTTCATGTTCTTGATTAAATAAAAGAATCAAAAGAAAAGAATTATGGATTACCGAATGCGTGAAACAAATGGAGGTTAATAACACGAACACAATCACTAGTTTTTAATCAACCAAGATCAACCACACCCTCTTGTGGAGCTCCTTAGGCCAGCGGCTATAGAGAGAAAAAGGAGGCTAGGATTTTTGATTTTTAATAAAAACTCTGTTAAAAGAAATGGGTGAAACCCTTTTTGTTTATTTAGTAAAAACCAAAGTGGGCTTGGCCCTCTTGTCCTTTGGTGTCCGCGGCATATGGGGCCTACAAGGGGAAACCCGAAGATTTTCCCGTATCTAATTTTTACGTGTTCATATGTTCGTGTTTTCGTGTTATATTTTAATTAAATGTTCGTGTTATAGATAAATACTTGTATGTAACGATATTAATCGTATTATATTAAATAAGTACTTAATTACGTGTTCCTGATTCTTACGTTCATGATTTCATGTTCGTGATTATAATTATTATTGTTAATAATTATCGTGTACTATCACGTAATTAATACTTATCGTGTAATAACACGTACATAACTTCTGTAATTAATAATCGTGACACGTGTTTGTGCTATTAAAGGAAAGTTTTTATATGTACGTATGTTTACCAAGTGTACTAATCATGGTAAAAGCATGCGGGTTTTACAACGGGGTTTTTTGGTTTTGGTCTCTTTTGATAGTTGGCTTCAAAATCCTTTGTATTTGTACTAGTCTAGCTTTTTTGCTAGAGTTGCGCTTTTCTTTTACAAAATGGGTTAGTAAAAAACTCGGGGTTTTCCGATTTTGGTTTCTCTCGTACGTTTTTTCAGTTTCCGTTGAGCGGGTCTTTAATACATGACCCACTATTTTTTAGTATTGTGTGTTTAGATGAAAATACTTATTACATGTAGATAATGGAAGTGACAACTTAGGTACAACAACAAGATACTCAATTTTAGCAGAGCGAGATACGAGAGAAATGAAATATAAATATTTTCTATCGTTATCTTCACGATAAACTCAAAATTAAAAAAAATGTTTTCGGTGAATCTCCGAACAATGTATGTATGCATAAGGGTGCGATAGAAGGAAACACGAGAGCTAGTACACATACAAAAGCAAGGTACACAAAACAAACAAAATAGAACAAGCATACAAGCTATAAAACATCATACACACGAACAAATGAGACAACAAAATGGGTAAAAGGTACAACCAAGGTTCTAGATAGCGTGAGGCGCGACGCTGCAGCATGGTCAAGCCTTGAGCTTTTGCGTAAGGCGTAGCGGCACGACGTTTTTAAGGTGTGGCTTAAGGCAGCAATATATATTTATAGATTTTTAGTTTATATCATACTTTATAGTTATAAGAGTTATAAACATTAGAAAATCTAATCCTAAATTGAAAATATTAATAAATGCAAGCTAAAATCGTAAATATTTGAAAAATTTCGAAGCCTTTTAAAAAAATCATGCATTTGCCCGCCTTTTCATGCCTTATCCCACGCCACGCCTAAAGCCCACGCCAAGGTATATTTCTTAATGCGGAGGCCACGCCTCACGCTTTGGCGCCGCAAAGGTGCGCCTTTTAGAACCTTGAGTACAACCAAAGCACATAAATGACACACTACAACGCATAGAAGGGCAAAAGGCAACATATACACAAAAGAACAAACAAGCTAACATGAAAAACAAACAAGCATACAAGCACCCCACCGTCATAGAAACAAGCATACACATGAAGGAGCATAACAACAAAGAAGAAACACATGCAAAAATAACAAGGACCGCATAAAGAAACCATACCACAAATACAAACCATAGAGCAATAATTCAAGATGCAAAGGCCTAAATAAAATAATAAAACAACGACTAAAGCCTAATATAAAGAAAATTAAATCTTAAGGAAAAAATGGTTAAACTGCAAATTTTGTCTTTTCAATATGCGAAAATTGCCAAAAAGCCCCTAAGAGCAAACCGGGTGCACATTTGCCATTGAACTTCTCATTTTCCTTCAAAAAACCCCTGAGTCGTTTAGACTTAACTTTTTCCCGTTATCCCACGTTATCTCCCTCAAGTTCCACGCACGTGAGACTACTTTCACCAATTCCGATCATGTAACACCCCCAAATTTATACAACTCAGTACAGCGGAAGACTAGTTGGTGTTACGGGATAGCACATTACTCACATCATAGACAACGCATAAAAATCGCGTCGTTTAGTAATAAATCATTTCCATTCATAAACATCAAAGTTACATCGGTCCCAAGTCATTACATTTCATACAAAAGTTTTACAAAGTGTTTGAATGGAAAAATATTGTTTAAGTTCGGGCCATGAATTCTTGTCGTCTTCCCGAGAATTACCTTCAAGTACCTGAGATAAGACATGTTAAAAGAAAAGGTCAGCGATAACGCCGAGTGAATTCATAGAGTTTGATAAAATCCATCAATATAATACCATTATAAAATTATGACTGAAATCATTTTGTACAAATCATTTTAATAGGCCATAAAATAGCCAAAGTCATTTTATACAAATCCTTATCGAAAATCATAATATAGGCATTTGCCTTAAAAATCAGTATACGAATCATTGTCGTTAAAAACACCATACAATACGTTTTGCAACGTTGTATAGATTAAATAAAACTGTTATATGAATATGGTTATAAAAAGCCTTAAAAAATCATTATACGAGCCATTGTCGTAAAAACGTCATACAATACGTCTTATGACGTTGTATAAAATCAAATAAAAACCGTTATATGAATATGGTTATGAAAACCAAAACACAAACATAATATCAATAGTATGACCCTGTATTGCTAGTCAGGCAATACATCGTAATTCGGAGCGTCTAGTAATATTTCGGTGATTGGATTATTATAAGCCGCATGACATTGTTACCTTACTAAAACCAAAACGGGTAGCTAACCCGATACAAAATTTGCCCATCTAAAGTAGCGTGTCGTATCAAAGGTCACGCTATGGAAATCTTCTCATACATAAATTCGCTTACCAATCAATGTGGCACGACGGGGATCAACCGTCAAGGCGCGAACTGGGGTGATCGTCCCCAAATAGTACTATTAAATGCATAAGCGTCTACCAAATCCTGGTAGTTCACAATTCATGCTAATGGGACTTTTAGTGACATAACCTAACTTTAAATCCATTTAATTTCATCTATCGGGTCCTTTAATCATTTATCGGGTCATACAATCGGGTCATTCAATCATTCGGGTCCAAAATCAATAAACAAACAATCGGGACAAATGGTGTCCTAATTTTTATAAAAACTAACATGTTATCTCCCTCGCGGGTTTATAAAACATTTATAAAAACATTTAAAAGAGTGCGAGGCTATGAACTCACGTTGATGTGGGAAGACGGGTTATCGGCAATTCGGATGAACGGTACGTGCTTCAATCACGGAAACCTAGACAAATAATACTCGTCTTAGACTCATGTCCAATGACTTTATAAAAATAACAATTATGTATACGTATGATGATTTTATATATATGATGATCCAGTGGGTTTACTTGTTCTCTTTTACTCATTTTAGTGTTTACGTATTGGTATCTTCTTACTAGTTTACTAGTTTTACCTATTTACGTGTTTTAAGTCCAATAAACTTATTATAAGTTATTTAACTTATTTTAATCCATTTTGTACTTATATTATCAGTACTTAAACTTTACAAGTTGGGCCCAAATGGGTTAAGCCCAATAAGTTCTTTTTATAAGAGTTTAACTTATTTAGTCCAATTATTAGTCCAATATGTTTACTTAGCTCGTTAATGTCCGTATGTCCTATAGTTCGGGTTTTTATCGGTTTTTACTTGTTATACATGTCTATATATCAGTATATGAGTTTATAAAAGTTTACATTAGACGGGTCCAACCGTCTAAGTTTTATTTAACAAAAACGTTAATTTTTACGGTAATAGCCGAAAAGTCGTAAAAACAATGTTTATAGTTTTATAACTTATAAAACTTAACAAGTTACCATTTTTATAAAATGTCAACTTATTTACCATTATACATATTTATATAAATGTATTATATAAGTTAGTGGGTTTTAATTTATATTTTATACTATTAAATTTTGAGTGCTTATATAATAGTATTATACTTTATTTTCCAAAATCTGATTTTTATCTTCACTTTCACCAAAACTGCCATATCTTGAGTTCTATATGGAGATAGAAGCTCAAATTTTTATCACATAAACTAAATGATATGTGCTACATTTAACTCTTCTATAGCTACTGTTGAATCATCCTTTAAGTATTTTCTAAAAATCGTGTAAAACAGTAACCTCAGATTTATACCCTAAACTTGTTTTGATCATATCTCACTCATTACAATGATTCCATTGCATGGCCAACTCTCACATGTGTACAAGACCCATAGCTTACTGTAAATCCATTCTACTTCATCATTTTATCAGTTTACCATATGGTTCTTTACTGTTTTATACAGCCATCAAATTTAACCAAGATTTTAACCTTGTTTCTTATAGTCTTTCATCTTTTTAAGCATGTTTATCAACAACAAATCCCCACACAATACTTTTATCATCATATAATCATCATATACATATACAATAGGAAAGAAAATACATGATTACATAATCAAAATAACAAGAGGATGAGGAGAAAAATCTTTATACCACCATGATGATGAAATGATGAGCTTTTGGATGAACAAGACATGGTTTTGGGTAACCAATCTTATGAGATATCAACACCACTTCTAGGATCACCAAGTATTTGTAGATTCCTCCAAAAATCAGCCCTTGTTCTTCATGAAAACTCCTTGAGAAATCAGCCCCAAACTCCCTTGAAAACTCCTTTTTACATGTTAAGATCACCTCCAATCTTCATAACTTCAATGGGTTTTCATCATATGTGTGAATAACATATGATTTCATGGTTAAATCAAGATCAAATGGGCTATTTAGGGTGAGAGTAGGACGAATTTTTGAGAGAGAAATGGGAGGATGATAGTGGTTTGCATGAGTGAAATGGTGGTTATGAGTAGCTAGTTTTTTTTGTGGGATGAGCGGAAGAAACTAGCTTAAGTGTTAAGCTAGTGCTTACACTTGTAAGCTACAAGTTAACATGATGCCACATCTTTGATGTGGTGTCATGTTGTGCCATCCCATGTGTATTAGTGGGGTGGGATAATGTATTTTGTCCCACCTCACTAATTTACGGGTATTCCTCGATTCTAGTTTCCTCGATTTGCGTGCCCTCGGGTCGTTTCACGAAAAACGTTTTATAAATTATGAATCAACGACACAAAACGAATCCAATAAAAATTGTCTCATCAAAAACGGAGTTCAAAAACGTAAATACGTAATCCTAAGGTTTCCGGTTTAGTCGTAAAGGACGTTAAATTAAAATCGTAAGTCCTAATCTCTTCTCGTAAATTTGTGATTTTATGAACCAACACAAATTTAAAACTCTAAAATAATATTCGCGGATAAATTTATTTTCTAAAATGTCGGACTGTCACCAAAGACGGTGTATGTAAACGTAAGCACGTAACATAGAATCCTCCGGTTTAGACGTAGTCGATGCTACTCCAAGACGTAAATCCAAATTTCTTCCCAAAAATATGTGAGTTCATATTGTAACATTAAAATAATGTTTTTAAATAATATTCAAGAATAAAATATCAACCATAAATTGACGGATTGTCACAGATCATCCCAAACATGTCAGCCCTATTCCACCTTTCCTTTCGTGCAAAAATCTAAATTTGAAAATTTGAATTTTGCTAACTTTGCAAATTTATCTTGCATTCAAACTAATATATACATCTTCTATGAATTATAGTATTACAATATATATAATCAAGAGACCCAAGTTTTCATGCGAACAACTAGATTTGTTGTCAAGAAACTTAAAAAATGTAACCAAAACTAGGTTTGTCACAGGTTAAAAAACATGTAGCAGTCGGTCATTTTCAATTAATGAAACAGAAATATAAAGTGAAAAATATATACTACATAGAACCAATGTAGGTGTAAATTTAACTAAAGTAGTTGGGGCTTTAATTAATGACAAGAGCTGTAGCGGAAAAAGCAAGCGAGAAACAAAATAGAAAGTTGTCTATAAAACTGATTGTATCTACGACTATCAATCAATTTTTCTTTAACATCTTAACCCTCACAACAGACATACATACCTTAAGAATTCTATCTACCACATATACGTTACCATAGAACCAATGGCGTAGCATTAGTGTACCATTAGTGTTAGATTCACATATTCGTTGTCAAGAAACTTGAAAAATGTAACCAAAATTAGATTTGTTACAGGTTAAAAAACTCGTAGAAGTTGTTGGTCATTTTCAGTTAATAAATCAGAAATATAAAGTAAAAAGTATATACATAGAACCAAGGTACGTGTACAATTAACTCAAGTAGTTGGGGCTTCAATTAATGATAAGATTTGTAGCGGAAAACAAAATAGTTGTAGAATGTTGTCTATAAAATCTTGTTGTATCTATGATTCTCAATCATTTTCCTTAACAGCTTAGCCTCAAAACAAACATACATACCCTAACAATTCTATCTACCACATATATGTTACCATTAGTGTTATATTCACCTATTAAGTTGATTTTTTAAAATATTTTATTTAATCTTTCTCCAACTTTGTAATGCAGGAGGATCTCTGAATCTGTGGGTTATTTTATATGTTGGCTACAAATTTATTTTTATTTGGTCATGTAATTGTGGCAGCCAACGAAAGAAACTATAGGCTTTTTAATCTTTTTGTAAGTATTGAAAATGTACCAATTCAACAATTATAAAGGTTTATGTTAGGATTACTAGGTTCAAATCAAACACTTTTACCAAACAAATATCACATCATAGCAAAGGTTTAACCGAAAAACTTACACATGATCATTCGTAGTGTGCAACTGCAGGTGTTTGTTTTGGAGCCGTTATTTCACACTAACATAATCATTTATAATGGTTCTATTTATAAAAGTTTAAAACATTCAAAAAGATCAGAAAGCGTAGTATGGTTTCTTTATTAGCCGTCACAATAACATGACCAAGTATACTTATTGTTGTGAAGTCAAAACAGAGTCATTCTGGTGGCTTGTCGGATAAGACACTAGCTAAGAAAGGAAATGTTTTCGTTCCCTGTGTAAATGCAAACCTAGTTCATTCATTTCAGTTAGCTTGATTGTCGTAAAAACATTTCTTCTTGTAATCATTCCTCTATATTCATCGTAACAATTCGTTTTTGATAATATGTTTATTATTGCTCGATTATCCTACTTATTTGTAATCCATTAATGTAATGTGATCCCTAATGAATTAACTAGTGAGGAATAAATGTAACACTTCTGTTTTGAGAATTTTACATAAGAAAATTTATGCCTCGTCTTAGCAAATCTAGTGAATTAACTAATGAGGAATTATACAAACAAAAAACGCCATTGGACTCTCGAAACCATGTAAAAGGTCTTAAAGAACTACAGTAATAGTCTGAAATATGATTGGAAAACTAAAACATACCAAGTTAATTGATGATGATGAGTTTCAAAAGGTTAAAAGATTTGTGGCGAGTGACAAACTTTATTAGAGGATCTGTAGTTATTTTCATCCCGAAGGAAGCTTGTATGGATCTTGTCCTCACACGTCCCCAACATTTATACTTTTCTTGCCAAACTTCAACACTACCTGTTCAGTCTATGAACTCGAGTTATCAATTGAAAAGTAAGACCCATCTTGAGCACCTAAATGTATCCACAAACATAACCTCCATACTAAAACACCAGAAACTGATTATTGCAACTTCAAGAAACGCATGCAAGAACACCTTTAGTAATCTGATGACTGAAATCATATAGAGGGAAAACTACTTTGAAATTAATTTGAACATGCACAAATTTATATACCTATGTACCAAAGGTTTCAATTTTTTAAAGCGCTTCAAGATGGACTAAAGCATGGTATCTTCGATTTCCAGTTCAATATCCAGGTCCATATTCATATATCCGGACATTTCATTGTATCCTATCTCAAGAATCAGAAGTATGCACTAAAACGATGTTGTTTGGATTTATATAGGGCAACAAGGTTAAAAACTACCAGATTGTGTTTTGTGTTATTGTTTTTAGTTGAAAGAAATCAATTAAACCAACTACAATTTACTTGGATTCTAAAACCAAGTACCCTCTCATCCTCATACTACACTCTTAGTAGTCCAAAAATTTGTTTCCTTGTTAATTTCGAATACACATCTTGGAATATGTGAAATCACATCGAGAATTAGGATACTTTCCTAAGTGTGCAGCCCTAAACTATTCTGAAATAAAAAATTAAGAAACCCCCGAAAGAACAGGGACCATTGATAGTTTTTTAGAGAGTCTTAATAACCTTCTTGATGAGACCACAATTATACATGGTCTCATCGTCTAAATCAGGATTAAAACGGTTAAAATATCATTAAAAGTACCAAATATATGCTTGTGTTTGTTCAATATGTATTTTAGGCCCGGATATCGTGAAAAGGACAAAAAGATCACAAGAATCAAGCAAAAACGAACACGGGAAACGAAGCCGCACAATGAACCGGACCTGATTAAGTTTGAAGAAATGACAAGTTTGGTCGCTCATCTTTGAAGACTTGTCATATTTGGTCCTTAAAAAACCAAATTATACAAGAATGGTCCTTGAAGATTGAAGACATGACATATTTAGCCCTTTAAGAATGGTCAAAGTGACATTTATAATCCTTATGATAAGTTGTAAACTTATTTGTGCCAAAATTAGCAAGTTGATCATACTTTTTACAAAGGGAATTTGCAAGTTATGTTGCCAAACTATATTTGCCATGATTTTGGAAGTGCAGGGGTAAAAGTTGTCAAACACCTAAACCAAACCCACCAATCCCATTGTTACACGTCACCCAAACCCGCCCAAATAACCTACCCAAACCCGGATCCAAACCCACCCAACCAAAACCATGACCTAGTCCACGTTAGAAAACCATTAAGCCACTATTATTCACTAATTTTTCAAATTAGTATTTAATATTTGTTTTTACCCGGTTAACAACACCACTTCCCCCAATTTTGGATCAAAATCATGAGTTCTTAACCAATAAACCCTAAACTATGATTCTAATCAAAACCCAAAATTAATGCAAACCCATCTCAAGAATCATGATTCCATATGTGTTAATCCTTTTCCCACTCTCACCTTTGCCACATCATCCTTGTGGGACAACCCCCCCACATCCCTCCCCTACACCAAAAATGATTCCAAGACAAAGGATGAGCATAAATCCTACGATCCTTAATGCTTTCTTGCTCTCCACTGGTCTTTCAACGACTATGATGAAGTCTAAACAAGCTGGCATCATGGGCTCTAATATTTGTCTTTTTGTAGTTCGTTATTGTCTCGATATCTTAACGAATTGAGTGATCGATAAAAATCAAGTCAACTTATTGTTTTTGGTATTTGAATGTAAAAGTTATGGTATTCTAGCTCTAATTATCACAAACTCGTCAAAAGTGTAAAATAATCTCGTCTATGTAACCGTACTATTCTAAAACAACTTGCACATACCAATTACAAAGCTCAAAGTACAAGCAAGTAATGCACAACAGGTAAAAATGTCCAAAATGTAAAGTGTAGTAAAGTATAAGGTCTGAAAATGTTAATTTGTAAAGCTAAGGGACTGAAAATGTAAAATGTAACAACTATTAACCATTACCAAACTTAACAAACTTAGTAACTGAAATTTAACAACCCTAACAAATTTAGGGACTAAAATGCAAACCCTAAACAATATGACAAATTTTCCAACTAACTAGCAACTTTCCTAAATCCCAGGTACCTAAGTGAAATTAACCAAAGTATTATCACTAAAAACGGGCTTATTGGTTTTTAAGCTATAACTTGAGTTCTAATCAAGCAAATAAGCTGAAATCAGTTTCAAAAGTTTGTAAATTCAAATTAAGCTAGCCATTTCCAAAGAAATCAGCTGAATTGGACTAAATCTCTAATAAGCACTTTTTCAATAAGCCACTTTTAAGAGTTAAGCTTATTGGAATAAGCACAAGGTCTGGTTTTGTCAAAATCTGATCAATGGCCCAAATAATGGACACCTATCCAAGAAAATCTGGAAAACACCCAAAGAATAAGCCAGAAAAGCCAATAAGCTCAAATGGGCTTATGTTGACCAACATTGACCAAAAATTGACCAAAGTTGACCAAGGTCAAAAATACTTTTGATGACTTATTAAACTGATTTGTGGAAGAAAATAAGGACTTTTATGAAGTGAATAAGCTGGTATTGAAAATAAGTTATCACAAAAACAAGTACTTATCATAGAGACTTTTTATGGCTTATTGATTATTCAATTTTGAGAAATGTATGATGTGGCTTATAGAATCTGAACGCTAGGATGTTGAACTATCCAGAGAACCAAAAATCAAGTTCTAAATCCAAGTAATGAGCAACTTATGCTAGTTTGAAACTGGCTTATTTTGGACTAAGAAGTCCGACCCATAGCATTTTGTGCCATTTGCCTTTTTGAAAGAGAGTTTGACTTCAAAACTTTGCACATTTGTTTTATATCAGTTATAGAGTATATGCAAACTCTTTTTACTCAAGTTCAATCAATGGTTCAAAAGACTGCTATCAATCTAAACACTAGTTACTGGTTTTAGACAGATTTTAAGCTATGTAAAAAGATCAAAGCTAATAGATTATTACTACAAACTACCAAATCATACCATCAAGTTCATAAGAAGCAAATAGCAGGCAAAATCATTCAATTTTACACTAAAGCTAAGAATTGAGAAGGCAGACAACACTTAAGAGGAAAAGTAAACAGATTGAGCACTTTGAAGCTAATTAGGCCTCCTTTGATGAAGAAGAGAGTGTTGAACTCTCCTTTTCAGCTTATCAACACATATCAATCACAGATCAACCACCAGATCACCACCAATCACCATCATCAATCATAACTGTCCTGCTACAATGGCTAACTTTGGTCTTTGGATAGAACTAGTAGAGGAACTTGACTGCAACAATGCTGAATACTCAAAAAGCTTCCAAAACGACAATCTTGACTCAATTATTCATGGCAGAATAACAAAATCAAGAACATGAAGGTATGATCAGTAATGAAGTAGAATAGAAGAGATTTTGAGTGAACTGAATGTTTATTAATGGAGGAATCTCTTATAGAAGGTTACAAGTGCCTAACTAACTTGTTTAGAGTGGTTTCCAATCACTCTAAACAATTACTCTAATGAAAGTAAGAATATTAAGCTAGTGTGTGTGTGATTTTTCACACTTAAGCTACGTTACAACAAATGAGACTATCTAGGGGTATTTATAGACTTGAGATGTGATGCAGGTGAGTAGTGTTGGGAATAAATTAAGGCCAGATCACTTGAACGCTGACAAGAACAACTCAAGCGTTGACAAGAGCAAAGTGAGCGCTGATAGCATAAGCGTTGACAAGTTAAAGTCAAGCGTTGACAGAATAAAGACAAGCACTGATGGAAGATGTGAGCTACACGTTTATTATATTCTAGAATACTTCTAGTAAGGATAGAGTCGACAATGTATTTTCTATGTTTATCTTTACCTAGAATAGTTGATTCGTAGCTTATTGTACAAGACTTCTTGTTCTATAAAAGAAGATCTTTTAGGTTAAAGTTAATAGATGAGTTTTCATAAGTTTTCGATTGTTAAAACTCTTTCATTGTAATCAACAAGAATCATTCTAATACAAGTGAAAGTTTGTTTAACATCTTTGTGTTTTAGATCAAGTGTTAATTCCGCATAACACTTTGTTACTTTATTCATAAGCAAAGGTTTCTCTACGTGTAGTACTTGATCTAATCTCGTATACACAAAGCTTAATCGATCTAAGTTTGGGATCAACAAGTGGTATCAGAGCTTGTTGAGAAACTTTTGATCTTTAAGTAACGCAAGAACCCTAAAACACCAAAAACCCTAAAAACCCTAAAATTCTCAAAACCCTAAAGACACCATGTCTGGCACAGATCAACCTGCTGCTTTGCTACAAAACAACTCCTCAAATCCTAGTATCAAAATTCCCATGTTTGATGCCAGGAACTTTGAGCTTTGGAAGTCAAATTTTGAGCAATATATAGCTATTCATGACTACACTCTTTGGGAGATTGTCGAATATGGGAACACATTCGACAAAGCAGCAAAGATTGCTGCTGCTATTGCCACAAGGACAGCTGTTCCTAATTGTCCTGAAGCTGATAAGAAGGAAAAGCCTGGAGATGGGAGAGCTGTAGCTGTTGAAGATATAGCCAAGAAGAGGGTGGACATGAAAATCTTGAACATCATGAAACACGCCCTAGGTCATGAGAATCAGCACAAGTACAAACGCTTTGAGTCTGCAAAAGAGATTTGGGAAGCTCTTGAAGTAGCACATGGTGGCAATGCTGATACAAAAGAAGAAAAGAAGAAGCAACTCTTGCATGAGTATGCTGTCTTTAAAGCTCAACCCAATGAAAATCTCAGCAGTGTGAGAAGTAGACTTCTTGACATCACAAGTCAACTTTCCTTCATGGGAACACAGATTGATGACCCTGAATTGAATGCTACTTTTCTCAAAAGCCTTGGTGATGTATGGAAGATTGAGACAAGATCCATTCTTGTCAATAATACCCACAAGACCTCCAGGTTTGATGACATCTTCAACAAACTAAGACTGTTGGAGAATGAATGGCAATTGGATAGTGATAATAAATCTTCCAGTAGTAACATGGCCTTCTTCTCACAAAGTGAAGGCCAATTTGATTCCATGAACTTCTATGGACATCCAGCCACTGGATCTCAAGGTGTCAGCGCTGGATGTCAGTCTGTCAGCGCTGGATCATATCCTGTCAACGCTTTATACTCAAGCGCTGACACACACAACTTTGGCGCTGATAGACTTAAACCTGCTGGTTTAGATCTAGATACTGTGTGTGCATTCATTGCTTCTTTGCCCAGTGATTCAAGGATTACATATGAAGATCTTGAGCAGATAAGTGATGAACAATTGGAAGAGATGGACATCAAGTGGACAATGGCTCTTGTAAGCTTAAAAGCAAACAGGTTTAATAAAAGGTTCAAGAAGAAGATGACCTTTAATGCTAAGGATGTTGCTGGCTTTGACAAGTCCAAGGTTGAGTGCTACAACTGTCATAGGATGGGGCACTTCATGAGGGAATGTAGATCTCCAAGAAGATCTGATGCTGGTAAGCCCTCAAGCCAAATGGTTAAGAGTCAAGATCCCAAGGCCATGGTTGCTGTTCATCAAATTGATGGCGTTGGAGAATGGGACTGGAGCTGGATGGCCAAGAATGAGGAAGAGGATAGAGCTTTGGTTGCTGAAGTTAAAGAAGAGCATGTTGAATATGCTCTCATGGCACACTCCTCCTCTTCATCAGATAATGAGGTATATGATGATGCTTTCTGTTCTAAGGGTTGTCGTTTAAATACTGAAAAACTAAATCAAGAGATAGTTAAACTATTAGATGAGGCAAGTACTGAAAGATGCAAAGTATCTAATTATCAAATTGCTCTTACCCAAACAGAAAAGACAGTAGCTGAGTATAAGAAAATGGAGTTTGATTTAAAGGATCAAATAAATATCTTAAAACATGAGTTACATCAGAGTAAAGATGTTCAAGATATAGTAAATAGGGTTAATCTTGATTTGATAGCTCAGTTAGAGGAGGCTAACAAAAATAAAGATAATGTGAGTCTTAAAATCCAGAGATTTGATAAGGCCACACAATCCCTAGGAGAGTGTGTTAGCAAACAAAGAGACTCTAAGGATATGAGTGGGATTGGGATGAATAATTATACTGGTGTTCCACCACCAGCTAGGGATTTCTATGGTGTCCAATCAAAGGATTTATCTTGGACTGGCTTGCCAGAATGCCAAGAGGAGGAATTCATTACTCCACCTAGAGTGACTTCCCCAGTTGAGGAATACAAGCAAAAACTGACTGACCTAGATGAGTGGAAGAAAGCTAACCACACCTTGTTTGTTAAGGGAGGGTTGTTGTGTGAAAGTCCAAATGAGCCCACACCAAACATGATACCAATTGTGGTTCCCAATGATCCTAAACCTATTAAGATCACACACCCTACCACTGGCAAAGCTGTTGACCTTGGCCCACAAACTGTTAGAAAACCTAGTGTTAAGTATGCAGAGATGTATAGGAATACTAGGTCACCAAAAAGCCAAGTTAGTAATCATGGAACAGGCTTCTTTGCTTCTAGACCTAAGACTATGTCTAGAAAAGCTTGTTACACATGTGGTAGCTTCTCACATTTGGCATACAAATGTGTCAACGCTTCCAATGTCAACGCTGATAGGAACCATTTCAGCGCTGACAAAAGTCAACATAGGTCAAACACTGTCAGACCCAATACCCTTGTGAACAAAAGTTCACAAGTTGTTAGACCAGCCCCATTCTTTTCTAGAGGGTCTAACACACAAGGCCTAAGACCTTTTCAAAAGTCAAACACTTGGTCCAATAGGCAATGGGTTCCTGTAGCAAACCCTAGGTTCAACGCTGATAAAGGCAATCGGGGCGCTGACAAGAGTAGTTTCAGTGCTGACAGACACACTGCCAAACCTAGGTATTTGCAATCACAGGGAAATAGGTCTAAAGCTTCTACTAGCTTAACATGGAGACCAAAACAAGACCGAAACCCTAATTCTACTGGTATTTCTATGACATGCAACAGGTTTCATTATATTTCAAAGGCATTGTCAACACCAATTGGGGTTAACTGGGAATTTCATTCAAACAGGGATGAAAATGGGGTTGTTATGAGAACCAAGTCTGTTCTTGTTGAACAACCAAATGAATCCAAGTCTTCCAAGGCTTGGGTTCCCAAAGAAAACTAATGTGTTTTCTTTATGTGCAGGGCATTCAGAAGAAGATCAATGATTATGGATATTGGGATAGTGGATGCTCAAGGCACATGACAGGGAAGGAAGACTATCTGACTAATTTCTCTCCTATTCAAGATGGTGATAAGGTATACTTTGGAGGGGGCTACGGCACCATCACTGGAAAAGGAACCCTTGTCACCAACAATCTACGATTTGAGAATGTCTTCCTGGTAAAAGAACTGGATTATAATTTGTTTAGTGTATCACAAGTGTGTGATAACAAAAATAAGGTTCTTTTCACAGATACTGAGTGCTTGGTGTTAAGCAAAGATTATAAGCTCCCTGAGGAAAAATACATAGATTTTAGAACACCAAGGCATAAAGACATATATAATGTGAATCTTAATGGAATTAAGGTAAATAATAAAATGTCATGTCTGTATGCTAAAGCCTCAGTAGATGAAAGTAATCTTTGGCACAGGAGATTAGGGCACATAAACTTTAAGAATATCAATAGACTTGTGAGGCTTGGTTTAGTTGATGGTTTGCCTGAAAAGGCTTTCCACAATGACCACACTTGTGTTGCATGCCTTAAGGGCAAGCAGCACAAGGTCTCATTCAGGTCTAAACAGGTGCACTCTAGTTCTAAACCACTTCACTTATTGCATATGGACCTCTTTGGTCCAACTAATATAGAAAGTTTGAAGGGTAAATCATATTGTTTTGTTATCACTGATGATTATTCCAGGTTTACATGGACTTTCTTTTTAGCCAAGAAAAGTGAAACTGCCCAAAGTCTGATTAATTTCATTACCCAGATTGAAAAGAAGAATGGTAATGAGGTCAAAATTATTAGAAGTGACAATGGGGGTGAGTTTAGAAATCAGTTGTTAGATGATTTTTGTGCCAAGAAAGGGATTACTAGGCAGTTTAGCATAGCTAGAACCCCACAGCAGAATGGGGTTGCTGAAAGGAAGAATAGGACCCTTATTGAAGCAGCCAGAACCATGTTGGCTGATGCCCACTTCCCTATAGCCTTTTGGGCTGAAGCTGTTAACACAGCTTGTTATGTTCAAAATAGGGCATTGGTCAACAAGATACATAATAAGACACCTTATGAGTTACTTTGGGGAAGGAAGCCAAATATTGGCTTTCTCAAGCCTTTTGGATGTCATGTAGTTGTGTTAGAAACTAGTGAGGCCCTAGGTAAATTTGACTCAAAAGGTGATGAAGGCTACTTCATGGGTTATTCAGTGCAGAGCAAAGGATATAGGGTTTACATTAAAAAGGAAAAACGTATACTTGAAAAAGTACATGTTAGGTTTTTAGAGAGTAAACCTAGTGATCCTGAAAGTGGTCCAAATTGGTTGTTTGACTTAGAACCTTTATCTAGAGCTTTAAATTATATGCCTGTTACTGATCCAGACATTGTGAAGGTAACTTCAAGTGTTTTGGAAAAGAGAATTGGTAATGTTTCAGGTGTACAGGTTGCTAAGGAGGATGGACCACCAGCAGTTAAATCATCTCCCACACAAGAATATGTTACACTTCCTATATGGACAGATGAGTATTATGCTGCTGCTGCTGCTGCTAGAAAAGATAATGGTGGTTTTCAAATACCACCAAATACAAACATGCATACTTCTTCAAGCGCTAACAAAGGGAAATCAAGCGCTGACAAGAGCAATTCAGACGCTGATGGATCAGACGCTGACAACAATAGTTCAAGCACTGTTAGCCCAAACGCTGACAAGCAAGGTTCAGAGTTTGATGACACCTTTGCACATCTTTTCTCTTCCCATTTTGAACAGGGTGGACCTTCTAATGTCCATGAAGAGATTTCTGTTGATCAAAGAGAGTCTGATGAAGAAGATATTGGCAACATGGAGCGTGAAATTGAGGACACCAGACTTTTTGAAGGAGGAGTTCTCACTTCCACATCAAAGGATCACCCCACATCTCAGATTATTGGTGATGTTATGGCTCCAGTTCAGACAAGAAGATCCCATCAAAGTCTTGGTGGATTTATTGCCAATATACACAAGAAGGTTGATACCCCTCTTGTACAAGCATGTTTGTTTGCCTGTTTTCTGTCACAGGAAGAACCCAAGAAGATTTTTGATGCTCTCAAAGAACCTAGTTGGGTGGAAGCAATGCAGGATGAGCTTCACCAGTTTGCTATACAGGATGTTTGGGAGCTGGTTGATTGTCCTAGATATGTGAGACCAATTGGGACAAGATGGGTTCTAAGGAACAAGAAAGATGAAAGGGGTATTGTGGTCAGAAACAAGGCACGTTTGGTAGCTCAGGGATATACACAAGAGGAAGGAATTGATTATGAAGAAGTTTTTGCACCAGTTGCAAGAATTGAAGCTATAAGAATTTTTCTAGCTTATACCTCTTGTATGAACTTCACTGTTTATCAAATGGATGTGAAGAGTGCTTTCCTCTATGGAACAATTGTTGAGGAAGTATATGTCATGCAACCTCCTGGTTTTGAAGATCCTGAGAATCCAGACAAGGTTTATAGAGTGAAGAAAGCTATGTATGGACTTCATCAAGCCCCTAGAGCATGGTATGGTACCTTGTCTACATATTTAGTGGACAACGGATTCAAGAGGGGCACCATAGATCAGACACTATTCACAAAGAAGAAAGGAAAACATGTGTTGCTTGTGCAGGTCTATGTTGATGACATCATTTTTGGGTCTACTGATCCAAAAATGAGTGAGGATTTTTCCAAGCGCATGACAGATAAATTCAAGATGAGTGCAATGGGTGAGATGAACTTCTTTCTAGGGTTACAAGTTCAGCAGAAAGAAGATGGTATCTTCATCTCCCAAGACAAGTATGTAGCTGAAATCTTGAAGAAATATGGATTTTCTCCACATGAAAGGGATGCTTCCACTCCTATGGATAGGGAACACCTTTGGGGAAAGATTGGAGCTGGAAAGGATGTGGATGTTAGGCACTATAGATCAATGATTGGATCATTGATGTATCTTACAGCCTCAAGACCTGACATCATGTTTGCTGTGTGTGCATGTGCACGCCATCAAGTGACTCCCAAAGAATGTCACCTTTTTGCTGTGAAGAGAATTTTTAGGTACCTAAGATGTTATCCAGATCTTGGCTTGTGGTACCCAAAAGATTCTCCATTGGATCTTATTGCATATTCAGACAGTGATTATGGTGGTGACAAGTTTGATAGGAAATCCACAACTGGTGGATGCCAATTTCTTGGGAGCAGATTAATATCTTGGCAATGCAAGAAACAAACAGTGGTGGCAAACTCTACAACTGAAGCAGAATATGTTGCTGCAGCTGCTTGTTGTGGACAAGTCTTATGGATTCAGAACCAGCTGTTGGATTATGGGTATAATTTTATGCATACCAAGATTTTTGTAGACAATAACAGTACTTTATGCAATATTAAAAATCCTGTACATCATTCTAAAACCAAACACATAGAAATTAGACATCATTTTATAAGAGATTGCTTTGAGAAAGGTTTAATACAACCAGATAGGGTAGCCACAGAGGATAATGTGGCTGATTTATTAACTAAACCTTTTGATGCTGGAAGATTTCAATATTTGGTAACAAATATTGGAATGGTTAATCTCACTTAATATGTGTTTTGGAACACTTTTTGTAAAAGTATGTACAGGATAATGCATTGTTATTGGTCTTTGTGATGATTTAGATTTTCCACATTATTTTTCTAACACTGACAAAGGTAAATGTAACGCTGTCAAGTGTTATTTTGCCGTTGTTAGAGATATTATTGTCTAACGCTGACAAGAGTTTCTTCAACGCTGATAAGTTTTGTCGGGACGCTGTCAGCAACAAATGTTAGTTTTGTGGTTTTCATCTAAATGTGCAGGTGATGGTAGCTTTATGCCATTGGATACAGAGTTGCTTATGGATCTTTGAAGAGCTATTTGGACATGTTTTTGTTTATGGATGATGGTTGGAATATTTATATTCCTATCTTGACATAAATTTTTAATGTTCATATATATTTTGAGAACTCATGTATCATAGTTTGAGGGGAGGTTTAAGGAACCTTTAGGACTCTTGGGTATTCTTACAATACTCTCATCACAATTCTAGATTGTGTCCACAGGTGAGTATGGGTTAGTTTTACTAAACCATGAGGCACTGTAGCATGCATAGTATATCAACTTTGCATGCTGCCAAGACATTTTTGGCCTAGAATTGGTTGTGGTCTGTTGGGAGGCTTGGGAATCATTTTGATATGGGTTTTACCTGGGAGTAACAAGGATTTTATAAGGTAACTTGGTTGTTAAGAATTTTGGTTAGCAAGGGACACTAGAGGACTGTTATGTCTATCTTGTTTATGCAAGTGTGCATAACTGGACAGTGCTTGCCGCCCTATGATAATTATCAGCTTTTGGTTATCTTCTCTAGGATAAATTACTTGTTAAGGTCATTTTTCATTTTTTAAAAACAATTTTATTTTTAGACGCTGACAAGATTTTTCCAAGTGTTGTTGTGACCAAAATGGACGCTGACATGGCTTTAGGCGAACGTTGACAAGATTATAGCCGTTGGGCGTTGATGGGTTATATTTGACCGTTGACAATCAATGAGACCTACCCAGTTGTTACTTTTTGACATATTTTCAAGCCGTAATTTTAGGAGTTGTTACTTTCATTTAATGCATGAGATAACTTATATCTTTTTCAATATTTTCATGATTAGATTTTGAAAATCTTTGCCTATTTTCGGGCCAATCACATGCATTCATCCACTCCTATAAATTTGGCTCCTATTTTAAACAGGGTATCTATAATTCTTGTCTAACAACTTTTCTATCAACCTTCATCTTTTATACTTCAAATTAACAGCTTTCATCAATGGCACCAAGATTTAACTCAGCAGAATTGGATTTGGGGTTCAAGTCTCAACACAACATGATTGCTTATCTTGTTGCTGATAATACTTTGTTCCCTCAATACACACAGATGGTGGAGTATTTGAATGCATCCCCATTAAGGTATGCTCTTTCTCATGCACCACTCATTCCAGTCACACACATTAAACAGTTTTGGAACACTGTAAGTTCCTCAACAGTTAATGGAGTGACCACATTAACTTCTATTGTTCATGGGAGATCTTGGGTGGTTACTGAGGCCTTGGTACGCCAGGCCTTGCATCTTGATGATGTTGATGGTATAACTATTCTTCCCATATCTGAAATAGAACAAGGGCTTAGGGCTTTGGGATACCCTATTCCTGATGAAGGTACTCTTAATAAGTACCATAAGCAGGAATTTCCCCCAGCCTGGAAGTACCTCATTCACATTCTCCTTCAATGTTTGAGTCCCAAATGTACTGCACACAATGAGATCAATAGATCCATTGCAATTGCTATTGTGTGTATTGCAACAGGGCAAAAATATAATTGGTCTAAAATGATTTTTGAAGGAATGTGTAAAAACAAGGGGACAAAAATGACTTTAGCTTATCCCCGTTTTCTGCAAATGATTTTTGATGCTCAAAGATATTGTGTAAGGGATCACAATGATTTTTATAAAATCCCTGAACAAAAGAAAGCTATTTTTACCAAGATGAACTCACCACCTCATAGAGACCTACCTTTAACCCCAGCCATGCTTGCTGTTATTGCAGCAGCACAACCCCAACCAGACCCCCAACCTCATATTGACCCTCACCCACAACTTGAACCTATCCCTGAACCTTTACCCTCACCTGACCAAATGCAAATAGACCAAAATCCCTTTGACGCTGACACATCTAATATAGGCGTTGATGTGCCTATTTCCACCGCTGACACCCAACCATCACAATCCCAAACACCCCTTAACCAACCCACATCTACACCTTCTACTACACCATCTTCCACACCACCTGAATATAGGTTGTTTAAATGCCAAAGGACTGCTGGAGTGTTCTCCTCTGGTGGTCCTAGCCATGAAGCAGAGAGAACCACCACCACAAGTTTGGCTGGTGACCTGGATGAGGCTGGGACTATTGGTTCTGGCTTAGAAGCTGGCCAAGGCAGTCCCACCATCATTAAGTCCTCATCCATGCCCAATGAACCTGACTTGGGAGGTCAAATCCCCATTTTGGAAGAGGGCAGACTGGAACCAATGACGCTTTTGGAATTGACGGCTGTCTGCATTAGCTTGCAAAAGTAGAATGCAGACTTAGTACAAATTGTCAGTAACCAAGGCCTTGAACTCAAGGAATTGAGGGAGAGGATTATTGTTTTGGAGAGTGCTCATGCAAAGGGAGGTATGGAGGAGTCTTCCAAAGGGGAGGAAGATCAAAGAAATCTGAGTGATAAGAGCAGTCAAGATGGTCAATCATTGGATGTTGCTGAAGCTCTTACTACTTTGAAGGAACAAACAGGTTTTGATACGTCCTTGATCTCTCCAACCAATTTAAATTTATCATTTACAGATATGTTGAGAGAGGTTACACAAGGCGCTGAGGGAAAATATTTGAGCGTTGATAAGACAAGTTTGGACACTGACAGAAGTATTTTGGGCGCTGATAGAGGAAATTTGGGCATTGACAGATCTGCATATGGAGGTGATGTATTCCAGTCATCATCTATCATCAAAGATGTTCCTACTCAGGTATTATCATCTACCCTACCAACAATTGCACCAACAGATAAGGGTAAGGGTAAGTTGGTAGAAGAAATTGTTCCAAAGAATGCAGCTCAGGTTGAATTTGATAGAAGATTGGCTGAGCAAATGATGGAACAAGGTGAAAAGGAAAAGTCACCATTTGTTGTGACTTCTGAAGAAGAAAGTGATGGAGCTAGCTCAGATTCAAGTGTGATGATTGTTGAACCAGAAAGACTTGAGTATGGTGATGAGCTTGCTAGGGAAAAGCTGAGAGATTTAAAGTTGCAGATTGATTTTGATATGCCAGAGGTAGTTCAGATGTACAATTCTTGGGAAGAAAGCTGTATGGATAATCCAGACTTGACCATTTCTGATCAGATATGGGGTTTGGAAATTCTTCTTAGAGTTCAGCAGGATTGTAAGGTGATTTTGAAGCACAAGGCAAGCAACATTCTCTCTGAGTTGAAAAGGGATAGAAGGAAGCTCTACTTTATGTTGCTCAAATGTCATGGAGTTGGATGGACACATCAGAAGCTGAAGGCTTTGACATTTAATGAGTTGGAACATAGGGCTTATCCTATTTGGGTGAAAGTGCAGGAAGAAAACACTTTCAGACTTCTTTCAGATGAAAGAAAGGAGCAACTTGCAGAAGAGATGGCAATCAAGAAAGCTATGATAGTTCCTAGACCAGTAAAGAAGGGATTTATTCTTGAGTTTCCAAAAGATATGAATCAACTATATCCAAGTGAAGCAATTATTAGAAAGAGCCTCAAGCTCTCCCCATTAGAAGCTTCAGATATGGTGCATGTGTTACCACTAGATTCCAGGAATCCAATTGTGAGTTATGATGAAGATGAATGTGGATTCTGGAAAATTGGAAGATTTGGCAAAGAGGTACACACTTTTACCACTCTCATATCTTTATTTGCAAGTTGTGATAGAGAAGACTTGGTGGACCTTTGGAGGTTGCTAGAGACCAAGTATGAGGCTGAAGCACCAACTTCAGTCAATGGAATAAAACTTTGGACCACATTCAAAAGAATGTGTGGGACAAAAGAAGAAGATCCTGAAATATGGAAGGATCTTGAAGATGACCTCAGTGGTCTTCAATGGAGGTTATATTCAGCTGCTGGTGTATACCATTTGAGTTCTACAAAGTTTGCTGAGTATTTACTTGTAGATGCTCAGTATTTCATATCCAAGGCTGTTTTGGAGAAGATGAAGGACACCCAGTTGGAGATAGACTATACAAGTGACGTGGCAAAGAATTTGATCAGATTTATTTATTACCAATATGATAAGGTTTGTCAGACTCCTCCAAGTTCTTAATGTTTATTCAGAAACTTGATCATAAGAGTGGATATCAAGTTTAGGGGAGGATTGTTGGGAATAAATTAAGGCCAGATCACTTGAACGCTGACAAGAACAACTCAAGCGTTGACAAGAGCAAAGTGAGCGTTGATAGCATAAGCGTTGACAAGTTAAAGTCAAGCGTTGACAGAATAAAGACAAGCACTGATGGAAGATGTGAGCTACACGTTTATTATATTCTAGAATACTTCTAGTAAGGATAGAGTCGACAATGTATTTTCTATGTTTATCTTTACCTAGAATAGTTGATTCGTAGCTTATTGTACAAGACTTCTTGTTCTATAAAAGAAGATCTTTTAGGTTAAAGTTAATAGATGAGTTTTCATAAGTTTTCGATTGTTAAAACTCTTTCATTGTAATCAACAAGAATCATTCTAATACAAGTGAAAGTTTGTTTAACATCTTTGTGTTTTAGATCAAGTGTTAATTCCGCATAACACTTTGTTACTTTATTCATAAGCAAAGGTTTCTCTACGTGTAGTACTTGATCTAATCTCGTATACACAAAGCTTAATCGATCTAAGTTTGGGATCAACAAGTAGTGTGGCGTGTCTTGGCCAATTAGAAGCTGTTGATATGATTGATTTTACTCATATCATTTGTATCTTAAAATGAGCTTAAAATGCATAAATACTATAAATATGGCATTGTATATGTATGTTTGTTTTTTAATGTGTGTAGGTACCAAAGATCGCGAAAACCGGCGAAAACGACACGAGTTTGAAGAAAAGATCAACAAAGCCAATATATGAGTTCTTTTTTAGTGGATTTAATCTTAATGAAGTGAATTGGGCTTAGTGGGTCCCACAATTTCTTATTGGGCCCAAAAAGCCCAATAGTGGAAATAAGTTTTCATTTTTTTAGCAAAAGGCCCATTATGGCCCAAATTGGATATAACTATGGACGGTTTGAATAAACATGGGCTACAAGCCCATTTCAATTCACAAATATTATGAAACGTGAGGATGATATAGGCCTCCAAAACCCATTAGGGTTGCAAAATCATGGTCGGTTAACAATGAGTGAAAGTAATATTTATTCACTCATTATTTACTTTCGGTCAAACATAAACACACACTCACCACTTTACCCTTTCGATAATAACAAAGTGTTCACCTTTTATCTCTCTCACCAAAAATAACCAGACACCTTTAAAAACCCTAATTAAAATCAATTTTGGGGTTTTTGATCTAGAGCGCGTGAACACACACGCTTGTTAATTAAATACCCCCTTTTCCGGTGATAGAAGATGGAGAATAAAGCAACATGGCATCATGAGAGTGGATGATACACATCATCATTCATCATCCACCAATAATAACTCTCCAAATCAGCACACAACTAGCACAACTAGCACACTCGGATGCCACGTTGGCGATCCGTTTGCTAGTTGGCTCATCTCAACCGTAGGATTAAGGAGAAGAAAGAGAGAAAAGAAATCAAGGGCTCAAGATCGTTATCTTCACCAACAAACTCACCCCCAACACCTTCGGATTCCCAATAAATACCCTTGGTATTTTCAGTAGAAAGTATTCCAATTTTTCTTTACTGTTATAATGTTTAAATAGAGGTAGGGATAATTGTATTTTTCATTTAATTAGTTTTGTAATACTTTCCTGATATTAATAAAAAGTTTATTTGGGCATCTTCTCTTTATTTAAAGTTTTACTGTTAAAAGTTTCATAAATTACTCTATTGTCTATTTAATGTTATGATTGAAATGTTATTTGATCAAGCTAATTTAATAGTTTGAATTTAATAATTAAAGTGAATTTGGGATAAAATCAAACCCCAATGGTTTGATCTATAAAAAAATAACTGTGTGGTTCGTTGACTCTTTGGTTCGAAAGTCACCTCAGTGGCGACGTAATGGAGGTTTGAAGCACTGTTCTGGTTCAAGTCTGATGAGTAGTTAATGGTTCGAGAAGGGTTTGTTTGGTTCGAAAGTAAATGAATGGTGGTGTTTATTTAGTTTAACAAGTCAGCTCAGCGCTGCACTTCATCTCAAAGGTTACTCCAAAAGGTGCACTTCTCTTTTATTTAACATATCTATTAGATTAATTTTTGTTTAGTTGTTAATGTGATTTAAATATTTGAGATGTTTATGTGTTTTTTTATCTGCTTTTAATGTATTTCTTTTTAGTGGTTATCTGCTTATATTCTGAGTTAGTGATTTGATTTGTAATCGTTTTATGAATTAACTGATTTGCTTAGTTTGATATTCGGCTGGCTATGCTGTTTATTCATTACTGTTTAAGTTGAATTTGCATAAGTCTCTTAATTGTTAAGTTTTTTGTATTAGTTGAAACTGATATCTGTGAGTTTTTAATTACTAGGGTTATGCTGATTTTTAACTGAGCTTGGTATAATCTGTTTAAAATGGGGTTTAGATAAATCTGCTTGATCTAGGTATGGTAATTGTTTAGAATTTGCTGAATAGAAAGAAGCTATTCTGGTAGTCGTTAAAATCTACTGAGTTTAGTTACTGCTTATCTGATCTAGATGGATTAGCTTGTTATTTGGTTTACTTTGATACTTATTGCTGATTTAATTTGCTTAGTTTGCTGATAGGATTGCTGATAAAATGCTTATTTTGCTAGTAACTAGTTCAACTTAGCTGAGTTGAAATGATTTGCTGATTTGTATTCGTCTCTTGCGGTTTGCAAGCTTATTTAGCTGCTTAATATATTTTGCTGGTTTCAAAAAGCTATCAGATTCACTAATCTGATAGCTCACAAGCTGATATCCTTATCAGTGTTTCATAGATTCAGTGTGAAAATCACTCCTGTGATTTTGTTACTTTCACTTTGTCAAAAAAAAAAATATTATCACAAAAATATCTTTGACGAGACGCAAACCCATGACCTCCTGGTCATGGGCCAAGTGACTTATCCATCTAAGCTAATTGCTCTTTTGTGTTTATTTTCAGTCAAGTTAATTAATATAGTAATTCGTAATAAAGCTGTCAGTTTTTTATTAACTACTCTAGTTTACTTTCATTTTCATTTAAAATCATTTTATAATTTTTCTTCTATAAAGTTTTTAGATAATAAAAAAAATTGTTTTGTTTTAGAAATTTAATTAATTTTTAAATAATTAGATTTTAATAAAGTTAGGTTTTTTTAAATAAATTAAATTTGATTAATTTTTAGAAGTTAAATAGTTTTTATTAGACTTTTAAAATAGTGTTAAAGTCATTCTAATTAAATAGATTAAACTTTAATAGATTTTTAAGTAGTTTTAATTTTTAATAGCTTTAATTTTTAAATATTTTTTTTAGATTAATATTTTTAGGTTTACGATTCATGCACTTTAGGTTAAAAATTGGTAGAATTAATTTAGTTAAAAACCGAAACCAATTTGAATCAATTGTCCAAATCGACACTAAACGTCTCAAATTCATAAGATATTCGTGTACAACGAACTTGGTTCACCCACGTGTTTAATTGAATCCGTCTTTGGTAATTTTATTCTATTACTTTTTCCTAAAGGTAATTTTCTAATTTACCCTATAACGTATCTAATTATCACATATACTATCCACGACACATCAAAAATTTTGGCGCCGCTGCCGGGGATCTTGTGTACTATTCGTTTCGTGGAGATTTGTTGATCGTTGATTTGAAGACCCTTTCCTTCCTCGGAAAGTTTTGTTATTTTTCTATTATTATAGTATGTATCGTTTTTCTCGTTTTTTGTGATTACTATATTGTACTACGTAGAACAATAAATTTACCTACTTTCCAAATAAGACCTTAGTTGGGATTTCATCACCTAGCTATTGTATTCGAATCCAAAAAAAAGGCAAAATAGATAAGTACTAATAAGAAGTTTGAACTCGATTTATACAAACTATAAGGTGGGTATAAGGCGACGTGCTATAAAAGGCCGTCTAAGGAAAAAGGTTTTTAAGTGCTTTGTGCCACCTCATTTCCCCGCTTGCTTGTGCGTATATTGAGAGGGACGACCGATTATTGGTTTGCCAACTCAAGTAGTATTAAATTTTATTTTTGTAGTTTACTTATTGAACCTCGAGACGTTTAGGTTTTCACCTATCATTTCAAAGTCGACCGAGGGTAATTTACTTCCATAGTAGTTTTCCTTATTCCTTGTTTTTTATCGATCATTTTTTATTGAGCAATACCAAATAAAAATACCAAAAATAATCTTCTTCTAGTCTAATTTCTTTTCTTCAATCCTCTAAATTCTCGTCATTATAGTGTATGCAATTACGTTCTTCTCGACTTGTGATTGATTTTAATAGGATTGAAAATATTCCTCGTAGAAATAGAAATCGTCAACAAAGAATAGTGGAACCCGAGCTTCCACCTATTGTTGTAGAGATGGCCAATAACCGAACAATGAAGGAATTGCTCCGTGCACCCACCGAAGGGTATGGGGAAGCAATCGTTGTGCCGGCTATTTTGGCGGATTATTATGAGATTAAGACGGGTCTTTTATCGCTCATTCGTGCCGACCAATTTTGTGGCAATGAGACCGATAACCCGCACTCTCACATCCGGAATTTTCTTCGAATTACCTCGACTCTCAAGTTTAGAGATGTACCGATCACTACATGAAAACAAGGCTAATGCAACACTCGTAAAGTGTTGTATTAGGTCTAAAAAATGTTGCATAAAGCCTAATGCAACACTTTTTAAGGTGTTGCCTTAGGCTCTGTTGCCTTAGGCCAAAAGCAACACTTTTGCCATAATGTGCAACACTTTTGTCAAAATGTTGCTCATGTTCACAAATGCAACACTTTTATATTGCAACACTTTGATAGTTACAGGCAACACTTTGATAGTTACAGGCAACACTTTGATAGTTACAGGCAACACTTCTTAATATAAAACACCAACCAATAACTACACTTTTACGCATCATATGCAACACTTTCAATCATCTAATACAACACTTCTTATTCAACTTTAAGAACATTGGCGCAACACTTTTTCGACTCGAGGCAACACTTTAGGAATTCCGTGTCACATATTTTCTGTAGAAAATTCAAAAGCTACGAATACAAGCATTGTTTTTATTATATGTGGACACGTAAGTTGTTCATAAAAACAATGATATAATATCATCAATATGATCATATTCCAGGTACAAATTTGTCAAATGTCAAACTACCACCTAGTTCACTACATAAACAAAACATCTGCCAACTAAACTACTTAGATCTTCTTCAACATGTATTCTCAAAAGACTTCCATTGCACTTGTAAATCTTGATTATCCCCATATGTTATACTAAAGCAGCCTGCAAATTTTGATTATCCCCATATGTCATCTTCATCCTCATTTTCTAAACCATCTTCGCTATCATTCCCAGATTCTATCTCATTTTTATTATTTTCAAACATAAAATGGTCATTGTCGTCACTTTCAAGACCATATTCTGGTATTTCATCTTCGCTCATATCTGCAATAATATAAAGCAGGATTACCTTAATTGTCTTATTATTTTTAAATTCATTTTCTCTTATCTTTGGACAGTATTACCTAGAGTTCTCACATCGTCTCCTTTGATTCCATTATCAATGCCTTCAAATATTGCATTCTATATATCTTCATTCTCATCATAGTGGGTATCATCATGTGCTTTGTCAACTTCATTCACATATGTAAGCATTAAAAATATATAAACTATATGAATTCAATTTCTCACTTTTATTTTTTGCTAACAACCGATTAGATTAAAGCATGTAGGTAGACAAATGATTCTAAAGAAATGCAGTTAATCATGAAGTATTTGCATGGCAATGCCACAACTAATGTTGTACCAACTTGGACAATTCGATAAATCGCTAATCAATTCAGTAGTTTCCGAATTTGATTCGAACCCGATAAGGTCTTGTGAGGTCGGGTTGGTCCGGGTCCAACTTAGCTTATCGGGTTGACCTAATAAACCCGACAAACTATAATGACACATTAAAAAAATTATACTTTTGAAATAAAATCCACTTTCCAGTAGTCTTTTAGTCATAAATTTTTAGAACCAAGCTTACTACACGTACATTTTTCTTTTAGCTACGACTGTTTTTTATGAGGGATATCATCAGTGGTAGTCTGTCGGTTAAGATAAGTACTAAAGGCATCCAGCCACATGGGTTTGTTTACTTTTTCTTTTATCTATGACTCTTTTTTTATATTGTCGGAAGTTATGATTTATAACTACACCATGTCTATTATGGAGTAGTCAGAAATTTGACTTTTAGTATGGAGTATAAAAAAAACCAAGTCCCGTATTCAAGTTGACATTAATTCGGTGAGTTATCAAGAGAAAAAAAAAAATCAACTTCATTGTAGTTTATAAAAATTACCATGGATCATGAATTTATTGCTTAATCATATAATTATTTCCTCTATGGTAATTTTGTTAGTTCATTTTACCTTCAGGTCATTATGTTCCTTAGTTTAGGCCAGTGATTGTGAGATATAACAAACACAACACCGTAAGTCCAATTAATCTCTTGCGTTACATGCTACCAATTTTTGTCTCGCCTAATTTATGTTTTACATTTACTACTTGTGCCTGCCTTTCATAATAAAGATAAAATATATATTTAATGCAGGTGGGGAATGCTTTAACAAATGACTATCATCATCATCTTGGACTTTTCAAGTTTTTGTGGACAGTTGGTATGGTTTTTGACCAGACTTACATGAAAATGGATGACGTACGTGGCAAGGCATTTTATATGCACCAGTCACGAGAGTGGGGCCAATTAAGAGAAAATATATTTCAAGAAGTAGGTAATAATCGATCTTTATAGCATCTTTACTCCTTGTACCGCTAGTGATTTCAATAACAGGCTGCTAAGAAAATGGCATGTGAGTATTTCTCTTTCGAGTGCCTACTTTTATTTCTTCTAATACTCGATGCTTCAAGATAGATGTAATAAGGTCCTTTATCTCTGGGAATTCACAAGAGAACACAGAAGTTTGACAAAGATCATTGAAATTATTTATATTGCAAGGGAATACGTAATGACGCATGAGATGAAAAGGAAATGAAAAAAGGTAAAAGCTTGCAGAATAATTGATATATTGTTACTTGAGGCTGTTTAGATAACATATTTCAGTAGCAATTTTGGCCTCTTGACATATTATTAGGGTCTGCTTGCATAGCCTATATGCAACAGCCATTTTGTCGTCTTTAACATTTTCTTAGGAGATGTTTGGATAACATATTGCAGCAACCATTTGGCGTCTTTAACATGTTATGAGGGGTTGTTTAGATAGCATATTTCAACAACAATTTTGGCCCTCTTGACATATTATTAGGGTGTGTTTGGATAGCATATTGCACCAGCCATTTGGCGTTAACATATTATTATGGTCTGTTTTCATAGCTTATTTTCTACAGCTATTTTGGTATCTTTAACAATGTTATTCAGGGCTGTTTGGATTGCATATTTGAGCAACCATTTTGGTGCCTTGATCATTGAAGAATACCCCACCAAGGTGATCATGAAAGAAGATGAAGCTATTAAAGACCGATCAGATGCTGGAACCCATATGAATTTCGACTTTAAAAGTCAGTTATACTGTGGTAAGAATATAACTTCATCTGATAGGAATACTGGATTTTCTGCATTTACTATAGCTGACGGGCTGAATGCTACTAGGGTTAGTTTAAGCAATAAAGATCAACAAAATTCGCTGATAAAGGTTAATGAATCTGCATTACCGAGCAATGGTGACCCTATTATTGAACAAAAACCAGCATCAAAGACACCTTCTATGATCATTGGAATTGGGAAATATGAATACTGGATTGGCTGCACTTATTAGAAGTGACATGACTAGGTTCTCAGCATTTGCTAGACATAACAGGCCTGGATTTTCTGGATTTACTAGACCTGACAGGCCGAATCCTACTTCATTTAGTTTAATCAATAGAGATCAGCAAATTGGGTTGAAAAAGGCCAAATATTCTGAACCACTAAGTAACGGCGACCAGATTATTGAACAAAATTCAGTATCAAAGGTACCTTCCTTGATCATAGAAGAAGATGCAGGTGTTAAAGACATACCAGATTCTGGAATATGTAGGGATGTATCTGTTATGAATGTTGGTCTTAAAGGTCGGTTAGATTACGGAAATAATGTATTTTCTTCTGATATGAATGCTGGAATTTCTGCAATAACCGGTGGCTAAAGGCTAGTTCATCTAAGAAAGATCAGCTAAGTCGGGGCACTGTCGCCCCACAGCAGGTCATAAGTGGGAGTGCCCCAGAACTTTTAGCTCTCAAATTTGTCAAACTGTTGAGAAATCTGTGAGGTGTGATACTATCGCCGAAGGTAAGGATAATAGTAATGAAAAGGACTCAACTAAGAAGATTATTGAGTTAATTAGGAGAGAAGAATTTGGTTTGAATCCAGATACTTCAGCTAAGGAACATATCACTTTGAAGAAGCAACATGCTCGTTTAGGTAGAGCACTACAGTGTCTTTCTAAAGAGTTGTGACTCACATTTTATACTTGAACTCGTAAGCCCCATCCTTTTATATGCCTTAAATGTAGTTTTTTTCTTTTCGTTTTTATCTTGTGCTATGGCAGTGGTGATAATGAGACTTATAGTGACGGACTGATGTCTATAGTGTATTTTACTTTCATTTCTGTTCAAGCTCAATCTATAAACAAATTAGTTGTAAACTTGTAATTTGAATGGATCTTCTTTGTTTAAATCCGTACTATGCTTATTTTGGAAATGAAGAGCAATATATTGGCTAGAATTATATCATGATTTTTTTTGTTTTTATTGACATAGAGCCACGTATCAAAGCAGAAAACAGGGCTCTATAACCACGAATAGAGCCCGTTTTTCAAACCGGGCACTATATACGATCGAATAGAGTCCCCTCCCCTTTGATTCCATGTGTAAAAACCGGCTTTATGGCCATTTTTAACAGGTCTCTATGTTGTGTTATTTGTGATTGACCTAGAATGATGTGTTCAATAAAATTTCATGCACTTTCGCTCATACATTACTATTGTATCCCCCGCGGGAACGCGCGGGTAACTAAACCTTGTTAACACTAAAAGTTGCAATAACATATTTGCACATAGTATTATAGTGTATATAGATGCAGGTAGAATTTTACTAAAAGTTGTAGGAACATTTTTTCTTTTTGAACAAGAAGCAACATATTAGGCAAATAAAGAAGTATACAACTAGTGAAACAATGCAGCGGCACACTGGATAGACTATAAAGAAGTTCTGGCTCTATTCGACTCGCATTCGTCTATGAGGATTTTCATCAAACACTTGGTGTTCAAATAATATAATGGGTCATTTTAATATATATATTTATCCAAAAAAAGAAATTTGTACATAACTAATGTATAGAAACAATAAAAGATTACAAAGGGCTAAGAACAACATGGAAGAAATTCATACTTCACGTTCAGATTCAACTAAAAAATATTTCATCCACAAAATGAATTGACACTCTATTTGCAATTTCTATTATAACATATTTCTTGATAGTTAGTGAGAAACAATTACCTGTTCTTGCTTGTTACAAATTAGAGAAGGTGGAAGAACATCCGAGCATAGATTAGGGGGATAACAATGTACTGTGATGGCTAGAAATTAAGTATCAATTAGAATACTACTAATAGACTTGGAATTTTATTATGGAGAAAATAAAACCGCGCTTTAGGAGGGATCTGTAAATTTTTAAGAGGTTTTGGTGAAACAATTCGCTCCATCATTCCAAAATTGGTGATTTTGGGCGGATAATTGAGCGGGCTAGATTAGAAGGTTAGATTATAATATTTTTTTTTTAAATTGTGCTAGTATAATTAATCTGAGTATTCTTTTCAAAGTATATTTTTGAATTTTTCATATAGGTTTTTATAATGTTGCAAGTGATGAAATAATAATAAAATTAGGGATGAGCTCGGTATCAATCCCGTCCTGAATTCGTCCTAATTTAATTCTCTCGATTTGTTACCGGTTTCAAAAAAAATCATATTATTTCGTAGTCCTGATACCGCACCAAACGGGAATCGATACAGTCCCGGTTACAGTTCGGATTCGAGATTCGGGTCAAAATGCTCATCCTAAAAAAAATCATTTGAATGAATTATAATATTTATCTTATTGTTAACAATGTTAAACTATGTGGTGTCTCAATTCAAATTTACTAACTAAAAGTCGTAAGTAATTAAAATAATTTTTTTAGTTTAACTTTTAAAAAATACAATACGTTCTTAGTGTCTTACCTCTATAAGAATTATCATAAACTTTAAAAAAAAGGTTGCATTACTTATAAAATGTGTTGCTTTTTTCTAATAAATTTTGCAACACTTTCAAAAGTGTTGCATTAATGAGTAGCAAGCAACACTTTTCTTTGAAATGTTGCTTTATAATCATTTTTGTCTAAAAGGCAACATCTTTCTAAAGTGTTGCTTTTTAAGTGTTGCATTAGCCTTGTTTTCTTGTAGTGGATTGACGCGATTAAGCTCATGCTTTTTCCGTACTCGCTCGAGGGTAATGCTAAGATTTGGTATGAGAAAGAACCACCGGGTTCGATTTTGACATGGGATGATTTAGTGTCTAAGTTCATGAATTATTTCTTTCCACCATCTAAAACAACACACTTTAAGAACGAGATAACTAGATTTGAACAAAAAGTGCATGAATCGTTTGGGGTTGCTTGGGAAAGATTTAAAGATTTGTTGAGACAATGTCCACACCACGGTTTCTCGGAATTGCACCAAATAAATACTTTTTATAATGGGCTTAATATGATTGAACAAGATTCTTTAAATGCCGCCACGGGTGGTAATCTTTTAAGAAAAACTTCGAGAGACGCGTGGGGTATAATTGAGAATAAGTCTAGAGCACAATATTCACGAAACACACCGGGTGTTTCCAATGTGAATTCATCTAATACGGAGATTGCTAGATTGGACTCTAAGATTGACACGATTTTGAATGAGCTTAGGAAGAATCCTCATGGATCGATTAATATGGTTGAGAATGTTTGTGTATCATGTGGTGGAGCACATCCTAATTATGCTTGTTCAACCACGGGGTTTGATCAAGCTAGTGCTTTTGCCGCGACGGGAACTTATGGCTCCAACGGTCAAGTTCCTCGTCAAAATCATGTTGCTCCACCTGTTCAAAATAGGTACAACAATGGGAATAATGGGAATAATTTTAACCGTGGTAACCAAGGGAATTACAATCAAGGAAATTGGTTTAATGCTAATCAAAACAATCAAGGTTTTCACAATAATCAAAATGATTTGTCAAGCTACATCAAGTCGAATGAGGCAAATTTGAAAGCTTTTCAAAACAACATTCAAGGGAAAATTAATACTTTGAAACTCGATTTTCAAAATACGATTAAAGGGCAAAACAATAAGATTGAGCTTAATCAACAAAGGCTAGAGCAAAGTCAAAATCGTATGCAACAAAGTTTGGAACAAAGTCAAAATAAATTGCTTTCGATGTTTGAGGGATTTATGTCTAAACCATCATCTTCTTTGGGTTGCTTACCTAGTAACACCATTCCTAACCCGAAGGGAGAGCTTAAGGCCATAACCGTTTATGATGATTGTGATAATTTAGAAGAAGTTGAAGTAATTGAGTTTAATCCTCCACCTAAGGAAACCTTTCTAGATGTCACCAAGGCTACATTAAATGTGATTAGTACCTCGGTTTTCTTTGATTTCTTTCCCGAGAAATATAAAGATCCGGGTCAATTCTTGATACCTTGTGTTTTTAATGAGCTTGGGGTGTGCAAAGCCCTAGCCGATCTAGGAGCTAGCATTAACTTAATGCCCCTAGCCATTTGGAAAACTATTGACTATGCACCACTTAGTACTACTCGAATGATCATTGAGCTTGCTAATGGTACCACCACCCGTCCGGTTGGTATAGCGGAAAATGTCATTGTTAAAGTGGGAAAGTTTTTGTATTTAGCCGATTTTGCTATAGTTGATTATGAGACCAATCCTCGTGTGCCTATCATTTTAAGACGACCATTTTTGTGTACGGCCGATGTTTTAGTTGATATGAAAGAAGGGGAGCTTAAATTGTTTCATGGGGATAAACATATGATTTTCAAACCAGAAAAAATTCCAAGATTGGTTCCTAAGAAATTGGAAAGTGTGGAACTTGATAAACCTATCTTTGTTGAATCATGTTGTAATCTTTCATCATCTCCACTCACTCCACACGAGGATGATAGTTCTAAGATTGAAAAAGAAATTGATGAATACCTAAGTGCACCATTTGATGCTAGTGAGTTTAAGAATGAGAATTTTGATCCCGAGAGTGATATTGCTTTAATTGAACAATCTTTGAAAATGGACTCATTTTTACTCTCTTCGAAGGACCAAATTGGTGTTCCTAAGGCACAATCTTCATTTGAAGAGCCTTTGATTCCTAACTTCACACCGAGTGAGGTTAGTGACTATTCGTTGGATAAGTTCGTCGATGAACTTTTTGCTATCATTGATCCACTTCCACGGGGAAGTGAAGACGTTTCCGATCTCGAGATCGAGCGTGATTCTCATGTTTTACCTACCATTCTCGAGGAATTCTCTGATGAATTTCCTTCTAATGAGAATGACGATCTTGTATCCGAGTGTGACACACTTGATACTTTGTCGGATATTTCTTGTGATGACAAGATTGATGACACTTTTGTGACTTATTCAAATCCTCTCTTTGAAGCTTCAATGAACGATAATCCATTGTTTCAAGAGGATTTTGAGAGCATCATACTTCCTACATCTCGCAATCTTTGTGATGTTGAACTTCTCTTGAAGGAGGTTGATGAATTTCTTTATATAGACATTCCTTCAGAATTTGAGGAAGAGTCTAATGACGGTGATGAAGATACTTGGTTTGATCACCCGATTTATGATGATGATAATGTTGACCCGGAGGGATAAATTACCTTTGCTCCAATTATCCTTCCCACTCGCTTTGATCTTAATGTGCGGGTTTTTCATGCGACTCATTTTGAGTACCATGACCCCTTTGTTCACATTCATAAGAGTGATAAGGTCGACAAAGTCATGCAAGTTGAAACCACTATGGTTGAGACTTTTACCACACCTTTACCATGTGCTTCATATGATTTTGGATTAGCATGGGAGGACGACACCATGTTGTCTATTCCTTTCTCTCACGAGGACGAGGTATTCGACCCCAGAATCGTTGATTTAGGGAAATCTCGGCCTTTCACCGATGCAATAATTGAAAGACTTTTCGATCATCTTGGTGCGAGTTTATCTCGGGGAGCATGCTATATCCATATCGTGATTTGTGACTACCATATCTTTTTAGAGATGTGTGTTGGAGTTTTATCCTTTCGTTTGTCATCCGACAACGAGGATGTAATCTTTGACCCCGACATCGTGCTTCATGTTGGATTTTATTCCATTATGCCGGTTTTCACCATTTTCCCTAAGGACCAATGAATGCGGGGATCAAGTCGAGCTCAAGACTCGGTTAACAAAAACGAGGTGCCTTGTGGGGGAGTCCCATACATTCTATATTCTTTCTATTTTCAAACAACTAATAAGGCTTGATCTTTCAAGCTCGTGCTCATGTTTTGTTGTGTTGTGAATCTTAGGTATGACCCTAATATTTGAAGACTCTCGTGTTCGGTTTTTTCCGGTCCACTTGATCTTCCTATCTTTGATTGCCAAAAAGGGGCACACTCTTTATCCTTTGATTTTTATCGACTAACGTTTTATCTTGAGGCATAATTAATAAACGGCTTATAGATTTGTGTGCTCTTTCCATGTTAGGATTATGCATTAGACTCTTCGTATCTTAGTAAGGGGTATTACTCTTGAGCTAAGAAACATTGAGGACAATGTTTGGTTTTAGCATGGGGGAGTCAATCGATATAATCGCCTGTAATTGCTTTTGTCGTGTCCAAACGTAATCGTTTTTTCTCATTTTTCATAAAATTTTTAAATTTTTAGTGTTATTTTTAAGTTTTAATAAAGAAAATAAGTGCTTTTGACACAAATGTAGGCTTTCCGTTGGTGAAAATAAAAATAGTTTTTGACTCGACTCGGTTTTTACCTTAGCTTTTCCTTAACGTATTTGAATTAAGTTTTGCTAGGCTTTTATATAGGGAGCTTTAAAATGCGAAAGTCTTAATTCATACGGGTTAAGAACAAGAACTTTTCGCAAGTTCCTATAATTGATCCTAGAAAGTCGTTTATCAAGGGAACTTTAAAACGCAAATTCTAAAACTTGAAAAAGTATAAGAAGATGCAAGATCCTATAGATGACTTGGAAACCCAAAACTTTGATTTAATAGGCTAAGTATCCATTGATTTCACATTTTTGAAATTTTATAATATGGAGAACAAGAGATGATAAAGTTCAATCATAAGTTTCTAAAATTAACTCTTCTTTGTGCAAGTATTTTTGTATTTGATTTAATCTCCTCGTATTTATTTTCCACGCTTGAATAATAATTGCTTAATAAATGAAGTTTTTAGCGGTTTAGGCTTGATATCTTAACTCGTAACTCCTTTTTTTTCTTCTCTTGTAATTAAAGTGAGAACACATTAAGGGTGTCAGCGTCATGGACTTTTGATCATGGGATTGCGGAAATTTGGCTTACTATAAATATCATATTAATAAAGAAGAATAAATAAAAACATGTTCTCTAGGAGCCTTCGGGTGGGAGTCATGTAGCACTAACCTTGTCATTAGAGCCTTAGGATGTATGGCTTGGGGACGTGTTGAATAAAATTGCTTCACCATCATGAGCCATAAGGTGGGATGGTGAATGTCAATTCCCTTATTTTTGTCCAAGGAGCCTTCGGGTGTGGATTTTAAATAAGGAGCACAATTGCATCTTAAAGAGCCAAAAGGTGTTATGATGTGATTGTTGCTAACTCCATTAATAAGGTCATAATTGACTTTGGAGGTTTTATTGTTGTTTTTATGTAGTCCTATTAGCCAAATTTCGGATCTGGGGATTTATCCCTCAAATCGTGTTAAGTTATCCTTGATGTGGGCTTTCTTTAGTGACAACGGTTTTTGAAGTCGAGGTTAGGTTTTGAGTGTTGAGTTTACACCGTTCTTGCCTTCATTTTTGGACTAATAAATATCAAATAAAGTCAAATGAGCCTTTGGGTAAATGACAAATAAAATCTAGAGATACAATTAGGAATAATAGGAGATTGAGTTTAACACAAATTACTTGTATGAGTTGGTTTAATTTTGGGGCTTATGATTGACAATGATCTTGTTTTTCACTTGGCATGGAAAAGTGAAAAGTCGGGGATGATGAATCTATTTGAGTTTTATGATCCTAAAAGTTATTTTTCAAATAATGAAAGTAATACATTATGTCTTTGCAAAATAAAGTGTCAAAAAGTTGAATAAAAGTGTAGTTAGTGTTTTATTTTATCATTGCGTGAGGACACGGCAATTTCTTAGCAAGGGGGAGTTTGATATGAGTGATTTTTCTCATATCATTTGTATCTTAAAATGAGCTTAAAATGCATAAATACTATGAATATGGCATTGTATATGTATGTTTGTTGTTTAATGTGTGTAGGTACCAAAGATCGCGAAAACCGGCGAAAACGACACAAGTTTGAAGAAAAGATCAACAAAGCCAATATATGAGTTCGTTTTTAGTGGATTTAATCTAAATGAAGTGAATTAGGCTTAGTGGGTCCCACAATTTCTTATTGGGCCCAAAAAGCCCAATAGTGGAAATAAGTTTTCATTTTTTTAGCAAAAGGCCCATTATGGCCCAAATTGGATATAACTATAGACGGTTTGAATAAACATGGGCTACAAGCCCATTTCAATTCACAAATATTATGAGACGTGAGGATGATATGGGCCTCCAAAACCCATTAGGGTTGCAAAATCATGGTCGGTTAACAATGAGTGAAAGTAATATTTATTCACTCATTATTTACTTTCGGTCAAACATAAACACACACTCACCACTTTACCCTTTCGATAATAACAAAGTTTTCACCTTTTATCTCTCTCACCAAAAATAACCAGACACCTTTCAAACCCTAATTAAAATCAGTTTTGGGGTTTTTGATCTAGAGCACGTGAACACACACGCTTGTTAATAAAATCCCCCCTTTTCCGGTGATAGAAGATGGAGAATAAAGCAACGTGGCATCATGAGAGTGGATGATACACATCAGCATTCATCATCCACCAATAATAACTCTCCAAATTAGCACACAATTAGCACAACTAGCACACTCGGATGCCACGTTGGCGATCCGTGTGCTAGTTCGCTCATCCTAACCGTAGGATCAAGGAGAAGAAAGAGAGAAAAGAAATCAAGGGATCAAGATCGTTATCTTCACCAACAAACTCACCCCCAACACCTTCGGATTCTCTATAAATACCCTTGGTATTTTCAGTAGAAAGTATTCTAATTTTTCTTTACTGTTATAATGTTTAAATAGAGGTAGGGATAATTGTATTTTTCATTTAATTAGTTTTGTAATACTTTTCTGATATTAATAAAAAGTTTATTTGGGCATCTTCTCTTTATTTAAAGTTTACTATTAAAAGTTTCATAAATTACTCTATCGTCTATTTAATGTTATGATTGAAATGTTATTTGATCAAGCTAATTTAATAGTTTGAATTAAATAATTAAAGTGAATTTGGGATAAAATCAAACCCCAATGGTTTGATCTATAAAAAAATAACAGTGTGGTTCGTTGAATTTTTGGTTCGAAAGTCACCTTAGTGGTGACGTAATGGAGGTTCGAAGCACTGTTCTTGTTCAAGTCTGATGAGTAGTTAATGGTTCGAGAAGGGTTTGTTTGGTTCGAAAGTAAATAAATGGTGGTGTTTATTCAGTTTAACAAGTCAGATCAGCGTTGCACTTCATCTCAAAGGTTACTCCAAAAGGTGCATTTCTATTTTATTTAACATATCTATTAGATTAATTTTTGTTTAGTTGTTAATGTGATTTAAAAATTTGAGATGTTTATGTGTTTTTTTTATCTGCTTTAAATCTATTTCTTTTTAGTTCTTATCTGCTTATATTCTGAGTTAGTGGTTTTATTTGTAATCGTTTTATGAATTAACTGATTTGCTTAGTTTGATATTCGGTTGGCTATGCTGTTTATTCATTACTGTTTAAGTTGAATTTGCGTAAGTCTCTTAATCTGTTAAGTTTTTAGTATTAGTTGAAACTGATATCTATGAGTTTTTAATTACTAGGGTTATGTTGATTTTTAACTGAGCTTGGTATAATCTGTTTAAAATGGGGTTTAGATAAATCTGCTTGATCTAGGTTTGGTAATTGTTTAGAATTTGCTGAATAGAAAGAAGCTATTCTGGTAGTCGTTAAAATCTATTGAGTTTAGTTACTGCTTATCTGATCTAGATGGATTAGCTTGTTATTTGGTTTACTGTGATACTTATTGCTGATTTAATTTGCTTAGTTTACTGATAGGATTGCTGATAAAATGCTTATTTTGCTAGTAACTAGTTCAGCTTAGCTGAGTTGAAATGATTTGCTGATTTGTATTCGTCTCTTGCGGTTTGCAAGCTTATTTAGCTGCTTAATATATTTTGTTGGTTTCAAAAAGCTACCAGATTCACTAATCTGATAGCTCACAAGTTGATATCCTTATCAGTGTTTCATAGATTCAGTGTGAAAATCACTCCTGTGATTTTGTTACTTTCACTTTGTCAAAAAAAAAATATATTATCACAAAAATGTCTTTGACGAGACTGAACCCATGACCTCCTGGTCATGGGCCAAGTGACTTATCCATCTGAGCTAACTGCTCTTTTGTGTTTATTTTCAGTCAAGTTAATTAATATAGTAATTCGTAATAAAGTTGTCAGTTTTTTATTAACTACTCTAATTTACTTTAATTTTCATTTAAAATCATTTTATAATTCTTCTTCTATAAAGTTTTTAGATAATAAATAAATAAAATGTTTTGTTTTAGAAATTTAATTAGTTTTTAAATAATTAGATTTTAATAAAGTTAGTTTTTTTTAAATAAATTAAATTTGATTAATTTTTAGAAGTTAAATAGTTTTTATTAGACTTTTAAAATAGTGTTAAAGTCAATTTAATTAAATAGATTAAACTTTAATAGATTTTTAAGTAGTTTTAATTTTTAATAGGTTTAATTTTTAAATAGTTTTTTTTAGATTAATAATTTTGGGTTTACGATTCATGTACTTTAGGTTAAAAATTGGTAGAATTAATTTAGTTAAAAACCGAAACCAATTTGAATCAATTGTCCAAATCGACACTAAACGTCTCAAATTCATAAGATCTTCGTGTACAACGAACTTGGTTCACCAACGTTATTTAATTGAATCCGTCTTTGGTAATTTTAGTCTATTACTTTTTCCTAAAGGTAATTTTCTAATTTACCCTATAACGTATCTAATTATCACATATACTATCCACGACACATCAGCTGCCAGGTATCATATTCTGGAATTGAGTTCATCATGTGTTCTTCATCAATTTGGGGATTTTTGATTCTCCTGATGAATTGTTAAATGATCACTTGGGTTGAATTCGCCTTGATGTGTTGATCATTTTCCATGTTTATAGTTCTTCATGAAACAGCGTCCTTCATGCTCTTCGATCTGAAAAATAAGAAGTGGCACGTGGCGTCCTTGGATTGGTCCAATAATTAAGTTGTGGATCATTATCTAAATGAAAAGGAGCATTCGTGTGAAGGAGAATAATGCATTGTGATTGGTTAAGAAGTAGTGAGTGGGTTTCACTGTTAAGATTTGCTTATTAAATGTGTAACAGCTCATTTATTGCTTTGAATTGAAGTCAATGATCCGAGTGAAATGATTTGAGTGTTCTGATTGGTTAGAGAGTGTTGTACACGTATTGAGCTTCAAATAACTTTCCAAAATGGCAATATAAGTCCCTCTCTTTTTGGCAGATTGTTGTTTAGAGTTAAGCACTTCATGAACTTGTCATATTCAACCTTTTGACTTTGAATTCCAACAACAATGACCCTTTTACTGAAGTTGACTTTCACTTGAGGTATTTTGACTTTCGTTGACTTTGCACTTTTAGTCCTTCAACTTTGGCAGTTTGGTAAAAAAAGTCCTTTGACTTTGTAGACTTGTCACCTTGAGTCCTTCTTTTTTCTTTACTTTAATATAAATGCCTTAGAATCCGTGTTTGCACCAAATTGTATCTTTTTACCTAAAAGATCACAAACAACAAAAAATACCTCATAATACTGCTTTTACACATAAAATCTGGTAGTTTTCTTTGTGTTTTAGGGTTTGATATGTTATAATTGATATGAGATTTCACTCATAACAAATCCGCTACACTTGATTCATTGCCATTGCCTCATGCAATTCCATATTTAAAGCTCTAAATTATATTTTTCTCATAATTAATCCACCTTGGCCAAGATGAAATGCTTTTACACTATTCTATACTATCTGATGCATGATTTTAATTTTTACAATGCAATGCAAGGAAAGCAATTCTATTTATATATTTTTGATTTTTCTTGAAATGGTTTAATGGATATAACTCATAAAGAGATCAATGACTTTGATTAGGGCTTTGGTACCATGAATACTTATCATCCTCAAGTTTTACTTTCCCCATACCAAGCTTAAAAACGAGATCATTGTTATTCATAAGTGAAAGTGCCTTAAATTATTCATAAAAATTAATTGTGTTACCATTATACCCCCACTTATTATGCCTCTAAAACCGGTTATTATTTGAGCAAATTGCTTTTAAGCAAATTTGTCATTATTTAAAGCGTGAAATATAAGAAATGTAAAATCTGAAAATAAGGAAGCACGATTTTAATCCTAAGTAACCATCTTATCCATTACTCAAAAAACCACCGACAACTGATATAAGTCCGACCTAAAATAATAAGTCATTCGCCTTATGTGTAAGATCCTTATGTCATGCATTAATAAGTAGCTACTCACTCGCTAAGAAAAGAAAAATAAAACTCAGCAATAATTTATATCCGCCGCCTTTTTGAGACCTTGGATCTTCAATCCCGCAACCCGTCAAGGTAATATTGGATTGGAGCAAGTATTAAATCCCCGTAACCCTTGTGAGAGTAATATTGGAATTTAATAGCTACTATAATTAACACTTCACTTCCCCTCTTGGGAGTCTTGTATAATTTTTTTTTCTTTTTTTTCTAGCCACTCATTTTTTTATAAGCCGCTCTTATTTTTCTTTATTCCTCACAAATAAAATGAAAATATTAAAAGGAAAAACACCCACTAAGTATTAAGCATGACATAGGTCTAGTACACATAAAACATTCTAACTTAGAATCTTAAGACGTACTTATACCAACCACGAATGATTAGTCAAAATTGCATAAGAGACTACAAACCGATTAAAACCGTTCTTGATTGTTTATTAACAATATATACATGCGTTGACGAGAAAGTAAAGGTTATGAAAGGGATATAAAAGCCACAATTAATTAATATGAGGTTTATCTATCCCTTTACACTTACTTCAAACTCTATCATTTCTCGTTCTCCGTAGTTTAAAATCTCAAATAATGAGACTCGTGGATGCTTAGCCTAATAAACTAATAAAGGTCTACATGGTTAAGGATACTAGATAGAGTAAGCTTGAATAAGCAAACTCGGGTTGAGTCAAAATATTCATGGCGGGCCTAATATGTCAAAGATATGTAAACTTGTTAAACCATATCCTTTACTATTTTTTTTTCTTTTTATATATTTTTGATGAAAAATTAAAGAAGAAATATATACAATGCTAATGTGTTATGCAAATGAAAAATGATTAATGCAAAAATTATGAATGCATATTTTTGGTGGCCAAAGTAGATCAAAAATTTGAAAAATGTTGAAAAAATAATTTTCCCAATTATCATGAGGGCAAGGCAATGTTCTAGGTAAGGTCACTTCGATAGAAGACCCCCTACACTTAAGATAAACATTGTCCTCAATGTTTAAGAGTATTGGAGTAAACTCCCCTACACTTATGACATTAATAACGTGTTTAACTCGAGCTAAGGAAAGGTCTATTAAAATAAATTCATGTTAGACATTATTAAGAGTCAATTTTGAATCACAAAAGTATCAAAGTGAACCCGATACCAGGGCCTCCTCCATAAGCTCCAATGCATGAAATGAGAGAGCAACCCTACAAACACCAAGAAGAAAAAAGATAGGCACCCCCTACACTTCATCTCGACTATATTACCCTTTTATTCCTATCCTACCACACTCTACTCTAAATGATATAATCCTAGTTATTCAAGCATGATTTAATGAGTCTCTAGCTCGACTCTTCCTACAATGAATTAATTCATGGGGAAAATGGGGGTCTCTTGGACCATTTCAACGGAAATGTCCTCCCCAAAGTAATGCTTTACACGATGACCATTTACTTTGAAATTTGGGCCATTTGATTGAGACAACTCAATGGTCCCATATGGAAACACTTGAGCTATACTGAATGGACCGGACCATCGTGACTTAAGCTTGCCCGCAAAAAGTTTCAACCATTAGTTATAGAGTAAAACCGACTCTCCAACTTTGAACTCACGGTTCTTAATCTTAGCATCATGCAATTGCTTAGTCTTTTCTTTGTAAAGACATGAGTTTTCATAGGCATCTGTTCTAAGCTCATTCATCTCATCAAGTTGGTGTTTCCCATGGGAATCGGCTTGATTAAGATCAAAGTTAGCCCATTTAAGAGCCCATGAAGCCTTGTGTTCCAACTCGAATGGGAGGTGGCATGCTTTTCCATATACAAGTCTATAAGGTGTACAACCTATTGGTGTCTTAAATGCGGTTCGAAAATCCAACAATGCATCATCAAGCTTATCCGACCAAGAAGCTCGATGCTCTCCCACCGTACGTTCTAAAATTCTCTTTAAACCACGATTTGTGACCTCGGTTTTCCCATTTGTTTGTGGGTGATACGCGGTAGAAATTCTATGGTTAACACTATACTTCTTCATGACTCTTGTAAATTGATCATTACAAAAATGAGTCTCGCGATCACTTATAATAGCACGAGGTACACCAAATCTAGCAAATAATTGCTTCAAAAATTTCACTATAACTTGAGCATCATTAGTAGGTAAGGCTTTAGCCTCAACCCACTTAGAAACATAATACACCGCTACGAGTATGTACTTATTCCCCTTTGAGGATGGAAAAGGTCCCATAAAATCTATGCCCCATACAACAAATATCTCACACTCTTGTATAAAATTTTGTGGCATCTCATCTCTTAGATTAATTTTTCCTTGTCTTTGATAAACATCACAATATTTCACCATCTCTAGGGCATCTTTATAGATGGAAGGCCAATAGTAACCCGAATCAAAGACTTTTTTAGCCATGTAGTTAGGCCCAAAATGGCCCCTGTGGGTCTTTTATGGCAAGCCTCTAGAATCTTAAATGCTTTGGGCCCATCTACACAACGTCTTATGATTTGATCCGCACATTTCCTAAAGAGGTAAGGGTCATCCCAAAAGTATTATTTAGCTTCCTTGAGAAACTTCTTCTTTTGTTGGGAGGTAAGACCCTCAATTAGCATATCCCCCACAAGATAGTTTGCAATATCCGCAAACCAAGGGGTGGCATCCTCTTGAAGATATAGACATGAGTTTCTCAAGTGGAAATGATTCATTTATTTCCTTATGAGGTAATTCTCCTTGAAAAAGATGCTCAAGTCGACTCAAATGATCAGCCGCTAAATTCTCAGCTCCTTTCTTATCACGAATCTCTATGGAAAACTCTTGTAGTAACAAAACCCATCTTAACAATCTAGGCTTAGCATCTTGCTTTGTCATAAGTTAATTGAGAGCAGAATGGTCCGTATACACTATGGTCTTCGAAAGCACAAGATAGAGGCGAAATTTCTTAAAAGCATACACAATGGCTAACAATTCTTTGTTTGTGGTAGTGTAATGCAATTGATCACCCGTCATTGTCTTACTCGCATAGTGTATAGGTTGAATATGTTTATTAATTGTTTGCCCCAAAACGGCCCCCACGGAATAATCACTAGCATCACACATGAGCTCAAAAGGCAAATCCTTATTTGGTGAAACCAAAACTTGAGCCTTAGTCAATTTTTCCTTAAGGATCTCAAAAGACTCTAAACACTCTTGTGTGAAAATGAAAGGAGCCTTTTTTCTAAGAGGTGGTTCATGGGTCTAGCTATTTTAGAAAAGACTTGTATAAATCGTCTATAGAAACCCGCATGTCCTAAAAAACTCCTAACTCCTTTCACTGTGGTAGGTGGGGGAAGTTTGGCAATAACATCTACTTTAGCACGATCCACTTCTAATCCTTTCTTAGATATCTTATGCCCCAAAACTATCCCTTCTTTAACCATGAAATGACACTTCACCCAATTTAGAACAAGGTGGGTTTCTTCACACCTTTTAAGCATACATTCTAAATGGGAGACACACGAAGTGAATGAATCTCTAAACATCAACAAATCATCCATAAACACTTCCATGGTGTGCTCTATCTTATCATGAAAGATTGCCATCATACACCTTTGAAAGGTCCCAGGAGCATTGCACAAGCTAAAAGGCATTCTCTTGTAAGAAAATGTGCCATAGGGACAAGTGAATGTAGTATTTTCTTGATCTTTTGGATCAATAGGTATTTGGAAATAACCCGAGAATCCATCAAGAAAACAATAGTATTGTTAGAAATACGTTTTTACTTATATTAGAAGTGTCGGTCACTCCACAATATTATTAATGTTGTAATAGCTCGTAGTTAGTGTTACTTATTAAGTTAAGTAAGAAACCGACCCATGGGCTTGTCATGGGTCGGCCCAAGCCCAAATAAGGCCTTGGATATAAATACCCCTTTCCACCATGGAAAGGGGTTGGTTGTTGTTCATTTCTTGTTTTCACTTGAATAAAAAGACACATAGTTTCTCTCTCACTTTCTCTCTCTAGTTTCTCTCTCTAGAAAACATCAACCCACTTCATAGATTCATAGGTTATCAAGATTCTACATTTGGTATTAGAGCTATGGGGTGATTTAAGGTAATGGTTTGTGTTGTTATTTAGTTTTTGATTGTATTAGTGTTCTTTAAGAAGATCCATCTTGATTCTTGGAGTTTTTGGTGTTTTTGTGATTGGGATTAGTAGATAAGTATTAGTTTTTACTTATTATTGTAGAAATCACAAAACTTTTTGGGTTATTTGGTAAAAATCTGGGTTTAATCTTCATTTTTTGATCGACTGTGTACACGATACAAGTTTCTGTTTACCCAGACAAAGTTCTGAACCAAAAACATCCGGATCAAAAAGTTCCGGATCAACAAGTTCCGGATCAAGAAGTTCCGGATCAAGAAGTTCCGGATCAAGAAGTTCCGAACCAAAAGTTCCGGATCAAGGAAAGTTCCAGATCAAGAAGTTCCGAACCAAAAGTTCCGGATCAAGAAAAGTTCCGGATCAAGGAAAGTTCCCGATCAAGAAGTTCCGAACCAAAAGTTCCGGATCAAGAAAAGTTCCGGATCAAGGGAAAGTTCCGGATCAAGGGAAAGTTCCGGATCAAAGGAAAGTTCCGGATCAAGGGAAAAGTTCCGGATCAAGGGAAAGTTCCGGATCAAGTCTTCCGAACCAAAAGTTCCGAATCAAGGTATTCCAAGCCAAAACCTTCCGAATCAACACTTCCGAATCAACAAAAGTTCCGAATCAAGGGATATTTTACTTGTTTTTTCGACGATTTTTTAGAGGATTTAATCTTGGTTTCTTACAACAAAAATTTAACACAATTCACAAGCTTTACTTCACTGCTCGATCAACCGATAATCTTTGTCTCTTTGAAGTGAACAAAATGAATCCGAAATCAGTAATGCCTCAGATGACATCCCTTACGGATATTTCCGTCATTACGGGAACGGATAATCGCCCTCCAATGCTCATCAAAGAAGTTTTTGAAGCATGGCAAGGCCGGATGATGTCTTACCTTAAGGGAAAACTGGTATATGTGAGGCTTATGGTTAAGTCAATTTTAAATGGTCCACTTGACTATGGTACCATCGTGGTTAACAATGTGACTCGACCAAGGGAGTTTGAAGAACTTACACCAGCTCAACAACTTGTTGCCGATGCAGACGGAAAGGCTCTTCAAACCATTCTCCAAGCTTTTCTACATGACATCTATCGAATGGTAAGTCAGTATACGGTGGCAAGGGATTTATGGGAACGTCTAAAGGTGTTGCTACAAGGTACGTCTCTTACCAAACAGGAAAGAGAATGTCAGTTGTATGATCTGTTTGATAGATTCACGTACAACCGAGGGGAAACGCTTCACGACTATTACTCCAGATTCACTACTCTCATGAATGATCTGAATGTATACAATCTCGTGATTGCTCCATTCGAGGTTAACACCAAGTTTTTGAATACTTTACCTCAAACTGAATGGGGTGAGTATATTACCGATGTTAAGTTAACCAGGGATTTGCATAAGTGCAATTTGGATCAACTCTATGCTTTCCTTCAGCAGCATGAGAAACATGTGATCATGCACCGTTCGCCTCGAGGTATGTACCCTGATTCTTTAGCTTTGATGGCGAATCAACCAAGCTTGTCACACAACAACACTCCTTATATTTTGGGACACCAAGCCTATCATCCATCACCTTACATGACACCAACCTTCCCCCAATACTCGATTCTACCGCAACCACCCACCTCACATCAGCAACAATATCGGTTTAATGCACCTTCATCACATTATGCTTCACAACCTCACCTAGCAAGTATTGCACCTTATGCTCAATCTTCATATTCTTCTTAACAAGAGAATGCAGCATATCCATCAAGCTACTCTGACCACATGAGTGTTCCTTCTAGTGCTTATGCAGCTCAACAAGACCAAACACTGTATTGTGATGATGATGAAGTCCCCATTCCTGAATTCAAACAAGGAACTGACCCAGTTGAAGTGTTAGCCACTATGTCTGCTTATCTCACAAGGACTTTAAGCAAACGAGGTTTTAGGGGATCAGCTCCTACTAACAATCAGTTGAGGAATTCATCCAATTCTCGCCAACAAGCTACTATTGAGAATGGCATGGTAATGGTTCAACCTATTCAACCATATCAGGGGAGACCTACTACATCAACCACCAATGCTCGCACGGTCAATCCTGCTCCAATGGTCAACACTCCTCCACGGGCTAATTCCACAGGCAAGTTGCGAATGATTACATGCTACAACTGCAAGGAAGAAGGTCACATGTCCAGGGATTGCAAGAAACCCAAGAGGAGAAGGGATGGTCAATGGTTTGTAGAGAAGATTTATCTGGTAAATGCTCAGGCACAAGGAAGGGAACTTGATGAAGAGGAGCTTGCATTTCTTGATGATCCAGGGATTGCTGAACAAGACGTTGTCACTACACAGAATGCAGCATACCAAGCAGATGATCTTGATGCTTATGATTCGGACTGCGATGAACTTCAATCTGCACAAGCAGCTCTTATGGCAACTATCTCCAGCTTAGGGCCAGAAAAAAGATCTGAGGTACTTATTAATACCACTGATAATACCACTGATGCTAGTATTCAACCACATCAAGTTGTGCAAGAGAGTGCTGATTCGAATGAGTCTTCGGTGGTGAGTCTTTCAAATGAGGAGACACTCAATGATAGTAATATCAATGTGAGTCCCCAGACTTTGAGTGAATCACAACCGGGAGCCATTTCGCATACGCATACTTCTGCTCAACAAGATTTGGTCATGGTTCCTGCTACATTACTTAGTCAAATGAATGCTGCACTCTTAGAAACCCTAGCTAAGAATAAGAATTTGTCTGATGAGCTTGCCTTAAGCAACGAGAAAGTTCAAACTTTGGAATTAGTGCCTTCGTCTAGTGTTCTAACAAATCCCGAATATGATCATTTTCGAAACAAACAAATGGGTCATTTTCAAGAAATTGAAACCTTAAGAGCATATCTTTCTAATGAACTTAAAGAAAAAGAGTTAGTGGTCACTAATTTTCAAAAACCTCAAACGGATTTTGAATTACTCGAGTCTAAGAAGAATGAAATGGAAATTAATGCGGCTAATAAGATCAGAAGTCTAGATTATTTGGTTTTAAGACAATACGCTGCCTCTTAACTAGTGCACTTATTTGATGCTTCATTTAGAGAAATTAACTTATCACGTCAAAAAGGCCTTCCCCCTAACCCACGGTATGCAAAATAAGCTTTAAGCCATAGTCCAAGACTCTATAATGCAACCCAATTAGGATTGGTCTTAGACCCGATTGTTATTTTCGATGATCGCACCAATAAGGATCTAGTTGATGAGAATCGGTCATACAATTTTGCAAAATATCCCGATTGTGATTATTTTAAAATGAATCAGGAGCTTGCTAAAACGGATTTTAGAATTCGCTTCCATATGGACAAAGATCTCATTACAGCACCAACCTACATGTTGAATGAAGAAAACCCTAGTACACTTCCTACACTTGTCAAAATGGAAGGTCCTAAGGAAATTCCAAAGGATCTTCCACCTGTTAGCACTGTATGGTTAAACTTGCAAGAGATTAATCAATACTTTACTAATTTTGACAAGGTCATTTTGGAATGTACGACTTCAAATGGCCTAAACGCCGGAGAATGGGCTTTCGAACACATGAACGAGGTGTTTAAGAATGAGATCAATCCGTTTGTCGAAAGTATAAAAGGAAGTTTTGCATCTCTTAAGGAAAATCTTGAGTTTGAAATTGGAGAAGTTCAAAAAGTGTTTTATGAAATGGACACCGCTTACGAACTACAACTAATTGAAAAGGAAAAGATTTTATCCGAATATGACCGATTCTTGTCCCAAGTAATTTCGTGTGATGTGCTTACTACTGTAAATGTTAATTATTCGAATGAGCTTACATCCGCTATTATTAAATGTGATGTTGTGAATATATGTGATGATGTGTGTGATCTCTCTGTAAATGTTGCTGATACTGTAAATGAGGTAGATAATCATTCTTGTCACGAATCTAACGCTGAGTTTTTAAAGCTACAAGATTCTTACAATTTACTTTCAAAACGCTTTAATCAACTAGAACAACATTGTATATCTTTAGAATTAAAACAACAAACTCAAAATGAGGATCTTTTGATAACAAATAGTTGTGAAAACGGTGTTGAGACGAGTGACAAGATGATTGCAATAGTTAAGGCATTAGAGGAAGAGATTATGAGATTGAAGAGAGATGTGTCACAAAATGAAACACTAAAATTGGAACTAGAGGCTGCAGAGTCTAAAAACCAGGACTTAGAAATTAGACTTTCGTCTATTCTAGGGGAGATGGATCGTGCAAGACAGGGAATGTCCAAACTTTATGGTTCACTAGAAGAACGCTTCGCTTTTAATGCGGCACAACAACAATCTTATGTTGAACAATTGAACCAAAAATGTGAGGGAATCTCTGACTTAAACATCCTGCTCATTGACAAAAACATGGTTTTGGCCGAGTTAAAGGAGACACTTCTTCTCACCCGACAAGAAGTTGTTGATAACTTAGCTACCAACTCTGCACCGTCCACTAGTGCTCCAACAACCAAGTCAGTAGTGCTCTATAAGAACCCGCTCCATAAGAAAAACCCGGTTACCTACGATGATTATATGAGGAATGCAATTAAGCATGTAGATCTTGTTAGGGATATCTTAGACGATCTTTATGCCTTAGATCCCTCAAGTAGCTACTATTATTCAGCCCATGAATATATTAAGCGTGTTCAATATTGCTTAGCCTACTTGCAATACATAGGTGAACCAGGTTCTGCACTACTCACTAATCAACCCATTGCTGTAACTCCATTCAATAAGACCCCAGGAGCAAACCCGTCATTGGCACCATCAAGTAAGGCACCTTTAAAATCTGTTGCTAATGTTCCCACTTTGCCTTCTACAGGAGTAAAAGAGTCTACTAAGACTAAAGGATCGCCACTCAAGAAAGATAAGATCAAGCCCGCCACTAGTAGTACCAACAAGAAGAAAGTAGAAGCTCACCATAGGAATGTTAGTTCAGTTTTAAATTAAAAGAATCATGTTAAGACTAAAAGCTCTGCGCCTGTGCAGAAGCCTAAACCATTCGTGAATTCTAATTTGAATTGTTGGAATTGTAATGAATGTTGATCCCAAACTTAGATCGATTAGCTTTGTGTATACGAGATTAGATCAAGTATAACACGTAGAGAAACCTTTGTTGTATGCTTTGTGAATCTAAGTATTATGCGGAATTTAATACTTAAACAAGAACACAAGATGTAAACAATACTTTCACTTTGATTATCAATGTTGAACTTGCTTACAATGAAAGATGTTTACGAATGAAAACTTAATAAAAACTTGATACAAAACATTAACCTAAAGGCCTTCTTTTATAGACTAAGAAGCCTTGTACAATAAGCTACGTATCAACTATTCTAGGTAAAGATAAACATAGAAAATACATTGTCGTTTCTATCCTTACTAGAAGTATTCTAGAATATAATAAACGTATAGCTCACATCTTCCATCAGTGCTTGTCTTCAATCTATCAACGCTTGACTTTAACTTGTCAACGCTTATGCTGTCAGCGTTCACTTTGCTCTTGTCAACGCTTGAGTTGTTCTTGTCAGCGTTCAAGTGATCTGGCCTTAATTTATTCCCAACAATCCTCCCCTAAACTTGATATCCACTCTTATGATCAAGTTTCTGAATAAACATTAAGAACTTGGAGGAGGCTGACAAACCTTATCATATTGGTAATAAATAAATCTGATCAAATTCTTTGCCACGTCACTTGTATAATCTATCTCCAACTGGGTGTCCTTCATCTTTTCCAAAACAGCCTTGGATATGAAATACTGAGCATCTACAAGTAAATACTCAGCAAACTTTGTAGAACACAAATGGTATACACCAGCAGCTGAATATAACCTCCATTGAAGACCACTGAGATCATCTTCAAGATCCTTCCATATTTCAGGATCTTCTTCTTTTGTCCCACACATTCTTTTGAATGTGGTCCAAAGTTTTATTCCATTGGCTGAAGTTGGTGCTTCAGCCTCATACTTGGTCTCTAGCAACCTCCAAAGGTCCACCAAGTCTTCTCTATCACAACTTGCAAATAAAGATATGAGAGTGATAAAAGTGTGTACCTCCTTGCCATACCTTCCAATCTTCCAGAATCCACATTCATCTTCATCATAACTCACAATTGGATTCCTGGAATCTAGTGGTAACACATGCACCATATCTGAAGCTTCTAATGGGGAGAGCTTGAGGCTCTTTCTAATGACTGCTTCACTTGGATATAGTTGATTCATATCTTTTGGAAACTCAAGTGTAAATCCCTTCTTCACTGGTCTAGGAACTATCATAGCTTTCTTGATTTCCATCTCTTCTGCAAGTTGCTCCTTTCTTTCATCTGAAAGAAGTCTGAAAGCGTTTTCTTCCTGCACTTTCACCCAAATGGGATAAGCCCTATGTTCCAACTCATCAAACGTCAAAGCCTTCAGCTTCTGATGTGTCCATCCAACTCCATGACATTTGAGCAACATAAAGTAGAGCTTCCTTCTATCCCTTTTCAACTCAGAGAGAATGTTGCTTGCCTTGTGCTTCAAAATCACCTTACAATCCTTCTGAACTCTAAGAAGAATTTCCAAACCCCATATCTGATCTGAAATGGTCAAGTCTGGATTATCCATACAGCTTTCTTCCCAAGAATTGTACATCTGAACCACCTCTAGCATATCAAAATCAATATGCAACTTTAAATCTCTCAGCTTTTCCCTAGCAAGCTCATCACCATACTCAAGTCTTTCTGGTTCAACAATCATCACATTTGAATCTGAGCTAGCTCCATCACTTTCTTCTTCAGAAGTCACAACAAATGGTGACTTTTCCTTTTCACCTTGTTCCATCATTTGCTCAGCCAATCTTCTATCAAATTCAACCTGAGCTGCATTCTTTGGAACAATTTCTTCTACCAACTTACCCTTACCTTTATCTGATGGTGCAATTGTTGGTAAGGTAGATGATAATACCTGAGTAGGAACATCCTTGATGATAGATGATGACTGGAATACATCACCTCTATATGCAGATCTGTCAACGCCCAAATTTCCTCTATCAGCGCCCAAAATACTTCTATCAGCGTCCAAACTTGTCTTGTCAACGCTCAAATATTTTCCCTCAGCGCCTTGTGTAACCTCTCTCAACATATCTGTAAATGATAAATTTAAATTGGTTGGAGAGATCAAGGACGTATCAAAACCTGTTTGTTCCTTCAAAGTAGTAAGAGCTTCAGCAACATCCAATGATTGACCATCTTGACTGCTCTTATCACTCAGATTTCTTTGATCTTCCTCCCTTTGAAGACTCCTCCATACCTCCCTTTGCATGAGCACTCTCCAAAACAACAATCCTCTCCCTCAATTCCTTGAGTTCAAGGCCTTGGTTACTGACAATTTGTACCAAGTCTGCATTCTGCTTTTGCAAGCTAATGCAGACAGCCGTTAATTCCAAAATAGTCATTGGTTCCAGTCTGCCCTCTTCTGAAATGGGGATTTGACCTCCCAAGTCAGGTTCATTGGGCATGGATGAGGACTTAATTATGGTGGGACTGCCTTGGCCAGCCTCTAAGCCAGAACCAATAGTCCCAGCCTCATCCAGGTCACCAGCCACACTTGCGATGGTGGTTCTCTCTGCTTCATGGCGAGGACCACCAGAGGAGAACACTCCAGCAGTCCTTTGGCGTTTAAACAACCTATATTCAGGTGGTGTGGAAGATGGTGTGGAAGAAGGTGTAGATGTGGGTTGGTTAAGGGGTGTTTGGGATTGGGATGGTTGGGTGTCAGCGTTGGAAAGAGGCACATCAACACCCACATTAGATGTGTCAGCGTCAAAGGGTTCTTGGTCTATATGCATTTGGTCAGGTGAGGGTAAAGGTTCAGGGATAGGTTCAAGTTGTGGGTGAGGTTCAATATGAGGTTGGGGGTCTGGTTGGGGTTGTGCTACTGCAATAACAGCAAGCATGGCTGGGGTTAAAGGTAGGTCTCTATGAGGTGGTGAATTCATCTTGGTGAAAATAGCTTTCTTTTGTTCAGGGATTTTATAAAAGTCATTGTGATCCCTTGAACAATATCTTTGAGCATCAAAAATCATTTGCAGAAAACGGGGATAAGCTAAAGTCATTTTTGTCCCCTTATTTTTACACATTCCTTCAAAAATCATTTTAGACCAGTTATATTTTTGCCCTGTTGCAATACACACAATAGCAGTTGCAATGGATCTATTGATCTCATTGTGTGCAGTACATTTGGGACTCAAACATTGAAAGAGAATGTGAATGAGGTACTTCCAGGCTGGGGGAAATTCCTGCTTATGGTACTTGTTAAGAGTACCTTCATCAGGAATAGGGTATCCTAAAGCCCTAAGCCCTTGTTCTATTTCAGTTATGGGAAGAATGGTTATACCATCAGCATCATCAAAATGCAAGGCCTGGCGTACCAAGGCCTCAGTAACCACCCAAGATCTCCCATGAACAATAGAAGTTAATGTGGTCACTCCATTAACTGTTGAGGAACTGACAGTGTTCCAAAACTGTTTAATGTGTGTGACTGGAATGAGTGGTGCATGAGAAAGAGCATACCTTAATGGGGATGCGTTCAAATACGCCACCATTTGTGTGTATTGAGGGAACAAAGTATTATCAGCAACAAGATAAGCAATCATGTTGTGTTTAGACTTGAACCCCAAATCCAATTCTGCTGAGTTAAATCTTGGTGCCATTGATGAAAGCTGTTAATTTGAAGTATAGAGAATAAAGGTTGATAAGAGAAAAGTGTTAGACAAGAATTATAGATACCCTGTTTAAAAATAGGAGCCAAATTTATAGGAGTGGATGAATGCATGTGATTGGCCCAAAAATAGGCAAAGATTTTCAAAAACTAATCATGAAAATATTGAAAAAGTTATAAGTTATCTCATGCATTTAATGAAAGTAACAACTCCTAAAATTACGGCTTGAAAATATGTCAAAAAGTAACAACTGGGTAGGTCCCATTGAGTGTCAACGGTCAAATATAACACATCAACGCCCAACGGCTATAATCTTGTCAACGTTCGCCTAAAGCCATGTCAGCGTCCAATTTGGTCACAACAACGCTTGGAAAAATCTTGTCAGCGTCCAAAAATAAAATTGTTTTAAAAAATGAAAAATGACCTTAACAAGTAATTTATCCTAGAGAAAATAACCAAAAGCTGATAATTATTATAGGGCGGCAAGCACTGTCCAGTTATGCACACTTGCATAAGCAAGATAGACATAACAGTCCTCTAGTGTCCCTTGCTAACCAAAATTCTTAACAACCAAGTTACCTTGTAAAATCCTTGTTACTCCCAGGTAAATCCCATATCAAAATGATTCCCAAGTCTCCCAACAGACCACAACCAATTCTAGGCCAAAAATGTCTTGGCAGCATGCAAAGTTGATATACTATACATGCTACAGTGCCTCATGGTTTAGTAAAACTAACCCATACTCACCTGTGGACACAATCTAGAATTGTGATAAGAGTATCATAAGGATACCCAAAAATCCTAAAGGTTCCTAAAACCTCCCCTTAAATAAAGATACAAAGAGTTTGCTAAAAATACGCATGAACATAAAAAATTTATGTCAAGATAGGAATGAAACATTCCAACCATCATCCATAAACAAAAACATGTCCAAATGCTTCTCCTTTGATCCATAAGCAACTCTGTATCCAATGGTATACTGCTAACACCATCTGCACATTTAGATTGAAAACCACAAAACTAACATTGTTGCTGACAACGCCCCGATAACACATAACAGCGTTGAAGGAAGCTTTGTCAGCGTTAGACAATTATATTTGCTGACAACGTTGCAAAAACACTTATCAGTGTTCAAACAACCTTTGTCAGTGTTAGAAAAATATAGTGGAAAATCTAAATTACCAATAAGACTAATAATAGTAATGCATCATCCTGTACAAACTTTTACAAAAAGAATCCAAAACACATATTAAGTGAGATTAACCATTCCAATACTTGTTACCAAGTATTGAAATCTTCCAGTATCAAAAGGTTTAGTTAATAAATCTGACACATTTTCCTCAGTGTCAACCCTATCTGGTTGTATTAAACCTTTCTCAAAGCAATCTCTTATAAAATGGTGTCTAATTTCTATGTGTTTAGTTTTAGAATGATGCACAGGATTCTTAATGATGCATAAAGTACTATTATTGTCAACAAATATCTTAGTATGCATGAAGTTATACCCATAATCCAACAGCTGGTTCTGAATCCACAAGACTTGACCAGAACATGCTGCTGTAGCCACATATTCTGCTTCAGTTGTAGAGTTAGCCACCACTGTTTGTTTCTTGCATTGCCAAGATATTAATCTGCTCCCAAGAAATTGACATCCACCAGTTGTGGATTTCCTATCAAACTTGTCACCACCATAATCACTATCTGAATATGCAATCAGCTCCAATGGTGAATCTTTTGGGTACCACAAACCAAGATCTGGATAACATCTTAGATACCTAAAGATTCTCTTCACAGCATAAAGGTGACATTCTTTGGGAGTCACTTGATGGCGTGCACATGCACACACAGCAAACATGATATCAGGTCTGGAAGCAGTAAGATACATCAAGGATCCAATCATGGATCTATAATGCCTGACATCAACATCTTTCCCATCTCCAATCTTTCCCCAAGGGTTTTCTCTATCCATAGGAGTAGAAGCCCTCTTTTCATGTGGAGAAAAGCCAAACTTCTTCAAGATTTCAGCAACATATTTGTCTTGGGAGATGAAGATACCATCTTCTTTCTGCTGAACTTGTAAACCAAGAAAGAAGTTCATCTCCCCCATAGCACTCATCTTGAATTTGTCTGTCATGAGCTTGGAGAAATCCTCACTCATCTTTGGATCAGTAGACCCAAAAATGATATCATCAACATAGACCTGCACAAGCAACACATCTTTGCCTTTCTTCTTTGTAAATAGTGTCTGATCTATGGTGCCCCTCTTAAATCCATTGTCCACCAAATAGGTAGACAAAGTACCATACCATGCTCTAGGGGCTTGATGAAGGCCATACATAGCCTTTTTGACTCTATACACTTTGTCTGGATGCTCAGGATCCTCAAAACCAGGAGGTTGCATGACATAAACTTCTTCAACAATGGTGCCATACAAGAATGCACTCTTTACATCCATTTGATAGACTGTAAAGCCCATACAAGATGCATAGGCTAGAAAAATCCTAATAGCTTCAATCCTTGCAACTGGTGCAAAGACTTCTTCATAGTCTATCCCCTCCTCTTGTGTATAACCTTGAGCCACTAACCTTGCCTTGTTTCTGACCACAATACCTCTTTCATCTCTTTTGTTCCTGAGAACCCATCTTGTCCCAATTGGTCTGACATATCTAGGACAATCAACCAGCTCCCAAACATCCTGAATAACAAATTGGTGAAGCTCATCCTGCATTGCTTCCACCCAACTTGGTTCTTTGAGAGCATCAAATATCTTCTTGGGTTCTTCTTGTGACAGAAAACAAGCAAACAAACATGCTTGAACAAGAGGGGTATCTACCTTCTTGTGTATATTGGCAATAAATCCACCAAGACTTTGATGGGATCTTCTTGTCTGAACTGGAGTCATAACATCACCAATGATCTGAGATGGGGGGTGATTCTTCATTGTGGAAGTGAGAACTCCTCCTTCAAAAAGTCTGGTGTCCTCAACTTCACGCTCCATGTTGCCAATATCTTCTTCATCAGACTCTCTTTGATCAACTGGGATCTCTCAATGGACATTGGAAGGTCCACCTTGTTCAAAATTTGAAGATAAAAGATGTGCAAAGGTGTTGTCAACGTCTGAACCTTGTTTGTCAGCGCTTGGGCTAACAACGCTTGAACTGTTGTTGTCAATGTCTGAGCCATCAACGTCTGAATTGCTCTTGTCAGCGCTGGATTTGCCTTTGTCAGCGCCTGAAGAACCATGCATGTTTGTATCTGGTGGTATTTGGAAACCACCATTATCTTGTCCAGCAGCAGCAGCAGCAGCAAAAGCATCAGTCCAAATAGGAATTGTGACATATTCAAATGTAGGAGATGCCTTTTCTGCTTGTGATCCAACCCTTTCATCAACCTGTGTACCTGAAACATGAACAACTTGTTCCTCCACAACATTTGAAGTTACCTTCATAATGTCTGGATTAGTGACAGGCATATAATTTAAAGTTCTAGATAAGGGTTCCGAATCAAATAACCAATTAGGACCACTTTCAGGATCACTAGGTTTATTCTCTAAGAACCTAACATGTACTCTTTCAACAATACGTTTGTCCTCCTTAAGATAAACCCTATAACCCTTGCTCTGCACTGAATACCCCATGAAGTAACCTTCATCACCTTTTGCACTAAATTTCCCTAAGGCATCACTAGTGTCTAAGACTACTACATGACATCCAAAAGGTCTGAGAAAACCAATATTAGGTTTTCTTCCCCAAAGTAACTCATAAGGTGTCTTGTTCTGAATTTTGTTAACCAATGCTCTATTTTGCACATAGCATGCTGTGTTAACAGCTTCAGCCCAAAAGGCTATGGGAAAATGAGCATCAGCCAACATTGTTCTGGCTGCTTCAATTAGGGTTTTATTCTTCCTTTCAGCAACCCCATTTTGTTGTGGGGTTCTAGCAATACTGAACTGCCTAGTAATTCCCTTCCTGGCACAAAAATCATCTAGCTTCTTGTTCCTAAATTCTCCACCATTATCACTCCTAAGCATCTTAACCTCATTGCCAGACCTTTTCTCAATTTGAGTGATAAATTCAATAAGAACATCAGCTGTGTCACTCTTCATAGCTAGAAAGAATGTCCAAGTAAACCTAGAAAAGTCATCAGTGACAACAAAACAATATGACTTGCCATTCAAACTTTCTATATTAGTTGGACCAAAGAGGTCCATGTGAAGCATATGAAGAGGTCTGGAACTAGTATGCACCTGCTTGGACTTGAATGAGACCTTGTGCTGCTTGCCTTTAAGACATGCAACACAAGAGTGGTCATTGTGGAAGGCCTTCTCAGGCAAACCATCAACTAAACCAAGCCTCACAAGTCTATTTATATTTTTAAAGTTTATGTGCCCTAGTCTCCTGTGCCACAAATTACTTTTATCTACTGAGGCCTTAGCATAAAAACAAGACATATTTGTATTCACTTTAATCCCATTTAAATTGACATTGTATATGTCCTTATGCCTAGGTGTTCTATACTCAATATACTTCTCATCATGGATCTTAAAATCCTTGCTTAACACCAAACACTCAGTATCAGTGAAAAGAACCTTATTTTGTTATCACACACTTGTGATACACTAAACAGATTATAGTCCAGTTCTTTTACCAGGAAGACATTCTCAAAACGTAGATTATTGGTGAGAAGAGTTCCTTTGCCTGTGATGGTGCCGTAGCCCCCTCCAAAGTATACCTTATCACCATCTTTAATAGGAGAGAAGTTTGTCAGATAGTCTTCCTTTCCTGTCATGTGCCTTGAGCATCCACTATCCCAATATCCATAGTCATTGATCTGCTTTTGAATGCCCTGCACATAAAGAAAACAAATTAGTTTTCTTTGGGAACCCAAGTCTCAGAAGACTTGGATTCATCTGGTTGTTCAATAAGAACAGACTTAGTTCTCACAACAACCCCATTCTCATCCCTTTTAGGATGAAATACCCAGTTAACCCCAATTGGTTTTGTAATGACTTTTGAAATATAGTTAAACCTGTTGCAAGTCATTGAAATTCCATTATGATTAGGGTTTTGATCTTTCTTGGGTCTCCATGTTAAGCTTGAAGAAGCTTTAGACCCCTTACCTTGTGGCTGCAAATACTTAGGTCTGGTCACGTTTCTGTCAGCGTTGGATTTTGTCCTGTCAACGCTGAATTTACCCGTATCAGCGTTGAACCTAGGGTTTGCTACAGGAACCCATTGCCTATTTGACCAGGTATTTGTCTTTTGAAAAGGTCTTTGTCCATGAGTGTTAGACCTTCTAGTAAAGAATGGGGCTGGTCTAATCACTTGTGGACTTTGCTGCACACAAGGTCTGGGTCTGACAACGTTTGACTTCCTAACAACGTTGACTTTCTTCCTATCAGCGCTGAAATTGTTCCTATCAGCGCTGGCTTTGGGAGCGTTGACACACTTGTATGCCAAATGTGAAAAGCTACCACAAGTATAACAGGCTTTCTTAAACACATTCTTAGGTCTAGAAGCAAAGAAACCTGTTCCATGCTTGTTAACCTGGCTCTTGGGTGACCTATTATTTCTATACATCTCTGCATATTTAATGGTAGGTCTTCTAATAGTGTTGGAGCCTAGGTCAACAGCTTCACCAGTAGCTGATGAGTAACCTTAATGGGTGGGGATTCAATCGGACTTTCACACAGCAATCCTCCCTTAACAAATAAAGTAGGGTTAGCTTTCTTCCACTCATTTAGGTCAGTCAGTTTTTGTTGATACTCTTCTACTAGGGTGACAACTCTTGGTGGAGGAATGAATTCCTCTTCTTGGCATTCTGGAATACCAGTCCAAGATAAATACTTTCTAAGGACACCATAGAAGTCACCAGCTGGTGGTGGAACCAGAGAGTAATCATTCTCATTCATCCCAAGCCCAGTCATATCCTTAGGATCTCTTTGTTTAGCTACACAGTCTCCTAGGGCTTGGGTGGCTCTATCAAATCTTTGAATCTTGAGGTCAACATTATCTTTATTCTTAATGGCCTCATCTAACTTAGCTTGTAGGTCTTTATTGACTTTTGACATGATATTTCTAATATCCATACTACCCTCTAGCTCATGTTTTAAGATTTTTATCTTATCTTTTAAATCAAACTTCATTTTCTTGTATTCAGAAACGGTTTTCTCAGTTTCAGTAAGAGCTAGTTGGTAATTGGATAATTTACACCTTTCAGTGCTCATATCCTCTTTTAGTTTTAACACCTCTTTGTTAAGTCTGTCAGTGTTTAACCTACAACCTTTGCTACAAAAAGCATCATCATATACCTCATTATCAGATGAAGAGGAGGAGTGTGCCATGAGAGCATATTCAACATGCTCTTCTTCTTCAATGTCAGCAATCAAAGCTTTGTCCTCTTCAGCATCCTTAGCCAGATAGCTCCAATCCCATCCAGTACCATCAATTCCTTGAACTGCAACCATGGCTTTGGAGTCTTGAGCTTTAACAACCTGACTTGAGGGTTTCCCAGCATCAGATCTTCTAGGAGATCTGCATTCCCTCATGAAGTGCCCCATGCGATGACAGTTGTAGCACTCAACTTTGGATTTATCAAATCCAGCAGTGTCTTTAGCATTGAAGGTCATCTTCTTCTTGAACCTCCTATTCCACCTATTTGCTCTTATACTAGCAAGAGCCATGTTCCATTTGATGTCCATCTCTTCCAAGTGTTCATCACTTATCTGCTCAAGGTCCTCATATGTAATCACTGAACCATTGGGCAAAGAAGCAATGTAAGCACAAACAGTATCCAAATCCAAACCAGCAGGTTTAACTCTTGGGGAGTCATTTATGAATGTGTCAGCGTCTAAAAAGGAGACGTTGACAGGACTTGTCCCAGCGCTGACAAATGATGATCCAGTAACTGGATGCATGAAAGAGTCCTGCTGATTGAATTGACTTTCACTATGAGAGAAGAAGGCCATGTTGCTGGTGCTAGCTTTGCTTGAAAGATTTTCATCTTCCAACAGTCTTAGTTTGTTGTAGATGTCATCAAACGAAGAGCTCTTGTGAGTATTATTGGCAAGAATAGATCTTGCCTCAATCTTCCATGTCTCACCAAGACTTTTCAGAAAAGTAGCATTGATGTCAATATCACCAACTTGTGTCCCCATGAAGGACAATTTGCTTGTGATGTCAAGCAATCTGCTTCTCACACTGCTCAGTTTCTCATTGGGTTGAGCTTTGAAGACAGCATAATCATGTAGAAGTTGCTTTTTCTTTTCTTCCTTAGTTTCTGCATTACCACCATATGCAACTTCAATTGCTTCCCAAAGATCCTTAGCAGATTCATAGCTTCTATATTTATGCTGATTTTCTTGTCCAAGAGACACTTTCAGAATATTTAGGGCTTTCATGTCAGCCCTTTTCTTTGCAATATCTTCAGCACTTACAGCTCTACCATCTCCAGGTTTTTCTTTCTTATCTTCATCAGGACATCCTTCAACAACTGTTCTTGTCGCAATGGTATTCAGAATCTTTTGAGCTTTATTGAATGAGTTTCCATATTCAATAATGTCCCAGAGTGTGTAGTCAAAGATCCCTAGATATTGTTCAAAGTTGAATCTCCATAAGTCAAAGTTGGTTGCATCAAGCATGGGAATCTTGATGTTTGGTAAGGATGAAGAGGAGGACATGATGTTTGCTTCAGACATGATGTTTTTAGGGTTTTGAGAAAATTAGGGTTTTAGTGTTTGTATATCGTTCTGGTGTTCTTCAAAGATCAAAAGTTCCTCAACAAGCTCTGATACCACTTGTTGATCCCAAACTTAGATCGATTAGCTTTGTGTATACGATATTAGATCAAGTATAACACGTAGAGAAACCTTTGTTGTATGCTTTGTGAATCTAAGTATTATGCAGAATTTAATACTTAAACAAGAACACAAGATGTAAACAATACTTTCACTTTGATTATCAATGTTGAACTTGCTTACAATGAAAGATGTTTACGAATGAAAACTTAATAAAAACTTGATACAAAACATTAACCTAAAGGCCTTCTTTTATAGACTAAGAAGCCTTGTACAATAAGCTACGTATCAACTATTCTAGGTAAAGATAAACATAGAAAATACATTCTCGTTTCTATCCTTACTAGAAGTATTCTAGAATATAATAAACGTGTAGCTCACATCTTCCATCAGTGCTTGTCTTCAATCTATCAACGCTTGACTTTAACTTGTCAACGCTTATGCTGTCAGCGTTCACTTTGCTCTTGTCAACGCTTGAGTTGTTCTTGTCAGCGTTCAAGTGATCTGGCCTTAATTTATTCCCAACAATGAATGTATGTTTTCCCAACGTCATGATTTGTGTCTTATTGATCATGTGAATGAAATGAATGCCATTAGGAATAATCTTGAATGGAAGCCAACTGGTAGAACTCGTGCCCAAGTTGGCTGGCAATGGCGTCCCACTGGTAGGACCTTTACATTAGATGGAAAAATGTGCCCTTTAACTAGGAATGCATCCATTGATGTTAGGTCTGAGCGTCCTTTAGTTAGGCACACTAGCACTCAAGTATGGAAACAGCGCCCTTTAATTAGGTCAGCCCCCACTATAGTGCCTGTCAGTGAAGAAATACCTCAGGATTTAAGCCAACTAGAATCTACACCACCAACTAGGAAGAAGAAGGCTAGGAAATCTAAGAAACCTAAAGTAAGCAAATCTAATATTATTAAATCTGTACTTGCTAATAACAAGGAACATTCAGATTCTGATACCTCTACATTGTCCTCGTCTGGTGATATTTTCAGGTGGTCCAAATCATCCTCTGGTATTTGGACTCCGGTTGTTCAAAGCATATGACCGGAGATCGCTCGATGCTCCGAAATTTCGTCAGCAAGTTTCTTGGAACGGTTAAATTCGGTAATGATCATATTGAAAAGATAATGGGGTATGGTGAATATCAGATTGGAAACGTTACGATTTCAAGGGTATACTATGTAGAAGGTCTTGGTCATAACTTATTTTCAGTAGGACAGTTTTGTGATTCCAACCTAGAGGTTGCTTTTCGACAACATACTTGTTTCATCCGCAACTTGGAAGGAAAAGACTTGTTGAAGGGATCTCGTGGTGCAAATCTTTATACGTTGTCCCTACAAGACATGATGGCCGCCTCTCCAGTATGTCTTCTCTCTAAAGCATCTAAGACCAAGTCATGGTTATGGCATCGCAGATTATCTCATCTCAACTTTGATGCTATTAATCATCTGGCTAAAAACGAATTAGTTCGTGGTCTTCCTAAGCTCAAATTTCACAAGGACCATTTATGTTCCGCGTGTTCAAGGGGGAAAAGTACCAAGAAATCATACAAGCCCAAAGCTGAAGACACCAATCAAGAAAAACTTCATCTTTTGCATAAGGATCTTTGTAGGCCAATGAGAACTGAAAGTGTGAGCGGTAAGAAATTCATTCTTGTCATTGTGGATGATTTCACCAGGTTTACATTGGTTAGATTTCTACGTACAAAGGATGAAGCACCGAAGGCTATCATCACTTTTCTGAAATTCATTCAGGTACGTTTGAATACTACTGTCCGCCGTATTCGTACAGACAATGGAACAGAGTTTGTCAACCAGACTCTTCGTGATTACTATGAAGGAGTTGGTATCTCTCATGAAACATCCGCTGCACGTACTCCACAACAAAACGGTGTCGTTGAAAGACGGAATCGTACGATTATGGAAGCTGCTAGGACTATGCTGATTTATGTGAACGCTCCATTGTTCTTGTGGGCAAAAGCTATATCTACTGCATGTTTCACCCAAAACCGTTCTATCATTCGGAAACGCCATGGCAAAACACCTTACGAGCTTTTACATGATCGTAAACCCGATGTTTCATTCTTTCATGTGTTTGGTGCTCTTTGTTATCCAAACATTAATAGTGAGAACTTGGGCAAGCTTCAACCGAAAGCCGATATAGGTATTTTCATTGGTTACTCACCCTCCAAGAAAGCATACCGAATTTACAACCGTCGTCTTGGTAAGATTGTAGAAACTATGGACGCAGACTTCGATGAGCTGACAGCAATGGCTTCTGAGCAACGCAGTTCTGAACCCGCGCTTCATGAGATGGGAACCGGTGCTATTAGTTCCGGATTAGTTCCCAATAATCCTACTTCTACATCATTTTTACCACCTACAAGGCCCGAGTGGGATAAACTGTTTCAACCGTTGTTTGATGAATTCTTTGATCCTCCAAATGATGAAGTTCCAGCACCTGTAGTGATAGCTCCAATCCCTGAAGTTGTTGCTCCTGCTAATGAAGCTTTATCAAATGCATCTTCAATTAACATTGAACCGGATGCACCTTTACCAAGTGATTCTCAAACTACACCTGAATCATTACCCTTACTTGTGCCTAATGATGTTGAAGAGGATTCTATTGATCACGATTTGGAATATGCTCACCTACAAGAGCTTCCTTTCTTTGGTGTAGCGATACCTGAAAACCCTTCAGCCGCGTCTACCTCAGAAGAAGCTCCTTCTATTGTTCACTCCAGACCACCTAGGATTGAAAATCATAGCACCAAATGGACAAAAGATCACCCAATTAGGAATGTCATTGGAGATCTAGATCGACTAGTCTCTACACGCCATCAATTACAAGAGAGTGCACTCTATTGCTACTTTGATGCATTTCTCTCCAAAGTTGAACCTAAAAATTGGCAACAGGCTATGACTCAATCATCTTGGATTGAAGCCATGCAGGAGGAACTAAATGAATTCTAAAGACTTGAAGTATGGGAATTAGTTCCTCTCCCTGACAAGGTTAACATCCTTACTTTGTTATGGGTTTATAAGGTTAAACTTGATGAGATGGGTGCAGTATTAAAGAATAAGGCTAGATTGGTTGCTAGAGGATATAAACAAGCCTTGGGTATAGACTTTGAAGAATCTTTTGCTCCTGTTTCAAGATTGGAGGCTATTAGACTATTCCTTGCGTATGTTGCTCATATGAACATGATCGTCTATCAAATGGATGTGAAGACGGCATTTATGAATGGTGAACTAAGGGAAGAAGTCTATGTTAGTCAGCCAGATGGGTTCGTTAGCACGGAGTTTCCTAATCATGTGTACAAGCTTAAGAAGGCTCTCTATGGGTTGAAACAAGCTCCACGCGCGTGGTATGATATCCTTTCAACATATCTCATCTCGGAAGGCTTCTCCAAAGGCAAAGTGGACCCCACTCTATTCACTCTCAAGGAGAACAACGACATGCTTCTGGTACAAATTTATGTTGATGATATAATATTTGCTGCCTCTAACATAGAATTGTCAAAACGCTTTGAGAAGATAATGTCCACACGCTTTCAGATGTCGATGATGGGAAAATTTTCATTTTTCTTAGGATTACAAATTTCTCAGAATCCCAGAGGCATCTTTATTAATCAATCCAAATATGCTCTAGAATCTTTAAAGAAATATAACTTTGAAAATTGTGACCCCGTGGACACTCCAATGGTGGAGAAATCCAAGTTAGACGAAGATAGGAATGGGACTATTGTCGATCCAAAACTTTATCGTGGGATGATCGGCACCCTTCTCTATCTGACTGCTAGCAGGCCTGATTTGCAATTTGCTGTATGCATGTGTGCCCGGTATCAGGCTCGGCCTACCGAAAAGCACCTACATGTTGTTAAAAGGATCTTTCGGTATCTCAAAGGAACACTTCATCGTGGTCTATGGTATCCGAAAGATTCCTCTATTGCTTTAATATCATACGCAGATGCCGATCATGCTGGGTGTCAAGACACGAGGCGTAGCACTTCTGGATCTGTGCAACTCCTTGGAGACAGATTGATCAGTTGGTCTTCAAAAAGGCAGAAAAGCGCTGCAATTTCTAGCACGGAGGCTGAATACATCGCCATGTCCGGTTGTTGTGCTCAAGTCCTTTGGATGAGATCACAATTAACTGACTACGGTCTTGGATTTAACAAAATCCCGATGTATTGTGACAACAAGAGCGCCATTGCCCTTTGCTGCAACTATGTTCAACACTCCCGGGCCAAGCACATAGACATTCGCTACCATTTCATTAAAGAGCAGGTGGAGAACGGAGTGATCGAGCTGTATTTTGTCACTACTGAGTATCAGCTGGCAGATATGTTCACCAAAGCCTTAGATCGAGGACGAATCGAGATTTTGATCGACAAGCTTGGCATAAAATCATTCACCCCAGCGACTCTCAAAGAATTGGTAGAAGAATCAGCTGAATAGTGGTGGTAAACTATTCAGGCGTATCCTTTGTTCGTGATCATGTATATTATAGTAAATATATAAACCACAAAAGAAAAATACAAAAATATAAAACCAAGAAAAACTATAAAAAATATAAAACCAAGAAAAACCATAAAAAATATAAAACCTAGAAAAACCATAAAAATTATAAAATCAAGAAAAACCAAAAATATTTTTCGTTTTTAAAACGGGCATGTCTTTTAGTACGGTAATATTTACGGCCTTAGAAATGTCGATCAATATTGACACGGTGCCATAAATAGAGTCCGTATAAAAGTTGTACACTTTTTAAAAACATGCCCATTATGGCTTGTAGTTATTTCAGACTGCAACCCGGTTTTCATATTAAAGTCACGTATTTCCTTGGAAAACGTTGGCTCACAACGGGAATTAATTTTCTCGGGCATGATTTACAAGCCAAATCATGCAAAGGGATCAAGTTTACTTTACAACTTGGTCTAACACGAGTTAGTGTACGTCTCAGTGCATTAATTTGTCAAAATAAGAGAAATCTTATTGCCACCACGAATCAATCTTTTTCAAGACATTAATTGGAAATGTTTTCATCAATATTTGACTCTTTAAACAATGACTACAACTCTTTAAATAGAAAACGGGTCATCGTTTAAGGGGGAGAAAATATTAATTCATCTTCGTCATCAAAACGATTTTTCAAAAGTGTTTGTGGAAAATTAATTGGCTAAATGGTTTATGAGTGGTCTTGCTTTAGAATACAACTTGTGCTCGCTCAATGTGATAGGAATTGATTTAAGATCTTGGAGAGTTGCTACTAGGTTGCGATGCTTAAAGTTGTGTGAAGGTTAAGTTGGCGAAATTTGACAATGGTTAGGGAGATTAGAAAAGACAAGGAAAAGAATAGAAAAGTATAGGGACTTAAGGTAACATTTATGAAAATTGTTAAAATTTGACCTAAGTCAAAACAAAACCCCCCGTCCCTTTACTTCTTCTTCACTGTTTCTTTATCATCTTGCCGCCATTTTCACACATACAAGCTCACAAAACTCACGTATTAATCATCCAACCTGTTTCATTCGATTTAAAAGGTAATAACATCAATCCTTTGATTCTTAATTCACCTAATTCATGTAAACTCACTTAATTAATTTGTTTGAATTAAGTCAATCAAGATTAGGGTTTATTCCTTAATTTAGGATTAATTGATTAGGGTTTTAAGTGGGTTTTATGCGGAATATCATTAGAAAGATGTTAAGCTGCCTTAGATTGCCTTAAAACTCCCAAATCGCGCTTAGAATAATCTTTCATAGGTGCGTTTGTGAAGTTCCGGATGAACATAGCTTGCAATCTTCCGAATGAAGGAAGTTCTGAACAAACTTCCGAATGAAGGAAGTTCCGAACGAACTTCCGAATGAAGGAAGTTCCGAACGAACTTCCGAATGAAGGAAGTTCCGAATGAACTTCCGAATGAAGGTAGTTCCGAACGAACTTCCGAATGAAGGTAGTTCCGAACGAACTTCCGAATGAAGGAAGTTCCGGACGAACTTCCGAATGAAGGAAGTTCCGAACGAACTTCTGAATGAAGGAAGTTCCGAACGAACATCCGAATGAAGGAAGTTCCGAACGAACTTCCGAATGAAGGAAGTTCCGGGTGAACTTCCGAATGAAGGAAGTTCCGGATGAACTTCCGAATGAAGGAAGTTCCGGATGAACTTCCGAATGAAGAAGTTCTGAATGAAGAAGTTCCGAATGAAGAAGTTCCGAATGAAGAAGTTCCGAATGAAGAAGTTCCGAATGAAGAAGTTCCGAATGAAGAAGTTCCGAATGAAGAAGTTCCGAATGAAGAACTTCCGAATGAAGAAGTTCCGAATGAAGAACTTCCGAATGAAGAGTTCCGAATGAAGGACTTCCAAATGAGAAGTTCCGAATGAAGGACTTCCGAATGAAGAGTTCCGAATGAAGGAAAGTTCCGGATGAAGAGTTGTTTGATTGATAGTTGTTTGCATGTTCTAAGTACTTGTTGAAATGTGTTATGCTTAGAAGTAAGAATGATACATATCTATATATTTTTGTGCATCAACCTTTCATGTCTTATCTTAAGCAGATACGATGACTAATCCAACAGTACAAGCAATCCAAGACTCTCGAGCAGCCGCAATTGCCGAAGCACGAACCCTCAAGTTCATACCAAACAACTACCGGCTGAAGCCAGTTTCAAAATCCACTCACCATGGATTTAAAGTCGCCATAGCAATCCTTGATCACTCTCATTTCAAGAATGCTTTAAGAAGTACTCCCTCGGTACCTTATGATTACATGTATGAGTTCTGGGCTACCAAGGAGAGTACTTCAAACAAGATCACCTTCACTCTCGACAACAAGCAGCAGACACTTACTGTTTCCGACTTCCGTAAGATATTTGGCATTCGGGATACACCCAAAGGTATGGCATTTTCTAGGGATCCTACTAAAGACGAACTCATGGAGTTGTTCGATGCTCTTGGATGTCTTGACATACGAGTTGTGTCTGAGTTTACCACTGCTAAAGTAGGTCAACCTTGGAGAGCAATGTTGGGTATTCTCAGTAGATGTCTTACACCGAAAACCAGTGGGCATGATGCTTTGCGTAGCCCAATTATGAACATCTTCCATGGAATGTACACAGGCGCAAATGCAGATTATGCATTATTGTTATGGGAAGAATTCACCTTTTAACTCTTCCAAAACAAGAAGCTGAAGACTAATTTCTTTCCTTACCCTCGTTTTATCAAGCTTATCATTAATTATTGTATGAAGAATGATGTTACTATTGATAGGCGTGCAACAAGTCGTCATCACACTGAAGAGGCTGATCATACTGTAGATCTAAGGCATAAAGGACCATCTGGTGGTGTGATTCCTGGTCCTATTCCCGATTATCTTCTGACGGATAAAATTAAAGGTTCTGCTGATTACAAGCTACTGCTGCTAGAAATCAAGAAGCTAAAAGCAAGCCTTCAGACTGGAGAAGACTCGTCTACTACGGTCAAGAGTAAAGGTAAACGCAAGCAACCAGCTGCTTTACCTGAACCCGAAACCAAGAAGAAGAAGACTGAGGTTAAGAAGGGAAAGGGTAAGGCTGATGAGTTAGTTCTACGTGACGAAGAAGATGTTGATGATCCTACTCTTGACAAGGCTGAGAGAAAATTAATGAAGATAGCTATTGAAAGGAGTAGGAAAGACACGGGAGGTAGTGGTTCAGGTGCACAGATGAATATTGAAGAAGAGTACGAGGAGCCAGAGGATGTTTATGAGTTTGGATCACCTGAACGGTATTCTACTTCGAAGGAGACATCCATCCCCGTTTCAGCAAGTGTTGAAAAGGAGTCTGGTGCTCCTACAATCATGGTGCCTACTCAGCCTTTAGTGACTCAACCTCCACCAATACAGCCCTTACCAACCCAACCGGTACCAACACCTTTCCTTCCACCACCAATAACCCCCATCCTTAGTACCGTAGTCACAACCGAGCCTCTTCAACCAACCCAGAGTAGCTCTGCATCATCTTCAATGGCTGCATTTGTAATGGCCAAAATGTTGGATAAACATACGGATAATCAAAAAAGAGAGATGAATGAACTTTGCCAAGAGCTACATAGACGAGTTCAAAGTGAAGAAGCATCTAAGAAAGCCCAAGAAGAGATGCTTGCTAAGTTCGCTGCTGAGATGGAGTTGACACGTAAAGCTCATGCAGAAGAACTAGCTCAGGTTAAGCAGGCTGAAGCTGATAAGCATGCTGCACGTATCACAAGACTTCAAGCTATGAGGGATAAATACAAGGAGCAGAAAGAAGCACTTGAAGCTTCTGTTGAAGAGAGAGTGAAAGAATCCGTTGAGTCCATTATGCCAAAACTGCGTGATGAGTTGAAGACACTCGCGGCTGATAACTTGATGATCAAGTCATCCAATCCTTCTGAATCCGCCTACAAAATTGCCTATGACTTGACGGATTTTGAATTAAAGAAGATCCTCAAAGCTCGTATGAGGGAACTTGGATCTTTTGATAAATCTAGGATTCAACGGGCTCTCTACAAATCACTCAATGACGCTATCATGGAGGATGATCGGTTATTTAAAACGTTTGGAAGTGTGGTACCATACCACATACTGCCTGAGGAAGAAAGGGAAGAAAGTGATCAAGAAGAGGGTGACGGGGAAGAAGAAGGTGAAGAAGAAGAAGAAGAAGAAGAAGAAAAGGATGATGACGATGACGATGATGGTGACGATGATGAGGATGATGATGATGATGATGGTGATGATGGTGGTGATGGTAATGAGGAGAGTGCTAAGGGGAGCAACGAGGATAGTGATGAGGATGATGATGGTACACAGCCTAAAAAGGGGGACAAGGGTGCCAGCACAAAGAAACCTTCTAAGTCTGGAACCAAGTCTAAGAAAGATGCTGCAGAAAAGGAAAAATCTACTTCCACGGAATCAAGACGATCCAAGTGGCGCCACGATGTGATTGCTACTACAGCGTCATCGATTCCCGGTACATCTATTGCTGTGTCTATACCTGTTACCACTAACCCTGTTAGTTCTGTTGTTGTTGCTTCTGTGATTGCAGAGTCAGTAACTGAACCTGAATCTGCACAACACTCGCCTGTTCATGACACCGCCGAGATGCCTGAATCAGAACCAGCAGATGTTCACGTTTCTACTCCTCTACAACAAGAACCACAATCTACTGTTCCTGAGTCAAGCACACGGGACTGGGCAGACACGTTGGAGATTGACGAGACTGCACCGCCACAAGCTTGGATCACGGCAGCGGCTCAATATGATCCAATCACAGACGCTGACAGAGATGTTCTATATCTTCGTATCCGCAGTCCGATTGACTTGTGCGCATTTCTGGCTCATGAGTATAAATCTTCGGTCACTCCGTCGTTGGTAAAGAGAGCGCTAAAGGATAAGAGAATTCGCGCCAAAACCAGGTTAACCCGAATGGAGTTCGAGTATTATGCTGACGAGGTCCTGAAAGCTCTTAACACCGTTCAAAGGCCAGGCCTCCATGAATCAGAAAGAGCTCCACCTCCACTTGATCCTTCTCAAGATAATCAGATTGCTCTCGACTTCTTCGTCACCTATGATCTTGAGTATCTTCTGAAGGGTTCATCAAAGTACGCAACCTCCCTGACCTTGCTGAAAGCTGCCAACTGGGGGACAATACCCTGGATCGAGGAAAAGGTAAACCGACTCTGGGTCCCAAGGGTAACTCGTAATTATGATATGTATGCTGTTATAGGTGCATCTCATTGGGACGAACGAGTCCGAAGGGCGTACAGGGGTTGCTGCTTAGCCAATTCAGGAAGCAATGTTAGATCGGATATTCGCATCTCCAGCATTTTGGGACTGAAAACTGAAGCCAAGAATGGCTATTATCATGTGACGGAGATTCGTCTAAAAAGGGAGGATGACAGAGAATACAAAATCCAGCAGGGAGATTTTTCTATCATTTGCCTTGAGGATATCGAAGATATGTTGCTTATGATGACCCGGGATCAACTCACACATATTCCTTGTGAAGACATCATTGACTTGAATACAGCACTTCGTATGTTCACACGAAGCGTTGTTATCAAGAAACGAGTTGAAGATCTTCATTTGGGAGTCAAAATCTACCAAAGGAAGCTTAACTTAACCCGTCCAGTGAATCAAGTGTTACCTCAACATGTCAACAGATGTCCCTATACCGGCATTTCTGTTCCAAATTGCGGGATTTTCTACTTGAACAGTCGAGGGTTAATGAAGTTTATGAGGGTGGGTGAGCTTTATAAGTACAGTGATGGGACTCTCATCTACGTCAGAGGAAAGTTGGATCATCTTAATTCGGGTGGGTCTTTACCAGAGATGACTGAGGATTGGCATCAGGGTTATCGGCAAATGGCGAAGTATGTGATCAAGAAGATTGATCAAAAGCTCCGTGAACGTAGATTGCTGAGGAGCTTAGAAAGATTCGTTGGTGGTAGACCATATGGAGTGCACCACAAGTTACTGCAATGATCCATCTAATGGATTGTACATCTCAGGTCTACTCTATATTGGTTTCTAATTGTGAATATGTAAATTTGTGAATATTGTGCTTTTATGGCTTGATGTAGTGTTAAGGTATGATAATTTTTCAAGAATTTCTCACGAGATTCTAAATCTTTCAAAATATATCATACTAAAGCACTACAACTATCCCTTATTAATTTAAGGGGGAGCATTAACATGTTCTATGGCCAAACATCGATTTCATTTTTACCCAAAGACCGGTTAATCCATTCAATATCCCAAATATTAATGGTTAACATTTTGGATAAGGGGAGAAAATGGGATTAAGGAGACTTAAATGATACTTGGCTAAAAGATGAAAAAGACTTAACGATTATCCAACTTAATATGTGTAAAGCACGTGTTAAGGGGGAGCGTTTTTGATGAACAAAACACCTAAGGTACAAAACTTTTGATTTCAATATCACAAGTACCTTAAGTGATTTTCAATGATTTTTCATGGTGACTATACTTTCCCAAAACACGCTTAATTCACGACGAATGTGGTGACAAAAGGGTGGTAGGAATAGGTTTAGTCCAATGATTCATCAGAGCCGATGGAATCTTCCCAAGGACAATTCCCTAGATAGAATTAGAAGTCCTAGGAAAGTTGGAGAAAGATTGTGAACGTAGCTGAATGCCGACCAAGTACTTAAGCTAGCACTGGAACAATCACAACAAGGTGCTAGTTATGACGTATTGGTAAGCATTGAAGGGGTTGAAGAATGAAAAAGAATTGTAAAGATAAAGGGTGTAAAGAAAGAAGCCCTCCTTACAACTTTAGGCAGAAACCGGGTCAATACATATGCTATTGAGATCATTTTTGTTAATGATTCTCGATATTGAAGAAAGACATCATGGACCCAGTGATGCAATGCTCAACCCTTCCCAGCTAACTCAAATATCTCTCAAAAGGTATTTGTTTTAATCACACGGAGATCAACACGTTATCTATTGGTTTATTCACTCCGAATAGACTGGTATTGAAAAGGTGGCACTCCTCTCCAGCCATCGCTCACTAAATCAAAACGCACTATCGAGTCTAGAGCCAAGAGATCATCAAAAGTCTCATTAGGACACTTTTCATTTATTCCTTGCTTTCTCACACACTGTGAAAAGTAAGAGATTTTCATGAGTCCTACGCAGTATTCCTGTAATATTGCCAGAACATCCGAGTAATACGTAAGTATTACAATGAAGATGGAAATCCTGCTTGAGCCAACATCAAACAAGCTCATGGTAGGTTACACGTGCGGTTCTTTTAGAACCAATCTTGTGAAAAACTGGAAAGAAACAGTGGTTTAATTCTTAATTGAACTTAAACTCGTTCCAGGCCTCTACACATTATCATATGATCTTGCCAGAACACTCAGAGTGACTCTTTATTGATCACAGTGACGAGTGGAAATCCTTCTAGTGTTAACATCAAACAGCACTTGGTAGGTAACGTGCAAGATTCTTTATGAATTGAGCTCATGATAACTGGAAAGCAACGATGGTGAAAATCTTAATTGAAATTCACTTGTTCCAGGTTTCATGAATTGACGGCTTCAAATCACAAGGATAATTTATCTAAGTGATACACTCTTTATGTTCGCAGTCAGCTTTGGACGGTCGAATAAAGAGAACGGGTTTACCCGCGAAATCCTGTCAGGAAGTTACTTAATTGAAACTATCCGTCACGGGTACGATATCTAATATCGTCCAACGGTCTTCACCGACCGGAGGTAAAATGCTACCGAATTAGAATAAAATGTCAAAGCCTATTTATTCGTGTCGTTGCTGTGTACCTGTTAAAGACGGTGGCGTTGCTGTGTACCTGTTGAAGACGGTGGCGTTGCTGTGTACCAGTTGAAGACGGTGGCGTTGCGGTGTACCTGTAGAAGTCGTTCCCACATGCTTATGTTTTTCTGCATCAAAGTTCAGCAAAATTCAAGAAAGTGCAAAATGAAGTCTTCCGCTGTACCAAACTCCGAAGCTTTCGAGAATTCAACAAAAAGACATAAGTGTGTGGAACATGGAGTCACGAGGAGGCAAGTTTCACAAGAAGGCAAAGATCGCACGTCAAAGGCCAAAAGAACAATGCTCTCAAGCCAAAGCCTAAAAGATCAAATCAAAATATTCACAACAAAAAGAAAGAAGAAAAGACTACGAGCTGAAGAACGAAGACTTAGTATAGTATGCTAGGTTTAGAACTTTGTAACGTGGAGTGACCTCCCTTAGGGGGAGATTGTTAGAAATACGTTTTTACGTATATTAGAAGTGTCGGTCACTCCACAATATTATTAATGTTGTAATAGCTCGTAGTTAGTGTTACTTATTAAGTTAAGTAAGAAACCGACCCATGGGCTTGTCATGGGTCGGCCCAAGCCCAAATAAGGCCTTGGATATAAATACCCCTTTCCACCATGGAAAGGGGTTGGTTGTTGTTCATTTCTTGTTTTCACTTGAATAAAAAGACTCATAGTTTCTCTCTCACTTTCTCTCTCTAGTTTCTCTCTCTAGAAAACATCAACCCACTTCATAGATTCATAGGTTATCAAGATTCTACAAGTATTCATTTCCCGCTAAGCGTTCTAGCATTTGGTCCATGAAAGGTAATGGAAAATGGTCTTTCCTAGTGGCATCATTTAGCTTTCTATAATCAATACAAACTCTCTAACCCGTGACAAGTCTTGTGGGATTCAACTCGTTGTTTTCATTTGGAACAAATGATTCCACCCTTTTTAGGTACACAATTCACCGGGCTAACCCATGGTGAGTCGGAAATTGGGTAAATCATACCCGTATCAAGGAGTTTGATAACTTCCTTTTTGATGACTTCATGGATTGTTGGGTTAACCCTTCTTTGGTTTTGAATGACGGGTTTATAATCATCCTCCATAAGGATTTTGTGAGTACAAAAGTTAGGATCAATCCCCCTTATGTCGGATATTTTCCAAGTTATAGCCTTTTTGTGCTTCTTAAGAACTTCTATAAACTTTTTCTTCTCATCATCTTTCAAGTCTTTAGCTATGATAACGGGTAGCTTATCCTCTCCCTCTAAGAAGGCATACTCAAGGTGTGATGGAAGATCCTTAAGCTCTAAGGTAGGTGGACTCTCAATAGAAGGTTTCACTAATGATGGATCGTCAATGGTAACTTCCTTAGGAGTATGTTGAGAAGTATTATCTTCATTGAGAAGTTTCTCAATGGTACGAATATCTTCTTCCCAATCGGTGGGAGAATCATCATAAGGTAAATACACATCTCATAAGCTTGCCTCAAATTCTTGGAGAAGAAAATTTCTTGCTCCAAAAGGAGTCAAGGAATGGTCAATGGAAGCTACGGTCTCAACATGTGGAATGTACTCATTTATACTCTTACAAGCCTCATGAAAGTGTTCATCACAAACTTCATCAAGAACATCCACAATGTTAACGGTTTCACAAGCTTGAGATTTCTTAGTTACTTTGCACATCTTAAACACGACTTTCTCATCCTCTACCCTCATAATGAGTTCCCCTTCCTCCACATCAATAAGAGTGCGACCGGTCCTTAAGAAAGGTCTTCCTACAATGAGGGGAACTCTAGGGTCCATATCATAATCAACAACTACAAAATCCGCGGGGAATGTGAACTTAACAACTCCTACAAAACATCTTCCGCAATCCCCACGGATAAGCTATTGAACGATTTGCTAACTCGAGTGTCATCCTTGTAGGTGTAAGCTCGGGAAGAGAGAGTAGTTTCCAAACCGACAAAGGCATCAAATTTATGCTAGCACCAAGATCCGCAAGTGCCATGCAATTCACTACCCCCGGGAAATTATATGGAATTAAGAACCAGACTGGATCACCAAGAATAATAGGTAAAGTATTCAACAACACCGCGGAACAATTCTCGTTTAACGAAGTGTTAGGCATATCAATCAATTTTTATTTGTTGGAGAGAAGGTCCTTAAACATCTTGGCAAACTTGGACATTGATAAGTGTGAAAACACTAATCAATTATGATCCAAAAACCACTTAAAACACAGAAAATACATTATATTTAACTTTAAAATATCAGAATTATGCGTGTATTTGTGTTTTGTGTATTTCAGGTAAACAAGATTCATTTTGGAGCAAACACACGTTTTCAAGGGATTTACATGACAAAAGACGAAGAAAAGGACAAATCAAGCCTTCAAGGACCTTACTTGCCAAAATTACAAAAAAGGAGGACTTAAGTTATAACTTTCATAAAAACAAAGGATGAAAAAGAAATTGACTTAAAAGTTTATAACACTTTTGATAAGGGATGATAAGTAAGGGAATATAAAGCAAATAAATAGGAAAGTTTATTACTTAACTTGGTCAAAGTCAGATACCAAGTCATACACACGACTTCATCTTCTTCATATCCAAAATGAAGAGATAGAAATGGTTTATCAGCCTTCACACCTTTCTCCACCATAAACCTTTAAATCATTTTCGAGTACAATCCACAAGGTTTCAGACGAAGATTAAAACAGCAAAAGTGGTCACCTTTTTATCCTCTACAAGAAGATACAAGTGAAATAGATCAAGATCAAGAGTTGAAGAAACCCCCAAATATGGGGATGTGAAGAACCCTAATTGATAAAGATCATCGTATTTTACACGTGGCACGGCCTAATTGGAGGTTGCACGTCATCACTCCTCCTCTCAGTCGTCTATAAATACAAGAAGACACCTTCACTTCAGACGGTTAGTTAGTATTAGTTTTACACACAGTAGATTAGTTCTTAGGAGTAGATAGTTAGACTATTAAAACTATTTTTGTTATTCTGTTATAAAGTCTTAATGGATTCCTGTTTTCGGTTAATATAGTTGTAACCAATTCTTTAAGTTCTTCCATTAATGAAAATTCTATTCATCTTCAAGCATTATATCTTTCTGAGTTCATGAGCTCACATTCTGTTTTTGATCTGTTATAAGTTTGTTAGAAGAGGTGATAGTTCTTATGGAGATTTACATTTTAAATTCAATCAGCTATTGTTGAATAAGCTTCTTTGTAGCTTATAGAGATTGTCTTAAGTTTTCTTAATCTAATGTACTAATCTCGTGTTCAAAAGTTTGCCACTAGCTTATGGTTATAACTGATTTGGTTTACCTGTGCTAAAATGAGTCACATGAATTAGTTAGTTAGTTGGAAGATTGTTAAAGTTTTTGTCAAATCAAGTAATTCATTCAATATTAGAAATTCAGTTTAATCTTTTGATCACAAGCTTATGCTTGTTTCTTGTTTTGATTTAGCTTTTCGGAATCGTCTTCAAAGATTAGTGTGATTTTTCAAGTTCCAACAAGATTTCTGAGTTCTTCTTCTTTTCTGATAATCTGATCAGACGTTTTGTTAACTGGTTACAAAAGTTGTTGTTTTAAACTGATAATCATCTTAATTTGAGTTTTTGAGCATTTCACACAGTTTATGAGTTTTGATTAAATAGTTCTCTTTTACATAATTTTTCAAAGACCTTGAAATACTTCTATTAGTCTATTGGATTAATTTGCCAGCATAGTATCTCGTCCACTTAATCTTTTTGCAGGATTTTGTTTTCAAGAGAATGAACTTTCCAGCAATAGGATCCAAATAGTAGCAGAATAGCTGGTGAATTTCAGTTCAGATTATTCAGCCGTAGCAAATCAGCAAGTGGAGTTCAGTTGATTTCAGTTTTAGATCGATCTTAAAAAGGTAGCTCAGCGCTAACCTTCACCATCAAAGGTCTTAGTCTCAGCTTTTGCAGGTCAAGCGCGTTTACATTCTTTTTGCAACTATATAGTTTAAACTGCTAGTTAGATATCATTGGTTAACTTATTGAATATGCTTGATCAGATTGTTTGGCTCATGTTTGTTATATGTTCTTAGGTTGAATTTTGTTTCATTTTGTTTGTATTGGTGTAAACCTGATAGTTTGGTGTGCTTTTTAGTCGTTGTAGTATAATTCTTTTGGATTCTGATCGAATAGTTAGCTGTGTACATGTTCTTAGTCTTTGATAGCTCAGGATTTAGTCTTGTTTGATTTAGCTTGGCATGATTTTCCGTAGAATTATAGACATAGGAATAATACAGCTTACTCTTTTTGATTAGCTTTTGCTGAGAATTGCAGTTGAATAGATTTCCAAATTTTAAGTTGTAGAAAAGTTTTTTTGGTACGAATAAAAAGAATTCAGTAAATCTCAAATCTGATATTGTATAAGTAGTCAAATTGTTAAAGCTTTGTGAATTGTCCATTATGGTCCTTCACTTTGTATGTTGATGTTGCAGTCACAGTCATTGACTCAGTTAGTTTGGTCAGACCGTTAGTCCCTAAAACTGTTAGTCAGTTATTCTCTTATTGGGCTTGTCTAATTCAGTTGGGCTGCCAACTTAAGAATCACTACTAGTATTAGTTTTTATAAATCTTTGATTTGGTAAATTTGATTTCGTTTATATAAAAAAGTATTTTAAATTGAATTTTAGTCTTATAAAAATCACTTCAATCACATTTCATATTTTAGAATATTATAATTCTTGATTGCCTCGTTTTCCGTGCATGTTTATTTTACATTTTTCATTTGTAGTATAAAATTTGTATTTTACGATTTTATATTTCGTGCATTTAAAATGTCATAATTGCAATATGTTTTTTAGATAATACGTATATGTAGTTATAGATATTATTTTTATTTTTTAATGCTTTGTGCCAATTAGACATATATTACCATTCAATTTGTATTACCAAAAACAATTAAGTCAAGCTTAAAAACGTTAAATCATTTCGATAATACCGAGAGAAAACGAACTAAAAGATGAAATATTAAATGGTGTCACTGCCGGTTCTTTTCGTGAAGATTAATGGTTTCGAGTGAGACGTATTGGATTTTGGGATCCGTTCACTTTGTGAACGTTACTTTTACGTATTGTAAATAAATAAAAATAAGAAAATCAAAAAGATAAAAATATAAAAAAATAAAAAACCACAAAATCAATTCTTTCCTAAGAATTGAACTAAAAAAAATAAAAAATTCAAAAAGTAATATTTTTCTTAAAAGAGTACACCAAAAATATATTGTATATATCGGTTTTCATCGTTGTTATGTACATATAGTATTTTCTTAAAAAACCCAATAAATACAAACATATGTTCTCTATATTGTTATATGTAGATACATATACGTATACGAACACTCAATACACATACTTCCATAAGTATTGCCAAGGCAATACACCGTTCTTGGGGGCGTTCTGGTCCTAAGTACGTGTATCGATCAAATTTAATTAAGGCACAATAGATAATTACTATAATCTACTTGAACTTGAGAAAGAGGCCACTGTGTGGGGGGTATAAGGCGAGTGTATTTCACATTCTAAAGAAGCAGGCTCTTAAGTGCTACGCGCCGCCTCGTTTCTCCGCTTCCATGTGGGTATTTCAATTGCGATAGTAGTGAGTGGTGTGCCACCCAATTAGTATTTACATATATTATATTTTCTTGTGGATATTAATTATTGCACCTCGAGAGAGATAATCTCTTCTCTCTCAAAAGTCGACCGAGAACACCTCTCTCACTCCTTGAGTTTACTTACACTTGTACTCGCACGCGTGTAACCATACCACCTTTGGTGTATTACTTCCTTCCCCGAGGAAGCTTTAGACGTCATTCACTTGTATATACATTCGGCCACCTTGCTACACATGGATACTCGTTCCATGTTGGAGATTTTGCAACAACGATCCGCCAATGCTAATTATTCGCCTTGTTCGAATTGTGGTGGTCCACACTGATATGTGTGTAAACACCCATCCTTTTTACCACTTAATTACAATAATAACCGAGCCAAAACGTGTATTTTATGTCATTTATGTCAGAATTATGCGTGGTTTGTGTTTTTGTTGTGATTTAGGACGAAAAGGTGAAAAGTGGTGAAAACACGGGCATTCACGAGCTTTTATCGAAGAAAAGGACGAAAGACGAAGTCAAGAAGTCAAGAGTGCAAAAAGAACGGAAGTCCAAGACCAATTCTGAAGATTTATCGAAGAAAAAGTCAAAAGACGGAAGTTTACTAAAAGCCAAAGAAATCAAGTCTAATTTATTGATGAATTACAAGACGAGTTCAAAGAAATCCCGAGACAAAGTCATTAAAGTCCAAGATTAAAGAAGATTAAGAGGACAAGGACTTAAGCATGCATATAAGGAAAGATGAAAGAGGGAAGGAAGCTTCCTAAGCACTCCCTAATCCTCCCCTATAAATAGATTAGGACTTCATTATTTTTTCTCTTGTTGGATAGCTTGACAAACTATTTCTTCCACTTTAATTACCTTGTCATTTAATTTCATGTCCATTTAAATACCTTGTCTTGCACCTTAAATACATTTAATTTCAAGTAAGTTTTCTTTTAATTCTTGTCAATCTGTATTTTATTGTTAATCTCCTATCTACCTTTCTTTATTTGATCTTTAATCTTTATCTTTATTTGTCATGTTCATGTTCTTATTTTATTGATTTGATTAAAGTGAGTTTTGATTATTTTGGTTATATTTGTTAGTTTTGTTGATTTGGATTGTTTGTTTATGATTATTAGAAGTTTATTGATTAGTTTGATTTAATCTTGTGGTTGATTTTGATTAGTTTGTCTAGATTCATGTATATTGTTATCTCCTTGTTCTTCGTGTTTCTGTTACTGATCTTTCCCAGGCAACATTCCGGATCAACTCCTTATTCCGAATCAAGGGTTTGTGCAAGATTATTCCGGATCAAGGGTGTTCATCCAGAATATTAGACATTCCGGATCAATAGTGCTTATTCGGAATAATTTATTATTCCGGATCAAGCATTTCATCCGGAATATCCAAACATTCCGGATCAGCCTTTTATTCCGGATCAACAGAACATTCCGAATCAAGGAGTCATTCCGGATCAAGGACCTTTATTCTGAATAATTAATTATTCCGGATCAAAGACTTCATCCGGAATCTTCAACATTCCGGATCAAGGCATTATTCCGGATCAAGCTTAAGTATTTCGAATCAAGACTTTATTCCGGATAAGTGACATATTCCGGATAAAGGATTTATTCCGGATCAAGGGTTTTGGTCAATATTCCGAGTGAAGAAGAACATTCCGAACGAAGGTGACATTCTGGATGAATGTTTATTCCGAACAAAGGATTATTCCGGATAAGCTGTGTTCAGGTTATTTTTAATTTATGTTTTTAATTCTTTAATTTTCAAGATTTATTTTTCCCGCCTTTTTCCTTAGTCGCACTTTAAGTTTATTTTCCTTAGATTTATTTTAGCCTTGCCTTAGTTTAAGTTTTAGTTTTAGTTGCGTTTTAAGTTTGCCTTAGATAGATTTAAGTTTGCGTTATTTACTTTTAGTGCCTTTTAATTTTCGTCACGCTTTTAAATACTTGTCATTTATTTTAAATTAGATTTAGATTTACTTTAAAGTCATTTACATTTACGTCTTGCACATTTTATTTTAAAAACAACCAAAAATATTCTTTTTCACCAAAAACAATTGAGTCGCACTTTGAACCGAAAATCAATTCGTTAAGATACCGAATTAAATTGAACCTAGCAAAATCTCTACATTAAAATGGCGCCGCTGCCGGCTTTTTTCGTAAAGATTAACGGTTTTCTGTGAGAAACGCGTTGCTTTTTGGGATCCGTTCACTCGTGAAGGTTATTTTTCGTGTCAAAAATTTTTAAAAAATCCCAAAAACATTTGAAAAATCATAAAAAGCATTTCTTTTTCAAAGTTTTGCACCAAAAATATTCCTCTTTATCCTCTATTATGTTTAATTCTTTTCTTTACCCCTCTTATTTATAATTCTTCATGGATTCGTCTTGCGGATGGTGTGGGAGACCATGGCATGGTTTTCAAACATGTCAATGGTGTACTTGTGAGCGGTGTGGTTTTGATATCGACGATACACAATTTGGATTTTGTCCATTTTGTAATTTAACAAATTTATACTTCAACTCTTACAACACTTTCCCACCCTCTCCCGTCTATGACAATCCCTATCCTCAAGATGCACCGGGTTTTTCTCCATACCCGTGGTGCTATATTTGTGGGGGCCCTCACGATGCTTCTTCTTGTGATCCGTCGAAGGTCTTTGAGAAAGTTCCGTGCTATCATCCCAGTGTTTATAACTTTGAGCCCCCACGTCACACCGTCAATCATCAAACCTTTTGTGTACTTCCTCCTGAGCAAATGGACACACTTTTTGACACTTTTCAAAAAGTTCAAGAAGCTTGCAACAAGATCATGGAGAAATGTCAAGCGGATCAGCACCAAGAGCAAGTATCTAACCTTAATGCTTATACTCCTCCTCTTGTGCCTCCATATTATTATGACAGTGATGACGATGAGATTCCTATTTCTTGGAACGATGAGAATTCAATTCCTTCTCACGACTTGCCGACTCTGGAGCCTAAGGATTCAACCATCCTAAGGGATGAGGATATTAGCACAATTCCTGCAAAGGAATCCGACGAATTCAATAAGTCTAGTGCTGATAACCTTGTCCCAGTTCCAAGTGAATCTGAGTTGACATCCGACAGTGACGATGAGTATGATGCACTTTCTTCTGATGATGTTCCTTCCACCAACACTTTGGGAGAGGATTCTTTGGCTTTCTCTAATCCTCTTTTTGATCAAGATGATGATTTTACCTCTAGTGATGACGAGTCACTATCCGATGAAGACGTTTCGAAGGAAACTTTCAAGATTTATTCGAACCCTTTATTTGATTTTGATGACGATTACATATCTAGTGAGGTGAATCCTCTCTTTGACGAAGGGATTGGGGACATTGATAGCTCTGATTCTCTTGCTACTGATGAGCATACTTTGTTAGCCATGCCTCCTTCTATCGCAGAGGTGGAGAGTTCTGACTCTACTGGAAAGGTACCACAGGTGGAAGGTAATTCTTCTCTTACTTCTCCTACTATATTGCCCCCTCATCCCACTGAATGCACGCCCAAGCGGGTGATGTATCAATTTCACTCTCCGGGAAATGAGGATGAGTGCTTTGACCCAGGAGGTGACAATGACCATTCTATGCTTGATAACCTTACAGCTTTGCCAATTGGTCAGCATCTATTGTCTTTGGAGGATGACAATGTGATCCCTTTACCCACCCCAGCTCCCGTGGATCAAGATTTCACATACTTCTCGTATGTTGAAAGGACCTTCCTACCATTCAAGACTTATCCTCCTGCCTCTCCTTTATTATATTCCTCCGGGAACGAGGACAAGGTCTTTGATCCCGGTATCACATTCGAGGCTTCCCCATGGACCATTTAATTTGGGGACGAGTCAGGCTCGTGACTCGGTTAACAAAAACAAGCGCTTTTTGGGAGGCAACCCAACTATCTATCTATCTTTTTCTTTGTTTTTACCATAAGTGTAGGGGGGAGACCCGTTGGTGTTTGCTATTTCCTCTCTTCTACTAATCAGGGATTCGGGCGCTCAATGATCCGCTCTTGATGATTTTTGACGACCCGTGATTCCGTGTTCCCATTTACCTGGTTCTATCCTAAACTCTTTTCGGTTCACTATTTTATATTTTCCAATATTAAATAGGAATCTCGTTAGTTGTCTTTTCCTTAGCAAGATTTAAACAAAGTGCACAATGTCCTAAGTGTAGGGGAGTTTACTCTCACATGCTTAAACATTGAGGACAATTTTTATGTTAAGTGTAGGGGGGACTTCTATCGAAGTTAAGTGACTCTTTTCCTTGTATTTGCCCTCATTTTAACCGGAAAATCAATTTTTCGACATTTTTCAAAATTTTTGATCTATTTTGGCCTATTAGTTTTTCCCTTTGTATAGTTATTTTCTTTCTTTGTTAGAATAAATTTTTAATAAAGTGGTTTTAATTTTCAAACGTTGTGAATCTTTTGACTCAACCCGAGTTTACTTATCTAAGTTTACTCTAGCTAGTATCCTTAACGTGTTTAAGTCAAGTTTTGCTAGGCTTTTATATAGGGAGATATAAAACGCGAAATTCTTAACTCTCACGGGTTAAGAACAAGAACTTTTCGCAAGTTCCTATAATTGATCCTAGAGAGTCGTTTATCAAGGGAACTTTAAAACGCGATTTCTAAACTTGAAAGAGTCTAAGAATTTGCAAGATCCTATAGGCGACTCGAAAACCCAAAACTTTGATTTAATAGGCTAAGCATCCACGAGTCTCATTCCTTGAGATTTTAAACTGTGTAGAACGAGAGATGATAGAGTCAATTATAAGTTTGGTATCCTTTCGTGAATTTATGTGAGTTAATTATAAGCCTATTCTCCCATCGCTTGTTAATAAATTTTATCTTCAATAAATAAGGTTGTACGATTTGAAAAGTTACTTAGCTTCTAGCCCAAGATCGTTTAAAAGTTGCTCGGTATGGATTAGAGTTCATAGCGAAGGCATAACTTATTGAAGCGGGATGCGAAGATTGGCGAGTCCGAAAAGGCCCTAACAAGGCATGAGGGCTACATTTTGTTGCTAAAGATCCCAAGCGATGTGAAGAATCATTTATCAAAAATGAATATGAAGGATCGAGACACACGACGAAAAGCAAAAAATCCCTAAAAGTCATGGAGAAGTCTATCCGAAAAGGCCCTGACAAGGTATGAGGATAAATAGATCCAAGTCCAAAAAGGAGGCGGATCGTTGTATATCAAAGTCCAAAATAATGATTGGAGAAAAGTGAAGAAGTCGTGGTCCATATAAGAAGAATCTCTCAAAACATCAAGTGAAGAAATTCCTATTATGAAGAGAAGACCATTATTTCATGAACGTCTCTCAAGATTTGAAGTATGAAGTCGCTGCCAAATATCGGTCCGAGAAAGGCCTCAAATCGCGAAGCGAGTTATGCCAAGATTTGAACTTTATAAGGTCCCGAGAAGCAGTTTTAAAAGATTTTGTCCTTTAGCTAACTATTGATTAAATCGTTCACTTTATTTTCGGCCTAAATAACTATCGAAATAAGTCAACAATACATCCTCGTGATCATTCAAGACAACAATAAAATATAAGAGATACACCTAGGAATAAGGGAGTCTAAGTGAATAATTGGCCCACATGAGTTCGTGTTAGTTTGCTAACTTATAATAACAATGATCTCGTTTTTAAGCTTGGTTTGGAGAAAGTGAAAACTTGAGGATGATGATCATTCATGACATTTCCAAAACCCAAGGTATGTTTTTGATTTTTTTACTTTGAATGTTTATAGTTTTCTATCTCTTTAATAAAGGCCAAGGTGGATTGATTTTGATGAAAAATGTAAACGTGCTTTGTAACTAATGCATTGCATGAGGACATTGCAATGGTCAAGTGTAGGGGATTTGATAGGTGTGTAAACACCCATCCTTTTTACCACTTAATTACAATAATAACCGAGCCAAAATGTGTATTTTATGTCATTTATGTCGGAATTATGCGTGGTTTGTGTTTTTGTTGTGATTTAGGATGAAAAGATGAAAAGTGGTGAAAACACGGGCATTCACGGGCTTTTATCGAAGAAAAAGACGAAAGACGAAGTCAAGAAGTCAAGAGTGCAAAAAGAACAGAAGTCCAAGACCAATTCTGAAGATTTATCGAAGAAAAAGTCAAAAGACGGAAGTTTACTAAAAGCCGAAGAACTCAAGTCTAATTTATTGATGAATTACAAGACGAGTTCAAAGAAATCCCGAGACAAAGTCATTAAAGTCCAAGATTAAAGAAGATTAAGAGGACAAGGACTTAAGCATGCAATTAAGGAAAGATGAAAGAGGGGAGGAAGCTTCCTAAGCACTCCCTAATCCTCCCCTATAAATAGATTAGGACTTCATTATTTTTTCTCTTGTTGGATAGCTTGACAAACTATTTCTTCCACTTTAATTATCTTGTCATTTAATTTCATGTCCATTTAAATACCTTGTCTTGCACCTTAAATACATTTAATTTCAAGTAAGTTTTCTTTTAATTCTTGTCAATCTTTATTTTATTGTTAATCTCCTGTCTACCTTTCTTTATTTGATCTTTAATCTTTATCTTTATTTGTCATGTTCATGTTCTTATTTCATTGATTTGATAAAGTGGGTTTTGATTATTGGTTATATTTGTTAGTTTTGTTGATTTGGATTGTTTGTTTATGATTATTAGAAGTTTATTGATTAGTTTGATTTAATCTTATGGTTGATTTTGATTAGTTTGTCTAGATTCGTGTATATTGTTCTCTCCTTGTTCTTCGTGTTTCTGTTACTGATCTTTCCCAGGCAACATTCCGTATCAACTCTTTATTCCGAATCAAGGGTTTGTGCAAGATTATTCCGGATCAAGGGTGTTCATCCGGAATATTAGACATTCCGGATCAATAGTGCTTATTCGGAATAATTTATTATTCCGGATCAAGCATTTCATCCGGAATATCCAAACATTCCGGATCAGCCTTTTATTCCGGATCAACAGAACATTCCGAATCAAGGAGTCATTCCAGATCAAGGACCTTTATTCAGAATAATTAATTATTCCGGATCAAAGACTTCATCCAGAATCTTCAACATTCCGGATCAAGGCATTATTCCGGATCAAGCTTAAGTATTCCGAATCAAGACTTTATTCCGGATAAGTGACATATTCCGGATAAAGGATTTATTCCGGATCAAGGGTTTTGGTCAATATTCCGAGTGAAGAAGAACATTCCGAACGAAGGTGACATTCCAGATGAATTTTTTTCCGAACGAAGGATTATTCCGGATAAGCTGTGTTCAGGTTATTTTTAGTTTCTGTTTTTGATTCTTTAATGTTGGGAATAAATTAAGGCCAGATCACTTGAGCGCTGACAAGAACAAAACAAGCGTTGACAAGAACAAAACAAGCGCTGACAGCTCAAGCGTTGACAAGATAAAGTCAAGCGTTGACACATTGAAGACAAGCACTAATGGAAGATATATTCTACGCGTGTATTATATTCTAGAATACTTCTAGTAAAGATAGGAACAACAATGTATTTTCTATATTTATCTTTACCTAGAATAGTTGATACGTAGATTATTGTACAAGGCTTCTTATGTCTATAAAAGAAGACCTTTAGGTTAATGTTTGATATAAGTTTTATATAAGTTTTCATTCGTAAACTACTTTCATTGTAAGCAAGTTTGATATTTATAATCAAAGTGAAAGTTTGTTTATATCATTATGTGTTCTTGTTTAAGTGTTAAATTCCGCATAACACTTAGATTCATAAGCATATACAAAGGTTTCTCTACGTGTATTACTTGATCTAATCTCGTATACACAAAGCTAATCGATCTAAGTTTGGGATCAACAAGTGGTATCAGAGCTTGTTGAGGAACTTTTGATCTTAAAGAACACCAGAACCCTAAAAATCATCAAAACCCTAATTTTCTCAGAAACCTTAACAACAACATGTTTGAAGCAATAACCTCCTCTTCCTCAGCCTTACCAAACATCAAGATTCCCATGCTTGATGCAACCAACTTTGACTTATGGAAGTTCAACTTTGAACAATATCTGGGGATCTATGACTACACACTCTGGGAGATTATTGAATATGGAAACACATTCAATAAGGCTCAAAAGATTCTTGATGTCATTGCTCAAAGATCAACTGTTGCTGGATGTTCTGAAGAGGATAAGAGAGAAAAATCTAGAGATGGTAGAGCTGTGGCTGCTGATGACATAGCAAAGAAAAGGGTTGACATGAAAGCCCTAAATATTCTGAAAGTCTCTTTGGGACAAGAAAACCAGCATAAATATAGAGGCTATGAATCTGCTAAGGATCTTTGGGAAGCTCTTGAAGTTGCATATGGTGGCAATGCAGACACTAAGGAGGAAAAGAAAAAGCAACTTCTGCATGATTATGTTGTCTTCAAAGCTCAACCCAATGAAAAACTGAGTAGTGTGAGAAGCAGATTGCTTGACATTACAAGCAAGTTGTCCTTCATGGGGACACAAGTTGGTGATGTTGACATCAATGCTACCTTTCTTAAAAGTCTTGGTGAGGCATGGAAGATTGAGGCAAGATCTATTCTTGCCAACAATACTTACAAGAGCTCCTCGTTTGATGACATCTACAACAAACTAAGGCTGTTGGAAGATGAAACTCTTTTAGAACATGGAAGCAAATCTACCAACAGCAACATGGCCTTCTTCTCTCATAGTGAAGGTCAATTCAATCAGAAAGACTCTTACATGCATCTAGTTACTGGATCATCATATGTCAGCGCTGGAACAAGTCCTGTCAAAGTCTCCTTTTCAGACGCTGACACATACAAGAATGACTCCCCAAGAGTTAAACCTGTTGGTTTAGATTTGGATACTGTTTTTGCTTACACTGCTTCTTTGCCCAATGGTTTAGTGATTACATATGAGGACCTTGAGCAGATAAGTGATGAGCATTTGGAAGAGATGGACATCAAGTGGAACATGGCTCTTGCCAGTATAAGAGCAAATAGGTGGAATAGAAGGTTTAAGAAGAAAATGACCTTCAATGCTAAAGACACAGCTGGATTTGACAAATCCAAAGTTGAATGCTACAACTGCCATCGTATGGGGCACTTCATGAGGGAATGCAGATCTCCTAGAAGATCTGATGCTGGTAAACCCTCAAGTCAGGTTGTTAAAGCTCAGGATTCCAAAGCCATGGTTGCAGTTCAAGGAATTGATGGTATGGGATGGGATTGGAGCTATCTGGCTAAGAATGTTGAAGAGGATAAAGCTTTGGTTGCTGATATTAAAGAAGAAGAGCATGTTGAATATGCTCTCATGGCACACTCCTCCTCTTCATCTGATAATGAGGTATATGATGACGCTTTTTGTAGCAAAGGTTGTAGGTTAAATACTGAACGACTTAACAAAGAGGTGTTAAAATTAAAAGATGATATGAGTACTGAAAGATGTAAATTGTCTAATTACCAACTAGCTCTTACTGAAACTGAGAAAACCGTTTCTGAATACAAGAAAATGGAATTTGACTTAAAAGATAAAATCAATATCTTAAAACATGAGTTAGAGGGTAGTATGGACATTAGAAACATCATGGAAAGGGTTAATGGTGAATTACAGGCTAAGTTAGATGAGGCTATTAAGAATAAAGATAATGTTGGCCTCAAAATTCAAAGATTTGATAGAGCCACACAAACCCTAGGAGACTGTGTGGCTAAACAAAGGGATCCTAAGGACATGACTGGGATTGGGATGAATGATTACTCTTTGGTTCCACCACCAGCTGGTGACTTCTATGGTGTCCAACAAAGGGACTTATCTTGGACTGGTTTGCCAGAGCTCCAAGAGGAGGAATTCATTCCTCCACCAAGAGTTGTCACTCTAGTTGAAGAGTATCAACAAAAATTGACTGACCTGAATGAGTGGAAGAATGCTAACCCTACTTTATTTGTCAAGGGTGGCTTGCTATGTGAAAGTCCTAATGAGTCACCACCCATTAAGGTTACTAACCCAATCACTGGTAAAGCTGTTGACCTAGGCTCAAACACTGTTAGAAGACCTACCATTAAATATGCAGAGATGTATAAGAATACTAGGTCTCCCAAGAGCCAAGTTAGCAATCATGGAACAGGCTTCTTCTCTTCTAGACCTAAGGTTGGGTCTAGAAAAGCTTGTTACACATGTGGTAGCTTTTCACACTTGGCATACAAGTGTGTCAATGCTCCCATAGCCAGCGCTGACAGGAACAATTTCAGCGCTGACAGGAACAAAGTCAACGTTGTTAGGAAGTCAAACGTTGTCAGACCCAAACCTTGTGTGCAGCAAAGTCCACAAGTGATTAGACCTGCCCCATTCTTTACTAAAAGGTCTAACACTCATGGACAAAGACCATTTCAAAAGACAAACACCTGGTCAAATAGGCAATGGGTTTCTGTAGCAAACCCTAGGTTCAATGCTGACAAGGGTAATTTCAGCGTTGACAAAACAAATTCTAACGCTGACAGAAACGTGACAAGACCTAAATATTTGCAACCACAAGGTAAGGGGTCTAAAGCTTCTTCAAGCTTAACATGGAGACCCAAGAAAGATCAAAACCCTAATGATAATGGGATTTCAATGACTTGCAATAGATTTAATTACATTTCAAAAGTCATTACAAAACCTATTGGGGTTAACTGGGTATTTCATCCTAAGAAGGATGAGAATGGGGTTGTTATGAGAACTAAGTCTGTTCTTATTGAACAACCAGATGAATCCAAGTCTTTTAAGACTTGGGTTCCCAAAGAAAACTAATTTGTTTTCTTTATGTGCAGGGCATTCAAAGACAGGTCAATGATTATGGATATTGGGATAGTGGATGCTCAAGGCACATGACAGGGAAGGAAGACTATCTGACGAACTTCTCTTCTATTAAAGATGGTGATAAGGTTTACTTTGGAGGCGGATATGGTACTATCACAGGCAAAGGAACCCTTCTCACCAAGAATCTGCGTTTTAAGAACGTCTTCCTGGTAAAAGAACTTGATTACAATCTGTTTAGTGTATCACAAGTTTGTGATAACAAAAATAAAGTTCTTTTTACTGATACTGAGTGTTTGGTGTTAAGCAAGGATTTCAAGATCCCTGATGAGAAATATATTGAGTATAGAACACCTAGGCATAAGGACATATATAATGTGAATTTAAATGGGATTAAAATGAATAATAATATGTCTTGTTTTTATGCTAAGGCCTTAGTAGATGAGAGTAATTTGTGGCACAGAAGACTAGGGCACATAAATTTCAAAAATATAAATAGACTTGTGAGGCTTGGTTTAGTTGATGGTTTGCCTGAGAAGGCCTTCCACAATGACCACTCTTGCGTTGCATGTCTTAAAGGCAAGCAGCACAAGGTCTCATTCAAGTCCAAATAGGTGCATACTAGTTCTAGACCTCTACATATGCTTCACATGGACCTCTTTGGTCCAACCAATATAGAAAGTTTGAATGGTAAGTCATATTGCTTTGTTATCACAGATGACTTTTCTAGGTTTACTTGGACATTCTTTCTAGCTATGAAGAGTGACACAGCTGATGTTCTTATTGATTTTATCACTCAGATTGAGAAGAGGTCTGGCAATGAGGTTAAAATGCTTAGGAGTGATAATGGTGGAGAATTTAGGAATAAGAAGCTAGATGATTTCTGTGCCAGGAAAGGAATTACAAGGCAATTTAGTATTGCTAGAACCCCACAACAAAATGGGGTTGCTGAGAGGAAAAATAGAACCCTAATTGAAGCAGCCAGAACAATGTTGGTTGATGCTCACTTTCCTATAGCCTTTTGGGCTGAGGTTGTTAATACAGCTTGCTATGTGCAAAATAGAGCATTGGTTAACAAAATTCAAAACAAAACACCTTATGAGTTACTTTGGGGTAGAAAACCTAATATTGGTTTTCTCAGACCTTTCGGTTGTCATGTAGTAGTCTTGGATACTAGTGATGCCTTAGGTAAATTTAGTGCAAAAGGTGATGAGGGTTACTTCATGGGGTATTCAGTCCAGAGCAAGGGTTATAGGGTTTATCTTAAAGAGGACAAACGTATAGTTGAAAGAGTACATGTTAGGTTTTTAGAGAATAAACCTAGTGATCCTGAAAGTGGTCCTAATTGGTTGTTTGACTTGGAACCCTTATCTAGAACTTTAAATTATATGCCTGTCACTAATCCAGACATTGTGAAGGTAACTTCAAATGTTGTGGAGGAACAAGTTGTTGATGTTTCAGGTACACAGGTTCATAAGAAGGTTGGATCACAAGCAGAAAAGGCATCTCCTATATTAGAATATGTCACAATTCCCATTTGGACAGATGCTTTTGCTGCTGCTGCTGCTGGACAAGATAATGGTGGTTTCCAAGTACCACCAGATACAAACATGCATGGTCCTTTAGGCGCTGACAAAGGCAAATCTAGCGCTGACAAGACCAATTCAGACGTTGATGGCTTAGACGTTGACAACCACACTTCAAGGGTTGTTAGCCCAAGCGCTGGCAAACAAGGTTCAGGCGTTGACAACAATTCTGCCCATCTTTTCTCTTCCAATTTTGAACAAGGCGAACCCTCCAGTTTATATGAAGAGGTTCATCCTCATGTTGATGTAAGAGAGTCTGATGAAGAAGATATTAGCAACATGGAGAATGAGGTTGAGGACACCAGACTTTTTAAAGGAGGAGTTCTCACTTCCACAATGAAGAATCATCCCCCTTCCCAGATCATTGGTGATGTTATGACTCCAGTTCAAACTAGAAGATCTCATCAAGGTCTTGGTGGGTTTATTGCTAATATACACAAGAAGGTTGATACCCCTCTTGTGCAAGCATGTTTGTTTGCATGTTTTCTGTCACAAGAGGAACCCAAGAAAATATTTGATGCTCTCAAAGAACCAAGTTGGGTGGAAGCAATGCAGGATGAGCTTCACCAATTTGCAATTCAGGATGTTTGGGAGCTGGTTGATTGTCCTAGATATGTCAGACCTATAGGGACAAGATGGGTTCTCAGGAACAAAAGAGATGAAAGAGGCATTGTGGTCAGAAACAAGGCAAGGTTAGTGGCTCAAGGTTATACACAAGAGGAGGGGATAGACTATGAGGAGGTCTTTGCACCAGTTGCAAGGATTGAAGCTATTAGGATTTTTCTAGCCTATGCATCCTGCATGGGCTTCACTGTCTATCAAATGGATGTCAAGAGTGCCTTTCTCTATGGCACCATTATTGAGGAAGTATATGTAATGCAACCTCCTGGTTTTGAGGATCCAGAGAATCCAGATAAAGTGTATAGAGTCAAAAAGGCTATGTATGGCCTTCATCAAGCCCCAAGAGCATGGTATGGTACTTTGTCTACCTATTTGGTGGACAATGGATTCAAGAGGGGCACCATAGATCAGACACTGTTTACAAAGAAGAAAGGCAAGGATGTGTTGCTTGTGCAGGTCTATGTTGATGATATCATTTTTGGGTCTACTGATCCAAAGATGAGTGAGGATTTCTCCAAGCTTATGACAGACAAATTCAAGATGAGTGCTATGGGGGAGATGAACTTCTTTCTTGGTTTACAAGTTCAGCAGAAAGAAGATGGTATCTTCATCTCCCAGGATAAATATGTTGCTGAGATCTTGAAGAAGTTTGGCTTTTCTCCACATGAAAAGAGGGCTACTACTCCTATGGATAGAGAACACCCTTGGGGAAAGATTGGAGATGGGAAAGATGTTGATGTCAGGCACTATAGATCCATGATTGGATCCTTGATGTATCTTACTGTCTCCAGACCTGATATCATGTTTGCTGTGTGTGCTTGTGCACGCCATCAAGTGACTCCCAAAGAATGTCACCTTTATGCTGTGAAGAGGATCTTTAGTTACCTAAGATGCTATCCTGGTCTTGGTTTGTGGTACCCAAAGGATTCACCATTGGAGCTGATTGCATATTCAGATAGTGATTATGGAGGTGATAAATTTGATAGGAAATCCACAAATGGTGGATGTCAATTTCTTGGGAGCAGGTTAATATCTTGGCAATGCAAGAAACAAACAGTGGTGGCCAATTCTACAACTGAAGCAGAGTATGTTGCTGCAGCTGCTTGTTGTGGACAAGTGTTGTGGATTCAGAACCAGCTGTTGGACTATGGGTATAATTTCATGCATACTAAGATATTTGTTGACAATAATAGTACTTTATGCATCATTAAGAATCCTGTACATCATTCTAAAACTAAACACATAGAAATTAGACACCATTTTATAAGAGATTGCTTTGAAAAAGGTTTAATACAACCAGATAGGGTTGACACTGAGGAAAATGTGTCAGATTGATTAACTATACCTTTTGATGCTGGGAGGTTTCAATACTTGGTAACAAGTATTGGAATGGTCAATCTCACATAATATGTGTTTTGGAGTCTTTTTGTAAAAGTATGTACAGGATGATGCATTATTATTGGTTTTATTGATGATTTAGATTTTCCACTATATTTTTCTAACACTGACAAAGGTTGCTTGAACGCTGATAAGTGTTTTTGCAACGTTGTCAGCAATACAATTGTCTAACGCTGACAAAGCTTCCCTCAACGCTGTCATGTGTTATCGGGGCGTTGTCAGCAACAATGTTAGTTTTGTGGTTTTCAATCTAAACGTGCAGATGGTGTTAGCAGTATACCATTGGATACAGAGTTGCTTATGGATCAATGGAGAAGCATTTGGACAAGTTTTTATTTATGGATGATGGTTGGAATGTTTCATTCCTATCTTGACATAAATTTTTTATGTTCATGCATGATTTTAGCAAACTTTTGTATCATAGTTTAAGGGGAGGTTTTAGGAACCTTTAGGTTGTTTGGGTATCCATATGATACTCTTATCACAATTCTAGATTGTGTCCACAAGTGAGTATGCGTTAGTTTTACTAAATCATGAGGCACTGTAGCATGCAAAGTTGATATACTATGCATGCTGCCAAGACATTTTTGGCCTAGAATTGGTTGTGGTCTATTGGGAGACTTGGGAATGATTTTGTTATGGGAATTACCTGGGAGTAACAAGGAATTTTTAAGGTAACTTGGTTGTTAAGAGTTTTGGTTAGCAAGGGACACTAGAGGACTGTTATGTCTATCTTGCTTAAGCAAGTGTGCATAACTGGACAGTGCTTGCCGCCCTATAATAATTATCAGCTTTTGGTTATCTTCTCTAGGATAAATTACTTGTTAAGGTCATTTTTCATTTTTAAAAAATTTTTATTATTGGACGCTGACAAGAATTTTCCAAGCGTTGTTGTGACCAAATTGGACGCTGACATAGCTATAGGCAAACGTTGACAAGATTATAGCCGTTGGGCGTTGATAGGTTATTTTTGACCGTTGACACTTAATGGGGCCTACCCAGTTGTTACTTTTTGACATATTTTTAGGCCGTAATTTTAGGAGTTGTTACTTTCATTTAATGCATGAGATAACTTATAACTTTTTCAATATTTTCATGATTGATTTTTGAAAATACTTGCCTATTTTTGGGCCTATCACATGCAAATTCTTCTCCTATAAATTTGGCTCCTATTTTAAACAGGGTATCTATAATTCTTGTCTAACACATTTTTCTCTTATCAACTTCATCTTATTCACTTAAAATTAACAGCTTTCATCAATGGTACCAAAGTTTAGACCATCAGAATTGGAATTGGGGTTCAGATCTCAACACAACATGATTGCATATCTTGAAGCTGATGATACTCTGTTTCCCCAATACACAAAAATGGTGGCGTATTTGAACGCATCCCCATTAAGGTATGCTCTTTCTCGTGCACCACTCATTCCAGTCACACATATTAAACAGTTTTGGAACACTGTTAGTTCCTCAACAATTAATATAGTGACCACATTGACTTCTGTTGTTCATGGGAGACCTTGGGTGGTTACTAAGGCCTTGGTACGCCAAGCCTTGCATCTTGATGATGCTGATGGTATAGCCACCCTTCCCATAAATGAAATAGAACAAGGGCTTAGGGCTTTGGGCTATCCTTTTCCTGATGAAGGTACTCTTAACAAGTATCATAAGCAGGAATTTCCCCCAGCCTGGAAGTACCTCATACATGTCCTCCTTCAATGTTTGAGTCCCAAATGTACTGCACACAATGAGATCAATAGATCCATTGCAAGCGTTATTGTGTGCATTGCAACAGGGCAAAAATTTAATTATTCAAAAATGATTTTTGAGGGCATGTGTAAAAACAAGGGGAACAAAATGACTTTAGCTTATCCCCGTTTTCTGCAAATGGTTTTTGATGTTCAAGGTTACTGCTCAAGGGATCACAATGATTTTTATAAGATCCCTGAGCAAAAGAAAGCTATTTTATGAAGATGAATTCACCACCCCATCGTGACCTACTTTTAACCCAAGCTATGCTTGCTGTCATTGCAGCAGCACAACCCCAACCAGACCCCCAACCACAAATTGACCCTCAACCACAACTTGAACCAATCCCTGAACCTTTACCTTCACCTGAACATATGCAAATTGACTCAGAATCCTTCAACACTGACACACTACATGTTGGCGTTGATGTGCCTATTTCCAACGCTGACACACAACCTTCACAGACCCAAACACCCCTTAACCAACCCACATCCACCCATTCTTCCACACCATCTTCCACACCCCCTGAATATAGGTTGATGAAACACCAAAGGACTACTGGAGTGTTCTCCTCTGGTGGTCCTAGCCATGTAGCAGAGAGAACCACCACCACAAGTGTGGCTGGTGACCTGGATGAGGCTGGGACTATTGGTTCTGGCTTAGATGCTGGCCAAGGCAGTCCCACCATCATTAAGTCCTAATCCATGCCCAATGAATCTGACTTGGGAGGTCAAATCCCCATTTTAGAAGAGGGCAGACTGGAACCAATGACTCTTATGGAAATGACGACAGTCTGCATAAGCTTGCAAAAGCAAAATGCAGACTTAGTACAAGTTGTCAGCTCACAAGGCCTTGAACTCAAGCAATTGAGGGAGAGGATTGTTGTTTTGGAAAGTGATCGTGCTAGGAGGGGTATGGAGGAATCTTCCAAAGGGGAGGAAGATCCAATAAATCTCAGTGACAAGGGTAGCCATGATGGTCAATCAATGGATGTTGCTGAGGCCCTTACAACTTTGAAGAAACAAACAGGACAAAGTTGGGCGTTGACAGACATGTATATGAAGGTGATGTATCCCAGTCATCATCTATCATCAAGGAGGTTTCTACTCAGGTATCACCATCTACCTTACCAACCATTGCACCATCAGATAAGGGTAAGGGTATAATGGTAGAAGAGAATGTTCCAAAGGATGCAGCTCAAGTTGAGTTTGATAGAAGATTAGCTGCACAAATCATGGAACAAGATAAAAAAGGAGTCACCATTTGTTGTGACTTCAGAAGAAGAAAGTGATGGAGCTAGCTCGGACTCAAGTGTGATGATTATAGAACCAGAAAGGCTTGAGTATGGTGATGAGTTTGCTAGGGAAAAGTTGAGAGAATTGAAATTGCAGGTTGACTTTGACATGCCAGAGGTGGTTCAAATGTATCATGCTTGGGAAGACAGATGCATGGAGAATCCAGACTTGACCATTTCACATCAAATATGGGGTTTGGAGATTCTTCTTAGAGTTCAGAAAGTTTGCCAGGTAATTTTGAAACACAAGGCAAGTAATATTCTCTCAGAATTGAAAAGGGATAGAAGGGAGCTATACTTTATGTTGCTCAGATGTCATGGAGTTGGATGGACTTATCAGAAGTTGAGGGCTTTGACATTTAATGAGTTGGAAAGTAGGGCTTATCCCATTTGGATGAGAGTGCAGGAAGCAAACACTCTCAGACTTCTTTCAGATGAAAGAAAGGAGGAACTTGCAGAAGAAATGGAACTCAAGAAAGCTATGATTGTTCCCAGGCCAGTGAAGAAGGGAATCTCATTTGAGTTTCCAAAAGATATGGATCCACTATATCCAAGTGAAGTAGTTATAAGAAAGAGCCTCAAGCTCTCCCCATTAGAAGCTTCAGATATGGTGCAAGTGTTACCATTAGATTCTAGGAACCCAATTGTGAGCTATGAAGAAGATGAATGTGGGTTCTGGAAGATTGGCAGATTTGGGAAGGAGGTACACACTTTTACCACTCTCATATCTTTGTTTGCAAGTTGTGATAGAGAAGACTTGGTTGAACTTTGGAGGTTGCTGGAAACCAAGTATGAGGCTGAAGCACCAACTTCAGCTAATGGAATAAAACTTTGGACCACATTCAAAAGAATGTGTGGACCAAGAGATGAGGATCCTGCAATATGGAAGGATCTTGAAGATGATCTCAGTGGTCTTCAATGGAGGTTATATTCAGCTGCTGGTGTTTACCATTTGAGTTCTACAAAGTTTGCTGAGTATCTACTTGTGGATGCTCAGTATTTCATATCCAAGGCTATTTTGGAGAAGATGAAGGACACTCAGCTGGAGATAGATTATTCAAGTGACGTGGCAAAGGATTTGATCAGATTTATTCACTATCTATATGAGAAGGTTTGTAAGATTCCTCCTAGTCCTTAATGCGTATTCAAAAACTTGATCATAAGAGTGGATATCAAGTTTAGGGGAGGATTGTTGGGAATAAATTAAGGCCAGATCACTTGAGCGCTGACAAGAACAAAACAAGCGTTGACAAGAACAAAACAAGCGCTGACAGCTCAAGCGTTGACAAGATAAAGTCAAGCGTTGACACATTGAAGACAAGCACTGATGGAAGATATATTCTACGCGTGTATTATATTCTAGAATACTTCTAGTAAAGATAGGAACAACAATGTATTTTCTATATTTATCTTTACCTAGAATAGTTGATACGTAGATTATTGTACAAGGCTTCTTATGTCTATAAAAGAAGACCTTTAGGTTAATGTTTGATATAAGTTTTTGATAGGTGTGTAATCACCCATCCTTTTACCACTTAATTCTGGCCAAAACGAGACCAAAACACGTATTTAATATCATTTGTTTGGAATTATGCATGGTTTTTGTGTTTATTGTGTTTTCAGAGATAACCGGATGAATATTAAAGAGAACATGGGATTGCACGGGTTTTATCAAGGAAAAAGACTAAAGACGAAGTCTATTGTCCAAGAGATGCAAAAGATTTGAAGTCAATGGGCCTATTTGAAGATTTATCGAAGAAAAGGACCAAAGATGGAAGATTTACATATGTCGAAGAAACTCAAGTCTATTTAACAAAGAAATTGAAAGACGAGTTGAATTTAATCGACGACAAATCCCGAATCAGAATCGAAAACGTCAACTTTTCTGAAAAGACGAGAAGACAAGAAGAAAGGGAGAAAGCCCACTCACCAACCAACCACTAGGACTATATATAGTTTCTTCCTTCACATTTTTAGGGAGTTAGTTAGCTTTTATTTTTCTTTCCCCAGTTTCTTTGGTTCGTAGCTTCACCAACACCATTAGGATGTTTGGTGATTTTTCATTTTTCCTTCAATCTTGTAAGTGTTTGATCATTACTATTGTTAACTTTTACATTAATCTTTTAATTCCAATCTTTCTATCCATCTTGTTCTTCATCATCTTTTTATTGCAAGTTCTTAAGTTTTTATTTGGTTCAAGTTTGATCTTAAAAAGTTGTTGATTTTGGGTTTTTATTGTTGGGATTTGTTGGATATGATATTTGAATGATTATGGGTTAATTTGGTAAAACCTTTTTGAGTATTTGGATCGATTTGATTGAAAAACGAGTTCCCTGTTTCGTTTCTGCTGTTACTGTTCTTTATTCCCAGACTTTCCGAATTGCAGCTTTTCTTTTTCCTTTATTCGGAATTTTGGATATTCCGAATAGGCAATTCATTTATCTCTTACTCGGAATGTTTAGACATTCCGAATAGTCCAATTATTTTACCTCTATTCGGAATATTTTCCATATTCCGAGTAGGTCTTACATTCCGCATAGAACCCCATTATTCCGAGTTGCAAAAATATTCCGAATAAGGATCACTTTCCGCATAAGCCAGATTTTCCGATTAGGCTTTCTTTCCGATTAGAGCCTTTTTTCCGCATAGGTTGGTTTTTCCGAATTGAACATGTTTTCCGAATAGCTTTTTTTCCGAATAAGATTTATTTTTCCGCATAGAACACTTTTTCCGAATAGGATTTTATTCCGAGTTAGACTTTTATTCCGCATAGAACATGTTTTCCGAATAGGAGATTGTTTTCCGAATAGGATCTTTTTTCCGCATAAGAAATTTATTCCGAATTGCATCTTTTTCCGAATAGGACTTTTATAGCAATTTATTCCGATTAGAGTATTTTCAGTTAGGGCATTTTTTTTCAGTACCGTTTGATTTAATTTTCAATTCAAGTTTCACTTTTTAATTGTTTTAAGCTTTAATCTTTATTTACTTTATTCTTTTCCCTGTTTTAATAGATTAGAAAACCAAAACCACTTTTTGTCACCAAGAACAAATCATTCCACTTTAAACCGAGATCAATTCGAGAGGATCGAGAGATTTAATCTGACCCATACAAAACCAGTGTATCAAATGGCGCCGCTGCCGGCTCTTCTCGTTAAGATCAAAAGTTTTTTGTGAGAACTTGGATTTTGGGATCCGTTCCCCGTGAACGTTACTTTTTCATCAAAAATTTTCAAAAACAACTAAAAAATATAAAATTTTCAAAAATTAAAAAAAAAATTAAAAAACATAAAAACCAAAAATATTTTTGCCTTGTTTTTCTTTGTTCGTTCTTTTGCAGGTGTATGCGCACTCGATCCACGTCTTATCAAGAGCCCGAGCCTCTCGATCACTTAGACATGGCCGGTGTACCACCTCCAAACAATAATAACAACAACAACCCGCCTTTCAACAACATGAACAATAACAACAACAATGAGCCCCTTCCGGATAATCGCCCGATGATTGAATTGCTGCAAGCTCATGTAGATGGCAACACGGATCCAATTGTCATACCTCCAATTGCCGCCAACAACTTTGAGCTAATATCAGGCTTTATCCAGATGGTCTCCGCTCAACCATTCTTGGGACGAACCATTGATGATCCACACGACCATATCAAAAGATTTTTGCAACTCACCAACACGGTCAAGTTCAATGGTGTTCCATAAGAGGTTATAAGGTTACAACTTTTTCCCTTTTCTTTAGAGGGACAAGCCCGGCATTGGCTTGCTAAGGAACCGCCACAGAGTATTCTCTCGTGGACGGATTTGGAAACAAAGTTTATAAATTACTTTTTCCCACCCTCTCGTACTACCGCTTTGCGGAATGAGATCATAAATTTTAGCAAAAGTACGATGAGTCGTTTAGTGAATCTTGGGATCGTTTCAAAGATCTTTTAAGAAAATGCCCACAACATGGTTTTACCAAAGTACATCAAATTAATACTTTTTACAATGGTTTAAGCATGAGTGACCAAGATTCACTAAACAGTGCCTCGGGGGGTAATCTATTGGCTAAGACTTCCAATGCTGCTTGGGATATCATTGAGAACAAATCTCGTGTGTAAACCAAGAGTGTTAGGACCAATGTCGCTAGTGCTAGCACTAGTGACAGCGACAAGCGATTGGACAAAATCACTACGCTTCTTGAATCGCTTGTCACCCACACCGTCAGCAACAACAACAACAACAACAACGCTAAAAACGCTCAAGTTAACGCTGTCAGCCAACCTTGTGAGATATGCGGTGGTCCTCACTCTTACACAACTTGTACCGCCACCCAAGACTACCCTGCTGAGAATGTGAATGCGGCTTATGGCACCTATCCTCAACCTGCTTATCAAGCTAGACCTCAAGGTGACCGTAATTTTCTTAGCTACCGTAACAACAACTATCTTTCACCACCTGGTTTTCCTCCAAACAACCCAAACCAACAACAAAACCTTAATCGTCCTCCTCAACAACAACCTCGACAACCATACGTCCCACCTCACAAGCAGCAACAACCACCTCAACGTACCAACCAAGTTTACCAACAACCTGCTTATCAACCACCCGCATACAATGCTCCTCCCAACCAACCCACCGCGCTTCACCAAGAAGTGGAAACTTATATGAGGACTAACGATGCGATAGTGGGAAATCTTCAGAGAGAGGTGCTCAACCTGAAAGCAGACTTGGTCAAGCAAGGGAACGATTTGAGAGCCGACATGAGAAATACGTTGGATAGCCAAACTAATGATCTGAGGAACATGATGGCTAGTTTCTTCAATGGTAATCAACCCTCTTCTTCGGGTACTCTTCCGAGTAACACCGTTGTGAACCCAAGAGGGGAGATGAAAGCAATCACCACTCGAATTGGTAAAGGTACCAAGGAACCCGAGCTTCCTATACCTCCACCGGTGATTGTGACTAAGGAGAACGAGTCACCTGCTCCTATTCCTCATCCTTCTCCTTCCCCAATTTCTCCACCTCCTACTTCTACCCCTCCTCCACCCAAGGATGTGAGTGATCCTATTCTTCCAAAGCCTTCCTCTTCTTCCAATATACCTTATCCATCTAGGTTGAGGAAAGAGAAGCTCAAAAGCAAGGATGATATTCAGGTTTCGAACTTTCTTAAAATGTTCAAACAACTGAATTTCAATATCTCCTTCGCTGAGGCTCTCGCTCACATGCCTAAATATGCGAAAATGTTTAAAGATCTTCTGAGCGACAAGGAAAAGCTCCTCAATATTGCCAACACCCAACTTAATGAGAATTGCTCTGCAGTGCTCTTAAGGAAATTGCCAACCAAGCTTGGTGATCCGGGTCATTTTCTTATCCCTTGCAATTTCCCGGGAGTAGAGAATTGCATGGCCCTAGCCGATCTAGGTGCCAGTATTAATCTCATGCCTCTAAGCGTTTGGAAGCAATTATCTCTCCCAGAGCTAGTCCCCACTAAAATGACTTTGGAATTGGCCAACCGTACGGTTGCTTATCCAGTGGGGATAGCCGAAGACGTCATTGTAGGAGTCGACAAATTCACCTTTCCTGCTGATTTTGTTGTCGTCGACTACGAGATGGACCCTCGTGTGCCATTAATTGTTGGTCGTCCATTCTTGAGGACCGGTCGCACTCTCATTGATGTTGAAGCCGGTGAGCTTATCATGAGAGTGGGTTACGATAAAGTATTCTTCAACATGGGAAAGTTGTCTAAACAGCCTTATTCCAACGAGAGTGTTAATTGTATTGACGTTCTGGATGAGGCTTGTGAAGAACACTTTATTAATGCTTGCAAAAGTATTCCTACCTCTCTTCCCAATGTTGAGACCGTGTCCTCTATTGATTCATCATTGTCTCTATTTGGAGATAGTGATTTGTTTTGGAACAATCTTGAAGACACCATGGGAGATGTGAGTTTAGCTACTGATGATTCTCCTACCGATGGGGATGAAGACATGCATTTCTTTGACAATCTTCTCCATGAAGACACTATTTCTCCTCCATCTCCCACGGTCATTGCTATCGATACTCCGACTTTGAAAACGCCTCCCGTCGAAAATCCTCCGGATTTAAAACTTAAGGAGTTGCCGCCTCATCTTGAGTACGTATTTCTTGAAGAAGAGAAGAAGTCGCCAGTCATCATTTCTAAGGACCTAAAGGAAGACGAAAAAGCTCGACTTATCACCGTGTTGAAAGATCATAAGAAGGCTATTGCGTGGAAGATTTCTGATATTCGTGGAATTGATCCTCATTTTTGCACCCACAAAATTCTCATGGAGGACGACTTTAAGCCCACAATTCAAAGCCAACGAAGGGTGAATCCAAAAATACATGAAGTCATCAAAACAGAGGTTATCAAACTTTTTGATGCGGGTATGATTTACCCTATTTCGGATTCACCATGGGTTAGTCCAATCCATTGTGTGCCCAAGAAGGGCGGAATAACCGTTGTTCCCAATGAACACAACGAGTTGATTTCCACTCATCTCGTTACTGGGTGGAGAGTTTGTATAGACTACCGCAAACTCAATGATGCCACGAGAAAGGATCATTTCCCTCTACATTTTATGGACCAAATGCTTGAACGCTTAGCGGGTAATGAATATTACTGCTTTCTTGATGGTTTCTCGGGTTATTTCCAAATACCCATCGATCCCCAAGATCAAGAGAAGACAACATTCACTTGTCCCTATGGCACATTTGCTTACAAAAGAATGCCTTTTGGCTTATGTAATGCGCCCGGGACTTTCCAAAGGTGCATGTTAGCTATCTTCCATGACATGGTTGAACGAACCATGGAAGTCTTCATGGATGATTTCTCGGTCTTCGGGGATTCCTTCTCTTCTTGCCTTGCCAATTTGGAACGTATGCTCAAGCGGTGCGAAGACACTCGCCTTGTTCTGAATTGGGAAAAATGCCATTTTATGGTCAAAGAAGGCATCGTGCTGGGACACAAGATTTCCAAAGCCGGTCTTGAAGTAGACCGTGCTAAAGTCGATGTTATCGCCAAGTTGCCTCCACCTTCAACCGTGAAGGGTGTGAGAAGTTTTCTGGGTCATGCGGGCTTCTACCGACGATTCATCAAAGATTTTTCTCAAATCGCTCGCCCGATGACCCACCTCTTGGAAAAAGATACTCCTTTTATCTTTTCTAAAGAGTGCCTTGAAGCCTTCAACTCGCTTAAGGATAAGCTAACTAAGGCACCCGTCTTGGTTACCCCCAATTGGGATCTTCCCTTTGAGTTGATGTGCGATGCTAGTGATTTTGCTATTGGAGCGGTTCTGGGACAAAGAGTGAACAAACACTTCCAACCGATCCATTACGCTAGCAAGACAATGACAGGGGCACAATTGCATTATACGACAACCGAAAAAGAGCTTTTAGCTGTTGTCTATGCTTTTGAAAAATTCCGCCCCTATCTTGTCCTTTCTACCACCATCGTGTATACCGATCATTCCGCGCTGAAGTATTTGTTGACAAAGCAAGATTCCAAACCAAGACTTCTTCGCTGGGTTTTGATGCTTCAGGAATTTAAAATCGAAATTCGCGATAAAAAAGGAGCTGAAAACCTAGCCGAGGACCATCTCAGCAAACTTGAGGATCCTTACCAAGGGGATCATCCGAACAAAGAAATCAATGATTCTTTTCCCTTGGAGACCTTAATGTCTATAAACTCGAAGTCGAATGAAACCCCGTGGTTTGCGGACTTTGCAAACTACTTGGCGGGTGGAATTCTCAAGGAAGGGTTGACGTCCCAACAAAAGAAAAAGTTCTTCACCGACATTAAGACTTACTTTTGGGACGACCCTTACCTATTCAAACAATGTGCCGACCTGATTATCCGCCGATGTGTTGACGGACCGGCAGCATCTGAAATCCTTGATGCTTGCCACAAAGGACCCACCGGTGGTCACTTTGGTCCCAACTACACCGCCAAAAAAGTGTTTGATTCGGGATTTTATTGGCCCTCCATATATCGTGACGCTCGCGATATGGTTAAAAGATGTGATGTTTGCCAAAAACAAGGCACGATCACACATAAAGACGAGATGCCTCAGAATTTCATTCAAGAGTGTGAAATCTTTGATGTTTGGGGTATCGACTTTATGGGGCCATTCCCTTCTTCTAAAGGAAACAAATACATCCTTGTAGCCGTTGACTACGTCTCCAAATGGGTTGAAGCCAAAGCTTTACCTACTAATGACGCAAGGGTGGTTTGTAACTTTTTGAAAGCTCTTTTCGCTAGATTCGGTGTGCCTCGTGCCATTATTAGTGATCGTGGGACTCATTTCTGCAATGACCAATTTGCTAGAGTCATGGCTAAGTACGGTGTAAACCATCGTCTTTCCACAGCCTACCACCCACAAACTAATGGCCAGGCTGAAATATCCAACCGAGGACTCAAGCGAATTCTTGAAAGGACCGTGGGAGAGCATCGTGCCTCATGGGCTGATAAACTTGATGATGCTTTGTGGGCTTTCCGTACTACTTACAAGACCCCAATCGGCTGTACGCCTTATCGTCTTGTGTACGGGAAAGCGTGCCACCTCCCCATTGAGTTGGAGCACAAGGCTTACTGGGCCTTGAAGTGGACTAATTTTGATATCAACAAAGCCGGTGATCTACGCAAGATCCAACTCAATGAGCTGAATGAACTCCGTAATGAGGCTTATGAAAATTCTTTAATCTATAAGGAGAGGACTAAGCTCATTCACGATTCTAAGATTAAGAACCGAGAGTTCCATGTTGGAGACAAAGTCTTACTTTTTAACTCTCAGTTGAAAATCTTTTCGGGCAAGCTGAAATCTCGTTGGTCCGGCCCATTCACCATTGCCTAAATTTTTCCATATGGTACTCTCGAGCTCGCTCAACCTAATGGACCTAATTTTAAGGTGAATGGCCAACGAGTGAAGTTGTACTTTGGTGAGGACACCTCTCAGGAGGTGATTCCATCCCTCACCATGTTCCCCATGAACTAATTTTGGGTCGAGTCAGGCTCGTGACTCGGTTATCAAAAACAAGCGCTCTTCAGGAGGCAGCCCGAGTATCTATCCCTTTAACCCCCTAAGTGTAGGGGAGGACCTATTTTGGTCGTTTGTGTTTGTGTGGTGATGTGATTACAGGGATAACTGCAATCTTTGAAATCTCTAAAGAACCGTGCTCCCGTGTTATCCGAAATCCGGTTCTATCTCTCAACTATCGTGATTCAATTTTCTTCATACTCACATTTGAAATTGATCACTTTAGTCGTCTCTTCCTTAACTTGAGTTAACCAACGTGCACAATGTCATATGTATAGGGGAGACTTTTCCCACATGCTTAAACATTGAGGAAAATGTTTATCTTAAGTGTAGGGGGGACTTCTATCGAAGTTTTAAGTGGACCTTTCCATGAAAATGCCTTCATTTAACCGGAAAATCATATTTTTCAACATTTTTCAAATTTTTTATTAACTTTGGCCATTTAGTCGTAATTTTTAAATTTTTATCGTTGCTTTCATATGTATATATCCCTCAATAAAGTCAAAATATTAATAAGTGGTGTAGCTAGTTTTGAAATCTTTGACATATTTGGCCCGTCGCGCTTATTTTGACTCAACCCGAATAGACTTATCCAAGTTTATTCTAGCTAGTATCCTTAACCATGTAGACCTTAATTGGTTTATTAGGCTAAGTATCCACGAGTCTCATTACTTGAGATTTTAAATTGTGGAGGACGAGAAATGATAGAGTCAATTATAAGTCGGTATTCTTGCGCAAGCTCACTTGGTGTAATTATCTGCCTATTCTCCCATCACTTGCTAATAATTTATCTGCAATAAGTAAGGTCGTACGATTTGAAAAGTTACTTAGCTTCTAGCCCAAGATCGTTTAAAAGTTGCTCGGTAATGATAAGAGTTCATAGCCAATGCATAACTTATGAAGCGGGGCGCGAAGATTGGCGAGTCCGAAAAGGCCCTAGCAAGGCATGAGGATTCCATTTTATTGCTAAAGATCCAAGGTGATGTGAAGAGCATTATTCCTAAAATAAATATGAAGGATCAAGACTCACGACGAAAAGCAATCAACTCCCATAAAGATCATGGAGAAGTCTATCCGAAAAGACACTAACAAGGTATGAGGATAAATAGATCCAAGTCCGAAAAGGAGGCGGATCGTTGTATCTCAAAATCCCAAATAGAGATTGAAGAAATAATCATGAAGTCGTGGTCAACAAAGTTGGAAGTACCTCTCAAAAGTCTCCAAGTGAAGAAACACTATGAACGATGAGAAGACCATTATCTCAAGAACGTCTCTCGAAGATATGAAGTATGAAGTACATGCCAAATATCGGCCCGAGAAAGGTCTCAAATCGTGAACCGAGTTATGCCAAGATATAAACTTTTTGATATCCCGAGAAGCAGTTTTAAGAGATTTTGTCCTTTAGCTAACTATTGATCAAATCGTCCTGCTTTGCTTTTAGCCTAAATAAACTATCGAAATAAGTCCAAAAATGCATCTTCATGATCATTCCAAGACAAAAATAAAATATAAGAGATACACATAGGAATAAGGGAGTTTAAGCATATAATTAAGCCATGTGTGTAAGTGTTTGATTTGCTAACTTATAATAACAATGATCTCGTTTTTAAGCTTAGTTTGGGGAACGTGAAACTTGAGGGTGATAAATCTTTGCAGCACCAAAGCCCTAATGTAAGTTCTTGATTTCTTTGCAAGTTATTTCCATCCTTTTGTTTATTTTAAGGTTTTAATTTCTCTTAGTACTTTAATTTTTGTTTAAGTAGTATTTTAATAAGGCCAAGGTTTATTGATTATGAGAAAAATGTGAAATTGCTTTATCACTAAGCATTGCATGAGGGCATGGCAATGGTTAAGTGTAGGGGATTTGATAGGTGTGTAAACACCCATCCTTTTACCACTTAATTCTGGCCAAAACGAGACCAAAACACGTATTTAATATCATTTGTTTGGAATTATGCGTGGTTTTTGTGTTTATTGTGTTTTCAGAGCTAACCGGATGAATATTAAAGAGAACATGGGATTGCACGGGTTTTATCAAGGAAAAAGACTAAAGACGAAGTCTATTGTCCAAGAGATGCAAAAGATTTGAAGTCAATGGGCCTATTTGAAGATTTATCGAAGAAAAGGACCAAAGATGGATGATTTACATATGTCGAAGAAACTCAAGTCTATTTAACAAAGAACTTAAAAGACGAGTTGAATTTAATCGACGACAAATCCCGAATCAGAATCGAAAACGTCAACTTTTCTGAAAAGACGAGAAGACAAGAAGAAAGGAAGAAAGCCCACTCACCAACCAACCACTAGGACTATATATAGTTTCTTCCTTCACATTTTTAGGGAGTTAGTTAGCTTTTATTTTTCTTTCCCCAGTTTCTTTGGTTCGTAGCTTCACCAACACCATTAGGGTGTTTGGTGATTTTTCATTTTTCCTTCAATCTTGTAAGTGTTTGATCATTACTATTGTTAACTTTTACATTAATCTTTTAATTCCAATCTTTCTATCCATCTTGTTCTTCATCATCTTTTTATTGCAAGTTCTTAAGTTTTTATTTGGTTCAAGTTTGATCTTAAAAAGTTGTTGATTTTGTGTTTTTATTGTTGGGATTTGTTGGATATGATATTTGAATGATTATGGGTTAATTTGGTAAAACCTTTTTGAGTATTTGGATCGATTTGATTGAAAAACGAGTTCCCTGTTTCGTTTCTGCTGTTACTGTTCTTTATTCCCAGACTTTCCAAATTGCAGCTTTTCTTTTTCCTTTATTCGGAATTTTGGATATTCCGAATAGGCAATTCATTTATCTCTTACTCGGAATGTTTAGACATTCCGAATAGTCCATTTATTTTACCTCTATTCGGAATATTTTCCATATTCCGAGTAGGTCTTACATTCCGCATAGAACCCCATTATTCCGAGTTGCAAAAATATTCCGAATAAGGATCACTTTCCGCATAAGCCAGATTTTCCGATTAGACTTTCTTTCCGATTAGAGCCTTTTTTCCGCATAGGTTGGTTTTTCCGAATTGAACATGTTTTCCGAATAGCTTTTTTTCCGAATAAGATTTATTTTTTCGCATAGAACACTTTTTCCGAATAGGATTTTATTCCGAGTTAGACTTTTATTCCGCATAGAACATGTTTTCCGAATAGGAGATTGTTTTCTGAATAGGATCTTTTTTCCGCATAAGAAATTTATTCCGAATTGCATCTTTTTCCGAATAGGACTTTTATAGCAATTTATTTCGATTAGAGTATTTTCAGTTAGGGCATTTTTTTTCAGTACCGTTTGATTTAATTTTCAATTCAAGTTTCACTTTTTAATTGTTTTAAGCTTTAATCTTTATTTACTTTATTCTTTTCCCTGTTTTAATAGATTAGAAAACCAAAACCACTTTTTGTCACCAAGAACAAATCATTCCACTTTAAACCGAGATCAATTCGAGAGGATCGAGAGATTTAATCTGACCCATACAAAACCAGTGTATCAGTTTTATATAAGTTTTCATTCGTAAACTACTTTCATTGTAAGCAAGTTTGATATTGATAATCAAAGTGAAAGTTTGTTTATATCATTGTGTGTTCTTGTTTAAGTGTTAAATTCCGCATAACACTTAGATTCATAAGCATATACAAAGGTTTCTCTACGTGTATTACTTGATCTAATCTCGTATACACAAAGCTAATCGATCTAAGTTTGGGATCAACATTTAATTTTCAAGCTTTATTTTTCCCGCCTTTTTCCTTAGTCGCACTTTAAGTTTATTTGCCTTAGATTTATTTTAGCCTTGCCTTAGTTTAAGTTTTAGTTTTAGTTGCGTTTTAAGTTTGCCTTAGATAGATTTAAGTTTGCATTATTTACTTTTAGTGCCTTTTAATTTTCATCACGCTTTTAAATACTTGTCATTTATTTTAAATTAGATTTAGATTTACTTTAAAGTCATTTACATTTACGTCTTACACATTTTATTTTAAAAACAACCAAAAATATTCTTTTTCACCAAAAACAATTGAGTCGCACTGTGATCCGGAAATCAATTCGTTAAGATACCGAATTAAATTGAACCTAGCAAAATCTCTACATTACACACGATACTTATTTATGTGCTCAAAAAGATGGCTATTATGGGGAGGGTTATGCTTATAATGAAACCAATAACCCTAATTTTCAACCTAACATTCAAATGGACTACACTTGTAATAAATATATGGGATATTCTGGTTTTTCATCACAACCTTGACCATCATTTCATGATCAAATATTTGATAAGCCATACCAAAACCAAGGATTTTCACTAATGAAGGTTTTCAAAATAATGATAATTTTCAAGGCTATAATCCAGAAACCTTTCATAATCAAGGATTTTCAACTCATGAAGGTTTTCAAAATAATGATAATTTTCAAGGCTATAATCAAGAAACCTTTCATAATCTAAGATTTTCAAATATTGAAGGCTTTCACAATGATGAAAATTTTCAATGCTATAATCAAGATACTTTTCAAAATCAAGGATTTTCACATTATGAGGGTTTTCAAAATGGTGATAATTTTCAAGGTTATAATCAAGAGAACTTTCATAATCAAGGCTCTTTTCTAAACTATAATCCACCTAATTAATGAAATTCACCTCCTCTCTATTCTTCGACTTATTCATGTGAGTTTTGTGGAAACGCACCCCATTATGGTTATGATTGTCGACCGAGGGATCCGCCTTCCTATGCCCCTAATATTTGAAATGAGTCTCATTCTTTACTTGAGAAAATAAACGAGTCGATCGATGATGTTTATAAGGAGCTTGATAGTAAGAAAGACATAAGCCTCAGAGAAATGTAAGACACATGTCTGTGGTTAAAGTATAAATTAAGTCTAATGAAGAAGATGAAATTAATTCTTGGCAAATTAATGACAAGGAAATCGGTGATATGCTTCATGAATCGTTGAAAAAAATTTCTCGTCACCTCAGGAAATATTAGATGATTTACTCTTTAAGATTGATACAATCGAAGACGAAGAATATTTTTCTATTCGTGCTCGTATGCATTATCAATGCTATTTTGATGATTGTGACGGACCTTTGATTTGTATGACACTTAATGATGACACACCTTCATCACCTTTACCTCAAATGGAACCTAACGACTCTTTAACCATGGGGGACGAGCCTCTTAGCACTAATACAAACACCGATTCGGATGAATTAACCGCTTCTAGTGTTGAGAACCTTATCCCAATCCAAATAGAGCTTGAGGGTGTTTCCAATAAACGATGTGATGAGCTTTGTACTGATACCTCTTCTCCTCATGATCACATCGATATTTCTTCACATGTTGACCTTCATGCTACTACTAGTGATTTTGGTGATTTCGATCTTGATGAAATGTTTAAATAAAGTATAGTGAGATTGAGGAAGAATTTTTGCAAGACTTGCCACAAATAGAGGATGATGATTGTGATTCTATTGAGGCATCTTATGATATATCATCCGATGACTTTTCATGTCAAGATGACATTCTTAATTTGGATGAAGATGTTGCTCTTATAGAAGAAGTGCAAGATGTTCGTATTCATGAGGTTTTATCAAACGTTTATAATCTTATCTCCTCAATTCAAGCCTTGAATGAAAACCATAATGATGAGTCCATAGAAGAAGAACCTTTCATTGATATTTCTTCACCGGTTTTTGAGGTTGCACCTATTGACTTTCATGATTATATCATCCCTTTGAGTGATTCTCTCATTAATACACCTTCTTTTGAGCCTTCTATTCCCAACCTCCCACCCTTGAAGTTGGTTATTGATGAAGATCCTATACTCGTAGAGATTGATCCTTCTTCCCTTAAGGCACCTCTAGAACCCCAAAACCTTTGATCTGGACTCTCTTATGGATATTGATGCCACCACAGAGGCTTATTTTACAAATATTGATATTGAGGTTGATGATAGTGATTCTAATTGGGAAGAGGAGATTCCTCTTAGTGAGAACTTCTTTTTGGGACCATAGAGCCTACACCTCCTTCACAAGACACTATTACTCTTGATCCTCCTTTTTCTATGCCTTCTATGGAAGATTCCCCACCTTTTGATGATGATGATGAGCCCAACATGGACATAATAGTTATGAATGTTTTGATTCCTACACCTTCATTGTCTCATGATGCTTTGATATCTAAGTGGGAGTCTTATACGGTTGATACGAGTTCATCTTATTATTTTCCCATGAAGGGAAAGGTTTTTGATCCTGGGATCCGTATATTTGAGACACCTTGGTTTTCATCTACTCCACTTAAGAGTGTGATTTCGATTTATACGAGCTTCTCGTATGAGCTTACATTGGTGATGCTACCTACTTTGGAGTTGTTCACATGTAGAGATGGAAACTATGTATTTGATCCTGGTGTGCTTCCTATATGAGAGCTTTCTATGTTGGACAAACTTGAGACACGTTGGACCGTTCCATTTATCGAGGCGGATATTGTAAATCTTATAGTAAATAGCAATGTGCTAAGTTTGAGTGTATCATGTGAGACGTGCTTTAAAGTGATATCCTTTATTCTCCATGATGGTTTCCCCAAGGACAACCTAATTCGGGGCCGAGTCGAGCAAGAGACTTAGGGTTAAAAAAACTCAAGCATTGAATAACTAGGTTAGAAAACGTAGAGTAGATCTAAATAGGTTAGGTTTAATAAGAGGATGTTATAGTAGAGTTGAAGTAGAGGGGTGGCCTTTCTTCGTCTTTTGGTGTTTGTTTCAAGGGTTGCTCTCTCTCATTTTATTCTTGTAGCTCATGGAGGAGGCCCGTGTATCCGGTTCACTTTGATTATTTTTTGCTATTGTGATATTCAACCTTGTCTTAAAATGAATTCACTTTAGTTGTCTCTTTCTTAACTCGAGTTAAGCAAAGTACGCAATGTCATAAGTGTAGGGGAGTTTACTCCAATATTCTTAAACATTGAGCGAAATGTTTATCTTAAGTGTAGGGGAGACATCTATTGAAGTGACCTTGCCTAGACCATTGCCTTTGACTTCATGATAACTTCAAAATTAATTTTTCCAACATTTTTCAAATTTTTGATCTACTTTGGCCACCAAAAAGATGCATTCGTAATTTTTACATAAATCATTTTTCATTTTGCATAACACATTTGCATTGTATATATTTCTTCTTTTATTTTGCATCAAAATATATAAAAAGAAAAAAAATATAATAAAGGATATGGTTTAACAAGTTTAGACTTCTTTGACATATTAGGCCCGCCATGAATACTTTGACTCAACCCGAGTTTGCTTAACCAAGCATTCTCTAGCTAGTAGCCTTAACCATGTAGACCTTTATTGGTCTATTTGGCTAAGCATCCACTAGTCTCATTATTTGGGATTTTAAACTGTGGAGAACAAGAGATGATAGAGTTTGAAGTAAGTGTTAAGGGCTAGATAAAACTTAAATTAATTAATTGTGGCTTTTATATCCCCTTTTGTAACCTTTACTTTCTTATCAACGCATGTATATATGTTAATAAATAATCAAGAACGGTTTTAATCGGTTTGTAGTCTCTTATGCATTTTTGACTAATCATTCGTGGTTGGTATAAGTACGTCTTAAGATTCTAAGTTAGAACATTTTATGTGTACTAGACTTATGTCATGCTTAATATTTAGCAGGTGTTTTTCCTTTTATTCTTTTCAACTTTCTTTGTGAGGAATAAAGAAAAATAAGAGCGACTTATGAAAAAGAAATGAGTGGCAAGAAAAAAAAATAAAAAGAAAAAAAATAAAAAATAATAATTATACAAGACTCCCAAGAGGGGAAGAGAAGTGTTAATTATAGTAGCTATTGAATTCCAATATTACTCTCACAAGGGTTGCGGGGATTTAATAGTTGCTCCAATCCAATATTACCTTGACGGGTTACGGGATTGAAGATCCAAAGTCTCAAAAAGGCGGCGGATATAAATTATTGCGTGAATTTTATTTTTCTTTCCTTAGCGAGTGTGTAGCTACTTATTAATGAATGACATAAGGATCTTACACATAAGGCGAATGACTTATTATTTTGGGTCGGACTTATACTAATTGTGGGCGGTTTTTCGAGTAATGGATAAGATGGTTACTTAGGATTAAAGTCGTGCTTCCTTATTTTGAGACTTTACATTTCGTATATTTCACGCTTTAAATAATGATAAATTTGCTCAAAAGCAATTTGCTCAAATAATAACCGGTCTTAGAGGCATAATAAGTGGGGTATAAAAGTACACAATTAATCTTTATGAATAAGTCGATGCACTTTCACTTATGGATAACAATGATCTTGTTTTTAAGCTTGGTATGGGGAAAGTGAAACTTGAGGATGATAAGTGTTCATGGTACCCAAAGCCCTAATCTAAGTCTTTGATTTCTTTATGAGTTATTTCCATCAAAACTATTTCAAGAAAATCTAAAAATATATAAATAAGATTGCTTTCCTTGCATTGCATTGTAAATTTTCAACATCATTCATCATGTAGCATAGCATAGTTTATTAACTCATAAAATGGCTAAGGTGGATTAATTATGAGAAAAGTGTAAATTGGTGCTTTAAAATACTGCATTGCATGAGGCCATGACAATGGTCAAGTGGAGGAGAGTTGATAAGTGTGAAAACACTCATCAATTATGATCCAAAAACCACTTAAAACATAGCAAATACATTATTTTTAACTTTAAAATATTAGAATTACGCGTGTATTTGTGTTTTGTGTATTTCAGGTAAACAAGATGCATTTTTGAGCAAACATACGTTTTCAAGGGATTTATATGACAAAAGACGAAGAAAAGGACAAATCAATCCTTCAAGGACCTTACTTGCCAAAATTACAAAGAAGGAGGACTTAAGTTGTAACTTTCATAAAAACAAAGGATGAAAAAAAATCGACTTAAAACTTTATAACACTTTTGATTAGGGATGATAAGTGAGGGACTATAAAGCAAATAAATGGGAAACTTTATTACTTAACTTGGTCAAAGTCAGATACCAAGTCATGCACACGATTTCATCTTCTTCATATCCAAAATGAAGAGAGAGAAACGGTTTATCAGCCTTCACACCTTTCTCCACCAAAAACCTTCAAATCATTTTCGAGTACAATCCACAAGGTTTCAGACGAAGATTAAACCAACAAAAGTGATCACCTTTTTATCCTCTACAAGATGATACAAGTGAATTAGATCAAGATCAAGAGTTGAAGAAACCCCCAAATCTGGGGATGTGAAGAACCCTAATTGATAAAGATCATCGTATTTTACACTTGACACGATCTAATTGGAGGTTGCACGTCATCACTCCTCCTCTCAGTCGTCTATAAATACAAGAAGACACCTTCACTTCAGACGGTTAGCTAGGAGTAGTTTTACACATAGTAGATTAGTTCTTAGGAGTAGATAGTTAGACTATTGAAACTATTTCTGTTATTCTGTTATAATGTCTTAATGCATTCCTGTTTTCGGTTAATATAGTTGTAACAAATTCTTTAAGTTCTTCCATTAATGAAAATTCTATTCATCTTCAAGGTTTATATCTTTTTGAGTTCATGAGATCACATTCTATTTTCGATCTGTTATAAGTTTGTTAGAAGAGGTGATAGTTCTTATGGAGATTTGTATTTTAAATTCAAGAAGCTATTGTTGAATAAGCTTCTTTGTAGCTAATAGAGATTGTAGTTTTCTTAATCTACTATACTAATCTCGTGTTCAAAAGTTTGCCACTAGCTTATGGTTATAACTGATTTGGTTTACCTTAGCTAAAATGAGTCATAGGAATTAGTTAGTTAGTTGGAAGATTGTTGAAGTTTTTGCAAAATCAAGTAATTCATACAATATTAGAAATTCAGTTTAATCTTTTGATTACAAGCTTATGCTTGTTTCTTGTTTTGATTTAGCTTTTCTGAATTGTCTTCAAAGCTTAGTGTGATTTTACGAGTTCCAACAAGATTTCCGAGTTCTTCTTCTTCTTTTCTGATAATCTGATCAAACGTTTTGTTAACTGGTTACGAAAGTTGTTGTTTTAAACTGATAATCATCTTAATTTGAGTTTTCGAGCATTTCACATAGTTTATGAGTTTTGATTAAATAGTTCTCTTTTACAGAATTTTTCAAAGACCTTGAAATACTTCTATTACTCTACTGGTTTAACTTGCCAGCATAGTATCTTGTCCACTTAATATTTTTGTAGGATTTTGTTTTCAAGAGATGAACTTTCCAGCAAGAGGATCCAAACAGTAGCAGAAAAGCTGGTGAATTTCAGTTCAGATTATTCAGCCATAGCAAATTAGCAAGTGGAGTTCAGTTGATTTCAGTTTTAGATCGATCTTGAAAAGGTAGCTCAGCGCTAACCTTCACCATCAAAGGTCTTAGTCTCAGCTTTTGTAGGTCAAGCGCGTTTACGTTCTTTTTGCAACTATATAGTTTAAACTGCTAGTTAGATATCATTTGTTAACTGATTGAATATGCTTGATCAGATTGTTTGGCTCATGTTTGTTATATGTTCTTAAGTTGAGTTCTGTTTCATTCTATTTGTATTGGTGTAAACCTGATAGTTTGGTGTGCTTTTGAGTCGTTGTAGTATAATTCTTTTGGATTATGATCGAATAGTTAGATGTGTACATGTTCTTAGTCTTTGATAGCTCAGTATTTAGTTTCGTTTGATTTAGCTTGACATGATTTTCCGTAGAATAATAGACATAGGAATAATACAGCTTACTCTTTTTGATTAGCTTTTGCTGAGAATTGCAGTTGAATAGATTTCCAAATTTTAAGCTTTTGAAAAGTTTTTTTGGTACAAATAAAAAGAATTCAGTAAGTCTCGAATCTGATATTGTATAAGTAGTCAAATTGTTAAAGTTTTGTGAATTGTCCATTACGGTCCTTCACTTTGTATATTGATGTTGCAGTCACAGTCCTTGACTCAGTTATTTTGGTCAGACCGTTAGTCCCTAAAACTGTTAGTCAGTTATCCTCTTATTGGGCTTGTCTAATTCAGTTGGGCTGCCAACTTAAGAATCAGTACTAGTATTAGTTTTTATAAAATTTTGATTTGGTAAATTTGATTTCGTTCATATTGAAAAGTATTTTCATTTTTAATAAATTGAACTTTAGTCTTATAAAAATCACTTCAATCACATTTCATAGTTTAGAATATTATAATTCTTGATTGCCTCGTTTTCCATGCATGTTTATTTTACATTTTTCATTTGTATTATAAAATTTGTATTTTACGATTTTATATTTCGTGCATTTAAAATGTCGTAATTGCAATATGTTTTTTAGATAGTACGTATATGTAGTAATAGATATTATTTTCATTTTTAAATGCTTTGTGCCAATTAGACATAGATTACCATTCAATTTGTATTACCAAAAACAATTAAGTCAAGCTTAAAAACGTTAAATCAATTCGATAAGACCGAGAGAAAACGAACTAAAAATGAAATATTAGGCATGTAAGCTAAAGCCTCCGCAAAAGATATGTTGATATTCAATTGCTTAAACATCCTCAAGAAGTTGGACACTTGTATGTCATCTTTGTTCTTAAGCTTATCTTTTCTCAACCTAGAATGATATGGTAGATTTGGTTCGGGTGAAGGTTGAGTAGAAGGTGTTGAAGGACTCTCTTCGTGCGTTTCTTCAATGATAGGTGTAGAAGGTGAAGGATTAGTAGGTGTAGGATTGGAAGGTGTAGAATTGGAATTTGTAAGTTTGTCACAAGGAGGAACTGTGGTAGGAGTCACCAAAGGATTGTAAGAGGAATGGAAGGTTCCATGGTTGTTTTCTCACTTCTTGTAGTGATTGCATTGACATTTGCCCTTGGATTGGTTTGAGTGTTGGAGGGTAAAGCACTTGAGGTCTTTGATTGAAGAGCAACATAAATTTCTTGTTTGTCTCATCTTGCATGGCCCTCAATTGATCTTGAGTTCTTATTTCACTCTCACGGATCCTTCTTTCATTCTCTTGATTCATCTTATGAAGTAGCTCAATGGTTTCCTTTTGCCCATTCCTTTGATTGTATCCTTGATTTTGGAAAGGTTGAGGTGGATGGTGAAACCCTTGGTTATTTCCATGAAAGTTTTTTCCTTGGTTTTGAAAGTTATTAGGCCTTCTATTGATGTTATTCCGTGGATAATTTCCTTTTGGCCCTTGGTTTCTATTGAGAATTTTTGGATTGTTTGATTGGTTTTGTGTGGGTTGTTGGGGAGGGAAACCCGATGGAGCAAGGTAATTGTTGTACTTGTATGAAAGGTGATTAGGATTGATGTTTGGTTTAAAGTGTGCTCTTCCATCATCATTGTAAGCATAACATTCTCCTTGAAAGTTTTGAACTTTGTCACATTGCAAGTATGAGTGAGGGCCTCCACATGTCTCATAAGATAGGGTGATGGCATTGACATTGTTGGTAGAAGGGTTGTTCAATTGAAGTTTCATAAACTCTTCGAACATGTCATGGGATTGGTTAAACTTTTGAAGGATTTGTTCATAAATTGATTTAGTAGCACTCCCTTTGTGACAATCTAACATTTTCAGGTAGTAAATTATTTTCTCGTATATTATTTTGAAACTTATTTTTGTGTTGGTTGATGAACTCACAATTTACGGATTTAAATTTGGGCTTACGTGCATAATTTAACGTCCTTTACCACTAAACCAGAAACCCTAGGATTACGTATTTACGTTTTTGAACTCCGTTTTTGATGAGAAATTTTTTATTAGATTTGTTTTGTGCCGTTGATTCATAATTTATAAAAACGTTTTTCGTAAAACGACCCAAGGGCACGCAAATCGAGAAAACTAGAATCGAGGAGTACCCGTAAATAATTGGGGATGAGACAAAACAAGTTTTGCCCCACCCCCAATATGGGACGACTAAAATAAGCCAACAACACCCTTAGGTGTCAAGCTTACAAAGTAAGCTAAGACACATGTCTTACTTACTTTGCAAACTAGCTACAACCTCAAAACTACACACCTCAAACCACTTCCTCATTTTTACTCATGCAAAACCACTAAACACTCTCTCTTTCTCTCTAACCTTGCCATCCCAACTCAACCAAAACACCTCCATTTGATCAATTTTAACCATAATATCTTATGTTATTCACACATATGATGGAAACCTCTTGAAGCTCTATTGATTGGTGGTGATTTTAACATCCAAGGAGGAGATTTGATTGTGTCCTAGGGCTGATTTTCCACAAGGAGTTCTTGGTGATAGGTGATCTTGAAGTTAGTTTTTATGTACCCCAAGTGTTGTCATCCAAAGTCAAGTTATAATCTTGGTTGGTAAACAAGATCTTTAACACCCCCAAATTACATTGCGCAGCGGAAATATACAATTGGGTGCTAAATACAAACATTATTACACAAGACATTTTGAACAAACTCAAAATGATAAATTTGAAATATAAAATGATATCATCTAACCATCGTCTAAAACTTTCGATCCCAAGTAAAACAATTTTAGAAATATCAGAGTCACATTTAGGTCCCCCAAAGACTTTATCATGTCCACAAACACTTTACCAAAGTACTCGACCGTACAATATTATTTTTATGACAAAAGGGAAAGAAATCCGTTTTAGACCAATCACCACAAAAGCAATCCCGCAATCCTTCTCCAGCAAGCTCCGCAATTCATCATCTTTAATACCTGAAATACATGCTTAAAATCATCAACACAACGGTTGAGCGAGTCTATAGGTTTTCCAAATCAACATTTGAACACAAGAGAAAAATCAATCAAGATCATTTAATAGAATTGTCGTGCACACAATCTAATAGTCAGGCATTCTGGTATATAACAACAGCTACTGAATTGTATTAAGCTCATGACACCAACCCCTTAACTTAGTCACCCACGCCTAAAGCCGGCATGACTAGATGAAATTCCAGTGCCCCTACTAGGGTATCATTTGCAAGGATACCAATTCTCATTCTCGTAAAATTATCCTTCCCAGCGGGTTACTCAGCGTAAAGCCCTGGTCTCGGATAGGGTCGTCATCCCAACAGTACTATTATTAGAATAAGCGGTTATTCCCAACTCACAACATCAAGTCAGAAGATAGTTAACGGCTCATGAATTTAGGGTCTTTTGCAAATTAGGTACTTATACAATTCAAATCAACAAAGGCAACAAAGGAAACATTCGGGTCCAAATAATCAATCATGACTTGTGTTCATTTTAGTTTCAAATAGCATGTATCCCCCTCGCGGGTTTTAAAATCATTCGACACAATTAAAAAAGCGAGGCTATAGACTCACCAGGAGTAATAGCAGTAGTAAGACGATCTTCGACGATAGTTGATGCCCGTTAAATCCTAGTAGTCAATAGTCCTTTCATCACGGTCCATGCCTTACTATTAGTCACAACCAATCCTAAAGTAGTCACTTGGTATTCCACCATCTTAGTGTGCCATCCTGAAATATAGCAGCAGCATATTTCACCTTATTAGTTTCTGAACATCCAATAATCTCAAAGTACTCTCTATCTTATCAATCCGACTATGCAATTCTAATGCACCACTAATACCACAAAACTGTGCAGAACCACACTTCTGAAAACTAACATAAGTACATTCTCTTGAACTTGCAGAATAGCAGCAATACTATCATCTGGATCAGCAACATCCTCATTATTGTTAGCAACATCGCCATTATTTTCAGCAGCATCATCATTATTCTTAGCAGCATCATCATTATTTTCAGCAGCATCATCATTATTCTCAGCAGCATCATCATTATCTCCAGCACAACTAACTCCAGCATCTTTTAATTCCTGGCAGCACGATCAGCTCCAAATGCTCTAGCAATAACTTGTTCGTTCAAAGTGTTCACAGTAGAAGTTGTTAGTTTTGGCAACATATTTCAAGAAACATAGTCACGTAGCGATCTACTAATGACAGAAATATGATTCCCCTACTCCTTCTTCCATTATCACGGAGGAAAGAAACATGTTAAGTATACATATCAAGATAAAAGAAGGAATTCTTTATCAGGACATCTCATGGATACTACATGCACGAACAACATAAACTACAATGGTTCATCAACCAAAACTCAAAAGAGTCAACAAAGGCACATCATAGATCATGTGGGTAATTCAGATTGCGTTGAGCATTCAACAAGGCAGTGGCACTGTCTGTCACTACAATCATCTACCAAACAAACTTAAAGGATGATAAGTTCCATCACAATGCTACGACACAAGGTTTAAATAAGTCCAATCACAAAAGAAAATAAGATACAAAGAAATCCATTACGCGATTAGTTCCTTAGACAGCAGCTCCTCATCCTCCTTAACATTGTTGTCAGCTTCATCACACTCATCTATTTCCCTTTTCACACCTCAAGGTCAAATCCATAACCTGATGGCAGCTCATTCTCAAAATCCAAATACTCACTGGTACACGGTAGATTAATCACAAGGCAATCTCAGTACGACTTTCAACATTCCTAAGCTTCCAAGCAATACTTAGAATCAATCTCACCTGAGGCTCCACTCACTCATCCTTTCAAAACTTACCTACTTCTCTTTAAATCATTCAATTTAAACACACCAATTCATCACAATTGACCCAAGACTAGCAATCTCATCCATCCTCCAAGTCCTAACAGACTCAAATCTCCACATACCAAATACAACCTTTAAAACCACCTTTCTTTCATATCAACCCTCTAATCACATCAATTTCAACCACATATCTACCATACATCAACTAATCAAACTTCCTCATACCCGATATAAGTCGCAAGAAATCAGTTGTAAAATCATTCAACATCTGGTCTACTATGCTAGACCCTCGGTAGTATATAAGGTCATTATTTAAAATTATATACATATTCATTACATAAAGAAAATTATGATAACAAGTACTCAACGTACTTTCAACAACATCAATACATCATCAATACATCATTATATATCATCATAGTATTTACTTAATAAATACTGTCGAAATCATTTCAATTTTAAGGGATACATCAATTATAAAACAATACAAAACAATAATCTTACCAGAGCCTTGCGGAGAAGTTGCGTTGCTTTTGTAAAATATTTTTGACACCAAAGTTATAGTTTAGGACATTTTTCAAAAATCGACCTAATTCGCTATAACTAAAAAGCTCTGATTACCAATCTTTAACACCCCGAAATTACATTGTGCAGCGGAAATACACAATTGGGTGCTAAATACAAACATTATTACACAAGACATTTTGAACAACATTGTGATAAATTTGAAATATAAAAGGATATCATCTAACCATCGTCTAAAACTTTCGATCCCAAGTAAAACAATTTTAGAAATATCAGAGTCACATTTAGGTCCCCCAAAGACTTTATCATGTCCACAAACACTTTACCAAAGTACTCGACCGTACAATATTATTTTTATGACAAAAGGGAAAGAAATCCGTTTTAGACCAATCACCACAAAAGCAATCCCGCAATCCTTCTCCAGCAAGCTCCGCAATTCATCATCTTCAATACCTGAAATACATGCTTAAAATCATCAACACAACGGTTGAGCGAGTCTATAGGTTTTCCAAATCAACATTTGAACACAAGAGAAAAATCAATCAAGATCATTTAATAGAATTATCGTGCACACAATCTATTAGTCAGGCATTCTGGTATATAACAACAGCTACTGAATTGTATTAAGCTCATGACACCGACCCCTTAACTTAGTCACCCACGCCTAAAGCCGGCATGACTAGATGAAATTCCAGTGCCCCTACTAGGGTATCATTTGCAAGGATACCAATTCTCATTCTCGTAAAATTATCCTTCCCAGCGGGTTACTCAGCGTAAAGCCCTGGTCTCGGATAGGGTCGTCAGCCCAATAGTACTATTATTAGAATAAGCGACTATTCCCAACTCACAACATCAAGTCAGAATATAGTTAACGGCTCATGAATTTAGGTTCTTTTGCAAATTAGGTACTTATACAATTCAAATCAACAAAGGCAACAAAGGAAACATTCGGGTCCAAACAATCAATCATGACTTGTGTTCATTTTACTTTCAAATAGCATGTATCCCCCTCGCGGGTTTTAAAATCATTCGACACAATTATAAAAGCGGGGCTATAGACTCACCTGGAGTAATAGCAGTAGTAAGACGATCTTCGACGATAGTTGATGCTCGATAAACACAAAAACCGCAACCTATCAAATAAGGCGCGTTCATCAATAATAAACTTGAAAAATAAATCATACATAACAACATCAAACTCAAACTCATAAAGTCACGATAAACTCGAGAGAAAACGATATAAATAACTTCATTATACTTTACTACACATTTACTTAATCATTTTACACTTTTTACAAAGTCCGCCGGTACATACTACAGGTACTAGCTTATTTTACCCCTTTTAAACTTGTCAACCGTTTATGAAACGACTCGATAAACTAACTTACTATATATAGAAAGTCCTCTTACAAATTTATCAAATGAAATTACTTTTAAAGTACTTTACCTAACTCATTTTCAAACTATAAAATCCGGACAGATTTACGTTAGTTTTTCATACAACCGTTTTAACTTATTTAAACGACTCTGTTTACAAAACCGACACTCGGGTTTTAAAGTAAACTCAACCTATAAAATAAACACCTCATTATCAGTAGGTTACATTTTTCAAAACATCCATTTAGAGTCCCCGAGATTCGATCCAAATATCAACAACAACTACTTGTAGTGCTGATACTCGTCTCCCGGTACACGATCATTCAAAACATCATAACTTCGCGCTCGTTTGGAGCTAGAAGCTCTAACTGAAGGCCTACTAATTCTAAGGATTTGGTAAATGATGGATTAGATCTATGGATTTGGTGGAAGAGATGGGGAAGATGGAGGATTAGATGTAGAGAGAGAAAGGAGAGGGAAGAAAAGTAGAGAGAGAAAGTAATTAGATAAATGATTAAGTGTGAATCAATGAATGACCAACCCCCTCCTAACATGCTAGGAGGGGTATATATATAGCCCACCCTACATGTGGGCTATATGGACTATATTTAACTAAGTGGATCACGAGCCCATTACATAATTATCGTTGGAGCGACCGATCCTTCACAAATACGTAAAACGTATTTCCAACAATCTCCCCCTAAGGGAGGTCGCTCCAAGTTACAAAGTTCTAAATATACTATGGCTCGTGATCTATGCTAATAATGATGTGACCGAGACTTTCTTTGGGAAAACACATTTCCAACAATCTCCCCCTAAGGGAGGTCACACCATTTTACAAAATCTTAAACCTAGCATCTATGCTTGAGTCTTCGATCTTGTTCTTGTGAATATGCTTGATGTGATCTTTGACTTTAGTCTTGAGCATGTTTCCTTGCCTTGACCTTGTGCATTCATCACTTGTGAAATTTGCCTCTTTGTGACTTCATGTTCCACATACTTATACCTTTAAATTCTTGAAAGCTTCAGAGTTTGATACAGCGGAAGACTTGACCTTCAGACTTTCTTGAATTTGTTGAAGTACTAAGTGTATGTAGTATAAGCATGTGGTGACGACTTCTTCTGGATTATACACCGCAATGCCACCTTCTTGTTACGCTGCATAAGACAGTTAGCAACAAACCATATACACGGATGAAATGGCCTTGAACATTTCATTCTAATTCGGTAGCATTTTACCTCCGGTCGGTGAAGACCGTTGGACGATATTAAATATCGTACTTGTGACAGGTAGTTTCAATTAAGAACCTCCTTGACAAGATTCCGCGGGTAAACCCGTTCTCTTTACTCGATCGTCCAAAGCTGACTGCGAACGTAAAGAGTGAATCATTTGGATAATATTATCCGCATGATTTGAAGCCGTCAATTCATGTTCCTGGAACAAGTGAAGTTCAATTAAGAACCGCACCATCGTTGCTTTCCAGTTGTCACTAGCTTGATTCATAAAGAATCTTGCAAGTTACCTACCAAGTGCTGTTTGATGTTAACACTAGAAGGATTTCCACTCGTCACTGTGATCAATAAAGAGTCACTCTGAGTGTTCTGGCAAGATCATATGATAATGCGTAGAGGCCTGGAACGTGTTTAAATTCATTTAAGAATTAAACCACTGTTGCTTTCCAGTTATCACAAGTTTGATTCATAAAGAATCGCACAAGTCACCTACCATGAGCTTTTTGATATTCGCTCAAGAAGGATTTCCATCTTCATTGTAAATACTTTCGTATTACTCGGATGTTCAGGCAAGATCATGAAGATTTTGCGTAGGACTCTTAAGATCTTTCTTACTTTTCACATTGTGTGAAGAAGCAAGTGAATATGAAAGTGTGTCCTAATGAGATATTTGATGATCTCAAATGGCTCTAGACTCGATCGTGCATTTTGGATTTTAGTGATCGGAGGCTGGAGAGGAGTGCCACCTTTTCAATACCAATTTATTCGGAGTGAATAAACCAGTAGATAATGTGTTGATCTCCGTGTGATTAAAACAAATATCTTTTAAGAGATATCTGAGTTAGCTGGGATGGGTTGTGCCTTGCATCACTGGGTCCATGATGTCTATCTTCAATATCAAGAATCATTAAAATGATCTCAATAGCATATGAATTGACCCGGTTTCTGCCTAAGGTTGTAAGGAGGGCTTCTTTCTTTACACCCTTTATCTTTACAATTCTTTTTCATTCTTCAACCCCTTCAATGCTTACCAATACGTCATAACTAGCACCTTGTTGTGATTGTTCCAGTGCTAACTTAAGTACTTGGTCGGCATTCAGCTACGTTCACAATCTTTCTCCATCTTTCCTAAAGACTACTATTTCTAGCTATGGAATGTCCTTGGGAAGATTCCTCCGGTTCTAGAGAAATCATTGGACTTTAACCTATCCTACCATCCTTATGTCACCACAATCTTCATCGTCGTGAAATAAATGGGTTGCGGGTAAGTATAAATCACCATGAAATCCATTTTGAAGTGCAAATCCATTTTGCTCCCCCTTAACATATGCTACGATATTCGAAAACATTTCGCACATGTCGGGATGAGCTAACACGTTAAGTCAAACCATTTATGATTGATCTTATCCCATATTAAATCACATTTTCTCCCCCATATTAAAAATATTAACCCAATCGATGTTTTTAATATCAATTGATTTAATAGCATTTTAAGAAAATTTGGGAAGAAAAATGTAAATCCAATTATCTTCATGATTTTAACAAGCTCCCCCTCAAATTAATAAGGGTGTACTTGAAACGTAAATTAAATACCTTTTAAACACAAGTGTAAGGTATTTATTACGTGCAAAGATCAGATATAATAATGAATTCACAAGATTAGCAATGTACGAGGTTGGACCTGAATAATGGAGAACAGCATATGAAAGAAGCACATGGTTCTTGTTCACGAATGTTGGTCACCTCGTCACGTCCCCGAGAAAATTAATTCCCGTTGTTGAGTCAAAGCTTTCCGGTGAAATGCTTGACTTGAGTATGAAAAGCGGGTTGCTATCTGAAATAATAGCAAACCATTTTGAGCATGTTTTAAAAGTTTGAACTTCTGCTCGAACTTTATTTACAACCCCGTGTCATTATTGAATGACATTTCTAGGTTCGTAAATATTATCGATTCCAGAAGACATGCTCGTTTTATCAAAACGTTTTTGAACACACAATTTTGAAAGATTTAGAAAAACCTTTTGAGAAATTCTCGAAAAATTGTGTTCAATGTTTTGAAAAACAATTACTTGAGCTTAAGATTTGGAATATCTTAGGAAGCTCAAGTCCGAGAAGTTGTAAACTTCTCGTTGTTAAGGATAAGTTTATCATCGGCGATAAAATTTCCTTTTATCTGAAGAACGAGTCCTAAGCTGACATTTACTTAGAAGTCGTGTTCATGAGCTTGAAAACTTTGACTGTTTTAACGGAAAGCTCATGACCGAGAAAGGTTAATTTCTCGTTATGAAGAAAAGTTCTCTTAGTTAAAAGATACACTTTCCTTTCTGAGCTTAAAACTTCGAATGTTTTAATACAAGCTCATGACCGAGAAAGGTGAATTTCTCGTTAAGAGGATAAGTTATCATAAACGATAAGCTTTCCTTTATTTTAAATTCGAGTTACAGTCTGACATTTAACTGTAAGTCATGTACACGAGCTTAAAACCTTTGAATGGTTTTAATGTAAGCTCGTGTCCGAGAAAATTTAATTTCTCGTTGTAAGGATAAGTTTATCATCGGCGATAAACTTTCCTTTATTTGAAGCACGGGTTATCGTCTGATATTTAACGATAAGCCATAATGCATGAGCTTAAAAACTTGGAATGTTTTTTGATATAAGCTCATGCCCGAGAAAAATGAATTTCTCGTTTTTAGGATAAGTTTATCATCGGCGATAAACTTTCCTTTCTTTGATGAGCGAGTTATAGTCTGTGATATGACTATAAGTCCTTGTGCAGCTTAACCATGAATCCCCTGAGACATTTGTTTCTCTGATATCTGCTTCTTCAGCAACCAAACTCTAAGAGTGTCCTTAGTTGAACGGTACACAACGATTGGACCGCTTCGTTCTTTTGGAACATCAACTTTGGTACCTGCATTCTCATTAGGAGTTTGTATACTTTTGCATGGGTTAGAGATATCTATTTTTGAAGCACGTGGGGGTTCACAGTTGGCTTTACTTGTGTCAGAGGTGGCCTGAGGGGATAATTCACTTGTCTTAGTTGGCAAACGTTTCCTTTTATAAAAAATCTTAAGTTCAGGCTTAAGTGATGTATCATCCTTTGCAATTTCCTCCCTAGTAGTCTTCGCAGAATCAGAGACTATCCTAGTTAAAGGGCACTCGTTTCCTACAAGAGTGAAAGTTCTACCAGTGGGGCGCCAAACTTTACCAAAGGGTTTGATTTTAGCTATCCACTGGGACTTAATTCTAGCACGGGAGTTCACCTCATCAAGTAATTTCTTGACACAAGCATCATGATTTGCCGTAAAGACACATTTTCTACATGTTTTACTAGTAGCATATTTAATGTCTGAATAATTCCTAGATGATTGATCGATGCTCCTAGAAGATGGCATGCTACGGTTAGCAGTGTTGGGTAATCTAGAAGGCATCTGACTAGGTTGGACATGGCTATCTCTTACATGTGTCTTTTGAATAGCTTCCCTTTGACCAGATTTGTGGCAAACGTCATTTGAACTAGTTCTAGACGTGGTCTTGGTATTTTTAGGGAAACTAGAGGCAATCATATGATTTGGTCTTGCTAAAGCTGGAGTGATCACATTGGGCCTAGTTGTTGGAGTGTCTGGTCTAGAAAGATGAACCAAATCAACTTGGGAGGCAAACCGCGGTCTCGAGGATTGTGGTCGCTCGGATCTAAATGCAGTAGGTTGTTTGACAGTCGGTTGTCTGACGAACTGATTTGTAGGCGGTTTCCCCAAGATTGATGGTTTTTCAAGCTTAGTGTCCACACTAGGTCCTTTACTTTTCCTTAACTCGTTTTTCAACGCAGCTATAGCAAAAACCTTTTCCTGTACTTGGGCCTTTAAAGTCTCATTTTCTTTGAGCACGATATCTTGGGATGCCAACTTAGATTCAAGCAGTTGAATTTGTTTCAAAAGATTATCCTTTTCAGCTTTAGAATCTAGAACAGTTTGATCCAATTTTCTTTCAAGAACAACGTTTGACTTTTCAAGTTTTTCAAAGTATGTTTCAAATTTGTCCGTTTTCTTAGAAAATTCAAGTTTGGCATCCTCAAGATCTTTTGATTGTTGAGCTACAATCGTTTCGAGCTCTCTAATCTTGGAATCAGAAGCAGACAATGAAGCAGTTATAATACAATTTTCATGATGTACTATAGCATTCTGAACAATCTCTCCCCCATTATGACTTACATCGGATGAATCAGAAGTGGTATTTCTATCACTCTTTTCCATCCCATGTTTGTCATAATTAGGTTCAGAATGCTCAATATGCGGCATGTTATCAGCATATACATCATAACCAACATCACATTGTACCATGTTTGCAGGCTCTTCGTCATAAATGGGTAAAGTGTCATCAAGAGAAATCTCGTGAACATTCCCCGACGTGCCACTGATATCATGTTGTCCTTCTGAATCCGTGCTCTTGCCATCGTTAGACTCCAAGTTGTCAACCGTATGACCATTCTCCTCTTGTATCGAAAAGTCTTGCACTCCATTATCATACCCTTGCTGAAGTCGAGATCTTTCATAAATTGAAGACGAGACCGATGACATGAGTTTCAAAATCGTATCACGGAAAACTCGAAACTCGGTATGTGTATCTCGAAGAAATGATTGGCAAATCACTGAGCTTTCAGGCTTGATGATATTGAATTGGAGGAAAGGCGTGAGTTGTGTCACAAGAGCCTTATATGCAAGTGCCGATGCAGAGTGATTAAAATCTTTATTGTGGTTGAGTTGCTCGGCGAGTTCGGTCAAAGTGGTGAAGATTGAGTCGATGAATATATGACGATCTTGTCCAAAGATTGTCACAAATTCGCTCCCTCCTTGAATTCCCGAAAGAGTGACCAGATGAGACTGGAGCATTTGAAATGAATCTATACCACTTTCTCGAGCTTTGTGATGCAAGTCTCCCTCTTGAAGTATCGAATTGAACGAATCCATTTAAAATCGAGGAAAGATAAAGAAAAATGATGTGGATGTTGGTGTTGTCGGGTTTTTACACTTTAATTCGGCTCAAAAGATGTTGACGGCTCAAACGATTATGAATGAAACCCGATCAAAAATCCGTATTTGCTAAGTAAAAATCCCGTCACTTTCACGCGTCAGTTTTGGCTTTACAACCGGCCACAATAACTTTTAACCCGGCAAATATTTTTCCACATTAACTTTGAAAATACCCGCTTCGACACGATTTGCCAAAAATTACTAAACAAAATGCTAAAAAATATAAAAGTGAAAAAATAAAAATATAAAAGTGATATTTTTAAGATAAAATGTGATATTTTAAAATAAAAAGTAAAAAGGATTAATTTAACTAAAAATAAAAATAATAAAATAATAAAAAAATAAATGTGATTTAGAAAATAAAATCCTAATAAAAAACGTTTTGAAAATCTGATTTAAGTTAAAAAAAAAAAAAAAAAAACGTTTTAATAAGTTAAAAAACGTTTTAATAAAAAATCTAATATAGAAAGAATAAAATAAAACAAATAAAAAAAATCTAATAGAAGTTGTAGAATTGTCGGTGTGTTGGTCTTGTTTCCTCCGCCCACAAAAAACACGTGGCCCAATCACAATAATCCCACCGCCCCACTTACTTGAAAATATGTCCCACGCTTGTCTTGTTATCTCCGTCCCTTGAAAATATCTAAACCTAAATTTACTCTCTCTCTCTCCTAAACACACACACACAAACCGGCTCTCTTCCAACTCTCTCTCTTCTCAATAACAAAACACACAAACCTAATCTATCTATTTCTTCTCACAAAAAATCTGATCTTTATGGCATCAAGATTCTTTTAATGAAGGTCGCGGGTAGGTTTTCTTGTTTTTGTTTTAAAGTTGGTTTGAGTCTCTCTCTTCATCTGTGAGTCCTTCTTGTCAATTGATCGAGTTTTTGTTTTGATTTAGAGTCTAAAACGTTTTGGTGTCAGTCGAGAGGTGAGGGAGTGATGATGTGAGATGGTGTTTGGTTGTGTTTGTGGAGTCCGAGAGTTGGGTCGAGTCTGACGAGAGATGTGGGTTAGGGTGGAGGGTGTTGTGTGTGATTTGTAACGAGGGGGGGTTTTTATTTGTTGGTGGGTTTGAGTTTTGTTTTTTAATCGAGGGTGTTCGGATTGAGGGTGGGTCGAGAGGAGATGAGTCGAGGGTGGGGGTAAACAATGAGTTGTCGGTTTTGGTGAGGGAGTGTAGGTTTTGTTGTTTGAGTGGGTTTCTAGGGTGGGTCAGATGAGGGTGGGTCTTGTAAAAGATTTGTGTGAAGGATTCGAGAGGTGTTGAGTTTGTGTCGGAGAGGTGTGAGACGAGGGTGTGGGTGGTGTCTTCTGTCGAGGCTAGGTCTAGAGTCTGTTTGGTTTAGGGGGAGTCAGAAAAAAAAAAAAGTCTGTTGATTTTGGATTTGAGAGTCCGAGTCTTGGTTTAAAGTGGGAGTCTGTCGAGAGGTGTGGGTTTGAGTCTATGCGGAACTTTTTTCCCTAGTCGGAACTTTTGACCATTCGGAAAACTTTGTCCATTCGGAAAGTTTTGACCATGCGGAAAGTTTTGACCATTCGGAAAGTTTGGTCTATTCGGAAGTTTTTCTTATTCGGAAGATTTTCCTATTCGGAAAGTTTTGACTATGCGGAACTTTGTGTCATGCGGAACTTTGTGTCATGCGGAACTTTTTGTCAATTCGGAAAAAATGTGTCTATTCGGAAAATAACGACCATTCGGAAAAACTGAAATCAGACCACGGGATGGATCAAACCTGACTGATGACACTTGACAGATTTGGACTAAAAATTTTGGATCAAAAACTGATAACTATGGACTGATGACATTTGACAAATTTTGGACTGAGTGGACAATTTTTTGGACAATAGACAGATTTGGACAATAGACAGATTTGATAAAAAAAATAGATGATTTAAAAATCGATAAAACTGATAATAAAAAACTGATAGTAAAAAGAAAAACTGATTAAAAAAAAAAAAAAATTAATAAAACTAGATGATTTAAAAATTGATAAACCTGATAAAACTGATAAAAAAAAATAAAAAAAATTGATAAAAAACCTACGTAACAAAATAACACTGATAAAAAATAAAAAATTGATAAAAAAATTTATAAAAATTGATAAAAAGTTGATAGAATGATGAAAAAATTGATAAAAAATTGGAAAAGAAGGGATTTTTACCACCAAATCAAAAGATAAAAAATAAGCAAATCCTAAGATTCAACCATGGCTCTTGATACCAATTGAAGGCCTACTAATTCTAAGGATTTGGTAAATGATGGATTAGATCTATGGATTTGGTGGAAGAGATGGGGAAGATGGAGGATTAGATGTAGAGAGAGAAAGGAGAGGGAAGAAAAGTAGAGAGAGAAAGTAATTAGATAAATGATTAAGTGTGAATCAATGAATGACCAACCCCCTCCTAACATGCTAGGAGGGGTATATATATAGCCCACCCTACATGTGGGCTATATGGACTATATTTAACTAAGTGGATCACGAGCCCATTACATAATTATCGTTGGAGCGACCGATCCTTCACAAATACGTAAAACGTATTTCCAACACTAACTTATATCAAATCGAAGTTAAGAAAATTATCTACTACCCTAGGCTATAAGTTAAGCCATTTTCAAAACATAAAAATTCGGATTTTACACTTTACTTACTGTTATAAAATGACTATAAAAATCTTGTACAAAATCAACTTTTTGATAAAAACCAACCATAGAAATGGTCATTTCTATACCCTAATATCATCATACATAAACCATAACATCAAAATCATCATCAAAATAAAAATCTTTAGATCAAAATGAAGTTTTAACAAGATATTTAGCAAGAATCACCATAGATCATCATAAAAATGCCATGCATGATTATAGCTCCTACCTACCAACATCAAGAAAAAAAATGTGCTTGCATGTAAGGAATTCTTACACCAATATGATCCTTATGCAATTATAAGAGTGGGTCTATGCTTGGTTTTGTTGGATTCAACCTCAAACTCAATATAAAAGTGAAAATGTGTGTGTTTTGGTGATGGTGGTGGGTTTCGGCATTCAAGAGAGAGAAAGGAGAAGATGAGTGAAATTTTTAGTGGTGAAAATGTGATGTGTGTTTTTGTTTTAAGTTTATATATAGTGGAGTAGGGACAAAATTTGCAATTTAGCAATAGTTGTGGCTAAAAATATAAATAGTTAGCTAAAAAGCGGGAAATAACTATTTGTAAATTTTCAAAATATTTACGGGGCTCGGGTTTCATAAAGATACTTTTAAAATTTTAAAACATACCTCAAAAATAATAATATCGACTCTCGACTCGACTTAATACGAACTTAAAATAAAAACGTCAAAAATATTAACATCGAGACAACAAATGATAAAACATAAAATCTCGGGCATCCGTCGATATCGTGGTCACTAATAATCCTCGCTATTAGTAAAAAGATAAAAATAAGACCTCCAACCTCGGTTTTAAATAAAACCATCAATCGTCTTTTCATTCAACTCATCAAAAATTCAAAATTATTCGTAAAAATAATATTATATAATATTAAATAAATGACTTCGGGTTTGGGTTGTCACATCCTACCCTCCTAAAAGATAGCGACGTCCCAGTGCTCGGCTCCTCTTATACTCACATCCCATACCTCCAGAACAAATGAGAACTCTTTTCCTTAAAGAAATCCTCATGCTTCTTTCACAATTTCAAGTTCCACTTCTGGAATACTTGCATCTTCACAATATAATCCTTACCATGTTTCGACCTCATAAGAACTCTTCAAAGTTATTTCTATGAAAAGCAACTTATCTTCAAGTTGAATTCTTTCCTTGTTGTTGTTCTGAAAACAAATTTGACCCGTCATAACGACACCTTATGCATAACCACGTTTCCCAATTTCAAACTCCATCGACTTCCTTCGATTGCCAACATAACTCTTCTAACAACTCCTTGTTACTAATAAACGGTCCTTAACCCATAAAATCTTATTAATATTGCCAATATCACTTCTAGTTCAGTCATTCAATTCCACTTACATTTCTGCAATACAGCAAAAAACTAATCTTATGTCCATAACTCACTATCTTTAACCTTCACAAATTGAAGTTCTTTATGTACCATCAATAGTACAGCCTCATTACTAGCATGACCATCATTGTTGTATAAGAATTCCAACAAGGCCTAAGTCAATCACACACGCACAAGTATACCGTTCGATGTTCGAATCATCCTTTCACTCTGTCCATCAGTCTCTATATAACACACAAGACTCAACTCAACTTTCATCTTTATCCAAACCAAATCGTATCGATTACTTGACTTGTGAGGTTCCTTCATCACTAAGTCTCACTCTCTCAACTTAGATATATCATGCCTAACTTGGCGTTACAACAAAATCCTTTCCATAAGTTTAACAAAATGTTAAAATCACTTATCTTGACATCCTTCTCAATTCAGTTCACTAACTTAAAATTTCATATCCTTGTTATCAAGCCCACACTTCTTGTTATTACCAAAACTCAAATCTTAATAGATTTTCCCTTTTTCTTCCTGATAAGTACATCAGCTACCACATTCGCCTCTTCCGGATGGCAGCGAATCTCGTAGTCATAATCACTCACAGCCATAACCACCAGCATACTCAAATATTCAAAATATATAACTGGTAATCCTCTACTCATTTCCTTTATCATCCCAAAAAAAATTAAGTATGAATCAACTTATATGATCCTTTATCACTACACACTTGATTCCATACAAGTAATATTTCCTACAATCTCGAAGCAAACACCACAATTACATAACCCTTATGAGACGCATCACAACAAACAATAAATCCTTCAGGTCCTTTCAACAATGACAACATCAGTGCAGAACACAGCCTACCCTTCAGTGTTCAGTATACAGCTTCCTCATCTGATAAGGATCAGATCTCGAAACTTACAATTTAGATGTATAAGTGGGACTCACACACCCAATTCTTCTTAGTCAGCTTAATCAATGGTTTAACAATCAGTGAAAACCTTTCGATAAACCTCCGATTATTCCCAGCTTAAACCAAGGAATTAACAGATTTCCGTCGGCGTCGTTGGTACCGACCAATCATTGATCGTTTTAATCTTGGCAAGATCTTCACGAATACCTTTGTTGTCAATCAACTGTCTTAAAACGTAATTATATCAACCAACATTCACACATAGGAAACCTTACATACAGTTTCTCCTTTTCCAACCATCCCAAAAATTATCCTCATATGTTACTTATGTTCCTTCTTTCCTCTTGGAATAAAATAGAATATCTTCAATAGATATAATGAATAACTCCTCCTAGCACATCTTACACACAAGATTCACCCAGTCCATTAATACGGCAGCCACGTTCGTCCATTCCAAAAACATCACTTGCTACTTAAAGTACCCACATCAAGTACGAAAAACAACTATAGGAACATCTTCCTTCCTAACTCTCAGTTATTGATAACCAGATCTCAAAGCAATCCTTGAGTACACACTGGATCCAGACAAGTTGCAAAGATCGCACGAATCATCAATCCTCGGTAATGAGTACCGATTCTTGGATGTCAATTGTTAAACTCTCGATAATCAATACACATCCGAAACAATCCATCTTTCTTTGACAAACAACACAAGCGATCATCACTGTAACGAAACTTAATCTAATACATCCCTTATCCATCACTTCTCGCAGTTGACCGAATAACTCATTCTACTCAACGGTGCCAAATGATAAGGCATACAAATACTACTCAACAGAACGCAGCAGCACTACACAACAAAACGCAGAAGCACTACACCTATTGCTTACAACACTCAATCGACACGAACTCCATTTCATAATGCGGCAGCAACACTACAAAACTTCAGGAAAACCTCAGATTACTCTCGAGTCATTAACAGATCTTTCCACTTCTCCTCAACCACTCTATCACTAATTACCTGAGCTAGGAATACATCACATTCCTCTTCCACATACTTCCTTGTTTCCAAACAAGATACTTCTCAAACGGAAAAGTTCACTCATCACCCCTCATAGTCAACACTCAGCTTCGCAACAAAATCTAAGCCAGCAGCTATCAATCTATAGTGAAGGTTAGTTTCAACCTCAAGCATCAGCACTTCGCACCACTAACCAATTCATACCAATAATCCATATCCAAAGATTCCAACTCTTTGAGCATCAAGTCGATATTAAACACCTACTTTCCTAAATTCAAGGAACACACTCTCAGTGTAAAACTAACACTAGTAACCTTTCCATCGGTTAACTCCATGTCATAGTTAATTGTCAATCTTATTGACTCTCCGTTGATAAATCAACTAAATCTTTACATTTCTACAACTTCTACCCGATCTGAAACCAAACAACATACTGACATAAAGAATCTCAAGTAAGAATATACCGTTTACAACATCCAGACCTTAAGGTTTGTCAGCATCACTCAAACGTAAACCGGAGCGGCAGCATTCCTATCTTGTCAATTTCCTTTCCTTGGACAATTCCTTTGTTTGTATTCTTTCTCACCACGGCTAAAACACATCACTACTTCAGGGATACTAATTCTATTGACTAATCCTCTTGTTCTGCACTTAGCAGCTTTATGACCAGGTTTTCCTAACTCTAGTCGCAATTGTGTAAAATCACCTACATGGTATAGAGTACAACAAACACACTTGAGATTTATCTGGCTACTTCCAGCCAACGTGGCAGCACGAACTTCCATCATTCCTTCCATGGTTTAAATACTGATTTCGGTTCTGTCTTTGGTTATTGTTATTACTGTAATCCTTACAATTCTGACCTTGATTCGGGTTAGACTGAGCAGATTCCCACTATCTCTTATTATTTCAACAATGCTATCTTTCCTCACTTGCACTTTCACGTCCATTAAATCAAACGTCCTCTGAACAGCTTCATCTAAAGATTCAGGTTAAGAAGAAATAATCTCACTCTTGGTATCACTAGACAATCCCCTAATGTATTGCTTCGTTGTTTTACGGTCATTCACAAAAGTATCAGGACATAGAAAATATAGCTCAGAATATTTCCCAATAAGCAGTAATATCATCGTCCCTTAGCACTAATTATCTCAATTCGGATTCCAACTGTCATAGTTCCTTCTCGGGACAAATCCTAGCATTCAATAGTCCTTTCATCACGGTCCATGCCTTACTATTAGTCACAACCAATCCTAAAGTAGTCACTTGGTATTCCACCATCTTAGTGTACCATCCTGAAATATAGCAGCAGCATATTTCACCTTATTAGTTTCTGAACATCCAATAATCTCAAAGTACTCTCTATCTTATAAATCAAACTATGCAATTCTAATGCACCACTAATACCACAAAACTGTGCAGAACCACACTTCTGAAAATTAACATAAGTACATTCTCTTGAACTTGTAGAATAGCAGCAATACTATCATCTGGATCAGCAGCATCCTCATTATTGTTAGCAACATCGCCATTATTTTCAGCAGCATCATCATTATTCTCAGCAGCATGTTGATCCCAAACTTAGATCGATTAAGCTTTGTGTATACGAGATTAGATCAAGTACTACACGTAGAGAAACCTTTGCTTATGAATAAAGTAACAAAGTGTTATGCGGAATTAACACTTGATCTAAAACACAAAGATGTTAAACAAACTTTCACTTGTATAAGAATAATCGTACTTGGTTACAATGAAAGAGTTTTAACAATCGAAAACTTATGAAAACTTATATTAAACTTTAACCTAAAAGATCTTCTTTTATAGAACAAGAAGTCTTGTACAATAAGCTACGAATCAACTATTCTAGGTAAAGATAAACATAGAAAATACATTGTCGTCTCTATCCTTACTAGAAGTATTTCTTTTATAATAAACGTGTAGCTCACATCTTCCATCAGTGCTTGTCTTCAATCTGTCAACGCTTGACTTTAACTTGTCAACGCTTATGCTGTCAGCGCTCACTTTGCTCTTGTCAACGCTTGAGTTGTTCTTGTCAGCGTTCAAGTGTTCTGGCCTAGATTTATTCCCAACAATCCTCCCCTAAACTTGATATCCACTCTTATGATCAAGTTTCTGAATAAACATTAAGAACTTGGAGGAGTCTGACAAACCTTATCATATTGGTGATAAATAAATCTGATTAAATTCTTTGCCACGTCACTTGTATAGTCTATCTCCAACTGGGTGTCCTTCATCTTCTCCAAAACAGCCTTGGATATGAAATACTGAGCATCTACAAGTAAATACTCAGCAAACTTTGTAGAACTCAAATGGTATACACCTGCAGCTGAATATAACCTCCATTGAAGACCACTGAGGTCATCTTCAAGATCCTTCCATATTTCAGGATCTTCTTCTTTTGTCCCACACATTCTTTTGAATGTGGTCCAAAGTTTTATTCCATTGGCTGAAGTTGGTGCTTCAGCCTCATACTTGGTCTCTAGCAACCTCCAAAGGTCCACCAAGTCTTCTCTGTCACAACTTGCAAATAAAGATATGAGAGTGGTAAAAGTGTGTACCTCCTTGCCAAATCTTCCAATTTTCCAGAATCCACATTCATCTTCATCATAACTCACAATTGGATTCCTGGAATCTAGTGGTAACACATGCACCATATCTGAAGCTTCTAATGGGGAGAGCTTAAGGCTCTTTCTAATGATTGCTTCACTTGGATATAGTTGATTCATATCTTTTGGAAACTCAAGAATAAATCCCTTCTTTACTGGTCTAGGAACTATCATAGCTTTCTTGATTGCCATCTCTTCTGCAAGTTGCTCCTTTCTTTCATCTGAAAGAAGTCTGAAAGTGTTTTCTTCCTGCACTTTCACCCAAATAGGATAAGCCCTATGTTCCAACTCATCAAATGTCAAAGCCTTCAGCTTCTGATGTGTCCATCCAACTCCATGACATTTGAGCAACATAAAGTAGAGCTTCCTTCTATCCCTTTTCAACTCAGAGAGAATGTTGCTTGCCTTGTACTTCAACATCACCTTACAATCCTTCTGAACTCTAAGAAGAATTTCCAAACCCCATATCTGATCTGAAATGGTCAAGTCTGGATTATCCATACAGCTTTCTTCCCAAGAATTGTACATCTGAACTACCTCTGGCATATCAAAATCAATCTGCAACTTTAAATCTCTCAGCTTTTCCCTAGCAAGCTCATCACCATACTCAAGTCTTTCTGGTTCAACAATCATCACACTTGAATCTGAGCTAGCTTCATCACTTTCTTCTTCAGAAGTCACAACAAATGGTGACTTTTCCTTTTCACCTTGTTCCATCATTTGCTCAGCCAGTCTTCTATCAAATTCAACCTGAGCTGCATTCTTTGGAACAATTTCTTCTACCAACTTACCCTTACCCTTATCTGTTGATGCAATTGTTGGTAGGGTAGATGATAATACCTGAGTAGGAACATCTTTGATGATAGATGATGACTGGAATACATCACCTCCATATGCAGATCTGTCAACGCCCAAATTTCCTCTATCAGCGCCCAAAATACTTCTGTCAGCGTCCAAACTTGTCTTATCAACGCTCAAATATTTTCCCTCAGCGCCTTGTGTAACCTCTCTCAACATATCTGTAAATGATAAATTTAAATTGGTTGGAGAGATCAAGGACGTATCAAAACCTGTTTGTTCCTTCAAAGTAGTAAGAGCTTCAGCAACATCCAATGATTGTCCATCTTGACTGCTCTTATCACTCAGATTTCTTTGATCTTCCTCCCCTTTGGAAGACTCCTCCATACCTCCCCTTGAATGAGCACTCTCCAAAACAACAATCCTCTCCCTCAATTCCTTGAGTTCAAGGCCTTGGTTACTGACAATTTGTACTAAGTCTGCATTTTGCTTTTGCAAGCTAATGCAGACAGCCGTCAATTCTAAAAGCGTCATTGGTTCCAGTCTGCCCTCTTCCAAAATGGGGATTTGACCTCCCAAGTCAGGTTCATTGGGCATGGATGAGGACTTAATTATGGTGGGACTGCCTTGGCCAGCTTCTAAGCCAGAACCAATAGTCCCAGCCTCATCCAGGGCACCAGCCACACTTGTGGTGGTGGTTCTCTCTGCATCATGGCTAGGACCACCAGAGGAGAACACTCCAGCAGTCCTTTGGCGTTTAATCAACCTATATTCAGGTGGTGTGGAAGATGGTGTAGAAGAAGGTGTAGATGTGGGTTGGTTAAGGGGTGTTTGGGATTGTGATGGTTGGGTGTCAGCGGTTGAAATAGGCACATCAACGCCCACATTAGATGTGTCAGCGTCAAAGGGATTTTGGTCTATTTGCATTTGGTCAGGTGAGGGTAAAGGTTCAGGGATAGGCTCAAGTTGTGGGTGAGGGTCAATATGAGGTTGAGGGTCTGGTTGGGGTTGTGCTGCTGCAATAACAGCAAGCATGGCTGGGGTTAATGGTAGGTCTCTATGAGGTGGTGAATTCATCTTGGTAAAAATAGCCTTCTTTTGTTCAGGGATCTTATAAAAATCATTGTGATCCCTTGAACAATATCTTTGAGCATCAAAAATCATTTGCAGAAAACGGGGATAAGCTAAAGTCATTTTTGTCCCCTTGTTTTTACACATTCCTTCAAAAATCATTTTAGACCAGTTATACTTTTGCCCTGTTGCAATACACACAATAGCAGTTGCAATGGATCTATTGATCTCATTGTGTGCAGTACATTTGGGACTCAAACATTGAAGGAGAATGTGAATTAGGTACTTCCAGGCTGGGGGAAATTCCTGCTTATGGTACTTATTAAGAGTACCTTCATCAGGAATAGGGTATCCCAAAGCCCTAAGCCCTTGTTCTATTTCAGATATGGGAAGAATGGTTATACCATCAGCATCATCAAGATGCAAGGCCTGGCGTACCAAGGCCTCAGTAACCACCCAAGGTCTCCCATGTACAATAGAAGTCAATGTGGTCACTCCATTAACTGTTGAGGAACTGACAGTGTTCCAAAACTGTTTAATGTGTGTGACTGGTATGAGTGGTGCATGAGAAAGAGCATACCTTAATGGGGATGCATTCAAATACTCCACCATCTGTGTGTATTGAGGGAACAAAGTATTATCAGCAACAAGATAAGCAATCATGTTGTGTTGAGACTTGAACCCCAAATCCAATTCTGCTGAGTTAAATCTTGGTGCCATTGATGAAAGCTGTTAATTTGAAGTATAAAAGATGAAGGTTGATAAGAGAAAAGTGTTAGACAAGAATTATAGATACCCTGTTTAAAATAGGAGCCAAATTTATAGGAGTGGATGAATGCACGTGATTGGCCCAAAAATAGGCAAAGATTTTCAAAAATCAATCATGAAAATATTGAAAAAGTTTATAAGTTATCCCATGCATTTAATGAAAGTAACAACTCCTAAAATTACGGCTTGAAAATATGTCAAAAAGTAACAACTGGGTAGGTCCCATTGTTTGTCAACGGTCAAATATAACCCATCAACGCCCAACGGCTATAATCTTGTCAACGTTCGCCTAAAGCCATGTCAGCGTCCATTTTGGTCACAACAACGCTTGGAAAAATCTTGTCAGCGTCCAAAAATAAAATTGTTTTAAAAAATGAAAAATGACCTTAACAAGTAATTTATCCTAGAGAAGATAACCAAAAGCTGATAATTATCATAGGGCGGCAAGCACTGTCCAGTTATGCACACTTGCATAAACAAGATAGACATAACAGTCCTCTAGTGTCCCTTGCTAACCAAAATTCTTAACAACCAAGTTACCTTATAAAATCCTTGTTACTCCCAGGTAAAACCCATATCAAAATGATTCCCAAGCCTCCCAACAGACCACAACCAATTCTAGGCCAAAAATGTCTTGGCAGCATGCAAAGTTGATATACTATGCATGCTACAGTGCCTCATGGTTTAGTAAAACTAACCCATACTCACCTGTGGACACAATCTAGAATTGTGATGAGAGTATTGTAAGAATACCCAAGAGTCCTAAAGGTTCCTTAAACCTCCCCTTAAACTATGATACATGAGTTCTCAAAATATATATGAACATTAAAAAATTTATGTCAAGATAGGAATATAAATATTCCAACCATCATCCATAAACAAAACATGTCCAAATAGCTCTTCAAAGATCCATAAGCAACTCTGTATCCAATGGCATAAAGCTACCACCTACCTACACATTTAGATGAAAACCACAAAACTAACATATGTTGCTGACAGCGTCCCGACAACACTTAACAGCGTTGAAGGAACTCTTGTCAGCGTTAGACAATAATATCTCCAACAACGGCAAAATAACACTTGACAGCGTTACATTTACCTTTGTCAGTGTTAGAAAAATAAAGTGGAAATCTAAATCATCACAAAGACCAATAACAATGCATTATCCTGTACATACTTTTACAAAAAAAAGTTCCAAAACACATATTAAGTGAGATTAACCATTCCAATATTTGTTACCAAATATTGAAATCTTCCAGCATCAAAAGGTTTAGTTAATAAATCAGCCACATTATCTTCTGTATCTACCCTATCTGGTTGTATTAAACCTTTCTCAAAGCAATCTCTTATAAAATGATGTCTAATTTCTATGTGTTTGGTTTTAGAATGATGTACAGGATTTTTAATAATGCATAAAGTACTGTTATTGTCTACAAAAATCTTGGTATGCATAAAATTATACCCATAATCCAACAGCTGGTTCTGAATCCATAAGACTTGTCCACAACAAGCAGCTGCAGCCACATATTCTGCTTCAGTTGTAGAGTTTGCCACCACTGTTTGTTTCTTGCATTGCCAAGATATTAATCTGCTCCCAAGAAATTGGCATCCACCAGTTGTGGATTTCCTATCAAACTTGTCACCACCATAGTCACTGTCTGAATATGCAATAAGGTCCAATGGAGAATCTTTTGGGTACCACAAGCCAAGATCTGGGTAACATCTTAGGTACCTAAAAATTCTCTTCACAGCAAAAAGGTGACATTCTTTGGGAGTCACTTGATGGCGTGCACATGCACACACAGCAAACATGATGTCAGGTCTTGAGGCTGTAAGATACATCAATGATCCAATCATTGATCTATAGTGCCTAACATCCACATCCTTTCCAGCTCCAATTTTTCCCCAAGGGTGTTGCCTATCCATAGGAGTGGAAGCCTCCTTCTCATGTGGAGAAAAACCATATTTCTTCAAGATTTCAGCTACATACTTGTCTTGGGAGATGAAGATACCATCTTCTTTCTGCTGAACTTGTAAACCTAGAAAGAAGTTCATCTCACCCATTGCACTCATCTTGAATTTATCTGTCATGAGCTTGGAAAAGTCCTCACTCATTTTTGGATCAGTAGACCCAAAAATGATGTCATCAACATAGACCTGCACAAGCAACACATGTTTTCCTTTCTTCTTTGTAAATAGTGTCTGATCTATGGTGCCCCTCTTGAATCCATTGTCCACCAGATATGTAGACAAGGTACCATACCATGCTCTAGGGGCTTGATGAAGTCCATACATTGCTTTCTTCACTCTATTAACCTTGTCTGGATTTTCAGGATCTTCAAAACCAGGAGGTTGCATGACATATACCTCTTCAACAATTGTCCCATAGAGGAAAGCACTCTTCACATCCATTTGATAAACAGTGAAGTTCATACAAGAGGCATAAGCTAGAAAAATTCTTATAGCTTCAATTCTTGCAACTGGTGCAAAAACTTCTTCATAATCAATTCCTTCCTCTTGTGTATATCCCTGAGCTACCAAACGTGCCTTGTTTCTGACCACAATGCCTCTTTCATCTTTCTTGTTCCTTAGAACCCATCTTGTCCCAATTGGTCTCACATATCTAGGACAATCAACCAGCTCCCAAACATCCTGTATAGCAAATTGGTGAAGCTCATCCTGCATTGCTTTCACCCAACTTGGTTCTTTGAGAGCATCAAAAATCTTCTTGGGTTCATCCTGTGACAGAAAACAGGCAAACAAACATGCTTGTACAAGAGGGGTATCAACCTTCTTGTGTATATTGGCAATAAATCCACCAAGACCTTGATGGGATCTTCTTGTCTGAACTGGAGCCATAACATCACCAATAATTTGAGATGTGGGGTGATCCTTTGCTGTGGAAGTAAGAACTCCTCCTTCAAAGAGTCTGGTGTCCTCAACTTCACGCTCCATGTTGCCAATATCTTCTTCAGATTCTTCTTGATCAACAGAAATCTCTTCATGGACATTAGAAGGTCCACACTGTTCAAAATGGGAAGAGAAAAGATGTGCAAAGGTGTCATCAAACTCTGAACCTTGCTTGTCAGCGTTTGGGCTAACAGTGCTTGAACTATTGTTGTCAGCGTCTGATCCATCAGCGTCTGAATTGCTCTTATCAGCGTTGAACCTAGGGTTTGCTACAGGAACCCATTGCCTATTTGACCAAGTGTTTGACTTTTGAAAAGGTCTTAGGCCTTGTGTGTTAGACCCTCTAGAAAAGAATGGGGCTGGTCTAACAACTTGTGAACTTTTGTTCACAAAGGTATTGGGTCTGACAGTGTTTGACCTATGTTGACTTTTGTCAGCGCTGAAATGGTTCCTATCAGCGTTGATATTGGAAGCGTTGACACATTTGTATGCCAAATGTGAGAAGCTACCACATGTGTAACAAGCTTTTCTAGACATAGTCTTAGGTCTAGAAGCAAAGAAGCCTGTTCCATGGTTACTAACTTGGCTTTTTGGTGACCTAGTATTTCTATACATCTCAGCATACTTAACACTAGGTTTTCTAACAGTTTGTGGGCCAAGGTCAACAGCTTTGCCAGTGGTAGGGTGTGTGATCTTAATAGGTTTAGGATCATAGGACTCCACAATTGGTATCATGTTTGGTGTGGGCTCATTTGGACTTTCACACAACAACCCTCCTTTAACAAACAAGGTGTGGTTAGCTTTCTTCCACTCATCTAGGTCAGTCAGTTTTTGCTTGTATTCCTCAACTGGGGAAGTAACTCTAGGTGGAGGAATGAATTCCTCCTCTTGGCATTCTGGCAAGCCAATCCAAGATAAGTCCTTTGATTGGACACCATAGAAATCCCCAGCTGGTGGTGGAACACCAGTATAATTATTCATCCCAATCCCACTCATATCCTTAGAGTCTCTTTGTTTACTAACACACTCTCCTAGGGATTGTGTGGCCTTATCAAATCTCTGGATTTTAAGACTCACATTATCTTTATTTTTGTTAGCCTCCTCTAACTGAGCTATCAAATCAAGATTAACCCTATTTACTATATCTTGAACATCCTTACTCTGATGTAACTCATGTTTTAAGATATTTATTTGATCCTTTAAATCAAACTCCATTTTCTTATACTCAGCTACTGTCTTTTCTGTTTGGGTAAGAGCAATTTGATAATTAGATACTTTGCATCTTTCAGTACTTGCCTCATCTAATAATTTAACTATCTCTTGTTTTAATTTTTCAGTATTTAAACGACAACCCTTAGAACAGAAAGCATCATCATATACCTCATTATCTGATGAAGAGGAGGAGTGTGCCATGAGAGCATATTCAACATGCTCTTCTTTAACTTCAGCAACCAAAGCTCTGTCCTCTTCCTCATTCTTAGCCATCCAGCTCCAATCCCATTCTCCAACACCATCAATTTGTTGAACAACAACCATGGCCTTGGGATCTGGGCTCTTAATCATTTGGCTTAAAGGCTTCCCAGCATCAGATCTTCTTGGAGATCTACATTCCCTCATAAAGTGCCCCATCCTATGACAGTTGTAGCACTCAACCTTGGACTTGTCAAACCCAGCAACATCCTTAGCATTAAAGGTCATCTTCTTCTTTAACCTTTTATTGAACCTGTTTGCTCTTAAGCTTACAAGAGCCATAGTCCACTTGATGTCCATCTCTTCCAATTGTTCATCACTTATCTGCTCAAGATCTTCATATGTAATCCTTGAATCACTGGGCAGAGAGGCAATGAATGCACACACAGTATCTAGATCAAAACCAGCAGGTTTAATTCTATCAGCGCCATGATTGTGTGTGTCAGCGCTTGAGTACAAAGCGTTGACAGGATATGATCCAGCGCTGACAGACTGACATCCAGCGCTGACACCTTGAGATCCAGGGGCTGAATGTCCATAGAAGTTCATGGAATCAAATTGGCCTTCACTTTGTGAGAAGAAGGCCATGTTGCTGCTGGAAGATTTATTATCACTATCCAACTGCCATTCATTCTCCAACAGTCTTAGTTTGTTGAAGATGTCATCAAACCTTGAGGTCTTGTAGGTATTATTGACAAGAATGGATCTTGTCTCAATCTTCCATACATCTCCAAGGCTTTTGAGAAAAGTAGCATTCAATTCAGGATCATCAATCTGTTTTCCCATGAAGGAAAGTTGACTTGTGATATCAAGAAGTCTACTTCTCACACTGCTGAGATTCTCATTAGGTTGAGCTTTAAAGACAGCATACTCATGCAAGAGTTGCTTCTTCTTTTCTTCTTTTGTGTCAGCATTGCCACCATGTGCTACTTCAAGAGCTTCCCAAAGCTCTTTTGCAGACTCAAAGCGTTTGTACTTGTGCTGATTCTCATGACCTAGGGCATGTTTCAAGATGTTCAAGATTTTCATGTCCACCCTCTTCTTGGCTATATCTTCAACAGCTACAGCTCTCCCATCTCCAGGCTTTTCTACCTTATCAGCTTCAGGACAATTAGGAACAGCTGTCCTTGTGGCAATTGCAGCAGTAATCTTTGCTGCTTTGTCGAATGTGTTCCCATATTCGATAATCTCCCAAAGAGTGTAGTCATGAATAGCTATGTATTGCTCAAAATTGGACTTCCAAAGCTCAAAGTTCCTGGCATCAAACATGGGAATTTTGATACTAGGGTTTGAGAAGTTGTTTTGTAGCAAAGAAGCAGGTTGATCTGTGCCAGACATGATGTTTTTAGGGTTTGGAGAATTTTAGGGTTTTTAGGGTTTTTGGTGTTTTAGGGTTCTTGCGTTACTTGATGATCCCTATTGATCGTTCGACTCGATGGTTAAGAACCATTATATCTAGGTTGATCATCATTCATATGATAACATAGCGGAATAGAACAATGATCATGAACAAGGTGTTTAGGCACAATAACATGAATTAAAACAATTGGGTTGCTCATTATATTAATAACAAACAACCACTAGACGTGTATACATTGAATCCCACGTCTAGTGCGACACACACTTTAGGTTTACATTGTGAATGAATGATATATGTATAAAACCTATGACCCTTGGTTCCTTTTATAGTGTAAGGATTAGGGTTTACAAGAGATAAGAATGAATAAACAAGTAAATCTTCTATTTAAATAAACTTATGCAGAATATCTTTTGCATGTTTATCTAAATAGAAGCTTCCATTAGCTTCTTTTGTCTACGTTTTGTCAATGCTTGAATTGCATGTGACAATGCTTGGATTGCTCTTGACAATGCTTGATTCCATCAACGCCCAAATAACTCTTGTCAACGCTTGGAATGCTCTTGTCAACGCCTAGACAAATACTTCACGTTTTCTTCATTTTTGAGTTTCTGCCACATCAACTTTTTGACCCAACAATCTTCCCCTAGTTGATAGTGGCAAAACTCTATGTGTATCTCTTGTAAGTTATACATGATCTTCAAATTGCTTCCCCTCAAGTGTAGCATGCATTTCTTCCCCTTTTTGTCACATCAACAAGGAAGTAAACAATGTTGCAATGTTGAAGATTCTCCAAAAGTAGGCTCTGTGTAATGATCTTGAAGAAAAATAACTTTAATAATTTTGATGTAGAAGTAAGATAACCCAACCTTGTGTTCCATGTCTTGTACTATTCACGTGACTAAGAACTTATAACAGACCAATTATAAGTAGACCTCGATCCCTTGTCAATATTCTCATCCTATGTGAGACACTGAGCACGATAATGTAACTCCTTCAAGTGTTATGACAAGTCTTCATCACCAACCATGTAAGCACGAACAAGTTACCTTGAAAGTTAGTTGTCATGCTAATTACTTTCAAGATATGATAGAACACAAACTTGCGCAAATCTTCTTCAATCATCAATCTTACCATAAGAATTCTTCCCCTTAAGTCAACACCTCTTCATGACAAGTCAATATCTTCATATGTAAAAGCTGTCAACGAATAACTCTTTCACAAGGCTATCCCGATTACATAATCCAATAAAATTCTTCATGAATTGTTGCTAATCATACTTAAAAATCATTAATCCCTTTCAAAATATCCGAGCCATAAATATCACCATGATATTCTAAATTAAAACGGAGATTCCATGTACCTTTGTGTGTATACTCCTCCTTTTTGTGTGCTTAAAACGTACCCATTTTCTCAAACAGTAGCAATCTTTGTGTTGTCCAATATCTCTTCTGTCCAATAACTTGGTCAGATGTATTGTCCAATATCTGACAATACGTATCAGCGTTGAAGCTCATATATCGGACGACACTGTCAACCTATCAGTGTTGACTTATTCCTGTCAGCGTCGAAACCCTTCCTGTCAGCGCCCAAATAACAAACGTCAGCGCCAACCTAAAATCTTGTCAGCGTTCCTTCTTAGCGCCAAAATTTTTTTTTTTTTTTTTTTTTCTTGTCAGTGGCTCGATCCATGCCACTGACACAAACTGCGGCTTCAATTTCTTCAACAGTGGGTAAGTAAATAATGATATTTGGCTAAATAAAATACCTCACTGTGTACACATGCTTTTGTATCCATGCATACAACACGTCCAAAAATAGAGCAAATCCCAAAAATAGCGCATCCTTTATTGATTGTTAAGCAAACCGTGTGAACATAAACTAAACAACCAATCAGAATTCACTCACCGTGTGAACACAAATTACTCCACCAATAGGAAAAGCTTCATCGTGTGAACACATTTGAAATCTTTCTTAATCGTGTGAAACAAAATCTTTCCACCAATTAAAGAGCTCTTACCGTGTGAATGCTTCAATGAATAACCAATGAGAACGAATGATTGTCTTAACCTTACGTGAGTAATTGTATACCTGCATGTAGCGGATTCAAATCCAAATCAGTAACACAATATTACTCTTTTTGGCTGTGTGAATCCAATCTTTTCCTTCACTGTTAAACCGTGTGAACACAACTATCTCAACCAATGAGAGTTGAGTAACCGTGTGAACACTAAAACCATTCTTGATCGTGTGAATGCTAGCTTCTTTCAATAAGAACAATACTTTGCATATTCTTCTTTCACGCGAATGATACACCAGCACTTCAACAAATCAACGACAATATTGGAAAAGACCAATATACAAACAGAGAACTTCCATTCATTCTTATATTCCCACGTCAGAATCGGTTTCTTGGCCCACAAATCCTTGCATCATGTCCTTACAAACACAGATCTAGAATTTACTTTGAATCAGAAAAGTTTAAGCATTGAAAACCCTAGAACGAAGATTGTTTAATTCGAAACCCTAATTAGGGTTTTAAGCCTAATCAGATTCGAATTTAAACACCATAATGCATTATAACAGCCTCCAATTTCAATTCTTCCTGCTTTTTAAGTAGATCTAGGGTTTGAGAAACCCTAGAACATGATTTCATGTGAAAGCAGAAAACTGAAAATCTTCCATCAGCCAACTTCGACGCTTAATAACTTTTGCTTGGGGATAAAACTCGACAATCCCTCCGGTGGATGTTTAGATCTATGTATGTAGAACACACATCTAAAATTTCGTGACAATCCAACGGTTCAAACAAAAGTTATGACCTTTTGAATACTGCTGCGCACACAAAAACGTCCAGAAAAATTCAATACGAATTTTTCTTCTTCACCATACACGAACACCTCGTCGGACCTAGATATCATGAGCCTTAGGCTCTGATACCAATTGTTGATCCCAAACTTAGATCGATTAAGCTTTGTGTATACGAGATTAGATCAAGTACTACACGTAGAGAAACCTTTGCTTATGAATAAAGTAACAAAGTGTTATGCGGAATTAACACTTGATCTAAAACACAAAGATGTTAAACAAACTTTCACTTGTATAAGAATAATCGTACTTGGTTACAATGAAAGAGTTTTAACAATTGAAAACTTATGAAAACTTATATTAAACTTTAACCTAAAAGATCTTCTTTTATAGAACAAGAAGTCTTGTACAATAAGCTACGAATCAACTATTCTAGGTAAAGATAAACATAGAAAATACATTGTCGTCTCTATCCTTACTAGAAGTATTTCTTTTATAATAAACGTGTAGCTCACATCTTCCATCAGTGCTTGTCTTCAATCTGTCAACGCTTGACTTTAACTTGTCAACGCTTATGCTGTCAGCGCTCACTTTGCTCTTGTCAACGCTTGAGTTGTTCTTGTCAGCGTTCAAGTTTTCTGGCCTAGATTTATTCCCAACACAGCATCATCATTATTTTCAGCAGCATCATCATTATTCTCAGCAGCATCATCATTATCTCCAGCACAACTAACTCCAGCATCTTTTAATTCCTGGCAGCACGATCAGCTCCAAATGCTCTAGCAATAACTTGTTCGTTCAAAGTGTTCACAATATTAGTTGTTAGTTTTGGCAGCATATTTCAAGAAACTTAGTCACGTAGCAATATACTAATGACAGAAATATGATTCCCCTACTCCTTCTTCCATTATCATAGAGGAAAGAAACATGTTAAGTATACATATCAAGAAAAAAGAAGGAATTCTTTATCAGGACATCTCATGGATACTACATGCACGAACAACATAAACTACAATGATTCATCAACCAAAACTCAAAAGAGCCAACAAAGGCACATCATAGATCATGTGGGTAATTCAGATTGCGTTGAGAATTTAACAAGGCAGTGGCACTGTCTGTCACTACAATCATCTACCGAACAAACTTAAAGGATGATAAGTTCCATCACAATGCTACGACACAAGGTTTAAATAAGTCCAAGCACAAAAGAAAATAAGATACAAAGAAATCCATTACGCGATTAGTTCCTTAGACAGCAGCTCCTCATCCTCCTTAACATTGTTGTCAGCTTCATCACACTCGTCTATTTCCTTTTTCACACCTCAAGGTGAAATCCATAACCTGATGGCAGCTCATTTCAAAATCCAAATACTCACTGCTACACGGCAGATTAATCACAAAGCAATACTTAGAATCAATCTCACCTGAGGCTCCACTCACTCATCCTTTCAAAACTTACCTACTTCTCTTTAAACCATTCAATTCAAACAAACCAATTCATCACAATCGACCCAAGACTAGCAATCTCATCCATCCTCCAAGTCCTAACAGACTCAAATCTCCACATACCAAATACAACCTAAAACCACCTTTCTTTCATATCAACCCTCTAATCACACCAATTTCAACCACATATCTATCATACATCAACTAATCAAACTTCCTCATACCCGATATAAGTCGCAAGAAATCAGTTGTAAAATCGTTCAACATCTGGTCTACTATGCTAAACCCTCGGTAGTATATAAGGTCATTATTTAAAATTATATACATATTCATTACATAAAGAAAATTACGATAACAAGTACTCAACGTACTTTCAACAACATCAATACATCATTATATATCATCATAGTATTTACTTAATAAATACTGTAGAAATCATTTCAATTTTAAGGGATACATCAATTATAAAACAATACAAAACAATAATCTTACCGGAGCCTTGCGGAGAAGTTACGTTGTTTTTGTAAAATATTTTCGACACCAAAGTTATAGTTTAGGACATTTTTCAAAAATCGACCTAATTTGCTATAACTAAAAAGCTCTGATTACCAATCTTTAACACCCCCAAATTACATTGGCAGCGGAAATACACAATTGGGTGCTAAATACAAACATTATTACACAAGACATTTTGAACAAACTCAAAATGATAAATTTGAAATATAAAAGGATATCATCTAACCATCGTCTAAAACTTTCGATCCCAAGTAAAACAATTTTAGAAATATCAGAGTCACATTTAGGTCCCCCAAAGACTTTATCATGTCCAAAAACACTTTACCAAAGTACTCGACTGTACAGTATTATTTTTATGACAAAAGGGAAAGAAATCCGTTTTAGACCAATCACCATAAAAGCAATCCCGCAATCCTTCTCCAGCAAGCTCCGCAATTCATCATCTTCAATACCTGAAATACATGCTTAAAATCATCAACACAACGGTTGAGCGAGTCTATAGGTTTTCCAAATCAACATTTAAACACAAGAGAAAAATCAATCAAGATCATTTAATAGAATTGTCGTGCACACAATCTATTAGTCAGGCATTCTGGTATATAACAACAGCTACTGAATTGTATTAAGCTCATGACACCGACCTCTTAACTTAGTCACCCACGCCTAAAGCCGGCATGACTAGATGAAATTCCAGTGCCCCGACTAGGGTATCATTTGCCAGGATACCAATTCTCATTCTCGTAAAATTATCCTTCCCAGCGGGTTACTCAGCGTAAAGCCCTGGTCTCGGATAGGGTCGTCAGCCCAATAGTAATATTATTAGAATAAGCGGTTATTCCCAACTCACAACATCAAGCCAGAAGATAGTTAACGGCTCATGAATTTAGGGTGTTTTGCAAATTAGGTACTGATACAATTCAAATCAACAAAGGCAACAAAGGAAACATTCGGGTCCAAACAATCAATCATGACTTGTGTTCATTTTACTTTCAAATAGCATGTATCCCCGTCGCGGGTTTTAAAATCATTCGACACAATTACAAAAGCGAGGCTATAGACTCACCTGGAGTAATAGCAGTAGTAAGACGATCTTCGACGATAGTTGATTCCCGATAAACACAAAAACCGCAACCTATAAAATAAGGCGCGTTCATCAATAATAAACTTGAAAAATAAATCATACATAACAACATCAAACTAGAACTCATAAAGTCACGATAAACTCGAGATAAAACGATATAAATAACTTCATTATACTTTACTACACATTTACTTAACTATTTTACACTTTTTACAAAGTCCGCCGGTACATACTACATGTACTAGCTTATTTTACCCCTTTTAAACTTGTCAACCGTTTATGAAACGACTCGATAAACTAACTTACTATATATAGAAAGTCCTCTTACAAATTTATCAAATGAAATTACTTTTAAAGTACTTTACCCAACTCATTTTCAAACTATAAAATCCGGACAGATTTACGTTAATTTTTCATACAACCGTTTTAACTTATTTAAACGACTCCGTTTACAAAACCGACACTCGGGTTTAAAAGTAAACTCAACCTATAAAATAAACACCTCATTGTAAGTAGGTTACATTTTTCAAAACATCCATTTAGAGTCCCCGAGATTCGATCCAAATATCGACAACAACTACTTGTAGTGTCGATACTCGTCTCCCGGTACACGATCATTCAAAACATCATAACTTCGCGCTCGTTTGGAGCTAGAAGCTCTAACTTATATCAAATCGAAGCTAATAAAATTATCTACAACCCTAGGCTATAAGTTAAGCCATTTTCAAAAGATAAAAATTCGGATTTTACACTTTACTTACTGTTATAAAATGACTATAAAAATCTTGTACAAAATCAATTTTTTGATAAAAACCAACCATAGAAATGGTCATTTCTATACCCTAATATCATCATACATCAACCATAACATCAAAATCATAATAAAAATAAAAATCTTTAGATCAAAATGAAGTTTTAACAAGATCTTTAGCAAGAATCACCATGGATCATCATGAAAATGTCATGCATGATAATAGCTCCTACCTACCAACATCAAGAAAATAAAATGTGCTTGCATGTAAGGAATTCTTACACCAATATGATCCTTATGCAATTATAAGAGTGGGTCTATGCTTGGTTTTGTTAGATTCAAACTCAAGATAAAATTGAAAATGTGTGTGTTTTGGTGATGGTGGTGGGTTTCGGCATTCAAGAGAGAGAAAGGAGAAGATGAGTGAAATTTTTAGTGGTGAAAATGTGATGTGTGTTTTTGTTTTAAGTTTATATATAGTGAGGTAGGGACCAAAGTTGCAATTTAGCAATAGTTGTGGCTAAAAATATAAATAGTTAGCTAAAAAGCGGGAAATAACTATTCGTAAATTTTCAAAATATTTACGGGGCTCGGGTTTCATAAAGATACTTTTAAAAATTTAAAACGTACCTCAAAAATAATAATATCGACTCTCGACTCGACTTAATACGAACTTAAAATAAATACGTCAAAAATATAAACATCGAGACAACAAATGATAAAACATAAAATCTTGGGCATCCGTCGATCTCGTGGTCACTAATAATCCTCGCTATTAGTAAAAAGATAAAAATAAGACCTCCAACGTCGGTTTTAAATAAAACCATCAATCGTCTTTTCATTCAACTCATCAAAAATTTCAAAATTATTCGTAAACATAATATTATATAATATTAAATAAATGACCTCGGGTTTGGGTTGTCACAAGATCATCCTTCTCATTTTCATTGTTATTTTTGTAAATGTAAAATGTATTTTCTTTCCTAATGTATATGTATATGATGATATATGATGATAAAAAATATTGTGTGGGGATCATGTGTTGATAAACTTGGTTAAAAAGATTGAAAACTACATGTAAAAGTGATAAACCTTGCTTAAATTAGTAGGCTGTATAAAAATAGTAAAGAACCTTATGTTAAACTATTAAAATGGATTGAATGAATTAATATACAGTAAGTTATAAGACTTGTACACATGAGAGAGTTTACCATACAATGGAATCTTTATAATGAGTGAGATATGATCAAAACAATATTGAAGTACAAATCTGAGTAGTCTGTTTTGGACGGACTGTTAGGGACATTTAGAGATAGATTGAGCAGTATCTAAAAATGAGTTAACTGTAGCACATAATATGTAGTTTATGTCACCCAAAATAAGCTTCTATCTCCTTGTAGAACTCAATATATGGTAAAAATGGTGAAAGTGAAAATAATAATCAGATTTGTGAAATAAAAGTATATAGTATAATATTAGAACTCAAGTAAATATAATATAAAATGAATACTTAAAACCCACTAACTTATATATTATACATAAATAAGTATGTACATTAATAAATAAAAGAGATATTTTATAAAAATGGCAATTTGATAAGTTTTATAAGTTATAAAACTATAAACATAAGTTTTATGTCTTTTCGGCTAAAACCGTAAAATTAACGTTTTCGTCAATTAAAACTTAGACGGTCGGACCCGTCTAATGTAAACGTTTTATAACTCATATACTGATATATAACTACATATTACAAGTAAAAACCGATAAAACCCGAGCTTTATAACATATGGACATTAACGGGCCAAATTAGCCTTATTGGACTATTAACTCAACTTATTTGGCTAAACACTAATGGACTTACTTATTGGGCTTAACCCACTTGGGCCCAACATGTGAGTATAGGGCTGATGTTAAAAGGAAAATTTGACTAATATAATGTAATGGGCTTATCATGGGCTTATTGGGCCTAAACATGTAAACAAGTTAAACTAGTGAAACTAGTATAAAAAGCTACCAACACATAACACTATAATGAGTAAATAAAGATGTACAATCCCACTTGATCATCATCATATTTATAAAATCATCATACGTATACATAGTTATTATTTTTATAAAGTCATTGGACAAAAGTCTAAGACAGAGTATTATTTATATAGGTTTCCGTGATCGAAGCACGCTCGTCGCCGATAAACCTCCTTTCATAATCAACGTGAGTTCATAGCCTCGCACTCTTTTAAATGTTTTATAAAATCTTTTGTAAACCCGCGAGGGAGATAACATGCTAGTTTTTGATATAAATAGAACACAAGTATTCCCGATGGTATGCTTAATGATATGGACCCGAATGATGCTATGACCCAATAAATGAGATGAAATGGATTATTAGTAGTTAGGTTATCTCACTTAAAATCCCATTAGCATGAATTGTGAACTACCGGGATTTGGTAGACGCTTATGCATATGATAGTACTATTTAGGGAAGATCACCCCAGTTCGCGCCTTGACGGTTGATCCCCGTCGTACCACATTGATTGGTAAGCAAAACTATGTATGAGAAGATTTACATAGCGTGATTTTTGTGACCACACGCTAACTTAGATGGGTAAATTATTTGTCGGGTTCGCGGATCGTTGTTTGTGATAGTAAGGTAACAATGTCATGCGGCTAATAATAATCCAATGTAATCCAATAATGATACAAATAATGATAATAATGTTACCTATAATGGTAATATTGAGACTACGGTATCATGGACGGTTTAAGATGTATGCTTTGCTTTATATATTGCCTGACTTGCAATACGAGGACTTACTTCTGATATTATACTTGTGTTCTGATTTTAATGATTGTTTTATATAACGATTTAATTGAACTCTATGAATTCACTCGGCATTCGCTGATAAGATTTTTGTATGTTTTTATCTCAGGTGCTTGAAGGTAATTCGGATGGAGATCGACTCTGATGGCCCACATAGTAAAAACATTTCATTCGATCTATGTTTTTTAAACCTAATGACCTGTGTAAACTGGGACCTGTTGTACACTTAAAACTTTTATTTCGAATGAATGTATGTTAAACCTTGTACAACCATTTTTATGCGTTGTCTATGATTGGAGTTATTGTGCTATCCCGTAACACTATAATGACTCTTCCGCTGTACCGATATGAAATTTGAGAGTGTTACAGTTTGGTACCAGAGCTCTCGTTATAGAGAACGAAATATTTTTAAAAATCAAGGTTTTGAACAAAAATTTTCAAAATCTTTTAACTATAAACATTTTTAGAAAATATTTGAAAAATCTTTTGACTATAACGGTGCCAAAGATCCTTGACGTTACCAACAAGCCTTATTGAGAAGATATATATTTTGATATACATAATTTAATTTATATATATATGTATATATCATGGTTTCAGTATGTAATTGTTTAAATAATTTTTTTATGCTAATACGAGATATATATAAATGCAGATTGTCATGGCTAACCCTAATATTCCTGTAGAGAACCATGCTATTCCCGAACCTAATGTGGATGATAACCCTTATTTAGACTTAGTGGATTATGATGTAAATGAGGATATGGATGATGATGAGGAGGAACCATTTGAGGATCCCGAACCCGAGATAGGACTAGGAGATCAGATTGCCCCTCAGGTTGATACTGTAGAAAATGAGAATGATAATGTTGGTATTGAGAATGATGATGAGATTGGGATAGATAATGTAGATAATGAGGATGACGACGAGGATGTCGAGGACGAAATAGGTATATATGATGAGGTTGATGATGATGATGATGATGAGGTTGAGCTTATTTTTCCTTATGATGGAGCGGAGGGTGAGCCCTTACCCCCTCTAGTTTATTGGTTAGATTCTGAGTTTGAGCTACCTAGAGATGAATTGTCTGAATCGTCTGAATCTGATTCTGAATCAGAGGATGATGAGGATGATGATGCACCTGATGGTACTGATGGTATTGCTACTCGTATACATGTGATAGGAGAGTCTTCTAGGGTTCGAGGGGCTACTCATATTGATGGTCTTGCACCTTGGGCCTTGAGACGTGATTTAGATGCTTCCCGTGTTCAGGGTAGTATGACAGAGGTTGGATTAGGTGTTGTTTAGACTCATGTTGCTTATTTGGAGTCGAAGACTAAGGTTGGTGAGAAAGAGCGGTAATTTCTTAACTTGGATTTGACTAATGTGGAGCGTGGTTTGAATGAGGCTTTTAGGAGGTTATCTGTGTTAGAAAGTGGTGAGCGCGCTGAAATGAAGAAAAAGGTGAATACTATGGAGGTTCAGTTGAGTGTAGCTTGTGCGATGCGTGAGAAGGCTGAAAAAGAGTTGAATATATCTGTTGGTTGGAACAGTAGGTTTTATACTGAGATGGTTGAGAAAGGAGTGATTCGTAAGCGCCCAGCTGAAGATGTGTCTTGTGATCGTCCGACGAAGATACCGAAGATGATGGATGATGGACCATCTGAAGATTCTCAGTAGAACAGTCTATCTTTAGTAGTGACCTTTGTATCTTTTGTATCTTTTGTAACTTTGACTGAACCGACTTATTAGTTAGTAGATCTGGCACGAATTTTGGGCATGTATAGTGCTAGAAACTTTGATATGGGATGTAAATTAAGACAATGCATTTGTTTCTAATCCAATGAAATATGTATCTTGTCTTGAATTCCATATTATGCCTTATTTGTATCTTGATTATGAATTCAATCCATCTTATATGAATCCCTTGTTGGGTGAATGCTTAATACTTTGAAATTGTGAAATTATAGAACCATGCCACCCAAGAAAGCTGTAACTGAGAATGATGTACGTAGGATTATTGTGGAGCAAGTTACACATCTATGACTAAATTTATGGCAAATGCTAGAAATGGAGCTGGCAGTAGTGGAGCTGGCGGTAGTGGAGCTGGCGGTAGTGGAGCTAGCGGTAGTGGAGCTAGCGGTAGTGGAGTTGGCGGTAGTGGAATTGGTGGTACTAATGTGAATGTGAATGCTAATAATGTGAATGATAATAATGTGAATGCTAATGTTGGAGGAAATATAGGAGGACTTGGAACTAATGCACCTGAAGTTGGTGGTTGACTTATGTGACGTTCATGAAGTGTGAACCTCTACCTTTTAATGGAACTGAAGGTGCTGTAGGATTAAGCCAGTGGATTAAGAAGATTGAGTCGGTGTTTCGGATTAGTAAGTGTAAGGAGGAAGATAAGGTGACTTTTTCTATGGCTACTCTTAAAGGTCGGCGTTGACTTGGTGGAACGGGAGAATTGCTTTCATGGGTATTGATGTTGCTAATGCTACTCCTTGGGCTGAAATTAAGAAATGGATGACTTTGGAGTTCTGTCCCTGTAGTGTGATCATTAGATTAGAACAAGAGTTGATTCATCTGAGAATGAAAGGTGTGGATATGGATAGCTACACAAACCGATTCCATGAGTTGGCCTTGATGTGTCCTCGATTGGTGGAACCCGAAGAGATCCGAATTGAAAAATATATTAAAGGGTTGACCAAGAACATCCGAGGGGACATGACATCATCAAACCCACTGACCATTGATGATGCTGTTAGAATGGCTTACCAACTCATTGGCCAAATAATTCAGGATAAGGAAGATGAAGCACTTGTAGATAGAGGTGATAATAGGAAGAATTTCAATCGCCGTCAGAACCAGAGAAAGGGGAATGCAAATGCTCTTACCAACAACACCGCGCAATGATGAAAAGTGTCCTAAGTGTGGTAATAAGAGGCATGCTGGCGACTGCTGGAAGTGCCGAAATTGCGGAAAGCTTGAACCCAAAGTTGAAAGGTGTAAGAAGGGAATCATTTGCTTCAACTGTAATGAAGAAGGTCATAAGAAATCGGATTGCCCTAAGTTGAAAGCGATTGTACCTGGAAGAAACCCCCAGGGTGGTTCTTATCAACTTGGAACGGTTGAGGTTAAGAAAGAGGATCTGAATGTCGTTACTGGTACGTTTTTACTCAACAATCATTATGCTGTTGCTTTATTTGATTCGGGTGCTGATAGGAGCTTTGTATCCACTAAATTTAGTGCCCTTATTGACATTGAACCTGTTGAGATAAGTACCAGTTACGAGGTGGAATTGGCTGATGGTAAATTAGTGAAAACTAATAAGCTATTAGAAGGATGCTCTCTAAATCTCTTAAACTATTCCTTTCTGATAGATTTGATGTTGATAGAACTAGGTAGTTTTGATATTATTATTGGTATGGATTGGTTATCGTTGAATAATGCTACTATTTTATGTGGAGAAAAGAAGGTTAAGATTCCTCTTAGGAATAGGACGTTAGTAATTGATGGTAATCGATGTGAATCCCGTTTGAAAATCGTTTCATGTATTAAAGTCCAAAAGTACATCAGGAACGGTTGCGAGTTATTCTTAGCTCAAGTGATCGGGAATGAGTCTAAGGAGAAACGATTAGAAGATGTACCTATTATCTTTGAATTTCCAGAGGTATTTCCTAAAGATTTACCCGGACTTCCGCCGATAAGGCAAGTTGAGTTTCGAATCGATTTAATTCCTGGTGCTGCACCGGTGGCACGTGTGCCTTACCGATTAGCACCTTCTGAATTAAAGGAATTATCTGAACAGCTTAAGGAGTTGTCTGATAAAGGTTTTATTCGACCGAGCTCGTCGCCTTGGGGAGCTCCAGTCTTGTTCGTTAAGAAAAAGGATGGATCTTTTCGTATGTGCATTTATTATAGGGAACTGAATAAGTTGACGATTAAAAATCGATATCCTTTACCAAGGATTGATGATTTGTATGATCAACTACAAGGATCTAGTGTGTATTCTAAGATAGATTTGTGGTTTGGATATCACCAACTTCGCGTCCGTGAAGAAGATATTCCTATAACTGCATTTAGAACTCGTTATGGACACTATAAATTTCAAGTTTTGCCATTTGGGTTAACTAACACACCTGCAGTTTTCATGGATCTAATGAACCGAGTGTGCAAACCCTATTTGGACAAATTTGTGATCGTGTTTATTGACGATATTCTTATCTACTCTAAGAATAAAGATGAACATGTAGAACATTTAAGGATTATCTTGAGTTTGTTAAAGGATGAAAAGTTGTATGCTAATTTTTCGAAATGTGATTTTTGGTTAGATTCTGTGCAATTTCTTGGTCATGTGATTAACAAAGATGGAATTCATGTAGATCCTGCAAAGGTTTAAGCCATTAAGAATTGGTCTGCACCGACAACGCCAACGGAGGTGCGATAATTTTTAGGATTGGCTGGCTATTATAGGCGTTCATTAAAAAAATTTCTTTAATAGCTAAACCCTTGACTAAGCTTACCCAGAAGAATAAACCTTTCGTTTGGGGATGTGAAGAGGATGGAGCATTTCAGATATTGAAGCAAAAATTATGTAGTGCGCCAATTCTATTATTACCCGACGGAAGTGAAGATTTTGTAGTATATTGTGATGCATCCTTTAGAGGTTAGAGCTGATGGTGTGAAATGCTTAAGAGGTCGTATGTGGATACCTAAGTTTGGAGGCTTAAGAGATTTGATTATGTTGGAATCCCATAAATCTAAATATTCCATTCATCCTGGATCTGATAAAATGTGTCATGATTTGAAGAAGTTGTACTGGTGGCCGAATATGAACGTTGATATTGCTATGTATGTTCTTCGATGCTTGACTTGTGCTAAAGTCAAAGATGAACATCAAAAGCCATCAGGACTACTTCAACAACCAAAGATTCCTGAATGGAAGTGGGAGCGAATTACGATGGATTTTATTACCAAGCTTCCTAGAACATCATCTGGAAATAACTCGATTTGGGTCATTGTCGACAGACTGACCAAATCAGCACACTTCATTCCGATTAAAGAGCAGTTCTCACTAGAGAAGCTGACTCGTATTTATCTTGAGAATGTTGTATGCAAGCATGGAGTGCCTGTATCGATCATTTCAAATCGAGATCCTAGATTCGCATCAAATTTTTGGAAATCTCTCCAAGGATCTTTGGGAACGAATCTCGACATGAGCACTTCTTATCACCCTAGACTGATGGGCAGAGTGAAAGAACGATACAAACACTGGAAGATATGTTGAGAGCTTGTGTGATAGATTTTGGTAAGAATTGGGATAAACATTTGCCTTTAGCAGAGTTTTCATATAACAATAGTTATCATGCTAGTATTAAGGCTGCACCGTTTGAAGCTTTGTATGGTATGAAGTGTAGATCTCCTGTATGTTAGAGTGAAGTTGGGGATACCCAGCTCACGGGACCGAAATTGATCCGAGAGACTACGGAGATGATAGTTCAGATTAAGAATAGGCTGTTGACTGCCCGAAGTAGACAGAAAAGTTACGCGGATGTGCGGCAGAAACCGATGGAGTTTGAAGTGGGTGGCCGTGTAATGTTGAAAGTATCGGCATGGAAAGGCGTCATAATATTTGGAAAGCGAGGGAAATTGAATCCCCGCTATATTGGACCCTTTAAGATTTTATCTAGATTAGGTCCGGTGGCTTACAAACTAGAGTTACCTCAAGAACTTCATGGTGTTCACAACACATTCCATGTATCTAATCTGAAGAAATGTTTAGCAGTGAGTGATGAGAAAATTTCGTTGGATAAGGTCCGAATTGATGAGAAGTTGCACTTTATCAAAAAACCCGTAGAGGTTATGGATCGTGAGGTAAAGCAACTGAAACAAAGTCGGATACCTATTGTCAAGATCCGATGGAATTCAAAGCATGGACCAGAATTTACTTGGGAACGAGAGGATGAAATTTGGGAGAAATACCCACACCTCTTTGATTTCGATAAGAAACGGACATCAAAATGAAATGGATCACGAGGACGTTGATCCCTTTTAGGAGGAAAAGCTGTGACAATCTAACATTTTCAGGTAGTAAATTATTTTCTCGTATATTATTTTGAAACTTATTTTTGTGTTGGTTGATGAACTTACAATTTATGGATTTAAATTTGGGCTTACGTGCATAATTTAACATCCTTTACGACTAAACCGGAAACCCTAGGATTACGTATTTACGTTTTTGAACTCCGTTTTTTATGAGACAATTTTAATTAGATTCGTTTTGTGCCGTTGATTCATAATTTATAAAAACTCTTTTGTAAAACGACCCGAGGGCATGCAAATCGAAGAAACTAGAATCGAGGAGTACCCGTAAATAATTGTGGATGAGACAAAACAAGTTTTGTCCCACCACCAATATGGGACGGCTAAAATAAGCCAACAACACCCTTAGGTGTCAAGCTTACAAAGTAAGCTAAGACACATGTCTTACTTACTTTGCAAACTAGCTACAACCTCAAAACTACACACCTCAAACCACTTCCTCATTTTTACTCATGCAAAACCACTAAACACTCTCTCTTTCTCTCTACCCTTGCCGTCCCAACTCAACCAAAACACCCCCATTTGATCAATTTTAACCACAATATCTTATGTTATTCACACATATGATGGAAACCTCTTGAAGCTCTATTGATTGGTGGTGATTTTAACATCCAAGGAGGAGATTTGATTGTGTCCTATGGCTGATTTTTCACAAGGAGTTCTTGGTGATAGGTGATCTTGAAGTTAGTTTTGTTGTACCCCAAGTGTTGTCATCCAAAGTCAAGTTATAATCTTGGTTGGTAAACAAGATCATCCTTCCCATTTTCATTGTTATTTTTGTAAATGTAAAATGTATTTTCTTTCCTAACGTATATGTATATGATGATATATGATGATAAAAAATATTGTGTGGGGATCATGTGTTGATAAACTTGGTTAAAAAGATTGAAAACTACATGTAAAAGTGGTAAAATCTTGCTTAAATTAGTAGATTGTATAAAAACAGTAAAGAACCTTATGTTAAACTATTAAAATGGCTTGAATGAATTAGTATACAGTAAGTTATAATACTTGTACACATGAGAGAGTTGGCCATACAATGGAATCCTTATAATGAGTGAGATATGATCAAAACAATATTGAAGTACAAATCTGAGTAGTCTGTTTTGGACGGACAGTTGGGGACATTTAGAGATGGATTGAGCAGTAGCTAAAACTGAGTTAATTTTATCACATAATATGTAGTTTATGTCACCCAAAAATGAGCTTCTATCTCCTTGTAGAACTCAAGATATGGTAAAACTGGTGAAAGTGAAAATAATAATCAGATTTGTGAAATAAAAGTATATAGTATAATATTAGCACTCAAGTAAATATAATATAAAATGAATACTTAAAACCCACTAACTTATTTATTACATATAAATAAGTATGTACATTAATAAATAAAAGAGACATTTTATAAAAATGGCAATTTGATAAGTTTTATAAGTTATAAAACTATAAACATAAGTTTTACGTCTTTTCGGTTAAAACCGTAAAATTAACGTTTTCGTTAATTAAAACTTAGACGGTCGGACCCGTCTAATGTAAACTTTTTATAACTCATATACTGATATATAAGTACATATTACAAGTAAAAACCGATAAAACCCGAGCTTTATAACATATGGACATTAACGGGCCAAATTAGCCTTATTGGACTATTAACTCAACTAATTTGGCTAAACATTAATGGACTTACTTATTGGGCTTAACCCACTTGGGCCCAACATGTGAGTATAGGGCTGATGTTAAAAAAAAATTTGACTATTATAATATAATGGGCTTATCATGGGCTTATTGGGCCTAAACATGTAAACAAGTTAAACTAGTGAAACTAGTATAAAAAGCTACCAACACATAACACTATAATGAGTAAATAAAGATGTACAATCCCACTTGATCATCATCATATTTATAAAATCATCATATGTATACATAGTTATTATTTTTATAAAGTCATTGGACAAAAGTCTAAGACCGAGTATTATTTATATAGGTTTCCGTGATCAAAGCACGCCCGTCGCCGATAAACCTCCTTTCATAATCAACGTGAGTTCATAGCCTCGTACTCTTTTAAATGTTTTATAAAAATATTTGTAAACCCGCGAGGGAGATAACATGCTAGTTTTTGGTAAAAATAGAACACAAGTAGTCCCGATGGTATGCTTAATGATATGGACCCGAATGATGCTATGACCCAATAAATGAGATGAAATGGATTATTATTAGTTAGGTTATGTCACTTAAAGTCCCATTAACATGAATTGTGAACTACCGGGATTTGGTAGACGCTTATGCATATGATAGTACTATATGGGGAAGATCACCCTAGTTCGCGCCTAGACGGTTGATCCCCGTCGTACCACATTGATTGGTAAGCGAGTTTATGTATGAGAAGATTTACATAGCGTGATTTTTGTGATGACACGATAACTTAGATGGGAAAATTGTTTGTCGGGTTCACGGCCTGTTGTTTGTGATAGTAAGGTACCAATGTCATGCGGCTAATAATAATCCAATGTAATCCAATAATAATATAAATAATGATAATAATGTTACCTATAATTGTAATATTGAGACTCGGTTTAAGATGTATGCTTTGCTTTATATATTTCCTGACTAGCAATACGAGGACTTACTTCTGATATTATACTTGTGTTTTGATTTCAATGATTGTTTTATATAACGATTTTATTAAACTCTATGAAATCACTCGGCATTCGTTGATAAGATTTTTGCATGTTTTTATCTCAGGTGCTTGAAAGTAATTCGGATGGAGATCGACTCTAATGCCCCACATAATAAAAATTGTTCATTCGATCTATGTTTTGTAAACCTAATGACATGTGGAAACTGGGACCTGTTGTACACTTAAAACTTTTATTTCGAATGAATGTATGTTAAACCTTGTACAACCATTTTTATGCGTTGTCTATGATTGAAGTTATTGTGCTATCCTGTAACACTCTAATGACTCTTCCGCTATACTGATATGAAATTTGAGAGTGTTACACCCTTGCACAACATGGACCACCTCTTCTCTATCCCTATTGCTTCGCACCATGGATTTTTGACTCAATGATATCCCAAGCATCTTGAATAGACTTAGCAAGAATGTTTCCACCCGCAACCGAGTTGAGGGAATCTTGATGGTCTGGCCTCAAACCATTGTAGAAGGTGTTAATTTGGTAAACTTGATCAAAACCGTGGTTTGGACACTTTATTAACAACTCTTTGAACTCTTCACAAGCTTCACTAAAGGTTTGGTCTCTCTTTTGTTGAAAGCCTGTGATTTGGTTTCTCAATGCGGTGGTTCGTGAAGGTGGAAAGAACATGTTCACAAATTTCTTTTTCAAGTCCTCCCAAGTGAGAATGCTATTAGAGGATTGTTTGTCTAGCCAAATCCTAGCATTTTCCTCTAAGGAGAAAGGGAATAAGATTAACTTAATTGCCCATCCAAAGGTACACCATTATACTTAATGGTATTGAAAATGGACAAAAATCTCTTGATATGGTCATGAGGGTCATCCATAGGTCTCCCTAGGAAAGGTATGGTAGAAACCATTTGTATCACACATGTCTTAAGCTCAAAATTGTTGGCGGCTATCTCGGGAATGATTATGGCATCCGCATTCCCATCCATGTTGGATTGGAATCTCAATCAATGGTCTATTGTCGAAAGCACGATGCTCGTGATCGGCTTGATGGACGGCTTTGTTCTTGTTTCTCTTCCTTTTGGGAGGAAGTGGTATACCAATAGGTATATGTACACGCGCTCGAGTGTGCATGTAACTCAACACGAGGAATGAGAGAGGAGCTCTCGGTCAACTTTGAAAGAGAATAGATTATCTCTTTCGAGGTTCAATAGTGAAAACCACAAGAAAGTATAATATATATGTAGTACTAATTGGGCGGTAAAACCCCCAACAAGCCTTACTTCTTGAAATACTTACTAGTGAACGGGGGGAATGAGGTGGCGCTAAGCTCTTAAGTACCTATTTCCCATAGGCTTGCATTTTGTAGCAAAGCCGCCTTTCTATTCACTTAATAGTTCGTATTTCTCGAATTCTTTCTTATTGAAAGTGTTTATCTATTTTTGCCTTTATTTTGTTTGATTGATACACGTAAATGGGACCGGAACACCCCCAAGTATGGTGTATTGCCAAGGAAATACTTATGGAAGTTGGTAAATTGGTTGTTCGTATTTACGTATATGTACTTACATATAATAAGATAGAGAAAATATTTTTGTATTTATTTGATTTTTTATGAAAGTATAATATGTACGTAAAAACAAGTGAATCCAATATATACAATATATTTTTGGTGTAATCTTTTAGGAAAAATATTACTTTTGATTTTTTGATTTTTTTGGTTCAATTCTTAGGAAAGAATTGATTTTTGTGATTTTTTATTTTTTATATTATTATATTTTTGAATTTTTTTTATATTATTTATTTATAATACGTAAAAGGAACTTTCACAAGTGAACGGATCCTAAAATCCAATATGTAACCGTCAATCTCCACGTAAAGAACCGACAGAGGGGCCATTTAGTATTTGTCTTTTTGTAATTCGTTATTGTCTCGATATCTTTACGAATTGAGTGATCGATAAAAATTAAGTCAACTTATTGTTTTTGGTATTTGGATGTAAAAGTTATGGTATTCTAGGTCTAATTATCACAAACCCGTCAAAAGTGTAAGATAATCTCGTCTACGTAACCGTACTATTCTAAAACAACTTGCACATACCAATTACAAAGCTCAAAGTACAAGCAAGTAATGCACAACAAGTAAAAATGTCAAAAATGTAAAGTATAGGAAAGTATAAGGACTGAAAATGTAAAATGTAACAACTATTAACCAAAATTACCAAACTTAACAAACTTAGTAACTGAAATTTAACAACCCTAACAAGTTTAGGGACTGAAATGCAAACCCTAAACAATATAACAGATTTTCAAACAAACTAGCAACTTTCCTAAATCCCAGGGACCAAATTGCAATTTACCAAAGTATTATCACTAAAAATGGGCTTATTGGTTTTTAAGCTATAACTTGAGTTCTAATCAACCAAATAAGCTGAAATCAGTTTCAAAAGTTTACAAATTCAAATTAAGCTAGCCATTTCCAAAGAAATCAGCTGAATTGGACTAAATCTCTAATAAGCACTTTTCAATAAGCCACTTTTAAGAGTTGAGCTTATTGGAATAAGCACAAGGTCTGGTTTTGTCAAAATCTGATCAATAGCCCAAATAATGGACACCTATCTAAGAAATTCTAGAAAACACCCAAAGAATAAGCTAAAAAAGCCAATAAGCTCAAATGGGCTTATGTTGACCAGTGTTGACCAAAAATTGACCAAAGTTGACCAAGGTCAAAACTACTTTTGATGACTTGTTAAACTGATTTGTGGAAGAAAATGAGGACTTTTATGAAGTGAATAAGCTAGTATTGAAAATAAGCTATCATAGAAACAAGTACTTATCACATATACTTTTATGGCTGATTGCTTATTCAATTTTAAGAACGGTATGATGTGGCTTATAGAATTTGAAAGCTAGGATGTTGAACTATCCATAGAACCAAAAATCAAGTTCTAAATCCAAGTAATGAGCAACTTATGCTAGTTTGAAACTGGCTTGTTTTGGACTAAGAAGTGTGACCCATAGCATTTTGTGCCATTTGCCTTTTTGAAAGAGAGTTTGACTTCAAAACTTTTCACTTTTGTTTTATATCAGTTATAGAGTATATGTGACAATCCGTCAATTTATGGTTGATATTTTATTCTCAAGTATTATTTAAAAACAATATTTTTAATGTTATATTATGAACTCACTTATTATTGGGAAGAAATTTGGATTTACGTCTTGAAGTAGCATCGACTACGTCTAAACCGGAGGATTCTACGTTACGTGCTTACGTTTACATACACCGTCCTTGGTGACAGTCCGACATTTCAGAAAATAAATTTATCCGTGAATATTATTTTGAGATTTTAAATTTGTGTTGGTTCATAAACTCACAAATTTATGAGAAGAGATTAGGACTTACGATTTTAATTTAACGTCCTATACGACTAAACCGGAAACCTTAGGATTACGTATTTACGTTTTCGAACTCTGTTTTTGATGAGACAATTTTTATTAGATTCGTTTTGTGCCGTTGATTCATAATTTATAAAAATATTTTTCGTAAAACGACCTGAGGGCACGCAAATCGAGGAAACTAGAATCGAGGAGTACCCGTAAATTAGTGGGATGAGACAAGATAAATCTTGCCCCACCCCACACATGGGACGGACCAACTTGCTACACCACACCACATTTGGTGTCATTTTTATAAGCTAAGTAAGACACTTGTCTTACCAAGCTTCAATATGAAGCTACCTCATCCCACTAACCACAAAACCACTCCTACTTACCATTAGCTCCCATTTCTCTCATGCAAAACCACACACTTCTCTCTTCCTCCTCTGGATGCCGTCCCATCCTCACCTTTAAACACCCCATTCATACAAAATTTAACCACAAACATTTGTTATATTTTACATATGTTAATCTCCATTCAAAGAGATGAAGATTGGTGTAAGTTTTAACATCTAGAAAGAAGTTTTCAAAGGAGTCAAGGGCTGATTTTCAACAAGGAGTTCTTGAATAATGGTGGTCTTGAAGATGATCTTGGTTTATCACAAGTTTCTCCATCAAAATCCATGTCTTGATCACAACCTACATCATCATGGTGGTATAAAGAATGTTCTCCCCATCCTCTTGTTATTTTGATTATGTAATCATGTATTTTCTTTCCTATTGTAAATGTATATGATGAATATATGATGATAAAAATATTGTGTGGGGATTTGGTGTTGATAATCATGGGTAAAAAGATGAAAAACTATATGTAAAAATGGTTAATCTTGCTTAATTTAGTAGGTTGTATAAAACAGTAAAGAATCATATGATAAACTGATAAAATGGCTTGAATAAATTAATATACAGTGAGTAATATGTCTTGTACACATGTGAGAGTTGGCCATGCAATGGAATCATTAGGATGAGTGAGATATGATCAAAACAAGTAAGTGCAAATCTGAGTACACTGTTTTGGAAAAATTTTATAAAATACTTAGACGCTGATTCAACAGTAGCAATAGAAGAGTTAAATGGAGCACTTATCATTTAGTTTATGCCATAAAAATTTGAGCTTCTATCACCATATAGAACTCTAGATATGGCTGTTTTGGTGAACATGAAAGTAAAAATCAGATTTTGGGAAATTAAAGTATAATAGTATTATATAAGCACTCAAATAAAAATAGTATAAAATATGAATTAAAACCCACTAACTTATATAATAAATTTATATAAATATGTATAAGGATAAATAAATGGACATTTTATAAAAATGGTAGTTTGATAAGGTTTGTAAGTTATAAAACTATAAACATGATTTTTACGACTTTTTCGGCTATTACCGTAAAATTAACGTTTTTGTTAAATAAAACTTAGACGGTTGGACCCGTCTAATGTAAACTTTTATAAACTCATATACTGATATACAAACATATATAACAAGTAAAAACCGATAAAACCCGAACTATATAATATACGGACATTAACGGGCTAAGTTAACGTTATTGGACTAATAATACAACAAAATGGGCTATAACACTTATAAACTTATTTATTGGGCTTAACCCATTTGGGCCCAACATGTAAAGTGTAAATACTGATAATACAAGTATAAAATGGATTAATACAAGTTAAAGAACTTATAATAAGTTTATTGGACTTAAAATATGTAAATAGGTAAAACTAGTAAACTAGTATAAAAGTTATCGACACATTACACTAAAATGAGTAAATGAGAATATGTAAACCCACTTGATCATCATATATATATAATCATCATATGTATACATAATTGTTATTTTTATAAAGTCATTGGACATGAGTCTAAGACGAGTATTATTTGTCTAGGTTTCCGTGATTGAAGCACGTACCGTACATCTGAATTGCCGATAACCCGCTTTCCCACATCCACGTGAGTTCATAGCCTCGCACTCTTTTAAATGTTTTTATGAAATGTTTTATAAACCCGCGAGGGAGATAACATGTTAGTTTTGATAAAATAGGACACCATTTGTCCTGATTGTTTGTTTATTGATTTGGACCCGAATGATTGTATGACCTGATGAATGATTAGATGACCCGATAGATGAAATGAAATGGATTATTAAAGTTAGGTTATGTCACTAAAAGTCCCATTAGCATGAATTGTGAACTACCGGGATTTGGTAGACGCTTATGCATATAATAGTACTATTTGGGGACGATCACCCCAGTTCGCGCCTTGACGGTTGATCCCCGTCGTGCCACATTGATTGGTAAGCGAATTTATGTATGAGAAGATCTCCATAGCGTGATTATTGTGATGACACGCTAACTTAGATGGGCAAATTGAGTATCGGGTTAGCTACCCGTTGTTGTGATAGTAAGGTAACAATGTCATGCGGATTGTAATAATCCAAATAACGAAAATACTGATATACGCATTAAATTACGATGTATTGCCTGACTAGCAATACGGGGTCTTATTACTGATGTTATGTTTGTGTTTTGGTTTTATATAACCATATTCATATAACGGTTTTTATTTAACTTTATACAACGTTATAAAACGTATTGTATGATGTTTTTACGACATTGATTCGTATAATGATTTTGAAGGCAAACACCTATATTACGATTTTTGATGAAGATTTGTATAAAAAGACTATGGCTATTTTATGGCCTATTACAAAGATTTGTACAAAATGATTTTCGGTAATAATTTTATACCGATGTTATATTGATGGATTTCATTAAACTCTATGAATTCACTCGGTGTTATCGCTGACCTTTTCTTTTAACATGTTTTATCTCAGGTACTTGAAGGTAATTCTCGGGAAGACGACAAGAATTCATGGCCCGCACTTAAACAATAATTTTCATTCAAATACTTTGTAAAACTTTGTATGAAATAATATGACTTGGGACCTATGTAAATCTGATATTTATGAATGGAAATGCTTTATTAATAAACGACGCGATTTTTAAGCGTTGTCTATGATGTGAGTAATGTGCTATCCCGTAACACCAACGAGTCTTCCGCTGTATTGAGTTGTATAAATTTGGGGGTGTTACAGTTTGGTACCAGAGCTCTCGTTATAGAGAACGAAAGATTTTTAAAACCAAGGTTTTGAATAGAACATTTCAAAATCTTTTAACTATAAACATTTTTCTAAAAATGTCTAAAAATATTTTGACTATAACGGTGCCGAAGAATTCCCGAGTTACCGACAAGGCCAGACTGAGAAGTGTTATTTTAATATATATATATATATATATATATATATATATATATATATATATATATATATATATATATATATATATATATATATATATATATATATATATATATATATATATATATATATATATATATATATATATATATATATATATATATATATATATATATATATATATATATATATATATATATATATATATATATATATATATATATATATATATATATATATATAACTTGGATTATATATATATGTTGTAATTTGATTACATGATTGTTTGATGATTATTTCTATATTTATACGAGGTATTTATACGACGTAGATTGTCACAAGGAACCCTAAATCCCCTAGTACATTAATCGAAGCTATTCTCATAGGAATTCTAGCTATCCTAGATCTAAACCAAGTTGTGGATGTTTATAATCCCAACGAAAAGGTTGATAGTCGTAGAAATGTTGGTATTAGTTAATTAAGATCTTGAAGAAGAATTGGCGAGATTAAATCTGATACTCGCTCACTCCCTTTCATCCGATAGAGAGTTTGATCGATGTCATGATGATCTTTCCTTATAGAGTGGAGTTTGACAAAACGTTACCACCTGGAAAGGTGTCATCTGATTCGTTGTCACCCAATTCTTAAATTTGAGAATCGAAAGGTTGAATGTTGCACTTGAGGCTGTCAATGGAACCATTACCCAAAAGCCTCATGTCACTAGTACCTTTCCGAGAAGTCTAATTGAATGTGTGAGACATTTCATACTAGTGACTCGTTTGATAACCCTTGTTGTAAGACCTATAGGATTGGAAATTAAGTGTTGTTCATATCGAGCTTTTATTGCCCTTTAAAGGCCTAAGAATAAAGTTGAAAGTATTGGAAAATGAAGTAGGATGTCGCATTGAGTATAAGTTAATTGAAACTTGAATGAAGTAAAATTTAATTCGTATGGAATATGAAATTGTTAAGAGGAAGTCGTTAAGTTTTATGATTGAATTATAAGGTTTTAATTGATTATTGATTCGTGTTAAGGGTTGTTCCTAGGCCATTGTCCACTAATGAGGATGCCCAGTGTCCAAGAAATAAATTGAAGAAATCTTCTTCTGAATTGGGACGGATGGATCTTTCGGGACATGTGGAACACCTAATGACTCTTGTAGATTAGTATTCATTGTGGTATCTTTTAAAAATCCCTAACTTAACTGAGATATCAGTTGGTAGGATGAGTTCTGAGAATTGTATGACATAGTGACACGTAATGTGTTACGGTACAATTTTGACTTGTTTGTGATTAATGAAAAAGACTACCTTTGATTGCTAAATCTTACATGTATCTATTTTATCTATCTTTTATTGCTTCATCCTAATGTTCGCATTAGTGATGCAACCATTGAACAAGTACTCATCTTGAATTGAGTTACGTTGTGGATTATTCTTTTGAGTGCCATCGAGATCATGAACCTCATGATTATTTGGCTAAAGCTCATTTCCTATCATATTGTAGTTAGTTCTTGGTGAACAAGCTTTCATCACTCTTTTGCAGATCACTCATTGTTTTTATAAGATAAAACCGTATCCATTGAGAAAAAATGAATTTTCATCACTATAAGGATTATTCAAAGTAAGATTTATAAGTAATTGTTATCGAAATGAGGTTGTTTAATAAAGTACCTTGGAAAACTTAACTGTTTTCATAACAAAGAAAATCTTTGTAAATTTATTCTTGATTCTTATTTAAGAATTAAGCATGAAAATGTTTTTATTATAAACATGATGATAAAATTTTGACAAACTGAGTATTGCATCGTTAATCTTGAAATTGTATATAGTTGCACGCCTACATACAATTTGGAATGAACCATGCAAGGCTGATTAGTAGTCACCATAAAACTAATGAATAAGCACTAAATTTTCTTTGAAGATTGTGAAAGAATAAATTTTATGAGATCTGCAAGAAGTGCAAAATAGGGACATAATGTTAGAGACATCTACATATGTGCCCGTGCCATCTATTCTTCTGAGTCAAATTTACTCATCTGTGGAAATTGTCTTATTTGACAATTGATATTCCCTTCTTGTCCAATTCTCCCGTAGTGAGATTCTTAGGAAAAGTATCTGATTACCGAGTGTTGATACCCGATTGGATGTATCGACGTTCTTATCATTTCTTTTGATTAGATTTCATATTTGAATGACCTGGGTAACGATCCGAGGAGCTTTCGAATGCGTACTCAAATTATGAAAACATGTGATATATTCATATTCGTTAAATGTTTTCGTCTGTATCTGATTTGAAATTCTCTCGTATAGATTATGCTTTGACCTTACTCTTTTATGGTTAGTTATGTCTCCTGATATCCTTAAATTTGCGAAGGGTTATGAGTTATTAATAGTCTTTTGAGAAGTTCACATCTTATCAACGGTAACGAACTAGAAAGTTGATAGTGCCAGTAGAATGGATTGATTGATTATGACATGACGACATTGTCTTAATTGATGGGAACTCGAGTAGAAATCCCCAAAAAGATAAGATGTTGATTATCAAAAGTGATCTAAATAATTCTTGATGGGTGACCATATCCTGTATTTAGACTTGAAATTATACCGTGAAGGGTTGTGAATTAGTTATAGATATTATAATCTAGAAAGAACCTAATATGAATTCATTAAAAAGATGTTTCCGTTATCTGAAACTTTAGGAGGTATTTGCTGGTGAATTACCTAGACTTTTGCCATTAAGGCAAGTTGAATTTGGTATTGATTATATACCCGGTGCTGCACCTGTGGCATGTGCATTGTACGTCAGCACCATCTGAATTAAAGGAATTACCGTACAACTGAGAGAGTTGTCGGAGAAAGATTTTATTCTACCAAGCTCGTCATCATGAAGAGCTATGGTGTTATTATTTCTTATATTTATAGATTACTGTGAACTAAGTAAATTGACAATCGAAAACGATATCCATGACTCGAAATGGAAGATTTGTTCGATCATTTACAAGGTTCTAGCGTATGTTTTAAAGATTTGATCCATGGCATGGTTATCATCAACTTCGCGTCCGCGAAAAAGATTATCTATTCCAATCATTACATCCAAAACTTGTAATGAACATTATGAGTTTCACGTGATGTCGTTTGGATTGACTAATACACACGTAGCATCCATAAATTTGGTGAATCACGTGTGTAGGCTGTAATTTGATAAATTCATGCTTGCGATCATTAAGGACCATTTGTTTTTTATAAGAATGAGAAGGAGTTAATAATTATTTCTAGATTGCCCTGAATTGGTCGAACAATAAAAACCTGTACCTTGAATATTTAACATGTGATTTAAGACTAAATCCTTTACATTATTTGACCGTGTGACTAATAAGATAATGGAATCTATAATGACTTTTCAAAAATTTGAGCCATTTGAGACTTTGGGTTTTACCAAAAAGAAAGTGAAAATATGTTTTGACAAATGTTTTATCAAAAATAACTTTTGAGGGATTATTCCCTTATACCCAGAACATTTAACTAAACTCCTGTTTAGGGGTAAATGGCTGTTTATACCTCAAGACAACCTAAGAAGGATTGAGGAAACCATTTAAACCATGACTTGAAATTTAAAACGACAATTTACGCTTTTCAAGCTAAGAAATTTTGACCAAAGTATAACCAAAGATTTTTCGAACATTTACGAATCTTATTAATTATTTTCGATAAATCAACAAAAATCGTGTTAATTAAATTCAAAATTGTTTTGAACATTTTATTATAATTGGTCGAACTAAGAATTTAAACTTTTAACGTTTACGTTTCATAAAAATTTAATATTTATTGTTAATTTACTTATAGTAATTATCGACGCTTTAAACGTCGGATTGAGCAAAACTGATAAAAATAATAGTTGAGATAGAACTAAAACTTAGAAAATATGAAGAAAGAATTTCTGAATAAATTGTAGACATGATAATTATTTCATCAGGAAAGGTGAATGTAGATACTGACACATTATGTAGAAAAGATAAAGAACCAATTAGGACATGTTCCTTAATAATGAAGGTGCAAAATAAATTGCCGGACAATATAAAAATAAACAATGCTTGTAAGAAGGATAATATAAATAATAAAGGGGTTCGCGGCTAATGTGAACCATTAGAATTAAGAAGCCGTTGACATTAAATGTATAAAGGGCCGCTTGTGGTTGCCTAAATATGGAGATTTTGAGATTTAGTCATATTAGAATCTGATAAGTTTATGTATTCTATTCATGTCATTTCTGACTAAGTGTATCTTATCTGAAGAAGTTGTACTGATGGTAAATGTAGATTTGCTAAAATATGATCCGGTGGTCTAGTAGGGTGAAAGATGGTAGAAGCCATGGATGAAGTTGAGAGAGAAAGGTTGAATGTGTGAAAATGAAAGAAAATGAATTGAACTTGAAAAGTGACACTAGCAACACCCCTCCTTGGAAGCTAAGGAGGGGTATATATAGCCACACACACAGCATAAACTATACAACGAACCTAGTCTAGTCTAAACGTGTGTGACTATGATAACTAATGGGAATTCTTAAATGTCGTCATATAAAGTGAGTTTCCAACAATCTTCCCCCATGGGACGACGTGTAGAATTCCTTACAATATTCTTCCTAACAAGTACAAAATGATTAAGAACAAGAGCTTTCATGAAGCGTCCAATGCTGATGAAGTCTTCTGATGCCTTCGTCTTCAAAACGACTCATCTTTAAAGTAACTTGTAGAAGAAATACTGTAACGGCACGAGTTAAGTAACCCATACACTTCTGGTTAAGGAGAAGCTTCTGAATTAGCTTCCCCATAATTCATGCCACATAAACTTGATGTAGAAGCTTTTAAATAGCTTCCCCCTAAACTGACAATCCTCGTAAGCAACTTCAAAGCTTTCAATAAAGCTTAGAATGGTTAAGCGCACAGCAGAATCTAACTAGCAAATCCCATCATATAACATGATAATGTTGCTAAGAGGGATTGAAAGTAAGGGGTACACCAAGTAGATCAACAACTTTTCTTCTCACGCTTGAATAATTCTTCTGAATTTTTCTTCCCCCTGAGAGTTCAAGTTATGCATACCAGAAAGAATCAAGACATTTCTTCCCCCACATAGTTGAAGAAAGTAAATCAATCCCAATTATGAAGCTCAAAAACTGAAGTGGACACTTTATCCCATTCATGAAGTTGACATCGTAACACCAGAGTCAATTAAGTCCCGGAAATGCACATATCTTCTTCCGGAGATGCACCAGAGTCAATTAAGTCCCGGGAATGCATATAGGATAATGATGATGAATAATTGCAACAATCAAACAATTAAACCTCGAATCAGTAGTGTACCGTTTGGAGATTGATAACGCCACGAGTTAAAACACTGATTTTCTCTGCGGCTATGACAAATTTCATCCCAGAATATCTTCAAATCAAAAGAAGGTATGAAGTTCATCACGTGTACTCGTTGTGCGTTCAATGTGTCTTCTTCTTCCCCCTTGATGGTTTCGAATTCGGAACCATCAACAAATCGTACGCACATAAACCTGAAATCTCGTGAGAATAATAAATAAGTTGAATTATATATTTTGTGAGAATCAGTTGTTGATCGAAAATCTCTTCTCATAAACTCTCCATGGCCACCTTTACCAACCCACGTGAAAGCAATTTGAAGTGACCACTGAAAGAATGAATCAGATACATCAAACATGAAGCTGAATAAGAATCCTTTGATCTTGTGACTTAAGCTTGCACTATTGTTGAATGAAGAACGGTGGAGAAATCTCTAAGTACTCAATGCATCACTGAAGAAGTCTATAAGCACAACACCTCTTGAAATTATCCATGTCGACTAAGCGCGTGACACTGAGTACAACAATGTAACCCCTTTAAGTGATAGTTATCCGAGTCATCAACCATCCACCCCGAACCCGGAAACCAGATAACCAAGTCTTCATTCTAATATGAAGCACAAGCAAGTTATCTATGAAAGATAAAATAAGTACACGCCTTCAAAAAATCCGTCTTCAACGTCACGTAATTAATACCCGATCAAACAAAATCTGTAGCCACTAAAAAATCGCCCAATTTTTTCTTGGTCTCATCAAATAAATTTCGTCAATTTGTCACGTCATTTTGTCACGTCACTTGTCACTTTGTGTCTCGTCCCGATAATGACCGAAGTAAACTTAATACACACAAAATTTAGAAAACATACAAATTTGTTTTAAAACTTGTGTGTATAAAAAAAATTTACACGGCCCATTATGTGATTATAACCAAAATAAATGAGGCCCAATTTTGATGCAAAATACCCGGTCCATACCAATTGGATATAACTCACTTACTCCAACCCTAAAATCACTCACAGTTAACTTAACCCTTGACCTAATCTCCACATAGAGAACTCCACCCCTCACCAAATACTCATCTCCTCACCCACCATCATTGTTTCATCCGTCCCCCCCAAAATCATCGAATCTCATCTCCTCAACACTTTAATCTCAACACCATCAATCTTAATCAATCTCAATCTCAGTCTGTTGCACCAAAAATCGATCAAATGTAATCCATCTTACCAAATTGATCAAGCCTTGAAACCCCAAATAAACACACCGGTCATCACACAATCATATGAGTCCTTCCATTTTTGACGAACGGCATCAAGATCAATTTAAATTGATCTCGGGTAGGTGATAGTTTGAGGTTGCATGTAAGTTGTAGTTTGACTTGTGTATCAACGAGACCATGATTAATTATAACATACTTGTTATTAGTTAATCTTGATTCTCGAAAAGTAATTACAGATCGATGATGATTTTTGTTTTCGTGTTTAGATCTTAATGGATCTTACACATGCATGACCAAAATCTGAGATCAATATTTTTCCGAGTCTAAATTAGTTGTTTTTAGTCCGAGTCTAGATTGGATGGGGTATTAGGTGTCGACGGGAATAGGAGTTGAGGAGTAAAAAGGTTGGTAGTTGAGTTATGTTCGACTCAGTGATTTAACTGAGTCAACTCGGTAATTACCGAGTTGACTAGGTTGAGATGGTTTGGTTTCAGTCAAGTGTAAGATTAAACTACATGGTCATGAATTTTGAAACTGCATCGTAGTCAAATATTCAACCATCGCAGTCAAACATTAAAAAAATTGCCATCGGAGCCTAAACTTGTGAGTCCATCTCAGTCAAAAACTTTAAGGCATCGCAGTCTAAACTTGTGAGTCCATCGCAGTAAAAAAATTATAGCCATCAAAACTTGGGTCCATCACAGTCAAGATGGACCCATCGCAGTCTAAACAAAAGAAGAGTCCATCGTAATGATGACCCATCGCAGTCTAAACAAAAGAAGAGTCCATCGCAGTCTTAGATGTCCCACGCAGTCAAAGCAAAAAGGAGTCCATCGCAACAGTATTATGTCCATCGTAATGATGACCCATTACGATGGAACCCATCGTAATGAGAGTCCATCGCAGCGAGTTTTTCAAAAAAACCCATCGCAACATAGGTAAAATGGCCATCGTAGTCTAGTTGAACCCCCATCGCAATCCGAGTGTACTTTTCCCGTGTTTTCTGGATCTAAGTTTTCTGGGTCATCTTCATCATGTGAATACAAAAAATTACCAGAAAAAATGAAACTTTATCAAAACCAGTCACCAAAAAATACCAGATTTAAGTAAATATGGCAGTTTTGACTTCTTTTAACCAGGAAAAGTGTAATAGATTATGAAAACCAGATGTGGACAGATACAAGACCTTTGACCAAAATAACTGAGACAAACGAACCATTTTTGACTGATGACAAGGACAAGAAAAAGGTTATGAATATTGGATATAAACAACCAGTGACAAAAGAATGATAAATTCGGACCAAAAAATTATAGAACAAGACCCCAAAAAAAAAATTTGACCACCAAATCGAAACAAAAACATGATCCAAGGAATGAACCAAGGCTCTGATGCCAAATGTAGATTTGCTATTTATGATCCGGTGGTCTAACATGGTGGAATATGGTGGTGGTAGCCATTGTTGGTTTAGAGAGAGAGAAGAGAGGTTGAATGTGTGAGAAATAAAATGTATTGAAGGATCATGTTTATCTAAGGATTAGACATTATTGAATTACCTATTGAGATGGATGGAGAATGGAGAAACTTAGAGAGAGAAAGAAGAGAGAAAAAGGAAAGAAATAAGAGAGATGGAATTGTGATTAAGAAAATGGAAGTGTTCAACAACCCCTCCTAACATGCTAGGAGGGGGGTTTATATAGCCCACCCTACATGTGGGCTATATGGGCTATACCTTAATACATTAGATCACGAGCCCAATACTTGTATCTATATTTGGAGTGACCGATCCTTTCTAAATACGTAAAAATGTATTTCTAACAATCTCCCCCAAAGGGAGGTCACTCCAAGTTACAATCTCCTAAATAGTCTATAGCTCGTGATCTATGCTAATAATGATGTGATCGAGACTTTCCTTGGAAAAACGTATTTCCAACAATCTCCCCCAAAGGGAGGTCACACCATTTTACAAAATCTTAAACCTAGCATACTATGCTTGAGTCTTCGATCTTGTTCTTGTGAATATGCTTGATGTGATCTTTGACTTTAGCCTTGAGCATGTTTCCTTGCCTTGACCTTGTGCATTCATCACTTGTGATATTCGCCTCTTCGTGACTTCATGTTCCACATACTTATACCTTTATAATTCTTGAAAGCTTCAGAGTTTGATACAGCGGAAGACTTGACCTTCAGACTTTCTTGAATTCGTTGAAGTACTGAGTGTATGCAGTATAAGCATGTGGTGACGACTTCTTCTGGATTGTACACCGCAATGCCACCTTCTTGTTACGCTGCATAAGATAGTTAGCAACAAACCATATACACGGATGAAATGGCCTTGAACATTTCATTCTAATTCGGTAGTATTTTACCTCCGGCCGGTGAAGACCGTTGGACGATATTAAATATCGTACTTGTGGCAGGTAGTTTCAATAAAGAACCTCCTTGACAAGATTTCGCGGGTAAACCCGTTCTCTTTACTCGACCGTCCAAAGCTGACTGCGAACGTAAAGACTGAATCATTTGGATAATAATATCCGCATGATTTGAAGCCGTCAATTCATGTTCCTGGAACAAGTGAAATTCAATTAAGAACCGCACCATCGTTGCTTTCAAGTTGTCACGAGCTTGATTCGTATAGAATCTTGCAAGTTACCTACCAAGTGCTGTTTGAGGTTAACACTAGAAGGATTTCCACTCATCACTGTGAACACTAAGGTATCACTCTGAGTGTTCTGGCAAGATCACTAAGATATTGCGTAGAGGCCTAGAACGTGTTTAAATTCATTTAAGAATTAAACCTCTGTTGCTTTCCAGTTATCACAAGTTTGATTCATAAAGAATCGCACAAGTCACCTACCATGAGCTTTTTGATATTCGCTCAAGAAGGATTTCCATCTTCATTGTAAATACTTTCGTATTACTCGGATGTTCAGGCAAGATCATGAAGATTTTGCGTAGGACTCTTAAGATCTTTCTTACTTTTCACAGTGTGTGAAGAAGCAAGGAAATATGAAAGTGTGTCCTAATGAGATATTTGATGATCTCAAATGGCTCTAGACTCGATCGTGCTCTTTGGATTTTAGTGATCGGAGGCTGGAGAGGAGTGCCACCATTTCAATACCAATTTATTCGGAGTGAATAAATCAATAGATAACATGTTGTCTCTTTGTGATTAAAACAAATACCTTTTGAGAGATATCTGAGTTAGCTGGGATGGGTTGTGCATTGCATCACTGGGTCCATGATGTCTATCTTCAATATCGAGCATCATTAAAATGATCTCAATAGCATATGTGTTGACCCGGTTTCTGCCTAAAGTTGTAAGGAGGGCTTCTTTCTTTACACCCTTTATCTTTACAATTCTTTTTCATTCTTCAACCCCTTCAATGCTTACCAATACGTCATAATTAGCACCTTGTTGTGATTGTTCCAGTGCTAACTTAAGTACTTGGTCGGCATTCAGCTACGTTCACAAACTTTCTCCATCTTTCCTAAGGACTACTATTTCTAGCTATGGAATGTCCTTGGGAAGATTCCTCCGGTTCTAGAGGAATCATTGGACTTTAACCTATCCTACCATCCTTATGTCACCACAATCTTCACCGTCGTGAATAGAGATGTTTTGGGTAAGTGTATGTCACCATGAAATCCATTTTGAAGTGCAAATCCATTTTGCTCCCTCTTAACATATGCCACGATATCCGAAAACATTTCGCACATGTCGGGATGAGCTAGCATGTTAAGTCAAACCATTTTTGATTAATCATTTCCCATATTAAATCACATTTTCTCCCCCATATTAAAAATATTAACCCAATCAATGTTTTTAATATCAATTGATTTAATAGTATTTTAAGAAAATTTGGGAAGAAAAATGCAAGTCCAATTATCTTCATGAATTACACAAGCTCCCCCTCAAATTAATGAGGGTGTACTTGAGACGTAAATAAAATACCTTTTAAACACAAGTGTAAGGTATTTATCACGTGCAAAGATCATATATGATAATGAATTCATAAGATTAGCAATTTACGAGGTAGGACCTGAATGATGGAGAACATCATATGAAAGATTCAGATGGTTCTTGTTCACGAATGTTGGTCACCTCGTCACGTCTGAAGTTATCTCTTGACTCCATGTGTATGATTGATATCGTTGTCTTGACACCAATATGTGAACTTGGCACTCTCGGCATCAAGGATTCCGAATGCTGGACAATTGCTCCCCCTCAATTGTTGACCCGTGTTCTATTAAAAGAGCTGTAGTCACCGTTTGAGTAGTCGCATCGTCGAGTATGTAGATATCAATTGTAAGTTGCTACGGTTGGTGGAGATGATAACTTCATAAAAACAAGACTTCTCTTGTTTTAACAAATAAATGCACTGAATCGTACATATATTCGTGTTAGACTGTGTTATTACGTAAACACAATCCCTTACATGGTTATAAAGTAAACCATGCCCGAGAAAATTAATTCCCGTTGTTGAGTCAAAGCTTTCCGGTGAAATGCTTGACTTTAAAATGAAAAGCGGGTTACTATCTGAAATAATAGCAAACCATAATGAGCATGTTTTAAAACATTTGAACTTCTGCTCGAACTTTATTTACAACCCCGTGGCATTATTGAATGAAATTTCTAGTATCGTAAATATTATCGATTCCAGAAGACATGCTCTTTTTATCAAAACATTTTTTGAACACACAATTTTGAAAGATTTAGAAAACCTTTTTGAGAAATTCTCGAAAAATTGTGTTCAACGTTTTGAAAACCAAACTTGAGCTTAAGATGTTGAATATCTTGCAAAACGAGCTCAAGTCTGAGAAGTTGTAAACTTCCCGTTTTTAAGGATAAGTTACCATCGGCGATAAACTTTCCTTTTAATTGAAGAACGAGTCCTAAGTTGACATTTACTTAGAAGTCGTTTTCATGAGCTTGAAAACTTTGACTGTTTTAACGGAAAGCTCATGACCGAGAAAGGTTAATTTCTCGTTATGAGGAAAAGTTCTCTTATTTAAAAGATACACTTTCCTTTCTGACCTTAAAACTTCGAATGTTTTAAGATAGGCTCATGACCGAGAAATGTTAATTTCTCGTTATGAGGATAAGTTATCATTAATGATAAACTTTCCTTTATTTGAAATTCGAGTTACAGTCTAACATTTAACTGTAAGTCATTGTGCATGAGCTTAAAAAACTTCGAATGTTTTTAGTAGTAGCTCATGCCCGAGAAAAATTAATTTCTCGTTGTAAGGATAAGTTTATCATCGGCGATAAACTTTCCTTTATTTGAAGAACGAGTCCTAAGTTGACATTTACTTAGAAGTCGTTTTCATGAGCTTGAAAAACTTTGAATGTTTTAACGTAAAGCTCATGACCGAGAAAGATGAATTTCTCGTTAAGAAGAAAAGTTCTCTTATTTAAAAGATACACTTTTCTTGATGAGCTTAAAACTTGGAATGTTTTACTACAAGCTCATGACCGAGAAAAATTAATTTCTCGTTACAAGGATAAGCTATCTTTAAAGATAAACTTTCCTAAAATTGAATCCGGGGCATAATCTGAAATATAATAATACACCAACTACACGAGCTTAAAACTTTTGAATAGTTTTAATGTAAGCTTGCGTCCGAGAAAATTTAATTTCTCGTTAATGAGGATAAGTTTATCATCGACGATAAACTTTCCTTTATTTGAAGATCGGGTCATCATCTGATATTTAATGATGAGCCTTATACACGAGCTTAAAACCTTTGAATGGTTTTAGGATAAGCTCGTGTCCAAGAAAACTTAATTTCTTGTTAAGAGGGTAAGTTATCGTTGCGTAGATAAACTTCCCTGTCTCTGAAGTCCGGGTCATCGTCTGTCATTTAACGATGAGCCTTTTACACGAGCTTAAAACCGTTGAATAGTTTTAATATAAGCTCGTGTCCGAGAAAACTTAATTTCTCGTTAAGAGGGTAAGTTATCGTTGCGTAGATATACTTCCCTTTCTCTGAAGTCCGGTTCATCGTCTGTCATTTAACGAGGAGCCATTTACACGAGCTAAAAACCTTTGAATGGTTTTAATATAAGCTCGTGTCCGAGAAACATTAATTTCTCGTTTTGAGGGTAAGTTATCGTTGCGAAGATAAACTTCCCTGTCTCTGAAGAGCGGGTCACTGGCTGTGATTTGACTTTGAGCCATAGTGCATGAGCTAAAAAACTTGGAATGTTTTTGATATAAGCTCATGCCCGAGAAAAAATAATTTCTCGTTGTTAGGATAAGTTTACCATCGGCGATAAACTTTACTTTCTTTGAAGATCGAGTTATAGTCTGTGATGTGACTATAAGTCCTTTGTGTAAGCTTAACCATGAATCCCCTGAGACACTTGTTTTTCCGATATCTGCTTCTTCAGCAACCAAACTCTAAGAGTATCCTTAGTTGAACGGTATACAATGATTGGACCGCTTCGTTCTTTTGGAACATCAACTTTGGTACCTGCATTCTCATTAGGAGTTTGCATGCTTTGATATGGGTTAGCGATATCTATCTTAGAAACAAGTGGGGGTTCATAGTTGTCGTTTCTTGTGCCAGAGGCGACCTAAGTGGATGATTCACTTGTCTTATTTGGAAAACGTTTCCGTTTATAGAAAACCTTAAGTTCAGGCTTAAGTGATGTATCATCTTTTTCAATTTCCTCCCTAGCAGTCTTAGTAGAGTCGGAGATTATCCTAGTTAAAGGGCACTCGTTTCCTACAAGAGTAAAAGTTCTACCAGTGGGGCGCCACATTTTACCAATGGGTTTGATTTTAGCAACCCACTGGGATTTGAGTCTAGCACGGGAGTTCACCTCATTAAGTAGTTTCTTGATACAAGAATCATGATTTGCCGTAAAGACACATTTTCTACATGTTTTACAAGTAGCATATTTAATGTCCGAGTAAGATCTAGAATTCCTAGATGATTGATTGATGCTCCTAGGATGTGACATGCTATGGTTAGCAGTGTTGGGTAAACTAGAAGGCATCTGACTAGGTTTGAAATTCCTATCTCTTACTTGTGTCTTTTGCTTAGCTTCCCTTAGACCAAATGTATGGCGAACGACATTTGAACTAGTTCGAGACGTATTATTTGGACTATGTCTAGGGAAATTAGAGGCAATCATGTGATTAGGTCTTGCAAAAGCTGTTTTAGTCACATTGGGCCTAGATGGTGGAGTGACTATTCTAGAAAGATAAACCATATCAATGTTGGGTTAAAAAGTTGATGTGGCAGAAACTCAAAATCAAAGGACATTTACTCAGGCGTTGACAGGAGTAATACAAGAGTTGACAAGAGCAATTTAGGCGTTGACAGAAGTCAACAAAAGTCAACGCTGATAGATTTGATGGATAATTCTATTTAGGGAATATATTGAGTATATTATATATGATATACACAATATATAGTTTATCTAAATAGAATATTTAGATGTTTATTTGATATTATCTCTTGTAGATTCTGTTCCTTACACTATAAAAGGAACAAGGGTCTTAGGTTTTATTCATAACTTTTATTCACAATGTAAACCTAAAGTGTGTGTCGACTAGACGTGGGATTCAATGTATACACGTCTAGTGGTTGTTCGTTATTAATATAATGAGCAATCCCTTTTGTTTTAATTCATGTTATTCGTGCCTAAACATCTTGTTAATGTGTCGTGTTCTAATTCCGCTTTGATTGTATAATCATATGAACATGATGCATTCCAAGTAGCTTCAAAGATCCGGAAACCAAGGTTTCCACAATTGGTATCAGAGCCTCGTGGCTCGTGATGCTAGGACCAACAAGGTGTTCGTGTATGGTGAAAAGAAGAAAAATCCGTCTAGGGTTTTTCTGGACGTTTTTGTGTGCGCAGCAGTATTCAGAAGGTCATAACTTTTGATTGAACCGTTGGATCGTCACGAAATTTTATATGTGTGTTCTACATACATATATCTAAACATCCACCGGAGGGATTGTCGAGTTTTATCCCTAGGCAAAAGTTATTAGGCGTCAAAGTTGGCTGATGAGTAAATTTCAAATTTCGTGTTTTACCTAAAATCATGATTTAAGGGTTTTTTTCTACAAACCCTAGATCGATTTTATACAGAAAAGAAGACTTGTTGCTGTTTGTAATCATATTGTACTAGCTTTGGTGAGTGAATTTGTAAATTCATGATGAACCCTAGTATTGTGTGATTGATCTATGTCTTGGCTATTGTATCGATTCTTATCATAGGGTTTCCTCAAACCCTAGAATTGCAGCATGTTAATGGTTTGTGTTACTGTTGTGTTGACTTAGTAACAGCCAAGGCATTTGCACAAATGGATCTCGCAATAACAAAAGACGATTATACATAGATGTCATTAGAGTTTGTTCAAACTCTAAGACATATGTGTTCATGAATACAGTAGTAGGAAACAGTTCATGTTCCAAAGACGAGTGAAGCTTTGATTTAATTTTCGATTTTAGGGTTTGATGAAAACCCTAGATCCATGATGCTTTAATGTATTGAAGATTGCTCGTCCTTGAGAGAAATTTATGGAGCATACTGTGAGAATTAAAAGACATGCGTTATATTATTCACTGATATGGAAGCTGCGTGTCTATGTTCAACAAATATGGAAGCAGCTACAAAAGTGGAGTCTTTATCATCTGACGTGGTTTTGTGATGAACATCACGTATGCTAAAAGAAAGGATTTTAGTCTACACGTTTTTTTTGCAGTTTTAAAAAGGTATGAAGATATTTGCTATTTTTATGGATTATTTATCTTGATATCCCTGGTTTCTTGGAACAAAAATGTAGAACATTTGAGGCTTAATGGAGGAAAGTTATTCTTCAAATCAGTAAGATACGTGATGGATTATTTGCATGAAGATTGAGACGTGATGGATTATGTGATTATTCATAACGCTGACATTTATAATTCACACGTTGACACTCTTTATTCAAGCGTTGACAAGGTTTTTGGTTAGACGCTGACAAGGTTTATGGTCGACGCTGACAGGAAGAAGTTTGACGCTGACAGAATAAGTCAACGTTGATAGAGTTGACAGTGTTGTCCGATATATGAGATTTTGAACGCTGACACGTATTGTCCGATATCGGACAATACATCTGACTTAGATCTTGGATTAAAAAGGATATTGGACAACACAGGAATCGCTGCTGTTTGAGAAAATTAGTACGTTTTGAGCACACAAAAAGGAGGATTATACACACGAAGGTACATGGAATCTCCGTTTTAATCTAGAATATCATGTTGATATTTATGGCTCGGATATTTTTCAGAGGAATTAATGATCTTAAAGCGAGTTAACAACTATTTGTGGGAATTTGATGGGTATTTTAAACTATGTAATTAGGATGGCCTTGAGAGTGGCTTTTACATATGGTATGAAGATGTTATTCCATTAAATTCATCATGAAGAGGTGTTGGCTTAAGGGGAAGAATTCTTATGGTAAGTTTGATGATTGAAGAAGATTTTCGCGAGTTTGTGTTCTATCATATCTTAAAGTCGTGGATACCATACACTGACTTTAAAGATAACTTGTTCGTGCTTTTAATGGTTGGTGACGAAGACTTGTCATAACACTTGAAGGAGTTACATTATCGTGCTCAGTGTCTCACAAAGGATGAGAATATTGACAAGGGATCGAGGTCTACTTATACTTTGTACCATGAGTATAAGTTCTTAGTCACGTGGATAGTATAAGACATCGAACACAAGGTTGGGTTATTCTACTTCTACATCAAACATATTATACTAATTGCTCTTCAAGATCATTACATAGAGCTACATTTGGAGAATCTTCAAATATTGCATACATTGTTTACTTTCCTGTTGATGTGACAAAAAGAGGAAGAAATACATGCTACAATTGAGGGGAAGCAATTTGAAGATCATGTACAACTTACAAGAGATACATATAGAGTTTTGCCACTATCAACTAGGGGAAGATTGTTGGGTCAAAAAGTTGATGTGGCAAAAACTCAAAATCAAAGGATATTTACTCAGGCGTTGACAGGAGTAATACAAGAGTTGACAAGAGCAATTTAGGCGTTGACAGAAGTCAACAAAAGTCAACGCTGATAGATTTGATGGAGAATTCTTTTTAGGGAATATATTGAGTATATTATATATGATATACACAATATATAGTTTATCTAAATAGAATATTTAGATGTTTATTTGATATTATCTCTTGTAGATTCTATTCCTTACACTATAAAAGGAACAAGGGTCTTAGGTTTTATTCATAACTTTTATTCACAATGTAAACCTAAAGTGTGTGTCGACTAGACGTGGGATTCAATGTATACACGTCTAGTGGTTGTTCGTTATTAATATAATGAGCAATCCATTTTGTTTTAATTCATGTTATTCGTGCCTAAACATCTTGTTAATGTGTCGTGTTTAATATAATGAGCAATCCCTTTTGTTTTAATTCATGTTATTCGTGCCTAAACATCTTGTTAATGTGTCGTGTTCTAATTCCGCTTTGATTGTATAATCATATGAACATGATGCATTCCTAGTAGCTTTAAAGATCCGGAAACCAAGGTTTCCACAATCAACTTGGGAGGCAAACCGCGGTCTCGAGGATTGTGGTCGCTCGGATCTAAATGCAGTAGGTTGTCTGACAGTCGGTTGTCTGACGAACTGATTTGTAGGCGGTTTCCCCAAGATTGATGGTTTTTCAAGCTTAGTGTCCACACTAGGTCCTCTATTTTTCCTTAACTCGTTTTTCAACGCAGCTATAGCAAACACCTTTTCTTGGACTTGAGATTTTAAAGTCTCATTCTCTTTGAGCAATCTATCTTGGGATGCCAATTTAGACTCTAGTAACTGAATTTGTTTCAAAAGATTTTCCTTTTCAGCTTTAGAATCTAAAACTTTTTGATCCAATTTTCTTTCAAGAACAACGTTTGACTTTTCAAGTTTTTCAAAGTATGTTTCAAATTTGTCCGTTTTCTTAGAAAATTCAAGTTTGGCATCCTCAAGATCTTTTGATTGTTGAGCTACAATCGTTTCGAGCTCTCTAACTTTGGAATCAAAAGCAGTCAATGAGGCAGTTATTAAACAATTATCATGATGTACTATAGCATTCTGAACAATCTCTCCCCCATTATGACTTACATCGGATGAATCGGAAGTGGTATTGCTATCACTCGTTTCCATCCCATGTTTGTCATAATTAGGTTCAGAATTCTCAATATACGGCATATCATTAGCATATACATCATAAACAACATTACATTGTACCATGTTTGAAGGCTCTTCGTCATAAACGGGTAAGGTGTCATCAAAAGAGATCTCGTGAACATTCCCTGACGTGCCGCTGGTATCATGTTGTACTTCTGATTCTGTGCTCTTGCCATCGTTAGGCTCCAAGTTGTCAACCGTATGACCATTCTCCTCTTGCATCTCAGATTCTTGTACTCCATTATCATACGCTTGCTGAAGTCGAGATTTTTCATAAATCGAAGAAGAGACCGATGTCATGAGTTTCAATATTGTATCACGGAAAAATCGAAGCTCGGTATGTGTATCTCGAAGAAATGATTGGCACATCACTGAACTTTCAGACTTGATGATATTGAATTGGAGGAAAGGTGTGAGTTTTGTCACAAGAGCCTTATATGCAAGTACAGATGCAGAGTGATTAAAGTCTTTATTGTGAAGTTGCTCTGCTAGTTGGGTCAAGATGATGAACATCGATTCCATGAATATATGACGATCTTGACCATAGATTGTCACAAATTCGCTCCCTCCTTGAATCCGTGAAAGAGTAGCTAGATGATATTGAAGCATTTGAAATGAAGTGATGCCACTTTCTCTAACTCTGTCTTGCAAAAGATGCAATTTTCTCTCGTTCGATGTCGAATTCAAAAAATCCATTGAAAGTTTGATGACAAATTCTTGGATCTTTGATTGGAAAAAAAAATCTTTCGCTCGGCTCAAATAATTTTAACGGCTCAAATGTTGATAAGACAAACCAGAGTCCAAATCAAACTCAGTTCACTCTAAAAATAAAGCCCGTAAACTAATTAAACCAACCTTCGGTTAAACTAGTAAACGACTCGATTTAACGTAGCCCAATTGTCATACACTTCGAGTCCAAATAGCCCAATTTTACGGGTATAAATTTAAATATATCACCTGTTAATTATATTTCTCTTGTAAACTTGTACTATTCTAAAAAAATGGACAAAACAAAAAAACAAAAAAAAAATAAAAAAAAATGTTTGCTGCTCAACTTGGATCCTACTTGAGCAATCTTAAAACCCGTGACCCATTTTAAATGTGTTAAACACATACACTTCCAACAAGGCGCCCAATGTTAAACACATATATTCAAACGTGTCAAGTACAACCCCCACGTGGCTAGAAAACCACTTCCCAAACAAAAAACGCTTTGTTGTCTCCGCCTGAAAAGAGACTATATAACTAATCTGGTCAAACACCCCTAATCACTCTCACACTTAAATAAATCAAACACTGATATCTTCTCATATACTCTCAAAAACTCAAAAACTCCGCCCCCCATTTTTGTCAACATCAAAACCAGATCCAATCTCAATCATAGATCTCTTCGATCTTAAATATGAAACCAAAACAAATCAAAGCTACGTGACCCTGATATCGAAGAACCTAAATCAAACGTTCAGCATAAACCTTAAATTCCTCATCAAGAATGAATACACCCTTCTTTTCAACGAAAAAAGGCAAACCAAATACAGTCCCACGTTTATATCAAACCGAGAAATGTAAAGAACGGTTTTGGCTTCAAAATCATTCTATGTGGTCTCGGGTAGGTTTTCACGTTTCTTTATTTTAATTTTGGTTTGCTGTTTGAGTCTTGGATCAATGAATCTTTTTAATAAAAGTGAGATCGTGAGTCTGTTTGGTTAAGTCGAGTGCTACGGTGAGACGAGAGTGTTGATTGGTTTTGCGAAACGATGGTGTTGATTTTGTGTCAAACTTTGTTAAAGGTTTTCGGGTCGAGTGTGTGGTTGTTGGGTCAGTCTTGAGTTGTTTTGTTTATGTTTTGGTCTGATTTGGGTCAAGAGTGTGAGTCAGAGTGATGGTGATGGTGAGTCGAGGATGATTGTGCGAAGGTGAGGGTGAGAGTGAGGTAGTTGTTGTAACAGTGGATAGGTGAGGGTGTTGTTTGTTTGGTTCGAGGATAAGGATGAGTCTTGTTTGTTTGTAAGAGATGAAACGAGGGTGAGTTTCGAGGGTAAGGGTGAGTGTGTGGGTTTTGTTGGTCGAGACAGGTTTTGGAAACGGGGTCAGTTTTGACGAGGGGTGTTTAATGCTTTGCGAGTCTTTTTGAGTCAGTCGAGTGTATGTGTTGATCGAAGCTTTGTATGTTGTCGAGTCTAAACCAAATTTCTATCGCAATATTTTATTTCATCGCAATATTTTATTTCGTCGCAATAACAATTAAAAAATTTCCATCGCAATGTTTAAGTTTTCCATCGCAATACTTACTCACTCCATCGCAATACACAAAACTTACTCCATCGCAATACTCAAAGTATTTTCCATCGGAATGTGTATAAAAATTTGGCAGAGTTTCGACTCACTTTACCTTAAACCCGTCGCAATCACGATCGCAAAGTATGATCGGAATACACGTCGGAATAAGGGAATCTGAAAAAGTTTGAGCGCAAAGTAGAACCACTTGGTTATTGCGATCAATGTACAAACCTGGTGACCTTATGATCGGAATACTGATCGGAATCCCAAACCCTTATGGTATTGCGATGAGATGACAAACCTGGTGACCTTACCGTATGGAGTATAGATCGTAATGATACAAGCCTGGATTCTTGATGAACACCGAGAAAACTGATGATACAATTGATATGCTAATTTGCCCTTTAAAAATGATATAACTAAAAAACAAATAATAAAATAAAAATAAAATAAAAAATACGAGTCTTAGATATGATATATAGTTTGTTGTGTTTGTTAAATCACTAGATTTGAATAAAACTCAAAAAAAAAATAAGACGATAGAGAATAAAAATAAAACCAATTTATTCTTAAAAACTTAAACTTAAAGAAAGAAATATACGAAAGAAGAAAAAAGTGTAAAAGAAAGAAAATTTTATCACCAAATCAATAAATAAAAAAAAACACGCTAATCCGAAGATTCAACCGTGCTCTTGATACCAATTGAAGGATCGTGTTTATCTAAGGATTAGATATTATTGAATTACCTATTGAGATGGATGGAGAATGGAGAAACTTAGAGAGAGAAATAAGAGAGAGAAAGGAGAGAAATAAGAGAGATGGAATTGTGATTATGAAAATGGAAGTGTTCAACAACCCCTCCTAACATGCTAGGAGGGGGGTTTATATAGCCCACCCTACATGTGGGCTATATGGGCTATACCTTAATACATTAGATCACGAGCCCAATACTTGTATCTATATTTGGAGTGACCGATCCTTTCTAAATATGTAAAAACGTATTTCCAACAGTAAATTATGAAGGCAGACATTGCCTCATACATTAGTAAACGTCTAGCTATTGCAAAGGTCATCATCTGAATTTTATTCGATTTGGGTCATCGTCGACAGACTGACCAAATCTGCTAATATCATTCCTGTTAATGATAGATTCTTGATGAAGAAATAGACTCTTTTGTATTTAAAGGAGTTATGTAAACATGGTGTGCCTGTATCGATCATCTATATCAAGATCCTCGCTTCGCATCGAATTTCAAGAGATTTGCTCAGAAGTCATTGAGAACGAATCTTGATGAGAGTACTGTGTACCATCCCTCGAAGGGACGAGATAAAGTAACGATACAAAATGCTATAAGTGCTGTTTTATGCTTGAATGATTGACCTTTGGTAATAAACCGCATAATCATTTTTCTTTGGAGAGATTATCATTGATAACTATCGTATTAGGATCGAGATCGAATCTTGTTAAGATTTAAAAATTAGAGCATCGGTAAGCAGGAGTTGAGATGAAGACACCCGACATACACCCATTGTGAGTTGGACATGTCTTTTAGGTTTAAGGTTTCCCTATGATGGCGAGCCTAACCTTACAAAAATACTCGACCCGCGAGACCTGAAATGATTGTTGAAATTAGGATCTGATTATTGACCGCCGGTAGTGGGCAAAAAGTTATGAAATGTAGATCTTGAAGTGCCAGATGGGTAGCGAAGTTATGCCAAAATTTTAGCCATGGAAAAATGAATTGATGATCTGAAAGATCATGGGATATAAGTCCCCGTTGTATGGGACCATTGAGATGATGTAAAAATTGGTTTGAAAGGTATATAAGATGGATCTACCCTAGGACTTCAAGGGTTGCGTGAATTATTTTTCGTATATCGAACTTGATGAAATGTCTATCAAGTGAAAATCTGAATTCTTCTTGATAAAGTTTAGATCGGCGAAAAGTTGCATTCATCAAAAACCCGTGAACATCATGGATAGAGAAAATAAGTCAACAATAAGCCTGATCTTATTCTTGTAGTTATGTTTGATGAAACTCGCGTATTGTAATGGATTACACTTGTGAGAAAAGACCGAATGTGGAGGAAATACCCACATGGCTTTAACTCTATAAGAAGCGAGTAGTAAGGTAAGATGATCTTTGAGGGCAAAGATCCTGTTTAGGGGTAAATGTTGTGACAATCCGTCAATTTATGGTTGGTATTTTATTCTCAAGTATTATTTAAAAACAATACTTTTAATGTTATATTATGAACTCACTTATTTTTGGGAAGAAATTTGGATTTACGTCTTGAGGTAGCATCGACTACGTCTAAACCGGAGGATTCTACGTTACGTGCTTACGTTTACATACACCGTCCTTGGTGACAGTCCGACATTTCAGAAAATAAATTTATCCGTGAATATTATTTTGAGATTTTAAATTTGTGTTGGTTCATAAACTCACAAATTTACGAGAAGAGATTAGGACTTACGATTTTAATTTAACGTCCTTTACGACTAAACCGGAAACCATAGGATTACGTATTTACGTTTTCGAACTCCGTTTTTGATGAGACAATTTTTATTAGATTCGTTTTATGCCGTTGATTCATAATTTATAAAAACGTTTTTCGTAAAACGACCCGAGGGCACGCAAATCGAGGAAACTAGAATCGAGGAGTACCCGTAAATTAGTGGGATGAGACAAGATAAATCTTGCCCCACCCCACACATGGGACGGCCCAACTTGCTACACCACACCACATTTGGTGTCATTTTTATAAGCTAAGTAAGACACTTGTCTTACCAAGCTTCAATATGAAGCTACCTCATCCCACTAACCACAAAACCACTCCTACTTACCATTAGCTCCCATTTCTCTCATGCAAAACCACACACTTCTCTCTTCCTCCTCTAGATGTCGTCCCATCCTCACCTTAAACACCCCATTCATACAAAATTTAACCACAAACATTTGTTATACTTAACATATGTTAATCTCCATTCAAAGAGATGAAGATTGGTGCAAGTTTTAACATATAGAAAGAAGTTTTCAAAGGATTCAAGGGCTGATTTTCCACAAGGAGTTCTTGAAGAATGGTGGTCTTGAAGATGGTCTTGGTTTATCACAAGTTTCTCCATCAAAATCCATGTCTTGATCACAACCTACATCATCATGGTGGTATAAAGAATGTTCTCCCCAACCTCTTGTTATTTTGATTATGTAATCATGTATTTTCTTTCCTATTTTATATATGTATGATGAATATATGATGATAAAAATATTGTGTGGGGATTTGGTGTTGATAATCATGGGTAAAAAGATGAAAAACTATATGTAAAAATGGTTAATCTTGCTTAATTTAGTAGGCTGTATAAAACAGTAAAGAATCATATGATAAACTGTTAAATGGCTTGAATAAATTAATATACAGTAAGTAATATGTCTTGTACACATGTGAGAGTTGGTCATGCAATGGAATCATTAGGATGAGTGATATATGATCAAAACAAGTTTAGAGTGCAAATCTGAGTACACTGTTTTGGACGAATTTTATAAAATACTTAGAGGCTGATTCACCAGTAGCCATAGAAGAGTTAAATAGAGCACATATCATGTAGTTTATGCCATAAACATTTGAGCTTCTATCTCCATATAGAACTCTAGATATAGCTGTTTTGGTGAACATGAAAGTAAAAATCAGATTTTGGGAAATTAAAGTATAATAGTATTATATAAGCACTCAAATAAAAATAGTATAAAATATGAATTAAAACCCACTAACTTATATAATACATTTATATAAATATGTATAAGGATAAATAAATGTACATTTTATAAAAATGGTAGTTTGATAAGGTTTATAAGTTATAAAACTATAAACATGATTTTTACGACTTTTTCGGCTATTACCGTAAAATTAACGTTTTTGTTAAATAAAACTTAGACGGTTGGACCCGTCTAATGTAAACTTTTATAAACTCATATACTGATATATAAACATATATAACAAGTAAAAACCGATAAAACCCGAACTATATAATATACGGACATTAACGGGCTAAGTTAACGTTATTGGACTAATAATACAACAAAATGGGCTAAAACACTTATAAACTTATTTATTGGGCTTAACCCATTTGGGCCCAACATGTAAAGTGTAAATACTGATAATAAAAGTATAAAATAGATTAATACAAGTTAAAGAACATATAATAAGTTTATTGGACTTAAAATATGTAAATAGGTAAAACTAGTAAACTAGTATAAAAGTTATCGACACATAACACTAAAATGAGTAAATGAGAATATGTAAACCCACTTGATCATCATATATATATATATAATCATCATATGTATACATAATTGTTATTTTTATAAAGTCATTGGACATGAGTCTAAGACGAGTATTATTTGTCTAGGTTTCCGTAATTGAAGCACGTACCGTACATCCGAATTGCCGATAACCTACTTTCCCACATCCACGTGAGTTCATAGCCTCACACTCTTTTAAATGTTTTTATGAAATGTTTTATAAACCCGCGAGGGAGATAACATGTTAGTTATGATAAAATAGGACACCATTTGTCCTGATTGTTTGTTTATTGATTTGGACCCGAATGATTGTATGACCCGATGAATGATTAAATGACCCGATAGATGAAATGAAATGGATCAGTAAAGTTAGGTTATGTCACTAAAAGTCCCATTAGCATGAATTGTGAAATACCAGGATTTGGTAGACACTTATGCATATAATAGTACTATTTGGGGACGATCACCCCAGTTCGCGCCTTAACGGTTGATCCTCGTCGTGCCACATTGATTGGTAAGCGAATTTATGTATGAGAAGATTTCCATAGCGTGATTATTGTGAAGACACGCTAACTTAGATGGGCAAATTGAGTATCGGGTTAGCTACCCGTTGTTGTGATAGTAAGGTAACAATGTCATGCGACTTGTAATAATCCAAATAACGAAAATACTGATATACGCATTGAATTACGATGTATTGCCTGACTAGCAATACGGGGTCTTATTGCTGATGTTATGTTTGTGTTTTGGTTTTATATAACCATATTCATATAACTTTTTTCTTTAACTTTATACAATGTTATAAAACGTATTGTATGATGTTTTTACGACATTGATTCGTATAATGATTTTGAAGGCAAACGCCTATATTACGATTTTTGATGAAGATTTGTATCAAAAAAGACTTTGCCTATTTTATGGCGTATTACAAAGATTTGTACTAAATGATTTTCGGTAATAATTTTATACTGATGTTATATTGATGGATTTCATTAAACTCTATGAATTCACTCGACGTTATCGCTGACCTTTTCTTTTAACATGTTTTATCTCAGGTACTTGAAGGTAATTCTCGGGAAGACGACAAGAATTCATGGCCCGCACTTAAACAATAATTTCCATTCAAATACTTTGTAAAACTTTGTATGAAATAATATGACTTGGGACCTATGTAAATCTGATATTTATGAATGGAAATGCTTTATTAATAAACGACGCGATTTTTAAGTGTTGTCTATGATGTGAGTAATGTGCTATCCCGTAACACCAACGAGTCTTCCGCTGTATTGAGTTGTATAAATTTGGGGGTGTTACAGTATATGCAAACTCTTTTTACTCAAGTTCAATCACTGGATCAAAAGACTGCTATCAATCCAAACACTAGTTACTGGTTTTAGACAGATTTTAAGCTATGTTAAAAGATCAAAGCTAATAGATTATTAGTACAAACTACCAAATCATTCAATCAAGTTCATAAGAAGCAATAGCATGCAAAATCATTCAATTTTACACTAAAGCTAAGAATTGATCAGGCATACAACACTTTAGAGGAAAAGTAAACAGATTGAGCACTTTGAAGCTAATATGGCCTCCTTTGATGGAGAAGAGAGTGTTGAACTCTCTTTTTCAGCTTATCAACACCTATCAGTCACAAATCAACCACCAGATCACCACCAATCACCATCATCAATCATAACTGTCCTGCTACAATGGCTGACTTTGGTCTTTGGATAGAATTAGTAGAGGAACTTGACTGCAACAATGCTGATTACTCAAAAAGCTTCCAAAGCAACAATATTATTCATGGCAGAATAACAGAATCAAGAACATGAAGGTATGAATAGTAATGAAGTAGAATAGAATAGATTTTGAGTGAACTGAATGTTTATTAATGGAGGAATCTGTTATAGAAGGTTACAACTGCCTAACTAACTTGTTTAGAGTGGTTGTAAATCACTCTAAACGGTAACTCTAATGAAAGTAAGAAGAACAGGCTAGTGCGTGTGTTTTTTTCACACTTAAGCTATGTTACAACAAATGAAACTATCTAGGGCTATTTATAGACTTGAGATGTGATACAGGTGAGTAGTGTGACGTGTCTTGGCCAATTAGAAGCTGCCTGGTGTCAGATTTTGGAATTGAGTTCATCATGCATTCTTCATCAATTTGGGGATTTTTGATTCTCTTGATGACTTGTTAATTGAGCACGTGGTTTGAATTCGCGTTGATGTGTTGATCATTTTCCATGTTTATAGTTCTTCATGAAACAGCCTCCTTCATGCTCTTCGATTTGGAAAATAAGAAGTGACACGTGACGTCCTTGGATTGGTCTGATATTTGAGTTTTGGATCATTATCTAAATGAAAAGGAGCATCCATGTGAAGGAGAATAATGCATTGTGATTGGTTGAGAAGTGGTGAGTGGGTTTCACTGTTAAGATTTGCTTATTAAATGTGTAACAGCTCATTTATTGCTTTGACTTGAATTCAATTATCCGAGTGAAAGGATTTGAATGTTCTGATTGGTTAGAGAGTGTTGCACATGTATTGAGCTTCAAATAACTTTACAAAATGGCAATATAAGTCCCTCTCTTTTTGGCAGATTGCTGTTTGGAGTAAAGCACTTCATGAACTTGTCATATTCAACCCTTTGACTTTGAATTCCAACAACAATGACCCTTTGACTGAAGTTGACTTTCACTTGAGGTCTTTTGACTTTCTTTGACTTTGCACTTTTAGTCATTCAACTTTGGCAGTTTGGCAAGAAAAGTCCTTTGACTTTGTAGACTTGTCACCTTGAGTCCTTCTTTTGTCTTTTCTTCAATATAAATGCCTTGGAATTCGTTTTTGCACCAAATTGTATCTTTTTACCTACAAAACACAAACAACAAAGAATACCCCATAATACTGCTTTTACACATAAAATCTGGTATTTTTTTGTGTTTTAGGGTTTTATATGTTATTATTGATATGAGATTTTACTCATATCAAGCTCTTACAAGCTGCAAAAATCCCCAAGTTGACCAACATGCGAATGCAAAAGTTAAGGGCTTTTCTGGAAATCATAATGATAGTGTTTTAGGATTCAAGACTCTTCTTGTAGCCAGTATATAAGGTGTTAGGACTTGTATTTTTCTTTATTCCAGTTTTTAGCTTTATACATGTAATTCCTTTTTTATTAATACAAAGTTTGGTATTTTCTTAAGTTGAACTGTAATTCCTTTAGGTTATTAAAGTTGGTATTGTATGAGCTGAATTCTTAGTTCCATCTATTCTATCCATAACTTGTGTTTTTATTTCAAAGTTTTCCAAAAATTAATTCCTTTTTCTTTGAGTTGAAAAGTTGGTGTTTTTGAGAAAAGCTTTGATCAATTCTGACTAGTTCATGTTTACAATTTGTGTTTGATGATCTCAAACGGTTTTGAGATCAAATGTATTTGAAGAAAGAAATGTTTTTAAAAATGATAAAGTAAAAAAAATCAGTTGTTTTGTTCTTATTGTGTGCTAACTCTCCAGAGACCTAAATCTTGGACTTCATCCTTGAGTTTGTTGATCTTAGCAGCTCTGAAAGATTGTGATAGTTTCCAATATCAATATTCTGTCAAAAGGATTGTGGTTGTGTGATTTTTGTTTATGTTTGTTTATGTGAAATACTTGGTGAAATCTGCTGTTTCAGCTTAGTTTGATCTATTCCTGTGGGATTCTTGTTGCTTGTGGTGTTTAAAAACTTAAAACCTTTGAAAAATTCGCTTACCAAGACATTTAAAGGGGTGTTTGGGAATGTTGGGTTTGGGGTAGTAAAGACCCCCTTGTAATCTTACTATACTCTGCATCTCTTATTTAGTTATAGTTAAGATGATTTGAAGTAAAAGTTTATGTTTTCAATTTGGAAATTTGATTTTGGTGTCCAATGAAAAATGTGCTAGTTTAAGTATAGGTGTGAAAGCTATTTTCTCTGGTGATCAACCAGTAGGTTTTAATCTTGCCTTGTTGTTGTGTTTTGGCATTGGTTCTCTTTCATTCTTGCTCCATCATTGTTGTTCACAGGTTTCTCAAAGTTGTGGAGAGAAGTTTTGCCTAAGGATCATTAACTACCTATTCTTAAGCCTCTAATTTTGCCTATTTCTGATGTAGTTAACACCAACAACCATTTTGGCTTGAATCTTAGGATTTATCTGATGAACCTTTGGATTTGCTTAGATTGGGGACTAGGTTTAATTTGTTTTGAGTAAGCTAAAAATTGTGTTAGCTTAGCTTGCTTATTGAACAAATAGAAACCCACCAAAAGTGTTTGTAAGGACCACTGTTAGCTTTTGTGGTGTAAATTATACACATATAGTAGGAAAGTAATATTCCCATTGTTTTTGGTATATGCTTGTTTATTGTGCTTAGACCGTGGTTTATTTGCTTAGTCTATGGCTTTGTGGTGTACTAGTCTTGCTCACTGCTAGCTTATCACACCCCCACAAGCCAACTGCTTGTGGGGGCTTGCTGTCCAAAATATACAAGTAAACCAAAAAAGATAAAACCAATAAATTGCACTCTCATTTTTCTGCTTGGGTTTGTCTTACAATCTTAGGCGGGATTAATTGTTTTTGGTTGTAGTATAGTGTTCTGTGTTTGATGTAGGTGCCTTGTGATTCCAAGAAAAGCAAAAAGAAACCAAAAAAAATAATAATAAGCAAAAAGGTTCATATCCTGGTATAGATACCCTTGACCTGTCGAGAAGGGGTGGGGGAGCGTACCAGTGTGCTACGCCTTTCTATTTGTCATAACTTCTCACACTTTATTATTTAACTCCTATTGGTTTTGTCTATTAAATATAAGTCGTGACTACAATAAGCATTTCCAGCTTATTGGTTGAGGTTTTTTTACTTGTTTCATTTTTCTTGTGTTTTCGGTTCACCATAGGATTTTTAGAAACGAGTTTTAAAATTTTCCATTTATTAAATTATTTTTTAGGATTATTTTATTTTTTGATTTTATAAAGTCATTAAAAAATAGGAAAAAGTAATTTTAAAATTTGAAAAAAATCATTTATAGGTTTAGAATTAATATAGTTAGGTTTACAAAAGAAAAAAATTGGATTTTAACTTTTATTTAGTTATTTTTATTTTTAGGATTTTTATTTAACTTTAAAATTAAATAATAATTAATTAAAACATTTTCATAAATTTTGGCTTTCATATTTATCTTAATTAGATTCTTTAAAATTTATTAGGTATTTTTTTTAAAAAAAATTAGGTAGTTCGAATTTTTCGTCGCGTTTTACGTATTTTACGTTACGCGTTTTCGTTCAATTTTAACGTAATCCGTTTTCTTTTTCTTTTATTTTATTCTTTCCAAAAGCGTAATAATCACTCAAATCCGTTATTAATTTTGTATATAAACACCATACCTCCACGAGAACGAACTCGATTGTCGGTATTTACGTGTCCTCGCGTATTTGCTAATACTTACCCACGACTTTTGTGTTGCTTTGTTTTTCCTAAAATAAATTATATACAAAATACTACATCACTAAATGGCGCCGCTGCCGAGGATGTGTGTTTAGCCATATTTATTATCGTGTTTTGTTTGAGTATTTACGTTTTTGACCTTCCATTTTTAGGAAGCGTTTTTATCGTACATACTCGATTTTATTTTTCTGTATTAATATCCATAAAAGTAAATAAGTGTTAATTGAACTCAATTAACACAAAATTGTTTTTCGTTTTTATTGTGAATAATATATTGTATTAACGTAGATCAATTAATACACAATAATTATCCAAATACGCGAGAAATCGCACCTTAATAGTGGGCGTTCCGGTCATTATTAAGTGTATCGAATTCAAACGAAATCAAAGGCAAAATAGATAGGAGCTTTGCTATATCCTCCTAAAATATATGCCTAAATATCCTCCTACACACATAATAATATAAAATATTTTTTCTCCACTAATTCTCTCTCTGCATCTAAACCGTTCGTTTTGACACTTGTCGGCATCTTGTGAGTAGGAAGATTTGTAGCTTGTTTTTGTAGGATAAAATAGATTTTTTGAATAGATAAATACTCTTAATTGATTTAATCTCGATTAATACAAACTATAAGGTGGGTATAAGGCGGTTGTATTTCACGACCTAAGGAAAAAACGCTCTTAAGTGCTTCGCGCCGCCTCGTTTTCTCAGCTCGCTTGTGCGTATTTAGAAAGTAACGATTAATTAGGGGTTTGCCAACTCAAGTATTATTAATCTTGTTTTGTGAGTTTATATTATTGAACCCTCGAAACATTTTTGCGTTCCGCCAAAGTTTCAAAGTCGAACGAAGGTTTTTACTTCACGTAATTGCCTTCACGCTTCTAGGATTCATTAATCGAGACCTTTGATTAGTGGATAATTTTTATAGATTAATTTCTACGTAATACACAAAAATTCCCAAAAAATTGAAAAAACCAAAATAACAAAAAGAATCTTCTACTTTCCATCTATTTTCATAATTCTCTTCTTTAACCCTCTTATTTTAATTCTTTGTGGATTTTTACGACGATTACGTAGTATGTGGGAGATCATTGAATGGTTTTCAATCGAGTCAGTGGTGTTCATGCGAGCGGTGCGGAATGGATCTCCACAATTCCCAGTTTGGACATTGTCCATCTTGTAATTCAGTCAATTCATACTTCACCTCTAACGAAATTGTCTCCCCCTATTGCATATATTGTGGAAGCATTTCCCATTGGCACATTTTGTGTCCAATTTGATATCTAAATGGTCACAACCACGAACCGAATCCCAATTTCGTTGACCAATATACGCAATACCCGTCGTCATGTGAGTGCTGTGGAAACGAACCTTACTATGGGTATGATTGTCAACCAATGAATCAAAATACGTCTCTCGACAATCAATTTTCCGGTTTTGACGAATCACAACATATGACTTACAATTATGACAATGGGGATTGTTATCCACACGACGAACATGATTTTTCTCAAAACCCATGTTGCGACAATTGTGGGGGAGGGGGGCTCACGATACTTTTTCTTGTCACCATACAATCTCGGTTTCGATAATTTTGAGGCCCCACCATACAATCTCGATCATCAAAATTCTCATGAGTCAAGTGACGAGAGACTTCCTTTGTCGCTTCCTTACTAGACCATTGAGAAGAATTCATGCAAGATGTGAGGGACGTTTTTAGAAGTGTGAGGGAAGAGAGAGAAATGGAAGAGAAACGACAACAAGCGTCTAGATTAAATACTTATGCCTCTACATCTCTTGTGATTTCATATGATTACGACGACGATGATGATAGTGATGCTTTCAATCTCGACCCATATCATGGGACCACTACTCTTATACTCACTACGGAACTCGATGCCTCTCTAAGTATGAGGGAGACGAATCTTAGCACTAGTCCTAGTATTGAGATCCCTATTCCAATCCAAAGTGAGCCTACGGTTGTCTCCGAAGATGAGTTAAGTGGTTTTGCTCTCAACGAATTTTTCCACGAAGATTCTAACGAGACAAATTACAATAGTAAGTGTGAATCGATTTCATGTGATGATGTCTCTCCAATTGACACTTCGGGAGGAGAATCAACGACTTTTTCGAACCCGATTTTCAATGACGAAGATTTTTCCACTAGTAGTGACGAGTCACTAATCGCCGAGGACGTTCAAACTAACGATTTTAAAATCTTTTCGAACCCTTTATTCGAATTTGATGACGCGTTCATTTTCAGTGACGTAAATCCTCTCTTTGATGAGACGTTCGAGGACATCGAGAGTGAGGATTCTAAGGATTCTAAACTCGATGAGACGGATTTGCTAGTCACCCTCCTGAAGTCTCATACGGATGAGATTTCTCTTTTTACTTGTGATGTTTCCATTCTCGAGGGGTTCACTGATGGACCGCCTCTCGATGAGAATGAGGATTTTATTGAGTATTTTGCCTTCGATCCGGGGGAGACTTTGAAACTCCTAATTTGAGTAATTCTCTTTCAACTTTACCCTTGTTTCAAAGTAGCCCTACCCACCCTCTCGAATATGATAAATTTACTTACGTTGTGAGGAGTTTTCTTCCTTACAAGACGTATCATCCGGCTTTGTGTATTTTATTTTCCACCAAATGTGAGGATACGATCTTTGACCCTGGTATAAATGCTTTGTCTTTATTATCGATTGTTTTGGGCTTTGTGTTTTTCATGTAAGACCCACATGACCATTATCATGAAAATCCCTAAATGATCATTTCTATGGGATTCAAGTCGAGCTTTTGACTCGGTTATAAAAAACAAGGTGCCTCGTGGGGGAATTCTCATGCTTATCCTTGTAAATATTTTGCTTTTAATTAACCTAATGAGGGGATTTGTGCCCTTCCAACTCGTTGTTTTTGTGGTTGTTTGTGACTTATGTCTATTAGGCATTTATCATCACAATTAAAGCATACTCGAGCTTCGATCGTTTGCTATGAAGGTTTTCTGGTATCCGATGATATATCCTATTGTGTTCTAACAATTATCTTTTCGCACAATTCATAAACGGCTTAAGATTAATTGTAATACCCTTTCCATGCTAGATCTTAAGCATTCGACTTTTCGTCTCTAGCAAGGTCGCAAAAATCGCGAATCGCTAGCCGGCCGGTCGACCACCTTATAGCTTGTAATCGTTCTGGGTGGGATTAATCAAATCAGATTGACATTTTTTGCATATTTTTGGTATTTTCGGAAAATTTTGGGTATTTTTAAAGAGTTTTAGGTGTTTTCGGAAACATTATTCGTAGAATACAATGAATCATACATAAAAATAGTTACTATAAGTGATAGACCCAAGTTTATAGTGAGGTTTTGGTATTTTCGGCAAAATTTGCAGATTTTCGGCAAGTTTGACATCCCTTGACTGTTGTTGACCATAGTTGACCTCCATTAATCGCCTTTTCATTAATCGACAAGGTTGAGGAACTTGTAGCGATTAATCGGCGATTAATCGACCTTGTAGACCGTTATTTGCAACATTGGTCTCTAGTAGGGGGGGGTGTTCCACCCTTAGACTCGAAACATTGAAGGATAATGTTTAACTTTAGTATGAGGGGGTGAATAGATACTCGACCTTGCTAAACCTTCACGCTCTCCAAATTTTATCGTTTTGTTTATCGTTGTCTTGCAAATAAGGCTAAAAATTGCCAAATTTTAAAAATTTTCTCATTTTTCATAAGTGCTTAAGACACGAATGTAGGTTTTCCGATGGCGGGAATAAGAGTAATTTTTTACTCGACCGTGCATGTTAAGCACTTAGCTTCGTATCCTTAAGTATTTTTAGGCTAAGTCTCTTAAATGAGGACGAGAAAAGACAGCGTTAATTATAAGTTACTATGCTAAACGTAGAATACGCGTATTCTTTCAAAAACTCAGGTGTCCTAATTATTTGCTTATTCACCCCTCGCTTGTATATAAATTTTGTTAATAAATATTGACTTAGCGGTTTAGTCTTAATTGTTGGTTTCTAATTGATTCTAGTAGCTTCCGTGTAATTAATATAGGAAAACATTAAGGTATCGTCGGCGTCACAGTTTTGAAGTATTGGCATCCGAATAATCAAAGGATTCCCCAATAATAATTTTTAAGTTACTCTTCACCGAAATCAAGAAAAAATTACAAGCTCACAAGGCCGAAAAATCTATGCGAAAATTCAAAGTGAATGTCTTTAATCTTGAAGCCTTAAAGATCCAAAATTCGCCTTAGCGTGAGGATATACATCAAGTCATAATTAGCACCGCATGGCGAGGTTAAATAAAAGAAAAGGGCAAGACCAAAGCCGTAATAAACACTTCATGGCGAAGTTAAATAAAAGGTGGCGGTAAACCAATACAAATTGGTAATAAGTCTCATGTTCAAACTGTTCTAAAACCGTGTTTATCGATCCTTTTTGTTGACTTAATTTTTTCTCATCGTTGTCTATTAGGAAAGGTTATTAATTCGATGATTTTGGTTACACCGTTAATGCTCTATTTTAGGACCTTAATCTCTATTCATGCATAAGTAAAAAATGTATCTTCATGATCATTCAACACAAAAATAAAATATAAGAGATACAAATTAGGATTAAGGGAGTCTAAGTACGTGATTAGAGCATATGAGTAGTGTTAGCATTACTAACTTATAATGACAATGATCTCGTTACACGCTTAGCATGGAATTGGGTGAAAATTGAGGAGGGCAAATTTATCTCTATGAGGCATTCACGTGTTCTTATTCTATGAACGTAAAGTCCTATTTTGCGATGAAAATCATACATTATGTCTAAAACACACGTAGTAATAGTTTAGTAAGTTTAATTTTCAATAAATGTCGTATAGAAATGAAACTTGGAGATGCTACGATACTTTATTCTAGCATTGTGTGAGGGAACGACAATGGTTTAGTATGGAGGAGTGATGAGAGCGCAATTATACATGGTCGCATCGTCCAAATCGGGTTTAGAACGGTTAAAATATCATTAAAAGTACCAAATATATGCTTGTGTTTGTTCAATATGTATTTTAGGTACGGATATCGTAAAAAACACAAAAAGATCATAAGCATCAAAGCAAAAACGAACACGGGAAATGAAGACGTACAATGAACCAGACCCGATTGATGATTTTCCAAGAAAAGTCCCTCAATTTTGAAAAATGACAAGTTTGGTCCCTCATCTTTGAAGACTTGTCATATTTGGTCCTTGAAAAACCAAATTATACAAGAATGGTCCTTGAAAATTGAATAAATGACATATTCAGCCCTTCAAGAATGGTCAAAGTGACATTTATAATCCTTATGATAAGTTGCAAACTTATTTGTGCCAAAATTAGCAAGTTGATCATACTTTTTACAAAGGGAATTTGCAAGTTATGCTACCAAACTATATTTGCCATGATTTTGGAAGTGCAGGGGTAAAAGTTGTCAAACACCTAAACCAAACCCACCAATCCTATTGTTACACGCCAGCCAAGCCCACCCAAATAACCTACCCAAACCCAGATCCAAACCCACCCAACCAAAACCATGACCCAGTCCACGTCAGAAAACCATTAAGCCACTATTATTTACTAATTTTTCAAATTAGTATTTAATATTTTTTTTAACCGGTTAACAACACCACTTCCCCCAATTTTGGATCTAAACCGTGAGTTAATTACATATAAACCCTAAACTATGATTCTAATTAAAACCCAAAATTAATCCAAACCCATCTCCAGAATCATGATTCCATATGTTCTAATCCCTTTCCCACTCTCACCTTTGCCACATCATCCCTGTGGGACCCCCACGTCCCTCCCCTGCAAAAAAGCGCTTCAAGACAAAGGATGAGCAGAAATCCAACGACCCTCAATGCTTTCTTTCTCTCCACTGGTCTTTCAACGACTATGATGAAGTCTAACAAAACCCAAAATTTTGTGCTTAACAATAAGCACTTCAAAAAAGTGTTTGGATTTGTTTATCTATTAAAATTACATACAATAAGACCAAAAAAGAAAATTTTGGGATTTTTTAATCTAATTCTACTCTAATGGGTTTCCGTTTAGATATGATGTTAAAAAAAGGAATTTTAAACTTGTTTAGAAGCAGTAAAGCAGAAAAATAAGTAATCCTATACACCCTTCTAGTAATCTGGTATCGGGTGTTCTAGTGTGCACTTTGGATGTGTTATTTGATATCGAAATATCATAATTGAGTAGTTAGATTATATGAAAGGTTGTGCTTTAGATGCTGTTTTGATACGCTTGTTGAGGTTGAAATGATTGTTTCTGGATGTGTGGTGTGTATGACAATCTATGATTATCGAAATGAATAATATTAGTAGCTCTACTCTGCCTCTTTGGTAATGTTAGTAGCAATTTATTACAACCACGTACCTGACCATCATATTTTTGGATAATCAAGTAGAAGCAGGTTATTTGAGTGTTAAGTATTGTGAGTTTAGGTTAAATTTGAAAAGCTTATTTTTAATTAATGTACCAAGAAAATGAAGGGTTTTTGAAATTTATGTGTATTAGCATTTTTTTACGTTTGCTAATTTGATTTGAATCTAGGTTATCAGGCAAAGGATAAGCTGGAGAAATCAATGGTTGTAGACAATGAATCTGGCAAGAGTATAGAAAGTGAGGTGCGAACAAGCTCAGGAATGTTTCTTAGCAAAGCTCAGGCTAGCTAAAGTCTTCCTTATTATCTTTACTTTATACATGTTAAGATCTTTATATTACTCGACCAAGCTTGCTGCAACCAACATATGTTTGCTAATTGCTTATCATCAGCAAGTTTCTTGGCATTGGGCTATAGTTTGAAACTTGGAATTTTGTCTCGTGTTTTTGTGTCTTGTGCTTTTCTTTTTAAATTATGGACTTGTGGAGTTGTGGTTGGTATCTTTTGTGATAGTTAAGTTTGATAGGCTGGGCGGTATTGTAACTTAAAGACAATCGACTCGTTTAGATTTGTATGGAATGTACCACTTATCTTTTTGAATTTAGGATTTCATTTGTTCTCTCTATATATTAATTAACGAGATGTTTTTTTGCTACTGTGTTGATACAAAAGTTGGATGGACCGAGCTAGACCCGAATTGGGCTTAATTCAGGGTCTTGTGGACTCCAGCTCTTGCACAAAGTGAAACTTGTTTGAAGACCCTACACACTGAAGAGAGACACCGTTAGGCATACCGTGGGCGCTTTTCCCACGATTAGACTCCAGCGTGAGAGTAAGTAATCGGCTTGGGTGTTATGCAAGGGTTTAGAGTATTGTGTGTATCGTACCTTTGTGGAACCTATGGGGTTCCTTTTATACCCGAGAGAGACCTGGCTGGGCTCTCCTACTCTTGCGGCCAAAGGAAGAGATAATGACCCATAATAGCTTCATCCTTATCGCATAACCAAGACAAGTGTATATCTCTTCCCTTTAGGCGAATATATCTATATGATAGATTATATTCTTGTATGATCCTGTCACAGTACGACGAGGACATAGTTAAGTAATAAACCATATGTGTAACAGCGACTTACTGGGCCTCCTGGGCTATGCGCGCATTGCATAAGTATTAGTCCATTCTTGATAGATACGGGTAGTACCCGCGAGTCAGACTATCCAGTCCGACTAGGGACTATACGTCATCATGTCCCCCAGTCTAGTGGTCGCAGGTTCTAACCACTGCTACTAGACTATTAACCGCTAAATCCCCTTCACAAAAATACCACATACAAAAACGAAGTTCGTGCGCAACGTTAATGTAAACGAAATGATTTTGAATGTACCCGCGAACATGCAGCCATGTCATACACCACTAGTACCAACTTACGTTGGGAACTAAGAAAGGCATCAACCACTGTAGGTCTACGTAATCCTAGGATTGTCTATGTGTTGTAATGATCTAAAGAGAGGGAGAGAGATGAAGAAATTAGAGAGGGAAAGGAGAGGATTAGAGAAAGATGTATGATTTATTGAAATGAGAACCAACAACCCCTACTACATGCTAGGAGGGGTATATATAGCCCACCCTACATGTGGGCTTTATGGGTTATATGTTTAAATAACTAGATCACGAGCCCATACTACGTATATATCGTTGGAGTGACCGATCCTTTCTAAATACGTAAAAACGTATTTCCAACAATCTCCCCCTAAGGGAGGTCACTCTAAGTTACAATGTCCTAAATAGTCTATAGCTCGTGATCTATGCTAACAATGATGTGACTCAGACTTTCTTTGGAAAAACGTATTTCCAACAATCTCCCCCTAAAGGAGGTCACACCATTTTACAAAATCTTAAACCTAGCATACTATGCTTGAGTCTTCGATCTTGTTCTTGTGAATATGCTGATGAGATATTTGACTTTAGTCTTGAGCATGTTTCCTTGCCTTGATCGTGTGCATTCATCACTTGTGATATTCGCCTCCTCATGACATCATGTTCCACATACTTATACCTTGATGAATTCTTGAAAGCTTCAGAGTTTGATACAGCGAAAGACTTAACTTTTAGGCTTTCTTTAATTTGTTGAAGTGTTAAGTGCAGAAAGTATAAGCATGCGGGGACGACTTCTTCTCGGATGACGCAATGCCACCTTCTTGTTACGCTGCATAAGACAATTAGCAACAAAACATAGACACTGATGAAATGGCTTTGAACATTTCAACCTAATTAGGTAGCATTTTTCCTCCGGTCGGTGAAGGCCGTTGGACGATATTCAATATCGTACTTGTGGCAGGTAGTTTCAACTAAGAACCTCCTTTACAAGATTTTGCGGGTAAACCCGTTCTCTTTACTCGACCATCTAAAGCTGACTGCGAACGTAAAGAGTGAATCATTTGGATAAATTTATCCGCATGATTTGAAGCCGTCAAATCCGATTCCTGAAACAAGTTTGATTCATTATGAACCGCACCATCGTTTCTTTCCAGTTGTCACGAGCTTGATTCGTATAGAATCTTGCAAGTTACCTACCAAGTCCTGTTTGAGGTTAAAACTAGAAGGATTTCCACTCATATGAACACTATAGAGTGTCACTCTGAGTGTTCTGGCAAGATCACTAAGATATTGCGTAGAGGCCTAGAACGTGTTTAAGTTCAGTTAAGAATTAAACCATTGTGGCTTTCCAGTTATCACAAGCTTGATTCATAAAAGAATCGCGCAAGTCACCTACCATGAGCTTTTTGATATTCGCTCAAGAAGGATTTCCATCTTCATTGTAAATACTTTCGTATTACTCGGATGTTCAGGCAAGATCATGAAGATTTTGCGTAGGACTCTTAAGATCTTTCTTACTTTTCACAATGTGTGAAGAAGCAAGGAATTATGAGAGTGTGTCCTAATGAGATATTTGACGATCTCAAATGGCGCTAGACTCGATCATGCATTTTGGATTGTAATGATCGGAGGCTGGAGAGGAGTGCCACCATTTCAATACCAATTTACTCGGAGTGAATAAATCGATAGATAATGCGTTATCTCCGTGTGAATAAAACAAATATCTTTTAAGAGATATCTGAGTTAGTTGGGATGGGTTGTGCATTGCATCACTGGGTCCATGATATCTATCTTCAATATTGAGCATCATTAAAAATGATCTCAATAGCATATGTGTTGACCCGATTTCTGCCTGAGGAGGGCTTCTTTCTTTAGACCCTTTATCTTTACAATTCTTTTTCATTCTTCAACCCCTTCAATGCTTACCAATACGTCATAACTAGCACCTTGTTGTGATTGTTCCAGTGCTAACATAAGTACTTGGTCGGCATTCATCTACGTTCACAATCTTTCTCCATCTTTGCTAAGGACTACTATTTCTAGCTATGGAATGTCCTTGGGAAGATTCCTCCGGTTCTAGAAGAATCATTGGACTTTAACCTATCCTACCATCCTTATGTCACCACAATCTTCATCGTCGTGAAATAAATGGGTTGTGGGTAAGTATTAATCACTATGAAATCCATTTTTGATGTACAAATCCATTTTCCTCCCCCTTAACATATGCCACGATATTCGAAAACATTTCACACATGTCGGGATGAGCCAGCACATTAAGTCAAACCATTATTGATCTCAATATTAAATCACATTTTCTCCCCCATATTAAAAATATTAACCGAATCGATGTTTTTAATATCAATTGATTTATTGAAATTTTAAGAAAATTTGGGAAGAAAAATGAAAACCCAATTATCTTCATGATTTACACAAGCTCCCCCTCAAATTAATGGGAGTATACTGGATACTTATAGTAAGTACCTTTTAAACACAAGTGTAAGGTACTTATCACGTGCAAAGATCATATTTGAAAGTGTATTCACAAGATTGATAATTTACGAGGTTGGACCTGAATGATGAGAACATCATATGATAGATTCACATGGTTCTTGTTCATGAATGTTGGTCGCCTCGTCACGTTTGAAGTTATCTCTTGACACCATGTGTACGATTGATATCGTTGTCTTGACACCAATTTGTGAACTTGGCACTTTCGGCATCAAAGATTCTGAATGCTGGACAATTGCCCCCCCCCCCTCAATTGTTGACCCGTGTTCTATCGAAAGAGTTGTAGTCGCCGTTTGAGTAGTCGCATCGTCGAGTATGTAGATATTAATTGTAAATTGTTACGGATTGTGGAGATGATAACTTCATAAAAACAAAATTTCTCTTGTTTTAACAAATAAATGCACTGACGCGTACATATATTTGTGTTAGATTGTGTTATTACGTAAACACAATCCCTTACATGGTTATAAAATAAACCATGCCCGAGAAAATTAATTCCCGTTGTTGAGTCAAAGCTTTTTGGTGAAATGCTTGACTTGAATATGAAAAGCGGGTTACTATCTGAAATAATAGCAAGCCATAATTGAGCATGTTTTAAAACATTTGAACTTCTGTTCGAACTTTATTTATAACTCCGTATCATTATTGAATGATATTTCTAGGATCGTAAATATTATCGATTCTAGAAGACATGCTCTTTTATCAAAACATTGTTGAACACACATTTTTGAAAGATTTAGAAAAAAACCTTTTGAAAAATTCTTGAAAAATTGTGTTCAAAGTTTTGAAAGCAAATTACTTGAGCTTAAGATGTTATCTTACAAAACGAGCTCAAGTCCGAGAAGTTGTAAACTTCCCGTTGTTAAGGATAAGTTACCATCGGCGATAAACTTTCCTTTTAACTGAAGAGCGAGTTCTAATCTTACAATTACTTAGAAGTCATTTTCATGAGCTTGAAAAACTTTTGAATGTTTTAACATAAAGCTCATGACCGAAAAAGATGAATTTCTCGTTATGAGGAAAAGTTCTCTTATTTAAAAGATACACTTTCCTTTCTGAGCTTAAAACTTGGAATGTCTTAATACAAGCTCATGACCGAGAAAAATGAATTTCCCGTTAAGAGGATAAGTTATCATTAAAGATAAGCTTCCCTAAAATTGAAATCTGAGTTACAGTCTGATATTTAACTGTAAGTCATTGTGCATGAGCTTAAAAACTTCGAATGTTTTTAATATTAGCTCATGCTCGAGAAAATTAATTTCTCGTTGTAAGGATAAGTTTATCATCGGCGATAAACTTTTCTTTCTTTGAAGTCCAGGTCATAATCTGAAATGTGATTATACACCATTTACACGAGCTTAAAAACCTTTGAATAGTTTTAACGTAAGCTCGTGTCCAAGAAAAATTTAATTTCTCGTTAATGAGGATAAGTTTATCATCGGCGATAAACTTTCCTTTCTTTGAAGCTCGGCTTACGATCTGTCATGTGACTGCAAACCGTTGTGCATGAGCTTAAAAACTTCGAATGTTTTATAATATAAGCTCATGCCCGAGAGAAAATAATACCTCGTTGTGAGGATAAGTTTATCATCGGTGATAAACTTTCCTTTATTTGAAGATCGGGTTATCGTCTGACATTTAATGAGGAGCCTTGTACACGATCTTAAAAAACTTTTGAATTGTTTTAATGTAAGCTCGTGTCCGAGAAAACTTAAATTTCTCATTGGTGAGGATAAGTTTATCATCGTCGATAAACTTTCCTTTATCTGAAGATCGGGTCATCGTCTGATATTTAACGATGAGCCATTTACACGAGCTTAAAACCTTTGAATAGTTTTTATGTAAGCTCGTGTCCGAGAAAACTTAATTTCTCGTTTTGAGGGTAAGTTATCGTTGATGAGATAAACTTCCCTTTCTTTGAAGTTCGGGTCACAGACTGTGATTTGACTATGAGCCATTTACACGAGCTTAACCGCAAATCCCCTTAGACACTTGTTTCTTAGATATCAGCTTCTTCAGCAACCAAACTCGGAGAGTGTCCTTAGTTAAACGGTATTCAAAGATTGGACCGATGTGTTCTTGTTGAACGTGGACTTTGGTACCTTCATTCTCATTAGGAGTTTGTATGCTTTTATGTGGGTTAGCGATACCTATGTTAGAACCATGCGGGGGTTCACAACCAACTTTGGTAGTGCAAGAGGGAAACATTCTTCCTATAGGAACCCATTTAAGATTAACCGATTTAAAAATCCTACCCGTGGGTTGCCACCTAAGTTTGGATCTAGGCGACATGGTTTTCTTATGCACGACGGAAGACTTAGCGGTAGAAAACCTATTTCCTTTAGGAATCCCTCTTTGAGTACTTGAGTTCAGCTCCTTCAAGACATTAGTTACACAAGCCGCATGATTTGTCGTTAAGACACTCTCCATGCATACGGAACAAACACCGTGTTTGAGATCCGAATGAGATCTAGAAATCCTAGTTCTTGCTTGTGTCATTTTCTTAGATGCATCTACATAGTGATTATTAGGCATGCTATTGGACCTATGTTGTGGCATATTCTTAGAACTATACCTAGAATCACTAGTAGCAGTCTTGTTCATAGGTTTTGCATAGGCTGATTTGATCACATTAGGCCTAGATAGTGGAGTGACTGGTCTAGAAATATGTACCATATCAACTTGGGAGGCAAACCGCGGTCTCGAGGATTTTGGTCGCTCGGATCTAAATGCAGTCGGTTGTCGAACGGACTGATTTTTAGGCGGTTTCCCCAAGATTGATGGTTTTTCAAGCTTAGTGTCCACACTAGTTCCATTAGTTTTCCTTAATTCGTTTTTCAACGCAGCAATAGCAAAACCTTTTCCTGAACTTGAGCCTTTAAATCAGCATTTTCAGTAGTTAATAAGGTCGTTGACTCTAGAGTTTTAGACCTTATCTCTACGATAGTATTATTTAACTCATTACAACGCTGTTTTAAGGTCTCGTTTTCCTTTTGTAAGATGTCTTGGGATGCCAACTTAGATTCTAGCAAAGTAATTTGTTTCACAAAATTATCTTTTTCGGCTTTAGAATCTTGAAATTTGTAATCTAATTTTCGTTCACGAACAACGTTTGAATTTTCAAATTTTTCAAAATACTTTTCAAATTTCTCCGTTTTCTTCGAAAATTCAATTTTGGCATCCTCAAGCTCTTTTGATTGCTGAGCTAAAATCATTTCAAGCTCTTCAATCCTAGAAACAGAATTGGTTAAAGAAGCAGTCATAAAGCACATATCATGATCTTTAACATTCTGATCATTTTCTCCCCCATTATGACTCACATCAGATGAATCAGAAATGGTATTGCTATCACTCTTTTCCATCCCATGTTCGGCATAGATAGGATCGGAATGCTCAACATGTTGTAAATCATTGTTAGATATAGTATTCAATTGTACCCCAACTATTGGCTCTTCGTCATGCATGCTTGAATCATGTTGTTGTGATGCAATGACGCTGCTATCATCGTTAACCAAGGTGGTTTCCGTTGTGTCATTCGTATGACCATTCTCCTCTTGCATCTACATCGTAGATTCTTGCACTCCACTACCATATGCTAGTTGAAGTTGTGAACTTTCATAAATCGAAAGTGCAACAGATTTCATGAAATCGATCAATCTATCACTGAAGTCTTTAACCTTGATTTGTGTGTCTTCAAGGAATGACTGGCAGATCATTGACGCTTCAACCTTGGCAGGATCAAATTGAAAGAAACGCGAAAAATGTTGCGCTAGAACTTGAAGTGAATGTGCGGATTCAATTTGATTAATGTCTTCTTTGTAGATTTGCTCTAGTAGTTGGTTCAATTTGAGGAGCATTCGATGGACGAAAATGGTACGATCTTTACCGAAGAGTGTCACAAATCCGCTTCCTTCTTTAAGTAGTGAAATGGTCGATAGATGGGACCGAAGTAGTCGAAATAAAGTCATTCTACTATCTCTAGCTTTAACTTTCATGTGACGCGATTCTCCCTCTTGAAATGTCGAATTCAATGATTCCATTGAATTTCGATGAAAGATAATTGTGATTGTGGTTGTTTTCGGGATATTACAATTTGTGTTTAAACAATTCGTAAATAATACGGAGTAAACAAATTGATAGTATCTTGGCCGAAAAGACGAAATTTTTGCCTTGCAATATTAAAGAATTTTCATTGAAAAGCCCACTTCATTTGTATCACCACAATACCCGATCCACATACTTATGATATAAACAATACCACAACCCTAATTTTCTACTCACTTAACCTAATCACATAAACATTTCATCAGCCACCAACAAACACATAACCGGCCTACACCTTTACTATCAAGATAGTAATACCGAATGTGCCCAACTCTTTTATACCCGGTCCAAAACCACATTTAGTTAGGATATATAGTAGAAATCCCTAGTTATACTCATTAGTCAAACCCTAAACACATTTCCTAGCTATCTTCGCGACCATCTTTAAGATACATCACCAACCGCTCCCAAAATCTTTTCCAAATCTCAATAGCATTTGAATCAATTCATCACCAGCCTCCTTAAATCAACTCATTCGAATAACATCATATCTCAACTACCAAACACAAACGTATAACACACATCCGAATCAAACCCACAGAAAACCAATATCACAAAGGCTGCGTATACATCGAAGAACCAAACTAAATTTGTTCTTAATTGTTAAAGCAGAGGCACGAGGATTATTGGTCTTCAAGATTTCTCAAAAGAGAAGTATCGGGTAGGTATTGGTTGCATATGTTTGATCTGTGTCGCGAATCCCAAATAGACTCAAAGATCGATTATAACGTGAATGGATACTAATCTATCTTTAAATTCGAAAAATAAAAAACAGATTTGAGATTGCATGTTGGTTTATTATTTCTAATCGAATGAAGGAAATGATAATAACAAACTTGTTATTTATCATTCTTAATATTTCGAAAATAAAAATGGGTTCATACCCAACATGGATCTGTGATGATGTAGATTTCGTGTGAATGGATCTTTAAGGATCTAGATATGCATGTCTGATAATCTCGAAATCGAATCTGAGATTGATCTTTATTATGTTTTGTTTCTGAGTAGAGTCTAGATGATAAGGGATGTAGGAGACGATGGGATTAGGTTAGTGTTGCTGTTGGAATTCGAATCAGTTTGTAAGTCAAAGGGATTAGTTTGAGTGAAGTTGGTTGAGTTGGATTGGTTGTGTTGGAGGTTTTTTATTCGAGTCACTTGTTGGTAGAGTCGAGTTTTGTGATCGAGTCAAGTCTTTTTGAGAGTCAGTTTTGGTTGTGTCGAGTTGTGTTGAGTTTGTTTCACTTTCGCAATGAACATCAATCGCAATATCAATACTCCTACTGTCGTAATGAACACTTAAATAATCACCATCGCAATATCAATACCAAAGATTCCATCGCAATGACAATTTTAATTATCCATCGCAATATGACCAAACTCCAACTATCGCAATAATGACAAATAGAGTAACTGTCGCAATGTAATATCGCAATAAGACAAAAAAGGTTACTATAGCAATAATGACAAAAAGTGACAGATCGCAATATTCATCTCAATAATAAACCCTCATCCATTGCGACTGAGATATGACAAAAGGACAAAAAACAGAATAATAAAAACAGGAATAGTACACAGTAACCAATTATGTGAAAACCAATATCACTGTTAACCCTAAAAAACACCCTGAAGATCACCAAATGACCAAAAATAATTGCGATTTTGACCAAAACAAGTAACCCAAATCACTACCACGTCTATGTAATCGATTTGTCTATAAACTTAAACCACAAAAACGCAATTTTTTTCAAGATTTGAGCTTGATTAAATCAAAACCCACGAAAATCAATCAAAACAAACACAAGAACAACCAATCAAACCATGGCTCTTGATACCATTTGTAGGTCCACGTAGTCCTATGATCGTCTATGTGTTGTAATGATCTAAAGAGAGCGAGAGAGATGAAGAACTTAGAGAGAGAAAGTTAGAGAGAGAAAGGAGAGGATTAGAGAAAGATGTATGATTTATTGAAACTCCAAAGTCAAGGGTGTTTCCTTCCGACCGGGGGATTTTGTCTATCGTGCTAACCAGGCAAGTCGCACGGAGAACACGGGAAAATTTGGACCAAAGTGGGAAGGGCCGTATGAAGTCACGGAAGCTTTGGGGCTAGGTGCGTACAAGTTACGTGACACGGAGGTCCGTGACTTGGATCGTACATGGAATACTTGCAACCTCAAAAAGGTGCTATCTCTGAAAGGCTACGGCCTCCGCATGCACATTTCGCTGTAGACGGCTTCAATAAAGATCCATGTATTGTAATGATCTAAAGAGAGGGGAAGAGATGAAGAACTTAGAGAGAGAAAATTAGAGAGAGAAAGGAGAGAGAAAGATGTATGATTTATTGAAATGAGAACCAATAACCCCTCCTAACATGCTAGGAGGGGGTATATATAGCCCACCCTACATGTGGGCTTTATGGGTTATATGTTTACATAACTAGATCACGAGCCCATACTACGTATATATCGTTGGAGTGACTGATCCTTTCTAAATACGTAAAAACGTATTTCCAACAACCACGTCAGAGGATCCAACTAGTTAACACCGTAGGACGAACTAATCCCTTTGACGCACGTCGCATGAGCCTATGCATGTAAAGTGGATATAAATGCAGTCATGTTGATCTTCAATCTACTTTACATCATTTCAAAAAACAACGAGAAACAACCATTCAAGCAGACAAGATCTTCACATTCATATCCAGCCTAATTATCTTGAGGGGAAAAAGATGCTGGCACAGTTATTTGATGTGAAGTCACACATTTCAGCCCAAGAACTTTCCAAGTTTTCTACCAAATATCACATACATGCAGAACTCCATCCGACTGTGACGGATCCACAAGAACACATAGGAAGCTTCCCTGACGGTAAAATTGGCGTGTATACCAGGTTTTTCGAGTTCTCCAACAACCGTATACCAGTAAGTCGCTTCCTTATTGACGTGCTGAGCTACTACGGTATACATCTGTCTCAACTGCATTGTATTGGCAAAGCGAAGATCTCTAACTTTGAAAAAAACTGTTTATTGAAGAATAATGACTCAACCATAAATTTGTTTTGTGCCTTCTACTGTCCCTCCTAGATAAAGGGATGGATATCATTCACCAAACGTCCTGGCTAATTGCAATGCCATAAAGTCAAGATAGACTCTCTGAAGAAATGGAACGACAAATTTTTCTGGGTAGACAAGGTGGTATTCCCGTTTGAGTATGATTTCATCACTCCCAATACCATGATGAAAGATGACCGCCCAATCCCTGACACATATAATGAGGAAGATGCGCAGAGAATAGACGCCGACCGCATACCAATACAGGAGTATCCAGGGCGTTATTATATGCATTAGGGTTGAGTCATCATTCTACTCTACCTGCAAATCACCTCCCGCAGTACTTTGACAACTTTGATCATGGTAAAAATCCCTCTTTTTTTATTTATTCAAGCTATAAAATGCAAATGCGCTATGCGTATGTTCTCATAATTCCTCTTTATTCTGACAGAGTTAACTTATACTCAACTCGTGAAGCGCGAGCACCCGTGCGATGTGACCATGTGCCCTCGACCTTTTACACCATTCGAGCTATCTAATGGATGGCGCGTTGGTCAACGTATCGTAGCACTTGAGTTTCCTTCTCCTACAACCAGTAGAGGTACAGAGAGGATGGTTGCACTGAATGCCACTCCTATCCGGAGCATGCCGTGTATATTGGAATCCTCGTCTAGAGAAGCGGATATGTCAAGTGAGAAAGATCCTAACCTTGAGGATAGCTCGCGCGCTGGCCCCTCGGAGAATATCATTCTGGTCCCTGTATACAGAAGATTACCGTGCTCCCCAACAGATCAATTTCCCAAGAGGATCAGATCATGGGTGACCAGACCGCGCACTGACATCGCTGCATGGGGCGTGCTTACAAGGCCGCGTGAGCACATACTTGCACCAAGGTATGTATATCGCAATTATGTTTACGAGCCTTTGATAATGTAAATAAAAAAATACTTCCTAAAGCTTTCATGGTATCCGATGTGCAGATTAAACGTTGTGGTACCCACGGCTGATGCAAGCACATCCAGCTATGAGAAATTCCTTCCCTTTGGGATTATACACACTTCTGCGCACTGAATAGTATAACTGAGTGTAAGGACTTTCACCAACATCTAACCCCTCCTGGACGTACCTGACTTCTTGATGAACTGTCTGACGAAATGCTTATGAGGAAGCTAGCCATAGGCGTGTCACAGGAGGTAACGTTGGCTTTTCATCTGAAAAAGAAGATTTCATATCTATCGCAGCGCCTGGCTCAAGTGTCCTTGAAATTGTCTCAAGCGACAGAAGAAAATACCACAAGCTTGTGTGCGCCAAAGTTAAACTAGCGCGTCTACGCAACGTGTCTGGTCTAAAAATGCCGGATCCATACAATACTTGGAAGATGAGAAGGCATCTTTATCAGAATCTATACATCGAGAACGCCGCCTTCACGCAAGACAGGAGGAGGAAAATTGTTGGGTCATGTCCAAGCTTGAGGAGGGTATGAGAGTCCTTACCTCATATTGCGATAATTTTGTTGCCAACTGCCAGCAAGATATGGTTAAGAAGGCAGAAATTATTAAGTGTATGTGTAACACCCCATTTTGGTAAATGGAATGTCACGCGTGATTATGGCGTGTCATCAAAGCATACAAGGATAAATGTATAAAACATCACATGACCATAAAGGAAATACCGGAAACAAACATCGGTACCCCAAAAGTAGAACTCATCACACACAAACATAAGTACTGTAAAGGAAAAGGACTAAACAATGTCCATAGAAATGAGTATCAAAAGTATGAAGAAATGCATAAAGTAATGAAGGCTAGGAAGCTTCCAAACCATATGCACGTACGCTTAAAGTCTACGAGTGTCCTTGAGTACCTGCTGTTTTGGGAACATGAAAGGAAAAACGGCTGAGCATAACGCTCAGTGCACGGATATACAAGTATAGCATGAATAATATAAGCATATAAGCATAAATCAGCGGAAAAGACAAAGTCCTGGATAACCTGGTATATCTTAGTAAAACTGGTTTTATAGTTTGAAAAGCCTTATGTTTATCTTATAAAAATTGTTTAACATGTTTACCATTAGCCAATATAGGTCATGAAAAATCAACGTGCATGAATACTTGGAGGGGTGACCTCGTCATGCAATTAGAGGGGCTGCCTCTAATTAATATAAGTTTTTGGGTAGGAGGGATCAGCTCCTTGTGAAGGATGCAAGGCACACACCACATTCACCTAAATAATTTGTAAAAACATGTAACCTAGGATGCACCCATACGCCCCACATGATAATAATAATATGGCCTAAAGCTGAAAGGACGCCACGAGCTATCACTCCGCCGTGGTGAAGTCATAACACTGGTGCCTCCAGTGTTATGGTCATGGTACCTCCATAACTAGGTGAAACTGGTCATGCATGTACATGGCTTTAGGTATCTAATTAAACATAAGCAATCAAAACATATATAACATATACTAGGAAAACATTTGGCTGCATACGAGGAATCCTAATAAGTAAGAATGTCCATACTGAAAGGACGGAGAATCCGTACCTTGTGTCCAGTGAACGAAGAAGACGAACGGAAGAGAGTCCTGCTTCGATATCACTAATGCTACATAAATAATATACGTGTATAAGTATTCTGATTACTGTATATGTAACTGGTTTTATATCATGTCTTAGCTTGTTTTATATGTTCATGTCATGTTTTACTGATTTTAGCTTTATACTGCGTTTATCATGTATTCTGTCTATTCTGATTAAGTATTACTTGTATTTCTTGTATTATTATACTTGTTGTGTAATGATGAGACTGCTTTTATACATAGTCTCATCGTCCAAAAAGGGCTTTAAATGCATTAAATATCATGAAAATAGCAAAGTATATGCTTGTGTTTGTTGCTTGTATATTTTAGGTACGGATATTGATAAAATGACAAAAGATCACAAGAAAAATGCAAAAACGAACACGGGAAACGAAGCCGCACAATGAACCAAGCCCTAATGAAGATTTTCCAAGAAAACCCCTTGAAGATTTGAATATTATGCAAGAAGGGTCCTCCAATATTGAAGAATTGACACTTTAAACCCTTGTATATTCATAATTACAAGTTTGGTCCTTAAAGTTTGTCAAATTTACAAAAAGGGCCCTCCACTTTGAAGAATTGGCAAGAATGGTCACTCATAAATCATGACTTGCCAATATTAGTCCTCCAAAAAGTCAATCATACAAGTCAAGACCATCATCTTTGAATAAAATGCCAAAACAACCCCTCAAGAATCATCAAATGGCAAGAATTACCCCTGAAAATACTTTGGAAAAGTATTTGTGGCCAAAGTGGGAAAAATGAAACTTTATTAACAAAGGAAAACGAGTTTGGCCTGTTTAAACTTCATATGAAAAACAAGGAAGAAATGAGGGGTTAATTATGGCAGACAACCAAAGTTACATAGGCCACTCACACCCTGCGACGTGCCCCACTTACCTCCAACAACCAATCAGCTTTCACCCTTCCTCCACCTCATCTCCCACTCACACCAGACATAACTAACTTAATTTATTAAGTTAACTAGGGCGCTAAACACCCTTTCAAAAACAAAAACGGATTAAACATGTGTTCTTCATGTTCTTGAACAAATTTAGGTATTTGATAATCACCAACAATTAAACCCTAATCTTCTCTAGAATAAAGATTAAGGTATCCCTAAACATAACCCAATCATAAAAACCCTTGCCACATCATCACCTTGGTCACATGATAAACCCTCATTCACACGGTTTTGGGGAAAATGCCAAATTTTGCCAGAGAATCTACCACCCACATTCAGCTTCAATCCTAAGCTTCATTGGGAGCCATTGGTCACTATTTCACCTTGCCAACTCATACAAACAGCCAAATTCAGTCACATGATCAAGCAAAATGCCAAAACTCTCAAGGTCATTTCAGGGACTTTACACATTAGGGTTACGTTTTTATGCATTTCTAGAACCCCTTGTAGCCTATATAAAGGCACTTAGGCTTTCATTTTCAATTTGCTTATGATTTTTCCTAGTTCACATTTCTGTAAATCCTTGTTCATTGTTTAATGAAAAGAGTTTGAATTTTGTGAAGAAAAACCAAGTGCCAATCTTTATATCTGTTTGTTTATGTTATATGTTAACTAATCTTGAATCTCAAAATGTGTTTTTAAACCTTGTGAAAGAAATTGCACAAAGGATCAAAATTTGATATTTTGCTAAGTCTTGGTTTAAACCTTGGAATTCTTGAGCTAGAAGTGGATCATATCATCCTGATATTGTGTTATCAAGGTGTTGTGAGGCTTATAACTTGGGGATAATCAAGTGTGGGAACAAGGTTGCATTAATCAAGTTTATCTTCCAAGTTGTCACCTTTCTGATTTATTTGTGCTCACCTTGTTCAATCTTAGCAGGGTTGTTTGCGGAAGCTTGTGCTTGTTTTTGCTAGCACATCAGCTCAAAAATTTGTGGGTGTGGATGTACATCCATGAGGTTTGAACCTTTTTACCCAAAATCTGCTTTAATACTTGATTTTTGGTAATTTGGTGTATTGCTTGTGTTCTTGCTGAATTTGTGGCTTAATTTTGCTTGATACTGCATAATACATCTGTTATTGTGTTTGATTTGGCTTGGGTAACATTGAATCACACTTATACTTGATTAATCTTGAATTGAAAAAGATAAGGGGTGTTTTGGTTAACCTGTTTGAGTGCATAGATTGTTATTGTGTTATTGGAAGTTGCTTGTTTGATTTGGTATCTGCTATTCACTTGGTTGTGTGCTAAAACCTGCAAGTTTTCAGCTTTGTAACCTCAAATTAAAGATTGTGCTATATCTCACTTGTTTTGACTGTTTTTGACCTAAAATTTTGGAAACACCAAGAGTGTATGCATGTTTAGGGCTAAAAGGTGTTAAATCATAGTTTGTGTAACCTGTTAATAAGATTTGAGTGTTTGAATCTGGCCTTGTGGTCAAGTAAATCAGCAAGTGTTCAAAACTGCATGTTCTTAGTTCATCAGTAACTTTTTTTTGTGCTTGAATTTTGATCTAGACCTTGAACCATTGCATGAAACTTGTTTAAATTTGTTCATTTGAATTTATTAGAGCTTGTGTATCTATTTGTGAAGTTTGGCTGGCTGATTTTTGCTAAAACTGCTTATTGAGTTCATAATTGCTTATGTTCATATCTGGTGCTTATCTGGTGATAAATTTAATTAACTACACTGATTGGCTGATTGGAAGTGTGATATTTTTGTTGTTCTTGACTCCTTGTGATTCACTGATCACAAGGGTGCCTTGTTTGTAACTTGAATCCAACAAAAAGTCATATAAGACAAAAGGTCAAGAAAGTCAAGCAAGGGGAAAAGTTCCCACTGCTCAACCACCAAAACTAGCCCCTGCTAGTGTAAATCTTCATTCAGCTTATTCATAAGCCAAAATTGTGCTTATCCAGACTTGCAACAACTTATTTTTTATGATAGATATTCCTCATTTGACCCATTTATTTGATTTCGAGCTTATTAGACTTTGACTTTGACTTTTTACTAGAAAACTCATTAAGTTGACTTTTAAACAAGTGCTTATCTGCTTATTCTGGCTTATTGCTTGTGCTTATTTGAATTTTTTTTTATTATTTAGCTTAATTAAGTCATTTAAAAGCTTTTGAAAGTTGAATCAGCACTTGAGGTGGTCTAGAACTCAAAAACGACTATTTTGTCGTTTTGTGAAGAGAGTCTTGAATTATTTCAGGCTTATTTCTTGTGCTTTTTCCAATTTTCTTTTTACAGATCTCTTAAGTAACTCAAAAGAAGCTTGTGTGTCAAATTTTAGCTTATGGCATCCGCTTATAGCTTAATGGGCCAAAAAGCCCATTAAGAATAAGCTGCTTTGAAATAAGCTAGCTTAAACACATTTTCAGCTTTTAGGCCTTTAGAGTTTTGTTTTTAAAATGAAATTTTAAGTCAAATAGGAGATTTTGGGCTTATTTGGACAACATTTTTCTTATTGGGTAAGGGATCTGTTTGGACTTTTGGCCCAATAGGGGTATTTTGTAATTTCAACTTCATTTCTGAGTTACTTAGGTTAAAATAAGTAGGTTTGCAACTTTTTAGAATTTTTTATAAATTTTGGATTTTTAATATTATTTTTTTATTATTTTATTATTAAAAATTAAAATTTATATTTTTCAAGTTTTTTTCATTTTTCTTAGATCAAATACATTAAATTAGGAATTTCACAATTTTTAGAATATTTTTATTGTCATTAGATTAATTTTTAGAATTATTTTAAATTTTAATAGTTTTTAATTGTTTTTAAATAGTTTTAATTAATTTTAAAATTTTCAAAAAATAGTTATAAATTTAATTAAGTCATTTTAGAGGTTTACAAGTGAAAAAATCTCATTTTTGGATTTTGTTAATTAAATTGATTTTTTGGGCTTTAATTAGCATTAAAAAATTATTATTTAATTAAATAAAAGGTTTGAGTGATTTTTGATTTTTTTAAACTCTAATTACATTTTTAGGGTTTATTGCAATTTTCTAGGAATTTTTAGGATAAATTTTTAATTTTTTCACTTTTTACGGTTTTACGTGCACGACTATTCGTCTTAGTTTAATACGTAATCGTAACCGTCATTCTCTTCTAATCTCCTTGCCATTTTCTTTCTTCATAAATTATAATCACAAAAGTTAATCATCTCTCAACACAACACACTTGCCTCCTTGAGAACGATCCCCACTTTTGGGTCATTAGTACTTGGTTTTCCTAAACCGACACTTAATACTTGCCCTACTTTTGCTCTCTTTTCCTAAAGAGTAGTAAAAACACTAACATCATTTTGGCGCCGCTGCGGTGAGGCGTGTTGTGTTTTGATTTGGAAATTGTTGTTTTTATATAGCCATAATATCTATTTGTATTAGTAGCACTCTACTAATACGTATTATCGGTTTTTCGTTTTTTTTTTTGTGAATATTATTACTATATTGTATACGTAGAACAATAAATTCACAAGTACTCCAAAAGTGTGAAAACACAACCTTGATTGGGAGGCCATTACTCAATCATTGTATTCGAATCTCAAACCAAAAGAAAAAGGCAAAATAGATAAATACTTTCGTGAAGCTTAATTTTGAAAAACACAAACTATAAGGTGGGTATAAGGCGGGTAGTATAAAATATACCCTAAGGAAAAAGGCTCTTAAGTGCTTCGCACCGCCTCGTTTCCCCGCTTGCTTGTGAGTGTTTAGATAAAAAGGGCTAATCGAGGGTTTGCCAACCAAAGTATTATCTAAGTATCATATATATTTTCTTAGTTTCATTTGATTAAACCCTCTTGAACGTTTTGGTGTTCCACCAACGTTCTAAAGTCATCGAAGGCGTTCACTTCACGTGATCGTTTTCATTCCTTGAGGCTTCTTTAATCAAGAGATTTGATTAAGGAGGAGATTTGTAGATTTTTGTCTACTTAATACAATCACAAAATTCCAAAAAAGTAAAAACAATCAAAAACAACAAAAAAATTGGAAAAATTAAAAACACCAAAAAGAATCTTCTTTGCTCATCCCCATGCTATACGTGACGTTTATGCTTACTCGTAATCAAGCAAGACGTGCACGTAAACGAAAAAACCAAAAGGAGTCAACACCTACTCCTAATCTTTCTAGTGAGGAGTCTCATATTGATGAACCTATCGTAGAAGAAGAACCAACCATGGCGAATTGTATTATGATGGAGTTACTTCAAGCACCCACCGAGGGTTATGGAGAGGCTATTGTGATTCGCGCTATCCTTGCGGAGAATTTTGAAGTGAAAACGGGTTTGTTGTCGATGATCCAAAACAACAAATTCCGTGGTGATGAAAAGGACAACCCGCACAACCATATCCGCCAATTCAATCGTCTTACCGCCACTTGCAAATTTAAGGATGTTGCTAATGATTCGATTAAGATGATGCTTTTTTCGTATTCCTTAGCGGGGCACGCTAAAATTTGGTTAGAGAAAGAGCCACCCAATTCTATATTGACGTGGAAGGATCTCGTTTCTAAGTTTGTGAACCAATTTTTCCCGCCCTCTAAGACTACGCATTTGAAAAACGAGATTTCAAAATTTTCACAAGAATTTAATGAGAGTTTTTCAACGGCTTGGAATAGGTTTAAGGAAATGTTACATGAGTGTCCTCATCACGGTTTTTCCGACTTGCATCAAATTAACACGTTTTACTATGGATTAAATGATCATGAAAGAGATTATCTAAATGCCACCGCGGGTGGTAATTTTTTGTGTAAAACGATTGAGGAAGCGTTGTTGATAATTGAGAATAGATCTAAGTTGTATAGTCCTCGTAACACATCGAGTGTTCGTAAGGCTTCGTCTTCGGCTTTATCTTCTTTGTCCAATACCATCGATGCTTGCCAAATTGAGGCGAACTTGGAAAACAAAATCTTTGATAAGCTTAAAGGACTTTTAATTGAATTCAAAGTTGGAGAACAAAGTGCTCCCGCTACGGCTAAAGCGGTTGAGGTTTCATGTATGTATTGTGGTGGAGGTCATGATTTCTCCGAGTGCATTACCAACGGTGGTAACACTTCGAGTGCCTACGCGGACACGGGAACTTACAACCAAAACGGTCAAGTTACCCGCTCTAATCAGTTGACTCCACCCGGTTTTGCTCCCAATCAAAATGCTAACAACAACTATCGAAACAATCAAGTTTGTTTTAAAAACAATTACAAAGGAAACTATGGGAATCAAGGGGCTATTAACAATCAAGTTTCAAACAAAAATCAAAATAATGATTTTCAAAACAACAACAAGGGTTTGCAAACTTTAAAAGATCTTCCAAATGAATTTGTTTAATACGCTAATGGAAACGATGCTAGGTTTGACAACATTCAAAGAGAAATCATTAGCCTAAGATCCGAGTTTAAGAACTACTTGAAGAAGGAGTTGAAAAACGAGTTAGAAAATCAGCTTAAAATCCATACAAACAAAATGGAAGGGAATGTAACTAGGTTACAACAAAACCAACAAAAAATGGAACAAGGGCAACATGAAATAAAACAAGAGATGATTAAGGCCGAGAAGAGGCAATCCATGTTTGAGGATAAAATTTCATCTATGTTTGAGGCTATAGTGTGCAAAATGTCTTCGAGTAGTCTTCCTAGTAACACCATATCGAACCCTAAGGGAGAGATGAAAGTGATTACCACACGTAGTGGTAAGACACTTAAGGAACCGACTCCTCAACCAATTGCTCCTACGGAGGATGCTATTGAGGAAGAACCCGAGGTAGTGGTCGAAAAGGAGCATGTCCCAATCCCACGAAGTACCGCTCATGCCACACCTACGGTTGACCCATTACCACATTTGGGACCCGAGATTCCAAAGTCTATGCCTATGCCTCAACCCACACCACATTTGCCCTATCCATCGAGACTTAGAAAGGAGAAACGTCAAGAGCGCGACAATTATCAATTTGAGCTTTTTATGAAAATGTTTCGTGATGTTCATTTTAATGTGAGTTTTGCCGATGCTTTGGTCATGATGCCTCGATTTGCCGCTAACTTTAGGAGTATGTTGAACAACAAGGAGAAGTTGCAACAATTGTCTAGTTGTTCATCGGTTTATCTTAACCGCATACCTCAAAAAGTCGGTGATCTCGGTAAATTCTTGATTCCTTGTGAAATCCAAGATATGGAAGAATGCTATGCCTTGACCGATCTTGGTGCTAGTATTAACTTGATGCCACTTGCAATCTTCAAGTCGCTCAATCTTCCTAATCTTACTCCTTCAGTAATGTCTATCGAGTTGGTCGACCATTCCATGATTCCCGCATGTGGATTGGCGGAAGACATTTTTTGTGAAAGTGGGGAAGTTATATTATCCGGTAGACTTTATCGTTGTCGATATTCCCACGGATCCTCAAGATCCTCTCATTTTAGGTCGTTCGTTTTTAGATACGTCTATGGCTTTAATTGATATGCATGCTAGAAAGATCACCTTACGTTTCAACGACGAGGAACTTGTTATAAACGCAACTTAAAATTCTCCAATTTCTCATGTTTATTCTGTTGCAACCATAAACCTCGTTGATATGATTGACGTTGTTTGCGAGGAATTTTCACAAGAAGTTCTAGGTTTTGGTGATGATTAAAATAGTGGCAATCCCACTATGTTAGAACCCATTCTTGATAACTCGACACCAACCTTCACTCCATATGAAGGTGGTGGTTTTATGTTGGAAGAATTCGATGTTCCACGTACTTGTGATGAAGACCTCGAAAATGATGAGGACTTCTCGATTATCAAGGATTTTCTTAACGATTTCCCATTTCCTCCACCCGGGGAGGTTATGAGTATCGAGCCCAAATCTTCAATTGAGGAACCATCTATCCTCGAGTTGAAAGATTTACCTCCTCACCTTGAATATGTATTTTTGGAGGAGGACGACGAGTTACCGGTTATTATTGCGAAAGATCTTTCGGATGATGAAAAAACCGCACTTGTCGATGTTCTAAAGGATCACAAAGGGGCAATTGTGTGGAAGTTATCCGACATTAAGGGGATCGATCCCAAATTTTGTACCCACAAAATCTTAATGGAGGAAGATTACAAACCCGCAATCTAATGTCAAAGGAGGGTGAACCCCAAAAATCACGACGTCATCAAAAAGGAAGTCCTTAAACTCCTTGACGCGAGAATGATTTACCCTATTTTCGATAGCCTTGGGTGAGTCCTATTCATTGTGTCCCTAATAAGGGAGGAATGACCGTTGTGCCAAACGATGCCAACGAGTTAATTCCAACTAGACTCGTGACCGGATGGAGAGTGTGCATTGACTATCGTAAGTTGAATGACGCCACTCGAAAAGACCATTTTCCCTTGCCCTTCATGGACCAAATGTTGGAGCGTCTTGCGGGAAACGATTTCTACTGCTTTTTAGATGGTTTTTCCAGTTACTTCCAAATCCCCATCGATCCTCGTGATCAAGAAAAAACTACGTTTACGTGTCCTTATGGAACATTTCCTTATCGTAAAATGCCATTCGGACTTTGCAATGCACCGGGAACCTTTCAAAGGTACATGATGGCTATTTTTCATGACATGATCGAGAAGACGATGGAAGTATTCATGGATGACTTTTTCGTGTTTGGTAATTCGTTCACTTCGTGTTTTTCGAATCTTGAGAGAATGTTGAAGCGTTGTGAGGAAACCAACCTTGTTCTTAATTGGGAAAAATATCATCTTATGGTTAAAAGTGGAATCGTCTTAGGGCACAAGGTTTCGAAAGCGGGGATTGAGGTAGATCAAGCTAAGGTAGACGTCATCGCCAAATTACCTCATCCCAAAACCGTTAAGGGAGTTGGGAGTTTCCTAGGCCACGCGGGCTTTTATCATCGATTCATCAAGGATTTTTTGAAGATCTCTCGACCTATTACACATCTCCTTGAGATAGATGCACGTTTTGTCTTTGACGAAGATTGTGTACGAGCCTTTGAAATCCATAAGAGGAAACTTACCGAAGCTCCCATTCTTGTTGCTCCCAATTGGAACCTCCCCTTTGAGCTCATGTGTGATGCTAGTGACTACGCTATTGGGGCCGTATTGGGGCAACGTCATGAAAAACATTTCTTGCCTATTCACTATGCTAGCAAGACGATGACCGAGGCTCAACTAAAATACACTACAACGGAGAAGGAATTCCTTGTCGTGGTGTATGCATTTGAGAAAGTTCGACCTTATCTCGTCTTGACTAAATGCATAGTGTATACGGATCATTCGGCTATCAAGTATCTTATGGCTAAACAAGATGCAAAGCCGAGATTACTTCGTTGGATTCTCCTCCTTCAAGAATTTGATCACAAAATCATTGACAAAAAAGGAGCCGAGAATCTATCGGCCAATCATCTTTCTCGTTTGGAAGATCCTCGCCAAAGTGTTTACGAGCCCAAGGAAATCACTGAGACATTTACGCTCGAGACACTTGGTGTAGTGAATTCTAAGCTTGATTCTTCTACCCCATGGTTTGCGGACATCGCAAATTACCATGCGGGGAATTTCATCATCAAGGGTATGACGACTCAAGAAAAACAAAAATTCTTTCATGACGTCAAGTTCTATTTTTGGAACGACCCTTACTTGTTTCGAACTTGTGCGGATCAAATTATTCGACGTCGTGTATTTGGTACCGAAGCTTCTAACATCCTTAGAGCTTGTCACGAGGGACCCACGGGTGGTCACCATGGTGTTAATCTCACGGCTAAGAAGGTTTTTGATGCTGGTTTCTTTTGGCCTACTATTTACCGAGATGCACATGCACTTGTGAAGTCGTGTGACTCATGCTAACGACAAGGAAAAGCCTCACAAAACGATGAAATGCCACAAAATATCATCCAAGTGTGTGAGATCTTTGACGTTTGGGGCATTGACTTTATGGGGCCGTTCCCATCATCTCGTGGTAATAAGTACATCCTTGTCGTCATTGACTACCTATCTAAGTGGGTGGAAGCTAAGGCTTTGCCCACCAACGATGCTCGTGTGGTAGTCAAGTTTTTGAAAAGCTTGTTTTCTCGGTTTGGACCCCCTCGTGCGATCATAAGCGATCGTGGAACCCATTTTTGTAACGACCAATTCGAAAGGGTCCTAAGGAAATATGGGGTTACACATCGTATTTCTACGGCTTATCACCCACAAACGAGTGGGCAAGTCGAGGTTTCAAACCGAGCTTTGAAGAGGATCTTGGAGAGATCCATTGGGGAAAACTGATAATCTTGGTCGGATAAGTTGGACGATGCTTTATAGGCCTTTAGGACCACTCATAAGACGCCCATCAGGTGCACTCCTTATAATTGTCACTTTCCAATTGAACTTGAACACAAAGCTTATTGGGCCCTTAAGCATTGTAATGATGATATGGAGACCGCGGGAAAACACCAAAAAAGGCAATTAAATGAATTGGATGAAATAAGGGACATTGCTTATGAAAATTCATTGATTTATAAAGAAAAGACTAAAAAGTTTCATGATTCAAAAATTAAAAACCGGGTTTTTAACATTGGGGATCAAGTGTTTCTTTTTAACTCACGATTGAAAATCTTTTCCGGTAAGTTGAAATCTCATTGGTCCGCTCCATTCACCGTGACTCAAGTTTTTCCATATGGTACCATTAAGCTAGCTCAAAATGATGGCCCCAATATCAAGGTGAATGGACATAGGTTGAAGCACTACTTTGGCGGGGAAGTTCCATCCTTGAACTATCTCGACAAAATCACCTTCCCCAATGATAATTAGTAATGAGGGGATCGAGTCGAGCTCATGACTCGATAATCAAAAACGAGGTGCCTCGTGGGGGAGTCCCATGCTTATCCTATGTATATATTATTGCTTTCTAATGTAGTAACGTGTGGAGATTTGTGCCCTTGCAACCTTGGTTCCGTGGTTGTTTGTGAATTGTGGATTTTAGATGATCATTATCTTCACGATTGGAGCCTCTCGTGTTCGTTTAATGGGAGCACCCGATCGTTTGCTTTGAAGAATTTCTCAATATTCATGATATATCCTTTGATGTTCTAACCTTAGGTTTTTAGCACACTTCATAAACGGCTTTAAATTTAACAGTTACACCATTTTCATGCTAGATTATGCATTCGACTACGTCTCTAGTATGGGGGTGTTTGCACCCTTAGACTCGAAACATTGAGGACAATGTTTAACTTTAGTATGGGGGGTGAATAGATACTTGCCTTGCTAAACCTTCACGCTTTTCAAAGTTTATCTTTTTTTATCGTTTTGTTGCAAAATAAGGCTAAAAATGGCCAAATTTTAAATTTTTTCTCATGTTTTATAAGTGTTTGAAGACACGAATGTAGATTTTCCGATGGCGAGAATAAGAGTAATTTTTGACTCGACCGTGCGTGTTGAGCACTTAGCTTTGATTCCTTAACTTTATAATAGGCTAAGTCTCTTAAATGAGGATGAGAAATGATAGAGTTAATTATAAGTTACTATGCTAAACGTAGAGTACTCGTATTCTTTCAAAAACTCATGTGTTCTCGTTGTTTGCTTATTCTCCCTTCGCTTGTAAATTTTTTTGCTTAATAAATATTGACTTAGCAGTTTAGTCTTGATTGTTAGTTTCTAGTAGCTTCCATGTAATTAAATTGGGAAGACATTAAGGTATCGCCAGCGTCACGATTTTGAAGTACTGGCAACCCGAATAATCGAAAGCTTCACCCAATAATAAGTTTTCAAGTGCTCACCTAAATCAAGCAAACAATTTGAAGCTCACAAGGCCGAAAAATCTATGCAAAATTGAAAGTGAATTATGCCTTAATCTTTGAAGCTTTAAAGATCCAAAATTCTCCTTAGCGTGAGGATATACGTCTTTGGCCATAATAAAACCACCGATGAGGCGGATAATAAAAGGCAAGGCAAGACCGAAGTCATAATAAAAGCTTCATGGCGAAGTTGAATAAAAGATGGAGGTAAACCTATGATAATAAGGCCCTTCCGTTAGGGGGCGTATAAAAGTCTTGGTAATAAGTCTCATGTTCAAAACCGTTATAAAACCGTGTTTATCGAGCCTTCTTGTTGACTTAATTTTTTGACATCGTTGTCTATTAGGAGGGGTTATTAATTCGATGGTCTTGGTTACACCGTTAGGACTCTATTTTTAGATCTAAATCTCTATTATCGCATAAGTAAAAAATGTATCCTCGTGAAACATTCAAGACAAAATAAAATATAAGAGATACAACTTAGGAAAATGGGAGGATAAGTACATGATTATGGCATATGAGTAGTGTTAGCATTACTAACTTATAATGACAATGATCTTGTTGCACGCTTAGCAAGGAATTGGGGTGAAAATCGAGGACGATGAAATTATTTCTAACGAAGCATTCACGTGTTCTTGTTCTATGAACCTAAACGTCCCATTTTGCGATGAAAATCATACATTATGTCTAAAACACAAGTAGTAGCAATAGTAGTAGTGTAGCTAGTTTATCATTCAATAAAGGTCCATAAAAATGAATTTTGGAGGTGCTAAGATACTTTATTCTAGCATTGCGTGAGGACACGGCAATGGTTTAGTATGGCGGAGTGATGAGACTGCTTTTATACATAGTCTCATCGTCCAAAAAGGGCTTTAAATGCATTAAATATCATGAAAATGGCCAAATATATGCTTGTGTTTGTTGCTTGTGTATTTTAGGTACGGATATTGAGAAATGACAAAAGATCACAAGAAACATCCAAAACGAACACGAGAAACGAAGCCGCACAATGAACCAAGCCCTAATGAAGATTTTCCAAGAAAAACCCTTGAAGATTTGAAGATTATGCAAGAAGGGTCCACCAATATTGAAGAATTGACACTTTAAACCCTTGTATATTCATAATTACAAGTTTGGTCCTTAAAGTTTGTCAAATTTACAAAAAGGGTCCTCCACTTTGAAGAATTGGCAAGAATGGTCCCTCATAAATCATGACTTGCCAATATTAGTCCTCCAAAAAGTCAATCATACAAGTCAAGACCATCATCTTTGAAGAAAATGCCAAAACAACCCCTCAAGAATCATCAAATGCCAAGAATTACCCCTGAAAATACTTTGGAAAAGTATTTGTTGCCAAAGTGGGAAAAATGAAACTTTATTAACAAAGGAAAACGAGTTTGGCCTGTTTAAACTTCATATGACAAACAAGGAAGAAATGAGGGGTTAATTATGGCAGACAACCAAAGTCACATAGGCCACTCACACCCTGCCACGTGCCCCACTCACCTCCTACAACCAATCAGCTTTCACCCTTCCTCCACCTCATCTCCCACTCACACCAGACATAACTAACTTAATTTATTAAGTTAATTAAGGCGCTAAACACCCTTTCAAAAACAAAAACAGATTAAACATGTGTTCTTCATGTTCTTGAATAAATTTGGGTATTTGTTAATCACCAATAATTAAACCCTAATCTTCTCCAGAATTAAGATTAAGGTATCCCTAAACATAACCCAATCACAAAAACCCTTGCCACATCATCACCTTGGTCACATGATAAACCCTCCTTCACACGGATTTGGGGAAAATGCCAAATTTTGCCAGAGAATCTACCACCCACATTCAGCTTCAATCCTAAGCTTCATTGGGAGCCATTGATCGCTATTTCACCTTGCCAACTCATATAAACAGCCAAATTCAGTCACATGATCAAGCAAAATGCCAAAACCCTCAAGGGCATTTCAGGGACTTTACACATTAGGGTTACGTTTTTATGCATTTCTAGAACCCCTTGTAGCCTATATAAAGGCACTTAGGCTTTCATTTTCAGTTTGCTCTTGATTTTTCCTAGTTCACATTTCTGTAAATCCTTGTTCATTGTTTAATGAAAAGAGTTTGAATTTTGTGAAGAAAAACCAAGTGCCAATCTTTATATCTGTTTGTTTATGTTATATGTTAACTAATCTTGAATCTCAAAACGTGTTTTTAAACCTTGTGCAAGAAATTGCACAAAGGATCAAAATTTGATATTTTGCTAAGTCTTGGTTTAAACCTTGGACTTCTTGGGCTATAAGTGGATCATAGCATCCTGATATTGTGTTATCAAGGTATTGTGAGGCTTATAACTTGGGGATAATCAAGTGTGGGAACAAGGTTGCATTAATCAAGTTTATCTTCCAAGTTGTCACCTTTCTGATTTATTTGTGCTCACTTTGTTGAATCTTAGCAGGGTTGTTTGTGGAAGCTTGTGCTTGTTCTTGCTAGCACATCAGCTCAAAAATTCGTGGGTGTGGATGTACATCCATGTGGTTTGAACCTTTAAACCCAAAATCGGCTTTAATACTTGATTTTTGGTTATTTGGTGCATTGCTTGTGTTCTTGTTGAATTTTTGGCTTAATCTTGCTTGATACTGCATAATACATCTGTTATTGTGTTTGATTGGGCTTGGTGATGAATAGATTTTGTGTACCCTTTTTATATTTCTATTATTTATTTATTATTTTTTTTTATATCATAATAATATCACGAACAGTATCAAAAAGATGAAATAAAAGCAGATTGAATTTAAACTTGCAATAATTTAAAGATGCAATTGAATAAAATAAAACTTTTCATTAAATAAAAATTCGAATTACATTCGACTGAAAATCAAAATTACAAAATTAAATCTAAATCCTAATTTGCTGAAAATTAAATCTAATTTTAACCCTACTCCTAATTAATTAAAAACTGAAAAAAAAAAGGCTTGATGATCCCAATTACATGTTTTCTTGGGGGTTTTATAGGCAACCCTAATCCTTGGTGATCACGCCTTTAAATCTTGGCCGCATAATCCTTCACTCTCTTTCTTCTCTTCAAATCAATGACTGAGATTGATTCTTGCCACGGATTGCCACGTTGGAGATGAGGGAGGACCACTTTGAGCTTGATCCGAAAAACTTGGGGGTTTTAAGTGGATTTGTAGGAATTAATTCATGAGGGTAAAACCCCCAATTATTAATGGGTGATTTTTGGTGATGGGTAAAAATTAGGGTTAGGGTAAAATGGGGAAAAATGGGAGGCTGTGTAAAGACGGAATAGGGAGAAAGAGAGATGGGAAGTAAATGAATTTTGTTATTAACAGATGGTGGGGGTGAGGTAAAAAAATGGGATTTATTCATCTCTTGGTTATATCGAACAAGTGGGGGAAAATAAAAAAAATTGAGTTTTATTAAAACGTGTGTTGGGAGGGGAGTGGGTAAAATTGAAATGTGTGTCGGTGGGTACATGTGAAGGCTCAAACGAATGTGATATGGGGGTGAATTGGATTACACGTGGGTGAAGTGGGGTAGAAACAAATGTGTTTTAATTTACTTGGGACAAGGTAATACGTGGGGTGCTTGTGGGTTAAAAGTGTGTTCTCATTTAAGTTGACTAAATCTTTTCATAACCGTCCATTTATTTAGCAAATATGGTTGTGGCCCAAATTTATTACGTCATCCGTCAATTTGAAAGTAATTTGGGCTTTTGCTCAATTATCCATCCATTAATATTGAACAATATTGATAAATGGGCTTTTGGCCCATTCTAAACATATCTTAAACATCTTAATGGGCCTTTGGGCCCATTTCCCACAATGTGGGACCCACAATGTTCTAATAACTTCAAAAAGATTTAATCCGCTAAAAACGAACTTGATTTCGGCTTCCTTGACAATTTCTTTAAGCTCGTGTCGGTTTAGCCGGTTTTCGTGATCTTGGGCACACTTTTGATCTTTTGACTTTGTCTTCGTCTCTTTCTTGACTTTTCTTCAACATTTGACCGTGAATTCCCGTGTTTTCTCTTCTTTTGATCATTTGTACCTATTTAACACACAAAACACAAAACCACGCGTAATTCCGACTTTTATGACATTAAACACATGATTTGGTCTTGTTTTTCCTTGATTTTAGTGGCAAAAGGATAAGTGTTTACACACTTATTAAATCCCCTACACTTGACCATTGCAATGACCCCATGCAATGCATTATTTCAAAGCAAATAGTTACATTTTTCTCATAATCAATCCATCTCGGCCTTTATTATAATTACTACTACTACTACGACGAAAAGATAAAAACTTAAAAGGAAACAAAAATTAAATGATTATTTTATGTAACTTGGAAATTATTAGATGGAAGAAACTCGTAAAGAAATCTAAGACTTAGATTAGGGCTTTGGTGTCATGAATATTAATCACCCTCAAGTTTCACGTTCCCCACACCAAGCTCAAAAACGATATCATTGTTATTACAAGTTAGCACTACTAACACTTACTCATGTGGTTTAGTTAATCACTTAGACCCCCTTATTCCTACGGTGTATCTCTTGTATTTTATTTTTGTCTTGAATGATCACAAGGATGCATTTTTTACTTATTTCGATAATTTATTAAGGCCGAAAAATAAAGTGGGACGATTTAATCAATATTTAGCTAAAGGACAAAATCTTTTAAAACGGCTTCTCGAAACCTCAAAAAGTTCATATCTTGGCATAACTCGTTTCACGATTTGAGACCTTTCTCGGACCGATATTTGGCTTGTACTTCAAACTTCAAATCTTGAGAGACGATCTTGAAATTATGGTCTTCTCTTCATTTTGGTATACATCTTCATAAGGAGTGAAAGATGCTTCAAACGTTGACCACGACTCCTTCATTTATCTTCTTCTTTATTTAGGATTTTGATATACAACGATCCGCCTCCTTTTCGGACTTGGATCTATTTATCCTCATACCTTGTTAGGGTCTTTTTGGATAGACTTCTCCATGATCTTTAGGGGAGTAATTGCTTCTCGTCGTGTGTCTTGATCCTTCATATTGATTTGGATTAATGATCTTCACATCATCTTAGGATCTTTAGCAAAAAAATGAATCCTCATGCCTTGTTAGGGCCTTTTTGGACTCGGGTATCCTCATGCCTTGTTAGGGCCTTTTTGGATAAGCCAATCTTCGCGTCCCGTTTCAATAAGTTATGCCTTGGCTATGAACTCTAATTAATACCGAGCAACTTTTAAACGATCTTGTGCTAGAAGCTAAGTAACCTTTTAAATCGTACAACCTTATTTATTGCAATTATATTTATTAACAAGTGATGGGAGAAAAAGCTCATAACTAACTCACGTAAGTTAATGAAAGAATACCAAACTTATAATAAACTCTATCATCTCTCGTTCTCCACAATTTAAAATCTCAAGGAATGAGACTCGTGGATGCTTAGCCTAATAAACCAATTAAGGTCCATATGGTTAAGGATACTAGCTAGAGTAAACTTAGATAAGTAAACTCGGGTTGAGTCAAAATATTCACGACGGGCCTAATATATCAAAGATATCTAAACTTGTTAAAACCATTTTATTTCTTTATTTCATTTTTGACTTTATTCTTGAAATGGAAAATATAAGATGCGATGATAAAAGAAAATAAATAAAAAATACTACTAGGCCAAAATAGATCAAAATTTTGAAAAACGTTGAAAATTTTTAAAATTTTCCGGTAAAATGAGGTCAAATTCATGGAAAAGGCCACTAAAATTTCGATAGAAATCCCCCCTACACTTAATATAAACATTGTCCTCAATGTTTAAGCATGTGGGAGAATAAACTCCCCTACACTTATGACATTGAGTACGTTGTTTAAAATCGAGCTAAGGAAGGGACAACTTGTTGTTCTTAATCAATCCATAACACAAGATTCTTAGAGAGAGAAAGAGAAGAAAAGTAGAGAGAGAAACAAGAGAGATTTGGAAGGTTTATGTTTACTAGAGAGAGAAAGTAAAATGAACCAACACCCTCTTTCACATGTGAAAGAGGGTTATATACCCCACGGCACTAAGGCCTTTGTGGGCTTCATCTTGGGCCGGGCTTGGCTTTGTTTTGGGCTTACGCCCCTAACTTATACAATATTAGCTTAAAGTCCAAGCCCGGTTTTCCCGACTAACCTATTACAATACAAGACCTTTTAACGACTAAGATGACCTATTACATTCTTGTTCGACTATATAAAATATAGGGCTAACAATCTCCCCCAATGTATCGGTCATCTTAAAAAGCTTAAAAAGCATAAGATGATTGAGTGAATACATTCTTGTAGAGGAGATCTTCCTGCTTTGGTCTTGTATCTTGGTCTTGATCTTGTTTGTAACAACTTTGTTCCTTCATGCTTTCGTGATCTTTATCTTGAGCCTTTGTCATTTGACTTTGAGTGCTTGAGATCTTCATCTGTACTCCTTGTGACTAAGATGACCTATTACATTCTTGCATTCTTAGGTATCTTGATTATCGCCATCTTGTGCTCTTGTGACTTCTGAATCGACATCGGTTGCATAGCTACGCCACCTTCTTGATATGCAGCAACATATATAGACACGGATGAAATGGCTTTGAACATTTCACCCTAACTCGGTAGCGTTTTACCTCCGGTCGGTGAAGACCGTTAAACGGTATTAAATACCGTACCTGTGATCAGATAGATTCGATTAAGAACCTCCTTGACAGGGTTTCCCGGCGGTAGTAGCCAGTTCTCTTTACTCGACCGTCTCAAAGCAGACTGCGAACGTAAAGAGTGAATCATAAGGATAAATTATCCGTCTGATTAGAGTCGTCAATTCAGATTTCCTGGAACAAGTTTGATTCTAAAAGAATCGCACCATTGTTGCTTTCCAGTTTGTCACAAGCTTGATTCGTAGAGAATCTTGCGAGTTACCTACCGCAGTGCTGTTTGATGTTGACACTGGAAGGATTTCCATTCGTCACTGTGAACACTAATGAGTGTCACTCTGAATGTTCTGGCAAGATCACATAGATTTTGCGAAGAAACCTGGAATCAAGTTTGAATCAATTAAGAATCGAAACTTAGTTGCTTTCCAGTTCTCACAAGTTTGATTCGTGTAGAATCGCACAAGTTACCTACCATGAGCTTGTTTGATGCTGGCTCAAGCAGGATTTCCATCTTCATTGTGAATCTTATCACTCAGATGTTCTGGCAATATCACAAGGATAATGCGTAGGACTCGATTGTGTCCTAATGGGATGATAGATAGATCTCGATTGGCTCTAGACTCAATAAGTGCATTTTGGTAATCGGAGGCTGGAGCAGACTGCCACCTTTTCAATATTAACTGACTCGGAGTGAGAAAGTCAATAGATACGTGTTGATCTCCGTGACAATGAGACTAGTTTCTTTTGAGAGAAACTCGAATGGCTGGGAAGGGTTGTGCATTGCATCACTGGGTCCATGATGACTTGTCTTCAATAGATGTATTGACCCGGTTTCTGCCTAAGTTGCATAGAATATTCAACTCCTTCAATGCTTACCAATACGTCATCATTAGCACCTTGTTGTGATTGTTCTAGTGCTAACTTAAGTAATTGGTCCGCATTCAGCTTCATTCCACTCCATCTTTCCTAAGGACAACTATTTCTAGCTATGGAATGTCCTTGGGTAGATCCCTCCGGTTCTGGTTGGATCATAGGACTTAGTTTCCTATCCTAAACCACCTTTTGACTCCATCGTTCCGTCGTGGATAGTAGGTTGTTTTGGGTATAGATCGTAACCATTAAACCATTGAAAACCATTCAAAGTGTTTGATAAAAATCAAAACTTTTAACACTTGAAAGTTTTACATTTCTGAAAAGCTCCCCCTACACACATGCATCGATATACGAAATAGTTTGGCATGTGAAGGAAAGAGTTGCACTTGAGTCTTTAAGATCACATGTTGCGATATATTACATTTTAATCACATTTTCTCCCCCTATCTCTAATATAAAAACATCATATTAGAGATACTAATTGGTTAAAATATGACATTTTCCGAAAAATCGTTGGGAGAGAAACATGTGTGCACGCATGAATCATGGAACATTTTTAGTCGGGTCGCTCCCCCTCAACAATATATGTGTGTCTTGAGACAAAATTTGACAAAATTTTAGAAAAACGACACCACAAAATACGTTGAGGTACGGAGTTGAGATGCCTTTTCCGATATAATATATTACATTTGACAATTTTATATCATTTTCGGGATGTGTTGGATACATAAAATATGACAATTTTAGAGATGTACCCAACAACATTAAAAGGCTTGATTTTAAAACGCTCCCCCTCAAAAATTGATCAAAATAACATATGACAATTTTGAGATATAAAAACCACTTATGAGGAAGGGAGTGTTGAACACACAATTTTGAAAGATTTAGAAAAACCTTTTGAGAAATTCTTGAAAAATTGTGTTCAACGGTTTTAAAATAATCAGGATAGAAGACTTCTCTTCTATTGCTTAGGGAAAGCGCACTGAAACGTACACCCCCCTTTCGGGTCCGTTTTTCATGAGCTCAAAACTTTGATTGTTTTGTGACTAGCTCATGACCAAGAAAAATAAATTTCCCGTTGTGAAGGATAAGTTATCATCCGTGATAAACTTTCCTTAAGTTGAGTTTCGAGTTCTAAGCTGACATTTACTTAGAAATCGTTTTCATGAACTTAAAAACTTTGAATGTTTTTATGAGAAGCTCATGACCGAGAAATATGAATTTCTCGTTGAGAAGGATAAGTTATCGTCCGAGATAAACTTTCCTTAGTTGAGGTCCGAGTTCTAAGCTGTGATGCGCCTAGAAGTCATTATGAGAGAATATCAAGCAGCTTCATTTGCCAAAACCTCCAAGTCTTCTGGAGTCATATACTTCATACCAAGACGACCAACGAGATACGCAAACCTATCTTTCGATAGAGCTTTTGTAAACAAGTCTGCCAGCTGGTACTCAGTTCTGACAAAGTATAATTCCACGATGCCGCGTTCCACTTGTTCCTTGATGAAGTGATATCTGACATCGATGTGCTTGGTGCGGGAGTGCTGAACCGGATTGCAGGATATGGCTATGGCCGACTTTGAGTCACAATACATAGGTATTTTATCAAAGTGGAAGCCATAATCCGTAAGTTGAGTTCTCATCCAGAGGACTTGAGCACAACACGCGGATAGAGCCACATATTCTGCTTCAGCTGATGAGAGCGAAGTGCAGTCCTGCTTCTTTGACGACCAGCTGACAAGCTTGTCTTCCCCTAGAAATTGTATGCTACCAGAAGTGCTTTTACGACTATCAAGACAACCTGCGTGATCAGAATCTGAAAAAGCCGTTAGATGAAAACCGGTTTCCCTCGGATACCAGAGTCCCATGTGAATGGTATTCTTAAGGTATCGAAAGATCCGTTTAACCTCTTTGAGGTGCTTTTGAGTAGGTCTGGCTTGATATCGTGCACAATAGCATGTGGCATGATGAATATCAGGCCTGCTGGCTGTAAGGTACATAAGTGACCCGATCATACTGCGATATCGCGTTTGATCTACGGGATATGAGTACAAGTCAGCGTCTAGGGATGTGGTCGACAATGGTGTACCAACGCGAGCACATGAGGTCATACCATGCTTTTTAAGTATCTCTTGAGCATACTTAGCTTGGTTAATGAAGATACCACGTGGGGATTGATGAATCTGGAGGCCTAAAAAGAATTTTAGCTCCCCCATCATTGACATTTCAAATCTGCTGTGCATTAATTTTTCAAAACGTTTTGAAAGTTTTGGGTTCGTAGAACCAAAAATAATGTCATCAACATAAACTTGCACCAGCATTATGTCATCCCCATATTTATTTGTAAAAAGAGTAGGATCAATAGAACCTTTGGAGAATCCTTTGGACACCAAGAAGTTTGAAAGTTCTTCGTACCATGCCCTTGGAGCTTGTTTAAGTCCATATACAGCCTTCTTGAGACGATAGACTTTGTCAGGATGATGAGGATCGATGAATCCTTCCGGCTGATTCACATACACTTCTTCCTTCAAATGACCGTTGAGAAAAGCAGTTTTAACGTCCATCTGAAAAACCGTGAAGCCCTTATGTGCAGCATAAGCAAGGAATATCCTGACTGCTTCCAAACGAGCAACTGGAGCGAATGATTCATCGAAATCTATCCCTTCTCGTTGACGATACCCCTTAACCACAAGACGAGATTTGTTTTTGATGATGGTTTGTTCTTCATCCAGTTTGTTTTTCCAGATCCATTTGAAATCTAAAATTGACATTCCATAGGGTCGGTCAACAAGTTCCCAAACATTTAGGCGTTCAAACTGATGAATTTCGTCTTGCATTGATTCAATCCACGCATGATCATTCATGGCTTGTTTGATGTTTGTAGGTACAGTTGAAATCACGGTGAGTGCATACATACACACATCGCCATCGGTTTCGAGTTGTCTGCGTGTTCGAACCGGTTGTGAAGGATTTCCAATTACTTGCACCAATGGATGATCACGTGTCCAATGGTGAGTGGATGGATATGGTTGGTAGAATGTATGCATGTTGGACGGATCAACATGTTGACTAGAAGACTCTCCGACTTCGTGTACCGGTGTACCGAACGGATTGATAAATTCTTCATCGTCAGGTTGTGCATCGACTGCTTGATTGTTGTTTCCTCCTTCAGCATTGACGGTTGGTGATGTTGGTTGTATGACAGTTTCTTGAGTTTGTTGAGTATCCACTGGAATTGTCTCCTGAGCAACTGTTGCTGAAGTAGAGGCAGTTGTGTCTTATTGATTTTGTTCAGGTGCATCAGCAGTATTGACAGCGGAAGGCTTTGACACAACTTGATTGTTTCCATAGTAATATTCATCAAACATAGGATCATATAAGTCAACCAACTCATTCATATGTGTTGTATCCGTCGAGTCTGCTGTAGGAGTACTTTGTTGACATTCTTGCACGGGACGTACACTGTTTTGTGTAGGTGCCATTGCTGGACATTGAGGTGCGGGACTTGAGCTGTTGTGATCAAGTACCATTTGTGGCAATTCGTCAAAGTTCACATGAATTGTTTCGACAATAATCTTTGTTCTCTTGTTATAGACTCGATATCCTTTCGACAATGTAGCATACCCCACAAAAATACATGCCTCACCTTTTTCTTTCATCTTGTCGAGATTTTCACCGTCTTTAAGGATGTAGCATAAAGATCCAAATACGTGAAAGAATTTGACAGTAGGTTTCCTGCCATTGATGATGTGGTAAGGTGTCTTTTCATGTCTTGGGATGACGAGAGAACGATTCTGAGTATAACAGGCAGTTGCAATTGCTTCAGCCCAGAAGAATAGCGGTAATTTTGAAGCAGAAAGCATTGTTCGAGCAGCCTCAACCAAAGTACGGTTCCGTCTTTCGACAACGCCGTTTTGTTCAGGAGTTCGAGCAATAGACGTTTGATGTTTGATGCCTTCTTCTTGAAAATAAGATTGCAAGGTCTTGTTCAAAAATTCAGTACCCCTATCCGTTCTTACGGTTAAGACCTGAGCTTGAAGATTGCGTTGTATCATCTTGAGAAAGTTTTTGAGAACCTCTGGTGTTTCATCTTTGGACCTTAAGAAGAAAGTCCATGTGTATCTAGAGTAATCATCAACAATCACTAGAATATACTTTTTTCCGTTAATACTCTCTACACGCATGGGACCACATAAATCCATGTGTAGAAGTTCCAATCGTCCTTTTGAGCTTGGGGTAGTCTTTGATTTGAAAGACTTCCGTTTTGCTTTCCCCAACTCACAAGAAGAACAAAGATGGTCTTTGACGAATTTCAACTTAGGAAGACCGGTCACAATATCATTCTTCGATAGTAAGTTGATGGTGTCAAAATTGAGATGTGACAATCGTTGATGCCATAACCATGCTTGAGATGATGAGGCTTTAGCCATTAAGCAAATCGGATTTGTTGAAGATGTGTCTTGAAGAGTTACTGTGTAGAGATCAGAACCACGAGAACCTGTAAGAAGGTCATTCCCATCGTAGTCTCTAACATAGCAAGTAGATTTCCGAAAAGCCACTTCCAAATCCGCATCACAAAATTGACCAACCGAGAATAAATTGTGATTCAGTCCCTCGACGTAATAAACCCGTTTTATAGTGATATTACCTTGAACCAAGTCTCCATATCCGAGTATCGGTGCAAACTGATCATTTCCAAACCGTACCGTACCCAGAAACTTCTCCACGAAGTTAATGAGAAGCTTGAGATTTCCCGTCATGTGCTTTGTGCACCCGGAGTCCATTATGAATAGGATGAGTTCGACGAGCTGCAGAAGAATTAGAAGACAATGTAGCATTTGACAAATGGGAGCCCTTGATAGAAACGGGTTCCAAAATAGTAGTGGACCTAGATTCTAAAGGCAAGCTAACATTCATAGTCCCAATTAGAATGGGGGTTGTCTTAGGTACCCATTTGTATCCGGGTGGTGTAAATCTTGAATACCCCCGTGTACATGTCCTAATCATGTTCTCATAAAGCTTCTTTAACCTGCTTTGTTTACGTAGAGTAGTGGATTCTAACGCACTTAGTTTCTTAAGTGGTTGCTCAGTGGATTGGTTCAAAGTTCTTGTGGGTTTACTAGTACTAGTGGGCATACGAATAGGCTTCCTAGTTCTAGTATTCACGCCATTATAGTTAAGAGCACAAGCATCATGATTGAAAGTACGAACACATTTGCCACATTCAACACAAACAAATTCAACATTCGAGGTCTTAGCATTTAAACTGTCATTACAAGCAGTTACAGACGTTTTATTCTTAGAAAACTTAAAATTCCTACGGTGATCTTCTACTTCATTCTTCTTCCCTTGACTATTGTTAGGCATGACTCTATCTTCAACTCTAGTGCTCTTAAGCTGTGGTCCGCTAACACTAGTAGTGGGATTTACTCCTGTAGAAGAAGACACACGTTGATTAGTTTTCCTAGTATTCTGAGGTAACTGCGTTGTTCCAGTTTGAGTGGACCTAGTGTTCATCTTATACATTCCAGGTGCTATCACATTAGTGCTCTTATCATTTCCTATCTTAGGAAAAGTCTGTGGGGATTGTCCCAAAATAGATGATTTAGGGCATTTAACCGCATTTGGTTGACGAACAGCGGATGGTTTACCCAAAACAGACTTTCCTTTCATTTTCTCAATGAGTTTCTGTAACTCACTGATGGCTATGTCCCTTTCTTTTAGCTGAGCTTTCAAATCATTTATTTCGAAATCCTTTTCATTTAGTAAACGAAACGAAGAGGCTGACATTTCTTGACACTTTTTATGATTATGAGATTTTTCACCTTTTTGTAAAGCAAGTTCAAGAGAAATGGAGTGTTTCTCAAGTTGAGAAAAACTTTTCGAAAGTTTGTTATATGACTGAATTTGTTTTGAAAGCTCTACTTCAAGATTGCGACATTTCGCGTCCGATTCTGACACAAGACATGCTACATGACAATATTGATCAAGATCGGTATACACACCAAGTATAGCATTCATATGGTCAGCATAAAAATACTCCTTAGAAAGTCGATCAATTTCGTTAGAAAGTTGGTGTTCTTGTGTCTTTAATTTAATTTGAAGAAAATCAACTTCATCTTCAAGAGATTTGACATAGCTTAAATCAGTTAACATTTCTTCAGTGAGAGCATTATAAAACATTTCCACATTTTTTGAAAGATCATCAATGGTTGGAACAATGCATTGTTGAATGACGACTTCTACTTGTGGGTTAGGTTTAATATTCCAAATGGTATCCCTAGAAACTTTTTCATAGTCGACGACACCTTTGTACAAATTTAAAACCCCTTGTTTTATAAACTCAAATTGCTGAACACTTTTGCTTTTCGCATCCCATTTACGTTTTTCATCCAAAATTCGCTTTTCTAACAAAATTGATTGCTTTTTGAAACTCCTTTTTTAAAGAAACTTTCTTTTGTGGTTCATCATTTGGTGGTGGAACACTATTATACATCTTTTGTTCTTTTGAAATTTCTTTTTGAGGGACAAACTTAATATGATTGTTAGAATCAGAAAGGTTTATTAAATCACTTAAGTTTGATCGACTTTCTTCTTGTTGACGAATGATTTCGTCGCAGTCAGGGGAAAGCATAAGAGCAAGATTATCAACATAACAACCGATATCATAAAGAGCAGGCTTGGTACTTTGAGCTTTCTTGAGATATTCAGGCTTGACAAAACTCGTTTTCATATTTCTATTGAGCATATTCATAGTTTGAATAGACTGACCCGTTTTGTAAACAATGTTGTTTAACGTGTCGACTCTCTTTTCCAAAGCAAGAATTTTTTCAATATCCTTTTCTTCACGAGTTTTATAAAGCTCAGTTTGTTCTTTGTTAACCGACTCTAATTCAGTAATTTGGAGTTTATGTAGCAGCAGTTGTTCTTCAAGTTCCGATATCTTCTGTTTTGACATATGAATTTCGTGTGTTACTTCAGAACAATATTGTTCGTTGAGCACCTTACGTTCATATACCAAACCATTAGCTATTGCAACTCGTCGATCAGCTTCTTTTACATAATCACACTCTTTAAGCCTGTCTATCTCCTCGGCTAAGGATGCGTTTGCTTGCTTCAAACGTTTATTAGCATCTTTGTTTTCCTCAATTTCATGTTTTAAAGAATCAATTCTAGACGCAAGCAAATCACGGTCCTCATCCGAGTCAGTATCCTGAGTAGCATTACCGTCATCATTACCCATATGCTGTGAATCCGTAGAGATATTGCTATCCTCCGTGTCCATTACATATGTGTCATTGATGCTTTCGGGTTGCTCAGGATGCCGTCGTTCATTAGCAAACACATTATAGTTATCATTTGTTGGTACCTTTTCAATTGGCTCAGTATCAAAGATAGGTCCAGAAGTATCAGCAGTCTCTGGAAGCACTTCTTGAATCTTTGCCATGTACACATAATGTGCCTCAAGCTCTTGATCATCGGCTTCATCATCAGTGTCATCACGCCAGTCAACTTCATCTGCTGTAAGTGGAATTCCTGCTTCTTCTTTCTTACACAGCAGCATCTTTTCCTTGTGATACCCTGAGTCCTTAACCCGTTTTGGCTTCTTGCATTCCCTAGCCATGTGCCCAAATCCCTTACAGTTGAAGCATTGAATCCCAGTCTTCTGCACAACCGGAGTGCCTACAGTATCTCTAGCCCCAACTTGATTCAGCATCCTCTGATTATCATACCTAGCATCACGATCATACCTAGGTGCATGATCAACTTCCTTATATCTAGCATTGGATGATGATCTGAGGTTGTTGTTGGTAGGTTTGTAGATCTTCTTATAAGTTGTGGTGAGTAAAGACATGAGTTCTTCAATCTTCTTGTCCCTTGAAGTTTGTTCATCATCACTGTCTCCATCTGACTCGGTGTCATACTTTGGAGGTGGAGTGGGGACAATTGCTTTTGCTTTGTGTTTAGCAGCAACTAGAGGTTTGGTGGATGAGCTTGATGACTTTGAGGAATGAGTAGGTGGTTGTTGACGGGGAACGGGTTTTGTTGAAGTAGCAGCCACAAAAGCAATAGAATTAGCAGACCGTTCTGCCTTTTCAGCCCTTAGTTCATTCACTTCATTCTGATGTTGTTTCAAGATATCATAAAGTTTGTGGTAAGATATAGTCTTGATATCCTCCCTTTGTTTGACCAAAGTCACAAACCTTTGCCATTCCGGTTTGAGTTGAAGTAGAAACTGAACATTGGCATGATGATTGGAGATGGTGCACTGATTTCTGACAAGCTCATTCATCATTTTGTAGAATCTCGAGTAATATGAGTCAATGGATTCACCATCTTCAGATGTGAATTTTCCAAACTCCCAAAGTAGATTAGTCTCGAGATCTTGAACATTGATCGACTCACCTTGCTTCAATCGATGAATTGCATTCCACATTTCCATAGCATTAGGACATGCATCGACTGTGGAATAGATATCGTTATCAATTCCAGTGAGTATGAAGTTTACAGCATCAGCTTCAGCTTGGAGGAGTTTCTTTTTCTCAGCAGAACATGTGTCAAAATCCTCCATAGCTCGTATAGTTGATGAAGTACCATCCTCTGCCTGTGTTGTAATTGGTTTGAATTCAAAAACTGGAGGTGGGTTCTCAAGGCAGTGACGAAGAGCAGTTCGGTTTTCTTTTCCATCGAGAAATCTAAGAAAACGAGATCTCCATTGAACGTAGCAACCGGCAGTGAGCACAGGTGGATTACCGTTGCCACCTTGTTCCAAACGAATTTGATTAGCAGTTGCAATGTTGATGTTGTTGTTAGACATGGTGAATACTTGTGAATGAATTGCAGATCTTAGTGGATTTGTTGTGATGATGTGTGGTTAAAATTGAAATTCCGAAATTTCCAGAAAATTTTTTTTTTTTTTTCTCAGTCCGACAATAAATTCCTCAGTCTGACAAAACGGTAAGCCGAAAAATTTTGTATTGCCAAATTTTGAATTTGAGTTAGAAATAGCCTAAAACTAATAGGGAAAAAATTTGATTTTACTTGACCTAAACTAGTCTAGATAGTGGCTAAGTCTAAAAATTGCTCAAACAAAAATATCCATCGAAATGCCCATCGGAATAACCTTGTCGGAATGACCAATCTGAATGAGTGATCGGAATACCCAATCTGAATACCAATCGGAATGTACCAAATCTGAATACCAACCAATCGGAATGTCGATCTGAATGCCAATCGGAATACCCAATCTGAATATCAACCAATCGGAATGCCGATCTGAATGCCAATCGGAATGCCCAATCTGAATACAACCAATCGGAATGCCGATCTGAATGCCAATCGGAATGCCCAATCTGAATATCAACCAATCGGAATGTCGATCTGAATGCCAATCGGAATACCCAATCTGAATATCAACCAATCGGAATGCCGATCTGAATGCCAATCGGAATGCCCAATCTGAATATCAACCAATCGGAATGCCGATCTGAATGAGTAAACCCTTTTCCTATTTGACCAGATCGGAATATTTTCCACTTTTCTCGGACAAAACTCAACCAATTCGTGATTTTAAGCCAAAAAATGATCAAAACACCCAAAAATTTTGTGTTTTTAGCCAAAGTAACTATACCAAATCTCTACCACAACTATGTAGAAGATTTGTATCAAGAAAAAAACCATAAAAACACAAGAAAAATTTTTGGACGTGATGTAAAGATCAAAATGACCACGAAAAATCAAGAACACACCACACTAATCTTCAATCACCTATCCACTATAGGCTCTTGATACCAAATGTTGTTCTTAATCAATCCATAACACAAGATTCTTAGAGAGAGAAAGAGAAGAAAAGTAGAGAGAGAAACAAGAGAGATTTGGAAGGTTTATGTTTACTAGAGAGAGAAAGTAAAATGAACCAACACCCTCTTTCACATGTGAAAGAGGGTTATATACCCCACGGCACTAAGGCCTTTGTGGGCTTCATCTTGGGCCGGGCTTGGCTTTGTTTTGGGCTTACGCCCCTAACTTATACAATATTAGCTTAAAGTCCAAGCCCGGTTTTCCCGACTAACCTATTACAATACAAGACCTTTTAACGACTAAGATGACCTATTACATTCTTGTTCGACTATATAAAATATAGGGCTAACACAACTAAAGTGATTACATTTATTTGTTTTAAGATAGAATCACAATAGCAAAAACTTATCGAAGGAACCGGGTACACGGGTAACACGGGAACACGGGTCACGTCAAAAGCACCAAAAGTGGATCATCAAAGCACATGTACCTACACAATCACAACACACAAAACAAACAACCTACACGGCTCCCCCTACACTTATTGTAGAAAATAAATAAATAAAAGATAGATAATCGGGTTGCCTCTCGAGAAGCGCTTGTTTTTGTTAACCGAGTCACGAGCCTGACTCGACCCCGAATTAAATGGTCCATGGGGAAGCCTCAAATGGAATACCGGGATCAAAGATCTTATCCTCGGTCCCGGATGAACATAATAAATGAGAGGCAGGAGGATAAGTCATAGAAGGTAAAAAGGTCCTCTCAACATACGAAAAGTATGTGAGGTCATGATCCGCGGGAGGTGGGATGGGTAAAGGAGACAAATTGTCATCCCTCAAAGACAATGGATGGTCACTATACGGCAAAGCCGTAAAGGTATTAATCAAAGAATGGTCAATGTCACCTCCCGGGTCAAAGCATTCATCCTCATGAACGTGAATCTCTTCGATTTCTTCATCATAGATAGGCTCGTCAAACAAAGGTTTGTCGTTCCCTTCATTGAGGATTTTAGAAATTCTCTCAAAAAGATCACAATCAAGTACGAAACCATCACTCATTTGTGGGATTTGTTGATAAGTTAAATCCTCACGAATGTGGTAAACGTAATTCTCATTAGAGGAGTGTTTATTAGGTAACTCCTCGAGAATAGGAAGAGAATCGATGGTAGAATCAAAAGTAATTGGCGAAGAGGCAAATGTGAATTTATCAAAATCCGAGTTTTCAAAATCAATATCAATATCAAGTTTTAAAACACCATTTGCCTTCTCATCAATACCATGATCACAAGTAAGCTCATGCGAGAAATCCAATAACACGAGATCATAAAAAGCATCCTCGTGATGGAATTTCTCGATACTCGGGGTATAAAAGTCATCACTAAGGAGTAAAGAATCCGATAAATCATTAGTATCATGGTTTTCAAAAGTCGGTCTTGGTAAAATAGGCGAATCATCCTCATCCGATCCCGAGGAATAATTAAAAATGTAGTCGGAATCACAAGATAACTCATCCCTATCTACAAACTCCTTAGGTGTAGGACAACTTATGGGTTCTTCTTCTATGCACTCACACTCCTCAAAAATTGGTTTCTCAAAACATGTCTCGCTAAGAGGATTTGAAGAAAGCATAAAGTCATTTGAAGGGGTAGGTGAAGGAGGCATAAAAGAAATGGGGTCATCAACGGGTAATGGAGGCTCAAGAATAATCTCGGGAATCTCCTCAATAGGTGAGCTAATAGTATCCGTGGGTGTCAACACCGGAGGGTGAGTAAAACTCATGATAATCTCCGGGCCTTGTCTCTCCTTTATTGGCGGAGAGATGGAAGGATCCACAGTGGGAACATCACTACTAGTAGTGGTGTTAGCCTCAATATCATCACTCAAAGACGGCTCAATATCAAATTGATCTTGATAGGTTTCTAAAATGAGCATGAATTTCCTATCGGTGGACTCTTGCATTTGTCTAGTAGATTCTAGCATTTCTTCCATGATTTTCTCATGTTCGGTCAATTTTTGTAGAATCAAGTCCATTTGAGGGTTGTGCATGTCCATTTGATTAAAGTTTTGAAAATTGCCATCATTTGGAAAACCTTCATTATTAGAAAACCCTTGATTTTGAAATTCCCCATAAAACCGTTGATCATATTGTGGTGGGTCACTATTTATAGGAAAACTAGGGGAGCCAAAATAAGTATTAGTATCATAACACATACTTTCCTCACTATAATAACCCTCCTCATAAGTTTTGTCACAATTAAAATAAGCATGAGGCCCACCACAAGTCGAACACTCCTCGGACATAATCTTATAACGTTCTTCTTGTAATATTTCCCAAATCGGACGATTATCCATGGTAGTGTCGAAAGAAAACGAAATAAAAATAATTATTATGCTACGTAATATATAAAAGAAATTTTTTTTTTGTATTTTTTAGAAAAATATATATTTACAATAAAAATCGAAAGAAATCGAATTAAGAAAAATAATCTAATACGTAATATTTTTGGTCTAATACTTTAGGAAAAGTATTACTTTTGGATTTTTTTTTTAATTTTTTTGGTGCAAATCTTAGGAAAGAATTTGCTTTTGTGATTTTTAAATTTTTTTTTTTTTTAAGTTTTTTATTTTTTTGAATTTTTGATTTTTTGTGCAAGAAAATTAACGTTCAAGAAGAACGGATCCCAAAATCCAAACGTCTTCACGAAAAATCGTCAATCGTACGAGCGAAGCGGCAGCGGCGCCATTTTGATGAATAGATTTTGTGTACCCTTTTTATATTTCTATTATTTATTTATTATTTTTTTATATCATAATAATATCACGAACAGTATCAAAAAGATGAAATAAAAGCAGATTGAATTTAAACTTGCAATAATTTAAAGATGCAATTGAATAAAATAAAACTTTTCATTAAATAAAAATTCGAATTACATTCGACTGAAAATCAAAATTACAAAATTAAATCTAAATCCTAATTTGCTGAAAATTAAGTCTAATTTTAACCCTACTCCTAATTAATTAAAAACTGAAAAAAAAGGCTTGATGATCCCAATTACATGTTTTCTTGGGGGTTTTATAGGCAACCCTAATCCTTGGTGATCACGCCTTTAAATCTTGGCCGCATAATCCTTCACTCTCTTTCTTCTCTTCAAATCAACGACTGAGATTGATTCTTGCCACGGATTGCCACGTTGGAGATGAGGGAGGACCACTTTGAGCTTGATCCGAAAAACTTGGGGGTTTTAAGTGGACTTGTAGGAATTAATTCATGAGGGTAAAACCCTCAATTATTAATGGGTGATTTTTGGTGATGGGTAAAAATTAGGGTTAGGGTAAAATGGGGAAAAATGGGAGGCTGTGTAAAGACGGAATAGGGAGAAAGAGAGATGGGAAGTAAATGAATTTTGTTATTAACAGATGGTGGGGGTGAGGTAAAAAAATAGGATTTATTCATCTCTTGGTTATATCGAACAAGTGGGGGAAAATAAAAAAATTTGAGTTTTATTAAAACGTGTGTTGGGAGGGGAGTGGGTAAAATTGAAATGTGTGTCGGTGGGTACATGTGAAGGCTCAAACGAATGTGATACGGGGGTGAATTGGATTACACGTGGGTGAAGTGAGGTAGAAATAAATGTGTTTTAATTTACTTGGGACAAGGTAATACGTGGGGTGCTTGTGGGTTAAAAGTGTGTTCTCATTCAAGTTGACTAAATCTTTTCATAACCGTCCATTTATTTAGCAAATATGGTTGTGGCCCAAATTTATTACGTCATCCGTCAATTTGAAAGTAATTTGGGCTTTTGCTCAATTATCCATCCGTTAATATTGAAAAATATTGATAAAATGGGCTTTTGGCCCATTCTGAACATATCTTAAACATCTTAATGGGCCTTTGGGCTTAGGGGTGCAAACGAGCCGAGCTGAGCCCGAGCTTAACAGGGCTCGGGCTCGGGCTCGAAACATAAAAGGTGGGCTCGAGCTCGGCTCGATAGCTCGTCGAGCTTTAACCGTTAAGGCTTGAGCTCGGCTCGATAAGGACTCGAGCAAAGCTCGAGCTTAGCTAAAAAAGCTCGAAATTTTATATATGAAACAAATATATCACTAATATTAACACACCATCACAAATTCTATATTTTTATTAAATTATGATGACGACTATCAATAAATTATTCAATATTTTATATAGTTATCCTTTATAATAAGGTTAATATTCAAATCTACGTTGATTTACTTATATAAAAATATTTTTTTATTAAGGCTCGAAAAGCTCGATAAGAGCTCGAGCCGTGCTATCAAAAGCTCGAGCTCGGCTCATTATATGTTTCGAGTCCTATTATTGGGCTTTAGCTCGGGCTTGAGCTCGATAAAAGCTCGGCTCGATCGAGTCGAGCTTGAGCTCGAGCTCGAATAGCTCGATAAAAGCTCGGCTCGTTTGCACCCCTATTTGGGCCCATTTCCCACAATGTGGGACCCACAATGTTCGAATAACTTCAAAAAGATTTAATCCGCTAAAAACGAACTTGATTTCGGCTTCCTTGACAATTTCTTTAAGCTCGTGTCGGTTTAGCCGGTTTTCGTGATCTTGGGCACACTTTTGATCTTTTGACTTTGTCTTCGTCTCTTTCTTGACTTTTCTTCAGCATTTGACCGTGAATTCCCGTGTTTTCTCTTCTTTTGATCATTTGTACCTATTTAACACACAAAACACAAAACCACGCGTAATTCCGACTTTTATGACATTAAACACATGATTTGGTCTTGTTTTTCCTTGATTTTAGTGGCAAAAGGATAAGTGTTTACACACTTATTACTTGGGTAACATTGAATCACACTTATACTTGTTTAATCTTGAATTGAAAAAGATAAGGGGTGTTTGGGTTAACCTGTTTGAGTGCATAGATTGTTATTGTGTTATTGGAAGTTTCTTGTTTGAGTTGGTATCTGCTATTCACTTGGTTGTGTGCTAAAACCTGCAAGTTTTCAGCTTTGTAACCTCAAATTAAAGATTGTGCTATATCTCACTTGTTTTGACTGTTTTTGACCTAAAATTTTGGAAACACCTAGAGTGTATGCATGTTTAGGGCTAAGGTGTTAAATCATAGTTTGTGTAACATGTTAACAAGATTTGAGTGTTTGAATCTGGCCTTGTGGTCAACTATATCAACAAGTGTTCAAAACTGCATGTTCTTAGTTCATCAGTAACTTTTTTTTGTGCTTGAATCTTGATCTAGACCTTGAACCATTGCATGAAACCTGTTTAAATTTGTTCATTTGAATTTATTATAGCTTGTGTATGCATTTGGTGAAGTTTGGCTGGCTGATTTTTGCTAAAACTGCTTATTAGTTCATAACTGCTTATGTTCATATCTGGTGCTTATCTGGTCATAAATTGAATTAACTACACTGAATGGCTGATTGGAAGTGTGCTATTTTTGTTGTTCTTGACTCCTTGTGATTCACTGATCACAAGGGTACCTTGTTTGTAACTTGAATCCAACAAAAAGTCATATAAGACAAAAGGTCAAGAAAGTCAAGCAGGGGGAAAAGTTCCCACTGCTCAACCACCAAAACTAGCCCCTGCTAGTGTAAATCTTCATTCAACTTATTCATAATCCAATTTGGCTTATCCAGACTTGCAACAACTTATTTTTTGTGATAGATCTTCCTCATTTGACCCATTTATTTGATTTGGAGCTTATTAGACTTTGAATTTGACTTTTTACTAGAAAACTCATTAAGTTGACTTTTAAACAAGTTCTTATCTGCTTATTCTAACTTATTGCTTGTGCTTATTTGAAAACTTTATGATTATTTAGCTTAATTAAGTCATTTAAAAGCTTTTGAAAGTTAAATCAGCACTTGAGGTGGTCTAGAACTCAAAAACGACTACTTTGGCGTTTTGTGAATAGTGTCTTGGCTTATTTCGGGCTTATTTCTTGTGCTTTTTCCAATTTTATTTTTACAGATCTCTTAAGTAACTCAAAAGAAGCTTGTGTGTCAAATTTTAGCTTATGGCATCAGCTTATAGCTTAATGGGCCAAAAAGCCCATTAAGAATAAGCTTCTTTGAACTAAGCTAGCTTAAACACATTTTCAACTTTTGGGCCTTCAGAGTTTTGTTCTTAAAATCAAATTTTAAGTCAGATAGGAGATTTTGGGCTTGGACAACATTTTTCTTATTGGGCCTTAAAAAGCCCATTAAGGGGTCTGTTTGGACTTTTGGCCCATTTCAAGGCCCAATAGGGGTATTTGGTAATTTTAACTTCATTTCTGAGTTATTTAGGTTAAACTAAGTAGGTTTGCAACTTTTTATAATTTTTTATAAATTTTGGATTTTTAATATTATTTTATTATTATTTTATTATTAAAAATTAAAGTTTAGATTTTTCAAGTTTTTTCATTTTTCTTAGATCAAACACATCAAAATTAGGAATTTTACAATTTTTAGAATATTTTTATTGTCATTAGATTAATTTTTAGAATTATTTTAAGTTTTAATAGTTTTTAATTGTTTTTAAATAGTTTTAATTAACTTTAAAATTTTTAAAAATAGCTATAAATTTATTTAAGTCATTTTATAGGTTTACAAGTGAAAAAATCTTATTTTGGGCTTTTTGTTAATTAAATTGATTTTTTTGGGCTTTAATTAGCATTAAAATTTATTATTTAATTAAATAAAAGATTTGAGTGATTTTTGATTTTTTGTAAACTCTAATTATATTTTTTAGGATTTATTGCAATTTTCTAAGAATTTTTAGGGTAAATTCTTAATTTTGTCACTTTTTACGGTTTTATGTGCACGACTATTCGTCTTAGTTTAATCCATAATCGTAACCGTCATTCTCTTCTAATCTCCTTTCTATTTTCTTTCTTCATAAATTATAATCACAAAAGTTAATCATCTCTCAACACAACACACTTGCCTCCTTGAGAACGATCCCCACTTTTGGGTCATTAGTTCTTGGTTTTCCTAAACCGACACTTAATACTTGCCCTACTTTTGCTCTCTTTTCCTAAAGAGTAGTAAAAAAAACTAAGATCATGTAATAATAAGTAACTTTCTAAAAATAGCAGGTTTCCTAAAATAGAAAGTTTCCAAAAATAGAAAGTTTCCAAAAATAGATTGTTTCCAAAAATAGAAAGTTTCCAAAAATAGAAAGTTTCCGTTAATAGATTAGTTGCCTTACGTAAATAAGTTTCTAAAAATAGAAAGTTTCCATAAATAGAAATAAGCTGGATTATTAAGCTAATAATATAGAAGCTTAAGTTTTACTGATTAATATTCTAAGTCATGTGATATATAGTATAGTTTATTAATTATTACATGTAAATTAAATAAACTATAGATTATAAGATTTATTTAAATATAACATGATTTAATTAAATAAAAGGTAATAATACTTAGGTTAAAACATGTATTAATATTTATTATTAATATAACCTAAGTCATGAAAATTAATTAATTATAACTCATGTTATAATAATTAATTAATTTCTTAGTCTAAATTAACTAATAAAAATACTTAGGTTAAAATCATGTATTATTAATAATAATAATATAACCTAACTCATGTCCAAATTAAATTAATTACACAGCATGCTAAATTAATTTAATAAATCTTGTAATTATTTAACTTGTAAAAATAAATAATTAATCTTGAAAATAAACCGTGAACCGAAACCCGTGTTTTAAAACTAAACATGTCATGAACCGGACGGGTTTAACCGTTGAACCGGCCTACAACCCTTAACCATAGCAAACCGCCACCGGCCTAAACCGGTGGTGCGTGTGGTTCTACAGCCGAGACCCCCTAGACCACCAAGGATAACCCCGACATACGTCGGGGTCCCTTGGTTCCTCTCGGCCGAAACACCAAAACCAAACCGAGACCTTGTGGTCTCGGTTGGTGGTGATCATACAACCACCGAGAGCCCTTGCTCTCGGTTCTACCCATAGCCGAACCAAACACCCCCTTAAACCATGTATTTTTAATACCCACTTGATTAGATCTACATGTTTATTAACTTGTTTTAATAACCCCATGTTTTCATGTTTTTAGATCTAATAAATAATTAAAAAGAAAAGGTTTAAGAAGATTACCTATTCGTGGATCAGAAGGAAAACTAACACGAACGATCTTGCAATAAATTGGATTAACCAAGATCAACAAACACCTCCCTTGTGGTGTTTATGGGCGGCGGCTACAAGGAAGAAAATGAGGAGCAGGGTTTTTGATTTTTCTAATTATTCTATAATATGAAAAATCTCCTTTCCTTCTTTTTCCTTGTTGTTAAATTTTAAGGTGGGCTTGGCCCACCCTTTGTTCTATGTCGCGGCTATGTGGGCCCCACATGGGGAACCCGTTGATTTTCCCGTGTTCTATTATTTGCGTGTTAACGTGTCATGTTTACGTGATTAAATTAATGTTCGTTCGTGTCATAAAATATATTTATACATGATCGTAATGAATATACGTAAATACATAATATTAGGTTCGTGATTAATTACGTTCATGATTTTCATGTTCGTGATTATAATTATTGTTGATAATAATTATCATGTCTTAATACGTAATAAATACTTATCGTGTAATAACACATACGTAATACTTGTAAATTCCTATCGTGAAACGTAAACGTTTAAATAAGGAAAGTTCTAATCATGTACGTACGATCATAAGGGTACTATTCATGGTAAAAACATGCGGGTTTTACAACTCTTCCCCCCTAAAAAGAATAATTCGTCCCCGAATTATAGATAATGTAAACTGGAAAAGAAGAACATACCCGAATTCAAAATATGAAATGAGGGTAAGAAGCCCAGATATACTCCTCTGTTTCCCAAGTGGCTTCCCGCTCGGTATGATCCCTCCAAAGGATTTTGACGAATGAAATCGTCTTCCTTCTCATGACTCATTCTTGTCTGTCAAGAACTCGTTCGGGTTCTTCTATGAAAGTGAGATCTTCACGAATTTGTTCCAGTGGATACTGAACCATGTGAAGGGGGTGATACTTGTACCCTTTGAGTAAGGACACATGAAAAACATCGTGAACATGAGAAAGCTACGGAGGTAACGCTAAACGGTAAGATACTTCACCGACTCGCTCAATGACATCAAATGGTCCGATGAATCGAGGACTGAGCTTCCCTTTGATTCCAAAACTTGTAACCCCACGTGTCGGCGAAACCTTAAGGAAAACGTGATCTCCTACGTTAAAGTGTAAGTCCCTACGATGCTTGTCTGCATAACTCTTCTGACGTGACCATGCTTCTTGCAGTTTCTGCTTAGCTACTGCGACTTTCTCCTTGGTCAAATCAATCATTTCTGGTCCTTCAAGTGTTCGCTCACCAACCTGATCCCAGCAGATTGGGGCGCGACACTTTCTGCCATACAACATCTCAAATGGAGCACACTTGATACTTGCGTGCCAACTGTTGTTGTATGCAAACTCTACCAAACAGATGTAGTCGTCCCAATCTCCCGTCCATTCCAACGCACATGACCTCAACATGTCTTCTGATGTCTGAATAATTCGCTCTGATTTCCCGTCTGTTTGAGGATGAAAAGCCGTGCTAAGCTTAAGTTTTGTACCCCAAGCTTTCTATAGACTTCTCCAGAATCGCGAAGTAAAACGAGGATCTCTGTCTGAGACGATGCTGGATGGAGCACCATGTAGTCTCATGATCTCCTTCTTGTAATTATCGGCGAGTTTACTGACCGAATCTTCCTTGCGGATCGGTAAGAAATGAGCTGACTTAGTAAGTCGATCAACGATAACCCAAATTGCATCGTGCTTCCTCTTTGTCTGCGGAATACCGGTAACAAAATCCATGGTGATCTTGTCCCACTTCCACTCTGGAATATCTATCGGTTGAAGAAGACCGCCAGATCGCTGATGCTTGATCTTAACCTGCTGGCAGGTAAGACATCTGGAGACGTAAGTCGCAACATCCTATTTCATACCACTCCACCAAAGTATTGCTTGATGTCATGGTACATCTTGGTCGAACCAGGATGAATAGAGAATAGGGAGCTATGAGCCTCAGCTAATAACGCTTCCTGGAGTTCTTGATCATCAGGAACACAAAGTCTCGTGCCCTGCCATAAGATACCATCTGCGTCTACTTGAAATTTTGTTTGCTTCTCCAAATTCTGAATTATCGCCCAGATTTCTCCATCATCTTTCTGAGCTTCCTTGATCCTAGAGAGTAACTCGGGTTCCACTCTAAGATTATCCCAGTAACCGTGCTGTCCACGTACCATGATCTCTATGTCTAGTCGCTCCAAGTCTCTTATAATTTCCTCCTCAAATTTAATGCCGTTTATCATTCCATTCTTTCTGCTAAGTGCATCTGCCACTACATTCGCCTTGCCAGGATGATATTGCAGATTAATATCATAATCCTTCAACAGCTCTAACCATCTCCTTTGTCTCATGTTCAATTCACATTGAGTGAAGATGTACTTCAAGCTCTTGTGGTCCGATAAAATGTCACATGATTCTCCGTACAAGTAGTGCCTCCATATCTTCAATGCAAATACGACTGCTGCAAGTTCCAAGTCATGCGTGGTGTAATTTTCCTTATAAGGCTTAAGCTGCCGTGAAGCGTACGCGATCACTTTCCCATGTTACATGAGAACACAGCCAAGTCCCTTCCCTGATGCATCACTGTAGATCTGAAATCCACATGTACCAGATGGGAAAGTAAGAATCGGTGCATATACTAACTTCTGCTTTAGGTCTTCAAAGCTCTTCTCTCTTTCTTCAGTCCAGACGAATTTCTCCCCTTTCCGCATCAGTTTGGTCAATGGTAGTGCTAAACGGGAAAAGTTCTCCACGAACCTACGGTAGTAACCAGCTAAGCCTAGGAAACTGCGGACTTCAGTCGCTGATGTTAGTCTTGGCCACTTGGTAATAGCCTCAACCTTTGCTGGATCCATCGTGATTCCTTCTACTGATACAATGTGACCTAAGTATGCCACCTTGTCTAACCAGAACTCACACTTGGAGAATTTAGACAGCTGCTTCTGGCGAAGAATCTGTAATACTGTATGAAGATGGTCTTCGTGTTCCTCCTTGGACTTAGAGAATATCAGGATGTCGTCAATGAAAACAATGACGAACTTGTCCAGAAATTCATGGAAGATTATGTTCATCAAATCCATGAACACTGTTGGAGCATTGGTAAGGCCAAATGGCATGACTACAAAATCGTAGTGACCATAGCGTGTACGAAAAGCAGTCTTGGCGATGTCCTGCTCTTTAACCCGTAGTTGATGATAGCCCGACCTTAGATCAATCTTGGAGAAATGCTTGGCCCCTTGGAGTTGGTCAAACAAATCTTCTATGCGTGTAGAGGATACCTATTCCTGATGGTAATCTTGTTGAGCTCGCGATAGTCTATGCAAAGACGCATACTGCCGTCCTTCTTCTTAACGAATAAGACTGGTGCGCCCCACGGAGATGCGCTCGGTCGAATGAAGCCTCGTTCCAAAAGTTCTTGTAATTGATCCTTCAGCTCCTTCAACTCTATGGAGCCATGCGATAAGGAGCCTTGGAAACCGGCTCAGCTCCTGGGATGAGCTCGATATTAAATTCTACTTCACGTGCAGGTGGTATGCCCGGAAGTTCTTCTGGAAATACATCTGGAAATTCTAACACTATCGGCTGATCCTGAATTGATGGGGATTCAGCATCCATGTCATGAACAGTAGCTAGATAGCCCTCGCAACCATGTGAAAGTAATGCACGTGCATGCAGGGTTGATATGATTTGTACAGACCTTCCGGGTATGAACCCGTTATGAATGTACTCTGGTGCATTAACATCATCGAAGATGACTCAATAGGAATGGCAGTCTATGGTAGCATGATGCTTGGATAGCCAATCCATGCCCAATATCATGTCAAAATCATTCATGTCCAGCAGAAGTGCGTCAACAGGACGAATCTTGTCATCAAACTCTAGGGGAAGGCTCTTGTACACATGGGTTATGCGTACTGAGTCTCTTAAAGGTGTGGAAATAGTCAGTATATTTTCTAGTGGCATGGGGAGTATCCTAACATTCTTAGCATAAGCAGTAGAAATGACCGAGTGAGTAGCACCCGTGTCAAAAAGAACACATGCAGCTTGACCATACATATACAGGATTCCAGGGATGGTACCTGTAGACTTGTTGGCCTGATCGCGAGATGTCGTGTAAACGCGTCCACTAGTAGGAGGCGGCTTGGTATCAGCATGTCCTGATGTGCCCTTCATCTCGCCCTTGCGGCAGTCCTTCATGCGATGGCCAGGAAGACTACACTTGAAGCATGCGTCGCTGTCGCGGCGACATAGCCCTAGGTGCCTACGGTTGCAGGTAGTTCAAAGAGGACGAGTATATCCTCCAGCAGGTGTCCTGACTGGCTGAGAGCCTGATAAGAACAATATACATGAGACAGGATAATATGTACAAAGGACAATGCGGATAATTCGTAAGATGGAATACCATTAATATTTGGACGGTTAGGCTGTGAACCTCTCTGGTTCTGGTCCCTCCCATTACCCTGATTCCTGGTAGAAGATTCTCTAATGTGTCAGAATTTAGAACTATAGCATGTAATCATAAGAAATGAGTAAGTATAAGGACCTGCTACTGTTGGAGTGTCCAGCGTTGTTACGGTAATTATCATTACCGCCACGCCTATCCATAGCAGAACGGTCGTGAGTCTGGCCGTTTTCTTTGGGCTGAGTAGGCTGTTGTTGAGTAGCCGGCTGAGACCGGTCCTCAGTCTTCTGCCTGGAAGATACAGTTTAAAAGAGATGAAATATTGACATATACTGAAAGAATACGGTTTGGTCACCGCTGAATACGAATGTTTACCTCTTATCGGGTCTCTCTGCTTCCCCGAACTCTTCTCTTTCTTGCAGCATCTCCAGCTTACGTGCTGCATCGGCCACTTGTGCTACCGTGTTGAACGTATCACACACCAAGTTGTTTGCGACCGATGTACGAAGAGCCCACCGGAAGTGGTTTGCTTGCTCTTCGGGAGTACCTGCTGCTGCACCAAAAAAAACCAGCCAAGCGAAGAAAGTGCTGCATGAACTCGTTGATATTCTCCCCAGCTCTCTGTCGGATTCCATGGTACTCTCTCTTCAGCTTGTCTTACTCAGCCTTGGGAAAGAACTGTCCCATCACCAAATCCCTGAACTGAGCCCAAGTCAAACCAGCCACCCAATTATCACCTCCCTCGGACTGCTTTAGTGCCTTCCACCATGCTAACACATCACCTTCGAACAGGTAGCAGGACAACCTCGACTTGAAGACGGGGTCATAGCTCATGGCATCGAAGATCTTCTCAATGTGAGCCAACCAGCTTTCAGCTTCACTGGGGCTATCTATTTTTCTCGAAAGCTCGAGGGCGTAACTTATTGAATCTCTTCAGCCATGAGACCAATGTTGTTGGAGGAGGAGGTATTGGGTGCTGCTGCTGATTGTTGGCAGTCTGCACCTCAGCCCTGATTTTGTACCTCAGCTGAGGAAGCATAGCTTGCATTGCAGCTTGGACTGCTGCATTGAGTTGTTCCTGCTCGCGTGTGAGAACCATCTGATAGTATAACATAAAATACATGATTAAACTGATCAAAACATAAACTATACATGAAAAAAAATTATACCAATAAATCATGAAAAAAAATTTATGCAAGAAAACTAGTACATGAATGCATGATGTAGTTTTATGAAAACTTTTATATGCGCGAGAGTGAACGCCTATGGTCAGCAAAACAAAAGACATGGCGAAGGGACGCCAATGGGTCGGTCCCAAAGTTAAAATTTTTGATAAAAGCACATGCGACTAAATAAGGCCAGTCTTATACCAACCATTACTTAGTCATAAACCTGCGACAATGACATATATATGTATGCATGAAAATGATGAATGCATGAAAACCGACTGTCAGTTCTAGGAAGACCATAGTAACTACCCACTAATCACAGGTCGTGTTTTGAGAGCCTACATGTCGAAGCCTTGGCTCTGATACCATAATTGTAACACCCCATTTTGGTAAATGGGATGTCACGTGTGATTATGGCGTGTCATCAAAGCATACAAGGATAAATGTATAAAACATCACATGACCATAAAGGAAATACCAAAAACAAACATCGGTACCCCAAAAGTAGAACTCATCACACATAAACATAAATACTTCAAAAGAAAAGGACTAAACAATGTCCATAGAAATGAGTATTAAAAGTATGAAGAAATGCATAAAGTAATGAAGGCTAGGAAGCTTCCAATTCATATGCACATACGCTTAAAGTCTACGAGCGTTCTTGAGTACATGCCGTTTTGGGAACATGAAAGGAAAAACGGCTGAGCATAACGCTCAATGCACGGATATACAAGTATAGCATGAATAATATAAGCATATAAGCATAAAGCAGCGGAAAAGACTAAGTCCTGGATAACCTGGTATATCTTAGTAAAACTGGTTTTATAGTTTGAAAAGCCTTATGTTTATCTTATAAAAATTGTTTAACATGTTTACCATTAGCCAATATAGGTCATGAAATATCAACGTGCATGAATACTTGGAGGGGTGACCTCGTCATGCAATTAGAGGGGCTGCCTCTAATTAATATAAGGTTTTGGGTAGGAGGAATCAGCTCCTTGTGAAGGATGCAAAGCACACACCACATTCACCTGAATAATCTGTAAAAACATGTAACCTAGGATGCACCCATACGCCCCACGTGATAATAATAATATGGCCAAAAGCTGAAGGTACACCACGAGCTATCACTCCGCCGTGGTGAAGTCATAACACTGGTGTAACAATCTCAAATTTCATATCGGTACAGCGGAAGAGTCATTAGAGTGTTACGGGATAGCACAATAACTCCAACACATAAATAAGGTTGTACAAGATTTAATATACATTCATTCGAAATAAAAGTTTTAAGTTTACAACAGCAGGTCCCCAAATTATACAATCATAGGTTTACAAAACATAGATCGAATGAATAATTTTATTATGTGGGCCATCAGAGTCGATCTCCATCCGAATTACCTTCAAGCACCTGAGATAAAAACATGAAAAAATCATATCAGCGAATGCCGAGTTAATTCATAGAGTTTAATAAAACCGTTATATAAAACAATCATCGAAATCAGAACACAAGTATAATTTCAGAAGTAAGTCCTCGTATTGATACTCATGCAATATATAAAGCAAAGCATACATCTTAAACCGTCCATGAGACCGTAGTCTCAATGTTACCATTATAGGTAACATTATTATCGTTATTTGTATCGTTATTGGATTGTGTTGGATTATTATTAGCCGCATGACATTGTTACCTTACTATCACAAACAACGGGCCGCGAACCCGACAAACAATTTGCCCATCTAAGTTAGCGTGTCGTCACAAAAATCACGCTATGGAAATCTTCTCATACATAAATTCGCTTACCAATCAACGTGGTACGACGGGGATCAACCGTCAAGGCGCGAACTGGGGTGATCTTCCCCAAATAGTACTATCATATGCATAAGATTCTACCAAATCCCGGTAGTTCACAATTCATGCTAATGGGACTTTAAGTGACATAACCTAACTACCAATAATCCATTTCATCTCATTTATTGGGTCATAGCATCATTCGGGTCCATATCATTAAGCATACCATCCGGACTACTTGTGTTTTATTTTTATCAAAAACTAGCATGTTATCTCCCTCGCGGGTTTACAAAACATTTTATAAAACATTTAAAAGAGTGCGAGACTATGAACTCACGTTGATTATGAAAGGCGGTTTATCGGCGACGGGCGTGCTTCGATCACGGAAACCTATATAAATAATACTCGGTTTTAGACTTTTGTCCAATGACTTTATAAAAATAATAACTATGTATATATATGATGATTTTATAAATATGATGATGATCGAGTGGGATTGTACATCTTTATTTACTCATTGTAGTGTTATGTGTTAGTAAATTTTTATACTAGTTTCACTAGTTTAACATGTTTACAAGTTAAGGCCCAATGAGTCCATTATAAGCCCATTACTTTCTATTAGTCCAATTATTATTCTAACATCAGTCCTATACTTACATGTTGGGCCCAAGTGGGTTAAGCCCAATGAGTAAGTCCATTAGTGTTTTGCCAAATTAGTTGGGTTAATAGTCCAATAAGGCTAATTTGGCATGTTAATGTCCATATGTTATAAAGCTCGGGTTTTATCGATTTTTACTTGTAATATGTACTTATAAATGAGTATATAAGTTATAAAAAGTTTACATTAGACGGGTCCGACCGTCTAAGTTTTATTTGACGAAAACGTAAATTTATCGGTTTTAGCCGAAAAGACGTAAAACTTATGTTTACAGTTTTATAACTTATAAAACTTATCAAATTGCCATTTTTATAAAATGTCTCATTTATTTATTAAAGTACATACTTATTTATATGTAATATATAAGTTAGTGGGTTTTAAGTATACATTTTATATTATATTTACTTGAGTGCTAATATTATATTATATACTTTTATTTTACAAATCTGATTATTATTTTCACTTTCACCATTTTTACCATATCTTGAGTTCTACAAGGAGATAGAAGCTCATTTTTGAGTTACACAAACTAAATATTATATGATACAATTAACTCAGTTTTAGCTACTGCTCAATCAATTTCTAAGTGTCCCTAACTGTCCGTCCAAAATAGACTACTCAGATTTGTACTTCAATATTGTTTTGATCATATCTCACTCATTTTAAGGATTCCATTGTGTGGCCAACTCTCACATATGTACAAGTCTTATAACTTTCTGTATATTAATTTATTCAAGCCATTTTAACAATTTAACATAAAGTTCTTTACTGTTTTATACAGCCTACTAATTTAAGCAAGATTTTAACCTTTTTACATGTAGTTTTCAATCTTTTTAACCAAGTTTATCAACACATGATCCCCACACAATATTTTTATCATCATATATCATCATATACATATACATTAGGAAAGAAAATACATTTTACATTTACAAAAATAACAATGAAAATGGGAAGGATGATCTTGTTTACCAACCAAGATTATAACTTGACTTTTGATGACAATACTTGGGGTACACCAAAACTAACTTCAAGATCACCTATCACCAAGAACTCCTTGTGGAAAATCAGTCCTAGGACACCAACAAATCTTATATTTGGTTGTTAAAATCACCACTAATCAATAGAGCTTCAAAAGGTTTTCATCATATGTATGAATAACATAAGATTTTGTGGTTAAATTTGATCAAATGGGGGTGTTTATGTGTGAGTTGGGACGGCAATATTGAGAGAGAAATGAGAGAGTTGTGAGTTTTGCATGAGTGGAAATGAGGAAATGGTTTAGTGCAAGTGGTTTTTGTGTTAGTTTCTAGTTTGCAAAGTGAGTAAGACATGTGTCTTAGCTTACTTTGTAAGCTTGACACCTCAAGGGTGTTGTGGCTATGTTAAGCCGTCCCATATTGGGGGCGGGGCAAAAGTGGTTTTGTCTCATCCCCATTTATTTACGGGTACTCCTCGATTCTAGTTTCCTCGATTTTCGTACCCTCGGGTCGTTTTATGAAAAATATTTTATAAATTATGAATCAACAGCACAAAACGAATCTAATAAAAATTGTCTCATCAAAAACGGAGTTCAAAAACGTAATCCTAGGGTTTGTGGTTTAGTCGTAAAGGACGTTAAATTATGCACGTAAGCCCAAATTTAAATCCGTAAATTATGAGTTCATCAACCAACACAAAAATAAGTTTCAAAATAATATACGAGAAAATAATTTACTACCTGAAAATGTTAGATTGTCACAACTGGTGCTTCCAGTGTTATGGTTATGGTACCTCCATAACTAGGTGAAACTGGTAATTCATGTATATGGCTTTAGGTATCTAATTAAACATAAGCAATCAAAACATATAAAACATATACTGGGAAAACAGTTGGCTGCATACGGGAAATCCTAATAAGGAAGAATGTCCATACTGAAAGGACGGAGAATCCGTACCTTGTGTCCAGTGAACGAAGAAGACGAACGGAAGAGAGTCCTACTTCGATATCACTAATGCTACATAAATAATATACGTGTATAAGTAATCTGATTACTGTATATGTAACTGGTTTTATATCATGTCTTAGCTTGTTTTATATGTTCATGTCATGTTTTACTGATTTTAGCTTTATACTGCGTTTATCATGTATTTTGTCTATTCTGATTAAGTATTACTTGTATTTCTTGTATTATTATACTTGTTGTGTAATAATAAGTAACTTTATAAAAATAGCAGGTTTTCTAAAATAGAAAGTTTCCAAAAATAGAAAGTTTCCAAAAAAGATTGTTTCCAAAAATAGAAAGTTTCCAAAAATAGAAAGTTTCAAAAAATAGAAAGTTTCCAAAAATAGAATGTTTCTATAAATAGATTAGCTGCCTTAATTAAATAAGTTTCTAAAAATAGAAAGTTTCCATAAATAGAAATAAGCTAGTTTATTAAGCTAATAATATATAAGCTTAAGTTTTACTGATTAATATTCTAAGTCATGTGATATATAGTATAGTTTATTAATTATTACATGTAAATTAAATAAACTATAGATTATAAGATTTAATTAAATATAACATGATTTAATTAAATAAAAGGTAATAATACTTAGGTTAAAACATGTATTAATATTTATTATTAATATAACTTAAGTCATGAAAATTAACTAATTATAAGTTATGTTATAATAATTAATTAATTTCTTAGTCTAAATTAACTAATAAAAATACTTAGGTTAAAATCATGTATTGTTAATAATAATAATAATATAACCTAAGTCATGTCCAAATTAAATTAATTACATAGCATGCTAAATTAATTTAATAAATCTTGTAATTATTTAACTTGTACAAATAAATAATTAATCTTGAAAATAAACCGTGAACCGAAACCCGTGTTTTAAAACTAAACATATCATGAACCGGACCGGTTTAACCCTTGAACTGGCCTACAATCCTTAACCATGGCAAACCGCCACCGGCCTAAACTGGTGGTGCGTGTGGTTCTACAGCCGAGACCCCCTAGAGATCTAAGGATAACCCCAACATACGTCGGGGTCCCTTGGTTCCTCTCGGCCGAAACGCCAAAACCAAACCGAGACCTTGTGGTATCGGTTGGTGGTGATCACACAACCATCGAGAGCCCTTGCTCTCGGTTCTACCCATAGCCAAACTAAACACCCCCTTAAACCATGTATTTTTAATACCCACTTGATTAGATCTACATGTTTATTAACTTGTTTTAATAACCCCATGTTTTCATGTTTTTAGATCTAATAAATAATTAAAAAGAAAAGGTTTAAGAAGATTACCTATTCGTGGATCAAAAGGAAAACTAACACGAACGATCTTGCAATAAATTGGATTATTCAAGATCAACAAACACCTCCCTTGTGGTGTTTATGGGCGGCGACTACAAGGAATAAAAGGAGGAGCAGGGTTTTTGATTTTTCTAATTATTCTGTAATATGAAAAATCTCCTTTCCTTCTTTTTCCTTTTTGTTAAATTTTAAGGTGGGCTTGGCCCACCCTTTGTTCTATGTCGCGGCTATGTGGGCCCCACATGGGGAACCCGTTGATTTTACCGTGTTTTATTATCTACGTGTTAACGTGTCATGTTTATGTGATTAAATTAATGTTCGTTCGTGTCGTAAAATATATTTATACATGATCGTATTGAATATACGTAAATACATAATATTAGGTTCGTGATTATTTACGTTCATGATTTTCATGTTCGTAATTATAATTATTGTTGATAATAATTATCGTGTCTTAATACATAATAAATACTTATCGTGTAATAACACGTACGTAATACTTGTAAATTCCTATCGTGAAACGTAAACGTTTAAATAAGGAAAGTTCTAATCATGTACGTACGATCATAAGGGTACTAATCATGGTAAAAGCATGCGGGTTTTACAGTATGAGTACCGATTTTGACGAGGAGCTATATCCGCACCTAACGGTAGTGCGCGCAGAGAGGCAATGGCTTATTAGGTACGGTCTTGCGCTGGCTACCAAAGATGTTTTTGAGTCCCCCAACATCAATAGAGCATTTCAGGAGGTTTTTGCTTCTGCCCAGTTACTAGGGAAAAGTCTTGCCATGGAGCGCGCTTTCAAAGATGGTTTACGGACATGATCTTTGGAGGGTAGTGCTATATATTCTCGCTATGCCCAAGAAGGCTTCGACGCCGCATGTCGTAGATTGAAAGATTGACCACTTTTCATCATAGATGTTATTGAAAAGGACCAAGATCAGCCGATCAATGTGCTCATGGCGGGACTTACTTTGGTGAAGCATTACGAAGAGGGTGCAGAGGAGGATCCCAATGGTGTCGCCAAGTCGAATGTCTCCCAACTATAGGTTCTAGTCTATTCGTCTGGTGTGATAAGATGGTTTCGCTCAAGGACAAGTTGAAGCATCATGCCATACGCGTTGCAAAGAAGAATCAGTCTTCCGCCACCGGTGTTGTTATTGGTTTAGGTTTGGTGCATCCCAGTCGTTCTGATGGTGTACCTGTAAGTCTACCTTCTGTTGATGCACATCATGTTCGTGTCTTGCAATATATGAAGGAGGCTTGGGCAGAGCGTCGTGCGTCTCTGAACCCTTCGTATCGCAGAGTAAAGAGATCGCTTTCAGCTGGTGATTGATTATGAAGGGTAGTTGTCATACTATGTGCATAGTTGTAGCTTGGAACTATCTATCATTATTTGTAAAGCAAGAACTTTGTTGTACCTATAGCGCCCTGTGCCGTTTGTTTACATATAGCATCCTACGCATGTTTTTGTTGTTTTATATATATATATATATATATATATATATATATATATATATATATATATATATATATATATATATATATATATATATATATATATATATATATATATATATATATATATATATACTAGCGGCGTAACCCGCCCAATGGGCGGGTTCGTTTCGTATATCTTTTCTAAGAATACGTTTGTGTGTTAGTTTTTGTGTTTACAGTTATGGTTTTGTTTTTCGCTTTTTTTTTGCCCAAGCCACCCAGTTGAAACTAAGTTTTGATATTTTTAGGGCTTGGCTTACCCAACGGACTTATATGGAGTAAACGTAAATTGTCGTTTGATATTATTAGTACTTACTGCACCCAAGTAATGTGTTTGATTTTTAATTTGTTTTTAAAAATATGTTTGTGTATCCATATATTTGTTGGTAGTGGGTCTTGTTTTAGTTTAAAGGAAAGAAGAAGGTTTTTTACTTTTGTTATTGTTTGTTGTTTGGCTATCCAATAGTGTTTCTTCCATGTGAGTATTTGGTTAAACCAATACATTATGTTGTATCTAGAGGTGTACAAACCGATTCTAAAACAAGTTTAATTTAGTCAACTGGTCAACAAACTGGTTTGACTTAAACGATTCTGTATTAAATCGAATTGATTCGGTTTTACCGTGTTTTAAATCGGATCAGTTTTGTTTTAACTTGTTTTTAACTGGTTAGGTTTTGTTTTAACCTGTTTTTAACTGGATTGATTCGATTTTAATCGGCCTTGCCAATATCATTTCAATTTCAAGAGATTAAAAAAAGGTTACACTAAAACCAAATCGTTTTTTTAAATTTTTCTAAATCGGATCAGTTCAATTTTAACCGCTTCTGTAAATATCGTTTTAATTTTAATCAACAGGTTAACAAATGGAATCAATATCAAGTGGTAGAAAGTTGTAAGGGTAACCAACTAAATACCTATTGATGTAATTAACACACTTAATAGATTTCACAAAATCACGGCTAACATTACCATGCTACATATATATAAGTGGCTTGAGTTGTCACCAGCTAACTCTACTGTGAGATTTTGGTTGATATTCTTGAAGTAACTCCGTATAGATTTTGGTTCATATTGTAGAAGACATCAACTCAAGTAGACATATCAAAAGCTACATGTGTCAGGATAAAGTGTGTTGTGCTTCTTTCACCACAATCAATAGTACCAAACACAAGGAAATGCTTCACTCGGGACAGAAGTTCTGGTTATCTACAAATTATCTCTTCAAGCGAAGTCTCATGGACCAAAGTGAGGCTAAATTTTTTGTGAGGTCAAGGAACAAACGTCGCTGCTGGCGAATGGTTGCGTACCACGGTTGACCAAAGGTGGCATGTGTCGGCCCGTACTGCGAGTTACACTGCTTACCAAAGGCCGCTCGCTGCTGCTAGAAGGCCTGTCATACAAACCACCGTATTAATATTACAAAAATTTCATGAAGCACAGGACAACCGTTCACTAAGATGTAGATTTGGAAATGTGAATAAAATTATTTATGAATGTGTCCATTAGGTTCAAGTATGATCACTCGAAAGTCAATTCGGAAAAAGAAACAACTTTAAAGAAAAGAATGCGTCAACAATATTCGAAAACTGTCCCAAATGTATTTGTCAATGCATGTAACCATTTTTATTACTTACCCATAGAGAAGTAGTAATCGTATATTCGTAATATCACAAAACTTAGAGGTGACTTCTTAAAGCAACTTAATGCAGGTAAATGACGGTTAAAAAGGTGTAAAAGAGTAGAACTTACAAAGTGACCAGCCTCAAGATTCCAGTAGAAAAAAAAACTTTCGTAGCACTTGCTGAATCTTGTGGTGATCAAGAGTTGCATAGATAAACATCTGCAATGAACCAAAGTTTAAAATCAGCAAATATCTATATGTATACAGATCTTGGAAATCAAAGTTACCTCTTTCTCATTCTTGATGTTGATTGGTTGTTCAGGTGCCGCACCTCCTTTGATATAACCCGATACTTACTTGTTAGTATCAATTTGATCTGCCTTGTAAGCACAACACGAATCACACCAAGCATGAATTTTGGAAGTAATGGACTACATTTCCTTTGACTAAGATGAGCCGCCCAAAGATAAATCCCTAGCAGCTCTACCTTCGTTTATGTATAATCAAAGTTTAAAGTTGAAAAATGGCAATTTGGTGCAAACCAAAAATGGTAATTTTTTTACATATGTGTGATGTTCAAATAACTGTGGTAGTCATGATAGGATGATCGATTCTAAGACCAGCAGCAACAATGAGTCCTAGTGCCTCGTCTATTCGGCAAGCTAGCTCAGGGTACCTAACACATCACAAAAATAACTTAAATCCCGGTCCAGAATGTTTGGGATTGTTCTACTTCCTATAGCAACTAACTGGGCTGGTAAACTAGTTTCGTTTGAGATGCTCTGAGATATATCTTCATCTACCATTGTTATTGCCATGCTCACGAGCTCATTTGATAGCACATAATCACTAATTTTGGTTACTGAAACAAGGTTCCTAGTCCTCAAATCCAATATCTCACTTATTATTATTGATTTTTTAGAAGCCTGTTGCATGTCACGAATCCAAGAGCTATGAGAAAAAACAGAAACGCGAGGCAGTGTCGAGCTTGTGTCTTTAGACGGAAGATGTTACAACAACCATAGAGAGAATAAACAGCTTTATAAGTGTCTTCTAAAGTAAGAAGTCACAAATACTTATTCATAAAAAATTAGAAAGTACCTGAATGTCTCTGATAGAAGAAGGGTGGCGAGAGATCGTGAGTCGAAATGCACATGAAAGTTTTCTACGGATTCATCTACAAGAATTAGAACCTGTGCTTTCTGAGTTAGTAATGAGAAACATCAAGTTATTCTTTTCCATTCAAACCTCAAATTTGGATATGGAGAATTGATCATTTTACAATTACTACGAACTACTTGATAAAAAAAGCTTATCCCTCATTATTTCACATACTATCCATTTCATAACCAAGGAAAAAAACTTCTATGGTGTTAAACCAGGATATGATAAAATCACAGCTAGTGGTATTCAATCTAAACAATGATAACTAAGAAACTGTAAGTGGACTCAATGATGTTCCAACATCCCTGTTGAGGTAATCCAATATATACAGGCTCTTTTATTCAATATGGATAGAGGAAGTTTCTTTATCTGGTCGCTTTTAAAATCTTTGAAAGAAATTAGGTCCGATACTATCTCATTCCTTGCTGAATGCTAATAATTATTAGAATTAATTAACATGACAAATGGTCTGATTGTAGAGCACGAAAAAAAATTAATGGATGCTTTCACCTTGATTGTAGCGCACACCTAAGTACCCTCCAGTAAGTTATGTCATCGAGTTTCGTGGTTGGATGCTCAATGCATCGAACTTCTCATTAAGTAACGAAGGAGGTAGCTCAGTGTGCATAATTTCTAAGCTACGTGTGGCTCATCGACTATGCATCCTATTAATTGGGTACCTGATTGTTCCTGCTAAAAAAGAACCGAACCGTCTATCAGGTTGTACGGTTATCTCAGAGGGTATATGTGTTATTGTGGTGGAAGGTGGTAACAAATGCATAAAACGTTACCAAAAGTTGATGCTCCATCGTATAAACTGGGCTGCTGCTATGAAATATTAGGATCAGGATGAAGCCGACACATGTTCTTCATACCAAAAGAGGTGCCACGATGTCGACAGAATTTGTCACATCTCTGTAGATACATATAGGCTGATAGCAGTCTGCCATAGTTAATAAAAAGGGAGAGTTAAAAATTCTAACTGAATTTATTGTTAATGACCGTAAAAATTAAAAAATTGAACCAAGATGTGAAGTGAGACATATTTACCAATCAGGTTGCTCCTCCTTAAAATGCAGTTTTCTAAAAGTTGGATTAAGCGGGGCTGCTAGGCAGAGGGAGTTGTAATGATCAAATAAGCAGTTAGTTCAGTTAAGACGTATATTAAGAAAATTTAAAGTATAAATTGCTGTTAGTATCTGCTCAGTAAGAAAATGCACAAGGTCAACAACTTTTGAGTGCATAGCCTGTATGCAAAGAAAAAACTGTTACTAAAAAGCTTTTGGTGTACAAAAGCTAACTGTGGAACATGAAGGAGGATCAATTTGTGTTATTTGTACCTCCATTATCAAATGTTAAACCTAAATAAAGGGTGAGTATTTGGAGCGTTGAGTTTCAAACTAAAGGCAATAAAGGGTTTTAAATAAATTAATATCACAAAAAATTAACAAAAACATATTCACTTTATTCAATTCGTTCAACATATAACTTAAATAGCCTATAACTGATATAAGTAACAGATGCTACATCTAGTTCAACATTCGATCCATTTAGATAATATACTATACATAAATTATACCTACCATCTATTTGCTCGATCACGCACCTCATCATACGCGAGATGAACCCTTGAGTGATCCATGCAAACTGCGATACTCAAATATTTGCAAACAAAGCTATATTATGCGAAGATAAATAAGCAAAAGTACATGATTAATATGCCATATAATTATCAGTAGATACAAAACTCACTGAATGAATGAATGGTAATGAGAAGAGAATCTTGATAATAGGGTTTGTAAAGAGCACAGTGAAAGAATGACACACCGATTGAATGATATCGAGGATCCTGATAGTATAACACATTCTAGTTGTCTTTACTGCAACTATAGGATTGTGAAGGGGAGATGGTTTGTCGAATAATCGAATATATCGAATGAGTGAAAGATATATACAGATGAATGGAATATGAATCAAACACTTTTCAACATCAGAATCACATTTTTTTATCTGAAAAGATGAAACTCAGATAGTGGCACATTATATCAAGAGTCATCCCACTCCAATTATCTAATTTAAATCAAAGAAAAAATATATACTTGAGACGATTTAATCCCTTTGTAGAAAAGCATTTAGGCGCTTGCAGCATGATTCATGTAGCAGCCATGACTTTATAAATAGATATAGCATCAGCAAGGTGAATCCTTCCCTATAGGAGGGTTTCAAAAGCAATCACAAGGTAGTTTCTTACGTGCTTATTGATTAGTATCAAGCTCAGCATCGGTCTTCTAAGACCTGACTGATTCACAATCCTCGAGCAAAACAATCTCAAATAAAGTCTTGAGTATCTGAGGAGATAAACAAAATAGAGAAGTTCCAAATTTTTATAGTACCAGATACAATAGGAAAAATACCACATACAATAGGAAAGGCCTATGGTCTCCGAATGAGCTAACAGGATGACCTTTTCTTGAGTCAAGATAGCCGTCTTTAGATCCAGTTCCTGTTGACCTCTGTTATGAATGAGTAAAAGAAATAGTAAGCACATTTAATCAATGAATACGTACCAGAATTAGCTCTCTAATGCCCTGAAAAAAGGTAACAAAATTTAACTACATGTGTTCATGTAAAGCAGAGATGATAATTTTGACCCATTTGTCTTTGGAACAGGTCAAACAGGAACATTGAGCTAACACAAGTTTGTAATTATATATGACAGAGTAATTTATAACCCGCCTATTTCATCAAACGCTGATATATTTGGTAGAGGGAATGACAGACCTGATCCCCAAGTGAAGGGAGTGTTTGATGAACTATCGGCTGAGCATCTACCACTCCTATCTTCTCATGAGCAGGCTGTATTAAGCAATGAAAAGGAGTGTCACATCAACCTGATTTAAAATCAGTAATCTAAGTGCAATCACGCATTTCAAATAAATAATATAATGTGAACGCTCACCTCTACACATCTCCTGAGGGAAAAATCAAGACCCCATCCATGGACCATGTCATTCTGTAAACGTAAACAAATTATGTTCATACTTGATAGTAAGAAAAGAAAATACTATTCGTCGAATATAGATATACGCTAAAGACAAGTCAAAACCTGGAGCATATGCCAAACGCAGCGACATGCATTCCGTGAGAATACAGGTGCCATTATCTCAATAAATATGTGTTACTATAAATACTTTGTAAGGATTATTTAATTTAATAGCAGTTATAAAAGACCTGTGAAGCTTAAAGTCAGTACAACGGATGCCTTACTTGTGCACTTCGGTATCATTTCGTTTTTTAGTCATTTGCCATGAAAATAGTCCACTGTTTTCTGATAAACCGGGCTGAGAAATTTCTAACCTGTGCTTCATCATCAGTGCTATGTACCTACATACCATATTCTAAATGAGTTGAATGAAGACAAAATTATATATGAAGATGCTGATCGGTTTACACTTCACAAACATGAAAGGCAGAGGACAAGTAACTGACCTTCTTCATTGCTTTATCAATGTTTTCCTTCTGGTCATAACCCACAGTAAATGCTATAAGGTACTTTGGTTTGATACTCAAATCCTGCAAGTTTCCCCTACCAAATAAATACCTATTACAAATGGACTTAACATAATTGCGCCTTAAATCAGCATTTCCAAACACTCCATTAGTTATGGTAGAATAGAAATAGCCTCTAAAGTAGGTACATTATATAGATATGGCAGATATACCTCACTCGGGGTACCCCACAATCTACAAAGGTATAAATCAGACTCACACTCAACTAAACCCGGGGGTAGCATTTCAGCTCCTCGGGGATTATCCAGAGCCCATATCTACATTGCAAGTATTAGTATGATGTTTGTTATATTTCCTCTTATTTGACTATTGTTTTATGTATTATACCAAGACTTGCCAACAAACAAATTATGACAACTTATGAAATTTCAACCAAGTTGGTCATATCCATTTGATCAAATGGATTTTCACCTTTGTACTCCTATAATTATCTGATTGTGCAAGTTTATTTTGCTGCATAGAAGACCAGACATTCAAGGCTGCTTGAGTTGAGATGCCCGGGTGCTTCTTCTGAATGTCACGAAGATCAATGGAGTAGGCATGGTAGAGTGCATGTTCGTCTTCTGCATAGATGATAAACATAATGTCCTAATGTAATCAAAATATATCAAGATCAGCTTCATATTAAATCTGAGAGTAGATCAAAACAATAGAAGTGTGCCTTATCTATTAACACTATCGGGAATGACATTCCTAAAAAGAAACCAAGCATTACACCAGTGAAAGTCGTTATGACTATTCTCGATGTATTATTTGGCCTTCCCATCGTGGTAGGTCCAGCCCTGAAAATCAGAAATTCAAAAATAACTTTAGTATGCTGAAATGAATTGTTTAGAATATTTGCCATTGTTGATCGACTTTAGTATAAACCACTGCTAATGGCAAAAGGGGTATTAATCTGGTCCAGTTCTAAAAGTACATGAAGATACTTATTACAGTCACGACTGATAAAATGAGTTTCAAATACTGTATGAAATCTCAAAATGGTGATGATGACGTGGCAGTAGGTTCAGTAACATCTGATGAGAAAATCAAACTTTCAGTAGCAGCCTCTTTACGGGCAATGTTAGACTCCATCAAGTCTATTGCAGCTTCAACAGCTCCTATTCAAGCTACATCCAGTAACTGATTTTAACAAAGTGTTTACAGCATTTGTATCACCATTGGTGATCTTTCCACCAAGATCCCCAAACGGTCGTGGTTACTGATGCATACATCCACTTCATACTTGCTCTTAGGAACAACCATTTCCTTTCCTCTAACGATCTTGCTTGCATGATCATACCCGACTTCCCTTTCACTTTTCCCTAATGATCATATGATTCGTGATACGAATCATATAATTATATATGATTCCTGGATACGAATCATATATGATTTTTGAAAATTATATATGATTCGTGAGACGTGATTGAAAAAAATTAAAAAAAGGCTTAAAAATACTAACCAAACAAAACTTTCTAACATCAATTATCCACAATTAAAAAATAATAATATTCAAAAATTAAAAGATAACAATAAAAACAAATTACCTTATGATGCTCATTCAGATCCACGTAATTCTTAAGTTACAGTTGAATCTGAATCAAAGAGGTCAACTAATTTTTATGTCTTTTGGATTAGGATTTACATCCAATTAATTAGGGAAATCGGATTAGCGTTTAAAAGCAATACAATTAAAAGTAGATCAAATCAAAAATCGAATAATTTTGTTGTTATTTGATTAAGATTTAAATCCCGTTTTTATTAGGGAAAACTGGATTAGGGTTTAAAAGTAATACATTGAAAGTGGATCAAACAACAAAGATCAAAGATCAAAGATCAAAGATCAAATGTTTTTATTAACAAAGATCAAAGATCGAATAATTTGGTTGTGTTTTTTGGATTAATATTAAATCCCGTTGATAAGAGAATAACGGATGTTGTGTGTGTGTGTTTTTTTACACAGTTTGTGTGTGAGAAAAATGAAAAAAACAAAAAAAATACCATTATATATAGGCGCGGTATCAAAACGCGATTTGTTAAAAAAAACTGCGTTTAAAAATAGCGGTCCGCCCAAAATCAAGAAAAATGAGTTAAAAAAGGAAAAAAGTGAGATTTTTTAGCAAATACTCAAATCCTATTGGTTAAAAGATGTGACTGGGATATGACTGGGATCTAAAACTGTGGTTTCAAGTCATAAATATACCTATATATAATATAGAGATATATATATATATATATCCAGGTCTTTGTACCCACGCCTGAGATTGTGAGTGTAAGTGCCTGTTTGTGAGTACATTCAATGAAGTGTAGCTCTGAGCCTATGGGTAAGTTGAAAGTTCATTATGTGTGGCCTGCCACTACTACCATAAGCGATGTCATAGATAATGACGTGTTTGTTAGGCGTGCACACTGTGTCTTGTGCATATCCATCATGGAATGTGAGGAATGCAATACCTACTACAACGTCTTATTGTAAGTTGCCTAACAAAGGATACTTGATCTGGCGTCACTGGGGGTGCATCCCTCTTACGTGACAAGTTTAATTAGTAGAGTAAACTTATTCCTCTTATTTCGCCTGGAAACGTTATTTGTACATGTACACCGGGGGCCACATATATATAGAAAAACTGCAACATATTAGGTGCATAACTTCAATTTATTGAGGAAAATGAAAAATCACAAACGGATAAAAAGTATGGTCTGCGGAACTAGCTAGGAACAACAAAGTTTATTTTATGCTCTTGCGAGTGTTCGAAAGGAAAAGATTAAAAAATAAATCCTAAATTACAGAAAAGAGAAAAAAATACATGGATCTTTATTAAGAGTTGGTTGCGGCCAAGAGGGTGATCCATGCTGATTATGCGATGCCTCAGAAATGGTATTGCTTCAATCCATGATTGTTTCCCGCCTGTGTCCCGTGCTGATTCAGCTGACTCGGTGGTAACTCCGAACGACTATCGATGCATATCCTACCCTTTCGGGACGCACTCCAAATTTCCTTGGTGCGGCCTGCGCCCTTTGCTTTACCATTTATACTTGCTAAACGTGGTCTGATGGCGATCGCTCTAGCCGGCAAAGTGGCGATTCCCCCTGATTCTTGTTGACTATTCAATTGGGAGTGGAACATTGAAACTACGCCGCGGACTACGCCTCCTATTTTTGCTGCGAGAGACCCAAATGTGCGCCTCAGGTTTGACATAGCTCCTTCCCCACTTGTTCCTGCGCCAAGCCCACCTCCGGGTATCCTGCATGGTCTCGCCTCCATGCTCGAGCGTGCCTGGCATTGGTGACACCGTATTACCTTTTTATGAGCATCCCTATGCATGAGAGGCCAAAAATATCCTGAGCGAACAACTTCGCGTACCCTATCTTTTGGACCTTGGTGGCGTGTCTTTGTATGCTCGAATTCCATAATCAGTCGCGCTTGCTCAGGTCCCAAGCATTGAAGATTCTGAAAATGCGTTAATTTCTTGTATAGAATTCTGTTCATGAACGTAAACTGCCTTGCTCTGTACTGCAGTCGTTTGGTGCTTCTGTCATCGCTCGGTAGTTTGTGTTGGACCAAATAGTTTACGAGTGGTGTCATCCATGTTTGTGACCTTTCCCCGTTCGCTGCAGGTACTGCGTGCGCATGTACAGATTTGTCTAGAATAAAATTGATGAGTACGTGTCTAGGGGGTCTTCGACATTGGTCGCTGAGAGACGATCCATGGCTCTTAACATTACGCCATGTTCTTCTGAGATTTCTCGGATGGAGAAATAGGTGAATTGCCTGAACATAGCCCTTATCTTCCTTGTGTACTAGATGAACGCGCTCCCTCGAGGCTCACACAGTCCTGCTACTTTGTTTGCTAGTAAGGGTTATATACAAAAGCCACCAGATTTTTTACCTCCATTCGTAGCGCCAAGCTCAGCCCGGCTATCAGCGCTTCATGATCCGCCTCAATACTCGTTGAGCTAAATTCAAAGCGTAATGTGTGTGTGATCTGTATATCTCCTTGATCCGTAAGGATGAAGGGTGCATCCGGTCCTCCTATCCTTGTAAAGCTTGTCGAGAGTAGGGTCCATGGGAGGTCTGTTGATGACCCTATTCCTCTGGATGTGTTATCTTTGTTGGTATTACTTGGTAAATTTCAGAGCTACTCTTCCTTCTCGTTGAATATGGGCGAGATCTTGTGCTATATTCGCTTTCTCCGACATCTTTTCTCTTTCAACTATTGGTAGAAACACTGTTGATTTCCTCAAGTGTGTCCACCTTACGAATTGTGACTATTCCCTCTTTCACTAGAAATTTCAGCATGTCGTGGATTGTGGATGGTACAACGCACAATATTAAGAGGGCAGGCTGTCCAATGATACCGATTTATGACGACTGGGATCACACAATCATAAAGTCCATCCACATAGTAGTCGAATGTCCAATAGGTCCCACTGTTACTTGTGTACAGAGGTGTCCTAAGGGTCGAGTCTTGTCGCCGTTGAATCCTGTGAGTACTGACGAGGTCTCTTTTAGCTCCCTCTTAATCTCCATTGGCAATTGCGCGAAGCAATGCTCATTCAGGATGTTCGTTGTGGATCCTCCGTCAACACACATGTCGCCTATGACATGACTTCCGAGCATTATGTTGATCGATAGTGAACCTACCCTATAATCCATATAAGTAAGAACGGGGAACGATATCTCCTTGTCATGCGAGAACTCTTGTATCGTTCTCCTCTACATGTGCGACTTCCCCTTTTGTACAATGTAGATGGTTATGGGCTTTTCTTTTGGCTTTTTGGCTTCATTCTTCTTTGCATCAATCCCTTTTCTCCAGTCCCGTATGAGGTGGTTCAGTTTACCATCCTTAACAAGACTCTCAATGTGCTTTTTTAGTTGGATACACTCATCCGTAGCGTGTCCCTTATCATTGTGATACTCATAGTGATTGTTGTTGTCCCTTTTGTCGGATGGACCGATCATTGGGATGGGCTTCGGGAAATTCACGCCTTCAAAGAGGAATATCTCCCTAGTGGTTTTTTGCAATGGGGTGAATTTACTGTTGTTATTGCGCGCAAGCTTCACTGTACTGCGAAAGTCCAAGGTACGGCTAATGTTTTGGCCATACAACTGCTTCCTCGATCGATCTTGGAATTTGAAATTCTAGGCCTCCTGTCGGCTGTCTGCTGCTGCTGCTTCTCCTTGAATAAACGCGCGGACCCTCTTCGTCAGAGGTTTCTGGGGTCCTATCGTTTAGTTTTCTTATTAGGTCTATATTAGTGATGCCTGTAAGGAACCCTCAATCATCAGGATTTCTGGGCACTCTTTGACCTGGTTGGACTCAGATTTGAAGCGCTCCATAAAATCTTCCATACTTTCGTTGTGCCTATGCTTCACCCTCGCGAGTGACACGGGGATCTTGTAGCACTTCTTTTGCTGGACATAGTTCCTTCTGAATGCCTTCCTTAACTCCTCGAAACCATTAATGCTTCTTCGTGGAAGTCTATCGAGCCAGTTTCGAGCATTCCTAATTAGGGTTGAATTAAACATGTGGCACCACACAGCTTCCGGCCATTTCTCTATTCCTGCCTGGGATTCGAACGCCTTCAGGTGGTCGTCCGGGTCTGTTGTTCCATAATAGGTTTTGACATTGGACGGTATCCGTCTCTTCTTGCTATCTTTAAACATAGTAATGCGTTCTGAAAATGCACTTCCCCTGTCACGACGCCATGGTAGAGACCATTCTTCCTCCGTGCGCATTCTCAAAAGCTTGGTCGTTCTACGACGTTTCCTGTCGCGCCCTAAGGATTCGGAGGTCTCTGAGGATGAAGAAACAACCCTCTTTCGTCATGGATGACGATCGCTGAGATCAGAGTCTGATGACTTTTCACTTGAGAAAGTTTTTCGATGAGTTTTTCTAGCGCTCCTACTCCGTTCCTATATATAGGATTATGAGGAAGGACTTCTTTCTAGTGACCCTAACCTTTTAAGGGCGCTTTGTCGGCGCTTTGTCGGTGCGGGTATGGCTCAGCCGACGCATTGAGTCCTTTTGGGTTGGGTCCTAACATGTCCTTTACATTAGTATGTCGCCTGTTGTTTACGGGTGTGAGGAAAACATCCTCCCCTCTCGAACTATCAGAGTCGTGTAGAGACATCGCGCTTCCGATGAATGGCGCATCAGTGCGAGGTGTCGACGCATATAGTTCTTATTCCTTCTTTTTTTTCCTTTTTTCTTTTCGAAGTTCCTTCTTGGAACTTGATCCTTCCAGAGCTTTAAGCTCTCTATCGATGTCCAGGCTGACCCTTAAATCCCTTGCTGGGTTTGCCTTCATTTGTGCTTTCATGAGTGGCACCAAGGCTGCGAAGTTCTTTGCCACGTATTCGCTCATGTCCTGACTAGGTTCAGGAGTGGTTTCTACTACGGTTTGTAGTGTTGGCTTACTCCTTGTGTTTAAGGCTTCGCTAAGTGGTATATCAGGGGTTTCACGTAAAGACGCGACATCTCCTGCTGCCAGCGGGATGGGGGTAAGCAGTGAGGGGGTAGGTACTTGTGTTGCTTTTCCTCCCGACCCCCGCCCTGGGTTATTGAGTGATTCGTTTCCCAAGGGTGGGCCTTGTGGCTTCTTAGGTCCGCCCTTTGGATGGGATGGGTTTGTGCCGCCTTTGTTCATCTTTCAGAGTTCAATGTAGGGTCCCACGGATGGCGCCAACTTGTTGATACACAAGTTGGATGGACCGAGCTAGACCCGAATTGGGCTTAATTCGGGGTCTTGTGGACTCCGACTCTTGCACCAAGTGAAACTTGTTTGAAGACCCTGCACACTAAAGAGAGACACTGTTAGGCTTACCGTGGGCCCTTGTCCCACGATTAAACTCCGGCGTGAGAGTAAGTAATCGGTTTGGGTGTTATGCGAGGGTTTAGAATATTGTGTGTATCGTACCTTTGTGGAACCTATGGGGTTCCTTTTATACCCGAGAGAGTCCTGGTTGGGCTCTCCTACTCTTGCGGCCAAAGGAAGAGATAATAACCCAGAATAGCTTGATCTTTATCGCATAACAAAGGCAGTGTATATCTCTTCCCTTTAGGTGAATATATCTATATAATAGATTATATTCTTGTCTGATCTCGCAGTGCGACGAGGACACAGTTAAGTAATAAACCGTATGTGCGATAGCGACTTACTGGGCCTCCTGGGTTGTGCGCGCATCGCATAAGTATTAGTCCATTCATGATGGATACGGGTAGTACCCGCGAGTCGGACTATCCAGTCCGACTAGAGATTATACATCATCCTACTCATCATAGTGAGGTAAGATTTGGGACCCTCTCATGTGTTAGATATAATTTAAGAGGTTTATGTAATGTTCCTTCTCAATACAATTTTGCACGTTTAAGAATTAGACTCGATTAATCACCTTACTGAGACTGTTAGTTGCTTGAGGCAGAGGATAGTTAAGTTATTATTCTGAATAGGTACCCTATTTACAGAATCTTCGTATAGTCAGAATCATATGAATCTTTTGCCAGTCAGACGAAACTGTTCATTGTGACTAATCAGTTTAGAATTGTAGATGCACTTTATCCTACATTTCTTCTAGAACGATACTGTATGAAATTATGATGTCCTGATAATCACGGTTTATCTTTTATTGATGAAGTAGTTGCTGGTGTTGAATCAAGGATTTCTGCCTGGACATTCCTTCCTGTTGAAAATGGAGAGTCGATGCAAATATTGCATTATGAAAATGGTCAAAAATACGAACCACACTGGGATTACTTCCATGATAAGGCCAACCAAGCATTGGGAGGTCACAGGATTGCCACTGTACTTATGTATTTGTTTAATGTACAGAAGGGTGGGGAGACTGTTTTTCCCGAGTCGGAGGTATGCTTTATTTCTTAAATTTAATAAACTATAGTCATTGAAACAAGTATGGTTTACCGTGCTGTATGTTTTACATCGTTTTGTTAATGCTTGTAGATAAAAGAATCTCAATCAAAAGCTAATGAAGATTGGTCGGAATGTGCTAAGAAAGGTTATACAGGTATATTCTAGTTCGTAGATATCTATACTACTATATAAAGCATTTAGGACCTTCTATTTTAAGAAGGCTGAATTTTCAGACATTTTTTCTTGCTACATTAAGCAATGTGATAATGCAAACGGTTAGTGATTAAATATAACGGAGCTTTGAAATAAACGCTTACTGATTATCTACCTATAAAAAAACCATCGCCCTCATCACACTGTTGTCTTCACCACCGTCCTAACCATCCTCACCATCATCTTCCTCGCGACGTCCGTCGTCTTTGAGGGACCAGCACATAATGCAACGGGAATCCGCCGGAAACCACCATCCTCACCACCATTTTCCTCGCGACGTTCTTCGTCTTTGAGTGACCAGCACATATACAACGGGAATCGGGAATCCGCCGGAAACCACCATCGGCTCACCATCACCGGTTTTTATTCCGTATATGGTGAGTTACTGCTTGCAAATCAATTTCGATTTTTTTAATTTGAATGTTATAAATGTTACTGTATTGATTCTCTGATTTCTTTGACTTGTTGGGTACTCTGGGTGAGGATAGGAAAGAGATAAGATGGTGGCTGGCTTGCTATATACTGTATAACCTACTTTTTTTTACCAACCTCTCACTGTACTTTTATTTATTTTTGTAAAGCCCATCAAGTGAATATCATATAACATTATGTGGGTATTTTGGTGTAGTGACTTTTTCTTATATGATTGATACTAGGTAAGGTGCCCGCGCTCCGCCGCGGGAAGTTTTTGTTCGTTGATTCTTGGTGGAGTTGTGACACGTATGTAAGAATAGCATAATCCGATAGCTTCCTCTCTCGTCTCCTGAATACAGTTTCAACTGGAGCAGCACATTGTCTTCAATGAGAGTTTGCGTCTTGAGGATGGTGTTTACAGTGAACTCCCCAGCACCCTTGCGTGTTGATGAAGCAAAATGAATGGCGTAATTCCTTTTTTGGCCAATTATGTTGGTTATTTCTCTTGGGACTGTTGGCTAGAGCAGAGCATTCGTATCCCAAGCATTATCAATTGTGTACATATCTGATGTATCAAATATCACAACTCCTATAATGCTTACAATATATCCAATGGAAGCCACTCTTCATCGTCATCGTTCTGCAATTAGAAGGAAGAGATATAATGAATTTCAAATTATGTATCGAAGTAAACCAAACGAATTCAAAGCGGGTCAAGAGGGATCACCGCAGGATAGATTGACCCGCGAAGCATACTTTTTCCATATTCTGTATTCAAAAAACATATATACCTAATTAACATTTTGAAACAATAATAGTACAACTATTAAAATCTCTTAAAAGATTATTTAGAATGATGTATGCATTAAAAAGACTCTGAACGACTTCAACCCTATAATGGCATTTGAAAGGTATGTGGAATATATCACGCGTTCCATCATGTCATGATTACACATTCCTCAAGTTATCTGGGCCTTATGATATTTAAAACAGAATACCCAAAAGACAAAAGATATTATCCTATAAAGAGCACATAAACAGATAATACCTCATATAGAATATCAACAGTGCGTTTATCTCTCCTTTCTTTAACACCTATTCTAAGTAAAACTGTGACTTTTCACCACCAACTCGTTGTCCATATTTTGGGTTTATTGCTTTCGAAAACACCAGCAACCTCAATCACAAAATCTGCTTCCTATGAAGAATGGAGTGGTGATAAATAGTGCAAAATGGAAGTATGGAACGATGTAATATTTTTGTAGCACGAACTTTCGTGTTCGCAAGTATACGGACACCCTTCGAGGTAAGCAGGGGGTAGTTTGAGATGTTTAGCCTGCTCCGAACAGACTAAAGACCGCAAAATGCCCCCTGTTTCCCTTGAAGGGTATCCATACATTTGGGAACACGAAACCCCTAATGTTATTTGTATTTTGCAAATATAAAATGCTGTAAAAGAGGCATATTGAACAAATGGATAATAAATACACGTGACTGACCTGTTTATGTTTAACTTTATGCAGTAACTTCACGTAGTAAAAAATCGGTATCGTATGGCTTTCATCTTCAACAAATATGTGATAAAATCGGCTCAGATTAATTGATGTCGTGGCTGGGTTTGTGGAGGTTGCTGAATCGAGCAATCCTCTCATTCAACCATCCTTCCACTTTCCCAGCAAGATACCGTACCAAAGGATCATCACATCCAACCAAATAGAGATATACGCCACCCAAAATAAGATGGATCCGATAGTCAGTATTCAGGGATGACATTATATTATATTATATTATATTATATTATATCTTTAATAAAGAAGGGGAATTGCGTTTCCGAATGAACAGTACCCCCACTCACCAACGAAATCAAAAAAATAAACCCTTCTCCCTCGCATAAGAGTGCTATGTGTGTGGGAAGACACATCACGTTATAAAATCGGCTCAGCTTAATTGATGTCGTGGCTGGGTTTGTGGAGGTTGCTGAATCGAGCGATGCTCGTATTCCGCCATCCTTCCACTTTCCCAGCAAGACACCGTACCAAAGGATCACCACAGCCAACCAATAACAGCCAACCAAATGGAGATCCACGCCACCCAAAATGAGATGGAACGGATAGTGTTTGTTTATTTAAAACAGGAGAATCCGTGAACCAACTCTAGCAGGGAAAAACAACGAAGCTTCCAAAGGTACCCACATCGATAGCAAAAGAACGATACCAGAACCAAATAAAAGCATAACCATTCGCAACTGAAGTTACCGCTAGCAGTACTTTTAATTGAGAATGAATTACAGTAAACAGGGTAGTACCATAGTTTCGCATTACAAACACCCCTTACAGCCTATCGTCAGCAGGCGTCAAGAGCGGCACTAAAAGCCACAATTGTCAAGATCGTCGCCTGCTATGAATAGCGGCAACGAACCTTCAATTGAATGACTATACTTCTTTTTTTTTTAAAACAACTTATACCCTGAACATATCCAAACACCTCTGTTTTTACTTACCAATGGTAACTTTAAAAAAATACTTATCTAAAACTTCAGTGGTAGCCTCAAAACTTAGAAACACCAACAGCTTCATAAAAACACCAACAATAAACGTGTTAAAAAGGTAACGGGTTTTTTTTTAAATGGTCTCAATCACATTTATATCTACAAAATAAGATAATACAAAGTTCATAAGATTATTAATCAAAATTGATCAGTTGTATCAACAAATTATTAGTGGTATAAACACAGTAAAGGAACTTACGAAGCTCGTTGTAGTTTCCACGCGTATAGGCTCAGATATGGCACCATTAAGGGAAAAACGGATAGGCACGCCATGGCTGCAGCCCCGAGAGGTTGCCCCGCCAAGATACGCGTAATCTCAGATTTATCCCATGCCGTTAAACTCATCATAGCCTGAGTAATCACATACATTAGTTTTCGTAATCCCCCTCATTTATTAAAACTGTCATAAAGTGTATTTCTTTGTACACTTTATTAAAACTGCCATGGCTGCAAACACATTTCCGTGTTGTGCCGCCAAGATAAGGGTCGTCACTATCATTATAAAATCAAATGACATTATCGGAACTGGATATCAACTACACTTCATACTAATGTACCCCGACAACCTTAAAAGGTCGCCTGGGCAAAATCAAATGACATTATCGGAACTGGATATCAACTATACTTCATACGACCGCTGATAATCATAATAGTGCCTTTAAATACCTTGTTGGTCGCGTCACCAATCATATATATGTCGCCCGGACAAAACTTATCAGTCAAGCTAAGCACACTAAAATAACATAAAGCTTCAAACATAAAAGCAAAGTTAAAAGAATACCTCAGAAAAGCACAAAAGTTGGTATGAGGATTCACAATGGTCAACATCAGGCAGCGCCGACTGACGACCACCATCACCCACACTACTGACAATCAACGCCGCACACCGTCAACGGGGCAACGAAGAAGTCAATGACAATGAAGGGGCTTCTGGCCAAATGGGTATACCCAGATCATCAATATAGATTAGATCATCATCAATCACAGAAGAAATAAAAAAAAATATCCCACCTCCCTCACATACCCCTCACTCATATTTTATTTTCTCTCCCTGATATCTCCCTCACACATATTTTATTTTCTCTCATTCATTCAAATTAAATAAAAACCAATAAAAAACCGATCAACGCATCAATCATCATCAAGAATTTGTAATCAAAGCGTACATTGGTTTTGACGAACCCTTTTTAATCAAAGGTTTCGATCACGCTAGTCTAATCAAGAAATCTATCAAACTATTAAGGTTTTAGATCAGACCCATAACCCATCTCATCAACGAAGATCTATAAAGTTATGAAAGTTTCACATCCAGCGGATCAGTTTTAGATCGACGCAAGATGTACCTAAAGTCAGATTGAAAACATATTGTATAAATAATAACGAAGGCAAAAAGATTGAATATAAAAAAAAATCATACCTGATAAATAATCAAATACGCTTGATGATCGGGCGTCATAGCTCATTTTGAAGCTTAATTATATCCTTAATATCTATAGAAGATGATTAGAGAGAGAAACAAAGAATTTTCAAGAATGAATGAGAGAAAATAAAATATGTGTGAGAGAGGTGTGAGGGAGAGAAAATAATATTTGTGTGAGGGGTATGTGAGGGAGATGTGATATTTTTTTTTTTATTTCTTCTGTGAGTGAGGGTACTGTTCATAGGGAATCGCAATTCCCCTCCTTTATTAAGGATATAATTGGTTATCCAAAAATCTTCTCTTAAAATTCATAACTTTAATGGAAGTCTAATGTGGCCTTTGATTATTTATTTAAATTTAAAATAAAGATAACATTAACGTTTTTTCTTCGAATATTGAGGTAAATATATTATATGTATTGATCTTTACATCGTCATAAAATTAGTCGTTTGGTACTCGTCGCGCATTGCGCGGGTACCCTACTAGTTACAGTTCAAAACACAAATATTTTGAACTCAAACTCAAATTTAACATGTATCTCTTCAGTAGTGTTTGGCTCGGAACATAACATGACGAACTTGATTGTTTTTTGTCAAATATCTTGCTTATGTTTTCAATACAAAATAAAAAACGTTAAAAAAGAATCGTGTAGAACTCGTATCTCAAATTATTTACATTGTTTCTTTCTAACGAAAGTTGATCCGAGTTGACTTGACACATAAAACGACGAAATTTGATTCTTTAAGACCCCCACTCTCTATTCATAATTGTTATTTTTGTAACACGAAGTCTGCATTTGCAAAAATGGTTCAGTTATAACCAAAAACAAGGGTTAATAATGGTAAAAACCAGCCCTGAACTTTTATCATTATGACTGTAAAGTCAAGGGTCAAGACCTGGCAATCTAGACACAACGGGTCTAGATGGGTTTATATAAAAAAGTGGTAACTTGTTTGTTGATGTTAGTCTAACAAATCCGTTGGACCCAACATACTTCAACTTTTGAAGTGACCCAAGTAGACCTATGAGGTGATAAGACTAACATCAACGTACAAGTTCCCACGTTTTCATATAAACACATTTAGGCCCGTTGGTATCATGAACCTTGTTTTGATGGTTTGTTTTAGTAGCTTTGGTGTTCTGTTTGAAAATAAGCATTTTTGTATCAAGTGTTTCTTGGCAAGTATTCTCAGGTGACACTTAATTCATTTATGAGTAAATGGATCAATTTGGGTTTTAATTTGCGAACTGGTTTAGATGAATGCAAAAAGTGTCGAAGGGGATATTAATAAAAACAAGATTTATGTAAAAGCAATATCCGCAATCATTTTAAAAAAAAAAAACTGATGTTGTTTCGTAGAGGTGCGGATCCAAACCGGTTTTTAAAAAACCGGTCGATAAAATCGAAACCGGTTTTCTAACAAACCGGTTTTTTTAACCGAACCGGTTGTTTTGCCGATTTTGGGTAAATCGGGTACTTAACCGGTTTTCTAAAAAAACAATCAGTTTTTAAATTAATTAATTTTTTTTAATAATATTAAAAATACCCATTGTAAAACCCGTTATTGTAACCGGTTATAATAACTGGTCAAACTAGCCGTTGTTTGACTATTTCAAAAATAACCGGTTTTAACCGGTTTTTTTTTAATTTAAACACAATGGTCATATAGCTGTTTGGAGCCGTTTTTTGTGTTTTTTTTATAGTTTTTAAGGCTTGTTAAAGTAGTATAAATACATGCTGTGTTGGGGTTGAAAACATATCAAAAACAGTCTTATTTCTCTAACCTCTATAATTTTTTTAATTCCGAATTACCGGTATAATGAAAAACTGATGGAAGAGCATAAGAATAAACTTGTTATTTAGTTTTATTTTGTCGTATCTTCTATTTAGTTTTCTTATCTTGTGTTTCCTAAGAATAATATTTTGTTATCTTTTTCCTCAAGTTTAGTTTTCTTATAAAAACTACGACTTGGGTTTATTGTATGATGATTGAGATATGAATAAAAAACACAGACTTGTAGTCTTTTGTTAATTGACTTGAATCCAGGTTAGGGTTTATTGTTCAATTTTCTCTTAATAATCGGGTATTCGTTGAATCAACGATTGTTAGAGTTTGCCTGATTATCGGTATTCTTTTGAATCAACGATCGTTGGAAGGATTGTGTCTGGCATTCTTTGTGAATCAACAGATTCAATTATTTATCCTAGTTCCCGCTACATCAGTTGGTATCAGAGCATAAGAATAAACTTGTTATTTAGTTTTATTTTGTCGTATCTTCTATTTAGTTTTCTTATCTTTTGTTTCCTAAGAATAATATTTTGTTATCTTTTTCCTCAAGTTTAGTTTTCTTATAAAAACTACGACTTGGGTTTATTGTATGATGATTGAGATATGAATAAAAAACACAGACTTGTAGTCTTTTGTTAATTGACTTGAATCCAGGTTAGGGTTTATTGTTCAATTTTCACCCTAATAATCGGGCATTCGTTTGAATCAACGATTGTTGGAAGAGTTGTTTCTGGTATTCTTTGTGAATCAACAGATTCAATTATTTTATCCTTGTTTTTCCGCTACATCAAAAACACACAATCACAACATGCTTCCACTAATGCTTCCGGTGCCACTAGTAGCTGTCAACGAAAAGTTTACACAAATGATGATATTGAGCGAATTATACCACCTACGAGAGAAGGCGATGTTTGGTTAAATTACGATTTGTGTCTTATGAAAGACGGGGTGGAAAAGGCGTGTTGCAAGAAGTGTAGTAAGTTACTAAGTTTTATAGCCCCACGACTAATACTACACTACGGACTCACATGAACGGTTGTACCGCGGTTAGCCAAGGTGATACGACACAAGGTACTATTGGTGCGGATAGTCACTTTTTTTTATTTGATATTGACGCGGTTCGACTTGATTTTACGAAGTTTGCCATTCAACAAGCGCTTCCATTCAACCACTTTGACAATGTCAAGCTTACGGAGATCATAAAAAAAAAAAGAGGCTACAACTGCGCCATCAACCTGTAAGTCGTACTACTCTTAGAAGTGATGCATTTAAAACGGACAATTGCTTTTAAACTATTTGGTTATCCTCATACGAGATCTAATTTAAGAAAAAATTTACATAACACTTTAATTGAATATAATTTAGATGATAAAGTTTTTACGATTTCACTAGATAATGCATCTAATAATACTAAAAGATATTGATATGTTAAAATTACGTATAAAACCCGTATTAAATGGCGATTTTTTTCATTCCCGTTGTGTTGCTCATGTTATAAATTTATCCGTGTAAGCGGCATTAATAATATGTGAGAGTATAAAGAAAATATTTAGGGGTTTGTTAGTAATTATATATAGTTCGAGTAACGAACGACAAATGAACTATCATCGTTTTGGTGAATAATGTAGTCATAGACCCTTAGGAGCTTGCTATGATAATAATACTAGGTGGAATTCTACTTGCATTATGTTTGAAAATATATTACGACAACGTGATACTTTAAACGCTTTTAATGAAATACTTGTTAGTAGAAATAAGTCCACTTCGATAAGCGACAAAGGTTAGGAACGATTAGATGAATTGACTAAATTTCTACAAATTTTTAAAGTGTCAACAACTTTATTATCCGGTGTTTATTACCCAACTAGTCCATTAGTATTAAAGCAAATTTATGCTATGACGGAAAAATTAAACGAATTAAAAATGTCACCTTGTCAAATGTTTAGAAAAATGGTTAAAGTTATAAAAAAGAAATTTGTAAAATATTTTGCTAGTTTACCTTTGGTTTTTACTTGTTCCGCCGCACTTAATCCATGTTTAAATTTTAGGGGGTCGAACATTTAATAAAAAGAATAATAAACAATTTAGTCTTAACTTTTGGGTTAAACCTAACGAACCCGACTACAACTATATAGACTCTCAAATTTTTAAATTTAACAATAGTTTTGGAAAGTTATTTGCAATTTATGCAACAAAATATGGTGTACAACAAAACCCAATTTATGACCAGGGGCGGACATACTCTTTGGGTACGGGGTGGCGGCCGCCCATGGCTAGACCAAAACTCAAATTGCCCCCCACTCACACATGAAAATCCAATATTTAACACTGTAAAACCTAAAAATCTCCCATATTTAAGTTATAATACTCAATTTTCTTCGGATTTTTAACTTTTTTCGTCTTGCTATTGTCAAAAAAAAATTTGCCCCCCACAATACAATTTTATGCGTCTGCCACTGTTTATGACCATATGTGGGCCGGAACATCGCGAATGAGATGTGAGACAAGTGACATTATAACCGAAAAAAATCGAACCGAGAAAAAACGATAAGGTAAAAAACCGGAAAAAGAACGATTCCAATCATTTATAACCGAAAAAAACCGATAACAAAAATTTATAACCGAAAAAAACCGATGCGAACATTTATATTTTAAAAAACCGATTAAACTAAAGCCGGTTATTAGAAAAACCGGTTTTCCAAAAATCGATAACCGATTTTAACCGATTAATCCGCACCTCTATTGTTTGGTATCTTTTCACTTTTCAACAAGTGTTGGTGGCTAACTTGACTCTGCTAGTTTTTGCCCGTCATGTAACTCTTTGTTTTGGTTCAAACCCATTCTCGGTTGTTAGGAGGTCATTTTCGCAACCATAGGCAAAATCGATAATGAACTTAAGGCTGTCATGCTGACCTAATTAAATCGTTGAAGTTCAATTTTATTTTTCATTTGATTGGCAGTCAACAAAGCACCTGTTGAGTTTTTTGAATCTTCAACAAAGTAATAAACAGTACTATATGAATTTTATTATACCAGATGTTAGTCATTCGTACTTATTTATTTATTTATTTTGAATTTGATTTGTGGAGCATTCATATAGTCATGCAAGAGGAGCGAAGCACATGAGAGAGTTTTTCTGTTAATTTTTCATGTAATTGTTAAGGGGGAATGAAGAGATCATGCATGGAATATGTTCATATATGGAGCCAATCATACATGCTTTTGTTGCCTTGGCACTTGTTAAATGTACTCTCACACACCCATTATATGATAGCTTCAAATATTGCATCACCATCACCATCTCTTCCCTTCTAGTCTGTATTTCTGTGTGTGTGATTTATATTACTAATCGGTATGGGGAGACGCCCTCCTTGTTGTGATAAATTACATGTCAAGAAAGGACCATGGACAGCTGAAGAAGATGCAAAGATTCTTGCATATGTGGCGAGTCATGGTATTGGTAACTGGACATTGGTTCCACAAAAAGCAGGTCATTTTATTTTCCAGTACGATGATACTTCAACCTTGACCATTGATAATCGTCATATTGACTTTTACTCTTTACATTTATACTTGTATAGGTCTTAATAGATGCAGGAAAAGCTGTAGGTTGCGGTGGAGGAACTATTTAAGACCCGATCTGAAGCATGATAGTTTCACCCCTATTGAAGAAGATCTCATAATTAAGGTATACTATTAGAGCACTGGGAGTAATCGCGCCGTGGGGTGCCAAACCCACGGGGTGTCCAGCGTGATGACTCCCCTGAGCCACAAAAGCCACGGCGTGGTGCCCCGGCGCGAGTGAACTCACGGGGCGTGAGTTAGTTTTTTTTTTTTTTTTTTTTAAATTTTTGAAAATTTTTTAAATACAACGGCTAGTAGCCTTTTTTTTTTAAAAAAAAAGTTTTTTTTTTAAATGCCTAACGGCTAGTTTCCATTTTTTTAAAAAAAAAAAATTTTAAATTAAATGCCAAACGGCTAGTTTTTTTTTTTTAAAAAAAAAAATTTCAATTTTAATCTCTATATATACTACATTTCCTATATCATTTTTTACACACACACAAATCATTCTCTCCTTTATCATTCTCTCATTCACAAACACAAACACAAACACAATCACAATGACCGGCGAAAATTGGTTCGGATTCACCCACCTCCTTCAATCCAACATGGGTGGCGGTGACGGAACTACGTCCAACCCATAATTCCCCGGATTTCCTACCTACGGTCCGATGACTCCCGAAGATCAAGCTTTTATACAAAAGCAACAAGACGATTATTTAGCCTATACCCAAAGACGCCAATCACTCCAATCTCCACCACCCGAAACCGAACCAACAAAAAAAACCCGAAAGAAAAACCCCGCAAAAAAATCAAAAGAACCCGTTCCGAATGAAGGTCTTGGTCGGTGGACCAAGGACGAAGATACCGTGCTTGCCGAGTGTTACATCGCGACATCCGAAGATCCGGAAGTTGGGCGTCACCAAAAAAGAGACACTCTTTGGATTCGGATTACCCGGGTGTTTAACGAAAGAAATCATCAAGAACGTACCAAAGACATGCTCACGGGTAAGTGGAATCCGATGCATCATAATATTATGAAGTGGCACGCCATCTACAAGAAATGTCATCGGAACAAAAAAAGTGGCGAAAGCGAGGTTGATGTGATTGAACGGGCTCGGGTCATTTACGCGGACGAGAATAGAAATGCCACGTTTAATCACGAAAAGGCATGGAATATTTTGAAGAAGTCCCCGAAATGGGAGGCACCCGAGGTTGCCCCGGTTGATTTGACCGAGAACGAGGAAGGCGGTTCGTTTTCGATGCCGATGAACACGGACGAACTTTTCCAACGCGATCAACGACCCCGCCCCGCGGGTAAAGAACGGCCCGGGAAAAAAAGCCGTTCCCAAACATCGGCGAGTACCGGAGGAAGTAACTCGTCTCGATTTGAATACGCGGTTACCTATGACCTTCGTCTCCGTCGTGAAGCCTCGCAAAAAGCGTATGCGGCTTCGCAACGCAAAGACGACACGATTGCCAAAATGGAGGAGTTGAAATTTCTCAACTATGACACCTCCAACATGGATCCCGAATCGGTCGCGTTTGTAAACTTTAAAAAAGAAGAAATCAAGGCTCGTCTACGCGCAAAAATGCCGAATACCAATCAATACCGCGACGTTGAAGATTCAGAAGACTCCTCCAACTAGTAGTTTTTTTTCGTAATTTTTTTCGTAATTTTTTTGTTTTTTTTTTTATTCGAAGTTGTATTTTTCTATTTTTTTAGGATTGTAATATTTATTTTTATTTATGAAATGAATTAATTTAATTTGAAAATGTGAGAAATAAAAAAATGGGACCCACAAAGGGGAGTCACTTGGAGTGATGACTCCACTGATTTTTCCAAGTGAGTGAGTGAGTGGGTTTCGCTGACGTGGCACCCCAAAACACCCTCACTTGGAGTGATGACTCCCAACGCTCTTAATCTATAATTATGGTTATTGCTATCTATTATATACTATTTCATGCATCATCGTGACTCATTTGCATTTTATTTATATTGTACTACTAAATAATATGGCAGGATGTTGAATCATCATCTATGGCTGATAATGTGTTAAAGTTTCAACCACCTGAGGTTGCTGCAACCCCTCCACAAGGAAAACATGGTATTGCTCGTGTTGATAAAGATAATGGTGCTTCGTCGGTTACCTCAAGAAATAAGAAGAAGTACGAGTCACGTAAAGACAAAGTGACCAACTGAGCGGAAGGATGATAACGTACGTGAAGTTTGTGGTTGCTGTTTTTAAGTATTAGTATAATAATGTTTGTGTCTCTGTTACCAAACTCTGTCTAAATTGTTTTAGTGAGTCTCTTTAGTCTTGTGTGTTTAGGCTATAGTGCCAAGTGATTTAAGTTTGTCATTTTCAGTCTTATGTTAGTCTAATACGCCAAGTATGGGTTTAACTGTCTTTATTTTGGTTTTATGACTATGGTTTGAAGTTATTTAGTGTGTTTACTTTCAAATTGTCTCTTATCGTGATATTTAATTTTAATGCATTTTTTGTGTCTGTATCATTATTAGTCATATAAAAATTAAGGTGACTTAAATTTTGGATTGCAATTTCGTAATTTCAATGTATCTTATGATCTTATCATATTGCCATTGTTAGTAGTACTAGTACACATTCACATCACTCTTAAATTGAAATATAATGGACTTTGTCAACTGTTACATAATGTGACAATGTAATCAGTGGCGGATCTAGGTATTACATATATGTGTGACACACGCGATTTTTTCCCCCAAGTTTTAACTAAAACATAATATGAAATAAAATGCTCGATGCTAGAAAAATCATTTACAAGCTAGCATAGTTACTTGAATTACCTTATAACAAATTATCAAAAGCTATATTAACTAAACGCATATACGTTGATGTCAAATTTATGACTACTTTAACTAAGCTGTCTTTTGAAAACTTTTGAGACAGTAGCTAAGTATTTTGCTTTGAGTAATTCATGACCAATCAAAGTAATGTTTTAGTTTTTTCATGGGTTAATAACGTTACTTTACATTTTTTGAACTACAACAAAAAATATGAGATAAATGTGTAACATGTGAAAACTTTAAGGGAAAAATGTGTAAATAACTCAAAAAGATCATCTTCTTCATCCAGCTTATATCAGATTCGTATACTATACCTCTAACCTGATTTTATAACTTACTTTATATAGGAATACTAGTCTACTTTAAGGTCATTCTATTTGTACAACTCCATTCTTTTCATTCTTGAGCACATTTTTACCATTTTCATGCCTGAAATCGAGTTACCATAGCCAAATCCGCCCTGATTCACACGCTCAATCTATGTGTGGCACGTGCCACACGTGGCCAAAGCATAGCTCCGCCCCTGAATATAATATGGGGAACATGGATAGCAATAACAGATTTTTCTTTCTTAGACAAAATTTTTTTAACATAGATCTTTCATTTATGTTATTGTTTATATGGACATGGCTCAACTCCAAAAGTATATTATAACCTTTTTTTAGTAAGCAAGCCCATATTTTCTTATTTTCTTTCTGCAACTATTTAATCAACATAAAAAAACATAAAAATTCTGATCGGATTACTTTTTAAATAATTATCTCGCAAATTTTATATATTTTGAAATCACACTAAAACAACGTTTACTAATTTACTCAGATAATTCAGAAAATCGTACATCGGACGGGTAGAAACCTAGTTACCATTATAAATGATTATGTTAGTGTCAAATAACAGTTCCAAAGCAAACACGTAGCACTTCAAATCAAAGTTTAAATTCCTAAAAACTTACAAATGAGTTTTCATAGTGTGAACTAAAGGTCTCACAAAATCAGACTCTTATTTTGTTGGACATGCAATTACACACTACAGATATGTAAGTTTTTAGGTTAAACCTTTGATATGAAGTGGTATTCATTTGGTAAAAGTGTTTGATTTAAACCTAGTAACCCTAACATAAACCTTTATATTTGTTGAACATCAAAAAGATTAAAAAAAGCCCAGTTTCTTTCATTAGCCTCTACAATTACATGACCAGATACAACTAAATTTCAAGTCAGCATATAAAATAACCCATAGATTCACATCCTTCTGTATTACAAAGTTAGAGGAAGATTAAATAAAATAATAAAGAAATCAACTTAATAGGTGAATATAACATGTGATAGATAGAATTCTTAGAGTATGTATGTTTGTTTTGAGGATTAAGATGTTAAGAAAATTGATTAGGAGTCATAGATACAACTAAATGTTATAGACAACTTTTTATATTGTTTCTTGCTTGCTTTTTCCGCTACAACTCTTGTCATTAATTGAAGCTCCAACTACTTGAGTTAATTGTATATCTATTTTGGTTTTATGTAGTATATACTTTTCATTTTATATTGAGGAATGCTACATCCATTTATAACTCACATAAAAACTTTCATACCATGATGTGACATGTAACTTGCACCAATCACAATCCGTCATGTTTTCTCTTTTATATTTCTGACTTATTAATTGAAAATGACCAACACTACGAGATTTTAACCTTTGACAAACACATTTTTGGCTAAATTTTGCAATTTTCTTGACAACATAAAAACTTGGTTCTTTTGATTATATATGTGTATATATATTGTAATACTGTAATTCATAAAAGATGTATATATTAATTCCAATGCAGGATAAATCTGCAAAGTTAGACCCAAACTTCATGAATCACAAATACTGAAATTACTTCAAGTGACACTATTCAAAATAAATTATGCGTTTTTAGAATAAATAATCAAACAATCAACTCTTATAAAACGTGGTTATAAAACATAGTGTTTAGATTTGATTATGTAATTTGATATCGTAATAATTAGATGATCAGTTATTTTAGTGTTTAGCAAAATAAATTATTTAAAAGCTCTTAATAAAATTACCGAAAAAAACATGAAAAAAACAAAACTTATAATATAAAAAAGACATGTCATAGCAAGCTACCACAAGTAAACAAAATAGTTACTTCCTCCTTCTCATATTAATAGTCCAGTTTACTATTTTTCGACGTCACAAATTAATAGTCCACTCCAAAAATTGATAAGAAATATAAATTAAGTTTATCATCAAACTCACTTAAAGGTATTATTACAAACAATAAATAGTTGTAAATTAATTGGTTAATTGTTAAACTGTTATTGTGTAAAAAGTAAGAGAGAAAAAGTTGAAAAAGTTGAAAAAGTTGTGTTTTTATTAATCTGCGTATTTTTTGTCGGTGAACTATTATTATAAAACCAAGGGAGTAATAAGGATATAATAGTAACTAAAATAAAAACAGAAAACCACGTTTACCAAAAAGCATCAAGTGAGTACCAGCCTCAAAACTCCATTTTAAAGACACTAAAACGCAGTTAATTACTTTTTGAAATATTATGCCAAACATTTAAAATTGATTATGTGTGTTTTTAAAATGAGATAATCAAATAATCTCTCTGCAAACGCAATGCCAAACACTGCAAAAAAAAATTCCTTATCAATTGTTTATGTTAGTAGTTTGAGTGTTTAACCCATGAGTTCCATGGCTCACCTTAAAACAAACATTGCAAGTTTCGTTACTTCGCATGGAGCAAAATAGTTGTCAGGTTAACCTCTTTGTAACAAGATGTACAAAAGAGTCTTTAATACATGTGAGGTGAACAGATACTATGGTAGGTAGAGTCCTTATGGAGTTATGGTATCTCACATTCTCACTTTAACACATGCGAATGTATTCTTAAGTGTCCAACCCGATACTTAATATAAACCAACTTTAAATTAAGTTATATGTCTTACGCTAAGCAGAACAGTAACCTAACAAGTAGGGCACGCCCGCGCTTCGCTGCGAGGCCATATGTTTTTTTTTCCAATACTTGCGAGCGCACTCAGCTAGAGTTCAACGTCCTTGTCCTGCGATATTAATCCTAAGAAATACAGGAAAAGAGAGTTAACCAAACGTCCCTTAATAATATGTATCAAATATAGGCAAGTAACAACTTACAAAAAGCAGTCAAATCTCACTTGTGTATCACACATTGTGTTCTTTGTCTGTTATCACTATTTTAGAACGGGTCTTACTAACGCCAAATAAACAGCCATCATCGTCATAAACTTTTATCACCAAGTCATACCAACTTCTGATTAGCAAAGCTGCAATAGAGCTGTACAGCCTATGCTTCATGTGACATCTACCATCCCAAAAGATAAGTTAGAGGAGCTATTCTTTGGAGGTTGTTGCAAGCACTGTTTCATATCCTGTGTCCATAGAGTCTGGTCACCTATAAAGAAGCCGTATGGAGTTTTTAGCATTAACTGCCAACTGCAATAAAACTTTGCAAACTATAAATTTCATGATATTGGTAATTTTTCACGTCAAAAGCATCCGTGAATCTCCAACGAAGTTGGTTTGTTTAGAGACACGATATCACAATAGAGATCAGAAACTTTACAACCATGAACCTTGATTAGCCTTTGTCTGAATCAAGCGATTCTAAAAAATGTTTAATATGTGGCAAGCATATCCGTAGAAATGGGAGTCAAAACCTGCAATTGCCACAACGATATTATTAAAATAATGACGCAAACATCAGAAAATGCACGCAAGCATCACAAACCTTAAATCTTATTGGATGCAATATTTTAAAATAGCTAATAGAAGCATAATCGTACTCTTGCTGGATGGGTACGTTGATCAACTTCACTCTGCAATGTACCTTTTTCTTAAGAATTTCATGCCTTAATCTGAATGAAGACCAAACAATTCATAGCATCAGTCGAATTGGTTTATAAAAAAAAAGTTCATAGCGAGTAACATGACCATTAGCATTCTAATACATACCATGGGTAGTCAATATTATTGCAGCTTCCACTTAAATTTATATAAAAAACATGTTACAAAGTGTCACAAACAATATAGCTCTCTGTAAAGTTTATATTAAAAAACATGATACTTTGACTCATTGTGTGTTTGGTAAAGCTTGTTCACGGTATACAAAAAATACAAACATTTGATGGCTAAAGTATGAGTTACTAAAGTCAAATCGTTAATAACATGGTCAGATACTTTCCTTCAATGATATATTTGCAAGTAAAATTGAAGGACTATAATAAAGAGAATATGTTTGCATTTAAAAGATCAGTTTAATCAATATCTGATGTCTCAATATTTTTAACTAAAAGAGAACTCGCCACTAACTACTTCACCCAAAACTTCGGTATGTATAACTGTTAATGCATTAAGTAACTTAATTAGTAAGGTATACTGCTAGTCGACCCTCTTGTTTACCATGTTCGCAATGAATCAAGTTATAACAATCACCTTGAAACATGTGCTGCTTACATATTCATATATGTCTAAAGTTGATACTATATAATAAATTAAAAGAATACATATATTTTCTTGCGGTGAATTATTTTGCCAAAAATAATAGGGTTCAACTGATAGAAATATGCATGTGTTCTGGGATGGGAAATTATTTTCTCATTATGCAATATGCAGTCTAATTCAATGGTATTATGACCCATTTACGCCTTAAAGAGGGGGGTTGTATGCTTCTAAACCCCATTCGTGTGAATCATTTCAAGCAGCTGTCCCAACTCACCTAACTACATCAGTTGTTTTTGGCTGCTTGTAACTGAGCCAAATATCGACAACCCTTTAATAACAGAGATCGATAGTTTTGGTTCTTTCTGTATGAATTGAACCGCAATGTACATGATTGTATCATTTTACTAATGGAATGATACAACCATGGGCAGTAGTGTGTTACATATATCAGTTTAACATTTTTAGTTAGACATATCGTTTTAGCCGTTTTGCCATGTTTAGTCACTCTTAACATACTAAAAACAAACAGACATAACTAACTAAAGCTTATGCATTATCTGAAGACACGTAGGGTACTGACTGGGATTGCTTCTTGATAACCCTTATCTGCTTAAAGTTTAGGTAGGTGCCTGTTCTACAGTAGAGTGGGAAAATAAGCCTCCTTGGCCTAGTATAGAGAAAATAGACACAAAACTTTATTTATCTTGAACTTAAAAAAGTATTAAGGTTAGCCGACTCAGTTCGACCTATTTCATTCTGATCAATTTTGATTTGTTACACTCAAGCATGTCTTTTCGTAAGCTGAAATTTGGGTAATCTTGTTTAAAAGCTAAAATATGAGTGAAACCCTTGAAAAGCTATTTTAAAATATGAAAACACACGAAACTAAACCGGATAAGATGATTTCCTTGCAACATTTCCAATTAATAATGAAAAGGTATAGTTTTTTCCTGAATGTGCGTATTAAAAATATTGGCGATCAACAGTTGTCAAGTATGCATTTCAAATTTCCTAATTGTGGGTCGATGAAATTGAGTTTGCACGTTTTGACAGTTACCATGCCACCACACCCGTCAATCTTTTGACAGTAGCATCAGAAGAATGCATAGGTAGCAACAACTTATAATTATGGCTCACTTGTTTCTCAGAAATGCGGTTTTGGGGATTGGGAAAAAGTTGATATACCTGTAATTAGCAGCCCATGAACAAAAACCGGTGGTCATCAACTCATGATTACCAATAAATTATTGGCTTCTTCCAAGTCGCGATTGTCAACACACCAGGAGCATCGGCAAGATGCACCGCCACTAACAGCAACCTGCAAGGCCAGCCAAAAAATCTCGTTATTGTTCGTTTCCTGCTCAGAAAGTATGTGTTTCTAAAATGAGATAAAAGATAAATTACACGCATTAATCAGCGACAACTAATGACGGGTTAGAAAAAGAGAAAATCAGAACAAAGAACAAAAGAGAACAATATACATAAGCTGGAGAAAACTATATTCACGACATTTGTATATATCATAAGTTTCATTAGAAAGCATATGCCTTTATAAAGGCGGTAAAGCATATGGTCAAAAGCTTATATCTGAAAATGCAATTCAATAAAACCCGAATATAAAAGACTATAACATCTAGAATTTATATCAGATTCTGAAGATCTAAATTATTTTATTAAAACCACCATCAAAACATACCTTAAATTCGTACACAGTAAATCCCTCGATTGTCAAACCCGGAATCTGAAATCACCATCTTTCTTGAAAAACAAAAGAACAAACATAACTGTACATTATGGTTGTTATCTTCGGGATTAAACAATTGTAAAAAAGGACATACCTCAGGTTCAAATCTATTCTTTGTGAATCCGCTCCATTGTCGAAATCGATTTTACTTCTTTTCCTCGGTCTCTAATAAAGCTGATGACCCTATGAATCTTTTAAGCTTGGATAATTTGCTAAATCCAAAACAGCCCAAATGAGTTTCTATAAGAAATCCCGAAAAAAACCTTAAAAATAGTAACTGTAAAAAGCAATATGCTATACGTTGTATAAGGAGTTTCATAAGCAAATCCAAAGATACCATAAATTAGTTATTCTAGGTAGCGAATACACTACTGCTAAGGCTTACCAAACCAACTTAAAAATGGGTTTTATGTTCATGAATACACATGGGTTTTTTTTAGTTTGACAATAATTTCACTTATAAATGGGTCAAATAGGCCGAGTTAAAATATTGGTCGATTTCAAATGCATGAATAGTTGAATACCCTTAAATCAGTTCATTAGATTGGTCGGTATAAAAAAAGTGAGCTATGTAACTTACTCGGCAAAATGCGCAATTACTATCCACCATCTTCATCAAAACAAACGAATCCAAACCCAAAATTTCATGTGCGTCTGACAAAAGGGCTAATTATCAATCGAAACTCTTCTTCAGTTATAGCAAAAACTAAAACTAAATTTAGGCTTGAATGAATTTCAAAAAAAAAAAACAAAATTTTTTTTTTTTAACTAACCACTTACATGTTATTAAAAATATTGAAGATTTTCAACTTTAGTACCCTTTTTCCTCGAATCACGTTGCACCGCATCATAAGATAAAAAAAATCGGTGTTTGCATATGGGTTTTAGATAAACATATAAAAAACGATAGGAACAAAAATTCCCAAATCATGTTCATCCACAGAACCTACTATACTTATTAAAACCCTAATTGAATCATCATCGAAATAAACGAAAATGTAAATATGAGAATGCAAGTAGTCCATTTACCTCCATATCTGAACCATTTCGAGTTCCAATTCAGATTTGTTGGTCGCACCATCACAAAATCGTTATCAATAACCCCTCTTCCTTTCCGGTGATGTTCAATTGTTTTTTCTTATTCTTGGTATGTATGTGTCTTTTTGGTAGGAAACCACCGCAATCCCAACGAATCAAACAGACCCAGAAAACAACCAACCAATTAAGATAACCAACATCACCAACCACCAACAACGCCGCACACCACAAACGGCGGCAACGAAGAGGTCGGGGCAACGAAGGATACGGGGTGTTATAGATCTGAATGAAATCGTCTAAATCCTTAGTGTGAGATGAAAATAAGCTTTCAACATGCGTTTTGTGTTTTGTATGTGTTTTTTTAATAAATCTACAACCGGTGAAAAGATAAGCAGAAGTGAGAAGAAAGACGCGTAAGAGGGGACACGTGGTCGATTTTTTTTCCCGCCAAAATCCTAGAAAGTAATAAAAAAAAACCACCGACTATTATTATTTATGACGTTTCAGTTTTTTCTTTCCAACAACCTACAAACGATTTGTTTCAATAAAAAAAGGACAAAGTTTAATTTTTTTAAACGAAAATTCATTAAATAAAAACATTACATAAATAAATAAATAAAATATATCATAATAATCCAAATAAAATAAAAACATTACGACAATTATTAAAAACTTATGCTAATTATAAGCTGCCTTACTTTCGTTCTTCATCTTCATTAAAGCATGTTGTTGTGACAATGACAAATAACGGTTGATTTTAGTGTTGTAGAACATAGAACATTACGTCCTTGTCTCGTTCTTTTTTTCAATAAGTTCAATTGCTCGACGTTGTAAATTTAGTTTTTCTTATTCCAAGACACCTGCTTCTCATTGAGCTGCTTACTTCAAATCCAGTTGACGTTGCTTCAACTGAAAGTAGGAGTATTTGCCCTTTTTCCCTAATTGAAGTCCTTCGTTTTCATTCATTTTTTGGTTACAACGTCAACATATGAGGACTTACCTGTTGACGAGGTAGAAGAATTCCACTTAGCTCGGTCACGACCAAGTGTTCTTGAGTCTCTTCCTCGTCCTCGTCTGGTTTATCGCTCAAATTCACATAACCACCCTGTTCAGAACCGGAGGTGGTTTCAGAAGTTTTGGCTATTTTGTTACATTATTGGTGAAAAAACAGGCATCTGAACATCTTTTCAACTTTGGTGATCTTTCAACACATCCCGGCCTCAACGTAAAAGGATGTTTGTAAATCACTTTGTATTTCACACAAGCTTTTTGATAGGCGATGAGATTATTGGCACCACTTTCTGAAGGTTTATAAAGTTCATAACAATTATTTGAAACCATAATATGGATCAAAGCACATACAACAGAAGCAAATTAAACAAGATCATAATTTAACACAATTATAATTAATCAAGATTAGGGTTACATACCTTTATCCTAGCAAGATCTACAAGACAACGGAACGGTCACCGGTAAAGATAGATCACGAACACCACCAGGATATAGTCTAAAGCAAGACCATACCACGATCTTGTACACACGTAATGCGGCGAGTTAATCGTGAGTCTAGCACGAACAAAACGAGCTTCCAAGTCTATGGAGGATCTACCCAACAACCCTAGAGAGGGGCTAGGACTAGATCTACAATAGCTTAATTGAAGAACAAAGAAGAACCCTAATATGGATGTTTGGCCGCCGGTTTTAAAGCAAGAGAGAGGAGAAGAATGGTGAAAAAATTATGAAGGCCTTGGTTGTTTATATACACCTTGGAAAACTTTTCCTCCAAGTTTAAACAAATTAAGGTAACAAAATCTTTTTCCCCTTCCCTTTGGTCTCCTATAGCCGGCGGATAACAAGGCCCAAGAGGGGCTTCCGGAACTTTTTCGACACCTTCTTTTAGCTTCTATTTGATTTCTATAACGGTCGTTTAATACTTAACTTTTAATTACTTAACGATCGTTAGTTTAAGCTACGGTTTGATTTAATAAATATATTTAATAAATAAATTAACCCTTTACGTAATGTGCGCAATCCTGTGATCTCGAGTTCGATCCTATCACACGACTATCGATTTTAAGTCCATAAACTTTCAGCTCCCACTTGGACAAAATTCGAATATCGTGATCACATTGATTAGCGTCTAGTTACACTAACAATGTCACTAGTACAACTCGAGTAAGGTTTCCTGGACAAAACCTTTTAATGATATATAATCATTATTATTATCCTTTCATTTCAAATATATCATTAATAAGGATATGGATCTCAGTCATTCCTTTCATTAACTATTCTGTTTCTCGTTTATGGATATAGCAAGATTACCAAAACACATCTGGGTGTGGCTACACAAACATCTTACTACTCCCCCGAGGGGCCCAGCTGTATTTATACTTCAAAAATAATTTGAAGGAAACGAATCCCATTTCGACTACAAGCAAAACACATGAACTTTGCAACACTTCTGAAAATAACACTTATAGCTACCAGTTACGTTTAGCGTTAGGTTACCTTACAGAAATGCACTACATTCAATGCAGTTTTCTGGTATCTCAGGTCTAAGGATAACTATTTATGATTTACTTAATGACAAAGATCCATAAAGTAAAATCATATAGTTGGGATAAGTCCAATATTTGATCCATCAAATATCATCCAAAATTGACCAATATACTTTCAAGTATACTCTGTCATCATTTTGAATTGTCTTAGTTTAATAATACTCCCATATTATTAATCGAAAACGGACATTTAGAAACATCATAATGCTCATGGATTAAAACATGTAAAATAGGATACAAAATCAAATAACAGAAAAATAAACGAAATCCAATCTTTATTTCATCAATTCAATAATGTCTTACATCCTTTATCCAAATACTAATTGATAGGTGTGTAAACACCCATCCTTTTTACCACTTAACTACAATAATAACCAAGCCAAAACGTGTATCTTATGTCGTAAATGTCGGAATTATGCGTGGTTTGTGTTTTTGTTGTGATTTAGGACGAAAATGTAAAAAGGGGAGAAAACACGGGCATTCACGGGATTTTATCGAAGAAAAAGACAAAGATGAAGTCAATAAATCAAGAGTGCAAAAAGAACGGAAGTCCAAGACCAATTCTGAAGATTTATCGAAGAAAAAGTCAAAAGAAGGAAGTTTACTAAAAGCCGAAGAACTCAAGTCTAATTATTGAAGAAATTACAAGACGGGAGTAGAAATCCCGAGACAAAGTCGTTAAAGTCAAAGAATTAAAGAAGATTAAGGACTTAATGACAATTAAAGAAAGAAGAAAGAGGGGAGGAAGCTTCCTCTAAGCACCTCCCTAATCCTCTTATAAATAGATCATTAGGATTTCATTTTCATTTTGTTGGCTAATAGTGACAATTAGTTCTTCCATTTTAATTACTTGCACATTTACCTTATTGCACCTTAATTACCTTGTCTTGCACCTTTAATTTCAAGTAAGTTTACTTTTTATGTTATTGAATCTTTACTTTTATTGTTATTCTCTCATCTACCTTTCTTTTTATTGATTTAATCTTATTGTTTATGTGCTTATTGTGTTGCTTATTTGATTTATGTTCATGTTTTTATGCTTTTGGTTGATTTAGCTTATTAAATCTTTAGCTTATTTGTGATTTTTATTAAAAGTTGATTTTATAAAAGTTATTGTTTTTAAAAGTTTTTAAATTTTGGTTTTATAGCTTTTCTTAAAAGTGTTTTGGTTAAACTTTTAGATTATTGCTTATTTGTGTTTAGCTTATTTGTAGTTTTTAGCTTATTTGAAGTTAGTTGTTATCCGGTTTTGGTAAACCCTTGTATTCCGAACAGTGCTTCCATCCCATCATTCCGAATAAGCGCCACAACATCTCAATATTCCGGGTAAGGGATTGACAACCCTTTTATTCCGGATAAATCTTTTGAGATTTATTCCGAATAAGGAAAAGTCCTTCATTCCGGATAAGCATCTCGCCAGGATATTCTGGATAAGTTGCAGGGCAACGTTATTCCGGATAAGAACTCGTTGGAAGATTCCGGATAAGAACCCCGGATATTCTTTCGGATAAGGAGCTTGACAGAGTTTTCCGGATAAGGATCCTTTCGATAATTCCGGATAAGGGATTTTAAGCATTTTCCGGATAAGGGAGTTTAGAGGATTCCGGATAAGCCGTCTAACCATTTATTCCGGATAAGCATCCGGACAATATTCCGGATAGCGCTGCGAACAAGGTATTCCGGATAGTTCTCATTTCACGGATTCGGGATAGTGATAGTGTCTGGGTTCCGGATAAGGGAAAGGTAAAGGATTCCGGATAAGCAGCTGATTAACATTCCGGATAAAAGGTAGGAGTTTATTCCGGATAGTGACAGTATTTTGGATCCCGGCTCAGGTTCTGTTTACTTTCTGTTTTATTTTCAAGCATTTACTTTTCCCGCTATTTCTCTCTTAGTTTAATTTTCAAGTCTACAATTTTATTCCATTGTCAATTTAATTTCTCGTCATTTATTTTCAATTAGTTTTAGCTTTATTTTACTGCCTTTTACTTTAAAGTTTTTGCACTTTCCTTTTACAGCAACGACCAAAATATTTCTGTTTCACCAAAAGACAGCTGAGTCGCACTTAAACCAATAATCAATTCGATTAGACCAACACAACGAATTTTAATTTTCTTACTAACTAAAATACCTTGTATAAAATGGCGCCGTTGCCGGCTCTTTTCGTGAAGATTAACGGTTTTCTGTGAGAGACGTGTTGCTTTTTGGGATCCGTTCATTCGTGAGCGTTATTTTTCTTGCTTAAAAATTTCAAAAAAACCATAAAAATTAAAAATTGTTAAAAATCCATAAAAATTAAAAAATTTCAAAAATCCAAAAAGATTTTATTTTTTATAGTGTATATATATTGTCTATTGCTTTGGTATCTTTTTCTTTTGCTTTTGCAGGTGTATGCGTACTAGATCTTCTACTTATCCAGAGCCCGAGACTCGTGAAGATTTAGCTATGGCAGGTGTAAACAGCAACAATAATCCACCGCACCTCAATAATAACAACAACAATGTTCTTCCACAGCCCGATCTTCGGACAATGGAGGAGCTTTGTCAACCTACCATGTTTGGACGAGGAGGACCGATTACGCCGATGCAAATCATGGCTCCGGAGTTTTCGTTGAAGCATCACATGATCCAGCAGGTGCAAACAAATCCATTCCGCGGAATGCCTGATGATGATGCCAACAAACACCTCGACAAATTCATTACTATTACCCAAAGCATGAAGTTTCCTGGTGCTACAATGGATGATCTTCTCCTTCAACTCTTTCCACATACTTTATCACACCACGCCGAGAAATGGTTTGATCGTCTTCCAAAGAATTCAATTCATACTTGGGATGACATGAGTCAACGCTTTTTGTCGCGCTACTTTCCACCATCCATGGTCACGAGCCTTCGAAATCAAATCAGCGGTTTCATGCATGAACCCGATGAATCTCTCTTTGATGCTTGGGAAAGATATAATGTTTTGATCGATCGTTGTCCAATCCACAACATGCTCCATGTGACCTTAATTGATACTTTCTACAACAGTTTAACTTTTCGTGATTGTGATACGATTAATGCAGCCATCGGTGGCACATTTATGAAAAGAAGACCCGAGGCGTGTAGAGAGCTTATTGAGAACATGACTACTCATCATAAAAACTGGGATTCCTCCGCTTCTTCAAGGAACAATTCGAGAGTCAATGTTTCTTCTACTTCAGCAAACCCCGATATAACCGAATTTACCCGCATGATTGCCGAAATGAACAAAAATATCTTGCTCGTCGCTTCAAACCAACAACAAGTTAAAGCGGTAGCCAATCCTTGTGAAACATGCGACGGTCCTCACTCATACACTGATTGTCCTTCTACTCAAGGAAATCCGGAAAATGTGTATGCGGCTTACGGTAATTATTCATCGGAAAATTACCAAGCCCGACCTCAAGGGGATCGAAAATTTGCTAAGTTACCGGTCCAACAACTACCTTTCACCCGGCTTTTCTCCTCAAAACTACAACCCCAACAACAACTACACTAGAAGCAACCAAATCCCACCTAGAGCTTCTAATCCTTATCACCCACCCGCTCAACAAGCCCCACCCATGAATCAAGATGTTGAAGCTTTAATGAAAACCCAAGGTGAGCAAATCAAGAATCTGCAGAGCCAAATTATCAATCTGAAAGGGGATATCACCAAGCAAGGGAATGACATTAGATCCGAGCTTCGAAATGATATACAATCCTCCTTCAGCAATCAAACGAATAATTTGAAGAATATGCTGGCTAGTTTCTTACCCACAACTCCACCCTCTACTTCGAGTTCTCTACCTTCAAACACCGTCACCAATCCGCGAGCGAATGTGAGTGCTATTACTACCCGTAGTAGAGTTACCATAGTAGGACCACCTATCCCGCCCCCATCATCTACACCTCCTCCACCACCATTTATCCCTACTACTCCTACACCTAGTATTAGTTCACCATCACCGTCTCCGCCTCGTCATGAAGAAGTACCCAAGAAGAAACCTTCAACATCTCAACCTTCACCAACCCCACCTTCACGTGTTACACCTCCACCACCCAACCCCAACATTCCTTACCCTTCTCGACTCAACAAGGCTCGAATTTTGATAAAGAATGACATGCAAGTCGCTAACTTTTTGGAAAAGATTGCCGGCATGAAAATCACCTTTACCCTTGTTGAAGCTCTTGCCCAAATGCCACAATTTGTCAAGATGTTTAAGGAATTGCTTAGCAAGAAGGCGAAGATGGCCGAGTTTGTTAATACTCGATTGAATGAAAATTGTTCTGCCGTCATTCTTAAAGAACTTCCGGAGAAACTTGGAGATCCCGGTCGTTTTGTGCTACCTTGCACTTTTAACCAAACCGACAAATTTACTGCCTTAGCCGATCTCGGGGCAAGTATAAATTTGATGCCTTTAAGTGTTTGGAAAAAGTTATCATTGCCCGACCTTACACCCACGAAGATGACTCTTGAGCTTGCCAATCGCACTCTCGCTTACCCCGTTGGTATTGCCGAAGATGTGTTCATTAAAGTTGGCACATTCACTTTTCCGGTCGACTTCGTCGTAGTTGATTATGAAATGGACCCTCGTATTCCGTTAATACTTGGGCGCCCATTTTTGAGAACCGGTAGAGCTTTAATAGATGTGGATAAGTGTGAACTTATCTTAAGAGTCGGGGATGATGCACAAGTTTTTGAAATGGGGAAGCTTATAAGCAAATCCTTTGGAAGAGAATCAGCGAATATGATTAATGTGCTTGATGATTTTGTCGTCTACAACAATCCTCTATTCGATTCTTGCAATGATAATCCACTGTTTCAAGATGATGTGGATGATTCTCTCTCCAATTTGGAACCTTCACCCATATATGATTCTCCACCGATCTATGATGCTTATGATGATGATTCTAGCTTCGATGGAGATAATTATGATGATTTTACTTCCGAGTATCCCGACATGCCCACTTATGATGATTTTGATGAGGCCGATACTCTTTCGAGTGATTCTTCTCATGATGAAGATCCTCCGCCTACCATGCTTAATCCTACTTTGGATGACTACTCTTTTGAGGAAGACTTCTCTACTTTTCTCAATACATACTTCCCTCATGAGAGTGATGCTCCTCCTTTAGACTTTGATGATTATGGTCTTGATCCTTCTACGGATTTGAAGAAAATTTCTTTCAAAGGAGAAGCAACCGGACGACACCAACATCCGCAACACGTATGTTTTGACACCTCTTTGTCCACCTTTTGAGGACGAGGTTGTGCAATTTCTTAGCGGATCATCTTCAAATTCTGCTGAGCCTGAGTGCTATTTTCCCCTAAAGGAAAAGGTGTTCGACCCCGGTATCGATATTCTTCAGCCATCTCAGTATCCATCTGATGAAATAAAAGGAAAGATTTTTGGAACTACTGAAGATATGCTTGCACCTCACCATACTTGCTCCCACCGTGCTCCATCTTTGCTTAAGGGAACCTTGCCTACTCTTCTTTGGCTTGCCTTGTTCGCCTTAAGCTTGTGTTATTTGATGGACAAACACTATGTCTTTGATCCCGGTGGATATGTTTCATGCTTCTTCCTATGCTAATCAAGGTCGAGTCAGGCTCACGACTCGGTGAACAAAAATCAAGCGCTTCTTGGGAGGCAACCCATGTATTTATCTTTTATCTATCTATATCCTAAGTGTAGGGGAGACCCGTTGGTGTTTGCTATTTCCTCTCTTCTAATATTCAGGGATTAGCGCTTCAAAGACACACTCTTGATGACTTTTGACGAACCGTGATTCCGCGTTTCCGTCTTCCCGGTTCTATCCTAAACTCTTTTCGATTCACTATTTTATATTTCTCAATATTAAAATAGGAATCTCGTTAGTTGTCTTTTCCTTAGCGAGATTTAAAACAACGTGCACAATGTCCTAAGTGTAGGGGAGTTTACTCCCACATGCTTAAACATTGAGTATAATGTTTATATTAAGTGTAGGCGGGACTTCTATCGAAGTTAAGGGGCCTTTTCCTTGTATTTGTCCTCATTTTAACCGGAAAGTCAATTTTTCGACATTTTTCAAAATTTTTGATCTATTTTGGCCTATTAGTTTTTCCCTTTGTATAGTTATTTTATTTTCTTTGCAAGAATAAATTTTTAATAAAGTGGTTTTAATTTTCAAACGTTGTGAATCTTTTGACTCAACCCGAGTTTACTTATCTAAGTTTACTCTAGCTAGTATCCTTAACGTGTTTAAGTCAAGTTTTGCTAGGCTTTTATATAGGGAGTTTTAAAACGCGAAAGTCTTAACTCTCACGGGTTAAGAACAAGAACTTTTCGCAAGTTCCTATATTTGATCCTAGAGAGTTGTTTATCAAGGGAACTTAAAAATGCGATTTCTAAACTTGAAAAAGTCTAAGAGTTTGCAAGATCCTATAGATGACTCGAAAACCCAAAACTTTGATTTAATAGGCTAAGCATCCACGAGTCTCATTCCTTGAGATTTTAAACTGTGGAGAACGAGAAATGATAGAGTCAATTATAAGTTTGGTATTCTTTCGTGAATTTATGTGAGTTAATTATGAGCCTATTCTCCCATCGCTTGCTAATAAATTTATCTGCAATAAATAAGGTTGTACGATTTGAAAAGTTACTTAGCTTCTAGCCCAAGATCGTTTAAAAGTTGCTCGGTATGGATTAGAGTTCATAGCCAAGGCATAACTTATTGAAGCGTGATGCGAAGATTGACGAGTCCAAAAAGGTCCTAACAAGGCATGAGGGCTACATTTTGTTGCTAAAGATCCAAAAGTGATGTGAAGAATCATTTATCGAAAATCAATATGAAGGATCGAGACACACGACGAAAAGTAAATGCTCCCGTAAAGATCATGGAGAAGTCTATCCAAAAAGGCCCTAACAAGGTATGAGAATAAATAGATCCTAGTCCTAAAAGGAAGCGGATCGTTGTATATCAAAGTCCAAAATAAATATTGGAGAAAAATGAAGAAGTCGTGGTCCAAGTATGAAGAATCTCTCAAAACTTCAAGTGAAGAAATTCCTATTATGAAGAGAAGGCCATTATTTCATGAACGTCTCTCAAGATTTGAAGTATGAAGTCGCTGCCAAATATCGGTCCGAGAAAGGTCTCAAATCGTGAAGCGAGTTATGCCAAGATATGAACTTTATGAGGTCCCGGGAAGCAGTTTTAAAAGATTTTGTCCTTTAGCTAACTATTGATTAAATCGTCCCACTTTATTTTCAGCCTAAATAACTATCGAAATAAGTCAACAATGCATCCTCGTGATCATTCAAGACAATAATAAAATATAAGAGATACACCTAGGAATAAGGGAGTCTAAGTAAATAATTGGCCCACATGAGTTCGTGTTAGTTTGCTAACTTATAATAACAATGATCTCGTTTTTAAGTTTGGTTTGCAGAAAGTGAAAACTTGAGGATGATTATCATTCATGACATTTTCAAAACCCTAAGGTATGTTTTTTATTTCTTTACTTACTTTCTTCCTTTGAGTGTTCATAATTTTCTATATTTTTAATAAAGGCCAATATGGATTGATTATGATGGAAAATGTAAAACGTGCTTTGTAACTAATGCATTGCATGAGGACATTGCAATGGTCAAGTGTAGGGGATTTGATAGGTGTGTAAACACCCATCCTTTTTACCACTTAACTACAATAATAACCAAGCCAAAACGTGTATCTTATGTCGTAAATGTTGGAATTATGCGTGGTTTGTGTTTTTGTTGTGATTTAGGACGAAAATGTAAAAAGGGGAGAAAACACGGGCATTCACGGGCTTTTATCGAAGAAAAAGACAAAAGACGAAGTCAAGAAATCAAGAGTGCAAAAAGAACGGAAGTCCAAGACCAAATCTGAAGATTTATCGAAGAAAAAGTCAAAAGACGGAAGTTTACTAAAAGCCGAAGAACTCAAGTCTAATTTATTGAAGAAATTACAAGACAAGAGTAGAAATCCTGAGACAAAGTCGTTAAAGTCAAAGAATTAAAGAAGATTAAGGACTTAATGATAATTAAAGAAAGAAGAAAGAGGCGAGGAAGCTTCCTCTAAGCACCTCCCTAATCCTCCTATAAATAGATCATTAGGATTTCATTTTCATTTTGTTGGCTAATAGTGACAATTAGTTCTTCCATTTTAATTACTTGCACATTTACCTTATTACACTTTAATTACCTTGTCTTGCACCTTTAATTTCAAGTAAGTTTACTTTTTATGTTATTGAATCTTTACTTTTATTGTTATTCTCTCATCTACCTTTCTTTTTATTGATTTAATCTTATTGTTTATGTGCTTATTGTGTTGCTTATTTGATTTATGTTCATGTTTTTATGCTTTTGGTTGATTTAGCTTATTAAATCTTTAGCTTATTTGTGATTTTTATTAAAAGTTGATTTTATAAAAGTTATTGTTTTTAAAAGTTTTTAAATTTTGGTTTTATAGCTTTTTCTTAAAAGTGTTTTGGTTAAACTTTTAGATTAGTGCTTATTTGTGTTTAGCTTATTTGTAGTTTTTAGCTTATTTGAAGTTAGTTGTTATCCGGGTTTGGTAAACCCTTGTATTCCGAACAGTGCTTCCATCCCATCATTCCGAATAAGCGCCACAACATCTCAATATTCCGGATAAGGGATTGACAACCATTTTATTCCGGATAAATCTTTTGAGATTTATTCCGAATAAGGAAAAGTCCTTCATTCCGGATAAGCATCTCGCCTGGATATTCCGGATAAGTTGTAGGGCAACGTTATTCCAGATAAGAACTCGTTGGAAGATTCCGGATAAGAACCCCGGATATTCTTCCGGATAAGGAGCTTGACAGAGTTTTCCGAATAAGGATCCTTTCGATTATTCCGGATAAGGGATTTTAAGCATTTTCCGGATAAGGGAGTTTAGAGGATTCCGGATAAGCCGTCTAACCATTTATTCCGGATAAGCATCTGGACAATATTCCGGATAGCGCTGCGAACAAGGTATTCTGGATAGTTCTCATTTCACGGATTTCGGATAGTGACAGTGTTTGGGTTCCGGATAAGGGAAAGGTAAAGGATTCCGGATAAGCAGCTGATTAACATCCCGGATAAAAGGTAGGAGTTTATTCCGGATAGTGACAGTATTTTGGATCCCGGCTCAGGTTCTGTTTACTTTCTCTTTTATTTTCAAGCATTTACTTTTCCCGCTATCTCTCTCTTAGTTTAATTTTCAAGTCTACAGTTTTATTCCATTGTCAATTTAATTTCTCGTCATTTATTTTCAATTAGATTTAGCTTTATTTTTACTGCCTTTTACTTTAAATTTTTTGCACTTTCCTTTTACAGCAACGACCAAAATATTTCTGTTTCACCAAAAGACAGTTGAGTCGCACTTAAACCAATAATCAATTCGATTAGACCAACACAACGAATTTTAATTTTCTTACTAACTAAAATACCTTGTATAACTAATCAACAGATTTATTGCTTGAATTCGCTAGCTAGTTTCCGCCCAATTGCCTTGGCATGCTTAACTACCTTTGGCCTAGATAAAGCCTTAGTAAAAGGATCAGCTACGTTATCATCTGTGTGAACTTTTATTAATTTTATTTCTCGAGCTTCCACGTATTCTCGAACGTAGTGATATCTACGTTTAAAGTGTCTGGCGCCTTTCATGACTCCAGGGTCATTGGCGAATATTATTGCAGCAGAATTGTCGCAATATATATCAATAGGTTCTTTAATTCAAGGCATCACTCCAAGATCTCCAATACACTTCCTAATCCAAACAGCTTCCATTGTTGCTTTTGAAGCGGCCATGTACTCCGATTGAGTCGCATGCATAGCAATGGTTTTCTGCTTACTGCTCTTCCAGTCAACTACTCCTCTATTGATGACAAACACGTAACCCGTCTGAGACTTCGTATCGTCTTTATCACATTGCCAGGACGCATCACAAAATCCTGTTACATTCAATTCTGTGTCTGGTTTACCCCCGAATACCAAAAACATATCTTTCATACTTCTTAGATACTTTAGAATATGCTTAACAGCAGTCCAGTGGAACTTTCCTAGATTCTGTTGGTATCTACTGACCAAGTTCTTAGCAAACGTCACATCAGGCCTTGTGCATCTTACAACATACATAATAGATCCTACTGTTGAAGCATAAGGCACCTTCTGCATGTAAGCCACCTCTTCGGGTGTTGATGCATCTTTCTCATGACTTAATTCATGCTTAACCTCCATCAGTAGAAAACCTTTCTTAGAGTTATGCATGTTATACTTCTTCAATATCTTATCTATATAAGCATCTTGACTAAGACCAATTAACCATCTACTTCTAACTCGATAGATTTTAATTCCCAGAATATATGCATCATCTTCCAAATACTTCATAGAAAAAAATTTACCAAGATAATCCTTAACTTCCTTAAGTCTTGGAATGTTACTTCCCATGATTAATATGTCATCGACATATAAAATTAGGAAACACTACATTACTCCCACTAGCTTTGCGATATACACATGGCTCATCACGATTTTGAATAAATCCGAACTTTTTGATTTCTTCATCAAATTGCTTATTCCATTGACGTGATGCTTGCTTCAAACCATAAATAGATCTTTGAAGTTTGCATACGCGCTTTGGATATTTAGGATCAACGTACCCTTCTGGTTTTTGCATATAGATGTCTTCATCTAAGCGACCCTTCAAGAAGGCAGTTTTAACACCCATTTGCCATATCTCATAGTCATAGTATGCTGATATAGCTATGAGAATCCTAATAACTCGTAAGTCTGCTACAGGAGAAAATGTCTCCTCGTAGTCTACGCCAAAAGTTTGAGTAAAACCTTTAGCTACTAAATGTGCTTTATAGGATGGTATTTCACCATCCATGTCGGTTTTCTTCTTGTAGATCCACCTATTTTCACTACTTTAGCATTTTTAGGTGCATCCACATCGTTGATTTCCATGGATTTCATTTCCTCATTCATCGCAACTATCCATTTTGATTTTTCTGGATCAGACATTGCGGATCGATAGTTAGCAGGTTCACTAAGATCCCCTACTTCCTCCTCATCATCCTCTATGTAAAGACATAGTTTGTCTGGCGCACGTATGGTTCTTTGAGACCTACGTGGAGGAATTAATTCCGGTGGAACTCCCAGACTTTCTGGTTCTACAGGAATTTCTTCGCTAGTATTTTCAGAAGGCAATGTATGTTCTTGAATTTCTTCAAGATCATAATTTCTCCCACTGAATTCTTGATTTACAAGATCATTTTCAAGGAAGTCTCCATACCGAGCCACAACTACTTTGTTCTTAGCCGGATAATAAAAGTAGTAACCCATAGTTTCCTTAGGGTAACCTACAAAGATACATTTTATTGAGCGTTGTTGGAGTTTATCTCCAGAGTCACGTTTTACATACGCCTCACAACCCCAAATTTTCAAATAAGACAAATATGGCTTCTTGCCATGCCATAGTTCATATGGTGTCTTATCAACCTTCTTTGTGGGAACCATATTCAGAATACGAACAGCAGATTCAAGAGCATAATCCCAAAAGGATAATGGTAAAGTTGTAAGATTAAACATAGATCGCACCATATCTAATAATGTACGATTTCTCCTTTCAGATACACCATTTTGTTGTGGAGTATATGGAGAAGTAAGTTTCTGAACAATTACATTCTCACTTAAATAATCTTCAAACTCTTGACTTAAATATTCACCACCTCGATCAGAACGAAGAGCTTTAATCTTCTTTTCTAGTTGTAACTCTACTTATGCTTTAAATGTTTTGAATGTTTCAAATACCTCATGTTTATGCTTAAGTAAATAAACATAACCATAACGGCTATAATCATCCGTAAACGTTAAGAAGTAGCTAGCACCTTTCCTTGACACATGTCTAAGTGGTCCACACACATCAGTGTGTATTAAACCAAGTAGTTCAGTAGCCCTTTCAATACTGTTATTAAAAGGTTTCTTGGTCATCTTTTCCAGAGATACAAGATTCGCATTTATCAAATGATTCATCATTGATATTTTCCAAAAGACCATCACATTGAAGCTTTTGTATGCGAGTCTTCCCAATATGGGCAAGTATACAATGTCAAAGATAAGAAGAGTTCTTGTCTAACTTTCTCTTCTTATTCATGCTAAAAACATAATTATTTTTCCTCTTGGAATTATTATCATGCATGTTAATTTCAAAAACACCATTCACAGAAATTGCATCAAAATAGAATAAACCATCTTTGAAAACAGAAATTCTATTATTGTCAAGCGTTTGATTAAATCCAAGATCCAACATACAAGAAAAGGAAATAACACCCCTAACAATTGTAGGTGCATAATGACAATTATTTAAAAACAGTACTAAACCCGAAGGTAAAACTAGTTTAAATATTCCTATAGCTTCAACCGCTGCTTGTGCGCCATTACCCACTTGCAGAAATTGTTCCCCATAGGTAAGCTTCCTCTTCAACTCAAATCCCTGCAAGGTATTACAAATGTTAATACCACATCCCGTATCATATACCCAGGAGTTTGATTTGTATGTAAGATTAATAACTCTATCATGAATAAGTTACCTGAAGATGCTGCAATAGCTAGCTCAGCCTTCTTCTTATGTTCTTGCAACTCATGGAGGTAGAGAAAGCAATTCCTCTTCCAGTGTCTAGTCGTTTTGCAGTGGTGACAAGTCTCATCTTTTTGAGATTGACTCTTCTTGACAAAGTTCTGCTTTGGTTTTGATGGAGTCGCAACTTGTTTGCTCTTATCAACCTTGCCTTTGCCTTTCTGCTTCTTATTCACTTGCGGTTTTGGTTTAGTCACTCTACCCTTTTGCACATAAAGTACTTGAGGAGTAGTAGTGGATGCCTTATCTTTCAACCCCTTTTCAAAGTCAATGAGCATTGCATGTAGATCATTAACCGTCATCCCCGTGCAATGCATATTATAGTTACGAACGAAATCATTGAAGTCCTTATTAAGGGACCTATTGATCAAGTTGATAGCCATATTATGATCATAGGGTTGTCCTAGTGCGATGAGTTGTTCCATATAACCCCTCATCTCCATATAATGGGTACTTACAGACTTTCTAGGAGCTTGCTTGCAACTATGTAGAGCATCAACCAAATCATAGATCTCTACAGCTTGCGGCGTTTCATACACAGCCTTGAGTTCATCAAGCATTCGTTGAGGTGAAAGTAGCCCATACTTCCTTTGAAGTGATGAAGCCATTCTCCCTAACATTACAACAACCACCTCATGGTGCTTCTTAACGTTAGCAGCGTGTTGAAGCCTTTCCGCATCAGATGCTCCTTCAGCAAGATCCCCCGGAAAAGGAGTAGTCAAGATATCAATAGTACCGACTGCTCTCAGAACAATTCTTAGTGAGCGATACCAGTCATTGAAATTAGGGCCAGTAAGTTCAGGCCGTTCAAAGAAAGCTTTGAACGCCGAGCCTATTGTCAAATTGTTTTCGGGTTGAGCCATTTCTACAGAAATAAGTTCAAACATTAGTATTTTTGATAATACAATTCAAGAAAATAAAATTATCCCGGTAATAAAACCATAGTATTTTCCTTGAAAAACTAGAATCCATATTGACATAGATTTATCACATCAGTTGATCTGCTAGTGACAAATGTATTCAACACAGTAACTTGTCGAACAATAACTGACAAACAAATTTGCAATTTCTAGATACGTTAGGGATTTACATTTCCAAAATCATTTGCATTGTAAACATGTTTCATCCCTACTTTACGCCTTAAGTTTCCAGTTCTTACTGAGTAACTTAATTAAGTCGACTAATCTAAAGAACGTAAAACCTTCATGTGCAATCTTATTCAGTCATGAAGTTTTCTCTCCATTACAACATCGTCCAATATCTTATATGACGACAATTGTAACTCCAAGTGTTCGTCAATTAGATGGCATATGACTTAAACTTTAGGGTATAGATTTTTGATGTCAAAATCATGTATGGAGAAGCATGCATACATATCCATAACATAAGTTTAATAAAACGTTTAGCAAACTTTTTGGTGAGACTAAAATTTCATCATATATTTGCAAGTTGAGGTATTAGTTAAACCAATTAATGATTTTACACACAACTAAATTCACACCGTACTTTTTCTAGAACTCAGCTAAAGCACAAAGCAATAACCTTATTCATTGTGTTTCGGATGTAAATGCAGCTAAATCAACCTTAAAGAATTATACAAATAACAACCGTAGGTAATTCCAATTTTGAAGCACAGGCGAGCCGGGAATTTGGTCAGCGCTGAAGCATAACACCTCCTTCCTTAACCGGGTACTTGACCAGCGGTGCGTTATACCCACTTTATAGTTTGCCAAAATTGAGTAGGCGGTTAAGTTGCTATTGCAATTCTAATCAACGCAAATCATATGTAATTTAGATCTCAAAACAATTCATTAATTTTGATAAGATTTAGTCCATATTATTTTTCTTAAAAAAACTACCCTTGTTTACAACATACAATTAAAAAACGCATGAAAACAAGTAGTACAAAAAAAACTAAATCAAATAGCCACATGCATAACAATTTATTCAAAGAACATCAAATCTAGGGTTTTTATGAACATAAAAGTCTTCCCTAATTTTAAAACTTTGAATCAAATAAAGCAAATAGCACTTAAAATTATATGATCCGTAAAAACATGCATGTTTATTACGGATCTCCCACATTCTCTTAATAATTAAAAAACTACGGATCGTAACCACACATGACATAACAATTAATTCATGCAAAACATCTAAAGTTAATTACCATGTAATTTTAGGGTTTACAAAAAAAAATATAAAAATTCGGCAGATCCGATTTTTAAAAAACAATAAAAACAAAAAACCCTAATTTTTATAAAACCTAAAAAACAACATGTAATTTTTAACACAAATCAATATTAGTTAGAAACTTTAGATCTTGATAATTAAAATCATGTTAAAACGGCTCTCGATGCCACTGAAGTTTTATAAAGTTCATAACAATTATTTGAAACCCTAATATGGATCAAAGCACATACAACAGAAGCAAATTAAACAAGATCATAATTTAACACAATTATAATTAATCAAGATTAGGGTTACATACCTTTATCCTAGCAAGATCTATAAGACAACGGAAATGGTCACCGGTAAAGATAGATCACGAACACCACCAGGATATAGTCTAAAGAAAGACTATACCACGATCTTGTACACACGTAATGCGGCGAGTTAATCGTGAGTCTAGCACGAACAAACCGAGCTTCCAACTCTATGGAGGATCTACCCAACAATCCTAGAGAGGGGCTAGGACTAGATCTACAATAGCTTAATTGAAGAACAAAGAAGAACCCTAATATGGGTGTTTGGCCGCCGGTTTTAAAGCAAGAGAAAGGAGAAGAATGGTGAAAAAATTATGAAGGCCTTGGTTTGTTTATATACACCTTGGAAAACTTTTCCTCCAAGGTTAAACAAATTAAGGTAACAAAATCTTTTTCCCCTTCCATTTGGTCTCCTATGGCCGGCGGTTAACAAGGCCCAAGAGGGGCTTTCGGAACTTTTCCGACACCTTCTTTTAGCTTCTATTTGATTTCTATAACGGTCCTTTAATACTTAACTTTTAATTACTTAACGATCGTTAGTTTAAGCTACGGTTTGATTTAATAAATATAATAAATATATTTAATAAATAAATTAACCCTTTATGTAATGTATGCAATCCCGTGATCTCGAGTTCGATCATATCACACGACTATCGATTTTAAGTCCATAAACTTTCACTTTCGTGATCAAGCTCAATGTTATGCATGATAGCACAAAAAACACCAATTATAGGCCGAACTTTATTTTTTCCATTTTCTCAAAACCGCGTCCTATCGTCTAGTTGAACCGATCTCGGTTTCATAGTACTTAAGAACATCTCCCCAAAACCCCATTGTTTTTTGGGCGTTTCTTTGCTTGCTATTCTCCGATACATGACACAAATCTTTGTATAAGAGGACCCCTTATGTTGTTGTCTATTCTTTTGGTGGCTCCTTACTCTTGGTATCAACTTGCTTGGCTTTTGAAGCGCGTCTCGAGGGCTTCATAAGTTTGATGGGCGACATCTCTTCGACAGGAGATGCGTTGTCGTCGTCGTTAAGGTTAACCGCACCGCGATAGCACCCGCGACCCAGATTGTTCTTGACTCGGACTTTGACACGAATCTTAACCCGTAAATTATTCTTGGTTATACATCATTTGCTTAAAATCAACATCAAAAATAAAATAATTAACTGGAGATTTGACAGCCATGGACAAAAGCATTAAAATGAGTCGTGGATACTTTATTAAAATTTTATACTTAAAACTTTATATTTTACGAAAACTTTTAGTAGAGCATGATGATATCTCCCGGTTGTAATGGTTCACTTAAAAGCCTTAAAAGAATTAAACCGTATACAAATATAATATATTAACAAAATATAAAGAATTTATTAGCTCAAGTAAAATCGTAAATAAACTTATCAACCATGAACTTGAGCTGGTAAATTATTTATATCGTTGATGTTTGCTTGAATATGATTTCTTGAATTTAATCGAAAGTTCATGAGCCGTTTGATAGAAAAATCGTTAATGTTCGTTAACTTGTTTATTAAATGAACGAACATAAATATTCTTTTATTTTCATTTAGTTAAATAATCAAACATGAACAAAAATTATGTTTTTTACTTTTTTTTAAAAGCATGTTTTTGTACTTTTTATTTTTTTTTGAAAGGCAACGCAAAACAACAATGTAAAACAAAAGAATGGACAATTTTATCAGTTTTATGGTTTTTTTCTTCGTTCACTTATGTTCGATCATTTATGTTTGTCCAAGATTCGTTTAGTTTATTTAAACACGAAAAACCTATTTTCTTAACAAACGAACATGAACAAAAAAATTCATACGTTTAAAAGTTTGCGTTCGTTTATTTGTCTGGTTAAAACTAAAAGAACAAACATGAACAAATATCTATTCATATTTATCCAGTTTGTTTACAGCTTACTCGTACAAGAATCTTGTTAAAACACAAAATATATCTTTGGATTATATAGAGTTTTTAGGTCTGTTCAGGTGACGTTATAGTGAATCTGGAAAAGAACATTGATAAACTCTAAAAGTTTGAAGATGGTAACTTATTGTTCTCATTTCATTTGTATTTACTTATGTATCTTATACACTTACTCATTTGACACATATTTATTTTCCATTATTTTATCAGAGATGGAAACCTATCTTAAATACAAACATTAGAGAATATAAGTAATGAAGCTTTAAATGGGTGTAGATGTTGCTAGATGGATTATCGGAGTTAATAAGACTTTTGTCAAAGAAAATAATGGCTGTGTTTGGTAAGGAGCGGTGGTGAAATTTTTTAAAATGGTGAGTGGTGAAAAAAAGAATTTTAATTTTTAATGCTTATTTGGCAAAAGGAGTGACGAGCATTATGATTTTTTTAGTCGTTTGGCAAAGGAGCAGTGAGCGGTGCTATTTTTTAGGAATGCTAGTTTTTCAATGCTCTCTTTAAGGAGCGGTGACAAATAAGCGGTGAACAAATGAAGAGTGAGCTATGACAGCTCCTGCTCACAGCTACTGTTCGCTGCTCCTGCTCACAGCTACTGTTCACTGCTCCTACTCACAGCTACTGCTCATTTCAACAAACACAGCCAATATATTATTTGCTTTATCTATTTTTGTTAAGATTTGAATTTTTTAGACTGAGACTTTGTTTTGTATTCACTTAATCATTTTGTGAGATTTTTAGTTTATTAATATATTAAAAATTGTAAGCTTTTATATGTGACTTATTGATACTTCACAACACTTTTAAGTTTGCTTGAATACGATTTCTTGAATTTTAATCAAAAGCAAACCTAATTTTAACTTGGTGTATAATTTGATTTTACGTGTTCTATAATCGGTTTAGTTTGTTTTTTATTTGATTTCGAAATTGTAAAATCGTTCAATTCGAACCATACAACACACAAAAGCGAAAACAAAACCTATGAACACCCCTACTTGAGGGGATGCGAATCTGCGTAGCTTTTGTCCGAACTACATATTCATGTTTTACTCTTTCAGCAAATCTTTTCACATAGAAATATAAATTAACAAAAGTCTTGAAAAACCCATAATACATAGTAATAAAATGCCATATTACAATACTAATTTACCAAGAATAGCTAATGCTAATTACTACAACACCTCTTACTAAAACTACTCCAGCTAAAATTATATTATCCTAATCCAATTTCATGGGACCCGATGTTATTGTGAACCATCTACCATTTTTTTTGTTTTTGATCGGGTACCATACACTGGTCAAAACATCGAAGCTTATTCTGGTGAACCCATTGTTCCATATTCATCACCCCACAAACCATTACCTTCCACATAGTGGAGGTCGGGGTCGTCTTGGAAGACATCGACGCCGACAATAAGTACCGAGTGGTTTGCAGGTCGAGTATACATGTCATGTGTTGAATGACTATAAATTCCACTTTTCATGGCAGCCTTGACAGCCTTGGCATTCTTGGCACTCTTGGCACGCTCGGCACTAGTGGTACAAAACTTTGCTTTTTCTGGACTTTGTAGGCTACACTATAAGTCTATAACAAAGGCTTTGTTCACATTTTTTTCTTCATACTTTAAAAAGTGTGAATTTTAATTGTAAAATTTTCTCACTTGTAAGTGAGAAGTATTAAAAAGTGTCAAGTATTATAAAGTTCACACATAAAAATGTGATGTTTTAAAAAGTTCACACATAAAAGCGTGAAGTATTAAAAATCTTCACACTTAAAAGTGTGAAGTAATTTGTTACACCCAATTTGTTCACACCAAGAACACTAATGAAAGAGTGAACTTTTCAAATTTACACATTTTAAAGTGTGAACACGTGGCATAATAAGTGTGAAAAATCAACTAATTTGTTGTGGTGCTAACACCAGACTAAAGGTCTCCGACCCATGTGAATTTAATACGAGCGTGTAGAAAGTGAGTTGTTATCTTTTCTTTAAGATTGTCTCGACCTTTACGATACTCACCAATGCGAAATAGGTGATACCGAAGAGAATGCCCCTTTGCTGTCCTATATTTTTTGCTGCTCCATGCACGGCGGGCTTGTTCTAAAAGCTCGTATGGACAATCTTGGATGGTCTTCACACCTCGACCCGGGTTGACAACAAACTTAGCTACGTCCACGTTTTCTGTGAAATCAGGGTGATTAGCCATTGACTGCGGCGAGAGATGGAGTACCAATAAATCGTCTATGACCACCTCGGGCACATTCTCATAATCTTTCTTTGGCTCGGACGACATCTGATAATCATCAGTAGCAGTAATCATCCGGACGAGGGTCCCGGTCATGTTGGTCATCTAGGAAAAAATGAAATGCCCTTCAGTTCGTTGAGTTTCAACTTTCAAAGTTTGGTCCCTGCATGAACCACATTTTGGTGGTGGCACTTGTGAAGAAGATGACGAGGTTGCCATTTGGAAGAGAGAAAAACTAAGGTTTGGAGAGTATAGAAAGAATGTGTTTAGGGTTTGTGAATATTGAAATGTGGGATAAAATGAAACACACACTGGTGGTTTATATAGACAGATTGAATAATGAGGGAGGAGGGGAAGCTACGTCATGCTTGCACATGCTTTGTCATCATTTTGTTTTTTCTTCATAAATCCTTTTATTTAGATTTAAATTGTAAACAAGATCGACTGTTGTGCTTATAGCCTTTTGCATCAAACTATTTATATTCCTTCCCCCGCCTGTCTCAAATTTTGAAAAGACTTCATATGATCTGACGACTCATCTTTATTTTGAAAAGCTATTTGATATGATATATAGGCAAGCTCTTTATCACATATATAGATTATTGATTTTAATTCTTTGATACATAGGTGGAAGACATCCACTTTAGGGAAAACTTAATTGTCCTTTGTTTGAATCTTGATACATACTAGTGATAGATGAAGAAAACCTTTGTTATCGAATACAAGGATCATACGTAAGTACTCTAATAATACAAATAATTCGAGTGCTACTACATTAGAAAACTTGTGCTAAAATGGTGGCACAAGTGAAGAAGATGAAGTACTATTTTTTTAACAAGATGAAGTACTATTAGGAAAAAGAAAAAACCCTTATCAATTACTAATGTAATATATAAAGACATTGATATGTCCGTTAAAGTAGAAGCATATGGATGTCTTTTAAAGTTGAAGTATTATTCTTCAAAATATAATGCCAGTAGATCAAATGAGAATTGATATGTGGATGGTGAGTTTTGATTCTTTGCTAAAAAAAGTATTGATTCTTACATGGATATTTGTTGAAAATAGACTATTATACCCCTCATTTTCTTTCACTGAATTTGATTCGTACATGGATTCAATAAGTAAGCATGCACATTAATTAAAGTTGGTGAATTCAGCAATCTTCGCACAATGCCACAATCTAAAGTCAGATGATAACGTCAATTAATTTAGTTTGATGTCTAGAAAGGTTTTTAGGTAGCCTTCTACGTTTAGTCGAAACCATTTAATGATTTGATATCTAAAAAAGAATCCGTTTGATTCGGGTAGCATTTGGTAGCTTCAATTACAGGCTAAATAATCCTAAATCCCATTACTTTGGTGAAACCACCACGTCAATTCATTTTTGCTTGTCATAAAAAACAACCATCGATGTTTTGTTATAAATCAAATATTCTTCTTAATCTCATGGCTCATTAATTTTTTGGTCGATACATCGAGCAAATTAAATTCGTAAGCAATAATGGATTTTTGTTTTGGTATCTGCTTTAATGTAAAGGACAAAAAGATTATGAAAGAACAAACTGTATCGGGTTAGCATACAGACCGAGAACCGAATCGGAACCGACCAACCTGAATCGAAACCTATTGGGTCAGTATTTACTAACCCTGAAGCAACTCTAGGATTTGAATATAAAATCCCCCTAAGTGTTTCATGCTCAGCAGTAAGGCAACCTTTATCTTTTCTAGAATAGTTTAATATGTACTTTGTACTGTTTATCCAGCATGGGCATCAACCACCCACCGGATAAACCCATGTATTGAAACATGCAAAATGCAAACCCTAGTTTACACTGCCTATATAAGGAGTGTACATTAGGAGAGAAAGGGTTAACCAATACAAGAGATAAAACTCTGGAAAACCTTTCTCTCTCGATACCAACTATAGCGAAGATGCATATGAACGTTTAGATTGGAGCTTAGACTTTAACCTTGGTTAGACGTTTAAGTAGAGGAGATCAAAACCCATTGTCATTCAACCGCTTTGTTATTCCGCAAACAAAGTGGGTTATAGATTCTTTATTTGATTTTAATAAAAGTCTATACGTTGAAAAGTTATTGGTATTGTTGTTTTAATTGTTAATAGTTCTTATCCATTGTTAAATCAACACACTTGAGTCGAAGTAAGGAGTTATTACTTAAGTTGATAAGTAATAACGAATTACAAGGGACCAACAAGTGGTATCAGAGCAGTTTGATTAGCTAAACTCTTATTTTATTAAACTGATCATTTAAAAGTTTTCAATTCAAGATCCAAAAATAGCTCAAGTTATACCACAAACCCTAGAATATAGGGGTGGCCAACTCAATGCTGCTCCTGTACTAGAGGTAGCCAATTTTACAAATTGGAAGAAGAGGTTTCTTGCCACATGGTTGGAATTGAACCTTAATTCCTTGGAATCATTGAAAATGGTCCTTTTGTTCCCATGGTTGGGGACAATAGAAAACCTGAAGTACAATGGACTGCTGATGAGAGAAAAGCTGCTAACCTAGATCAGCGTCTCAAAAGTATCATCATGTCTGTACTTCCAGATGACCAAATGAATTCTGTTGTAAATTGAAAAACAACCAAAGCTACATGGGAGGACCTTATTCTTTACCATGAGGGACCCTCTGATGTAAAAGAAACCAGAATCATGGATTTAAAGCTTTAATACAACACCTCCAAGCACAAAGAAGGGGAAACCCTCACACAGACATTCACCAGATACAAAGCATTGATGAATGAACTTGTGAATGATGGTTTTGAGCTTTCAAAACTTGAAATCAACATAGTTTTTGTTAATGCATTGCCAAAAAAGTGGCTCAGTTTCTTTCAAAGCTTGAGAAATGCCAATCACATTAAAGGTTGTGATCTAGCCTCTCTTTTTGGGAAACTAAAATATGAAGAAAACCTAGTTGATAGGATTTATGAAGGCTCAAGCAAGAGTAAAGCATTAACCATTGCTACACCCTTGTCTACAGCTTTCTTCAGTGAAGCTATATTTAAGACTACCAAGATAGTCCTGATGATGAGGAAGATACTAGAACTAGTGAGGAATATATGAATGACCTAAAAGAGGAATTTCATGAAAGAGCTCTTCTGTCCAAGTCTAGAAGGTTCTTTAAGAAAGGAGGCAAGTTCTCCAGCTCCACAAAAGCTTCAGTTGACACTGAATGCTACAAATGTGGGAAGACTGGTCACTATGCTAGGGATTGTTATTCAAAAACATCTCTCCCTTCATATTCCTCACCAGCTCAATCAAGACCATCTGGTCAATCATCATTTCAACCAAAACAAATTGCTTCTACTTCATTTCAGCAAAACAGGGTTGAACTTCGTCCAACAACAGACTTTGAGGCCAAATACAAAGAAATTAAGGCTAGACTGGCCCTCATGAGCGCTGAAAGCTCTTCCTCCAAGGCTCCCAAGCAAGACAAGAACAAAGGACTTGTTGCTGAAGCTTATGAATGAGATGAAGAAGATGTTTCTTTAGATGATGATGAAATAGTTAATGTGAAAGTGCTGATGGCACTTGCTGATGATGAAGGAGCTAACTCCAATGTTGTGGCCAGAGAAAGTGCCAGAAATGGTGAATGGGTCAATGTCAAAATCAAAAAGGTACAAACTCTTATTGAATTAGAAGATAAAGATGACATTAAATTTGTCTTTGATTACCTGTGCATTGATCTAAAATTCGTTGAAGAACAAAGAAACAATTTGCTTGAAAATTTTCATAAACTTGTTCTAAAACTTGAAGATTTTGAAAGTAAGCAAATAGAGCTAAAAGAATCTAAACTTGATATTCTTACTTTTCAACAATTGAATAAAGAAATTTTGGAAGAAAATAAGTCCCTGAGAGTTGAATTAAAAGAAGCAAAAGATATTGTTAAGTCTTGGCTTAGAAACTCTGATAGGGTAAATCAATGCATAAATGAACAAAATCCTGCTCAAAAGAGGAAAATGCTTGGTACTGAAGGATCCTCCAGCACCAACTCTATAGTCTTTGTCAAAGCCTCAAATGAGGATGGTAGCTCGATCCCTGACATTGAAAGGTCAGGTGAAGAGAATTTACCCAATCATGACACTGGACGAATCCTTCTTCCTGAGTTTCAAGCAAATGCTAACACTTCAGAACAAGTTTAGTCCTTAGTTACTGAGGATGACTCAGATGATGATATAGAGAATAAAGTAAGTACCCTACTTCCTCCTTTGGAGAAGTTGGCTGGTGCTGAAGCCTCTACTGGACCCAAATCTATCCAGTCTATCATCAAGTGACACACCACACACAAAGGTAGTTCTTCCAAACATGTCAAAATTGACACTTCAAAGAACTCTTCAGCTCCTGCTGAAGGTTCACATATGGGAACTACCTCTTTAGTTTCAACAAATAAACTGAAGAATGCTAGATCTGAGGATGATGAGAGAATGTCTCTTGTCATACAAGAGATCAATGATCTCAAAATGCAACTTAGGCAACAGCAAACACCAACTCAGTTCAGAGATGAACCTTCAGACTCTCCTCATTTAAAGTACAAGACACAATTCAAAAGGGCTTGTGATTTATGTGGTCTAAACAACCATCTCACTGAAACTTGCCTAAGAGTGATTTATTGTACTAAATGTGAGAGGATTGATCATCGCACTTGTGAACATACTCAGTATATGCTGGCCAAAACTAGTGCTAATGCTCACAATTCTGAAGCATCTCATTCCAGGCAAAACATGCCTTTCCCACCATGCATTCATTATGGTATGGGCAATCATCACTCAGATGACTACCACTATTACCCTGGTTGTAATATTTGTGGAAGTTATGACCATGACACCCATGGACATAATCAAATTATCTCACTCAAAAGAGGTATTAAACCAAGAAACCCTAACTCTATTACCAAATGTTGTGAAACTTGTGGAAGCAATGTCTACACTACATCTGATCACAACCATATAGAGTGGTTTAGAAGAGGTGAAGCCCTCCAGGCTAAGAAAGCTAAAGATGTTCAGACCTCTTCTTCTTCTGATCAATCACACACACCCTCATCAAGAGGACCCTTCAGATCTAGAACACCTTCCAGATCTAAGACCCCCACCCAACAAAGGTGGGTTTCAAAGCAAAACTGACCATTTCCTTAACTTGTGTAGTGTGATCTCATGAAGCCTATTTGATACCTAGATAGTGGTTGCTCAAGGCATATGACTGGCACCAAAAGTTATCTGCACAAGTATAAGGAGGAACAAGGTCCTAAAGTTTTTTTGGTGATAACTCATCAGCTACTACTGCGGATTTGGTTCAGTAAAATGCAATGGTATAGTTTTCTAAAGGGTAGCATATGTCAATGGATTGAAGCACAACCTTATCAGCATAAGTCAACTTTGTGATGCAAAGTATCTTGTGTTGTTTGATGACAAAAAAGGTACAATCTTCAACTCCAATCATGAAATTGTGATGATTGCTCCTAGAGTCAAAGATGTTTATGTCATGAACATGAACTCTACTCAGGAGACATGCTTCTTTGCTAAAGCTTACAATATTACCAATTCTCTTTGCCACAAGAGGCTCTCACATCTCAATTTCAAAACAATAACTCTGCTGGCAAAACAAAATATTGTTATTGGTCTTCCTTCGCTTGTCTACTCCAAGGACAAACCATGCTCAGCATGTGAAAAATGGAAACACCATAAGGCCAGTTTCAAAACAAATCAAACTTTCTCAATCAAAGAAAGTCTTCATTTGCTTCACATGGACTTATTTGGCCCAATATCACCTAGGGCCATTTATCATGAAAAATATACACTTGTCATTGTTGATGAGTACTCTAGGTAGACCTGGTTATATTTTCTGACAAAGAAAAGCCATGCACCAGATGCCATTATGTCTTTCATCAAAAGAGTTGAAAATCAAAATGACACTCATGTCAAACAACTCAGAACTGACAATGTCACTAAATTCAGAAATCACACACTGATCAAATTCTGTGATGACAAAGGAATTTTCCAAAATTTCTCATCTCCTTACACACCTGAACAAAATGGTGTGACTGAAAGAAGGAACAAAACTTTGATTGAAGCAGCAAGGACAATGCTTGATGGATCTGCTCTCTCTAAGCATTTTTGGACTGATGGCCACTGCTTGCTACACTCAAAATAGATCCATCATTGTGAAGAGACACATGAAGACTCCCTATGAAGTCTTCAGGGGGAGATATCCAAACATCTCATTCTTACATGTGTTTGGATGTCCAGTATTCATTCACAATCACAAGGATCACCTTGGAAAGTTTGATGAAAAATCTGATGATGGTTACTTCCTTGGATACTCTCTAGTATCTAAAGCATACAGATTCTTCAACACAAAAAGACAATGTATTGAAGAAACCTATCGCATCACATTTAATGAAAGTTCTGAAGCTCTCACATTTACAAATCCATCAAATGATGAACTTCATATTCATGAATCTCACAATTATCCATCTGATGAATTTCAACATTATGAGCCTTCTCAAAGATATCAAACAAGCAACCCAGTCCCTCATATTGATCCATTTGAAGATATGACAAGTCCTACAAAAGGGCTGCCGAGGAACTGATGGACCTTCTCGAGCACAGGATAGGTAATTGAGAGATAGAGCTAGCCTCTTCGAAGATATGACAAGTCCTACAAAAGGAAATCCTTTAGTATCACATACTGATGGCTGTCAATCAAATATTGATCAGTCACAAAATGACCAAAATGATCAGCAAGGCAACACAAATGACCAAAATGGTCAGTCTCAAAACAATCAGCATGCTAACACACATGATCAAAATGATCAATCATATGAAGCTGCTGATGAACAATCTGAGCCCCTTGCTCAATGCTCTCCTACCATCTCTAGGGAATTAGGTCTTGGATGTGTTGCTTCTGACCAAGAAGGAAGCCCTCCATAGATTGAACCTTTGTCTACTGAACATCCTTCAGTAGACACTAGAGATAATCCAAGTCCAAGTCTAAGTCATGGACTTCCAAGTTCTAGCTCTAATCATGATACCGGTGCCTATTATCCAGCTCCACAAAAATCTTGGACTAAAAATAGTCACATACAGCTGGTGAACATAATAAGCAATCCTGGTGAAGGTAGAGTCACTAGATCTATGGAAAAGAAATTGAGTGCTGCTTCATCTGGAGAATGCCTCTATGCAAACTTTCTCCCAAAAATTGAACCTAAAAACGTTTCTGAAGCACTCACACACCCTGGATGGGTGGATGCCATGCAAGAGGAACTCAATCAATTTGAAAGAAACATAGTCTGGAAATTCGTTCCTCTTCCATATGGTAAATCAACCACTGGCACCAAATGGGTTTACAAGCTCAAAAGAGATGAAACCAATGTGGTGACCAAAAACAAAGCTAGGCTGGTGGCCCAAGGATTTAATCAAGAGCCTGTGTTGATTTTGATCAAACCTTTGCTCCAGTTGCACGTATGGAAGCCATACAAATCTTCCTTTCTTATGCCATTTACATGAACTTCATCATCTACCAAATGGATGTCAATAGTGAATTCCTATATGGGGACCTAAAAGAAGAAGTTTATGTTACTCATCCTCCTGGTTTTGAGAGTAGTAAATACCCAAATCATGTATACAAGCTTTACAAAGCTTTGTATAGGACTGCAGCAAGCTCCAAGAGCAGAAACTCTCTTAACATTTCTCATTGAACATAAATTTGTCAGAGGAAAAATAGATAGCACCTTGTTTATCTATAAATCTAAAACTGACACCATTCTGGTACAAATTTATGTGGATGACATAATCTTTGGTTCTACAAGCTTGAAACTTTGCAAACAATTTTCCAAGCTTATGACCAACAAGTTTGAGATGAGTATGATGGGAGAACTCACATACTTCCTTAGTCTTCAAATTAAACAATCTGACCAAGGCATCTCCATCAATCAAGAAAATTATGTCAAGGATCTGCTGAAGAAGTATGATATCAATTGTGCTTCAGTGAAGACTCCAATGGTACCCCCTAACAACTTAGGACCTAATCTTAATGGACAATCAGTCAATGAGACTCAGTATAGAGGTATGATTGGGTCACTCATGTACTTAACTGCAAGCAGGCCTGACATTCAATTCTCTACATGCCTTTGTGCAAGATACCAAGCAGATCCAAAGGAATCACACCTTACTACTGTAAAGAGAATCTTCAGATACCTAAAAGGTACACCAAGTCTAGGTCTTTGGTACCCCAAATCCTCAGGTTTTGATCTCAAGGGGTATTCAAATTTTGACTATGCTGGATGCAATTTGTACAAAAAAGCACTTTTGGTGCTTGCCAATTGCTAGATGGCAAACTTATGTGTTAGAGTGCTAAAAAGTAACAAACAGTTGCCATGTCTTCAGCAGAAGCTGAATGTGTGGCAGCTGCTGGATGTTGTGCCAATGTTCTTTGAATGAAAAGTCAACTGGCTGATTATGACATAGAATATGAAAAGGTACCAATCTTTTGTGATAACACTAGTGCCCTCTATTGCAATATCCAACAATCCAGTCCTCCACTCAAGAACAAAACACATTGATATCAGATATCACTTTATTAGAGATCACATTGTGAAAGGGGACATTGAATTACATTACATCCCCACTCAATACTAATTGGCTGATATCTTCACCAAACCACTAGATGAACTAAATTTCAAAAGATTGATAATGGAGCTTGGTATGTTGAACATTGATGATACAAAACCTGAACCTTCAGCATTCATTGAAGAAGCTTGAAGGTTCAGCATTTCATAAAAGATTTTGATTAATGTCAAGTAGCAGTGTCTAAGTAAAGCAGTGTGCAATGTCATGTGTCTATTTCACTTTATGTGATTGTGTATATGATGTTTTGTCGCCTTATCTGATTCACTGAAGCAGAACAAATAATCACCAGTCATCAAAAGGTTCCTTCAGCAATGCTGAACAAAACCTTAATACAACTGAGTAGCTAGGCCTGAGTAGAGGAGGGTGCAATGTCATATGTCTTGTTCACTTATGTGAACATGTATATGGGGTTTTGTCGTTTCATCTGACGCACTAAAGCTTACAAGTATTGCCATCAGCTTCAGCATATCTGAGCAACAACATTTAAAACAAATCAATCATGTGATTCAATGGAGTTAATGGCATTAAATTTCTTGAGTATAAATACAAAACATTCTTTCAAAAGGTGTCAATTGTTTATCTAGGAAATATCAAGCGTCCATATCACAGTCGACAACTTTCTGACACAATGAGGCGTTTCACTGTTCAAAGCAACAAACAATCATCACTTTTTCAGAACATTAATGAGAGAGTTTGTGCCATTTTTTCAAAAGAAACCCTAAAAGTTTCATTGTCTTTTCAAATGTTTTACAAACTTTGACAAATCAGTTTAAAAGTGTTTACGTATATCTTTTAAAGATTGAAGATTCATATCATTTGCAAAGCTTTCAAAAAAAACACACAACTCTCTCTTTCTTTCAAAAGAAAACACACACAACAAACATCAATGGCTGCTGAATCATCTTCACAACCACAAGAGGTTGAGATCACCCTCAATCCTTCCATCCATGTTAACTATCCTATTGAGGACATATTTTTTAAACCCAACAACCTCACCTTGATCAAACCAGAAACCCTAACATCTAAACCTGGAAAGCAAGTACTAAACTTTTTATTCAAATTTGTGATTCGTGATGCCTTGTTCAAGGATCCAGGGGTGATGTTTGAAAATGTGTTAAAAGAATTTTTGTTCACGGCACAAGGGTAAAAGAACAAGAAATCTATTGAGTTTGATTCTACAACTTTAGGTATTCATGGGAAAATAACTTTAAAGTCGTTTAGAAGGGTTTTAGGGTTAAACTTTTTGGAGGAATCTAGTGAGTATGAGGCTGTACCCAATGATTTCTCTATTGTCAAATCATTTTTTAAAGAAATTGGATACAGTGAAGAGATTTGTGATAAGGGTGGGTTGAAGAGAAGTTGCTTACCACCTAAGTGGAAACTTTTAATCTTAATTGAGTGTCTGGGTGGGAAAACTGGAGGGCTTGATCAAATCAACCAAAAGGATGCCCTAGTTTTATATTATCTGGCAAAGGGTATAAAAGCTGATTTTGGAAAATTAATCTTTGAGGATCTCCATGGAAAAATGGAGAAGAAAACTAGGGAAAAGAATGTGGTCTACACCGGATTTTTATCCCTCATTTTTGCTGACCATTTTGGTGAAGAATATTCAAAGAACCAAGGTGTTAAACTAGTTTTTCCAACCTTTGATACCAATCGCTGGAACATTCCAGTCAGCACAACTGACCCTCCTTTCACACAGTCTATGTTGGACATTTGCTCAGCGAATGCTCCAGTAGTGTTCAAAGCTCCACAAGACACTCCTCTAACTGGAGAAGGGGATCTGACAGGCACAAAGTCTGGAGCTTCTTCTGGACCACGTCAAAAGAGCACATCTTTGAATACTATCAAGTGTAGACGTGAGTCTAAGAAAAGGAGGAACCCCATAGAATCTTCATCAAAGAAGTGTTCTGATGATCCCAAAGACCAAGCTTCAAAGAAACAAAAGTCCTCGGCCAAGGACCAGAACCATAGCCACCCGCCACCCTCAGTCTCTGCTGAAGGTGGCATGCATCAAGAGGCCCTGAAGGCAACCTCTCTCTTAACCTCTTTAGGAGAGAAGGGTGAAGATAGAGCGCACCCTCAGCTCAATAGAGTGGAGTCAACATTGGTAAGCAATTTAAATCTGAATACATCTCAATTTTCATTAACAATTTCTATCATTTGTCACTCTGAGTCTGCATAAGGGCATGAGGCGTCGGCAAATACAACAGCTGACGCTAACCCTGGCCCTTCTGTTTCTCATGATGTAGTTCCCTCACAACAGGGTCCTACTGAAGGAACCAAAAACATTATCATTGATCTTAACTCATCAAGGACTCTTTCTGAGGATCCATCAGGTAAAACCAAGCCTGGTGGTGAAGGACTTGAAACTGACCAGCATACTAAAGGTGGCGTTCAGCAGACAACCAAGGAAGTGCCTCTCCATTGGCGCCAAGGGGGAACACTTGCCTACATTTATATTCAGTATGTCTGCTGATGACTTGGAGAAAGAGTTGGGGTTGAGTGAAAGAACTCCAGTAAATCTGGATGATAGTGAACCTAAAGATGACATTGCTGATCAACTCCCAAGCCTTCATCCCCTAGAACCACTAAGGTAAATGAACTGACAAATCAGGTGTTGGTTCTACAATCACAGGTGACCAAGCTCAAGGAGGAAAAGGCTATTGCTGATGCTGAACTAGTTACTCTTAAAGCAATGCCAGTTCCTCCCAGTGCTGAACAGATCAAGGATGCAATTCTCACAGCTCTAAAGCCATTAGTGAAGGATGTGGCCACTACCAACTCTGTCAAGAAAGACATCACCTCACTCATGGACTCCATTAATACTGCATCTTTTGAGCTCCCTGTTGAATTCAAGCCTATTCCCAATCAGCTTAATGAGGTATGTGATTCAGTATCGAAGACCAAGAATCGGGTGGGTCATCTGGAACAACAAAAACTGAACCTCTCAGATGAAGTTCAGCAGAAACCGAATGCTCTTGCAAATGTTCCAGCAATGCTGGCCAAAGTCTCATCCACCTTAGACTCTCTATGTGCATGTTTACCTGTTGGGGGTTCATCAAAATTTGCAGGGCACTCTTCTGCTGAGGGGGAGAAAGTCACTATTCAGCAGCTCTTCAAAAAACATGCACAAAAGAAGGCCCAAAACAACCTTTTGTGTATGTATCACCTTTCAGTGAAGGAAATACAACTAAGACTAAGGGGAAGTCTTCAGCTAAGGCAGTCATGTTGAGGGACTTAGAACCAGCAATGACTCATCTGATAATGGGTCACCTCCTATCCAACCCAAAAACAAAGGTGATTTCACACTGGATGAAAGAATTATCAAGTCTGGGCTGGCCACTCAAGAAGAACTTGATAAATTACACAAGCTTCAAGATGAAGAAAAGCTCAGAGATCTGAAGATGAGCTTATATGAAAGAATTGGAAAATCTGAGGTTGAAGGCCTCTTCAAGAAAAAGATGTTATACGAAAAGTTTTGTATAGCAAGGTTGAACAAAAGATATCTCTCAAAAATCACAAACGTTGACATGATGACTTACAGGGGAGATATCAATCTGAAATTATGTAGGCTGATGGGTTTGATGAGATCATAGATGACTTCCAAGGGAAGGAGCTCTCCTATACTGAATGGTTAGAGATGAGCAGAAACATTAAAAAGAGAAAATCCAAGAGATGGGATGAGGTTCGCACAAGAATTGAACACTTTGTGAGAAATCATGAAAGGCTTGGTCAGCATCTGAACATCAACAACCAAATCTCACTGTAGGATCAAGATCCTATTTTGGAACTAAACAAGAGAGCCAATCTGGTTCATGTAACACCCCCAAAATAGGCCCAGCGAAAGCACACTAGTTTGGGGCCTGTTACGTCATGATTATCCAAGTCTTGATTCGAGAAAGCGACCTCTATGCCAAATATCATAATGCAGACTCCAAATACATACAACCAAGTACCTGAGAATACATGCTTAAAACGGTCAACATAAAGTTGGTGAGTTCATAAGTTTTATTAAAAAAATGTTTATGACACCTCAAAAGTTTATAAAGTCCGCTACCGAAAGTAGTATCGTAAAAGCGTTTAGAAATCCAGAGTTTCGCAACAAAAGCAACACTTACTATAAAGTTCAGTCATAAATCAACGTTTAGCAAAAGCATTACAGCCAACACAAAATGATTCAGTTTATATTCAAGATTCATATCAACCTCACATGCAAGATTCATATCAAGATCACATGCACAATTCATATCAAAATCACGTATAAGAAGCATATCAAGATCATAGCAAGATTCACATTTCAAGATCAATACGAGATTAGTAACAAGATTCACATGCAAGAATCATATCAAGGTTCACAACCAAGATCAATACCACATCATAGTAAGATGGATCACAAGAGCAATTTAAGTTCAGAATCATAGCAAGCAATGAACCGCAAAAACATAGGTAAGATATGCATGACCATCATGGGAGATATGACGTCAAGCATATTGGGTACAACACAGTATTATGATAGCACTAAGCTCATGAAACCGAACTATGGCAAGTACGCCGAAACATCGCGCGCATGAAATACAAGTTTCCCCAGTAGGTGTCTAACCCAAGACCACCTAGCACAACATCAAATGGTATACGTCCGTTTGGCAGTGGCAATTTACAAATCCCCGGACGGAGGTTGCCAGAACCTCAATAGATCTATCCATAACATCAGGTTCACTTTACCGGTCATCCAGAAGTGATTAACGGTTCATGAAGGGGACTAAAAAGAAGGTGGGTTAAAGCTACTTAGGCATATCCATAAACCAACATCAACGAAGTATACAACGAGAGCACATTTTGCATCCAAGCAAGTAACATAGTATTATCTCATCGATAAACAATATCTCAACAAAGTATTTAATACAAGCATAGTTTGCGTCCATAAGCAAATAACAACGCATTATCTCTTCCTAAACGGATTCAGCATATAAGGCAAATTAAAAGAAGCAAAGACTTATTCGCATATTCACAATATGAAGCATAACAATAGTTGTGTAGTATAACCACGTATGGATCACAAACAATTAGTAAAACGTATAAAAACTTATTAGACATCAACAAGCATGCATCTCTCCCATAAGAGATTTAAAACATTTATAAAGCGATTCTGATATAGAAAGAAGGGGTATGAACTCACCTCAGCAACGCAAGCTATCACAGCAAGAGAATAATAATCATAGAATCAGATCACGCAATGCAACCTAAAATAATATTAGATTGAGTGACAATCCATAATGCAAGAAACGCATGAATGTCATATGCATATGTCAACATTTACCACGGGTTTAATGTATAAAATAAGCACGTGCTCCAACGCGTTTAGTTAAATAACATTCGACCAAACTTAAAACTTGACCTCGCTAATATCAAACTTGACGCAAAAGAAATTATTAAATACTTTTGTTAAATGTAGCTTTTAATTAATATACCTTTGTCCATCAAGGTAATAAAAAACAGAAGGATAGCTACCATTTATAAATGAATGGTAAAACCTTTACCCCAACCCCATGTGACTCAAAAATCCTAGACGCAAGGAAAAGAAGTGGTTGGCCAAGGCTTGTTCATAGATGTCAGATTTTTGTTTAAGCCAAACTCTATCCACCTGTCTCTCTGACTCTCGAAACCATCAAAAGTATATATCAAAAATATGCTTATCCTCTCTCTCACCCAATATATATAGGGCTAATTCTTGAAATGCCCCATGGTGTTACCATGTTTCCCTTTTTGCACCCACCAAATGAGATTTTCCCTAAATGTCCTATGCAACCTATGCAACTTATGCAACTTATGCGACTTGGATTAAAATACAAAAAGTGTACTTTTAACTTTATGACACATGTAAGAATGTGTCATAAAAAATACATATGTGTAAGAACTTGTCTTTTATGCAACTTACTTTGTTTTTATGCGACTTGTATTAAAAAATATTATTTCAATTAAAAGTAAATTTTAACAAAATCTTTTAGATTACTTATTCTATATTTTATTTTTATGCAACTTGTACCTTTATGTAGACAATGAAGTGACATATGAGTAACCTACTTTTTGATAAAATCTATAAAGTCTTTTTATACGACTTGTATGTATTAAAAAATAATATAAAGTACCATGTAAATATGTGTAAAAGTAGGTAGGGTGTAAATCTTTTCTTATGCAACTTTTATTTAAATTTTTATGCAACAAATTCATAATTTAAAAAATAAAAAAATAAAAAATATAATTAGTATTTTTTAAAAATTAAAAAATTTAAATAATATTTTTTAAAAGTCAAATTGAATATAATATTTTTTTAATACATACAAGTCGCATAAAAAGACTTTATAGATTTTATCAAAAAGTAGGTTTCTCATATGTCACTTCATTGTCTACATAAAGGTACAAGTTGCATAAAAATAAAATATAAAATAAGTAATTCAAAAGATTTTGTTAAAATTTACTTTTTATTAAAATAATATTTTTAATACAAGTCGCATAAAAAACAAAATAAGTTGCATAAAAGACAAGTTCTTACACATATGTATTTTTTATGACACATTCTGACATGTGTCATAAAGTTAAAATGACACTTTTTGTATTTTAATCCAAGTCGCATAAGTTGCATAAGTTGCATAGGTTGCATAGGACATTTAGGGAAAATCTCATTTGGTAGGTGCAAAAAGGGAAACATGGTAACACCATGGGGCATTTCAAGAATTAGCCCATATATATATATGCATGTACTTTACCACATCCATTCTTACTCTCATAGTTTGATTCACTCTCATGTTCAAGTCTCTCTTTTTCTCTCGTTCAGACATAGACGTACACAAAGCTCATCAAAGTTAATACCCTAGTTCGAACGCATGACACACAAACACAGTTTGGACTCGATCTCACACCGTAGAGTTTAAACAAGAAAGATTTAAGAAAAGACAGCGACTCGAGTACACTTTTGACTAAGAAGACCACCACCCTCGCGAAGCTCACAACAAAGACTCAGCCAATCTCACAATCAAAACTCAACCATGCTCACAACATGCTCTCGGCGAGGCCCTCGCATAACTCACCTAAAAATTTCCCTTGTCTCACATCTAACAACACTAGAAAGATGTTATCAAAACTCTCACATCACTCTCACCACAAACCCACGATGGGCTCTCACTAAAACCTCACCAAAACTCTCGTGTAACAGCAAGGAAGAACCATTTGTAAAACATTTTTCTCGACTCTAATACTCTCTCTCTCTCTCTCTCACTCTCGGTGCATAGCAGCAGTAGCAGAAAAAATATACCATTTTTCAAACATATTTCCCTCTCAAACCTTTGTCTCTCTCTCTCGGTTTACAAAAACAGTACAATACTCACTTTATAAAACCATTTCCCTCCCAAAACATTTGCTTTTCTCTCGTTATAACACAGCAAGGAAGACTAGGTTTGAAAGCCATTTTGCTCTTTCGGACTCACTCTCGACAACGATAACGGTAGCTAAAACCTGAAAGTGTGTATTATTGCATAATCCTAATCTGTTACAATCCTCTCTATATATAACTTATTAGTGGGCTAAATACAAATCAGAAACCAAGAGGTGGGCCGAGCCTATATATCATAGGTTAACATCCCCCCGCAGTTTAAGCGGGAGAGGAACGAACACTCAAGCTGGTGCAAAACTCTTCAAACAATGCAGTAGGTAATCCTTTGGTAAAGATGTCAGCATATTGATACCGAGAAGGGACGTGCAGAACACGAACATGACCAGTAGTCCCCAAATCAGGGACAAAATGAATGTCAATCTCAACATGCTTTGTGCGTTGATGTTGCACTGGATTAGAAGAAAGATAAACAGCACTCACATTGTCACAATATACTATAGTAGCATGTGAAAGAGGTGTATGAAGCTCCCGTAAAAGATTGCGTAACCAACATGATTCAGTAACAGCATTGGCAACGCCCCTATACTCGGCTTCGGCACTAGACCGAGAAAGCGTGACCTGACATTTAGAGGACCACGAAAGGAGATTGTTGCCAAGAAAAACACAATAACCTAAAGTAGATCTGCGAGTAGTCGGACAACCAGCCCAATCAGCATCTGAATAGGCAACCAATGATGATGTCGATGAAGAATAAAGCTGTAAACCGTAATCCAATGTACCTCGAATATATCGTAAGATCCTCTTTAGAGCAGAAAAATGTGGCTCTCGAGGATCGTGCTCTGATACCATGAAAGTGTGTATTATTTCATAATCCTAATCTGTTACAACCCTCTTTATATATAACTTATTAGTGGGCTAAATACAAATCAGAAACCAACAGGTGGGCCGAGCCTATATATCATAGGTTAACAAAACCAACGTTGAAAACCACTTTGTAAAACATGTTCTTGACTCGTTAAGACACACCACTCTCGACTCGAACCTCACATCGAACTTATCACAACAAACCCATTTCTCCTCATCTTACACCCCTTCGTCCCAACACTAAACGACTCGATAACGTGAGACAGTAAAATGTGCATGAACTCGACGTAAAAACTAATACAAGTGTGCTTTAAACCTTTTTATGAAGCTACAACAGTACAACCTCATGTTTAAAAGATTTTCAATTCATATATTTGAAAGTTTAGATTCCGAAAGAAAAGTGGTAAAGGTGACACATATATATACGTGAAAAAAGCAAAACGAGAGGGTACACAGGTTTGCGAGATAACCTGGTGTCCTCGGTAAGACGTCGACAGTGCTCGAAACAAAAAATGTGGTGGCTATGAACCCTTCAAACTAGTAAAACCCACGTCGACTTGTAACCGGCGTCTACAACAGCAGTAGAAATCTATCGAACCGTAATAACCCAATAGTCGTACTCACAACTTCGAACAAAATGAAACCTTAAACCTTTCAAACCGTAAACCCCAGCACTCGAACTAATGACCCTCGTGAAGACCGCACTCACTTCATGACCCTCGAACCAGTGAACTTGCGACGAACCGAAGAACCCACTTTCAACTAGATGAAACCCACGTCTTAGAACGTCACTTGACGAAATGAAAACCCGTCGTCTTCGACTCGCGTCAACAGCAACAAGAACTTCGAATGAGTTGGCTTAGTATTTGTATGAATGGTGTGTTTTGTTAATGGTTTTACAAAATTTGGGATGAGTTAAGCCATAATCTGTGATATAAAGTTTGTATATTTGTTGGTGTTTTAAGATGGTGAAACAATGAGTTTAGATGACGGTTGTACAACTTTTAGGAAAGCTCGATGGACATCTTTGTGTGAGAATGGCGTTGGTAAGGTGAAGAAATGGATGTTGAAGATGATAGTTTATTCAAAAGTTGGAGAGAGATATATATTGTGTATGTATGTTTTATGCATTGTATGTGTGTTTTAGGTAAGTGATAGAGGGTTTAGATGTAGGAAGGGACGTTATAGTGTGAGAGGGGACCAAATTGATCGCCAAATAGCAAACAATGGGAAGGACGTACCATACACATATTTTAGGAGGCGCATGTGCGTATGTTTGAATTTAAAATTTATATGTTAGAACTTGTTTTGTATAGAGAGAATAGTTTTAAAATGATGTTAAGGAATGTAAACAAAAAGGTTTATTGAGAGTATAGGTAGTGTCTAGCTAAAATTGGTAAGAAAACAAAAGTTTAAAGCTAGCCACTTAAAGAAGGACTTCACGAAGGGCTAAGTACAAATATGGACAACAAGTACAACCATGGTCCCCTACTCAAACTTTTTTTTTCCAAAATTACAAAAAGAGAGACGTACTTTTGATCAACTGATATACCTACTTAATATTTTGCCACATATGCAACTGATCAACCTACTTTATTTCATATTTAATTTTTGTTTGACCTACCAATACAGTTAAAATTACACATATACCCTTATCTTTAACTCTTTTTTTATCATCCCTACCACTTTATCACCACCACCGTCGTCACCGCCGCTGCCACTATCGCCGCCACCACCACCACCGATCAAATCTACCACCATCCCTACCACTTTCTAATTCTTTTACTCATTCATTTAATCTATGGAAGTTTATAAATATATGCCTAACACTAGTTCAGAAAAGCATCTTCCAAGATAACCATGCACCTATGTTATTCATAATGTAGGCCCAAATGAACTTACAGGTGGTGTGGATCTGTTAAAACACTAAGAATTGTTGCATCACTACAAGTTCTTTTGCAAGAAGTCACTTCCGCCATCAATTTCAGATACACATTACCTTCGTAATGTTGTTGGAGACACAGAAATTTGAAAAGGCGATGGGATGCAGTTGAATCAGCATATTGGGAATACGTACCTTTCAAGAGATACAAATATACGTATACAACCATTTGACCCAAAAGTCCCCAGGGAGGCTTTTTCCTTGAGGGAAACTGCTCATGTTGAGCTATAATGTGTAATTTCTTGTTATGGCTATAATGTTCATATGTTATGGCTATAATGTTCCTTTCCTTTTCTCATTTCTTGTTAAGATTATTTACTTATTTTAGCTCCTCATGCCAAAATGGTGGTAGATTTGATCGGTGGTGGTGGTGGCGGCGACGGTGGCAGCGGCGGTGACGACGGTGGTGGAGATAAAGTGGTAGGGATGATAAAAAAAGAGTTAAAGAATAAGGGTATATGTGTAATTTTAACTGTATTGGTGGGTCAAACAAAAATTAAATATGAAATAAAGTAGGTTGATCAGTTGTATACGTGGCAAAATATTAAGTGGATAGATCAGTTGATCAAAAGTACGTGTCTCTTTTTCGAATTTTGAAAAAAAAAAGTCTGGGTAGGGACCATGGTTTTACTTGTTGTCCATATTTGTACTTAGCCCTTCACGCAATGATCATGCATCGGTTTGTGCTAGTCAGTGTTAGTTAGGTGTGGGATAAGTTTAGTTAACATGGTTAAACTTCTCCAAAAATAGTATATCTCAAGTTTAGGGTAGCAAATAAGTTGAGTGGATGCCAAAATCATAAAAGATTTAATTAGAAGATGGTACTATTTGTTAGAGCACTAGGAGTAATCGCGCCGTGGGGTGCCAAACCCACGGCGTGTCCAGCGTGATGACTCCCCTGAGCCACAAAAGCCACGGCGTGGTGCCCCGGCGCGAGTGAACTCACGGGGCGTGAGTTAGTTTTTAAAAAAAAAACAATTTTTTTTGAAAATTTTTTAAATACAACGGCTAGTAGCCGTTTTTTTTTGAAAAAAAAAGTTTTTTTTTTGTTTTAAATGCCTAACGGCTAGTTTCCATTTAAAAAAAAATAATTTTTTTTTAAATTAAATGCCAAACGGCTAGTTTTAAAAAAAATAATTTTTTTTTTCAATTTTAATCTCTATATATACTACATATCCTATATCATTTTTTACACACACACACAAATCATTCTCTCCTTTATCATTCTCTCATTCACAAACACAAACACAATCACAATGGCCGGCGAAAATTGGTTCGGATTCACCCACCTCCTTCAATCCAACATGGGTGGCAGTGACGGAACTACGTCCAACCCACAATTCCCCGAATTTCCTACCCACGGTCCGATGACTCCCGAATATCAAGCTTTTATACAAAAGCAACAAGACGATTATTTAGCCTATACCCGAAGACGCCAATCACTCCAATCTCCACCACCCGAAACCGAACCAACAAAAAAAACCCGAAAGAAAAACCCCGCAAAAAAATCAAAAGAACCCGTTCCGAATGAAGGTCTTGGTCGGTGGACCAAGGACGAAGAAGCCGTGCTTGCCGAGTGTTACATCGCGACATCCGAAGATCCGAAAGTTGTGCGTCACCAAAAAAGAGACACTCTTTGGATTCGGATTACCCGGGTGTTTAACGAAAGAAATCATCAAGAACGTACCAAAGACATGCTCACGGGTAAGTGGAATCCGATGCATCATAATATTATGAAGTGGCACGCCATCTACAAGAAATGTCATCGGAACAAAAAAAGTGGCGAAAGCGAGGTTGATGTGATTGAACGGGCTCGGGTCATTTACGCGGACGAGAATAGAAATGCCACGTTTAATCACGAAAAGGCATGGAATGTTTTGAAGAAGTCCCCGAAATGGGACGCACCCGAGGTTGCCCCGGTTGATTTGACCGAGAACGAGGAAGGCGGTTCGTTTTCGATGCCGATGAACACGGACGAACTTTTCCAACGCGATCAACGACCCCGCCCCGCGGGTAAAGAACGACCCGGGAAAAAAAGCCGTTCCGAAACATCGGCGAGTACCGGAGGAAGTAACTCGTCTCGATTTGAAGACGCGGTTACCTATGACCTTCGTCTCCGTCGTGAAGCCTCGCAAAAAGCGTATGCGGCTTCGCAACGCAAAGACGACACGATTGCCGAAATGGAGGACTTGAAATTTCTCAACTATGACACCTCCAACATGAATCCCGAATCGGTCGCGTTTGTAAACTTTAAAAAAGAAGAAATCAAGGCTCGTCTACGCGCAAAAATGCCTAATACCAATCAATACCGCGACGTTGAAGATTCCGAAGACTCCTCCAACTAGTAGTTTTTTTTCGTAATTTTTTTCGTAATTTTTTCGTATTTTTTTTATTCGAAGTTGTATTTTTCTATTTTTTTTGGATTGTCATATTTTTTTGTATTTATGAAATGAATTAATTTAATTTGAAAATGTGAGAAATAAAAAAAAAGTGGGACACACAAAGTGGAGTCACTTGGAGTGATGACTCCCCTGATTTTTCAAAGTGAGTGAGTGAGTGGGTTTCGCTGACGTGGCACCCCAAAACACCCTCTTTTGGAGTGATGACTCCCAGCGCTCTTATATAAATGTTTATTTGAGGTACTTTTAACTTATACCGTGAGTCAAATAATTAGGCGGACGCTAATTATATTTGCGGAAAATAAAACGCTAAATAGCGATTCACTAAAATAATTAATACAGTTAGTTAAGAGAAATAATTATGTAAGTAATTATTCGCACAATATTTATATATACATAATCGCTGACAGCAGTTAAACTACAAATAGCTCGCGCAACGCGACAAAGATAAATCTTACACACATTATGCACACGTATTGGAATTAAATTTCAGATACGTTAAAGTATTGATCGTAAGTTATTACGCAACCAATAATGACACACTCGCAGTGTTCACAGCAACGTAGACTAAGCACAGTCTAAGCAAAATACACGTCAGCACACGTTATTTCACAAAATAAGGGAGCACTTCCCAGATAAATAGCAATTTACCAAATAGTTGACTAAATAAAAAGTCAAAGGGGTAAAATAGTCATTTAACGAGCCACGAAAATTTCTCGGGTGTTACATCATCCACGTGTTATTTTGAGTTTCGTCCTCGAAACTCGATCGTTGTTACTAGGTTGAGAAGTGTCAAGAATGTCGAAAAGGAACATGTAAAGTTGGCATTTATCAGAAAGGTTTGGCAAGTCAATCTGGAAAAAAACGGTAGTAGTTCATAGAACAATTAAATGACAATGAAAAGCGGATAATCTAGTAAGTCGTCAACTCTAAAAAGTCGATATAAGGTTAAGTACAGTTAGTTGATTAAGCTCACGTCGGTCGATTTTCATTCGAAATATTATGTGCAACAATTCACGAATCAAATGAAGTTTGAGAAATCATTCGCCAAAACGCAATAATTGTAACAATAAAAGGATAAAATAATGATCAAGTCGTACGGACGAACCGTGATTCAATAAAACACATTCCATAATTGGAATAATAAAATAATAATAAAAATATAGAGACATGTCGAATGCACTTAAGCCCACTCGTCTATAAATCGTTATTTACATCGAAAAGCGTCCTAATCCATGTAAATAAAAATTTATAACCTCATGGTTCAACGATTTATAACCTCTTTATTCAAATGTAAAAGCGTCCTAATCCATTTCAATAAAGACCTTATAAATCATTTTATTCAAGCATCCCTAGCAAAATTCACAGTCAGAATAGTTAAAATCTTCTGAAACGATATTAGATAAATTTACCAAAATTAAAACGTATGAGTCATCAATAAGTCGTGTCTAATAAGTAGACATCTAAAATTATAGGCGAAAGAAAATAAATTTTGACGCGCGATAACGTGCACAAAAATACGTATCAAACAAGGAGCTCATATATAATATAATTATATATTATAACAATTACCAAATAGATAAAAGGAACAATTACATATAAAGCAATCATAAAACGATAAAACAAGCAATCATGCAGCAACGGATAAAGAAATCGCAAACATGCAAGCGATATATCCATATAGCAGCGGATAAGCAATCGTAATATGTAAAGCACGTATTCATATATTAGAGGAATAAGCATGATGACATGATAAAATATACTAAAGCATCGGTTATAGTCAAGACCTATGTAATAACACCTAGTTCTCTATAACCAAGTCTCTGATACCAATCTGTAACACCCCCAAAATAGGCCCAGCGGAAGCACACTAGTTTGAGGCCTGTTACGTCATGATTATCCGAGTCTTGATTCGAGAGAGCGACCTCTATGCCATATATCACAATGCAGACTCCAAATACATACAGGCAAGTACCTGAGAATACATGCTTAAAACGGTCAACATAAAGTTGGTGAGTTCATAAGTTTTATTAAAAAATGTATAGGACACCTCAAAAGTTTATAAAGTCCGCTACCGAAAGTAGTATCGTAAAAGCGTTTAGAAATCCAGAGTTTCGCAACAAAAGCAACACTTACTACAAAGTTCAGTCATAAATCAACGTTTAGCAAAAGCATTACAACCAACACAAAATGATTCAGTTTATAAACAAGATTCATATCAACCTCATGATACATTGGTTTTGTATGGGTTCTAATTAAATCTCGGAATCTTCTCGAATTGATCTCGGCCTTAAGTGGAATGATTGTTCTTGGTTACTAAATAAAAAGGGCTTGGTTTTCTAATTTAATAAAATGAAAATTTATATTAAAATCAATTACTTTAATGACAATTAGTAAAAACTTGAATTAAAATTAAAACTAAAATTTAAAATTGAGATTGAAATTAAGATTAAAATAAAAATAACATTAAAATAAAGAAACAGTAAAGAAACAGTAAACCTTTAAAATGCTCAAAAGATAACCGATTCGGAAGTCTATCCTTGATTCGGAACTTTACTCATGCGGAACTTAATGATTCATTCGGAAGATTTTGGTTCATCCGGAACTTTGTGGTTCATGCGGAGGTCTTTGAAACTCATTCGGAACTTTTGAAAAAGAAATTGGTTCGGAACTTTTCAAGAAATTGATTCGGAAGAAATCTGTTCGGAAGTTTCCGATTCGGAACTTTCTGCTAAAGATTGGTTCGGAACTTCTCAGAGTTCCGATTCGGAACTTTTGGCGAGAATTGGTTCGGAAGTTGTATAGGTTACGATTCGGAACATTTGGTAAAAATTGGTTCGGAAGTCTAAAATTGGTTCGGAACTTTTGCTTCGTTCGGAAGTCTGGGAAACCCAGATACAGAAACAGTACCCGAAGAACAAGGAAAATCGTTTTAATCCAAAAATCACCAAATTTTTAACCAAATCTTAAATAAAACTACACACAAAGCATCCACTAACTATAAACTACAAATCCCATTAACAAAAACACAAATCCCAACAACTTTTGAAGATCAAATCAAGAAAATAAAAACTTAAGAACTTGAGGATAAAGATGATGATGAACAAGATGAAATAGAAAGATTAAACAAGACTTGTATTAAATGATTAATGTTTTCACAAGATGAAAACAAGGATTAAAATAACAAAATTGGAAGAACAAAGATCAAAATCACCAATCACCCTAGTGGTGATGGTGATGCTACGGAACAGGAAGAAGAAAGAGTGGGGAAAAAGAAAACAAAAACTAACTAAAAAAAACTTCCTAAATGTGTGAGGGGAGGGCTATTTATAGCCTTGTCTTTTGGTGAGTGGGCTTTCTCCCGTTCTTCTTGTCTTTTTCGTCTTTTCAGAAAAGTTTCCGTTTTCGATTCTGATTTGGGATTTGTCGTCGATTAAATTCAACTCGTCTTTTAATTTCTTCGTTTAATAGACTTGAGTTTCTTCGACTTATGTAAATCTTCCATCTTTGGTCCTTTTCTTCGATAAATCGTCAAATAGGCCTAGTGACTTCAAATCTTTTGCATCTCTTGGACAATAGACTTTATCTTGAGTCTTTTTCTTCGATAAATCCCGTGCAATCCCATGTTTTCTTCAATAATCATCCGGATGGCTCTGAAAACATAATAAACACAAAAACCACGCATAATTCCAAACAAATGATATTAAATACGTGTTTTGGTCTCGTTTTAGCCAGAATTGAGTGGTAAAAGGATGGGTGTTTACACACCTATCAAATCCCCTACACTTAACCATTGCCATGCCCTCATGCAATGCTTAGTGATAAAGCAATTTTACACTTTTCTCATAATTAATCAACCTTGGCCTTATTTAAATACTACTAAACAAAAATTAAAGTACTAAAAGAAATTAAAATTTAAAAGGATAGAAAACCATTTTCACTTGAAAATAGCTACATGGAAATAACTTGCAAAGAGATCAATGACTTACATTAGGGCTTTTGTGCTGCGAAGATTTATCACCCTCAAGTTTCACGTTCCCCAAACTAAGCTTAAAAACGAGATCATTGTTATTATAAGTTAGCAATTCAAACACTTACACACATGGCTTAATTAAATGCTTAAACTCCCTTATTCCTAGGTGTATCTCTTATATTTTATTTTTGTCTTAGAATGATCATGAAGATGCATTTTTGGACTTATTTCGATAGTTTATTTAGGCTGAAAGCAAAGTAGGATGATTTGATCAATAGTTAGCTAAAGGACAAAATCTCTTAAAACTGCTTCTCGGGATATCAAAAAGTTCATATCTTGGCATAACTTGGTTCACGATTTGAGACCTTTCTCGGGCCGATATTTGGCATGTACTTCATACTTCATATCTTCGAGAGACGTTCTTGAGATAATGGTCTTCTCATCATAATAGAGTTTCTTCACTTGGAGACTTTTGAGGGGTACTCCAACTTTGTTGACCACGACTTCATGATTATTTCTTCAATCTCTAATTGGGATTTTGAGATACAACGATCCGCCTCCTTTTCGGACTTGGATCTATTTATCCTCATACCTTGTTAGGGTCTTTTCGGATAGACTTCTCCATGATCTTTATGGGAGTTGATTGCTTTTCGTCGTGAGTCTTGATCCTTCATATTGATTTTAGGAATAACGCTTTTCACATCACTTGGATCTTCAGCAATAAAATTGAATCCTCATGCCTTGTTAGGGCCTTTTCGGACTCGCCAATCTTCGCGCCCCGCTTCATAAGTTATGCCTTGGCTATGAACTCTTATCATTACCGAGCAACTTTTAAACGATCTTGGGCTAGAAGCTAAGTAACTTTTCAAATCGTACGACCTTACTTATTGCAGATAAATTATTAACAAGTGATGGGAGAATAGGCAAATAATTACACCAAGTGAGCTTGTGCAAGAATACCGACTTATAATTGACTCTATCATCTCTCGTCCTCCAGAATTTAAAATCTCAAGTAATGAGACTCGTGGACACTTAGCCTAATAAACCAATTAAGGTCTACATGGTTAAGAATACTAGCTAGAATAAACTTAGGTAAGTCTATTCGGGTTGAGTCAAAATAAACGCAACGGGCCTAATATGTCAAAGATTTCTAAACTAGCTACACCACTTTATTAATATTTTTGACTTTTAAACAGGATATATACATATGAAAGCAACGATAAAAATTTAAAAATTACGACTAAATGGCCAAAGTTAATTAAAAATTTGAAAAATGTTGAAAAATATGATTTTCTGGTTAAATGAAGGCATTTTCATGGAAAAGTCCACTTAAAACTTCGATAGAAGTCCCCCCTACACTTAAGATAAACATTGTCCTCAATGTTTAAGCATGTGGGAAAAGTCTCCCCTACACTTATGACATTGTGCACGTTGGTTAACTCAAGTTAAGGAAGAGACGACTAAAGTGATCAATTTCAAATGTGAGTATGAAGAAAATTGAATCACGATAGTTGAGAGATAGAACCGGATTTTGGATAACACGGGAGCATGGTTCTTCAAAGATTCCAAGAGTGCACTTATCCCTGTAATCACACCACACAAAGACAAACACGTATAGAAGTCCCCCCTACACTTAGGGGATTAAAACATAAAAGGATAGATACACGGGCTGCCTCCCGAGGAGCGCTTGTTTTTGATAACCGAGTCACGAGCCTGACTCGGCCCAAAATTAGTTCATGGGGAACGTGGTGAGGGATGGAAACACCTCCTGAGAGGTGTCCTCACCAAAGTACAACTTTACTCGTTGGCCATTCACCTTAAAATTAGGTCCATTAGGTTGAGCGAGCTCGAGAGTACCATATGGAAAAATTTGGGCAATGGTGAATGGGCCGGACCAACGAGATTTGAGCTTTCCCGAGAAGATTTTCAACCGAGAGTTAAAAAGTAAGACTTTGTCTCCAACATGGAACTCTCGGTTTTCAATCTTAGAGTCGTGAATGAGCTTAGTCCTTTCCTTATAGATTAAAGAATTTTCATAAGCCTCATTACGGAGTTCATTCAGCTCATTGAGTTGGATCTTGCGTAGGTCACCGGCTTTGTTTATATCAAAATTAGCCCACTTCAAGGCCCAATAAGCCTTGTGCTCCAACTCAATGGGGAGGTGGCACGCTTTCCCGTACACAAGACGATAAGGCGTACAGCCGATCGGGGTCTTGTAAGCAGTACGGAAAGCCCACAAAGCATCATCAAGTTTATCAGCCCATGAGGCACGATGCTCTCCCACGGTCCTTTCAAGAATTCGCTTCAGTCCTCGGTTGGATATTTCAGCCTGGCCATTAGTTTGTGGGTGGTAGGCTGTGGAAAGACGATGGTTTACACCGTACTTAGCCATGACTCTAGCAAATTGGTCATTGCAGAAATGAGTCCCACGATCACTAATAATGGCACGAGGCACACCGAATCTGGCGAATAGAGCTTTCAAAAAGTTACAAACCACCCTTGCGTCATTAGTGGGGAAAGCTTTGGCTTCAACCCACTTTGAAACGTAGTCAACGGCTACAAGGATGTATTTGTTTCCTTTAGAAGAAGGGAATGGCCCCATAAAGTCGATACCCCAAACATCAAAGATTTCACACTCTTGAATGAAATTCTGAGGCATCTCGTCTTTATGTGTGATCGTGCCTTGTTTTTGGCAAACATCACATCGTTTAACCATATCGTGAGCGTCACGATATATGGAGGGCCAATAAAATCCCGAATCAAACACTTTTTTAGCGGTGTAGTTGGGACCAAAGTGACCACCGGTGGGTCCTTTGTGGCAAGCATCAAGGATTTCAGACGCTGCCGGTCCATCAACACATCGACGAATAATCAGGTCAGCACATTGTTTGAATAGGTAAGGGTCGTCCCAAAAGTAAGTCTTAATGTCGGTGAAGAACTTTTTCTTTTGTTGAGACGTCAACCCTTCCTTGAGAATTTCACCCGCCAAGTAGTTTGCAAAGTCTGCAAACCACGGGGTTTCATTTGGCTTCGAGTTTATAGACATTAAGGTCTCCAAGGGAAAAGAATCATTGATTTTTTTGGTCGGATGATCCCCTTGGTAAGGATCCTCAAGTCTGCTAAGATGGTCCGCGGCTAGGTTTTCTGCTCCTTTTTTATCGCGAATTTCGATTTTAAATTCCTGGAGCAGCAAAACCCAACGAAGAAGTCTTGGTTTGGAATCTTGCTTTGTCAACAAGTACTTCAACGCGGAATGATCGGTATACACAATGGTGGTAGAAAGGACAAGATAGGGGCGAAATTTTTCAAAGGCATAGACAACAGCTAAAAGCTCTTTTTCGGTTGTCGTATAATGCAATTGTGCCCCCGTCATTGTCTTGCTAGCGTAATGGATCGGTTGGAAGTGTTTGTTCACTCGTTGTCCCAGAACCGCTCCAATAGCAAAATCACTAGCATCGCACATCAACTCAAAAGGCAGCTCCCAATTAGGGGTAACCAAGACGGGTGCCTTAGTTAGCTTATCCTTAAGCGAGTTGAAGGCTTCAAGACACTCTTTGGAGAAGATAAAAGGAGTATCTTTTTCCAAGAGGTGGGTCATCGGGCGAGCGATTTGAGAAAAGTCTTTGATGAATCGACGGTAGAAGCCCGCATGACCCAGGAAACTTCTCACACCCTTCACGGTTGAAGGTGGAGGCAACTTTGCGATAACATCGACTTTAGCACGGTCTACTTCAAGACCGGCTTTGGAAATTTTATGTCCCAGCACGATGCCTTCTTTTACCATAAAATGGCATTTTTCCCAATTCAGAACTAGGCGAGTGTCTTCACACCTCTTTAGCATACGTTCCAAATTGGCAAGGCAAGAAGAGAAGGAATCCCCGAAGATCGAGAAATCATCCATGAAGACTTCCATGGTTTGTTCAACCATGTCATGGAAGATAGCTAACTTGCACCTTTAGAAAGTCCCGGGCGCATTACATAAGCCAAAAGGCATTCTTTTGTAAGCAAATGTGCCATAGGGACAAGTGAATGTAGTCTTTTCTTGATCTTGGGGATCGATGGGTATTTGAAAATAACCCGAGAAACCATCAAGAAAGCAGTAATATTCATTACCGGCTAAACGTTCAAGCATTTGGTCCATAAAAGGTAGAAGGAAATGATCCTTTCTCATGGCATCATTGAGTTTGCGATAGTCTATACAAACTCTCCACCCAGTAACGAGACGAGTGGAAATCAACTCGTTGTGTTCATTGGGAACAACGGTTATTCCGCCTTTCTTGGGCACACAATGGATTGGACTAACCCATGGTGAATCCGAAATAGGGTAAATCATACCCGCATCAAGAAGTTTGATAACCTCTGTTTTGATGACTTCATGTATTTTTGGATTCACCCTTCGTTGGCTTTGAATTGTGGGCTTAAAGTCGTCCTCCATGAGAATTTTGTGTGTGCAGAAGTGAGGATCAATTCCACGAATATCAGAAATCTTCCAAGCAATAGCTGTTTTATGCTTTTTCAACACGGCGACAAGTCGAGTTTTCTCTTCATCCTTCAAATCCTTAGCAATGATGACTGGCGACTTCTTCTCTTCTTCAAGGAATACATACTCGAGATGGGGCGGCAACTCCTTAAGTTCTAAATCCGGAGGATTTTCGACGGGAGGCGTATTCGAAGTCGGAGTATCGATAGCAATGACCGTGGGAGATGGAGGAGAAGGATTGTCTTCGGTGAGAAGATTGTCAAAGAAATTCATGTCTTCATCCCCATCGGTGGGAGAATCATTAGTAGCTAAATTCACATCTCCCATGGTATCTTCAAGATTGTTCCAAAATAAATCACTATCTCCAAATAGAGACAATGATGAATCAATAGAGGACGCGGTCTCAACATTGGGAAGAGAGGCAGGAATACTTTTGCAAGCATCATTAAAGTGTTCTTCACAAGCCTCATCAAGAACGTCAATACAATTAACGCTCTCATATGAATAAGGCTGTTTAGACAACTTTCCCATGTTGAAGACTACTTTATCATCACCCACTCTCATGATAAGCTCACCGGCTTCAACATCAATAAGAGTGCGACCGGTCCTCAAGAATGGACGTCCAACAATTAGTGCACACGGGGGTCCATCTCGTAGTCGACGACAACAAAATCAGCAGGGAAGGTGAATTTGTCGACTCCTACAATGACGTCTTCGGCTATCCCCACTGGATAAGCAACCGTACGGTTAGCTAATTCCAAAGTCATTTTGGTGGGGACTAGCTCTGGGAGAGATAATTGCTTCCAAACACTTAGAGGCATGAGATTAATACTGGCACCTAGATCGGCTAGGGCCATGCAATTCTCTACTCCCGGGAAATTGCAAGGGATAAGAAAACGACCCGGATCACCAAGCTTGGTTGGCAATTTCCTTAAGAGTACTGTAGAGCAATTCTCATTAAGTTGGGTGTTGGCAATATCGAGGAGCTTTTCCTTGTCGCTCAGAAGATCTTTAAACATTTTCGCATACTTGGGCATGTGAGCGAGAGCCTCAGCGAAGGAGATATTGAAATTCAGTTGTTTGAACATTTTAAGGAAATTCGAAACCTGAATATCGTCCTTGCTTTTGAGCTTCTCTTTCCTCAACCTAGATGGATAAGGTATATTGGAAGAAGAGGAAGGCTTTGGGAGAATAGGATCACTCACAATCACGGGTGGAGGAGGGGTAGAAGGAAGAGGTGGAGAAATTGGGGAAGGAGAAGGATGAGGAATAGGAGCAGGTGACTCGTTCTCCTTAGTCACAACCACCGGTGGAGGTATAGGAAGCTCGGGTTCCTTGGTACCTTTACCACTTCGAGTGGTGATTGCTTTCATCTCCCCTCTTGGGTTCGCAATGGTGTTACTCGGAAGAGTACCCGAAGGAGAGGGTTGATTACCTTGGAAGAAACTAGCCATCATGTTCCTCAGATCATTAGTTTGGGTATCCAACGTATTTCTCATGTCGGCTCTCAAGTCGTTTCCTTGCTTGACCAAGTCTGCTTTCAAATTTATCACTTCACGCTGAATATTTTCCACGATCACATCGTTTGTCCTCATGTAGGTCTGCACTTCTTGGTGTAGAGCGGTGGATTGGTTGGGAGGAGCATTGTATGCGGGTGGTTGATAAGCAGGTTGTTGGTAAACTTGGTTGTTACGTTGAGGTGGTTGTTGCTGCTTGTGAGGAGGGATGTATGGTTGTCGAGGTTGTTGTTGTTGTTGTTGAGGAGGGCGATTGAGGTTTGATTGTTGGTTTGGGTTGGTTGGAGGAAAACCAGGTGGTGAAAGATAGTTGTTGCTGCGGTAGCTAAGTAAATTACGGTCACCTTGAGGTCTATCTTGATAAGCAGGTTGAGGATAGGTGCCATAAGCTGCATTAACATTCTCAGAAGGGTAGTCTTGGGTGGCGGTACAAGTGGTGTAAGAGTGAGGACCACCGCATATCTCACAAGGTTAGCTGACAGCGTTAATTTGAGCGTTTTTAGCGTTGTTGCTGTTGTTGTTGCTGACGGTGTGGGTGACAAGCGATTCAAGAAGCGTAGTGATTTTGTCCAATCGCTTGTCGCTGTCACTAGTGCTAGCACTAGCGACATTGGTCCTAACACTCTTGGTTCGCACACGAGATTTATTCTCAATGATGTCCCAAGCAGCATTGGAAGTCTTAGCCAAAAGATTACCCCCCGAGGCACTGTTTAGTGAATCTTGGTCACTCATGCTTAAACCATTGTAAAAAGTATTAATTTGATGTACTTTGGTAAAACCATGTTGTGGGCATTTTCTTAAAAGATCTTTAAAACGATCCCAAGATTCACTGAATGACTCATCGTACTTTTGTTCAAAATTTATGATCTCATTCTGCAAAGCGGTAGTACGAGAGGGTGGAAAAAAGTAATTGATAAACTTTGTTTCCAAATCCGTCCACGAGAGAATACTCTGTGGCGGTTCCTTAGCAAGCCAATGCCGGGCTTGTCCCTCTAAAGAAAAGGGAAAAAGTTGTAACCTTATAACCTCTTGTGGAACGCCATTGAATTTGACCGTGTTGGTGAGTTGCAAGAATCTCTTGATGTGGTCGTGTGGATCATCAATGGTTCGTCCCAAGAATGGTTGAGCGGAGACCATCTGGATAAAGCCTGATTTTAGCTCGAAATTGTTGGCGGCAATTGGTGGTATAACAATTGGGTCAGTGTTGCCATCTACATGAGCTTGCAGCAGTTCAATCATTGGGCGATTATCCGGTTGAGGCTCATTGTTGTTGTTATTATTCATGTTGTTGTTGTTATTATTGTTTGGAGGTGGTACACCGGCCATGTCTAAGTGATCGAGAGGCTCGGGCTCTTGATAAGACGTGGAACGAGTGCGCATACACCTGCAAAAGAACTAACAAGAGAAAAACAAAGCAAAAATATTTTTGGTTTTTTATGTTTTTTACTTTTTAGGATTTTTGAAAACTTTATATTTTTTTTTTGTGTTTTTGAAAATTTTTGTGAAAAATTAACGTTCACGGGGAACGGATCCCAAAATCCAAGTTCTCACAAAAAACTTTTGATCTTAACGAGAAGAGCCGGCAGCGGCGCCATTTGATACATTGGTTTTGTATTGGTTCTAATTAAATCTCGGAATCTTCTCGAATTGATCTCGGCCTTAAGTGGAATGATTGTTCTTGGTTACTAAATAAAAAGGGCTTGGTTTTCTAATTTAATAAAATGAAAATTTATATTAAAATCAATTACTTTAATGACAATTAGTAAAAACTTGAATTAAAATTAAAACTAAAATTTAAGATTGAGATTGAAATTAAGATTAAAATAAAAATAACATTAAAATAAAGAAACAGTAAAGAAACAGTAAACCTTTAAAATGCTCAAAAGATAACTGATTCGGAAGTCTATCCTTGATTCGGAACTTTACTCATGCGGAACTTAATGATTCATTCGGAAGATTTTGGTTCATCCGGAACTTTGTGGTTCATGCGGAGGTCTTTGAAACTCATTCGGAACTTTTGAAAAAGAAATTGGTCCGGAACTTTTCAAGAAATTGATTCGGAAGAAATCTGTTCGGAAGTTTCCGATTCGGAACTTTCTGCTAAAGATTGGTTCGGAACTTCTCAGAGTTCCGATTCGGAACTTTTGGCGAGAATTGGTTCGGAAGTTGTATAGGTTCCGATTCGGAACATTTGGTAAAAATTGGTTCAGAAGTCTAAAATTGGTTCGGAACTTTTGCTTCGTTCGGAAGTCTGGGAAACCCAGATACAGAAACAGTACCCGAAGAACAAGGAAAATCGTTTTAATCCAAAAATCACCAAATTTTTAACCAAATCTTAAATAAAACTACACACAAAGCATCCACTAACTATAAACTACAAATCCCATTAACAAAAACACAAATCCCAACAACTTTTGAAGATCAAATCAAGAAAATAAAAACTTAAGAACTTGAGGATAAAGATGATGATGAACAAGATGAAATAGAAAGATTAAACAAGACTTGTATTAAATGATTAATGTTTTCACAAGATGAAAACAAGGATTAAAATAACAAAATTGGAAGAACAAAGATCAAAATCACCAATCACCCTAGTGGTGATGGTGATGCTACGGAACAGGAAGAAGAAAGAGTGGGGAAAAAGAAAACAAAAACTAACTAAAAAAAACTTCCTAAATGTGTGAGGGGAGGGATATTTATAGCCTTGTCTTTTGGTGAGTGGGCTTTCTCCCGTTCTTCTTGTCTTTTTCGTCTTTTCAGAAAAGTTTCCGTTTTCGATTCTGATTCGGGATTTGTCGTCGATTAAATTCAACTCGTCTTTTAATTTCTTCGTTTAATAGACTTGAGTTTCTTCGACTTATGTAAATCTTCCATCTTTGGTCCTTTTCTTCGATAAATCGTCAAATAGGCCCAGTGACTTCAAATCTTTTGCATCTCTTGGACAACAGACTTTATCTTGAGTCTTTTTCTTCGATAAATCCCGTGCAATCCCATGTTTTCTTCAATAATCATCCGGATGGCTCTGAAAACATAATAAACACAAAAACCACGCATAATTCCAAACAAATGATATTAAATACGTGTTTTGGTCTCGTTTTAGCCAGAATTGAGTGGTAAAAGGATGGGTGTTTACACACCTATCACCTCACATGCAAGATTCATATCAAGATCACATGCACAATTCATATCAAAATCACATATAAGAAGCATATCAAGATCATACAAGATCATACAAGATCATAGCAAGATTCACCTTTCAAGATCAATACAAGATCATAACAAGATTCACATGCAAGAATCATATCAAGATTCACAGTCAAGATCAATACCACATCATAGTAAGATGGATCACAAGAGCAATTTAAGTTCAGAATCATAGCAAGCAATGAACCGCAAAACATAGGTAAGATATGAATGACCATCATGGGAGATATGACGTCAAGCATATTGGGTACAACACAGTGTTATGATAGCACTAAGCTCATGAAACCGAACTATGGCAAGTACGCCGAAACATTGCGCGCATGAAATACAAGTTGCCCCAGTAGGTGTCTAACCCAAGACCACCTAGCACAACATCAAATGGTATACGTCCGTTTGGAAGTGGCGATTTACAAATCCCCAGACGGAGGTTGCCAGAACCTCAATAGATCTGTCCATAACATCAGGTTCACTTTACCGGTCATCCAGAAGTGATTAACGGTTCATGAAGGGGACTAAAAAGAACGTGGGTTAAAGCTACTTTAGGCATATCCATAAACCAACTTCAGCGAAGTACACAACGAGAGCACATTTCGCGTCCAAGCAAGTAACAAAGCATTATCTCATCGATAAACAATATCTCAGCAAAGTATTTAATACAAGCACAGTTTGCATCCATAAGCAAATAACAAAGCATTATCTCTTCCTAAACGGATTCAGCATATAAGGCAAATTAAAAGAAGAAAAGACTCATTCGCATATTCACAATATGAAGCATAACAATAGTTGTGCAGTATAACCACGTATGGATCACAAACAATCAGCAAAACGTATAAACTCTTATTAGACATCAACAAGCATGCATCTCCCACAAAAGAGATTTAAAACATTTATAAAGCGATTCTGATATAGAAAGAAGGGGTATGAACTCACCCCAGCAACGCAAGCTATCACAACAAGAGAATAATAATCATAGAATAAAATCACGTAGATGCAACCTAAAATAATATTAGATTGAGTTACAATCCATAATGCAAGAAACGCATGAATGCGATACGCATATGTCTCTTGACTCTCGACACCATCAAAAGTATATATCAAAAATCTGTTTATCCTCTCTCTCACCCAATATATATATATGCATGTAATTCACCACATCTGTTCTTACTCTCATAATTTGATTCACTCTCATGTTTAAGTCTCTCTTTCTCTCTCGTTCAGACACAGACGCACACAAAGCTCGACAAAGTTAATACCCCAGTTCGAACGCATGACACACAAACACAGTTTGGACTCGATCTCACACCGTAGAGTTTAAACAAGAAAGCTTTGACAAAAGACAGCGACTCGAGTACACTTTTGACTAAGAAGACCACCACCCTCGCGAAGCTCACAGCAAAGAGTCAGCCAATCTCACAATCAAAACTCAACCATGCTCACATCATGTTCTCGGTGAGGCCCTCGCATAACTCACCTCAAAATTTCCCTCGTCTCACATCTAACAACACTACAAAGATCTCATCAAAACTCTCACATCACTCTCACCACGAACCCCCGATGGGCTCTCACTAAAACCTCACCAAAACTCTCGTGTAACAGCAAGGAAGAACCATTTGTAAAACGTTTTTCTCGACTCCAATACTCTCTCTCTCTCTCTCTCTCACTCTCGGTGAATAGCAGCAGTAGCAGGAAAAATATACCATTTTGCAAACATATTTCCCTCTCAAACCTTTATCTCTCTCTCGGTTTACAAAAACAGTACAATACTCACTTTATAAAACCATTTCCCTCCCAAAACGTTTCCTTTTCTCTCGTTATAACACAGCAAGGAAGACTAGGTTTGAAAGCCATTTCGCTCTTTCAGACTCACTCTCGACAACGATAACGGTAGCTAAAACCAACGTTGAAAACCACTTTGTAAAACAAGTTCTTGACTCGATAAGACACACCACTCTCGACTCGAACCTCACATCGAACTTATCACAACAAACCCTCAACAAACCCATTTCCCCTCGTCTTACACCCCTTCGTCCCAACACTAAACGACTCGATAACTCGATGTAAAAACTAATACAAGTGTGCTTTAAACATTTTTATGAAGCTACAACAGTACAACCTCACGTTTACAAGATTTTCAATTCATATCTTTGAAAGTTTAGTTTCCTAAAGAAAAGTGATAAAGGTAACACATATATATACGTGACAAAAGCAAAACGAGAGGGTACACAGGTTTACAAGATAACCTGGTGTCCTCGATAAGACGTCGACAGTGCTCGAAACAACAAACGTGGCTATGAACCCTTCAAACTAGTAAAACCCACGTCGACTTGTAACCGACATCTACAACAGCAGTAGAAATCTCTCGAACCGTAATAACCCAATAGTCGTACACACAACTTCGAACAAAATGAAACCTTAAACCTTTCAAACCATAAACCCCAGCACTCGAACTAATGACCCTCGTGAAGACTGCACTCACTTCATGACCCTCGAACCAGTGAACTTACGACGAACCGAAGAACCCACTTTCAACTAGATGAAACCCACGTCTTAGAACGTCACTTGACGAAATGAAAACCCGTCGTCTTCGACTCGCGTCGACAACAACAAGAACTTCGAACGAGTTGGCTTAGTATTTGTATGAATGGTGTGTTTTGTTAATGGTTGTACAAAATTTGGGATGAGTTAAGCCATAATCTGTGATATAAAGTTTGTATATTTGTTGGAGTTTTAAGATGGTGAAACAATGAGTTTAGATGACGGTTGTACAACTTTTAGGAAAGCTCGATGGACATCTTTGTGTGAGAATGGTGTTGGTAAGGTGAAGAAATGGATGTTGAAGATGATAGTTTATTCAAAAGATGGAGAGAGATATATATTGTGTATGTATGTTTTATGCATTGTATGTGTGTTTTAGGTAAGTGATAGAGGGTTTAGACGTAGGAAGCGACGTTAGACTATGTTTATTCACAACCTTCCCCAACCCAACCTTTTATTAAAATATTATTTTTTTACTCTTTCATCTAAACAACCAACACATACAACCTAAACCAACCTTTTTACCATTTATCAACAACCCAACCTAATATCTAATATTATAATTTTTATATTTTATTTAATTAGTTAAGAATCAATAAGAAAAAAACTAAAGCTATTTTTATTCACTAAACTACAATCAGAAATACTAATAAACCAATCAGCCCAATCAATCTAACCCAAAATACTAACCAGCCTATATTAATCATTTTCAGCCCAAACATATCTACCCTAAACCCACTTAACAAATGTATATCACATTGTTACCCTAAATATATTCACACACATACAAACACAGCCACACATTCACTTGCAGCCACCACTTTTCACTTTCTCATTTCTATTCTTTTTCTGGCAATCTTCTGATTGAAAATGATCAAATTAACAAGTTGGATTTCAAGACTTATCTTAAAGGTTACGATCTTGATCTTGGTGTAATGGTTTTCATGTTGTGGTTTTGTTGGCAGATTCGGACACGTGGATCGGTTGGTTCACAAATTTGAGAGTCACATATCGATCCTGGTCGTGACTTTCTCTTTCCTTCCTTAGTATTGTTTTGATATAATAGTGGGTGTTTTTTGTCGTATAGCTCACGACCGGTTGTTTTGGTTCACTAATAAACATGGTCTTATAGTGTGAGAGGGGACCAAATTGATCGCCAAATAGCAAACAATGGGAAGGACGTACCATACACATATTTTAGGAGGCGCATGTGCGTATGTTTGAATTTTAAATTTGTATGATAGAACTTGTTTTGTATAGAGATAATAGTTTTAAAATGATGTTAAGGAATGTAAACAAAAGGGTTTATCAAGAGTGTAGGTAGTGTCTAGCTAAAATTGGTAAGAAAACAAAAGTTCAAAGCTAGCCACCCGAAGAAGGACTTCACGCAATGATCATGCATCGGTTTGTGCTAGTCAGTGTTAGTTAGGTGTTGGATAAGTTTAGTTGACATGGTTAAACTTCTCCAAAAATAGTATATCTCAAGTTTAGGGTAGCAAATAAGTTGAGTGGATGTCAAAATCATAAAAGATTTAATTAGAAGATGGTACTATTTGTTATATAAATGTTTATTTGAGGTACTTTTAGCTTATACCGTGAGTCAAATAATTAGGCGGCCGCTAATTATATTTTTTCTGGAAAATAAAACGCTAAATAGCGATGCACTAAAATAATTAATACAATTAGTTAAGAGAAATAATTATGTAAGTAATTATTCGTACAATATTTATATATACACAACCGCTGACAGTAGTTAAACTGCAAATAGCTCGCGCAACGCGACAAAGATAAATCATACACACATTATGCACACGTATTGGAATTAAATTTCAGATACGTTAAAGTATTGATCGTAAGTTATTACGAAACCAATAATGACACACTCGCAGTGTTCACAACAACGTAGACTAAGCACAGTCTAAGCAAAATACACGTCAACACACGTTATTTCACAAAATAAGGGAACACTTCCCAGATAAATAGCAATTTACCAAATAGTTGACTAAATAAAAAGTCAAAGGGGTAAACAGTCATTTAACGAGCCACGAAAATTTCTCGGGGTTTATAGTTCAACCTGGTGTGGGTGACATCTTTGTCACCACCAAGAAATACAAAGATCTTGTTTAGTTTGAAAATCATTTCCCTGGACATGTATTAGAAGAACCAGAATTGGGAATGATTATGTTCAACCATCGTGAAAGACAAGATTTTGTGGGTATTAGTGATCTTGATGATCTAAACAACGAACTTCTAGGAAACATTCAGAGAATCTTCTTTGCTCACCATGGTGGTCAAGGACTCACTAAAGCTGCTAATACCATCAGCATGTGCTTACTATCAATACTGGACTTCAGAAACTCTGATCCATCAGTTCCGACCTATGTCATTGAAAAACTAAGGCCAAAGGAAAACTGACTAATCATTTGTACTACCTTTGTTGTAATCGTAATGTGTATTGAATAATTGAGTATCTGATGCTTATAAGTTATTAATTGTTCAGTGCAAGTAATAAGAAGTTATGCTCACTTACCACTGACATTAGACTTAGGCTATTTGTATATCCAAATAGGGGGAGATTGTTGGGTCAGTATTTATTAACTCTGAAGCAACTCTAGGATTTGAATATAAAATCCCCCTAAGTGTTTCATGCTCACCAGTAAGGCCAGTCTGCTGAAGGATGACCAGAGGAACAAAGTTCCTACTAAAGACTTTATAGCTGAAAAAGTTCAGCAATCCCCTTCTAGTGAAATTAGAAGACAAAGGAGTCTCCGCTTTAAATACTAGGCGGTCTAGTTGTTGAAGAACAAAGACTGAAGAAGGGCTTTCAGTTCAGTTTAGTTTGACAATACCAAACTGAATGATGTCGATCTCCTCTAGAATACTGAAGACTCTTCAGTATTCTGATGGTTTGCATTAGGCGGGAAAAGATAACTTTAAGCTAAAGTAGGTTGCTTGTATACTTAGATATAAGTACAACCTTTATCTTTTCTAGAATAGTTTAATATGTACTTTGTACTGTTTATCCAGCATGGGCATCAACCACCTACTGGATAAACCCATGCATTAAAACATGCAAAATGCAAACCCTAGTTTACACTGCCTATATAAGGAGTGTACATTGGGAGAGAAAGGGTTAACCAATACAAGAGATAAAACTCTAGAAAACCTTTCTCTCTTGATACCAACTAAACCATATAGCCAAGATGCATATGAACGTTTAGATTGGACCTTAGACTTTAACCTTGGTTAGACGTTTAAGTAGAGGAGATAAAAACCCATTGTCATTCAACCACTTTGTTATTCCGCAAACAAAGTGGGTTATAGATTCTTTATTTGATTCTAATAAAAGTCTATACGTTGAAAATTTATTGGTATTGTTGTTTTAATTGTTCATAGTTCTTATCTATTGTTAAAACATCACACTTGAGTCGAAGTAAGGAGTTATTACTTAAGTTGATAAGTAATAACGAATTACAAGGGACCACACAAAACCGAAAACCGAACGGGAACCTACCTAACTCGAACCTGAATCAGAACCGAGACCCGAAGAACCGCCAAAATCTCAAATACATTTTTAAAACCTACTTCATGTTTCTAGTTGTAACCGTCTTGGTGTACAATTAGATGCAAGGATTACTATTTGCCTAATTTTATGTCTCAAATACACTTTTTAAGCGTATGTTACATTTCCATTTGTAGACAATAGTTGCATTTTCTGACTTATCTATTTTTTTATAACTTTACTAGTCTAATATTACTCCCTTAATACAATAAGGGGAATTATAAAATACCCCAATAAAAAAAATTATAAAGTTTGTGAGAGGAGAAAGTCTTTGGCTCTTATATGTCATTCGTTTCCCCCCGTTCCCTGTTCATCGGTATTGGTTCCTCAACCTAATCTACATCTCAACCGTCTATTGATTTCAAAAGGTGTTCACTGGTATGACCTTTTTCCAAAACCCCCTTTGTAGCCGTTTATTTCTTCCTATGCGAGATTTAGGATGCCATGTGTCTTAAACAGTCCCCAGGTGTTAGTTGGTATATACATATTTAACAATAATTCATACTTTCTTACTTTTAGAGCGGCTGTTGGAAACCCTAATAATTGCATATATCTACAACCGATATGATTTTGATCAGTTTTGATCCATATGGTTTTGATCTATTTTCATCTATAGATGCTTGAATGATGTCCTTTATGGTGAATGGTTAAAATCTCTGATTTTTAGGTTTGCTGGAAACCCTAATTTTTTAGGGGTTTAATGCTTTGATGATTTCTTTGCTTCTTGATTAGTAAGTTTTCTGTTTTCGTTGAACTTTGCGCTACTTTTAGTTTGGTTATCCAGAATTAGTTGGTATTATACACTTGATTGAAAGCATTTGGAAGAAAGCATTGGAAGCTGTTATGTCAGTGCCTGAATTTAAAAGAAAGTTTATCGATATGATCGATCATGTATTAGACCCAAATGTGCCTACTGTGGCATCTAAATGTTAAACTTATGTTGGATAAGTTGTCGTTAGGCTGTGATGAGCTTGAACGGGCCAAGGTAAGACATGAGATTGCCTGTATCTTGGCGGGGCAACCTCTCGGGGTTGCAGCCATGTCACGTGTATCCTTTCTTTCTGATTAGTGCCTAAACTGAGCCTCATTACAAGTGTCGTACTTTTGGAATGGAAATATTTACGGCTATAGGGTGTTTTTCATGTACTTAGCGGCCAACGTATGTAACCGGCTGATGGCTTAACTGATTTTGGGCGACCCTCACTGTCATCGGTCCTTTCGTTGCCGCTATATGCCAGGTAGCGAATGTGATCGGTGTTCGATGATGTAACGATATATTGGTGATGATGAAAGCTACTTGTATGGAACGTTTTCGTAGCCTTGCTTTAGTAAAACCTGTATCTTGGCGGGGCGACCATGTGGTCGTAGCCATGACGGGCTTGGGGTACGCCTTTTCTTTAGGCGAATCTAATTATAATTCGGATTATGTGGCTCACGGTTCTGATAATGCATTCTGCTTATGGTTCTGATGCGCTTTGCTAATGATTGATTTCATGATACTTGGTGATGATGATGCTTTTATATATGTGTGTTTATTATTGGTCATGGTGAGTGAAATCGACCAGTATCTTGGCGGGGCAGCACCAACGTGGTGTTTGCAACCATGACGGGTCAGATCCTCTTTTGTCCAACTCCGCACTCACAAATCTGAGCCATTATTCGTTTATATCAGTTCAACACAAAATTAAGAGAATGCCATACACTATGCTAATAAAATAGTTAAATCCCGTTTGCACAAAAGAATCAACTGAGTTATACGAATAGCGGTATGATTTATCCTAAACATATGTTTGTTTCATGATATGAATTGTTCTTTCGATTATGTTGATAGTGATGATTGATTCGATCAACGTGTTGATGCAGGTTCCTTGATACATCATAATGAAATTCTAACATTCGGTTAGCTAATGGTAGTTTGATACATCTAAAACTTGACTCCATCACAAGGTGGTAATAGAAGAATTTAAGTGCCAACTTCCATATGGTATCCTACAGTAACCTAAACTGATTGGTTTTAACTTACGTGTCTAAAACTGCATGAACCCGAATCATAATCTGGTTTGAGTGTTCCAAAGTTGAAAATGCCCTTTAGGACTTCTGCTGAAAGTGACATACAACATGTAGTCATATTACATGAGGGGTACAAATATTATTTTCAGCGTTAGAGGGTGTTTGGCTATCGTTGTCATTGCTGCAAGATGGAATCTGGTTTGATAATATTTTGCTAGCGGGTGACAAAATTACTTCCTCATTGGCCAGGGATGCTACTTGGAAGCTGATGTTTTTAGTTGAGAAACGTACAAAATCAAACGGAAGAGCAACAAGCGGCTACTAATGATGGTCTCAAGGGTATATCTAGGTAATTAACGTAAACAGATTGGTTGCAGGTTGCCTTTAAATATATTTTGATAAGTTTGCTTACACTATATTGAAATTGCAGAAATATGTTTTTGATGCTCTTTAGAAGATTGTATATCTGTCTATCTTGGGTGGTCACAAGATATATTATATCAACTGGTATGTTACCTTTTATTTGGCGAGCTCATCATGTTCCTCTAGCTGCATTTAATTCTCATCAATTACACGTTAATAATATATGTTTCATATATATTGATTTCAGAATACGATTAATGCACATGTCGCCAAATTTCCATACCCTACTATTTAGTAAAGAAAGTGTACCTACTATAACACCCCCAAAATAGGCCCAGCGTAAGCACACTAGTTTGGGGCCTGTTACGTCATGATTATCCGAGTCTTGATTCGAGAGAGCGACCTCTATGCCAAATATCCCAATGCAGACTCCAAATACATACAACCAAGTACCTGAGAATACATGCTTAAAACGGTCAACATAAAGTTGGTGAGTTCATAAGTTTTACTAAAAAAATGTTTATGACACCTCAAAAGTTTATAAAGTCCGCTACCGAAAGTAGTATCGTAAAAGCGTTTAGAAATCCAGAGTTTCGCAACAAAAGAAACACTTACTACAAAGTTCAATCATAAATCAACGTTTAGAAAAAGCATTACAGCCAACACAAAATGATTCAGTTTATAATCAAGATTCATATCAACCTCACATGCAAGATTCATATCAAGATCACATGCACAATTCATATTTCAAGATCAATACGAGATCAGAACAAGATTCACATGCAAGAATCATATCAAGGTTCAATGTCAAGATCAATACCACATCATAGTAAGATAGATCACAAGAGCAATTTAAGTTCAGAATCATAGCAAGCAATGAACCACAAAAACATAGGTAAGATATGCATGACCATCATGGGAAATATGACGTCAAGCATATTGGGTACAACACAATGTTATGATAGCACTAAGCTCATGAAACCGAACTATGGCAAGCACGCCGAAACATCGCGCGCATGAAATACAAGTTGCCCCAGTAGGTGTCTAACCCAAGACCACCTAGCACAACATCAAATGGTATACGTCCGTTTGGCAGTGGCGGTTTACAAATCCCCGGACGGAGGTTGCTAGAACCTCAATAGATCTATCCATAACATCAGGTTCAATTTACCGGTCATCTAGAAGTGATTAACGGTTCATGAAGGGGACTAAAAAGAACGTGGGTTAAAGATACTTAGCCATATCCATAAACCAACTTCAGCGAAGTATACAACGAGAGCACATTTTTCGTCCAAGCAAGTAACAAAGCATTATCTCATCGATAAACAATATCTCAACAAAGTATTTAATACAAGCACAGTTTGCAGCCATAAGCAAATAACAAAACATTATCTCTTCCTAAACGGATTCAGCATATAAGGAAAATTAAAAGAAGCAAAGACTCATTCGCATATTCATAATATGAAGCATAACAATAGTTGCGCAGTATAACCACGTATGGATCACAAACAAAAAGCAAAACGTATAAACAATTATTAGACATCAACAAGCATGCATCTCCCCCAAAAGAGATTTTAAACATTTATAAAGCGATTCTGATATAGAAAGAAGGGGTATGAACTCACCTCAGCAACGCAAGCTATCACAACAGGAGAATAATAATCATATAATCAGATCACGCAGATGCAACCTAAAATAATATTAGATTGGGTTACAATCCATAATGCAAGAAACGTATGAATGCCATACGCATATGTCAACCTGTACCACGGGTTTAATGTATACAATAAGCACGTGCTCCAACGCATTTAGTTAAATAACATTCAACCAAACTTAAAACTTGACCTCGCTAACATCAAACTTGACGCAAAAGAAATTATTAAATACTTTTGTTAAATGTAGCTTTTAATTAATATACCTTTGTCCATCAAAGTAATAAAAAACAGAAGGATAGCTACCATTTATAAATGAATGGTAAAACCTTTACCCCAACCCCATGTGACTCAAAAATCCTAGACGCAAGGAAAAGAAGTGGTTGGCCAAGGCTTGGTCATAGATGTCAGATTCTTGTTTAAGCCAAACTCTATCCACCTGTCTCTCTGTCTCTCGAAACCATCAAAAGTGTATATCAAAAATCTGCTTATCCTCTCTCTCACCCAATATATATGCATGTACTTCACCACATCCATTCTTACTCTCATAATTTGATTCACTCTCATGTTCAAGTCTCTCTTTCTCTCTCGTTCAGACACAGACGCACACAAAGCTCAACAAAGTTAATACCCTAGTTCGAACGCATGACACACAAACACAATTTGGACTCGATCTCACACCGTAGAGTTTAAACAAGAAAGCTTTGAGAAAAGACAGCAACCCAGGTACACTTTTGACTAAGAAGACTACCACCCTCGCGAAGCTCACAGCAAAGACTCAGCCAATCTCACAATCAAAACTCAACCATGCTCACAGCATAACTCACCTCAAAATTTACCTCGTCTCACATCTAACAACACTACAAGCAATACAAAATTCGAGCCATTCCCTGGTGAAATTTCGAGCGTTACCCTGGCGACATGTCGCCAGGGAAAGTGTATCCCTGGCGACATGTCGCCAGGGAAAGTGTATCCCTGGCGACATGTCGCCAGTGAAACGTCGCCAACGAAAGCTGGTGCGAGAAAGTTTTCCTGGCGACTTTTTTGGATTTCCCTGGCGACTAAGTTGGCCCCGCAGCTCTTGGGTTCAAAAATTGGTGCCACGCTGGATTTGATGCGGGAAAGTTTCCCTGGCGACACATGTCGTTGGGGAAAATTCAGGTGATTAACAAACTTAAGTAATCATGCTAATTAAACCTCACTTTTCCCTGGCGACATGTCGCCAGGGAAACTATTCGTTACATTGACAAGTCAAAGCCTCGCGTTGACAAGTCAACGTTGTGCCAGAGTTTCCCTGGCGACATGTCGCAAGGGAAACTTTGCTGACTTTTCAGAAAGTCAAGCGAGCCTCAGGTTTCACTGGCGACCTGTCGCTAGGGAAACTTTGCGGACTTTTTAGAAAGTCAAGCGAGCCTCAGTTTTCCCTGGCGACATGTCGCCGGGGAAACTTTGTCATTTTTTTTTGTGCAGCCTGCACAGCATGCTATTTCCAGATTTTTTCCAGAATTTTTCCAGAAAAAATTTACCAAAACCTGGGAATACAAATACAAAACCTGGGGATACAAATACTAAAAATATACCACGAATCTAGTACCAAAACATAATAACATGTAACATCTCGATCGATTAACTCGATCAATACAAATTCATATGTCACAACTTGAGTACAAAGTTCCTAGTTACACTTATTAAACTTGCAATTCGGGGTTTACAATTATTAAACTTGCATGCTAAGGTAGGAAAAACAAGACATACTAACCATTATTGCCATTCTACCCGTCGACATTATCATTACCACTACCGCCACTCCCACTGGCGCCACTACCGCTGCCTCCCGTGCCACTCCCACCGGCGCCACTACTACTGCCTCTCGTGCCACTCCCGCTGGTGCCACTACCGCTGCCTCCCGTGCCACTCCCGCTAGCACCACCCGATTGGAATGCTGAGAACGCATCGGCGAACCTAAAGTCACTTCTCATAAATTCAAACACTCGAGACGCTTGTTTCAATCGTGGGTCGATGGCAGGGGAGGGATATATCAAGTAGTTAGACTCCTTCTCGGCACTATCTGACCGACACCGGGCATGTGGCCTCGCTGCTTTCCGCCTCTGACGATACGGTTGATCTCGTCGTCCGTATGTTTACCTGCAGCCTTCATAGCAAGCATCTCCTCCTAATGAAGTGACAAAAACAAACGACAGTTAGTATATTATTTATTAGTCGGGTTGGTACATTATTTATCGGCATGGAATAGTAAAAAACCAAGGTATATCCAAAAAAAAAAAATTAATTAATTAATTAAAAAAATAAAAAAATACTTACATACATAATGCGGTCCGCATCGCAAGGAAAATTCCCATCCGGGTCGGTGTGCGTCAAGAAGAATTGGTCAATGACAGTCGGGGGTGGCACATCAGTTTGATTGTAGCTTAGGTATGTACATACATAGACACGCATATATAGAATGAAGCAAATTCAAAACAAAAAATCACAACACCAAAACATATAATCAAAGAAATATATGTATGTAAATTAATTATAGAATTTCTCACCACTTTGTCTCGAAGGAGTGCTAACGAGATCCCTGCCGACTCGATGTCTTCTTCTTAGACCGATTTTGGGAGTTCGTCATGCATCTTTTCTCGTAATCCGGATCACTCCAAAGTGCGATATGTTTTTCCCAGTCCTCGGAAGTAATTTCATGAGGATGCTGGTTGCAGACTCTGCCGATGTCTACCATGCCGGTATCGATGTCTCGGCGCCAAAGCTTGGTCTTGAACGTATTTTTTCGAGGATTGTAACTCTTTTGAAGCATTTGATTGATGCCGCCACTTACACCATCCCAAGTCGTAGAAGTCTTGTGGGGTGTCAGATTAAACTTAGACTGCATTCATAATACAACAAATAAAACAAACACAGAGTTAGAGTTAGAGATATAATTTATACATTATTTTGTTTATTTATTTAATGGCTTATATATTTATTTAAATTTTTATAATAAAAACAACTTATCCTGATAAGCATAAGCTTTTTGAAAACAACTTATTCTAATAAGCTTATCAGGACAAGCTGTTTGAAAACAGCTTATCCTGATAAGCTTATCAGAACAAGCTGTTTGAAAACAGCTTATCCTGATAAGCATATCAGAACAAGCTGTTTTCACACAGCTTGTTCTGATAAGCTTATCAAGATAAGCTATATTCAAACAGCTTGTTTTGATAAGCTTATCAGGATAAGTTGTTTGAAAACAGCTTATCCGAAAAATCTTATTACCTTATTCTCATCAAATATATATTTATTTAAAAAAATATTTATTTAAATTTTTTTATATTTATTTAAATTTTTTCATATTTATTTAAAAAATATATATGATATAAATAAATAAGATACAGTTTGTATATTTATTTAAAATTTGTTATTTATTTATATGATATAAATAAATAAACAAATTTATTTAAATACATACACCATTAAATAAATAAATAAAATAATGTTATGAACATAAAAATGATAAATGACCTCTATGTTCGACCAAACCCTCGCCCTGATCTCTTCAGGGACATCATTCCAACTTGGGTAGTACAGTGGCACGAGCCTCCTGATACAATCCCCGACGTAATTAGCTAAATGTCGAGCATGCGCGCCGTGAGGCCGAAAAGAGTCTTGTTCAAAATCTATCAGGACAGGGCCATGCTCTTCAACTTCGCTCAATAAATCGAGACATCGGGTAATGCCCCGAGTCTTTCTACCGGCCTCTCTGCCGCCCAAATTTTCTTTTCTTTTGCCTTTGCCTGCAAAAATCAAGTGAGTGACAAAGTCATAAAAATTCAAGGCAAGCAACATATATATGCACCAAATTTATGATTGTGTTACAATAATCCAAATATTCTTACCTTTATTTCTAAATAAGGCGAGACAACTGCTACGGATGTTTGGCGTAGGAGGTTCATCCTCACCACCACCGTCACCACCGTGTGATCGTGCAACATCTGCCGACATTTGTACAAGTAAAATTAGCATAACATAGACAAATTCATGAACAAAATAATTTAAGCATGCACTAATCCAAATACAACACATCCAAATAAATATACACATTTAAACAATCCACAAAAATTAGATTCATTCATTCAAACAAATAAGTGTCTTTTGCAAGTTACAACTAAAGGTCAATCTTCTTCTTCACTGGAATAAACTCTGTCTTCACCATCATCATCTTTCACACGTCCTTCATCACTTAAATCATGAGGGACGTCTTCATCATCAGTAATACCATCGTCTTCGTCATCAACATCAATGATATTTGGCGGTGCATCAACCTCCGTTTCTTGGCCATCTATATGCAAGGTCACATCACCCAAGTCATTCAAATCAGTGGAAAGTGGTAGAGCAGATGAGTTGTCGAAATGTATAATATCAGGAACGACATCAGACACTATGACATCCCCGCTGGAAAACTTTTTATGATTAACATGTTCAACGACCTTCCAGTTGGGTTGGTTCTTATCTTTAATGCAGAAGACTTGTTTGACTTGTGTTGCGAGAATGTATTGATCTTCTTTCCACCACTCAGCTCTTGTGTCGGTGAGTTATGTCATGTTGTTTCTATAGATAAGACGTTGTTTACGTAATGTGGGGCTAGTGTCGAACCACTTAACTTTGAACAACACAACACTGAACGCCAAATAATGAAACACGAGGATCTGTTGAAGCTGACCATAACCCATTGTGTTCTCAGGGCCAGGCGCACAAATGCCGTTGTTTTGAGTTATACGACGTTCATCGCGACTGTGCACGACATACCTTACACCATCGACTATGCAAAAGTTTAGTGAGATTGGATGCGGTGATGGTCCACAAGCCAAAGCGAATAACTCGCTGGTTTTGGTAACCTTTGGGTCTTTGTCATTGTCTACGTGACGTTGACGGATCTATGAGGAATATAGGATTAGGTACAGAAAACTATTTATAATAATATTATTTTTTATAGGTAAGTACACAAGATAAGTCTAAGTTTACCTTATTCCCAAACCACGCGGGGAATTCTTTTTTCGTGTCTCTGTCAGGATATAATCTGAAAAACGTTCATGGTATTAGAATAAGTCGTTATTGTTAAGAAAAAGAAGTTTCAAAATAAAATAAAAAACGCGTACCTCTTGAACTTGGAAATATACTTGTCGATTTCAGGACTGTTGTTTAGTACATACCATTCCACTTTCTTGAACTCTTGATAAGGGAACAGAATAAACGACTTTTTCCCAAGCGGGTTACATACCGATCGGAACACCTGAAACTGACACGTTGGGGAAGGGGGTCCACATTACGGTCTAAACGATTAAATTTGGTGGTAACATCATCCCGAAAATACTTAGAACAGAAAGTGAATGCTTCTTGTGCAATATAACCTTCCGCAATCGAACCTTCTAGCTTAGCTTTATTTCGTACATAACCTTTTAGCTCTTTCATGTATCTTTCAAATGGATACATCCACCGGGGGTGGATTGGCCCGCCTTCAATGGCCTCATCAGGTAAATGGATAACCAAGTGAACCATAATGTCAAAGAAATCAGGAGGATATATGAGCTCAAGATCGCACAAAATGTCAACCACCTTTTTTACAGCAGTCAACATGTCATCCACCATTAAATTTGCAGAGCAGAGTTGCTTAAACAAATTACATAGGTCGATCAGTGGTCTTGTAATCTTATCAGGAAAGTATTCCTGAAGTGCGAAAGGAAGTAAACGTTGCATCATTATATGACAGTCATGAGACTTCATGCCCGTTATATTGGTATCGTTATCGGTTACTTTGTGCTTGAAGTTGGATCTGAACCCATCTGGTAGTTTAACACTTTTGATGTACTAACAAAACTTTTTCTTGTTCTCTGGTGTGAAGGAATACGAAGCCTGAGGCTTCTTGCACTTCCCGTTTTTATTTTGGGTGAGCCACAAGCTTTTTCGAATGCCCAACTTTTCCAAGTATCGTCTCGCCTTGACAGTGTCTTTATATTTGTCATTCATCAACAAAGTGTTCAGGATGGCCTCCAACACATTTTTTTTATATGCATGATGTCTAAATTGTGTCTTAGTGAAAGAAAAGGCCAATACTCAAGTCCGTAAAAAATAGAACGTTTAGACCAGTTAGGCTCAAGACGAAAATTGCGTTTTATCTTTACACCCCCATAATCCTTATGTTTACTTGGCAATCGATTTGGCAGTGAATCATGTTGATCGTTAATCTGGTCTATGGTAAATGTTCTGGGACGGGGCTGGTGTTCGGGTTTACCATTGAATAAACGCGAAGACCTGGATTTATGGCGGGGCGGTAAGAATCTTCTGTGGCCAACATAAGCTATTTTGCTTTCCACATGAAGAGATGGAGTGTCGTCATTACATGTAGGGCAAGCCTTGTAAGCTTGCCCACTATACCTAGACAAACTACTTCGAGCCGGAAAATCATTGATGGTCCATAAAAGCATCGCTCATGGTGAAATCCTCGCCTTTAGCTTGGTCTATAGTACTGACACCATCCCATAAAATTTTTAGATCATCAATTAAAGGTCTCAAGTAAACATCAATGTCCTTGCCGGGGGATTTAGGGCCAGGAATTAACAGCGTCAGCATTAAAGAACTCTCTTTCATACACAACCACGGAGGCAGGTTGTATGTTGTCAATATCACCGGCCACATGCTATAAGTCTGACTAAGGTTGCCAAATGGATTGAAACCATCAACAGCCAACCCTAATCGAACATTTCTTTGTTCTGCTACAAAATCAGCATACTTGGCAACAAATTTCTTCCAAGCCATACCATCACACGGGTGTTGCATCTTACCGGGCTCCGTACACTTTCTAGTAGCATGCCAAATCATATCCTTTGCACTTTTACTAGACTTGTACAAACATTTTAGTCTAGGAATGATCGGAAAGTAACACAACACCTTCTTAGGAACTTTCTTCCCCGGCGTGTTAGTGTCTTTCCATCTACTTGTATTACACACCGGACAGAAATCGAAATCGGCGTATCCTTCCCGAAATAAGCAACAATCGTGTTCACAAGCATGTATCGAATCATACCCTAACCCGATCGTTTTAAATGTCTTCTTTATTGCATAGTATGACGGTGGGAGCTTGAATCCTCTGCTTGGGGGAAAGATAGTTTGTAAAAACTCTAGAATATCATTGAATATGGTATCGGTGATTTTACCTTTGGCCTTATAATGTGTAAACTTTGCCATAAAGTCTAATCGAGTCGCTTCTACACAACCAGGGTACAATGACTCATTGGCACTGTGATATAACTCTTCAAATTCGTTAACTTGAGTCGGTCTGTTACTTGAGTTGGGAGGAGGTGGAGGAAGAATATAGTCCGGAGGAATATAGGTAAGATCATCAAGTAACGATGTCATGTCACTAATCAAAGGTTGTCTTGTGTTATCTATTATTGGCAGTGGTGGCGCTGGTGGTGGAGGAGGTGTAGGTGTAGGAGGAGCCGGTTCACCATGGTGTACCCATGTTGTATAACTGTTGTCAAACCCGGATTTCATAATGTGGTTCGAAAGAAGGTCGATATGTACTGGTAGTCTTGTTCGACAACGCTTGCATGGACATAAATAAGTGTTTAAACACTTATCCTTTTGCCACTAAAATCAAGGAAAAACAAGACCTAATCATGTGTTTTATATCATAAAAGTCGGAATTACGCGTGGTTTTGTGTTTTTGTGTTTAAATAGGTACAAATGATCAAAAGAAGAGAAAACACGGGATTTCACGGTCAAATGTTGAAGAATAGTCCAAAAAAGAGACGAAGAGAAAGTCAAAAGACCAAAAGTGTGCCAAAGATCACGAAAACCGGCGAATTCGACACGACTTTAAAAGAAAGATCGTCAAAACCGAAATCAAGCTCGTTTTAGTGGATTTAATCATTTACGAAGATTTCAGGCTTGGTGGGTCCCACTTTTACTTATTGGGCCCAAAAGCCCAATAAAGGAGTTAGCATTATTTACTTATGGATAAAATAGCCCAACACAAGCCCATTTGGCTAATTAAAGACGGTTTGGAAGCGAATTGGGCCACAAAGCCCATTTGGCTTGTATTCATACATGGGACAGAGATAGTTTGTTGGTCAAAGGTCCAGTCAATTCCCAAGCCCAATCACAAGAAATGAAATGGATGAATACATTATTTGCTAGTCAAGTTTTTGGTTAAATGTTTGGTCAACTGTTATTCGGTCAATTCTTTGTCAATATCCCATCACCCACACGTGTTTTACCCACACATATATCAACCGGCCCCCACTCACATTTTTAATAAATAAATTACCCATTACCCACACCCCACTTTCTTTTATATCGATATTAACTATGTGTATCCCATTCACTGTTATCCCTTCTCTCCCATTTTTTTACACAGCAAAACTTACAAACCCTAATCACCATGATTTTTACACCAAAAATTGGGGCTTTTACCCTTATTGGGTAATTCACACAAATCTAAATAAATCCCCCAAGATTTCGGAGCCTAATTAGTGGTGGTCCTCAATCCACCGTGGCATTCCTTTTTTTTTTGTGATTGGTTATCACATCTCACCACCAATCATCCACCAATGATATAAGGCCACATCAGCAAAGAGAAAGCACAAGAAGCACAAGTTCCTTCCAGGCTGGCGATCCATGTGCAAGAGGCTTATTATTCACCGTTTGATCAAGAGAGAAGAAGTAAATGAAGGATTTAAGGGCCATGATTCATTTTTGTAGGGACCAAGGTTTGAGGCTTTCTCCTATAAAAACCCCCTTTCACATGTAATTGGAGCACTTTTTCTTTATTTTAATTTTCAGTAAATTAGTTTTTAGATTTAATGTTTTTTTTTTTAAATTTCAGTAATTGTAATCTTTATTATTAATGAAAAATTAGTTTTATTCATTTCATCTTCATTTTTAATTTACTGTCAAAGTTTTATTTAATCTTAAAATCTGCTTGTTTTTTTTAAATTACTGTTCGATTATAATCTGCTACTGTTCGAATTATTATTGTTACTGTTCGGTTTATTATTCATATAAAAAATAAATAAATAAAAAAAAAGAAATAAAAAGAAAGTGAGAAAGTATTTTCCCTACTGGAAAATCAAAAGAAACTGTTCTAGGAGATAATTTTTGGTGGTTCGGTTTGGTACTGATTCCGAGATGAAGATGATGATGATTTAAGGTGGTGTTGCTTCGGTTCAAAAGGAGGCACAGCGCCCATCCTTCTTCACAACGGAATCGACAAAAGGTTTTTCAAGTCTCTTTTTATTCTTCTTGTTTTAGTTTATTATTTGATTTAAGTTTTGAGTAATCTGCTTATGTTTATTTGCTAGTTTATTTTTTAACTGTTTATTGTTACTGTTGTTTGGGGTATGTTTTATGTTTAGTCTGCTAGTTAAGATTTTTTTATTTTGTTCGAATTTAAGTTGTACTGGATCTGCTTATTTGGTTTTTATGCTTGTTTTAAATTCCCTCTATTTTTAGTTTGCTTGGTAGATTTTATGCTTATTTTGATTTAAACTTGAATTATCTGCTTATTGTTTGTTTATTTCGATTACTGTTTTAGTTATTGTTTGGATCTGCGCTTGATTAGTCTGTTTAGAACAGCTTATTTGGTACTTGTCATTTGAATATTGCTTATTTTCCTTTTCAGCTTATTGACTTAAGATCAGTACTGCTTGTTTGGCTTATTACTTTCATGTTTTAACTGGTTAGGCTTATTTGGTTGTTGTTTGTTTTAGCTGCTATTTTGTCGCATAACATACAGATACAATTTATCTGTATGTTTGTTTGTCCAATTAAAATTCCAAAAATATAATTAACTAGCAAAAATTTGGTCATTGTGGGACTCGAACCCTTGACCTCTCGCATATCAGCAAACACCATAACCAACTCGTCTGAACCTCTTTTTGTGTTTCTTTATACGTCTTATAATTAATATAGTCTTTTTACATTTATCTGCCTGTTTTGTTTAATAGTTTAAATACCATTTTAAGTTTTATTAAAAGTATCTCTTTAATAAGTTTTATTTAATTCAGTTTTTATGAAAAAAATAAAAAGATAAAAAAATATTTTTATTTAAATTAATTTTATAATTTTAATCTAGTTTAATTTTATTTTCATTTAAATAGTTTTTGTTTGTTTTGAAAGTTTAAATAGGATTCATTTTAAGTTTTTATAAAGTTAAATTTTTAGTTAGTTTATATTTTTATCAAAAAAATAGTTTTATTATTTTTAATTAGATTTAAATTTTAATAGTTTAATTAAATTGTTTTCAAATAGTTTAAAAAAATACAAAAAGATATCGTCACCAAAAACAAATTAAATATTACGTTTTAATCGGTAATCAAATTCGAGTCGAGTCGAGGAAACGAACATAATTGCAATACATACAAAATCCCTAATTTCAAATGGCGCCGCTGCCGCTTCGCTCGTACGATTGACGATTTTTCGTGAAGACGTTTGGATTTTGGGATCCGTTCGATCTTGAACGTTATTTTTCTTGCAAAAAATCAAAAATACAAAAAATCAAAAACTTAAAAATACAAAAAATTAAAAAATCACAAAAAGCAAATTCTTTCCTAAGATTTGCACCAAAAAAATTAAAAAATCAAAAAGTAATACTTTTCCTAAAGTATTACACCAAAAATATTACGTATTAGTGTTATTTTTCTTAATTCGGTTTCTTTCGATTTTTCTTGTGAATATATATTTTTCTAAAAAATACAAAAAGATTTTTCTTTTACTATAGTATATTACGTAGCACAATAATTTACCTACTTTTCAAATAAGCCTTAGTTGGGATTTCATCACCTAACTATTGTATTCGCATCCATAACAAAATAAAAGGGCAAAATAGATAAATACTAGTAAGACGTTTGAACTCAAAATATACAAACTATAAGGTGGGTATAAGGCGACGCGCTATAAAAGGCCGTCTAAGGAAAAAGGTTTTTAAGTGCTTTGTGCCACCTCGTTTCCCCGCTTGCTTGTGCGTATATTGAGAGGGACGACCGATTATTGGTTTGCCAACTTAATTAGTAATTAAGTATATATATTTTTGTAGCTTTTTCATATTGCTCCTCGAGAGGGAAAATCCTTTTCCTCTCAAAGTCGACCGAGGTCACCTACCTCATTCCAAAGTTTTAATTGTATGCGCACTCGCGCGCGTACATACATACCGAGTGGTGTACCAAACACTTCCAATTCTTCCAAAAAGAAGAAGAAGAAGAAAAACAAAAAGACCGTCATTCAAGCCGATCCCGAGAATCGAGCTTTCGACAATACGATGGAAACGGATAACCGACCTATGCTCGAGATTTTGCAATCACACGTTGAAGGAAACGATGACGCTATCGTTGTCCCCGGAATTGGAGCAAATAATTTTGAACTCAAATCGGATTTAATTAAAATGGTTTCCGCTATCCCATTTTTGGGTCGTTCCCAAGATGACCCCCATGATCATGTCAAGAGATTTATCCGATTGTCCATACCGTCAAATACAATGGGGTGCCACAAGAGGCTATTCGTTTACAACTCTTTCCTTTTTCCCTCGAGGGACAAGCCCAGATTTGGCTTGATAAGGAACCACCCCAAAGTATTACTACATGGATTGATTTAGAGACCAAGTTCATTAATTACTTTTTCCCACCATCACGGACCACCTCTTTAAGGAATGAAGTCATTACTTTTGAGCAAAAATATGGGGAAACTTTTAGTGAGTCTTGGGATCGATTTAAAGAGCTTTTAAGAAAATGTCCACAACACGGTTTCACTAAAGTGCATCAAATTAATACGTTTTACAATGGTTTAACTCTAAATGACCAAGACTCACTTAATAGTGCCGCGGGGGGCAATATTCTTGTGAAAACAATGAACGAGGCTTGGGCCATAATTGAAAACAAGGCTAAAGTGCAAACCAAGAGTGTTAGGGCCAATATGGCGAGTGCTAGTTCTAGTGAGAGTGACAAGAGAATCGATAAACTCACTTCGCTTGTTGAAACACTTGCTCTAAAAACCGATGCCCTTAATGGTCAAGTTAATGCCTTGAAAGATACTAGTGAAACGTGTGAGACTTGTGGTAGACCACATTCATATTTTAATTGTGACAAGGTTTACAATAATCAACAACAAGAAGTTTATGCTTATAACAACAATGCTAATGAAAAGGTTCAATTTAAACCTAATGTTGATGTTAACCATTTGTCTTACAGAAGTACTAATTATTTGGCTCCACCGGGTTTTGTAGCACCACAAAGACCACCCCCACCCGCCCAAAATACCCAATACCAAAATAGGAACCAAGGTCCTCAAATGGGTAATTTTCAAGGGAATGCAAATCAAGGGAATTTTAATCAAGGGTTTCAAAACAATAACCAAGGTTTTTATAATAACAACGGTTTTCAATCTCAATTTCAAAATCAAGGTTTTCCTAATCAAGGGGTTAACAATCAAGGTTTCAATCAAATGAACATGAAAAACCCTCAAATGGACTTGGTTCTACAAAAATTGACCGAACATGAGAAAATCATGAAAGCTATACAAGAGTCTACTAGACAAATGCAAGAGTCCAACGATAAGAGACTTTTGACTATGTTGCAAACCCTTAGACCCCAAGGAGCCTTACCATCCAATACCGAGATTAACCCTTGTGCTAATGTGAGTGCTATCAATACTCGAAGTGGAGCCACTTTAGTGGGACCTTCCATCTCTTCGCCCATAAAGGAGAGACAAGGCCCGGAGGTCATAATGAGTAATCCTACTCCCCCTCCGGTGATTCCGCCCACTACCACTCCTAGTACTAGTCCTCCATTGCCGAAAGATCCTATCCCTACGGTTGTTCAAGAAGCGAGTCCTTCTCCTTCTCAACCTTTAAAGTCTAAGCCTAATATTCCTTATCCATCTAGGTTAGACAAGGCTAAAGTGCTCACCAAAGATGACGTTCATGTCTCCAATTTTTTGAAAATGATTTCCAACGTCAATGTTAACATTAGTCTTATTGAAGCACTCGCTCAAATGCCAAAATTTGTCAAAATGATTAAAGATTTGCTTAATAAGAAAGAAAAAATGGTTGAGCTCGTGAACACCCGTTTAAATGAGAATTGTTCCGCGATTCTTCTCAAAGAGCTTCTCGAAAAGCTAGGAGATCCCGGACGATTCGTGTTACCTTGCTCGTTTCCTCAAATCGATGATTGTATGGCTTTAGCGGATCTCGGCGCTAGCATCAATCTTATGCCACTTTCGGTTTGGAAACAATTATCATTACCCGACCTTGTACCGACTCGTATGACTTTAGAGTTAGCTAATCGAACTCTCGCATACCCCGTTGGTATTGCCGAAGATGTTTTTGTTCGAGTTGGTACATTCACTTTTCCCGTGGACTTTGTTGTTGTCGACTATGAGATGGATCCTCGTATTCCGTTAATACTTGGTAGACCGTTCTTAAGATCCGGAAAAGCTTTAGTTGATGTAGCCGAAGGGGAATTAATTCTTAGGGTTGTGAATGATCAACAAGTGTTTAAAATGGGGAAAATTGTGAATAAATCAAATGAAAAAGAATCGGTCAATATGATTGATGTGCTTAATTTTGATAATGAAGAAACTTTTATCAATCCCTTTGAAGCTAAAAAGTTTAATATTAATGATTTTGTGGTATATTCAAATCCACTTTTTGACACTTCAAATGATAATCCACTTTTTGAAGACAATGAGGATTTTAGTGATGTCTCTTCCCTAAGTAATCATTCCACTTCGGATTTTGAGGATACTCCACTCTATGATACCGATAGTGAGGACACTTCTTCAAGTGCTCACTTTCCTTTTGATCTTAGGGAGACACCTTTAGAGCCTCCAATCTTTAATACCCCAATTTACGATGACTATGATGACGACACTTCTTTAAGTGATCTCATTTCTTTGGGTTTTGATGAGACACCGAGTGAGCCTAATGATCCTATTATCTCTACGAGTGATTCTCCCATTCTTGAGTCTCCCTTTGACTCTTATATTCCTAATTTGGGGGTTACGACTTGTGAGGAGGATCCTCCACCTTTAGAGGTTGCCCCTATTTTAGAGAATATTCCATTTGAGGAGGATTTAGATAACTTTCTAAACTCCTATTTTCCTCACGAGGATGAGTTTTCCTATGACTCTGATGATACTTATGTTTTCACATCGAGTTCCGAAGAGGACGACTCCCCCATTTCGGATCAAAATGACATTTTAAGCTTAAATGTCAACACCTCTTGCTATTTTCCCGTTAAGGAATCGGTGTTTGATCCCGGAATAAAGACTTTCATGCTATTATTGCCTTATCACCATAACATCTTTCCCCGTGAGAAATTTTTGCCTAAGGATACCCCACTTTTCTTTGACTTGCGAACCACCTCAGGGTTTATTTCCTTTTATGATGGAAATTATGTGTTTGACCCGGGTGGATTTTCATGGGGTATGCCTTATATGGTTTTGTTTCACCTCTTTATCATGGAAAGATTTTCCTCCCTTGGGAATCTCGATTTTTCCATGATTTTCCCATTTGAATGATGACATTCGGGAATTCGAGTCGAGCTAGAGACTCGTGTTAAATAAATCAAGCGTCGTTTAACTAGGTTAAATTTTTACCCTTTTTCACTCATTTTTGCCAATAAGTGTAGGGGGGAGCCAAGTAGGTTGTTTGTGTTGTGATGTTGTGTGCAGGGACATGTGCTTTGATGATCCACTTTTGGTATTTTTGATGAGACCCGTGTTCCCGTGTTTCCCGTGTACCCGGTTCCTTCGATAAGTTTTTGCTATTGTGATTCAATCTTGTATATAAATAAAACGAATAAATGTAATCACTTTAGTTGTCCTTTCCTTAACTCGATTTTAAACAACGTACTCAATGTACTAAGTGTAGGGGAGTTTATTCTCCCACATGCTTAAACATTGAGGACAATGTTTATATTAAGTGTAGGGGGGATTTCTATCAAAATTTTAGTGGGCTTTTCCATGAATTTGACCACATTTAACCAGAAAATTTAAAATTTTTTCAACGTTTTTCAAATTTTTGATCTATTTTGGCCTAGTATTATTTTTCATTTATGTCTTTCCTTTTATCATCGCATCTTATTTATATTTCCATTTTAAGAATAAAGTCAATAATAAATAAATAAATAATTAAATAAAATGGTTTTAACAAGTTTAGATGCCTTTGATATATTAGGCCCGTCGTGAGTATTTTGACTCAACCCGAGTTTACTTATCCGAGTTTACTCTAGCTAGTATCCTTAACCATATGGACCTTAATTGGTTTATTAGGCTAAGCATCCACGAGTCTCATTCTTTGAGATTTTGAATTGTGGAGAACGAGAGATGATAGAGTTTGCTATAAGTTTGGTATTCTCCCATTAACTTATGTGAGTTAGTTATGAGCTTTTTCTCCCATCACTTGTAAATAAATAAATGCAATAAGTAAGGTCGTACGATTTGAAAAATTACTTAGCTTCTAGCCCAAGATCGTTTAAAAGTTGCTCAGGATTAATTAGAGTTCATAGCCAAGGCATAACTTATTGAAGCGAGATGCGAAGATTGGCGTATCCAAAAAGGCCCTAACAAGGCATGAGGATACCCGAGTCCAAAAAGGCCCTCACAAGGCATGAGGATTCACTTTTTTTCTAAAGATCCTAAGAGATTGTGAAGATCATTAATCCAAATCAATATGATGGATCAAGAAACACGACGAGAAGCAATTACTCCCCTAAAGATCATGGAGAAGTCTATCCAAAAAGACCCTAACAAGGTATAAGGATAAATAGATCCAAGTCCGAAAAGGAAGCGGATCGTTGTATATCAAAAATCCTAAATAAAGAAGAGGATAAATGAAGAAGTCGTGGTCAACATTTGAAGCATCTTTCACTCCTAATGAAGATGTATCCCAAAATGAAGAGAAGACCATAATTTCAAGATCGTCTCTCAAGATTTGAAGTTTGAAGTACAAGCCAAATATTGGTCCGAGAAAGGTCTCAAATCGTGAAACGAGTTATGCCAAGATATGAACTTTATGAGGTTTCGAGAAGCCGTTTTAAAAGATTTTGTCCTTTGACTAAATATTGATTAAATCGTCCTACTTTATTTTCGGCCTTAATAAATTATCGAAATAAGTCAAAAATGCATCCTTAATACAAGGCTTTTGGCCCGGTAAAAAGATTCGTTAAAGTATGTCTCTTCGAATTGAAAACTGGTTTAACTATGTGACTCAGCTGTTCTTTGGTAAAACAAAAGTGTGTCGTTGTAGTATATTAAAAATGTGCAGAACAATTAAAGTAAATGACTTAAAAGTAAATCTAAGTCTAATTTAAAGTAAATGGTGCAAGTATTTAAAAGCGTGACTAAAATTAAAGGGCACTAAAAATAAATAACGTAAACTTAAATCTAACTAAGGCAAACTTAAAACGCAACTAAAACTAAAACTAAGGCAAGGCTAAAATAAATCTGAGGCAGATAAACTTAAAGTGCGACTAAGTAAAAAGGCGGGAAAAATAAAGTTCGAAATTAAAGAAAAAAATTAAAGAAACTAAAAATTACCTTATCCGGAATAAACCACTATTCGGAATAAAAGTCTTACTCGGAATAAGGTTCCTATCCGGAATATTGACACCTATCCGGAATAAATCCCCTATTCGGAATACTCCCTCTATGCGGAATAGTTAGCCAATCTGGAATATCTACCCCTATGCGGAATATCTACCCCTATGCGGAATACCAGGCTTATGCGGAATAATCCCTTATGCAGAATAACAGCTCTATGCGGAATATTTCCCTTATGCTGAATATTTCCCTTACGCGGAATATTTCCCTTATGCTGAATAATGCCCTATTCGGAATATTAAGCCTATGCGGAATAATTAATATTCCGGATGGATGACCTTTATACGGAATAGTCAGCACAACCCTTTACTCGGAATGATTCTTGGCTTGTTTTTCCTGGGAAGATCAGAAACAGAAGAACAACTACCCCGAAGAACAAGGAAAACAAAATCACACAAATTTAAACAAAACTAAAGCAAATCAACCACAAGAATAAATCAAACTATCAAATAAACAACTATTAATCATAAACAATCAATCCAAAACAATAAATCTAACAAAACTAATCAAGATAATCAAAACCCACTTTGATCAAAATAAGAACATGAACATGAACATAAACATGAAAAACAAAGATTAAAGAAAGGTAGGATGAGATCAACAATAAAGATAAAGATTAACAAGAATTAAAAGAAAAACTTACTTGAAATTAAATGGTAATTAAGCTGCAAGACAAGTATTTAAATTTGACAAGTATTTAAATGACAAGGTAATTAAAAGTGGAAGAACTAATTGTCACTATTAGCCAACAAAACGAAAATGATTAAGAACTAATCTATATATAGGGGAGGATTAAGGAATGCTTAGGAAGCTTCCTCCCCTCTTTCCTTTCTCCTTAATTGCATGCTTAGTCCTTCCTTCTTAATCTCTTTGTTAATTGCACCATTAGTCCTTAAGCCTTTAAATCTTCTTTAATCTTGGACTTTAATGACTTTTGGCTCGGGATTGCTTTGAACTCGTCTTTTAATTCTTCAATAAATTAGACTTGAGTTCTTCGGCTTTAAGTAAACTTCCGTCTTTCGACTTTTTCTTCGATAAATCTTCAGAATTGGTCTTGGACTTCCGTTCTTTTTGCACTCTTGACTTCTCGACTTCATCTTTCATCTTTTTCTTCAATAAAAGCACGTGAATGCCGTGTTTTCTCCACTTTTCACAATTTAGTCCTAAATCACAACAAAAACACAAACCACGCATAATTCCGACATAAAAGACATAAAATACACGTTTTGGCCCGGTTATTATTGTAATTAAGTGGTAAAAAGGATGGGTGTTTACAAACCTATCAAATCCCCTACACTTGACCATTGCAATGTCCTCATGCAATGCATTAGTTACAAAGCACGTTTACACTTTTCATCATAATCAATCCACATTGGCCTTTATTAAAGAAATAGAAAATTACAAACATTCAAAGTAAAGAAATCAAAAGCATACCTTGGGTTTTGGAAATGTCATGAATGATCATCATCCTCAAGTTTTCACTTTCTCCAAACCAAGCTTAAAAACGAGATCATTGTTATTATAAGTTAGCAAACTAACACGAACTCATGTGGGCCAATTACTAACTTAGACTTCCTTATTCCTAGGTGTATCTCTTATATTTTATTTTTGTCTTGAATGATCACGAGGATGCATTTGTTGACTTATTTCGATAGTTATTTAGCCTGAAAATAAAGTGAATGATTTAATCAATAGTTAGCTAAAGGACAAAATCTTTTAAAACTGCTTCTCGGGACCTCATAAAGTTCATATCTTGGCATAACTCGCTTCGCGATTTGAGACCTTTCTCGGACCGATATTTAGCAGCGACTTCATACTTCAAACCTTGAGAGACGTTCATGAAATTATGGTCTTCTCTTCATAATGGAATTTCTTCACTTGAAGTTTTGAGAGATTCATACTTGGACCACGACTTCTTCATTTTTCTCCAATCTTAATTTTGGACTTTGATATACAACGATCCGCCTCCTTTAATGACTTGGATCTATTTATCCTCATACCTTGCTAGGGTCTTTTCGGATACACTTCTCCATGACTTTTGGGGAGTTTTTGCTTTTCGTCGTGTGTCTCGATCCTTCATATTGATTTTTGATAAATGATTCTTCACATCACTTGGGATCTTTAGCAACAAAATATAGCCCTCATGCCTTGTTAGGGCCTTTTCAGACTCGCCAATCTTCACATCCCGCTTCAATAAGTTATGCCTTGGCTATGAACTCTAATCCATACCGAGCAACTTTTAAACGATATTGGGCTAGAAGCTAAGTAACTTTTCAAATCGTACAACCTTATTTATTGCAGATAAATTTATTAGCAAGCGATGGGAGAATAGGTTCATAATTAACTCACATAAATTCACGAAAGAATACCGAACTTATAATTGGCTCTATCATCTCTCGTTCTCCACAGTTTAAAATCTTGAGGAATGAGACTCGTGGATGCTTAGCCTATTAAATCAAAGTTTTGGGTTTTCGAGTCGCCTATAGGATCTTGCAAACTCTTAGACTTTTTCAAGTTTAGAAATCGCATTTTAAAGTTCCCTTGATAAACGACTCTCTAGGATCAATTATAGGAACTTGCGAAAGGTTCTTGTTCTTAACCCGTGAGAGTTAAGACTTTCGCGTTTTATAGCTCCCTAAATAAAAGCCTAGCAAAACTTGACTTAAACACGTTAAGGATACTAGCTAGAGTAAACTTAGATAAGTAAGCTCGGGTTGAGGCAAAAGATTCACGACGTTTGAAAATTAAAACCACTTTATTAAACATTTATTCTAATAAGGAAAGAAAATAACTATACAAAGGGAAAAACTAATAGGCCAAAATAGATAAAAAATTTTGAAAAATGTCGAAAAATTGATTTTCCGGTCAAAATGAGGACAAATACAAGGAAAAGACCACTTAACTTCGATAGAAGCCCCCCTACACTTAAGATAAACATTGTCCTCAATGTTTAAGCATGTGGGAGTAAACTCCCCTACACTTAGGACATTGTGCACTTTGTTTAAATCTCGCTAAGGAAGAGATAACTAAAGAGATTCCTATTTTAATATTGAGAAAATATAAAATAGTGAATCGAAAAGAGTTTAGGATAGAACCGGGAAGAAGTGAAATACGGAATCACGGGTCGTCAAGAATCATCAAGAGTGGATCATTGAGCGCTCGAGTCCCTGATTAAGAGAGGAGAGGAAATAGCAAACCAACGGGTCTCCCCTACACTTAGGATAAAGAAAGCGAAAAGATAGATACATGGGTTGCCTCCCAAGAAGCGCTTGATTTTTGTTAACCGAGTCGTGAGCCTGACTCGACCTTGATCATCATTGGAAGAAGCATGAAATATATCCACCGGGATCAAAGACATAGTTTTCGTCCATCAAATAGCACAGGCTTAAGGCAAACAAGGCAAGCCAAAGAAGAGTAGGCAAGGTTCCCTTAAGCAGCGATGGAGCACGGTGGAAGCAAGGGTGAAGTGGTGCAAGCAGATTTCCATAAGTTCCAAAGATATTTCCTTTTATTTCATCAGGTGGATACTGAGATGGCTGCAGAATATCGATACCGGGGTCGAACACCTTTCCCTTTAGGGGAAAATAGCACTCAGGCTCAGCAGAATGTGAAGAAGATCCGCGAAGAAGCACAACCTCGTCCTCAATAGGGGGACAAAGAGGTGTTAAATCATATGTGCTATGGATATTGGTGTCGACCGGTTTCTTCTCCTTTGAAAGAATTGTCTTCAAATCCAAAGTAGGATCAAGACGATAATCTTCAAAATTATAAGGAGGAGCATCACTCTCATGAGGGAAGTAAGTGTTAAGAAACATAGAGAAGTCTTCCTCAAATGAGTAATCGTCTAAAGTAGGATCGAGTGATGGCAGAGGATCTTCATCATGTGAAGAATCGCTCGAAAGAGTATCGGCCTCATCAAAATCATCATATGTGGGCAGATCGGGATACTCAGAAGTAAGGTCATCATAATCATCCGAATCTGAGCTAGAATCATCATCATAAGCATCAAAGATCGGTGGAGAATCATAAATGGGAGAAGCGTCCAAATTGGATAGAGAATCATCTACATTATCTTGAAATAGTGGATTATCAATGCAAGAGTCGAATAGAGGATTGTTGTAGATCACAAAATCATCGAGCACATTAATCATATTCACTGATTCTCGGCCTCCAAAGGATTTACTTGTAAGCTTTCCCATTTTAAAAACTTGTGAATCATTCCCGACTCTTAAGATTAACTCACCTTCGACCACATCAACTAAAGCTCGTCCGGTTCTCAAGAATGGCCGACCAAGTATTAAAGGGATACGAGGGTCCATTTCATAATCAACAACGACAAAGTCGACCGGGAAAGTAAATGTGCCAACTTTAATGAACACGTCTTCGGCTATACCAACAGGGTAAGCGAGAGTGCGATTTGCAAGTTCAAGAGTCATCTTTGTTGGAGTGAGGTCGGGCAATGATAGTGTTTTCCAAACACTCAAAGGCATAAGATTAAAACTGGCCCCGAGATCAGCAAGGGCAGTAAACTCTTCGGTTTTGTTGAAAACGCAAGGCAACACAAAACGACCGGGATCTCCAAGGTTTTCGGGAAGTTCTTTAAGAATAACTGCAGAGCAGTTTTCATTTAAGCGTGTGTTGGCGAGTTCAATCAGCTTCTCCTTCTTGTTAAGCAATTCCTTGAATGCTTTGACAAATTTCGGCATGTGGACAAGTGCTTCAAGAAAGCTAATGTTGAAGTTCATTTGAGAGATCATCTTCACATAGCGTGACACTTCAGAGTCATCCTTGGTTAGCATTTTGGTCTTGCCTAAACGAGAGGGATAAGGGATATTGGGTTTGGGTTGTGAAGGTGAAGGTGTAGCAGGTGAAGGTTGAGATGTTGAAGGGTCCTTCCTAGGTACATCGTCATGACGAGGCTGAGACGGTAATGGTGCACTGATACTGGGTGTAGGAGGAGTAGGGATAAATGGTGGTGGAGGAGGTGTAGATGATGGGGGCGGGATAGGTGGATCGACAATGGTAATTCCACTACGAGTAGTAATAGCACTCACATTTGCTCGCGGATTGGTGACGGTGTTTGAAGGTAGAGAACTTGCAGTAGAAGGTTGAGCGGCGGGTAAGAAACTAGCAAGCATATTCTTCAAACCATTTGTTTGATTTCTGAAGGAGGATTGGATGTTATCGCGAAGCTCGGATCTTATCTCATTTCCTTGCTTGGTAATATCTCCTTTAAGATTGATAATTTGGCTCTACAGATTCTTGATTTTCTCACCTTGGGTTCTCATGATGGCTTCAACATCGTGGTTAATGGGTGGGGTTTGTTGAGCGGGTGGGTGATAAGGATTAGAAGCTCTTGGTGGGATTTGGTTGCTTCTATTGTAGTTGTTGGCGGGGTTTTGGTTTTGAGGAGAAAAACCGGGGGAAAGGTAGTTGGTGGACCGGTAACTCAGCCGATTTCTATCCCCTTAAGGTCGAGCTTGGTAATTTTCCAGTGAATAATTACCATAAGCTGCATACACATTTTCCGGATTTCCTTGAGTCGAAGGACAATCGGTGTATGAGTGAGGACCGCCGCATGTTTCACAAGAAGGTGCAACCGCTTTAACTTGTTGTTGTTGTTGGTTTGAAGCGAGAAGCGTGATACTTTTGCTCATTTCAGTCATCATGCGGGTGAGTTCGGTCATATCAGGGTTTGCTGCGGTGGAAGAAACATTGACTCTCGGGTTGTTCCTTGAAGAAGTAGAGGAATCCCAGTTTTTGTGGTGAGTAGTCATGTTCTCAATAAGCTCTCTACACTCCTCGGGTCTCCTTTTCATGAATGTGCCACCGGCGGCTGCATTAATCATATCACGATCTCGAAAAGTCAAACCGTTGTAGAAAGTATCTATTAAGGTCACAGGGAGCATGTTGTGGTTTGGACAACGATCAATCAAGACATTATATCTTTCCCAAGCAACAAAAAGAGATTCATCAGGATCTTGCATGAAACCGCTGATTTGATTGCGAAGGCTCGTGACCATGGATGGTGGAAAGTAGCGCGACAAAAAGCGTTGAGTCATGTCATCCCAAGTGTGAATAGAATTCTTCGGGAGACGATCAAACCATTTCTCGGCATGATGTGATAGAGTATGTGGGAAGAGTTGTAGGCGAAGAACATCCATTGTGGCACCAGGCAACTTCATGCTTTGGGTGATTGTAATGAACTTGTCGAGGTGTTTGTTGGCATCATCATCAGGCATTCCAGCGAATGGGTTAGTTTGCACTTGCTGAATCATGTGGTGCTTCAACGAAAACTCCGGAGTGTTGATTTTTATCGGCGCAATCGGTCCTCCTCGTCCAAACATGGTAGGTTGACAAAGCTCCTCCATTGTCCGAAGATCGGGATGTGGAAGAACATTTTTGTTATTGTTGAGGTGTGGTGGATTATTGTTGTTGTTAACACCTGACATACTTAAATCTTCTTGAGTCTCGGGCTCTTGATAATTAGAAGATCTAGTATGCATACACCTGAAAATGCAAAAGAAAAAGAAACCAACCACAAAGACAATATATATACACAATAAAGATAAAATCTTTTTGGTTTTTTGAAATTTTTAATTTTTATGGATTTTTAACAATTTTTAATTTTTATGGTTTTTTTTTGAATATTTTTGTGCAAGAAAATAACGCTCACAAGTGAACGGATCCCAAAAAGAAACGCGTCTCTCACAGAAAAACGTTAATCTTTACGAAAAGAGCCGGCAGCGACGCCATTTAATACAAGGCTTTTGGCCCGGTAAAAAGATTCGTTAAAGTATGTCTCTTCGAATTGAAAACTGGTTTAACTATGTGACTCAGCTGTTCTTTGGTAAAACAAAAGTGTGTCGTTGTAGTATATTAAAAATGTGCAGAACAATTAAAGTAAATGACTTAAAAGTAAATCTAAGTCTAATTTAAAGTAAATGGTGCAAGTATTTAAAAGCGTGACTAAAATTAAAGGGCACTAAAAATAAATAACGCAAACTTAAATCTAGCTAAGACAAACTTAAAACGCAACTAAACTAAAACTAAGGCAAGGCTAAAATAAATCTGAGGCAAATAAACTTAAAGTGCGACTAAGTAAAAAGGCGGGAAAAATAAAGTTCGAAATTAAAGACATAAATTAAAGAAACTAAAAATTACCTTATCCGGAATAAACCACTATTCGGAATAAAAGTCTTACTCGGAATAAGGTTCCTATCCGGAATATTGACACCTATCCGGAATAAATCCCCTATTCGGAATACTCCCTCTATGCGGAATAGTTAGCCAATATGGAATATCTACCCCTATGCGGAATATCTACCCCTATGCGGAATACCAGGCTTATGCGGAATAATCCCCTATGCGGAATAACAGCTCTATGCGGAATATTTCCCTTATGCTGAATATTTCCCTTATGCGGAATATTTCCCTTATGCTGAATAATGCCCTATTCGGAATATTAAGCCTATGCGGAATAATTAATATTCCGGATGGAGGACCTTTATACAGAATAGTCAGCATAACCCTTTACTCGGAATGATTCTTGGCTTGTTTTTCCTGGGAAGATCAGAAACAGAAGAACAAATACCCCGAAGAACAAGGAAAACAAAATCACACAAATCTAAACAAAACTAAAGCAAATCAACCACAAGAATAAATCAAACTATCAAATAAACAACTATTAATCATAAACAATCAATCCAAAACAATAAATCTAACAAAACTAATCAAGATAATCAAAACCCACTTTGATCAAAATAAGAACATGAACATGAACATAAACATGAAAAACAAAGATTAAAGAAAGGTAGGATGAGATCAACAATAAAGATAAAGATTAACAAGAATTAAAAGAAAAACTTACTTGAAATTAAATGGTAATTAAGGTGCAAGACAAGTATTTAAATTTGGCAAGTATTTAAATGACAAGGTAATTAAAAGTGGAAGAACCAATTGTCACTATTAGCCAACAAAACGAAAATGATTAAGAACTAATCTATATATAGGGGAGGACTAAGGAATGCTTAGGAAGCTTCCTCCCCTCTTTCCTTTCTCCTTAATTGCATGCTTAGTCCTTCCTTCTTAATCTCTTTGTTAATTGCACCATTAGTTCTTAAGCCTTTAAATCTTCTTTAATCTTGGACTTTAATGACTTTTGGCTCGGGATTTCTTTGAACTCGTCTTTTAATTCTTCAATAAATTAGACTTGAGTTCTTCGGCTTTAAGTAAACTTCCGTCTTTCGAATTTTTCTTCGATAAATCTTCAGAATTGGTCTTGGACTTCCGTTCTTTTTGCACTCTTGACTTCTTGACTTCATCTTTCATCTTTTTCTTCAATAAAAGCCCGTGAATGCCGTGTTTTCTTCACTTTTCACAATTTCGTCCTAAATCACAACAAAAACACAAACCACGTATAATTCCGACATAAAAGACATAAAATACACGTCTTGGCCCGGTTATTATTGTAATTAAGTGGTAAAAAGGATGGGTGTTTACACACCTATCAATACTCGTGATCATTCAAGACAAAAATAAAATACAAGAGATACACCGTAGGAATAAGGGGATCTAAGAGATTAATTAAACCACATGAGTAAGTGTTAGTTATGCTAACTTGTAGTTTCAATGATCTCGTTTTTAAGCTTGGTATGGGGAACGTGAAACTTGAGGGTGATTAATATTCATGACACCGAAGCCCTAATCTAAGCCTTAGATTTCTTTACGAGTTTTTCCATCAAATAATTTCCAAGTTAATAAATTGTTATAACTTTTGTTTCCTTTAAAATTTTCATCTTTTCATCGTAGTAGTAGTAGTAATAGTAATAAAGGCCGAGATGGATTAATTACGAGAAAAATGTAACCTTATGCTTTAAAATAATGCATTGCATGGGGTCATTGCAATGGTCAAGTGTAGGGGATTTAATAAGTGTGTAAACACTTATCTTTTTGCCACTAAAATCAAGAAAAAACAAGACCTAATCATGTGTTTTATATCATAAAAGTCGGAATTACGCGTGGTTTTGTGTTTTTGTGTTTAAATAGGTACAAATGATCAAAAGAAGAGAAAACACGGGATTTCACGGTCAAATGTTGAAGAACAGTCCAAAAAAGAGACGAAGACAAAGTCAAAAGACCAAAAGTGTGCCAAAGATCCCGAAAACCGGCGAATTCGACACGACTTTAAAAGAAAGATCGTCAAAACCAAAATCAAGCTCGTTTTAGTGGATTTAATCATTTACGAAGATTTCAGGCTTGGTGGGTCCCACTTTTACTTATTGGGCCCAAAAGCCCAATAAAGGAGTTAGCATTATTTACTTATGGATAAAATAGCCCAACACAAGCCCATTTGGCTAATTAAAGATGGTTTGGAAGCGAATTGGGCCACAAAGCCCATTTGGCTTGTATTCATACATGGGACGGAGATAGTTTGTTGGTCAAAGGTCTAGTCAATTCCCAAGCCCAATCACAAGAAATGAAACGGATGAATACATTATTTGCTAGTCAAGTTTTTGGTTAAATGTTTGGTCAACTGTTATTCGGTCAATTCTTTGTCAATATCCCATCACCCACACGTGTTTTACCCACAAACATATCAACCGACCCCCACTCACATTTTTAATAAATAAATTACCCATTACCCACACCCCACTTTCTTTTGTGTCGATATTAACTATGTGTATCCCATTCACTGTTATCCCTTCTCTCCCTTTTTTTACACAGCAAAACTTACAAACCCTAATCACCATGATTTTTACACCAAAAATTGGGGCTTTTACCCTTATTGGGTAATTCACACAAATCTAAATAAATCCCCCAAGATTTCGGAGCCTAATTAGTGGTGGTCCTCAATCCACCGTGGCATTCCTTTTTTTTGTGATTGGTTATCGCATCTCACCACCAATCATCCACCAATGATATAAGGCCACATCAGCAAAAAGAAAGCACAAGAAGCACAAGTTCCTTCCAGGCTGGCGATCCATGTGCAAGAGGCTTATTATTCACCGTTTGATCAAGAGAGAAGAAGTAAATGAAGGATTTAAGGGCCATGATTCATTTCCGTAGGCACCAAGGTTTGAGGGTTTCTCCTATAAAAACCCCCTTTCACATGTAATTGGAGCACTTTTTCTTTATTTTAATTTTTAGTAAATTAGTTTTTAGATTTAATGTTTTTTTTAAATTTCAGTAATTGTAATCTTTATTATTAATGAAAAATTAGTTTTATTCATTTCATCTCCATTTTTAATTTACTGCCGAAGTCTTATTTAATGTTTAAATCTGCTTGTTTTTTTTAAATTACTGTTCGATTATAATCTGCTACTGTTCAAATTATTATTGTTACTGTTCGGTTTATTATTCATATAAAATAAAAAAAAATAAAAAAAATAAAAAAAAGAAATAAAAAGAAAGTGAGAAAGTATTTTCCCTACTAGAAAATCAAAAGAAACTGTTCGAGGAGACAATTTTTGGTGGTTCGGTTTGGTACTGATTTCGAGATGAAGATGATGATGATATAAGGTGGTGTTGCTTCGGTTCAAAAGGAGGCACATCGCCCATCCTTCTTCACAACGGAATCGACAAAAGGTTTTTCAAGTCTATTTTTATTCTTCTTGATTTAGTTTATTATTTGATTTAAGTTTTGAGTAATCTGCTTATGTTTATTTGCTAGTTTATTTTTTAACTGTTTATTGTTACTGTTGTTTGGGGTATGTTTTATGTTTAGTCTGCTAGTTAAGATTTTTTTATTTTGTTCGAATTTAAGTTGTACTGGATCTGCTTATTTGGTTTTTATGCTTGTTTTAAATTCCCTCTATGTTTAGTTTGCTTGGTAGATTTTATGCTTAATTCGATTTAAACTTGAATTATCTACTTATTGTTTGTTTATTTCGATTACTGTTTTAGTTATTGTTTGGATCTGCGCTTGATTAGTCTGTTTAGAACAGCTTATTTGGTACTTGTCATTTGAATATTGCTTATTTTCCTTTTCAGCTTATTGACTTAAGATCAGTACTGCTTGTTTGGCTTATTACTTTCATGTTTTAACTGGTTAGGCTTATTTGGTTGTTGTTTGCTTTAGCTGCTATTTTGTCGCATAACATACAGATACAATTTATCTGTATGTTTATTTGTCCAATTAAAATTCCAAAAATATAATTAACTAGCAAAAAATTGGTCATTGTGAGACTCGAACCCTTGACCTCTCGCATATCAGCAAACACCATAACCAACTCGTCTGAACCTCTTTTTGTGTTTCTTTATACGTCTTATAATTAATATAGTCTTTTTACATTTATCTGCCAGTTTTGTTTAATAGTTTAAATACCATGTTAAGTTTTATTAAAAGTATCTCTTTAATAAGTTTTATTTAATTCAGTTTTTATGAAAAAAATAAAAAGATAAAAAAATATTTTTATTTAAATTAATTTTATAATTTTAATCTAGTTTAATTTTATTTTCATTTAAATAGTTTTTGTTTGTTTCGAAAGTTTAAATAGGATTCATTTCAAGTTTTTATAAAGTTAAATTTTTAATTAGTTTATATTTTTATCAAAAAATAGTTTTATTATTTTTAATTAGATTTAAATTTTAATAGTTTAATTAAATTGTTTTCAAATAGTTTAAAAAAATACAAAAAGATATCGTCACCAAAAACAAATTAAATCTTACGTTTTAATCGGTAATCAAATTCGAGTCGAGTCGAGGAAACGAACATAATTGCAATACATACAAAATCCCTAATCGGTAATCAAATAACGTTCATTCTTGAGCGTTATTTTCTTGCTTAAAAATTTCAAAAAAAAAAAAAAATACAAAAAAAATTAAAAATTCCAAAAATCCATAAAAATTAAAAATTTCAAAAAAGTCCAAAAAGATTTTATTTTTATTGTGTATATATATTCTCTTTGTGTTTGGTATCTTTTCTTTTGCCTTTGTAGGTGTATGCGTACTAGATCTTCTAATTATCAAGAGCCCGAGACTCGTGAAGATTTAGGTATGGCAGGTGTGAACAACAACAATAATCCACCGCACCTCAATAGTAACAACAACAATGTTCTTCCACAACCCGATCTTCGGACAATGGAGGAGCTTTGTCAACCTACCATGTTTGGACGAGGAGGACCGATTGCGCCGATGCAAATCACGACTCCGGAGTTTTCGTTGAAGCATCATATGATCCAGCAAGTGCAAACTAATCCATTCACTGAAATGCCTGATGATGATGCCAACAAACACCTCGACAAATTCATTACAATCACTCAAAGCATGAAGTTGCCCGGTGCCACAATGGATGTTCTTCGCCTTCAACTCTTCCCACATACTTTATCACACCACGCCGAGAAATGGTTTGATCGTCTCCCGAAGAATTCCATTCATACTTGGGATGACATGACTCAACGCTTTTTGTCGCGCTACTTTCCACCATCCATGGTCACGAGCCTTCGCAATCAAATCAGCGGTTTCATGCAAGAACCCGATGAATCTCTCTTTGATGCTTGGGAAAGATATAATGTTTTGATCGATCGATGTCCAAACCACAACATGCTCCCCGTGACCTTAATTGATACTTTCTACAACGGTTTGACTTTTCGTGATCGTGATACGATTAATGCAGCCGCCGGTGGCACATTTATGAAAAGGAGACCGGAGGAGTGTAGAGAGCTTATTGAGAACATGACTACTCATCACAAAAATTGGGATTTCTACGCTTCTAAAAGGAACAACCCGAGAGTCAATGTTTCTTCTACTTCAGCAAACCCCGACATGACCGAATTCACCCGCATGATGGCCGAAATGAACAAAATATCTTTCTTCTCGCTACAAACCAACAACAAGTTAAAGCGATAGCCAATCCTTGTGAGACATGCGGCGGTCCTCACCCATACACTGATTGTCCTTCTACTCAAGGAAATCCGGAAAACGTGTATGCAGCTTATGGTAATTATTCACCGGAAAATTACCAAGCCCGACCTCAAGGGGATCGAAATTTGCTAAGTTACCGGTCCAACAACTATCTTTCACCCGGTTTTTCTCCTCAAAACCAAAACAACAACAATTACAATAGAAGCAACCAAATCCCACCTCGATCTTCTAATCCTTATCACCCACCCGCTCAACAAGCCCCACCCATCAATCAAGATGTTGAAGCGTTAATGAGAACCCAAGGTGAGCAAATTAAGAATCTGTAGAGCCAAATTATCAATTTGAAAGGGGATATCACAAAGCAAAGGAATGACATTAGATCCGAGCTTCGAGATAATATACAATCCTCCTTTAGCAATCAAACGAACGATTTGAAGAATATGCTGGCTAGTTTCTTGCCCACCACTCAACCCTCTACTTCGAGTTCTCTACCTTCAAACACCGTCACCAACCCGCGAGCGAATGTGAGTGCTATTACTACCCGTAGTGTAGTTACTTTAGTAGGACCACCTATCCCGCCCCCATCATCTACACCTCCTCCACCACCATTTATCCCTACTCCTCCCACACCTAGTATTAGTACACCATTACCGTCTCCGCCGCGTCATGACGAAGTACCCACCAAGAATCCTCCACCAACCCCACCTTCAACATCTCAACCTTTACCTGCTACGCCCACACCTTCCACCTATAAAACCAAGATTCCTTATCCATCTCGCTTAGACAAGGCCAAACTACACACCAAGGATGACATTCAAGTGTCAAACTATTTGAAGAAAGTTTCGGAAATGACCGTCACTTTTCCCCTTGTTGAAGCTCTAGCACAAATGCCTAAATTTGTCAAGATGTTTAAGGAATTGCTTAGTAAGAAGGAGAAGATGGCCGAGTTTGTTAATACTCGATTGAATGAAAATTGTTCTGCCGTCCTTCTTAAAGAACTTCCGGAGAAACTTGGAGATCCCGGTCGTTTTGTGCTTCCTTGTACTTTTGACCAAACCGACAAATTTATTGCCTTAGCCGATCTCGGGGCCAGTATTAATTTGATGCCTTTAAGTGTTTGGAAAAAGTTATCATTGCCCGACCTTACACCCACCAAAATGACTCTTGAGCTATCCAATCACACTCTCGCTTACCCTGTTGGTATTGCCGAAGACGTGTTCATTAAAGTTGGCACATTCACTCTTGAGCTTCCTAAGCACCTCCCTAATCTCCCCTATAAATAGATCATTAGTGTTTTCATTTCATTTTGTTGGCTAATTTGACACATTAGTTCTTCCATCTTTAATTACTTGCACATTTACTTAATTACACCTTTAATTACTTGTCTCGCACCTTAAATTTGTAAGCTTTTAATCCTTGTTTTTACTTTAATTGTTGAATCTTAATCTTAATCAAGATTTTTATTTTAATCTCTCATTCTACCTTTCTTGTTTTGCTTAATCCTTGTGCTTATTATCTTATTGTCATGCTTATTTGATTACTTGTTATGCTTTTATGTTTTTGATCTTGTTAGCTTATTGGTTTTATAGCTTATTGAGTTTTTCTTAAATTTACTCAAGTGCTTATTAGTTAATTTTTGTTAAAAGTTGATTTTTAATATTTTTATCATTTAGTTTTCTTACAAGTTTTTAAATTTTAGCTTAATAGCCTTTTCTTAAATTTGATTTGGTAAAAGTTTTAGTTAAGTGCTTATTTGTGTTTAGATTATTTGTAGTTTATAGCTTATTTAGAATTTTGTTGTTATCCGGGTTTGGTAAACCCTAGTATTCCGAACATTGCCTCCACCCCTTTATTCCGGATAAACAACTGGACAATATTCCAAATAAATCATCAGTGGTCTATTCCGGATAAGTGATACCTAAGGATTCCGGATAAGAAGTAAATTTCCCATTCCGGATAACTAAGAGAACAGGCATTCCGGATAAGCTTCGGTTTTGTTTATTCCGGATAATGGTCAGTGGAAATTATTCCGGATAACTTGGTTGTATTCATTCCGGATAAAGGTCTAACCAGGGTATTTTGGATAAGTCGAAGGAAGTTATTCCGGATAAAGGTTTTATGCATATTCCGGATAAGGGTGACAGTTCTGTATTCCGGATAAGCGTCGAAACTGGGATTCCGGATATCGTTCAGAAGATTATTCTGGATAAGCTGTTTGGGAGTATTATTCCGGATAAGCAGATCTATATTATTCCGGATAAGGGACCAAAGTTTATTCCGGATAGTGGTGACAGCATATTCCGGATAACCATAGGAACCAGGATTCCGGATAAGGTAGTCTTGGTTATTGTGGACAAGGGGCAGGTCTTGATTCCGGATAAGTAGACGAAGGGTATTCCGGATAGGGCCTAGGTAATATTTCGGATAAGCCTCTGTTTGGTATTCCGGATTCGTAACAGATTTTGATTCCGGATAAGGACAGTGTGTTAATTCCGGATAAGCAGTGTCTAATTGGTTATTCCGGATAGTGACAGTGTTTTGGGATTCCGATTCAGGTTTTGTTTATCCTCTTTTATTTTCAAGCAATTATTTTCCCGGCATTTACTCAAGTGTTATTTTTATTATTTTGTCAATTTACTTTTTCGTCACGTTTTAATTTCAAGTCATTTAATTAATTTACTTCTAAAGTTTTAATATTGCACCATTTTAATTTTAATCAGTTTTAGCTTTATTTTACCTGCCTTTTACTTTAAAGTCTTTGTATTTTTAATATACTACAACGACACAACATTTGTTTCACCAAAAACAATTGAGTCACACTTTGAACAAGTAATCAATTCGAATAGACCACCACAACGGACTTTAATTTTTATACGGGCAAAAGCCTTGTAACAAACATGTTATTTGATTCAAACTATTCACAAACTTCCTGGAATGCTTGACAAAATTGGTAAGACCCAATATAAATTCCGGCTCATGACTGTAACACCCCCAAGTTGGTCAAATGCAGCGGAATAGTAATTGGGGTGTTACTTGGGTGGATCGATAGCACATAGTATATAGAGCAATGATCATAAAAGTCATTTAATACAGATTACATGAAACAATTATACACACTTAGTATCTTGTTTGTAAACCACATTTATTATCAAAAACAGAAGTAAATATCCCAGCCCAATGGTAGACATGATGCTCCTAAAATGCTGGAATCCAATGCATGAACCTGCTTTATTTTCCTGAAAAAACATATAGAGTAAAATGTGGGGGTCAACACGAAGTTGGTGAATTCACAAGTTTAATAATAAGTTAATAATATGCCAAAACATCACAAGGATAGTAGAGCACTAAGCTACACACTATAGTAGTTCCTATTGCCCTGTAATAGAAGCTAGACAAAATAGTTGTTCGGTACGCCCATTTGGATCTATCCTGATGTTTTTCCCTCAGTCCGACAATGATGTAAACCTGTTACTTGGCCTAAGCGTTTCGTGATAGCAAGTCACGCAGGCCGGGTATTGTCAATACCCAAATAGATCTATTCACTCATTTCGCGCTACACTATTAACTATTACAGTCCACGGGCATGGGGCAAACAATAGGCAATAATTTGTTGTTGTTGTTGTCAGTGCATGTTTTGCATATTATAATAAATATAGTTTTTGTATGTTTTCTCCCCCAGTTATAAAATAGTAAAGATGAGGCCATGAACTCACCTTAGTGGTAATGATGTGATGATGATGATGTCACTGAACAAACTGGCACAATATGATCACGAACCGGAGTAATTACCTAAGTAATTTTAAGTGTCTTAGACAATGCATAATTTAACAATGCATGATGGATGTATGATTTTTAAAGAATGCATGATCACAAATTAATATGTTATAACGATTGGCTAAATGTTTATACTTATTAAGAGTTGTGATAGACGTATATTTTTAGTGTCTAAAAATATATAAGTTGACTTTGTAAACGGGCTCAAATTAAATAAATGGATTTTAATTAAATAAACCGTAAGGTAATATTATATTATTTTCTTAAGTCTCAGAAATATAATTAACGTGATTCGTCAGTTTATAAAGTCTCGTAATTAAAGTTGGTGATTTATTTAATTATTCCAATAACTAAATTTAATTAAATATTTTATTAATACTTTTAATTATTTTAAAACAAGTACTAGTAAACCCTTGTAAATATGACAGATTACAAAAATAACCTTTAAGGTTTCATTCGTTAAGTTTATTACGCCGTTAATCCTCGTTAGTTAGTTTATTCATAAAAACGCCCCTAGGGCTTGTAAAACTTTGGCGAAATGACAAAACACCCCCAAGTCTCGGAATTAATATTGTAAGGAGTTAGGGCTCGTTTCAAGTTTCCAAATTGACACAATTAGTCCCTTAAGTCACGGAAATATTTTATAAAGTTTCTAGGGTTTGAGTTAAGTTTCAAAAGTGTCAGGAATAGCCCTTTAAGTCCCGAATGTTAATAAAATAGGGTTAGGGCTTGTAAAACTTTACACAATTGGCAAAAGTGACCCCTAGGGTCTCAGTTTGTTTATTAAAACAATCAGAGCTCCATTTTAGTTTAGGTTTTGGCAATTATGGCCCTTGTGGTCTCATATAACACACGGTTTGAAATAATCCGCCGCCTATACTTTAGAAAATGACATGTTTGGTCCTTGTACTTATACAAAGTCACGAAGTAATTATATAAGTTTTATTAGTTTATGAATTTGGACCTAACTTTCACCATTTGTCAAATGTGGCCCAAAAAGTCTCCATGTTTTAGCAAATGGGCTTGACTAGCCCATTTGGGTCTCGGCTTATTAATGTGGGCCTAATGGGCTTATATAAATTTCACTAGGTAATTAAATAAGTAACTAGTAACTTTGGTTTTACTAAATGGGCCAAGTTTTTACTATGGGCTTTTGTTGGAAACTCACTTTATGTGACGACATTTAAGAATTCCCATTAGTTATCATAGTCACACACGCTTAGACTAGACTAGGTTCAATGTATAGTTTAAGGTGCGTGTGTGACTATATATACCCCTCCTTAGCTTCCAAGGAGAGGTGTTGCTTGTGTCTCATTTTCACTTTTAATTTATTTTCTTTCTTTCACACAACCATTCTCTCTCTCTCTAAGCTCATCAACGGCTTCCACCACCATATACCACCATGTTAGACCACCAGATCATATTTTAGCATTTCTACATTTGGTATCGGAGCCTCGGTTCTATCCTTGGATCGTGTTTGTATATTCGATTTGGTGGTCTAATTTTTTCTTTGTGTCTCGTTATATCATTTTTTGGTCCATTTTGTCACAAAATTTTTTTGTCACGTCTTCTTTTTTGTCCAATCTGTCCAAACAGTCACATGTTTTGGGGTCTCAACTTATTAATTTACTCTCTCGGTTTCATCATATCATGGTCAAAGTCATACAAATCTGGTCACTGTTTCTGGGTATCTTTATTTCTTGTTTATGCAAATAGATAAGGACAAAGTTTGCAGATCCACCATTTTTGGTTTCTTCAAAACCCTTTCAGATTGGACATCCCGATTAGCCTATTTATTTGGTCATTCAGATTGAACATTCAGATTGGGATTCAGATGGGGATTCCGAGTAGGACATTCCGATTAGACTATTTATTTGGTCATTCTGATCGGTCTTTCCGATGGTCATTCAGATTGAACATTCAGATTGGGATTCAGATGGGGATTCAGATTAAATCATTCCGATGGTGACTTAAACATTATTTAGACTCAAAAATAAAAACATTCCGATGGACTATTTTGAAAAATATTCCGATGGGATTGTTTTTTGACATTCCGATGGACCATGTGTTTTAAAATTTTGTGAACCAAAAATGTGACCCAAAACTGAAACCATCACAAGCGGGTTAACTCGGTAATTACCGAGTTGACCCAGTTAACTCACTGAGTTGACTCAGGTGACTAATGCACGTACCAATTCAATTGCCAACCTTTTACCTCCACAACACCTCAATCTAATCCTAAATCCCTTCGTCTCCTAACCCCTCTATACATCAAGACTCGAACACTAAAACAAACAAAAACAGTAATAGATCTCAGTTTAGTTTTTCGATTCAAGGATCTCTAAAAGATCTATTTCTCGAAAATTGTTTTCATCATAGATCTGTGAAGTCTTTTGAAACACTGTTTGTTATTCGATTTTAATAAAGATCAATAACATGCATGTCATCATCTTTCACTTAAATCGATTTCACGTCACATCTTTCTTTAATTTTCTAAATCAATGATAGATTTATAACATGTTTTGTTATAATCAACTTATTGATTCGGGTTTAAACATGAAAATGAATCAAACAGAAACACCTACCCGAGACCCTTTTATGGGTCTTGATGTCTTGACAATCTTTAACGCGGACTATGGGTTGTATATGATCAGATGAGATTGATTCAATTGATTGTTAGGGGTTTAATTGATTGATTCATTTGAGAGATGAAGGATCGAGATGGATGAGAAGGATTTGTGAGGGGCGGAGAAAACGAGATGGGAGAAGATGGGAGTTTGGCTTGGTGGCAGATGAAACGAGGTGTGAGGATTTAGGGTTATGTTTACTGTGAGTGGATTTAGCAAGTTGTGAGTGTTTTATTCCAATGTGATGGACCAGGTTATGGACAATTGGTGGGCCGGGTATTGCCATTTAAACAAGGGCTCCATTATGAAAGATTGGACTGGGCTAATTGTATTTGGGCCGTATGTTTTTAAACACACAATATAAACGAATTTTTATTTCAAAATTAATTATTTTGAATAAAATTTTGTGAATATTGTCGGGATTTAACTGTGACATCGTGACGTGACAAAGTGACGAGACATCGTGACAAAATTTATTTTGACGAGACCAAGAAAAAATGGGCGATTTTTTAGTGGCTATAGATTTTGTTTGATCGGGTATTAATTACGTGACGTTGAAGACGGATTTTTCGAAGGCGTGTATTTATTTTATCTTTTAATAGATAACTTGTTCGTGCTTAATCTTAGAATGAAGAATTGGTTATCTGGTTTCCGGGTTCGGGGTGGATGGTTGATGACTCGGATAACAATCACTTAAAGGGGTTACATTGTTGTACTCAGTGTCACGCGCTTAGTCGACGTGGATAATTTCAAGAGGTGTTGTGCTTATAGACTTCTTCAGAGATGCATTGAGTACTTAGAGATTTCTCCACCGTTCTTCATTCAACAATAGTGCAAGCTTAAGTCACAAGATCGAAGGATTTTTATTCAGCTTCACGTTTGATGTATCTAGTTCATTCTTTCAGTGGTCACTTCAAATTGCTTTCACGTGGGATGGTAAAGGTGGCCATGGAGAGTTTATGAGAAGAGATTTTCGATCAACAGCTGATTCTCACAAAGAATATAATTCAGCTTATTTATTATTCTCACGAGATTTCAGGTTCATGTGCGTACAATTTATTGATGGTTCCGAGTTTCCAAACCATCAAGGGGGAAAAAGAAGACACATTGAACGCACAACGAGTACACGTGATGAACTTCATACCTTCTTTTGATTTGAAGATATTCCGGGATGACATTTGTCATAGCCGCAGAGAAAATCAGTGTTTTAACTCGTGTCGTTATCAATCTCCAAACGGTACACTACTGATTCGAGGTTTAATTGTTTGATTGTTGCAATTAAACATCATCATTATCCTATATGCATTCCCGGGACTTAATTGACTCTGGTGCATCTCCGGAAGAAGACATGTGCATTTTCGGGACTTAATTGACTCTGGTGTTACGATGTCAGCTTCATGAATGGGATAAAGTGTCCACTTCAGTATTTGAGCTTCATAATTGGGATTGATTTACCTTCTTCAACTATGTGGGGGAAGAAGTGTCTTGATTCTTTCTGGTATGCATAACTTGAACTCTCAGGGGGGAGAAAAATTCAGAAGAATTATTCAAGCGTGAGATGAAAAGTTGTTGATCTACTTGGTGTGCCCCAAACTTTCAATCCCTCTTAGCAACATTATCATGTTATATGATGGGATTTGCTTGTTAGATTCCGCTGTGCGCTTAATCATTCTAAGCTTTATTGAAAGCTTTAAAGTTGCTTACGAGGATTGTCGGTTTAGGGGGAAGCTATTTAAAAAGCTTCTACATCAAGTTTATGTGGCATGAATTAGGGGGAAGCTAATTTAGAAGCTTCTCCTTAACCAGAAGTGTATGGGTTACTTAGCTCGTGCCGTTACAGTATTTCTTCTACAAGTTACCTTAAAGATGAGTCGTTTTGAAGACGAAGGCCTCAGAAGACTTCATCAGCATTGGACGCTTCATGAAAGCTCTTGTTCTTAATCATTTTGTACTTGCTAGGAAGAATATTGTAAGGAATTCTACACGTCGTCCCATGGGGGAAGATTGTTGGAAACTCACTTTATGTGACGACATTTAAGAATTCCCATTAGTTATCATAGTCACACACGCTTAGACTAGACTAGGTTCGATGTATAGTTTAAGGTGCGTGTGTGACTATATATACCCCTCCTTAGCTTCCAAGGAGGGGTGTTGCTTGTGTCTCATTTTCACTTTTAATTTATTTTCTTTCTTTCACACAACCATTCTCTCTCTCTAAGCTCATCAATGGCTTCCACCACCATATACCACCATGTTAGACCACCAGATCATAGTTTAGCATTTCTACAGCTTTTATTAATTGTACTTACTCCTAAAATAAGTTAGGCTATATTCAATAGGCTTATTTAAGGCTTATATTATACTTATATGTTTTGGCTTATTTTTGATAATCCTAGGGCTTATACTAAATTTAATGCTTAATGACGTATGAGCTTACTTAGCTACGGCTTATTTTATTAGTGGGCTTAAATAAACTAATATTAAGTCTTGGCTTATATAAGCTTTTAGGGTTTCATGTTTCGGCTTAAATAACATACCTTAAATAAGTTTAGTCCTTGGCTTATATTAGGTCTTATGAGCTTATATAAGGTTAATGGTTTCGGCTTATATTAAATTTTTAACACATTTTAAGGCAAGTGATTATTCTAGGGCTTAAATAAGTTACATAAGCTTAAATGTACACGTTTTTAGGGTTTTTAGGCAAGAACACCCATAAACTTCATATAAGTCGTGGGCTTATATGTTGTTTAGGGTTTGTTCATAAGACTCCAACGTGTGCATGCATCTTTAACTCAATTTTCATAACATGTACATGCATGAAACATGAAATGAGTAAGGAAAAGCTTAAAGGAGGTTTATACTTACTTGCTTTCAAGAAAATGGGATGATGACTATGGCTTGAGGATTCTAGACGTCAGGTTCTACTTGAATGGTCTTGGATTCGTCTTAAATGTGAAATATCTTAAATGAGGAGCTCTAAATGTTTTGAGAGGACTAAGAACTAGTTGAAGTAAATGCCAGAGATATCTAGGCGTTTTGTTTGAGAGAGATAACCGAATATGGGTGTGTGAGTGATGTGTGAGGCTTAGTGTTGCTAAATATCTAGGAGTGTGAGATTGTGGGATGTGGATTGGGGTGCATACACGCCAAGAGAGAGAGATAGCAAGATATGAGGATTTTGAAAGTGTACAATGGTAGTACATGTTTTAATTGCAAGCAAGAGTACATATGTCCTAAACATCCAATATGCCGTCGCATGTATGTCTTCCAAGGGATCAAGGACTAGTTTACATAGTGTTTTAATAAATGTGCAAGTTGTACACAAGTATTTGGTGTATGGATGAGGTTTACTACATGTCTAAGGGTGCAAAGGAGGTGCTAGGTGTCTTGGTCTTGTGGTATAACATAGTAATACTTAGTACAAGTTTTAAATGCCAAAAATGTACATAGTCTCATGGTTTTAAATAAAACCAGCGGTATTGGGGCTAGTCAAGGGAAATGAAGTGTTTTCTATAGTGTAACACTTTAATAACTAGGTTGTACAAGTTTTAAAAGTCAAGGGTGTACATGGTAAGGGTTTTTGGTATTTAAATCTTATGTGTATATATATATTCGGCCATAAATTAGTCTAGGGTATTTTTATGTTTAATTTTGTGTCTAGGTATAGTCACTAGGTGTATAGGTATTGATGAGACTGCTTTCATACATGGTCTCATCGTCTAAATCGGGCTTAAAATGCATAAAATGTCATTAAAACTGCCAAATATATGCTCGTGTTTGTTACTTGTGTATTTTTAGGTAGGGATATTGAGGAAATGGCAAAAGATCACAAGTATCAATCAAAAACGAACACGGGAAACGAAGCCGCACAATGAACCGGGCCCAAGTTTGGATTTTACAAAAATGCCCTTGAAGAATTAAAGATTGACAAGTTTGGTCCCTCAACTTTTGAAGATTTACACTTTATACCCCTCAAATATTCAAAATTATGAATAGTTTCCCTAAAGTTTGAAGACTATACAAGATCAGTCCTTGAAGAATCCAAGAAATGCATTTAAAGCCCTTGGAAAAAGTTTTGGAAGTATTTGTGCCAAATTTGACAACTTGCCAAAAGTTGTTAAGTGCAAAATGGGCGTTGATGGCTATTTATAACAAAGTGAACAAAAGAAGAAAGCTTGGGGGTCTTTTCTGCCAACTAACCAAACCTCCTCACCCACTCAACTCTTGACACGTCACATAACCCACCCAAATACCCAAACCCTTACCCTACGCGACCCTACCCAGTCCAATACCCAAAACCCAAGTTTATTAAACCAGGGTCAAACCCCAGTCAAAACTTACCCTTTTCGCACCAAACAACAATTTTAAATAATCCTTTTCCTCTTTTGGATTAAACCTGGCCTAATTATCCCCTTAAACCCTAAATATTTCCAGGCTTAATTAAATTTAAACCAAAGGGTTTCTTGCTGATTTTCTCCAGATCCTTAATTAAACCCTTTCTCATCAAAACCTACATCCCACATCACCACAAGACACACCCATGTGTCTTGTGGGACCCTCCCCTACACCCGTCTCTTTCCCCCCCAAACCCTAAACCCGACAAATTAAACGACTGGATGTAATTCCTTTGACCCCAAGCACTTTTTAACGTCCAAGATCAATTTAAGCAGCTGGCATCTTCACATGATTCTCCAAAGATCACATGAGGCGATTTTTGACCAAATTTTCAGTCAAAATCAAAGGGCAATTTAGGGCTTTTCTACATTAGGGTTTAGTGATTCTAGATAGTTCTCTAGTGTAGTATAAAAGGAGGGTGCAACCTGTGCATACCCCTTTGTTCTAGTTTTTTAGCTTTCACCATTGTAATTCCTTTTTGATAATATAAAAGTTTGGTATTTGTGTTTGAAACACGTGTAATTCCTTTTTATAATTGTTAAAAGTTGTGTGTGTGTGTGTTAGAAAGCTAAAAACTGAGTTCCATTTTAATTGTGTAACACTTTGTGTGTTTTAAGTTTTCAAAAAAAGGTTTTGAAAATATTCTGTTAATCTCAGAAATCCAAGAAACATTATGAAGTGAAAGTGGACTAGTGTTCTTGTTTATCTGAAATTGAAGTTGTTTTTTTAAAAAATATCATTGGTTCAAGTCTTGTTAAGAGGTTTTGAAAGTTTCTAAGAAAAATTAGAAATATTATATTGTGCATGTTTGTGTGTTCTACTTTGATCTTAGCAGGATTTGGAGATTGTTGTTGTGCAAGGTCCAGCATAGGCCCCAGCCTATTGGAAGTGACAAAGCAGTCACTGAGGGGTTTGGATGTAAGTCCCTCAAGGTAAAATCCCTTTTCCATTTTTAGTTTTCTGAAAAATATGTGATATGCATGATTTTTATGAAAAAGGTGCTAAGTGTTGTTAAAAGCTTTTGGATATTGCTTATATCAGTGTTTGATGCATGCTAGATGTTTTTAAATCACTTTGGATAGGTTTTCAATTTATTTGCTTTAAAAAATTTCCAAGTTCAGTTTTTAAGGGGTGTTTGGATCTGGTGATTAAGTTGAAATTGGTTAAAGATTTTGAGTTAAAAGATGGTCTTAGTTCCTCATTAGGCAGTTGTTAGAAGATAGGAGTAGTTAGGTCTTTATTGGGTAGAGTTTTAAACACTTTTGTATGCTAAAAAGTAAAGAAAATAGCCAAAATCAGTTGAGTGCTTTGTCTGTCCTTTTTATGTGATTTGAACCACCAAATTTCTAAGGTTGCTTGATATAAGGTTTATGCAGGATTGAGTATTGGATGTATGTCATGTATGCAGTATGTATGCAAGATTTAGAGGCCTGAATCTCACATTTGTGCTTGTAACTTAGTCAAAAAGTCACCAGACCACCCTAAGCCTTTATCAGTAACTTGTTGTGGTGCATTTGTTTGATTTGCTGCTTGATTCTTGCTGGATTTGTGTTATTTTGACTCCTTATACTCTAAAGAGTATAAGGGTGCCCCTTGTATCCAATCAAACACCACAATCAACAAGAACCAAGCTTCTCTTGGTTAATATTCACAAGTGAATATTTACTTTTGAGTTCATCAGAAACATAAACAGACCTGAGCACGTTTCTTGCTTCAATCTTGCTTTAATCTTGTCAAATTTGAATTGTGTTTGTGTTTTGGTGATTAAAAAGGTCACTGGATTTGTTTTTAAAAGCTAAAAAGAAAAAAAAATTAAAAACAAAAAGGACGTGGCCAGGACTCGAACCTGCGCCACTCCTCTCACAACACACACTCCTTACCGTTGCCCTAGGGACTTTGACTGGTAAGAGTGTGAAACATTTAATACTTAAGGTGTGTTTGTTTTTGAGCTTATTTAGCTATCAGCTTTTTAATAAGCTGATTTCAGCTTATTTCTTTAAGTTTTTGACTGTTTAGCATTTTTCCTAGGATTGTATTAGGATTTAGGACTTTTCTGTCCAAAAAGTTTATTTTTCCCGTTTTTAATTTATTTATTAGGATTATTTTTAGTTTAATTTTTAGAAGGTAGATTAAAAATAGCAAAAAGTATTTTAAAAATCCAAAAAAATAGTTTTTAGGTTTTATTTAAGTAATTTGAGGTTTACATATCAAAAAGTTTTCAAAAAGTCTTATTTTTAATTTTATTTGATTTTAGGGTTTTTAAACAATTTTAAAATTTAATATAAAATTAATAAAAAGGTTTTAGGAACTTTAATTTGCATTTTTATCTTAGTTACATTATTTAGGATTTTTAGTATTTTTTTAGAATTTATTTATAAACTTTTTATTTTTTGAATATTTTAATATTATTTTATTACTAAAAATAGAAAGTTTAATTTTTAACTTTTTTTCATTTTTCCTAGGTTAACGACACATAATTAGGAACTTTGTCACTTTCCAAATATTTTTCAGGCTTTTCATTTATTTTCTAGAATTAATTTAAGTTTTAATAGATTTTAATAGTTTTTAAGTGTTTAAAAATAGTTTAATTTGGTTTTAAAATTTTTAAAAATAGTTTTTAGCTTAATTAGGTCATTTTTGAGGTTTACAAACTTTAAAATCTTGTTTGGGGCTTTTTAACAATTAATTGTGATTTTTAGGGCTTTAATTAGCATTAAAAAGTCATTATTTTATTAAAAGGTTTTAACAAGTTTGGATTTTTTTGTAAACTCTTAGAATATTGTGGATTTTTAGTAATTTTTAGGAATTTTTAGGTTAAAATTTTAATTTTTGTAGTTTTACGGTTTTAAGTTTACGCCTTTTTCGTCGTAGTTTAATCCGTTTTCGTAATCGTCTTTTCTTTCCTTTCTCATATCTATTTTCTTTTCTTCTTGTTAATAAAATCACAAACCTCATTAATCAATTCTTAACACAACGCACTAGCCTCCTTGGGAAACGAACTTGTTTGGTCATTAGTGCTCGGTTTTCCTAAACCGACACTTAACGCTTACCACTATTTTGTCATCCTTTTCCTAAAGGGTACAAAAACACTACATCAATTTTTGGCGCCGCTGCCGGGGAGGCGTGTTGTGTTTTGATTGAACATTGTTGTTTTTTATATTAGCCATAAATAGTATTTGTATTAGTAGCACTATACTAATACGTATTATCGTTTTTCGGTTTTTGTGTGAATATTATTAATATATTGTATACGTAGAACAATAAATTCACAAGTACTCCAAATACGTGAGCAATCACAACCATGATTCAGGATTTCATCACTCGATCATTGTATTCGAATCTCAAACCAAAGAAAAAAGGCAAAAATAGATAAATACTTTCGTGAAGCTTAATCTTGATAATACAAACTATAAGGTGGGTATAAGGCGGTTGTATTTCACGACCTAAAGGAAAAAGGCTCTTAAGTGCTTCGCGCCGCCTCGTTTCCTCCGCTTGCTTGTGCGTATTTGATTTTGAGAGTGAATCGAGGGTTTTGCCGCCCAAAGTATTATTACATATCATATATATTTTCTTGGTTTCTATTGATTAAACCCTCTTGAACGATTTGGTGTTCCACCATCGTTCTAAAGTCATCGAAGACGTTCACTCCACGTGATCGTTTTCATTCCTTGAGGCTTCTTTAATCAAGAGATTTGATTAAGGAGGAGATTTGTAGATTTTTGTCTACTTAATACATTTCACCAATTTCCAAAAAAGTTAATACCATCAAAAACCACAAAAAAATTGAAAAATACAAAATACCAAAAAGAATCTTCTTTGCTCGTCTCCTCGTTGTACGTGACGTTTATGCTAACTCGTAATCAAGCAAAACGTGCACGTAGACGAAAGAGCAAAACTCCCACTCCAACTCATTCTAGTGAGGAGTCTCCTATTGACGAACCCATTGTACGAGAAGCACCTACCATGGCGAATCGAACTATGATGGAGTTACTTCAAGCACCCACCGAGGGTTATGGAGAAGCTATTGTGATTCCCGCAATCCTTGCGGAGAATTTTGAGGTGAAAACGGGTTTGTTGTCGATGATCCAAAACAACAAATTCCGTGGTGATGAGAAGGACAATCCCCAGAACCATATCCGCCAATTTAATCGTCTTACCGCCACGTGCAAATTTAAGGATGTCTCGAATGACTCGATTAAGATGATGTTATTTCCGTATTCCTTAGCGGGGCCCGCTAAAATTTGGTTAGAGAAAGAGCCACCCAATTCTATATTGACGTGGAAGGATCTCGTTTCGAAATTTGTGAACCAATTTTTTCCGCCCTCTAAGACTACGCATTTGAAAAATGAGATTTCTAAATTTTCACAAGAATCAAATGAAAGTTTTTCAACGGCTTGGAATAGGTTTAAGGAGATGTTACATGAATGTGCTCATCACGGTTTTTCCGACTTGCACCAAATAGACACGTTTTACAATGGACTTAATGATCATGAAAGAGATTATTTAAATGCCGCCGCGGGTGGTAATTTTTTGTGTAAAACGGTCGAGGAAGCTTTGGTCATAATTGAGAATAGGTCTAAGGTTTATAGCCCTCGTAACACACCGAGTGTTGCCAAAATGGGCTCGTCATCGTCTCGTAGCATTAATGCTTTACATGATGAGGCAAATGAAGAAAATCGATTTTTTGATAGATTTGCTAGCCTTATGTCCCATTGGAAAGCTCAAGAAGCTTCGATTTCCGCTTCGGTTAAAGAGGTTTCTAAGAGTTGTTTGTCGTGTGGTGGAGCTCATGATCTTTCCGAGTGCATTACCGCGGATGGTAACACTTCGAGTGCTTATGTAGCCACGGGAACTTATAACCAAATCGGTCAAGGTTCCCGCCAAAATCAAGCTCCACCAAATCAAAATGCTAATAATTATCGCAACAACAACCAAGGTGGAAATTACCAAGGAAATCAAAGGAATTATAACAAGGGTAATTATCAAAGTGGAAATGGGCAAATTTCAAACCAAAACCAAAACCGTGATTTTCAAACTAGTGCTCAAGGTTTTCAAAATGATCACACCAAAAATCTTCAAGGAGAATTTTTGAATTATGCTAAGGCTAATGATGCTAAGTTTGACAACATGCAACGTGAAATGGTTAGCTTAAGGTCCGAGTTGAAAAACGAGCTTAAAAACGAACTTGCTAATGAACTTAAAACTCATGCTAATAAAATGGAAGGAAATGTCACACGACTCCAACAAAATCAACAAAAAATGGAGCAAGGTCAACATGAGATTACGCAAGAGTTGTTAAAAGCGGATGCTAGGCAATCAAAATTTGAGGACCGTATGGCTAAAATGTTTGAAGCTATCATGTGTAAGCCCTCTTCTTCGGGTGGTCTTCCTAGTGATACCATCGAAAACCCGAAAGGAGAATTGAAGGTTATTACTACTCGTAGTGGTAAAACTTTCAACGAACCCATTTATCGTCCAAGTACTTCTATGGAGAAGGAAAAAGAGAAAGAACCCGAGGTTGTGGTTGAAAAGGAGCAAATTACAAGCCCACGAAGTACCGCTCAAACCACACCTACGGTTGAACCCACACCAATCATGGAACCCGAGATTCCAAGGCCGATGCCTATGCCTACTTTGCCCCAACCCACACCACCTTTACCCTACCCTTCAAGACGAGACAAGGAAATGGCACAAGAACGAAATAATTATCAATTTGAACTCTTTATGAAAATGTTTCGTGACTTGCATTTCAATATAAGTTTTGCCGACGCCTTAGTCATGATGCCTCGATTTGCCGCGAACTTCAAAAGTATGTTGAATAACAAAGAAAAATTGCAAAAATCGTCTAGTTGTTCATCGGTTTTTCTAAGCCACATACCTCAAAAAGTTGGTGATCCTGGAAAGTTTTTAATCCCATGTGCTATCCAAGACATGGAAGAATGCTACGCCTTGGCCGATCTTGGTGCTAGTATTAATTTGATGCCTCTTGAGATTTTTAAATCGCTCAATCTTCCCAATCTCACTCCTTCAAGAATGTCAATCGAGATGACCGATCATTCTACGATTCTAGCTTGTGGAGTTGCCGAGGACGTCTTTGTGAAAGTTGGAAAGTTCTACTATCCTGTAGACTTTATTGTTGTTGACATTCCCATCGATCCTAAAGTTCCGTTAATTTTAGGTCGATCTTTTTTGGATACCTCGAGAGCACTTATCGATGTGCATGTAAGAAAAATCACTCTTCGTTTCAATGAGGAAGAACTCGTCATTAATGCAACCCAAAACTCCACTCTTTCTCATGTGTATTCTATCACATCTTTGTACAATGTCAATCCCATCAAAAACATTTGCAAAAAGATTTCAAATAGAGTTTTAGGAGTTGTTGAGAAAAATGCAGTTCCGTCCCCTCCGCCGGTGGAGGTTAAGAGTGTTAAGCCTACGATTCCAATCTCGAGTGATTCTTCGGATGATGAATACGTTGATCCCGATGGGGAGGTTTTCTTTGTTGACAAACGTTTTGAAAACTTACCACCACCTAAACCAAAAAGATTTCCAAATGTGAGAATTTTTAGTGTGACTAACATTGCTTTAGATACACCAAATATTTTGACATAATCAAATCGGGTTTTCACAAGGAGAGTGTAAAAGATGAAAAAGGAAAAGATTTTGAATTAAATTTAAAAGATTTTTCTACAATTCTAACTCCGTCATCACCGCGTGGATTGAGTACTACAAGCTCGTCTTCTCCTTTTGACGATGCTTTGTGTGGACTTAGTGTGGGGGAATCCCCTTATGTTCCCTCCTCTTTCTCCACCGAGGACGAGATATTTGATCCTGGAATTGCTTATATAGGGAAATCTCGGTCTTCCACCGATGCAATAAATGGAAAATCTTTCTATTTGATTGGTGCGAGTCTACCTCGAGTAGCTCAATGTTTCTATGACTTACCCATTGTCCCACCCTTCTATTTCTTCTCATCTATTTTCTTGAAACTCTTTGAGTTTTTGTTGACCATTGATGAAGTGGCGTTGATTTGTTTTTCCAATGAAAACGAGAACGCCATCTTCGATCCCGGTATTTTGCACCATCAAAGGACTTCGTCCTTTATACCGGTTGTTTTTGGGCCTTGTTTATCATGTAAGCCCCACCAAAAATTGACCACACCATGATAATCCCTAAATGATCACATTTATGGGGATTCGAGTTGAGCTTTTGACTCGGTTATCAAAAACAAGGTGCCTCGTGGGGGAGACCCATGATTATCCATGTACATATTATTGCTTTCTAATTAGTTTAATGTGAGGGGATTTGTGCCCTTCCAACCTTTGTTCCGTGGTTGTTTGTGCATTGTGGTTTTTAGATCATGATCTTCACGATTGGAGCCTCTCGTGTTCGTTTATGGGAGCACTCGATTGTTTGCTTTAAAGACATTTCCCAATATCCAAATGATATATCCTTTTGATGTTCTAACCTTAGGTTTTTAGCACACTTCATAAACGGCTATTACTTATTGGTTACACCCTTTCCATGCTAGATTAGGCATTCAACTACGTCTCTAGTATGGGGGTGTTTGCACCCCTAGACTCGAAACATTGAGGACAATGTTTAACTTTAGTATGGGGGGGGGGGTGAATAGATACTTGCCTTGCCAAACCTTCACGCTTTCCAAAGTTTATCTTTTTGTTTAATCATTTTGTTGCAAAATAAGGCTAAAAATGGCCAAATTTTAAAATTTTTCTCATGTTTTATAAGTGTTTGAAGATACGAATGTAGATTTTCCGATGGCGAGAATAAGAGTAATTTTTGACTCGACCGTGCGTGTTGAGCACTTAGCTTTGATTCCTTAACTACACATTAGGCTAAGTCTCTTAAATGAGGACGAGAAATGATAGAGTTAATTATAAGTTACTATGCTAAACGTAGAGTACTCGTATTCTTTCAAAAACTCATGTGTTCTCGTTGTTTGCTTATTCTCCCTTCGCATGTAAATATTTTTTGCTTAATAAATATTGACTTAGCGGTTTAGTTAGGATTGTTGGGTTTCTAGTCTTTTCTAGTAGCTTCCGTGTAATTAAATTGGGAAGACATTAAGGTATCGCCAGCGTCACGGTTTTAAAGTATTGGCACCCCAATAATCGAAAGCTTCACCCAATAATAAGATTTCAAGTGCTCACCTAAATCTAGCAAACAATTTGAAGCCCCACAAGGCCTAAAATCTATGCAAAATTGAAAGTGAATCAAGCCTTAATCTTCGAAGCTTTAAAGATCCAAAATTCGCTTTAGCGTGAGGATATACGTCTTTGGCTAATAAAACCACCGATGATGGCGGATAATAAAAGGCAAGGCAAGACCGAAGTCATAATAAAAGCTTCATGGCGAAGTTGAATAAAAGATGGAGGTAAACCAAAGATAATAAGGCCCTTCCGTTAGGGGGCGTATAAAAGTCTTGGTAATAAGTCTCATGTTCAAAACCGTTATAAAACCGTGTTTATCGATTCTTTTTGTCAACTTAATTTTTTAACATCGTTGTCTATTAGGAGGGGTTATTGATTTGATGGTCTTAGTTACACCGTTAGGACTCTATTTTTAGACCTAAATCTCTATTATCCCATAAGTTAACGATGTATCCTCGTGATCATTAAGACATAATAAAATATAAGAGATACAACTTAGGAATAATGGGAGGATAAGTACGTGATTAGGGCATATGAGTAGTGTTAGCATTACTAACTTATAATGACAATGATCTCGTTGCACGCTTGGCATGGAATTGGAGTGAAAATCGAGGACGATGAAATTATTTCTAACGAAGCATTCACATGTTCTTATTCTATGAACCTAAACGTCCCATTTTGCGATGAAAATCATACATTATGTCTAAAACACAAGTAGTAGTAATAGTAGTAGTGTAGCTAGTTTATCGTTCAATAAAGTGAATAAAAATTAATTTTGGAGATGCTACGATACTTTATTCTAGCATTGCGTGAGGGCACGGCAATGGTTTAGTATGGGGGAGTGATGAGACTGCTTTTATACATGGTCTCATCGTCCAAATCGGGCTTAAAATGCATAAAATGTCATTAAAGCTGCCAAATATATGCTCGTGTTTGTTACTTGTGTATTTTTAGGTACGGATATTGAGGAAATGGCAAAAGATCACAAGAATCAATCAAAAACAAACACGGGAAACGAAGCCGCACAATGAACCGGGCCCAAGTTTGGATTTTACAAAAATGCCCTTGAAGAATTAAAGATTGACAAGTTTGATCCCTCAACTTTTGAAGATTTACACTTTATACCCCTCAAATATTCAAAATTATGAATAGGGTCCCTAAAGTTTGAAGACTATATAAGATCAGTCCTTGAAGAATCCAAGAAATGCATTTAAAGCCCTTGGAAAAAGTTTTGGAAGTATTTGTGCCAAATTTGACAACTTGCCAAAAGTTGTTAAGTGCAAAATGGGCGTTGATGGCTATTTATAACAAAGTGAACAAAAGAAGAAAGCTTGGGGGTCTTTTCTGCCAACTAACCAAACCTCCTCACCCACTCAGCTCTTGACACGTCACATAACCCACCCAAATACCCAAACCCTTACCCTACCCGACCCTACCCAGTCCAATACCCAAAACCCAAGTTTATTAAACCAGGGTCAAACCCCAGTCAAAACATACCCTTTTCCCACCAAACAACAATTTTAAATAATCCTTTTCCTCTTTTGGATTAAACCTGGCCTAATTATCCCCTTAAACCCTAAATATTTCCAGGCTTAATTAAATTCAAACCAAAGGGTTTCTTGCTGATTTTCTCCAGATCCTTAATTAAACCCTTTCTCATCAAAACCCACATCCCACATCACCACAAGACACACCCATGTGTCTTGTGGGACCCTCCCCTGCACCCGTCTCTTTCCCCCCCAAACCCTAAACCCGACAAATTAAACGGCTGGATGTAATTCCTTTGACCCCAAGCACTTTTTAACGTCCAAGATCAATTTAAGCAGCTGGCATCTTCACATGATTCTCCAAAGATCACATGAGGCGATTTTTGACCAAATTTTCAGTCAAAATCAAAGGGCAATTTAGGGCTTTTCTACATTAGGGTTTAGTGATTCTAGATAGTTCTCTAGTGTAGTATAAAAGGAGGGTGCAACCTGTGCATACCCCTTTGTTCCAGTTTTTTAGCTTTCACCATTGTAATTCCTTTTAGATAATATAAAAGTTTGGTATTTGTGTTTGAAACAAGTGTAATTCCTTTTTATAATTGTTAAAAGTTGTGTGTGTGTGTTAGAAAGCTAAAAACTGAGTTCCATTTTAATTGTGTAACACTTTATGTGTTTTAAGTTTTCAAAAAAAGGTTTTGAAAATATTCTGTTAATCTCAGAAATCCAAGAAACATTATGAAGTGAAAGTGGACTAGTGTTCTTGTTTATCTGAAATTGAAGTTGTTTTTTTAAAAAATATCATTGGTTCAAGTCTTGTTAAGAGGTTTTGAAAGTTTCTAAGAAAAATCAGAAATATTATATTGTGCAAGTTTGTGTGTTCTACTTTGATCTTAGCAGGATTTGGAGATTGTTGCTGTCCAAGGTCCATCATAGGCCCCAGCCTATTGGAAGTGACAAAGCAGTCACTGAGGGGCTTGGATGTAAGTCCCTCAAGGTAAAATCCCTTTTCCATTTTTAGTTTTCTGAAAAATATGTGATATGCATGATTTTTGTGAAAAAGGTGCTAAGTGTTGTTAAAAGCTTTTGGATATTGCTTATATCAGTGTTTGATGCATGCTAGATGTTTTTAAATCAGTTTGGATAGGTTTTCAATTGATTTGCTTTGAAAAATTTCCAAGTTCAGTTTTTAAGGGGTGTTTGGATCTGGTGATTAAGTTGAAATTGGTTAAAGATTTTGAGTTAAAAGATGGTCTTAGTTCCTCATTAGGCAGTTGTTAGAAGATAGGAGTAGTTAGGTCTTTATTGGGTAGAGTTTTAAACACTTTTGTATGCTAAAAAGTAAAGAAAATAGCCAAAATCAGTTGAGTGCTTTGTCTATCCTTTTTGTGTGATTTGAACCACCAAATTTCTAAGGTTGCTTGATATAAGGTTTATGCAGGATTGAGTATTGGATGTATGTCATGTATGCAGTGTGTATGCAAGATTTAGAGGCCTTAATCTCACTTTTGTGCTTGTAACTTAGTCAAAAAGTCACCAGACCACCCTAAGCCTTTATCAGTAACTTGTTTTGGTGCATTTGTTTGATTTGCTGCTTGATTCTTGCTGGATTTATGTTATTTTGACTCCTTATACTCCAAAGAGTATAAGGGTGCCCCTTGTATCCAATCAAACACCACAATCAACAAGAACCAAGCTCCTCTTGGTTAATATTCACAAGTGAATATTTACTTTTGAGTTCATCAGAAACATAAACAGACCTGAGCACGTTTCTTGCTTCAATCTTGCTTTAATCTTGTCAAATTTGAATTGTGTTTGTGTTTTGGTGATTAAAAAGGTCACTGGATTTGTTTTTAAAAGCTAAAAAAAAAAAAAAAAAAAAACAAATAAAAAACAAAAAGGACGTGGCCAGGACTCGAACCTGCGCCACTCCTCTCACAACACACACTCCTTACCGTTGCCCTAGGGACTTTGACTGGTAAGAGTGTGAAACATTTAATACTTAAGGTGTGTTTGTTTTTGAGCTTATTTAGCTATCAGCTTTTTAATAAGCTGATTTCAGCTTATTTCTTTAAGCTTTTGACTGTTTAGCATTTTTCCTTGGATTGTATTAGGATTTAGGACTTTTCTGTCCAAAAAGTTTATTTTTCCTGTTTTTAATTTATTTATTAGGATTATTTTTAGTTTAATTTTTAGAAGGTAGATTAAAAATAGCAAAAAGTATTTTAAAAATCCAAAAAAATAGTTTTTAGGTTTATTTTAAGTAATTTGAGGTTTACATATCAAAAAGTTTTTAAAAAGTCTTATTTTTAATTTTATTTGATTTTAGGGTTTTTAAACAACTTTAAAATTTAATATAAAATTAATAAAAAGATTTTAGGAACTTTAATTTGCATTTTTATCGTAGTTACATTATTTAGGATTTTTAGTAATTTAGAATTTATTTATAAACTTTTTATTTTTTTGAATATTTTAATATTATTTTATTACTAAAAATAGAAAGTTTAATTTTTAACTTTTTTTCATTTTCCCTAGGTTAAGGACACATAATTAGGAACTTTGTCACTTTCCAAATATTTTTTAGGCTTTTCATTTATTTTCTAGAATTAATTTAAGTTTTAATAGATTTTAATAGTTTTTAAGTGTTTAGAAATAGTTTAATTTGGTTTTAAAATTTTTAAAAATAGTTTTTAGCTTAATTAGGTCATTTTTGAGGTTTAGAAACTTTAAAATCTTGTTTGGGGCTTTTTAATAATTAATTGTGATTTTAGGGCTTTAATTAGCATTAAAAAGTCATTATTTAATTAATTAAAAGGTTTTAACAAGTTTGGATTTTTTTGTAAACTCTTAGAATATTATTGTCGATTTTTAGTAATTTTTAGGAATTTTTAGGTTAAAATTTTAATTTTTGTAGTTTTACGGTTTTACGTTTACGCCTTTTTCGTCGTAGTTTAATCCGTTTTCGTAACCGTCTTTTCTTTCCTTTCTCAAATCTATTTTCTTTTCTTCTTGTTAATAAAATCACAAACTTCATTAATCAATTCTTAACACAACGCACTAGCCTCCTTGGGAAACGAACTTGTTTGGTCATTAGTGCTCGGTTTTCCTAAACCAACACTTAACGCTTACCACTATTTTGTCATCCTTTTCCTAAAGGGTACAAAAACACTACATCAGGTATTATATTGTGTGAGTATGTATGAGTCTAGGTAAATTTTGGTTAAGTTTGGGACCCTTGGTGAAAGTATGGTCATTTTTTGATGAGAAAAGATTTCATTACATTAAAAGTATGACAACTTAGTTTAAAAAGGTAAAAATGGTTAAGGGTAATGTTTAAGTATAAAAATAGTCGGTGTCGTAACATAAAGTCAATTATAGTGTAAGAAAATATATACATTAATATATTTAAAGCTTAAGAATTTATACTTAAGTAACTGTGTATTAATTGTGATCATGAGTTTGGATATATGAACAAATGTGATGAATGCTTATGAGTGTATGTTCAAGTGACTAAAATGTTCAGAAAGGAGTGACTGGTTATAGTCCTGCATGTTTATAAAATGTAGTCATCCAAGTGTGATTGTCCTTGTGATTAAGTGATGAGAATCACAATGTATGCTATGAGATTTAAATGTACTCATGTTTTGATGATTAAAATAATGTATGTTGTGTATGATGCATATGATTGCTCAAGAGATTTCATGCAAAGGTGGTACTATTTATTCAGATATCATAAAGTGACGTATACAATGATGACATAGTCAGAAACCTGAATTTACAGGTTTTACAGCATTAACCCGTTATTTTAGCTTTGTCCTCAAAGCTTAAGATGACGTCACTGCTTAGGTGAACAGGTGTGGGTACTTAGCTCTAAATGAGTCCTCACGTTCCCATGTGAACTCAGGACCTTTCCTAGAGTTCCATCGTATCTTAACTAACAGGATTTGGCTTCGCTTTAGCTTCTTGACTACTCTCTCTATGACTTCCACCGGTTCTTCTATGAATTGGACTTTGTCATCGAAGTGGAATCCCTCCAATGGCATGGCTAGCGGCTCATCCGCGTAGCACTTCTTCAAGTTTGAGACATGGAATGTAGAGTGTATCCGGCTCAGCTGCTGGGGCAACTCTAGACGATAGGCGACTTCACCTATTCTGGCAATCACCTTGAAGGGTCCCACATAACGTGGATTTAGTTTCCCACGTTTCCCAAATCGGACTACGCCCTTCCAAGGTGATACCTTCAGCATAACACGGTCACCTACCTCAAACTCCATAGGCTTCCATTTCCTGTCTGCATAGCTCTTCTGTCTATCCTCGGCAGCCTGAATTCGCTGCCTGATGAGGGTGATCTTTTCTGTCGTCTCTTGGATATGTTTGGGTCCAGTCAGTTGAAATCCCCCCACCTCTGCCTAGCATACTGGTGATCTACACTTGCGGCCATACATGGCCTCAAATGGTGCTGTTTAATACTGGCATGGTAGCTGTTGTTGTAGGAGAATTCAACTAATGGTATATGTTCGACCCATCCTTTTCCAAAGTCGATCACACATGCTCTCAGCATGTCTTCTAGGGTTTGGATTGTTCGTTCACTCTGACCGTCAGTCTGCGGGTGGTATGCGGTGATCATGTCTAAGTTTGTTCCTAAACTTCGTTGGAAGGCTATCCAAAATTTTGACGTAAATCTACCATCTCGATCACAAATGATTGAGAATGGTATGCCGTGTCTAGTCACTACCTCCTTTAGATACAACTTAGCTAACTTGTTCAGTGAGTCATTCTCTCTGATGGGCAGGAAGTGAGCGGATTTTTTGAGTCAGTCGATGATTACCCAGATTGTATTGTAACCGTGAGATGAAGTAGGGAGTTTGGTAATGAAGTCCATGGTGAAGTTGTCCCATTTCCATTTAGGTATTTCAGGTTGGTCTAACAAACCGGATGGCCTCTGATGTTATGTCTTTACTCTGGCACAAGTCAGACATTTCTTCACGTATGTGGCAATGTCTGCTTTCATGTTTGGCCACCAATATAACTTCTTCACGTCCTGATACATCTTTTCAGATTCGGGATGTATAGAGTACTTGGACTTATGAGATTCGTGCATGATCACGTTTCTCAAGTCTCCGTAGCATGGTGACCAACTTCTTCCATGTAAACATAACGTTTCATCTGCTCTAGCTTCCAGCTTCTCCTTGCTTAGGTCAGTCCTAAGCATCCCTCCTATGTCTTCTCTTCCGATGTTTTCAGGTTTTTGTGCTTGGAGTTGAGCCTCTAGTATTTGCTTGGGTAGGTCCAAGCTAATGGTCATGACTAGGGCTCAAACTCTCATGGGAGGATCAGTTCCCTTTCGACTTAGAGCATCCGCAACTACGTTGGCTTTACCTGGGTGGTATTTGATGTCGCAGTCATAGTCACTGAGCAATTCTATCCAACGACGTTGCCTCATGTTTAGCTCCTTCTGGTCTAGGATATATTGCAAACTCTTGTGATCAGTATGCATTGTGCACTTTGTTCCATACAGGTAGTGTCTCCAAGTTTTCAAAGCAAAAACTACAGATCCAAGATCTAGATCATGGGTAGAGTAATTTTGCTCATGTTTCTTCAATTGCCTTGAAGCATAGGCAATCACTTTCTGTCTCTGCATCAAGACAGCTCCTAAGCCTTTGTGTGAGGGTCACAGTATACGACGAAGTCTTCGTTGCCTTCTGGTAAAGCTAAAATGGGTGCACTACACAACTTCTGCTTAATGGTTTGGAATGCGGCCTCTTCTTTTTCTCCCCAATCGAATTTTACGCCTTTATGAGTAAGCTTTGTCATAGATTTAGCTATCTTAGAAAATCCCTCTATGAATCTCCGGCAGTAACCGGCAATGCCTAAAAATTGACGAATCTCTTTTGGTGAAGTGGGTGATGCCCAATCCTTCACGAATTCGACTTTTTCGGGATCTACTTGAATTCCCTTGTCATCGATCACATGACCGAGGAAGTGAACTTTAGGAATCTAAAAGTCGCACTTCGAGAATTTTGCGTACAACTTCTATTCCTTAAGTACTTTTAGCACTTGATCCAGATGTTCTCCGTGCTCTTGCCCAGTCTTGGAATAGATGAGTATGTCGTCGATAAACACAATCACAAACTTATCTAAATAGGGTCTGCACACTCGATTCATGAGGTCCATGAATATGGCTGGAGCGTTGATCAGGCCAAATGGCATGACTTGAAATTCATAATGACCGTAACGAGTTCTGAAAGCTGTTTTCGGTATGTCCTCTTCTCTGACCCTCAACTGGTGATACCCTGATCGTAGGTCGATCTTGGAGTATACACTTGATCCTTGTACCTGATCAAATAAGTGGTCGATTTGTGGTAGTGGGTAACGATTTTTCACAGTTAGCTTATTCAGTTCTCTGTAATCGATACACATTCGGAAAGATCCGTCTTTCTTTTTGACAAAAGGTACTGGAGCTCCCCAAGGTGAAGAACTGGGTCTGATAAAACCTTTGTCTGACAGTTCTTGAAGTTGTTCTGAGAGTTCTATCATCTCGGTGGGTGCTAATCGGTATGGTGCTTTAGCTACAGGTGCAACTCCTGGTATCAAGTCGATTTGGAATTCCACTTGACGAGTCGGAGGCAAACCAGGTAAGTCGTTTGGGAAAACTTCAGGATAATCACGGACAATTGGCACGTCATTGATTTGTTTCTTCTCTGGTTCCTCTTCTTTGTCAGTTTTTGAAATATGTGCTAAAAAGATAGGGCATCCTTTTAGGATGTACTTCTGGACTTTAGTGCATGAGATAACACTCAGCCTGGTGTCAGTCCTATCTGAGTTTCCTTCTCCTTGAACGATTAGATTTTCTTTTCCCCATGGTGTATGGACTAGCTTTTGGTCGCACACAATGGTCGCGTGGTATTTGGCTAACTAGTCCATACCAATGATGAGCGAAACTACCCAAAATTACAGGTATCAACTGAATATCGAATGGATGATTTAAAAGGTTTAAGGTACAACCTTTTAAAATAGTGTTAGTTTCAATGATCTTACCGTCTGCTAACTCGACTCTGTAACAGTCGTCTAACGGTGTAGGTGTGATGTCTAGTAAACTACTAAATTCTGTGGATATAAAACTCCTATCTGCTCCCGTATCAAATAGTATATTTGCATAACGATTATTTAGAAGGAACGTACCAGTAACCACATTGGATTCTGGGTGGGTCTTGGCGTCTCCTATCACATAGACTCTAGATGGTGCTCCTCCTTTTCTCTCGTTCCTAACTGCTCGCTTTGGGCAATCAGGGTTGATGTGTCCGATCTCTCCACAACTATAGCAACAAATTTCCCTACGGGTTGTGTTACCGCCACCAGTGTGCTGGCGGTTTCCCTGTTGTCCATTTCTACGAAAGTTCTGACAGTTGCCATTGCGGGGCTTGTAGTTGGTGCTGGAGTTGTTCCTGATGGCTGGAACATTTGAGTTACCCTGTCTGGGCCTTCGGCATTCAACAGTAGAGAAATGATGGAAATAGCACTTGGTTCACTTCATCTTGTTGCCTGCATATGGTGGTGGCGCTGAGGAAACAGCACTACAGATCTGGCCCAAGTTTTGCTTCTTTGGTGGCTGGGCCTGATTGTAATTAACCACGGTAGTTCTCCTCAACCTTTCTCTCGTACTCAGACTGCCTAATCACATGATCACGTCCCCGTTTGTTCATCAGCTCTGTGGCAAACTCTATGGCACCCTCGACTGTAGTGGGTCGGGATGCGAGTACACTGTCGTGCACAGAATCCGGAAGTCCACTGACATACTTCTCTATCTTGTCCTTCACGTCAGGGAACATCCGAGTACACATCAAAGTTATCTCCTGAAATCTCTGGTTGTAAGTCGTGATGTCATGGTTCAAGCTTTTGAGGTTCCACAAGTCAATCTCTAACTTCTTGATTTCGCCCCGAGGACAGTATTTCGTGGTAAGTCTTTCTTTAAAGGCATTCCAGGTCATCCCATAGGCTTCATCATGTCCAAGAGTAGCAACTAGGGAGTTCCACCAGGTGAGAGCATGTTCCAAGAGAGTACAGGTGGCAAATATCACCTTGTTCTCCCCGGTGCAATCACTAATGCGGAATACTGTCTTGGTCCTTTCGAACCATTGCATGAGTCCTATTACCCCTTCCTTGCCCTTGAAGTAACTGGGCTTGCATTTCAGGAAGTCGGGATAGGTACATCCTCTGGCAACTCGATCTCTAGCATTCGAGTTTTGACTGTCGCCCTGGTTCCCGCTGGGGTGTGTTTCCCTGGCGGCTAGGGCATCAACAATGCCTTGAACGATAAGCACTCTGAGTTGTGCTTCTAAAACAGTCGCTGAAGGAGCAGCGTTAGTGTTCTGCCGAGTGACTCTTTGTGCCATTGTTCTATCATACACAAAGATGAGATTTATCAGTTGGTTAGTAGAATTATAATATTAAGCTGCATAAAAATGGGTATGCATAGAATTCACAACAAATTGGATAACCTGTCAAGATTTCATAATAATATAAATTCAAACAAACAAGTAAAGGATGATATATCAGTACTGGTGAACATCAATATAATACAATACAACCGATCTAAGACAGAGATACAACCATCCTGTCTGAGATAGTGGTACAAATGTTTGTAATACTACAAAAGATAACCTACCTACTAAGGTACGGTGCTACGATACAGATACAACTGAAACAGAAATATAAGTACAAAAGATCTAAATCATGCGAGCTGAGATGCAACTCAATGCTTGTCATGATGTACACTGAAATCTAGCCTACACTAGTATGGCTGTCTGCGGGTGCAGGTGGTCTGGCTGGTGGTGTAGGTGCATGATCATCCTGCATACGGATCATCGCCCTCCTAGTCTCGCTGGAGAATCTCATAGTCTCTAGAAACTGGTGCTGACGTGCTGCATCGGCTCTCCGTAGGTGGTCTGTCTCAGTAGTGAGTCCCTGATGGCGGAGGTCTGCTAGGTCTATGAACGTCCGAAAGGTCTCCTCCTGGGTGAGGATAGCAGCCTGGGTCTCGTATGAGTGACCCTTAAGTGTAGCTAACCGGCAGCAGAGGTAAGCAACCTCATCCAATAGCCAATGCATAGTTCCCTGGGTCATACCCAGAGAACTCTGCGTGGTGTGTGACTCACTAGCCACAACCCAGTAGAGAGATCTATGCCTCTCCTGAAGTAAGGCGCGACCCTACTGGTCCGCCTGTAATAGGGCATGAATGAGTGCAGTGTCCTGCGCCTGGCGGGCCACAAGTTCGTCGACATGTGCCTGCAGTGTGCCAAGACTGGGCTGTCCAGCTCCAGATCCCTCTCCTACCTCGAACGTCGAGTCAGGAACAAAATCACGCCTCCTCTTGCGAGGTGGCAGAGTACTGGTGGGGTAAGGGTCGTGTGCAGAAGGTGGTGGCAATGGTGGTAAGGATGGTACAACCTGATCCATCTCCCTAGGAGGAGATGAAGGTACTACAAGCAACGGTGAAGTAGGGGATACAATAGGTGGTGATGGAGTAGGTGAATCTGAGAGTATGATGAACCCGTCTGGCTGGTCATCTCTGGACTCCGTGTCGGATCCGGGTCCAGCAAGTACTGACGTCGGCGATACTAGAGTGGTGGTAGGAGCCATGAGCTCCTCAAAGGTAGTCACAATAGTAGGTGGCGTCATGATATCTGAAAATAGCATTTCAAAGTTGAGTAAGTTTTTAGCTTACATAATTTAGAAAGTTTTTAAAATGCATATGCGATGTGGTTTATGTCTTTGACTATGACTGTTAAAAGTATAAGTAGATACTTAGGTGATTTACTAACTCAAGGTTATAAATCAGTGTGAAACTAGTTCACATAATGTGTATGCTCTATGTATTATATGCATAACTTATAAGGGTTCCCCAAAAATCAACCTTCTTTTTATTTTATTGATTTTTAAAATTCAGTTATAGTCCAGTTTAAAAATTTTATTATATTTAAAATTTTTATTATCGATCTGGTTCTCTATAACTATGCGCTCTGATACCATTTCTGTAACACCCCAAAGTTGGTCAAATGCAACGGAATTGTAATTAGGGTGTTACTTGGGTGGATCGATAGCACATAGTATATAGAGCAATGATCATAAAAGTCATTTAATACAGATTACATGAATCAATTGTACACACTTAGTATCTTGTTTGTAAACCACATTTATTATTAAAAACAGAAGTAAATATCCCAGCCCAATGGTAGACATGATGCTCCTAAAATGCTGGAATCCAATGCATGAACCTGCTTTATTTTCCTGAGAAAACATATAGAGTAAAATGTGGGGGTCAACACGAAGTTGGTGAATTCACAGGTTTAATAATAAGTTAATAATATGCCAAAACATCACAAGGATAGTAGAGCACTAAGCTACATACTATAGTAGTTCCTATTGCCTTGTAATAGAAGCTAGACAAAATAGTTTCTCGGTACGCCCATTTGGATCTGTCCCGATGTTGTTCCCTCAGTCCGACAATGATGTAAACCTGTTGCTTTGCCTAAGCGTTTTGTGATAGCAAGTCACACAGGCCGGGTACTGTCAATACCTAAATAGATCTATTCACACATTTCGCGCAACACTATTAACTATTACAGTCCACGGGTATGGGGCAAACAATAAGCAATAAGTTGTTGTTGTTGTTGTCAGTGCATGTTTTGCATATTATAATAAATATAGTTTTTGTATGTTTTCTCCCCCAGTTATAAAATAGTAAAGATGGGGCCATGAACTCACCTTAGTGGTAATGATGTGATGATGATGATGTCACTGAACAAACTGGCATAATATGATCACGAACCGAAGTAATTACCTAAGTAATTTTAAGTGCCTAGACAATGCATAGTTTAACAATGATGATGGATGTATGATTTTTAAAGAATGCATGATCACAAAATAATATGTTATAACGATTGGCTAAATGTTTATACTTATTAAGAGTTGTGATAGACGTATATTTTTACTGTCTAAAAATATATAAGTTGACTTTGTAAACGGGCTCAAATTAAATAAATGGATTTTAATTAAATAAACCGTAAGGTAATAATATATTATTTTCTTAAGTCTCAAAAATATAATTAACGGGATTCGTTAGTTTATAAAGTCTCGTAATTAAACTTGGTGATTTATTTAATTATTCCAATAACTAAATTTAATAAATATTTTATTAATACTTTTAATTATTTTAAAACAAGTACTAGTAAACCCTTGTAAATATGACAGATTACAAAAATAACCTTTAAGGTTTCATTCGTTAAGTTTATTACGCCGTTAATCCTCGTTAGTTAGTTTATTTATAAAAACGCCCCTAGGGCTTGTAAAACTTTGGGGAAATGACAAACCCCCCCCCCCCCCCAAGTCTCGGAATTAATATTGTAAGGAGTTAGGGCTCGTTTCAAGTTTCCAAATTGACATAATTAGTCCCTTAAGTCACGGAAATATTTTATAGAGTTTCTAGGGTTTGAGTTAAGTTTCAAAAGTGGCAGGAATAGCCCTTTAAGTCCCGAATGTTAATAAAATAGGGTTAGGGCTTGTAAAACTTTACACAATTGGCAAAAGTGACCCCTAGGGTCTCGGTTTGTTTATTAAAACAATTAGGGCTCCATTTTAGTTTAGGTTTTGGCAATTATGGCCCTTGTGGTCTCATATAACACACGGTTTGAAATAATCCGCCCCCTATACTTTGGAAAATGACATGTTTGGTCCTTGTACTTATACAAAGTCACGAAATAATTATATAAGTTTTATTAGTTATGAATTTGGACCTAACTTTCACCATTTGTCAAATGTGGCCCGAAAAGTCTCCATGTTTTAGCAAATTGGCTTGACTAGCCCATTTGGGTCCCGGCTTATTAGTGTGGGCCTAATGGGCTTATATAAATTTCACTAGGTAATGAAATAAGTAACTAGTAACTTTGGCTTTACTAAATGGGCCAAGTTTTTACTATGGGCTTTTATTAATTGTACTTACTCCTAAAATAAGTTAGGCTATATTCAATGGGCTTATTTAAGGCTTATATTATGCTTATATGTTTCGACTTATTTTTGATAATCCTAGGGCTTATACTAAGTTTAATGCTTAATCACTTATGGGCTTACTTAGCTACGGCTTATTTTATTAGTGGGCTTAAATAAACTAATATTAAGTCTTGGCTTTTAGGGTTTCATGTTTCGGCTTAAATAACATAGCTTAAATAAGTTTATTCCTTGGCTTATATTAGGTCTTATGAGCTTATATAAGGTTAATGGTTTCGGCTTATATTAAGTTTTTAACACATTTTAAGGCAAGTGATTATTCTAGGGCTTAAATAAGTTACATAAGCTTAAATGTACATGTTTTTAGGGTTTTTAGGCAAGAACACCCATAAACTTCGTATAAGCCGTGGGCTTATATGTTGTTTAGGGTTTGTTCATAAGACTCCAACGTGTGCATGCATCTTTAACTCAATTTTCATAACATGTACATGCATGAAACATGAAATGAGTAAGGAAAAGCTTAAAGGAGGTTTATACTTACTTGCTTTCAAGAAAATGGGATGATGACTATGGCTTGAGGATTCTAGACGTCGGGTTTTACTTGAATGGTCTTGGATTCGTCTTAAATGTGAAATATCTTGAATGAGGAGCTCTAAATGCTTTGAGAGGACTAAGAACTAGTTGAAGTAAAAACTAGAGATATCTAGGCGTTTTGTTTGAGAGAGATAACCGAATATGGGTGTGTGAGTGATGTGTGAGGCTTAGTGTTGCTAAATATCTAGGAGTGTGAGATTGTGGGATGTGGCTTGGGGTGCATAAACGCCAAGAGAGAGAGAGTTTGCAAGATATGAGGATTTTGAAAGTGTACAATGGTAGTACATGTTTTAATTGCAAGCAAGAGTACATATGTCCTAAACATCCAATATGACGTCACATGTATGTCGTCCAAGGGAACAAGGTCTAGTTTACATAGTGTTTTAATAAATGTGCAAGTTGTACACAAGTATTTGGTGTATGGAGGAGGTTTACTACACGTCTAAGGGTGCAAAGGAGGTGCTAGGTGTCTTGGTCTTGTGGTATAACATAGTAATACTTAGTACAAGTTTTAAATGCAAAAAATGTACATAGTCTCATGGTTTTAAATAAAACTGACGGTATTGGGGCTAGTCAAGGGAAAGGAAGTGTTTTCTATAGTGTAACACTTTAATAACTAGGTTGTACAAGTTTTAAAAGTCAAGGGTGTACATGGTAAGGATTTTTGGTATTTATATCTTATGTGTGTATATATATATTCGGCCATAAATTAGTCTAGGGTATTTTTATATTTAATTTTGTGTCTAGGTATAGTCACTAGGAGTATAGGTATTATATTGTGTGAGTATGTATGAGTCTAGTTAAATTTTGGTTAAGTTTGGGACCCTTGGTGAAAGTATGGTCATTTTTTGATGAGAAAAGATTTTATTACATTAAAAGTATGACAACTTAGTTTAAAAAGGTAAAAATGGTTAAGGGTAATGTTTAAGTATAAAAATAGTAGGTCGTAACGTAAAGTCAATTATAGTGTAAGAAAATATATACATTAATATATTTAAAGCTTAAGAATTTATACTTAGGTAACTGTGTATTAATTGTGATCATGAGTTTGGATATATGAACAAATGTGATGAATGCTTATGAGTGTATGTTCAAGTGACTAAAATGTTCAGAAAGGAGTGACTGGTTATAGTCCTGCATGTTTATAAAATGTAGTCATCCAAGTGTGACTGTCCTTGTGATTAAGTGATGAGAATCACAATGTATGCTATGAGATTTAAATGTCCCCATGTTTTGATGATTAAAATATGTATGTTGTGTATGATGCATATGATTGCTCAAGAGATTTCATGCAAAGGTGGTACTATTTATTCATATATCATAATGTGACGTATACAATGATGACATAGTCAGAAACCTGAATTTACAGGTTTTACAATGACGCTCTAACCGTGTCCAACTCTTATCAATGAGTACCATAACTATGTTTTAACGATACATTTAGTTATTATATGCAACTTAAATTAAACAAGGAATTTAAAAAAATAATTATTATATATTTCGTAAATAATAATATGTATTATATCAAATTATAAAAAAATAATTATAAAATATATAATTATTATTTATAAAGTATATAACTATATAATAATATTTATAAAAGATATAATTATCAAGTATAGAAAATAGTATGTTCACCTAGTGCAACTATGGAAGGCAATCCTAACCCACCCTTTGAATGTTTCGTCTCATATATGAATGCGTATAACCAATTTACTATTTGAGAAAATTTCGGCAGCATTTCCTCTAAACTCTCCAAATATGTGTTTAAAGACATATTCGTAGGAGTAAAGGAGAAACACTGTCGAAATCATCTCAAATAGTAAATCCGTTATACGCATTCATATTCTAAATGAGACAAAACATGCAAAAAGCAGTCCCAAACAGGGGACTTTCCGAAGTTAATTCCTAATAAATTAACTTCGGACGGGTTTTCTATAGGTTGATCAATTTGAGACGGGAATTTTCCGAAATTAATCGCTAAAATTCTAAAACATTCCTAAGGTTTAGTCCAATAAAACATTTATATCATATAATAAAAACAGCTTATCCTGATAAGCTTATCAGAATAAACTGTTTGAAAACATCTTATCCTGATAAGCTTATTAGAATAAGCTGTTTGAAAACAGCTTATCCTGATAAGCTTATCAGAATAAGCTGTTTGATAACAGCTTATCCTGATAAGCTTATCAGAATAAGCTGTTATCAAACAGCTTATTCTGATAAGATTATCGGGATAAGCTGTTTTCAAACAGCTTATTCTGATAAGCTTATCAGGATAAGCTGTTTGAAAATAGCTTATTCTGATAAGCTTATCAGGATAAGCTGTTATCAAACAACTTATACTGATAAGCTTATTAGGATAAGCTGTTATCAAACAACTTATTCTGACCAGCATATCAGGATAACCTGTTTGAAATCAGCTTATCCAAAAAAGCTTATTATAATTTATTCTCATCAAATAGGTAACATAAGGAATGTTTGGATTTACATTTAACAAAAATTAACAAGTTTAAACATCCCGGACGAGATGTCGCCAGGGTATCTAAAAAAAACTAAACAAAAAACAATATGTATTATCAGTTACAATTAAAAATTAAAAAACATACCGTTAAAGAGTCGTCGGGTCTCGGCTGTGGTCGGGGCGCGGTTGTGGTCGGGGCTCGGCTGTGGTTGGGTCTCGGCTATGGTCGGGCTCGGCTACGGTCGGGACTTGGCTGCGGTGACCGGATATGTAAAAACAAAACCAAATATACTATCAATTATAATATAAGTTATATAAAAAAATCAATTACAATATAAATTATAAAAAAAATTATATAAAAAAACATTAAACTATCAATTACAATATAAATTATATAAAAAACCTTAATATAGATGGCGGTGGTGGTGGTGCCGGTGAATGTAGATGGAGGTGGTGGTGGTGCTGGCGAATGGATATGGTGGGGTAGTGCACGTGTGGAGGAGAGTGGTGGTGGTGAGTGGTGGTGGTGGTGATATAGCAGCAGCAACGAAGGGTTTGGAGGTGATGGTGGTAATATAGCAGCAGCAGCGATGGGGTATTTTTTGGATAAGGAAAAAGTGTTATGAGAAAAGTGAAGATCTGGTCAAAAAGGTCCATTTTTTCCCCGACGACAATCCTTGGCGACATGTCGCCAGGGATACTTTCTACTTTTGTCGTTTAGCCAAAAGCGTGCGTGATTGAAACTTTTTGGAGGGAGGTGACCAAGTTTCCCTGGCGACATGTCGCCAGGGATACTTTTGACTTTTCAACGCATATTCACGTACCTAAACCTTTTTGTCGTTTTTCTCAAACCTTCCCTAGCGACGTGTCGCCAGGGAAACTATCCCTGGCGACATGTCGCCAGGGATAGTTGCAAATGTCGCAAGGGATAATTTTTGTCAAAATAAAATTTATTATTACTTATATATTATTATAATGAGTTATAAAATAATAATAATAATAATTATTATTTATAAAATAATAATATCATCTCGGTCAGTTTAATTTCTAAATTCATTTCGATTTAGTCTGTTTAATTTCTCGATTTATTCTAATTCGGTAACCATTGAACATCTAACGTTTAACAAATGTATACCGACTCATCCATTGAACATCTAACGTGTAACCAAGACATGTCGAGTCATCCATTGAACACCTAACGTGTAACTAAGACATGCCGACTCAACCATTGAACATCTAACGTTTAACAAATGCATACCGACTCATCCATTGAACATCTAACGTGTAACCAAGACATGTCGAGTCATCCGTTGAACATCTAACGTGTAACCAAGACATGCCGACTCATCCATTGAACATCTAACGTGTAACCAACACATACCGACTCATCCATTGAACATCTAACGTTTAATAAATGCATACCGACTCATCCATTGAACATCTAACGTGTAACCAAGACATGTCTACTCATCCATTGAACATCTAACATGTAACCAACACATACCGACTCATCCATTGAACATCTAACGTTTAACAAATGCATACCGACTCTTCCATTGAACATCTAACGTGTAACCAAGGCATACCGACTCATGCATTGAAAATCTAAAGTGTAACCAACACATACCGACTCATCATTGAACATCTAAAGTTTAACTAATGCATACCGACTCATCCATTGAACATCTAACGTGTAACCAAGACATGTCTACTTATCTATTGAACATCTAACGTGTAACCAACACATACCGACTCATCCATTGAACATCTAACGTTTAATAAATGCGTACCGACTCATCCATTGAACATCTAACATGTAACCAAGACATGTCGACTCATCCATTGAACATCTAACGTGTAACCAACACATACTGACTCATCCATTGAACACCTAACGTTTAACAAATGCATACCAACTCATCCATTGAACATCTAACGTGTAACCAAGACATGCCGACTCATCCATTGAACATCTAACGTGTAACCAACACATACCGACTCATCCATTGAACATCTAACGTTTAACAAATACATACCGACTCATCCATTGAACATCTAACGTGTAACCAAGATATGTATACTCATCCATTGAGCATCTAACGTGTAACCAACACATACCGACTCATCCATTGAACATCTAACGTTTAACAAATGCATACTGACTCATCCAAATACACTCATGCATGAGGTTTCAGTATGCAACACTTGTCCAGCTGATGGATTTGATGGATGGGTGGTCAATTGAACATCTAAATATTGGAGGGAAAACATTGGCGGGAAAATATTGGAGGGAAAACATTGGAGGGAATATGTTAACAATTTCCCTCACTTTTTTAGCATAAAAGGAGAACCACACACACTCCTTATCATCACAACCACCAGCAGATCACACACACTTATCATCACAAACACATTGTTATTATGAAGATGTTGAAGCATGAAGCTTTTCCGTGCAAGTGTGGACATGGAGATGTAGTTCTTCGAAAATCGTGGCAAACTGAATCCTTTGGTAGACTGTACTATGCTTGTCCAGGTTCACGGGTTCAACCTCTAGTTTCATATGGATGCAAATTTTTTTATGGAAAGACGAACGCGTCCAACTACTAATCAATTCTCTTGGAGGTTCAATGAGCTTTTCTCCTCCAAGCTCTTCTTCAACACCTTCAACGAGCTTTTCTCCTCCAAGCTCTTCTTCGAGACCTTCAAGGACTCAATTTCTTCTCCAAGCTCTTCAACGTGTGCAAACTGTGTGCTCTTGAATGGAAAAATAAAGGTACTTGAGAGTACAATAGAGTTGTACCGCAACCCCGATAGGCACATAATGGATTCAGCTGCACTACTTCACGATCTTTACGATGACATTGGGAACCTTAGTTTGAACTAGTTTGTGATGTGTTTTTTTCCGTGTTTACGAGTCTAATATCGTTGTAATATCCATGTTTAAATAATCGCGTGTTTAAGTGTCCGTGAAGATTAAAATTATGTTTAGGAGTGTTTGTCTGTAAGTCTCCCATGTGATATTACAAACGGTTTTATGTAATATTTCGAATAAATAAATATTTGTTTTATAAATGTCTCATTTTTATTATATAAACGTCGCAAAAATAAAATAACATCGGATCGATAGTTAAAATAATAATTATTTGGAATAAATAAATATTTGTTTTATAAATGTCTCATTTTTATTATATAAACGTCGCAAGAATAAAATAACATCGGATCGATAGTTAAAATAATAATTATATGGAATAATTAATAATTTTTCATAATAAGCAAAAACTAATTATATATATGACAGAAAGTTTCTCCGGCGACATGTCGCCAGAGAAACTTTTGAGATTTGGCGGGTAAAAGCCCGCCACACATTTTCTGCTTAACTTTGAAGCTAATTACGTTTGAAAAAGTTTCCGTGGCGACATGTCGCCAAGGATAAATTTGGCAGGTTATTACGAAAAAAAATTAATGGTAATTACGATGGATGAAGTTTTCCTGGCGACATGTCGCCAGGGATAACTTTGGACGAAGTTTCCCTGACGACATGTCGCCAGGGATAAGTGGGAGGGAAAAATTCCCGCTCTTTCCTTTGGCATCTAATTTTGGAAAGTGTATCCCCGGCGACATGTCATCAGGGATACTCTAGTCAAACTTTGACCAAAAAGTATATCTGCTTTTTTGTCGCGTCAGCGATGTCGCCAGACAAAAGTGATTATCCCTGGCGCCATTTTGTCACCGGGGAAACCCCGGTCAACTGTTCCCAGTTTTCTTGTAGTGAAAGATCTCATCAGAACTCTCACATCACTCTCACCACAAACCCACGTTGGGCTCTCACTAAAACCTCACCAAAAATCTTGTGTAACAGCAAGGAAGAACCATTTGTAAAACGTTTTTCTCGACTCCAATACTCTCTCTCTCACTCTCGGTGCATAGCAGCAGTAGCAGGAAAAATATACCATTTTGCAAACATATTTCCCTCTCAAACCTTTATCTCTCTCTCTCGGTTTACAAAAACAGTACAATACTCACTTTATAAAACCATTTCCCTCCCAAAACGTTTGCTTTTCTCTCGTAATAACACAGCAAGGAAGACTAGGTTTGAAAACCATTTTGCTCTTTCGGACTCACTCTCGACAACGATAACGGTAGCTAAAACCAACGTTGAAAACCATTTTGTAAAAAAAGTTCTTGACTCGATAAGACACACCACTCTCGACTCGAACCTCACATCGAACTTATCACAACAAACCCTCAACAAACCCATTTCCCCTCGTCTTACACCCCTTCGTCCCATCACTAAACGACTCGATAACGTGAGACAGTAAAATGTGCATGAACTCGACATAAAAACTAATATAAGTGTGCTTTAAACCTTTTTATGAAGCTACAACAGTACAACCTCACGTTTAAAAGATTTTCAATTCATATCTTTGAAAGTTTAGTTTCCGAAAGAAAAGTGGTAAAGGTGACAAATATATATACGTGACAAAAGCAAAACAAGAGGGTACACAGGTTTGCGAGATAACCTTGTGTCCTCGGTAAGACGTCGACAGTGCTCGAAACAACAAACGTGGCTATGAACCCTTCAAACTAGTAAAACCCACGTCGACTTGTAACCGGCGTCTACAACAGCAGTAGAAATCTCTCGGACCGTAATAACCCAATAGTCGTACTCACAACTTCGAACAAATTGAAACCTTAAACCTTTCAAACCGTAAACCCCAGCACTCGAACTAATGACCCTCGTGAAGACCGCACTCACTTCATGACCCTCGAACCAGTGAACTTACGACGAACCGAAGAACCCACTTTCAACTAGATGAAACCCACGTCTTAGAACATCAGTTGACGAAATGAAAACCCGTCGTCTTCGACTCGCGTCGACAGCAACAAGAACTTCGAACGAGTTGGCTTAGTATTTGTATGAATGGTGTGTTTTGTTAATGGTTGTACAAAATTTGGGACGAGTTAAGCCATAATCTGATATAAAGTTTGTATATTTGTTGGAGTTTTAAGATGGTGAAACAATGAGTTTAGATGACGGTTGTACAACTTTTAGGAAAGCTCGATGGACATCTTTGTGTGAGAATGGCGTTGATAAGGTGAAGAAATGGATGTTGAAGATGATAGTTTATTCGAAAGATGGAGAGAGATTTATATAGTGTATGTATGTTTTATGCAGTGTGTGTGTTTTAGATGTAGGAAAGGACGTTATAGTGTGAGAGGGGACCAAATTGATCGCCAAATAGCAAACAATGGGAAGGACGTACCATACACATATTTTAGGAGGCGCATGTGCGTATGTTTGAATTTCAAATTTGTATGATAGAACTTGTTTTGTATAGAGATAATAGTTTTAAAATGATGTTAAGGAATGTAAACAAAAGGGTTTATCGAGAGTGTAGGTAGTGTCTAGCTAAAATTGGTAAGAAAACAAAAGTTCAAAGCTAGCCACCCGAAGAAGGACTTCACGCAATGATCATGCATCGGTTTGTGCTAGTCAGTGTTAGTTAGGTGTTGGATAAGTTTAGTTGACATGGTTAAACTTCTCCAAAAATAGTATATCTCAAGTTTAAGGTAGCAAATAAGTTGAGTGGATGTCAAAATCATAAAAGATTTAATTAGAAGATGGTACTATTTGTTATATAAATGTTTATTTGAGGTACTTTTAGCTTATACCGTGAGTCAAATAATTAGGCGGACGCTAATTATATTTACAGAAAATAAAATTCTAAATAGCGATTCACTAAAATATTTAATACAATTAGTTAAGAGAAACAATTATGTAAGTAATTATTCGCACAATATTTATATATAGACAACCGCTGACAGCAGTTGAACTGCAAATAGCTCGCGCAACGCGACAAAGATAAATCATACACACATTATGCACACGTATTGGAATTAAATTTCAGATACGTTAAAGTATTGATCGTAAGTTATTACGCAACCAATAATGACACACTCGCGGTGTTCACAACAACGTAGACTAAGCACAGTCTAAGCAAAATACACGTGAGCACACGTTATTTCACAAAATAAGGGAGCACTTCCCAGATAAATAGCAATTTACCAAATAGTTGACTCAATAAAAAGTCTGTAGAATGTTGATAATCAATGAATCTATAAAGGGGTTTGTTGATTTCTAGAGAGAGAAAGTTAGAGAGAGAAAGTGAGAGAAACTATGTGAATTTTATTAAGTGGAAAACAAGAAATGACAACAACCAACCCCTTTCCTTAGTGGAAAGGGGTATTTATAGTCCAAGCTAAACATTGGGCTTGGGCCGGTCCATGACAAGCCCATGGACCGGTTCTTACTTAAGTTAATAAGCAAATAATAACTAATTACTAACTACGAGCTATTACAACATAAATCATATTGTGGAGTGACCGATACTTCTAATATACGTTAAAACGTATTTCTAACAATCTCCCCCTAAGGGAGGTCACTCCACGTTACAAAGTTCTAAACCTAGCATACTATACTAAGTCTTCGTTCTTTAGCTCGTAGTCTTTTCTTCTTTTCTTTCTTTTGTTGTGAATATGTTGATTTGATCTTTTTGGCTTTGACTTGAGAGCATTGTTCTTTGGCCTTTCACGTGCGATCTTTGCCTTTCTTGTGAACTTTGCCTCCTCGTGACTTCATGTTCCACACACTTACGTCTTTTTGTTGGATTCTTGAAAGCTTCAGAGTTTGGTACAGCGGAAGACTTCATCTTGTACTTTCTTGAATTTTTGTTGCAAAAGGCATAAGCATGTGGGAACGACTTTTACAGGTACACCGCAACACCACCGTCTTCACTGGTACACAGCAACGCCACCGTCTTCAACAGGTACTCAGCAACGCCACCGTCTTTAGCAGGTACACAGCAACGACACGAATAAAATGGCTTTGAACATTTTATTCTAATTCGATAGCATTTTACCTCCGGTCGGTGAAGACCGTTGGACGATATTAGATATCGTACCCGTGACGGATAGTTTCAATTAAGTAACTTCCTGACAGGATTTCGCGGGTAAACCCGTTCTCTTTATTCGACCGTCCAAAGCTGACTGCGAACATAAAGAGTGAATCACTTGGATAAATTATCCTTGTGATTAAAAGCCGTCAATTCATGAAACCTGGAACAAGTGAATTTCAATTAAGATTTTCACCATCGTTGATTTCCAGTTGTCACGAGCTCGATTCATAAAGAATCTTGCACGTTACCTACCAAGTGCTGTTTGATGTTGACACTAGAAGGATTTCCACTCGTCACTGTGGTCAATAAAGAGTCACTCTGAGTGTTCTGGCAAGATCATATGATAATGCGAAGAGGCCTGGAACGAGTTTAAGTTCAATTAAGAATTAAACCACTGTTACCTTCCAGTTTTTCACAAGATTGGTTATAAAAGAACCGCACGTGTAACCTACCATGAGCTTGTTTGATGTTGGCTCAAGCAGGATTTCCATCTTCATTGTAATACTTACGTATTACTCGGATGTTCTGGCAATATTACAAGAATATTGCGTAGGACTCATGAAAATCTCTTACTTTTCACAGTGTGTGAGAAAGCAAGGAATAAATGGAAAGTGTCCTAATGAGACTTTTGATGATCTCTTGGCTCTAGACTCGATTGTGCGTTTTGATTTAGTGAGCGATGGCTGGAGAGGAGTGCCACCTTTACAATACCAGTTTATTCGGAGTGAATAATCCAATAGATAACGTGTTTATCTCCGTGTGATTAAAACAAACATCTTTTGAGAGATATTTGAGTTAGCTGGGGAAGGGTTGTGCATTGCATCACTGGGTCCATGATGTCTTTCTTCAATACCGAGAATCATTAACAAAAATGACCTCAATAGCATATGTATTGACCCGGTTTCTGCCTAAAGTTGTAAGGAGGGCTTCTTTCTTTACACCCTTTATCTTTACATTTCTTTTTCATTCTTCAACCCCTTCAATGCTTACCAATACGTCATCACTAGCACCTTGTTGTGATTGTTCCAGTGCTAGCTTAAGTACTTGGTCGGCATTCAGCTACGTTCACATTCTTTCTCCATCTTTCCTAGGACTTCTAATTCTATCTAGGGAATTGTCCTTGGGAAGATTCCATCGGCTCTGATGAATCATTGGACTAAACCTATTCCTACCACCCTTTTGTCACCACATCCGTCGTGAATTAAGCGTGTTTTGGGAAGGAATTGCCACCATGAAAAATCATTGAAAATCACCTAAAGTACTTGTGATATTGAAATCAAAAGTTTTGTACCTTAGGTGTTTTGTTCATCAAAAACGCTCCCCCTTAACACGTGCTTTACACATATTAAGTTGGATAATCTTTAAGTCTTTTTCATCTTTTAGCCAAGTATCACTTACGTCTCCTTAATCCCATTTTCTCCCCTTATCCAAAATGTTAACCATTAATATTTGGGATATTGAATGGATTAACCGGTCTTTGGGTAAAAATGAAATCGATGTTTTGGCCATAGAACAAGTTATTGCTCCCCCTTAAGTTAATAAGGGATAGTTGTAGTGCTTTGGTATGACATATTTTGAAAGATTTAGAATCTCGTGAGAAATTCTTGAAAAATTATCATACCTTAACACTACACCAAGCCATTCAAGCACATTATTCACAAATTTACATATTCACAATTGAAAACCAATATAAAGTGACCTGAGATGTACGACCCATCAGATGGATCGTTGCAGTAGCTTGTGGTGCACTAAATACGGTCTTCCACCCACGAATCTTTCCAAGCTCCTCATCAATCTACGTTCACGGAGCTTTTGATCGATCTTTTTGATCACATACTTTGCCATCTGCCGGTAACCCGGATGCCAATCCTCCGTCATCTCTGGCAAAGTCCCACCCGAGTTCAGATGCTCCAACTTATCTCTGACTTGTATAAGAGTTCCATCACTATACTTGTGAAGCTCACCCACCCTCATAAACTTCATCAAACCTCGACTGTTCAAGTAGAAAATGCCGGAATTCGGGACAGAAATGCCGGTATAAGGACATCTTTCTACGTGTTGAGGTAGCACTTGATTCACAGGACGGGTTAAATTGAGCTTCCTCTGATAGCTTTCGACTCCCAAACCTTCAAACTCTTGTTAAACGTACACACAACTTAGCAAACGCATCTATTAGCATATCCTCAAAATCTAAAAGCCACGCCTATCACTTAGAACGAACACAAGTCGTTTTCTAAAGCAAAAACCACTCAATTACCATGTAGCCCTTAAATTTCACAATCACTTTTGAAAAGCAATTTTAATGACAAAGATGATTTTACTATTTTCTCCCCCTTAAACGATGACCCGTTTTCTATTTAAAGAGCTGTAGTCATTGTTTAAAGAGTCAAATAGTGATGAAAGCATTTCCAATTTATCTCTTGAAAAATTTTGATTCGTGGTGTCAATAAGATTTCTCTTATTTTAACAAATGAATGCACTGAGACGTACACAAATTCGTGTCAGACCAAGTTATAAAGTAAACTTGATCCCTTTGCATGATTTGGCTTGTAAATCACGCCCGAGAAAATTAATTCCCGTTCTGAGCCAACGTTTTCCAAGGAAATACGTGACTTTAATGTGAAAACCGGGTTGCAGTCTGAAATAACTACAAGCCATAATGGGCATGTTTTAAAAAAATACAACTTTTATACGGACTCTATTTATGGCACCGTGTCAATATTGATCGACATTTCTAAGGCCGTAAATATTACCGTACTAAAAGACATGCCCGTTTTAAACGAAAAATATTTTTGGTTTTTCTTGATTTTATATTTTTTATGGTTTTTGTTGGTTTTATATTTTTGTATTTTCTTTTTGTGGTTTATATATTTACGATAATATACATGATCACAACCAAAGGATACTCTGAATAGTTTACCACGACTATTCAGCTGATTCTTCTGCCAACTCTTTGAGAGTTGCTGGAGTGAATGATTTCATGCCAAGCTTGTCGATCAAAAACTCGATTCGTCCTCGATCTAAGGCTTTGGTGAACATATCCGCCAGCTGGTACTCAGTAGTGACAAAATACAGCTCGATTACTCCGTTCTCCACCTGCTCCTTGATGAAATGGTAGCGAATGTCTATGTGCTTGGCCCGGGAGTGTTGAACATAGTTGCAGCAAAGGGCAATGGCGCTCTTGTTGTCACAATACATCGGGATTTTGTTAAATCCAAGACCGTAGTCAGTAATTGTGATCTCATCCAAAGGACTTGAGCACAACAACCGGACATGGCGATGTATTCAGCCTCCGTGCTAGAAATTGCAGCGCTTTTCTGCCTTTTTGAAGACCAACTGATCAATCTATCTCCTAGGAGTTGCACAGATCCAGAAGTGCTACGCCTCGTATCTTGACATCCAGCATGATCGGCATCTGCGTATGATATTAAAGCAATCGAGGAATCTTTCGGATACCATAGACCACGATGAAGTGTTCCTTTTAGATACCGAAAGATCCTTTTAACCACATGTAAGTGCTTTTCGGTAGGCCGAGCCTGATACTGGGCACACATGCATACAGCAAATTGCAAATCAGGCCTGCTAGCAGTCAGATAGAGAAGGGTGCCGATCATTCCACGGTAAAGTTTTGGATCGACAATAATCCCATCCCTATCTTCATCTAACTTGGATTTCTCCACCATTGGAGTGTCTACGGGGTCACAATTCTCAAAGTTATATTTCTTAAGAGATTCTAGAGCATATTTGGATTGATTTATAAAGATGCCTCTGGGATTCTGAGAAATCTGTAATCCTAAGAAAAATGAGATTTTTCCCATCATCGACATCTGAAAGCGTGTGGACATTATCTTCTCAAATTGTTTAGACAATTCTATGTTAGTGGCAGCAAAAATTATATCATCAACATAAATTTGTACCAGAAGCATGTCGTTGCCGTCTTTGAGAGTGAATAGAGTGGGGTCCACTTTGCCTTTGGAGAAGCCTTCCGACATGAGATATGTTGACAGGAGATCATACCACGCGCGTGGAGCTTGTTTCAACCCATAGAGAGCCTTCTTAAGCTTGTACACATGGTTAGGAGACTCCGTACTCACGAACCCATCCGGTTGACTAACATAAACCTCTTCCCTTAGTTCACCGTTCAAAAATGCCGTCTTCACATCCATTTGATAGACGATCATGTTCATATGAGCAGCAAACGCAAGGAATAGTCTAATCGCCTCCAATCTAGCCACAGGAGCAAAAGATTCCTCAAAGTCTATACCCAAGGCTTGTTTATATCCTCTAGCGACCAATCTTGCTTTATTCTTCAATACTGAACCCATCTCATCAAGTTTAACCTTATAAACCCATAACAAAGTAAGGATGTTAACCTTGTCAGGGCGAGGAACCAATTCCCATACTTCTAGTCGTTTGAATTCATTGAGTTCCTCCTGCATAGCTTCAATCCAAGATGATTGGGTCATAGCCTGCTGCCAATTTTTGGGTTCAACTTCAGAGAGAAATGCATCAAAGTAACAATATAGTGCACTCTCTTGTAGTTGATGGCGTGTAGAGACTGGTCGATCTAGATCTCCAATAACATTCCTAATTGGGTGATCTTTTGTCCATTTAGTGCTATGGTTTTCAATCCTAGGTGGTCTGGAGTGAACAATAGATGGAGCTTCTTCTGAGGTAGACGCGGCTGAAGGGTTTTCAGGGATCGCTACACCAAAGAAAGGAAGCTCTTGCAAGTGAGCATATTCCAGGTCGTGATCAGTAGAATCCTCTTCCACATCATTAGGCACAAGTAGGGGTGATGATTCAGGTGTAGTTTGAGAATCACTTGGTGAAGGTGCATCCGGTTCAATGTGAATTGTAGATGCATTAGATAAAGGTTCATTAACTTGAGCAACCACTTCAGGTATTGGAGCAATTACTACAGGTACTGGAACTTCATCAGTCGGGGGATCAAAGAATTCATCAAACAACGGTTGAAACAGTTTATCCCACTCAGGCCTAGTTGGTGGTAAGAATGATGTAGAAGTAGGATTGTTGGGAACTAATCCGGAACTTATAGCACCGGGTCCCATCTCATGAAGCGCGGGTTCAGAGCTGTGTTGCTCAGAAGCCATCGCTGTCAGCTCGTCGAAATCTGCGTCCATAGTTTCTACAATCTTGCCAAGACGACGGTTATAGATTCGGTATGCTCTTTTGGACGGTGAGTAACCAATGAAAATACCTATGTCGGCTTTTGGTTGAAGCTTACCCAAGTTCTCACTATTGATGTTTGGATAACACAGAGCACCAAACACATGGAAAAATGAAACATCGGGTTTGCGGTCATGTAGAAGCTCATAAGGTGTTTTTCCATGGCGTTTCCGAATGATTGAACGGTTTTGGGTGAAACATGCAGTAGAAATAGCCTCTGCCCACAAGAACAATGGAGCGTTCGCATAAATAAGCATGGTCCTAGCAGCTTCCATAAGTGTACGATTCCGTCTTTCAACGACACCGTTTTGTTGTGGAGTGCGTGCAGCGGATGTTTCATGTGATATACCAACTCCTTCATAATAATCACGAAGATTCTGGTTGACGAACTCAGTACCATTGTCTGTACGAATACGGCGGACAGTGGTATTCAAACGTACCTGAATGAACTTCAGAAAAGTGATGATAGCCTTCGGAGCTTCATCCTTTGTACGTAGAAATCTAACCCATGTAAACCTTGAGAAATCATCCACAATGACGAGAATGAATTTCTTACCGCTCACACTTTCAGTTCTCATCGGTCCACAAAGATCCATATGCAAAAGATGAAGTTTTTCTTGATTAGTGTCTTCAGCTTTGGGTTTGTAAGATTTCTTGGTGCTTTTCCCCCTTGAACACGCGGAACATAAATGATCCTTGTGAAATTTAAGCTTGGGAAGACCACGAACTAACTCGTTTTTAGCCAGATGATTAATAGCATCAAAATTAAGATGAGATAATCTGCGATGCCATAACCATGACTTGGTCTTAGAAGCTTTAGAGAGAAGACATACTGGAGAAGCGGCCATCATGTCTTGTAAGGACAAAGTGTAAAGATTTGCACCACGAGATCCCTTCAACAAATCTTTTCCTTCCAAGTTGCGGATGAAACAAGTGTGTTGTCGAAAAGCAACCTCAAGGTTGGAATCACAAAACTGTCCTACTGAGAATAAGTTATGACCAAGACCTTCAACATAGTATACCCTAGAAATCGTCACGTTTCCAATCTGATATTCACCATACCCCATAATCTTTTCTATATGATCATTCCCAAATTTAACCGTACCAAGAAACTTGCTGACGAAATTTCGGAGCATCGAGCGATTTCCGGTCATATGTTTTGAACAACCGGAGTCCAAATACCACAGGATGATTTGGACCACCTGAAAATATCACCACACAAAGACAATGTAGAGGTATCGGAATCTGAGTGTTCCTTGTTATTAGCAGGTACAGATTTAATAATCTTAGATTTGCTAACTCTAGGTTTCTTAGATTTCCTAGCCTTTTTCTTCTTAATTAGTGGTGTAGATTCTAATTGGCTCAAATCCTGAGGTATTTCTACACTGATAGGCACTATAGTGGGTGCTGACCTAATTAAAGGGCGCTGTTTCCTTACTTGAGTGCGAGTGTTCCTAACTAAAGGACGCTCAGACATAACCTCAATGGATGCATTCCTAGTTAAAGGGCACATTTTACCATCGAGAGTAAAGGTCCTACCAGTGGGACGCCATTGCCAGCCAACTTGGGCACGAGTTCTACCCGTTGGCTTCCATTCAAGACCATTCTTAATAGCATTCATTTCATTAACGTGATCAATCAGACACAAATCATGACGCTGGGAAAACATACATTCATTACAATTCCAACAATTTAAATCAGAATTCACGAATGGTTTAGGCTGCTGCACAGGCGCAGAGCTTTTAGTCTTAACATGATTCGTTTTATTTAAAACTGAACTAGCATTCCTATTGTGGACTTCTACTTTCTTCTTTGTGGCACTACTAGTGGCGGGCTTGATCTTATCTTTCTTGAGTGGCGATCCTTTAGCCTTAGTAGTCGCTTTTAATCCTGTAGAAGGCAAATTGGGAACATTAGCAACAGATTTTAAAGGTGTCTTACTTGATTGTGCCAATGACGGTTTCGCTCCTGGAGTCTTATTAAATGGAGTGACAGCAATGGGCCTATTATTAAGTAGTGCAGAACCTGGTGTACCTATGTATTGTAAATAAGCCAAGCAATATTGAACTCGCTTAACATATTCATGAGCCGAATAATAGTCGCTACTTGAGGGATCTAAGGCATAAAGATCGTCTAAAATATCCCTAAGAAGATTGACATGCTTAATGGCATTCTTCATATAATCATCATAGGTAAGCTGGTTTCTCTTATGAAGCGGATTCTTATAAAGCACTACTTTCTTGGTTGTTGGAGCACTAGTGGACGGTGCAGAGTCGGTAGCTAAGTTATCAACAACTTCTTGTCGGGTGAGAAGAAGTGTCTCCTTTAACTCAGCCAAAACCATATTTTTGTCTATGAGCAGGATGTTCAAGTCAGAGATTTCTTCGCACTTTTGGTTCAGTTGTTCAACATAATATTGTTGCTGTGTCGCATTAAAAGCGAATCGATCTTCTAGTGAACCATAAAGAGCGGATAGTCCCTGCCTTGTCCGATCCATCTCCCCTAGAACAGTTGATAGTCTAATTTCTAAGACCTGGTTTTTAGACTCTGCGGCCTCTAGTTCCATTCTTAATGTGTCCTTTGATGATATCTCTCTCTTCAATCTCATGATTTCTTCCTCTAATGTCTTAACAATTGCAATCATCTTGTCACTTGTCTCAACACCGTTTTCACAAACATTTGATATCAAAAGATTTTCATTTTGAGCTTGTTGTTTTAATTCTAAAGATATACAATGTTGTTCTAGTTGATTAAAGCGTTGAGAAAGTAAATTATAAGAATCTTGTAGCTTTAAAAACTCAGCGTTAGATTCGTGACAAGAATGATTATCTACCTCATTTACAGTTTCAGCAACATTTACAGAAATATCACAAACATCATCACAAATATCCTCACAAATATTCACAGTATCACAATTCATCATAGCGGATGTAAGCTCATTCGAATATTTAACATTTACAATAGTAAGCACATCACACGAGATTACTTCGGACAAGAATCGGTCACATTCGGTTGAAATCTTTTCCTTTTCAATTAGTTGCAGTTCGTAAGCGGTGTCCATTTCATAAAACACTTTTTGAACTTCACCAATTTCAAACTGAAGATTTTCCTTAAGAGATGCAAAACTTCTTTTTAGACTTTCGACAAACGGATTGATCTCAGTTTTAAACACCTCGTTCATGTGTTCGAAAGCCCATTCTCCGGCATTTAAGCCATTTGAAGTCGTACATTCCAAGATGACCTTGTCAAAGTTAGTAAAGTATCGGTTAATCTCTTGCAAGTTTAACCATACAGTGCTAACAGGTGGAAGATTCTTTGGAATTTCCTTAGGACCTTCCATGTTGACAAGTGTAGGAAATGTACTAGGGCTTTCTTCCTCTATCATGTAGGTTGGTGCTGTAATGAGATCTTTGTCCATATGGAAGCGAACTCTAAAATCAGTTTTAGCAAGCTCCTTATTCATTTTAAAATAATCACAATCGGGATATTTTGCTGAATTGTATGACCGATCCTCATCAACTAGAACCTTACTTGTTCGATCATTGGGAAAAACAATCGGGTCTAAAGCCAATCCTAATTGAGTTGCATTATAAAGTCTAGGACTATGTCTTAAAGCTTGTTTTTCATATCGTGGATTAGGGGGAAGGCCTTTTAGACGTGATAAGTTAAACTCTTTAAATGAAGCATCAAATAAGTGAACTAGTTGTGAAGCAGCGTATTGTCTTAACAGCAAGTAGTCTAGACTTCTAATCTTATTAGTAGCATTAATCTCCATTTCAGTCTTCTTAGATTCGAGTAATTCAAAATCAGTTTGAAGTTTTTGAAAATTAGTGACCACTAACTCCTTTTCTCTAAGTTCACTAGACAAATTTGCTCTTAAGTTTTCGATTTCTTGCAAGTGACCCATTTGTTTGTTCCTAAAGTGATCATATTCGAGATTTGTGAGAACACTAGACGAAGGCACTAATTCCAAAGTTTGTACTTTCTCATTGCTTAAGGCAAGCTCATCAGACAAATTCTTATTCTTAGCTAAGGTTTCTAAGAGTGCAGCATTCATTTGGCTAAGTAGTGTAGCAGGAACCATGACCAAATCTTGTTGAGCAGGAGTAGGCGTATGCGAACTGGGTCCCGGTTGTGATTCACTCAAAGTCTGGGAACTCACATTGATATTGCTATCATTGTTTGTCTCCTCATTTGAAAGACTCACCACCGAAGATTCATTCGAATCAGCACTCTCTTGCCCAACTTGATGTGGTTGAATACTAGCATCAGTGGCATTATCAGTGTTATTAATAAGTACCTCAGATTTCTTATCTGGCCCTAAGCTGGAGAAAGTTGCCATGAAAGCAGCCTTTGCAGTTTGAAAGTCATCACAATCGGAATCATACGCATCAAGATCATCGGCTTGGTAAGCTGCATTCTGCGTAGTGACAACGTCTTGTTCAGCAATCCCTGGGTCAGCAAGAAATGCAAGCTCCTCTTCATCAAGTTCCCTTCCTTGCGCCTGAGCATTTACCAGATAGATCTTTTCTGCAAACCACTGTCCATCCCTTCTCCTCTTGGGTTTCTTACAATCCCTGGACATATGACCCTCTTCCTTGCAGTTGTAGCATGTGATCATTCTCAACTTGCCTGTATTAGCCCGTGGAGGATTATTGACCATTGGAGCAGGAGCAGGATTGGCGGTGCGAACATTGGTTGATGTGGAAGTTCTCCCCTGATATGGTTGAATTGGCTGAACCATTACCCTGCCATTCTCAATTGTAGCTTGTTGGCGAGAATTGGATGAATTCCTCAACTGATTGTTGGTAGGAGCTGATCCTCTGAATCCTCGTTTGCTTAAAGTTCTTGTGAGATAAGCAGACATAGTAGTTAGCACTTCAACTGGGTCAGCTCCTTGTTGGAATACAGGAACTGGGACTTCCTCATCATCACAATAAAGTGCTTGATCTGGAGAAGCTGCATAATCAGTAGAAGGAATACTCATTTGATCAGGGTAGCTTGTTGGATATGCTGCATTCTCTTGATAAGAAGAATATGATGGCTGAGCATAATGTGCAACATTTGCTGGATGAAGTTGTGAAGCATACTGTGGTGAGGGTGCATTGAACCGATATTGTTGCTGATGTGAGGTGGGTGGTTGTGGTAGAATCGAGTATTGGGGAAAGGCTGGTGTCATGTAAGGTGATTGATGATAAGCTTGATGTCCCAAGATATAGGGTGTGTTGTTGTGAGACAAGCTTGGTTGATTCGCCATCAAAGCTAAAGAATCTGGGTGCATACCACGAGGAGAACGGTGCATAATCACATGCTTCTCATGCTGCTGAAGGAAGGCATAGATTTGATCTAAGTTGCACTTATGCAAATCCCGGGTTAACTTCACATCGGTAATATACTCACCCCATTCAGCTTGAGGTAGAGTATTCAAGAATTTGGTGTTAACCTGGAATGGTGCAATCACAAGATTGTATACATTCAGATCATTCATGAGTGTAGTGAATCTGAAGTAATAATCGTGAAGTGTTTCCCCTGGGTTGTAGGTGAATCTATCAAACAAATCATACAGCTGACACTCCCTTTCTTGTTTGGTGAGAGACGTGCCTTGTAGCAACACCTTAAGACGTTCCCATAGATCCTTTGCCACCGTATACTGACTCACCATCCTATAGATGTCATGGGGAAGAGCTTGGAGAATTGTTTGAAGAGATTTTTCATCTGCATCTGCAACAAGTTGTTGAGCTGGAGTAAGTTCTTCAAATTCTCGTGGTCTAGTCACGTTATCAACCGTAATGGTACCATAGTCGAGTGGACCATTCAAAATCGATTTGACCATAAGTCTTCCGTATGTCGGTTTCCCCTTTAGATATTGCATCATTCGACCTTGCCATGCCTCAAACACCTCTTTAATGAGCATCGGTGGACGGCTATCAGTTCCCGTTATGATTGATATATCCGTAAGAGATGTCATCTGAGGCATTACTGAATTTGGATTCATTTTGTTTTTCTTCAAAGAAATAGAGATTATCGGTTGATCGAGCAGTGAAGTAAAGCTTGTGAATTGTGTTGTGTTTTTGTTGTAAGAAACCAAGATTAAATCCTCTAAAAAATCGTCGAAAAAACAAGCAAAATAACCCTTGATTCGGAACTTTTTGTTGATTCGGAAGTTTGATTCGGAAGATTACCTTGATTCGGAACTTTTTGTTGATTCGGAAGATTACCTTGATTCGGAACTTTTGGGTTGATCCGGAACTTCTTGGTTCGGAAGTTCTTGATCCGGAACTTTGGCTTGATCCGGAACTTCTTGACTCGGAAGTTCTTGGTTTGGAACTTTGGCTTGATCCGGAACTTCTTGACTCGGAAGTTCTTGGTTCGGAACTTTGGCTTGATCCGGAACTTCTTGACTCGGAAGTTCTTGGTTCGGAACTTTGGCTTGATCCGGAACTTCTTGACTCGGAAGTTCTTGGTTCGGAAGTTTCTTGATCCGGAACTTCTTGACTCGGAAGTTTCTTGATCCGGAACTTCTTGGTTCGGAAGTTTCTTGATTCGGAACTTCTTGACTCGGAACTCCTTGATCCGGAACTTCTTGATCCGGAACTTCTTGATCCGGAACTTCTTGATCCGGAACTCCTTGATCCGGAAGTTTTGCTGAATGAACAGAAACCCCTTACGATGAACAGTCGAACAGTAAAAGTTAAGATTAAGCCCAGATTTTGACCAAATAACCCAAAAAGTTTTGTGCTTTCGACTAAAATAAGTAACAACTAATACTTATCCACTAATCCCAATCACAAAAACACCAAAAACACCAAGAATCAAGATGATTTTTCTTAAAGAACACTAATACAATCAAAAACTAAAAAACCACACAAATCACCACCTTAAATCACCCCATAGCTCTTGATACCAAATATAGAATGTTGATAATCAATGAATCTATAAAGGGGTTTGTTGATTTCTAGAGAGAGAAAGTTAGAGAGAGAAAGTGAGAGAAACTATGTGAATTTTATTAATATGGAATCAAAGAAATGACAACAACCAACCCCTTTCCTTAGTGGAAAGGGGTATTTATAGTCCAAGCTAAACATTGGGCTTGGGCCGGTCCATGACAAGCCCATGGACCGGTTCTTACTTAAGTTAATAAGCAAATAATAACTAATTACTAACTACGAGCTATTACAACATAAATCATATTGTGGAGTGACCGATACTTCTAATATACGTTAAAACGTATTTCTAACAAAGTCAAAGGGGTAAAATAGTCATTTAACGAGCCATGGAAATTTCTCGGGTGTTACACCTACATCTTATGATAAATCACTGTAAGTTTCCAGCTTTCAAATGCACTTATCTTATCCCCATACACCTTGAAAATATAGGCTCTATGGAAGGTAGCATGTTGGTAACATAAAAAGTGTAGATTAGGAAGTGAATTATTTGATCTCAAGTTATATATGAGCCTAAAGGGGTCAGTTAGGGTCGTCGATCCACAGTCTAACCTATGTATTGGGTCTTAAAAGACTTTGATGACTTTTGACCCTAGATATGGTTATAAGGCTCACGAAGACGAAGCTTTATGATCAAAACCTTTCAAACATCTTAAAAACAAAATCAGAGGACCCAAAGAGCCAAAAACACAGTCCTACAACAACACGTTTCCCCACATTACTTGGATGGGAAGGTTTGATTGATATTGCCTATGATGATCCCTCTCATTTATGTTAGACATATAGGATTGGTATTCTTTTCACAAAGTATGGTCACAAGGTAAGGAACACCCGATGTTGGTCTCTGTTTTGAATCAGAATAATATTAATTTTCTTTTACAGATATTGATCAGATACTACATCTCTTGGAAACAAAATAAAGTTTGTAACTATTTATTTTTTACTGATTTCAGGTGCGTTAAATCCTCATTTTGTTATGCTCTCATTGGATCGGGCACGGCTCGAGTTGCTCCTTATGTGGAATGCGGTGAAGGATGACAAACCTGTCCACTTATTCCATGACATTACTGAAAAACTATTAATGGAACAGGTTTATTGACCAAGGTATGCTACTGTTTCACATATAAGTTTGATAATCACCAGTGGTCTTAAGTAGTAAAGCCAACAACATGTTTTAGAAATGCAAGGATGTATCATATATAGTCATAACTCATATCTGCCTATGCGACTTTAATTTTTCTGGTGTGATCTTTAGTTTTCTTTAGTCTTAACTATTTTTACCACTACAATAGGTATCGGAAAGACAGAAACCGGTTTATATATGTTGTTCTTCGTGCATAACAGTGAGATTCTTTAGACTGATTCATATATATCATTTGAAATTAAAGGTATCATTTGTTGTTTACGGCCCAAAAAATCAAATCGACCTTCCGTATGCTACTGAAATAAATCTTTTTATTTGCAGGACTTCCGTAAATGAAATCAATCCTGGCGACCTTTACCCAAGCCAATCCCTTGCTCTGTTGCAAACTGATCCTATGCGAAAACATTGACTGTCATTAGTGGTTTTGTAAACACATTATATATCTACCCCGTAGCGGAGCGCAGGCATTGATCCTAGTATGGGTTAAAAAATTGATTTTTTAGTACCTACTAGTAGTAGCCATGTTCATGGTTCTTTATGTGTTATCTAATATTGTGATGTACTTGTAAAATCCGAAAGGGTTAATAGGACTTACAACAGATATAGCAAACTAAAGTTATATTCGATATAAATTGTTCATTTAACGGAATTGTAAAAAAGTTCGCTTCCAAACGGGTAGAACCGAAAGACCTGAACAGAAACACGTAATTCAGTTCGGTTCTCGGTTCTTAAAATATGCAATTTTCGATTCTTGGTTCTTAAAATATGCAATTTTCGATTCTCAGTTTTTTTGGTCCCGGTTAGGTTTTTTTGTGCTGCACGAGTAAGTAGCAGAACCAAACATTGATGAAAGGGGAGGGTGCAATATGTTTTTAAACCCTTTTAACATTTTAGAAAGAATCCAAAAGAATAAATTCAAAGATTGAATGGAGGGTAAGAAATTCCTTTACTTTTTATCATTTGTGAATCATCAAAATCTTCCTGAATTTGTTTCCTTTAAAGAACATAACATATACTTAAAATTTATTTACACTAAAACACATTGAAACAAAATTAAGCCACCTAGTATGAGACAATGATTCTCTAATAACCTAAATACAACAACAACACTATCACATTATCAGTTTTGATGAATGAGTATGCAGATCAAATTTCCATTTAACAAAATTGTTACTTTACTTATATTAATGTTGGTTATTTTCTTTCCATAATTTTAAAGAAAGGCCATAATTACTAAATGCTCATTCTAAGATTTATGCACATCAATTATGAAACAACCCATCAATCACCAATTTTCTGGGATACCTTAATGATTCTATCCATATATGCTAAAGCTTACATCTTTTCTCTCCTTGTGGTAGATATCATTACATTATCTTTGCTTACACTGTGGGTCTATGTTATATTGTCATAATTATGATACCATAGCCAGATTCTTTTAGAGCTTGATGAACTCTCATAAGATACCTTAGCTCTCTCTACAGATGATAACCATAAATGCATGGCATTGAACCTTTAACAGAGTCGCTGATGATATATCACTAATTTGTAGTAGCTCATACCTCCACACAATACCTAAAAGAATGCAAACAATTTAAAGTTACAAGAATCATTTCACATAAAACCTCAAACATTGTATTGTCATTTATGTTCACTAAAAACACAAGCAAATATTAGTGACAAAAAGTTAAAGTAGCTCATCTTACATTCATTGGATTATAGACTCTTATTACGTAGATATAAAAAAAATCATGAAAAAAGTAGGATGAATATGTTGTTAATGGAAGATCATTTGGAGGAAGATGAATGTGTTAGTGGAAAGAGAAATATAAATTTAAAGGTATGGCCCATGTGGGTGGTGGGTAGGAGGGAGTAAATAGTTGATTTGTATTTGTGTTTAGGATTTGTGAAAGGTGGGATAAAATGAAACACCCACTGGTGGTTTATATAGACATATTGAATAATGAGGCAGGAGGGGAAGCTACGTCATGCCGGCATATGCTTTGTCACCATTTTTTTTCATAAATCCTTTTATTTTGGTTTTAATTGTAAACGAGATCGAATGTTATGCTTATACCCTTTTGCTTCAAACTATTTATATTCCTTCCCCCGCTTGTTTCAAGTTTTGAAAAGACTTGATATGATCTAACGACTCATCTTTATTTTGAAAAGCTATTTGATATGATATATAGGCCAGCTCTTTATCACATATATAGATTATTGCTTTTAATTCTTTGATACATAGGTGGAAGACATCTACTTTAGGGAAAACTTAATTGTCTTTTGTATGAATCTTGATACATACTAGTGGTAGATAAAGAAAACCTTTCTTATCATATACAAGGATCATACGTAAGTACTCTAATAATACAAATAATTCGAGTGCTACTAGATTGGAAACGTTGTGCTAAAATGGTGGCAAAAGTGTAAAGATGAAGTACTATTTTTTTAACAAGATGAAGTACTATTAGGAAAGAGAAAAAACCCTTATCAATTACAAATGTAATATATAATGACATTGATATGTTTCTTAAAGTAGAAGCGTATGGATGTCTAATACTAGGCTTTTGACACCCTATATGAAAGTTCAAGTTCGTTATAGTTCCGAATCTTTTCGAATTGAAAACCGGTCTTAAGTGCGACTCAATCGTCTTTTGGTGAATCAAGAGAATGGTTTGGTTTGTTTGTTTTAAACTACTAGCAAGTAATTAGAGTGTCGTTGAGTAAATTAAAGCTTTGACAAAATTAATCTTGAAGTTAATTTATGAAAATTCTTAAAACTTAAAGCTTTGAAAAACTTAATTAATTGTAAGAAAACGATTCATGTTCATCGGAATACACCAAATAGCAACCATCGGAATATAACAGATCAATACTATCGCAATGACCATCTATCGGAAAGCCACCATCGCAATGATCCAGATCGGAATGATGTAAAAGGCTACTGTCGCAATGTCTATCTATCGGAATGATGTTATCGAAAAATGGGCAGCACTTCGTCTTAACCAAGTCCTTAAGACCCGTCGGAATACGCGATCGCAATGTGCGATCGCAACCCAGATCGGAATAAGGAGGTTAACCAACTGATCGCAAAGTAAAACCCTAATGGGTTATTGCGATCGAAAACCAAAGCTATCGCAATGTGGAGTAACCGTCGGAATGTGTGTCAAAACCCTAGGATTGCGATGGGATGCAACTAATTCCGAAATTTGTGGAAGAGTGAAACTAAATAAGCAGTTGCAATAAGCTACTCTAACGAATCTTAAACGATCCCAAAAAGCTCAAATTCGATGACTAATCAAAACTTAAAATCAAGAACTTTATGAAATGAACTTCAAACCATTAAAAACCTTGAAGAAATCCGAAACTCAATAAGCTAAGGTTTGAATAAGCCAATAAGCATTATGAGCTTATGACCTAAACGTGTAAAGCTTGTTTGTAAACCAAAAGATCAAACCTTTATTCGCGAAGAGCATCAAATCATACGAGTGAGATGTGAAATTCGGATCAAAGGTGAAGTAAATCAAGAAGTGTAGAATGAGAATAAGGATCAAAAGCTTAAAATAGAACTTTGATTAATGAAATAAGCAATACAAAAAAAGTGTTTAATCTTGAAAGATTAAAAGGAAAAGATGAACTAGTGAGAGAAAGTTTAAGACTTTCTCTCTCTAAAAACTAGAAAGAAACTAAAGAAATAAAAACTAGCTAACCCCCTCCTAATGTGATTAGGAGGGTATTTATAGGGAAGTGGGAGGCATGTGTGGTGCTTTCTTCTTTCTTTTTCTTCTCGACTCGATTTTAATTCTTCGTCTTTGTAGTCTCGGGATTTGAACTTGTCTTTTAATTTTCTTCTTCTATTAGACTTAAGTTCTTCGTCTTCATTAAACTTCCGTCTTTAGACTTGCTCTTCGATAAATCTCCAGAATAGGTCTTGGACATCCGTTCTTTAAGCACTCTTGATCTTTTGACTTCGTCTTTTCCCGTTTTCTTCGATAAAAGCCCGTGAAAGCCCGTGTTTTCTTCCTTTTTCTTCTTTTGGTCCTAAAACACAATAAAAACACAAACCACGCATAATTCCGACTTTTATGACATAAATCACACGTTTTGGTCTTGTTATTATTGGAAATAAGTGGTAGAAGGATAAGTGTTTTCACACTTATTAAATCCCCTACACTTGACCATTGCAATGCCCTCATGCAATGCATTAATTTTAAGCACGGTTTACATTTCCCATCATAAATAACCCATCTTGGCCTTTATTAGATACTAAACATAAAAGATAGAAATAAGTAAAGAAATTAAAAACTTACATTGGGTTTTGGCGGCCATGAACGTTTATCATCCTCAAGTTTCACGTTCCCCATACCAAGCTTAGAAACGAGATCATTGTTATTATAAGTTAGCAAACTATCACGAACTCATGTGGGCCAATTACTCACTTAGACTCCCTTATTCCTAGGTGTATCTCTTATATTTTATTTTTGTCTTGAATGATCACGAGGATGCATTGTTTGACTTATTTCGATAGTTATTTAGTCCGAAAATAAGGTGAACGATTTAATCAATAGTTAGCTAAAGGACCAAATCTTTTAAAACTGCTTCTCGGGATATCAGAAAGTTCATATCTTGGCATAACTTGGTTCGCGATTTGAGACCTTTCTCGGGCCGATATTTGGTAGCGACTTCATACTTCAAATCTTCGAGAGACGTTCTTGAAATTATGGTCTTCTCTTCATAATAGGAATTTCTTCACTTGAAGTTTTTGAGAGATTCTTCATCTTTGGACCACGACTTCTTCATTTTTCTCCAATCTTTATTTTGGACTTTGATATACAACGATCCGCCTCCTTTTAGGACTTGGATCTATTTATCCTCATACCTTGTTAGGGTCTTTTCGGATAGACTTCTCCATGACTTTTGGGGAGTTCTTGCTTTTCGTCGTGTGTCTCGATCCTTCATATTGATTTTCGATAAATGATTCTTCACATCACTTTTAGATCTTTAGCAACAAAATGCAGCCCTCATGCCTTGTTAGGGCCTTTTCGGACTCGCTAATCTTCGCGCCCCGCTTCATAAGTTATGCCTTGGCTATGAACTCTCGTCATTACCGAGCAACTTTTAAACGATTTGGGGCTAAAAGCTAAGTAACTTTTCAAATCGTACAACCCTACTTATTAGCAGATAATTTATTAAGCAAGTGGAGGGAGAATAGGCTCATAATTAACTCACATAAATTCACGAAAGAATACCGAACTTATAATTGACTCTATCATCTCTCGTTCTCCACAGTTTAAAATCTCAAGGAATGAGACTCGTGGATGCTTAGCCAATTAAATCAAAGTTTTGGGTTTTCGAGTCGCCTATAGGATCTTGCAAATTCTTAGACTTTTTCAAGTTTAGAAATCGCGTTTTAAAGTTCCCTTGATAAACGACTCTCTAGGATCAATTATAGGAACTTGCGAAAAGTTCATGTTCTTAACCCGTGAGAGTTAAGACTTTCGCGTTTTATAGCTCCCTATATAAAAGCCTAGCAAAACTTGACTTAAACATGTTAAGGATACTAGCTAGAGTAAACTTAGGCAAGTAAACTCGGGTTGAGTCAAAATGTTCACGACTAAGAAAAATCTAAAACCACTTTATTAAAAATTTATTTTAGCAAAGGAAACATAACAAAGGCAAATACAACTATACAACTAGGCCAAAATAGATTAAAAATTTTGAAAAATGTCGAAAAATCAAATTTTCCGGTCAAAATGAGGGCAAATTCATGGAAAAGACCACTTACTTCGATAGAAGTCCCCCCTACACTTGAGATAAACATTGTCCTCAATGTTTAAGCATGTGGGAGTAAACTCCCCTACACTTAGGACATTGTGCACTTTGTTTAAATCTTGCTAAGGAAAGGACAACTAAAGTGAATTCAATGTGAACATATAGAATATGAAATATTGAATCACAAGAGTTTAGGATAGAACCGGGAAGATGGGAAACACGGTATCACGGTTCGTCAAAAGTCATCAAGATGCTCTTTGAAGCTTAAATCCCTGCACAGCACAAGAAACAAGACAACAAACATATGCGGGGCTCCCCCTACACTTATTATGAAAGCAGTAAAGGATAGAACACGGGTTGCCTCCCGAGAAGCGCTTGTTTTTGTTCACCGAGTCATGAGCCTGACTCGACCCAATTTTAGTTCATGGGGAACGTGGTGAGGGATGGAATCATCTCCTGAGAGATGTCCTCACCAAAGTACAGCTTCAAACGCTGGCCATTCACCTTGAAATTGGGCCCATTTGGCTGAGAAAGCTCAATGGTCCCATACGGAAAGATTTTGGCGACGGTGAATGGACCAGACCAGCGGCTCTTCAACTTGCCAGAGAAGATCTTCAACCGAGAGTTAAAGAGTAGAACGTGATCTCCAACGTGGAACTCTCGGTTCTTGATTTTAGCATCATGGATCATCTTCGTCTTCTCCTTGTAGATCAGCGAGTTCTCATAAGCTTCATTCCTCAGTTCTTGTAGCTCGTTGAGTTGAACCTTGCGATGATCACCGGCTTTAATGATGTCGAAGTTCGCCCACTTCAAGGCCCAGTGCGCCTTATGTTCCAGCTCGATGGGTAAGTGGCAGGCTTTCCCGTACACAAGACGATAAGGCGTACAACCGATCGGGGTCTTGTAAGCAGTACGGAAAGCCCACAGAGCATCATCTAACTTATCGGCCCACGCGGCACGATGCTCTCCCACAGTACGCTCCAAAATTCTCTTCAAGCCACGATTGGAAATTTCGGCTTGCCCATTGGTTTGGGGATGATAGGCGGTGGAAAGACGGTGATTGACACCATACTTTGCCATGACTCTTGCAAATTGATCGTTGCAAAAATGAGTCCCGCGGTCACTGATGATAGCACGAGGAACGCCGAATCGAGCGAAAAGCTGCTTCAAAAAGTTCACAACCACCCTCGCATCATTCGTAGGAAGAGCCTTAGCTTCAACCCATTTAGAGACGTAGTCGACGGCGACGAGGATGTACTTGTTCCCTTTGGAGGATGGAAATGGCCCCATAAAGTCGATGCCCCATACATCAAAGATTTCACATTCCTGTATGAAATTTTGAGGCATCTCATCCTTATGTGTGATCTTGCCCTGACGTTGGCAAGCATCACAATGCTTAACCATTTCGTGAGCGTCACGATAAATGGTGGGCCAGTAGAATCCAGAATCAAACACTTTCTTAGCGGTGTAGTTGGGACCAAAGTGACCACCGGTGGGTCCTTTGTGGCAAGCTTGGAGGATGTCAAAAGCTGCCGGTCCGTCAACACATCGACGAATAATCAGATCAGCACACTGTTTGAATAGATAAGGGTCATCCCAAAAGTAAGTCTTAACATCGTTCAAGAACTTCTTCTTTTGTTGGGATGTTAACCCTTGGATGAGAATACCACCCGCTAAGTAGTTTGCAATGTCTGCAAACCACGGGGTGCCATCGAGATTGAGATTTATAGACATTAGAGTCTCCAGGGGGAAAGAGTCATTGATCTCTTTGTTCGGATGATCCCCCTGATATGGATCCTCAAGTCGACTCAGATGATCCGCGTCCAGGTTTTCGGCTCCCTTCTTGTCACGAATTTCAATGTTGAATTCTTGAAGGAGCAAAACCCAGCGAAGAAGTCTTGGCTTAGAATCGTTCTTTGTCATCAAGTACTTCAACGCGGAATGGTCCGTGTATACGATGGTGGTGGATAAAACAAGATAGGGGCGAAATTTCTCAAAAGCATAGACAACAGCTAAAAGCTCTTTTTCGGTTGTCGTATAATGCAATTGAGCCCCTGTCATTGTTTTGCTAGCGTAGTGGATTGGTGGGAAGTGTTTATTCACTCGTTGGCCCAAAACCGCACCAATAGCAAAGTCGCTAGCATCGCACATCAATTCAAAAGGCAGCTCCCAATTTGGGGTAACCAAGACCGGTGCTTTAGTTAGCTTATCCTTAAGAAGATTGAAGGCTTGGAGACACTCTTTAGAAAAGATAAAAGGAGTATCTTTTTCCAAGAGGTGGGTCATCGGGCGAGCGATTTTAGAGAAATCCTGAATGAATCTACGATAGAAGCCCGCATGACCCAGAAAGCTTCTCACACCCTTTACGGTTGAGGGTGGAGGTAATTTGGCTATGACATCAACTTTAGCACGGTCAACTTCAAGACCGGCTTTAGAGATTTTGTGTCCTAGCACAATGCCTTCTTTTACCATAAAATGGCATTTTTCCCAATTCAGAACAAGGCGAGTGTCTTCGCACCGCTTAAGCATACGTTCCAAATTGGCAAGGCAAGCAGAGAAGGAATCTCCGAAGACCGAGAAATCATCCATGAAGACTTCCATGGTTTGCTCAACCATGTCATGGAAGATAGCCAACATGCACCTTTGGAAAGTCCCGGGGGCATTGCATAAGCCAAAAGGCATTTGTTTGTAAGCAAAGGTGCCATAGGGACAAGTGAATGTTGTCTTCTCTTGATCTTGGGGATCGATGGGTATTTGAAAATAACCCGAGAAACCATCCAGAAAGCAGTAATATTCATTACCAGCTAGACGTTCAAGCATTTGGTCCATAAAAGGTAGAGGGAAATGATCCTTTCTCGTGGCATCATTGAGTTTGCGGTAGTCTATACAAACTCTCCACCCAGTAACGAGACGGGTAGGAATCAACTCGTTGTTTGCATTGGGCACAACGGTTATACCGCCTTTCTTAGGCACACAATGGACTGGACTAACCCACGGTGAATCCGAAATAGGGTAAATCATACCCGCATCAAGAAGTTTGATAACCTCTTTTTTGATGACTTCATGGATTTTAGGATTCACCCTTCTTTGGCTTTGAATTGTGGGCTTAAAGTCGTCCTCCATGAGAATTTTATGTGTGCAAAAGTGAGGATCAATTCCACGGATGTCCGAGATTTTCCAAGCGATAGCTCGTTTATGCTTCTTCAACACAGCGACAAGTCGGGCTTTTTCGTCTTCTTTCAGATCCTTTGCGATGATGACCGGTAGCTTCTCGTCGTCTTCCAGGAAAACGTACTCAAGATGAGGAGGTAGGTCCTTAAGCGCAAGAGTAGGAGGAGTCTCGATAGATGGTGAAACTAACGATGGATCATCATTAGTCACCTCTTTAGGAGCAGGAGGAGAGAACGGGTCCTCATTAAGAAGTCTCTCAATAGTACTAATGTCTTCATCCCAATTGGTGGACAAATTATCATACTTAATATCGAGAGGACCCAAGCTAGCTTCGAAGTCATCCAAGTCACTTTCTCCGAAGGGAGTCAATGCTGGAGCAATTGAGGCAACGGTCTCAACATTGGGTAGAGAAGAAGGAATACTTTTGCAAGCATCATGAAAATGTTCTTCACAAGCCTCATCGAGAACATCAATAGCATTAACACTCTCATATGAATAAGGTTGCTTAGAAATCTTACCCATGTTGAAGACAATTTGATCGTCACCAACTCTCATAATTATTTCGCCTGCGGCTACATCAATAAGAGTGCGACCGGTCCTCAGAAAGGGACGTCCAACGATTAGTGGAACACGGGGATCCATCTCGTAGTCAACGACAACAAAATCCGCCGGGAAGGTGAATTTATCAACGCCAACAAAGACATCTTCGGCTATCCCCACTGGATACGCAACCATACGGTTAGCTAATTCCAAAGTCATTTTGGTGGGGATTAGCTCGGGGAGAGATAATTGCTTCCAAACACTTAAAGGCATTAAGTTTATACTGGCACCTAGATCGGCTAGGGCCATGCAATTCTCTACTCCCGGGAAGTTGCAAGGAATCAAGAAGCGACCCGGATCACCAAGTTTGGTGGGCAATTTCCTTAAGAGCACGGCAGAGCAATTCTCATTAAGGTGGGTCTGAGCAATGTCAAGAAGCTTTTCTTTATTACTTAAAAGATCTTTAAACATCTTAGCGTATTTGGGCATATGAGCGAGAGCCTCGGCAAAGGAGATGTTAAAATTCAATTGTTTGAACATTTTAAGGAAGTTCGAAACCTGAATATCATCCTTGCTCTTTTGCTTCTCTTTCCTCAACCTTGAAGGATAAGGTATATTGGATGAAGAAGAAGGCTTTAAGGGAGTAGGATCACTCACAACCACGGGTGGTGGGGAAATGGGGATAGAAGGTGAAGGAGGTGGGGAAAGTTGCTCTTTTTCCTTGTTCACAATCACCGGTGGAGGTGTAGGAAGCTCGGGTTCCATATAACCTTTTCCACTACGAGTGGTGATTGCTTTCATCTCCCCTCTTGGATTCGCAACGGTATTACTCGGAAGAGTACCCGAAGAAGAGGATTGATTACTTTGGATGAGCGAACCAATCATATCACGAAGGTGAAGAGCTTGATTGTTGAAAGAGTTTTGCATGTTGGCATTAATATCATTGCTGTGTTTGGCCATATCATTCCTTAGCTCGGCTCTAATATCACTCCCTTGTTTCACCATGTCATTCTTCAAGTTGACAAATTGGCTCTGAAGATTCGTCACCATCTCACGATTAGTCTTCATGAACGTCTCGACGTCTTGACTTACGGCCATCGGTTGATTGAGAGGTGGAGCTTGAGAATTTCCTTGAGTTGGGTATGGGTTTCTTTGGGATTGATATTGATTTTGAGCACGAGGTTGGGATTGATTGTTTCGGTTAAAGCTTTGTTGTTGGTTCTGGTTTGCAGGAGGGAATCCGGGAGGAGCAAGATAATTGTTGGAGCGATAACTTAGCAAGCCACGGTCTCCTTGAGGGCGAGCTTGATAGCCTCCCGTGGGATAAGTACCATATGCTGCGTTAACGTCTTCAGAATAATTGCCATGAGTAGAAGGACACTCATTGTAGGAATGAGGACCACCACATGTGTCGCAAGAGATAACAACGGCTTTAGCTTGTTGAGTTTGATTAGAAGTCAAAATTTGGAGACTTTTGTTAATATCGAGAATAGCACGTTCCAAAATAGACGGGTTGGTGGTGGAAGAAGTAGACGAAACATTGACTCTCTGATTAGACCTTGAGGATGCGGAAGAATCCCAATTCTTGTGGTGAGTAGTCATGTTTTCAATCAACTCTCGACACTCCTCCGGTCTCCTTTTCATAAAAGTACCACCGGCGGCGGCATTGATCGTGTCACGATCACGAAAAGTGAGACCATTGTAGAAGGTGTCAATGAGAGTGACGGGGAGCATATTGTGATTAGGACAGCGGTCGATCAAATCATTGTAGCGTTCCCAAGCATCGAAAAGCGATTCATCATTCTCTTGCATAAATCCACTGATTTGGTTACGAAGGCTAGTGACCATGGATGGGGGAAAGTAGCGCGATAAAAAGCGTTGAGTCATGTCGTTCCATGTATGAATAGAATTCTTAGGAAGACGGTCAAACCATTTTTCGGCATGGTGAGAAAGCGAGTGTGGAAATAGTTGGAGGCGAAGGTCATCCATAGAAACACCGGGGCACTTCATGCTTTGGGTAATGGTTATGAATTTGTCGAGGTGTTTGTTGGCATCATCATCCGGAATTCCACGAAAAGGGTTCGTTTGCACTTGTTGTATCATATGATGCTTCAACGAAAACTCCTGAGCCGTAACGTGCATTGGCGCAATCGGGCCTCCGCGTCCATTCATGGTGGGTTGGCACAATTCCTCCATGGTTCGTAAATCAGGTAGAAGGACATTGTTGTTGTTGTTGTTGTGGTTGTTATTCAAATTATTTTGAGGTGGGTGATTATTGTTGTTGTTAACACCAGCCATATCTAAATCTTCACGATTCTCGGGCTCAGAATAGTTTGTAGATCTAGTACGCATGCACCTGCAGAAGAAAAATATACACAAGAAATATCTATATAATCTTGATGGTTTTTATAGGTTTTTTAATGTTTTTGTATTTTTGAAGAGTTTTATATTTTTATGGATTTTTGGAAATTTTTATAACAATAAAAATAACGTTCAAAGAACGGATCCCAAAATTCAATGCGTCTCTCACTAGAAACCGTTTATCTTAACGAAAAGAGCCGGCAGCGGCGCCATTTAATACTAGGCTTTTGACACCCTATATGAAAGTTCAAGTTCGTTATAGTTCCGAATCTTTTCGAATTGAAAACCGGTCTTAAGTGCGACTCAATCGTCTTTTGGTGAATCAAGAGAATGGTTTGGTTTGTTTGTTTTAAACTACTAGCAAGTAATTAGAGTGTCGTTGAGTAAATTAAAGCTTTGACAAAATTAATCTTGAAGTTAATTTATGAAAATTCTTAAAACTTAAAGCTTTGAAAAACTTAATTAATTGTAAGAAAACGATTCATGTTCATCGGAATACACCAAATAGCAACCATCGGAATATAACAGATCAATACTATCGCAATGACCATCTATCGGAAAGCCACCATCGCAATGATCCAGATCGGAATGATGTAAAAGGCTACTGTCGCAATGTCTATCTATCGGAATGATGTTATCGAAAAATGGGCAGCACTTCGTCTTAACCAAGTCCTTAAGACCCGTCGGAATACGCGATCGCAATGTGCGATCGCAACCCAGATCGGAATAAGGAGGTTAACCAACTGATCGCAAAGTAAAACCCTAATGGGTTATTGCGATCGAAAACCAAAGCTATCGCAATGTGGAGTAACCGTCGGAATGTGTGTCAAAACCCTAGGATTGCGATGGGATGCAACTAATTCCGAAATTTGTGGAAGAGTGAAACTAAATAAGCAGTTGCAATAAGCTACTCTAACGAATCTTAAACGATCCCAAAAAGCTCAAATTCGATGACTAATCAAAACTTAAAATCAAGAACTTTATGAAATGAACTTCAAACCATTAAAAACCTTGAAGAAATCCGAAACTCAATAAGCTAAGGTTTGAATAAGCCAATAAGCATTATGAGCTTATGACCTAAACGTGTAAAGCTTGTTTGTAAACCAAAAGATCAAACCTTTATTCGCGAAGAGCATCAAATCATACGAGTGAGATGTGAAATTCGGATCAAAGGTGAAGTAAATCAAGAAGTGTAGAATGAGAATAAGGATCAAAAGCTTAAAATAGAACTTTGATTAATGAAATAAGCAATACAAAAAAAAGTGTTTAATCTTGAAAGATTAAAAGGAAAAGATGAACTAGTGAGAGAAAGTTTAAGACTTTCTCTCTCTAAAAACTAGAAAGAAACTAAAGAAATAAAAACTAGCTAACCCCCTCCTAATGTGATTAGGAGGGTATTTATAGGGAAGTGGGAGGCATGTGTGGTGCTTTCTTCTTTCTTTTTCTTCTCGACTCGATTTTAATTCTTCGTCTTTGTAGTCTCGGGATTTGAACTTGTCTTTTAATTTTCTTCTTCTATTAGACTTAAGTTCTTCGTCTTCATTAAACTTCCGTCTTTAGACTTGCTCTTCGATAAATCTCCAGAATAGGTCTTGGACATCCGTTCTTTAAGCACTCTTGATCTTTTGACTTCGTCTTTTCCCGTTTTCTTCGATAAAAGCCCGTGAAAGCCCGTGTTTTCTTCCTTTTTCTTCTTTTGGTCCTAAAACACAATAAAAACACAAACCACGCATAATTCCGACTTTTATGACATAAATCACACGTTTTGGTCTTGTTATTATTGGAAATAAGTGGTAGAAGGATAAGTGTTTTCACACTTATTAAATTCTCTTAAAGTTGACGTATTATTCTTCAAAATATAATGCCAGGAGATCAAATGAGAATTGATATGTGGATGGTGAGTTTTGATTCTTTGCTAAAAAAAAGTTTTGATTCTTACATGGATATTTATTGAAAATAGACTATTATACCCCTCATTTTCTTTCACTAAATTTTATTCGTACATGGATTCAATAAGTAAGCATGTACATTAATTAAAGTTGGTGAATTCAGCAATCTTCGCCCAATGCCACAATTTAAAGTCCGATGATAACGTCAATTCGAGTTAGTTTGATGTCTAGAAAGGTTTTCAGGTAGCCTTCTAAGTTTATTCGAAACCATTTAATGATTTGATATCTAGAAAAGAATCCGTTCGATTCGGTTAGCATTTGCTAGCTTGAATTACACGATAAATAATTCAAAATCCATTACTTTGGTGAAACCACCACGTCAATTCATTTTTTCTTGTCATAGAAAACAACCATCGATGTTTTGTTGTTTCGTTACGGATTTCATATAAATCAAACATGCTTAATCTCATGGCTCATTAATTTTTTGGTCGATACATCGAGCAAATTAATTTCGTAAGCTATAATGGATTTTTGTTTTGGTATTTGCTTTAATGTAAAGGACAAAAAGATTATGAAAGAACAAACTTTACCGGGTGAGCAAACGGACCGAGAACCGAATCAGGACCGAGACCCAAAGAACCGCCAAAATCTCAAATACATTTTTAAAACCTACTTCATGTGTCTAGTTGTGACCGTCTTGGTGTAAACTTAGATGAAAGGATTACTATTTGCCTAATTTTATGTCTCAAATACACTTTTTTAGCGTGCGTTACATTTCCATTTGTAGACAATAGTTTCATTTTCTAACTTATCTATTTTTCTCTAACTTTACTGATAGGTGTGAAAACACCCATCTTTTCTACCACTTAATTACATTAAAACGGGACCTGAACGTATATTTTATGTCGTAAATGGCGGAATTATGCGTGGTTTGTGTTTTTATTGTGTTTCAGGGTCGAGAAGGTGAAAAGTGGAGAAAACACGTCTTTCACGGGCTTTTATCGAAGAAAAAGACGAAAGATGAAGTCGAAAGATCAAGAGTGGAAAAAGAACGGAAGTCCAAGACCAATTCTGAAGATTTATCGAAGAAAAAGTCAAAAGACGGAAGTTTACTAAAAGCCGAAGAACTCAAGTCTAAATTATGAAGAAATTACAAGACGAGTTCAAAGAAATCCCGAGACGAAGTCTGAAAAGTCGAAGAACTCAAGAAGACTGAAAGACTGAAAGACTGAGGACCAAGAAAGAATGAAAGAAAGAGGAAGCCACCAACCCTTCCCCTCTCCTATAAATACCACCCTCACAACATGTGAGAGGGTTGGTTAGTTTTAGGATTAGATTAGGAGTAGGTAGTTTCTCTCTCTAGATTTAAGCTTTCTCTCTCTAGATTAATTTGTGTTTAAGCTTTTGTTATTGAATCCTTACTTTTTAATTAAGCTTTTAATTCATCATCTTCTTCCTTTCTAGTTTGATTTGTTCTTATTCATCATTGTTCATGTTCTTGAGTTTTTATGATTTTGATCAAGTGGGTTTTGATTAATTTGGTTATGTTTGTTAGTTTTGATGATTTGTTTTGATTGATTATTGTTAGTTGATGCTTATTGGTTGTTTTGGTTTAATCGTTCGTTTGATTTTGGTTGATTTAAGGATAAATCGCGTTTACTGTTTATCCCCTGTTCTTCGGTTTGGTAGTTACTGTATCTTATCTTTCCCAGGCACCTTCATCCGGAAGTTCAAAACTTCCGAATGAAGCAACCTTCATCCGGAAGTCCAAAACTTCCGAATGAAGCCACCTTCATCCGGAAGTCCAAAACTTCCGAATGAAGCCACCTTCATCCGGAAGTCCAAAACTTCCGAATGAAGCCACCTTCATCCGGAAGTCCAAAACTTCCGAATGAAGCCACCTTCATCCGGAAGTCCAAAACTTCCGAATGAAGCCTTTTCATCCGGAAGTTTGAAACTTCCGAATCAAGGTTCTCCTTTTTTTTATTATTTTTTAAGTTTTCTTCTTTTAATTTCAAGTTTGATTCTTCCCGCCTTTTTATTTATTAGAATTTTTATTCACGTTTCTTTTAGTTTAAGTTTTTATTTGCGTCATTTACTTTTTGTTAAATTTTAATTTTACATCCTTTCATTTCTCGTCATTTATTTTCAACGTTTTAAATATCGAACCGTTTACATTTTAACTTGTTTTAATTTCTCGTCATTTATTATTTAGTCTTGCTCATTTATTTTCCAAAACCAAAAATATTTGTTTCACCAAGAACAACTAATCTCACACAATTAACCGGAGATCAATTCGAAGAGACACCGAGAAAACGAACTTCTCAACGAGTAAAAAATCTTAAGTATCAAATGGCGCCGCTGAACTTCCGGATGAAGCCTTTTCATCCGGAAGTTTGAAACTTCCGAATCAAGGTTCTCCTTTTTTTTATTATTTTTTAAGTTTTCTTCTTTTAATTTCAAGTTTGATTCTTCCCGCCTTTTTATTTATTAGTATTTTTATTCACGTTTCTTTTAGTTTAAGTTTTTATTTGCGTCATTTACTTTTTGTTAAATTTTAATTTTACATCCTTTCATTTCTCGTCATTTATTTTCAACGTTTTAAATATCGCACCGTTTACATTTTAACTTGTTTTAATTTCTCGTCATTTATTATTTAGTCTTGCTCATTTATTTTCCAAAACCAAAAATATTTGTTTCACCAAGAACAACTAATCTCACACAATTAACCGGAGATAAATTCGAAGAGACACCGAGAAAACGAACTTCTCAACGAGTAAAAAATCTTAAGTTTCACAACCATTATTTTTTTTAGTCCAATATATGGGTTAAAAAATTGCTTTGTTTAGTACCTTCTAGTAGTAGCCATGCTCATGGTTCTTTATGTGTTATCTAATATTGTGATATAAACAACCATTATTTCGAAACGTAACTTCTTTATAAGTTTCACATGAAACTAAATTATGATGTACTAGTAAAATTCTAAAGGGTTAATAGGACTTACAACAGAAATAGCAAACTAAAGTTATATTCGATATAACTTGTTCATTTAACGGATATGTAAAAAAGTTCGCTTCCAAACAGGAAGAACTGAAAGACCTGAACCGAAACACGCAATTCAGTTCGGTTCTTGATTCTTAAAATATGCAATTTTTGATTCTCGGTTTTCGGTCCCGGTTCGGTTTTTTTGCGCCGCACGAGTAAGTAGCAGAACCAAACATTGATGAAAGGGGAGGGTTGCAATATGTTTTTAAACCCTTTTGACTTTTCAGAAAGAAGCCAAAAGAATAAATTCAAAGATTGAATGGAGGGTAAGAAAGTCCTTTTCTTTTTATCATCTATGAATCATCGAAATCTTCCTGAATGTGGTTCCCTTAAAGAACATAACATATACTTACAACTTAATTACATCAAAACACATTGAAACTAAATCAAGCCACCCAGTATGAGACAATGATTCACCAATACCCTAAATACAACAACAAAAGTATCACATTATCAGTTTTGATATGTTAATCCCACTTAAATCCATAACACAAGATTTAGATAGAGAAAGAGAAGAAAGTTAGAGAGAGAAAGTAGAGAGAATGGAAGGTTAAAACATTAACTAGAGAGAGAAAGTAAATGTAACCAACACCCTCTTCCACACACGGAAGAGGGTTTATATACCCATGAGCTTGGTGGGCTCATGGGCTTGTTTCTTGGGTCGGGCTTGGCCTATCTTGGGCATAAAGCCCCTACCTTAGACCATATTAGCTTAAAGTCTATGTCCGGTTAACCCGACTAACCTATTACAATACAAGACCTTTAACGACTAAGATGACCTATTACATTCTTGTTCGATTTTATAAAATATAGGGCTAACAATATCCCCCAATGTATCGGTCATCTTTAAATACATAAGATGATTGAGTGAATACATTCTTGTTTAGGTGATCTTCCTTCTTTGGTCTTGTAGCATGGTCTTGATCTTGTTTGTAACGGTTTCGTTCCTTCATACTTTTGTGATCTTTATCTTGAGCCATTGTAATTTGACTTTGAGTGCTTGAGATCTACATCTTGTGCTCCTTGTGACTAAGATGACCTATTACATTCTTATGTACCTTGATTTTCGCCATCTTGTGCTCTTATGACTTCTGAATCGACATGTTCAGACTTTGTTGATTTTGAAAGGCTAACAATTTCCATACAAGTATAGTTGTAGTTAATCCTTTAAATATTCATCAGAGTTGTGGAAGATTTTATATTTTAGTATGAACATGTGAAGACGAATCCGGTTAGTACACAGCTACGCCACCATCTTGATATGCAGCAACATATATAGACACGGATAAAATGGCTTTGAACATTTCATCCTAAATCTGTAGCGTTTTACCTCCGGTCGGTGAAGACTGTTAGACGGTATTAGATACCGTACCTTTGATCAGGTAGATTCGATAAAGAATCTCCTTGAAAGGGTTTCCCAGCAGTACTAGCCAGTTCTCTTTACTCGACCATCTCAAAGCAGACTGCGAGCGTAAAGAGTGAATCATAAGGATAAATTATCCGTCTTATTAGAGTCGTCAATTCAGAATTCCTGGAACAATTTTGATTCTAAAAGAATCGCACCATTGTTGCTTTCTAGTTTGTCACAAGCTCGATTCATAATGAATCTTGCGAGTGTCCTACTACAGTGTTGTTTGAGGTTGACACGGAAGGATTTCCATTCGTCATTGTGAACACTAAAGAGTGTCACTCTGAATGTTCTGGCAAGATCACACGGATTTTGCGAAGAAACCTGGAATCAAGTTTGAATCAATTAAGAATCCAAACTTAGTTGCTTTCCAGATCTCATAAGTTTGATTCGTGTAGAATCGCACAAGATACCTACCATGAGCTTGTTTGATGTTGTCTCACGCTGGATTTCCATCTTCATTGTTAATCGTATCACTCAGATGTTATGGAAATATCACAAGGATAATGCGTAGGACTCGATTGTGTCCTAATGAGATGATAGATTGATCTCTTTTGGCTCTAGACTCGATAAGTGCATTTCGGTAATTGGAGGCTGGAGCAGACTGCCACCTTTTCAATATTAACTAACTCGGAGTGAGAAAGTTAATAGATAAGTGTTGATTTCCGTGACAATGAGACAAGTTTCTTTTGAGAGAAACTCGAATGGCTGGGAAAGGGTTGTGCATCGCATCACTGGGTGCATGACACATGTCTTCAATAGAAGTGTTAACCCGGTTTCAGCCCGAGTTGCATAGAATATTCAACTCCTTCAATGCTTACCAATACGTCATCACTAGCACCTTGTTGTGATTGTTCCAGTACTAGCTTAAGTAATTAGTCTGCATTCAGCTTCATTCAACTCCATCTTTCCTAAGAACAACTATTTCTAGCTATGGAATGTCCTTGGGTAGATCCCTACGATTCTGGTTGGATCATAGGACTTAGTTTCCAATCCTAAACCACCTTTTGACTATATCGTTCCATCGTGGATAGTAGGTTGTTTTGGGTATAGATCGTAACCATAAAACCACTGAAAACCATTCAAAGTGCTTGATAAAAATCAAAACTTTTAACACCTTGAAAGTTTTACATTTTCGAAAAGGTCCCCCTACATACATGCATCGATATACGAAATAGTTTAGCATGTGAAAGAAAGAGTTTCACTTGAGTCTTTAAGATCACATGTTGCGATATATTACATTTTAATCACATTTTCTCCCCTATATCTAATATAAAAATATAATATAGTAGAGATACCAATTGATTAAAAAATGACAATTTTCTGATAACCGATTGGGAGAGAAACATGTGTGCACGCATGAATCATGGAACTTTTTCAGTCGGATTGATCCCCCTCAACAACATATGTGGCTCCTAATTGATCAAAAGTTGACAATATATAGGAAAAACAACACCACAAAATATCTTAAGGTATGGAGATGAGATGCCTTTTCCGGTATAATATATTACATTTGATAATTTAATTTCATTTTCAGAATGTGTTGGATACATAAAGTATGACAATATCTGAGATGTGCCCAACAACATTAAAGGCTTGATTTTAAAACGCCCCCCTTAAAAATTGATCAAAATAACATATGACATTTTTGAGATATAAAACCACCTTATGAGGAGGGGAGTGTTGAACACACAATTTTGAAAGATTTAGAAAAACCTTTTGAGAATATTCTTGAATAATTGTGTTCAACGGTTTTAAAATAAATTTCGATTAACATGAGCTCAAAACTTTGAATGTTTTATGACTAGCTCATGACCGAGAAAAATTAATTTCCCGTTTTGAAGAATAAGTTATCATCCCTGATAAAATTTCCTTAAGGTGAATTCCGAGTTCTAAGCTGACATTTACTTAGAAGTCATTTTTCATGAACTTAAAAACTTTGAATGTTTTTATAGTAAGCTCATGACCGAGAAATATTAATTTCTCGTTGAGAAGGATAAGTGAAATTGAGTATTTTGAACTTTGTTTTCTCTCGATTATTGAAAAAATAAAAGTCCTAAAAATCTGAAGTCTTTAATTGTTCTTGGCTGTTAGGGTATTTGGATATTCTATGTCTATTTCAATCAACACATAAAAAGAGTGAAAAATATTAAACCTACGTATCCGTAAAACATTTTGCAATTACCAAATAATATTCACAAAAGTCCAAAATTAAAATGCATAAAAGTAAATGTGCTAAAAATGTAAGCTAAATGAAACTACAAGGGTGAAATTGTAAAGTTCAGAAACTATAAGGACCTAAAATGTAAATTCCTACTAACTTGTAACCAACTTTAACCAACTAACAAATTGTCTAACAGATTTTGACAAAAACTTGAAAGTTAAAGGACTGACTTTATGAAAACCCTAATTACATGCAAAATTACCACCAAATGCAAACAGTTTTAAACCATAAGGACTAAAATGCAATTTATGGGAATTACTTAACAAAAACAGGCACACAACTTCAATGAGCTGGTTTAAGCTCGTTACTGGACCAAATAAGCTCTAATTTGTTTCAAATTGCTTAAAATTGAATTTTAGCTAGGCTTGTATAAGGAAACAACTTAAAAACTAGTAGAACTCAAATTAGCTTATTCTAATAAGCCAACCTTAAGCTAACATGAAAATGAGACTTCCATAATCAAATTTTGAAGGTCTACGGAATCTAAGGATTTGGTAATTGATGGATTAGATCTATTTATTTAATGGTGGAGATGGGGAAGATGGGGAAGAAGGAGATGAGGTGTAGAGAGAGAAAGGAGAGAAAAGAAAAGTAGAGAGAGAAAGTATTATTTGATTAAAATGAAAAGTTATGAAATGAATGAACCACCCCTCCTAACATGCTAGGAGGGGTATATATAGCCCACCCTACATGTGGGCTATATGGGCTATACTTGGATCACGAGCCTAATACATTAATATATCGTTGGAGCGACCGATCCTTCATAAATACGTAAAAACGTATTTCCAACAATCTCCCCCTAAGGGAGGTCGCTCCAAGTTACAAAGTTCTAAATATTCTATAGCTCGTGATCTATGCTAATAATGATGTGACCGAGACTTTCTTTCGGAAAACATATTTCCAACAATCTCCCCCTAAGGGAGGTCACACCATTTTACAAAATCTTAAACCTAGCATCTATGCTTGAGTCTTCGATCTTGTTCTTGTGAATATGCTTGATGTGATCTTTGACTTTAGTCTTGAGCATGTTTCCTTGCCTTGACCTTGTGCATTCATCACTTGTGAAATTTGCCTCTTCGTGACTTCATGTTCCACATACTTATGCCTTTAAATTCTTGAAAGCTTCAGAGTTTGATACAGCGGAAGACTTGACCTTCAGACTTTCTTGAATTTGTTGAAGTACTAAGTGTATGTAGTATAAGCATGTGGTGACGACTTCTTCTGGATTATACACCGCAATGCCACCTTCTTGTTACGCTGCATAAGACAGTTAGCAACAAACCATATATACGGATGAAATGGCCTTGAACATTTCATTCTAATTCGGTAGCATTTTACCTCCGGTCGGTGAAGACCGTTGGACGATATTAAATATCGTACTTGTGGCAGGTAGTTTCAATAAAGAACCTCCTTGACAAGATTTCGCGGGTAAACCCGTTCTCTTTACTCGACCGTCCAAAGCTGACTGCGAACGTAAAGAGTGAATCATTTGGATAATCTTATCCGCATGATTTGAAGCCGTCAATTCATGTTCCTGGAACAAGTGAAGTTCAATTAAGAACCACACCGTCGTTGCTTTCCAGTTGTCACTAGCTTGATTCATATAGAATCTTGCCAGTTACCTACCAAGTGCTGTTTGATGTTAACACTAGAAGGATTTCCATTCGTCACTGTAAATACTTAATAGTATTACTTTGAATGTTCTGGCAAGATCACTAAGATATTGCGTAGAGGCCTGGAACGTGTTTAAATTCATTTAAGAATTAAACCACTGTTGCTTTCCAGTTATCACAAGTTTGATTCATAAAGAATCGCACAAGTCACCTACCATGAGCTTTTTGATATTCGCTCAAGAAGGATTTCCATCTTCATTGTAAATACTTTTGTATTACTCGGATGTTCAGGCAAGATCATGAAGATTTTGCGTAGGACTCTTAAGAACTTTCTTACTTTTCACAGTGTGTGAAGAAGCAAGTAAATATGAAAGTGTGTCCTAATGAGATATTTGATGATCTCAAATGGCTCTAGACTCGATCGTGCATTTTGGATTTTAGTGATCGGAGGCTGGAGAGGAGTGCCACCTTTTCAATACCAATTTATTCGGAGTGAATAAATCAATAGATAATGTGTTGATCTCCGTGTGATTAAAACAAATACCTTTTGAGAGATATTTGAGTTAGCTGGGAAGGGTTGTGCATTGCATCACTGGGTCCATGATGTCTTTCTTCAATATCAAGAATCATTAAAAATGATCTCAATAGCATATGAATTGACCCGGTTTCTGCCTAAGGTTGTAAGGAGGGCTTCTTTCTTTACACCCTTTATCTTTACAATTCTTTTTCATTCTTCAACCCCTTCAATGCTTACCAATACGTCATAACTAGCACCTTGTTGTGATTGTTCCAGTGCTAACTTAAGTACTTGGTCGGCATTCAGCTACGTTCACAATCTTTCTCCATCTTTCCTAAGGACTACTATTTCTAGCTATGGAATGTCCTTGGGAAGATTCCTCCGGTTCTAGAGAAATCATTGGACTTTAACCTATCCTACCATCCTTATGTCACCACAACCTTCACCGTCGTGAATAGAGATGTTTTGGGTAAGTGTATGTCACCATGAAATCCATTTTGAAGTGCAAATCCATTTTGCTCCCCCTTAACATATGCTACGATATTCGAAAACATTTCGCACATGTCGGGATGAGCTAACACGTTAAGTCAAACCATTTATGATTGATCATATCCCATATTAAATCACATTTTCTCCCCCATATTAAAAATATTAACCCAATCGATGTTTTTAATATCAATTGATTTAATAGCATTTTAAGAAAATTTGGGAAGAAAAATGCAAATCCAATTATCTGCATGATTTTAACAAGCTCCCCCTCAAATTAATGAGGGTGTACTTGAAACGTAAATTAAATACCTTTTAAACACAAGTGTAAGGTATTTATCACGTGCAAGGATCATATGTGATAATGTATTCACAAGATTAGCAATTTACGAGGTTGGACCTGAATAATGGAGAACATCATATGAAAGAAGCACATGGTTCTTGTTCACGAATGTTGGTCACCTCGTCACGTCCCCGAGAAAATTAATTCCCGTTGTTGAGTCAAAGCTTTCCGGTGAAATGCTTGACTTGATTATGAAAAGCGGGTTGCTATCTGAAATAATAGCAAACCATTTTGAGCATGTTTTAAAAGTTTGAACTTCTGCTCGAACTTTATTTACAACCCCGTGTCATTATTGAATGACATTTCTAGGTTCGTAAATATTATCGATTCCAGAAGACATGCTCTTTTTATCAAAACATTTTTGAACACACAATTTTGAAATATTTAGAAAAACCTTTTGAGAAATTCTCGAAAAATTGTGTTCAAAGTTTTGAAAACCAATTACTTGAGCTTAAGATGTTGAATATCTTATAAAACGAGCTCAAGTCCGAGAAGTTGTAAACTTCCCGTTGTTAAGGATAAGTTTATCATCGGCGATAAACTTTCCTTTTATCTGAAGAACGAGTCCTAAGCTGACATTTACTTAGAAGTCGTTTTCATGAGCTTGAAAACTTTGACTGTTTTAACGGAAAGCTCATGACCGAGAAAGGTTAATTTCTCGTTATGAGGAAACGTTCTCTTATTAAAAAGATACACTTTCCTTTCTGAGCTTAAAACTTCGAATGTTTTAACACAAGCTCATGACCGAGAAAATTGAATTTCTCGTTATGAGGATAAGTTTATCATTAATGATAAACTTTCCTTTATTTGAAGTTCGAGTTACAGTCTGACATTTAACTGTAAGTCATTGTGCATGAGCTTAAAAACTTCGAATGTTTTTAATATTAGCTCATGCCCGAGAAAACTTAATTTCTCGTTGTAAGGATAAGTTTATCATCGGCGATAAACTTTCCTGCCTTTGAAGAGCGGGTTATAGACTGTCATTTATCTATAAGCCTTAATGCATGAGCTTAAAAAACTTGGAATGTTTTTGATATAAGCTCATGCCCGAGAAAAATGAATTTCTCGTTTTTAGGATAAGTTTATCATCGGCGATAAACTTTCCTTTCTTTGAAGATCGAGTTATAGTCTGTGATGTGACTATAAGTCCTGTACACGAGCTTAAAACCTTTGAATAGTTTTAATATAAGCTCGTGTCCGAGAAAAATTAATTTCTCGTTGTAAGGATAAGTCATCATCGGGATGAACTTTCCTGTCTTTTGAGAGCGAGTTACAGTCTGTTATGTGACTGTAAGTCCTTAGGTAAGCTTAACCATGAATCCCCTGAGAAACTTGTTTCTTCGACATCTGCTTTTTCAGCAACCAGACTCTAAGAGTGTCCTTAGTTGAACGGTACACAACGATTGGACCGCTTCGTTATTTTGGAACATCAACTTTGGTACCTGCAATCTCATTAGGAATTTGCATGCTTTGACGTGGAAGCACATGGGGGTTCACAGTTGGCTTTACTTGTGTCAGAGGCGACCTGAGTAGATGATTCACTAGTCTTGGCTGGCAAACGTTTCCTTTTATAGAAAACCTTAAGTTTAGGCGTAAGTGAAGTATCATCTATATCAGTTTCCTCCCTAGTAGACTTAGTAGAATCAGAGACTATCCTAGTTAAAGGGCACTCGTTTCCTACAAGAGTGAAAGTTCTACCAGTGGGGCGCCACATTTTACCAAAGGGTTTGATTTTAGCGACCCACTGGGATTTGAGTCTAGCACGGGAGTTCACCTCGTTAAGTAATTTCTTGATACAAGAATCATGATTTGCCGTAAAGACACATTTTCTACATGTTTTACAAGTAGCATATTTAATGTCCGAGTAAGATCTAGAATCCCTAGATGATTGATTGATGCTCCTAGGATTGGGCATGCTACGGTTAGCAGTGTTGGGTAAACTAGAAGGCATCTGACTAGGTTTGAAATTCCTATCTCTTACTTGTGTCTTTTGAATAGCTTCCCTTTGACCAAAATCATGGCGCACATCATTTGAACTAGTTCTAGACGTGTTCATTGAACTATTCTTAGGGAAATTAGAGGCAATCATGTGATTAGGTCTTGCAAAAGCTGTTTTAGTCACATTGGGCCTAGTTGGTGGAGTGACTGTTCTAGAAATATGACCCAAATCAACTTGGGAGGCAAACCGCGGTCTCGAGGATTGTGGTCGCTCGGATCTAAATGCAGTAGGTTGTCTGACAATCGGTTGTCTGACGAACTGATTTGTAGGCGGTTTCCCCAAGATTGATGGTTTTTCAAGCTTAGTGTCCACACTAGATCCTTTAGTTTTCCTTAACTCGTTTTTCAACGCAGCTATAGCAAAAACCTTTTCCTGTACTTGAGCCTTTAACGTCTCATTCTCTTTGAGTAGTCTATCTTGGGATGCCAATTTAGATTCAAGCAACTTAATTTGTTTCAAAAAATTATCCTTTTCAGCTTTAGAATCTAGAACAGTTTGATCCAATTTTCTTTCAAGAACAACGTTTGACTTTTCAAGTTTTTCAAAGTATGTTTCAAATTTGTTCGTTTTCTTTGAAAATTCAATTTTGGCATCCTCAAGATCTTTTTATTGTTGAGCTACAATCGTTTCGAGCTCTCTAATCTTGGAATCAGAAGCAGTCAATGAAGCAGTTATAATACAATTATCATGATGTACTATAGCATTCTGAACAATCTCTCCCCCATTATGACTTACATCGGATGAATCAGAAGTGGTATTGCTATCACTCTTTTCCATCCCATGTTTGTCATAATTAGGTTCAGAATGCTCAATATGCGGCATGTCATCAGCATATACATCATAACCAACATCACATTGTACCATGTTTGCAGGCTCTTCGTCATAAACGGGTAAGGTGTCATCAAGAGAGATCTCGTGTACATTCCCCGACGTGCCACTGATATCATGTTGTCCTTCTGAATCCGTGCTCTTGCCATCGTTAGGCTCCAAGTTGTCAACTGTATGACCATTCTCCCCTTGCATCTCAGATTCTTGCATTCCATTACTATACGCCTGCTGAAGTTGTGATCTTTGATAAATCGAAGACGAGACCACTGTCATGAGTTTCAATATCGTATCACGGAAAACTCGAAGCTCGGTATGTGTATCTCGAAGAAATGATTGGCAAAGCATCGAACTTCCAGAATTGATGATATTGAATTGGAGGAAAGGCGTGAGTTGTGTCACAAGAGCCTTATAAGCAAGTGCCGATGCAGAGTGATTAAAATTTTCATTGTTGAGTTGCTCTGCGAGTTGGGTCAAAGTGGTGAAGATTGAGTCGATGAATATATGACGATCTTGTCCAAAGATTGTCACAAATTCGCTCCCTCCTTGAATCCTCGAAAGAGTGACAAGATGAGACTGAAGCATTTGAAATGAAGTTATACCACTTTCTCTAGCGTTGGCTTGCACTTGATGCAATTCACCCTTGTTCGATGTCGAAATCAAGAAATCCATTGAAAATCGATGAATGATAAGTTACAACGGGAGAGTATAATTCGACGAGAAATTGAGTTCTCGGGTTTTGACAAACCAACAAAAAATCCATAAATGACTCTAATAATTCTCGATAGATGATATATCTCTATTGTCAGCTCAAGAAATTTTTGTCGACTCAACCGTTTGATAAAACAAATCGGAATCCAATACTCCCTCGTCTGACTCAAAAAAATAAACCCGTCAACAAATAAATCTTGTCACCTTAACACGTCACTTTGTCACGTTGTCACTTTGTCACGTCACGATTATCATAAAGTTTTTCAAAATAAAAAATTTGAAATAAAATAAAATTAAAATAAAATTAAAATAAAATAAAAATAAAAATAAAAATAAAAATCAAACTAAGAAATGATTATCAAAATAGAATGAATATCAAAAATAAGAATTTTCAAAATAAAAAACGAAAATACACTTAATATAAAAACTAACGTTTTATGCACACACGTGGCCTAGACAAGATAACCACACACGTGTCTTTCTATAACTAGTTTCTTGTTATCTCCGTCACAAATAATCTGCCCCACTAGTCAAGATAATCCGCCCCACTTTCTTTAACCAAACATAGATCTAAAAAAAAACACACTCACAACCTCCGTCACTTTCTATCAATTCTCCCAAAGCTGTATCTCTCTCCTCTCTCTCTCCTCAACACCCTTATAGGAAACTCCGTCCTCACATAACTTGCCTTGTTCTCCAACAATCTCACAAAGAACACACTTTTACTTCGAATGGATTAGTCGTCTAGATCTCACAAAGAGGTCTCGGGTAAGGTAGTTTTTATTGTTTTCTGTGTGAGTCTTGATCTATCATCTGTCGCGTCTTTCTGGTTGGTTAGGGAGTCGAGTGTTTGTATGAGGGTCAAGATTGTTGTGAGGGTCAAGATTGTTGTGAGTGTTCGAAGAGTGTTTTTGTTAAGTGAGTGAGAGTTGTTTGTATTTCGTGTCAGTTTTGGGGGAGGGTGTTGTGAGAGAGTGTTTTAAAAAATGTTCTTTTTAGGTCCAGTTGTGAGTCTTGTCAAGGTCGGGTTTTTGAGTGGTCTGATTTGTGTCAAAAAGGTTTATGGAGTGGAGTCGAGTGTGGGTGATACGAGAGGTTGTATGGTGAGGCTGTGTTAGTGTTTGTTTTGTCAGTGTTTAGACGAGGGTGTGTTGGTTGGGTAGGGGTTGAGTTTTGGTGAGTCTAGATTGGGTGTGTTGTTCAAAAAGATTGTGTTTGGTTTGTGGTGACAGTTTAAAGAGTCCTGAGATTGATTTGTAAAAGAGTTGTGAAAACGAGGGTGGCATTTTAGTGAGTCGAGAGTTTGTAAATGAGTCGTGATTGGTAGATTAGGAGACGGATTGGTCAAGTCTTTTGAGATGAGTTGGGTGTTGATGGTTCGAGAGGTATTTTTGTTGGTCGAGACTTTATAAAAATGGAGTCTGGTGAGGGAGTGGTGTTGTGTTGTGAGGGTGTTGTGTCGAGAGGGGGTTGTGTCGTGAGGGGAAGGGTCGAGTCGAGTGAGAGTTTGGTTTGATTCGAGAAATGGCTATGCGGAATAATTCCTATACGGAATAAAATTCCTATACGGAATAAAATTCCTATACGGAATAAAATTCCTATACGGAATAAAATTCCTATAGGGAATAAAACCTTACTCGGAATAAAACCTTACTCGGAATAAAACCTTACTCGGAATGATCTTTCTATTCGGAATGATCTTTCTATTCGGAATGATCTTTCTATACGGAATATATGGCTTATTCGGAATATGTGGCTTATTCGGAAAAAGAAATCGCTCGATCGGAAAAACTCAAAAACTGATAGACGGGATGGATCAAAAAGGACTGATGACACTTTTGACAGATTTGGACTGTTTTGGACAAAAATTGATGGACAACAAACAAAACTTAAAAAAATTGATGATGTAAAAAAAAACAGATGATGTAAAACTGATTATAAAACTAATAAAAAAATAATAGAAAAAAACACTGATTATAAAACACGGAAGAATAAAACAAATAATAAAAAAAATAAAAATTGATAAAACTGAAATGGATAGAAAGAAAATTGAAAATTTTATAAAATTGGTAGAAAAAAAAATAAAAAAAAATAGATGACTTTATAAAATTTGAAAAAATTTATAAAAAGAAAAGATTTTTACCACCAAATTGAAAGATAAAAAATATGCAAATCCTAAGATTTAACCATGGCTCTTGATACCAATTGAAGGTCTACGGAATCTAAGGATTTGGTAATTGATGGATTAGATCTATTGATTTAATGGTGGAGATGGGGAAGATGGGGAAGAAGGAGATGAGGTGTAGAGAGAGAAAGGAGAGAAAAGAAAAGTAGAGAGAGAAAGTGTTATTTGATTAAAATGAAAAGTTATGAAATGAATGAACCACCCCTCCTAACATGCTAGGAGGGGTATATATAGCCCACCCTACATGTGGGCTATATGGGCTATACTTGGATCACGAGCCTAATACATTAATATATCGTTGGAGCGACCGATCCTTCATAAATACGTAAAAACGTATTTCCAACAAATTTTAATGCTCAATCTTATTAAACAGCTTATAAGGAGTATGGAATGTTTTTCAAATTTGAAAATGATTCACTAGATAAGCTAAAAAATGAATTTAAGCTGGAAAGAGCTTATTTGACCAACGTTGACCAAAAATGTCAAAAATCTGAAAATCATCAAAACTACTCAGGACATGTTTGTAACAAGGTTTGTGAAGAAAAATTGGCAGATTTGTGAAGTAGAATTGAAGATCTAAGAAAATAGTCCAACTTTCATTACAGAAACTTGCATATACTAAAGAGCTTATTAAAAAGCTGATTTCACACTCAGAGTAGCAAACTATAGAATTTCCTCTTACATACTTAATCTTTGGATGTTAAACTACAAATGAGAACTGATTTCAAGCAAATTGGTTAAGTAATGAAATCATGGCATTAATTTGAATTAAGCTAGTTTTCTGAATGAACTAATGAAAATACTTGACCCAAACCTTGTTCTAACCAATTGCCTTTTTGACCAATATTTTGACCACACAACTGAACAAATAAGTTCTCACTATGTTACCAAGTGTGAATAAGCAAATCTCATCTGGTTTAACAGACTTGTGTATCAAAAATTTATCAAATCCAAACAACACTTTATCAAACTAAATAAGTCTTTTTCAAAGGAGTTTTTAACACAACTAAGAATCAAGGTATGACTCTAATCAGGATATAATTAGATGACAAAATTAGATGTATTAAGACTGAAAGTAAGCTGGAAAACACACTTGACTGCAAAATGAAACTAAATACCAGTTACTGATGAAAACAAAGCTGAAAATCAAGTAAACTAAGATTTAAGATACAAAAGTACTCACAAACTATCAATCCAACTCATTTATGCTAGAACAAATCTAAACACATGATCAATTCAGCAAATAGTGTTTACACTAGGAATTTTAGCATTCAAAGTTCATTTTAGAGGAAATCAAACAAGTAAAAGTGCCTTTTAGCTGTGAAGCCTCCATTGATGGAGTGGTATGGCGCTGAGCCAACTAAAATCTGCTAGAACACCACCAATTCACCACCATTAACCCGATTAATCACCTCCATTAGCTATTTTTGAATCAAATCAACAGGTTCTGCTACTAACTGCTACAATGGGAACTGCAATGAACTGCTAAAGCTGAAATGAACATGGCAAGCTTCCAAAACAACTCAGAAAACCTTCATTGATCAGTTATGATTAATGAAATCACAAGAGATCAATAGTAATGCAGGATTGGGCAAATTAAATGAAGGATGAGAATAGGAAATGAATATTTTTGTGCTTTTATTGATTTAGGAGGGAAAAGAGGTTACAACAGCTTAACTAACTATCTAACAAACTCTTAAGTGTTTGTCAAACACTTAAGAGTTGTTATCTAACTGAATGAAGAAACAGATTTGAGAGAAAAGTAAAAGTGTATGTTTTTTCACACTTTAACTACACAATGAAAATGAAAGGCCTAGCTGCTGTTCATAGAGGTTTGATGATGAGTTGTTGGGGTAGTCGACGTGTCTCATCCAATGGGGGGATGCCAGGTGTCACAAACTGGTGAATTGTGGATTGGACTCTAAGAACACAAAAGGAGTTTTCTTATTCCTCCTCTATAATTGACTTGTGTAGTTGATTTCGTCTCTTCATTTTGAGTAAATTTCATGTAGAAAGTTCTTTCTAAAATGCCTTGTAGCTCACCTTCGATTCTGGGCTTGTTGCTTGAAAGAGATGACACGTGTCATGTTTTTATTCGTCCTTAGCCTCACACACGGATCATTATCCGTTTTGGATATATTGGATTATTGCATGGCTGTTTGTGATTGGCTAAAGAGAAGTAAATGTGCTCCAATGTTCTTGGATTCGTTCATTTAATACACTGGTGAGCTGGCGGTAGAGGTGGCAATCCGCACCCTTTGTTTCTTGCATTTTGATTGGTGGAAAGGAGTGTGACACGGATCAATCCAAAAGTTTATGCAAATTTGACATATTCAGCCCTTGGACTTTAACAGCTTCTTCATTTGAGCTCCTTTCTTCATTTTAATGGCAATTCAAGTCCTTTGACTTGTATTCTTGCTTATTTGACTCCCTTGACTTGTTTGACTTGAAGTTTGACCAAGTTTGACTTTAATCTTGACTTTTTCCAAAGTTTGCATTTAAGTCCCTCAACTTTTGAATGTTTGTCAAGATAGGTCCTTCATCTTCAAATGGCTTGTCATCTTTGATCCTTCCCTTGTCTTTTCATCATAAATGAGCTTGATTTCCTCTTTTTTGCTTGAAATTGAATCCTTGTTACCTATTTAAGCACAAACACAAAACATACCACATAATACTGCTTTATAGCACAAAAGCTAGGTATTTTCTATGTGTTTTAGGGTGATTTGTTGATTAATTGATATGAGATTTTGCTCATATCAAATCCCCTACACTTGAACATTGCCATGACCTCATGCAATGCTATATTTTAAAGCATAAATTTACATTTTCCTCATAATCAACCCACCTTGGCCAATATGGAATGTTTTTACACTACTCTACACTATATGATGCATGATTTTGATTTTGAACACTACTCTACACTTTCCCCATACCAAGCATAAAAATGGGATCATTGCATTCACAAGTAAAAAGTGCATCAACTTATTCATGATAATTAAATGTGGAACCGGTTATTATTTGAGCAAATTGCTTGAAGGCAAATTTGTCATTATTTGAATCGTGAAATATAAGAAATGTAAAATCTAAAAATAAGGAAGCACGGTTTAAATCCTAAGTAATCCTCTCATCCATTACTTGAAAAACCGCTCACAATTAATATAAGTCCGTTTCAAGTGTAATAAGTCATTCGCCTTATGTGTAAAATCCTCATGTCATGCATTAATAAGTAGCTACACACTCGCTAAGGAAAGAAAAATAAAACTCACGCAATAATTTACATCCTCCGCCTTTTTGAGACTTTGGATCTTCAATCCCGCAATCCGTCAAGGTAATATTGGATTGGAGCAACTATTAAATCCCCGCAACTCGTCAAGGTAATATTGGAATCTAATAGTTACTATAAATAACACTTCACTGCCCCTCTTGGGAGTCTTGTATAATTTTTTTATTTTTCTCTTTTTTTTCTAGCAACTCATTTTTTTTTGTAAGCCGCTTTTATTTTTCTTTATTCCTTACAAAGAAATTTGAAAAGAATAAAAGGAAAAAAACCCGCTAAGTATTAAGCATGACATAAGTCTAGTACACATAAAACGTTCTAACTTAGAATCTTAAGACGTACTTATACCAACCATGAATGATTAGTCAAAAATTCATAAGAGAATACAAACCAATTAAAACCGTTCTTGATTATTTATTAGCATATATACATGCGAAGAAAATAGAGGCAAAGAAAGAGAAGGGTTTAGCCACAAGTAATCGTCATGAAGTTTATCTAGCCCTTTTATACTTGCTTCAACTCTATCATCTCCCATTCTCCACAAATTTAAAATCTCAAATAATGAGACTCGTGGATGCTTAGCCTAATAAACCAATGAAGGACTACATGGTTAAGGATACTAGCTAGAGAATGCTTGGATAAGCAAACTCGGGTTGAGTCAAAATATCCATGGCGGGCCTAATATGTCAAAGAAGTCTAAATTTGTTAAACCATGTCCTTTATTATATTTTTTTTTCTTTTTTTATATTTTTGATGAAAAATAAAAGAAGAAATATGTACAATGCAAATGTGTAATGCAAATGAAAAATGATTTAATGCAAAACTTATGAATGCATATTTTTGTTGGCCAAAGTAGATCAAAAATTTGAAAAATGTTTGAAAAATTAATTTCCAAGTTAATTTCCAAGTTATCATGAAGGTCAATGACAAAGTCTAGGTAAGTTCACTTCGATAGAAGACCCCCTACACTTAAGCTAAACATTGTCCTCAATGTATAAGAGCATGGAAGTATAAAATTCCCCTACACTTATGACAATGAATAGACTTTGCTTAACCCAAGATAAGGAAAGATCAACTATAGTGAATTCATTTTTTTAAGCACAATGTGTCTATGAAAAATCACAATCGTAACGAAGTGAACCGGATACAAGGGCCTTCTCCATAAGCTCCAAAGCACGTGATGAGTGAGCAACCCTACAAACAACATGAAGACAAAAGGAAGGTCTCCCCTACACTTCTCATCAACTCTATATCCTTATTTCTAACCTACGACACTCTAAGTCTAAAACCTCTAAACCTAGTTATTCAAGCTTGATTTAAGGAGTCTCTAGCTCGACTCTTCCCACAATGAATTAATTCATGGGGAAAATGAGGATCACTTGGACCATTTCTACGGAAATGTCCTCCCCAAAATAGTGCTTAACATGGTGACCATTCACTTTGAAATTGGGACCATCGGGTTGTGACAACTCAATAGTTCCATATGGAAATACTTGAGCAATAGTGAATGGAACGGACCATCTCGACTTAAGCTTGCCCGAAAAGAGTTCCATCCTTGAGTTAAAGAGGAGAACCAGCTCTCCAACTTTGAACTCACGGTTCTTGATCTTAGCATCATGCAATTGCTTAGTCTTTTCCTTATAGAGCAATGAGTTCTCGTAAGCATTGGCTCTCAATTCATCCATTTTATTGAGTTGGTCCTTTCTAAGTGAGTCGGCTTGGTTTAAATCAAAGTTAGCCCACTTGAGAGCCCAAGAAGCCTTATGCTCTAACTCGAATGGGAGGTGGCATGCTTTTCCATAGACAAGCCTATATGGAGTACAACCAATTGGTGTCTTAAAAGCCGTCCTAAAATCCCACAAAGCATCAACAAGCTTATTCGACCAAGAAGCTCGATGCTCTCCCACCGTTCTTTCCAAAATAATCTTTAAACCACGATTTGTGACCTCGGTTTGACCATTGGTTTTAAAGTGATACGCGGTAGAAAGTCTATGGTTAACACCATACTTCTTCATAACTCTTGTGAATTGATCATTACAAAAGTGGGTACCACGATCACTTATGATGGCCCGAGGTACACCAAATCTAGCAAATAATTGCTTCAAAAACTTTACTACAACTCGAGCATCATTAGTAGGTAAGGCTTTGGCCTCAGCCCACTTTGACACATAATCCACCGCTACGAGTATGTACTTATTTCCATTAAAAGATGGAAAAGGTCCCATAAAATCTATTTCCCACACATCAAAAATCTCACATTATTGTATGAAATTTTGTGGCATCTCATCTCGTTGAGTAATTTTTCCTTGTCTTTGACATATATCACAAAATTTCACCATCTCTTTGGCATCCTTGTATATGAAAGGCTAATAGTAACCCGAATCAAAGACTTTCTTGGCGGTATAGTTGGGCCCAAAATGTACACCCGTATGTCCCTTTCGACAAGCTTCTAAGATCTTAAATGCCTCGGGCCCATCGACACATCGTCTAATGATTTGGTCCGCACATTGCCTAAAGAGGTAAGGGTCATCCAAAAAGTAGTATTTCACTTCCTTAAGAAATTTCTTCTTTTGTTGGGAAGTGAGACCCTCTATTAGCACATCCCCCACAAGATAGATTGCAATATCCGCAAACCAAGGGATGGCATCCTCTTGAGAAGAGGTAGACATGAGCTCTTCTAATGGAAAGGATTCATTGATTTCGTTATGAGGCAAATCTCCTTGAAAAGGATGCTCAAGTCTACTCAAGTGATTCGCCGCTAAATTCTCGGCTCCTTTCTTATCACGAATCTCAATGGAAAACTCTTGGAGCAATAAAACCCATCTCAAAAGTCTAGGCTTAGCATCTTTTTTTGTCATGAGGTACTTGAGAGCGGAATGATCCGTATACACTATGGTTTTTGATAGCACAAGATAGGGTCTAAATTTCTCAAAGGCATAGACTATAGCAAGCAACTCTTTATCCGTGGTGGTATAATGAAGTTGTGCACCCATCATGGTTTTAATAGCATGTGTATAGGTTGAAAATGCTTATTCACTCTTTGTCCTAACATGCCCCCCACGGCATAATCACTAGCGTCACACATAAGCTCAAAGGCAATTCCCAATTTGGAGAAACCAAAACGGGAGCCTTAGTTAACTTTTCATTAAGTATCTCAAAAGAGTCCAAACACTCTTGGTTGAAAATGAAAGGATCCTCTTTTTCCAAGAGGTGGGTCATCGATCTTGCTATCTTAGAGAAATCTTGTATAAAACGTCTATAGAACCCCGCATGACCCAAAAAACTTCTAACTCCTTTCACCGTGGTAGGTGGGGGAAGCTTAGCAATCACATCTATCTTAGCATGATCCACTTCTAAACCTTTGTTGGATATCTTATCTCCCAATACTATCCCCTCTTTAACCATGAAATGGCACTTCTCCCAATTAAGAACAAGACGTGTTTTTTCACGCCTCTTAAGCATACGTTCTAAATGGGAGAGACAAGAAGTGAATGAATCTCCAAAAACCGAGAAATCATCCATGAAAACTTCCATAGTTTGCTCAATCATGTCATGGAAAATTGCCATCATACACATTTGAGATGTCCCCGGTGCATTACACAAGCCAAAAGGCATTCTCTTGTAAGAAATGTACCGTAGGGACAAGTGAATGTGGTATTTTCTTGATCTTTAGGGTCAATGGGTATTTGAAGATAACCCTGAGAATCCATCTAGAAAACAATAGTACTCATTTCCCGCTAAGCTTCAAGCATTTGGTCCATAAAAGGCAATGGGAAATGATCTTTCCTAGTAGCATCATTGAGCTTCCTATAATCAATACAAACTCTCCAACCCATAACAAGTCTAGTAGGAATAAGCTCATTGTTCTCATTGGGTACTACGGTGATTCCACCCTTCATAGGAACTCAATGTACCGGGCTAACCCATAGAGAGTCAGAAATGGGGTAAATCATGCCCGCATCAAGGAGTTTGATAACTTCCTTCTTAGTGACATAATAGATTTTAGGGTTAACCCTTCTTTGGATTTGAATAGCGGGTTTGTAATCATCCTCCATAAGGATTTTGTGTGTACAAAAATTTGGATCAATTCCCCTTATGTCGGATATTTTCCATGCTATGGCTTGCTTATGTTTCTTAAGGACTTCTATGAGTTTTTCTTTCTCATCCTCTTTCAAATCTTTAGCAATGATCACGGGTAATTGGTCTTTCCCCTCTAAGAAAACATACTCTAGGTGGGATGGAAGGTCCTTAAGTTCAAGGGTAGGTGGACTCTCTATGGAAGGTTTCACTATGGATGGATCATCATTGGTAACTTCTTGTGGGATGGGTGAAGGAATGGGATCCTCATTGAGCAACTTTTGGATAGTGAGAATGTCTTCTTCCCAAATGGTAGAATCATCATTACCAAGGAAGTTGGACTCAAATTCCTCCAAGAGGAAATCACTCTCTCCAAAAGGTGTTAAGGAGGGATCAATTGAGGCAACGGTCTCTACATGAGGCATGTCTTCACTATTACTCTTACAAGCGTCATGGAAATGCTCATCACACACCTCATCAAGTACATCCACTATGTTAATTGTTTCACAAGCTTGAGACTTCTTAGTCACTTTTCCTAGCTTAAACACCACTTTCTCATCCTTAACTCTCATAATTTGTTCTCCCTCCGCCACGTCTATGAGAGTACGACCCGTCCTCAAAAATGGTCTACCAACAATTAGAGGAACTCTCGGGTCCATGTCATAATCAACCACTAGAAAGTCGACCGGAAATGTAAACTTATCCACACCTACAAACACATCCTCCGCAATACCTACCGGGTAAGCTATGGTACGATTGGCTAACTCAAGGGTCATCCTAGTTGGAGTGAGCTCAGGGAGAGAGAGTTTTTTTCCAAACCGATAAAGGCATGAGATTTATGCTTGCCCCGAGATCCGCCAATGCCATGCAAATTTCCACCCTGGGAAAATTACAAGGGATCAAAAAGCGCCTCGGATCTCCAAGTTTTGTAGGTAAGGTTTTGAGAAACACGGCGGAGCAATTCCCATTAAAGGATGTGTTAGGCAAATCCACCAATTTTTCCTTGTTGGAGAGGAGATCTTTGAACATCTTAGCAAATTTTGGCATATAAGCAAGAGCTTCCACAAAGGAGATGTTTATGTTAAGTTGCTTGAATATCCTCAAAAAGTTTGAGACTTGTATATCATCCTTGTTTTTCAATTTCTCCTTTCTCAATCTTGAAGGGTAAGGAAGGTTTGGTTTAGGTGTGGGTTGAGTAGGTGTTGTGGTTGGAGATTTGTCTTTGTTAGCTTCTTCATTGTTAGTTGTGGAAGGTAAAGGAGAAGTGAGTATAGGTTGAGAAGGTGTTGGTGGTGAAGTGGTAGATTTTGGAGGTGGTGAAGAAGATGTAGAAGGCTTATCACAATTTGGAACCAAAGTAGGCTTAACAATAGAAGGTGTAGGAGGTGACGGATCATTAGTCGTTTTTCCACTTCTTGTTGTGATAGCATTAACATTGGCCCTCGGGTTTGTTTGTGTGTTAGAAGGTAAAGCCCCTTGTGGTCTTTGATTGAATTCCATCGAAATCCTCTTGGTTTGCTCCTCAATTGTAAGTCTCATTTGCTCTTGCATTCTTTTTTCACCTTCACGAATTCTCCTTTCAACATACTCATGATTATCATGTGGCCCATATCCTTGATTTTGAACTTGAGGGTATCCTTGATTTGGGAAGGGTGGTGGTGGTGGATTAAATCCTTGATTGGGTGGATGAAAATTATTTCCTTGATTATGAACGTTGTTGGGTGCTTTATAGTTGTTCCCTTGGTATTGTGGCCTTGGCCCTTGGTTCCTTTGTAACAATTGAGGGGGATTGGTTTGAGTAAGGATGCGTGGATGGGGTGGGAATCCGGGTGGAGCAAGGTAGTTTTGAGACTTGTAAGAAAGGTTGTATTGATTAATGTTGGGTTTGAAATGTTCTCTATGTTCTTCTTAGTAAGCATAACACTCAACTTGATAACCTTGAACTTTATCACATTGTTGGTAGGAATGGGGACCTCCACAAGTCTCACATGAAAGAGCAATAGCATGCACATCATTGGTGGAATTGTTCAAAGAAAGGCTCTTAAGGGATTGTATTAATTCTTGATTTAACTTAAGATGCATCTCTTGATTCCTATCCATTTTGTTGAGTATCTCTTGGTGACTCTTGAGGAATTGGTTATCACAATGTGTTTGGGAACTATCTTGCACAACATGAACCTTTTCATAAAATTGTGTGTTAGTTTGCACCATTGATTTGGTCTCAATAATGTCCCAAGCGTCTTGAATGGATTTAGAAAGAATATTTCCACCCGCGGAAGAGTTGAGTGAATCTTAGTGATGAGGTATTAATCCATTATAGAAAGTATTGATTTGGTGAACTTCATTGAATCCATGATTTGGGCATTTTCTCAATAACTCCTTGAACTCCTCCCAAGCATCACTAAAGGTTTGACTAGGTTTTTGTTGAAAGCCTATAATTAAATTCCTCAAAGCCGTGGTATTAGATGGGGGAAAGAACTTGTTCAAAAACTTCTTAGTAAAATCATCCTAAGTAGTAATGCTCTCGGGTGGTTGTGTATCTAACCAATACTTGGCATTACCCTCTAGTGAAAATTGTATCAATATCAACTTAATGGCATCATGGGGAACTCCATTGTACTTAATGGTGTTGCAAAGAGCAAGAAACTTCTTAAGATGATCATGTGGATTATCATTAGATTTCCCCAAAAAATGGTGTGTTCGAAACCAAGTTAATCATAGATGTCTTAAGATCAAAGGTGTTTGCGGGAATCTCGGGTATCTTAATAGCATCGGCATATCCTTGCACATTGGATTGCAAGTGATCCATCAAAGGTCGAGTGTCAACGCCAGCCATGGCTTCTTGTTGTGTGTGAATCAAAGCACGATTCTCGGGATCGGCTTGGTGGACGGTGGTGTTTTTACTCTTTCTCTTTTTATTCCTTTTTGGAGGAAGGGGTTGTACACCAAATGGTATTTGTGCACGCCCGCGGGTGAGCATGCAACTCAAATCAAGGAGTGAGAGAGAAGCTCTCATTCGACTTTGAAGAAGAAGGGATTATCCTCTTCGAAATTCAATATGAAATATCCACAAGAAAGTATAATATACGTAAGTACTACTTGGGTGCAAGACCCCCAATCAAGCCTTCCTTCTTAGAATACGCACTAGTTAACGGGGGATTAGGTGGCGCGAAGCACTTAAGTACCTATTAACCCTTAGATGGCATTTTATAGCACATCGCCTTTCTATTCACTTTGTAGTTTGTATTCTTCGAATTCTTGCCTATTGGAAGTATTTATCTATTCTTGCTTAATTAAATTTGATCGATACACGTGTCAAGGACCAGAACACTCCCTAACACGGTGTATTGCAAAAGCAATACTTATGGAGATATGTGTATTGATTGTTCGTATACGTATACGTATCTACATATAATAATATAGAGAAAATACTTTTGTATTTATTGGGTTTTTAAAAAAAATACTATATGTACGTAAAAACCGAGGAAATCCAATAATATATATATTTTTGGGTGCAATCTCTTAGGAAAAAGATTGTTTTTTGAATTTTTTTTTTTTGGTCAATTCTTTAGGAAAAGAATTGTTTTTGTTATTTTTCAGTTTTTATATTTTTATATTTTTGATTTTTTATGTTTTTGATTTCTGATACGTAAAAATAACGTTCACGGGGTGAACGGATCCCAAAAGCTAATGAAAACCGTCAATCAATAGTCTCTCGAAATGTCATGAACCGACAGCGGCACCATTTGAATAGAGTATTTTGAAGTTCGTTTTCTCTCGATTCTTGACAAATTGAAAGTCCTAAAAATCTCAAGTCTTTAATTGTTCTTGGTTGTTAGGGTATTTGGATATTCTATGTCTATTTCAATCAACACATAAAAAGAGTGAAAAATATTAAACTTACGTATCCGTAAAACACTTTGCAATTACCAAATAATATTCACAATAGTCCAAAATTAAAATGCATAAAGTAAATGTGCTAAAAATGTAAGCTAAATGAAACTACAAGGGTGAAATTGTAAAGTTTAGAAACTATAAGGACCTAAAATGTAAATTCCAACTAACTTGTAACCAGCTTTAACCAACTAACAAATTGTCTAACAGATTTTGATAAAAACTTGAAAGTTAAAGGACTGACTTTATGAAAACCCTAATTACTTGCAAAATTACCACCAAATGCAAACAGTTTCAAACCATAAGGACTAAAATGCATTTTATGGGAATTACTTAACAAAAACGGGCACACAACTTCAATAAGCTGGTTTAAGCTCGTTACTGGACCAAATAAGCTCTAATTTGTTTCAAATTGCTTAAAATTTAATTTTAGCTAGGCTTGTATAAGGAAACAGCTTAAAAACTAGTAGAACTCAAATTAGCTTATTCTAATAAGCCAACCTTAAGCTAACATGAAAATGAGACTTCCACAATCAGATTTTAATACTCAATCTTATTAAATAGCTTATAAGGAGTTTGGAATATTTTTCAAATTTGAAAATGATTCACTAGATAAGCTAAAAAATGAATTTAAGCTGGAAAGAGCTTATTTGACCAACGTTGACCAAAAATGTCAAAAAGCTGAAAATCACCAAAATTACTCAGGACATGTTTGTAACAAGGTTTGTGAAGAAAAATTGGCAGATTTGTAACGTAGAATTAAAGATCTAAGAAAACAGTCCAACTTTCATTACAAAAACTTGCATATGCTAAAGAGCTTATTAAAAAGCCGATTTCACACTCAGAGTAGCAAACTGTAGAATTTCCTCTTACGGACTTAATCTTTGGATGTTAAACTAGAAATGAGAACTGATTTCAAGCAAATTGGTTAAGTGATGAAATCATGGCATTAATTTGAATTAAGCTAGTTTTCTGAATGAACTAATGAAAATACTTGACCCAAACCTTTTTCTAACCAATTGCCTTTTTGACCAATATTTTGACTACACAACTGAACAAATGAGTTATCACTACGTTACAAAGTGTGAATAAGCAAATCTCATCTGGTTTAACAGACTTGTGTATAAAAAAATTATCAAATCCAAAAAACACTTTATCAAACTGAATAAGTCTTTTTCAAAGGAATTTTTAGCACAACTAAGAATCAAGGTATGACTCTAATCAGGACATGTTTAGATGACAAAATTAGATGTATTAAGACTGAAAGTAAGCTAGAAAACACACTTGACTGCAAAATGAAACTAAAGACCAGTTACTGTTAAAAAAAAAGTTGAAAATCAAGTAAACTAAGATTTAAGCTACAAAAGTACTCACAAACTATCAATCCAACTCAGTTATGCTAGAACAAATCTAAACACATGATCAATTCAAGAAATAGTGTTTACACTAGGAATTTTAGCATGCAAAGTTCATTTTAGAGGAAATCAAACAAGTAAAAGTGCCTTTTAGCTGTGAAGCCTCCATTGATGGAGTAGTATGGCGCTGAGCCAACTAAAATCTGCTAGAACACCACCAATTCACCACCATTAACCCGATTAATCACCTCCATTAGCTATTTCTGAATCAAATCAACAGGTTCTGCTACTAACTGCTACAATGGGAACTGGATTGAACTGCTAAAGCTGAAATGAACATGGAAAGCTTCCAAATCAACTTAGAATACCTTCATTGATCAGTTATGATCAATGAAATCACAAGAGATCAATTGTAATGCAGGATTGGTCAAAGTAAATGAAGGATGAGAATAGGAAATGAATATTTTTGTGCTTTTATTGATTTAGGAGGGAAAAGAGGTTACAACAGCTTAACTAACTATCTAACAAACTCTTAAGTGTGTGTCAAACACTTAAGAGTTGTTATCTAACTGAATGAAGAAACAGATTTATGAGAAAACTAAAAGTGTGTGCTTTTTCACACTTTAACTACACAATGAAAATGAAAGGCCTGGATGCTATTTATAGAGGTTTGATGATGAGTTGTTGGGGTAGTCGACGTGTCTCATCCAATGGGGGGATGCCAGGTGTCACAAATTGGTGAATTGTGGATTTGACTCCAAGAACACTAAAGGGGTTTTCTTATTCCTCCTCTTTCAATCTAATTGACTTGTGTAGTTGGATTCGTCTCTTTATTTTGAGTAAATTTCATGTAGAAAGTTCTTTCTGAAATGCCTTGTAGCTCATCTTCGATTCTGGGCTTGTTGCTTGAAAGAGATGACACGTGTCATGTTTTTATTCGTCCTTAGCCTCACACACGGATCATTATCCATTTTGGATATATTGGATTATTGCATGGCTGTTTGTGATTGGCTAAAGGGAAGTAAATGCGCTCCACTGTTCTTGGATTCGTTCATTTAATGCACTGGTGAGCTGGCATTAGATTGGTGGAAAGGAGTGTGATACGGATCAATCCAAAAGTTTATGCAAATTTGACATATTCAGCCCTTGGACTTTAACAACTTCTTCATTTGAGCTCCTTTCTTCATTTTAATGGCAATTTCAGTCCTTTGACTTGTATTCTTGCTTATTTGACTCCCTTGACTTGTTTGACTTGAAGTTTGACCAAGTTTGACTTTAATCTTGACTTTTTCCAAAGTTTGCATTTAAGTCCCTCAACTTTTGAATGTTTGTCAAGATAGGTCCTTCATCTTCAAATGGCTTGTCATCTTTGATCCTTCCCTTGTCTTTTCATCATAAATGAGCTTGATTTCCTCTTGTTTGCTTGAAATTGTATCCTTGTTACCTATTTAAGCACAAAGACAAAACATACCACATAATACTGCTTTGTAGCACAAAAGCTAGGTATTTTCTATGTGTTTTAGGGTGATTTGTTTATTAATTGATATGAGATTTTGCTCATATCAATTAGTTATCGTCCGAGATAAACTTTCCTTATATGATGTCCGAGTCCTATGCTGTGATGCGCTTAGAAGTCATTTACACGAGCTTAAAACTTTCGAATAGTTTTATTACAAGCTTGTGTCCAAGAAAGTTTAATTTCTCGTTTTGAGGATAAGTCATAATCGGGATGAACTTTCCTGATTTTGAAGTACGAGTTACAGTCTGACATGTGATTGTAAGTCTTTGTACATGAGCTTAAAAAGGTTGAAATTTTTTACAGATAGCTCATGTCCGAGAAAACTTAATTTCTCGTTCTGAGGATAAGTCATACTCGGGATGAACTTTCCTGTCTTGTGAGCCCGGGTTACAATCGGTAATTTGACTATAAGCCATTGTAAAAGCTTAATTGTGAAACCCCTGAGAAACTTGTTTCTCTGATATCTGCTTCTTCAGCAACCAAACTCTGAGAGTGTCTTTTGTTGACCGAGTTACAAATATTGGACCTTTGTGTTCCTGTTAAACCGTGACGTCGGTACCTGCACTTTCATTAGTAGTTTGTATGCTTGCATGTGGGTTAGTGATGTCTTTGTGAGAACCATGTGAGGGTTCACCTTGAACCTTTGTCGCGCTAGATGGAAATATCTTTCTAGTAGGAACCCACCTAAGACCTATTGTTTTGAAGGTTCTACCCGTTGGTAGCCACCTAATACAAGGTCTAGGAGACATAGGTTTCTGATGCACAATGGAAGACTTAATTTGAGAAAGCCTATTTCCTTTAGGGTTTCGTCTTTGAGGTGCTCTAGCTTTTTGGTTCACCTTGTTCAGGACTTTAGTGATACAATCATCATGAATGGCATTAAACACGCATTTATTACATTTCGTGCAAACAAAGTGCATAGCATCTGAGAAGGCTCTAGAGTTCCTAAGGTTGGCTCATTTGTGCACATTATAGAGGGGTCTAGAATTCCTAGATGTGTGATTATCGCTCCTAGGTTGTAGTTTTGTCCTACCTCTTGCTTGTGTCTTATTCTTAGCATCCTCTATATAGCTTTTATTACTCGTGTCATTTGAACTACACCTAGGCATGTTCTTGGAGCTAGATTTAGAGTTGGTTGAAGCATTCATGTGATCGGGTTTTGCATACGCAAACTTTCTTAAGGAGGGTCTAGATTGTGGAGTGACTGGTTTGGGCAAATTGCTACGCACATCAACTTGGGATGCAAACCTCTGGTTCGATGTTTTGGGTTGTTCAGATTTAAACGTGTTCGGTTGTCTAGCAACTGAACGGTTTCTGAATGGCTGAGAAGGAGGTTTCCCCAAGACTGACTGTTTTGCTAACTTAGTATCCACACTATTTCCTGAATCTGAGCTTTTAATTGCTCATTTCGTAGAAGTAATTGAGCGACACGTTGTTCTAACTTAATGTTCATATTGTCAAATATGTCGTTATCAGCATTCACGTCATTAGTATCAACAGTGTCGATAGGTTGCACATATAATTCACTTAATGAAGCAGTCGAAGGACTTGGATTTTGAGAAGCCAACTTTCATTCTAACAACTTTATTTGTTTCACAAAACGTTCTTTTCCGCATTTGAATCTTGAATCTTATGATCCAATTTTCGTTCAAGAACAGCATTTGCTTTTTCAAGTTTTTCAAAACAAGCTTCAAATTTGTCATTTTTCTTAGAAAATTCAAGTTTGGCATACTAAAAATCTTTTGTCTTTTGAGGTAACAGAGTTTCGAGCTCGTGAATTTTAGAATCAACATCCTAGGTATTCTCTCCTCCATTAGTACTCGTATCCGATGAATCAGGTGTGGTATTGCTATCAACATTTTCCACGAGATACGTGTCAAAAATAGGTTCGGATTGCTCATAGTGTTCATGAACATTATATTCAGCATTTAATTCTACTATAGCCATTGGCTGTTGTATCATTCCCTGAGCTGTTGATGGTATGCTGCTTTTCTGATTCTGTCGCGCTGCATTCTGTATCAACCGAACAAGCATCCAATGCTTGACCCTTATCGACGTTGTTTTCTTTCGTCTGCATCAGTCTTTGATTCACCCTTCGTTCAAATTGCCTTTGATGGCGTGTTCGTTCAGAAATTGACTTCTTTATATTACTCATATGTTGAAAAAGTGTCTCTTTGAACGCTTGAAGATCTACGAGAGTATATTTGGTAAAGTATGTACGTGCGAACTCCCGACCGTTGTTGGATAAGACACTTGATGCAATGAATTGCTGGAACTGATTGTTGAGTGCTAAAAGGATCTCCATGGATAGAATCTCGTGAAAATCATCTATGTCAAGTTCTAGTTGCAGATGATCCACATTAAGTAGCATCGTTCTGGTGAATGTGTCAACATCTTGACCAAATAGTAGAACAATACCCGTTTGAATCCAGTTTCAAGACGAGTGCCTTTTAGGTCTTCTCTTAAAGAACCTGAAGGTGTGACTGAAGCAACTTTAAGTGTTCCATGTATCTTTCTTTTGCTTTCGTCATCTTGTATTTGATTGCATGAACAGTTTGGGTTGTAGAATGGAGTCTCAGTATTTGTCTGAACCTTTGGATTCTGCATCTTCTCTTTATTCATCTCAGTTATGGACGTTGTTGTTGTTGAATCCGCGAAGATGTCCATTGAACGGATGCCTCGAAGAGGATATGATGTGTATGGATTACGGATCTTAGTAGACGTGTTTTGTGATTTGGTTGTGGTTAAATTCAGAAAATTTTGATTTTTTCTCAGTCCGGTATAACGTTAGACCGAAAATTTTGGAATCGCCAAATTTTGAATCAAGTTCCAAATAGCCAATAACTAGTAGGAAAAATTTTGAAAAGAGAAATTTTTGATGAAAAATAAAACCTAAAATTTGAATTTTGGCCTAAAAATTTAAATTTTGGTCCGAAAATTTAAATTTTGGGGCGAAAATATTTTCGTTTCGCCAAAATTTGAAGTTGAAGCTTAAATGGCCTAAAAATGGTATAGGAAAAAATAAATTTTACTATGGGTTTCCCGCCAAAAAACTAATTTTTTTTTGGAAATGATGTTCCGGGACTAGTCTAGATAGTGGCTAAGTCTAGAAATTGCTCGAACAAAAACTGGCTAAGATTCCGCAATGACAGATATTCAATTTCGCAATGAAATAAAGTATGATTCCGCAATGTCAGAAACCAATGATTCCGCAATGTGAAGTAAAGTATGATTCCGCAATGTGGACAAAAGATTCAATTCCGGAATGTTAACACATATTCGATTCCTCAATGTTAACTAAAATACGATTCAATTCCGCAATATGCAAAGTGATTCAATTCCGCAATGTAGAAAATGATTCAATTCCGCGATGTAGAAAATGATTCAATTTCGCAATGTAGAAAATGATTCAATTCCGCAATATGGAAAATGATTCAATTCCGCAATGTAGAAAGGCATTCAATTCCACAATGTAGAAGATGATTCAATTCCACAATGTTGTCAGTTATTGCGGAATTAACCTAAAAAATGGATCTCAGATGTACTTGTAGATTTTCGAAATATCAAGCCAAAAATGAAGCCAAACACCAAAAAATTTTGCGTTTTTGACCAAACCAAATAACACAAATCACTACCACAACTATGTAGATGATTTGTATAACAATCTAAACCACAAAAACACAAAATATTTTGAAATTCGAGCTTGAGGAAGCATTAAAACCCACACAATTTGTATAAAACAAACAACACGAACTTCAATCACCTATCTACTATAGGCTCTTGATACCAAATGTTAATCCCACTTCAATCCATAATACAATATCAAGATGATATTTAGAGAGAGAAATAGATGAAGGTAGAGAGAGAAAGTATAGAGATAAACTAGAAAGGAGGTTGATTTCTAGAGAGAGAAAAAAATGGAACCAACACCCTCTTCCACACATGGAAGAGGGTTTATATACCCATGAGTTTAGTGGGATCATAGGCTTGTTTTTTGGGCTGAGCTTGGCCTATTTTGGGCATAAAACCCCTACCGTAGACAATATTAGCTTAAGGTCCAAGCTCGGTTAACCCGACTAACCTAATACAATACAAGACCATTTACGACTAAGATGACCTATTACATTATTGTTTGAGTATATAAATATAGGGCTAACATGATGAATGAGTATGCAGATCAAATTTCCATTTAACAAAATTGTTACTTTACATATATTACAGTTGATTATTTTCTTTCCATAATTTTAAAGAAATGCCATAATTACAAAATGGTCATTCTAAGATTTATACTCATCAACTATGAAAAAACCCAACAATCACCAAGACCAAGACCAAGACCAAGACCAAGACCAAGACCAAGACCAAGACTAAGACCAAGACCAAGACCCTGTCTTTGTTAAAGAAACAAAGAATAAGATCCCAATTTTCTGGGTTACCTTAATGATTCTATCCATATATGCTAAAGCATACATCTTTTCCCTCCTTGTGGTAGATATCATTACATATCTCTTTGCTTACACTAGGGGTCTATGTTGTATTGTCATAATTAAGATACCATAGCAAGATTCTTGCAAAGCTTGATGAACTCTCATGAGATACCTTAGCTCTCTTTACAGATGATAACCATAAATACATAGCATTGAACCTTTAACAGAGCCATTGATGATATATCACCAATTTGTAGTAGCTCATACCTACACATAAAACCTAAAAGAATGCAAATAATTTAAAGTTACAAGAATCATTTCACATAAAATCTCAAGACATTGTATTGTCATTTATGATCACTATAAACACAAGCAAACATTAGTGACAAAAAGTTAAAGTAGCTCATCTTAACTTCATTGGATTCTAGACTCTTATTACATAGATATATAAAGAAAATCATGAAAAAAGTAGGATGAATATATGTTGGTAATAGAAGATCATTTGGAGGAAGTTGAATGTGTTGGTGGGAAGAAAAATATAAATATAAAGGTAGGGCCCATGTGGGTGGTAGGTAGGAGGGAGTAAATAGTTGATTTGTATTTATGTTTAGAGTATGTGAATATTGAAAGGTGGGATAAAATAAAACACCCACTGGTGGTTTATATAGACAGACCGAATAATGAGGGAGGAGGGGAAGCTACGTCATGCTTGCATATGCTTTGTCACCATTTTGTTTTTTCTTCATAAATCCTTTTATTTTCATTTTAATTGTAAACGAGATCGAATGTTGTGCTTATAGCCTTTTACATCAAACGAGCTATATTTCTTCTCCCGCATTATTCAAGTTTTGGAAAGACTTGATATGATCTGACGACTCGTCTTTATTATCGAATACAAAGATCATACGTAAGTACTCTAATAGTACAAATAATTCGAGTGCTACTACATTGGAAACCTTATGCTAAAATGGTGGCACAACTGAAGAAGATGAAGTACTATTTTTTTAACAAGATGAAGTACTATTAGGAAAAGAGAAAAAACCTTAATCAATTACTAATATACTATTTAATGATATTGATATGTCTCTTAAAGTAGAAGCATATGGATGTCTCTTAAAGTTGACACATTATTCTTCAAAATATAATACTAGGAGATCAAATAAGAATTGATATGTGGATGGTGAGTTTTGATTCTTTGGTAAAAAAAAGTTTTGATTCTTACATGGATATTTGTTGTAAATAAACTATTATACACCTCATTTTCTTTCACTGAATTTGATTCGTACATGGATTCAATAAGTAAGCATGCACATTAACTAAAGTTGGTGAATTCAGCAATCTAAAGTCCGATGATAACGTCAATTCGTTTTAGTTTGATGTCTAGAAAGGTTTTCAGGTAGTCTTCTACATTTAGTCGAAACCATTTAATGATTTGATATCTACAATAGAATCCGTTCGGTTCGGGTAGCATTTGCTTGCTTCAATTACAGGCTAAATAATTCTAAATCCCAATACTTTGGTGAAACCACCACGTCATTTCATTTTTGCTTGTCATAGAAAACAACCGTTGATGTTTTGTTGTTCATTACGGATTTCATATAAATCAAACATTCTTCTTAATCTCATGGCTCATTAATTTTTTGGTCGATACATCGAGCAAATTCAATTCGTAATCTATAATGGATTATTGTTTTGGTCTATGCTTTAATGTAAAGGAAAAAAAGATTATGAAAGAACAAACTGTACCAGGTGAGCATACGGACCGAGAACCGAATCGGAACCGACCAACCTAAATCGAAACGGAAAACCGAACCGGAACCTACCCAACTCGAACCTGAATCGGAACCGAGACCCGAAGAACCGCCAAAATATCAAATACATTTTAAAACCTACTTCATGTTTCTAGTTGTAACCGTCTTGGTGTACACTTAGATGCAAGGATTTCTATTTTCCTAATTTTATGTCTCAAATACACTTTTTAAGCGTATGTTACATTTCCATTTGTAGACAATAGTTGTATTTTTTGACTTATCTATTTTTTTCTAACTTTACTAGTACAATATTTGGGTTAAAACTTGCTTTGTTTAGTACCTACTAGTTGTAGCCATGCTCATGGTTCTTTATGTGTTATCTAATATTGTGATATAAACAACCATTATTTCGAAACGCAACTTATTTATTAGTGACACATGAAATTAAATTATGATGTACTGGTAAAATCCTAAAGGGTTCATGGAACTTACAACAGAAATAGCAAACTAAAGTTATATTCGATATAAATTATTCATTTAACGGATATGTAAAAAAGTTTGCTTCCAAACGGGTAGAATCGAAAGACCTGAACTGAAACACGCAATTCAGTTCGGTTCTCGGTTCTTAAAATATACAATTTTTGATTCTCGGTTCTTAAAATATGCAATTTTCGATTCTTGGTTTTTTCGGTCCCGGTTCGGTTTTTTTGCGCTGCACGAGTAAGTAGCAGAACTAAACATTAATGAAAAGGGAGGGTGCAATATGTTTTTAAACCCTTTTGAATTTTCTAAAAGAAGCCAAAAGAATAAATTCAAAGATTGAATGGAGGGTAAGAATGTCCTTTTCTGTTTATCATCTGTGAATCATCAAAATCTTCTTGAATGTGTTTCCCTTAAAGAACAGAACATATACTTAAAACTTAATTACAATAAAACACATTGAAACAAAATTAAGCCACCTAGCATAAGATAATGATTCACTAATACCCTAAATACAACAACAACACTATCACATTATCTGTTTTGATGAATGAGTATGCAGATCAAATTTCCATTTAACAAAATTATTACTTTACATATACTACTGTTGGTTATTTTATTTCCATAATTTTGAAGAAAGGTTATAATTACTAAATGGTCATTCTAAGATTTATGCACATCGACTATGAAACAACTCATCAATCACCAAGACCAAGACCAAAACCCTGTCTTTGTTCAAGAAAAAAAAAGAGAATAAGATCCCAATTTTTTGGGATACCTTAATGATTATATCTATAAATACTAAAGCTTAAATCTTTTCCCTCCTTGTGGTAGATATCATTGCATATCTCTTTTCTTACACTGTGGATCTATGTTGTATTTTCATAATTAAGATACCATAGCCAGATTCTTTCAGAACTTGATGAACTCTCATAAGATACCTTAGCTCTCTTTACAGATGATAACCATAAATGCATAGCATTGAACCTTAAACAGAGCCAATGATGATATATCACCAATTAGTAGTAGCTCATACCTCCACACAAAACCTAAAAGAACGCAAACAATTTAAAGTTACAAGAATCATTTCACATGAAACCTCAAGACATTGTATTCTCATTTATGTTCACTAAAACACAAGCAAACATTAGTGACAAAAAGATAAAGTAGCTTATCTTACCTTCATTGGCTTCTAGACTCTTATTACATAGATATAGAAAAAAATTATGAAAAAAGTAGGATGAATATGTTGTTAAAGAAAGATCATTTGGAGGAAGATGAATGTGTTGGTGGAAAGAGAAGTATAAATATAAAGGTAGGGCCCATGTGGGTGGTGGGTAGGAGGGAGTAAATAGTTGATTTTAATTTATGTGTAGGGTTTGTGAATATTGAAAGGTGGGATAAGATGAAACACCCACTTGTGGTTTATATAGACAGATTGAATAATGAGGGCGGAGGGGAAGCTATGTCATGCATGCACATGCTTTGTCACCATTTTGTTTTTTCTTCATAAATCCTTTTAATTTGATTTTAATTGTTAATGAGATCGACTATTGTGCTTATAGCCTTCTGCATCAAACTAGTTATATTCCTTCCCCCGCCTGTTTTATGATATGAAAATACTTGATATGATCTGACGACTCGTCTTTATTTAGAAAAGCTATTTGATATGATATTTAGGCCAGCTCTTTATCACATATATAGATTATGGCTTTTAATTCTTTGATACATAGGTGGAAGGCATCCACTTTAGGGAAAACTTTATTGTCTTTTGTTTGATCTTGATACATTCTAGTGATAGATAAAGAAAACCTTTCCTTATCGAATACAAGGATCATACGTAAGTACTCTAATAATACTAATAATTCGAATGCTACTACATTCAAAACCTTGTGCAAAAATGGTGGCACAAGTGAAGAAGATGAAGTACTATTTGTTTTTTAACAAGATGAAGTACTATTAGGAAAGAGAAAAAACCCTTATCAATTACTAATGTAATATATAATGACATTGATATGTCTCTTAAAGTAGAAGCATACAGATGTCTCTTAAAATTGACGTATTATTCTTCAAAATATAATGCAGGAGATCAAATGAGAATTGATATGTGGATGGTGAGTTTTGATTCTTTGCTAAAAAAAAGTTTTGATTCTTACATAGATATTTGTTGGAAATAGACTATTATACCCCTCATTTTCTTTCACTAAATTTGATTCGTACATGGATTCAATAAGTAAGCATGTACATTAATTAAAGTTTGTGAATTCAGCAATCTTCGCACAATGCCACAATTTAAAGTCCGATGATAACGTCAATTCATTTTAGTTTGATGTCTAGAAAGGTTTTCTAGTAGCCTTCTACGTTTATTCAAAACCATTTAATGATTTGATATCTACAAAATAATCTGTTCGATTTGGGTAGCATTTGCTAGCTTGAATTACATGATAAATAATTCTAAATCCCATTACTTTGTTGAAACCACCACGTCAATTCATTTTTGTTTGTCATATAAAACAACCATCGATGTTTTGTTGTTTCGTTACGGATTTAATATAAATCAAACATTCTTCTTAATCTCATGTCTCATTAATTTTTTGGTCGATACATCGAGCAAATTAAATTTGTAAGCTATAATAGATTTTTGTTTTGGTATTTGCTTTACTGTAAAGGACAAAAAAGTTTATGAAAGAACTAATTGTACCGGGTGAGCATACGGACCAAGAACCGAATCGGAACCGAACAACCTAAATCGAAGCCGAAAATCGAATCGGAACCTACGAATCGGAACGAGACCCGAAGAACCGCCAAAATCTCAAATATATTTTTAAAATCTACTTCATGTTTCTAGTTATAACCGTATTGGTGTACATTGGATGCAAGGATTACTATTTGGGTAGTTTTATGTCTCAAATAAACTTTATCAGCGTACGTTACATTACTATTTGTAAATAATAATTGTATTTTCTGACTTATCTATTTTTTTCTAACTTTACTAGTCCAATATATGGGATAAAAAATTGATTTATTTAGTACCTAATAGTAGTAGCCATGGTCATGGTTCTTTTTGTGTTATCTAATATTGTGATATAAACAACAATTATTTCAAAACGCAGCTTATTTATAAGTGACACATGAAACTAAATTTTGATGTACTAGTAAAATCCTAAAGGGTTCATAGGACTTACAACAATAATAGCAAACTAAATTTATATTCGATATAAATTGTTCATTTAACAGATATGTAAAAAGTTCGCTTCCAAATGGGTAGAACCAAAAGACCTGAACCGAAACACGCAATTCAATTCGATCTCGGTTCTAAAAATATGCAATTTTCGATTCTCCATTTTTCAGTCCCGGTTCGGTTTTTTGCGCTGCACGAGTAAGTAGCAGTACCATACATTGATGAAAGGGGAGGGTGCACTATGTTTTAAACCCTTTTGACTTTTCAGAAAGAAGCCAAAAGAATAAATTCAAACATTGAATGGAGGGTAAGAAAGTCATTTTCTTTTTATCATCTGTGAATCATCAAAATCTTCGAGAATGTGTTTCCTTAAAGGACATATATACTAAAACTTAATTACAGTAAAACACATTAAAATAAAATTAAGCCACCCAGTATGAGACAATGATTCTCTAATACCCTAAATACAAAAACAACACTATCACATTGTAACACCCCCAAATTTCGGTCATAACAGCGGAAGGGTCATTGGGTGTTACTATCATGGTTCAATCTCATAATCATAGAAAACGGCTCAAAACGAGTCGTTTTAATAAAAACATCCATTCATTTTCATTTAACAATAAAACTTTTCACACGGTCCCAAATAATTTAAAGTTTACAAACACAGTAAAGGATAAAAGATTCTTTGAATGGATACTATTTGCAAAAGCGGGCCAAAACATTTCAAATAAGCAAGCTTCACGAAACCGCCTTCATCGAGTGCCTTCTATATGGACCTGAGATAAAACATGTTAAAAAGTTAGCAAAATTTGCCGAGTGAATCTATAGAGTTTAATTTAAATAAAGAGAACACAAGTATTCAAAATAACCTTCCATGGTTGATAATGTATCAAAGACAATTATGTTGTACGAACATAATCATCGTGTCATTACATAAGTCTCGTGACATTGAACGTTAACATATATTATTTCAGCCCAACACACCTAGCCAAGTGCGTATATTTCTCTGATACAATGCATCCGATGTTTCATTACTAGTGCATCACAACACCACATGATGGCTAGTCGCGACCGGACTGGGCGTCACCCCGATAGATCTATCCATAGCATTAGCGTTACTTCGATTAACAATTCACGATTCATGGGTATTTTAAGGCTAAACAAACTTATGTAATAACTTTCATCTAAACATACAATCGGGTTCCTTATGTTCAATTTTTAAAACAAAGAGGGTTTACCACAACTTCTCGTTGTACCCTTCGTTTATAATAAATGCTTTTCTAATAAGTAGGGTTTCCACAACTTCTCGTTGTACCCTTTATTTCAATAAAACAAGCATGTTATCCCCCTCGCGGGTTTTATAAAACAAGTAAACATATTAAAAGCGAGGCTATAGACTCACCTTAGCCAATAGTGGTACTGAGACGATCGCCGAAGATTAGTGAAGCCCGTTTAAACACGAAAACCGCAACCTACTAAATAAGGCGTGTTCGTTAATAATCGACTTAGGTATAAATCATACTTAAATAATATAAAATCAAAATTACAAAACCAAGACAATCCCAAAAAATTTAATAATATAAGTGTTATTACTATACCCTTTTATTCAACACTATTATTTTAAAGACTTGCACTCTCGATATTGACCCGTCTTAAGACGCCAAGTCAACGCAATTCAAATTATCATTTTACTTCTCTCGGACCAGTAACCAAGTCATTTATATAATGACTTAACACTTGAGTAAATCACCATGTCCAATGGCGAATACTCAACTCATGCCACATAAGCATTGCACTATGTGTACAAAATACCAATTAGCATGTACACTCCAAATGTACCAATCTACCCTATCTAGACTTGTACGATTTCGATGAAACTTGGTGACAAACTCACACATAATATGAATAAGACTCAGTTTAAGTTTCATTCAAAAATATTACTTCTAAGACCTTCTGCCCGTCACACCTTCGTGTTATAAAAACCAGACAGATTTACGCCTTTTGACTTGTAAAACCATTTTGACATGTCTAAACAACTCCATTTATAAAACCGACACTCGGGTTTGAAAATACACTCATGACCTGAGGTTTATACTTTAACATCAGTCCTTGAACATTTTTAAAAATCATTTTATATTTCCCGAGATACGATCCAAATATCGACAACAATTTTCGGATTGAGCCGATACCTGTCTCCCGGTACACAAATACTAAAATTGTTGTAACTTCGCACTCGTTTGGAGTTGGAAGTCCTACTTTATATCAAATCGAAGCTAACGAATTATCTACAACCCTATCTTATTAGTTTAATAATAAACCAAGCTTAAGGTACCCAAAACCAAACTCAACTTTCTGCCTAAAATCACCACCTTGAAAATCATATAAAAACACTTTTTCAACACAATCCAACCACTTTTCTACCCTTCCTAACATCCTATAATCACCCACTATCAATCAAATCACTTGTATAATTCATAAAAATAAAAACCCAAATTTATAATCCATACATGCAACAACAAAATTTCAAATATAATAATAATAACACAATACCACAACTACAAAAATGGATCAAACATCATGTTCTTCATCAAAATTTGGAAAGAAAAATAAAGTGAATGCATGTGGGAAAATTTAGCATAGATATGATCACCTTGAAGTAACTAAGATGGGACTTTGCTTATTTTTGAATGATTCAAAGTGAATCAAGATTTTTGGTGGTGTTTTTGTTGCTAAGGGTGCACGGCCAAAGAGAGAAAGAGAGTGAGGTGGGTGAAATTGTGTATAAAAATGATTTTTAATGAAAAACTAGTTAGTGGAAAATATTTATATAGTCCAAGGTTAGGGTAGATTTTGTCAATTAGGTATAGTTTTGGACCAAAAAGTAATTAAATAAGTTAAAGGGTAGAAAATGTATATTGTAAAATTTTAAAATATTTACGGGACTCGGGTTTCGTAAAAATACTTTTAAAATGTTAAAACGCTTCTTAAATTTAATAATATAACTTCGACACGACTTAAAACGTAATTAAATCGAAAACGTTGAAAATATTAAATATTGACACATTCGATAATAAAACATAAATTTTTGGGCATCCGTCGGTATCGCGATCATTAGTAGTTCTCGTCATTCGTTAAAACGTAAAACACGAGAAATAAAAATAAATACAATAAAATGATTCATATGATAAATTTGAGAATATATTATCGATACTTAATGTTTTTCTTGTCGGTTTTCATCTACACGACATTCTTACGTTAAGTTTCAAGCTATAACCTTCTCGGTTAGCCGATAATTTAAAATTCTCATTAAAGTAAACATATAATGTTTAATAGTCGAGATTAAAATATCGACCTGAAATTGACAGATTGTCAAATTATCCCCACCAAATTGGGATCTTCGTCCCGAAGATCAACTTCCGTTCTTTCTCGATCGCTCGTTGAAATCAAAGGGTTAAATGTATTCTGGTCCTCGTCTTGAGTTCCATCAGACTTGACAATAGGAATACGACTTTGCTTCGATTGTCTAAATTCCTTATCGATAAAATCAACAGGTTCATTGATGAAATGCAACCTACCGTCGATTCACACTTCATCAAGAGGGTTAGTAAGATCTTCGTTGGGAAGAAATTTCTTTAGATTCGACATATGAAAAGTATTGTGAATTCCTTTTAGCTCTCAAGGTAATTTAAGTTTTCATGCCTACGGACCTACTCTCGATATCATCTCGAATGGTCCAGACTAACGGGGACTTAACCTCCCACGTTTTCCACATTATATAACACCTTTTCATGGTGATAGCTTTGGCATAACTTTTCCACCTACCTCGAATATTCAAAGGTTTTCATTTCACATAATCATAGCTTTCATGTCTACTACGAGTGGTTAACAACGGTTCTTAGTTCGCGCGATCATTTTATTTATCGGAATAAAATGAGCAGAGTCAATCGGTCAACATTGACACAAATCGAGTCATATTTAGACTGAGTTTTCGAGAGCTTAACAATGAATCCATTGTAATTTGCTCCTACCTCACGAATGATAACGAATAACACAATCGTAATCATTTAAAGGCTAAGTTACCTCTTTTATTCTAGAATACATTGTAGGCTCTTACTATTGGTGGATACCGTACATTAGTGCCATACAATTAATGTCTCAATAGATGAAGAGTAAAAATCACCGCCCCCAATTACAAGTCATGGGTTGTGCAGTTTCCTCATTCTTTCTATGTTTCCTACAAGCATATACAAATCAAAACAACTCAAAATCCTTTAAGGGATGTATCACGATCAATAACAAAACCTTTACTTATTTCAGGTAACGATAAGATCGGCGTGCTGCAAAGATTTCAGCTTTCTCTTCATCAATGCTACACACATACGGTTCATTCTCTGGGTTAGCTTAGTTAATGGTTTTGATATCAAAGAGAATCCTTTAATAAACCTTCAGTAATAACCAGCCAAACCTAGAATTTGTCGTACTATAGTTGGAACATTCAAATTTTTGATGGCTTCGATTTTCTCAGGAGGGACAGGTACCCCAGTTTTGCCAATCACATGCCAAAGAAGTCGTACAGAACTAAGCCAAAGATCACGCCTTGAGATTTTCGCGTACAACTTTTCGTTCTTTAACAAGTTCAAGATGATCTTTAAGTGTTCGGCATGTTCTTCCTCGCTCATAGAGCAGATTAGAATATCATCAAGGAAAACGATTTTGAATTTATCAAGACACGGCTTACACATACAATTCATTAAGTCAATGTATACAGCAGGTGTATTGGTCAAACCAGAAGGCATAACCCTAAACTCATAATAATCATCACAAGTTCTAAACGTCGTAATAGGAATATCTTCCTCGCGTATGCGAAGTTGATGATAAGCAAAACAAAGATCAATCTTGGACAAAACACAAGAATCCTGAAGTTGATCAAATAGATCATCAATTCATGGAAATGGGTAACGATTCTTGATCGTTAGCTTATCCAGCTCTCGGTAATCGATACACATACGAAACGAATCATCTTTCTTCTTAGCGAATAGAATAGAAGTTCTACAAACTGACGAGCTCGGTTGAATAAAACATCTATCAGATAGTTCTTAAAACTGCACAAAATAATTCTTTCAGCTCGGATGGTGGTAATAAATATGGCTCACGTGCCACAGTTGCAGCACCAGGAATTAGATCAATTTGGAATTCTATTTGCCTTGGAGGCGGAAGCCTTGGCAATTCTTCCAGAAACACTTCGTGATAGTCATGAATGACTACAATATCTCTACTCACTTTCCTTACGATTCCTTCTATGATACCTAAGCCAGGAATAATCCACAACGTTTTTCGATATACTTACGAGCTCTAATGCACGAAAAGAATTTTCAATTTGGAATTATTTTTCCCCTTAGTGACCTTGTCAGCCTTGCCTTGAATTATGTGTCCCATGAGCTAATCAGCCATGCAGACAACTTCACAAATAGTAAATGGCTTAGAAGAAGTCACATCACCGCATATATTCCTGGTCAGCCGTAAATATACTGCTTGACCTTGACGGTTCGGGTTCCACAATTCTAGGACATAAAGGAGTCAACTTGTGGAAACACTTGATATATCTACCAATGTTAGTTCCCTTCAGTCTCAGATTGTACAACACTTGCTCCATACTTTGGAAATACTTCGAGGACACACTTCTACCGCTTCTTCACCTTAGTCCATGGTGTCCCATAAGTAACGATACCTATGGAAGCAAGTCTGCCATTCCACCAAATTAATGCACGACCTTGGAGAGTAGCGATTTTAAACTGCACCTTATCCTCCTGATTAGGGTCACTGATTCAAAAGACTGACGCCAGCTTTTCAACAACTGACACAATCCTCCATCATCTTTAGTCCCCTAAAGAGTCTACGGCGTGTACATAATGAATGAAGTGTAGTTCTAGCCTCTAATTTCGGGCACATTTGTTCCATCCGTACCACAAACATTATTGGCTCCAGCTTCAGCTCCACCGGTTCTAGTTCCACCAATTTTAGCTTCAGCTCTAGTTCCAGATCCATCATTCATGTTGGCCATGAATTTAGTTAAAGATACAGCAACTTATTTACTAATAACTTGGCACGTTCGTGCTTCGGTCTTTGCTTTCGTTGACTGCCTGATTCATGTGCAACTCAAATCAAATCATAATGAGTATTCATTCAGTGATTGCGTTATACCACATGAACTTAAATGAGAAAGGCAAAGAAAGATAATAATAGAACGATGTAGAATTAGGAATCAAAACTTCATTGATCACAAACTAGTACAAGTTGTATTGTTAAGCATTATAGATAATCATCTTCTAATGCCATACAACTTAAAAGACTAGTCCTACTAACTGATGTCATAGTTTAGTTAGGGATTTTTGAAAGATACTATAATTGATAAACAAATCCACAAGAGTTACTAGGTAATTCACGTGACTAAGAAGGCTCTTCGGTCCCACAAGAAGAAGATTTCTTCAGTGTTTTTCAGAGACGCTTGATATCCTCCTCAATTGGCGGTTTTGGAAAAGACCCAATACAACCATCTCACGATCAAGGAATTTGAGGAACAAAATCAAAGAATGAATCGAGCAAACGAATTATGAGTCAATAACAGTTTAATCACGTAGATGCTATATGCTTAAGCCCACACGTTTATAAATCATTATTTCCATGGATTGATCAAGTCCTTCCAAATAAGATTCAGAAATTTGTAGTTCAACAATTTATAATTTCCTTGTTCACATAAATGGCCAATTTATTTCAATGATTATAAATCACTTTATTTAAGCATCGCCGACTCAACGCAAGAGATCAAGATCGAAACAAATGAGAAACTGATTTAACAGAAAATGATCAGTGATATGATAAGGAATCCTGGTTGGCATGTGAACACCATAACAATCAATCTCAATTCCTAACAATCAATAGTACCATCTCGGACAAACTTGTTTTTATCAAAACAGTATAATGTCGAAGATTAATGAAAATCCAGATTAAATTTGCTAAACGAAATGAACGAATCGATAAATCAAGAATAAGAACCAAGGAAATCAAAATCCTCGTAACCAAAAGAATATCAACAAGAATATTAACCATTTCGTTGGGATCATGTATATCCACAACATAATTAATCTCGAGAATAACATGATTCATTTCAGGAATAGCTTAACATTAAAATGACTAGGGTGGCTTCGTGACAATCTACGTCGTATAAATCTCGTATAAGCATAAAATTATCATTTATAATTAAATAAATGAAAACATACCTTGTAATTCACAAGTTCAAATATCGATAAAGATTACAACATATATCTAATCCAATATATATATATATATATATATATATATATATATATATATATATATATATATATATATATATATATATATATATATATATATATATATATATATATATATATATATATATATATATATATATATATATATATATATATATATATATATATATATATATATATATATATATATATATATATATATATATATATATATATATATATATATATATATATATATATATATATATATATATATAAATACTTTCATTCTCGTCCATTGGCAACTCGGAGGTTTCGCTTGCAACAGTTATAGTTAAAAGATTTCAAAATTTTCATTTTTAGAAAATCTTTTCGTTCTCTATAACTTGAGCTCTGATGCCAATCTGTAACACCCCCAAATTTTGGTCATAACAGCGGAAGGGTCATTGGGTGTTACTATCATGGTTCAATCTCATAATCATAGAAAACGGCTCAAAACGAGTCGTTTCAATAAAAACATCCATTCATTTTCATTTAACAATAAAACTTTTCACACGATCCCAAATAATTTAACGTTTACAAACACAGTAAAGGATAAAAGATTCTTTGAATGGATACTATTTGCAAAATCGGGCCAAAACATTTCAAATAAGTAAGCTTCACGAAACCGCCTTCATCGAGTGCCTTCTATATGGACATGAGATAAAACATGTTAAAAAGTCAGCAAAATTTGCCGAGTGAATCTATAGAGTTTAATTTAAATAAAGAGAACACAAAGGGTATTCAAAATAACCTTCCATGGTTAATAACTTATCAAAGACAGTTATGTTGTACGGACATAATTATCGTGTCATTACATAAGTCTCGTGACATTGAACGTTAACATATATTATTTCAGGCCAACACACCTAGCAAAGTGCGTATATTTCTCTTATACAATGCATCCGATGTTTCATTACTAGTGCATCACAACACCACGCGATAGCTAGTCGCGACCGGACTGGGCGTCACCCCGATAGATCTATCCATAGCATTAGCGTTACTTCGATTAACAATTCACGATTCATGGGTCTTTTAAGGCTAAACAAACTTATGTAATAACTTTCATCTAAACATACAATCGGGTTCCTTGTGTTCAATTTTTAAAACAAAGAGGGTTTACCACAACTTCTCGTTGTACCCTTCGTTTGTAATAAATGCTTTTCTAATAAGTAGGGTTTCCACAACTTCTCGTTGTACCCTTTATTTAAATAAAAAAGATGTTATCCCCTCGCGGGTTTTATAAAACAAGTAAACATGTTAAAAGCGAGGCTATAGACTCACCTTAGCCAATAGTAATAATGAGACGATCGCCGACGATTAGTGATGCCCGTTTAAACACGAAAACCGCAACCTACCAAATAAGGCGCGTTCGTTAATAATCGAATTAAGTATAAATCATACTTAAATAATATAAAATCAAAATTACAAAATCAAGACAATCCCCAGAAATTTAATAATATAAGTGTTATTACTATACCCTTTTATTCAACACTATCCTTTTAAACACTTGCACTCTCGATATTGACCCGTCTTAAGACGCCAAGTCAACGCAATTCAAATTACCATTTTACTTCTCTCTGACCAGTAACTAAGTCATTTATATAATGACTTAACACTTGAGTAAATCACCATGTACAATGGTGAATACTCAACTCACGCCACATAAGCATTGCACTATGTGTCCAAAATACCAATCAGCATGTACACTCCAAATGTACACACCAATCTACCCTATCTAGACTTGTCCGATTTCGACGAAACTTGGTGACAAACTCACACATAATAAGAATAAGACTCGGTTTAAGTTTCATTCAGAAATATTACTTCTAAGACCTTCTGTCCGACACACCTTCGTGTTATAAAAACCAGACAGATTTACGCCTTTGACTTGTAAAACCATCTTGACATATCTAAACAACTCCATTTATAAACCGACACTCGGGTTTAAAAATACACTCATGACCTGAGGTTTAGACTTTAACATCAGTCCTTGAACATTTTTAAAACTCATTTTATAGTCCCCGAGATTCGATCCAAATATCGACAACAATTTTCGGATTGAGCCGATACCCGTCTCCCGGTACACAAATACTAAAATTGTTGTAACTTCGCACTCGTTTGGAGTTGGAAGTCCTACTTTATATCAAATCGAAGCTAACGAAATTCTCTACAACCCTATCTTATTAGTTTAATAATAAACCAAGCTTAAGGTACCCAAAACCAAACTCAACTTTCTGCCTAAAATCATCACCTTAAAAATCATATAAAAACACTTGTTCAACACAATCCAACCACTTTTCTACCCATCCTAACATCCTATAATCACCCACTATCAATCAAATCACTTGTATAATTCATAAAAATAAAAACCCAAATTTATAATCCATACATGCAACAACAAAATTTCAAATATAATAATAACACAATACCATAACTACAAAAATAGATCAAACATCATGTTCTTCATCAAAATTTGGAAAGAAAAATAAAGTGAATGCATATGGGAAAATTTTACATAGATATGATCACCTTGAAGTAACTAAGATGGGACTTTGTTTATTTTTGAATGATTCAAAGTGAATCAAGATTTTTGATGGTGTTATTGTTGCTAAGGGTGCACGGCCAAAGAGAGAAAGAGAGTGAGGTGGGTGAAATTTTGTACAAAAATGATTTTTAATGAAAAACTAGTTAGTGAAAAACATTTATATAGTCCAAGGTTAGGGTAGATTTTGCCAATTAGGTATAGTTTTGGACCAAAAAGTAATTAAATAAGTTAAAGGGTAGAAAATGTAAATTCTAAATTTTTAAAATATTTACGGGACTTGGGTTTCGTAAAAATACTTTTCAAAAGTTAAAACGCTTCTTAAATATAATAATATAACTTCGACACGACTTAAAACGTAATTAAATCGAAAACGTCGAAAATATTAAATATCGAGACAATCGATAATAAAACGTAAATTTCTGGGCATCCGTCGGTATCGCGATCATTAGTAGTTCTCGTCATTCGTTAAACGTAAAACACGAGAAATAAAAATAAATACAATAAAATCATTCATATCATAAATTTGAGAATATATTATCGATGCTTAATGTTTTTCTTGTCGGTTTTCATCTACACGATATTCTTACGTTAAGTTTCAAGCTATAACCTTCTCGGTTAGCCGATAATTTAAAATTCTCATTAAAGTAAACATATATTATTTAATAGTCGAGATTAAAATATCGACCTGAAATTGACGGATTGTCACACACATTATCAGTTTTTATGAATGAGTATGCTGATCAAATTTCCATTTAACCAAATTGTTACTTTGCATATATTAGTGTTGGTTATTTTCTTTCCATAATTTTGAAGAAAGGCCATAATTGCTAAATGGTCATTCTAAGATTTATGCACATCAACTATGAAACAACCCATCAATCACCAAGACCAAGACCAAGACCAAGACCAAGACCCTATCTTTGTTCAAGAAAAAAAAGAGAATAAGATTCCAATTTTCTGGGATACCTTAATGATTCTATCCATGTATGCTAAAGCTTACATCTTTTCCCTCCTTTTGGTAGATATCATTGCATATCTCTTTGCTTACACTGTGGGTCTATGTTGTATTGTGATAATTAAGATACCATAGCCAGATTTTTTCAGAGCTTGATGAACTCTCATAAGATACCTTGGCTCTCTTTATAGATGATAACCATAAATGCATAGCATTGAACCTTTAACAGAGCCATTGATGATATATCACCAATCTGTAGTAGCTCATACCTCCACACAAAACCTAAAAGAATGTAAACAACTTAAAGTTACAAGAATCATTTCATAAAAAACCTAAAGACATTGTATTGTCAGTTATGTTCACTAAAAACACAATCAAACATTAGTGACAAAAAGATAAAGTAGCTCATCTTACCTTCACTAGATTCTAGACTCTTATTACATAAATATAGAAAAAAAATCATGAAAAAATAGGATGAATATGTTGTTAATGGAAGATCATCTGGAAGAAGATGAATGTGTTGGTGGAAAGAGAAAATATAAATAAAAAAGTAGGACCCATGTGGGTGGTGGGTAGGAGGGAGTAAATAGTTGATTTGTATTTGTGTTTAGGGTTTGTGAATATTGAAAGGTGGGATAAAATATAACACCCATTGGTGGTTTATATAGACATATTGAATAATTAGGGAGGAGAGGAAGCTACGTCATGCCTGCAAATGCTTTATCACTATTTTTTTTTTCTTCGTAAATCCTTTTATTTTGATTTTAATTTTAAACGAGATCGACTGTTGTGCTTATAGCCTTTTGCATCAAACTAGTTATATTCTTTCCCCCGCCTGTTTCAAGTTTTGAAAAGACTTGATATGATCTGACGACTCATCTTTATTTTGAAAAGCTATTTGATATGATATATAGGCCAACTCTTTATCACATAGATAGATTATTGCTTTTAATTTTTTGATACATTGGTGGAAAACATCCACTTTAGGGAAAACTTAACTGTCTTTTGTTTGAATCTTGATACATACTAGTGATAGATAAAGAAAACCTTTCACATAGAATACAAGGATCATACAAAAGTACTCTAATAATACAAATAATTCGAGTACTACTACATTGGAAGCCTTGTGCTAAAATGGTGGCACAAGTGAAAAAGATGAAGTACTATTTTTTAACAAGATGAAGTACTATTAGGAAAGAGAAAAATCCCTTATCAATTATTAAAGTACTATTTAATGACATTGATATGTCTCTTATTCTAGAAGCATATGGATGTCTCTTAAAGTTGACGCATTATTCTTCAAAATATAATTCCGGGAGATCAAATGAGAATTGATATGTAGATGGTGAGTTTTGATTCTTTGCTAAAAAAAGTTTTGATTCTTACATGGATATTTATTGAAAATAGACTATTATATCCCTCATTTTCTTTCACTGAATTTGATTCGTACATGGATTCAATAAGTTAGCATGCACATTAAATAAATTTGGTGAATTCAGCAATCTTCGCACAATGCCACAATCTAAAGTCTGATGATAACGTTAATTCGTTATAGTTTCATGCTAGAAAAGTTTTTAGGTAGCCTTCTACGTTTAGTTGAAACCATTTAATGATTTGATATCTACCTTAGAATCCGTTCAATAAGGGTAGCATTTGCTAGCTTCAATTACAGGCTAAGTAATTCTAAATCCCATTACTTTGGTGATTGTCAGTTCATTTTTGCTTGTCATAGAAAACAACCATCGATGTTTTGTTGTTTCTATATAAATCAAACATTCTTCTTAATCTCATGGCTCATTAATTTTTTGGTCTATACATCGAGCAAATTAAATTCGTAAGCTATAATGGATTTTTGTTTTGGTATTTGCTTTAATCTAAAGGACAAAAAGATAAAGAACAACTAAACCAGGTGAGCATACGGATCGAGAACCGAGTCAGAATCGATCAACCTAAATTGAAACCGAAAACCAAACCAAAACCTACCTAACAAGAACCTGAATCAATATCGAGACCCGAAGAACCGCCAAAATCTCAACTATATTTTTATAACCTACTTCATGTTTCTAGTTGTAACCGTCTTGGTGTACACTTAGATGCAATGATTACTAGTTGCCTAATTTTATGTCTCAAATAAACTTTATAAGCGTACGTTACATTTCCATTTGTAGACAATAGCTGTATTTTTTCACTTATATTTTTTTTTTCTAACTTTACTAGTCTAATATATGGGTTACAAAATTGCTTTGTTTCGTACCTACTAGTAGTAGCTATGCTCATGGTTCTTTATGTGTTATCTAATATTGTGATATAAACAACCATTATTTCAAAACGCAACTTATTTATAAGTGACACATGAAACTAAATTATGATGTACTGGTAAAATCCTAAAGGGTTAAGAGGACTTATAACACAAATAGCAAACTGAAGTTATATTCGATATAAATTGTTCCTTTAACGGATATGTAAAAAACTTCGCTTCCAAATGGTTAGAACCGAAAGACCTGAACCGAAACACGCAATTCAGTTCGATCTCGGTTCTTAAAATATGCAATTTTTTGATTCTCAGTTTTTTGGTCCCGGTTTGGTTTTTTGCGCTGCACGAGTAAGTAGCAGTACCAAACATTGATGAAAGGGGAGGGTGCAATATGTTTTAAAACCCTTTTGACTTTTCTTAAAGAAGCCAAAAGAATAAATTCAAAGACTGAATGGAGGGTAAGAAAGTCCTTTTCTTTTTATTATCTGTGAATCATCAAAATCTTCCTGAAAGTGTTTCCTTAAAGAACATAACATACACTTAAAACTTAATTAAGCCACCCAGTATGAGACAATGATTCTCTAATACCCTAAATACAACAACAACAACACTATCACATTATCAGTTTTATGAATGAGTATGCAGATCAAATTTCCATTTAACAAAATTGTTACTTTGCATATATTAGTGTTGGTTATTTTCTTTCCATAATTTTGAAGAAAGGCCATAATTGATAAATGGTCACTCTAAGATTTATGCACATCAACAATGAAACAACCCATCAATCACTAAGACCAAGACCAAGACCAAGACCGAGACCAAGACCTTGTCTTTGTTCAAGAAAAAAACGAGAATAATATCCCAATTTTCTAGGATACCTTAATGATTCTATCCATATATGCTAAAGCTTACATATTTTTCCTCCTTTTGGTAGATATCATTGCATTTCTCTTTGCTTACAATGTAGGACTATGCTGTATTGTCATAATTAAGATACCATAGCCAGATTCTTTCAGAGCTTGATGAACTCTCATAACATACCTTAGCTCTCTTTACAGATCATAACCATAAATGCATAGCATTGAACCTTTAACAGAGCTATTGATGATATATCACCAATTTTTAGTAGCTCATACCTCCACACAAAACGTAAATGTTAGCCTCAAAACTATTGAGTCAAACAAGAATGTTTGGTCATAGGTTTATATTGTAATATTTATTAGAACGTTGTAATAGATAGTTAAATAGTCGTGGTTCACGGGCTTGGATTTAAACTAATTAAAGTCCAAAAGACAAGCCCGGCCCAATATATAGCCCATTAAAGCCCGCATGTGGGTGGACTATATATACTACCCTCCTAGCATGTTAGGAGGGTTGGATGGTCATTAGTAATCTCATTTTTCTAATCTAATATTCACCAAGTTAATCATCTCTCACTACTTTCTTTCACTACTTTCTCTCTCTAGGAATCCGTCTCTTTTCATCTATTTTCTATCATTAATCATCTATATATTATGGGACAACATTTGGTATCAATCGCCACGGGGTAGATTGTGTTTGGTTGTTTGGTTTGAGTTTGATTCGGTTGATTTTTCTATCTAAATCATCCCGAATTAAATTTTGTTTAGTATTTTCGGGCTTAAAATCTTGATATATATCATTTATATCGATGTGGTACGGATTTGGTTAAGTTTTGGTGGTTAAAATCGCAAGTTTTTGAGGTGTTTGGATTGGTTTTGTAAGTTACGGTTCATTAACTGCAACAAGATCATTCCGAAAAAGGATTTTCGGAAAAGGGCTTATTATTCCGAAAAAAGGATTTTCAGATAAGGGTTTGTTATTCCGAAGAAGTGTTTATTCCGAAAAAGGTAAGTTTTTTTGAAATCTTTCTTTTTTCTGAAAAAGTGATTTATTCCGAAGATTATTCCAAAGAATTGTGTATTCCGAAGAAGTGACTTTTCTGAAGACGTGAGTATTCTGAAAAAGTGAATTTATCTAAAAAAGTAACTTATTCCGAAGATTTGAAGAATTCTGAAAATCTACTTATTCCGAAGAAGTGATTATTCCGAAGATATTACATATTCCGAAGATGTGATTATTCCGAAGAAGTACGAATTCCGAAGAAGTTCTTTTCCTGAAAACATCCCTATTCCGAAGAAGTTGTTTTTCTGAAAACATTAATATTCCGAAGAAGCGCATTTTTCTAAAAACATAAATATTCCGAAGAAGTACCTATTCCGAAGAAGTTGTTTTTCTGAAAACATCCATATTCCGAAGAAGTTGTTTCTCTGAAAACTTCATTATTCCGAAAATTGAAGAGTTTTTCAAAAGTGAAAATTTTTATATGTGTGATTTTTCGCCTTCGATTTTTTGGTTTCTTGTGAAGACAATTTTTAGGGGATTTTAACATTTTTCATCAACAACAACAATCAAAACACATCTACTTAAGATCCATTTTCACTTCATCGATTTCAGGTCTCTAGATATGGATTCTACTCAAGAGTATCGTGTCACAAACAACAATATCATGGTGGCGGGTAATAAAGAGACCACCAATGCTTGTGTCTGGTCGGTATGCTCAATGGCAATCACGTTTCATACGATATCTTGATACAAGACCCAATGGTGATGCTTTGAGGAAATGTATTACTCATGGACCATATGTATTCAAGAAAATCTCAATTCCTCCAAGAGCAGCCACAAATACTACTGATCCAATACCTACAAGTGAACGTGATGAAACAAGAGCCGATCTCACACCTGAAAATTATGCCTGGCATGATGCGGAGAAGGAAGCCATCTATATGGTTCTAAGTGGGATTAGAGATGATATTTACTCTACGGTTGATGCATGTCCTACAGCACATGAAATTTGGACTGCTATTGAACGCTTGCAACAAGGAGAATCACTCAACAAACAAGATGTCAAACCAAACTTGTTTTGGAATTTTGGCAAGTTTACTTCAAGGGATGGAGAATCAATTGACTCTTACTACTCTAGGTTTTATAAGATGATGAATGACATGACAAGAAATAATTTGCAAGTCTCCACCATGCAAGTCAATGTTCAATTTCTTCAACAACTTCAACCCGAGTGGATACGGTTCGTCACTCTGGTGAAACAACAAGAAAAGTTAGACGAGGTCTCATATCATTGACTCTTTGAAATCTTGAAGCAATTTCAGAATGAAGCAAATGAGATTCGAGCTGAACGTGTTGCAAAAACGGCTAATCCACTTGCTTTAGTGACTACCACTCAACATGTTCAAGATCCTCACTCTCGTGCTCCTAAGCCATACTCCACTACATCATCTTCACCACGATATTCCACTACATCATCTTCACCACGATATTCCACATCATCTAAGTCTTCATCTTCCACAAAATCTTGAGGTAAAGTGCCAAGAGCACCATCACCACCATCTGAATCATCATCTAAAGAAGATAGTGATGAAGACCAAGCTCAAAAGAATCGAGAGATGAAACAACAAATTGCTTTCATAATGAAGACTTACAAGAAAATCTACAAACCCACCAACAACAATATTCGCACATCATCTAACACAAAGAACCGATATGTTGAGAGTCCTCCAAGGTATGACACACGTCGACATGGTGAAAGTCCTTCTAGGTATGATCAACATAATCCAACGCATGTTGAGGGTTCTACAAGGTATGATCGACAAACTGCCAAGTATGATACTCAGAGGATTGCTGCTGCTACTGGGAATAGGGAAACGGTTGGAAGTCAAGTGGTTCAGCAAAGTAGGATTCAATATTTTAATTGCCAAGGTTATGGGCATATGGCAAAGGAATGCAGGAAGCCAACACGGGTTAGAGACTCTGGTTATCATAAGGAAAAGATGCTGTTATGCAAAAAGATGGAAGCAGGGGTTAAATTGTCAGCTGAGGAAGGAGAAATGCTTGATGATATTGATGATGTAGATTCTGATCAAGAGCTCGATGCACATTATTCGTACATGGCAAAGGTTGAAGAAGTTCTCAAAGTCACTGAATATGACAATGGCCCTATCTTTGACACTGAGCCAATCGATAAGGTACACTGTACTGATGAATATAATGTGTTTGGTGATATTCCTGAGCATAGTGATCTACCCAATGCCATTAATGACACGTGTATGATGGAAACGGTTGATAGCAATACCACACCCGATTCATCAGACATGTGCAATAATGAGTCTGAGGATGATCAACATGCAAATGAATATGATGTAGAGGAACGTATTGTGCTTGCTAATTTAATTGCTACTTTACAAAAAGATGTCACTGAAAATAAAAAGAGTCAAAAGCATTTAAAGAAGGCAGACGCTACGCTCACTCAAAATTTTGAAGAATGCAAATCTGCTCTTATCAAATCTACTGAGATGACTGAAAGCTATAGAGATGAGCTCCTTCAGAAAACCAAAGAGCTTGAGGGGTACAAGGGAAGTGCGTTAATAAGTCAAAAGGATGATTTTGAAAACAAATATAATACAAATCTTGAGTTATTAGCCAAAGAGAAGCGTCAATATAATGTTTTCTTAATGGATGAACGTCAAAAAACGTACCTTGCCAATACCAAAGTTAATGAACTTGAACAAAAGCTCTCTATGACCACTACAGATTCTGCTAAAAATCTTGAGGATAAGAAACAAGAGGTAGATGCGTTAAAACACGACTTCAAAAGTAGATATGATAAAGAAACCGAAAAAGTAACGAAACTAGAAGAACAAGTCGAATTTTTGAAGAAAGTTGTTTATAAAACGCATGATTCTATTCAATCCGTAAGAATGCTAGCACCTCCATCGATGTTTAAGGGTCAAGCTAGCTTTGCAAGTCCTGAGTACCTTGCCAAAGCTTAAGCTGCGAACCCGTGTCTTTATCTTGATGAGACTGAAAGGACCTATCTTGATTGCATGCCTGTTAGTGCCAATAGTGAAGAGACTGCCCTTAGGGATGATGATAGTCAACCTCTTGTCAATAAGGAGTTTGTAAAACCATATAATTATGCTTATGAGAATAGTCTTTATGGTCTTTTCAACAAACAAACTCAGAAAACCTGTGAGGAAGTGTTTTTAGAATGCAAACAAAAGAGAATTCAATGGAAGAAAGCATTTGCCCCTAAGAAATTTAATGTTTACAAATACATAAACTACCTCCCTCTAGATAAATCTAAAAGCAAGAGTAAGAAAACATTAGGTATTCTTAAACACCACATAGATAATGTTAAATCTATTGTTGAAAGAGACTGGGCAAAACGTGAAAATGCTGAGTGGACACGTCCGATTCCTCAAGATATTACCTTGCTTGTGAAAGAACTCTTAATTCCTAACACGGCGTTGATTAAAGAAACTGTTCTTCAACTTGAGGAGTTCATTCGGACTGAAATGTATGATGATTTAAAATATGTTTAATCTCTTGAGAAACACATTGAAGATCTTCAAATGGAGAAGTCTGATTTTTCAGATGAATATGATTTACTATTGCAAGAATGTGTTTCTAACGATGTTATGTGTGCTTATTTTACATCTTGTGCTGATATTGATGAATATTCTGATGTTGCATGAAAATATCTCGATAAGATCAAAGAATGTGAGCGTCTTGAAATTGAGCTTTCGAAACGTAAAGAAAATGTTGATAAAAAGGCTTTTGAGTTACTTCAACACAAAACTGATTTCCTTCAAAAACATTGTCATTCTCTTGAACTTGCTTTGCAAAAAGATGTTGGTAGTTTTCAACATGATAATAAATTGCAAGAAAACTTTCCCAAACGTTTCGAGAAATGAATGAACAAAATTTGGAAATTAAAGGGTTGAAAGCTCAGTTACAAGACAGGGAAAGAGCGATAGCAGAGTTGCAGAAACTCGTTACTAAAATGGGTGGGAAAGTTGTGGAACCTAGCATTAAGAAAAATGTTGCTAGACAACCCAATGCCTCTAAAGAGAATAGATCCTCTATCTTGGGAAAACCATCTGCTTTATTAAATTCCTCGTTTGCAAAACCTGTGTTTGCCCCCAAGATGGATGGAAAGGAAAGGTTACCACATAATCAACCCATAAGGAATGTCATAGCACCAAGTGTTAAGCACAATAATGTGATTAAACCAGGGATGTATAGAATGACCACTAAGCCCACAAACAAAGTTACTCAATCGCCTCAGACTTCTAGAAACACTAATATTCGTGTGTCTTCTACTACAGGAATAGTCTCCACTACTAGTGTTAGCCAGCCTCAGCTTAAGAGCACTCAAGTGAATGATAAGGTCGAGAAACACAAGAATCAAGGGAAGATGAAGGAAGTAGAAGAACACCCTAGGAATTTGAATGTTTTTAAGAATAAAAAGTCTGTAATCGCATGTAATGACGATTTGAATGATGTGAATGATTTGAATGATATGAATGTGAAATTTTTTTGTGTCAAATGTGGAAAGTGTGATAATGCTAATCATTCTATGTGTGTTATGAATAAAGTCAAAGGCGTAGATACTAGAACTAAGAAGAAAGTTGCAATGCCTATTAGAGCTAGTAAACCCAAACGCAAAGTGAACCATTCTGGTGCAACCCCCACTAAGAAAAGTAATGCATCAGACTCCACCACTAAGAACCCGAGAAGCAAAATTAAGGAATTATATGAGTCTGCTAGCAAGTCTTGGAAATGGTGGTTTGCTAATCAATGTCCTCCAGGATATAAATGGATGCCAAAAGCTAGAACATAAAATGTGAAAACGAGTGTTAGTTTGCCTTTAAATGTTGATAAGGACACTAATGATTCTACTATCACAACTACTGTGGTATCCAATTTAGCAAATGCTCCATCGTGTTCTAACTCTTCTGCAGGTGATACAAATAATTCTCTTCATACTGGACTCCAGATGCACGAAGCACATGACGGGGATCTCAAGCTTCTAATTAACTTCGTGGAGAAGTTCTTGGGTACGGTCCGATTCGGAAATGATCAATTTGCACCGATCCTAGGATATGGAGATTTGGTTCAGGGACATATCACGATCAAAAGGGTATACTACGTCGAAGGGATCAATCACAATCTTTTCTCGGTTGGTCAATTCTGTGATGCGGATTTGGAGGTTGCTTTCAGAAAGAAGACATGTTTTGTTCGTGATTATGATGGGAATGACTTACTTACCGGTACACGGGGTACTGATCTTTACACTATTTCACTACAAGACACAACTTCATCAACTCCAATTTGCTTCATGGCTAAAGCTTCAACGACTCAGGCATGGTTATGGCATCAACATCTTTCTCATCTCAACTTTGATACCATCAACTTGCTTTCCAAGAAAGATATTATGAGAGGCCTTCCAAGCTTGAAATTCATCAAAGATCATCTTTGTTCTTCTTGTAAACTTTGTAAAGCTAAACGAAGTAGCTTCAAAACAAAGACTACACCAAGCTCAAAAGGACGGTTAGATCTTCTTCATATGGATTTGTCTGGTCCTATGCGTGTTCATAGTATCAATGGAAAGAAATATATTTTGGTAATTGTCGATGATTACTCACGGTACACATGGACTCACTTCTTGAGGTCTAAGGATGAAACACCCGAAGTTCTCATCAGCTTTCTTAAACTGATACAACGTGGTCTTCAAGCTCAAGTTAAAGTGGTTCGTACTGACAGAGGTACATAATTTTTGAATTCAAATCTAAGAAAGTATTTTGAATCCGAAGGGATTGAACATGAAACATCTATTGCTCGAACACCCGAACAAAACAGCGTTGTTGAAAGACGAAACCGTACTTTAGTTGAGGCTGCTCGAACATTACTATCCGCTTCAAAACTTCCACTCTACTCTTGGGCCGAAGCCGTGTCAACCGCATGCTACACACAAAACCGCTCCTTAATTATCCCAAGACACGAAAAGACACCATATCACATAATTCATGATCGAAAACCTTCACTCAAACACCTTCATCTCTTTGGATGTACTTGTTACATTATTCGAGATGGTGAAAATTTGGATAAGATGAAAGAAAAAGGTGATGTATGTATTCTTGTGAGATATGTAACTCAGTCTAATGGATACAGAGTGTACAACAAGAGAACAAAACTGATAGTCGAGACTATTCATATCAGATTTGATGAATTGCAAGAAATGGCACTTGAACAAAACTGTTTAAGTCCCGATCCACAACAACAAACGACTTTCGTTCACAACCGCACGGAACTCGGAACTCAAGACCACAGCAATGAACCGTCAAGTTCAACGCTGGTTCCAGAAAATGTTCCTAGAGCTGATATGACAGTCGACACGACAATTGAAGAGTTGGAAATGTTATATAGACCAATGTATGATGAATATTTCACTGGGGAGAAACAAGTTGTATCGAAGTCTTCCGTTGTCACTCATGATCAGAATAATGATACCGATCATCGTCAACAACAGGATACAACTTCATCTACTTCAACACAGTTGTTGCAGATTTACCTCCTCAGTATATCACTTCAAGACTCGATCCTACAACATCCACAACTACTGTCATTGATCCAGAGAACACAAATCAAGCAGACGATGCATTATCTAACGAAGACGAATTTATCAACCCATTCGGTATATCGATACACGAAACTGGAGAGTCTTCTACTCGCCATGTTGATCCGTCAAATATGCATACATTCTATCAACGACGTCCTTCAACACATCATTGGACCCGAGATCATCCTTTGGTTCATGTAATTGGAAACCCTTTACAGCCCGTGCGCACAAGACGACAACTTAACACCGATGGCGATGTTTGTATGTTCGCACTCGCTGTGAGTTCAGCTGAACCGAAAAACATCAAAGAAGCCATGGCTGATCACGCTTGGATTGAATCGATGACGGACGAACTTTAACAATTTGAAAGACTTAAAGTCTGGGAACTTGTTGACAGACCATACGATGTAATACCATTAAATCTTGATGGATCTGGAAAAACAAGATGGATGAAGAGAACAAGATCATCAAGAATAAATCTAGGCTAGTGGCTAAAGGGTATGGACAGAAAGAGGGTATTAATTTTGAAGAATCATTTGCACCAGTAGCTCAAATGGAAGCGGTCAGGATTTTTCTTGCTTATGCTGCACATAAGGGATTCATTGTCTATCAAATGGACGTAAAAACGGCGTTTCTTAACGGTCCTTTGAAGGAAGAAGTCTATGTCACGCAGCCGGAAGGATTCGTCAATCCTCATTATCCTGACAAGGTGTATCGTCTCCACAAATCACTATATGGACTCAAGCAAGCTCCAAGGCCGTGGTACGACGAGCCTCGAAATTTCTGGTCTCCAAAGGTTTCTCAAAAGGTTCCATTGATCTAACTTTGTTTACTTATAAATATGGGGATGACATTTTGCTTGTGCAGATTTATGTTGATGACATTATTTTCGGGTCTACAAACCCAAAACTTTCAAAATGGTTTGAAAAAGTAATACACAACAGATTTGAAATGTCTATGATGGGCGAACTAAAATTCTTTCTAGGAATTCAAGTTCACCAATCCCCAAGTGGTATCTTCATTAACCAAGCTAAGTATTGTCAAGAGATAATCACAAAGCATGGTATGACATCATGTGACCCCGTTGGGACACCATTATCAACCACATCCCTAGATGCTGATTTGGAGGGATTACCCATAGATCAAACGAGATATCGTTCCATGATCGGGTCCCTCATGTACTTGACAGCAAGCAGACCTGATATACATCATGCTCCATGCTATTGTACACGATATCAAGCACGACCCACTGAAAAGCACCTCAAGGAGGTTAAACGGATCTTTCGATACCTTAAGAATACCATTCACATGGGACTCTGGTATCCGAGGGAAACCAGTTTCTTTCTAACGGCCTATTCAGATTCTGATCATGCAGGGTGTCTTGATACACGTAAAAGTACTTCTGGTGGTGCACAATTTCTAGGTCAAGATAAGCTTGTGGGATGGTTTTCCAAGAAGCAAGATTGCACATCATTGTCATCAGCCGAAGCGGAGTATGTGTCTCTATCCGCGTGTTGTGATCAAGTTCTTTGGATGAGAACACAACTCACGGATTATGGATTCCACTTTGATAAAGTCCCCATGTACTGTGACTCAAAGTCGTCCATAGCCATCTCCTGCAATCTGGTACAACATTCCCGCACGAAGCACATTGATGTCAGATATCACTTCATTAAGGAACAAGTTGAAAAGGGTATTGTTGAATTATACTTTGTTGGAACTGATTACCAATTAGCTGACTTGTTTACAAAAGCTCTTTCGAAAGAGAGGTTTGCGTATCTTGTTAGGCAAATTGGTATGAGATGTTTGACTCCAGCAAAACTGGAGATTCTGGCAAAGAAGCCTGCTTGATTCATCTATCAAACATCTATTTGTAAATATTCATGAAAAAGAAATATACAAAATTAAAAAATCTTGTATAATCCAAAAATATTCTTCTCGACATGTCTTTCAGTATCGATAATATGGACGTACCTAGAAATGTCGCTCAATAACGACACGGGTGTGTACATAAAGCTCGAATGAAAGTTGTAAATATTTTTCAAAACATGTCATTTCTATCTTTTTTAAAGGAAATTGTCTATTTTGGACAATATTTCCAACAACGGGTAGAGCAATCTATCTTGGGTTGAGCTTGTCACAAAACATTCCACGTTTTGAGCTCAGCACAATTGCTTGTAATCACTTTCAGGTTGCAACCCGAATCTAAATTCACGGGGGAGTGTACGCTTTTGTACTCTTACCCTTAGAAAAAGAAGTTAAATCTTCTTACACTTGAGTGGATTCGTCAAGACATTCGAAGTCTATGAACTCAACTTTATGCTTTAGAAAAACCTTTTGGTCAAAAAGAATTGATTTTTCAAAAAGCGTTGAACACAATTTTTTCAAGAATTTCTCAATGATATTCAAAATCTAACAAAAATTGTGTGTTCAACAACTCCTATCCTCAAAAGTTTAATGTGGATCAAATCCTTGTAATGACAATTCCATTGGATCAATTTTTGAGGGGGAGCTTTCCAAAATTCATGCTAAGTTTGACACATCTTTCTCCCACAGATTTTCAAGACTATTTTTCAAAATATATTTTAATCAAATTTGGTATCTTTAATATCAAAAGATTTTATATATTAGAGATAGGGGGAGAAATTGTGATTAAAATGTGATCTAAAAGACTTAAGCACTCATGGTTACGATCAAATACCCACAACATCTTTAATTCACGACGTTATTGGTGTCAAAAGGGTGGTTAGGTTTAAGTCCTATGATCCAACCAGAACCGGAGGGATCTTCCCAGGGACAATCCAATAGATTATTAGAAGTCCTTAGGAAAGATGGAGTAGAATGTGAACGAAGTTGAATGCCGACTAAGTACTGATGATAGCACTGGAACAATCACAACAAGGTGTTATTAATGATGTCTTGGTATGCATTGAAGGGGTTGAAGAACGAAAAAGAAATGTAAGGAGAAAGGGTGTAAACAAGAAGCCCTCCATACAACTTAGGCAGAAAGCGGGTCAACTCATCATGAAGTCAACTCATCATGGACCCAGTGATGTGAAGCACAACCCTTTCCTAGCTACTTAGGCTTCTCTCAAAAGAAGTTTGTTTTATTGTCACGGAGATCAACACGACTTCTATTGACTTTCTCACTCCGAGATAGTTGATATTGAATAGGTGGCATATGCTCCAGCCTCCGACTACTAAAAGTGCACAAATAGAGTCTAGAGCCAAGAGATCAATCAAATCTCGTTAGGACACACGGATGAAGATCGAGAGAGTCCTACACTATATCCTTGTGATATTGCTAGAACACTCAGAGTGATACTACTTAGTATTCACAACGATGAGTGGAAATCCTTCCAGTGTTAACATCAAACAGCACTGCGGTAGGTCATGTGTAAGATTCTTTATGAATTGAACATATGTAAAACTGAAAAGCAACAGTGGTTTGATTCGGAATTGATTCACTCATTTCAGGTTTCTACGCAATATCTTTATGGTCTTGCCAGAACATTCAGAGTGATATTCATTAATATTCACAGTGACGAATGGAAATCCTTCTAGCGTCAACATCAAACAGCGCTACGGTAGGTGACTTGTGAGATTCTTATGAATTTAACTTGTGTCAACTGGAAAGCAACAATGGTAAGATTCTTAATGAATCAAACTTGTTCCAGGAATTTGAATTGACGACATTAATCAAGCGGATATTTATCCAATTGATTCACTCTTTATGTTCGCAGTCTTGCTTTGAGACGGTCGAGTAAAGAGAACGGCTAGTACAGCTGCGAAACCATGTCAAGGAGATTCTTAATTGAATCTACCTAATCACAGGTACGGTATTTAATATCGTATAACGGTCTTCACCGACCGGAGGTAAAACGCTACCGATTTAGGACGAATGTCAAAGCCATTAAGTCCGTGTCTATGTTTTTATCTTGAGAAGGTGGCGTCACGGTGTACTCAGCAAAGTCAAAGATTCAAAACCACATACTCATGCCCAAAGACTTATTCAACAATTAATAGTGTGAGCATGTGGATAAAGACACAAGATCACAAGATGGCAAAGACAAGTCAAGAATGATTTGAAGATCTCAAGATAAAAGACTAAGTCGAAAGATAATGACAAAGGATCAAAGATCACAGCATGAAGGAACAAAACTACTGTTACAGGTTCAAGACTCATTTATAACGAATTCATGAATCTCCATTGGACTCCAAGTTTCGAAGAAGAATGACCTCACATTGGGGGAGATTGTTGGCCTCAAAAATATTGAGTCAAACAAGAATGTTCGGTCATAGGTTTATATTGTATTATTTATTAGAACGTTGTAATATATAGTTAAATAGTCGTGGTTCACGGGCTTGGATTTAAACTAATTAAAGTCCAAAAGATAAGCTCGGCCCAATATATAGCCCATAAAAGCCCGAATGCGGGTGGACTATATATACTACCCTCCTAGCATGTTAGGAGGGTTGGATGGTCATTAGTAATCTCATTTTTCTAATCTAATATTCACCAAGTTAATCATCTCTCTCTCTACTTTCTCTCACTACTTTCTCTCTCTAGGAATCCATCTCTTTTTATCTATTTTCTATCATTAATCATCTATATATTATGGGACAACAGTAAAAGAATGCAAACAATTTAAAGTTAGATGAATCATTTCACGAAAAACCTCAAGAGATTGTATTGTCATTTATATTCACTAAAAACACAAGCAAACACTAGTGACAAAAAGATAATTTGGAGGACGATGAATGTGTTGGTGGAAAAAGTAGAATGAATATGTTGTAAATGGAAGATCATTTGGAGGAAGATGAATGTGTTGGTGAAAAGAGAAATATAAATAAAAAGGTAGGGCCCAGGTGGGTGGTGGGTAGGAGGGAGTAAATAGTTGGTTTTTATTTGTGATTAGGGTTTGTGAATATTGAAAGGTGCGATAAAATGAAACACCCACTGGTGGTTTATATTGACAGATTGAATAATTAGAGAGGAGGGGAAGCTACGTTATGCCTGCACATGCTTTGTCACCATTTTGTTTTTTCTTCACAAGTCCTTTTATTTTGATTTTAATTGTAAACGAGATCGACTATTGTGCTTATAGCCTTTTACATCAAACTAGTTATATTCCTTCCCTCGCCTGTTTCAAGTTTTGAAAAGACTTGATATGATCTAACGACTCATCTTTATTCTAAAAATCTATTTGATATGATATATATGCCAGCTCTTTATCACATATATAGATTATTGCTTTTAATTTTTGATACATAGGTGGAAAACATCCACTTTATGGAAAACTTAATTGTCTTTTGTTTGAATCTTGATACATACTAGTGATAGATAAAGAAAACCTTTCTTATGGAATACAAGGATCATACGTAAGTAATCTAATAATACAAATAACTCGAGTGCTACTACATTGGAAGCCTTATGCTAAAATGGTGGCACAGGTGAAGAAGATGAAGTACTATTTTTTTGAACAAGATGAAGTACTATTAGGAAAGAGAAAAAACCCTTATAAATTACTAATGTACTATTTAATGACATTGATATGTCTATTAATGTAGAATCATATGGATATCTCTTAAAGCTGACGCATTATTCTTCAAAATTTAATTCTAGGAGATCAAATGAGAATTGATATGTGGATAGTGAGTTTTGATTCTTTGCTAAAAAAAGTTTTGATTCTTACATGGATATTTATTGAAAATAGACTATTATACCCCTCATTTTCTTTCACTGAATTTGATTCGAACATGGATTCAGTAAGTAAGCATGCACATTAATTAAATTTGGTGATTTCAGCAATCTTCGCACAATGTCACAATCTAAAGTCCGATGATAACGTTAATTCGTTTTAGTTTGATGTCTAGAAAAGTTTTCAGGTAGCATTCTACGTTTAGTTGAAACCATTTAACGATTTGATATTTACCTTAGAATCCGTTCGATTCGGGTAGCATTTTCTAGCTTCAGTTATAGGCTAAATAATTCTAAATCCCATTAATACATGAAAAATTGTTCTTTGTTGGTCTAATCGAATTGATTACCGGTTAAATGTGTGACTCAATTGTCTTTGGTGGATAAAAGAAATGGTTTTCGTTGAGTAATATAAAAATGAAAACTTTAACATAAATGACAAAGTAAATAAAGTGAAAAATGATTAAAAAGTAAATGGCGAAAAATTAAAGCTATAAACCTAAAAATAAAGACTTTAAAAGTAATTAAATGAATGACGAGAAATTAAAGCTCGACAAAACGTAAATTTGAAAACTTTATAAAAATGCAAACTTAAAATAAATTTAAGATAAAACAATTAAAATAACACTTAAGAAAATTGGCGGGAAAAATAAAGTTCAAAGACAAAATAAAAATCTAATTCGGGAAATAAAAACTTAACATAAGTCGGAATACCTAATTCCTAAAATAAGCCGGAATGTATGTTTACAACCTAGTTCGGAATCTAGTGTTGGGAATAAATTAAGGCCAGATCACTTGAGCACTGACAAGAACAAAACAAGCGTTGACAAGAACAAAACAAGCGCTGACAGCTCAAGCGTTGACAAGATAAAGTCAAGCGTTGACACACTGAAGACAAGCACCGATGGAAGATATATTCTACGCGTGTATTATATTCTAGAATACTTCTAGTAAAGATAGGAACAACAATGTATTTTCTATATTTATCTTTACCTAGAATAGTTGATACGTAGATTATTGTACAAGGCTTCTTATGTCTATAAAAGAAGACCTTTAGGTTAATGTTTGATATAAGTTTTATATAAGTTTTCATTCGTAAACTACTTTCATTGTAAGCAAGTTTGATATTGATAATCAAAGTGAAAGTTTGTTTATATCATTGTGTGTTCTTGTTTAAGTGTTAAATTCCGCATAACACTTAGATTCATAAGCATATACAAAGGTTTCTCTACGTGTATTACTTGATCTAATCTCGTATACACAAAGCTAATCGATCTAAGTTTGGGATCAACAAGTGGTATCAGAGCTTGTTGAGGAACTTTTGATCTTAAAGAACACAAGAACCCTAAAAATCATCAAAACCCTAATTTTCTCAGAAACCCTAACAACAACATGTCTGAAGCAATAACCTCCTCTTCCTCAGCCTTACCAAACATCAAGATTCCCATGCTTGATGCAACCAACTTTGACTTATGGAAGTTCAACTTTGAACAATATCTGGGGATCTATGACTACACACTCTGGGAGATTATTGAATATGGAAACACATTCAATAAGGCTCAAAAGATTCTTGATGTCATTGCTCAAAGATCAGCTGTTGCTGGATGTTCTGAAGAGGATAAGAGAGAAAAACCTGGAGATGGTAGAGCTGTGGCTGCTGATGACATAGCAAAGAAAAGGGTTGACATGAAAGCCCTAAATATTCTGAAAGTCTCTTTGGGACAAGAAAACCAGCATAAATATAGAGGCTATGAATATGCTAAGGATCTTTGGGAAGCTCTTGAAGTTGCATATGGTGGCAATGCAGACACTAAGGAGGAAAAGAAAAAGCAACTTCTGCATGATTATGTTGTCTTCAAAGCTCAACCCAATGAAAAACTGAGTAGTGTGAGAAGCAGATTGCTTGACATTACAAGCAAGTTGTCCTTCATGGGGACACAAGTTGGTGATGTTGACATCAATGCTACCTTTCTTAAAAGTCTTGGTGAGGCATGGAAGATTGAGGCAAGATCTATTCTTGCCAACAATACTTACAAGAGCTCATCGTTTGATGACATCTACAACAAACTAAGGCTGTTGGAAGATGAAACTCTTTTAGAACATGGAAGCAAATCTACCAACAGCAACATGGCTTTCTTCTCTCATAGTGAAGGTCAATTCAATCAGAAAGACTCTTACATGCATCCAGTTACTGGATCATCATATGTCAGCGCTGGAACAAGTCCTGTCAACGTCTCCTTTTCAGACGCTGACACATACAAGAATGACTCCCCAAGAGTTAAACCTGCTGGTTTAGATTTGGATACTGTTTGTGCTTACATTGCTTCTTTGCCCAATGGTTCAGTGATTACATATGAGGACCTTGAGCAGATAAGTGATGAGCATTTGGAAGAGATGGACATCAAGTGGAACATGGCTCTTACCAGTATAAGAGCAAATAGGTGGAATAGAAGGTTTAAGAAGAAAATGACCTTCAATGCTAAAGACACAGCTGGATTTGACAAATCCAAAGTTGAATGCTACAACTGCCATCGTATGGGGCACTTCATGAGGGAATGCAGATCTCCTAGAAGATCTGATGCTGGTAAACCCTCAGTCAGGTTGTTAAAGCTCAGGATTCCAAAGCCATGGTTGCAGTTCAAGGAATTGATGGTATGGGATGGGATTGGAGCTATCTGGCTAAGAATGTTGAAGAGGATAAAGCTTTGGTTGCTGATATTGAAGAAGAAGAGCATGTTGAATATGCTCTCATGGCACACTCCTCCTCTTCATCTGATAATGAGGTATATGATGACGCTTTTTGTAGCAAAGGTTGTAGGTTAAATACTGAACGACTTAACAAAGAGGTGTTAAAATTAAAAGATGATATGAGTACGGAAAGATGTAAATTGTCTAATTACCAACTAGCTCTTACTGAAACTGAGAAAACCGTTTCTGAATACAAGAAAATGGAATTTGACTTAAAAGATAAAATCAATATCTTAAAACATGAGTTAGAGGGTAGTATGGACATTAGAAACATCATGGAAAGGGTTAATGGTGAATTACAGGCTAAGTTAGATGAGGCTATTAAGAATAAAGATAATGTTGGCCTCAAAATTCAAAGATTTGATAGAGCCACCCAAACCCTAGGAGACTGTGTGGCTAAACAAAGGGATCCTAAGGACGTGACTGGGATTGGGATGAATGATTACTCTTTGGTTCCACCACCAGCTGGTGACTTCTATGGTGTCCAACAAAGGGACTTATCTTGGACTGGTTTGCCAGAGCTCCAAGAGGAGGAATTCATTCCTCCACCAAGAGTTGTCACTCCAGTTGAAGAGTATCAACAAAAATTGACTGACCTGAATGAGTGGAAGAAGGCTAACCCTACTTTATTTGTCAAGGGTGGCTTGCTATGTGAAAGTCCTAATGAGTCACCACCCATTAAGGTTACTAACCCAATCACTGGTAAAGCTGTTGACCTAGGCTCAAACACTGTTAGAAGACCTACCATTAAATATGCAGAGATGTATAGGAATACTAGGTCTCCCAAGAGCCAAGTTAGCAATCATGGAACAGGCTTCTTCTCTTCTAGACCTAAGGTTGTGTCTAGAAAAGCTTGTTACACATGTGGTAGCTTTTCACACTTGGCATACAAGTGTGTCAATGCTCCCAAAGCCAGCGCTGACAGGAACAATTTCAGCGCTGACAGGAACAAAGTCAACGTTGTTAGGAAGTCAAACGTTGTCAAACCCAAACCTTGTGTGCAGCAAAGTCCACAAGTGATTAGACCTGCCCCATTCTTTACTAAAAGGTCTAACACTCATGGACAAAGACCATTTCAAAAGACAAACACCTGGTCATATAGGCAATGGGTTTCTGTAGCAAACCCTCGGTTCAACGCTGACAAGGGTAATTTCAGCGTTGACAGGACAAATTCTAACGCTGACAGAAACGTGACCAGACCTAAATATTTGCAACCACAAGGTAAGGGGTCTAAAGCTTCTTCAAGCTTAACATGGAGACCCAAGAAAGATCAAAACCCTAATGATAATGGGATTTCAATGACTTGCAATAGATTTAATTACATTTCAAAAGTCATTACAAAACCTATTGGGGTTAACTGGGTATTTCATCCTAAGAAGGATGAGAATGGGGTTGTTATGAGAAATAAGTCTGTTCTTATTGAACAACCAGATGAATCCAAGTCTTTTAAGACTTGGGTTCCCAAAGAAAACTAATTTGTTTTCTTTATGTGCAGGGCATTCAAAGACAGGTCAATGATTATGGATATTGGGATAGTGGATGCTCAAGGCACATGACAGGGAAGGAAGACTATCTGACGAACTTCTCTCCTATTAAAGATGGTGATAAGGTTTACTTTGGAGGCGGATATGGTACTATCACAGGCAAAGGAACCCTTCTCACCAAGAATCTGCGTTTTGAGAACGTCTTCCTCGTAAAAGAACTTGATTACAATTTGTTTAGTGTATCACAAGTTTGTGATAACAAAAATAAAGTTCTTTTTACTGATACTGAGTGTTTGGTGTTAAGCAAGGATTTTAAGATCCCTGATGAGAAATATATTGAGTATAGAACACCTAGGCATAAGGACATATATAATGTGAATTTAAATTGGATTAAAATGAATAATAATATGTCTTGTTTTTATGCTAAGGCCTCAGTAGATGAGAGTAATTTGTGGCACAGAAGACTAGGGCACATAAATTTCAAAAATATAAATAGACTTGTGAGGCTTGGTTTAGTTGATGGTTTGCCTGAGAAGGCCTTCCACAATGACTACTCTTGTTTTGCATGTCTTAAAGGCAAGCAGCACAAGGTCTCATTCAAGTCCAAACAAGTGCATACTAGTTCTAGACCTCTTCATGTGCTTCACATGGACCTCTTTGGTCCAACCAATATAGAAAGTTTGAATGGTAAGTCATATTGCTTTGTTATCACAGATGACTTTTCTAGGTTTACTTGGACATTCTTTCTAGCTATGAAGAGTGACACAGCTGATGTTCTTATTGATTTTATCACTCAGATTGAGAAGAGGTCTGGCAATGAGGTTAAAATGCTTAGGAGTGATAATGGTGGAGAATTTTGGAATAAGAAGCTAGATGATTTCTGTGCCAGGAAAGGAATTACAAGGCAACTTAGTATTGCTAGAACCCCACAACAAAATGGGGTTGTTGAGAGGAAAAATAGAACCCTAATTGAAGCAGCCAGAACAATGTTGGCTGATGCTCACTTTCCTATAGCCTTTTGGGCTAAGGCTGTTAATACAGCTTGCTATGTGCAAAATAGAGCATTGGTTAACAAAATTCAGAACAAAACACCTTATGAGTTACTTTGGGGTAGAAAACCTAATATTGGTTTTCTTAGACCTTTTGGTTGTCATGTAGTAGTCTTGGATACTAGTGATGCCTTAGGGAAATTTAGTACAAAAGGTGATGAGGGTTACTTCATGGGGTATTCAGTCCAGAGCAAGGGTTATAGGGTTTATCTTAAAGAGGACAAACGTATAGTTGAAAGAGTACATGTTAGGTTTTTAGAGAATAAACCTAGTGATCCTGAAAGTGGTCCTAATTGGTTGTTTGACTTGGAACCCTTATCTAGAACTTTAAATTATATGCCTATCACTAATCCAGACATTGTGAAGGTAACTTCAAATGTTGTGGAGGAACAAGTTGTTGATGTTTCAGGTACACAGGTTCATAAGAAGGTTGGATCACAAGCAGAAAAGGCATCTCCTATATTAGAATATGTCACAATTCCCATTTGGACAGATGCTTTTGCTGCTGCTGCTGCTGCTGGACAAGATAATGGTGGTTTCCAAGTACCACCAGATACAAACATGCATGGTCCTTCAGGCGCTGACAAAGACAAATCTAGCGCTGACAAGACCAATTCAGACGTTGATGGCTCAGACGTTGACAACCACACTTCAAGCGTTGTTAGCCCAAGCGCTGACAAACAAGGTTCATGCGTTGACAACAATTCTGCCCATCTTTTCTCTTCCAATTTTGAACAAGGCGAACCCTCCAGTTTATATGAAGAGGTTCATCCTCATGTTGATGTAAGAGAGTCTGATGAAGAAGATATTAGCAACATGGAGAATGAGGTTGAGGACACCAGACTTTTTGAAGGAGGAGTTCTCACTTCCACAATGAAGAATCATCCCCCTTCCCAGATCATTGGTGATGTTATGACTCCAGTTCAGACTAGAAGATCTCATCAAGGTCTTGGTGGGTTTATTGCTAATATACACAAGAAGGTTGATACCCCTCTTGTGCAAGCATGTTTGTTTGCATGTTTTCTGTCACAAGAGGAACCCAAGAAAATATTTGATGCTCTCAAAGAACCAAGTTGGGTGGAAGCAATGCAGGATGAGCTTCACCAATTTGCAATTCAGGATGTTTGGGAGCTGGTTGATTGTCCTAGATTTGTCAGACCTATAGGGACAAGATGGGTTCTCAGGAACAAAAGAGATGAAAGAGGCATTGTGGTCAGAAACAAGGCAAGGTTAGTGGCTCAAGGTTATACACAAGAGGAGGGGATAGACTATGAGGAGGTCTTTGCACCAGTTGCAAGGATTGAAGCTATTAGGATTTTTCTAGCCTATGCATCCTACATGGGCTTCACTGTCTATCAAATGGATGTCAAGAGTGCCTTTCTCTATGGCACCATTGTTGAGGAAGTATATGTAATGCAACCTCCTGGTTTTGAGGATCCAGAGAATCTAGATAAAGTGTATAGAGTCAAAAAGGCTATGTATGGCCTTCATCAAGCCCCAAGAGCATGGTATGGTACTTTTTTTTTTGGTATAAGGTACTTTGTCTACCTATTTGGTGGACAATGGGTTCAAGAGGGGCACCATAGATCAGACATTGTTTACAAAGAAGAAAGGCAAGGATGTGTTGCTTGTGCAGGTCTATGTTGATGATATCATTTTTGGGTCTACTAATCCAAAGATGAGTGAGGATTTCTCCAAGCTTATGACAGACAAATTCAAGACGAGTGCTATAGGGGAGATGAACTTCTTTCTTGGTTTACAAGTTCAGCAGAAAGAAGATGGTATCTTCATCTCCCAGGATAAATATGTTGCTAAGATCTTGAAGAAGTTTGGCTTTTCTCCACATGAAAAGAGGGCTACTACTCCTATGGATAGAGAACACCCTTGGGGAAAGATTGGAGATGGGAAAGATGTTGATGTCAGGCACTATAGATCCATGATTGGATCCTTGATGTATCTTACTGCCTCCAAACCTGATATCATGTTTGCTGTGTGTGCTTGTGCACGCCATCAAGTGACTCCCAAAGAATGTCACCTTTATGCTGTGAAGAGGATCTTTAGGTACCTAAGATGCTATCCTGGTCTTGGTTTGTGGTACCCAAAGGATTCACCATTGGAGCTGATTGCATATTCAGATAGTGATTATGGAGGTGATAAATTTGATAGGAAATCGACAACTGGTAGATGTCAGTTTCTTGGGAGCAGGTTAATATCTTGGCAATGCAAGAAACAAACAGTGGTGGCCAATTCTACAACTGAAGCAGAGTATGTTGCTGCAGCTGCTTGTTGTGGACAAGTGTTGTGGATTCAGAACCAGCTGTTGGACTATGGGTATAATTTCATGCATACTAAGATATTTGTTGACAATAATAGTACTTTATGCATCATTAAGAATCCTGTACATCATTCTAAAACTAAACACATAGAAATTAGACACCATTTTATAAGAGATCGCTTTGAAAAAGGTTTAATACAACCAAATAGGGTTGACACTGAGGAAAATGTGTCAGATTTATTAACTAAACCTTTTGATGCTGGGAGGTTTCAATACTTGGTAACAAGTATTGGAATGGTCAATCTCACATAATATGTGTTTTGGAGTCTTTTTGTAAAAGTATGTACCGGATGATGCATTATTATTGGTTTTATTGATGATTTAGATTTTCCACTATATTTTTCTAACACTGATAAAGGTTGCTTGAACGCTGATAAGTATTTTTGAAACGTTGTCAGCAATATAATTGTCTAACGCTGACAAAGCTTCCCTCAACGCTGTCATGTGTTATCGGGGCGTTGTCAGCAACAATGTTAGTTTTGTGGTTTTCAATCTAAATGTGCAGATGGTGTTAGCAATATACCATTGGATACAGAGTTGCTTATGGATCAATGGTGAAGCATTTGGACAAGTTTTTATTTATGGATGATGGTTGGAATGTTTCATTCCTATCTTGACATAAATTTTTTATGTTCATGCATGATTTTAGCAAACTTTTGTATCATAGTTTAAGGGGAGGTTTTAGGAACCTTTAGGTTGTTGGGTATCCATATGATACTCTTATCATAATTCTAGATTGTGTCCACAGGTGAGTATGAGTTAGTTTTACTAAATCATGAGGCACTGTAGCATGCAAAGTTGATATACTATGCATGCTGCCAAGACATTTTTGGCCTAGAATTGGTTGTGGTCTGTTGGGAGACTTGGGAATGATTTTGTTATGGGAATTACCTGGGAGTAACAAGGAATTTTGTAAGGTAACTTGGTTGTTAAGAGTTTTGGTTAGCAAGGGACACTAGAGGACTGTTATGTCTATCTTGCTTAAGCAAGTGTGCATAACTGGACAGTGCTTGCCGCCCTATAATAATTATCAGCTTTTGGTTATCTTCTCTAGGATAAATTACTTGTTAAGGTCATTTTTCATTTTTAAAACATTTTTATTATTGGACGCTGACAAGAATTTTCCAAGCGTTGTTGTGACCAAATTGGACGCTGGCATGGCTATAGGCAAACGTTGACAAGATTATAGCCGTTGGGCGTTGATAGGTTATTTTTGACCGTTGACACTTAATGGGGCCTACCCAGTTGTTACTTTTTGACATATTTTTAGGCCGTAATTTTAGGAGTTGTTACTTTCATTTAATGCATGAGATAACTTATAACTTTTTCAATATTTTCATGATTGATTTTTGAAAATACTTGCCTATTTTTGGGCCTATCACATGCAATTTCTTCTCCTATAAATTTGGCTCCTATTTTAAACAGGGTATCTATAATTCTTGTCTAACACATTTTTCTCTTATCAACTTCATCTTCTTCACTTAAAATTAACAGCTTTCATCAATGGCACCAAAGTTTAGACCATCAGAATTGGAATTGGGGTTCAGATCTCAACACAACATGATTGCATATCTTGAAGCTGATGATACTCTGTTTCCCCAATACACACAAATGGTGGCGTATTTGAACGCATCCCCATTAAGGTATGCTCTTTCTCATGCACCACTCATTCCAGTCACACATATTAAACAGTTTTGGAACACTGTTAGTTCCTCAACAATTAATAGAGTGACCACATTGACTTCTATTGTTCATGGGAGACCTTGGGTGGTTACTGAGGCCTTGGTACGCCAAGCCTTGCATCTTGATGATGCTGATGGTATAGCCACCCTTCCCATAAATGAAATAGAACAAGGGCTTAGGGCTTTGGGCTATCCTTTTTCCTGATGAAGGTACTCTTAACAAGTATCATAAGCAGGAATTTCCCCCAGCCTGGAAGTACCTCATACATGTCCTCCTTCAATGTTTGAGTCCCAAATGTACTGCACACAATGAGATCAATAGATCCATTGCAAGCGCTATTGTGTGCATTGCAACAAGGCAAAAATTTAATTATTCAAAAATGATTTTTGAGGGCATGTGTAAAAACAAGGGGAACAAAATGACTTTAGCTTATCCCCGTTTTCTGCAAATGGTTTTTAATGTTCAAGGTTACTGCTCAAGGGATCACAATGATTTTTATAAGATCCCTAAGCAAAAGAAAGCTATTTTTATGAAGATGAATTCACCACCCCATCGTGACCTACCTTTAACCCAAGCTATGCTTGCTGTCATTGCAGCAGCACAACCCCAACCAGACCCCCAACCACAAATTGACCCTCAACCACAACTTGAACCAATCCCTGAACCTTTACCTTCACCTGAACATATGCAAATTGACTCAGAATCCTTCAACGCTGACACACTACATGTTGGCGTTGATGTGCCTATTTCCAACGTTGACACACAACCTTCACAGACCCAAACACCCCTTAACCAACCCACATCCACCCATTCTTCCACACCATCTTCCACACCCCCTGAATATAGGTTGATGAAACGCCAAAGGACTACTGGAGTGTTCTCCTCTGGTGGTCCTAGCCATGTAGCAGAGAGAACCACCACCACAAGTGTGGCTGGTGACCTGGATGAGGCTGGGACTATTGGTTCTGGCTTAGATGCTGGCCAAGGCAGTCCCACCATAATTAAGTCCTCATCCATGCCCAATGAATCTGACTTGGGAGGTCAAATCCCCATTTTAGAAGAGGGCAGACTGGAACCAATGACTCTTATGGAATTGACGGCAGTCTGCATAAGCTTGCAAAAGCAAAATGCAGACTTAGTACAAGTTGTCAGCTCACAAGGCCTTGAACTCAAGCAATTGAGGGAGAGGATTGTTGTTTTGGAAAGTGATCGTGCTAGGAGGGGTATGGAGGAATCTTCCAAAGGGGAGGAAGATCCAATAAATCTGAGTGACAAGGGAAGCCATGATGGTAAATCAATGGATGTTGCTGAGGCCCTTACAACTTTGAAGAAACAAACAGGTTTTTATACGTCCTTAGTCTCTCCTACCAACTTAAATTTATCATTTACAGCTATGTTGAGAGAGGTTACACAAGGCGCTGAGGGAAGATATTTGGGCGTTGACAAGGAAAATTTGGACACTGACAGAAATATTTTGGGCGCTGATAGGACAAAGTTGGGCGTTGAAAGACCTGTATATGAAGGTGATGTATCCCAGTCATCATCTATCATCAAGGAGGATTCTACTCAGGTATCACCATCTACCTTACCCACCATTGCACCATCAGATAAGGGTAAGGGTATAATGGTAGAAGAGAATGTTCCAAAGGATGCAGCTCAAGTTGAGTTTGATAGAAGATTAGCTGCACAAATCATGGAACAAGAAAAAAGGAGTCACCATTTGTTGTGACTTCAGAAGAAGAAAGTGATGGAGCTAGCTCAGACTCAAGTGTGATGATTATAGAACCAGAAAGGCTTGAGTATGGTGATGAGTTTGCTAGGGAAAAGTTGAGAGAATTGAAATTGCAGGTTGACTTTGACATGCCAGAGGTGGCTCAAATGTATCATGCTTGGGAAGACAGATGCATGGAGAATCCAGACTTGACCATTTCAGATCAAATATGGGGTTTGGAGATTCTTCTTAGAGTTCAGAAAGATTGCCAGGTAATTTTGAAACACAAGGCAAGTAATATTCTCTCAGAATTGAAAAGGGATAGAAGGGAGCTATACTTTATGTTGCTCAGATGTCATGGAGTTGGATGGACTTATCAGAAGTTGAGGGCTTTGACATTTAATGAGTTGGAAAGTAGGGCTTATCCCATTTGGGTGAGAGTACAGGAAGCAAACACTCTCAGACTTCTTTCAGATGAAAGAAAGGAGGAACTTGCAGAAGAAATGGAACTCAAGAAAGCTATGATTGTTCCCAGGCCAGTGAAGAAGGGAATCTCATTTGAGTTTCCAAAAGATATGGATCCACTATATCCAAGTGAAGTAGTTATAAGAAAGAGCCTCAAGCTCTCCCCATTAGAAGCTTCAGATATGGTGCAAGTGTTACCATTAGATTCCAGGAACCCAATTGTGAGCTATGAAGAAGATGAATGTGGGTTCTGAAAGATTGGCAGATTTGGCAAGGAGGTACACACTTTTACCACTCTCATATCTTTGTTTGCAAGTTGTGATAGAGAAGACTTGGTTGACCTTTGGAGGTTGCTGGAAACCAAGTATGAGGCTGAAGCACCAACTTCAGCTAATGGAATAAAACTTTGGACCACATTCAAAAGAATGTGTGGACCAAGAGATGAGGATCCTGCAATATGGAAGGATCTTGAAGATGATCTCAGTGGTCTTCAATGGAGGTTATATTCAGCTGCTGGTGTTTACCATTTGAGTTCTACAAAGTTTGCTGAGTATCTACTTGTGGATGCTCAGTATTTCATATCCAAGGCTATTTTGGAGAAGATGAAGGACACTCAGCTGGAGATAGATTATTCAAGTGACGTGGCAAAGGATTTGATCAGATTTATTCACTATCTATATGAGAAGGTTTGTAAGATTCCTCCTAGTCCTTAATGCTTATTCAAAAACTTGATCATAAGAGTGGATATAAAGTTTAGGGGAGGATTGTTGGGAATAAATTAAGGCCAGATCACTTGAGCGCTGACAAGAACAAAACAAGCGTTGACAAGAACAAAACAAGCGCTGACAGCTCAAGCGTTGACAAGATAAAGTCAAGCGTTGACACATTGAAGACAAGCACTGATGGAAGATATATTCTACGCGTGTATTATATTCTAGAATACTTCTAGTAAAGATAGGAACAACAATGTATTTTCTATATTTATCTTTACCTAGAATAGTTGATACGTAGATTATTGTACAACGCTTCTTATGTCTATAAAAGAAGACCTTTAGGTTAATGTTTGATATAAGTTTTATATAAGTTTTCATTCGTAAACTACTTTCATTGTAAGCAAGTTTGATATTGATAATCAAAGTGAAAGTTTGTTTATATCAGTGTGTGTTCTTGTTTAAGTGTTAAATTCCACATAACACTTAGATTCATAAGCATATACAAAGGTTTCTCTACGTGTATTACTTGATCTAATCTCGTATACACAAAGCTAATCGATCTAAGTTTGGGATCAACATCTAGGTTCTTGAAGTAATCCGGAATACGAATCTTGTATGCAATCTGGAATACACAGTCCTCAAGTAATCCGGAATCCGTGATCAAGTACTTAATCCGGAATGTGAGTCTTTGAATCAATTCAGAATCCAAGTTCTCTACATAGTTCGGAATGTGTGATGACCAAGTACTTCGGAACCCATCGGTTTGAACATAATCCGGAATCAAGGTTTGGACCCAATCCGGAATACAAAATCCCAACCTAATTCGGGAAGCAAGTTCTTTACCTAATTCGGAATGAAACATTTTGAACTAATTCGGAATGAGGATAAACTAAACCTAAGTCCGGATAATCAAAGACTACTCTTAATCCGGAATAAACAAGATATCCATATAAATCGGGATAAATGAAGCTACACTTAATTCGGGTAACTAGGGTTTTAAAGGAATCCAAATTAGATAAAAAAAATAAGCAAAATGTAAAAATAAGCTATAAATCAAATAAGAACTTACCTAAAACTTAACCAAATCAACTTTAAGAAAAAACTAATAAACCAAAATTTAAAAACTTTTAAAAACACTAAATAATCAAAATATTTAAAATCAACTTTTTATAAAATAACTTTTAAAAAACACTTAACTAAAATTAAGAAAATCACATTAAAAGCTAAAGGATCAATAAGCTAACACAATCAAGCACATAAAAACATAAAGAACAATCAAATAAGCATAACAATAAGCAAATAAGATTTAAGATTAAACAAGACAAGAAAGGTAGAATAAGAGATAAATGAAAAACTTGAAATTAAAGATAAAGATTCAACAAACTTACTTGAATTACTTGAAAGGAAAGACAATTAAAGTAAATGACAAGTATTAAAATGACAATATGAAAATGGAGAACTAATTTGTCAAATTAGCTAACACCTCCTAATGACACATTAGGAGGGTATTTATAGGGAGATTAAATGTGTTGATGCTTTCTTCCTCTTCTCGTCTTTTCGTCTTATAAATTCTTCGTCTTTCTCGACTTTGTCTCGGGATTTGTCGAAGGATAAATTGAACTCTTCTTATAATTTCTTCATTTATTAGACTTGAGTTCTTCGACTTCATTAAACTTCCGTCTTTAGACTTTTTCTTCGATAAATCTATAGAATAGGCCTTGGACTTCCGTTTTTTTTCACTCTTGATCTTTTGACTTCGTCTTTTGTCTTTTTCTTCGATAAAAGCCCGTGAAAGCCCATGTTTTCATCCATTTTCACATTTTGGTCCTAAATCACAACAAAAACACAAACCACACATGATTTCGACATTTACGACATTAAATAAAAGTTTTGGCTTGGTTATTATTATAATTAAGTGGTAAAGGATAAGTGTTTTCACACTTATTAAATCCCCTACACTTGACCATTGCAATGCCCTCATGCAATTCATTAATTACAAAGCAAGATTTACATTTTCCATCATAATTAACCCACCTTGGCCTTTATTAAATACAAGACATTAAGGAAACGTAAAAAGATAGAAGATAGCAAAACATTTGAAGGAAGAAAATAAGTAAAGAAATCAAAGACTTTCATTAGGACTTTGGGTTGTCATGAATGTTTATCACTCTCAAGTTTCACGTTCCCCACACCAAGCTTAGAAACGAGATCATTTTTATTATAAGTTAGCAAACTAACACAAACTCATGTGGCTCAATTATTCACTTAGACTCCCTTATTCCTAGGTCTATCTCTTATATTTTATTGTTGTCTTGAATGATCACGAGGATGCATTGTTTGACTTATTCCGATAGTTTATTTAGGCTGAAAATAAAGTAGGACGATTTAATCAATAATTAGCTAAAGGACAAAATCTTTTAAAACTGCTTCTCGAGACCTCATAAAGTTCATATCTTGGTATAACTTGCTTCACGATTTGAGACCTTTCTCGGATTGATATTTGGCATTGACTTCATACTTCAAATCTTGAGAGACGTTCATGAAATAATAGTCTTCTCTTCATAATAAGAGTTTCTTCACTTGAAGTTTTTTAGAGATTCTTCAAACTTAAACCACAACTTCTTCATTTTTCTCCAATCTTTATTTGGGATTTTGATATACAACGATCCGCCTCCTTTTAGGACTTGGATCTATTTATCCTCATACCTTGTTAGGGTCTTTTCGAATAGCCTTCTCTATGATCTTTAGGGGAGTATTTGTTTTTCTTCGTGTGTCTCGATCCTTCATATTGATTCTTGATTAATGATTCTTCACATCACTTTGGATCTTTAGCAACAAAATATAGCCCTCATGTCTTGTTAGGACCTTTTCGGACTCGCCAATCTTCGCATCCCGCTTCAATAAGTTATGCCTTGTCTATGAACTCTAATTAATACCGAGCCACTTTTAAACGATCTTGTGCTAGAAGCTAAGTAACTTTTCAAATCGTACGACCTTATTTATTGCAATTAATTTTATTAACAAGCGATGGGAGAAAAAGCTCATAATCAACTCACATAAATTCATGAAAGAAGATCAAACTTATAATTGACTCTATCATCTCTCGTTCTCCACAATTTAAAATCTCAAGGAATGAGACTCGTGGATGCTTAGCCTATTAAATCAAAGTTTTGGGTTTTCAAGTCATGTATAGGATCTTGCAACTTCTTAGACTTTTTCAAATTTAGAATTCGCATTTTAAAGTTCCCTTGATAAACGACTTTCTAGGATCAATTATAGGAACTTGTGAAAAGTTCTTGTTCTTAACCCGTAAGAGTTACGACTTTCGCGTTTTAAAGTTCCCTATATAAAAGCCTAGCAAAACTTGACTTAAACACGTTAAGGATACTAGCTAGAGTAAACTTGGATAAGTAAACTCGGGTTGAGTCAAAAGATTCATGACGAGCCTAATATATCAAAGATATCTAAACTTATTAAAACCATTTATTAAAATTTATTCTAATGAAAGAAAATTACGATAACAAAGGAAAAACTACTAGGCCAAAATAGATCAAAAATTTTGAAAAATGTCGAAAAATCAATTTTTCGGTTAAAATGAGGACAAATACAAGGAAAAACCCACTTAACTTCGATAGAAGTCCCCCTACACTTAATATAAACATTGTCCTCAATGTTTAAGCATGTGGGAGTAAACTCCCCTACACTTAGGACATCGTGCACGTTGTTTAAATCTTGCTAAGGAAGAGACAACTAAAATGATTCCTATTTTAACATTGAAGAATATAAAATAGAGAATCAAAAGAGTTTAGGATAGAACCGGGAAGACGGGAACACAGAATCACGAATTGTCAAAAGTGATCAATAGTGGAACTTTGAAAGCTAGAATCCCTGCACATGATAAGAAAGAAAACAACAAACATATAGTAGGGTCTCCCCCTACACTTATTATAATAAAACAGATAAAAAGGATAGATACTCGGGTTGCCTCCCGAGAAGCGCTTGTTTTTGTTCACCGAGTCGTGAGCCTGACTCGACCTTGATTAGCATGGTAAGAACCTTGAAGAACATCCATCGGGATCAAATACATGGTTTTCGTCCAACAAATAGCACAAACTTAAGGTGAACGAGGCAAGCCAAAGAAGAGTAGGCAAGGTTCCCTTAAGCATTTATTGAGCACAGTGGTAGAAAGTATGATGAAGTGCAAGCATATCTCCATTGTTTCCAAAAATCTTTCCTTTTATTTCATCAGATGGATACTGAGATGGATTAAAAATTATGATACCTGGATCGAACACCTTTTCCTTTAGGGGAAAATAAGACTCAGGCTTAGTAGAATTTGAAAAAGATCCGCCCATAAATCGTACAATCTCATCCTCAAAAGGGGGATAGAGAGGTGTCAAAACATAAGTACTGCGGATGTCGGTGTGTTCCGGTTTCTTCTCCTTTGAAACGGGTTTCTTAATATCCGGAGGAGGATAAAGACCAAAATCAAAGTCCAAAGGAGGAGAATCATTCTCATTGGGGAAGTATGTATTGAGAAAAGTAGCAAAATCTTCCTCAAATGAGTAGTCATCTAAAGTAGGATCGAGCATTGTTGGTGGAGGATCTTCATCAAAAGTAGGAGCAAGGTCATCATGTGAAGAATCACTCGAAAGAGTATCAACATCATCAAAGTTATCATAAGTTGGCATGTCTTTATACTCTGAAGAAAAATCATAATCATCCACATCGGAACTAAAATCATCATCATAGATTGGTGGAGCATCATATATTGGTGGGGCATCCAAATTGGAGAGAGGATCTTCAGAATCTTCCACATTTTCTTGAAAAAGTGGATTATCATAGATAGGCTCGAAAAGAGGGTTGTTGTAGACGACAAAATCATCAAGCTTTGTACTTTCACAAGTAGTTGTATCAAGCTTGTCTTGAAGCACATTAATCATTTTCGCCGATTCTCTTCCATTTGATTTGTTTGTGATCTTCCACATCTTAAAAACATTTTGATCATTCCCGACCCTTAAAATTAGTTCACCTTCGGCAACATCGACTAAAGTTTTCTGGTTCTTAAGAATGGCCGGCCAAGTATTAACAGAATACGAGGGTCCATTTTATAATCAACAACAACAAAATCGACTGGAAAAGTGAAGGTACCAACTTTAACAAATACATTTTCGGCAATACCAACGGGGTAAGCGAGACTTCGATTTGCTAGCTCAAGAGTCATCTTTTATTGGGGTAAGATCGGGTAATGATAACTTTTTCCAAACACTTAATGGCATCAAATTTATACTTGCTCCGAGATCGGCTAAGGAAGTAAATTCTTTAGTTTGGTTAAAAGTACATGGTAGCACAAAACGACCGGTATCTCCAAGTTTTTCTGGAAGGTCTTTAAGGAGGACTACAGAACAATTTTCATTCAATCGAGTATTAACAAACTCGACCATCTTCTCCTTCTTACTAAGGAATTCCTTGAATTCTTTCACAAATTTAGGCATTTGGACAAGTGCTTCAACGAGGTTAATGTTAAAGTTCATTTGGGAGATCATTTTGATAATAACTTGAGCATCCTCTTTAGTGAGCACTTTACACTTGTCTAACTAAGAAGGATAAGGGATAGTGGGTTTAGGTGGTGTAGGTTTGGAAGGTGAAGGTTGAGATGTTGAGGGTTTAGAGGTGGAAAGTGGGGTTGGTGAAGGGTTTTTCTTGGGTACTTCTTCATTAAGAGGTGGAGACAGTAATGGAGAACTAGTACTAGGCGTGGAAGTAGGCGGCATAAATGGTGGTGGAGGAGGTGTAGATGGAGTAACGTGGGGAGGATAGATGGTCCTACTAGAGTTGCTCTACTACGTGTAGTAATAGCACTAACATTAGCTCTTGGGTTGGTGACGGTATTCGAAGGAAGAGAGCCCGAAGTAGAGGGTTGATTACTTTGGAAGAAACTAGCCATCATATTTCTCAAATCATTCGTTTGATTGCTCAAAGAAGTTGGCATATCATTTCTAAGCTCGGTTCGAATATCATTCCCTTGTTTAGTGATATCTCCTTTCAAGTTAATGATTTGGCTTTGAAGATTCTTAACCACCTCTCCTTGGGTCCTCATGAAAGTTTCAACATCTTGATTGTATGATGTGGGTGGAGTGATGGGTGGAGCTTGGTGAGTGGGCGGGTGATATGGATTAGAAGCTCGAGGTTGGTTTGTATTGCTTCTATTGAAGTTGTTTGGGTTGTGGTTTTGAGGATAAAAACCGGGTGAAAGAAAGTTATTGGAACGATAACTTAGCAAGTTACGATCACCTTGAGTTCGGGCTTGATAGTTGTCCGTTGAATAGTTTCCGATAGCAGCATACATGTTTTCTGGATTGTCATAAGTAGAAGGACAATCAGTGTATGAATGAGGACCGCCGCAAGTCTCACAAGAAAGTGTTACAGCTTTAACTTGTTGTAGTTGATTCGTAGCCATGAGTTGGATATTTTTGTTCATCTTGGCTAGCATGCGGGTGACTTTGGTCATCTCGGGGCTGGAAGAAGTAGAAGAAACATTGACTCTCGGATTATTTCTTGAAGATGCGGATGAATCCCAATTTTTGTGATGAGTGGTCATGTCCTCTATAATCTCTCTACACTCCTCGGGTCTTCTTTTCATAAATGTGCCACCGGCGGCTGCATTAATCGTATCACGATCACGAAAAGTTAAACCGTTGTAGAAAGTATCAATCAAAGTGACGGGGAGCATATTATGGTTAGGACATCGATCGATCAAAACATTATAACGTTCCCAAGCATCAAAAAGAGACTCATCAGGTTCTTGTGTGAAACCAATGATTTGATTCCGAAGGCTCGTTACCATGGATGGTGGAAAGTAGCGCGACAAAAATCGTTGAGTCATTTTGTCCCATGTATGAATTGAATTCTTTGAAAGACGATCAAACCATTTTTCGGCATGGTGGGATAAAGTGTGTGGAAATAGATGAAGGCAAAGAAAATCCATGGTAACACCAGGCAATTTCATTCTTTGAGTGACGGTAATGAATTTGTCGAGATGTTTGTTAGCATCATCATCCGGTAATCCGTGGAATGGACAAGTATTTTGAACTTGTTGGATCATGTGATGCTTTAACAAAAATTCAGGAGCCGTGATTTGCATCACCGCAATCGGTCCTCCACGTCCATTCATTGTTGGTAGACAAAGCTCCTCCATCGTATGAAGGTCGGGTGGAGGGACATGGTTGTTATTATTGTTATTATTCAAAGTGGGGTGAGTTGGGTTGTTATTGTTGTGTACACCGGCCATGTCTAAATCTTCAAGAGTCTCGGGCTCAGAATAAGACGATGAGCGAGTACGGATACACCTGCAAAAGAAAAAGATAGCAAAGAAATAGAAAAATAATGGTTATCGTAAAAATAAAATCTTTTTGGTGCAAAACTTTGAAAAAGAAACGCTTTTTATGAGTTTTTAAATGTTTTTGGATTTTTGAAAATTTTTGATTTTTAGGATTTTTGAAAATTTTTTACACGAAAAAAACGTTCACGAGTGAACGGATCCCAAAATCCAACGCGTCTCTCACAACAAACCGTTAATCTTCACAAAAAGAGCCGGAAGCGACGCCATTTTAATACATGAAAAATCGTTCTTTGAAGTATGTCTAATCGAACTGATCACGGTTAAAAATGCGACTCAATTGTCTTTGGTGGATAAAAGAAATGGTTGTCGTTGATTAAAATAAAAATGCAAACTTTAACGTAAATGACAAAGTAAATAAAGTGAAAAATGATTAAAAAGTAAATGGCGAAAAATTAAAGCTTCAAAGATAAACCTAAAAATAAAGACTTTAAAAGTAATTAAATGAATGAAGTGAAATTAAAGCTCGACAAGACGTAAATTTGAAAACTTTATAAAAATGCAAACTTAAAATAAATTTAAGATAAAATTAAAATAACACATAAGAAAATTGGCGGGAAAAATAAAGTTCAAAGACAAAATAAAAAATCTAATTCGGGAAACAGAAACTTAACATAAGTCGGAATACCTAATTCCTAAACTAAGTGGGAATGTGTGTTTACAACCTAGTTCGGAATCTAGGTTCTTGAAGTAATCCGGAATTCGAATCTCGTATGCAATCCAGAATACACAGTCCTCAAGTAATCCGAAATCCATGATCAAGTACTTAATCCGAATGTGAGTCTTTGACTCAATTCGGAATCCTAGTTCTCTACACAGTTCGGAATGTGTGATGACCAAGTAGTTCGGAATCCATCGGTTTGAACATAATCCGGAATCAAGGTTTGGACCCAATCCGGAATACACAATCCCAACCTAATTCGGGAAGCAAGTTCTTTACCTAATTCGGAATGATACGTTTTGAACTAATTCGGAATGAGGATAAACTAAACCTAAGTCGGGATAATCAAAAACTACTCTTAATCCGGAATAAACAAGATATGCATATAAGTCGGGATAAATGAATCTACACTTAATTCGTTTAACTAGGGTTTTAAAGTGTTGATGCAAAAGTTGGTTGATCCTTGCTAGACCCGAATTAGGCTTAATTCGGGTTGGCTGGGCTCCGGCTCCTGCACGAAGTGAATCGTTTGGTTGGGATCCTGCACACTAAACAGCACGCGTTAGGCTTTCCTTGGGAATGTTTCCCACGATTAGACTCCAGCGTGAGATTAAGTAATCGATTTAGGGTTTATGTGAGTTTAGAGTATGAATCGTAATACCTTTGTGGAACCCTTGGGGGTTCCTTTTATAGGCAGTGGAACCCTAGTGGGCTGCCACTGATACTTTAGCCCCAAGGAAAGGATAACTATCAGAATTAGAATGATTGTTATCTTCTAATCTTGGTAGTGAATATCCTCCTCCATTTGGGATGAAAATATTCCCAGACAGAATATGATTCTGTCTAATCTTATGTCGGCCGCACCGGGCCGTGGGCCGCACACATATGCGGTTACTGTTCATCCAAGCCCATGTGCCCGAATGACATTATTCCACCCATCTGTGATGGGCCGGATACGGGTAGTACCCGTGGGCCGGGTTCGTGACCCGGTTGGGGACTATACGTCATCATGTCCCCCCAGTCTAGTTGTTACAGTCGTAGGCGTAACCTCTAGACTATTAAGGTGCTCTCCGGACATACCAAGGAAAGACATAGGAAACGAAACATTGAATTTTTTGTTGTTCTGGCCGCACGTGGCGACCCTTCGTAGGAATATTTTATGAATACTACCTCAGCCGCACGCAACGGCCGAGACAACTTAAATGTAACATTAAATACGGTCTTACGTAAGAGCCGCATTAACCTGACACAAGAATAAAAAACATTAATGATAGTCAACAATCCAGTCGCATGCCTGCAAAAGTGCACCATTAATGCCCACCCTTGAGCCACGCAAAACTGTTTAAGAAGTGACCCGTGGGTCCCCCTCTGACGTTGCAGAAATGTCAGAAACCCTATCCATTGGATAAGCGAGGTGACTGACACGTGTCGAAGATCCAAGGTACCTCGGAAACCGAGGCAACCCTATATAAGAGTGGGTATGCGTGTTTGTTACACACACAACCCACTCCTTCTTCCGCCATTGTTAATCTCAAGCTTTTATCTCCAAAATTTTTGCCTTCTTTTCCACGGATTTTCGTCGCCGCAGGTTAGATCATCACGCCTTTAAAGACCTTTTTATAAAACATGGTAAAGGATAATCCCCTTATCACGGATGTACTTAACGTGATGTCTGCGGAAAAATACCTCGACTTTCTGTCGAAGTATTATGTACCCAAAAGCGTACACCCCACCTATCCGAGTGATGGTGAAGCGATTACGGATGCACCGGCGGGGAAACTAGGCATATATACACGCCTGTTTGACTCAGCCAACTACCGTATCCCTTTATCTAAGTTCTTGGTAGACCTTCTTTTGTATTATGACTTTCATATCACCCAGCTACATTACATAGGGGCGTGTAAAATCAACCAGTTTGAGATTACATGCCATACCTGCGGAGTAACCCCTACCGTGAACCTTTTTAGGGCTTTCTACTTTCCTCTGTTAGTGAACGGGTGGTTGTCGTTCAAGAAACGACCCGGGAATGCCCCTATGACATATAGGAAACCTCTAGACTCCCTTAAGAACTGGTACGACCATTACTTCTTTGTAGATGAGAAGGTGTTCCCTACCCCCTTCGTACTTAAAACCAAAGCCCCAAAAGACTATCCGCCCAAATCCAAAGATTATAGTAGTAGGGACCTAAAAATACTAGATACCCATCGCACAGAATTCCATAGAGGGTTGCCGGAACACTTTATGTGCTTAGTAGGGATAAGCCGCCGGTACTTTGGGAGGGATGACTTATACCCGTGCTTCTTAACAGAACAGGGAGAGGGTAGGTCCAATATATATGTTGTACATTTGATTTGTCACACATGTGTAGAATTTTACTAACCCATATACTTTTAAATTTTTTTGCAGAAATGAACCTTCACGGACTAATCCGCCAGGGCGACCCCATGAAGGTAGCAGAAGGATTCCGGACGTTGAAGCCGAATGAGCTCCCCTTGCTAGAAGCATTAGCCGACCGTACGATACCGCTTGAAGAGACATCCTAGCCTAGATCGGACGAAGAAGAGCCCGTTATCGAGAAATCCCCATTGGATTTCCACAATGAAGACGGCGAAGACCCATTGCTAGAGGGGGGCACCACCAATCAGGAAGAAGAGCATGACCCCAATGAAGACACCACTCAAGCTTCCGGGTCCACCCCACTTACCTCTAGAAAGAGAAAGACAACTAGGCGGGTGGTGAAGAAAATTAGGGAGGAGGCCGGAGTCGCGAATTCTCCCCCCAAGAAGCTGCGGAAAGACCACCCACAATACCAAGAAGGAAGTGGCACCACGACTGCCCAGGCCGATCCCACCCCGAACATGGAAGGGCCAGTTTTGCGAGTCGCCCCTGTGAGCGCCGTAGCTCCTACCGGCCCAGACCCTGTCATTAGCACCTCGTAAGTACCCCTCGTGAGTATGATTCATATATTTGTTGATGCATAGACTAATATTTAAATAACAGGGCTAATCTGGCAGCTGCAGCGCAAGGGGAAGAAGTGGGGAGAAATCCATCCCCCGCACCAACCAACAAGCCCCCATTACCTGCCACCACACGTGCCGGAAGAAAACCTACGCTTAGCATGGAACTTATCAAGTTTGACACGGCTGGAGGCCGAATCCGAGTGTTCAGAATTTATCGAACACATCACCCCGCCTGTCCTCGCCCAAGATCTAGATGAATTAGATCATGAGGCCCTTATCGAGCAGTTTGACGTATCGTCCGCACACCAGGTAACGGTGGGTGCCGCGTTAAGACGCCGTCTAATCCAGGCCCTCACTAATGTGAATCGTGCAGACAAGAGGTTAGCCCGCCGTGAGGCGATGGTCGTGAAGAACGAGAAGACCATCGCATCTTTGCAGGCGGCATTATTGACAGCCGAGGCGACGGTGAAGGAGCAGGCGCATCACGCCGACGCCAGAGAGAAGCGTACTGCTGAGTTGGAAGCCCTCGTAACCGCATCAGGCGAGAAGGTAAACTTCCGAAATGTTGTACATATACTCGTACTTTTTGTATGCATGTAACCCAAGAAGAGTATATATCCTTGTAATAACTCCAAATTTCATATGTAGGTGTCTGCGGCTGAGGCTGCTACTAAGGCTGTGACCGTGCAATCATTCAACATCGCCCAGGAGCGTGACACGCTGAAGGAAGAATTGACGCAGACCTAAACCAACCTTGAAGAGCAGATTGCCTCAGCTGATGAAGAGCTAAGCAAGGTGGTTGTAAGTTGCGCTGAGAGAGTATGTCCCCCCTACTAACCGCTACAGCCGGTCGTAGGTGGATTATCGGGCAAGGACTGCGACTTGCTGTAAGTAGGGCATTGGACGCTCCACACCTACTGCAGGCGTTTGTTGGGGTCGTATCCGATGGAATCGACCGTGGTAGGCATGAAGGCCTGGTCAAAGCTGCGGAGATGATAGGGAAAAATGAAGATATCACACAGCATAAATATCACAATCCCTCCGCAGCGGATAAGATGACTGCGTCCATGGATGCCCTAGCAGAAATCCAACGCCCTCTCCTAGATGAGCTTGAGGCAATGAAAGATGCTCCAAACGAGACGATAATGTTCCGGCTGAGTGCTGATCCCATTCCCTTGACGTTGGCCACTTACGATTCCGCATCCAAAACAATGAAAGGCGAGAAGCTGCTTGTAGAAGCTCTGGATGCTATCGCAGTCAAAGCCCGGGACGGGAAGGACGCTCGTGGGGAGGTCCTTCGTGCTTTAATTGAGGAAGGGAAGAAGGACCTAGGGGAATCCCTACCCCCCTTGTAACTTATCTGTTGTAAACACTTGTTATTATATTCGTCCGTGTATGTACACGGCTAAGACATATTTGTAGTAACTTGTCTTTTTATTTAGAAGTCCGTGATGACCACGGCCATTTTGTTTATTTTTACTTTTGAAACTTGTGTATTTCATTGTATTTCAATGCCGCATGATATATCACGTCTTACACATGAAAAAGGAAAATACATACAAGTCTATAATTTACTAGACATGCGACGTGCGTCTTTACTATGCAGAGTACTGTGTGAGTACGGCACGCAAAACTTATCACAACGTCTTGTGAGTAAGGCGCCTAGTACGGATACATGATCCGTGCGGCTGGGGTTGCATCCCTCTTACGCGGCAAGTTGAATTAGTAGGTTCACTTAATCCTCTTACCCCGCCTGGAGGCGTATAGTACATGTACAGTAATTTGAAAGAATACATATGAATGAAACATGGCATATTATAATACAAGTAAAACATTCATACGACTAACAAAAAATCTAAAAAATGATTTGCACGAAACAGGCCGTGGAGCTAGCTAGGCACCACGGCATTTTATTAGAACGTTTACACTTTTGTTTGAACAATAATGACAAGTCCTAAAAAACAAGAAAGGAATCTAAACAAACATAAGACAAAACAAAACAGATAAAACCGCATGGTTCTTTATTAAGACCGCACATAGCAAAGTTCCCATGCGGAAGCCGTAGCTTTCAAAGATAGCACCTTTTGAGATTGGAAATATTCCATGTGCGCTCAAGGTCGCGGCCATCCATGTCACGTAGCTTGTACGCGCCTCGCCCCAAGGCGTCAGTGACTTCATACGGTCCTTCCCACTTGGGGCCCAGCTTTCCTGTGTTCTCCGCTCGACTTGCTTCGTTAGCACGATAGACGTAGTCTCCCGGTCGAAAGGAAACACCCTTGACCTTGGCGTCATAATAAGCCTTCATCTTAGCCTTGGACTTAGCCTCATTAATGGCTGCTATTTCCCTTTTTTCTTCCAACAGATCCAGGTTGATTCGCAGCTATTCATCGTTCGTGACGACATTAACCTCCGCCGTGCGGATGGTAGGCATTCCTATTTCTGCTGGTATAACAGCTTCAGTGCCGTAAGACAATGCAAATGGAGTATCTCCGTTGGCTGTTTTGATCATAGTTCTATGCGCCCATAGAACATGTGATAACTCATCGACCCATTTACCACTTCATTCATCCAGACGTGCCTTGATGCCATTCCCCAAGCTTCTATTAGCTCGTTCGACGAGGCCGTTTGTCTGCGGATGCTTAACAGATGCGAAGCGTCGCTTGACGTTCAATGATGCACACCAATCTTTGAACGGGTTGTCCGTGAACTGCTTGCCGTTATCCGAGATGATTTCTCCTGGTAAACCAAAACGGCACACAATATGTTCCCAAACAAACTTCTTAACTTGTTTGCCTGTGATAGACTTGACTGCCTTGGCCTCTATCCATCGTGTGAAGTAGTCCATTGCAACAATCAAGAATTTAACTCCCCCCGCAGCTACAGGAAATGGTCCTGCAATGTCAATTCCCCACTTATAGAATGGCCATGGGGATGTGATAGGTGTAAGCTCCTGCTGCGGGTGTCGCGGTACTGGCCTATGCACTTGGCAACCACTACACTTGCGAATCATGTCGCGCGCGTCTCTGTGCATGGTGGGCCAATAATATCCTGTTCGTAAGGCTCTGGCTACCACGGATCGTGGACCTGCATGCATGCCGCACAACCCTTCGTGTATGTCACTGATTACGTAGGCGGCCTGACGTGGTCCAACACACCGCAGCCACGGCTGCAAGAAAGAGTGTTTGTAAAGGATGCCTTCTCGAAGTTCGAAATGCTGCGACTTCCTTCTTATGCGCCGTGCTGCTTTTTCCTCGTCTGGAAGGGTCTCACTAGTCAAATAGTTGATAATTGGGGTCATCCATGTAGGTCCATCCTCTTCAACTATAGCAGCAACCTCCCCTTCCGTTATAGATTTCTCCTTGAGTATTTCCACCAAGACTTGTTTAGATAAGTGAGCGAAGCTTGTGGATGCGATCTTGCTAAGAGCGTCCTCCTTCTTGTTCTCGCCCCTTGGCACCTGCTTGATGGAAAACTTACTGAAAGTCGTGATTAGCGACTTGACTTTTTCCAAGTACCTGACCATGTTGTCCTCCTTAGCCACATACCCACCTAGAATATGGTTCGCTACAAGCCGTGAGTCCACGTAGGCCTCAAGGTTGCGGACTCCCATTCTAGCGGCGATTTTTAAACCCGCAATTAATGCTTCATATTCCGCTTCATTGTTGGTGGCCGTGAACTCAAAACGGAGGGCGTACGTGAATTCCATTCCTTCTGGATTTGTGAGGATGAGACCTGCTCCAGACCCGTCCGTACACGAAGATCCGTCCGTGAATAACACCCATGGTTCTGTTGGGATCTCGTCTTGCTTGATGATTGGCCCTTCCTCATCCGGCTTCTCGATCAGGAAATCTGCCAGGATCTGGCCTTTAACAGCCGTCCTTGGCCTGTAAGATATATTGTGCTCCCCCAATAGGATGCTCCATTTCTGTAGCCTCCCTGCCACATCTGGTCTAGAGATAACCTGCTTGATTGGCTGATCTGTAATGACTACAATCGGGTGCGCCTGGAAGTACCGGCGCAACCGCTTTGTAGCAAACACTAGTGCTAACACCAATTTTTCCATGGAGGAATAATTCAACTTCGATCCTTGTAGTGTTCTACTTATAAAGTAGACCGGAGTTTGTACTGTGTCTCTATCCGTCATAAGTACCACGCTTATTACGCCATGAGTAGCTGAGAGATACATAATGAGTTCCTCCTTTGGCCGGGGAGCTACTAGCATAGGGAGAGATGCAAGATGCTGCTTGAGTTGGCCGAAGGCTTCCTCGGCTTCCTTCGTCCACTGGAAGTCTCCCTTTCTAATGCACTTCTTGAGTGTCTTAAATAGGGGTAATGACTTCTCTATGGATTTAGATAGGAACCTATTCAGTCCGGCTAACTTCCCATTTAAGGATTGCACCTCCTTCCGTGTCTGCGGGGACGGCAGTTGTATCACTGCATCCGTCTTATCTGGGCAAAGGTTTGATGCCGTTTGGATCAATCAAATATCCAAGGAACATCCCCTCAGTTGCTCCAAACGTACATTTCTTTGGATTTAACTTCATGTTAATCCTTCTCAGAGTGTCGAATGTCTCTTGGACATCTCGGAGGAGTGCCTCCTCCGTGTGACTTTTTATCACCAAGTCATCAACATAGACTTCCAAGTTGCGGCCTATCTGTGATTCAAAAGCTTTGTCCACCAACCGCTGATATGTAGCACCGGCGTTCTTCAGTCCAAACGGCATTTTCGTATAGCAATACACGCCCTGCCTCGTATGGAACGCCGTTTTTTCTGCATCCTCCTCCGCCATCTGGATTTGATGATACCCTTTATACGCGTCCAAAAAGCATTTAAAAGGATACCCACATAGGGACTCCACCTTCCAGTCGATTTCTGGTAACGGGTAACAGTCCTGTGGGCAGGCCTTGTTTAGATCCGTAAAATCCACACACATGCGCCAACTTCCGTCATGCTTCTTGACCATGACCGGATTGGACAACCACTCGTGGTAGTATACCTCGCGCATGATGCCTGCATTCACTAGTTTCCGTACTTCCTCCAATATTACTTGACTGCGCTCAGGCGCCTGGCCGCGCTTCTTTTGCTTGATGGGTTGGTACCCTTGGCGGATCTAGAGCTTATGCTCTGCTATCGCACGTGGCACACCTGTCATATGCTTTGGCTCCCATGCGAATATGTCTAGGTTTGCACTTAAAAAAGAGCACATGGCCCTTTTGCCGCTATCCGAGAGCGCCCCTCCTATGGATACCTCCTGTTCCGGATAGTCAGGGTGAAATGCCACCTTCCAATTGGGAGGTGGTGATCCATCTTTGGGCGGAACAGGTGGAGTCGGTGTTGTCACGGTGTGACACTCGGATGCCGGTACGTTTGTGTTGTAAATGGTAACAATTCCCCCCTCCACGGGGAATTTGATCATCCCGTGTGCCGTAGAGGGTACCGCCCGTATAGCCAAAATGCCTGGTCTGCCTATGATTCCATTGTACGGAGAGTGTGAGCGTATCACCATGAAGTTCATCCACGCCGTAGTGGAATGTTCCTCATTCCCAATGGTCACAAGCAAACGTAATTGTCCTATCGGCCAAATAGTGTCTCCACTAAAGCCAGTAAGCGGCAACGTGGCCGGTACTAATTGGCTTCTTATTTCTGGGCATAACTGCACGAAATAGTGTTCATACAGTACCTCTGCTGACGATCCTCCATCCTCATACATGCGACGAACGTTGTGTGTTCCAATGCTTATCTCGATAGTGAGAGGCACATCGGTCACATCGGTTGCCGTGATGAGAGGGAACGAGATTTCCCTGCCGCGTGAAAATTTTTGGCCAACTTTCTGCCTCGTGCGGCGCTGTCTGGATTGGATCATGTATATAGTCGAAGGTTTGTCCTTTTGGGGATCCTTCTTATCATACTTCTTGTTGTTGTCTTTTCCATCCTTCCAATCCTTAACTAGGTGCTTGAGTTTGCCTGATTTGATCAGTGACTCAATATGCTTCTTGAGCTGGATACACTCCTCCGTACCGTGGCCTTTGTCATTATGGAACTCGCAGAAGCGACTTCCTTGCCGACGTTCCGGGGGAGTGGTCATTGGGGGAGGCCTTGGAAAGTTCGCCCCTTCTGTCAGCAAGATCTCCCGGTAGGACATCTTTAGGGGGGTGAACTTATCGTCCGACCGTCCTCCTTTGCTTTGGCTCTTATAGTCTGAACCCTTGTTATTGTTCTGATTACCTTGACCGCCCGACTGTCTCCGGGACTGGTCATTTGACCGATACCCATTTCCTCGGGATGGGTAGGCCGCGACCACATCTGTTTCTCCTTCTATGAAATTTCTGACCCTTTCCATGAGGTCATCATATCTCTCTGGACGCTTATCATTGAAGCGCCTGATCAACTCTCTGTCTGTTATGGCGTGCATGTAATCAGAGATTTTCAGGAGCTCTGGCATTGTTCTTGTGCGTGTGCACTCATCATTGAAGCGTTCAGTGAAGGCTTCTGTGGACTCCCCCGGCCGTTGTTTGACAGTTGCCAATGAGACCGGGTCCCTATTATACTTCTTCCTCTGAGTATAATTGTTCTCAAACACAGTGCGTAGTTCCGTGAAACTATCAATGCTCCGTGGAGGGAGTGCCTCAAACCAGTCACGAGCATTTCCGATCAGGGTTGAATTGAACATTTGGCACCATATAGGCATGGGCCATCGCCCAATTTTAGCCTGCGTGTCAAATATTTTAAGGTGATCCACCGGATCACCGGATCCATCATAGGTCTTGATACACGCCGGCATGCGACGTTTGGTGTCCTCAGAATAGTTCCGTATGCGGAGGGTGAACGGGTCCTCCCAGGGGTCCGCCCATGGCCGGGTGAGCCTAGGGTCATCCCACGGCTCACACCATGGACGCGAAAGATCCTCCGCTTCCGCATCTCGATAGTAAGGGCCACCATAATAATCATCATTGTTTGGTGGTGGTGGGGTGCGCCTAGGCCGGCGACGCTTAGGCGGATGGTCATCTGAGTCCTCCCCGGATGGGTCTGGGGACGGCGGTGGTGCCCCCTCCTTTGAATAGGGACCACTTTTTTGGGACGAACCAGGAGCCTTTCTCCCAGTGTTCATCCTATCCCACACACTCGGGCGACGTGCGGTTCTGGCCAGCTCTCGATTTGGTCGCTCGGGTGAGCCATCCGACCTTTCTCCCTCTTGAGACTGCGTTAGTTCTTGTATGAGGCGATCTCCTATGCGCTCAAACACATTCCGAGGTTGAGGGGTTTCCTCAAAGGTGCCCTGTTCCTGAGGCCGAGCCCTCCTTTTCCTCTGATTTTGGGAGGAGGTGATTGGTCCGGTTTCACCAAAGTTGAGTCTGGACTGGAGGTTCCTCCCCAGATTCAACCTTGATGCGATTCCCGGGACAATCCTATCAAAGTTCTGCGTGAGAACTCGAGTAAGATCCTCCTCGCTGAGTGGTAGGACTTCCACTTCTTCCTCGTCGAGGATCTGCGCGGTTCCTTGTTAGGAGGGTTTGGCGCACTCCCTGGGTCAGGGTTATCCAGGGTTGAAGTGGGTGGGGGTGTCACAGAGATCGTGCTCGTCACCCCCACGGGCTGAAAACTGCTACGGTTACCAGGCCCGCCTGCGAGGTGGCTAGGTGATTGATTGGGGATGAGAATCCCTTCCCCTTGGGACTTCCGATTCCCGGGATTCGCATTCCTGGGATTAGCTTACGGATGCCCCTTCGTCATTGAAAATTCGAGATGAAGTTTTGTTCTAGCTTAGTGTAATGGGTCCCACGGATGGCGCCAACTTGTTGATGCAAAAGTTGGTGGATCCTTGCTAGACCCGAATTAGGCTTAATTCGGGTTGGCTGGGCTCCGGCTCCTGCACCAAGTGAATCGTTTGGTTGGGATCCTGCACACTAAACAGCACGCGTTAGGCTTACCGTGGGAATGTTTCCCACGATTAGACTCCGGCGTGAGAGAAGTAATCGATTTAGGGTTTATGTGAGTTTAGAGTATGAATCGTAATACCTTTGTGGAACCCTTGGGGGTTCCTTTTATAGGCAGTGGAACCCTAGTGGGCTGCCACTGATACTTTAGCCCCAAGGAAAGGAAACTATCAGAATTAGAATGATTGTTATCTTCTAATCTTGGTAGTGAATATCCTCCTCCATTTGGGATGAAAATATTCCCAGACAGAATATGATTCTGTCTAATCTTATGTCGGCCGCACACATGTGCGGTTACTTTTCATCCAATCCCATAAGCCCGAATGACATTATTCCACCCATCTGTGATGGGCCGGATACGGGTAGTACCCGTGGGCCGGGTTCGTGACCCGGTTGGGGACTATACGTCAAGATTAGATGAATCTACACTTAATTCGTGTAACTAGGGTTTTAAACAAGATATGCATATAAGTCGGGATAAATGAATCTACACTTAATTCGTGTAACTAGGGTTTTAAAGGAATCCGAATTAGATCAAAAATAAGCAAAATGTAAAAATAAGCTATAAATCAAATAAGCACTTACCTAAAACTTAACCAAATCAACTTTAAGAAAAAAACTAATAAACTAAAATTTAAAAACTTTTAAAAACACTAAAGGATCAATAAGCTCACACAATCAAGCACATAAAATATAAAGAACAATCAAATAAGCATGACAATAAGCAAATAAGCAATAAGATTAAACAAGACAAGAAAGGTAAAATAAGAGATTAATGAAAAACTTGAAATTAAAGATAAAGATTCAATAAACTTACTTGAATTACTTGAAAGGAAAGACAATTAAAGTAAATGACAAGTATTAAAATGACAATATAAAAATGGAGAACTAATTTGTCAAATTAGCTAACACCTCCTAATGACACATTAGGAGGGTATTTATAGGGAGATTAAATGTGTTGATGCTTTCTTCCTCTTCTCGTCTTTTCGTCTTATAAATTCTTCGTCTTTCTCGACTTTGTCTCGGGATTTGTCGATGGATAAATTGAACTCGTCTTATAATTTCTTCATTTATTAGACTTGAGTTCTTCGACTTCATTAAACTTCTGTCTTTAGACTTTTTCTTCGATAAATCTTTAGAATATGCCTTGGACTTCCGTTCTTTTTGCACTCTTGATCTTTTGACTTTATCTTTTGTCTTTTTCTTCGATAAAATCCCGTGAAAGCCCATGTTTTCTTCCCATTTCACATTTTGGTCCTAATCACAACAAAAACACAAACCACGCATAATTTCGACATTTACGACATTAAATACACGTTTTGGCTTGGTTATTATTATAATTAAGTGGTAATAGGATAAGTGTTTTCACAATTATTAAATCCCCTACACTTGACCATTGCAATGCCCTCATGCAATGCATTAATTACAAAGCAAGATTTACATTTTCTATCATAATTAACGCACCTTGGCCTTTATTAAATACAAGACATTAAGGAAACGTAAAAAGATAGAAGATAGCAAAACATTTGAAGGAAGAAAATAAGTAAAGAAATCAAAGACTTACATTAGGGCTTTGGGTTAGCATGAATGTTTATCACTCTCAAGTTTCACGTTCCCCACACCAAGCTTAGAAACGAGATCATTGTTATTATAAGTTAGCAAACTAACACAAACTCATGTGGCTCAATTATTCACTTAGACTCCCTTATTCCTAGGTGTATCTCTTATATTTTATTGTTGTCTTGAATGATCACGAGGATGCATTGTTTGACTTATTTCGATAGTTTATTTAGGCTGAAAATAAAGTAGGACGATTTAATCAATAATTAGCTAAAGGACAAAATCTTTTAAAACTGCTTCTCGGGACCTCATAAAGTTCATATCTTGGCATAACTCGCTTCACGAGTTGAGACCTTTCTTGAATCGATATATGGCATTGACTTCATACTTCAAATCTTGAGAGACGTTCATGAAATAATGGTCTTCTCTTCATAATAGGAGTTTCTTCACTTGAAGTTTTTGAGAGATTCTTCAAACTTAGACCACGACTTCTTCATTTTTCTCCAATCTTTATTTGGTATTTTGATATACAACGATCCGCCTCCTTTTAGGACTTGGATCTATTTATCCTCATACCTTGTTAGGGTCTTTTCGGATAGACTTCTCCATGATCTTTAGAGGAGTATTCGCTTTTCGTCGTGTGTCTCGATCCTTTATATTGATTCTTGATAAATGATTCTTCACATCACTTTGGATCTTTAGCACCAAAATACAGCCCTCATGTCTTGTTAGGACCTTTTCGGACTCACCGATCTTCGCATCCCGCTTCAATAAGTTATCCCTTGGCTATGAACTCTAATTAATCCGAGCAACTTTTAAACGATCTTGTGCTAGAAGCTAAGTAACTTTTCAAATCGTACGACCTTATTTATTGCAATTAATTTTATTAACAAGCGATGGGAGAAAAAACTCATAATCAACTCACATAAATTCATGAACGAATACCAAACTTATAATTGACTCTATCATCTCTTGTTCTCCACAATTTAAAATCTCAAGGAATGAGACTCGTGGATGCTTAGCCTATTAAATCAAAGTTTTGGGTTTTCAAGTCATCTATAGGATCTTGCAACTTCTTAGACTTTTTCAAATTTAGAATTCGCATTTTAATGTTCCCTTGATAAATGACTTTCGAGGATCAAATATAGGAACTTGCGAAAAGTTCTTGTTCTTAACCCGTAAGAGTTAAGAGTTTCGCGTTTTAAAGTTCCCTATATAAAAGCCTAGCAAAACTTGACTTAAACACGTTAAGGATACTAGCTAGAGTAAACTTGGATAAGTAAACTCGGGTTGAGTCAAAAGATTCATGACGGGCCTAATATATCAAAGATATCTAAACTTATTAAAACCATTTATTAAACTTTATTCTAATGAAAGAAAATTACGATAACAAAGGAAAAACTACTAGGCCAAAATAGATCAAAAAATTTGATAAATGTCAAAAAAATCAATTTTTCGGTTAAAATGAGGACAAATACAAGGAAAAGCCCACTTAACTTGGATAGAAGTCCCCCCTACACTTAATATAAACATTGTCCTCAATGTTTAAGCATGTCGGAGTAAACTCCCCTATACATAGGACATTGTGCACGTTGTTTAAATCTTGCTAAGGAAGAGACAACTAAAGTGATTCCTATTTTAATATTGAAGAATATAAAATAGAGAATCAAAAGAGTTTAGGATAGAACCGGGAAGACGGGAACACAGAATCACGGATTGTCAAAAGTGATCAATAGTGGAACTTTGAAAGCTCGAATCCCTGCACATGATAAGAAAGAAAACAACAAACATATAGTAGGGTCTCCCCTACACTAATTATAAAAAAACAGATAAAAAGGATAGATACTCGGGATGCCTCCCGAGAAGCGCTTGTTTTTGTTCACCGAGTCGTGAGCCTGACTCGACCTTGATTAGGATGGTAAGAACCTTGAAGAACATCCACCGGGATCAAATACATGGTTTTCGTCCAACAAATAGCACAAACTCAAGGTGAACAAGGTAAGCCAAAGAAGAGTAGGCAAGGTTCCCTTAAGCATTTGTTGAGCATGGTGGTAGAAAGTTTGATGAAGTGCAAGCATATCTCCATTGTTTCCAAAAATCTTTCCTTTTATTTCATCAGATGGATACTGAGATGGCTTAAAAATTATGATACCCGGATCGAACACCTTTTCCTTTAGGGGAAAATAAGACTCAAGCTCAGTAGAATTTGAAAAAGATCCGCTCATAAATCGGAAAATCTCATTCTTAGAAGGGGATAGAGAGGTGTCAAAACATAAGTACTGCGGATATCCGTGTGTTCCGGTTTCTTCTCCTTTGAAACGGGTTTCTTATTATCCAGAAGAGGATAAAGACCAAAATCAAAGTCCAAAGGAGGAGAATCATTCTCATTTGGGGAAGTATGTATTGAGAAAAGTAGCAAAATATTCCTCAAATGAGTAGTCATCCAAATTAGGATCGAGCATTGTTGGTGGAGGATCTTCATCAAAGTAGGAGCAAGGTCATCATGTGAAGAATCACTCGAAAGAGTATCAACATCATCAAAGTCAAAATAAGTTGGCATGTCTTAATACTCTGAAGAAAAATCATAATCATCCATATCGGAACAAAAATCATCATCATAGATTGGTGGAGCATCATATATTGTTGGGACATCCAAATTGGAGAGAGGATCTTCAGAATCTTCCACATTTTCTTGAAAAAGTGGATTATCATAGATAGACTTGAAAAGAGGGTTGTTGTAGACGACAAAATCATCAAGCTTTGTACTTTCACAAGTAGTTGTATCAAGCTTGTCTTGAAGCACATTAATCATTTTCGCCGGTTCTCTTCCATTTGATTTGTTTGTGATCTTCCCCATCTTAAAAACTTGTTGATCATTCTCGACCCTTAAAATTAGTTCACCTTCGGCAACATCGACTAAAGTTTTTCCGGTTCTTAAGAATGGCCGACCAGGTATTAACGGAATAACAGGGTCCATTTTATAATCAACAACAACAAAATCGACCGGAAAATTGAAGGTGCCAACTTTAACAAATACATCTTTGGCAATACCAACAGGGTAAGCGAGAGTTCGATTTGCTAGCTCAAGAGTCATCTTTGTTGAGGTAAGATCGGGTAATGATAACTTTTTCTAAACACTTAATGGCATCAAATTTATACTTGCCCCGAGATCGGCTAAGGCAGTAAATTCTTCGGTTTGGTTAAAAGTACATGGTAGCACAAAACGACCGGGATCTCCAAGTTTTTCTATAAGTTCTATAAGGAAGACTGCAGAACAATTTTCATTCAATCGAGTATTAACAAACTCGGCCATCTTCTCCTTCTTACTAAGCAATTCCTTGAATGCTTTAACAAATTTAGGCATTTGGACAAGTGCTTCAACGAGGCTAATGTTAAAGTTCATTTGGGAGATCATTTTCATAAAAGAAGTATCTTGAGCATCCTCTTTAGTGAGCACTTTGCACTTGTCTAACCGAGAAGGATAAGGGATAGTGGGTTTAGGTGGTGTAGGTGTGGAAGGTGAAGGTTGATATGTTGAGGGTTTAGAGGTGGAGAGTGGGGTTGGTGAAGGATTTTCCTTGGGTACTTCTTCATTAAGACGTGGAGACAATAAAGGAGAACTAGTACTAGGCGTGGAAGTAGGCGGGATAAATGGTGGTGGAGGAGGTGTAGATGGAGTAACGTGGGGAGGGATAGATTGTCCTACTAGAGTTGCTCCACTACGTGTAGTAACAGCACTCACATTAGCTCTTGGGTTGGTGACGGTATTCGAAGGAAGAGAGCCCGAAGTAGAGGGTTGATTACTTTGGAAGAAACTAGCCATCATATTTCTCAAATCATTCGTTTGGTTGCTCAAAGAAGTTTGCATATCATTTCTATGCTCGGTTCGAATATCATTCCCTTGTTTAGTGATATCACCTTTCAAGTTAATGATTTAGCTTTGAAGATTCTTAACCACCTCTCCTTGGGTCCTCACGAAAGTTTCAACATCTTGATTATATGACGTGGGTGGAGTGATGGGTGGAGCTTGGTGAGTGGTTGGGTGATATGGATTAGAAGCTCGAGGTTGGTTTGTATTGCTTCTATTGAAGTTGTTTGGGTTGTGGTTTTGAGGAGAAAAACCGGGTGAAAGAAAGTTATTGGAACGATAACTTAGCAAGTTACGATCACCTTAAGTTCGGGCTTGATAGCTATCCGTTGAAGAGTTTCCGATAGCCGCATACACGTTTTCCGGATTGTCATAAGTAGAAGGATAATTAGTGTATGAATGAGGACCGCCACAAGTCTCACAAGAAATTGTTACAGCTTTAACTTGTTGTAGTTGATTCGTAGCCATGAGTTGGATATTTTTGTTCATCTCGGCTAGCATGCGGGTGACTTCGGTCACCTCGGGGCTGGAAGAAGTAGATGAAACATTGTCTCTCGGATTATTTCTTGAAGATGCGGATGAATCCTAATTTTTGTGATGAGTGGACGTGTTCTCTATAAGCTCTCTATACTCCTCGGGTCTTCTTTTCATAAATGTGCCACCGGCGGCTGCATTAATCATATCACGATCACGAAAAGTTAAACCGTTGTAGAAAGTATCAATCAAAGTGACGGGGAGCATATTATGGTTAGGACATCGATCGATCAAAACATTATAACGTTCCCAAGCATCGAAAAGAGACTCATCAGGTTCTTGTGTGAAACCACTGATTTGATTCCGAAGGCTCGTTACCATGGATGGTGGAAAGTAGCGCGACAAAAATCGTTGAGTCATTTCGTCCCATGTATGAATTGAATTCTTTGGAAGACGATCAAACCATTTTTCGGCATGGTGGGATAAAGTGTGTGGAAATAGATGAAGGCGAAGAAAATCCATGGTAACACCAGGCAATTTCATGCTTTGAGTGATGGTAATGAATTTGTCGAGATGTTTGTTGGCATCATCATCCGGTAATCCGCGGAACGGACAAGTATTTTGAACTTGTTGGATCATGTGATGCTTTAACGAAAATTCAGGAGCCGTGATTTGCATCGGCTCAATCGGTCCTCCACGTCCGTTCATTGTTGGTTGACAAAGCTCCTCCATCGTACGAAGGTCGGGTGGAGGGACATGGTTGTTATTATTATTATTATTCAAATTGGGGTGAGGTGGGTTGTTATTGTTGTGTATACCGGCCATGTATAAATCTTCAAGAGTCTCAAGCTCAGAATAAGACGATGAGCGAGTACGCACACACCTGCAAAAGAAAAAGATAGTAAAGAAATAGAAAAATAATGGTTATCGTAAAAATAAAATCTTTTTGGTGCAAAACTTTGAAAAAGAAATGCTTTTTATGAGTTTTTAAATGTTTTTGGATTTTTGAAAATTTTTGATTTTTAGGATTTTTGAAACTTTTTGACACGAAAAATAACGTTTACGGGTGAACGGATCCCAAAATCCAACGCGTCTCTCACAACAAACCGTTAATCTTCACGAAAAGAGCCGGCAGCGGCGCCATTTTAATACATGAAAAATCGTTCTTTGAAGTATGTCTAATCGAATTGTTCACGGTTAAAAATGCGACTCAATTGTCTTTGGTGGATAAAAGAAATGGTTGTCGTCGAGTAAAATAAAAATGCAAACTTTAACGTAAATGACAAAGTAAACAAAGTGAAAAATGATTAAAAAGTAAATGGCGAAAAACTAAAGCTTCAAAGATAAACCTAAAAATAAAGACTTTAAAAGTAATTAAATGAATGACGAGAAATTAAATCTCGACAAGACGTAAATTTAAAAACTTTATAAAAATGCAAATTTAAAATAAATTTAAGATAAAACAATTAAAATAACACTTAAGAAAATTGGCGGGAAAAATAAAGTTCAAAGACAAAATAAAAATCTAATTCGGGAAACAGAAACTTAACATAAGTCGGAATACCTAATTCCTAAACTAATTCGGAATGTGTGTTTACAACCTAGTTCGGAATCTAGGTTCTTGAAGTAATCCGGAATACACAGTCCTCAAGTAATCCGGAATCCGTGATCAAGTACCTAATCCGGAATGTGAGTCTTTGACTCAATTCGGAATCCTAGTTGCCCACATAGTTTGGAATGTGTGATGACCAAGTAGTTCGGAATCTATCGGTTTGAACATAATCCGGAATCAAGGTTTGGACCCAATCCGGAATACACAATCCCAACCTAATTCGGGAAGCAAGTTCTTTACCTAATTAGGAATGAAACGTTTTGAATTAATTCGGAATGAGGATAAACTAAACCTAAGTTGGGATAATCAAAAACTACTATTAATCCGTAATAAACAAGATATGCATATAAGTCGGGATAAATGAAGCTACACTTAATTCGGGTAACTAGGGTTTTAAAGGAATCCGAATTAGATAAAAAAAATAAGCAAAATGTAAAAATAAGCTATAAATCAAATAACCACTTACCTAAAACTTAACCAAATCAACGTTAAGAAAAAACTAATAAACCAAAATTTAAAAACTTAAAAACACTAAAAAAATCAAAATATTTAAAATCAACTTTTTATAAAATAACTTTTAAAAAACACTTAATTAAAATTAAGAAAATCACATTAAAAGCTAAAGGATCAATAAGCTAACACAATCAAGCACATAAAAACATAAAGAACAATCAAATAAGCATGACAATAAGCAAATAAGCAATAAGATTAAACAAGACAAGAAAGGTAGAATGAGAGATTAATGAAAAACTTGAAATTAAAGATAAAGATTCAACAAACTTACTTGAATTACTTGAAAGGAAAGACAATTAAAGTAAATGACAAGTATTAAATGACAATATGAAAATGGAGAACTAATTTGTCAAATTAGCTAACACCTCCTAATGACACATTAGGAGGGTATTTATAGGGAGATTAAATGTGTTGATGCTTTCTTCCTATTCTCGTCTTTTCGTCTTATAAATTCTTCGTCTTTCTCGACTTTGTCTCGGGATTTGTCGATGGATAAATTGAACTCGTCTTATAATTTCTTCATTTATTAGACTTGAGTTCTTCGACTTCATTAAACTTCCGTCTTTAGACTTTTTCTTCGACTAGGCGAGTACCCGCGCATAGCGGCGGAATTGCCTAGCGGCAAATAATTAACGAAACATTACATCGTGGTAAGATTCAAGTATAATTGCAAAATGTGCTAGCATGTGATAATTCAGTTTTAAATAAAATATCTAATACAAAACAACATATTAAAAAGCAGGTATTGGATCTTTGCATGCATCACATGTTTTCTTACACAGGGATGTGGGTACCTAGCTCCCATGAGTACGGGTAAGAAGTTGCTAAGGCTATATATAAGAAAAATTAGGATAATAAGACTTAAATTTAGTTACCTGCTCCCCAAAACCGTCAAGGATCTTTTTCCTACGACAACCAGATGTTTCACAATAGTCAACCATCTGCATTGATTAAACCAAGCACTGTATTAAATAAGAGTGAAGTAATCCCATACACATGTAAAAGCTTACCAGATTGAAGTCGTCAATTGACTTCTTTGGAGATGCGTCCTGCGAACTTGGGGACGGTAACTTCTTGTTCGCAGCATTGTTCAATATATATTGCTACAAGTGTGTTACAGAGAGACTCAGTATTCTTCTAATTAATTTGATGAGTTACAGAAGTAAAAAAAAAATAACAACAAGGTAGAGTTAATCAAACCATTTTTTTGCGATCATCTATTCCGTAGTACAAAACACTCCTAGAGGGCTGTTGATCACGGCCAGCTCTACCAGATTCTTGATAGAAAGATACCATTGACTTGGGAAGATTAAAATGGCAAACAATCCTAACATCCTTCCGATCTATACCCTAATATTATTATGTAAGACTCATTAGCCAAGACCTACATTTGGACAAAAAATTTTAACAAACAAACAGTATTTTATTAAAAAAAGCGGCTTACCATCCTGAAAGCAAATCCCGTCTCGTTATATTAGACTGCACCAGAATTTCTCCAGAGCAGTAACAAGCATGAAGAAAAAAGGAATCACACATGAATAGCAACTCATGCTTATGGCAACGCATGTATGATATATGTGCTTCAGCGTAGAAAAATAAATAACCATACCCAAAAGCCACTGTAGCCACCACAACTTGTGTCTTCGCAGAAATCCAATCATCCAATACCGACGTCCGCAGCTTATTGTTCAACCCTGCATGATATGTTGAAACCATATAGAGAAACAAAAATCATGTTTGGTAACTGTGGATCATTACTCTGAGCACAGGTTCCGTATGATGGTAACTGTGGATCATTGCTCTGAGCACAGGAAGGTACATTGTAGGGATTTTAAGACTCACTTGGGAGCAGCAGTAGTCGTCAATGCTACTATCGGTATGTCTGGCAGACTCTTCCTCAAAGAAGCTAACTTTCTGTAGCTAGGCCTGCAATATGGATATATATGAGCCAATAACCGAAACAATTAGCACCGATGTATTATTGAGTAAATAGCAAGAAACTGGGTGACCACTTGAAAAAGTACCTAAAATCATGGCCCCATGTCGAGATGCAATGCGCCTGAAAAGTTGAGCATAAATAACTACATTAGACCAGAATTCTTAAAAAAATCAATAAACTATTGAGCAATAAAGCAGCGTACCTCATCTATTGCGATCAGATTCAACAACCCTCTCGAGTGAATTTTCATCAACTTTGACATAAAACCTGTTGTTGCAATCAACTCGGGTGTCACATAGAGCAACCTCAATCATGGATTTCCATAATCAAGTTCTTCATGGATCTAATAATGCCATCCACAAGTATTGTATATTAACAGAATTTCCCCATAACTTATCATCACAGTTCTAAAAAACACGAGATTCAAAATGTAAGATTCTAACTATAAACATTACCTTATTCCTAACTTGTGAAGTCTGAGTTGACGACAAATATTCAGCAGCAACACCTTTTTCCTTCAACGCCATTACTTGGTTTTCCTGATGCAAAGTAACAAGATAACTTGCATCAAGTTAATGCTCATAACTTGTTTGGGATTACTTATTTTTCTTTCTTTCCTGCTTATGTTCAGGCTTCTGCTTATAATTTAGGGATAATAACAAAAAAATGTATCTAACTTGTCTTCCATTTCTGTCTGTCTTTTTTCCTTTTGGCTATAAAACACAAACCTTTCAAATTCCGACTTTTGTCTATATTTTTTGATCATTCAACCCTTACGTTTATTAACCACGATGTTAACATCGACCAGTAAATGGTCATTGCACATGAACAAAATACACACAAAGGTAAGAAATTTGAAAGATTTGTGTTACATTAGCAAAAAAAAATCTACACACAGAACAAAAAGAATGGACAAGTTATATACACTTTTTTGTTATCATCCCTATAACTAAGTACTTAAGAGTTGCTTAAAAGTAACCACAGTGGGTCATCGTACTGGATTTGCTTATTTTGTATAAAATGCAATAACACTCGAAAACAGTAGTAATAATTCGTTGAACATTTTCAATCATATGAATTTATAACAAGTCTTAGGTTTAATATTAAGTTAAAGGGGATAAACTTCGTTTAAAATAAGCACTTAAAATGAGAAAATTCCTAGTTGCTACGTTTCTTATTTTACCTCAGAATAACGAGAAAAACATGATAAACAAAAAAACCAATCCCAAACACACTCTAAGTAAATAACCAAACAAACAAATAAACTCACCATCAACGCTGCGATGAGCAAAAAACAACGCATCCAATCACGTCAAATCCATCCTAACCAAAAAATCACACATTGTGTAGTAAAACCTTCGACTTAATCAATAATCAACTACACGAATAAAACAACGCAATTTATAACCTATTAACGGAGAAACAAGGAGCACGATCCCCCGGGGTTTAGCCAAGGCAGGAATCTGATAGCAAATGGACTTCCCACCACCAGTCGGCATCAAACAGAAACAATCTCTACCTACATTTATCCCAAATTTCACATAGAATCAACCTAATTACTAATACAACAACTTTTTAACATATAATTAAAGCAAATGTGGATATAAAAACCTGATAAAACAGACTCGATAGCTTCGAGCTGTTTTCCACGAAACTCTAAGTGACCGAAATGCCACACGCATCTTCCAAAACTCACTCAATTAAATCAGCACCTCAAACAACAATCAATTAAATACATTCACGTTTTATCGACAATATCAGGCACACATCAACTGCTTATTATTCACTTATGACTGTATGACCCAATCTCACGTTAAAAAATGCACACATATTATACAATCAGTTTCGCCATTTCATCAGTTAAGCCCACATATAAGCGTCTATACATCAATTAATCCCACATATAAGCTGAAACATATAAGCTGATAAGCCCACATAAAGCTGATAAGCCCACATATGAGCTGAAACAAACACCCCTTAACCCACATGTAGGCGTGTGAGCTCATGTGAGTTCGGCTTATATTTCGTAAGCCCCGATTTTTCAGCTTATTTTAAGAGTTGTTGGCTTATATAAGTTTATTAAGATAAACTTATAGAAGCCCACAACTCTCAAAATAAGCTGGAAAATTGGGGCTTATTAAATACAAGTCGGACTCAAATAAGCTGATAAGCCCAAACATGGTCATAAGTTCAAAGTTTCAATAAGCCTATAAGCCAATCAAATATGCTTAAACTACCTGGTCATAAATAAGCATTCCCAAACATGGTCATAAATAACATTTAATCCTTAAATACTCAGATTTTTATTATTTAACATAAATCCAAATTCAGCATAAAAACCTATAAGCTAAAATCCAGAAATCAATATTTATTGATTTTCATCTCAATTTTATATAACATGTCGACATTAATTTAATTGTTTTTTTTTCAATTTTATATAACACACATAAAAACCTATAAGCTAAAATCCAGAAATCAATATTCAAAGCTGAGTTAATTTAATTGTTCAAATTAACAATTTTCAGTGTGTATCACATGTCGACATAACCAGTAAAAGAAGAAAAGATAGGGTTTACCTCAATATGATTATCCAATACAATAGGGTTTTCCTCAACCTCAACTTGCGTTGTCCCAAAAGCTTCTTGTATTTCCATGTCAACCTAACCAGTAAAAGAAGAAAAGATAATAAGTATGATTCAATTGAGGAAACTGGTGAGAAAGTAATAGATAGTAAAACATATCAAAATGAAACCAAACCTCTCCACCAACAGAATTGATCACATTTTGTTCCATATGTGTTGTTGACTCCATTCGTGATATGAGTATGATTCAATTGAGGAAACTGGTGAGGAAACTGGTGATATGAGTATGACTCCATTGTCTTGTATATATAGATGGATTATTTTCAAACTGATGAGAGTTTTTTGATACACAATAAAGATGGAAAAGATGAGATTAGGAGTGAGTATATCAACAGGCGGCTTGTATACATATGTTTCCAAGATAGTTTTTTGATACACAATAAAGATGGAAAAGATGAGAACAGGTACTGTTAAACTTTTCATCGTGTTGATACAACCATTATAAACAGATAGTACAAGTCTTTTAAACACATGGTGGGGCCATTTTAGTTTCAACAATTCAACATTCAACCATAGGCATTTTTCCTTTATAAAGGAGTAAAGATAAATCTTCAGAATAGGCCTTGGACTTCCGTTCTTTTTGCACTCTTGGTCTTTTGACTTCGTCTTTTGTCTTTTTCTTCAATAAAAGCCCGTGAAAGCCCATGTTTTCTTCCCTTTTCACATTTTGGTCCTAAATCACAACAAAAACACAAACCATACATAATTTCGACATTTACGACATTAAATACACGTTTTGGCTTGGTTATTATTATAATTAAGTCGTAAAAGGATAAGTGTTTTCACACTTATTACCCATTACTTTAGTGAAACCACCACGTCAATTCATTTTTTCTTATCATAGAAATCAACCATCGATGTTTTGTTGTTTCGTTATAGATTTCATATAAATCAAACATTCTTCTTAATCTCATGCCTCATTAATTTTTTGGTCGATACATCGAACAAATTAAATTCGTAAGCTATAATGGATTTATGTTTTGGTATTTGCTTTAATGTAAAGGACAAAAAGATTATGAAAGAACAAAATGTAAAGGGTGAGCATGCGGACCGAGAACCGAATCGGAACCGACCAACCTAAATCGAAACCGAAAACCAAACCAGAACCTATCCAACTCGAACCTGAATTGGAACCGAGACCGGAAGAACCGCCAAACTCTCAAATACATTTTTAAAACCTACTTCATGTTTCTAGTTGTAACCGTCTTGGTGTACACTTAGATGCAAGGATTACTGTTTGCCTAATTTTATGTCTCAAATATACTTTTTAAGCTTACGTTACATTTCCATTTGTATACAATAGTTGCATTTTCTAACTTATCTATTTTTTCTAACTTTACTAGTCTAATATATAGGTTAAAAAATTTGTTAATCCCAATCAATCCATAACACAAGATTTAGAGTAGAGAAAGAGAATAAAGTAGAGAGGGAAACTAAATAGAGAATGGTGGAAGGTTTAAGCTTTATTAGAGAGAGAAAGTAAATGAACCAACACCCTCTTCCACACATGGAAGAGGGTTTATATACCCACGAGCTTGGTGGGCTCGTGGGCTTGTTTCCTTGGGCCGGGCTTGGCTTGACTTGGGCTTAGAGCCCCTAACTTATACAATATTATTTTAAAGTCCAAGCCCGGTTAACCCGACTAGCCTATTACTAAACAAGACCTTTAACGACTAAGATGACCTATTACATTCTTGTTCGACTAGGGCTAACAATCTTCCACAATGTATCGGTCATCTTTAAAATGCATAAGACGATTGAGTGAATACATTCTTATGGAGGCGATCTTCCTTCTTGGGTCTTGTATCTTGGTCTTGATCTTTTTTGTAACGGCTTTGTTCCTTCATGCTTTTGTGATCTTTATCTTGAGCCTTTGTCATTTGACTTTGAGTGCTTGATATCTTCAATCTATCCTTGACAGTGTTCATCTTGTGCTCATGTGACAAGATGACCTAATATATTCTTAGTAATCTTGTTTATCGCCATCTTGTGCTCTTGTGACTTCTGAATCGATATCTTCATAATTTGTTGATTTCGAAAGGCTAACAATCTCCCACATAAATATAGTTGAGGTTAGTCCTTGAGGTATCCATTGATTATCAGAGTAGCGGAAGTCTTTAACTTGTAGTATGAACATGTGAAGACGAATTCGGTTAGTGTACAGTAACGCCACCTTCTTGATATGCATCAACATATATAGACACGGAAGAAATGGCTTTGAACATTTCACCCTAACTCGGTAACGTTTTACCTACCGATCGGTGAAGACCATTAGACAGTATTAGATACCGTACCTGTGATTGGGTAGATTCGATTAAGAACCTCTTTGACAGGGTTTCTCGGCGGTAGTAGCCATTTCTCTTTACTCGACTGTCTCAAAGCAGACTGTGAACGTAAAGAGTGAATCATAAGGATAAATTATTTGTCTGATTATAGTCGTCAATTCAGATTTCCTGGAACAAGTTTGATTCAATAAAAATCGCACCATTGTTGATTTCCAGTTTGTCACAAGCTTGATTCATGGAGAATCTTGCGAGTCACCTACCATAGTGCTGTTTGATGTTGACACTGGAAGGATTTCCATTCGTCATTTTGAGCACTAAAGAGTGTCACTCTGAATGTTCTAGCAATATCACATGGACTTTGCGAAGAGACCTGTAGGATATGTAAATCTTGCTTATGTTTTAGAGAGAGAAAGAGATAGAGAGATGGTGAGAACACACACACTTAGAGAGAGAAAGTGAAAGAAAAACACTTTTTTACTATGTGTAAAAATGAGACCACACCACCCTCTCCATCAAAGGAGAGGGTTTATATACCCAAGCCCTTGTCATGGGCTTGGGCTTACATTTGGGCCGGCCTACACATGTTGTAGGCTAGGCTTTGGTTTGTTTGTTTAATTAAGATAAGTAACTAAACTACGAGCTATTACATGGACTATTGTTGGAGTGACCGATCCTTCTTATACGTAAAACGTATTTCCAACAATCTCCCCCTAAGGGAGGTCACTCCAAACAAGGGCATTACCCAAGTTACAATAATAAGATAAACCTAGCATACTATGCTTGTCTTGAGCTCGTAGTCTTCGTCATTCTTTTTCTTTTTCTTTTCTGGTGAACATGCTGATGTGATCTTTGATATCAGTCTCGAGCATTAACCACTTGCCTTGATCTCGTGCATCCATCACTTGTGATCTTCGCCTCTTCGTGACCTCACGTCCCACATACTTATACCTTAGTAATTCTTGAAAGCTTCAGAGTTCGATACAGCGGAAGACTTAACTTTTAGGCTTTCTTGAATTAGATGAGGTATTAAGTGCATAAAATATAAGCATGTGGGGACGACTTCTTCTTGGATCCCGCAACGCCACCGTCTTCAAATGCCGCAACATAAGTAGACACGAACGAAATGGCTTTGAACATTTCATTCTAAATCGGTAGCATTTTACCTCCGGTCGGTGAAGACCGTTGGACGATATTAGATATCGTACCCGTGACGGATAGTTTCAATTAAGTAACTTCCTGACAGGATTTCGCGGGTAAACCCGTTCTCTTTATTCGACCGTCCAAAGCTGACTACGAACATAAAGAGTGAATCATTTGGATAATAATATCCGCATGATTGAAGCCGTCAATTCTGATTCCTGGAACAAGTTTGATTCATTAAAGAATCGCACCATCGTTGCTTTCCAGTTGTTACGAGCTTGATTCTTATAGAATCTTGCAAGTTACCTACCAAGTATTGTTTGAGGTTAACACTAGAAATATTTCCACTCGTCACTGTGAACACGAAGGTATCACTCTGCGTGTTCTGGCAAGATCACTGAGATTTTGCGTAGAGGCCTGGAACGTGTTTAAGTTCAGTTAAGAAATAAACCACTGTTGCTTTCCAGTTATCACAAGCTTGATTCATAAAGACTCGCACAAGTCACCTACCATGAGCTTTTTGATATTCGCTCAAGAAGGATTTCCATCTTCATTGTAAATACTTTCGTATTACTCGGATGTTCAGGCAAGATCATGAAGATTTTGCGTAGGACTCTTAAGATATTTCTTACTTTTCACAGTGTGTGAAGAAGCAAGGAAATATGAAAGTGTGTCCTAATGAGATATTTGATGATCTCAAATGGCTCTAGACTCGATCGTGCATTTTGGATTTTAGTGATTGGAGGCTGGAGAGGAGTGCCACCTTTTCAATACCAATTTATTCGGAGTGAATAAATCAATAGATAATGTGTTGTCTCCGTGTGATTAAAACTAATACCTTTTGAGAGATATTTGAGTTAGCTGGGATGGTTTGTGCATTGCATCACTGGGTCCATGATGTCTGTCTTCAATATCGAGAATCATTAAAATGATCTCAATAGCATATGTGTTGACCCGGTTTCTACCTAAGGTTGTAAGGAGGGCTTCTTTCTTTACACCCTTTATCTTTACAATTCTTTTTCATTCTTCAACCCCTTCAATGCTTACCAATACGTCATAACTAACACCTTGTTGTGATTGTTCCAGTGCTAACTTAAGTACTTGGTCGGCATTCAGCTACGTTCACAATCTTTCTCCATCTTTCCTAAGGACTACTATTTCTAGCTATGGAATGTCCTTGGGAAGATTCCTCCGGTTCTGAAGAATCATAGGACTTAACCTATCCTACCATCCTTATGTCACCACAATCTTCACCGTCGTGAAATAAATGGGTTTCGGGTAAGTATATGTCACCATGAAAATCCATTTTGATATGCAAATCCGTTTTGCTCCCCCTTAACATATGCCACGATATTCGAAAACATTTCGTACATGTCGGGATGAGCCAGCACATTAAGTCAAACCATTTGTGATAATATCCCATATTAAATCACATTTTCTCCCCCATATTAAAAATATTAACCCAATCGATGTTTTTAATATCAATTGATTTAATGATGTTTTAACAAAGGTTTTGGGAAGAAAAATGCAAATCCGTTTAATCTTTATGATACCAAATGTATGAGATATGGTATCGAATTGTAGCATGATCACATATTCACCATATTAAAAAGAATTGACAAGGTTGGACCTGATTGATGAGAACACCAGATGATAAGATCAAATGGTTCTTGTCAGCATATGTTGGTCGCCTCGTCACGTCTGAAGTCATCTCTTGACACCACATGTACGATTGGTATTGTTGTCTTGACACCAACTTGTGAACTTGGAACGTTCGGCATCAAAGATTCTGAATGCTTGACAATTGCTCCCCCTCAATTGTTGACCCGTGTTCTATTGTAAGAGCTGTAGTCGTCGGTTGAGTAGTCGCATCGTCGAATATGTAGATACCAATTGTAGATTGCTATGGTTGTAGAGATGATAGCTTCATAAAAACAAGACTTCTCTTGTTTTAACAAATAAATGCACTGAAACGTACATAGATTTGTGTTAGACCAAGTTATAAAGTAAACTTGATCCCTTACAAGGTTTTAAAGTAAACCTTGCCCGAGAAAATTAATTCCTGTTGTGAGCCAAAGCTTTCATAAGAAATACTTGACTTTAATATGAAAACCGGGTTGCAGTCTGAAATAACTACAAGCCATATAGGCATGTTTTATGAAATATTTACAACTTTTGTACGAACTCTATTTATGGCGCCGTGTCGATATTAATCAACATTTCTAAGGCCGTAAATATTATCGTACCAAAATACATGCCTTTGAAAAATAAAGTAAAAATATTTTTGGATTTTTCTAGATTTTTTTCAATTTTTATGGTTTTTATATGGTTTTATATTTTTGTATTTTGCTTTTGTGGATAAAAATATAAACAATATATACAGATGATCACCAAGGATACGGAGAATAGTTTTACCAAGACTATTCTTGCGCTTCATCTGCTAGTTCCTTTAGAGTCTCAGGCGAGAAAGTTCTCATTCCTAGCTTGTCGGCCAAAAATTCAATTCGAGCTCGATCTAAAGCCTTCGTGAAAATATCCGCCAATTGATACTCAGATCGAACAAAGTAAAGCTCGATTACTCCATTTTCCACTTGCTCCTTGATGAAATGGTAGCGAATGTCAATATGCTTCGACCGGGAGAATTGAACATTGTTGCAGCATAAGGCAATTGCACTCTTGTTGTCGCAGTACATCGGAATTTTGTTGAAACCTAGACCATAGTCGGTTAATTGCGATCTCATCCAAAGAATTTGAGCACAACAACCAGACATAGCTATGTATTCTGCTTCCGTACTTGAAATTGCAGCGCTTTTCTGCCTTTTCGATGCCCAACTGATTAGTCGATCTCCTAGTAGTTGCAAAGTTCTACTCGTGCTACGTCGTGTATCTTGACAACCCGCGTGATCCGCATCTACATATGCCATTAGTGCAATAGAAGAGTCATTCGAATACCAAAGTCCCCGATTAATGGTTCCTTTAAGATATCGAAAGATCCTTTTAACAGTAGCTAAGTGTAATTCAGTAGGCCTAGTTTGATACCTGGCACACATACATATAGCAAACTGAAGATCAGGTCGACTGGCTGTGATATACAGAAGAGTACCGATCATTCCACGATAAAGTGTCGGATCAACGGCAACTCCATGTGGATCTGCATCAAGCTTAGTTCGTTCCACCATTGGAGTATCCACGGGGTCGCAAGATTCCATCTTATACTTCTTAAGTGATTCAAGGGCATACTTGGATTGATTGATAAAGATGCCTCTGGACTCTGAGATATCTGAAGACCTAAGAAGAATGATACCTTGCCCATCATTGACATCTTAAACTTGGAAGACATGAGTGTCCCAAACTCGTCGGATAAAGTTTGGGTCGAGGCTGCAAATATAATATCATCAACATATATTTGTACCATAATCATATCTTTACCTCGTTTCTGAATGAACAGCGTGGGATCCACCTTGCCTTTTGCGAAGCCTTGCATAATGAGGAATTGTGATAATAGATCATACCATGCGCGAGGAGCTTGCTTCAACCCATAGAGAGCCTTCTTAAGCTTGTACACATGATTAGGATAATTAGGATTCACAAAACCATCCGGTTGTTGAACATAGACCTCTTCCTTGAGTTCACCATTAAGAAATGCCGTCTTCACATCCATCTGATAGACGATCATATTCATATGGGCTGCATAAGCGAGGAATAGTCGAATAGCTTCCAAACGGGCAACAGGTGCAAAGGATTCGATAAAGTCGATGCCCAATAATTGCTTGTATCCACGAGCTACTAGTCGAGCTTTGTTCTTCAATATTCCGCCTAACTCATTGAGTTTCACCTTGTAAACCCATTTCAAAGTGAGTAACTGCACTTGATCCGGGCATGGGACAAGTTCCCAAACTTCAATACGTATAAATTCATTAAGTTCTTCTTGCATAGCTTCTATCCAACATGATTGAGTAAAAGCTTGTTGCGATGTCTTAGGTTCAACTTCAGTAAGAAAAGCATCAAAGTGACAAAACTGTTAGTGCAAACATTACGATGTTTAATCAAGATGATCCCTTCATGTTTTGGTGATGACAAACGTATAACTCGCAATACATAATGTAAAATGTGTAAGGTACTCGTAATCACTCAAGCATACTTATGTATACTTCTCTCGACACCTTGAAGATTACATTCGTCATGAAAGACAAGAAGGACGCGCGGTTCTCTTATAGAACACGCGGTTCCTTAGTGATATCGAACCGCGGGAAGATATGGAACCGCGGGCAGTCAAGCCGGTTTAGGCTAACTCAAGATTTCTGGAAGCTTCTAGAAGATGGAGGGAAACTAATAAATTCAAAATTCAAATTTTGAATTTGGGCTCCAAGAATAAAAGGTGCATCCTTTTATCCAATGGGTAGTCCACTCTTTTATCCAATGGGTAGTCCATTCTTTTATCCATTGGGTAAAAAGGTGCTCTCCAAGGCAAGGTTTAGCTATAAATAAAAGACACCTCTCTTCCATTTCACTTGCACAAAAACACAAAAAAAACCTTCCAACATCTCATTCCTCATCCTCCTCAAGAGCAATGAGAAGAACACTTTCACCCTTGTGAAGTGTTAGTATCTAGAGTCATAACATGATGAAGATCTCTCTAGATCAAGTCATGATTATTGTCTTCCTACTATGTATATGTAGAAGATCCAAGTTGTGGGTACACTTGGATGTGTTTGTAAGGGTAGAATATCCAAGTGATGGGTATCCTTAGATTAGGTGTTAGTTGTGTAGATCCAAGTCTTGTTAGTACTTGGATATAGTGTTAGAGTTATAGATCTAAGTGTTGTGTGCTTAGATCTATATGGTTTATGTGTTTAGGCCATAAAACACAAGGTTTGTTATGTTGGGCCATAAAACATAACTAGTGGGTAGATTAGGTTGTGTCTTGGTAGTTCTCACTAAACTCTAAAGTGATGTGGTTGTGTCTAGGTAGTTCTCACTAAACTATAAAGTGATGTGGTTGTGTCTTGTGAGTTCTCACTAAACTTTAAAGTGACTAGTAGTTGTGTTGTGTGAAGTTCTCACTTAGCTTCAAAGTGAAGAGTCGTGAAGATTGGTTCTAGCTTTCGATTAGAACTCGACATCTAGCCTTGTGTCGTTAAATGGTGAAGTAGGCAACGTTGTGTAGATTGGTCCTACCTAAGATTAGGACTCGACATCTAGCTTAGTGTCGGAAATGTGTAAGTGACGTTGTGTATGGTTTATCCACCTTAAGGAGTTTGTTGACTAGTGAAGTAACTCTCGAGTAAGGTGTACTCGAGGAGTGGAGTAGGGCGAAGAGGAGCTTCGTGACCGAACCACTATAAATCATCGTGTCGGTAACTTCCTTTACATTTATGTCTTTACCTTTGTAGATGTATTTATAGTTGCATACTTGTGTTGTGTGTCTTTGTGTGCATCACATAATCTAAACATCTAAGTTGCGGAAAAGCTATGGCTTAGTACGTGTGTGCTTCATGTTTAGATTATGGTCAAGTGTACATCACTTAGTCTAAACATCCTAGTTGCGGAAAAGCTTGTGCTTAGTACGTGTGTGCTTAGTGTTTAGACTATTGCTTGATGTACTCTTGATTTGATGTGCTTGTGTGTTTTCTTACTTGTAGTATTTATCTCTCAATCAAACACATCTCACATCTAGTCAAGATTGATAAGGAATTTGATACAAAGGATTGTTAAGGTTTCAAATTAACAATGTTGCTACGTCCACTGTCGGCGGTTCGTTATTGGACCGGCGGTTCCTTATCAATAAGGAACCGCGGGCAGAGATAAGGAACCGCGGGCAGTGGATTGAGCCGAAATGTTTTGAAAATGAACTAGAAACTATTCAACCCCCCTTCTAGTTTCTACAATTGGTATCAGAGCGAGGTTACTCAAGATCTTTGAAGTATATTGTACTTTAAAGCTTGGATCGATCTTTGCTCTCTTTTTCAAAACAAATGGTTTTTAAAAATGAAAACGGTTTTTAAAAATAGAGACGATCTTTGTATCAAATTGTTCATGAAGAGTGATTACTTATGACATGTGTTTCGTTGTTTCATTCGTACAAGTTTTGGTGTTAAATAAACTTTGTATAATAGCTTGTATTAAATCTTTTCATGTTTGGAAGTATAAAAATCTTTTGTGTCATAATTAACTCTAAAATACGAGTTCTATGTGTCTAAAATGATTTTTTAGAGTCCTAAGTCCTTCCAAAAAGTTACCAAATGATTTTGGCCAAAAACTCAATTTTTGTCCTCTGACCGCGGTTCTTTATTGTTCCCCGCGGATCCTTATCAATAAGGAACCGCAGTCAGTCTGACTCAGATTTTTAAAAACTTTGAAAAACATATAAAATCAACCGTAAGTCCATAGAAGTCGTGCCACCCGTCATTTCGAATGTAATTGAATTTTCTTTCAATTAAAAATGCTTCCAAACCTTTATTCAAACTTTAAAATTTGGATGGTTTCTAAGTTCCATACTTTGTCCAAAGTATTGAGCGTCGATTCGTCGTAAAACTTGTGTTTTACTCTTTTCTATTAAGTTGGACATCTCTTGGTGATATATCGTTGAAAATTGATATATTTACAAAGTGTTAAACTTAATTAAATTTTAAATGGGTCAAAGACTATTTTCAAATAAAATCAAGCTATGAATACTTTGTTGTATCTAACACTCAAAACATGGACGAATGGTTTTATGTGTTAAACTAATTATTTGTGTATGTTTCCTTGTGTGTTATTATTATATGTAGACATTATTAAGTGTTCCTTGCTATTTGTAGTAGTATTGCTTATATGTCTAGTCTCTTGTGCCTTGCTTGGTATTTGTTAGTATCTAGTTTTTCCTAATTAGGATGTATACTAGATTTCTTGCATTTTGGTTGCAACATTATTTGTGCATTGCATATAGGATCAACATCTCTAGGTTTATATATGTTATATAAACATCATGTACACCTCGTTATGTTTATTAACACTCTTAGGTTTGAAAGCTTTGGGAGCTTATCAAATCTATTGATTTGGGTCGTCTTACTCGATCATGGTGTTATTAGTTCAAGTAGATAAATGTCTCACTATAAAACATGAAACACCCTTTGAAAATCTTAGCTATTTTCTCTTAAAAGAGTGTTTGTGGGAATCAAGAAAGATTTCGATTAAATATCAATGCATTATTCAAACTATGATTGGTATCATTATCGAATCTAATTGACATGTTTTTTAGTGTAGACATGAATGTGGTATATTAATAATATACATCGGACCATAACTCACACTTGTGTTGATGGTGTTATATTGAATCTACTTGTTCAAATTGTTAGACATATTTTGTTTAATAATTACTTATAATGCACAATAGAGTCGGTTTGATAACTTGGATGTTTCATCCGAAATACTCAAGTAATTTACATTGCTATGCAATTTATATATGTGTCATTTCCGAAAGACCAATCAAGAGTGTTCTAACAAATTGTGTAAACTTGGTTTGTACAATTCAATTTTATTGGCCTCAAGATCTATTAAGGTAATTAACCTTAACTAGACTCTTTTGTCAAGATATGCAATGGTGCATTCTTAACCCTCATTAGGTCATGCATTGTGTCGCCATGCAAGTTTCATCCTTGCTAAACTTTATTAGGCAAATGTTGGAATTACATTTTGTCTAACTTGAGAATGACTACTAGAGAATTTATGCATTAGGATCTTAATTTGACCTAACGGTTGAATTACTTCCACGTGGGAAGTTGAGTTGGTGTATAACTCTTAAAAATGGTCGTGTTTAGCCTTAATTGAGCACCTCTAGTAATAGTCTCATACTCATTCTCTAAATTGGCTAAATGGCTCTTCCTATATATGACTAATGATAGTTTACTTTGATGAACTGTGTATGTCATTAGGAGTCTTTTTCTTTTGTAGCCATTAGGTTTTTCTTAGCTTTCTTCTTACGTGCTAATTGAACCTATGTGTCTTTCCTTTGTGTGTGTTCTAGTTTTTATTGCTCTTAAGCATGACTTTATGATAAGTTAGACTAGAACATTAGGATTTGCTTAATTGGAAAATCCTCCTTCACCACCTAAACCAAGCCTCACCACCTTAACCAAGCCTCTGTAGGCGGTTCTTTAAATAGACCGCGGCTCCATATCGATATGGAACCGCCGGTGGAGATAAAGAACCGCGGGCAGAAGCTCTCAAATTCGGGTTTTCTGAAACTTCCCAATTGTTCCAACACCCTTTGGAATCTTTGTTTCAAACCTTTGATCACTCCCAAAATATCTTGGGCTTTCCCTTTTTAACCCTTTACTAGTTTGGATCATCCACTCACCCTTTTAAACCCTCCTTGTTAGCCTTGTTCTTCACACCTCAAACCATTCATCCTTACCCCTTAAACCACCCATTACTACCATGGTTTCTACAAGAACCTTCAATTCATCCAAAACCTCCTCTTCAAAGAGGCACCTCAAAATTAAGATTAAGTTACCCAAACTTAACTCTTCACCCTTTCACACACCCAAGAATGAGATTGTTCCAATTCTCATCTCTTCATCACCCTCACCACCTCTTGATCCATGCAAGACTACCTCAACCCATGGTACCAACCATTCACATGGTTCTACCTCCTCTTCATTCCAATCTAGAATGAATGAGCTAACCTCACCCTTCACTCCAAGTACTCTCTTGGATGTGACTACCCAACCTCAACCCATCCAAAGCATTCCCATTGTGAATGACTTTGTTGAACCCTTGGTGACTTCACCTTTCACCCCACCAAATTCCGCCACCACCCTTGTCTTTCATTTAAGCATGTGGATTGCTTATTGCTAAGACATCTAATTTAAGCAAATCTTAGGATTCTAGTGTAACTAAGATTAAAATTATGCTTAAGTTTTAGGCTTGTTTTTTATATACATCTTTGTATGATCTTTATTCTCTTGTATTTCTATTCATGTTTTTCAACATGATTTTTCTTTGAGTCTTAGATCTTGTTGTTATTTTGTTTCTTTCTTTTCTCTTATTTTGAGTCCTTTTCTTAAACTAATAAGAATTAGGAATCTTCTTGGAGATTTACATTACATGTAGCTTGATTTGTGATATCTAGATAGATGAATTGCTTGTATGCTACTTGCTTATATATCTTCTTGCTTATCCGTATGCTATATGCTTAATTGATTAGTTATTGAATGCATGCTTATTATAAAGGTTTTGTCTTTGTCAAACAATTCTGATATAATATCTCTTAGATGTTTCTAACTCATGCATGTCCTTAAATGCTACGTGCTAACTTGTTTTACTTAGTCTTCTCTTTTTAAGTAATCATGTTTCTTGCATGCCATATGTGTTAATTGCGCACCTTCTCTACATTGGTTTATTGTAGACTTCATTAGGCATTGCATGAATTATCCTATGTGCTTACTTGATTATGTGTTTGATTTTGTACTAAATCTTCATGTCTTCTAGAGCTTCTTTTGAGTTTCTTCTCTCATTTTCTTTCGAGATTTCACTATCACCTTCTAAGGTATAGTATTCATGAATCAATTTGTGAAGTTATCCTTAACTTCTTTGTTGAGTCTCTCTCAATTCATTTTTATCATGCTCTTCTAAGTCGAGTCTCTTTCTTCTAGTCTTTCTAAACTAAGTTGAGTCGAGCCTTACCCTTTCCTCATCATGTAATTGTTCTTTGAACATCCACAATGATTGAGAAGAGCTACGAAACTTTGAGCATGTAGTTTATCGTATGCTAAACACCATTTGGTGTCGACATTCATACGCATTTTTGCCTATAATGTCCTATATCCCATTTTTTTTTAAAGCGTCGATTTATCTGCTTTTGGTTTTCCTTTATTTTTTTTTGGTCAAAAATGTCTCTAGGTTGAGATATTTTTGTTCCTCTTTTTAAGAGTTGATTGCGGTCAAAATTTACAATTGGTATGGGTGATTCCATCAATTCTAAGTTTTTAACCCCTTGAGATGATATCTTCAAATTTTTGGATGTTTCTTTTCTACCTCTACTCCAACAATTTTGAATTGATTTCCTCAAAATCCTCTTCTTGTTTTTTGAGAGTTGAGGGTTAAATCTTGAATTTTCTTGGGTGATTCCAAAAATTCTAAGCTTTTTACCCTTTGACATATTATCATTACAATTGGGTGATTCCAACAATTGTTAATTGATCTTGTCAAGATCCTCTCTTTTGACTTGTTTTTGGATTGATAGCATCGCGTGCACACTTCTTTCTTCAATGCTTGTCATTGTTTGTGCAAACGACTTGTTTATCATCCTCTTTTTTTTCATCATAGTCCTTCTTTCTCTCTTTTCGACTATGTGGAATTGTTTTTATTTTCCATGTCATACTCTCTTTAGTTTGGTATTTTTGTCAAGATATTAAAGCGGAGTATGTCCTCTCGACAATATATGCTCTTTTTATATATGCTCTTGTCTACTAACCTTGTTTTGTAGGATACTTCTAACCCATTTTTGTAGCTCGTCACTATTCTTGCTTTGTTGGTGCCTCAAGAAAGGGGGAGCTCATATCAAGGGGGAGCATTTTCAAGAGTTCAACTCATTACATTTGCGATCGTTCACTCACTTAAATTGCATTCATTGACAATCTTGCAAGTAATGAATTATGTGATCTTGAAGACATGGAGGTGGTTAACCTATGGTGATTGAAGACTTCACTAGGATGACGCAAGCTCAATATCTTTGGATGATGGGATTACGGTTCGGATTCTCGCCTCTCAACCGAATATCTTTTGGATGCAAGCTATCTCAAAGTTGATTCTTCTCTGCTACAAACGACGACTACCTTTGGATGCGTGATCTTCCTCAAATGATATGGATTCTACTCTTCCTCAAATGACGACTACCTTTTTGATTCGACAAAAGGGGGAGAAGGAAGTGTAAACGAGTACGTTTCACATTTTACTATGCGTTACGGTTTACTTGTTTGTCATCATCAAAAAAGGGGAGATTGTTAGTGCAAACATTACGATGTTTAATCAAGATGATCCCTTCATGTTTTGGTGATGACAAACGTATAACTCGCAATACATAATGTAAAATGTGTAAGGTACTCGTAATCACTCAAGCATACTTATGTATACTTCTCTCGACACCTTGAAGATTACATTCGTCATGAAAGACAAGAAGGATGCGCGGTTCTCTTATAGAACACGCGGTTCCTTAGTGATATCGAACCGCGGGAAGATATGGAACCGCGGGCAGTCAAGCCGGTTTAGGCTAACTCAAGATTTCTGGAAGCTTATAGAAGATGGAGGGAAACTAATAAATTCAAAATTCAAATTTTGAATTTGGGCTCCAAGAATAAAAGGTGCATCCTTTTATCCAATGGGTAGTCCACTCTTTTATCCAATGGGTAGTCCATTCTTTTATCCATTGGGTAAAAAGGTGCTCTCCAGGGCAAGGTTTAGCTATAAATAGAAGACACCTCTCTTCCATTTCACTTGCACAAAAACACAAAAAAAACCTTCCAACATCTCATTCCTCGTCCTCCTCAAGAGCAATGAGAAGAACACTTTCACCCTTTTGAAGTGTTAGTTTCTAGAGTCATAACATGATGAAGATCTCTCTAGATCAAGTCATGATTATTGTCTTCCTACTATGTATATGTAGATGATCCAAGTTGTGGGTACACTTGGATGTGTTTGTAAGGTTAGAATATCCAAGTGATGGGTATCCTTAGATTAGGTGTTAGTTGTGTAGATCCAAGTCTTGTTAGTACTTGGATATAGTGTTAGAGTTATAGATCTAAGTGTTGTGTGCTTAGATCTATATGGTTTGTGTGTTTAGGCCATAAAACACAAGGTTTGTTATGTTGGGCCATAAAACATAACTAGTGGGTAGATTAGGTTGTGTCTTGGTAGTTCTCACTAAACTCTAAAGTGATGTGGTTGTGTCTAGGTAGTTCTCACTAAACTATAAAGTGATGTGGTTGTGTCTTATGAGTTCTCACTAAACTTTAAAGTGACTAGTAGTTGTGTTGTGTGAAGTTCTCACTTAGCTTCAAAATGAAGAGTCGTGAAGATTGGTTCTAGCTTTCGATTAGAACTCGACATCTAGCCTTGTGTCGTTAAATGGTGAAGTAGGCAACGTTGTGTAGATTGGTCCTACCTAAGATTAGGACTCGACATCTAGCTTAGTGTCGGAAATGTGTAAGCGACGTTGTGTATGGTTTATCCACCTTAAGGAGTTTGTTGACTAGTGAAGTAACTCTCGAGTAAGGTGTACTCGAGGAGTGGAGTAGGGCGAAGAGGAGCTTCGTGACCGAACCACTATAAATCATCGTGTCGGTAACTTCCTTTACATTTATGTCTTTACCTTTGTAGATGTATTTATAGTTGCATACTTGTGTTGTGTGTCTTTGTGTGCATCACATAATCTAAACATCTAAGTTGCGGAAAAGCTAAGGCTTAGTACGTGTGTGCTTCATGTTTAGATTATGGTCAAGTGTACATCACTTAGTCTAAACATCCTAGTTGTGGAAAAGCTTGTGCTTAGTACGTGTGTGCTTAGTGTTTAGACTATTGCTTGATGTACTTTTGATTTGATGTGCTTGTGTGTTTTCTTACTTGTAGTATTTATCTCTCAATCAAACACATCTCACATCTAGTCAAGATTGATAAGGAATTTGATACAAAGGATTGTTAAGGTTTCAAATTAACAATGTTGCTACGTCCACTGTCGGCGGTTCGTTATTGGACCGGCGGTTCCTTATCAATAAGGAACCGCGGGCAGAGATAAGGAACCGCGGGCAGTGGATTGAGCTGAAATGTTTTGAAAATGAACTAGAAACTATTCAACCCCCCCTTCTAGTTTCTACAAAAACATTGCACTTTCTTGTAACTGACTTCGTGTGGATACCGGACGATTAGGGTCACCAATAATAGAATCTATAGGATGATCCTTTGTCCACTTGCTGTCATGTTCACGAATCCGTGGATTGGAGTAAACTGTAGAAGGAGCTTCCTCTGAGGTGGACGACCCGGCTTGATTAGGGTCGAGAATTGGTACACCAAAGAATGGAAGTTCACGCATTTGAGCGAATTCCAAATCGTGATCATCATCATCCTCTTCATCATCAATAGGAATGACATGGGTAGTTGAAACAGGTGTTGGTTGAGAATTACTTGTTGATGGTATATCTAGACCAATTGTAGGTGCAGACGTATCTGATTGTGCTTCGGTTGCTGGAGCGACAACTTCGGTTACCGGAGCTATTACCTTAGGTTCTGGAGCAACAATACTTGAAGGAGTAAAGAATTCATCAAAGAACGGTTGAAACAACGTATCCCATTCATTCCTAGAAGGTGGTGTAAATGATGATGAAGTAGGGTTGTTTGGGACAAGACCAGAACTAATGTTACTGGGTCCCATTTCATGAAGTGCGGGTTCAGAGCTGCTTTGCTCAGAAGCCATTGCTGTCAGCTCATCAAAATCAACATTCATAGTTTCGAGGATCTTGCGAGAGTTACGGTTGTAGATTCGGTATGCCTTCTTTGCGGGGGCGTAACCAATGAAAATACCAATATCAGCCTTTGGTTGAAGTTTTCCCAAATTGTAACCATCATTATTTGGATAGCAAAGAGAACCAAATACATGAAGATATGAAAAATCTGGTACTTTTCCATGGAGAAGCTCATAAGGTGTTTTACCATGGCGTTTACGAATTAGTGACCAGTTTTGGGTGTACACTGCGGTAGAGACTGCTTCTGCCCATAAAAACAATGGAGCCTTTGCGTAAATTAACATCGTTCGAGCAGCTTCCATAAGTGTGCGATTTCGCCTTTCAACGACACCGTTTTGTTGTGGAGTGTGTGCAACTGATGTTTCATGAGATATGCCCACTTCTTCATAATAATCACGCAAGATTTGATTCACAAATTCGGTTCCATTATCTGTACGAATGCGTCGGACAGTAGTGTTGAGACGCACTTGAATCATCTTGAGAAATCTGATGATGAATTTAGGTGCCTCATTTTTTGCTTTAAGAAATTTCACCCATGTAAACCGAGAGTGATCATCGACAATGACGAGGATGTACTTTTTGCCACTAAGACTTTCAACACGCATTGGCCCACAAAGATCCATATGCAAAAGATAAAGTTTCTCTTGGTTGGTGTCTTCTGTCTTGGGTTTGTATGATTTCTTAGTGCTTTTCCCCATTGTACACGCGGAACACAAGTGATCCTTGTGAAATGATAGTTTAGGAAGACCACGAACAAGTTCGTTTTTCGCCAAGTGATTAATAGCGTCAAAGTTAAGATGAGATAACCGTCGATGCCATAACCATGACTTAGTCTTCGAAGCTTTGGAGAGAAGACATACGGGAGAAGCAGCCATCATGTCTTGTAGAGACAAAGTATACAAATTATTCCCTCGAGTACCTTTCAATAAATCAACCCCTTCCAAATTACGAATGAAGCAGGTATGCTCTCGAAAAGCAACTTCTAGGTTTGCATCACAAAATTGTCCCACAGAAAATAAGTTGTGACCAAGACCTTCCACGTAATACACTCTTGAAATTATAACATTCCCAATATGATATTCACCGTAACCCATTATCTTTGCAATATGATCATTTCCAAATCGAACTGTACCAAGAAACTTGCTGACAAAATTTCTGAGCTGAGAGCGATCTCCGGTCATATGCTTGGAGCAACCAGAGTCCAAATACCAGAGAACAATTTGGACCACCTGTTTTCAATAACAACAGTAGACAATGCATTGGAAACTATTGGTTCCGGAGTGTTAGCAGATACACATATAGAATTATCAGAATTGCTAACATTTTTGAGACCCTTAGATTTCCTGCGTTTTCTATTGTGAGTTTTAGTACTAACAGGTTTTACTGTTCCAACTTTCTTAGGTTTTGGATTATTCGCGGGCACTACAGTGGGAGTAGACCTATTTAAAGGGCACTTTGTTCCTACAGTAGTGTTGGTGTTCCTAGTTAAAGGACACGCTTGTGTTTTGGTAGCCTTGGTACTCCTAGTTAAAGGGCACGCTTTCTTCGCTGTAGTGGGAGTGATCCTAGTCAAAGGGCACATATTTCCTACTATAGTGAAAGTTCTACCAGTGGGGCGCCACATCCAGCCAACTTGGGTTAACACTTTCCCAGTCGGTTTCCATTCTAATCCATTTTTCCGGGCATACATCTCATTCACATGGTCAATAAGGCAAGAATCATGACGACTAGAAAACATACATTCATTGCAATTCCAACATTTTAAATTAGAATTCACAGTAGGCTTAGAACGCTGCACAACCGCAGAGCCTTTAGGTTTAGCTACATGATTCTTTTTATTCAAAACAGAAATAACATTCCTAGGATGGGCTTCTACTTTCTTCTTCACTTGACTACTAGATAGGGGCAAGATCCTATCATTCTTCTTGTTTTGTTTAAGCTTAGATCTTTGAGCCTTAGTAGTGGTGCTTACTCCTATAGAAGGCAACACGGGAATATTAGAAGCTGGTTTTGATTCCGCCTTATCTTTAGTGACCAAAGTTTGAGATGGTTTAGTCCTAGGGCCCTTGTTAAGTGGTGTGACGGCTATTAGGTTCCTTTTGATTGCACTAGAGGACGATGCTGAGATAGTGGCTGCGTTATCCACAACATTCTTACCTTTTAGAGTACGAAGTGTTTCCTTTAACTCAGCCAAGACCAGATTCTTATCATAAATTTGTTCCCTCAAATCAGATATTTCCACCGACTTTCGATTCAATTGTTCAATCAATGATTGATTCTGTGCAGTGGTATTAGCACATGCGGGCTTTACTGAATCGAAGAGTCGTGTATTTTTCTGTTTTAAGTTATCAACTTTGGACAAAATCTTGGAAACTCGATTATCGAGATCAAGTTTAAAATTCTCAACGGCCTCAAGTACGTTCACACAGTTAAGCTCCTTAGATTTCTCTATTTCTATCGGCAAAGATTTAGCAACTTTGTCACTTGGCTGACGCTGTTTTGATTGTAGATTCAGTCGAAAATTCTTTTCAAAGTTTGCATCATCGATATTAACACCTTCGAATGACGTTTCAAAGATTTCTTGAATAAATTGTTGCTTGCATTCAAGCGAAATACAATGTGTTTGAATCTCATCAAAACGTTTTGAAAGCGAAGAATATGAATCTAGAAGCTTTAAAAATTCAGCGTCAGATTCGTGACAAGTACTATCTACCACATTATCCACATATTCAACATTATGCACAATAGAATCATTATTGATGATATGGCATTTATACATGATCTCATCGTTCTTTTCGGGCTTTAAATGCATAAAAATGTCATAAAATACCATATATATGCTTGTGTTTGTTTACTTGTGTATTTTAGGTATGGATATCGTGAAAAAGACAAAAGATCACAAGTTACAAGGAAAACGGACACGAGAAACGAAGCCGTACAAAGAACCGGGCCCTAATCATGGAAAATTCAACAAATACCCTTGAAGACTTGAAGACAAACAAGATTGATCCTCAATTATTGACGAAATGACACTTAAAACCCTTGTATATTAATAATTACAAGCTTGGTCCCTTAAGTTTGTCAAAATTACACAAAAGGTCCCTCAACTTTGAAGAAATGGCAAGATTAGTCCCTCAACAATTTCAAATTGTCAATTATGGTCCCTCATAAAGCCAAAGATACATTGAAGACCTTTGAAGATCAAAAATGTCCAAGATCAGTCGTCCAAATATGCAAAAGTTCCAAAAATAACCCTTGATACACCTTTTGGAAAGTTTTGTGCAAAAAATGACAAGATGTGAAAGTTTTTACAAGTATAAATGGGCGCTGATGGACTTTTGAACACAAATGCAAAAAGAAAGGAAATATAAGGACTAAAGGTGTGCATTGAAACTTTCAAACACATAAACACGCGCCAAACAAAACCAATCCCCCAAAATCGGATCAAAATTTACTACTGTTCACCCCAAGAACCCAGTAACTATCTTCATTAAAACAAAGGGTAAAATGAAATTACCCTTTCCCAAAATTGATTCACACGCCTATAATCTCATCCCAACCTTAAAACACTCACTCCCACTCACCAAGAGGCCCCACCACCAAAACTGTCTCACCATCATGTGACAACTTCCTCACCAAGGCTTGCCACGTGTCAAGATCAACAACCCACATCATTTGCTTCATATCAAAGCTACTATAAACGGTTTGGATGCATTTGGACAACTCATTCCATCAAAACGTCTAGAAGGACTTAGGGCATTTAGGGAATTTCACTTCTAGGGTTTGTGAATAGTGTTTAGCCAGGCATTTGCCTATAAAGGGAGACCTCAACATGTGAGAGTCCCTTTGTTCCAGATTTTAGCTTTAAATCTTTGTAATTCCTTTTTATGAAATAAAGTTTGAATTTCTTAAAATTTTGAGTTCTAATCTGTTATTTATAAAAGTTTGGTGTTTGATAAGCTAAAATCTGAGTTCCATTATCTTGTTTGAAGGTTTTTGAGGCAAGGTTTTAAGTGATAAAGCTTGTGCATCAAAAATCAGAAAGTTGGCATTATTTTTGATCTCACCTTGTGGTTTGTTCTTCTTAGCAGCTTGGAAGCTGGTACTTGTTCTGCTAGTACCTAAGCTCAAACAATCCAGGGCCTGGATGTAGGTCTTGGAGGTTTGCATCCTTCTCCCTTTTCATTTTCTCTTTTATTTTTCTGAATTTGGTGATTATTGCATGTTTATGCTTGAATCCGTGTTATTGTGGTGGATTATTGTTGATTTGGTTTGGTTTGATGTTATTGAGGTGTTATTGATCTGATATGTGGGTTAAATCTTCATAAGCCTTTAAAAATTTGTGGAATCAAGTTTTAAAAGGGTGTTTGGGTTTACTGCATAAGTTAGGATTGTGGTTTGTTAAGTGCTTGTTTTGTGTAAGCAAGTGTTGGTATCTGCTTGTTAGGTGTATTTGTTCATCTGTTTGCAGGTTTTGTGGGTTTGATCACATAGATTCATTATTTGGCTATAAAATCTTCAAAACTTGGTAAAATTGGCTAGGATTTTGAGGACACCTAGATCTAAGCTTAGGCTAGGGCTAACAAGTGCTAAATCATAGTTAATCACATCATGGAAGAAGGATTTGAGGCTTGAAATTGGATCAAGTATCAAGTATATCAGCAAACTTGTCTGCAAATTATTCATTGTTCATCAGAAACATTTTGTGCTTTGATCTTGTTGATTTCTTTGATTCAGTGTTTGATTCTTGTTACTTTGTGTTTATTCATAGTTTATATAGCTTGTGTATGCATCTTGTTAAGTTTGGTTGGCTTATTCAGTCTAAATCTGCTTATTAAATGCTTAACTGCTTATTTCCATATCTGGTGCATATCTGGTGACTGTTTGGCTTATTGTGGCTTATTGTGTGAACCAATTTGTGATTTTATTGTTGCTATTGACTCCTTGTGATTCACTGATCACAAGGGTGCCTTTGTTTCCAATTGAATCAAACCAGAACTCTCATATAAGCTTGGTCAAATAGTCAAAGCAGTGGGAACTCCTTTCCCCTGCTAGTTGCCACTGTTAGTGTAAATCTGGTATCAGTTTATCAATAAGCTATAATAGCTTATTCCAACCTGCAAAAACTTTGTTTTTGTAATAGGTGCTCATATTTTGACCCATTTGTTCATACTGGAGCATTTGGGTGGTTGACTTTAGGGTTTGACTAGAAAACCAACTCCTTTGACTTTTACATAAGTTCATTTGTGCTTATTCTGGCTTATTGGTTGTGCTTATTGGATTTTAGTTGATTGATTTTGCTTATTGAGTCCATTTGAAAGCTTTTGCAAGTTGAATCAAGTCCTGAGGTGCCCTAAATCTCTAAAACGACTATTTTGACTTTTAGTGAAATTTTTCTTTGCTTATTTCTGGCTTATTGAGTGAGCTTTTTCAAAAATTCTTTTTACAGATCTCATAAGCATTCCAAAAGAAGGTTGTGTGTCAAATTAGAGCTTATGGCATTAGCTTGTGGCTTAATGGGCTGAAAAGCCCAATAAGAATAAGCTGAGTGTTAAATAAGCTGTGATAAGCTCATATTCAACTTTTGGGCCTTTAGAGTTTTGTTCTTAGAATTGAATTTTAAGTGAGATAGGGCTTTTCCAAGTCATTTGGGCCAAGTTTGATTTTTTGGGCCCAAAAGCTCAATTTGGTTGACTTTTTTTGGTTTTGGCCCATTTGAGGGCCGAATAGGGGTATTCTGGTAATTTCACTTTGATTTTCTGATTATTTAGGTTAAAATAAACTAGTTTGCAAGTTTTTAGAATTTTTTATAATTTTTGGATTTTTAATATTATTTTATTATTATTTTATTATTATTTTTCAAATTTCACATTTTCCAACTTTTTACATTTTTCTTAGGTTTAATACATTAAAATAGGAATTTAGCAACTTTTAGAATAATCTTATCTCTTTTAGATTAATTTTTATAATTATTTTAAGTTTTAATAGTTTTTAAATCATTTTAAATAGTTTTTATTAGTTTTAAAATTTCTAAAAATAGTTTTTAATCTTTTTAGGCCATTTTAGAGGTTTACCAATTGAAAAATCTTTATTTGGGCTTTTTGATAATTTATTTGATTTTTAGGGCTTTAATTAGCATTTAAAAATTGAATATTTAATTATTTAAAAGGTTTAAAAACGTTTTGATCATTGGTAAACTCTTATTTTATTTACTTTGATTTTTGGTGAATTTTTGGTAATTTTTAGAATTTATTTTTATTTTTGTGGTTTTTAAGGTTCTACGTTTTAACTTTCTAGTAGTGATTTTTTGTTAATTTTTATTTTTACGTCTTCGTCATTTTCTTTTCTCATCCCCTTCTAAACCAAATATTAATCACAAATCTTGAACATCTTAGTCACACACATATACCTCCTTGGGAAACGAACTTTCATTGGGTCATTAACACTTGATTTTTCCTAAAGTCATTTGTTCAATACTTACCGCTCATATACGCTCCTTTTCCTAAAGGTCGTATTTTACCACAATCATTTTGGCGCCGCTGCCGGGGAGGTGTGTCGTGATTAATTTGTATTGTTGTTTTTAATATTAACCATAAATAGTATTTGTATTAGTAGAACTCTACTAATACGTATTATCGGTTTTCTTGGTTTTTCTTGTAAAAATATTATTACTATATTGTATTAAGTATCACAACAAATAAACAATATCTCCAAAAGTGTGAAAACACAACCTTAATTGGGATTTCATCACTCAATTATTGTATTCGAATATCAAACAAAAAGAAAAAGGCAAAAATAGATAAATACTTTCGTGAAGCTCGATTTTGAAGAATACAAACTATAAGGTGGGTATAAGGCGGGTATTATAAAATATACCCTAAGGAAAAAGGCTCTTAAGTGCTTCGCGCCGCCTCGTTTCCCCGCTTGCTTGTGAGTATTTTGAGATTGAAGGTCAATCGAGGGTTTTGCCGCCCAAAGTATTATTACGTATAATATATTTGCTTGGTTTCTTTGTGATTAAAACCCTCTTGAACAATTTGGTTTTCACCAAAGTTCTAAAGTCATTCGAAGGCGTTCACTCCACGTGATTGTTTTCATTCCTTTGAGGCTTCTTTAATCAAGAGTTTGATTCGAGGAGAGATTTTGTAGATTGTTGTCTACGAAGATACACCAAAATCCAAAAAAATTAAATATCATCAAAAACACAAAAAAAATTGAAAATTCACAAAACACCCATAAAGAATCTTCTTTGCTCACCTCCCATTCTTCGTGAAGTTTATGATCACTCGTAATCAATCAAAACGAGCTCGTAAACGACTTCAAAAGCAAGCCAATCAAGAGACGTTGATTGTTGAAGAACCTCCAATTGTTGAACCTATTGTAGAACAAGAAGTCGTCATGGCTAATCGTACTATGATGGAGTTGCTACAAGCACCCACCGAGGGTTTTGGAGAGGCTATTGTGATTCCCGCCATCCTTGCGGAGAATTTCAAAATTAAGACGGGTTTAATGTCGATGTTGCAAGAAAATAAGTTTAGAGGTCACGAGAAAGACAACCCGCATTACCATATTAGGAATTTTAACCGTCTCACCGCCACTAGCAAGTTTAAGGATGTTCCACATGACGCCATTAAGATGATGTTGTTTCCATACTCGTTGGATGGACCCGCAAAAATTTGGCTCGAGAAAGAACCGCCAAATTCGATTTTGACATGGGCCGATCTCGTTTCTAAGTTTGTGAACAAGTTTTTTCCACCATCTAAAACAACACATTTGAAAAATGAGATTTCACGATTTGTGCAAAGAAATAATGAAAGTTTTTCAATGGCATGGGAACGATTTAAAGAAATGTTACATGAATGTCCACACCATGATTTTACGGAATTGCATCAAGTTGATACTTTTTATGATGGGCTTAATGATCATGAACGAGATTATTTGAATGCCGCCGCGGGTGGTAATCTTTTGTGCAAGACGACAAATGAGGCTTTACAAATCATCGAGAATAGATCTAAGGTTTATAGCCCTCGTAACACACCGAGTGTTGCCAATTTGGGTTCGTCATCTTCGTCACAATCGTCTCGTAGCATTAATGCCTTACATGATGAAGCTAATGAGGAAAATCGGTTTTTTGATAGATTTGCTAATCTAATGTTCCATTGGAAGGCTCAAGAAGCTTCCAATGCCGCTTCGGTTAAAGCGGTTGCTAAGAGTTGTTTGTCTTGTGGGGGAGCTCATGATCTTTCCGAGTGCATTACCGCGGATGGTAACACTTCGAGTGCTTATGTAGCAACGGGAACTTACAACCAAAACGGTCAAGGTTCCCGCCCAAATCAAGCTCCACCAAATCAAAATGTTAACAATTATCGAAACAACAACCAAGGTAATTACCAAGGAAATTCACGCAATTACAACAAAGGGAATTATCAAAATGGGAATGGACAAATTTCTAATCAAAACCAAAACCGTGATTTTCAAAACACTACACAAGGTTTTCAAAATGCTCACACTAAAAATTTGCAAGGAGAATTTTTAGATTATGCTAAAGCAAATGATGCTAAATTTGATAACATGCAACGTGAGATGCTTAGCTTAAGATCCGAGTTGAAAAACGAGCTAAAAAATGAACTTGCTAATGAACTTAAAACTCATGCAAACAAAATGGAAGGAAATGTCCAACGTCTCCAACAAAATCAACAAAAGATGGAATTAGGACAACATGAGATTAAGCAAGAGTTATTAAAAGCGGATGCTAGGCAATCAAAATTTGAGGACCGAATGGCTAAGATGTCTGAAGCAATCATGTGTAAACCCTCTTCCTCGGGTGGTCTTCCTAGTGATACCATTGCAAACCCGAAGGGAGAAATGAAGGTTATTACTACACGAAGTGGTAAAAATTTCAAGGAACCAATCTCTCGTCCAAGTACTTCTACGGAGAAGGAAATCGAGAAAGAACCCGAGGTGATGGTCGAAAAGGAGCACATTACAATCCCACGAAGTACCGCTCATACCACACCTACGGTTGAACCAATACCAATTGTGGAAACCGAGTTTCCAAGGTCGTTGCCAAATGTCCAACCCACACCACCTTTACCTTACCCTTCGAGACGAAACAAAGAGAAATTGCAAGAACGTAACAAACAACAAATCAAGCTTTTTATAAAAATGTTTCAACAAGTGCAGTTTGATGTGAGTTTAGCCGACGCGTTGTTGTATATACCTCGTTTCGCTTCCACTTTTAAAAGTATGATGAGCGATAAGGAAAAGCTTTCAAAGCTTGCTAATTGTTCTTCGGTTTATCTTAACCGCATACCGGAAAAAGTTGGTGATCCCGGAAAGTTTCTCATTCCTTGTGACATACAAGATATGAAAGAATGCCTCGCCTTGGCCGATCTTGGTGCGAGCATTAATTTGATGCCATTTTCCATTTGGAAATCGCTTTCGCTTCCGGCTCTCATTCCTTCGAACATGTCCATCGAGATGGCCGATCATTCTACGATTATAGCATGTGGAGTAGCCGAAGATGTTTTCGTGAAAGTGGGGAAGTTCTACTATCCCGTTGATTTTATAGTAGTTGACATCCCCGCGGATCCTCAAGTTCCTCTAATTTTAGGTCGTTCATTTTTAGACACCTCGAGATCGCTTATCGATGTTCATGCGAGAACTATCACTTTGAGATTCAACGAAGAGGAACTTGTTATAAACGCTACTCAAAACTCGAAACCTTCTCATGTTTATGCAATCGCTACCATCAATCACATTGACATCGTTGATGTGGTTTGCGATGAGTTTTCACAAGAAGTGTTAGGTTTTTCCGATAGCTCGTCAAGTGGCAATCCCACTATTTTGGATCCGATTCTTGCTAATTCCACACCAAATCTCACTCCATTCCAAGGAGGCGATCTCACTTCAAATGAGATCGACAATGAAGATGAGGTGTTGATTAGTGATGATACTTCTATTCCACCATTTCTTTCGCCGATGGAAGTTATGAGTGTTAAAACAAAATCTTCAATTCGAGAACCACCTATCCTTGAAATGAAAGATCTTCCTTCTCACCTTGAATACGCATTCTTGGAAGGTGATGACAAGTTGCCGGTTATTATTGCAAAAGGTCTTGCTAATGATGAAAAAACCGAGCTCTTGAAAGTTCTTAAGGCTCATAAAGGGGCAATTGCGTGGAAAATATCCGACATTAAGGGTATTGACCCAAAATTTTGTACTCACAAGATTTTAATGGAGGAGGACTACAAACCCGCAATTCAAAGTCAAAGAAGGGTGAATCCCAAAATTCACGATGTCATTAAAAAGGAGGTCCTTAAACTCCTTGACGCGGGAATGATTTATCCTATATCCGATAACCCATGGGTGAGCCCAATCCATTGTGTCCCTAAAAAGGGAGGAATGACCGTTGTACCTAATGAAAACAACGAGTTAATTCCCACTCGTGTTGTGACCGGTTGGAGGGTGTGTATTGACTACCGAAAGTTAAATGATGCCACTCGTAAAGACCACTTTCCTTTGACCTTCATGGATCAAATGTTGGAGCGACTGGCGGGAAATGAACTCTATTGCTTTTTAGATGGTTTTTCCGGTTACTTTCAAATCCCTATCGACCCTCGTGATCAAGAGAAGACTACTTTTACGTGTCCTTATGGAACGTTTGCTTATCGTAGGATGCCTTTCGGACTTTGTAATGCACCCGGTACGTTTCAACGGTGTATGATGGAAATTTTTCACGATATGATCGAGAAGTCGATGGAAGTGTTTATGGATGACTTCTCGGTGTTTGGTAATTCGTTCACGTCATGTTTATCTAATCTCGAACAAATGTTAAAACGTTGTGAAGAAACCAATCTTGTGCTTAATTGGGAAAAATGTCATTTCATGTTTAAACAAGGAATCGTCTTAGGACATAAGGTGTCAAAGGCAGGGATTGAGGTCGATAAAGCTAAGGTAGACGTCATCGCCAAGTTACCTCATCCCAAAACCGTTAAGGGAGTTAGGAGTTTCCTAGGCCACGCGGGCTTTTATCGTCGTTTCATCAAGGACTTTTCGAAAATCTCTCGTCCTATGACACACCTTCTCGAGAAGGATGCTCCTTTTAACTTCAATGAGGATTGTGTTAAGGCTTTCGAAACTCTCAAAAGGAAACTTACCGAAGCTCCCATTCTTGTTGCTCCTAATTGGGAATTACCCTTTGAAATCATGTGCGATGCAAGTGATTATGCTATAGGGGCCGTCTTAGGGCAACGTTATGACAAGAATTTTCGTCCTATCCACTATGCTAGTAAGACGAAGACCGAGGCTCAATTAAAGTACACCACAACGGAAAAGGAATTCCTTGCCGTGGTCTATGCTTTTGAGAAATTCTGACCTTATCTCGTCTTGACTAAAAGCATCGTGTATACCGACCATTCGGCTATCAAGTATCTCTTAGCTAAGCAAGATGCTAAGCCGAGATTGCTTCGTTGGATGCTCCTCCTCCAAGAATTTGATGTCACCGTGCTTGACAAAAAAGGAGCCGAGAATCTAGCGGCCGATCATCTCTCTCGTCTAGAAGATCCTCACAAAGATGTTTTCGAGAACAAGGAAATTACCGAAACATTTCCTCTTGAGACTCTCGGTGTAGTGAATTCTAAAGACACCACCCCATGGTTTGCCGACATTGCAAATTACCATGCGGGCAATTTCATAATCAAGGGTATGACGACACAACAAAAACGAAAATTCTTTCGTGACGTCAAGTTCTATTTTTAGGACGACCCTTATCTCTTTCGAGTTTGTGCAGATCAACTCGTTCGACGTTGTGTTTTGGTGCCAAAGCTTCTAATATCCTTAGAGCTTGTCACGAGGGGCCCACGGGTGGTCACCACGGTGCTAATCTCACGGATAAGAAAGTGTTCGGTGCCGGTTTCTTTTGGCCTTCTATCTATCGTGATGCATGCGCACTTGTGAAGTCGTGTGATTCGTGCCAACGTCAAGGAAAATCGTCTCAACATGATGAAATGCCACAAAACATAATTCAAGTGTGTGAGATTTTCGACATATGGGGAATAGACTTTATGGGGCCGTTCCCATCGTCTCATGGCAACAAATATATCCTCGTCGCGGTGGACTACCTTTCTAAGTGGGTGGAAGCTAAGGATTTACCTACTAATGATGCTCGTGTGGTAGTGAAGTTTTTGAAGCAACTATTCTCTCGGTTCGGAACCCCTCGTGCTATTATAAGCGATCGTGGAACCCATTTTTGTAATGACCAATTCGAAAAGGTTCTAAAGAAATATGAAGTTACTCATCGTCTTTCTACGGCTTATCACCCGCAAACGAGTGGGCAAGTCGAGGTTTCGAACCGAGCTTTGAAGAGGATTTTAGAGAGGTCAATTAGAGAAAACCGTGCTTCATGGTCCGACAAACTCGATGACGCTTTATGGGCCTTTAGGACCGCTTATAAAACACCTATCGGTTGCACTCCTTATAAGTTAGTCTATGGGAAGAATTGTCATTTGCCCATTGAGTTGGAGCACAAGGCATATTGGGCCCTTAAGCATACAAACTTTGACTTGAATACCGCGAGAGATCACCAGAAAATACAATTGAATGAATTGGATGAATTAAGAGATAATGCTTATGAAAATTCATTAATTTTTAAAGAAAAGACTAAAAAGTTTCATGATTCAAAAATTAAAAACCGGGTTTTTAACGTTGGTGATCAAGTGTTGCTTTTTAACTCTCGTCTTAAGATATTTTCCGGGAAATTGAAATCTCGTTGGTCGGGTCCGTTCACCATTACACAAGTGTTTCCTTATGGGACCATTGAGCTAGCTCAAGATGATGGTCCTAATTTCAAGGTGAATGGACATAGGCTTAAGCACTACTTTGGTGGGGAAATTCCTTCAATGGTTTCCCTCGACCAAGTCACCTTCCCCAATGCTAATTAGCATTGAGGGGATCGAGTCGAGCTCATGACTCGGTAATCAAAAACGAGGTGCCTCGTGGGGGAAATCCCATGCTTATCCTTTATGCTTACTATTCACTAATAAGGGGACTTGTACCCTTTCAACTCGTTGTCTCGTGGTTGTTTGTGATTATGTTATCTAGATCATCATCATCATCTACGATTGAAGACTCTCGTGTTCGTTTATGTGAGCCTCCATCGTTTGCTTGAAGAAGTTTTTCACGAATCCATGACATATCCTTTATTGTTCTAACAATTATCTTTTAGCATACTTAATAAACGGCTTTAGATATATTGTTGATCACCCTTTCCATGCTAGATCCTAAGCATTCGACTCTTCGTCTCTAGTATGGGGGTGCTCCACCTTTAGACTCGAAACATTGAGGACAATGTTTACTTTTAGTATGGGGGGTGAATAGGTACTTGCTTTGCTACGCCCTCACGCTTTCCAACTTTCAATGTTTTGTTTTGCTAATAAGGCTAAAAATGGCCAAATTTTAAAATTTTTTCTTAGTTTTCATAAGTGTTTTTAAGACACGAATGTATATTTTCCGATGGGTAGAATAAGAGTTAATTTTTGACTTGATGGGTATTTGGAGCCATTTACATTCCTTAACCCTCTCAATTCAAGTTTTGCTAGACTTTTATATAGGGAGCTTTAAAACGCGAAAGTCTTAATTCATTCGGGTTAAGAACAAGAACTTTTCACAAGTTCCTATAATTGATCCTAGAAAGTCACTTATCAAGGGAACTATAAAACGCATTCTCTAAACTTGAAAAAGTCCAAGAAAGTGCAAGATCCTATAGGTGGCTTGAAAACCCAAAAATTTGATTTGATATAGTCTTAATGAAAACTAATCCAAATTTGGCTTAATTTTGACTTGCATGGCTAAGTATTCACGAGTCTCTTTAATTAGAGGTCTTTATATAGTGAAGAACGAGAGATGATAGAGTTAGACAAGTGATCTTGCTAAACATAGAACATGAAAGTGTTCTTTCAAAAACTCATATGTTTTTAATTGTGGCTTTTTCTTCCCATAAGATCAATGCATTAGGAATAAATCATAATTGCAATAAGTAAGGTCGTACGATTTGAAAGGTTACTTAACCTCTAGCGCAAGATCGTTTAAAAGTTGCTCGGGGTTGAATAGAGTTCATAGCCAAGGCATAACTTATTGAAGTGGGACGCGAAGATTAACTATTATCCAAAAAGGCCCTAACAAGACATGAGGAGCTCTATTTTTGCTAAAGATCCAAAGATGATGTGAAGTATCATTATTCCTAAATCAATATGAAGGATCGAGACACACGACGAAAAGCAATTACTCCCCTAAAGATCATGGAGAAAGTCCATCCAAAAAGACCCTAACAAGGTATGAGGATAAATATATCCAAGTCCGAAAAGGAGGCGGATCGTTGTATATCAAAATCCAAAGTAAAGATTGAAGAAAAATGATGAAGTCGTGGTCCAATATGAAGAATCTCTCAAAAACGTCAAGTGAAGAAATTCCAAATATATGAAGAGAAGACCATAATTTCAAGAACGTCTTCCCAAGATTTGAAGTATGAAGTACATGCCAAATATCGGTCCGAGAAAGGTCTCAAATCGTGAAACGAGTTATGCCAAGATATGAACTTAAGGAGATACACGAGAAGCCGTTTTAAAAGATTTTGTCCTTCGGCTAACTATTGATCAAATCGTGCTACTTTGCTTTCGGACTAATAAATACTCAAATAAGTCAATATGAATCACTTGTGATCCATGACAAATAGAAAAAAAAATGCTAGTAACCCATTTCCTTTTATAATAACTAGGATTGCGGGGAGAAAAAGTATTACACAATTTGGACGTATGAGTAGTGTTAGCATTGTCACTTGTACCAACAATGATCTCGTTTTTGCACTTAGTATGGAATGTATGACAATCAAGGATGACGAAGTTTACTCTAAGGAACATTTACTTGTTTCTATTCTTTGACCCTAAAAGTCACTTTTTGTGATGAAAATCATACATTATGTCTTTAAACATCTTCGTAGTATGTTGCAAGTCTTTTTACTCTTCAATAAAGGTTAATAAAATTTAACTTTGGTGATGCTTAGATACTTTATTCTAGCATTGCGTGAGGGCACGGCAATGGCTTAGTATGGGGGAGTGATGAGATGGCATTTATACATGATCTCATCGTTCTTTTCGGGCTTTAAATGCATAAAAATGTCATAAATACCATATATATGCTTGTGTTTGTTTACTTGTGTATTTTAGGTATGGATATCGTGAAAAAGACAAAAGATCACAAGTTACAAGGAAAAACGGACACGAGAAACGAAGCCGTACAAAGAACCGGGCCCTAATCATGGAAAATTCAACAAATACCCTTGAAGACTTGAAGACAAACAAGATTGATCCTCAATTATTGAAGAAATGACACTTAAAACCCTTGTATATTAATAATTACAAGTTTGGTCCCTTAAGTTTGTCAAAATTACACAAAAGGTCCCTCAACTTTGAAGAAATGGCAAGATTAGTCCCTCAACAATTTCAAATTGTCAATTATGGTCCCTCATCAAGCCAAAGATACATTGAAGACCTTTGAAGATCAAAAATGTCCAAGATCAGTCGTCCAAATATGCAAAAGTTCCAAAAATAACCCTTGATACACCTTTTGGAAAGTTTTGTGCAAAAAATGCCAAGATGTGAAAGTTGTTACAAGTATAAATGGGCGCTGATGGACTTTTGAACACAAATGCAAAAAGAAAGGAAATATAAGGACTAAAGGTGTGCATTGAAACTTTCAAACACATAAACACGCGCCAAACAAAACCAATCCCCCAAAATCGGATCAAAAGTTACTACTGTTCACCCCAAGAACCCAGTAACTATCTTCATTAAAACAAAGGGTAAAATGAAATTACCCTTTCCCACACTTGATTCACACGCCTATAATCTCATCCTAACCTTAAAACACTCACTCCCACTCACCAAGAGGCCCCACCACCAAAACCGTCTCACCATCATGTGACAACTTCCTCACCAAGGCTTGCCACGTGTCAAGATCAACAGCCCACATCATTTGCTTCATATCAAAGCTACTATAAACGGTTTGGATGCATTTGGACAGCTCATTCCATCAAAACGTCTAGAAGGACTTAGGGCATTTAGGGAATTTCACTTCTAGGGTTTGTGAATAGTGTTTAGCCAGGCATTTGCCTATAAAAGGAGACCTCAACATGTGAGAGTCCCTTTGTTCTAGATTTTAGCTTTAAATCTTTGTAATTCCTTTTTATGAAATAAAGTTTGAATTTCTTAAAATTTTGAGTTCTAATCTGTTATTTATAAAAGTTTGGTGTTTGATAAGCTAAAATCTGAGTTCCATTATCTTGTTTGAAGGTTTTTGAGGCAAGGTTTTAAGTGATAAACCTTGTGCATCAAAAATCAGAAAGTTGGCATTATTTTTGATCTCACCTTGTGGTTTGTTCTTCTTAGCAGCTTGGAAGCTGGTACTTGTTCTACTAGTACCTAAGCTCAAACAATCCAGGGCCTGGATGTAGGTCTTGGAGGTTTGCATCCTTCTCCCTTTTCATTTTCTCTTTTATTTTTCTGAATTTGGTGATTATTGCATGTTTATGCTTGAATCCGTGTTATTGTGGTGGATTATTGTTGATTTGGTTTGGTTTGATGTTATTGAGGTGTTATTGATCTGATTTGTGGGTTAAATCTTCATAAGCCTTTAAACATTTGTGGAATCAAGTTTTAAAAGGGTGTTTGGGTTTACTGCATAAGTTAGGATTGTGGTTTGTTAAGTGCTTGTTTTGTGTAAGCAAGTGTTGGTATCTGCTTGTTAGGTGTATTTGTTCATCTGTTTGCAGGTTTTGTGGGTTTGATCACATAGATTCATTATTTGGCTATAAAATCTTCAAAACTTGGTAAAATTGGCTAGGATTTTGAGGACACCTAGATCTAAGCTTAGGCTAGGGATAACAAGTGCTAAATCATAGTTAATCACATCAGGGAAGAAGGATTTGAGGCTTGAAATTGGATCAAGTGTCAAGTATATCAGCAAACTTGTCTGCAAATTGTTCATTGTTCATCAGAAACATTTTGTGCTTTGATCTTGTTGATTTCTTTGATTCAGTGTTTGATTCTTGTTACTTTGTGTTTATTCATAGTTTATATAGCTTGTGTATGCATCTTGTTAAGTTTGGTTGGCTTATTCAGTCTAAATCTGGTTATTAAATGCTTAACTACTTATTTCCATATCTGGTGCATATCTGGTGACTGTTTGGCTTATTGTGGCTTATTGTGTGAACCAATTTATGATTTTATTGTTGCTATTGACTCCTTGTGATTCACTGATCACAAGGGTGCCTTTGTTTCCAATTGAATCAAACCAGAACTCTCATATAAGCTTGGTCAAATAGTCAAAGTAGTGGGAACTCCTTTCCCCTGCTAGTTGCCACTGATAGTGTAAATCTGGTGTCAGCTTATCAATAAGCTATAATAGCTTATTCCAACCTGCAACAACTTTGTTTTTGTAATAGGTGCTCATATTTTGACCCATTTGTTCATACTGGAGCATTTGGGTGGTTGACTTTAGGGTTTGACTAGAAAACCAACTCCTTTGACTTTTACATAAGTTCATTTGTGCTTATTCTGGCTTATTGGTTGTGCTTATTGGATTTTAGTTGATTGATTTTGCTTATTGAGTCCATTTGAAAGCTTTTGCAAGTTGAATCAAGTCCCGAGGTGCCCTAAATCTCTAAAACGACTATTTTGTCTTTTAGTGAAATTTTTCTTTGCTTATTTCTGGCTTATTGAGTGAGCTTTTTCAAAAATTCTTTTTACAGATCTCATAAGCATCCCAAAAGAAGGTTGTGTGTCAAATTAGAGCTTATGGCATTAGCTTATGGCTTAATGGGCTGAAAAGCCCAATAAGAATAAGCTGAGTGTTAAATAAGCTGTGATAAGCTCATATTCAGCTTTTGGGCCTTTAGAGTTTTGTTCTTAGAATTGAATTTTAAGTCAGATAGGGCTTTTCCAAGTCAATTGGGCCAAGTTTGACTTTTTGGGCCCAAAAGCCCAATTTGGTTGACTGTTTTTGGTTTTGGCCCATTTGAGGGCCCAATAGGGGTATTTTGGTAACTTCACTTTGGTTTTCTGATTATTTAGGTTAAAATAAACTAGTTTGCAAGTTTTTAGAATTTTTTATAATTTTTGGATTTTTAATATTATTTTATTATTATTTTTCAAATTTCACATTTTCCAACTTTTTACATTTTTCTTAGGTTTAATACATTAAAATAGGAATTTAGCAACTTTTAGAATAATCTTATCTCTTTTAGATTAATTTTTATAATTACTTTAAGTTTTAATAGTTTTTAAATCATTTTAAATAGTTTTTATTAGTTTTAAAATTTCTAAAAATAGTTTTAGGCCATTTTAGAGGTTTACCAATTGAAAAATCTTTATTTGGGCTTTTTGATAATTTATTTGATTTTTAGGGCTTTAATTAGCATTTAAAAATTAAATATTTAATTATCTAAAAGGTTTGAAAAAGTTTTGATCATTGGTAAACTCTTAGTTTATTTAATTTGATTTTTGGTGAATTTTTGGTAATTTTTAGAATTTATTTTTATTTTTGTGGTTTTTAAGGTTCTACGTTTTAACTTTCTAGTAGTGATTTTTTGTTAATTTTTATTTTTACGTCTTCTTCATTTTCTTTTCTCATCCCCTTCTAAACCAAATATTAATTACAAATCTTGAACATCTTAGTCACACACATATACCTCCTTGGGAAACGAACTTTCATTGGGTCATTAACACTTGATTTTTCCTAAAGTCATTTGTTCAATACTTACCGCTCATATACGCTCCTTTTCCTAAAGGTCGTATTTTACCACAATCAATTATCAACACTTTTATTCACACAGACAGAAACTATATCATGAGACATCACTTGCTTCATAAGCAAATCATTTTGGCGTGAAACCCGTTCTATTTCAAGTAAACTGTTTTCATAAGCATTTTCCATTTCATTGAAAACACGTCTAACTTCTTCTATTTCCAAAAACAAATCTTGATCAATATTACGAAGACAAGCTTTAACATTGTCTACAAACGGAACAATTTCATCTCGAAACGCAGCTCTAGTGTGCTTAAAGTTCCATTCACCTTCCGTTATGGCCGTGGCCGTCGTACGTTCGAAAATGACCTTGTCAAAATCGGCTAAGTGTTGGTGAACCGTATTTAAGTTAACGGACGCCTTACTTACCGGTGGAATTAACTTCGTTAAATCCTTTTTGACAAGTATAGGAGACGTACTAGGAAGGTTTTCATTTGACAAACTTTGGGGCACAAGAACTGTTAATTCTGCTAATTCCTTTTGTAAGCGAATGCGTGTCTTTTTCGAAAATTGATCTTTGTTATGTTGATCATAATCAATTGTATGGAATTTTGAAATCATTTTAGAATGAGTTACATCCGCAAGCGACTGTGTCTTCTCAGTACTACGAACAAAAGGTGCTTCTTTCGATTTGCCAATTATAGTCATATCATAAAGACCGGGAATATATTCCTGAGCTTGTTTTGCATAACCGGGATTAGGTGGTAAATCTTGAAGACGCTTAAGTTCGAATTCTTTAAATGATTTAGTTAAAAGATGAACCTTTCCTGTGGAAGCGTATTGTTTTAAAAGCTGTTGTTCTTTGAATTTAAGAAGTTTGGTGGCATTAATTTCTGATTCAACCTTTTTAGACTCGAGAGTTTCGAAATCCATTTTAAGTTTCTGAAAATCATTGACAACCGACTCCTTTTCTTTTAATTCATTAGAAAGATTAGCTTTTAATGATTCTATTTCTTTCAAGTGTTCAATCTTTTCAAAACGAAATTGGTCAAATTCAGAACATGTTATTTTCTCTGCTTGAGGGACCATTTCAAAAGCTTTGACCTTTTCTTTATGCAACGCAAGCTCAGCAGTTAGGGTGGAATTGGTATCTACGGATTGTCTGAGGGCCATATGCATTTGATCAATAATATGTTTAGGCACCATGACCAAATCATGTTGAGCATAAGATTCCATACCCGTCGTCGCATTTGGTTGAGGTTCACTCAAATGTATTGGATTGGGTACCACATCATTTGAATTACTAGTTCCCGAATGCTGTTCGAGGTTGTCATTTTCATGCCCAACTTGATGTTGGTTATCATCAATATTATTAGATGTGGTTGGTACCTCACTGATGACATCAGAACCGTAGTGAGAAAGATTAGCAACGAAAGCAGCTTGGGCAGAGTGAATGTCATCACAATTTGAATCATAAGCATCAAGATCATCTGCTTGATAAGCTGCATTAGAAGTAGAAACGACTGCAATGCCTTCAGTATCTGCTGCCCCTGGGTCAGCAAGAAATGCTAACTCCTCTGAATCCAAGATCTTCCCCTTAGACTGAGCATCAACCAAATACATCTTCTCACGAAACCATGCATCATCCCTCCTCCTTTTCGGCTGAGTGCATTCCTTAGCCATATGACCTTGTCCTCGGCAATTGTAGCATGTCACAACCTTCTTAGGACCAATAGGACTCCCATTTCCACTAGCTTGAGAATTCACATCTTGATTGTTCCCAGTCCTTATAGGAGGATTTGATGAGGTGCGGAGCTGATTGTTTGTTGGTGGAAATCCTCTAGTTGCAACAAGTTTTGACAAGTAGGCTGTGAGATGGTTTAGAACATCAGCTGGCGTATCATTTGGAGTAAATACCGGTGCTTGGATTGGTGGAAGTTCATTAGAGTAGAAAGCTTGTGCTGGTTGTGCTTCAATTGGAAAATATCCTTGCTGAGGAGTATAGCCCATTGGAGAAGTGTTGGCTTGTGATGGTGATGTCTGATATGGTGGTTGCTGCGGAAAAGATTGTTGATGAACACCTTGTTGATATGCTTGTTGTGGCATCACTAGTGGTGGATAAGATGGTTGTTGTGGTTTCTGATAGTTGTGTGGTGGTGTCTGCTGCAAGTATGATGGTTGCTGATAAGTATAAGCCATGTTTTGTTGAGAAGCATACATTGCAAGTGGATCATGAACTTGAGGTGTAGACAACTGAGCCTCGATCACATGGCATTCGTGTTGTTGAAGAAAAGCTTGAAGTTGATCCACATTGGTGTTATGCAAGTCCTTAGCCAATTTAGTATCCGTCACGTATTTTTTCCATTCTGAAGGAAGAGTGTTCAAATACTTGGTGTTCAATTGAAAGGTAGGAATTGTCATGCCATAGATATTGAGCTCATTCAACAATAGGGTAAATCTCAGATAGTAATCATTGAGAGTCTCCCCTGGCACATAGGCAAACTTATCAAAAGTATCATAAAGCTTACACTCTCGTTCTTGTTTAGTTAACGAGGTGCCTTGCATGAGAACACGAATTCTATCCCATAACTCTTTGGCAACTTTATGTTTGCTGACGAGTTTGTAGACATCTGGAGGAAGGGCTTGGAGAATGATGTTTGTAGCATACTTATCATATTTGTCTTGAATCTTCATATCTCTAGTCAATTCACCCGTTGTGCGAGGACGAGTAGTACCTTCCGTCACTGTACCATAATCTAATGGTCCATTGAGCACCGATGCCCAAATGAGATGTCCATTCTCCTTGTTCAACATATAAAGTTCCATTCGGGAAGCCCATTCCTCATACATAGTCTTCACCAACATTGGTGGACGATTATCCGTACCCGAGAGGATGGACTTATCCGTAAGAGATGTGTACTCCATTTCAATAAGTTAAGATTTACAAACGTTGATCGATCAATGAAAGAAAGTAAATGTGTTTGTTGTTGTGAGTTGAAGTCGAGAAACAATGTTAAAATCCCCTAAAATATGTTCTCAATAAACCAAAAATTCCAAGTCAAAATTATTGATCGGAATATCAGTCGGAATAGTGATCGGAATATCAGTCGGAATGTACCTAATCGGAATGCCTAATCGGAATACCTAATCGGAATATCTTGATCGGAATACCAAATCTGAATACCAATCGGAATGTACCTAATCGGAATGCCTAATCGGAATGCCTAATCGGAATACCTGATCGGAATACCTAATCGGAATGCCTAATCGGAATACCTGATCGGAATGTACCCAAAATCGGAATCCCTAAACCCTATTCCGATTACACTGATCGGAATGTCCTATAAACCCTTTTCCGATGACCTGATCGGAATAATTCCCACTTTTCTCGGACAAAACTCAAACAATTCGTGATTTTAAGCCAAAAAATGATCAAAACACCCAAAAAATTTGTGTTTTTAGCCAAAGTGACTATACCAAATCCCTACCACAACTATGTAGAAGATTTGTATCAAGAAAAAACCATCAAAAACACACACAAAAAAAATTTGGACGTGTGAAAATGGATCAAAAATGGCGTATGAATCAAGAACACAAACACATGAACAATACAATCATCCCATGGCTCTTGATACCATTTGTAGGATATGTAAATCTTGCTTATGTTTTAGAGAGGGAAAGAGATAGAGAGATGGTGAGAACACACACACTTAGAGAGAGAAAGTGAAAGAAAAATACTTTTTTACTATGTGTAAAAATGAGACCACACCACCCTCTCCATCAAAGGAGAGGGTTTATATACCCAAGCCCTTGTCATGGGCTTGGGCTTACATTTGGGCCGGCCTACACATGTTGTAGGCTAGGCTTTGGTTTGTTTGTTTAATTAAGATAAGTAACTAAACTACGAGCTATTACATGGACTATTATTGGAGTGACCGATCCTTCTTAATACGTAAAACGTATTTCCAACAAGACCTGGAATCAAGTTTAAATCAGATAAGAATCTAAACTTAGTTGCATTCCAATTATCACATGTTTGATTCGTGTAGAATCGCATAAGTTACCTACCATGGTCTTGTTTGATGTTGACTCAAGCAGGATTTCCATCTTCATTGTGAATCGTATCACTCAGATGTTCTGGAAATATCACAAAGATAATGCGTAGGATTCGATTGTGTCCTAATTAGATAATAGATTGATCTCTTTTGGCTCTAGACTCGATAAGTGCATTTTAGTAGTCGGAGGCTGGAGCAGACTGCCACCTTTTCAATATTAAGTAACTCGGAGTGAGAAAGTCAATAGATACGTGTTGATCTCCGTGACAATGAGAAAAGTTTCTTTTGAGAGAAACTCGAATGATCGGAGAAGGGTTATGCATCGCATCACTGGGTCCATGACACTTGTATTTAATACAAGGTTTTAGCCAAGTATGAAAAAGTTTATCGTCTCGTCTCGATTCGAATTGATTACAGTTAATCGTGTGACTCAGTCGTTCTTGGTGGAAAGTAAGTAAAATGATTATCTATTTTAAAAAATAAAATGAAAATGTAAATTGAAAATGTTAATGTCGTTAAGTAAAAGTGGAAGCTTAAAAAATTAAACTAAAAATTAAGATTTAAAAATAAATGACGAGAATTTAAAGCATAATAAAAAGTAATTTGGAAATTTAATAAAAATGAAAACTTGAAATAAATCTAAGATAAAAAACAATTTAAAATAAAGTTTAAGAAAAATGGCGGGAAAAATAAAGTTTAAAAACTAAAACAGGAAATAAATAAAACTTAAGTCGGAATCCGCAATTCTGTCACAATCCAGAATGCCAACTAATGATCTACTTCGGAATAGACATTCCTCATCTAATTCGGAATATCCAACTCAAGACCTAGTTCAGAATCTATAATCACAACCTAATCCGAAATACTAGAACAGCACCTAATTCAGAAAACTAAAATCCACACACAGTTCGGAATAAAGAAACAAGACCTAGTTCGGAATGGATATACTGGACCTAATTCGGAATGCACATCAATAATCTAATCTGGAATCTAAGTTCTCTACATAGTTTGGAATACAGATCTTGGATGCAATTCAGAATACATATGCTAGATCTAATTCGGAAAGTATGAACCACACTTAATTAGGAATATGGAGGTTTGGCACAATTCGGGATAAAGTTGTTTGCACTTAGTTCGGGAAATGAGACTAAGCACTTAATTCGGGAAAAATGAAATGCAATTAGTTCGGAATATTAGGGTTTTAAAGTATTCCGAACTGAAACAATAATAAGAAAAATCTAAAAATAAGCTAAAACCAATTAAGAACTTATCTAAAAACTTAACCAAAATGATTTTAAGAAAAAGCAAATAAGCCAAAATTTAAAACTTTTAAAAACACTTAATAATCAAAATATTTAAAATCAACTTTTTATAAAATAACTTTTAAAATCACTTAATTAAAATTAAGAAAATCAAACAATAAGCTAGAAAAGTAATAAGCTAAAACATCAAACACTTAAAAATCAATAAGCACAACAATAAAGCAAATAAGCATAAAGATTAAATCAAACTACATGATTAACCAATTCAAAACATAAGATTAAAAAGATTAAGAAAGGAAGAATGAGAATGATTAATTGAAAAAAAGCTTGAAATTAAGATTATTAAGATCCAAAATACAAGATTAAAGTAAAAGCTAAAAAACATTAAGAAAAGCTAGAGAGAGAAAGTAATATTAAGCTACTCCTAATTACCTTACAAAATTAAAACTAATAAATACTAATTATCTAACACCCTCCTAACGACACATTAGGAGGGTATTTATAGGAGGAGTACATGTGATGATGCTTTCTTCTTTCTTCTTTCTTCTTTCTTCTCGTCTTTAAATTCTTCGTCTTTCTCGACGTTGTCTCGGGATTAGTCGATATGAAACGAACTCGTCTTCTAATTTTATTCTTTTATTAGATTTGGTTCTTCGACTTCATTAAAATTCCGTCTTTAGACTTTTTCTTCGATAAATCTTCAGAACAGGCCTTGGACTTCCGTTCTTTTTGCACTCTTGATCTTTTGACTTCGTCTTTTGTCTTTTTCTTCGATAAAAGCTCGTGAAAGCCCGTGTTTTCTTCCTTTTTTTATCTTTTGGTCCTAAAACACAATAAAAACACAAACCACGCATAATTTTGACTTTTACGACATTAAATATGCGTTTTGGCTTGGTTATTATCATAGTTAAGTGGTAAAAGGATGGGTGTTTTCACACACCATTACAATGCCCTCATGCGATGCATTAGTTACAAAGCCAGATTTACATTTTCTATTATAATTAACCTACCTTGGCCTTTATTCAACAAAAGATATTAAGGAGACTTAAAGAGATAGAAAATTACAAAATATTTGAAGGAACAAAAACAAGTAAAGAAATCAGAGACTTACATTAGAGCTTTTGGGCTATCATGAATGTTTATCACCCTCAAGTTTCACGTTCCCCACACCAAGCTTAAAAACGAGATCATTGTTATTATAAGTTAGCAAACTAACACAAACTCATGTGGTCTAATTATTCACTTAGACTCCCTTATTCCTAGGTGTATCTCTTGTATTTTATTGTTGTCTTGAATGATCACGAGGATGCATTGTTGACTTATTTCGATAGTTATTTCGGTTGAAAATAAAGTAGGATGATTTAATCAATAGTTAGCTAAAGGGCAAAATCTTTTAAAACTGCTTCTCGGGACCTCATAAAGTTCATATCTTGGCATAACTCGCTTCACGATTTGAGACCTTTCTCGGACCGATATTTGGCATTGACTTCATACTTCAAATCTTGAGAGACGTTCATGAAATAATGGTCTTCTCTTTTTAATAGGAATTTCTTCACTTGAAGTTTTGAGAGATTCTTCATACTTGGACCACGACTTCTTCATTTTTCTCCAATCTTTATTTGGAATTTTGATATACAACGATCCGCCTCCTTTTAGGACTCGAATGTATTTATCCTCATACCTTATTAGGGCCTTTTTGGATAGACTTCTCCATGATCTTTAGGGGAGTATTTTCTTTTCGTCGTGTGTCTCGATCCTTCATATTGATTTTTGATCAATGATTCTTCACATCACTTTGGATCTTTAGCAACAAAATGTAGCCCTCATGCCTTGTTAGGGCCTTTTCGTACTCGCCAATCTTCGCATCCCGCTTCAATAAGTTATGCCTTGGCTATGAACTCTAATTAATACCAAGCAACTTTTAAACGATCTTGTGCTAGAAGCTAAGTAACTTTTCAAATCGTACGATCTTATTTATTGCAATTAAATTTATTAACAAGCGATGGGAGAAAAATCTCATAATTAACTCACATAAATTCATGAAAGAATACCAAACATATAATTGACTCTATCATCTCTTGTTCTCCACAATTTAAAATCTCAAGGAATGAGACTCGTGGATGCTTAGCCAATTAAATCAAAGTTTTGGATTTCAAGTCATCTATAGGATCTTGCAACTTCTTAGACTTTTTCAAGTTTAGAATTCGCATTTTAAAGTTCCCTTGATAAACGACTTTCTAGGATCAATTATAGGAACTTGCGAAAATTTCTTGTTCTTAACCCGTAAGAGTTAAGACTTACGCGTTTTAAAGTTCCCTATATAAAAGCCTAGCAAAACTTGACTTAAACGCGTTAAGGATACTAGCTAGAGTAAACTTTGATAAGTAAACTTGGGTTGAGTCAAAAGATTCATGACGGGCCTAATATATCAAGGACATCTAAACTTATTAAAAACATTTTATTAAAAATTTATTCTAAGAAAGAAAATAACGATAACAAAGGAAGATACTAATAGGCCAAAATAGATCAAAAATTTTGAAAAAATGTCGAAAAATCAATTTTCTGGTCAAAATGTGGACAATTACAAGGAAAAGCCCACTTAACTTCGATAGAAGTCCCCCCTACACTTAATATAAAGATTGTCCTCAATGTTTAAGCATGTGGGAGGAAACTCCCCTACACTTAGGACATTGTGCACGTTGTTTAAATCTCGCTAAGAGAGACAACTAAAGTGATTCCTATTTTAATATTGAATGATATAAAATAGTGAATCAAAAGAGTCTAGGATAGAACCGGGAAGACGGGTACACGGAATCACGGGTCGTCAAAAGTCATCAAGAATGGATCTTTGAAAGCTCGAATCCCTGCACATTATAAGAAAGAAAACAACAAACACATACTAGGGTCTCCCCCTACACTTATTATAAAAACGGATAAAAAAGGATAGATACTCGGGTTGCCTCCCGAGAAGCGCTTGTTTTTGTTCGCCGAGTCGTGAGCCTGACTCGACCTTGATTAGCATGGTAAGAAGCTTGAAGAACATCCACCGGGATCAAATACATGGTTTTCATCCATCAAGTAGCAAAAGCTTAAGGTAAACAAGGAAAGCCAAAGAAGAGTAGGCAAGGTTCCCTTAAGCAGTTTTTGAGCACGGTGGTAGAAAGTATGTTGAAGTGCAAGCATATCTCCATTGTTTCGAAAAATCTTTCCTTTTATTTCATCAGATGGATACTGAGATGGCTTAAAAATTTCAATACCGGGATCGAACACCTTTTCCTTTAGGGGAAAATAAGACTCAGGCTCAGTAGAATTTGAAGAAGATCCGCTCATAAATTGCACAATCTCATCCGACGATGGTGGATAGAGAGGTGTCAAAACATAAGTACTGCGGATGGAGGTGTCTTCCGGTTTCTTCTCCTTTGAAACGGGTTTCTTAATATCCGAAGGAGGATAAAGACCAAAATCGAAGTCCAAAGGAGGAGAATCATTCTCATTGGGGAAGTATGTATTAAGGAAAGTCGCAAAATCTTCCTCAAATGAGTAATTATCCAAAGTATCAAGAGTGTTTGGTGGAGGATCTTCATCAAAAGTAGGAGCAAGGTCATCATGTGAAGAATCACTTGAGAGAGTATCAACATCATCAAAATCATCATAAGTTGGCATGTGTTTATACTCTGAAGTAAAATCATCATAATCATCCCCATCGGAACTAGAATCATCATCGTAATCATCATAGATCGGTGGAGAATCATAAATTGGTGGGGGATACAAATTGGAGAGAGAATCATCAAAATCATCCACATCGTATTGGAAAAGTGGATTATCATAGCAAGACTCGAAAATAGGAATATCATATACAACAAAATCATCAAGCTTAAAACTTTCCAAAGTAGTAGTAAGCTCTTCTTGAAGCACATTAATCATTTTCGCTGATTCTTTTCCATTTGACTTACTTGTAATCTTCCCCATCTTAAAAACTTAGGCATCATTCCTGACCCTTAAGATTAATTCACCTTCGGCAACATTGACTAAAGCTTTTCCGGTTCTCAAGAATGGCCGCCTAAGTATTAACGTAATACGAGGGTCATTTTCATAATCAACAACAACAAAATCGACCGGAAAAGTGAAGGTACCAACTTTAATAAACACATCTTCGGCAATACCAACGGGGTAAGCGAGAGTTTGATTTGCTAGCTCAAGAGTCATCTTTGTCGGTGTAAGGTGGGGTAATGATAGCTTTTTCCAAACACTTAAAGGCATCAAATTAATACTTGCCCCGAGATCGACTAAGGCAGTAAATTCTTCAACTTTGTTACGAATGCAAGGCAACACAAAACGACCGGGATCTCCAAGTTTTTCCGGAAGTTCTTTAAGAATGACTGCAGAACAGTTTTCATTTAAGCGTTTGTTGACAAACTCATCCATCTTTTCCTTCTTGTTAAGCAATTCCTTGAATGCTTTGACAAATTTCGGCATTTGAACAAGTGCTTCAACGAGGCTAATGTTGAAATTTATTTGGGAGATTGTCTTCAAAAAGGAAGTAACTTAAGAATCCTCTTTTGTGAGCAATTTGCACTTGTCTAACCGAGAAGGATAAGGGATGTTGGGTTTAGGTGGTGAAGGTGTAGCAGGTACAGTTTGAGATGTTGAAGGTTGAGAAGTAGAAGGTTTAGAGGTGGTCGGTGGGGTTGGTGAAGGGTTGTTCTTAGGTATTTCTACTGTAAGAGGTGGAGAAGGTAATGGAGAACTAGTACTTGGAGTGGGAATAGGAGGGATAAATGGAGGTGGAGGAGGTGTATATGGAGTAACTTGAGGAGGGATAGAAGGTCCTACTAGAGTTTCTCCACTGCGTGTAGTAATGGCACTCACATTAGCTCTAGGGTTTGTTTCGGTGGTAGAGGGGAGAGCACCTTGGGGACGAAAGGCTTGTAACATTTGAACGAATTTCCTATCCGTGGAATCTTGCATTTGTCTATTATATTCTTGCATTGCTTGCATTATTTTCTCATGTTCATTCAATTTTTGCAAAACCAAGTCCATTGGCGGATGAGGTAAATTGAACCCTTGTTGTTGAAAACCTTGGTTTGGGTATTGGTTATAAGGTGGAAAACCTTGAGGATTGAAACCTTGGTTTGGAAAGCCTTGATTTGGCATGTGATAATTTCCCTGATTTGCATTTGAGCCCTTCACATTGGCATTTCCTTGAAAATTAGCTCGTGGCGGCCCTTGGTTGTTTTGGTTGGGTGGGGGTGGTATTTGTTGAAAGTCAGGTGGAGCCAAGTAATTCGTCGAGTTGTAAGACAAGTGATTAACATCGACATTAGGCTTGAAATGAACTCTCTCTGTGTTGTAGTAAGCACACACTTCCCCGTGAGATTGATCATAAGCTTTATCACAATTAGCATAAGAGTGTGGCCCACCACAAGTTTCACAAGTTATATTAAGAGCATGGGCATGTTGAGTGGGAGGGTTATCTCTTAGAACAAGGTGTTTTACAATACAAGTAAGCTCCTTAATTTGAGTAGTGACTTCACTCTCACTGGCAGTAGCCATAGTTGCCCTGACACTCTTGGTTTGGACTTTGGCTTTGTTTTCAATGATAGCCCAAGCTTCATTCATAGTTTTAACCAAAATATTACCCCCCGATGCACTATTTAGTGAATCTTGGTCATTCAAACTTAATCCATTATAAAAAGTATTAATTTGATGTACCTTTGTAAAACCGTGTTGTGGACACTTTCTTAAAAGTTCCTTAAAACGATCCCAAGATTCACTAGATGTCTCCCCGTACTTTTATCCAAAGTTGATAATGTCATTCCGCAAAGTGGTAGTACGTGAGGGTGGGAAAAAAATAATTGATAAAATTTGTCTCAAGGTCCGTCCATGTGACAATACTCTGGGGTGGTTCCTTATCAAGCCAAGTCCGGGCTTGTCCCTCGAGGGAGAAAGGAAAGAGGAGCAGACGAATTGCCTCTTGTGAAACCCCATTGTATTTAACAGTATTGGATAAGTGTACGAACCTTTTTATGTGATCGTGTGGATCATCATGAGTACGACCTAAGAAAGGTGTGGCGGAAACCATTTGAATGAAACCGGATTTGAGCTCGAAGTTGTTGGCGTCAATAGCCGGCACCACAATCGCATCATCGTTGCCTTCGACGTGTGATTGTAAGAGCTCGATCATTGGACGATTCTCCATTGTGTTGACAACGGGAGGCTCTACAACAGGAGGATCAATAATAGCGGCTTGAATGGACTTCCTTTTGCGTGAACGAGTACGCATACACCTACGAAAGAAAAGAAAAGCAAAGAAATAGAAGAAATAAAGTGAACGTGAAAAAGAAAATATTTTTGGTGCAAAACTTTTGAGAAAGAAATGCTTTTTATGAGTTTTAAATATTTTTGGATTTTTGAAAATTTTAAATTTTTTTTGGATTTTTTGAAAATTTTTGACACGAAAAATAACGTTAAAAAATGAACGGATCCCAACATCCAACGCTTCTCTCACAGAAAACCGTTAATTTTCACAAAAAGAGCCAGCAGTGGTGCCATTTAATACAAGGTTTTAGCCAAGTATGAAAAAGTTTATCGTCTCGTCTCGATTCGAATTGATTACAGTTAATCGTGTGACTCAGTCGTTCTTAGTGGAAAATAAGTAAAATGATTATCTATTTTAAAAATAAAATAAAAATGTAAATTAAAAGTGTAAATGTCGTTAAGTAAAAGTGGAAGCTTAAAAAATTAAACTAAAAATTAAGATTTAAAAATAAATGACGAGAACTTAAAACTTAATAAAAAGTAATTTGGAAATTTAATAAAAATGCAAACTTGAAACAAATCTAAGATAAAAAAAACAATTTAAAATAAAGTTTAAGAAAAATGGCGGGAAAAATAAAGTTTAAAAACTAAAACAGGAAATAAATAAAACTTAAGTCGGAATCCGCAATTCTGTCACAATCCGGAATGCCAACTAAAGATCTATTTCGGAATAGACATTCCTCATCTAATTCGGAATATCCAACTCAAGACCTAGTTCGGAATCTATAATCACAACCTAATCCGGAATACTAGAACAGCACCTAATTCGGAAAACTAAAATCCACACACAGTTCGGAATAAAGAAACAAGACCTAGTTCGGAATGGATATACTGGACCTAATTCGGAATGCACATCAATAATCTTATCTGGAATCTAAGTTCTCTACATAGTTCGGAATACAGATCTTGGATGCAATTCGGAATACATATGCTAGATCTAATTCGGAAAGTAAGAACCACACTTAATTCGGAATATGGAGTTTGACACAATCCGGGATAAAGTTGTTTGCACTTAGTTCGGGAAATGAGACTAAGCACTTAATTCGGGAAAAATGAAATGCAATTAGTTCGGAATATTAGGGTTTTAAAGTATTCCGAAGTAAAACAAAAATAAGCTAAATCTAAAAATAAGCTAAAACCAATTAAGAACTTATCTAAAAACTTAACCAAAATGATTTTAAGAAAAAACAAATAAGCCAAAATTTAAAAACTTTTAAAAACACTTAATAATAAAAATATTTAAAATCAACTTTTTATTAAATAACTTTTAAAATCACTTAATTAAAATTAAGAAAAGCAAACAATAAGCTAGAAAAGTAATAAGCTAAAACATCAAACACTTAAAAATCAATAAGCACAACAATAAAGCAAATAAGCATAAAGATTAATCAAACTACATGATTAACCAATTCAAAACATAAGATTAAAAAGATTAAGAAAGGAAGAATAAGAATGATTAATTGAAAAAAAGCTTGAAATTAAGATGATTAAGATCCATAATACAAGATTAAAGTAAAAGCTTAAAAACATTAAGAAAATCTAGAGAGAGAAAGTAATATTAAGCTACTCCTAATTACCTTACAAAAATAAAACTAATAACTACTAATTATCTAACACCCTCCTAATGACACATTAGGAGGGTATTTATAGGAGGAGTACATGTGATGATGCTTTCTTCTTTCTTCTCGTCTTTAAGTTCTTCGTATTTCTCGACGTTGTCTCGGGATTAGTCGATATGAAACGAACTCGTCTTCTAATTTTCTTCTTTTATTAGATTTGGTTGTTCGACTTTATTAAACTTCCGTATTTAGACTTTTTCTTCGACAAATCTTCAGAATAGGCCTTAGACTTCCGTTCTTTTTGCACTCTGGATGTTTTGACTTCGTCTTTTGTCTTTTTGTTCGATAAAAGCTCGTGAAAGCCCGTGTTTTCTTCCTTTTTCATCTTTTGGTTCTAAAACACAATAAAAACACAAACCATGCATAATTCTGACTTATACGACATTAAATATACGTTTTGGCTTGGTTATTATTATAGTTAAGTGGTAAAAGGATAGGTGTTTTCACACCTATCAGTATTCAATAGAAGTGTTAACCCGGTTTCTTCATAAGTTGCATAGAATATTCAACTCCTTCAATGCTTACCAATACGTCATCACCACCACCTTGTTGTGATTGTTCCAGTGCTAACTTAAGTAATTAGTCCGCATTGAGCTTCATTCAGCACCATCTTTCCTAAGGACAACTATTTCTAGCTATGGAATGTCCTTGGGTAGATCCCTTCGGTTCTAGTTGGGTCATAGGACTTATTTTCCTATCCTAAACCACCTTTTGACTCCATCGATCCGTCGTGGATAGTAGGTTGGTTTGGGTATGATCGTAACCATAAAACCATTGATAACCATTCAAAGTGCTTGATAAAGAAACAAAACTTTTAACACTTTGAGAGTTTTACATTTCCGAAAAGCTCCCCCTACACACATGCATCAATATTCGGAATAGTTTAGCATGTGTAGGAAAGAGTTGCACTTGAGTCTTTAAGATCACATGTTGTGAATATTACATTTTAATCACATTTTCTTCCCTTATCTCTAATATCAAAACATAATATTCGAGATACCAACTGATTGAAATATGACAATTTTCTGAAACCGATGGGAGAGAAAAATGTGTACACACATGAATCATGGAACTTTTGTAGTTGGGTTGCTCCCCCTCAACAATATATGTGTGTCATGAAACAAAATTTAACAATATTTTAGAAAAGCAACACAACAAAATATGTTGAGGTACGGAGTTGAGATGCCTTATCCGATATGGTATATTACATATGACAGTTTTAAACCATTTTTGGAATGTGTTGGATACATAGAGTATGACAATATCTTAGATGTGCCCAACAACATTAAAGGCTTGATTTTAAAACGCTCCCCCTCAAAAATTGATCCAAATAACATATGACATTTTTGATATATAAAAACCACATTACGAGGAAGGGAGTGTTGAACACACAATTTTGAAAGATTTAGAAAAACCTTTTGAGAAATTCTTGAAAAAATGTGTTTAACGGTTTTAAAATAAATTCCGATTTACATGAGCTCAAAACTTTGAATGTTTTGTGACTAGCTCATGATCGAGAAAATTTAATTTCCCATTGTGAAGGATAAGTTATTATCCGTGGTAAACTTTCCTTAAGGTGAAGTCCGAGTTCTAAGCTGACATTTACTTAGAAGTCGTTTTTCATGAACTTAAAAACTTGGAATGTTTTAATGAGAAGCTCGTGACCGAGAAATATTAATTTCTAGTTGAGAAGGATAAGTTATCGTCCGAGAAACACTTTCCTTATTTGAGGGTCGAGTCCTAAGCTGTGATGCGCTTAGAAGTCATATACACGAGCTTAAAACTTTCGAATAGTTTTAATGTAAGCTCGTGTCTGAGAAAATCGAATTTTATCGTTTTGAGGATAAGTCATACTCGGGATGAACTTTCCTGTCTTTGAAGAACGAGTTACAACATGTAACTTGACTGTAAGTCATTGTACATGAGCTTAAAAACGTTGAATGTTTTTACAACTAACTCATGTTCGAGAAAAATTAATTTCTCGTTCCGAGGATAAGTCATCATCGGGATGAACTTTCCTGTCTTTTGAGCGGGTTAGAGTCTGTGATTTGACTATAAGCCATACTAGAAGCTTAATTGTGAAACCCATGAGACACTTGTTTCTCAGATATCTGTTTCTTTAGCAGTCAGACTCTAAGAGTGTCTTTTGTTGAACGGGTTACAAATATTGGACCTTTGTGTTCCCGTTGATCCTTGACTTTGATACCTGCACTTGCATCAATAGTTTGTATACTTGCATGTGGGATAGTGATATCTTTTTTAGAACCAAGTGGGGGTTCACAGTGAACCTTTTTCGTGCTAGAGGGAAATATTTTTCCAGTAGGAACCCACCTAAGACCAATTGTTTTAAAGGTTCTACCCATTGGTATCCACCTAAGACAGGGTCTAAGAGTCATAGTTTTCTCATGCACAACGGAAGACTTAATGGGGAAAACCTATTTCCTTTAGGGTTACGTCTTTCAGATGATCTAGCTTTTTGGTTCACCTTGTTCAGGACTTTTGTGATACAATCATCATGAATGGCATTAAACACGCATCTGTTACATTTCGTGCAAACAAAGTGCTTAGCATCAGAGAAGGATATAGAGTTCCTAGGGTTGGCATATTTGTGCACATCTGAGAAGGGTCTAGAATTCCTAGATGTGTGATCAACACTCCTAGGTTTTGATTTTGTCTTATCTCTTGCTTGTGTCTTGTTCTTAGCATCCTCTAGATAGTTTTTATGACCTGTGTCATTTGAAGTACGCCTAGGCATGTTCTTGGAGCTATGACTATAGTTGCTTGAAGCACTCATGTGATCGGGTTTTGCAGATGCAAAATTTCTTAAGGAGGGTCTAGATTGTGGAGTGACTGGTTTGGAAAAATTGCTACGCATGTCAATTTGGGATACAAACCTCGGGTTCGACATTTTGGGTCGTTCAAATTTAAACGCATTCTGTTGTCTAGCAACTGAGCGGTTTCTGAATGATTGAGTAGGAGGTTTCCCCAAGACTGACTGTTTTGATATCTTATTATCACACTATTTCTTTTAGCTTCCTTAATTCATTTTTCACTGCTATCAGTGCAAAAACCTTTTCCTAAATCTGAGCCTTTAATTGGTCATTTTGTAGAAGTAATTGAGCGACACGTTGTTCTAACTTAATGTTCATATTGTCAAATATGTCGTTCGCAGCATTCGTGTCATTACTATCTACAGTGACGATAGGTTGCACAGATATTTCATATAGTAAAGTATGCGGAGGACTTGGATTTTGAGAATCCAACTTTGATTTTAACAAATTTATTTGTTTTACAGAATGTTCTTTTTCTGCGTTGAAATCTTGAATCTTACAATCTAGTTTTTGTTCAAGAACAACATGCTTTTTCAAGTTTTTCAAAATAAGCCTCAAATTTGTTATTTTTCTTTGAAAACTCGAGTTTGGCATCCTTAAAATCTTTTTTCTTTTGAGCTAACAAAGTTTCGAGCTCATGCATCTTAGAATCAACATCCTGGGTAGTCTCTCCTCCATTAGTACTCGTATCCGATGAATCAGGTGTGGTGTTGCTATCAACCTTTTCCACTAGATACGTGTCAAAAATAGGTTCAGATTCCTCAGTATGTTGATGAACATCATATTCAGCATGTAATATTATCGTAGCCGTTGGCTCATCATCACATATGGGTTTGATAACTGAATCAGCGATTTCTGTATCATTCCCTGAACTGTTGCTGGTATGGTACGTTTCTGATTCTGTCCCGATGCATTATGTATCAATTCAACAAGCATCCAATGGCTGAAAACTATCGACATTACTCTCTTTCGTCAGCATCTGTCGTTTATGCACCCTTCTTTCAAATTGTCGTTTATGACGTGTTCTTTCAGCAATGGACTGCTTGACATTACTCATGTGATGACGGAGTTTCTCTTTGAACTCCTATAGATAGAATGACTTGTTCTTTGACTCAATGAATTGCTGAAACTGGTTATAGAGAACTAAAAAGGATGTCATGGATTCATCCTCTTGAAAATCATCTTTTTCAAGTTGCATGTGAAGTTGATTCATGTTGAGTGTGAACGCGCTGTTGAATGTTCCAACCTCTTGACCAAGTAGAAGAATGAATAGCTGGTTGTATTCGAATTCCATATTAGTTCTTTTGATGAGTTCATTTGAAAGAGTCAGAAGGTGTGATTGAAGTTGCTTGAAATGTTCCAAACATCGCTCTTTAGCTTTCCGCATCTTGTACTTGATTGCATGATCGTTTGTGTCTGAGTTTGAGGTGTTGTTAGACATTGTCGATGATTGTGAATGGATTATGGATCTTAGTAGATGTGTTGTGATGAGTTTGTGGTTGAAATTCCAAAAATTCTGATTTTTTTCTCAGTCCGATATAACGGTAGACCAAAAAAATTAATTACCAAATTTTGAAATCGAGTTAGCAATAGCCAAAAACTAGTAGGGAAAAAATTTGGAAAGTGAAAAATTTTGACGAAAAATAAAACCTAATATGGCCTAAAAATTTAAATTTTGGTCCGTAAATTTGAATTTTGGGTCGAAAATTTTTTCATATCGCCAAAATTTGAAATCAAAGCTTAAATGGACTAAAAATGGTCTAGGAAAAAACAAATTTTACTATGGTTTCCCGCCAAAAAATTTGCAAAGTTATAATCAAGTCTAGATAGTGGCTAAGACTAAAAAGTACTCGAACAAAATTTTGTAAAGTTATAATCTGGCAATAATGAAGGATCTCGGAATATTCTAATATTACGAAAATGGTAGATTTCGCAATAACCCAATATTGCAAAGATGGTAGATTTCGCAATAGATATTGCTAAGATGGTAGTTTTCGCAATAATCCAAATATTGCGAAGATGGTAGATTTCGCAATGATCCAAATATTGTGAAGATGGTAGATTTCGCAATAATCCAAAAAACTTTTCGTAATAACCAAGAAACTTTTCGCAATAACCAAGAGATTTTCCGCAATAACCAGGTTTTTGAAGATTTCACAATAATCACCAAACTTTCCGCAATAACTAAAACCTAGATATTGAAAAATGAAGATTTCGTAATAATGGATGAGATTCCACAATAATGGTAAAAACGTGATTTTTTTTTGCCAAAATCGAGCCAAACGCCCCAAAATTTTGTGTTTTTGGACGATCCAAAGTAACCAAATCCCTACCACAACTATGTAGGATATTCCAAAACCACAAAAACACAAAAAAATTGAGACGTGGGTATGTGGATCAAAATACACACGAAATCAATAAAAACAAACCACAAATATTCAATCACCTATCCACTATAGGCTCTTGATACCAAATGTTAATCCCAATCAATCCATAACACAAGATTTAGAGTAGAGAAAAATAAGAAAGTAGAGAGAGAAACTAGAGAGAGAATGGTGGAAGGTTTAAGCTTTACTAGAGAGAGAAAGTAAATGAACCAACACCATCTTCCACACATGGAAGAGGGTTTATATACCCCACGATCTTGGTGAGCTCGTGGGCTTGTTTTCTTGGGCCGGACTTGGCTTGACTTGGGCTTAGAGCCCCTAACTTATACAATATTATCTTAAAGTCCAAGCCCGGTTAACCCGACTAGCCTATTACTAAACAAGACCCTTAACGACTAAGATGACCTATTACATTCTTGTTCGATTATATAAAATACAGGGCTAACAAAATTGTTTTGTTTAGTAACTACTAGTAGTAGCCATGCTCATGGTTCTTTATGTGTTATCTAATATTGTGATATAAACAACCATTATTTCGAAACACAACTTATTTATAAATGACACATGAAACTAAATTATGTTGTACTGGTAAAATCCTAAAGGGGTTAATTGGACTTACAACAGAAATAGCAAACTAAAGTTATATTCGATATAAATTGTTCATTTAACGGATATGTAAAAAAGTTCACTTCTAAACGGGTAGAACCGAAAGACCTGAACCGAAACACGCAATTCAGTTCGATTCTTGGTTCTTAAAATATGCAATTTTTGATTCTTGGTTTTTCGGTCTCGGTTCGTTTTTTTTGCGTTGCACGAGTAAGTAAGAGAACCAAACATTGATGAAAGGGGAGGGTGCAATATGTTTTCAAACCCTTTTGACTTTTCAGAAAGAAGCCAAAAGAATAATTCAAAGATTGAATGGAGGGTAAGAAAGTCCTTTTCCTTTTATCATCTTTGAATCATCAAAATCTTCTTGAATGTGTTTCCTTAAAGAACATAACATATACTTAAAACTTAATTACAGTAAAACACATTGAAACAAAATTAAGCCACCTAGTATGAGACAATGATTCTCTAATACCCTATATATAACAACAACACTATCACATTTTTAGTTTTGATGAATGAGTATGCAGATCAAATTTCCATTTAACAAAATTGTTACTTCACATATATTACTGTTGGTTATTTTCTTTCCATAATTTTGAAGAAAGGCCATAATTACTAAGTGGTCATTCTAAGATTTATGCACGTCAACTATGAACAACCTATCAATCAACAAGACCAAGACCAAGACCCTGTCTTTTTTCAAGAAAAAAAGAGAATAATATCCCAATTTTCTAGGATACATTAATGATTATATCCATATATGCTAAAGCTTACATCTTTTCCCTCCTTGTGGTAGATATCATTGCATATCTCTTTGCTTACACTGTGGGTCTATGTTGTATTGTCATAATTAAGATACCATAGCCAGATTCTCTCAAAGCTTGATGAACTCTCATAAGATACCTTAGCTCTCTTTACAGATGATAACCATAAATGCATAGCATTGAACCTTTAACAGATTCATTGATGATATATCACCAACTTGTAGTAGCTCATACCTCCACAGAAAACCTAAAAGAATGCAAACAATTTAAAGTTACAAGAATCATTTCACATAAAACCTCGAGACATTGTATTGTCATTTATGTTCACTGAAAACACAAGCAAACATTAGTGACAAAAAGTTAAAGTAGATCATCTTACCTTCATTGGATTCTAGACTCTTATTACCTAGATATAGAAATAAAATCTTGAAAAAAGTAGGATGAATATGTTGTTAATGGAAGATCATTTGGAGGAAGTTGAATGTGTTGGTGGAAAGAGAAATATAAATATAAAGGTAGGGCCCATGTGGGTGGTGGGTAGGAGGGAGTAAATAGTTGATTTGTATTTGTGTTTAGGGTTTGTGAATATTAAAAGGTGGGATAAAATGAAACACCCACTGGTGGTTTATATAGACAGATTAAATAATGAGGGAGGAGGGGAAGCTACGTCATGCCTGCACATGCTTTTTCACCATTTTGTTTTTTCTTCATAAATCCTTTTATTTTGATTTTAATTATAAACGAGATCGACAGTTGTGCTTACAGCCTTTTGCATCAAACTAGTTATATTCCTTCCCCCGCCTGTTTATTGTTTTGAAAAGACTTTATACGATCTGACGACTCAGCTTTATTTTGAAAAGCTATTTGATATGATATATAGGTCAGCTCTTTATCACATATGTAGATTATTGCTTTTAATTCTTTGATACATAGGTGGAAGACATCCACTTTAGGGAAAACTTAATTGTATTTTGTTTGAATCTTGATACATACTTAATTGGAAACCTTGTGCTAAAATTGTGGCACAAGTGAATAAGATGAAGTTCTATTTTTTTGAACAAGATGAAGTACTATTACGAAAGAGAAAAAACCCTTATCAATTATTAATATACTATTTAATGACATTGATATGTCTCTTAAAGTAGAAGCATATGGATGTCTCTTAAAGTTGACGCATTATTCTTCAAAATATAATGCTAGGAGATCAAATGAGAATTGATATGTGGATGGTGAGTTTTGATTCTTTGCTTAAAAAAAGGTTTTGATTTCTTACATGGATATTTGTTGAAAATAGACTATTATACCCCTCATTTTCTTTCACTGAATTTGATTCGTACATGGATTCAATAAGTAAGCATGCACATTAATTCAAGTTGGTGCATTCAGCAATCTTCGCACAATGCCACAATCTAAAGTCCGATGATGACGTCAATTCGTTTTTGTTGGATGTCTAGAAAGGTTTTCAGGTAGCCTTCTACGTTTAGTCGAAACCATTTAATAATTTGATATCTACAAAAGAATCCGTTCGATTCAGTAGCATTTGCTTGCTTCAATTTCAGGCTAAATAATTCTAAATCCCATTAATTTGGTGAAACCACCACGTCAATTCATTTTTTCTTGTCATAGAAAATAACCATCGATGTTTTGTTGTTTCGTTACGGGTTTCAAATAAATCAAACATTCTTCTTAATCTCATGGCTCATTAATTTTTTGTCGATACATCGACCAAATTAAATTCATAAGCTATAATGGCTTTTTGTTTTGGTATTTGCTTTAATGTAAAGGACAAAAATATTATGAAAGAACAAACTGTACGGGGTGAGCATACGGACCGAGAACCGAATCGGAACCGACCAACCTAAATGGAAACTGAAAACCGAACCAGAACCTACCCAACTCAAATCTGAATCGAAACCGAGACCCGAAGAACCACCAAAATCTCAAATACATTTTTAAAACCTACTTCATGTTTCTAGTTGTAATCGTCTTGGTGTATACTTAGATGCAAGGATTACTATTTGCCTAATTTTATGTCTCAAATACTCTTTTTAAGCGTACGTTACATTTCCATTTGTAGACAATAGTTTCAATTTCTAACTAATATATTTTTTTTCTAACTTTACTAGTCCAATATATGGGATAAAAAATTGCTTTGTTTAGTACCTACTAGTAGTATCCATGCTCATGGTTCTTTATGTGTTATCTAATATTGTGATATAAACAACCATACACAACTTGTTTATAAGTTACACATGAAACTAAATTATGATGTAGTAGTAAAATCCTAAAGGGTTAATAGGACTTTCAACAAAAATAGCAAACTAAAGTTATATTCGATATAAATTGTTCATTTAACGTATATGTAAAAAAGTTCGCTTCCAAACGGGTAGAACCGAGAGACCTGAAACGAAACACGCAATTCAGTTTGGTTCTCGGTTCTTAAAATATGAAATTTTCGATTCTCGGTTTTTCGGTCCCGATTCGGGTTTTTGCGTTGCACGAGTAAGTAACAGAACCAAACATTGATGAAAGGGGAGGTTGTAATATGTTTTTAAACCCTTTTAACTTTTCAGAAAGAAGCCACAAGAATAAATTTAAAGATTGAATGAAGCGTAAGAAAGTCCTTTTTCTTTTTATCATCTATATATCATCAAAATCTTCCTGAATGTGTTTCCCTAAAAGAACATAACATATACTTAAAACTTAATTATAGTAAAACACACTGAAACAAAATTAAGCCACCCAGTATGAGATAATGATTCTCTAATACCCTAAATACAACAGTACTATCACATTATCAATTTTGATGAATTAGTATGCAGATCAAATTTCCATTTAACAAAATTGTTACTTTACATATATTATTGTTGGTTATTTTCTTTCTGTAATTTTGAAAAAAGGTCATAATTACTAATTGGTCATTCTAAGATTTATGCACATTAACTATGAAACAACCCATTAATCACCAAGACCAAGACCAAGACCAAGACCAAGACCAAGACCAAGACCAAGACCCTGTCTTTGTTAAAAAAAAAATAGAATAAGATCCCAATTTTCTGGGATACCTTAATGATTCTATCCCTATATGTTAAAGCTTACATCTTTTCACTCTTTGTGGTAGATATCATTGCATATCTCTTTGCTGACACTGTGGGTTTATGTTGTATTGTCATAATTAAGATACCATAGCTAGATTCTTTCAGAGCTTGATGAACTCTCATAAGATACCTTAGCATTCTTTACAGATGATAACTATAAATGCATAACATTGAACCTTTAACAGGGCCATTGATGATATATCACCAATTTTTAGTACCCTCATTGGAATCTAGACTCTTATTACATAGATATAGAAAAAAAATAATGAAAAAAGTAGGATGAATATGTTGTTAATGGAAGATCATTTAGAGGAAGATGAATGTGTTGGTGGAAAGATAAATATAAATATAAAAGTAGGGTCCATCTGGGTGGTGGGTAGGAGGGAGTAAATATTTGATTTTTATTTGTGTTTAGGGTTTGTTAATATTTAAAGGTGGGATAAAATGAAACACCCACGGGTGGTTTATATAAACAGATTGAATAATAAGGGAGGAAGGGAAGCTACGTCATGCCTACACATGCTTGAAGAAAGGACATAATTTCTAATTGGTCATTCTAAGATTATGCACATCAACTATGAAACAACTCACCAAGACCAAGACCAAGACCCTGTCTTTGTTCAAGAAAAAAAGAGAATAAGATCCCAATTTTCTTGGATACCTTAATGATTCTGTCCATATATGCTAAAGTTGCATCTTTTTTCTCCTTGTGGTAGATATCATTGCATATCTCTTTGCTTACACTGTGGGTCTATGTTGTATTGTCATAATTAAGATACCATAGCCAGATTCTTTTAGAGCTTGATGAACTCTCATAAGATACCTTAGCTCTCTTTACATATGATAACCATAAATGCATAGCAATGAACCTTTAACAGAGCCATTGATGATATATCACAAATTTATAGTAGCTCATACCTCCACACAAAACCTAAAAGAATGCAAACAATTTAAAGTAACAAGAATCATTTCATATAAAACCTCTAGAAATTATATTGTCATTTATGTTCACTAGAAACACAAGCAAACATTAGTGAAAAAAAGTTAAAGTAGCTCATCTTACCTTTATTGGATTCTAAACTCTTATTACATAGATATTGAAAAAAATCATGAAAAAAGTAGGATGAATATGTTGTTAATGGGTGATCATTTGGAGGAAGATGAATGTGTTGCTGGAAAGAGAAATATAAATATAAAGGTAGGGCCCATGTGGGTGGTGGGTAGGAAGGAGTAAATAGTTGATTTGTATTCGTGTTTAGGGTTTGTTAATATTGAAAGGTGGGCTAAAATGAAACACCCACTGGTAGTTTATATAGACAGATTGAATTATGAGGGAGGAGGGGAAGCTACGTCATGCCTGCACATGCTTTGTCACCATTTTGTTTTTTCTTAATAAATCCTTTTGTTTTGATTTTAATTTTAAACGAGATCGACTATTGTGCTTATAGCCTTTTGCATCAAACTAGTTATATTCCTTCCCCCGCCTATTTCAAATTTTGAAAAGACTTGATATGATCTGACGACTCATCTTTATTTTAAAAAGCTATTTGATATGATATATAGGCCAGCTCTTTATCACATATAAAGATTATTGCATTTAAATCTTTGATACATAGGTGGAAGACATCCACTTTATGGAAAAATTAGTTGTCTTTTGTTTGAATCTTGATACATACTACTGATAGATAAAGAAAACCTTTCATATATAATACAAGGATCATTCGTAAGTACTCTAATAATACAAATAACTCGAGTGTTAAGACATTGGAAACCTAGTGCTAAAATGGTGGCACAAGTGAAGAAGATGAACTACTATTTTTTTGTACAAGATGAAGTACTATTAGGAAAGAGAAAAAACCCTTATCAATTACTAATGTACTATTTAATGACATTGATATGTCTCTTAAAGTAGAAGCCTATGGATGTCTCTTAAAGTTGACGTATTATTCTTCAAAATATAATGCCAGGAGATCAAATGAGAATTGATATGTGGATGGTGAATTTTGATTCTTTGCGAAAAAAAGTTTTAATTCTTACATGGATATTTTTTAAATTACACTGTTATACCCCTCATTTTCTTTCACTGAATTTGATTCGTACATGGATTCAATAAGTAAGCATGCACATTAATTATTGTTGGTGAATTCAGCAATCTTCGCACGATGCCACAATCAAAAGTCCGATGATAACGTCAATTTGTTTTAGTTTGATGTCTAGAAAGGGTTTCTGGTAGCCTTCTACGTTTAGGCTAAACCATTAAATTATTTGATATCTACAAAAGAATCCGTTCGATTCGGGTAGCATTTGCTAGCTTCGATTACAAGCTAAATAATTCTAAATCCCATTACTTTGGTGAAACCACCACGTCAATTCATTTTTCCTTGTCATAGATAACAACCATCGATGTTTTGTTGTTTTGTTATGGATTTCATATAAATCAAACATTCTTCTTAATCTCATGGCTCATTATTTTTTTGGTGGATACATCAAGGAAATTAAATTCGTAAGCTATATTGGATTTTTGTTTTGGTATTTTCTTTAATGTAAACAACAAAAAGATTATGAAAGAGCAAACTGTGTCGGGTGAGCATACGGACCGAGAACCAAATCGAAACCGACCAACCTAAATCGAAACTGAAAACTGAACCGGAACCTACCCAACTCGAACCCGAATCAGAACCGAGACCCGAAGAACCGCCAAAATCTCAAATACATTTTTAAAACCTACTTCATGTTTCTAGTTGTAACCGTCTTGGTGTACATTTAGATGCAAGGACGACTATTTGCCTATTTTTATGTCTCAAATACACTTTTTAAGCGTACGTTACATTTTTATTTGTAATTAGCTTGTGATTAGTGAATAGTAGTGTTTTGTGACTAATTATCATTCCTTTATATGAAAGATTATAACTAGTATATTGTATTTGATAATTTTACATAGACATTATGTAGTTATATTGCTTGAAACATTAGTTTATAAAGTATTTCTAAAGTTTATATGGTTATTTAGTAATTTAGGGCATCCTTGTTATATTTGAATTATTCTTATTCATAGTATATAGTTATTATTACTTTTTGAACTCAGACTTGATACATACATATTATTCACAACATATAGGAATATGTTGATGTGGCAATTGAGATAGTGAGAATCTATATATTCCACAATTCAGTCATATATCATACAAAATGCAAAAATTTATTGACTGGACTAGTTAAACCTTTGATCTAGTAAACTTTGTTAGTTTAATGCTGGTGGTGGATTGTTATGGTTTTGGTGTTTAACGGTTGATATCCTAAGATGTTATCGTCTGCATTATCGTTCCGGTTATTTATGTTGTTTCATGGCAGAAAAATCATTCATAGAAATGTAACTTTAACAAAAAGAACAAAATTGAGACATACTAGCTATTTATGAATGGGTGGAACCAATTCAAATTTATACAAAAGTACGCTCACATGCTTGAAAGTTGAAACCCATTTTTACCCAAATTTTTAAATGATTTTTTATTTTCTTACTTAAAACCATTTTGACCCATGACTATTCAGTTTTGTTCCCGTCCTTTATGACGCATTTACTATTATTTGTAGATATATTGTCAATCCAAGTAACAACCATGGCATCCAAGTCGGAATTTAGCACACGATCGTGTTCTCGGTAGGGGCTAAACAAACTCAATGTTGAACACCAATCATAATACATGTTTAAGAGGTGCTCATTTATTCAAGCCAAATGGACGTTACAAGATCTTATGTAGTTGTTCACTCGAATAAATGAACACGAACAAAAGTTTGCACATGACCACTTAACATTCTCTCTAATATAACTCAATGTTACATGATACATAAAATGTGTTTAATAAGGCGTTTTATGTGTGTTTTTTGTTTATCGCTAGATCACTTGTGGCTATATTATCTAGTGAACTAGTTTAAGAGAAAAAGAGAATGCCACAAATTATCATGTGTTTTTTGATGTGATAAATAAAGTATTTACAAAGGTAAAAAAAAGATGTTAGAGCATCCCAATGCAACCAAATCATTCAATACTCGGTGCATTTAATGTTTACTTTTTTTAATAACTTTTTTACTTCACAGTTAATGCTTAGATTATTTAATGGCAATATCTTGTTACAAATTTATGTCAAACACTTGTAAAACTACAAGTCTTTCTCAAAAAGTCTCAAAAAAACTCATTTTTGCAATGCAAAAAATTCTTTAAATGACTTTTTAAAATAGTGCAAAGCTTTTGAAAAAGTTGCTTATTGTGGGTGCTCTTAGGTATTGTAGGTGGTGTAAGCAAATAATAAAAGAATGGTTAAAGGTATATCTAGTGCAATAAGTGCGATAACCCTAAATTTTGAGGATCGTCACTTGTGACTGTTTGACCTTTATTTATGTGCTAAATGTGTCTTTATGTGATTTTAGATGTATGATGTGTGATTGTAGTTGATAATCTACTTATGAGTATGAGTTAGTACACGTGGTGTACTGAGATGACCCACACCGTGGTCATGTGGACGATTCGTTGGAATGGTGAAATTCCTGAAGGTCGAACTTATGGGTATTATAGTGTTATTCGGATGTATGTATTTAATATTGTGTACGTAGTGTTATTACGTGATTATATATGTAAAGCATTTAGTGGTATAGGTTGTAGTAGTTTAAGATTTATAAGCTAGGGATTTTATAAGAAGGAATTTGTTTAGAAATAGAATTTATGTAATTTTAGAGTAATAATTCAATTAACTAGTTAGATTGTTTAAACTTAATTAATTAATTAAGGGTTTAAAAAAAATATATAATTAAGGAAATAATTATTAAAAAACGAAATTTAAAATAAATAAATAAAATTATTATTTTTGGTAAAAAAAGGTTGTAGTGGACGGTTAAGGAAAAAAAGGGGAAAAGAAGCCCAAAGCGGAAAAAGGATTTCTAGTAAAATGGTATAAATACAAACACTACAATAATAAAAATCAGGTTTTTATTCTCAAAAAAAAATACGATCGAAGGTTTTAAAGAAAATAAGGGTTTTGCTAAATAAACTTGGTTTTGATCAATTGAAGGTATGATTCTTCTTTTAATTCTTGTTTTATTTAACTAATCATGTTTTAATCAAGTAACGAGGTATGTAGCCCGAGCTTCGCGACGGGGTGCCGGACTAACGATTACAGTGGACCAATAATACGAAAGATTTTCCTTATTTATTATTGTCCTTGTAGGAACGAATAAATTTAAGTACTATTTCGATAAGAAAAAAATTATATGTGTATTAAGTTTAGACATTTTTTAAAAAATTATACGTAAAAGAATTGCAATATAGGACTTGTTTTGTTCACAATCAGACAGTCTTTTCGACGATATTTTTTTCCCAAAAGAACCGGTAGATATACGTTTCGTATTGATAAATAAATTTTGTTATAAAAAAAAGTAAAAATTGTTAAAAGCCTAAGGTTGTTTTTCTTACACGCCTGATAGTGCAAGGGGCTATTTTGTAAATTTTATTTTTTATTCATGTTTTGGGCTTATTTGTTTTTAGTAGTGGTTTTCAAATGACATCCATACATAAAGAAAACGACATTGGCAAACCTAATACGACGTCGTAAGCGGCAGAAATTAATATATATTATAATTAATCATATGATGGATTAGGGTTTTTAATTTTTTGGAATTAAAATAATTTAGGGATGGAATTTGGTAATTAATGAGGGGTTTTAGGGTTTAAAATCATTTTTTAGGGTTTAAATTGGATCAGCAGAAACTGTCACTAATCTTCCAGAATCCGTCACTAAACAGTCACAGAAACTGTCGCTAATGTCTGGACAGATTTGGGTAAAATCGTTTCGGTCATAACTTATTCGTTTTTGAAGCTTTTTAGGTGATTCAAAAGCCTAAAATTATGTACTCGAAGCGTACTTTTCAAATATTCAGATTGTATAGTAAATGAAGGTCAGTAGCTTGGTCTAATTATTTGTACAAGTGTTGATTTCAAGGCTAATTTTGGGACAATATAATTTAAACTCGTGTTTTGGGTATATTGGGATAGTGTACACTTAGAGGGCTAACATAGGGCTGATTTAGGACAGGATTTAAGACGTATCCATCATAGGGATTGTTAAATCGATGAAGGATTAGAGTTCCGGAGTCAATGTTGATGTGTGATATTGTGTTGTGTGTATTAGATAATTTATTTTTTGTGAAGAGACTTTGGATTGCTTTTCCCAAGGTGAGTTTCATAGTCCTATATTCTTGAGTTTTATAAATATTTTTCTTTACTTCCAGATGGGATGGAAGAGACACTATAATGATTTTGCAATGTATAGTTGTGATTGTTTTTAATGGTTAGTGTCGGACAATATGTGTTTACTTATGTGTTACTTGTTATGTGAATCTTGATTGTGTCATGATTTGATTTGGTACATAGATGTATGGGCGTCTATGGGACCAGTGGATATTGGTAAGGCGGGTAGCCTTATTTTGGTACATAGATGTATGGGCGTCTATGGGACCCGTTGTGATTGGTAAGGCAGGTAGCCTTGGTTGGTCTGGATTGTGTGATCTTGATTACTAGTTTGTTAATGCATATTGTAGCACCTTCTCCATATGTGTATTATTTAATATTTATGATTCACATCTGAGAACTTTATGTTTTATGTTGGTTTTGGAGTCTAAACCTATGACTCCCACCAGCTTTATATTGACATGTTTTAGTGTCGCTTTCAGGTAAGAATTTGGTGAAGCTACAGTCTAGAAGCTATTAGGATGCATTCTGGGGATCCACTTCCCCTTGTTTATTTTCTTATGACTTTGATGCATGTACTCTATGATATATGTTTGTTGGTTTGTTTGTCTTAAACTTTTGAGTAAGACATTACACTCATTTGTTTAGACTCTTTTTGTGTTAGATATTGTCGTGACACCTTGTATCTCCTTTATTATTATGTTGCATTTAGATTTATCAATATAGACATCGTGTGTTATGATGATATCCATACGTCTCGCCCTGTGTTTCCACCAAGACGGGGTGTGACAGAATGGTATCAGAGATAATGGTTATAGATAATTAGGTTACCTAGCCTAGTCTATAGCTTAAGGGTCGCTGCATATACGTGTCATAGGAGTATATGTTCATTATAGTATATGATGTGGTTAAATATTAGTTTTCGTCTTTTGTATATGAACTACTTTCATGATATTTACGATTGATGTTCTTTTGAATATTGTTGATTTTTATTTATGATGACTTGTTTCGGGTTAATTGCTTGTCTATCTTGTGCGCAATTTCTGATTATATGTTTGTTTCAAATTTTAGACTAGTATGAATTGAACCATAGTCGTCCATACTTAGTCATATGTTCATTTCTTTTCAAATTTTAGACTAGTATGGATTGAACCATAGTCGTCCATACTTAGTCATATGTTTCCTTATGCATTTTGAATTATGTCTATGCTTGGTAGCTAGACTACGAAATTATGCGTTTCATGCATTGAATATGTTATATTAATAAATGGAGGTTTGGACCTTATTTTATGTTGTGATTATGTGCTTATTTGAGTTGATGGATTGATGTGTTATGTGTAGTATTAATTTCTTATAAGTGTCATCATAGGAGGGAGTACATTTGTGAAAGGGAACATGTATAATTATGGAGGCCTACGTAATTATATATGTGCCACAACACCAATAGACTTTCAAGTATGATTGCATGAAAGAGAGTTAATACATGCTTGTTTATAATATATTGGACGTGGTAATATGTAGTAGTATGTATACTATATGGACTATTCTGCAATGGATGGCAGAGGGTCCGTAGTACTCGAAGGAGCAGTGGATTGATTGTATTTTTTATGGATTTGAGTGTATGCATGCCTATGCCCATATATGTGTAATTCCCTTTTATTTGTCGATTGTATTCTTGGGATGGTTTGCTAGCTCGTTTCTCTTTAAGATGTTCAACTTCCGTAGTAGCGCATTTCTCAAGTCCCCATCTCACGTGTTCGCTTGTAAAACGTTACTTTTGGTGTAGAGGCTATTGAGATAGTTTAAGATTTTATTTGTTTTTATTTGTTTGGGATGACGATATCTCTTGTTTCGAGTCTTACATGATAGATTGAAAAAAAAATTCAAAGAGTTAAAATAGTTGTTGGTAGTCGGTGAAAAATAAGGGTAAAGTGTCGGAAGCGTGGTTTAAGAAAATATAGTAATTAAGATCCACTTATGATCTTAGGGGTTGGTTTAAGGATTTGGGGTGATTAATTATGTCTAGAGGGTTAATGCATAAAGGAGTAAAAACAATGATATTTTATGGCTGTCTTGTGTCGACTTTTCCTGACAATAGGTAGCACCTTTGATCAAGTTTTTTTAAAAAAAAAAATTAGAGAGTCTACTTTTCAAAAATGTAAAGTTCTTCGAAAATGGAGTTCGGGAATGTCGTCAATCAGTCGTTACAAAAATAGTGCGTTGATCAGAAATAAATTTTGATTTCGGGAATTTGAGTCAAAACCTAACCAAACGAATGAGTTAGCCAAAGATTTTTGATTTGGGAACTCTTTATAATGTATATGAAAGTACTAGAGGTTTCAATCAAAGTTATGGTGTTTAGGACATTTAGCATGTACGGAAAATCAGTTTTGTATAAAAACAACTTTTTGCGTAGAGACCAAACGGAGGGGTTAAACGTGTAAGTAGAAAGCAAATTTGGTTTTTGAAGTTCTTAGATCATGGGACAACATAACTCCAAGTGTGGTTTTAATTTCACTTCATGTGGTACGTATACGTATATGTATGTTGTATTTCGTGGGGAGGTGTTATGGGTTGTTCTGTAGATAGTAAGTTCCTACCTTATCTAAATATCCTAGCGTATATCGTGGATGCCTAGCGTGGTTGTTATGGAGATTTTCAAGTTGGTTCGTTAATTCGTTGTTTGCTGAGATACTTAACTCTCGTGTTAGAGTTCCTTATTTATAAAATGATAATTTGAAGTCCCGTCTTACCCATCATGTGTTGATTTGGCTTATTTTGAGAGGTGTGTTAATACTTTATGGTTTCGGTTCTTTAAGCGATAATATGCATGAGTCTTTATAATTTATCAATTCATAATGTTTTGTCGAGTCTATAAATCACGGGTTTATTTTCAGATGGTATATTAGTATTAGAATCCTTAAGATATTATGAATTACTTTTGAGATAATGTTGTCTTCGTTTTGAGTCTCACGACTCTTATAAATGATAATTTATGGAAAACCGAGTTTGTAACAAGAATAGAGATAAAATGATTATTATGGGTACTCGATGAAACAAGGGTTAAGTAACGAAATACTATTTTAAAAATAAGATGTAATATAAATATTTTTTATATATGATCAACACTGATTTATTACAGTTTTGAGAGACCATCTTAAAATAAGGTAAAATTCAAAAAAAAACTTCTACTTAAATATTGTAGACATGTAAGGTTAACTACTTTACGTCATTTATTATCATTTATGAATACAATATTTAAGATGATTTTTATTTAAAGGAAATTTTGGTATACTTTAATTTTACATTTTGGATGATTATATAGATTATTAATGTGATTACATAGTTTTAAAACAGCTAAAATACAATTGCAGTAAAAAAATCCTTTTGGGTAAAAGTCGATTATTGTACACGGTTTTAATAATATATTGCGGGTCGTAATACATTTCGGTTGTCGCTGGGTATTTCTTGTGTCGGTATTCATTGTCATGATTCGTTTGAAATTGATACCTATTTTATGTTTGGGTCCTTTTGGGGTATCGGAGTTTTGATTCGCTTTAACTCGTGAACGTGAAATTCTGTTGGTTATCTGTGGGTTCGATATGTTATCCGTATTTGGTGATTATAAATCTAGCCGAGGAAATATTTGTTCGACTTAGTTATTCGTCATGTTGGCTATGAATAGGTAGAGTATGATTTGTTTCCCATTTATTGCTGGGAATGAGTTCGAATTTGAGAGTAAATCTCGGGACGAGATTTCTAGTAGGAGGGAGTGATGTGACAACCCTAAATTTTGAGGATTGTCACTTGTGACTGTTTGACCTTTATTTATGTGCTAAATGTGCCTTTATGTGATTTAGATGTGTGATGTGTGATTTGGTTGATAATCTACGTATGAGTATGAGTCAGAACATGTGGTGTACTGGGATGACCCACACCGTGGTCATGTGGACGATTCGTTGGAATGGTGAAATTCCTGAAGGTCAAACTTATGGGTATTATAGTGTTATTCAGATGTATGTATTTAATATTGTGTACGTAGTGTTATTACATAATTATATATGTAAAACCTTTAGTGGTATAGGTTGTAGTAGTTTAAAAGTTATAAGCTAGGGATTTTATAAGAAGGAATTTGTTTAGAAATGGAATTTTTGTAATTTTGGAGCAATAATTTAAATTAACTAGTTAGATGGTTTAAAGTTACTTAATTAATTAAGGGTTTAATAAAAAAATATAATTAAGGGGAAATATTTATTAAAAACAAAATTTAAAATAAATAAATAAAAAACTATTATTTTTGGTATAAAAAGGTTGTAGTGGACGTTTAAGGAAAAAAGAGAAAAAGAAGCCCAAAGCCCATTTATATTAAACTAGGAAAAGGATTTCTAGTAAATGGGTATAAATGCAAACACTACAATAATAAAAATCAGATTTTTATTCTCAAAAAAAAACACGATCGGAGGTTTTAAAGAAAATTAGGGTTTTGCTAAAAAACATGGTTTTGATCAATTGAAGGTATGATTCTTGTTTTAATTCTTGTTTTATTTAACTAATCATGTTTTAATCAAGTAATTAATCATATGATGGATTAGGATTTTTAATTTTCTGGAATTAAAATAATTTTAGGCTTGAATTTAGTAATTAATGAGGGGTTTTCAGGTTTAAATCGTTTTTAGGGATTAAATCGGATCAGCATAAACTGTCACTAATCTGCCAGAATCCGTCACTAAACAGTCACAGAAACTACCGCTAATGTCTCGGCAGATTTTGGATAAAATCGTTTTGGTCATAACTTGTTCGTTTTAAAGCTTTTTGGGTGATTCAAAAGCCTAATATTATGTACTCGGAGCGTAGTTTTAAAATATTCATATTATATAGTAAATGAAGGTCGGTATCTTGGTCGGATTATTTGTACAAATGTCGAGTTCAAGGTTAATTTTCGGACAACATAGTTTAAACTCGAGTTTTGGGAATAGTGGACACTTAGAGGGCTAACATGGGACTGATTTGGGATAGAATTTGAGATGTACCCATCATAGGGATTGTTACATTCATGAAGGATTAGAGTTCCAGAGTAAATGTTGACGTGTGATATTGTGTTGTGTGCATTAGATAATTGATTGTTCGTGAAGAGACTTTGGATTGCTTTTCGCAAGGTGAGTTTCATAGTCCCATATTCTTGAGTTTTACAAATGTTTTTCTTTACTTCCAGATGGGATGAAAGAGACACTATAAAGATTTTGCAATGTATAGTTGTGATTGTTTTTAATGGTTTGTGTTGGACAATGTGTGTTTAATTATGTGTTACGTGCTATGTGAATCTTGATTGTGTCATGATTTGGTTTGGTACATAGATGTATGGGCGCCTATGGGACGAGTGGATATTGGTAAGGCGGGTAGCCTTGGTTTGGTACATAGATGTATGGGCGTCTATGGGACCAGTTGTGATTGATAAGGCGGGTAGCCTTGGTTGGTTTGGATTGTGTGATCTTGATTACTAGTTTGTTAATGCATATTGTAGCACCTTGTCCATATGTGTATTGTTTAGTGTTTATGATTCACAGCTGAAAACTTTATGTTTCGTGTTGGTTTTGGATTCTAAACCTATGACTCTCACCAGTTTTATGTTGACGTGTTTTAGTGTCTCTTTCAGGTGAGAATTTTGTGAAGCTAGAGTCTAGAAGCTGTTAGGAAGCATTCTGGGGAATCCACTTCCATCTAGTTTATTTTCTTATGACTTTGATGCATGTTCTCTATGATATTTGTTTGTTGGTTTGTTTGTTTTGAACTTTTGAGTAATACATAACACTCATTTGTTTAGACTTCATTTGTGTTAGATATTGTCGTGACACTTTTTGTCTCCATTATTATTATGTTGCATTTAGATTTCTCTATATAGACACCGTGTGTTATGATGATATCCACAGGTCTCGCCCAGTGTTTCCGCTAAGACGGGGTGTGCAGTAAGAGGGAAAGGTATGGGTGGAGTAAGTAATGTTTCCTAGTTGAGACTTTAGTTTTCATGTGAACAAGTAGATTTGTTGTTGAAAAATATAATTAAAACTGGGTTTGTCACATGTTAAAAAACTTGTAGTAGTAGTTGGTCCTTTTAAAATAATGAATCAGAGATATAAAGTTAGAACCAAGGTAGTGTACAATTCACTCAAGTAGTTGGAGCTTCAATTAATGACAAGAGTTGTAGCGAAAAAAGCAAACGAAAACAAAATAGAAAGTTATCTATAAAATCTAGTTGTATCTATGATTCTAAATCAATTTTCTTTAACATCTTAACCCTCAAAACAAATATACATACCAAGCTACCATATATATATTACCATAGAACCAAGGTAGACAAGAGTTTCAAAAAAAGTAGACCCGACCCGATCCGAGTGTATGCGGGACGGGTTACACGGGTTAAAATCGAATTCGGGTCAACCCAAATAACTCGGATTCAAAATCAGGTAAAATATTTTTGTCTTACTCGGGTTCGGGTAAACGCGATCGACCCGAGTAGGATTTTTTTTAAATAATTTTTATATAATTTCTAAATAAAAAAGTAATATTATTTTAAAATATTTTACCCATATTCAGGTTGGCCGAACCCGAATTACTCGACCCGAGTAGACCCGAACCCGATTAACCCGAGTTGAAATCAAGTCGAGTTCAGGTAAATTATTTTTAGCCTCGACCCGAACCGCATAATCCGAACCCGACCAACCGGACCCGATTCCCACCCCTAAAGCTAGATGTACCATTAGTGTTATATTCACTAATTTTTTGTCAAGAAACTTGACAAATATAACCAAAACTTGGTTTTTCACAGGTTAAAAAACTCGTAGCAGTTGTTGATCTTTTTCAATTAATGAATCAAAAATATAAATACTACATAGAACCAAGGTAGGGGTACAATTAACTAAATCAATAAAATATGGTTGTATATATGACTCTTAATCAATTTTTCTTTAACATCTTACCCCTCACAACATACTTATACCCTAACAATTTTATCTACCACATATATGTACCATATAACCAAGGTAGGTGTACGATTAGTATTATATTCACCTATTTTTTGTCAAGACACTTGAAAGATGTAACCAAAACTGGATTTATCACAGGTTAAAACCTCGTAGCAGTTATTGGTCATTTTCTATTAATGAATCAGAAATATAAAGTGAAAAGTATAGACTACATAGAACCAAGGTAGGTGTGCATTTAACTCAAGTAGTTGGGGCTTCAATTAACGATAAGAGTTGTAGCGAGAAAAGCAAGAGGGAAACAAAATAGAAAATTATCTATAAAATATGGTTAAATCTATGACTCTCAATCAATTTTTCTTTAACATCTTAACCCGTACATACATACCCTAAGAATTCTATCTATGACATATATGTACCATAGAACCAAGGTATGTGTACCATTAGTGTTATGTTCACCTATTTGTTGTCAAGAAACTTGAAAGATGTTACCAAAACTGGATTTGTCATAGGTTAAAAAACTCGTAACAGTTGTTGGTCATTGTCAGTTAATGAATCAAAAATACAAAGTGAAAAGTATATACTACATAGGACCAAGGTATGTTTACAATTAACTATAACACCCCATTTTGGTAAATGGAATGTCACGCATGATTATGGCGTGTCATCAAAGCATACACGGATAAATGTATTAAACATTACATGATCATAAAGGAAATACCGGAAACAAACATCGGTACCCCAAAGTAAAGCTCATCACACACAAACATAAGTACTGTAAATGAAAAGGACTAAACAATGTCCATAGCAATGAGTATCAAAAGTATGAAGAAATGCATAAAGTAATGAAGGCTAGGAAGCTTCCAGTCCATATGCACGTACGCTTAAAGTCTACGAACGTCCATGAGTACCTGCCGTTTTGGGAACATGGAAGGAAAACGTCTGAGCATAATGCTCAGTGCATGGATATACAAGCATAGAATGAATAATCATAAGCATATAAACATATAGCATCGAAAATGTCTAAGTCCTGGAAAACCTGGTATAACTTAGTAAAACTGATTTTATAGTTTAAAAAAGCCTTATGTTTATCTTATAAAAACTGTTTAACATGTTTACCATTAGCCAATATAGGTCATGAAATATCAACGTGCATGAATACTTGGAGGGGTGATCTCGTCATGCAATTAGAGGGGCTGCCTCTAATTAATATAAGTTTTGGGTAGGAGGGATCAGCTCCTTGTGAAGGATGCAAGGCACACACCACATTCACTTGAATAATCTGTAAAAACATGTAACCTAGGATGCACCCATACGCCCCACATGATAATAATAATAATATGGCCAAAAGCTGAAGGGACGCCACGAGCTATCACTCCGCCGTGGTGAAGTCATAACACTGGTACCTCCAGTGTTATGGTTATGGTACCTCCATAACTAGGTGAAACTGGTCATGCATGTATATGTCTTTAGGCATTTAATTAAACATAAGCAATCAAAACATATAAAACATATACTAGGAAAACAGTTGGCTGCATACGGGGAATCCTAATAATGAAAGAATGTCCATACTGAAAGGACGGAGAATCCGTACCTTGTGTCCAGTGAACGAAGAAGACGAACGGAAAAGAGTCCTACTTCGATCTTACTAATTCTACATACATAATATACGTGTATAAGTATCTGATCATTGAGTACGTAACTGGTTTTATACCATGTCTTAGCTTGTTTTATATGTTCATGTCATGTTTTATATGTTCATGTCATGTTTTACTGATTTTATCGTTATGTTGTGTTTATCATGTATTCTGTCTATTCTGATTAAGTATTACTCGTATTTCTTGTATTATTATACTTGTTTAATAACAAGTAAGTTTCTAAAAATAGCAGGTTTCCAAAAATAGAAAGTTTTCAAAAATAGAAAGTTTCCAAAAATAGAATAGCTGCCTAAAATAAATAAGTTTCTAAAAATAGAAAGTTTTCATAAATAGATTAGCTGCTTAAAATAGATAAGTTTCTAAAAATAGAAAGTTTCCATATTTAGAAATAAGCTGGATTATTAAGCTAAAAATATAAGCTTAAGATTTATTGATTTATATTCTAAGTCATGTGATTAAATAGTATAGTTTATTAATTATTACATGCAAATTAAATAAACTAAAGGTTATAAGATTTAATTAAATATAACATGATTTAATTAAATTAAAGTGTAAATAATACTTAGGTTAAAACATGTATTAATATTTATTATTAATATAACCTAAGTCATGAAAATTAATTAATTATAAGCCATGTTTTAATAAATAATCAATTACTTTAGTCTAAAATTAAATCATATAATACTTGGGTTAAAATCATGTATTATTTCTAATAATAATTAACCTAAGTCATGTCTAAATCAAATTAATTATAAAGCTAATACACGGATTTTACCCCAAGTATCAAAATTCGTAGTCCCAAGTCTTTTCGAATTGATTTCCAGTCTAAAGTGCGACTCAATTGTCTTTTGATGAACAAGAGAATGGATTGGTTTGTTATCTAATTAAACTACAAGCAAGTATTAAAATGTCTCTGAGCGAATTTAAAGCGTTTAAATACTAAACTAAAGGCTATTTAGAAAAACTTTAAGTAAGACTTTAAAACTTAAAAACATGCTCCATCGGAATATTGCAACTCATTTCTATCGGAATGCACCAAGTCATAACCATCGGAATACAACTAAAATAAGCCATCGGAATAATTAATGTGAAAGTCCATCGGAATGCTAAACTGAATACCCATCGGAATACAACAATAACAATTCTATCGCAATGATGTTTGTCGGAACGTGTAGAAACCCTAAGATTGCGATGGAAGCTCAACTTAATCCGAAATTGGTGGCAAGTTTAAAACTCAATAAGCTGATACAATAAGCTATTCTAACCGAACCTTAAACAATTCAAAAAGATTAAATTTGACACTTTCTTAAACATAAAAACACTTTATGAAAGGAACTTTAATCGTGACAAAAACCTTTGAGAAATTCGAAAATCAAATAGCTAGAACTTGAAATAAGCCAATAAGCATAGAGAGCTTATGGCTTAAACGTATACGAGCTTTTGTAAGAACAAGAAATGAACTTTCTTAACATACAACCTCAACTTCAATCACGGATCATGGAGGATTCGGATCAAAGAAAAGATTACAAATCAAAAATCAAGTAAACCAAGAAATATAGAAGAAGATTAAAGATTTAAAACTTAACTTGAATTTAATTAATGGAATCCAAATACAAAGATTAAAGAAAGCTTAAATTTAAAAGATGAAAACAAAGAAAAACTTAGTGAGAGAAAGTTGAGAAATTTCTCTCTCTAAAAACTAGAAAGAAAATTGAAAACTAAAACTAGCTAACCACCCTCCTAATGTGATTAGGAGGGTATTTATAGGGAAGTGAGAAGTACATTGTGGTGCTTCCTTCTTTCTTTTTCTTCTCGACTCGATTTAATTCATTTGCCTTTCTCGATGTCGTCTCAGGATCAATTAAACTCGTCTTAACATTTCTTCATTTATTTAGACTCGCGTTCTTCGACTTCATTAAACTTCCGTCTTTAGACTTGTTCTTTGATAAATCTTCAGAAAAGGTCTTGGACATCCGTCTTTAAGCACTCTTGATCTTTTGACTTTGTCTTTTCTCGTTTTCTTCGATAAAAGCCCGTGAAAGCCCGTGTTTTCTTCCTTTTTCATCTTTTGGTCCTAAAACACAAATAAAAACACAAACCACGCATAATTCCGACTTTTACGACATGAAATACACGTTCTGGTCTTGTTATTATTGGAAATAAGTGGTAAAAGGATAAGTGTTTTCATACTTATTAAATCCCCTACACTTGACCATTGCAATGCCCTCATGCAATGCATTAATTTTAAAGCACGGTTTACATTTTCCATCATGAATAACCCACCTTGGTCTTTATTAAATACTAAACATTAGGGAAGATAAAAAGATAAAAAAGTTAAGTAAAGAAATCAAAGACTTACATTGGGTTCTGGCTGCCATGAACGTTTATCATCCTCAAGTTTCACGTTCCCCATACCAAGCGTAAAAACGAGATCATTGTTATTATAAGTTAGCAGACTAACACGAATTCATGTGGGCCAGTTATTCACTTAGACTCCATTATTCCTAGGTGTATCTCTTATATTTTATTTTTGTCTTGAATGATCACGAGGATGCATTGTTTGACTTATTTTGATAGTTAATTAAGCCGAAAATAAAGTGAACGATTTAATCAATAGTTAGCTAAAGGACAAAATCTTTTAAAACTGCTTCTCGGGACCTCATAAAGTTCATATCTTGGCATAACTCGCTTCACGATTTGAGACCTTTCTCAGACCGATATTTGGCAGCGACTTCATACTTCGAATCTTGAGAGACGTTCATGAAATAATGGTCTTCTCTTCATAATAGGAATTTCTTCACTTGAAATTTTGAGAGATTCTTCATATTTGGACCACGACTTCTTCATTTTTCTCCAATCTTTATTTTTGACTTTGATATACAACGATCCGCCTCTTTTTAGGACTTGGATCTATTTATCCTCATACCTTGCTAGGGCCTTTTTGGATAGACTTCTCCATGATCTTTTGGGGAGTTTTTGCTTTTCGTCGTGTGTCTCGATCCTTCATATTGATTTTCGATAAATGATTCTTCACATCACTTTTGGATCTTTAGCAACAAAATGTAGCCTTCATGCCTTGTTAGGGCCTTTTCGGACTCGCCAATCTTCGCATCCCGCTTCAATAAGTTATGCCTTGGCTATGAACTCTAATCCGTACCGAGCAACTTTTAAACGATCTTGGGCTAGAAGCTAAGTAACCTTTTAAATCGTACAGCCTTATTTATTGCAGATAAATTTATTAACAAGCGAAGGGAGAATAGGCTTATAATTAACTCACATAAATTCACGAAAGAATACCGAACTTATAATTGACTCTATCATCTCTCGTTCTCCACAGTTTAAAATCTCAAGGAATGAGACTCGTGGATGCTTAGCCTATTAAATCAAAGTTTTGGGTTTTTGAGTCGCCTATAGGATCTTGCAAATTCTTAGACTTTTTCAAGTTTAGAAATCGCATTTTAAAGTTCCTTTGATAAACGACTCTCTAGGATCAATTATAGGAACTTGCGAAAAGTTCTTGTTCTTAACCCGTGAGAGTTAAAACTTTCGCGTTTTATAGCTCCCTATATAAAAGCCTAGCAAAACTTGACTTAAACACGTTAAGGATACTAGCTAGAGTAAACTTAGATAAGTAAACTCGGGTTGAGTCAAAATGTTCAGGACTAAGAAAAATTTAAAACCACTTTATTTGAAAATTTATTCTAGCAATGGAAAGGAAATAAACATAATAAAGGAAAATTCAACTATACAACTAGGCCAAAATAGATTAAAAATTTTGAAAAATGTCAAAAAAATCAAATTTTCCGGTTAAAATGAGGGCAAATTCATGGAAAAGACCACTTACTTCGATAGAAGTCCCCCCTACACTTGAGATAAACATTGTCCTCAATGTGTAAGCATGTGGGAGTAAACTCCCCTACACTTAGGACATTGTGCACTTTGTTTAAATCTTGCTAAGGAAAGGACAACTAAAGTGAATTCAATGTGAACATATAAAATATGAAATATTGAATCACAAGAGTTTAGGATAGAACCGGGAAGATGGGAACACGGTATCACGGTTCGTCAAAAGTCATCAAGAGTGGATTGTTGAAGCTTTAATCCCTGTACAGCACAAGAAACAAGACAACAAACACATACGGGGCTCCCCCTACACTTATTATGAAAGCAGTAAAGGATAGATCACGGGTTGCCTCCCGAGAAGCTCTTGTTTTTTATAACCGAGTCACGAGCCTGACTCGACCCAAAATTAGTTCATGGGAAACATGGTGAGGGATGGAATCATCTCACGAGAGATGTCCTCACCAAAGTACAGCTTCAAACGCTGGCCATTCACCTTGAAATTGGGCCCATTAGGCTGAGAAAGCTCAAGGGTCCCATATGAAAAGACTTTGGCGACGGTGAATGGACCAGACCAGCGGCTCTTCAATTTGCCAAAGAAGATCTTCAACCGAGAGTTAAAAAGTAAGACTTGATCACCAACATGGAACTCTCGGTTCTTAATCCTTGCGTCATGAATGATCTTGGTCTTCTCCTTGTAGATCAGCGAGTTCTCATAAGCTTCATTCCTCAGTTCATTTAGCTCGTTGAGTTGAATCTTGCGATGATCACCGGCTTTGTTGATGTCGAAGTTAGCCCACTTCAAGGCCCAGTACGCCTTATGTTCCAGCTCGATGGGGAGGTGGCATGCTTTCCCGTACACAAGACGATACGGTGTACAACCAATCGGGGTCTTATAAGCTGTACGGAAAGCCCACAGAGCATTATCTAACTTATCGGCCCACGCGGCACGATGCTCTCCCACAGTACGCTCCAGAATTCGCTTTAATCTACGGTTGGAAATATCGGCTTGCCCATTGGTTTGGGGATGATAGGCGGTGGAAAGACGGTGATTAACACCATACTTAGCCATGACTCTTGCAAATTGATCATTGCAAAAATGAGTCCCGCGGTCACTGATAATAGCACGAGGAACGCCGAATCGAGCAAACAGCTGCTTCAAAAAGTTCACAACCACCCTCGCATCGTTCGTTGGGAGAGCCTTAGCTTCAACCCATTTAGAAACGTAGTCAACGGCTACGAGGATGTACTTGTTCCCTTTGGATGATGGAAATGGCCCCATAAATTCGATGCCCCGTACGTCAAAGATTTCACATTCTTGTATGAAATTTTGAGGCATCTCATCTTTATGTGTGATCTTGCCTTTGTGATGGCAAGCATCACAATGCTTAACCATTTCGTGAGCGTCACGATAAATGGTGGGCCAATAGAATCCAGAGTCAAACACTTTCTTAGCGGTGTAGTTGGGACCAAAGTGACCACCAGTGGGTCCTTTATGGCAAGCAGCAAGGATTTGCAAAGCTGCCGGTCCATCAACACATCGACGAATGATCAGATCAACACATTGTTTGAATAGAAAAGGGTCATCCCAGAAGTAAGTCTTAACATCTTTAAAGAACTTCTTCTTTTCTTGGGATGTTAACCCTTTGATGAGAATACCACCCGCTAAGTAGTTTGCAATGTCCACAAACCACGGGGTGTCATCAAGATTGGACTGAATAGACATTAAGTTCTCAAGGGGAAAAGAGTCACTGATCTCTTAGTTCGGATGATCCCCTTGATATGAATCCTCAAGTCTACTCAGATGATCCGCTGCTAGGTTTTCGGCTCCCTTTTTGTCACGAATTTCAATGTTGAATTCTTAAAGGAGCAAAACCCAACGAAGAAGTCTTGGCTTAGAATCTTACTTAGTTAACAAGTAATTCAACGCGGAATGGTCGGTATACACGATGGTGGTGGAAAGGACAAGATAGGGGCGAAATTTTTCAAAAGCATAGACAACAGCTAAAAGCTCTTTTCGGATATTTTGGGAGTGTGACAGATTGGTATCAGAGCCATGGTTATAGAGAACTAGGTTGCATTTAGTAACTCTAGACTATAACTGTTATGTGTTTAGTTGATTATCATACGGATTGTAAGTATTAAGTATATATATATACATGGATATATATATATATATGTAATGAACAATTATTATTGGAGTCGAGTGATTCAACATTATATAATTTATGATAAATGGGATACATGTGATTTAACAATTACGAGATATAATTACATGGGGTACATGTGCAACAACAAAATCCGAGTTATGTTATATGGGATACATGTGGTTTGAACAATGATTGTTATATGTTATGTCGATGTCCCTTTCACGGACTAATTATATGAGATATTTACACACGTCTATTCTGTTTATGTTACAGCGATGTCTTCTTCTGATGATTCAACGTCTACATGGGCATACTACAACCGCAGTTCACAGTCGACTATCAGTTCATCGGTGGGATTACCTAGAGGATCACCATCAGGATATCCGTGGTACCGGATGACTTCAGATGATGAGACTGAGAGAGAGACTGAGGAGGTTTACCGTTCACCGATCCATATCCCTGATGCACCAGCGGATGACGTACTTAGCCTAGAAGGCGGAGGAGAGGACGACCTAGCCGCTGATATGGTGCAGTCGCCAGGACAGACATCAGTCACTAGGGGCGAATCAATGGAGGATACTGAGGATGATGATATGGAGTTCACCGATGGAGAAGGTGAACCCATGGAGGTCACAGACACTGAGGATCCACCTGCTACGTATGCTGCTACTCCTGAGGCTTCCATCGCACCCATCTCCTCGTCTTCGTCTGAAGACGAAGGGGAAGGGGCAGACCTCCCTACTCCAGCACCTGGCACTCTGCCTTTCTACTATGTTAGGCAACGTCTCCGAGGGAGAGCCGCCCGACCACCACCTTCACCTTACCGAACCCTCATACCTTTCTCTGCCACTGACAGGCATGCAGCCCGCACATCTGCCAGTCCTGCCCCAGAGGCATCACTACCACCACCACCACCAGAGACTGTACCTGCTGTGTATCAGGAGATGCTTGCCGATGTTGGTATCTCTACTGGACCGAGAGCTGTGACCCCTCTTCCTAGGAGAGCTACATCGACAGTTGTGATGCTTGGAGCAGCGGATGGATGTGTGACGACCCGTTTGAATAGGTTGGAGGATGTTGTGGAGACTTTAGGTGAGGAGTATAATGAGGTGCAGGATAAGCTGGAGGCATTGACAAAGAAGAGCCCAGTTGAGGATGAGACGACATTGACGGTTTGTGTGACCCGTCTTCGAGGAAAGCTCCATGCTGTTCTCGACCAGATGGACACCATGCCGAATGCTCGCCTCGAGGAGATCGAGAGCCTGATGACCCGTTGGGGAGTAGAGCCACAGGTTGAGGTAGGTGGACTAGAGGCACCTATTGAGGACCCTATTGTTGACTTGGATCGCAGGTTTAAGGCCGCTTTCCATGATACTGATGTCAGACTTAGAGATGCCCAGGCTCGCGAGGACGTGGTTGAGAGGAGGCTGACAGAGATTGAGAGAGCACTTCACCAGCGCCGTGAGGGTACTAGTTAGATTTACCATGTACTGTGGACTCATTGTTGTACGACCACTAAGCTATGAGGTTTATCTCAGCTAGTTGGCATTTTCCATTTTTCCGTATTATGTATGGCGGATTGTGATGTATTTCAAAACATTTCTATGGATGACATTATTTTATTTGGGTTACAAAAATTTGTGCGATCATCATATATTGTTTATTATACCGTTGGGCATTTCATAATTGTATTGTGCGTGCCATGAATGTTATGTCTGGCAAAACTCATTGTCTTGTTTACCTTCTAGATTATGGCACCAGTTAGAAGATCTGAGACACAGAATCCACCAGCTGCTACCGGCGGGATTGACCCAGTCATGCTCAGTCAAATGATCGCGGAACGGGTGGCTAAGGTACTCGCAGCAGCTGAAGCAATCCGTACAGCGAGCACGCAAGAGGAGACAAACCAAGAGGCCAATGTTGCCAATGCGCGGACCTGCTCCTACAAGGAATTCCGTGCGGTTACACAAGTGAGTTTCCATGGTACTGAAGGTGCAATAGGTTTGACTAGATGGTTTGAGAAGTTGGAATCCCAATTTGGGATTAGCAATGTTGCTGAAGCTGATAAGGTGAAGTTTGCATCAAGCACATTGGTGGATGGTGCTTTGACTTGGTGGAATGTCTATGCTCGTGCAGTGACCATTGATGTTGCCCAAGCAACACCTTGGAGTGAGTTCAAAGCTATGTTTGTTAGGAAGTATTGCCCACGAAATGAAGTCAAGCAAATGGAGGTTGAGCTATGGAACTTGAAAGTCAAGGGTACCGCTCTTACTGCTTACAATCAGCGCTTTCAAGAGCTAATCTTGTTATGTCCCGAAATGGTGCCCAACGACGACCGATTATTGGAGCGATACATTGAGGGCTTACCTTTGAGCATCAAGGGGAATGTGACTTCATCAAAGCCAAATGACTTGCATGAGGCAATCGATATGGCTCAGAGTTTGATGTACCAAGTGGTGCAAGAGTTGGGGGAGAATACTGGAGACAAGAGGAAGTGGTCTGGCAATCACTACAACAACAATAACAACAACAGCAACAACACTAATAACTACAGTCAAAACAAGCGTCAAGAGGTGGCTAGAGTGTTTACTGCTGGGCAAAGTAATACTGGAAACTATTTTGGAAGACTTCCTTTCTGTGGAAAGTGTGGCCGACACCACGAGGGAGCATGTCCCCCTACATGCTACAACTGTGGAAAGGCTGGACATAAGGCAAAGGAGTGTCGAGCACCACCCCGTCCTGCTAACCAAAGAGGACCGGGAACTTAGGGTGGTCAAGGAGCAAATGTTACTTGTTTTGGGTGTGGAGAGAAAGGGCATTACAAGAATAAGTGTCCAAGCAGTGGGAACCAAGGTCGTGGTAATCAAATTCGAGGCAACCAAAACCACAACCAAGTGAACCAGAAGCAGAACCAGGGGAATCGGGGAGGAAATAACCGAGCCACAACCAGTGCTCCAAGTGGATTCACGGCACCTAGCAAGGTGTATCATTTGTGTGCTGAGGCTGCGGTGCAAGACAACAATGTTGTGACTGGTACGTTCCTAGTCAATAACAACTATGCTTCAGTACTATTTGATTCTGGTGCGGATAGGAGTTTTGTGTCATCTGTATTTAGTGAACGCCTAAATATCACCCCTACTGCGTTAGATATTAAGTATAATGTAGAACTAGCCGATGGGAAGTCAGTAACCACCGATGCTATTCTGAAAGGATGTAGTCTAAGGTTACAAGATCGTTCGTTCAGTATCGACTTACTCCCCATAGAATTGGGAAGTTTTGATGTCATCATTGGAATGGATTGGATGTCGAAGCATCACGCGGAAATTGTATGTCATGAGAAGTGCGTCCGTGTTCCTTATGGAAACGATGTACTAATCATACAAGGCGAAAGAAGTGGAGTGAAGAATGGATCGAGACTGGAAGTCATCTCATGTATTAGAACCCAAAGATACATTGAGAAGGGATGTCCAGTGTTCTTGGTTCAAGTAACACGAAAGGAGGAAGAAGAAGATCATGAGAAGAAGGTTGAAGATGTACCGATCGTTAGAGATTTTCCAGACGTATTCCCAGAAGACTTACCGGGATTACCACCAACACGACAAGTGGAGTTTCACATAGAGCTTACACCAGGAGCCGCACCTGTTGCTAGAGCCCCATACCGCTTAGCACCAGCAGAGATGACAGAGTTAGCTGAACAACTAAAGGAACTTTCTGGCAAAGGTTTCATTAGGCCGAGTTCCTCACCTTGGGGAGCACCGGTCCTATTCGTTAAAAAGAAAGATGGATCCTTTAGGATGTGTATTGATTACCGAGAGTTGAATAAGCTGACGATAAAGAACCGCTACCCATTGCCAAGAATTGGCGATCTTTTCGACCAACTGCAAGGATCTAGCATATATTCGAAGATTGATTTAAGGTCGGGATATCATCAGCTAAGGGTTAGAGAAGAAGACGTCCACAAGACGGCTTTTAGAACCCGGTACGGACACTACGAGTTCCGAGTTATGCCTTTTGGTTTGACAAACGCACCCGCGGTATTCATGGATCTCATGAACCGAGTTTGCAAACCATACTTGTACAAGTTTGTGATTGTATTTATCGATGATATTCTCATCTACTCTTGTAATGAAGAAGAACACAAAGAGCATTTGAAGACCATACTAGAGCTGCTGAGGAAGGAGAAGTTATATGCAAAGTTTTCCAAATGTGAGTTTTGGATCAACACTGTGCAATTCCTTGGGCATGTAATCGATAGCAGTGGTATTCACGTTGATCCTGCTAAGATCGAGGTTGTGAAAGATTGGGCGACTCCTACAACACCCACGGAGATCCGCCAATTTTTAGGTCTTGCTGGTTACTATAGGAGATTCATTGAGGGTTTCTCCAAGATAGCTAAACCAATGACGGAGTTAACTCAAAAGGACAAGAAGTTTGAGTGGAAAGAGGATCAAGATTTGGCATTCCAAACATTGAAGCAGATGTTGTGTGAAGCACCTATACTAGCCCTACCCGAGGGTAATGAAGACTTTGTAGTATATTGTGATGCATCCATAAAAGGGTTGGGTGCGGTGTTGATGCAAAGGACTAAGGTCATTGCTTATGCATCAAGACAACTAAAAGTGCACGAGAAGAACTACACAACTCATGATCTAGAGTTAGGAGCAGTGGTGTTTGCCCTGAAGATTTGGAGACACTACCTTTATGGCACAAAGTGTGTTGTATTCACTGATCATAAAAGTCTACAACACATCTTGAATCAAAAAGAACTCAACATGAGACAACGACGTTGGCTAGAGTTGCTCAGTGATTACGATTGCGAGATTCGTTATCACCCGGGCAAGGCAAATGTCGTGGCTGACGCTTTGAGTCGAAAGGAGAGAGTTCTTAGAGTGAAAGCCTTGGTGATGACCATTTACTTAGATCTTACATCCTTAATTCTCAAGGCTCAGAAGTAGGCAGTCGAGGAGGAAATTCTCAAGACTGAAGATGTTGAAGGCATGATAAAGAAGTTAGAAGCTCTCTCGGATGGGACATTATGCCTTGATAATAGGAGTTGGATACCATGCCATGGTGACCTACGACCTTTGATTATGCATGAGTCGCATAAGTCAAAATACTCCATACATCCGGGATCTGACAAGATGTATCATGACCTTAAGATGTTGTATTGGTGGCCGAACATTAAGGCGGACATTGCTACATATGTTGGTAAGTGCTTGACTTGTGCCAAGGTCAAGGCCGAACACATGAAACCATCGGGATTATTGGTCCAACCTGAACTGCCAGAATGGAAGTGGGAAAGGATCACTATGGATTTCATTACAAAGCTACCTAAAACCTCAGCTGGCTTTGACACTATTTGGGTCATCGTCGACCGACTCACCAAATCGGCTCACTTCATACCAATCAAGGAGACAGATGGAATGGATAAGTTAGCAAGAACATACTTGGAGGAAGTAGTCACGAGGCATGGTGTGCCTGTGTCTATAATCTCTGACCGAGATAGCCGATTTACTTCACAGTTTTGGAAATCGCTGCAGAAAGCGTTGGGAACACAGTTGGATATGAGCACTGCGTATCATCCCCAAACCGACGGTCAAAGTGAAAGGACCATTCAAACCCTAGAAGATATGCTGAGAGCTTGTGTGATCGACTTTGGAAATATATGGGATAGGCACCTACCTCTGGTGGAGTTCTCATACAACAATAGTTATCACACTAGCATTAAGGCAGCACCGTTCGAAGCATTGTATGGTAGAAAGTGTCGTTCACCCGTGTGTTGGGCAGAGGTTGGTGAGGCCCAAATCACTGGACCCGAGATCATACATGAGACTACTGAGAAGATCCTTAAGATCAAGAGCCGTATGCAAGCCGCAAGAGATCGACAAAAGAGTTATGCTGACATGAGACGCAAACCCCTTGAGTTTGAGGTTGGCGATAGAGTCATGCTGAAGGTCTCACCTTGGAAGGGTGTGATTCGCTTTGGAAATCGTGGAAAGTTGAATCCTCGTTACATTGGACCATTCAAGATTATAGAGAGGATTGGCCCCGTGGCCTATCGTTTGGAGTTACCTCAAGAACTTAGCCGAGTGCATAATGTGTTCCACATTTGCAATCTGAAGAAATGCTTAGCCGACGAGACACTCGTTATTCCTTTAGAAGAGATCCAACTCGACGACAAACTCAACTTCGTAGAAGAACCGGTGGAGGTCATGGACCGTCAGGTCAAACAGCTCAAGCAAAGTCGTATACCTATCGTGAAAATCCATTGGAATGCACGTAGAGGTCCAGAATACACGTGGGAACGTGAAGACCAATTCAAGAGCAAGTATCCTCATCTTTTCGCTAATCACCCTACTACAACAACGTCTTGATTTCGTGACGAAATCTCTAAAACATGGGAATACTGTGACATCCGTCAATTTTTTTCACCTTTATTTTTTCGTGAAATTATTTAATGTGAGCTTTGAACCTTGTGGATTTAACAAATGGAGAAATTATCTCATATTTATAAAGTATCCTCATTTGTTTACTAATGTGGTGTCGATGTAAATGTATCGTTTGTTTAGCTTTGCGGACAAAGCCCTCTTTAGGGAGAGCGAATGTAACAACCCGAATTTTCGCGTCCTATTATTGTAATAGAGACGTGTTCGCTATTGAACGTTTTATGTATTAACGGTTTGCGCCGGTTATGAATGTTTATTAAATCTTCGAGAATACACATATCTATCCTTGCTTAAGTTGTGTTATTGAGATTGTATTATGAGTTCTCGTTGTTAAGTATACGCGTCTAAAACTCATGTCATTTTGATAAACTTTCAATGGGCTGAGAGTTACTAATAGGCTGAGCCTTAATGGGCCAGACTGGCCATAAAACCCTTACTGGGCCGAATGATACAAGTTAATTTAACACAAACAGTGAATACAAATCAAACTTGGTAAACTTTTTATTCAGATTTTCAAATTTGTTAACCTCAGTCAACCCAAGTCAAACCTACAATATAGTGACTTATTTTATAAGTCCACTCACCATATCAAGACAACACACATGCCAAAAATGCCTTATTTGGGCATATCACAAGACCTCCAATTCCAGATTACGTTTTACCATATGCCGAGATTAAAATGTTAAATACAGCCCATTTACACAAAGTTTATAACACAAAAACATAAACACTTAAAGAAATTCTTGGAAGATTTTCAGGGAACAAGTGATAAGTCTTGAGCCAGCCCAGCCGAAACCCCAATCCTTGTCCGAATACACAAGCCGAAACAAAACCCTCATTGTGAGTCTTTTACCCACTTTTCTTTTCTCTATGCATCTATTTAGTTGTGCTTGACAAATCGTACCTGCGAAAACCATTTTCAAAGTGAGTTAGTCATTTAGAATACCATTCCAAAAATTGTGCTAAGACATATTAGAAACTTATATTAATGACCCTAACTATCTACGAACCTACGACACCCTAGTAATCTACCGAGACCCCCTTTTTACATTTTGTTACTAATTATTAGAAATATTAACTGTAGCAAACAAACACCACTCGAATGACTTATTATTTCTGCCGAAACCCTAACTTATTCTAAAATCAGTACTAACATAAAATTTACACAATTTATCTCATAAAAATGCTAATTAATTTTAATTAAACACGCGGGTATAAAAACCCCCAAATTATTTCAAAACCCTAATTTTTAATATATTGATTTAAGCACTAATTAAACCTAATCTAAACACGAATTGACTAGTTAATTAGATTAAAACTGAAATATGAACAAACCCCCAATTTGACTGAAACCCTAATTTTACAAATCGGATTATTTGATGAAATTGACAAGTTTTTATGATAGAAAACACTAATTAATTATTAGTAAACGTTAGATATGTCAAAACCCCTAATTATTATGAAACCCTAATTTTGTCCATTAAGTTGCATGATGAAATTAACATGTTTGTTTACCACAAAACACCAATTAATTGTAATCGGACCTGTTTTAGAGAAAAACCCCAATATATTTTCGAAACCCTAATTTTTGAATAAATTAAATCCGAATAGAAACCGTTTATAGATACATGAATCTTGCGTCTTTAGATTAATAAAACATCTTTGTTTTGAAGTTATGAACAAACAATTCATAAACATGTTTTCTTAAAATGAAAAGGATTTAAAACTTATCTTTTTGGATGATTCATCATCACCATAACAAGAACAACCCCTGGAATCAACAATGAATCGGATTAAGTATGTTGTAGGGACAAAACCATTGATCGAATCATAAAGAAACAAGGATGTACGTTTCTTAATGTTTATGGAATGAATAAGCATAGATTTTGGTTTGATCTTTGTGAAAGAAGGATGAATCTGGAAAGGATTAGTAACCAGGAAAGAGAGAGAAGGAATGGGGCGGTGGGAGTTATTTTCGAGAGAGAGAGTGTGACTGTGAGATTTAGGGATAATAACCAATATATGACCCCCTTTTCTTGTTTGTATCGCCTGGATTGGGACGGGTTGGGTAAATAGACATGGGCCGAGCCCATTATTTTTTCTTTGGGTGGTTTGGGCTGTTTGGACAGCCGGGTTGTTTAAGCCCACACAAGTTTTGAAATTATAAAATGTAAGCCCATCCGATTTTGTTATTTAAAATGTATTTTAGAGCCCAAAAGCCCGTTTAATAAATAACCAAGTTTTAATTGTCGCGTTTTTCCGTAAACAAAATGTACCGTCAAGCACAACTAGGATGTCATGATTTTTATTGGTATAATTTTAGATGTCGTAACACGGTCCTTATATTCAAATAGGTCGCGGATAGCGTGACCGTATTCTCGAGCTACATTTACATTTCATCACTTTGCTGATTTAACGAGGTGAGTTTATAGCCCCACTTGTTAACTGCTTTTACTGCTTTTTAGGGTGAGACATTGCTTGATTTAACGTATGAACACAAGTGCATTTACTGATTTATATACTAGTCTAAGTCCCACTAAAAACCCAGTTGCTTTGGCCCGTGAATCGTGAACCGTTAATTACTTTGTGTAAGCGCGAATGTTATGGATAGATCTATCGGGGTTGACGCCCCTGCCCGTCTTAGTCCAACAAGGGACAAGCGGGCACAGTTTCATTTGAGTCTGAGATAGGATGTCGTGGGTTTAGGCATCCAGTTGGGCTACATTTATATGATTATACTGCCGGTGTTGTTAACGCTTCGGTGTCACGAGCTTAGACTGTAATAAATGCTTTTATGATGACTTTGTATTTGTTATATTGTCATCACGTTTGGAAAAATCTTGTGGTTCATTAAACACTTCAAATTAACTAAACCTATGAACTCACCAACTTTATGTTGATGCTTTAGCAATGTTTTTCTCAGGTATTAAGAAGGAAGATGCTATGTGAGGTCTCATGCACTGCCGTCATTTCTATTGAAAATAAAGATCATTTGTACTATTTGGAAACTATGTTTTTGTATCTGTGACCAGTTTTTATGCTTCCGCACTATGTTAAAATTATTTATTTTATCAAATGCAAGTGATCAATTTTCCGAACGTCTCATTTAGAGGTCGTTCTTTGTAACTATGAGTATGATAATCATGACGTCACCACTCCCTCGTTGCCATTATACTCTGATATTTTGGGAGTGTGACAGTAGGTGTACAATTAACTCAAGTAGTTGGGGCTTCAATTAATGACAAAAGTTATAGCAGTAAAAGCAAGCGGGAAAAAAATAGAAAGTGATCTGTAAAATATGGTTGTATCTATGACTCTTAATCAATTTTTTTAACATCTTAACCTTCAAAACATACATACATACCATAATAATTCTGTCTACCACATATATTTACCATATAACCAAGGTTGGTGTACTATTAGTGTTATATTCACTTATTTGTTGTCAAAAAACTTGAAAAATGTATCCAAAACTGGTCTGTCATAGGTTAAAAAACTCGTAGCAGTTGTTGATCATTTTCTATTAACGAATAAAAAATATAAAGGGAAAAGTATGGAATACATAGAAACAAGGTAGATGTACATTTAACTCAATTATTCGGGGCTTCAATTAATGATAAGAGTTATAACGAGAAAAGCAAGCAGGAAACAAAATAGAAAAGTATTACAAAATATGGTTGTATCTATGACTCTCAATCATCTTTTCTTTAACATTTTAACCCTCACAACATACATACATACATACCCAAAAGAATTATATCTACCACATATATATTACCGTAGAACAAAGTAGGTGTACCATTAGTGTTATATTCACCTACTTGATGTTAAGAAACTTGAAAAATGTAACCAAAACTGGATTTGTCATAGGTTAAAAAACTTGTATCAGTTGTTGGTCATTTTCAATTAATTATATACTACATAGGACCAAGGTATGTGTACAGTTAACTCAAGTAGTTGGGACTTCAATTAATGACAAGAGTTTTAGCGGGAAAAGCAAGCGGGAAAGTAAGCGGGAAACAAAATAGAAAATGATCTATAAAATATGGTTGTATCGATGACTCTAAATTAATTTTTCTTTAACATCTTAACCCTTACAAGAGACATACATACCTTTAGAATTATCTTTACCACATATATGTTACCATAGAACAAAGGTAGACAAGGGTGTCAAAAAAGATAACCCGACCCGATCCGAGTGTATTCGAGTCGGGTTACTCGAATTAAAATTTTAACTCAGGTCAATCGGGTCAGGTAAAATAGTTTTGTCTTACTCGGGTTCGGGTCAACCTAATTGAACCAAGTAAGATTTCTTTTAATTTTCTTTTAACATAAATTTTATATAATATCTAACCAAAAAATTACAAAAATATATATATTTTTAAAACTAAATAATTCATATTCGGGTTGACCCGAACCCGAATTAACCCGGCTCAAGTAGACCCGACCCGAATAGATCCGAACCTGACTAACCCGAGTTGAAATCAGATCGGATAAATTATTTTTAGCCTCGACCCGACCCGAATAATCTAAACCCGAACAACTGGACCTGATTCCCGTCCCTAAAGATAGATGTACCATTAGTGTTATATTCACCTATTTGTTGTCAAGAAACTTGTAAAATGTAACCAAAACTGGGTTTATCACAGATTAAAAAACTCGTAGCAGGTGTTGGTCATTTTCAATTATTGAATTAGAAATATAAAGTGAAAAGTGCATACTACATAGAACCAAGGTAGGTGTACAATTAAATTCTATAGTTGGGGCTTCAATTAATGACAAGAGTTGTAGCAGGAAAAGCAAGCGGGAAACAAAATAGTAAGTAATCCATAAAATATGGTTCTATCTATGACTCTAAATCAATTTTTCTTTAACATCTTAACCCTCACAACAGACATACATACCTTCATAATTCGAAGTGTCAAAAAAGTTGACCCGACCCAATGCGAGTGTATTCGGGTCGAGTTACTCGGGTTGAAATTATAACGCGGGTCAATCGAGTCAACCCGAATAACCTGAATTCAAAATCGGGAATATAGTTTTGTCTTACTTGGGATTGACCCGAGTAAGATTTTTTTTTTACTTTTTATATTTAAAAATAAACTTTATATTATTTCTAAATAAAAAGTAAATTTTTTTAAAATATTTACTCATATTCGGGTTGACCCAAACCCGAATTAACCCGATCCGAGTAGACCCGACTAACCCGAGTTAAAATCGAATCGGGTAAATTATTTTTAGCCTCGACCCGTCCCGAATAATCCAAACCTGGATAACTGGACCTGATTCCCATCCCAGAAGGTAGATGTACCATTAGTGTTATATTCACCTATTTGTTGTCAAGAAACATGAAAAATGTAACCAAAACTGGGTTTTCACAGGTTAAAAAACTCGTAGCAGTAGTTGGTCATTTTCAATTATTGAATCAGAAATATAAAGGGAAAAGTATATAGTACATAGAACCAAGGTATGTGTATAATTAACTCAAGTAGTTGGGGTTTCAATTAATGACAAGAGTTGTAGCGGGAAAAGTAAGAGGTAAACAAAATAGAAAGTTATCTATATAATCGGGTTGTATCTATGACTCTCAATCAATTTTTCTTTAACATCTTAACCCTCACAACATACAAACATACCCTAAGAATTTTATCTACCATATATATGTTACCCTATAACCTAAAGTAAGTGTACCATTAGTGTTATATTCACCTATTTTTTGTCAAGACTACTTGAAAAATTTTACAAAAAATGGGTTTGTGACAGGTTAAAAAACTCGTAGCAGTTGTTGGTATTTTCAGTTAATGAATGAGAAATATAAATACTACATAGAACCAAGCTAGGTGTACAATTAACTAAAGTAGCTGGGGCTTTAATTAATGACAAAAATTATAGCGGTAAAGCAAGCGGGAAACAAAATAGAAAATGATCTATAAAATATGGTTGTATCTATGACTCTCAATCAATTTTTCTTAACATCTTAACCTTCACAACATACATAGATACCCTAAGAATTATATCTACCACATATATGTTACCATATAACCAAGGCAGGCGTACTATTATTGTTATATTCACTTTTTGTTTGTTAAAAAACTTGAAAAATTAACCAAAATTGGGTTTGTCAAAGGTTATAAAACTCATAACAGTTGTTGGTCCTTTTCAATTAATGAATGAGAAAAATAAATACCACATAGAACCAAGGTAGGTGTAAAATTAACTCAAGTAGTTGGGGCTTCAATTAATGACAAAAGTTATAGCGGTAAAAGCAAGCGGGAAACAAAATAGAAAGTGATCTATAAAATATGGTTGTATCTTTGTCAATCAATTTTTCTTAACATCTTAACCTTCACAACATACATACATACCCTAAGAATTCTTTCTACCACATATATGTTACCATATAACCAAGGTAGGTGTACTATTAGTGTTATATTGTCAAAAAGCTTGAAAAATATAACCAAAACTGGGTTTGTCACATGTTAAAAAACTCGTAGCAGTTGTTGGTCATTTTCTATTAATGAATCAGATATATAAAGTGAAAAGTATAGACTACATAGAACCAAGGTAGGTGTACATTTAACTCAATTAGTTGGGGCTTCAATTAATAATAAGAGTTGTAGTGAGAAAAGTAAGCGGGAAACAAAATAGAAAATTATCTATTAAATATGGTTGTATCTATGACTCTCAATCAATTTTTATTTAACATTTTAACCCTTACAACATACATACATACCCAAAGAATTATATCTACCACATATACGTTGCCATCGAACAAAGTAGGTTTACCATTAGTGTTGTTGATGGAGGCCTAAGTATTGAAGAACGGGTTGACTTATTTTTGGAGGCCCGAGATCGCGTTACGAAGAGGGGTTTAGTAAAACGGACATAACTTTTGCATCCTAAGTCCGTTTTTAGCCCGTGACCTGTCAAAACGTCCGTAAAAAGGATTCAGACATCGTTGTAACCATGTTTTAGCTGGTTGCGGATTTTTCATGGCCCAAAAAGCCTTTTTACTATCACTATATTACATATTTATGTTTTTTTCACTTTTAGTTGAACTTTGTCTTTGGGCTCCGGTCCAACCCGTTAGATTTTTAGGGTTTTTCTTGGTTTGCTGTCATTATTTAATGAATCTGTTGTAACCCTAGCAAGACAGTTATCAGCTTAATAAAATTTAAACCACTGGCCGTTGTGTTTCCGTGTTTTACCCTCATTTTCGGGCATTCTTTAGAATCAACTATTATTAGCATAACTGTTTCTAGCATTCTCTTGAAGCAACAGATCCAATTACTTATATTTGCTACTTTGTTTTTTAGTCTACATCAATTGGTATCAAGAGCCGAAGTTCCTGATTAAGATGCCTCCAAGGAAAACCAGGAATTTGCAGGACTTGGATGAATAAGAATTTGAGCAGCGTATTATGGGCAGAATGGAGGAGCGATTCGATCAATTAGTTGATCAATTGACCAACCAGATGAACAATTTGATAAACATTAGGAGGCCTCGTAATCTCTGTCATGAGGATGAAGATGCAGATCTCGAAGAAAACCCGTTTGGTGATGGTTCGTCTGCTGATGAACAGTCAGTAGGGCGACGAATGAGAGATCGTATGGGGAATAATGATAGGCGTTGGGAGACTGGAATGAGGGTTAATAATCCTGAGTTTAATAGGGACACTTTGAATCCTGATGAGTTCATTGATTGGCTTGTTGCTATTGAAGAAGTATTTGAATTCAAAGAAGTTCCAAAAAACAAAAAGGTTTCGTTGATCGCTACCAAGTTACATGGTAGGGCATCCGCATGGTGGAAACAATTGAAACTGACGAGGAACAGAGTTGGGAAGTCAAAGATCACGAGTTGGCAGAAGATGAAGAAGGTTATGAGGGATAATTTTATTCCTCATAACTACCAGTGAATGATGTACCAGCGGTTACAGAATCTGAAACAAGGGGTCAAGTCTGTTGAAGATTATACAACCGAATTTTACCAACTAATTGTAAGGAATGACATTCAAGAGACAGAAGATCAGTTTGTCTCTCGATACATTGGTGGGTTAAGAGTCCAAATCATGGATTCTGTTAACATGTTTGATCCATTGACACTTTCTGAAGCATATCAGCGTGCATTAACTTTTGAGAAGCAAAACCGACGAGTGGGAAATTCGCCTTCTCCAGCAGTAACAGGTGCTTGTGGTTCGGGTAATGTGACATCTCCTTTTACTCCCAATCAGGTTAAGTCAGTTGCTGGCAATATTGGACCAGTACCTAGATCGAGCGGTAGGTAGCGGGTTGAAGTTCTTTAACTATGGTGAACCTGGTCACCGACAGTCGAAGTGTAAGAAGGCTGGGAAGCGACGGTTATTTGTTGAAGCTGAGGAAGATGATGATGTAGCTTATGTTGATCACGAAGAAGCCGTAGTTTATGATGAAGAACCCGAGTATGAGGAGGAGTATGTGTTTGGAGATGTGGGGGTGAATTTGGTGGTAAGGCGCTCCTGCTTAACACCTAAAGCTGATGGTGATGATTGGCTCAAACACAACATCTTTCAGTCAACTTGTACCATTATGGGTAAGGTTTGCACTTTTGTATGTGATTCAGGTAGTTGTGATAATTTAATAGCTGAAGAAGCAGTCAAGAAATTAGGGTTGAGAACTAAAAATCGTCCTAAACCTTATAAGTTAAAGTGGCTTTAAAAGGTGGGGAGATAACAGTTTCCAAGCGTGTCCAAGTTTCATTTTATTTAGGAACAACTTATAAAGATAATCTTTGGTGTGATGTGATACCTATGGATGCTTGTCACTTGTTGTTGGATAGACCTTGGGAGTATGATCGTGATGTAACTGTAAAACCCGCATATAAATACCGTGAACAGTACACCACATAAACATACGAACAAATTAAAACTTTCCATTTATATTATATACACGTGTCACGAAAAATTAATTACCAAGAACTACGTATATTATTAATACACGATAATTATTATGTATAATAATTTAAATCACGAATATTGAAACACGAACGTATACGAATAAAAATTAATCATGAAAAACTTATGTAGTTGGTGTTGGGTTGTGTGTAGCCGCGGCAACAAAGGAAAACAAGGGCATCTCGGCCCGGCCCACTTAGCAATTCAATTAGTAAACAACTAAAACTCCAAGGAATACATCATAATTTATTTTTTTAGAAAACAAACAAAAACCCTAGCACACATAAGGTGCCGCCGGTTTTGGAGTCAAGAACAAGGGGAGAAAGCGAGTTTTGATCTTGGGGTATTACGGGTTCGTGTTCGTAGTCAAAAACCTTAACACAATCAAGCATTGGTAAGTAATTAAACCCTTGTCTCTTATTTAATTCATGTTTTAATTTGTTTAATCAATGGTTTACATAAAACATGATCATGTCATGTTAAAATCAATAAAAGGGGTTTGGGTTTTGGCTTGTTTGGTACGGTCGAGCACCAACCGAGAGCCTCGAGGCTCTCGGTGTCGATTCTAGACCACCAGCCTCAACCTTATAAGGTGCGGCGGTGTTTGGTTTTCTTTAGTCGCGGACCAAGGACCCCAAACAGGGGGGAATTGTTTGCAAACAGTGGCAACCGAGACCATGGGAGGTCTCGGTGAGGCCTTTGATTAAAAACAGTGGGAACCGGCACTTAGCCGATGGGTACGTTGGCTAAACAGTGGGAACCGGCACTTAGTCGGTGTGTACTTTGACCCGGCAGTAGGAACCGGCTAACACCGGTGTGAACCACTGCCTAAGCAGTGTCAACCGACGGCGAGGCTAGGCCTCAGCCGCCGGCTAACAACCACCAGCCGCTGGCTGGGTGGTTTTGGTTCAGGTGTTTGGTCTGGTTTGTTTGACTCGGATATAGGGCTCGGGTACATGTCGTTTGACCTAGATAATTTTAACAAGTTATTAATTAAATTAATTCCCTAAAGTATTATTAATTTAATTAATTTGGGACCTAAGTTAATTATTTAAATTAAATAAAACATGTTTTAACTCAAGTATTTATTAGCATAATTAAATCAAAACCATGTTAATTTAATTATTATTTATAAGGTAAAGTTTTATTAATCTTCATGACTTAATTATTAATTGTTAACCATGTATTTTTCCTTAATAATTAATACTCCTTCTGTCCCAAAATTATAGTCCATAATTCCTTTTTGGGTTGTCCCAAATTAATTGTTTATTTCTAAAACTTCTAAAAATAAGTAGAAATTTTAAATCGAGATGAATAGATTACCCTTAATTGAAATCATAATTACAAACTTTAAAAAGGTTTTAAATTAATTGATTATGGGTAAAATTGTCTTTCTGCAAAAAATAAAAGAAAAAGCTGAAAAGGTGATACTTTTCTTAAACTGTGTGTTTTTTGTCGGGGGGAAAAATAATTTTGAGACGAAGAGAGTAACATATAGTATTTAATTAATAAACTTTACTACTATTCTCATAACTTATAGCTTATAACCGCCACAATAACATGACCAAGTATACCTATTGTTGTGAAATGGAGTTATTCCGGTGGCTTGTCGGATACGAGACTAGCTTAGAAAGGAAATGCTGCCATTCCCTGTTTAAATGCAAACCCAGTTCATTACAACGCCATTGCTCTGAAACCATGTAAAAGGTCGTAAAGAACTACAGTAATAGTCTGCAATAAGATTCGAAAACTAAAACATGATACTGTACCAAGGTAATTGATGATGATGAGGTGTAAAGGGTTAAAGGTTTTCTGATTTGATAGCCTTGCACCCTATAGTAAACATTAAAGATCTGGCGCGGGTGACAAACTTTATTAGAGGATCTGCAGTTATTTTCATCCCGAAGGGTCCTCACACGTCCCCAACATGTATGCCTTCTTGCTAAATTAATTTGAACATGCACAGATTCATACATATGTACCAAAGGTTTCAAAGGACTTCAAGATAGACTAAAAGCATTGTATATTTGTATCTTCGTTTTCCTGCTCACTATCCAGGTCCATATTCGTATATCCGGACATTTTGTTTCCTATCTCAGAAATCACGATTATGGACTAGAACTATGTTGTTTAATTTTGTACAGGGACCAAGGTTAAAGAACTGTCGGAGTGTGCTTTATGCCGCTTTCAGTTCAGAAAATAACAACTAAACCAGCTAAAATTTACTTAGTTTCTAAAGAGAAATGATCGTTCTTCCTACTTTTTGTTCCTACATATCCTCATACTCATGAAATTAAGACAAGTGGAAAGATCAATGAATGAAATTAAGAGAGAGAACTAGTGCACTACACATGTTATGATTGCATGGGTAGGCATATTATGTAGGCATATTTGGTAGGATGATTTAGCATTACTCGTTTCTAAAACCAAGTACCCCTCTTTTTTTTGAACGGCTAGTTAGTAGTTAGTGATTCGAGTTGCAGTGACATCCAATTGGGCAGTATGCAAGCCTCGAACCTTACGCCTTAGGGGATAAACCCCACTCCTGCTTCTATTTATTCCGCCCCTGAATTTCGAATACACATCTTGGAATATGTGAAATCACATCGAGAATTAGGATAGTTTCCTGAGTGTGCAGCCCCTAAACTATTCTGAAATAAAAAAAAATGTTTTTCGTTGTTTTTCTTTTGTAAACGCGTGTCTTCTTTACAATGGCCAAATTCATTATAATGGATGATGTCATATTATAATTTTTTGCCGCGAAGCATGTCAGCTACTGTATAAACATCAAGAAACGTCTATGTGAAAAGCTTTGGTAAAAGAGTAAAATGTGGCTATCGTTTCTGGTAATAGGCAGTTCGGACAAAAGCCACACAAATTTGCATCACCCCAAGCCTAAAATGATAATATGGTCCATCAGGCGAGCACATAATGATATAAATGGAACAATGCATTAAAGGATATGAATTGAACGTTAGCAACAGATGCCACACTTTAGAGACTACAAATATAACTAAAAACTAGAAGACGTGTAACCAGGGTCACCAATAGGAAAATCGCCACTCCGTTTCCATGGATGCAAGATTTATTCAGTACTCAGAATATCCATCCAAAAGCTGAGGGAAGTCCAACTCCATTTCCCGATCTCTGTTCAAGATGGACTCGACAAAAGAAATAGAAGTAGTAGCAACATCTAAGCTGTTTTTGGTGTGATCTACCCTCGCCCCACTGTAGTTATTCATGTTTTCACCGTTTGTTGATAAAATACCGAGATCAGACTCATTGGTGCACTCTTGTTCTTGATCTCCAACAAGATAATCACTCCATATGGAGGGAGAAGATGGTAAATTCCCTTGCACTATGGATGCAGTAGGTGATGATGTAGAAGATGATGCTGCTTCGTTGACGACTTGAAAATGAGCAGTTATCAAGCTCATTGGGGTTTGTGGTTCTTGATACGGGTCCATCATCGTTAATGAACTGTCAGCATGAGAGAATTCTGAGGGTTCTTGGTGTCGCTGATCCGATAGTCGGTTGGGTGGGATGATATCATTGACGTTTCCATAGTCAGAAAGAAGCTGACCAAAAGGTTTATGGGTGATTGGATCGATTCCCATCTTAGAAAGCTTCTTCTTTAGTTTTGTGTTCCAGTGATTCTTCACATCGTTGTCTGTTCTTCCTGGTAGCTGTTGTGCTATCAAGGACCACCTAAAGTACACACACACGGAAAATGGGTCGAAATGGGTAGAAAATGTAAACTGTAATTTTGATAAAACCCAATCATTTTATTTAAAAAATATAAGAAACATAATTCTTGCACTCATATAGACACTTTTTATTAGAGTGTGAACTATTTTGGCACCCACGCCTAATACCTAATATGTTTCAACTACCAGTTTAACTGTTTTGGGTAGTTTTGATACCCAAAACGCTGAGTCCGCTCATATTCCCACCTCAAAAAAAATGTCGAGTATTTACAAAACATGGATAGGTCGTTAACAAATAAAAAGTTGTACCTTTTACTGATGAAACGAAGACGGGTCACTTTGGATCACAGTGATATATTCAACGTTTTTATGTGTTACACACACTAATATCTATTTTCTTTAGGTTCCAGATACTTGATAATGTCACCGATGACTTTCAGCCCTTTTAAGGCGTTCCACATTTAGCTAAAATTTGACCCGTTTGATGTATTTGCATTAAATTTTAACAAAAAAACTGACTCACTTTTATGTAAATGATTTGAAATTTTCCGATCTAGTATTAAGTTTGAGTACAATGAACGAGAAAAGGGAGAGTAAACTTACCTACTACCTATAGCTTGATGGAACCTCAAAATGAGATCTTCTTCAATAGGGGTGAAACTATCATGCTTCAGATCGGGTCTTAAATAGTTCGTCCATCGCAACCTACAGCTTTTCCCGCATCTATTAAGACCTATACAAGTATAAATGTAAAGAGTAAAAGTCAATAAGACGATTAACAATGGTCAAGGTTGAAGTATAGTACTGGAAAATAAAATGACCTGCTTTCTGTGGAACCAATGTCCAGTTACCAATACCATGACTCGCCACATATGCAAGAATCTTTGCATCTTCTTCAGCTGTCCATGGTCCTTTCTTGACATGTAATTTATCACAACAAGGAGGGCGTCTCCCCATACCGATTAGTAATATAAATCACACACACAGAAATACAGACTAGAAGGGAAGAGATGGTGATGGTGATGCAATATTTGAAGCTATCATATAATGGGTGTGTGAGAGTACATTTAACAAGTGCCAAGGCAACAAAAGCATGTATGATTGGCTCCATATATGAACATATTCCATGCATGATCTCTTCATTCCCCCTTAACAATTACATGAAAAATTAACAGAAAAACTCTCTCATGTGCTTCGCTCCTCTTGCATGACTATATGAATGCTCCACATATCAAATCCAAAATAAATAAAAATAAAGTTATAAACTAGTAATGACTTGCATCTGGTGTAATAATATTCATATAGTACTGTTTATTACTCTGTTAAAGATTCAAAAAACTGAACAGGTGCTTTGTGTGACTGGCAATCAAATGAAAAATAAAATTGAGCTTCAACGATTTAATTAGGTCAGCATGACAGCTTACAGTTCATTTTTTGTGTTGCCTATGGTTGTGAAATGACCTGCTAACAACCGAGAATGGGTTTGAATTAAAACAAAGAGTTACGTGACAGGCAAAAACTGGCAGAGTCAAGTTAGCCACCAACACTTGTTGAAAAGGTACCAAACATCATCAGTTTTTTTAAAAATGGTTACGGAGACTGCTTTTACATAAACCTTGTTTTTATTAATATCCCCTTCGACACTTTTTGCATTCATCTAAACCATTTCGCAATAAAATTAAAACCCAAATTGATCCATTTTTTCTCATGAGTTTAATGTCACCCGGGAATATCTGCCAAGAAACACTTATTACAAATATGTTCAAAGATAGGAATCTGGATAAAAGAGGGGCAATCAAGTTATCGGCATTTATACTTTCCTTTAGTAAAAAGGTCCAACTTATATCATCTTTTCTATGTACCCCTAATTTAGAATACATACAACTGACTCAGTTTATACGCAGACCTTCATATTATAACTCGGATATGAAAACAAATACTCATGATAAACTCTGCAGATAGAGATGGAAAGCCTGTTTTCATACTAGCATACTTTGCAACTCTTCCTACAATAACCCAGCCCTTCATCAGACCCAACCATATAGACAGGATTCTTTATGCATTCACCACTAGCAGCCCATGTCGGGCAGTTAACGTTTTCATCTTTACATTCGTCACTCGTGTTTTCTGGTTTGTCAAAGTTCCTGACATGAATCCATTTGGTTGCAGACCACTTCTCGCCTTCTATGACCGGGCAGCTCCCATGCAAGCTCAATGCATCAGTTGTCGCGTTTGGATGGAGGCTAAAGAACAGCAATGCATCACCCTTCTTTGGTTTCACTGCAAATTCAGAGGTCATATTGTCAACAAATCAAAAAAGATACAGGCACTTTTGGTTTGACGGTACAACAAACATACCCAATCCCGCCGGAGCGAGGTATGGGGGAGGTGAAACTTAGACAGATCCTACCCCTACCCCCAGGATAAACCGGGGAGTAAAAAGAGACTGCTTGACAAGCGATATGTTGAAACAATGACGAAAAGCAAGCATACAAGCAAACAAGCATACAAGCAAGGACCGACATAAAAACATATTGGAACCAATCAAACCAATAAACCACGATAGGGAAACTGAAACAAGATACAAAAAAACAAAGGCAATTTTGGTTTGACGGTGTCTACTATAAATCCTTTGCTTTAAGAATGACAAAACTGTAAAACCTCTCAATTCTAAATATATTGGAGGTTAAACCCTTGAACTCTTTAACATTTATTGGGCCATTTGTAGTCTGTGACCGGAATACTGGATTACATCAAACAGAACACCAAAGCTACTAAACCAAACCATGAAAGCAAGGTTCATGATACCAACGGTTCTAAATGTGTTTATATGAAAAAGTGGTAACTTGTACGTTGATGTTAGTCTTATCACCTCATAGGTCTACTTGGGTCACTTCAAAAGTTGTTGAAGTATGTTGGGTCCAACAGGTTTGTTAAACTAACATCAATGTACAAGTTACCACTTTTTTATATAAACCCATCTAGACCCGTTGCGTCTAGATTGCCAGGTCTTGGACTCTTGACTATTGACTTTACAGTCATAATGATAAAAGTTCAGGGGTGGTTTTTACCATTATTAACCCTTGTTTTTGGTTATAACAGAACCATTTTTGCAAATGAAGAGTTCTTCGTGTTACAAAAATAACAATTATGAATAGAGAGTGGGGGTCCTCAAGAATCCAATTTCGTCGTGTTATGCGTCAAGTCAACTCGATCAACTTTCACTAGCATGAACCATAGTAAATAATTTGAGATACGAGTTCCACAAACATAAGCAAGATATTTTTTTGACAAAAAACAATCAAGTTCGTCATGTTATGTGCTGAGCCAAACACTGTAAAATTCACTTAACCACGATAGTGAAGAGAAACATGTTAACTTTGAGTTTGAGTTCTTACTATGTTGTGTTTTAAAATGCAATATCTACAAACTAGAATATACCTGCATAACCCTTTTTAGCACATTCGGACCAATCTTCATTAGCTTTTGGTTGAGATTCTTTAATCTACAAGCATTAACAAAACAAAGTAAAACATACAGAACCGTAAACCCTACTGGTGTCACTGGTTAATTGAACTTAAGAAATAAAGCATACCTCCGACTCAGGAAAAACGGTCTCCCCGCCCTTCTGTACATTAGACAAATACATAAGTACGGTGGCAATCCTGTGACCCCCCAATGCTTGGTTGGCCTTATCATGGAAGTAATCCCAGTGTGGCTCGTATTTTTGACCATTTTCATAATGCAATATTTGCATCGACTCTCCATTTTCAACAGGAAGGAATGTCCAGGCAGAAATCCTTGATTCAACACCAGCAACTACTTCATCCTTAAAAGATAAACAATGATTATCAGGAAATCATAATTTCATATAGTATCATTATTCTAGAAGAAATGTATATGAACCGGTCCAATATTGAACTAGGATGAAGTGCATCTAAAATTCTAAACTGATTAGTCACAATGAACAGTTTAGTCTGACTGGCAAAAGATTCATATGATTCAGACTATACGAAGATTCTGTAAACAGGGTACCTATTCAGAATAATGTATAATTACTAACTACCCTCTGCCTCAAGCAACTAACAGTCTCAGTAAGTAATTAATCGAGTCTAATTCTTAAACGTGCAAAATTGTATTGAGAAGGAACATTACATAAACCTCCTAAATTATATCTAACACATGAGAGGGTCCCAAATCTTACCTCAGTAGCAAACAAACATCTCGCTAATTAATATATAGAGAGAACAAATGAAATCCTAAATTCAAAAAGACAAGTGGTACATTCCATACAAATCCAAACGACTCGATTGTCTTTAAGTTACAATACCGCCCAGCCTATCAAACTTAACTATCACAAAATATACCAACCACAAGTCCATAACTTTAAAAAAACACGAGAGGCAAAAACATGAGACAAAATTCCAAGTTTCAAACTATAGCCCAATGACAAAAAAACTGCTGATGATCAAACAAAATAGAAGAGTGTGCATATCAAATAATGAGATAAGCAATTAGCAAACATATTTTGGTTGCAGCAAGCTTGCTCGAGTAATATAAAGATCTTAACATGTAGAAAGTAAAGATAATAAGGAAGATTTTAGCTAACCTGAGCTTTGCTAAGAAACATTCCTGAGCTTGTTCGCACCTCACTTTCTATACTCTTGCCAGATTCATTGTCTGCAACCATTGATTTCTCCAGCTTATCCTTTGCCTGATAACCCAGATTCAAATTAAATTAGCAAACACAAAAAAATGCTAATACACATAAATTTAAAAAACCGTTCATTTTCTTCATACATTAATTAATAATCAGCTAGATAGAGCAGGTGCTGTTGAAATTAATACTAAACTCACAATAACTAACACTCAAATAACCTGCTTCTACTTGATTATCCAAAAATTTGATGGTCAGGTACGTGGATTGCTACTAACATTACCAAAGAGGCAGAGTAGAGCTACTAATACTATTCATTTCGATAATCAGAGATTGTCAAACACTCCACACATCCAGAAACAATCATTTCAACCTCAACAAGCGTATCAAAACAGCATCTAAAGCACCGCCTTTCATATGATCTAACTACTCAATTCTGATATTCGATATCAAATAGAATGTTCAAATTGCACGTTCAAACACCCTAGGAGTGAGCATGGGTCTAAAACCGGACCGGACCGACCAAGACCAGACTGGACAGAGACGGAAATGGTCCGGGTCGGTCCGGTCCGGTCCTATTAGGCATAATCGACGGGTTTTTGGTAAGACCGAACCGGACCAAAGACCGAATGTGACGAAAATCATGGACCAAGGACTCGGTCTAGACACATTCGATCAGCTTTTCCGGTCGACGGTCCAAAATGCTCACCCCTAAAATACCCCATACCAGATTACCAAGAGGGTGTGTAGGATTAGATTAAAAAAAATTCCAAATTTTTTATTTGTTTTTATTGTATGTAATTTTGATAGATAAACAAATCCAAACACTTTTTTTCAAAGTGCTTATTGTTAAGCACAAAAATGTAAGCAATACTAAATACCATACACCCTCCATACCTTTTATAATAAGAATACAAACACCAGTGCGTTTTTAACTTTTATGCCATTAAATACAAGATGTTAAGCATGTATGTACATACCAATTGGATAAGATGATCACACTCTTGATCTGTCAAAAAGTTCCTATACAAAAAAGCCCTGCACACACAAAAACAAAAACAAAAATAAACATTCTTAACCAACAAAACTTCATAAATATTACTTAACGTAAGGGTGTTAGTTTAAGCCTATATCTGGACTTATGAGCTTACTTGATTTCGACTTGCATTTTATAACCTTAAGGAGTGTTTGTTTCGGGTTAAATAGCAGGCTTATGGTTTATGTGGTTTTTGGCTTATGTTTCATAAGCTCAAGTTTTGCACCTATATTAGAAACTTTTCAGCTTATATAAGCTTATTATGACATGATAATCTAACATATGTTGAAAAGTTTCAAAACAAGTCCCAAAAAGTAAGCTTGTGAAACATAAGGCGAGAACCAAATAAGTATATATAAGGCGAAACAAACAATTTCATGAGCTTAAATTGAGACTTAAGGCGGAATAAACGGCGAAATCAAATAAGCTTAAACAAACACCCTACCTATAATAAATAAAAGAGACAAGAATCTTAAAAAAAACATAATTTCAGAAACCTAGGATGCCAAGAAATCTGGGTGACTCGGGTAGGATCAAAAGGGTGACCATATGAATCACCATTTGGTAATCTGATCACTGATTCGCGTCTTCTGATTTTAAACATAAAAAGATTAAAACCCAATTAGTATTATATCATCATGATTAATAATGAATAACTGAAAAGTGAATAAATGAATAAATTACATTTTGCGTAAAGATGAAGCCTTTGAATTACTCAGCAGTAGCAATGTGAAATTAAAGATGATCATCAATAAAACCCGATAACCCATTTTCTGTTCGTTAAAAAAAAAAAAAAAAAAAACTTTTGGGGGATTGTTATTGGGTGAATGGGTCAAGTGAAGGGGGCGCCCACTGGAAATTTAATCAGCAAGTTGATTTAAAGAAGAAGAAGATGAAGAAGAAAATTGATGGGTAATTTTGTTATGTAACGCTTTTTTTTTTTTTTTTATCTCAAGTAGTCTGTCTACTTTTTTATTTCTTACATTTTTTTGGCAAGTTATGGGTTCCAAGTCAACACGCTTTTTTCTTTCTCCATTTTTCCCCTTCAGTTACATAACATGTTTTGTAACACAATGGTTTTGTATGATATGTTTTGCACTGTAGGACTCGAATGATATAGTTTAAATTTGCTACTTTGGTTTAAAGATTGTGGAATGAAATAATTGATTTAAGCTCAAATTTGAATCCACTATGTTATGATAGTTATCCATAATTTTGAACCACAAATTTTATATTTATTTTATTGTTTAATCTTTTTTTTAACTTACTGTTATACAAACAATATATTTAAATCATTAATAATAAATATACTTTATATATTTTTACATTTTCTCTCTACTCATTTTCTTTCAAATCAAACCCATATTTAAATTTAACTCCAACCCGGTCTAGAAACCAAGCGCCCCCTTAATGTTTAATGTGTAATATTCATGACTTACAAAATTTTATACTCCAAGTTATTTATTTTTTATTTTTCTTATGTTTTTATAATAAAAGCAAAATTATATTAAAAGAAATTAAATCCATCTGCTATTTTTTTTTTCAAAATTTTTGTCTACTAACAATAGACAAACAGTTAAAGAAAAAGCATAATTACAAGAAAATTTCTTACTTTTCGCATAAAAACAGTTTAATCTTCAACTGATTATTTTAAAACATCTTTAAAATTTCTATTTATAATTTTAAGTGAGAGTATAATAATAATTTCGATCTAAATATCTTATCTATTTTTTAGAAGTAAACAATTAACTTCATTAACTTCGAACAAAAAAAAATATTTTTTAACTTTAAGACGAAAATGGTACTAAGTATATGTTTTTCATGACTTAATCATGATTTCGAATTCCAATTCAATCATTCTTTTGTCCAAAATTGTTTAGTAATCAAACTAGTTCAAAGTTTAAACATTCAAGTCAGCACTAATTTTTTAAAGGGTTAAGTCCATATATTAGTAATGTACTATTCGTCATTTACACATCTAGGTAATATACATAAGCTTTAAAATTTTGAATATTTTATAAAAGCTCATGACCGAGAAAAATTAATTTCTCGTTGTTGAGGATAAGTTATCATCCGTGATAAACTTTCCTTTATTTGAAGTCCGGGTCACAGTCTGAAATATGTCTGTGAGCCATTGTACAGAAGAAAAAAGAAAAGACATGCTTTGAAAATATTTGAACTCCCATTCGAACTTTATGTACATACTCGTGTCGTTATTGAGCGATATTTCTAAGTACGTCCATATTATCGATGCTGAGAGACATGTCGAAAAAGAATATTTTTGGTATTTTTGAAAGATTTTCTCATTTTTTTTATTTTTTTATAGGTTTTATATTTTTGTATTTTGATTTTCTGATAGATATATACAAGGTTACTACTAATGTGCAAGACGTTCAAGCTCATCGGGAGTGAAACTACGCATACCAAGTCGACGAACCAACAATTCAAATCTGTCTTGAGAAAGAGCTTTGGTGAAGATGTCGGCTAGTTGGTAGTCCGTCTTGACAAAATACAGTTCGATCGCTCCTCTTTCCACGTGCTCCTGAATGAAATGGAATCGGACAGCTATGTGCTTGGTCTTGGATTGTTGGACCGGGTTGCAGGATATGGCTATGGCTGATTGTGAATCACAATAAATAGGAACTTTGTTAAAGTGAAAGCCATAATCTGTGAGTTGTGTTCTCATCCAAAGGACTTGAGCACTACACACGGATAGAAACATATATTCTGCTTCGGCGGTGGACAACGCCGTACAATCTTGCTTTCTGGAAGACCAGCTCACTAGCTTCTCGCCTAAGAATTGTGCTCCACCGGAGGTGCTCTTGAATGTATCATGACACCCTGCATGGTCGGCATCTGAAAACCCGGTTAGATTAAAACCAGAATCCTTCGTATACCAGAGACCCATGTGAACAGTTCCCCGGAGATAACGAAAGATCCTTTTAACCTCTTTGAGGTGCTTCTCGGTTGGTTTGGCCTGGTACCGAGCACATAAACAAGTAGCATGCACAATGTCCGGTCTGCTTGAGGTTAAGTACATAAGGGACCCGATCATACTTCGGTATTTTGTAGCATATACAAATGTCCTTTTCTTATCCAAATCAAGCTTGTGTTTAGTGTCCATTGGTGTAAAGCCCGTATTTAAAATCCTCGAATAGTAAATACGCAATCTCAGTTTTTTTAAATACTACAACAAAAAAATTATTCAGAAAATAATTATTGAGTTTCAGAAAATATTACGTATGTATTATTTATAATACAGAAAATAATTAAACGTCAACAGTAATTACGCAGTCTCGGTTTTATTTAAATATTAAAAATAAATAACTGAAAATAATTATTAAGTGTCAGAGAATATGACGTATGTATTACGTAAGCATCATCATACAGAAAGAATTATTACGTTTCAGAAATTAGAATACGATAAATAAATACGAGTTGACGTGATAAATTATTCAGAAAATAATTATTACTAGTAAATAATTATACACTAGCTATTCAGTATTACGCAAGTGTTGTAGTTATTATTTTATTCATTCAGGAAAATAAATAAATAAATGACGGATTTATAACACGAACACGCAAGTTAAACGTTTACGAAACGAAACGAAACAATAGTGTATGTGTGCAAATGGGCTTCGGTTGTATTACAAAAGAAAGGATAATGGGTTGAGGCCCATTTCTTTGTCTAGACCTGTTTAACAAACAAAAAAAAGAATAAAAAAAGACGGGGAGTGTTTTAGTTTTTAGACAAACAACAAGAATATAAAACCCTAATAAAAAAGGGAGTCGTCGTCTTCTTTTTCTTTCTTTGTCCTGCCTGCCGACGAACAAACAACAAGAAACATACGTGGGTTTTGGGTTGATGTCGTATGGGGTTTTTTTCCTGTCACGCAAACCAAGGTAAACCCGGATCACGTTCTTTTCTTCTTTCTGTTTGATTTATTCACGAATCAAATGGGTATAATAAGAGCACGCAGAGTTTGGATTTAATCATGTTTAGTTATTAAAACAGTGGGGAGGTCTTGATAGTTGCACGAAAACAGAGAGCATAGAGCTCTCGGTGGGTTTTTGATCTTCACAGCCGAGACCTTTAAGGTCTCGGTGGTCCCTTTTGTTGCCCAGCCTCGTACCACAAGCCATCAGGGGGTTTCGGTTCAAAAACAGTAAGAAACAGGGGTGTTTGGGGTTTAGATTTATCACAGCAGGGGTGTTTGGGATTGTCAGGGAGTATTTGGTTTGATAGCAGTGGGAACCAATGCATTGGCAGTGGGAAGCACTGCATTAACAGTAGGAAGAATATGACCAATAAACAGTGGGAACTATATGGGGCAGTGGGGACCACTGTTTGTGACGCCAGCATAAGGGGACCACAGCGTGGGTTGTGGTGAACTCAGTTTGGTTTGAACCGAGACGTGGGTGTCTCGGGGAAAGGTTTTTGGCTCGAATTTCTGAGTACAAGTCAATATAAAATGCAAAGGTTTTACTTAAATGTTTATTGAATCATTTTATTAATTAAGATATATTACGAAATTAACCGAATTAGAAACGTCTTCATTAATTTTATTAGCAAATTAAATTGAGGCGATTTTATTTAATTATAAATTAAATGTTGTTTTATTTTAAATGATTTAATAATTCATGAAACCTTTTTGGAAAACTTTCTATTTCAGAAACCTTTTTATATTAGGAAACTTTCTGTTTATATCAGGCTACTATTTATAAGTATCGTAAATATCAAAACACAGTATACTACACAGTAAACATAAATACAGGATATATTCTAATTAGTAAACAGTTACAGATACAGTCGGGTTATCAAAAATACATCAGATAATCAGATTAATCGATTTATACGCAATCAGTAAAATAATACGAGAATGCACAGAACGAATTAAGAACAGTAATAAAAAATAATAAGAGACAGTAATCTGTCAACTTATTTCGCGTCCCTTATTTATGTGGTAACCGTGAAGTCGGAGTAGACCTTTCAGCTTTTATTCTTACTTCATTACTGGACACGAGGTACAGATTTTCCGTCCTTTAGTAAGGACTTCCTTCTATGCATGATTAGGATTCCCCTTCTGCAGCCAAATGTTTTCCCCAGTATATGTTGAAGCTTATCAGTAATCATTTTTAATAACTAAATAAATTTCCTAAGCTTTATATACAAGCATGACCAGTTTATGTACTAGTTACAGAGGTACCGTAACCATGACACTAGAGGCACCGGTGTCATGACTCCTCTACGAGGGAGTGATTTCTCGCAGCGTCCCATTTATTTCAGCTTGGCCATTTATCAGTATTATCAGCGGGGCGTATGGGTGCATCCTAGGCTATCAGTTTTGTAACACCCCACTTGGATAAGTGGACCGTTACGGGTATTTATGGCGTGTCATCAAGGCATAAGGTAAATGTCCTAAAACATTAACTGACCATAAAGGAATACCGGAATCAAACATCGGTACTCCAAACATAAGCCCAAAACATGAAAAATAAAATACTGAAGGAAAGGACTAAACAATGTCCAAATAAGCAGAATAATGTAAGAAATGCATAAAGTAAGAAGTCTGGATAGCTTCCATCCAAATGCACATGCGCTTAGAATCCTAAAAGCGTCCCGGTGTACCTGCCGTTAGAACATGAAAGGAACTCCGGCTGAGCATAACGCTCAGTGAACGGATATAAAGCATGATAAGAATATACTGAACGAAACAAGCGATAGAATACTGGAGCTGTAAGACTGATATGTAACATGCGGTAGAACTCTGCATAAAATCTGAGAAACCTGGTTCATATATACTGATACTGAAATATAACTTTTAAATTCTGAAAACATGCATTTACTGTATTTTATTTGCCAGAGCTTATATAGGTCACGTGCTGTAACAACCGTGCATGAATAACTGGAGGGGTGACCTCGTCATGCTGTAGAGGGGTGACCTCTAAATAACTGTGCTGGGTGGAGGGATCAGCTCCAATGTGAAGGATGTAGAGCACACACCACATTCACCCTGATAACATGAAACACATATAGCCTAGGATGCATCCATACGCCCCACTAAAACGTACATATAAAAATGGCCAACTGAACATGAGTGGGACGATGCAGGATATCACTCTCCTGCATGTGAGTCACGACACCGGTGCCTCTAGTGCCGTGGTTACGGTACCTCCGTAACTAGTACATAAACTGGTCGTGCTTGTATATAATGCTCAGGCAATTCATCTAGTTATTAACATGATTACTGATAAACTTAAACATATACTGGGGAAAACATTTGGCTGGAGATGGGAAATCCTAATCATGCATAGGAAAGGAAACCCTTACTGAAAGGACGGGAAATCCGTACCTCTAGTCCAGTACCGACTGAAAGGAAGACTGAACGAATACTACTCGGGCTTCACGCGTGCTACATAATTACAAGACGCGAGTAAGTTAACTGGTATCCGTTATCAAATTTTCTGATCTTATTGGTTTCTTATATTTATTTTAATGTATTAACGTTATACTAATGGTTACGTACAATGTATATCTGTCGGTAATTAATTTCATAAAAAAAATATTTCGCTAATATAAGTACGTTCTTAATTTGTTTAATTCGTTTTCCCAAAATATACCCTTTTTATATTTTTATAAAACCAGTTTATATTTAACTTACTAAATGCATTTTACAACGTTTATTTCAAGTAAACTCATAAAAAGAAATGAGATTTAACAGTCCCAAACGCACTCTTAACTGTTTTAAAACCGGTTGCCAAACAGCCCGTTACCCCTGTAGCCAAACAGCCCTATTCCCTGTTTAAAACCCACTGCCAAACACCCCGTTAGTGTAAACCCCAAACCAAACCCTAATGTTTTGCGGCTGGTTGTGCAGCCAATCACCATAACAACATCCCGACATACAGCCCGGATCATAATATTTATTTAACATGTTTTAAACCCCAATAAATCGGATTAAAAGAAAAGAATAAAACGAATTAGGGTTTACATATGCTTACTAACCGTTTAGGGTTTCAAAACAGCAAATCTATTGTTCTTCTAGGATCAATCCTCGATCCCTTATTCGTGTTTCTTGATGTGGTCGCGGCAGGGAAGGAGAGAACACAAAGAAAATGTAGGCGGCTGTTTGTTTTGATTTTTAGGGTTTCTATGTGTTTTGTTCGTCTGTATAGAAAAGAAAAAGGGATACTCTCCCGTCTGTTTTATTTTCTTCAAACGGGCCTGGCCCAGTTCACGAGTTGCGGCGCAAGATACATCTGTTGCGGCGCAACAGATCTGCGGATCATGAGTTGCGGCGCACGACACGTGAGTTGCGGCGCAAATTGAAGGGCCTGCAGATCATGGTTCTGCGAATCAAGAGTTGCGGCGCAAGACGCATCTGTTGCGGCGCAACATATGCTGCTGGCAATTATCGTATTTTTAAATTCTCGATTTAAAATACGGGTTTTACAATTCTTCCCCTCTAAAAATAATAATTCGTCCCCGAATTAAAATGCGGCGTACTGGGTTTTACAATTCTTCCCCTCTAAAAGGAGAAATTCGTCCTCGAATTAAAGATGATAAGCTGACGAAGTTATAAGAACTGAAAGAACACGTAGACTGAAAAGACAATTAAGCTGAAGGATGAATTGTCTTCTAATTAAGACATAATGCTGCTTATAGGTATAAACCTGACATGACTGGAATTATCATATAACGTGACATGGCTGAAGAGAACGTAACTAAATTTATTGAAGAAAACAATGAGAGGTCCGGATGGACTCCTCCGTTTCGAGTGGCCTCCCGCTCGAAACGATCCCTTCAAATGTCTAACATAATAAATAAAGTCTTGGTCCTGTTGACCCTGTCCTGATGATGCTGACTGGTTTCTGGTTCCATACTTAAGATGGATTTGCTAAATCTGATAGACTGAATAACTATAGCATGTATGATACATGAAACGATACGTGTAAAATATTCTGAAAAGGTAATATTTATATCTTTGAGCAAGCTGCTGAGAATATATATATAGGGACGAACTACGTGAACAATTGTGAACATGCTAAATGAGCAATTGTGAACGTGGTTCATAATTATATGAGGAGCTTGGAATGAATATATCATGAATGTAATACGTGAATCATACTGTAGAAGTGGTACTAAAACATATCATGAACATAGGCTGACTGAGGAATGAATGCCAAACGTTACGGCCTGAGATGTGAAACGTCTGCCTGGTCATGGAATAGTGGTGCTAAACTCGAGTCTGTTCTCTCAAGCTTTCTGTAACCGTATTCGGTAATAACTGAGAAACGTGCATCGTGAAATGGCACACGAACTTGAACGTGAACAACGTTATGAACGCTGACGTGAGCTTAAATCAGGAGATAGCATAAAAGATGAACTGAAATAGCATCATACTGCGAATGAGACTTAAACGTGAAAGTGAGAATAAACATGAAATTAAAGTGGACGTAAACATACACTTGATCGTGAACATGTATTCTGTTTGATATGATGGTCAAAGGAAGGTCTTGAATTCGTACGATTTACTGCTGAATTTTTAAAATTTCTGCAGATCTGCTACTACATGATCCTTCCAGATGAAAGAGACGCGCAGGCTGATCACATGGTTGATGATAACTTAGATAGCATCATAATTTCTCTGAGTCTGTGGTAAACTGATTACAATTTTTCATGAAATTTCGTCTCATTTCTGTTTCGGACTCCAAGGGTTGCAGTAACTCACTAACATGACGGTGTTCTATCTTGAACCTGCAGTAGGTCAGGCATCTAGATATGAACATAGCTGCATTAACGTGTGATGCGGATTCTATCAGTGTTTTGTCTGGGATTATGGAACATTCTGGCGGAAATCTTGTTGAATAGTCATAAAAGAATTTCTAGTGATGACTGTCGGCGATTTCTGCGGTAGCAGTCAATTGAGTTCTAGAAATTTTATACTGCGTTCACAGTCGTCAGTCGGGACCATCAGGTGATGGCCTTCACCTTCGCAGGATTGTCTGGAATTTCTTTCTGTTGAAATAGGGTGGTTCAGATAAGCCACCTTGTTCATCTGAAACATACATCTAGAAAGCTTGCGTATATAATTTTCTCCTATCGGAGAATCTGCGGGGTCGTGAAAAGATGATTCCCATGTCCTTCTCTAGAATTTAGGAGATCAAAATCTTGTCAACGAATGTACTGCCAAATTTGTCTGAGAATTCAAGGAAAATTTATTCATACATTTTCATACTATAGTTGGAGCATTAGGGAGCTCAGAAGTAAAAATTCAAAAATTCTTAGAGTGGCTATAATATGTGCAACAACGGTCTGAAGATCATCATGTTCTTTCCTCACCACTGATGGTAGCATGATCTTGAATTTTCCTGGAAGGATGTTTAAGACACCTCGTAGTAGGTCAATTGAACTTTCTATTCGTGGAATGAATATCGATTTGGAAAGGTGATCTGATAAATTTCTCGATGGGGCGCTAGGGAGAATAAAGTCTAGTTTTGGTAACTCTTGCAGCAATTGCTGCAATTCTTTTAATCGTAGCTAGAACCTTGTAATAAAGAGTTTTGAAAACAGGTTCTGTTCTTGAGACTAGCTCGATGTTAAAATTTCTGTCTCGTGTTTAGGGAGGAATTTCTGGAACACCTTCTGGAATGACATCGGGAGATTTAGGATAATCTGCTGGTCATGGATTCGAGGAATTTCAGAAATGAATTTATAACTGATAGCCAAAAGTCTTCGTAACTATGTATTGGTAAGTCACGCGCTCGTAAGGAAGAAATAGCTTGTACTGATTTTTCTGGCAAAATATATAATGAATATATTTGGGATTTAATAAGACGGATCTCGTTGTTAACTGAAAGGAAAACTTTAATAAATATGGTGGTACTGTTGAGTCCTTTCTGGGTGAGAGGCAGGTAACTACCTGGTTTGAGATAAAGCTGACATAGGGATACATGCAGTGGACATGGAGACTTTTCACTGAATGGGTTCGTCTGCAACCTCATAGAGTGAATACTGCGTGTTTAACCTGAATAAAAATCTGGTGGTGGTGACTGAATTTTAATGACCTGATATATGCGTGGCATAATAGAATGAGTATACCCTTTTCTGAAAGATACCCTGAATTACTGAGGGTCTTGCTTGGAACATACTGGAATTAGGAGCTCTGACTCGTACTCTGAGAAGATAATTCGTATGACGTGTATCATGACGGTGCCCTGATATGTGTCTTCCGAAATGATACCTGAGAACTATGTCTTGACTGATGTCTTGGCACGTGTTTTAATGGGTGAGTCTGAATAAGATTAAGAATTTATGGTAACTGCTAGGGTCGGCGGACCGGTTAGACCACTGACCTCTTGTATTGTTGGTCATGTCCGTGCCGGAGTTCCGATGGTTACTGACTGATTAATTATAAGCACGATGATTGTCACCACTGCTTTGTCTGTCAATTTATGACGGTCATTATCATGACCGTGATTCATGTGACTATTCTGCTGAGTGGCCGGCGGGGTTCCGGTTCCCACTCTTCGGAATGAAAGTTGGCTGGGTGAAGTGTGACATCTAACTGAGAAGGTAACAGCATAAAATCGAATGGTAGCGTCTGATGGTTGAATTTATTCTTGTCAGGAATTTCAAGTTTATAGTTTTCGTCCTCGTTCCGCGGCGTCAGCATCTTGAGAAATCTCCAAGGTTCAGCGGCATCAGCATCAGTGTGGTCTTCAGAGTGTTAGCAGCATCAGCATCTGGTAAAATCTTCAACTCACGAACAGCATCGGCACCTGGTAGAATATCGACAAGTGGGAACGTCCGCGATGTTTAAGGATCGATTAGTAATATCTATGGAGTAGGGTACCTGGAATACACCTGGACTACTGTACATGAAGTACACAATGAATACTGCACATGGAACACATATGAGACACTATACGTGGAGTACACGTGAAATACTGTACATGGAGTATAACTGAGACACTGTACATGGGGTACATATGGAATACTGTACATGAAGCTGGTGGAAATTTTATGGGATGATCGATACTGGTGTCGATTTTCTGACATTCTCAACGGAAAATAATTTGATTTAACTGGTTAGCAACTGAACTGAAACAGTTACTATGATGGCTGAAAATTTCTGCATGGACTTAATGCTGGTTGCATAGAGGCTGAAAGTATGATTAAACAGAGTTTCATCAATGTTCAGTATGAAGACAGAAGACATGATTGATAAAGACCAGAACATGATTTATCATGAAATAGGATTTTACTATAATCCTTCTGTATTTTAGCCTGAAGGCATCATCACTTTGCTGGAAACATAATCCTCGTAAGGAGACATGAAACTGAATCATCATGTAGATGACATCAACGTGAGGGTATGCAAATTTGACTGTTATAAGGAACACAAAAAGTTAAATCAACTGAGGTGTAATATTAACTGATGTGGACGGCTATGGTTCAATCCACGTTCTTCAAGGAAGGAAAACATGAGACTAAGTATGGGCTATTCTGGTTCGATCCATACTGGTCAAAATTTTCTTAGAACTGTCATGTATGGAAATTTATAATCTCGGACTAAATATGGATGGCTGTAGCTCAATCCACACTTGTCAAAATTTATGAACTGTCCTGATATGATAAAGGTGAACAACTGTGGATCGGTTCATAAAACATCATTTGACTGAAAAGCATGAAATTTGACTTGAGAACTAAGGAACGATTATGACTGGTTCACTAAGTAATATTTGACTGAAAACATGAATCTGACATGAGTAAGGGTAAACGCCTATGGGTCGGTTTACCAATACAAAATCTGAACGGGCAAGGGTGAACGCCTATGGGTCGGTTCACCAAAACAAAATTCGAATGAAAAGCACATGCGACTAAATATGGCCAGTCCTGTACCAACCTTTTACTTAGTCAAAAACTTTAAGAAAACGACTGATAACTGCAGAAAACTGACTGAATAATCCGTGAGAGACATGAAAGATAACAACGCCAAAATCTGGAAAGTTCCTGGTGACTACCCACTAGTCACAGGTCAAGTTTTAGAGCCTACAAGTCGAACCAGGCTCTGATACCATAATTGTAACACCCCACTTGGATAAGTGGACCGTTACGGGTATTTATGGCGTGTCATCAAGGCATAAGGTAAATGTCCTAAAACATTAACTGACCATAAAGGAATACCGGAATCAAACATCGGTACTCCAAACATAAGCCCAAAACATGAAAAATAAAATACTGAAGGAAAGGACTAAACAATGTCCAAATAAGCAGAATAATGTAAGAAATGCATAAAGTAAGAAGTCTGGATAGCTTCCATCCAAATGCACATGCGCTTAGAATCCTAAAAGCGTCCCGGTGTACCTGCCGTTAGAACATGAAAGGAACTCCGGCTGAGCATAACGCTCAGTGAACGGATATAAAGCATGATAAGAATATACTGAACGAAACAAGCGATAGAATACTGGAGCTGTAAGACTGATATGTAACATGCGGTAGAACTCTGCATAAAATCTGAGAAACCTGGTTCATATATACTGATACTGAAATATAACTTTTAAATTCTGAAAACATGCATTTACTGTATTTTATTTGCCAGAGCTTATATAGGTCACGTGCTGTAACAACCGTGCATGAATAACTGGAGGGGTGACCTCGTCATGCTGTAGAGGGGTGACCTCTAAATAACTGTGCTGGGTGGAGGGATCAGCTCCAATGTGAAGGATGTAGAGCACACACCACATTCACCCTGATAACATGAAACACATATAGCCTAGGATGCATCCATACGCCCCACTAAAACGTACATATAAAAATGGCCAACTGAACATGAGTGGGACGATGCAGGATATCACTCTCCTGCATGTGAGTCACGACACCGGTGCCTCTAGTGCCGTGGTTACGGTACCTCCGTAACTAGTACATAAACTGGTCGTGCTTGTATATAATGCTCAGGCAATTCATCTAGTTATTAACATGATTACTGATAAACTTAAACATATACTGGGGAAAACATTTGGCTGGAGATGGGAAATCCTAATCATGCATAGGAAAGGAAACCCTTACTGAAAGGACGGGAAATCCGTACCTCTAGTCCAGTACCGACTGAAAGGAAGACTGAACGAATACTACTCGGGCTTCACGCGTGCTACATAATTACAAGACGCGAGTAAGTTAACTGGTATCCGTTATCAAATTTTCTGATCTTATTGGTTTCTTATATTTATTTTAATGTATTAACGTTATACTAATGGTTACGTACAATGTATATCTGTCGGTAATTAATTTCATAAAAAAAATATTTCGCTAATATAAGTACGTTCTTAATTTGTTTAATTCGTTTTCCCAAAATATACCCTTTTTATATTTTTATAAAACCAGTTTATATTTAACTTACTAAATGCATTTTACAACGTTTATTTCAAGTAAACTCATAAAAAGAAATGAGATTTAACAGTCCCAAACGCACTCTTAACTGTTTTAAAACCGGTTGCCAAACAGCCCGTTACCCCTGTAGCCAAACAGCCCTATTCCCTGTTTAAAACCCACTGCCAAACACCCCGTTAGTGTAAACCCCAAACCAAACCCTAATGTTTTGCGGCTGGTTGTGCAGCCAATCACCATAACAACATCCCGACATACAGCCCGGATCATAATATTTATTTAACATGTTTTAAACCCCAATAAATCGGATTAAAAGAAAAGAATAAAACGAATTAGGGTTTACATATGCTTACTAACCGTTTAGGGTTTCAAAACAGCAAATCTATTGTTCTTCTAGGATCAATCCTCGATCCCTTATTCGTGTTTCTTGATGTGGTCGCGGCAGGGAAGGAGAGAACACAAAGAAAATGTAGGCGGCTGTTTGTTTTGATTTTTAGGGTTTCTATGTGTTTTGTTCGTCTGTATAGAAAAGAAAAAGGGATACTCTCCCGTCTGTTTTATTTTCTTCAAACGGGCCTGGCCCAGTTCACGAGTTGCGGCGCAAGATACATCTGTTGCGGCGTAACAGATCTGCGGATCATGAGTTGCGGCGCACGACACGTGAGTTGCGGCGCAAATTGAAGGGCCTGCAGATCATGGTTCTGCGAATCAAGAGTTGCGGCGCAAGACGCATCTGTTGCGGCGCAACATATGCTGCTGGCAATTATCGTATTTTTAAATTCTCGATTTAAAATACGGGTTTTACAAGTTTACAGTTATCATGTGAATGTGGTGTGTGCTCTACATCCATCACATTGGAGTTGATCCCTCCACCCAGCACATTATTTAGAGGTCACCCCTCTATAGCATGACGAGGTCACCCCTCTAGTTATTCATGCAACAGTTGTACATCACATGACCTATATAAGCTCTTGGAAATTAAAATACAGTAAATGCATGTTTTTAGATTTAACAGATAACAGTTCAGCTTTATTATTTATAAATCAGACTTTTCATATTATACATAGATTTCCGCTGCAACTTTACTTATCAGTCTTATAGATTTAGTATTTTATCATCTGCTTCATTTCAGTATTTCTTATCATGCTTTATATCCGTTCACTTGGGCGTTATGCTCAGCCGTAGTTCTTTTCATGTTATAACGGCAGGTACACCAGGACGCTCTTAGGATTCTAAGAGCATGTGTATTTTGGATGGAAGCTATCTAGACTTCTTACTTTATACACTTTTTACATTATTCTGCTTATTTGGGCATTGTTTAGTCCTTTCCTTTAGTATTTACTTTTCATGTGTTGAGCTTATGTTTGGGTTACCGATGTTTGATTTCGGTATTCCTTTCATGGTCAGTTAATGTTTTAGGACATTTACCTTATGCTTTGATGACACGCCATAAATACACGTAACGGTCCACTTATCCAAGTGGGTGTTACAATAATGTATCAGAGCCTGGTTCAACATGTAGGCTCTAAAACTTGACCTGTGACTAGTGGGTAGTCACCAGGAACTTCCCAAATTTTGGCGTTGTTATCTTTCATATTTCTCATGCAATTATTACTCAGTTTTATTCAGGTATTAGTCGGTTTTCTTAAGTTTTTGACTAAGTAAAAGGTTGGTACAGGACTGGCCATATTTAGTCGCATGTGCTTTTTTGCTAATTTTGTATTTGTGAACTGACCCATAGGCGTTCACCCTTGCCCGTTCAGATTTTGTATTGGTAAACCGACCCATAGGCGTTTACCCTTACACATGACATATTCATGTTTTCAGTCGAATGTTATTAGGTGAACTGAACCATATGCGTTCACCATTTCTCAGGTCAAATTTCATGCTTATCAGTCGAATGTTGTTTTGTGAACCGACCCATAGTTGTTCACCTTTGTCATATCATGACATTTTAAAATTTCTAACAAGTATGGTTTGGACTACAGCCAACCATATTCTGTCCCAGGTTGTAAATTTCTATACATGACAGTTCTCATAAATTTTTGACAAGTATGGATCGAACCGGAATCTCCCATACTTAGTCACATGTTTCTTTTGTTGAATTCCGTGGATTGAACCATAGCCATCCACATCAGTTGATGTTAAACTTCAGTAGATTATACTTTTATCTTCTTTGTAACAGTCAAGTTTCATGCTCTCACGTGGATGTCATTTTCATGCTGAATAAGTTTCATGTCTCCTTACGAGGGTTATGTTATCAGCAAAGTGATGATGTTTTCATACTAAGATACATAAGGGCTACAGTAAAATTTTGTTTACATGATAAATCATGTTTGGTCTTCATCAATCATGTCTTCATGCTGACCATTGTTGAAATTCCGTTTAATTATATTCTTGAGCCTCTATACAACCAGCATTAAGTATACTCTATACAACCAGCATTAAGTCAACGCAGGAATCGTCAGCCTATCATGTTACTTGTTTCAGTTCAGTTTGCTAATCAGTTAAATCAAAATTTCTGCCGTTGACCATGTCAGACGATTGACACCAGTATCGATCATCCCATAAAATTTCCACCAGTGCCATGTACAGTATTTTATATGCATTCTATGTACAGTGTCTCAGTTATACTCCATGTACAGTATTTTATGTGTACTCCATGTAAAGTGTCTCAGACATGATCCATGTGTAGTAGTCCAGGTGTACTCCATGTACCCTACTCCATGGATATTGCTAATCGATCCTCAATCATCTCAGACGTTCCACTTGTCGATATTCTACCAAATGCTGATGCTGCTCGTGAGTTGAAGATTTTACCCGATACTGATGTTGCTAACACTTTGAAGACCTCACAAATGTTGATGTTGCTGATACTTTGGAGATTTCTCAAGATGCGGATGCTGTTTATACTATGAAGACTCTACAGAACAAGGACGAAAACTAAAATTGAAATTTCTGACAAGAATAAACTTCTACCATCAGACACTACCATTCTATTCCATGCTTTTACTTTCTCAGCTAGATGTCACACTTCACTCAACTAACCTTCATTCAGAGGAGCGGGAACCGGTACCCAGCCGGTCACTCAGCAGAATAGTTACAGGAATCACGGTCGTAATAATGATCGTCGTGAAACTAACAGACAAAGCGGTAATGTCAACCACCGTGCTTATGATTATCAGTCTGTAGTCATCGGAACTCCGGAATGGACGTGACTAGAAATACAGAGGTTAGTAGTCTAACTGGTCCGTCAACCCTAGCATTTACCATAAACTCTTAACCTTATTCATACTCGCCCATTAAAATACATGTCCAGACAACAGTCAAGACACTGGTCTCAAGTATCAATTTGGAAGACACATGTCAGGACACCAGTCATAGTACACGTCATACGAATATCTTCTCAAAGTACGAGTCAGAACTCATAACTCCGTATGTTTTCTAAACCAGGCCCTCGGAAATTTAGGGTACCCTCCAAGGGGGTGTACCCGTTTTTTACCATGCCACGTATAAATCAGACCGTTAAAAATTCAGTTACCACCACTAGAGTATTTTTCAGGTTAGACACGCAGTATTCATTCTGTGAGGTTACAGACGAACACATTCAGTGAAAGTCGCCACGTTTACTTCACGTATTCCTATATCAACTTTATCTTAAATCAGGTATTACCTACCTCCCAACCAGAAAAGACTCCACAGTATCACCCATACTTTTTTAAGGGTCTTCCTTCCAGTTGAAGACGAGATCCTTCTTACTAAATCCCAAATATAGTCACTTTATTTTCTGCCAGAAAATCAGTACAAGTTGTTATACTTTACAGCAAGTGACTTATTATTCCAAAGCTACGAAGACCTTTCAGCTACCAGTTATAAATTCACTTTTTCCTTAAATTCATGACCAGCAGATTACTCCAGAGTTCCCAGACATAATTTCAGAAAGTTTTTCAGAAATTCCTTTCTAACCACGAGACAGAATTCTACATCCAATAAGAGAACCTATTTTCAAACTCCTTGTTGTAGGGCTGCAGCTAAGTTAAAAGCGTTGCAGCATTTCCTGCAAGAATTACCGGAATGAGGCTTTATTCACCCTAACGCACCACCAGGGAGTGCACCTTTCTGTCTATCAGGAAGAAGGCCGGTATCATGAGATCATATATCGATGTTCATTCCATAAATAGCAGGTTTATCTGATCTGCTACGATGTCTTAAACATTTTCCAGAACAATTTCCGATCATGCTACCATCAGTGGTGAGAGAAAGAACATGATGTTTTCCAGACTGCTGTTGCACATATTATAGTCTCTCTAAAAATTTCGCTTTTTATACTTCTGAGCTCCCTAATGCTCCAGCTATATTATGAAATTTATGAATAAAATTTTTCCCATGATTCTTAGAAAAAATCGTCAGTATATTCATTGATCACATTCTGATATACTAAATTCTAGAGAAGAACACGAGAATCATCTTCTCACAGTTGTACTGAATCTTCGATAGGAGAAAATTTTATACACAGCTTTCCAGATATAAATTCCAAATGAACAAAGTGGCGTTTCTGAGCCATCCTACTTCAGTAGAAAGGAATTTCAGACAATACTGCGAAGGTGAAGGCCATCACCAAATGGTCAAGACCGACGTCGGTGACAAACATACAAAATTTCTAGAACTCAGAAAACTACTACCGCAGAAATTCTTGACAATTCTCACGATCAACCTTCCATGACTAAGCTTACGCATAAGAAGGGAACCTACACCGAATTATGTATTCCACAAGACCCTACGCTAGTAAAGGTTTAGTTACCGGGGCTCATACCTTTCCGTGAATATTCACTCAGGTTCCACCAGAATGTACCAAAATTCCAGGCATGATTTTGATAGAAACAATATAACACGTTGAGGCAGCTATGTTCATATCTAATGCCTGCCATTCCAGCAGGTTCAAGATAGGACACCAACATGCTAATGAGTTATTATAACCATTAGAAATTTCTGAACAGGAATGAGATAAGATTTCACGGAGGTTATTGCCAGTTATCACAGACTCATACGAAGCATGATGCTATCTAAGTCGTTGTTAACCAGTTAACCCAACCTACACGTCTTCTTTTATCCGAAATGATTACGCAGTAACAAATCTGCAGGAAATTCAGCAATAGATCGTATGATTATAAGGTATTCCATCAACAATCTTGTCAGATGGAAATTAGCGTTCGCGAATCGCGCTCACGTTCATGTTCATGATCACGTGTACGTTCACGTTTATTTTCACTTTCGCATTTACGTCTCATTCGCAGTATGATGTTGTTTCAGTTCATGTTTCGTGATATCTCATGATTTAAGCTCACGTTAGCGTTCATAGCATCGTTCACGTTCAAGCTCGTGTGCCATTTCGCGATACACGTTTCACAGTTTATTACCGAATACGGTTACAGAAATCTTGAGAAACCAGACTCAAGTTTAAGACAGCTATTCCATAACCAGACAGACGTTTCACGTCTCAGGCCGTATCGTTTGGCATTCTTCCTCAGTAAGCATACGTTCATGATATACTCCATGCCCAGCATTCATCAGATGATCACGAACCACGTTTAAAATTGATCACGTAGCAGGATCACAATTGTTCACGTAGTCCGTCCCAATATGTTTTTAGCAGCTTGCTCAGAGATATAAACGTTATCGTTTCAGGAAATTTGTACGTACCGTTTCATGTATCATACATGCTATAGCTTATCCAGTCTATCAGATTCAGAAAATCCATCTTAAATATGGTGTGAGACCCCCAGAATCTGACATGGAACAACTAGGCAACGAGGGGGTAACACATCATAGTACAAGAAACAATGAATTACAGTTGACACAAAGCTGACGAAATAGAAATATATATATTACATCATAAAAGATCAAAGTTTTTAAACATAGGTCCCAGAGTTTTATATGCGGAAAAATATATTATTTCATCCTGATTTATAACATAAAGTTGCCCAAAAGATAGAATAAACTTCTGACAGTTTATATAAAACCAATCTTTCAAAAGCATCACAGAAATCTCCAAGCTGCGATAATATCATGCGGGCTCGCATCCAAGCAAAGCTAAGTAATAATACTTGAGATTAAACATGTAAAATCGTCAACATAAAGTTGAGTGATATTCATAGGTTTAGCAGTAAAGGTGTGAAACACAAGCATTCATTTGTAAAACAAGTAGTATGGAGTACAGTTATATACGTCAACCATAGTCCGAAATCATTATTATTGTTGTTTAGTTCATGAACCGAAGCTTAACTTACGTAAGTATTCAGCCTAAATACTCAGGTATAAACAAATGTAATGCGTCATGGTTAAACAACCGCATCATTGGGACGGGGATAGTCAATCCCAATGGATCCACCCACAACATTCGCGCTTCGCGCAATGCACCAGGACAATTAACGGTTCATGATCAGAGAGATGAAACTCAAGGCTAGCCTAAAAGCAATAATAATAATGAAAACCTGAAAATCATACATGTTCTAGATAGCATACAAGTTCTGGATAGCATACAGTTTTTAAATGGTTGTGTTTCACCATGTAAAATCTCACCCCGTGTTTAGAAACCATGTATAAGTAAAAAGGGGCTATGAACTCATCTTAGCCATGAGGTAAGTCAATCACAGTACTCAGCAACTGAGTAGAAACAATGGCAGTGAGACGATCACCGACGATATGGATGCCCGGGAAACACGAAAACCGCAACCTATCAAAATAAGGCACGCGTTAAGACTCGAACTCAAATATCGTTGTATACCAAGTATAATAAGACTAAAATGTTTTCAAAGTATTCATATTTCAAAACCATTCACACGCAACAAACGAATCCATAATATCCCAATTATCCAACACTACCCGTTAAAACACTTGTACACTTGAAATTGACCCGTTATAAGACGCCAAGTCAACGCAAGTCAAACTATACCTTAACCTTATTTGGACCAGTAGCTAAGTCACTTATATAATAACTAAGCACTTGAGTAAGTCACCATGTTCGATGGTGAATACTCAAACTCACGCAACACAAGCATTGAACTATGTGTCCAAAATAAAATCAGCAAGTACACCCCGGAATGTACACACCGATCTACCCTATCTAGACTTGTCCGCCGATTTAGATGAAAATTGGTGTCAAGGTCACATATAACCTGTATAAGACCTCACCAAAGTTTGAGACAAATTTCACACTTTAAAACCCATCATCTCGACAATATACTCGACCCTAAAATTTAGGACAGAATTGTATACTTATTTTATAAAACCGTTTGGACCACTTTAAAAGTATTAACTCGACAATCCATTTTTTGAAACCACTACTAGACTCATCAAATTAAGTTTGTAAACTTTGAAAACCAGTAGTTACATTAGTCTAACCAAGCCTAAAGTCCACGAGAGTCGACCCAAAATCAGCCACAATTTCGGATTGTGCCGACTTGCGTCTCCCGGTACACGAATACTAAAACTAGCATAACTTTTGACTCGTAAAGAATTAGAAGCTCTATCTTATACCAAAACGAGCGTCTTGGAATACTATACAACAATTTCAAATAATCTCATCCTATGTCAGACCTTAAACCCACGAAAAATCTGTTATAGACCTGCTGTCCTAAAATACACTTTTAAAAATCATGTCAAATCAATTTTCCAACCAAAACCACTCATTCCTATACCTATAGAATCACTATACCATCACCACCATCAACCAAACACTCCTAAAAACACTTGTATGTAAAATTTAACAAAATCAAAGATCAAAATCCAAACTTTTGTGATCAAAATATGATGATCTTACCAAAAATAACACATGCAAGATGATTTAAACATAATCCAACCATAAATCACAAAGTTATGAAAACCTTGATGCATGTATAAGAATTTAGTATCATTAGAATAATAAGAACATTTTAAGGATGGGATATTGATTAGATTTTGTTAAAACTTAGTAGAAGTTTAAGATTTAAGGTGGTTTAGGGTGAGGTGGTGGCGGAAAAAATGAGAGGAGGGAGGAGAGAAGAGAAATTCTTGTGTGTTTTTTTTAAGTGATGTAAATGAGAAAATTTTGTGGAAAAATGTTTATATAGTATGATGGAGGGCTAGTTTGTCATTTGTGTATAGTTTTGGACTTAAAAGAAATTTAATAGTTTAAAGGGTAGAAAATGACTATTGGTAAATATTAAAAATATTTACGGGGCTCGGGTTTCGTAAAAATACTTTTCAAAAGTTACAATGCATCATAAAAATGATTATACGATTTCTCGACACGACTTAATACGTAATTAAAACGACATCATCGTAAATATTAATTATCGAAACAATCGATAATAAGAGTTATATTTTGTGTTTGGAAATACGTTTTTACGTATTTAGAAAGGATCAGTCACTCCAACGATATATTCAAGGATTAAGCTCATGATCCATTATATCAACATATAGCCCATATAGCCCACATGTAGGGTGGGCTATATATACCCCCTCCTAGCATGTTAGGAGGGGTTTAGCACTTTGTCACTAATACACATTTCATATTTTCTCTCTTTCTATCCTTTCTCTCCTTTCTCTCTCTAGCTTTCTCTCTCTAGTTCTTCCTTCTCCTTTCCATTCCTTAGATAATCAAACACTTGCTTAACCCTAAGAAACTTTGGACCTACAATTGGTATCAAGAGCCATGGTTGATTAGGTTGTTCTTGTGTTTGTTTTTCATTGATTTGTGGGTTTTGATCTAAAACCATTCGATTCAATTTTTTTTTTTGTTTTTTAATGGTTTAATCTTTCTTGAAATCATCTAAATAGTTGTGGTAGTGATTTTGGATTTTTGTTTTGGTAAAAACACAAAAAAGTTGGAATTTTTAGATTGATTTTTGGGTAAAAATTACAAGTTTTTAAAATTATTTGGTATTATTCGGAATAAAAGGGTTTATCTTTTGTCATATTCTGACTTAGGTGTGGATTGAACACAATTCCGAACTATTTTTCTTTTTCCCTCCAAAGTTTATTATGTGTTAACATATTCCGACTTAGGTGTGGATTGAACACATTCCGACTTATGTCTTTGCTTTCTTCCCTCAAAAAATTTTATCATATTCCGAACTAGTTTTGTCAAACCTATATTCCGACTTATTGTTTATTTTCATATTCCGACTTATCTTTGGTGTGTATTATTATTCCCTCCAAAACTATAAAACTGGATTCCGACTTAGGTGTTGAACAGATGGATTCCGGATACAGTAACTCATACTTGTGATACGTATACGTATTCTGACTTGTGTTTCGAATACGTATTCTGACTTGTGTTTTGAACACGTATTCCGACTTGTGTTTCGAACACGTATTCCGACTTGTGATACGAATACGTATTCTAACTTGTGATACGAACATGTATTCCGACTTGTGATACGAACACGTTTTCCGACTTGTGATACGAACACGTTTTCCGACTTGTGTTACGATTTCATAATCCGACTTATATTTGAGACTCCATTCCGACTTGGGTTTTAGATTCTTATTCCGAATAAGTCATCAGTTTCAAACCTCGTCTCAAAACCAAGACTCCACTCGACACATTTTAGAAACCAACAACACTAGACTCGACTCATCGATTCGACCACAACACTGCCTCGAAATCCCAACACCCATCAGACCCTAAACACAACTCATCAATACAAACCAAAATCACTCAATAAGACTCTAGACACACATACTCGACACATAAAATCATCAGAACCTCATATTTTGAAATCAACAAACTCTAGACTCTCTTTTTCATCTCAAACAGTGTCAAGTCACACTCGACTCACAATCATCAACAACACTCGATCTCACCACTACACTCGACAACATCAACAGTCCAACACCATCAGACTCGATCTCTAGACAAAAACACAAACAAACTCGAAAAAATCAAACCTGACTCAAGAACACAACCGACTCAATCACACTTGACTTAAGACACAACCCATACAAATCAAGATCTCAGTTAAAAACTTTCATTGATCAGTGACACAAAGTGACAAAATACATAACGAAAATAAAAAACCTACCCGAGACCTTCATTCGAAGATCTTGAAGACGTTGTAGCCGTGTGTAACTTTTTGTTTGGTCAATTATCAAGAGATGGATCTTATACACGAGATTGCGATTTGATTATTCTGGTGACGGGGATAGACGAAGCAGATTGTGATTGGTGAAGGAGATTTCAGTTTGGGATTTGGTGTGGGAGTAAGATAAGAAAGAGGCGGATGTGATTATGTTGAGATTATTGTTTTTGTGATTGGAAATCTACATATATTGGCTGGAAGCAGGTTATTGATTACAGATCTTGGTTTGAGATGAATGAGATTATATTGGTGGCTGAGTTTTGAGGCGGAGGTAACAAGAAGGTGTGTGTGAAGTTGTGTGGGAAGTGAAGGAGAGAGAGAGATATAAATAAAGTAACCTTTTAAAAATTGAATTTTTCTCACGTTTATTGAATTTTGTCCTTCTTAAACAAGTTTGGAATTGACGTGTATAGCCTACATCTCAGCAACAAGCCACGTTTTGTTATTATTCTCCATTTCTTTTATTAGGCCACGCTTATTTTTCCTTATTCTACATCTCAACAACAAGTTGGAATTGACGATTATTTTCGTTCAAATTATTCTTTTTTCCTTATTAGGCCACGTTGCCCATTTTGGGATTGCATATATTTTGGTTCACATTATTTTGCTTCTTATTTTATTAGAGTTAGATTTTATTCAAAACGATTATATTTTGCTTTTGATACGAACCGAGGTAATTGGACCTATAGGTTTCGGTCTGAGCCGACCAAGAAATTATTAAGTCGAGAAAAGAAAATTATATCATCAAACAAGGATTTTTACGAAGTTTTACGGTTTATTTGTGGTTGTGTAAAATCTCGCAAATTCGACCTCACGGTTTCTCCTCGACTTTTCAAATCTTGTATTGGTCTTTCGACAATTTTACCTTTATCAAACTTCAATGGAATCGTTGACTTCGACGTTTCAAGAGGGAGAATCGCATCAAATACAAGACAAAGCTAGAGAAAGTGGCATCACCTCATTTCAACTACTTCAGTCTCATCTTGTGCCTCTTTCATGGATTCAAGGAGAATTTGTGACACTCTTTGGTCAAGATCGTTATATATTCATTGATTCAATACTTCTCACCTTGAACCAACTAGCTGAGCAACTTCACAAAGCAGACTTTAATCATTCTGCATCAAAATCTGCATATCAAGCTCTCGTGACACAACTCACACCTTTCCTCCAATTATCATCAAGCCTGAAAGTTCAGTGATTTGCCAGTCATTTTTTCGAGACACATATACCGAGCTTCAAGTTTTCCGTGGTACACTAATGAAACTCTTGACCTCGGTCCCGTCTTCAATTTATGAAAAATCCCGACTTCAGCAAGCGTGTGATAATGGAGTGCACGATTCTACGATGCAAGAAGAAAATGGTCATACGATTGACGAATTAGAGGCTGCTAAAGATTGCACGGATATGGAATCAACAATTAAGCATGACATCAGCAACACGTCCAGGAATGTTACAGACATCTCTTATGATGACACCATACCCGTTTATGACGAAGATCCTACACATATGGTACAATATAATGTTGTATATGATGTCTATGCTGATGAACTGCCGCATGTTGAGCGTTTCGAACCTACTTATGACAAATATGGGATGCAAAAGGGTGATAGTTTTACCACTTTAGATTCATCCGATGTACGTCATAATGGGAGAGAGATTGTTCATAATGTTATAGTACATCATGATAAATGTTTTATTACTGCTTCATTAACTGATTCCGATTCCAAGATTAAAGAGCTCGAAACGATTTTACCTCAGCAATCCAAAGAGCTTGAGGATGCCAAAGTTGAATTTTCAAAGAAAGCGGAGAAATTTGAAACATATTTTGAAAAAAACTTGAAAAGTCGAACGTTGTTCTTGAACGAACATTGGATCAAACAGTTCTAGATTCTAAAGCTGAAAAGGATAATCTTTTGAAACAAATTAAGTTGCTTGAATCTAAGTTGGCATCCCAAGATGAATTGCTCAAAGAGAATGAGACTTTAAAGGCTCAGGTTCAAGAAAAGGTTTTTGCTATAGCTGTGTTGAAAAACGAATTAAGGAAAATTAAAGGAACTAGTGTGGACACTAAGCTTGAAAAACCATCAATCTTGGGGAAACCGCCTCAAATTCAGTTCGTTAGACAACCGACTGCATTTAGATCCGAGCGACCACAATCCTCGAGACCGCGGTTTGCCTCCCAAGTTGATATGGTTCATATTTCTAGAAAAGTCACTCCACCAACTGGGCCTAATGTGACTAAATCAGCTTTAGCAAGACCTAATCACATGATTGCCTCTAGTTTCTCTAAAAATACCAAGACCACGTCTGGAGCTAGTTCAAATGATGTTTGCCATAAATCTGGTCTAAGGGAAGCTAAGCAAAAGACACATGTAAGAGCTAGCAATGTCAAACCTAGTCAGATGCCTTCTAGATTACCCAACACTGCTAACTGTAGCATGTCATCTCCTAGGAGCATCGATCAATCATCTAGGAACTACTCGGACATTAAATATGCTACTTGTAAAACATGTAGAAAATGTTTCTTTACGGCAAATCATGACTCTTGTGTCAAAAAATTACTTAATGAGGTGAACTCCCGTGCTAGACTTAAATCCCAGTGGATAGCTAAAATCAAACCCATTGGTAAAGTTTGGCGCCCCACTGGTAGAACTTTCACTCTTGTAGGAAATGAGTGCCCTTTAACTAGGATAGTCTCCGATTCTACTAAGACTACTAGGGAGGAAATTGATAAAGATGATACATCACTTAAGCCTAAACTTAATGTTTTCTATAAAAGGAAACGTTTGCCAGCTAAGACAAGTGAATCATCTACTCAGGTCGCCTCTGACACAAGTAAAGCCAATTGTGAACCCCTACGTGCTTCTAAAATTGATATCGTAACCCATGTCAAAGCATGTAAATTTCTAATGAGAATGCAGGTACCAAATTTGATGTTCCAAAAGAACGAAGCGGTCCAATCGTTGTATATCGTTCAACTAAGGATACTCTTAGAGTTTGGTTTCTAAAGAATCAGATATCGGAGAAACAAGTGTCTCAGGGGATTCATGGTTAAGCTTACCAAAAGGACTTATGTCACATCACAGACTGTAACTTGTTCATCAAAGAAAGGAAAGTTTATCGCCGATGATAAACTTATCCTTACAACGAGAAATTAATTTTTCTCGGGCATGAGCTTATATCAAAAACATTCCAAGTTTTTAAGCTCATGCACAATGGCTTATAGACAAATCACAGTCTGTGACCCGCTCATCAAAGGAAAGTTTATTGCCGTTGATAAACTTATCCTCAAAAACGAGAAATTAATTTTTCACGGACACGAGCTTCCATTTAAAACTATTCAAAAGGTTTTAAGCTCGTGTATAAACGGCTTGCAGTCATATGTCAGAGTGTAACCCGCGCTTCAAAGAAAGGAAAGTTTATCGCCGATGATAAACTTATCCTCATTAATGAGAAATTAAATTTTCTCGGACACGAGCTTACATTAAAATTATTCAAAAGTTTTAAGCTCGTGTAAATGGCGTATAATCACATTTTAGATTATGCCACGGACTTCAAGGAAAGGAAAGTTTATCGCCGATGATAAACTTATCCTCAAAAACGAGAAATTAATTTTTCTCGGACACGAGCTTACACTAAAACCATTCAAAGGTTTTAAGCTCGTGTATCAAGGCTCATCGTTAAATGTCAGACGGTGACCCGATCTTCACATAAAGGAAAGTTTATCGCCGAAGATAAACTTATCCTCAAAAACGAGAAATTAATTTTTCTCGGATACGAGCTTACACTAAAACCATTCAATGGTTTTAAGCTCGTGTATCAAGGCTCATCGTTAAATGTCAGACGATGACCTGATTTTCACATAAAGGAAAGTTTATCGCCGATGATAAACTTATCCTCAAAAACGAGAAATTAATTTTTCTCGGACACGAGCTTACACTAAAACCATTCAAAGGTTTTAAGCTCGTATATCAAGGCTCATCGTTAAATGTCAGACGATGACCCGATCTTCACATAAAGAGAAGTTTATCTTGTCAACGATAACTTTTCCTTACAACGAAAAATTATTTTTTCTCGGGCATGAGCTAATATTAAAAACATTCGAAGTTTTTAAGCTCATGCACAATGACTTACAGTAAAATATCAGACTGTAACTCGGACTTCAGATTTAGGAAGGCTTATCTTTAAAGATGGCTTATCCTCGTAACGGGAACCTAAATTTTCTCGGTCAAGAGCTTGTACTAAAACATTCCAAGTTTTAAGCTCATAAAGTAAAGTGTATCTTTTAAATAAGAAAACTTTTCTTCTTAACGAGAAATTCATCTTTCTCGGTCATGAGCTTTACGTTAAAACATTCAAAGTTTTTCAAGCTCATGGAAACGAATTCTAAGTAAATGTCAACTTAGGACTCATTCTTCAGTTAAAAGGAAAGTTTATCGCCGATGATAAACTTATCCTTAACAACGGGAAGTTTACAACTTCTCGGACTTGAGCTCGTTTTGTAAGATATTCAACATCTTAAGCTCAAGTAATTGGTTTTCAAAACAATGAACACAATTTTTTGAGAATTTCTCAAAAGGTTTTTCTAAATCTTTCAAAAATTGTATGTTCAAAAATGTTTTGATAAAAAGAGCATGTCTTCTGGAATCGATAATATTTACGATACTAGAAATGTCATTCAATAATGACACGGGGTTGTAAATAAAGTTGGAGCAGAAGTTCAAATGTTTTTTAAAACATGCTCAATTAGGGCTTGCTGTTATTTCAGATAGTAACCCGCTTTTCTTATTCAAGTCAAGCATTTCACCGGAAAGCTTTGACTCAACAACGGGAATTAATTTTTCTCGGGCATGGTTTACTTTATAACCATGTAAGGGATTGTGTTTACGTAATAACACAATCTAACACGAATATATGTACGTGTCAGTGCATTTATTTGTTAAAACAAGAGAAATCTTGTTTTTATGAAGTTATCATCTCCACCAACCGTAGCAATTTACAATTGATATCTACATACTCGACGATGTGACTACTCAAACAGCGACTACAACTCTTTCAATAGAACACGAGTCAACAATTAAGGGGGAACAATTGTCCAACATTCAGAATCTTTGACGCTGAAAGTGCCAAGTTCACATGTTGGTGTCAAGATAACGATATCAATCGTACATATGGAGTCAAGAGATAACTTCAGACGTGATGAGGCGACCAACATTCGTGAACAAGAACCATGTGCTTCTTTCATATGATGTTCTCCATCATTCATTTCCAACATCATAAATCGCTAATCTTGTGAATACATTATCATATATGATCTTTGCATGTGATAAGTACCTTACACTTGTGATTAAAAGGTACTTCATTCACGTTTCAAGTACACCCTTATTAATTTGAGGGGGAGCTTGTGTAAAGCATGAAGATAATTGGATTTGCATTTTTCTTCCCAAATTTTCTTAAAAATTTATTAAATCAATTGATATTAAAAACATCGATTGGGTTATAATTTTTAATATGGGGGATAAAATGTGATTTAATAACGAGATCAATCAACTTAATGGTTTGACTTAATGTTCTGGCTCATCCTGACATGTGCGAAATGTTTTCGAATATCGTGGCATATGTTAAGGGGGAGCAAAATGGATTTGGATATAAAAATGGATTTCATGGTGACACACACTTACCTAAAACATCTCTTTTCACGACTATGAAGATTGTGGTGACATAAGGATGGTAGGATAGGTTAAGTCCTATGATTCTTCTAAAACCGAAGGAATCTTCCCAAGGACATTTGATAACTAAGATTTTCCCTAGTTAAAAATATCGTTGTTCCTGTCTAATCGAATTGATCTTGTTTAACTATGCGACTTAGTCGTTCTTTGGTGAAACAAATAGTTGTGTCGTTGTAGTAATTAAAAGTGCAAAGACGTAAAAGTAAATTGACTTAAAAGTAAAATATAAATCTAATTTAAAATAAATGGCGAGTATTTAAAAGCGTGACTAAAATTAAAAGGCACTAAATGTAAATAACGCAAACTTAAAACTAACTAAGGCAAACTTAAAACGCAACTAAAACTTAAAACTAAGGCAAGGCTAAAATGAATCTAAGGCAAATAATCTTAAAGTGCGACTAAGTAAAAAGGCGGGAAAAATAAAGCTTGAAAATTAAAAATTAAAAGAACCTGAAAAATAGCTCATCCGGAATAAACCTTCGTTCGGAATAAACATTCATTCGGAATGTCACCTTCGTTCGGAATGTTCTTCTTCACTTGGAATATTTACCCAAAACCTTGATCCGGAATAAAATGCTTACTCGGAATATGTCACCTATCCGGAATAAACTTCTTGATTCGGAATGTAGCTTTGATCCGGAATGTTGCCCTTGATCCGGAATATCTCTTGATCCGGAATAATATTCCGAATAAAACCCTTGATCCGGAATTTCTTAATATTCCGAATAAACTCCTTGATCCGGAATAATAAATTATTCCGGATGAACTTGCTGATCCGGAATATTATTTGATTCGGAATGAGTGGTTGATCCGGAAAATTCCCTTGATCCGGAATATTCTGTTGATCCGGAATGTTGGGTTGATCCGGAACTTTTGGTTGATCCGGAGTAATTGATTATTCCGGATGAAGAACCTTGATGTGGAATAATAATTATTCCGAATGAACTCAATTGATCCGGAATGTCCAATATTCCGGATGAACACCTTGGCTAAACCTTGATCCGGAATGTCTTTGCACAAAATCCTTCACTCAGAATAACTGGGGAAGAACAGTACCTGGAAAAACAGTAAAAGCGAAGAACACGGAGGACAAAAAAGAACACAAATCTAATCCAAACTAATCAAAATCAACCACAAGATTAATCAAACTATTCAATAAACATCTAATAATCATAAACAGATAATCCAAAACAATAAAACTAACAAATATAACCAAAATAATCAAAACCCACTTAAATAAATCAATAAAAATCAAGAACATGAACATAAACAATAAAGCATGAAGATTAAGATCAAATAAAGAAAGGTAGATAGGAGATTGACAATAAAAATAAAGATTGACAAGAATTAAAATGGAAACTTACATGAAATTAAAGGAATTTAAGGTGCAAGACAAGTATTTAAATTTGACAAGTAATTAAATGGACATAAATTTAAATGTGCAGGAAAGTAAAATGGAAGAAATAGTATGTCAAAATATCCAACAAAATGAAAATGATTATCCTAATGACTATTTATAGGGGAGGATTAAGGAGTGCTTAGGAAGCTTCCTCCCCTCCTTCCTTTTTCCTTAATTGCACTCTTAAGTCCTTAAGCCTTTAAATCTTCTTAATCTTGGACTTTAATGACTTTGTCTCGGGATTTCTTCAAACTCGTCTTGTAATTCTTCAATAAATTAGACTTGAGTTTTTCGGCTTTTGATAAACTTCCGTCTTTTGACTTTTTCTTCGATAAAAGCCCGTGAATGCCCGTGTTTTCTCCACTTTTCACCTTTTCGTCCTAAATCACAACAAAAAACACAAACCACGCATAATTCCGACATAAATGACATAAAGTACACGTTTTGGCTCGGTTATTATTGTAATTAAGTGGTAAAAAAGATGGGTGTTTACACACCTATCAAATCCCCTACACTTGACCATTGCAATGTCCTCATGCAATGCATTAGTTACAAAGCACGTTTACATTTTTCATCAAAATCAATCCACATTGGCCTTTATTAAAGAGATAGAAAATTTCAAACATTCAAAGTAAAGAAATTAAAAACATACCTTCGGGTTTTGGAAATGTCATGAATAATCATCATCCTCAAGTTTTCACTTTCTCCAAACCAAGCTTAAAAACGAGATCATTGTTATTATAAGTTAGCAAACTAACACGAACTCATGTGGGTCAATTATTCACTTAGACTTCCTTATTCCTAGGTGTATCTCTTATATTTTATTGTTGTCTTGAATGATCACGAGGATGCATTGTTGACTTATTTTGATAGTTATTGTAGAAATGCTAAAACGGATCCGGTGGTCTAATGTGGTGGTAGATGGTGGTGGAAGCCATTGATGGCTTAGAGAGAGAGAAGAGAGGTTGAAAGTAAAAGTGTAAATGTATTCCAAATGAACAAATGACAATCAACACCCCTCCTTGGAAGCTAAGGAGGGGTATATATAGTCACACACGCACCTTAAACTATACATCGAACCTAGTCTAGTCTAAGCGTGTGTGACTATGATAAATAACGGGAATTCTTAAATGTCGTCACATAAAGTGAGTTTCCAACAATCTTCCCCCATGGGACGACGTGTAGAATTCCTTACAATATTCTACCTAACAAGTACACAATAATTAAGAACAAGGGCTTTCATGAAGCATCCAATGCTGATGAAGTCTTCTGAGGCCTTCGTCTTCAAAACGACTCATCTTTAAAGTAACTTGTAGAAGAAATACTGTAACGGCACGAGCTAAGTAACCCATACACTTCTGGTTAAGGAGAAGCTTCTGAATTAGCTTCCCCCTAATTCATGCCACGTAAACTTGATGTAGAAGCATTTTAAATAGCTTCCCCCTAAACCAACAATCCTCGTAAGCAACTTCAAAGCTTTCAATAAAGCTTAGAATGATTAAGCGCACAGCGGAATCTAACTAGCAAATCCCATCATATAACATGATAATGTTGCTAAGAGGGATTGAAAGTTTGGGGCACACCAAGTAGATCAACAACTTTTCTTCTCACGCTTGAATAATTCTCCTAAATTTTTCTTCCCCCTGAGAGTTCAAGTTATGCATACCAGAAAGAATCAAGACACTTCTTCCCCCACATAGTTGAAGAAGGTAAATCAATCCCAATTATGAAGCTCAAATACTGAAGTGGACACTTTATCCCATTCATGAAGTTGACATCGTAACACCATAGTCAATTAAGTCCCAGAAATGCACATTTCTTCTTCCGGAGATGCACCAGAGTCAATTAAGTCCCGGGAATGCATAAAGGATAATGATGATGTTTAATTGCAACAATCAAACAATTAAACCTCGAATCAGTAGTGTACCGTTTGGAGATTGATAACGACACGAGTTAAAACACTGATTTTCTCTGCGGCTATGACAAATGTCATCCCGGAATATCTTCAAATCAAAAGAAGGTATGAAGTTCATCACGTGTACTCGTTGTGCGTTCAAAGTGTCTTCTTCTTCCCCCTTGATGGTTTCGAAACTCGGAACCATCAATAAATTGTACGCACATGAACTTGAAATCTCGTGAGAATAATAAATAAGCTGAATTATATATTTTGTAAGAATCAGCTGTTGATCGAAAATCTCTTCTCATAAACTCTCCATGGCCACCTTTACCATCCCACGTGAAAGCAATTTGAAGTGACCACTGAAAGAATGAACCGGATACATCAAACGTGAAACTAAATAAAAATCCTTCGATCTTGTGACTTAAGCTTGCACTATTGTTGAATGAAGAACGGTGGAGAAATCTCTAAGTACTCAATGCATCACTGAAGAAGTCTATAAGCACAACACCTCTTGAGATTATCCACGACGACTAAGCGCGTGACACTGAGTACAACAATGTAACCCCTTTAAGTGATAGTTATCCGAGTCATCAACCATCCACCCCGAACCCGGAAACCAGATAACCAAGTCTTCATTCTAGGATTAAGCACGAGCAAGTTATCTATTAAAAGATAAAATAAATACACGCCTTCGAAAAATCCGTCTTCAACGTCACGTAATTAATACCCGATCAAACGAATCCGTAGCCACTAAAAAACGCCCATTTTTTCTTGGTCTCGTCAAAATACATTCTCGTCACGTTGTCTCGTCTTTTTGTCACGTCACTATGTCACAGTTAAATCCCGACAATATTCACAAAATTCTATTCAAAATAATAAATTTTGAACTAAAAATTCGTTTATATTGTGTGTTAAAAAAAAACACACGGCCCAAAGAGAGTCCATGGCCCATCTATTTAAAAAACAATGAGTCCATGGCCCAATCACATACTTCACACGTCTGGCCCAAGGAGAGATTATAACCAAAAAATATGAGGCCCAAATGTTACACCCGGTTTCACCAAGTTGGTTATAACGCACTCCCACCTAAAAAATCTCACACAAGTCAACACTACATCCTCTCATTCCTAGAAACTTCCGCCCCACCTTTTCTCTCCCTCAAACTCTCCTTCACCTAGTAACCATCGCCCCATCTAACCCTAAACACATAACACAGATCCATCCGCCCTCCTTTTCATCTATATCCCAGCTATCACAATCTCAAACTCAGCATCTACATATAATCCCATACATAATCTAACACCCAAATAACATAATCTTGAAATTATCGATCTCATCCCAATCCCCATCTCGTCTTTTCATCAAACCCGTAACCCACCATAATCATTGACTCTTGTATTTATCTTTGTTATTAAACGAAGAATCAACATAACATACTCATCATTTTTTCAAGCCACAAAAGGTTACTGGTCAACAAGATCTTGAAAATGGAGGTCTCGGGTAGGTCGATATTGCTCTTCGTGTACTTTTGTTTGTTGTAATTAACGAAAGAAACAAATAGATTATAACATATTTGTTAGAAATCTTGTTTCATTTCGAAAATTAAATTGGATAAACCAAACAAGGATCTGTTTCCTAAGCGAATCAAAGAGAGATTATTACAAACTTGTTATTAATCCATCTTTAATTCGAAAATTAATGACAGATCAAGATTGCATGTTGGTTTAATTGTTTTTAATCGAAGAAAAGAAATGATTATAACAAATTTGTTATAAATCATTCTTGATGATTCGAAAATAAAAAATGGGTGAAACCATACACAATTAGATCTATGATGATTATACTTTTTTTATCGTGATTGATCTAAATAGATCGTTCCTTCCTTAATGACCCACGAAAAAAAAATAATTCTGAGATCTATATGATTTTCTGATTGAGTTTTGATTTGAGACGAAAGTGATTAGATTAGATGGGCTAGGTGTCGATGGGATTTAGGATTAGACTTGGTGTTGATATGGAGGTATAAGGATGGAATGAAATATGGTCGACTCAGTGAGTTAACTGGGCCAACTCGGTAATTACCGAGTTGACTCGGTTGTGATGAATTTTTGGTTACATTTTTGGTTCACAAGAATTCTTAAAAAACAGAGTCCATCGGAATGACAAAAGATGTTCCATCGGAATGTTTGAGCTTCCATCGGAATGTCTTTTAAATCATCATCGGAATGATTGTGAAAATGTTGTCTCATCGGAATGTTTTTGTGAGTATGGTCTCATCGGAATCAAACATACACCCCATCGGAATAACCAATCTGAATGTTCAATCTGAATGTTCAATCTGAATATCCAATCGGAAAGGCTGTCGGAAACCCAATCTGAAAAGGGTTTTGAAGGACCAAAAATGGTGGATCTGAACACTTTGTCCTTATCTATTTGCATAAACAAGAACTAAAGAAACCCAGAAACAGTGACCAGATTTGTATGACTTTGACCATGATAATGATTAAACCGAGAGAGTAAATTAATAAGTTGAGACCCAAAACATGTGACTGGACAGAATGGAAAATAAAGAAGACGTGACCCAAAAAAAAATTTGTGACAAAATGGACAGAAAATGATATAACGAGACATAAGAAAAAAATAGACCACCAAATCGAATATACAAACACGATCCAAGGATGGAACCGAGGCTCTGATACCAAATGTAGAAATGCTAAATCGGATCCGGTGGTCTAATGTGGTGGTAGATGATGGTGGAAGCCATTGATGGCTTAGAGAGAGAGAAGAGAGGTTGAAAGTAAAAGTGTAAATGTATTCCAAATGAACAAATGACAATCAACACCCCTCCTTGGAAGCTAAGGAGGGGTATATATAGTCACACACGCACCTTAAACTATACATCGAACCTAGTCTAGTCTAAGCGTGTGTGACTATGATAAATAACGGGAATTCTTAAATGTCGTCACATAAAGTGAGTTTCCAACAGTTATTTAGGCCGGAAATAAAGTGAACGATTTAATCAATAGTTAGCTAAAGGACAAAATCTTTTAAAACTGCTTCTCGGGACCTCATAATTCATATCCTGGCATAACTCGCTTCGCGATTTGAGACCTTTCTCGGACCGATATTTGGCAGCGACTTCATACTTCAAACCTTGAGAGACGTTCATGAAATAATGGCCTTCTCTTCATATTAGGAATTTCTTCACTTGAAGTTTTGAGAGATTCTTCATATTTGGACCACGACTTCTTCATTTTTCTCCAATCTTTATTTTGGACTTTGATATACAACGATTCGCCTCCTTTTTGGACTTGGCATTATTTATCCTCATACCTTGCTAGGGTCTTTTCGGATAGACTTCTCCATGACTTTTGGGGAGTTTTTGCTTTTCGTCGTGTGTCTCGATCCTTCATATTGATTCTTGATAAAGGATTCTTCACATCACTTTTGGATCTTTAGCAACAAAATGTAGCCCTCATGCCTTGTAAGGGCCTTTTCGGACTCGCCAATCTTCGCATCCCGCTTCAATAAGTTATGCCTTGGCTATGAACTCTAATCCATACCGAGCAACTTTTAAACGATCTTGGGCTAGAAGCTAAGTAACTTTTCAAATCGTACAACCTTATTTATTGCAGATAAATTTATTAGCAAGCGATGGGAGAATAGGCTTATAATTAACTCACATAAATTCACGAAAGAATACCAAACTTATAATTGAGTCTATCATCTCTCGTTCTCCACAGTTTAAAATCTCAAGGAATGAGACTCGTGGATGCTTAGCCTATTAAATCAAAGTTTTGGGTTTTCGAGTCGCCTATAGGATCTTGCAAATTCTTAGACTCTTTCAAGTTTAGAAATCGCATTTTAAAGTTCCCTTGATAAACGACTCTCTAGGATCAATTATAGGAACTTGCGAAAAGTTCTTGTTCTTAACCCGTGAGAGTTAAGACTTTCGCGTTTTATAGCTCCCTATATAAAAGCCTAGCAAAACTTGACTTAAACACGTTAAGGATACTAGCTAGAGTAAACTTAGATAAGTAAACTCGGGTTGAGTCAAAAGATTCACAACGTTTGAAAATTAAAACCACTTTATTAAAAATTTATTCTAGTAAAGAAAGAAAATAACTATACAATGGTAAAAACTAATAGGCCAAAATAGATCAAAAATTTTGAAAAATGTCGAAAAATTGATTTTCCGGTTAAAATGAGGACAAATACAAGGAAAAGAGCCACTTAACTTCGATAGAAGTCCCCCCTACACTTAATATGAACATTGTCCTCAATGTTTAAGCATGTGGGAGTAAACTCCCCTACACTTAGGACATTGTGCACTTTGTTTAAATCTTGCTAAGGAAAGGACAATTAAAGAGATTCCTATTTTAATATTGAATAAATATAAAATAGTGAATCGAAAAGAGTTTAGGATAGAACCGGGAAAAAGGGAACACGGAATCACGGGTCGTCAAGAAGCATCAAGAGTGGATCATTGAGCGCTCGAATCCCTGAATATAAGAAGAGAGGAAATAGAAAACACCAACGGGTCTCCCCTACACTTAGGATAAAGAAAGCTAAAAGATAGATACATGGGTTGCCTCCCAAGAAGCGCTTGATTTTTGTTAACCGAGTCGTGAGCCTGACTCGACCTTGATTACCATAGGAAGAAGCATGAAAGATATCCACCGGGATCAAAAACATAGTTTTCGTCCATCAAATAGCACAAGCTTAAGGCGAACAAGGCAAGCCAAAGAAGGATAGGCAAGGTTCCCTTAAGCAAAGATGGAGCACGGTGGGAGCAAGTATGGTGAGGTGCAAGCATATCTTCAGTAGTTCCAAAAATCTTTCCTTTTATTTCATCAGATGGATACTGAGATGGCTTGAAAAGTGCAATACCGGGGTCGAACACCTTTTCCTTTAGGGGAAAATAGCACTCAGGCTCAGCAGAATTTGAAGAAGATCCGCGAAGAAGATGCACAACCTCATCCTCAGAAGGTGGACAAAGAGGTGTTAACTCATACGTGCTGCGGATGTTGGTGTCAACCGGTTGCTTCTCCTTTGAAAGTATTTTCTTCAAATCCAAAGTAGGATCAAGATGATAATCTTCAAAGTCCAAAGGAGGTGCATCACTCTCATAAGGGAAGTACGTATTGAGAAACGTAGAGAAGTCTTCTTCAAATGAGTAATCATCCAAAGTAGGATCGAGTGATGGCGGAGGATCTTCATCATGAGAAGAATCGCTCGAAAGAGTATCGGCCTCATCAAAATCATCATAAATGGGCATGTCGGGATACTCGGAAGTAAGGTCATCATAATCATCCGAATCTGAGCTAGAATCATCATCATAAGCATCAAAGATCGGCGGAGAATCATAAATGGGCGAAGGTTCCAAATTAGAGAGAGAATCATCCACATCATTTTCAAAAAGTGGATTATCAATGCAAGACTCGAATAGAGGATTGTTGTAGATGACAAAATCATCGAGCACATTAATCATATTCGCAGATTCTCGTCCAAAGGATTTGCTTGTAAGCTTCCCTATTTTGAAAACTTGTGCATCATCCCCGACTCTTAAGATTAACTCACCTTCGGCAACATCAACTAGAGCTCGTCCGATTCTCAAGAATGGCCGACCAAGTATTAAAGGAATACGAGGGTCCATTTCATAATCAACAACGACAAAGTCGATCGGGAAAGTAAATGTGCCAACTTTAATGAACACGTCTTCGGCAATACCAACGGGGTAAGCGAGAGTGCGATTTGCAAGTTCAAGAGTCATCTTTGTTGGAGTAAGGTCGGGTAATGATAGTGTTTTCCAAACACTCAAAGGCATAAGATTAATACTGGCCCCGAGATCAGCAAGGGCAGTAAATTCTTCGGTTTTGTTAAAGATGCAAGGCAACACAAAACGACCAGGATCTCCAAGTTTTTCCGGAAGTTCTTTAAGAATAACTGCATAACAGTTTTCATTTAAGCGTGTGTTGGCGAGCTCAATCAACTTCTCCTTCTTGTTAAGCAATTCCTTGAATGCTTTCACAAATTTCGGCATGTGGACAAGTGCTTCAACAAGGCTAATGTTGATGTTCATTTGAGAGAGCATCTTCACATAGCTCGACACTTGAGAATCATCCTTGTTTAGCATTTTGGTCTTGCCTAAACGAGAGGGATAAGGGATATTGGGTTTGGGTGGTGAAGGTGTAGGTGTAGGTAAAGGTTGCGATGTTGAAGGTGGGGTTGGTGGAGGATTCTTGGTGGGTGCTTCATCACGATGAGGCGGAGACGGTAATGGTGCACTAATACTAGGTGTAGGAGGAGTAGGGATAAATGGTGGTGGAGGAGGTGTAGATGATGGGGGTGGGATAGGTGGTCCTACTATGGTAACTCTACTACGGGTAGTAACATCACTCACATTCGCTCGCGGATTGGTGATGGTGTTTGAAGGTAGAGAACTCGAGGTAGAGGGTTGAGTGGTGGGCAAGAAACTAGCCAGCATATTCTTGAAATCATTCGTTTGATTACTGAAGGAGGATTGGATGGTATCTCGAAGCTCGGATCTTATCTCATTCCCTTGCTTGGTGATATCTCCTTTCAAATTTATAATTTGGCTCTGCAGATTCTTGATTTGCTCACCTTGGGTTCTCATTATGGCTTCAACATCGGGGTTAATGGGTAGGGCTGGTTGAGCGGGTGGGTGATAAGGATTAGAAGCTCTTGGTGGGATTTGGTTGCTTCTATTGTAATTGTTGTTTTGGTTTTGGTTTTGAGGAGAAAAACCGGGTGAAAGGTAGTTGTTTGACCGGTAACTCAGCAAATTTCTATCCCTTTGAGGTCGAGCTTGGTAATTTTCCGGTGAATAATTACCATAAGCTGCATACACATTTTCCGGATTTCCTTGTGTAGAAGGACAATCGGTGTATGAGTGTGGACCGCCGCATGTTTCACAAGAAGGTGCAACCGCTTTAACTTGTTGTTGTTGTTGGTTAGTAGCGAGAAGCAAGATACTTTTGTTCATTTCGGTCATCATGCGGGTGAATTCGGTCATGTCGGGGCTTGCTGAAGTAGAAGAAACATTGACTCTCGGGTTGTTCCTTGAAGAAGCGGCGGAATCCCAGTTTTTGTGGTGAGTAGTCATGTTCTCAATAAGCTCTCTACACTCCTCGGGTCTCCTTTTCATAAATGTGCCATCGGCGGCTGCATTAATCGTATCACGATCACGAAAAGTCAAACCGTTATAGAAAGTATCAATCAATGTGATTGGAAGCATGTTGTGGTTTGGGTAACGATCGATCAAGACATTATATCTTTCCCAAGCATCAAAGAGAGATTCATCGGGTTCTTGCATGAAACCGCTGATTTGATTGCGAAGGCTCGTGACCATGGATGGTGGAAAGTAGCGCGACAAAAAGCGTTGAGTCATGTCATCCCAAGTATGAATTGAATTCTTAGGGAGACGATCAAACCATTTCTCGGCGTGGTGTGATAAAGTATGTGGAAAGAGTTGTAGGCGTAGAACATCCATTGTGGCACCGGTGCACTTCATGCTTTGGGTGATAGTAATGAACTTGTCGAGGTGTTTGTTGTCATCATCATCAGGCATTCCTCTAAAAGGATTTGTTTGCACTTGCTGAATCATGTGGTGCTTCAACGAAAACTCCGGAGCCGTGATTTGCATCGGCGCAATCGGTCCTCCTCGTCCAAACATGGTAGGTTGACAAAGTTCCTCCATTGTCCTAAGATCGGGCTGTGGATGAACATTGTTGTTATTATTAAGGTGCGGTGGATTATTGTTGTTGTTAACACCTGCCATACTTAAATCTTCTCGAGTCTCGGGCTCTTGATAATTAGAAGATCTAGTACGCATACACCTACAAAGGCAAAAGAAAACAATACCAAACACAAAGAGAATATATATACACAATAAAAATAAAATATTTTTGGATTTTTGAAATTTTCAATTTTTATGGATTTTTAACAATTTTTAATTTTTTAAGGTTTTTTAAAATTTTTAAGACAAGAAAATAACGCTCACAAGTGAACGGATCCCAAAAAGCAACGCGTCTCTCATAGAAAACCGTTAATCTTTACGAAAAGAGCCGGCAGCGGCGCCATTTGATAACTAAGATTTTCCCTAGTTAAAAATATCGTTGTTCCTGTCTAATCGAATTGATCTGGTTTAACTATGCGACTCAGTCGTTCTTTGGTGAAACAAATAGTTGTGTCGTCGTAGTAATTAAAAGTGCAAAGACGTAAAAGTAAATTGACTTAAAAGTAAAATCTAAATCTGATTCAAAATAAATGGCGAGTATTTAAAAGCGTGACTAAAATTAAAAGGCACTAAACGTAAATAACGCAAACTTAAAACTAACTAAGACAAACTTAAAATGCAACTAAAACTTAAAACTAAGGCAAGGCTAAAATAAATCTAAGGCAAATAATCTTAAAGTGCGACTAAGTAAAAAGGCGGGAAAAATAAAGCTTGAAAATTAAAAATTAAAAACTGAAATTAAAAGAACCTGAAAAATAGCTCATCCGGAATAAACCTTCGTTCGGAATAAACATTCATCCGGGATGTCACCTTCGCTCGGAATGTTCTTCTTCACTCGGAATATTTACCCAAAACCTTGATCCGGAATAAAATGCTTACTCGGAATATGTCACCTATCCGGAATAAACTTCTTGATTCGGAATGTAGCTTTGATCCGGAATGTTGCCCTTGATCCGGAATATCTCTTGATCCGGAATAATATTCCGAATAAAACCCTTGATCCGGAATGGTTACAAGGTGATAAGGTTTCAAGAGGTTTAGCAGGAATCGTTAGGAGACACGTGTCAAGATGGTAACGAACGATATGAAAGCAAGGAATTCAACCTCGGTCCAAATTAGTGGTATGATAGAAGCAAAGAAAGACAATATAGAATGACAAATAAGTCATATATAAAAGAAAGGATAAAAGAATCCATAGGTTTGCACATCGTAATTTATTTGACATAAATATACTTTTAAGAAAGTAGAGCATCAGTTTATCAAACCACTTGGTTCCTAAAAGTTCAGGATTTATGTATGACCGAGCTCAAAGTTACTATGTTTATACTTGTTCAAACGCAATCAATGTTTTTAGGTTGCAATATATCATTAGTTAAAGTTTTACGAGCTCAAACGAACTCAAAAACGTTTCAATCCATATTTTTAAATTTTATAAGCTTTGACCATTTTCAGTCAACTTTGACTTTTGGGTTTGACCAGACCCACTGATTCACTAAATGACATTTGAAGACTCGAAGTCTAGAGTAATTTGGTGTAAAACGATGTTTTGAACAACTTTCTAGTTTTACTCGAGATTTAAAACGGATCAAAAATGGACGTGCCCTTGCATTAAATCTGTCAACAAAATGATATTTTAGAATTATTCAGAAAATAACTTCTTAGATTATACAATCTCAAATGAGCGTAACTTGCTCGATTTTAAAGTTTACTGGTAAAATATTATGTCCTAAACGAACATCTCAACAGGTAGAAATATATATTTTTATGTCTAAGTTATAAAAATATTTTCTCGACATCGTTAAATTTCCTGTAAAGTTTCTGTACAAAGTATATTTTTCGAAACAACTCGAAATTAAATCCAAATTTCATGATAACTCAAAATTAATGTAAACACAAAATTAATGGATTACATAAAAACAAAAGAGAATAAACTGTATAGTTAATCATGTAAAGAAAACACAGTATAGAAATGGTTCAAGAATTTCAACGATAATCTAAGAAATAAAAAACGACGCATGACATCCGTGTCTTAGATATCATAATGCAATGCAGGAAGGTCTCTAGGCGGTCATGGTTTTTCAAAATCACAAGACATATCGAGAAAGAAATAGAACATTAACAAGTCGCACTCCTGGGAGAGGAGGTTTAATGAAAGGGAGAGTACAAGTTTATAGAAGTAGAATTACATTCCAATCACTCGCTACCCAATAAAGGATGAATCTCAAGATGACAATGATGGTTTCAAGGTACAACGGACGTTGAAATTCGTAATCAAAACGTAGTATGGTCAATCAAGGTTACAAAAACTCACAATATTATTCAATACTGATTCAACGAATTCTTCGAGATATGTGACTCACACGATGTCTTTTAGTCTTTTTCGGAGACACATTGAGCTACACAATGGTCTATAGACTATTTTCCAAGACATTCAATTACAAATGGTCGACAAGCAAATTGGATATCTAAATAGATATCTTAAAAGAATTGAACAATGAAAGCAACACGCACGGTAGTAAAAGGAAAATCAGGAGTTTCATCGAAAACAACACTTCTTAATCTCGAACAATGGTATCTCGAGAGTATGCACAACATGTAACAGTGAGTCTAGAAAAACAGACGGTTCAAAAAGAACGAGTATATGAAGTCAGTCGTATCACGCATTAACAAGATAACAATAGTACTCAGAAAAGTGAGAATGAAAAGTCGGCAGCATACGCGCTCCGAATACAAGTACGTAACGTCATAACAAATTGAAATCATGGTAACATGATCAATTCACAAGAACAAGAATTCAAGAAATGTAGTAACAACATATGTAATCAAGTAATATTCAATGATAATTCATGAAGCACAAAGGCTTTGAAAAGACATAATATTTATCGTCATTAAAGTAAAGTAATATTTCAAAATGAAATCAAGAGATGAAATACTACAATGATAATTAAAAGTAAATAATAAGGATTAGAGAGTTACCCGCGCAGATATCGAACAACAATGGCAGATTCTGTGTTTGACACTTAGGAACGATAAAATATTTGAACTTTCGGTTATAGACTAAGTTTTGAAAACGACTCAGTTCCCTATAACCACCGCTCTGATACCACTCTGTGAGACCCCCAGAATCTGACATGGAACAACTAGGCAACGAGGGGGTAACACGTCATAGTACAAGAAACAATAAATTACAGTTGACACAAAGCTGACGTAATAGAAACATATATATTACATCATAAAAGATCAGAGTTTTTAAAATAGGTCCAAAAGTTTTATATGCGGAAAAATATATTATTTCATCCTGATTTATAACATAAAGTTGCCCAAAAGATAGAATAAACTTATGACAGTTTATATAAAACCAATCTTTCAAAAGCATCACAGAAATCTCCAAGCTGCGATAATATCCTGCGGGATCCCATCCAAGCAAAGCTAAGTAATAATACTTGAGATTAAACATGTAAAATCTTCAACATAAAGTTGAGTGATATTCATAGGTTTAGCAATAAAGGTGTGGACACAAGCATTCATTTGTAAAACAAGTAGTATGGAGTACGGTTATATACGTCAAGCATAGTCCGAATCATTATTATTGCTGTTTAGTTCATGAACCTAAGCTTAACTTACGTAAGTATTCAGCCTAAATACTAAGGTATAAACAAATGTAATGCGCATAGGTTAAATAACCGCATCATTGGGACGGGGATAGTCAATCCCGATGGATCCACCCACAACATTCGCGCTTCGCGCAATGCACCAGGACAATTAACGGTTCATGATCGGAGAGATGAAACTCAAGGATAGCCTAAAAGCAATAATAATATTGAAAACCTGAAGATCATACATGTTCTGGATAGCATACAGTTTTTAAATGGTTGTGTTCCACCATGTAAAATCTCACCCCGTGTTTAGAAACCATGTATAAGTAAAAAGGGGCTATGAACTCACCTTAGCCATGAGGTAAGTCAATCACGGTACTCAGCAACTGAGTAGAAACAATGGTAGTGAGACGATCACCGACGATATGGATGCCCGAGAAACACGAAAACCGCAACCTATCAAAATAAGGCGCGCGTTAAGACTCGAACTCAAATATCGTTGTATACCAATTATAATAAGACTCAAATGTTTTCAATGTATTCATATTTCAAAACCATTGACACGCAAAAAATGAATCCATAATATCCCAATTATCCAACACTACCCGTTAAAACACTTGTACACTTGAAATTGACCCGTCATAAGACGACAAGTCAACGCAAGTCAAACTATCCCTTAACCTTATTCGGAACAGTAGCTAAGTCACTTATATAATAACTAAGCACTTGAGTACGTCACCATGTTCGATGGTGAATACTCAAACTCACGCAACACAAGCATTGAACTATGTGTCCAAAATAAAATCAGCAACTACACCCCAAATGTACACACCGATCTACCCTATCTAGACTTGTCCAATTTAGATGAAAATTGGTGTCAAGGTCACTTATAACCTGTATAAGACCTCACCAAAGTTTGAGCCAAAGTTCACACTTTAAACCCATCAGCTCGACACTATACTCGACCCTAAGATTTGCGACAGAATTTATACTTATTTTATAAAACCGTTTGGACCACTTTAAAAGTACTAACTCGACAATCCGTCTCTTGAAACCACTACTAGACTCATCAAATTAAGTTTGTAAACTTTGAAACCAGTTGTTACATTTATCTAACCAAGCCTAAAGTCCCCGAGAGTCGACCCAAAATCAGCCACAATTTAGGATTGTGCCGACTTGCGTCTCCCGGTACACGAATACTAAAACTAGCATAACTTTTGACTCGTAAAGAATTAGAAGCTCTATCTTATACCAAAACGAGCGTCTTGGAAAACACTACAACAATATCAAATAATCTCATCCTATCTCAGACCTTAAACCCACGAAAAATCTGTTATAGACCTGCTATCCCAAAATACACTTTTAAAAATCATGTTAAATCAATTTTCCAACCAAAACCACTCATTCCTATACCTATAGAATCACTATACCATCATACCCATCAACCAAACACTCCTAAAAACACTTGTATGTAAAATTTAACAAAATCAAATATCAAAATCCAAACATTTTGTGATCAAAATATGATGATCTTACCAAAAATAACACATGCAAGATGATTTAAACATAATCCAACTATAAATCACAAAGTTATGAAAACCTTGATGAATGTATGAGAATTTAGTATTATTAGAATCATAAGAACATTTTAAGGATGGGATATTGATTAGATTTTGTTAAAACTTGGTAGAAGTTTAAGATTTAAGGTGGTTTGGGGTGAGGTGGTGGCGGAAAAAAATGAGGGGGAGGGAGGAGAGAAGAAAAATTCTTGTGTGTTCTTTTTTAAGTGATGTAAATGAGAAAATTTTGTGGCAAAATGTTTATATAGTATGATGGAGGGCTAGTTTTGTCATTTGTGTATAGTTTTGGACTTAAAAGAAATTTAATAGTTTAAAGGGTAGAAAATGACTATTGGTAAATATTAAAAATATTTACGGGGCTCGGGTTTCGTAAAAATACTTTTCAAAAGTTACAATGCATCATAAAAATGATTATACGATTTCTCGACACGAATTAATACGTAATTAAAACGACATCATCGAAAATATTAATTATCGAAACAATCGATAATAAAGTGTTAAAATTTGGGCATCCGTCGGTATCGCGATCACTAGGAATTGTCGTTGTACATTGATTTTGAATAAACTCGTTGTAAAATGCACGCGGGTGATTTTAAATCAAAAAGTTTGATTTAAATTAAATATGGAACCAAAAACTATTCAGCAGCGTCAGGACAGGGTCATCAAGACCAAGATTTTCATTATGTTAAGACCCTTGAAGGAATCGTTTCGAGCGGGAAGCTACTCGAAACGGAGGAGTCCATCCGGACCTATCATCACTTTTCCTTCAATAAATCCAGTTAAGTTCTTTCAGTCAGGTAACGTTCCAGGTCCTCTTCAGCCATGTCACGTTACATGATCACTTCAGTCATGTCATGTTTATACCTATCAACAACATTATGTCTTAATTAGAAGACGAATTATCCTTCAGCTTATTTTTCTTTTCAGTTTACGTGCTCTTTCAGTTCTTATAATTTCATCAGCTTATTACCTTTAATTCGAGGACCAATTATTTTTTTAGAAGGGAAGAATTGTAAAACCCGTATTTAAAATCCTCGAATAGTAAATACGCAGTCTTAGTTTATTTGAATACTACAACAAAATATTATTCAGAAAATATATATTAAGTTTCAGAAAATATTACAGTACGTATGTATTATTTATAATACAAAAAATAATTAAACGTCAACAGTATTTACGCAGTCTCAGTTTTATTCAAATATTACAAATAAATAATTGTTCAGAAAATAATTATTAAGTGTCAGTGAATATGACGTATGTATTACGTAAGCATCATCATACAGAAAGAATTATTACGTTTCAGAAATTAGAGTACGATAAATAAATACGAGTTGAGGTGATAAATTATCCAGAAAATAATTATTACTAGTAAATTATTATACACTAGCTATTCAGTATTACGTAAGTGTTGTAGTTATTATTTTATTCATTCAAGAAAATAAATAAATACATGACGGATCTATAACACGAACACGCAAGTTAAACATTTACGAAACGAAACAATAGTGTATGTGTGCAAATGGGCTGCGGTTTTATTATAAAAGAAAGGATAATGGGCTGAGGCCCATTTCTTTGTCTAGGCCGGTTTAACAAAAAAAAAAGAATAAAAAAAGACGGGGAGTGTTTTAGTTTTTAGACAAACAACAAGAATATAAAACCCTAATAAAAAAGGGAGTTGTCGTCTTCTTTTTCTTTCTTTGTCTCATGCCTGCCGATGAACAAACAACAAGAAACATACGTGGGTTTTGGGTTGATGTCATTTGGGTTTTTTTCCTGTCACGGAAACCAAGGTAAACCCCGATCACGTTCTTTTCTTCTTTCTGTTTGATTTATTCACGAATCAAATGGGTATAATAAGAACACGCAGAGTTTGGATTTAAAACCGAGAGCATAGAGCTCTAGGTGGGTTTTTGATCTTGACAGCCGAGACCTTTAAGGTCTCGGTGGTCCCTTTTGTTGCCCAACCTCGAACCACATGCCATCAGGGGGTTTCTGCTCAAAAACAGTAAGAAACAGGGGTGTTTGGGTTTAGATTTATCATAGTAGGGGTGTTTGGGATTGTCAGGGAGTATTTGGTTTGATAGCAGTGGGAACTACTGCACTGGCAGTGAGAACCACTACATTAACAGTGGGAAGAATATGACCAATAAAAGTGGGAACTATATGGGGCTGTGGGGACCACTGTTTGTGACGCCAGCATAAGGGGACCACATCGTGGGCTGTGGTGGACTCAGTTTGGTTTGACCCGAGATGTAGGTATCTCGGGGAAAGGTTTTTGGCTCAGATTTCCGAGTACAAGTCAATATAAATGCAAAAGTTTTACTTAAATGTTTATTGAATCATTTTATTAATTAAGATATATTACGAAATTAACCGAATTAGATACATCTTCACTAATTTTATTAGCAAATTAAATTGAGGCGATTTTATTTAATTATAAATTAAATGTTGTTTTATTTTAAATGATTTAATAATTAATGAAACCTTTTTGGAAAACTTTCTATTTCAGGAACCTTTTTATATTAGGAAACTTTCTGTTTATATCAGGCTACTATTTATAGATATCGTAAATATCAAAACACATTATACTACATAGTAAACAGAAATACATGATATATACTAATCATTAAACAATTAAAGAACAATTGAGTTATCAGAAATACATCAGACAATCAGATTAACCAGTTTATACGCAATCATTAAAATAATACGAGAACGCACAGAACGAATTAAGAACAGTAATAAACAGTAATAAGAGACAGTAATCAGTCAGACTATTTCGCGTCCCTTATTTATGTAGTAACCGTGGAGTCGGAGTAAATCTTTCAACTTTTATTCTTACTTCATTACTGGACACGAGGTACGGATTTTCCGTCCTTCAGTAAGGACTTCCTTTTATACATGATTAGGATTCCCCGTCTGCAGCCACATGTTTTCCTTAGTATATGTTAAAGCTTATCAGTAATCATTTTTAGTAACTAAATAAATTGCCTGAGCTTTATATACAAGCATGACCAATTTATGTACTAGTTACGGAGGTACCGTAACCATGACACTAGAGTCACCGGTGTCATGACTCCTCTACGAGGGAGTGATTTCTCGCAGCGTCCCATTTATTTCAGCTTGGCCATTTATCAGTATTATCATCGGGGCGTATGGGTGCATCCTAGGCTATCAGTTTACAGTTATCAGGTGAATGTGGTGTGTGCTCTACATCCTTCACATTGGAGTTGATCCCTCCACCTAGCACATTATTTAGAGGTCACCCTTCTACAGCATGACGAGGTCACCCCTCCAGTTATTCATGCAACAGTTGTACAACACATGACCTATATAAGCTCTTGGCAATTAAAATACAGTAAATGCATGTTTTCAGATTGAACAAATAACAGTTCAGCTTTATTATTTATAAATCAGACTTTTTAGATTATACATAGATTTCTGCTGCAACTTTACTTATCAGTCTTACAGCTTTAGTATTTTATCATCTGCTTCATTTCAGTATTTTTTATCATGCTTTATATCCGTTCACTGGGCGTTATGCTCAGCCGTAGTTCTTTTCATGTTCTAATGACAGGTACACCAGGACGCTCTTAGGATTCTGAGAGCATGTGCATTTTGGATGGAAGCTATCCAGACTTCTTACTTTATGCACTTCTTACATTATTCTGCTTATCTAGACATTGTTTAGTCCTTTCCTTCAGTATTTACTTTTCATGTGTTGAGCTTATGTTTGGGTTACCGATGTTTGATTTCAGTATTCCTTTTATGGTCAGTTAATGTTTTAGGACATTTACCTTATGTTTTGATGATACGTCATAAATACACGTAACGGTCCACTTATCCAAGTGGGGTGTTACAATTGGAGTACCAATAGGATCATAGTTTTCCATTCCAAATTTATTTAGAATTTCGAGCACATATTTGGACTAATTTATAAAAATACCACGGGGGTTTGGCTAACTTGGATACCAAGTAAAAACGTCATTTACCCCATCATCGACATTTCAAATCAGCTTTTCATAAGGTCAGAAAATAATATGAAATATTTTGGGTTCGTAGAACCAAATATTATATCATCTAGATAGACCTGAGCCACCAAGATGTCGTTGTCGTAGTACTTGATAAACAACGTTGGATCAATGGTTCCTTTGCTGAAGTGATTTTGGAGAAGAAATAATGATAATTCGTCGTACCATGCCCTTGGTGCTTGTTTCAAACCATAAATTGCATTTTCAATTTGTAGACATGGCTTGGATGTTCGGTGTTGATGAAGCCTTCAGGTTGACATACATACACATCTTGTTTTAACGGTCCATGCAAGAAAACCGTCTTGACGTCCATTTGGTACACAGTGAACGATTTGTGTGCAGCGTATGCCAAGAAAATCCTAATAGCTTCCATTCGAGCAACCGGGGCGAAGGACTCTGCGAATCCCTCCTGTTGTTTATAACCTTTCACAACTAACCGAGTCTTGTTCCTAATGATTTTTTTCTCCTCAACCATCTTGTTTTTGAATAACCATTTCAGGGTAAGGGGATCAATATTGTCCAGACGTGGTACTAACTCCCATACATCAAGCCGGATGAATTGATTGAGCTCTTCTTGCATAGACTCAATCCATGATGCATCGGTCATTGCTTCTTTAACATTTGCTAGTTCCATTGTGCTGACAGATAGTGCATCGATACACATATCGCCATCAGTACGCAGCTGATTTCTGGTCGAGACTGGTCGTGAGAGATTGCCAATCACTTGAACTAAAGGATGATCCTTAGTTCATTTGTGTTCACGTGGAAGTGTATGAGAAACTTGATGCGAGCTCGAGTGATCCACATATGGTGTTGAAGGTTGAGTGGAACTTGTGGACGCCGCAAATGGATTAACAAACTCATGTTCGTTGAGCATCGCATTGTTTGCATTTTCAGCAACTATTCCATTCTGAAGATGAACATGATTAGGAATTTGCTGAGAATGTTGTTGAGTCATGTCAGTAGTCTGAGAAGTGGTTGGAATATTTGGAGTCAATATGGTTGAGGTTGACGTAGATGGTGCAGAAGAAGGTGTCGTTGGTGTAGATGCAATTGGAGTTTCTTGAACTATAGTAGCAGGTGCAGCCGGGGCATTTTGAGTAACACCAAATGACGAAGGACCCTCCATATATTCATCATAAATTGGCCCAAATAAAATTTACAAATCATGTTCCGAGGGTTGTAACGATGATATTGTTGACGGCGCATATTGAAGCGCGAGTCCTGAACTCACATGTCCAGAAGTCTGACCTTGAAGCTCGGGATGTGAACTTCTATGTTGAGAGGCCATACCCGAGAGTTCATTAAAGGTAACATTCATAGTCTCCATTAACTTTCTTGTCATTCGATTATAAACCCTGTAAGCACAAGAAGTTGAAGAATAACCAATGAAAAATCCAATATCACCTTTAGGTTTGAGTTTACCAATATCTTCACTATCATTCTTCGGATAACATAATGCACCGAAGACATGTAGAAACGATATATCCGGTTTTATTCCATTAATGATCTCATAAGGTGTTTTGTTGAATCAGGTGGGAATAATGGAGCGGTTTTGAGTATAACATGCAGTTACAATAGCGTCTGCCCAAAGGAATAACGGTGCACTGGAGGAGAGAAGCATAGTCCGAGTAGCTTCAACTAACGTACGATTCCTCCGTTCCACAACTCCATTTTCATCTGGAGTTCTTACAGCGGAGGTTTGATGAGAGATTCCAACTTCGTCAAAGTAATCTTTCAATTGCTAATTGGTGAATTATGTGCCGTTATCCGTTCTTACAATGATTACAGGGGCTTGCAATAATACTGATGTTTTCTTCAAGAAGTTGATGATTACACCAGGGGATTCATCTTTTGATGCAAGAAAATGAACCCATGTGTAACGAGAATAATCATCCACAATCACAAGGACATACCGTTTTCCATTAATGGTTTTGATTCTCATTGGGCCACACAAATCCATATGTAGGAGATGTAACCTATTTGTGGAGTTTGGAACAGGTTTGGGTTTGCGAGGCTTTTTGTTGCTTTTACCTTGCTCACATGAAGGATAAAGATGGTCTTTTGTATATTTGAACTTTAGAAGACCGGTAACGAGATCATATTTTGCAAGTTGAGTGATGGCATCGAAATTGCGATGAGATAACCGTTGATGCCATAACTGTGACTTTGTTGATGTGGCCCGGGCCATGAGACAAATTGGGGAAGCAACCGACATTTAAAAGAGATCAACTGTGTAAAGGTTGGTAGTACGATTTCATTTCAACAATCTAATTCCTTCAAGATCTCTTACGAAACACGTATGACTTCTGATCTAAGTCTGAGTCACAAAATTGGCCCACTGACAACAAATTGTGTCCCAAGCCATCAACAAAAGAGACTCTGGTGATAATGATATTTCCCCTATGAAGATCACCATAGCCTAGAATAGCCGCAACATGATCATTTCCAAATCAAACATTTCCCATGAATCGCCATACAAAGTTCTTGAGAAGATTTTGATTCCCAGTCATGTGTTTTGAACAGCCCGCCACACACCAAAGACAAATTTCAACAACCTGCCAATGATAAGAGAAACAAGATTTTGGAAACCGATGGAATAGGTTCCTGTAGTGTTAGATGATAATTAAGTCTTATCACATACTGACACATCACTGTTAGTACGAGATCTACTAGTGACGATAACTTTGCCACTACTGTCAAAATTTCCACCACTAGGCAACCACTTAGAGGTAAATTTAGGGCTACTAGTCTTAGCAAGAATTTTAGTGAACCCTACGTGCTTACGTTTCTCAACATACACTTTATCCTTAGGAGTGCTATGGTTTTCACTGATTTACAGCTTGTCAATTCGGGTGTAACCACCATAATTCAAACCATTCATAGTCAAACCACAATCATCATGACTAAAAGTAAAGAAACATTTATTACATTTAGCACAAATAAATTCAGATGTTTCATTTTGAATAGTAAGCTTAAAGTCATTACATTCAGATGAAATAAGTTTCTGATTATAAATTAAAAAGCTGTAAATTCCTAGGGTGTTCTTCTAGTTCCACATTATTGATCTTGGGGAGACTACTTCTAGAGGTAAAAGGGACCCTATCATTCCTTGTATTGCTCGTAGGCTGTGGCCTTCTGCTCTTAGTGTAGTTGTTTATTCCTGTAGAAGAAGACACACGTCTATTAGAATTAGCACTTTTTAAATCAATGACTTGTGGTTGAGATATAGTGGTCGGTTTTGTCCTAACGCTTGCTTTTGTTGTTTGTTAGGCACAAAGGTATCTACCCTAGGTTGAGAGGAAGGACTAACTCGAAACATTCCTGGGGAAATCACAGCAGCTTTTGTTCCAACAACCTTGGGGAAAGGTGTTACAGCAATACGAGTAGTTCCTGAGGTTGCTGGTTTCGGAGTCACAGTATTCACAATCGTACTAGGCTCGGAACTCTTGTCATTTACCAAGGCCTTTAACTTGTAGTTCTCATAGATTTTATTGATGAGTTTTTGATATACAGACTTAACTTGTTCTACAACCCGCTTATACGACACAACCTCGTATTCTAACTCTGCAATCTTAGCCTTAAGCTTATGAACATTCCCATCACTGGGCTTCGCTAACCCAGAAGAATCCAGATTGTTTCCCTTAACACCTCCCAACTAAGCTTGCAACCGTTCGATTTTTTGTTGCATTTCATTGTAAGCTTTATCGTACGAAATTTTGTCATATTTGCATTCATCATATTTTTTGACAAATTTATTCCAAAGATCGGTGAATTCGTTATCCTTTTTAATGACATAAGATTCCATTTTCTCTTTCGTACGTTAAGCTCAGTTTGGAGGGTTCATGATCTGACACAGAGATATTTAACGCAACGGGACTACTATCTCCACTGTCACTTGCTTTAGAGAGACGTTCAAGATCGTTTTCCAAAACTTTAATTTTATCAAGAGATTCATCAGCCTCCTTCGCCAAAGATTTAAAGTCTTGAACAAAGTTAGTTACTTATTTTAGAAAAGCGTTTTCAAAATTGTTTATCCTATCATAAACTTGACTAATAATCGGATTAATATCATTTTGAAGAATTTTCTGAACCTCAATCTGAACGGGTGATGTAAAATTTCCTCCAGTAATTTTGGAATTAGCAACATGTTTAAGAATGACAAAGTTATCTTTTAGCTCGTTTAGAAATCGTCGTGCAACACTCGGTTTAGGAGGGTCATCCGAAAATTCCTCACTTTGTATCAAAGACATTTCAGTACTAGTTTAGACCGAACAAAAATTGTTAGAGGATTAATTTTCGGATAATAAACCAGTGTGATTTCTCTATTAAGGTTTTGCAATCGTAAGCGACTCTCTTCGGCAAGTTCAACGGTTTCTTCCGAATCACACACAACAGGAGGATCATGCTTATCTAGCAACACATTACCATTATATAAACTTGGTTAGGTGGCCTGAGCTTGCTTAAGACATTCGGGATTAGGAGAAAGAGGACAACCTAAAGCCAATTTGTAACGGGTGTGATACATATCATTCACTTTGGGGGCGAGCATGTTAATAGTTTGCATAGATTGACCATGTGTTGTTAACAGGTTGTCTAATTCCCTAATCCTATCCTGAGCATTGAAAATATCCTCAAGAAGCCCATCTTCTCGAATTTTGAAATCATGTTTAAGCTTTTTCCTTTCTTCTTTAAGATCAGAAATTATAGATTGTTCACTTGAAAGCTGTTTATTAAGAGAGGTGATTTCGTCATTCAAATCGCTTATCTTTTTGGCACTACTTAAATGTAAAGCATTTAATTTCTTAGTCGTACATTTTTCTTGATAAACTAATGTTGCATGAGCTTGTTCAAGTTCTTTAATTTTAGCATGATGAATTTCAAAACTTTACTCCATTTTCTTATATCCCACAAGCTCAGTGGTCAAATTGGCATTAGTCTCTCTAAACTTATTATTAACCACCTTAGCATGATCAACATCCTTAGCAAGCTTATCAAATAATGGTTTATAATACACATGCGTCGCATAAGGAAGGGTTGTAGGCTGGGCGACTTGATCTACACTAAGGTCCACACTGGGCGCGTTTAAAATAATATTACTATTATTTGTTTGCTCCCCGTGTGTCTTAATGTAAGGCTCAAGTATCTCAGTATACTCTTCATCCTGATTAGACATACTATATATATCATTATCATCAAAATGTGGGTGTACCTCAGAGGGACCGTCTGAATCATAGACGGGTGCGCTGTCATCATGCATTCCCAAGGTAGATGCTTGTTGTAAGTTTGTCATCAAGATGTAGTTGGCATGCGCCTCTTCTTCCTCGTCATATTCTGCTACAGAAGCCATAAGGTCAAATTCCTCAGCTTGAAGTGGAATCCCTGCCTCTTCCTTTTGTGCTATGAGAAGCTGAGTCTGAAGATAAGCAACATCCCTCTTCTTTTTGGCTGTGCAATCTCGAGCATAATGACTAAATCCCCTGCAGTTGTAGCACTAAACTTACCGATTGTTGTTTCCGTTACCCGTACCAGTATTTTCAGCACTTGCAACCACAATATTTTCCATCTGATTACCAACCGATGGCACAACAATTAACCCATTATGATTACCCATATTCGGAACACCTGGATTTTGACCACGGTTTTGTCCATACTGATTACCTGCATTCTCGACTATCTGCCCTGCATTCTGAACACCATATTGTTGAAACTGAGTCCCTGTGTTCCCTCCAACTACCAATTGGCGATCTTGATTCGCGTTCATGAAAGGTTGAGCAATCTGCCTATTTCTTGTGTTCGAGGAGATTCTCTTATTGTTGTTGGTGGGGTTAATGGTGAATTTCAATGCCTTTGCGAGAAGTGCAAGACCAGTATTAATCACATGAGTAGGATCGGTGATGTCATCAAAGCAATCAATAGGTTGTTGTAAGTAGTTCACAACAGCGGAAAGTTGATATCCATAAGAGGTGAGTTGTTGTTGTTGTGGCATGAAGTTACTCGAGGAGGGTTGATGGTAGGGTACCATGGGATATGACATAGATGACGGAGAGTTTGCCATAAAAGCCAATGGATCTTGTGTTTTGGCACGTCTTTCAGTCCTAACTTTGTTAGCTTCATCTTGATTCATCTTCAAATAATCATATACTTGAGTGTAGTCCACGACATGAAGATCCTTGGTTTGATTGACGAGAGTGATATATCATGACCATTCAGAAGGAATATTATCAAGAAATTTGATATTGGAAGCAATTTGTGCAGGTTCATGTTTGTTTCTTCTAAGATGATTCATAAGGGTTGAAAACCGATGATAGTAAGGTTCAATTTGTTCCCCTTCAGTAGACGTAAATTTCTCCCATTCACAAAGCAACTTAGTCTTCTTTTCTTGTAAACCAATTTCAATCCCCTTCATCATTTTCTGGATCCTAAGCCCCATCTCGTGTGCGGTTTTACAACTGTCGACACCAACATAAACATCTCCAGGGAGTCCCAAAAGAATTACTTGAATTGCTTGATCATCAGCGTCGAGTTGTTTGGATTCAGCTTCAGTTAATTCTTCATTCGTTTGCTCATGACTTGAGTCCGCTACTGGGTTAGCATTCGTGGGATCCCCATGCACAAGAATTGTTCTTCTAACATACGGACCCTTTTGGATGGAGTTTATAATCAACTTTCCTAATGGTTTACATTTTGCATAGTGAAAAAGACGACTAACCCATGTCGTGTAATTCTCCTTTGTTTGCATGGGAGGCCAATTCTCAGTACCCGTAGCATAAATGTCTTGTTGAGACGTCATTGTAAAAGTCGTGTGTAATCTAGGATCTCAATTCGTAGAAAGCGCGTTTTGGATTCTCAAAAAATCAAACTTTGCCAAAATTCTCCAGTCTGAAATAAAATACCTCAGTCCGATATAAAATAAACTGAAAAATTTCGAATTGCCAAATTTCGAAATCGAGTTAGAAATAGCCAAAAACTAGTATGGAAATTTTTTGAAATAAGAAGACGTAAAATTTTAACTTCTTTTGTTTTTTTGGTAAACAATGCAATGAAACTAGTCTAGATAGTGGCTAAGTCTAAAAAATACATGGAACAAAAAATTCACGATTTCAGAAAAAATGGTACAAGTGCACAATTTTGGAATATTGAGGATTTCGCATTATTGGTCCTCAAGATTTCGCAATATTGGTCCTCAAGATTTCGCAATATTGGTCCTGAAGATTTCGCAATATTCACGACTGAAGATTTCGCAATATTCAAGACCGAAGTTTTCGCAATATGCAAAATATAGATTTCACAATGATCAGAAGTGAAGATTTCGCAATAATCAAAAGTGAAGATTTCGCAATAATCACAATCTTTTCGCAATAACCACACACTTTCCGCAATAACCACAAACTTTCAGCAATAATCACAAAACTTTCCGCAATAACCACAATCTGAAGTTTTCTCAATAATAAAAAAACAACAGATTTCGCAATAATCAAAACCCTAATTATTACGAAATGTTTTGAGGAAATGTTTCGCAAAAAAGCTGACTGTTTCGCAAAGAATGAATAAAAACGAGATTTTTTGCCTAAAAACCGTGTTTTTAACAAATCCTTACCACAACTATGTAGGAGATATCTAAAACAATTGGATCGATAAACACACGAGAAAAAACGCGAACTACAAACCCCTTGGCGAATGATACCACTTGTTGGACTTGTTACACACGAAATACAAAAACAAGAACAAAGATGATGAAGAATGATTGAAACAAAAAGAAGCAAGATGAATTAGAAAAAGAAGAAAAGAAAAATACAAAGGGGGTGTTTTCCTAGTGAGAGAAACAAAAGTATATTTCTCTCTCTAAACAATGAAAATGAAAACACACACACACAAATGAGGTTCAAGGGGCCTTTTATACTACAAGTGTAACGTATAGGAGGCCTTCCTCATTTGTGTGTTCGGGACTCATTCCCGTTACATGCATAACAATAACGTAGAACTCTCAACACCGTTGTATATAATTTTCCACGAGCTTCGCAACGGTATATTATATGACCATCACTTTAAATAAGGCTAACAAAAAAAACCTAGTACGACCTAGTAGGAAAAAATGAACAGTTAGCAGAATTGTTCACAGAAAGTTGGTTAAAGGTATGTCTAAGAATAGACATGCATTTAATAAAGTGTACTGCTTACACTCAGAAGTCGACACGTGCCAACTATCACTACTAAGGTAGCAACCTCGTACCATTATAAATATGGATAGAAAAGAGGAAAAAAGCATCACTTGTATTCTTTGATAATATCTTTGTCTTTTCTCCCTGTTGAATCTCTGGAGTCCTTTGCTGTCTACCAGCGACTCTTAAGTTCACTTGTAAACCTAAGTCTCGAATCAAGTTTACTTGCTCAAAGGGTTCTTTCTTTTAGTGTCATTCAACAAGTGTGACCCGTAACACTTTGTAATACTTTGTTTATAAGTAATAAAGCATTACGCGTTTGAAAAGTAAAATCATTAAGGGTTATCTTGTATTTGTTTTATAGTATTACAATAGGCGTATTTTGAGACTTTCAATTGGTATTAGAGCGTTTTGATTTATAAAACATCTTTACAAACCGTTCTTGTTTTTAAAATCAAGATCCTAAATATGCTTGATACTATGCCTCATATACCACCACCCTTTGGCCAAACTAGCCAACCTAACGCTGGTAACACTCCTGCCACGACATCAAATAATCACACACCTACACCAGTTGCAAGTGTGGGCAATAATGATGACGACCTCCCTCAACTTCTTGATGTTAGAGGCGGGTCTCACGTGTCTAATGTCCCAACATATGATGAAGAGGATTTTTCCAACTGGAAAATTGAATTTCCCATATACCTTTATGGCCTCAAACCTTATCTTATAGAGATTCTAGAAGATGGTCCTTATGTCCCTATGGCTGTCCCCTTAACCCCTAAGTGACCTGATTGTGGTAAAATACGACCTTTTAGGGAAAAGGCGTAAAAGCGGTAAGTATTGAACAAATGACTTTAGGAAAAATCAAGTGTTAATGACCCAATGAAAGATCGTTTCCCAAGGAGGTATATGTGTGTGACTAAGATGTTCAAGATTTGTGATTAATATTTGGTTTAGAAGGGGATGAGAAAAGAAAATGACGAAGACATAAAAATAAAAATTAACGAAAAAAAATCACTACTAGAAAGTTAAAACGTAGAACCTTAAAAACCACAAAAATAAAAATAAATTCTAAAAATTACCAAAAATTCACCAAAAATCAAATTAAATAAACTAAGAGTTTACCAATGATCAAAACTTTTTCAAACCTTTTAAATAATTAAATATTCAATTTTTAAATGCTAATTAAAGCCCTAAAATTCAAATAAATTATCAAAAAGCCCAAATAAAGATTTTTCAATTGGTAAACCTCTAAAATGGCCTAAAAAGATTAAAAACTATTTTTTTAGAAATTTTAAAACTAATAAAAACTATTTAAAATGATTTAAAAACTATTAAAACTTAAAATAATTATAAAAATTAATCTAAAAGAGATAAAATTATTCTAAAAGTTGCTAACTTCCTATTTTAATGTATTAAACCTAAGAAAAATGTAAAAAGTTGGAAAATGTGAAATTTAAAAAATAATAATAAAATAATATTAAAAATCCAAAAATTATAAAAAATTCTAAAAACTTGCAAACTAGTTTATTTTAACCTAAATAATCAGAAAATCAAAGCGAAATTACCAAAATACCCCTATTGGGCCCTCAAATGGGCCAAAACCAAAAACAGTCAACCAAATTGGGCTATTGGGCCCAAAAAGTCAAACTTGGCCCAATTGACTTGGAAAAGCCCTATCTGACTCAAAATTCAATTCTAAGAACAAAACTCTAAAGGCCCAAAAGCTGAAAATGAGCTTATCACAACTTATTTAACACTCAGCTTATTATTATTGGGCCTTTCAGCCCATTAAGCCATAAGCTAATGCCATAAGCTCTAATTTGACACACAACCTTCTTTTGGGATGCTTATGAGATCTGTAAAAAGAATTTTTGAAAAAGCTCACTCAATAAGCCAGAAATAAGCAAAGTAAAAATTCACTAAAAGACAAAATAGTCGTTTTAGAGATTTAGGGCACCTCAGGACTTGATTCAACTTGCAAAAGCTTTCAAATGGACTCAATAAGCAAAATCAATCAACAAAAATCCAATAAGCACAACCAATAAGCCAGAATAAGCACAAATGAACTTATGTAAAAGTCAAAGGAGTTGGTTTTCTAGTCAAACCCTAAAGTCAACTACCCAAATGCTCCAGTATGAACAAATGGGTCAAAATATGAGCACCTATTACAAAAACAAAGTTGTTGCAGGTTGGAATAAGCTATTATAGCTTATTGATAAGCTGACACCAGTTTTACACTATCAGTGGCAACTAGCAGGGGAAAGGAGTTCCCATTGTTTTGACTATTTGACCAAGCTTATATGAGAGTTCTGGTTTGATTCAATTGGAAACAAAGGCACCCTTGTGATCAGTGAATCACAAGGAGTCAATAGCAACAATAAAATCAGAAATTGGTTCACACAATAAGCCATAATAAGCCAAACAGTCACCAGATATGCACCAGATATGGAAATAAGCAGTTAAGCACTTAATGAGCAGATTTAGCCACAATAAGCCAACCAAACTTAACAGGATGCATACACAAGCTATATAAACTAAGAACAAACACAAAGCAACAAGAATCAAACACTGAATCAAAGTAAATAACAAGATCAAAGCACTAAAAGTTACTGATGAACAATGAACATATGCAGAAACAAGTTTGCTGATATACTTGACACTTGATCCAATTTCAAGCCTCAAATCCTTCTTCCCTGATGTGATTAACTGAGATTTAGCACTTGTTAGCCCTAGCCTAAGCTTAGATCTAGGTGTCCTCAAAATCCTAGCCAATTTTACCAAGTATTTAAGATTTTATAGCCAAATAATGAATCTATGTGATCAAACCCACAAAACCTGCAAACAGATGAACATATGCACCTAACAAACAGATACCAACACTTGCTACCTCAACACAAGCACTTAGCAAACCACAATCCCAATTCAAGCAGTAGACCCAAACACTCTTTAATCTACCACTTAACAAAGAAACTTGTGATTTTAACTAATAACCCACTGATTTTAATGATCAAAAACACTTAAACAATGATAACTAACATAATCAAACACAAAAATCACCAGCACAAACACCAATGTTGGGAATAAAATTAGCTAAGTCACTTGAACGCTGACAAGAGGAAATTGGACGCTGACAAGAGTAAACGAGGCGCTGACAGATGAGACGCTGATAAGAATTATCAAGGCGTTGACAAGAAGAATCTCAAGACAAAGACAAGGACTAAATCTGCCAATGATGAATTCTTCAAGCTGGTGGACAAAATATGAAGATAAGAATTCAGAATATATTCTTAATGTTTAAAAAGATTTAGTCAATAAGTTATGTTTATCTTATGTCTCTTCCTAAAATAGTTTATCTTAGCTTTTTGTACAAGGCTCCTTAAACCTATAAAAGGAGGCCTTAGGGTTAGACATAAAACACATCTCACATACACCTCTTCCACATATCTCATAACACTTTCATTGTAATCTTTCATTGTTATTATTAATCAAAGTGAAAGTTTGGTATTCATATATTCTGTTTGTTCTTCGTTCTGAGTATTAGTTTCCGCATAATACTTAGATTGTTGAATACACAAAGTTTCTCTACGTGTTATACTTGATTTAATCTCGTTAACACAAAGCTAAATCGATCTAAGTTTGGGATCAACAAGTGGTATCAGGGCTTGTTGAGAAACTTTGATTTGAAGAACGAGATCCAATACCGTGAGGTGAACCAGGCTAAGGAAGAAGGTGAAGAAGAATTTGATGATGTTTTCAGTTAAGGCCACGTCTACTTCAAGTTCCAACTCATCTTCGTCATCTGATAATGAGGTATGTGATGACTCTTCTTGTAGGATAAATACTGAAAAACTTAATAACGAGATTTTAAAATTAAAATCAGATCTTTCAGATGTAAGATGCACGTTATCTAATTATCAAGTGGCACTTGTTCAAACTGAAAAGACTGTTTCTGAGTATAAGAAAATGGAGTTTGATTTAAAAGATAAAATAAATATCTTAAAACATGAGTTAAATCAAAGTAATGATATTAACGATATCGTGAATAGGGTTAATGTTGATTTAATAGCTAAGTTAGATGAGGCTAATAAGAATAAAGACAATGTGAGTCTTAAAATTCAGAGATTTGATAAGGCTACACAAACCCTAGGAGAATGTGTTAATAAACAAAGGGATTCTAAGGATATGTCTGGGATTGGGTTGAAAGAATATGTGGCCGTTCCACCACCTGCTGGGGACTTCTATGGTGTCCATAGAAAGGATCTCTCTTGGACTGGTATTCCAGAACTCCAAGAAGAGGAATTTATTCCTCCACCTAGAGTTCTTTCCCCAGTTAAGGAGTATCAACAAAAGGTTATTGACCTAGAAGAGTGGAAGAAAGCTAACCCCACTTTGTTTGTTAAGGGTGGGATGCTTAGTGAGAGTCCATTTGTGCCTACACCCATTGAGAGTCCAGTAGTATCTACACCTATCACTGTGACCAATCCCACCACTGGAAAACCAATTGACCTTGGCTCCCCAAATAAGAAACAACCTAGTGTTAAATATGCTGAAATGTATAGGAAACCTAGGTCAATCAAAAGCCAAGCAAGTGTTAATAGGACAGGGTTTTACCAGTCTAAGCCTAAGTTTGTATCCAAAAAGGTTTGTTATTCATGTGGGAGCTTTTCTCATTTGGCCTATAATTGTGTCAGTAGACACAATTCATTCGCTGACAATAGGTCATCCAATGTCAATCATAGACCTTTTGTCCACACTAGACCACAGGCTACTAGACCAGCTCCTTTCTTCTCTAAGGCAGCTAATACCCATGGACAAAGGCCCTTTCAAAAGACCAACACCTGGTCAAACAGACAGTATGTTCCTGTAGCAAACCCTAATTTGGGCGCTGACAAGAACAAATTCAACGCTGACAAGAAAAAATTCAGCGCTGACAAGAACAAGTTCAACGCTGACAGGAACAAATGCAGCGCTGACAGCTCCAAGTTTGGTATGAGACCTTATTTTAGACCATATAAACAAAGATACTTGGTTAGTAAGGGTCAAGGGTCTAGGGCATCATCCCGCATAACTTGGAAACCTAAACAAGAGCAAAACTCTAGTTTTAATGGTATTTCAATGACTTGCAATAGATTTAAATATCTTGAGAAGGTCATTACTAGTCTCATTGGAACAAATTGGGTGCTTAGGTCACAAAGGGATGAACATGCATTTATGGTAAAGAATAATACCACTCTAGTTGAACAACTAGACAGATCCAAGTCTGATAAGGCTTGGATCTCCAAAGAAAACTAATTTGTTTTCTTTTTGAGCAGCCTATCCAAAAGCAGGTTAATGATCAAGGATATTGGGATAGTGGATGCTCAAGGAACATGCATTGTTGGTCTTTCTACTAATATTATTTTTATCCACTGACATGTTATCTCTACCCATTATCATGGGATAGGGTAGCCTCTGTTGGTGTATGTTTTTGTGGTTTTTGTCTAACTATGCAGGAAAGTGGAGCTACATTTGGATGGATACAGAGTTGCAAAATTTTATTTATGATGGTTGGAATGTTTACATTCTTATCTTGAGATAAAATTTTGCTTCTTCACATATAATGATTTGTATGCTTCTGTTAAGGGGAGGTAAACCTCTAGGTTTTTGGGTATTCTTAGAATGCTCTTATCACAATTCTAGATTGTGTCCACTGGTGAGTGTGGGTTAGAAATAGTGAAGACTTTTCCTTATGGAATTGTTGGAATTTCTAAACCTCGAGGCACTGTAGCATTCACGTTTTTATTTAAACATGCGTGCTACCAAGACTTTTGACCTAGAATTGGGTGTGGTCGTATGGGTGACTTGGGTTAGATATATTTTTGGGCTTACTTGGGGAGTTGCAAAGGTTTTATATGAGTTAACTTTCTCTTTGGGGCATTTGTGAACAAAGGACTCTAGAGTTCATGTGTGTCTATCATGCTTTTGCATGAGTGTATGCATGAACAGTGTTTGTCACTCTTGCTTATTAGAGTCTAGTTAATTTCCTTAGGATTATTACCTTTGTCTATGTTCTAACTAAAGTTTTCTACATTCTCAAGTCTATTTTATGCTATATCATCTCAGTTGGTGTCATTTCTAAACTGATTTATAGGCCCAAAGCATTTCATCACCCTTACATTTTTCAAATTTTTGGATATCTAGAAGCCTAATGATCATTGAGATGTTTTTCCTAGTGATTGATATCTAGTAGCAGCAGAGATCACTTTCACAAGGGTGTATAGTGTTATGGAGATGGCTGAGACTATTGGCACTAGCTTTAATGCAGGTCAAGTCAGTCTTATCATCAGTAAGTCCATCCCCATGTCCTATGAATCAACATTGAGGATTCATTTCCCGAATGTGGATGAGGACAGTATGAAACCTTTGACATTAATGGAATTGACGAACATCTGTATTAGCTTGTAAAAGCATAATATAGAAATGGTACAAATTGTCAAGGATCATTGTTTTGAACTGATAGACTTGTTGTTTTTGTAAGCTAATGCAAGGAGGACGTTCTTGGTTCCTTCCTTGTATATTGATCTTGGAGAGGAGTCTTAAAAAGGGGAGGAGCAATCGAATTTGAGAGACAAAAGTAATAAAGAAATCTCCAAAGAATCTACAGGTGCTGAACATGATTAAGACCAAGTGAAGGCTGACTATACAAGTGATTTGAGTGATTGACTTTTTGAGGTTTATTCATACTCAAATTCAAGGATAGAGCATGTTTATAAGAATCCTCTCTGTATGTTTTATTTTATTCAGAAACTTGATTACTAGAGTAGATATCAAGTTTAGGGGAGGATTGTTGGGAATAAAATTAGCTAAGTCACTTGAACGCTGACAAGAGGAAATTGGACGCTGACAAGAGTAAACGAGGCACTGACAGATGAGACGCTGATAAGAATTATCAAGGCGTTGACAAGAAGAATCTCAAGACAAAGACAAGGACTAAATCTGCCAATGATGAATTCTTCAAGCTGGTGGACAAAATATGAAGATAAGAATTCAGAATATATTCTTAATGTTTAAAAAGATTTAGTCAATAAGTTATGTTTATCTTATGTCTCTTCCTAAAATAGTTTATCTTAGCTTTTTGTACAAGGCTCCTTAAACCTATAAAAGGAGGCCTTAGGGTTAGACATAAAACACATCTCACATACACCTCTTCCACATATCTCATAACACTTTCATTGTAATCTTTCATTGTTATTATTAATCAAAGTGAAAGTTTGGTATTCATATATTCTGTTTGTTCTTCGTTCTGAGTATTAGTTTCCGCATAATACTTAGATTGTTGAATACACAAAGTTTCTCTACGTGTTATACTTGATTTAATCTCGTTAACACAAAGCTAAATCGATCTAAGTTTGGGATCAACAACCAATACTCAAAATCAAAGCACCAAATTCAAAACAGCCATAAACATGAAATTTTTAGGGGAATCTTAACCAAGAGATTATACCTGCCTTCCACAACATCCTAGGAAGGCCAGCTATGCTCCTTGGACCTTGTTCAACAACTAGAACAAGACCAAGGTACTTCAACAAAGATGATCAAAGCCTGCTGATGTTCAAAGCAGAACAAGGCTTTGATTATGATATGTCTTCAACACAAGCAACAAACAAACTCAACCAAAGGCTTAGAATCCTTCTCAGGCTTGGTGTCAACAAGCTTGAAAGAACTCAAGGCTTAAGGCTAAGGGTTAGTACACAAATATAAGCCAAATCAGAACCTAAGATTTCAAGGTATTCAAACCTTAAAAACCTAATGAAACAAGACGTGCCTTAACCACAAGATTAAGGAAGGCCTTAACAATCAAATGGAACTCAGAATTAGGCTACTCAAACACCAACTTTTAATCAAATCAAAAAGAGAAATCAATATTTTCAGAAATTCAAATTTTATTAAACTTAAAAAGGAATTACAAAGATTGATAGCCTAAAACTGGAACAAAGCTTTCTCACAGGTTGAGGAGTCTTTATATAGGCAAATGCCAAGGCTAGCACAATTCACAAACCCTAGAAGTGAAATTCCCTAAATGCCCTAAGTCCTTCTAGACGTTTTCTGAATTTGAGCTGTCCAAATTGATCAAGGCTGTTCATTTTAGCTTTGTGATAAAGCAATGAATCATAGCTGTTGATTTTGCCACGTTGGATGACTTGGAGGCTAAGTTGCATTCTGATTGGTGGAAAGGGAATTGGGGGTGGGGTCCATTGTGAGTGGGAGTGAGGGTTTTTGGTGTGGGATAGGTTTCTGCACATGTGAATCAAGTGTGTGCAAAGGGAATTGGTTTTTACCCAAAGTTTAAGTGGTGTAAAATCTGGGGGTGAAGAAGGGTGAATAGTGGTAATTTTGATCCGAAATTGGGGGAAATGGATGTGTTTGGCGCATTTTTGGAGTTTGAATGTTTCAGTGCACAAAAATGGTCCTTGTACTTTGGGATTTTTGGTAAATTAAGTCTTTCAGCCTCAAAAACGTATTTCCCTTTGTATTAACTTTCACCATTTGTCACTTTTGGCACCAAACTTTTGGAAAAAGGTTTACAAGGGTTATTTTTGACATTTTTGCATAATTCAAGGGCTGATCTTGGACATTCTTGATCTTCAAAGGTGTTCAATGTATCTTTGGCTTGATGAGGGACCATAATTGACAATTTGGAATTGTTGAGGGACTAATCTTGCCATTTCTTCAAAGTTGAAGGACCTTTTGTGTAATTTTGACAAACTTAAGGGACCAAACTTGTAATTATTAATATACAAGGGTTTTAAGTGTCAATTCTTCAATAAATGAGGATCAATCTTGTTTGTCTTCAAGTCTTCAAGGGTATTTGTTGAATTTTCCATGATTAGGGCCCGGTTCTTTGTACGGCTTCGTTTCTCGTGTCCGTTTTTCCTTGTAACTTGTGATCTTTTGTCTTTTTCACGATATCTATACCTAAAATACACAAGTAAACAAACACAAGCATATATATGGTATATTATGACATTTTTATGCATTTAAAGCCCGAAAAGAACGATGAGATCATGTATAAATGCCATCTCATCACTCCCCCATACTAAGCCATTGCCGTGCCCTCACGCAATGCTAGAATAAAGTATCTAAGCATCACCAAAGTTCAATTTTATTAACCTTTATTAAAAAGTAAAAGACTTACAACATACTATGAAGATGCGTAAAGACATAATGTATGATTTTCATCACAAGAAGTGACTTTTAGGGTCAAAGAATATAAACAAGTAAATGTCCCTTAGAGTAAACTTCGTCATCCTTGATTGTCATAAATTCCATGCTAAGTGCAAAAACGAGATCATTGTTGGTACAAGTCACAATGCTAACACTACTCATACGTCCAAATTGTGTAATACTTTTTCTCCCCACAATCCTAGTTATTATAAAAGGAAATGGGTTACTAACATTTTTTATCTATTTTTCATGGATCACAAGTGATTCATATTGACTTATTTGAGTAGTTATTAGTCCGAAAGCAAAGTAGCACGATTTGATCAATAGTTAGCCGAAGGACAAAATCTTTTAAAACGGCTTCTCGTGTATCTCCTTAAGTTCATATCTTGGCATAACTTGTTTCACGATTTGAGACCTTTCTCGGACCGATATTTGGCATGTACTTCATACTTCAAATCTTGGGAAGACGTTCTTGAAATTATGGTCTTCTCTTCATATATTTGGAATTTCTTCACTTGACGTTTTTGAGAGATTCTTCATATTGGACCACGACTTCATCATTTTTCTTTAATCTTTACTTTGAGTTTTGATATACAACGATCCGCATCCTTTTCGGACTTGGATATATTTATCCTCATACCTTGTTAGGGTCTTTTTGGATAGACTTTCTCCATGATCTTTAGGGGAGTAATTGCTTTTCGTCGTGTGTCTCGATCCTTCATATTGATTTAGGAATAATGATACTTCACATCATCTTTGGATCTTTAGCATAAATAGAGCTCCTCATGCTTTGTTAGGGCCTTTTTGGATAGTCGCCAATCTTCGCGTCCCGCTTCAATAAGTTATGCCTTGGCTATGACTCTATTCAACCCCGAGCAACTTTTAAACGATCTTGCGCTAGAGACTAAGTAACCTTTCAAATCGTACGACCTTACTTATTGCAATTATGATTTATTCCTAATGCATTGATCTTATGGGAAGAAAAAGTCACAATTAAAAACATATGAGTTTTTGAAAGAACACTTTCGTGTTCTACGTTTAGCATGATCACTTGTCTAACTCTATCATTTCTCGTTCTTCACTATATAAAGACCTCTAATTAAAGAGACTCGTGAATACTTAGCCATGCAAGTCAAAATTAAGCCAAATTTGGATTAGCTTTCATTAAGACTATATCAAATCAAAGTTTTGGGTTTTCAAGCCACCTATAGGATCTTGCACTTTCTTGGACTTTTTCAAGCTTAGAGAATGCGTTTTAAAGTTCCCTTGATAAGTGACTTTCTAAGATCAATTATAGGAACTTGCGAAAAGTTCTTGTTCTTAACCCGAATGAATTAAGACTTTCGCGTTTTAAAGCTCCCTATATAAAAGTCTAGCAAAACTTGAATTGAGCGGGTTAAGGAATGTAAATGGCTCCAAATGCCCATCAAGTCAAAAATTAACTCTTATTCTACCCATCAGAAAATATACATTCGTGTCTTAAACACTTATTAAAACTAAGAAAAATTTTAAAATTTGGCCATTTTTAGCCTTATTAGCAAAAACAAAACATTGAAAATTGGAAAGCGTGAGGGCGTAGCAAAGCAAGTACCTATTCACCCCCCATACTAAAAGTAAACATTGTCCTCAATGTTTCGAGTCTAAAGGTGGAGCACCCCCATACTAGAGACGAAGAGTCGAATGCTTAGGATCTAGCATGGAAAGGGTGATCAACAATATATCTAAAGCCGTTTATTAAGTATGCTAAAAGATAATTGTTAGAACAATAAAGGATATGTCATGGATTCGTGAAAAACTTCTTCAAACGAACGATGGAGGCTCACGTAAACGAACACGAGAGTCTTCAATCGTAGATGATGATGATCTAGATGACACAATCACAAACAACCACGAGACAACGAGTTGAAAGGGTACAAGTCCCCTTATTAGTGAATAGTAAGCCTAAAAGATAAGCATGGGATCTCCCCCACGAGGCACCTCGTTTTTGATTACCGAGTCATGAGCTCGACTCGATCCCCTCAAAATGTGAACATTTAGGGAAAATCATGGTATGGTCAATTTTTGATGGGGCTTACATGATAAACAAGGCCAAAAAAACAACTGGTATTAAGGACTAGGTCCTTTAATGGTGCAAAATACCGGGATCGAAGATGGCGTTCTCGTTTTTATTGGAAAAACAAGTTAACGCCACTTCAATATGTGCCATAAACTCAAAGAGTTTGAAGAAAATAGATGAGAAGTAGAAGGGTGGGACAATGGGTATGACAAACTTTTGAGCTACTCGAGGTAGACTCGCACCAATAAAATAGAAAGATTTTCCATTTATTGCATCGGTGGAAGACCGAGATTTCCCTTTACATGAAATTCCGGGATCGAAAATCTCGTCCTTGGTGGACAAGGATGAGGGAACATAAGGGGCTTCCCCCATACTAAAACCACACAAAGCATCGTCAAAAGGAGTAGACGAGCTTGTAGCACTCAAAACACGTGGTGATGACGGAGTTAGATTTGTAGAAAAATCAATTAAATCACATTTAAAATCTTTTATTTTTTTATCTTCTAAACTCTCCTTATGAAAACCCTTTTCGATTATGTTGAAAATATTTGGTGTTTCTAAGACGATGTTAGTCACACTAAAAATTCTTACATTTGTAAACCGTTTTGGTTTTGGTAGTGGCAAGTTCTCAAAACGTTTATCGACAAAGAAAACCTCCCCATCGGGGTCTACATATTCATCATCCGAAAGATCTTCCGTAGAAACCGGCAATTTATCAACACTTTTCATGAATGAATGTTCGAGGTGAGGTGAAGGATTTTTCGATTCAAGTATTGATGGTTTCTTCTTTGTAGGCTTTACACTCATAACCTCCACCGGCGGAGGAAATGGTAAATTGTTTTTGGCGACATTTCCTAAAACTCTTGGTGAAAATTCTTTGCAAACGACTTTGGTTGAATTACCATGGTTTAAAGTTGCAATAGAATAGACATGAGAAAGATTGGAGTTTTGTGTTGCATTGATGTCAAGTTCTTCCTCATTGAAACGAAGGGTGATTTTTCGAGCATGAACATCGATAAGTGCTCTTGATGTATCCAAAAATGAACGACCCAAAATGAGAGGAACTTTTCGATCGATAGGAATGTCTACAACGATAAAGTCAACGGGATAGTAAAACTTTTCGACTTTAACGAAAACGTCCTCGGCTACTCCACATGCTAAAATCGTAGAATGATCGGCCATCTCGATAGACATGTTCGAAGGAGTAAGAGCCGGAAGCGAAAGCGATTTGAAGATCTCAAGAGGCATTAAATTAATACTAGAACCAAGATCGGCCAAGGCGTAGCATTCCTCCATATCTTGAATGGCACACGGAATCAAAAATTTACCGGGATCACCGACTTTTTGTGGTATGCGGCTAAGAAAAACCGATGAACAACTAGACGATTGTTGTAACTTCTCTTTGTTGTTTAGCATACTTTTGAAGTTTGCGGCGAATCGAGGCATCATGATTAAAGCATCGGCAAAACTTATGTTAAAATGCATATCACGAAACATTTTCATAAATAGCTCAAATTGATAATTGTTCCGTTCTTGTGCTTTCTCTTTGTTTTGTCTCGAAGGGTAGGTTAAAGGTGGTGTGGGTTGGTCATTAGGCAACGGCCTTGGAAACTCGGGTTCCACAATTGGTATTGGTTCAACCGTAGGTGTGGTATGAGCGGTACTTCGTGGGATTGTAATGTGCTCATTTTCGACCATCACCTCGGGTTCTTTCTCGATTTCCTTCTCCGTAGAAGTACTTGGACGAGAGATTGGTTCATTGAAAGTTTTACCACTTCGTGTAGTAATAACCTTCATTTCTCCCTTCGGGTTTGCAATGGTATCACTAGGAAGACCACCCGAAGAAGAGGGTTTACACATGATTGCTTCAAACATCTTAGCCATTCAGTCCTCAAATTTTGATTGCCTAGCATCCGCTTTTAATAACTCTGGCTTAATATCATGTTGTCCTAATTCCATCTTTTGTTGATTTTGTTGAAGACGTTGGACATTTCCTTCCATTTTGTTTGCATGAGTTTTAAGTTCATTAGCAAGTTCATTTTTTAGCTCGTTTTTCAACTCGGATCTTAAGCTAATCATCTCACGTTGCATGTTATCAAATTTAGCATCATTTGCTTTAGCATAATCCAAAAATTCTCCTTGCAAATTTTTAGTGTGAGCATTTTGAAAACCTTGTGTAGTGTTTTGAAAATCACGGTTTTGGTTTTGATTAGAAATTTGTCCATTCCCATTTTGATAATTCCCCTTGTTGTAATTGCGTGAATTGCCTTGGTAATTACCTTGGTTGTTGTTTCGATAATTGTTAACATTTTGATTTGGTGGAGCTTGATTTGGGCGGGAACCTTGGCCGTTTTGGTTATAAGTTCACGTGGCTACATAAGCACTCGAAGTGTTACCATCCGCGGTAATGCACTCGGAAAGATCATGAGCTCCTCCACAAGATAAACAACTCTTAGCAACCGCTTTAACCGAAGCGGAATTGGAAGCTTCTTGAGCCTTCCAATGGGACATAAGATTAGCAAATCTATCAAAAAACCGATTTTCCTCATTAGCTTCATCATGTAAGGCATTAATGCTACGAGACGATTGTGACGATGATGACGAACCCAAATTGGCAACACTCGGTGTGCTACGAGGGCTATAAACCTTAGATCTATTTTCAATGATTTGTAAAGCCTCATTTGTCGTCTTGCACAAAAAATTACCACCCGCGGCGACATTCAAATAATCACGTTCATGATCATTAAGCCCATTATAAAAAGTATCCACTTGATGCAATTCCGTAAAATCATGGTGTGGACATTCATGTAACATTTCTTTAAAGCGTTCCCATGCCATTGAAAAACTTTCATTATTTCTTTGCACAAATCGTGAAATCTCATTTTTCAAGTGTGTTGTTTTAGATGGTGGAAAAAACTTGTTCACAAACTTAGAAACGAGATCGACCCATGTCAAAATCGAATTTGGCGGTTCTTTCTCGAGCCAAATTTTAGCGGGACCATCTAACGAGTATGGAAACAACATCATCTTAATGGCGTCATGTGGAACATCCTTAAACTTGCTAGTGGCGGCGAGACGGTTAAAATTCCTAATATTGTAATGCGGGTTGTCTTTCTCGTGACCTCTAAACTTATTTGCTTGCAACATCGACATTAAACCCGTCTTAATCTCGAAATTCTCCACAAGGATGGCGGGAATCACAATAGCCTCTCCAAAGCCCTCGGTGGGTGCTTGTAGCAACTCCATCATAGTACGATTAGCCATGACGACTTCTTGTTCTACGATAGGTTCAACAATTGGAGGTTCTTCTACAATCAACGTCTCTTGATTGGCTTGCTTTTGAAGTCGTTTACGAGCTCGTTTTGCTTGATTACGAGTGATCATAAACTTCACGAAGAATGGGAGGTGAGCAAAGAAGATTCTTTTTGGGTGTTTTGTGATTTTTCAATTTTTTTTGTGTTTTTGATGATATTTAATTTTTTTGGATTTTGGTGTATCTTCGTAGACAACAATCTACAAAATCTCTCCTTGAATCAAACTCTTGATTAAAGAAGCCTCAAAGGAATGAAAACGATCACGTGGAGTGAACGCCTTCGAATGACTTTAGAACTTTGGTGAAAACCAAATTGTTCAAGAGGTTTTAATCACAAAGAAACCAAGCAAATATATTATACGTAATAATACTTTGGGCGGCAAAACCCTCGATTAGCCTTCAATCTCAAAATACTCACAAGCAAGCGGGGAAACGAGGCGGCGCGAAGCACTTAAGAGCTTTTTTACTTAGGGTATATTTTATAATACCCGCCTTATTCCCACCTTATAGTTTGTATTTTTCGAAATCGAGCTTCACGAAAGTATTTATCTATTTTTGCCTTTTTTTTCTTTTTGTTTGAGATTCGAATACAATAATTGAGTGATGAAATCCCAATTAAGGTTGTGTTTTCACACTTTTGGAGATATTGTGAATTTATTGTGATACTTAATACAATATAGTAATAATATTTGTACAAGAAAAACCAAGAAAACCAATAATACGTATTAGTAGAGTTCTACTAATACAAATACTATATATGGTTAATATTAAAATCAACAATACAAATTAATCACGACACACCTCCCCGGCAGCGGCGCCAAAGTGATTGTGGTAAAATACGACCTTAGGGAAAAGGCGTAAAAGCGGTAAGTATTGAACAAATGACTTTAGGAAAAATCAAGTGTTAATGACCCAATGAAAGATCGTTTCCCAAGGAGGTATATGTGTGTGACTAAGATGTTCAAGATTTATGATTAATATTTGGTTTAGAAGGGGATGAGAAAAGAAAATGACGAAGACGTAAAAATAAAAATTAACCAAAAAAAAAATCACTACTAGAAAGTTAAAACGTAGAACCTTAAAAACCACAAAAATAAAAATAAATTCTAAAAATTACCAAAAATTCAGCAAAAATCAAATTAAATAAACTAAGAGTTTACCAATGATCAAAACTTTTTCAAACCTTTTAAATAATTAAATATTCAATTTTTAAATGCTAATTAAAGCCCTAAAAATCAAATAAATTATCAAAAAGCCCAAATAAAGATTTTTCAATTGGTAAACCTCTAAAATGGCCTAAAAAGATTAAAAACTATTTTTTTAGAAATTTTAAAACTAATAAAAACTATTTAAAATGATTTAAAAACTATTAAAACTTAAAATAATTATAAAAATTAATCTAAAAGAGATAAAATTATTCTAAAAGTTGCTAACTTCCTATTTTAATGTATTAAACCTAAGAAAAATGTAAAAAGTTGGAAAATGTGAAATTTGAAAAATAATAATAAAATAATATTAAAAATCCAAAAATTTTAAAAAATTCTAAAAACTTGCAAACTAGTTTATTTTAACCTAAATAATCAGAAAATCAAAGTGAAATTACCAGAATACCCCTATTGGGCCCTCAAATGGGCCAAAACCAAAAACAGTCAACCAAATTGGGCTATTGGGCCCAAAAAGTCAAACTTGGCCCAATTGACTTGGAAAAGCCCTATCTGACTCAAAATTCAATTCTAAGAACAAAGGCCCAAAAGCTGAAAATGAGCTTATCACAGCTTATTTAACACTCAGCTTATTCTTATTGGGCCTTTCAGCCCATTAAGCCATAAGCTAATGCCATAAGCTCTATATTGAAACACAACCTTCTTTTGGGATGCTTATGAGATCTGTAAAAAGAATTTTTGAAAAAGCTCACTCAATAAGCCAGAAATAAGCAAAGTAAAAATTCACTAAAAGACAAAATAGTCGTTTTAGAGATTTAGGGCACCTCAGGACTTGATTCAACTTGCAAAAGCTTTCAAATGGACTCAATAAGCAAAATCAATCAACAAAAATCCAATAAGCACAACCAATAAGCCAGAATAAGCACAAATGAACTTATGTAAAAGTCAAAGGAGTTGGTTTTCTAGTCAAACCCTAAAGTCAACCACCCAAATGCTCCAGTATGAACAAATGGGTCAAAATATGAGCACCTATTACAAAAACAAAGTTGTTGCAGGTTGGAATAAGCTATTATAGCTTATTGATAAGCTGACACCAGTTTTACACTATCAGTGGCAACTAGCAGGGGAAAGGAGTTCCCACTGCTTTGACTATTTGACCAAGCTTATATGAGAGTTCTGGTTTGATTCAACTGGAAACAAAGGCACCCTTGTGATCAGTGAATCACAAGGAGTCAATAGCAACAATAAAATCACAAATTGGTTCACACAATAAGCCACAATAAGCCAAACAGTCACCAGATATGCACCAGATATGGAAATAAGCAGTTAAGCACTTAATAAGCAGATTTAGCCACAATAAGCCAACCAAACTTAACAGGATGCATACACAAGCTATATAAACTAAGAACAAACAGAAAGCAACAAGAATCAAACACTGAATCAAAGTAAATAACAAGATCAAAGCACTAAAAGTTACTGATGAACAATGAACATATGCAGAAACAAGTTTGCTGATATACTTGACACTTGATCCAATTTCAAGCCACAAATCCTTCTTCCCTGATGTGATTAACTGAGATTTAGCACTTGTTAGCCCTAGCCTAAGCTTAGATCTAGGTGTCCTCAAAATCCTAGCCAATTTTACCAAGTATTTAAGATTTTATAGCCAAATAATGAATCTATGTGATCAAACCCACAAAACCTGCAAACAGATGAACATATGCACCTAACAAACAGATACCAACACTTGCTACCTCAACACAAGCACTTAGCAAACCACAATCCCAATTCAAGCAGTAGACCCAAACACTTCTTAATCTACCACTTAACAAAGAAACTTGTGATTTTAAGTAATAACCTACTGATTTTAATGATAAAAAACACTTAAACAATAGCAACTAACATAATCAAACACAAAAATCACTAGCACAAACACCAATACTCAAAATCAAAGCACCAAATTCAAAACAGCCATAAACATGAAATTTTTAGGGGAATCTTAACCAAGAGATTATACCTGCCTTCCACAACATCCTAGGAAGGCCAGCTATGCTCCTTGGACCTTGTTCAACAACTAGAACAAGACCAAGGTACTTCAACAAAGATGATCAAAGCCTGCTGATGTTCAAAGCAGAACAAGGCTTTGATTATGATATGTATTCAACACAAGCAACAAACAAACTCAACCAAAGGCTTAGAATCCTTCTCAGGCTTGGTGTCAACAAGCTTGAAAGAACTCAAGGCTTAAGGCTAAGGGTTAGTACACAAATATAAGCCAAATCAGAACCTAGGATTTCAAGGTATTCAAACCTTAAAAACCTAATGAAACAAGACGTGCCTTAACCACAAGATTAAGGAAGGCCTTAACAATCAAATGGAACTCAGAATTAGGCTACTCAAACACCAACTTTTAATCAAATCAAAAAGAGAATTCAATATTTTCAGAAATTCAAATTTTATTAAACTTAAAAAGGAATTATAAAGATTGATAGCCTAAAACTGGAACAAAGCTCTCTCATAGGTTGAGGAGTCTTTATATAGGAAAATGCCAAGGCTAGCACTATTCACAAACCCTAGAAGTGAAATTCCCTAAATGCCCTAAGTCCTTCTAGACGTTTTCTGAATTTGAGTTGTCTAAATTGATCAAGGCTGTTCATTTTAGCTTTGTGATGAAGCAATGAATCATAGCTGTTGATTTTGCCACGTTGGATGACTTGGAGGCTAAGTTGCATTCTGATTGGTGGAAAGGGAATTAGGGGTGGGGTCCATTGTGAGTGGGAGTGAGGGTTTTTGGTGTGGGATAGGTTTCTGCACATGTGAATCAAGTGTGTGCAAAGGGAATTGGTTTTTACCCAAAGTTTAAGTGGTGTAAAATCTGGGGGTGAAGAAGGGTGAATAGTGGTAATTTTGATCCGAAATTGGGGGAAATGGATGTGTTTGGCGCATTTTTGGAGTTTGAATGTTTCAGTGCACAAAAATGGTCCTTGTACTTTGGGATTTTTGGTAAATTAAGTCTTTCAGCCTCAAAAACGTATTTCCCTTTGTATTAACTTTCACCATTTGTCACTTTTGGCACCAAACTTTTGGAAAAAGGTTTACAAGGGTTATTTTTGACATTTTTGCATAATTCAAGGGCTGATCTTGGACATTCTTGATCTTCAAAGGTCTTCAATGTATCTTTGGCTTGATGAGGGACCATAATTGACAATTTGGAATTGTTGAGGGACTAATCTTGCCATTTCTTCAAAGTTGAAGGACCTTTTGTGTAATTTTGACAAACTTAAGGGACCAAACTTGTAATTATTAATATACAAGGGTTTTAAGTGTCAATTCTTCAATAAATGAGGATCAATCTTGTTTGTCTTCAAGTCTTCAAGGGTATTTGTTGAATTTTCCATGATTAGGGCCCGGTTCTTTGTACGGCTTCGTTTCTCGTGTCCGTTTTTCCTTGTAACTTGTGATCTTTTGTCTTTTTCACGATATCCATACCTAAAATACACAAGTAAACAAACACAAGCATATATATGGTATATTATGACATTTTTATGCATTTAAAGCCCGAAAAGAACGATGAGATCATGTATAAATGCCATCTCATCATGACCCCTTAAGAAACCTGTTAAAAAAGGACTAGCGGATAGACGTTTGGCTAACCGGGACAAAAGACTAAAAAGTATCATAGTCTCATGTCTACCCAAAAATATAATGAAGTCCATCATTAAGTGCTCCTTTGCTAAAGATATGTGGACTGAATTAGTCCTTGTGTATTGATGTAGTGATTTTACTACTCTTTAGGAAAAGAGAGCAAAAGTGGCAAGTATTGAGCACGACGATTTAGGAAAACCGTGTACAAATGACCCAAAGTGGGGATCGTTCTCAAGGAGGCTAGTGTGTTATGTGTGTAATGATTTGGATTAGGTTTGTGATTATATTTTTGAGAAAGAAAAATAGAAATGAGATTAGAAGAGAGTGACGGTTACGAAGACGGATTAAACTAAGTCGAAAAAGGTGTACACGTAAAATCGTAAAAAGCACTAAAATTAAAATTTTAACCTAAAAATTCCTAAAAATAACAAAAAATCCACAATAATATTCTAAGAGTTTACAAAAAATCCAAACTTGCCAAAACCTTTTAATTAATTAGATAATGACTTTTTAATGCTAATTAAAGCCCTAAAAATGAAAATTAATTATTAAAAAGTCCCAAACAAGATTTTAAAGTTTGTAAACCTCAAAAATACCCTAATTAAGCTAAAAAGTATTTTTAAAAATTTTAAAACCACTAAAAACTATTTTTAAACAATTAAAAACTACTAAAATCAATTAAAACTTAAATTAATTCTAGAAAATAATTAAAAGACTCTAAAAATATTTGGAAAGTTGAAAAATTCCTAATTAAGTGTCTACAATCTAGGAAAAATATAAAAACTTGGAAAATCAGACTTTTAATTTTTAACAATAAAATAATATTAAAATATTATTAAAAATCCAAAAATCATAAAAAATTCTAAAAACTTGCAAACTAGCTTAATTTAACCTAAATAACTCAGAAATGAAAGTAAAATTACCTAAATACCCTTAATGGGCCTAGAAAATGGGCTAAACCCAAAATAGTCCACTATTGGGCCAAATTTGGGCCCAATATAAAAAAGTGTTCAAAATAAGCCCAAAAAGCACTGGTTGACTCAAAATTTGATTTTAAACAACTTTTTCCAAAGGCCCAAAAGCTGAAAGTGTGAAATAAGCTAGCTTATACCAAACAGCTTATTCTTAATGGGCTTTTTGGCCCATTAAGCTATAAGCCAATGCCATAAACTGAAATTAAACACACAAGCTTCTTTCGTCCTAAATAAGACTTCTGCAAAAAGAAATTTGAAATAAGCCCAAGGAATAAGCCTGAAAATGCAATAAGCAATCTACAGAAAACGACAAAATAGTCGTTTTTGAGTTCTAGGCCACCCCAAGTGCTGATTCAAGTTTCTATAGCTTTTAAATGACTTAATTAAGCAAAATCAACAAAGAGTTTTCAAATAAGCTGACTCAATAAGCTGGAAAAAGTAAATAAGCACTTATGTAAAAGTCAAATAAGTTGGTTTTCTAGTAAAAAAGTCAAAGTCAAAGTCCAATAAGCTCCAGTCCACTCAAATGGGTCAAATAATGAAGACCTATCACAAAACATAAGTTGTTGCAAGTATGGATAAGATAAAATAGCTTATTGATAAGCTGAGTTCAAAATAACACTAGCAGAGGCTAGTTTTGGGTGTTGAGCAGTGGAAACTTTTTCCACTGCTTGACTTGTTTGACTTTTTGTCTTTAGTGACTTTTTTGGAGATTCAGATTACACAAAGGCACCCAAATGATCTTTGGATCAAAAGGAGTCAAGAACAATCAAAATATCACAATCACAAACACTCAATTGATACAGTTTAATAATAAAGCACTAGATATGATACAGACATGAACAAATAAGCAGTTGAGCACTTATAAGCAGTTTTAGCAATAATCAGCCAACCAAATTCAACCAAATGCATACACAAGCTATTATAAACTCTAATGAACAAGTTTAAACAGTTTTCATGCAATGGCTTAAAGCCTAAATCAAGATTCAAGCTTATGAATGTTACTGATGAACACTAACACATGCAGTTTTACACTTTGCTGATGTATTTGACCAATAAGCCAGATTCAACACTCAATATCTATCAAATAAGTTATAATAATGATGTTTTAACAACTTTCAACCCTAAGCATGCACAAATACTAGATTTCACCAAAATCTTAGGTAAAAAACAGTTAAATTCACCAAATTATAGCAGATTATTTGATTTGAAGTTTCAAACCCAAAAACTTGCAGCAAAACACTCTCAACAAGGCATATATCAGATACCAAGCACAAATAATACCTTCTAACAACACAATACCAAGATGCAATCACAAACAGGTAATCCCAAACATCCTTTTAACTTTTCAAAACCAAGTTTTTCAAATCAAAAGCAAGATTCAAGACCACCCAAGCCCAAATTAACACAACAATAACTAAGATGAACATATTCAAGCAGTTTTAAGCCACAAAATTCACAAGAACATAAGTCACATACAAATATCCCCAAAAATCAAGATTTAAGCAGATTTTAGGATTAAGTATGCAAACCTCATGGATGTACATCCACGTCCACGAATTTATGAGCTTATGTACTAGCAAGAACAAGTACAAGCTTCCAATAACACTCCTGCTAAGATTCAACAAGGTTAGAAGCAAGATTATAAAAACAGAAACTTGAAAAATCCTTGATTGATGCAACTCTTGTCCTCCACACTTGATTATCCCCAAGTTATAAGCTTCACCACACCTTGATAACACAATATCAGGATGCTATGATCAGCCCTATAGCCCAAGAATTCCAAGATAGACCAAGATCTTAGCAAAATATCAAGAAAATGAAGAAAATGTGCAAACTTTTGCACACTCCGCTTTTGAAAACAGGTTTTAGATTCAAGAATAATAAACAAAGAACAATAATAAGCAGATTATATCAATGGCACTTGAGCTTTCTTCAACATTTCAAACACATTTCATTAAACTTGAAACGGATTTACAGAAAAGTGAACTTAGGAAAATTCAAGAGCAAAAGCAAATGTTGCAGCCCTATGCCTTTACATAGGCTACAATGAGACTAAGTTACTGAATAAAAAACGTGAACCCTAAGTGCTTGATCTTCCAAATATGCCCTTGTAGAATTTGAAAACCTTGGACTCATGTGATGGATTTTTGGCTGTTTGTGGAGCTGGTAAGGTAGAAATTGCATCCAAAGGCCTCAAATAAGCTTAGAAAGTAAGCTTGGATATTGGACGTTGGATGTTGGCAGTGTTTTTGGCATCTTCTTCAAAGGGTGGGACAAGGGTTTATCATGTGACAATGGGGTGATGTGGCAAGGGTTTTGAGAGTTGGGTTATGATTAGGACTACCCTAATCACTAATCTGGAGATGATGGAGGTTTAATTGTTGCTTAAACAAAAATACCCAATTGTGTTCATACGTTAAACAGTGCATGGTTTGATTCGTTTTTGGGTTTAAACATGGTGTTAAGCGCCAAAATTAACTAATCTGTTGTGATTAGATTAATAGGCTGAGTGGATTTGTGAGGTGGCAAAGAAGTGAGCTCCCATTGGTTGAAATGTGTGAGTGGGACAGGTGTCAAGGCATGGTTGGTCTAGGTATCTTTCATTGTCTGCCAGATTTGGCCCCTTGTCTTCCTTTCTCTTTTCACTTGAAGTTTATTAAGCCAAAACCGGATTTCCTTCTTTATCAAAGTTTTCTTTTTCACACTTTTGCCCCAAATACTTTTCCAAAGTATTTTCAGGGGTATTTCTTGCCATTTTTGCATTCTTGAAGGACTGGTTTGGTATTTTCTTCAATGATAATGGTCTAGACTTGTATAATTGACATTTTGGAGGACTAAAATTGCCAAGTCTTGATGATTGAGGGACCATTCTTGCCAAATGTTGAAAGTTAAGGGTCCTTTTTGTAATTTTGGGATTTTCAAAGGACCAAACTTGTAATTTCTTGTACTTTGAAGGACTTCATGATGTGTTTGACTTTGTGGAGGATAATGGTTGACAATTTATCTTTGTTGAGGGGCTAAACTTGCCAATTCTTCAAAGTGGAGGGTCCTTTTTGTAATTTTGACAAACTTTAGGGACCAAACTTGTAATTATGAGGATACAAGGGTATAAAGTGTCAATTCTTCCATATTGGAGGACCCTTCTTCATAATTCTTCAAATCTTCAAGGGTTAAGCTTGGGAAAGTCTTCATTAGGGCTTGGTTCATTGTGCGGCTTCGTTTCCCGTGTTCGTTTTTGTATGATTCTTGTGATCTTTTGTCATTTTCTCAATATCCGTACCTAAAATACACAAGCAACAAACACAAGCATATATATGGGTATTTTGATGATATTTGATGCATTTTAAGCCCCATTTAGACGATGAGACTATGTATAAAAGCAGTCTCATCACTCCCCCATACTAAACCATTGCCGTGCCCCCACGCAATGCTAGAATAAAGTATCGTAGCATCTCCAAAATTCATTTTTATACACTTTATTGAATGATAAACTAGCTACACTACTACTATTGCTGCTACTACTTGCGTTTTAGACATAATGTATGATTTTCATCGCAAAATGGGACGTTTAGGTTCATAGAATAAGAACACGTGAATGCTTCCTTAGAAATAGTTTCGTCGTCCTTGATTTTCACCCCAATTCCATGCCAAGCGTGCAACGAGATCATTGTCATTATAAGTTAGTAATGCTAACACTACTCATACGCCCTAATCACGTACTTATCCTCCCATTATTCCTAAGTTGTATCTCTTATATTTTATATTGTCTTGAATGTTTCACGAGGATACATTGTTTGACTTATGCGATAATAGAGATTTAGGTTTAAAAATAGAGTCCTAACGGTGTAACCAAGACCACCAAATCAATAGCCCCTCCTAATAGACAACGATGTCAAAAAATTAAGTTGACAAGAAGAATCGATAAACACGGTTTTATAACGGTTTTGAACATGAGACTTATTACCAAGACTTTTATACGCCCCCTAACGGAAGGGCCTTATTATCTTTGGTTCACCTCCATCTTTTATTCAACTTCGCCATGAAGCTTTTATTATGACTTCGGTCTTGCCTTGCCTTTTATTATCCACCTCATCGGTAGTTTTATTAGCCAAAGACGTATATCCTCACGCTAAGGCGAATTTTGAATCTTTAAAGCTTCGAAGATTAAGGCTTGATTCACTTTCAATTTTGCATAGATTTTTTGGCCTTGTGGGGCTTCAAATTGTTTGCTTGATTTAGGTGAGCACTTGAAATCTTATTATTGGGTGAAGCTTTTGATTATTCGGGTGCCAATACTTCAAAACCGTGACGCTGACGATACCTTAATGTCTTCCCAATTTAATTACACGGAAGCTACTAGAAAAGACTAGAAACCCAACAATCCCAACTAGACCGCTAAGTCAATATCTATTAAGCAAAAAATATTTACAAGCGAAGGGAGAATAAGCAAACAATGAGAACACATGAGTTTTTGAAAGAATACGAGTACTCTACGTTTAGCATAGTAACTTATAATTAACCCTATCATTTCTCGTCCTCATTTAAGAGACTTAGCCTAATGTGTAGTTAAGGAATCAAAGCTAAGTGCTCAACACGCACGGTCGAGTCAAAAATTACTCTTATTCTCGCCATCGGAAAACCTACATTCGTGTCTTCAAACACTTATAAAACATGAGAAAATTTTTAAAATTTGGCCATTTTTAGCCTTATTTTGCAACAAAAACGATAAACAAAACATAAACTTTGGAAAGCGTGAAGGTTTGGCAAGACAAGTATCTATTCACCCCCCATACTAAAGTTAAACATTGTACTCAATGTTTCGAGTCTAGGGGTGTAAACACCCCCATACTAGAGACGTAGTCGAATGCCTAATCTAGCATGGAAAGGGTGTAACCAATAAATTAATAGCCGTTTATGAAGTGTGCTAATAACCTAAGGTTAGAACATCAAAAGGATATATCATGGATATTGAGAAAGTCTTCGAAGCAAACGATCGAGTGCTCCCATAAAACGAACACGAGAGGCTCCAATCGTGAAGACCATGATCATCTAAAGTCCACAATTCACAAACAACCACGGAACAAAGGTTGGAAGGGCACAAATCCCCACACGTTAACTACATTAGAAAGCGATAATATGTACATAGGATAAGCATGGGACTCCCCAACGAGGCTCCTCGTTTTTGATTACCGAGTCATGAGCTCGACTCGATCCCCTCAATACTAATTATCATTGGGGAAAGTGACTTGGTCGAGGTAGTTCAAGGATGGAACTTCCCCGCCAAAGTAGTGCTTTAACCTATGTCCATTCACCTTGAAGTTAGGACCATCATCTTGAGCTAGCTCGATGGTCCCATACGGAAACACTTGAGTCACGGTGAATGGACCGGACCAACGGTATTTCAACTTACCGGAAAAGATTTTCAAACAGGAATTAAAAAGCAAAACTTGATCCCCAATGTTAAAAACCCGTTTTTTAATTTTAGAATCATGCAACTTTTTAGTTTTTTCCTTATAAATCAATGAATTTTCATAAGCAATGTCCCTCAATTCATCCAATTCATTTAACTGCATTTTCTGGTGTTTTCCCGCGGTCTCCATATCATCATTACAATGCTTTAGGGCCTAATAAGCCTTGTGTTCTAACTCGATAGGCAAATGACAATTCTTTCCATACACAAGCTTATAGGGAGTGCACCCAATGGGCGTCTTATGAGCGGTCCTAAAGGCCCATAAAGCATCCTCCAACTTATCCGACCATAATTTTCGGTTTTCCCCAACGGATCTCTCCAAGATCCTCTTCAAAGCTCGGTTTGAAACCTCGACTTGCCCACTCATTTGCGGGTGATAAGCCGTAGAAAGCCGATGTGTAACCCCATATTTCCTTAGGACCCTTTCGAATTGGTCGTTACAAAAATGGGTTCCACGATCGCTTATGATCGCACGAGGGGTTCCAAACCGAGAAAACAAGCTTTTCAAAAACTTAACTACCACACGAGCATCATTGGTAGGAAAGGCTTTGACCTCCACCCACTTAGATAGGTAGTCAACCGCAACGACAATGTACTTATTACCAAGAGATGATGGGAACGACCCCATAAAGTCTATACCCCAAACGTCAAAGATCTCACACACTTGGATGATATTTTGTGGCATTTCATCTTTTTGTGAGGCTTTTCCTTGTCGTTGGCATGAATCACATGACTTCACAAGATCTTGTGCATCTCGGTAAATAGTAGGCCAAAAGAAGCCGGCATCAAACACCTTCTTAGCCGTGAGATTAGCACCGTGGTGACCACCCGTGGGTCCCTCATGGCAAGCTCTAAGGATGTTAGAAGCTTCGGTGCCAAATACACAACATCAGATGATTTGATCCGCACAAGTTCGAAACAAGTAAGGGTCGTTCCAAAAGTAGAACTTGACGTCACGAAGGAATTTTCGTTTTTCTTGAGTCGTCATACCCTTGATGATGAAGTTACCCGCATGGTAATTTGCAAAATCCGCAAACCATGGGGTGGAAGAATCAAGCTTAGAATTCACTACACCAAGTGTCTCGAGCGGAAATGTTTTAGTGATTTCCTTGGGCTCGTAAACACTTTGGTGAGGATCTTCCAAATGAGAAAGATGATCGGCCGCTAGATTCTCGGCTCCTTTTTTGTCAACAATTTTGTGATCAAATTCTTGAAGGAGGAGAATCCAATGAAGTAATCTAGGCTTAGCATCTTGCTTTGCCATGAGATACTTGATAGCCGAATGATCCGTATACACTATGCATTTAGCTAAGACGAGATAAGGTCGGAACATCTCAAATGCATACACCACGGCAAGGAACTCCTTCTCCGTTGTAGTGTATTTTAGTTGAGCCTCGGTCATCGTCTTGCTAGCATAGTGAATAGGCAAGAAGTTCTTATCATGACGTTGCCCCAAAACGGCCCCAATAGCGTAATCACTAGCATCACACATTAGCTCAAAGGGGAGGTTCCAATTGGGAGCAACAAGAATGGGAGCTTCGGTAAGTTTCCTCTTAAGAATTTCAAAGGCTCGTACACAATCTTCGTCAAAGACAAAATGTGCCTCTTTTTCAAGAAGATGTGTAATGGGTCGAGAGATCTTTGAAAAATCCTTGATGAATCGACGATAAAAACCCGCGTGGCCTAGGAAACTCCTAACTCCCTTAACGGTTTTGGGATGAGGTAATTTGGCGATGACGTCTACCTTAGCTTGATCTACCTCAATCCCCGCTTTCGAGACCTTGTTCCCTAAGACGATTCCACTTTTAACCATAAAATGACACTTTTCCCAATTGAGCACAAGGTTGGTTTCCTCACAATGTTTCAACATTCTCTCAAGGTTCGACAAACACGAAGTGAACGAATTACCAAACACGGAAAAGTCATCCATGAAGACTTCCATCGTCTTCTCGATCATGTCATGAAAAATAGCCATCATACACCTTTGAAAAGTTCCCGGTGCATTGCAAAGTTCGAATGGCATTCTACGATAGGCAAACGTTCCATATGGACACGTAAACGTAGTTTTTTCTTGATCACGAGGATCGATGGGAATTTGGAAGTAACCGGAAAAACCATCTAAAAATAAATAGAAATCGTTTCCCGCAAGACGCTCTAACATTTGGTCCATGAAGGGCAAGGGAAAATGGTCTTTTCGAGTGGCTTCATTCAACTTATGATAGTCAATGCACACTCTCCATCCGGTCACGAGTCTAGTGGGAATTAACTCGTTGGCATCGTTTGGCACAACGGTCATCCCTCCCTTTTTAGGGACACAATGAATAGGACTCACCCAAGGGCTATCGGAAATAGGGTAAATCATTCCCGCGTCAAGGAGTTTAAGGACCTCCTTTTTGATGACGTCGTGAATTTTGGGGTTCACCCTCCTTTGACATTGGATTGCGGGCTTGTAATCCTCCTCCATTAAGATTTTGTGGGTACAAAACTTGGGATCGATCCCCTTAATGTCGGATAACTTCCACGCAATTGCCCCTTTGTGATCCTTTAGAACATCGACAAGTGCGGTTTTTTCATCATTCGAAAGTTCCTTCGCAATAATAACCGGCAACTTGTCGCCCTCCTCCAAATAGACATATTCGAGATGAGGAGGTAAATCTTTCAACTCGAGGATAGGTGGTTCCTCAAGTGAAGATTTGGGCTCGATACTCATAACCTCCTCGGGTGGAGGAAATGGGAAATCGTTAAGAAAATCCTTGATAATCGAGAAGTCCTCATCGTTGTCGAGGTCTTCGTTACAAGTACGTGGAACATCGAATTCTTCCAACGTAAAACCACTACCTTCAAATGGAGTGAAGGTTGGTGTCGAATTATCAAGAATTGGATCTAACATAGTGGGATTGCCACTAGTTTCTTCATCACCAAAACCTAGAACTTCTTGTGAAAATTCCTCGCAAACCACGTCAATCATATCAACGAGGTTTATGGTTGCAACGGAATAAACATGAGAAATTTGAGAGTTTTGAGTTACGTTTATAACAAGTTCCTCGTCGTTGAAACGTAAGGTGATCTTTCTAGCATGAACATCGATCAAAGCCATAGACGTATCTAAAAACGAACGACCTAAAATGAGAGGAACTTGAGGATCCTTGGGGATATCAACAACGATAAAGTCTACGGGATAGTAGAACTTCCCCACCTTCACAAAAACGTCTTCCGCCAAACCACATGCGGGAATAGTGGAATGGTCGGCCAACTCGATAGACATTAGTGAAGGAGTAAGATTACGAAGATTGAGCGACTTGAAGATTGCAAGTGGCATCAAGTTAATGCTAGCACCAAGATCGGCCAAGGCGAAGCATTCCTCCATATCTTGGATTGCACAAGGGATCAAAAATTTACCGGGATCACCGACTTTTTAAGGTACGCGATTAAGATAAACCGACGAACAACTAGACAATTGGTGCAATTTCTCCTTGTTGTTCAACATACTCTTAAAGTTAGCGGCAAATCGAGGCATCATGACCAAAGCATCGGCGAAACTCACATTAAAGTGCAAATTACGAAACATTTTCATAAAAAGCTCAAATTGATAATTGTCGCGGTCTTGACGTTTCTCCTTCCTAAATCTCGATGGATAGGGCAAAGGTGGTGTGGGTTGAGGCATAGTAGGCATAGCCTTTGGAATCTCGGGTTCCAATGATGGTAATGGGTCAACCGTAGGTGTGGCATGAGCGGTACTTCGTGGGATTGGGACATGCTCCTTTTGGACCACCACCTCGGGTTCTTCCTCAATTGCTTCCTCCGTAGGAGCAATTGGTTGAGGAGTCGGTTCCTTAAGTGTCTTACCAGTACGTGTGGTAATCACTTTCATCTCACCCTTAGGGTTTGATACGGTGTTGCTAGGAAGACTACTCGAAGACGGTTTACACATTATTGCCTCAAACATAGACGAGATTTTATCTTCAAACATGGATTGCCTCTTCTCGGCTTTAATCATTTCTTGTTTAATCTCATGTTGCCCTTGTTCCATTTTTTGTTGGTTTTGTTGTAACCTTGTGACATTTCCTTCCATCTTTTTGGTGTGGATTTTAAGTTCATTAGGTAACTCATTTTTCAACTCTTTCTTCAAGTCGTTCTTAAACTCGGATCTTAGGCTAATGATTTCTCTTTGAATATTGTCAAACCTAGCATCATTCCCATTAGCGTATTCAACAAATTCATTTGGAAGATCTTTCAACGTTTGCAAACCTTTGTTGTTTTGAAAATCATTTTGATTCTTGTTTGAAACTTGATTATTAGCCCCTTGATTCCCATAGTTTCCCTTGTTGTAATTGTTTTTGAAACCAACTTGATTGTTGCGATAGTTGTTGTTAGCATTTTGATTTGAACCAAAACCCGGTGGAGTCAATTGATTAGAGCGGGAAACTTGACCGTTTTGGTTGTAATTTCCCGTGGCCGCGAAGGCACTCGAAGTGTTACCACCGTTGGTAATGCACTCGGAGAAATCATGACCTCCACCACAATACATGCAAGAAACCTCAACCGCTTTAGCCGTAGCGGGAGCACTTTGTTCACCAACTTTAAACTCAATCAAAAGTCCTTTTAGCTTATCAAAAATCTTGTTTTCCAAGTTCGCCTCAATTTGGCAAGCATCGATGGTAGTAGACAAAGAAGGTGAAGTCGAAGGCGAAGCCTTACGAACACTAGACGTGCTACGAGGACTATACACCTTAGATCTATTCTCAATTATCACCAAAGCTTCCTCAACCGTTTTACACAAAAAATTACCACCCGCGGCGGCATTCAAATAATCCCTTTCATGATCATTAAGTCCATTGTAAAACGTGTCAATTTGATGCAAGTCGGAAAAACCGTGATGAGGACATTCATGTAACATTTCCTTAAACCTATTCCAAGCCGTTGAAAAACTTTCATTAAACTCTTGTGAAAACTTTGAAATCTCGTTTTTCAAATGCGTAGTCTTAGAGGGCGGAAAAAATTGGTTCACAAACTTAGACACGAGATCCTTCCACGTCAATATAGAATTGGGTGGCTCTTTCTCTAACCAAATTTTAGCGGGCCCCGCTAAGGAATACGGAAAAAGCATCATCTTAATCGAGTCATTCGAGACATCCTTAAACTTGCAAGTGGCGGTAAGACGATTGAATTGGCGGATATGGTTGTGTGGATTGTCCTTCTCATCACCGCGGAATTTGTTGTTTTGGATCATCGACAACAAACCCGTTTTCACCTCAAAATTCTCCGCAAGGATAGCGGGAATCACAATAGCCTCTCCATAACCCTCGGTGGGTGCTTGAAGTAACTCCATCATAGTTCGATTCGCCATGGTTGGTGCTTCTCTTACAATAGGTTCGTCAATAGGAGACTCCTCACTAGAAAGATTAGGAGTGGGAGTTTTGTTCTTTCGTTTACGTGCACGTATTGCTTGATTACGAGTTAGCATAAACATCACGTACAACGAGGGGACGAGCAAAGAAGATTCTTTTTGGTGTTTTGTATTTTTCAATTTTTTTGTGGTTTTTGATTGTATTAACCTTTTTGGAATTTGGTGAATGTATTAAGTAGACACAAATCTACGAATCTCCTCCTTAATCAAATCTCTCGATTAAAGAAGCCTCAAGGAATGAAAACGATCACGTGAAGTGAACGCCTTCGATGACTTTAGAACTTTGGTGGAACACCAAAACGCTCAAGAGGGTTTAATCAATGGAAACCAAGAAAATATATATGATACTTAGTAATACTTTGGGCGGCAAAACCCTCGATTAGCTCTCAAAATCAAATACTCACAAGCAAGCGGGGAAACGAGGCGGCGCGAAGCACTTAAGAGACTTTTTCCTTAGGATATATTTTATAATATCCGCCTTATACCCACCTTATAGTTTGTATTTTTCAAGATTGAGCTTCACGAAAGTATTTATCTATTTTTTCCTTTTTCTTTGGTTTCAGATTCGAATACAATGATTGGGTAATGACCTCCCAAGTCAAGGTTGTGATTTCTCAAGTATTTGGAGTACTTGTGAATTTATTGTTCTACGTATACACTATAGTAATAGTATTCACACAAAAACCGAAAACCGATAATACGTATTAGTAGAGTGCTACTAATACAAATACTATTTATGGTTAGTATATAAAAACAACAATTCCAAATCAAAACACAACACGCCTTCCCGGCAGCGGCGCCAAAATGATGTAGTGATTTTACTACTCTTTAGGAAAAGAGAGCAAAAGTGGCAAGTATTGAGCACGACGATTTAGGAAAACCGTGTACAAATGACCCAAAGTGGGGATCGTTCTCAAGGAGGCTAGTGTGTTATATGTGTAATGATTTGGATTAGGTTTGTGATTATATTTTTGAGAAAGAAAAATAGAAATGAGATTAGAAGAGAGTGACGGTTACGAAGACGGATTAAACTAAGTCGAAAAAGGTGTACACGTAAAATCGTAAAAAGCACTAAAATTAAAATTTTAACCTAAAAATTCCTAAAAATTACCCAAAATCCACAATAATATTCTAAGAGTTTACAAAAAATCCAAACTTGCCAAAACCTTTTAATTAATTAGATAATGACTTTTTAATGCTAATTAAAGCCCTAAAAATCAAAATTAATTATTAAAAAGTCCCAAACAAGATTTTAAAGTTTGTAAACCTCAAAAATACCCTAATTAAGCTAAAAAGTATTTTTCAAAATTTTAAAACTACTAAAAACTATTTTTAAACAATTAAAAACTACAAAAATCAATTAAAACTTAAATTAATTCTAGAAAATAATTAAAAGACTCTAAAAATATTTGGAAATTTACAAAATTCCTAATTAAGTGTCTACATTCTAGGAAAAATATAAAATCTTGGAAAATCAAACTTTTATTTTTTAACAATAAAATAATATTAAAATATTATTAAAAATCCAAAAATCATAAAAAATTCTAAAAACTTGCAAACTAGCTTAATTTAACCTAAATAACTCAAAAATCAAAGCGAAATTACCTAAATACCCTTAATGGGCCTAGAAAATGGGCTAAACCCAAAACAGTCCACTATTGGGTCAAATTTGGGCCCAATATAAAAAAATGTTCAAAATAAGCCCAAAAAGCACTGGTTGACTCAAAATTTGATTTTAAACAACTTTTTCCAAAGACCCAAAAGCTGAAAGTGTGAGATAAGCTAGCTTATACCAAACAGCTTATTCTTAATGGGCTTTTTGGCCCATTAAGCTATAAGCCAATGCCATAAGCTGAAATTAAACACACAAGCTTAATTTGTCCTAAATAAGACTTCTGCAAAAAGAAATTTGAAATAAGCCCAAGGAATAAGCCTAAAAATGCAATAAGCAATCTACAGAAAACGACAAAATAGTCGTTTTTGAGTTCTAGGCCACCCCAAGTGCTGATTCAAGTTTCTATAGCTTTCAAATGACTTAATTAAGCAAAATCAACAAAGAGTTTTCAAATAAGCTGACTCAATAAGCTGGAAAAAGCAAATAAGCACTTATGTAAAAGTCAAATAAGTTGGTTTTCTAGTAAAAAGTCAAAGTCAAAGTCCAATAAGCTCCAGTCTACTCAAATGGGTCAAATAATGAAGACCTATCACAAAAATAAGTTGTTGCAAGTCTGGATAAGCTATAATAGCTTATTGATAAGCTGAGTTCAAAATAACACTAGCAGGGGCTAGTTTTGGGTGTTGAGCAATGGAAACTTTTTCCACTGCTTGACTTGTTTGACTTTTTGTCTTTAGTGACTTTTTTGGAGATTCAGATTACACAAAGGCACCCAAATGATCTTTGGATCAAAAGGAGTCAAGAACAATCAAAATATCACAATCACAAACACCCAATTGATACAGTTTAATCAATAAAGCACCAGATATGATACAGACATGAACAAATAAGCAGTTGAGCACTTATAAGCAGTTTTAGCAATAATCAGCCAACCAAATTCAACCAAATGCATACACAAGCTATTATAAACTCTAATGAACAAGTTTAAACAATTTTCATGTAATGGCTTAAAGCCTAAATCAAGATTCAAGCTTATGAATGTTACTGATGAACACTAACACATGTAGTTTTACACTTTGCTGATGTATTTGACCAATAAGCCAGATTCAACACTCAATATCTATCAAATAAGTTATAATAATGATGTTTTAACAACTTTCAACCCTAAGCATGCACAAATACTAGATTTTACCAAAATCTTAGGTCAAAAACAGTTAAATTCACCAAATTATAGCAGATTGTTTGATTTGAAGTTTCAAACCCAAAAACTTGCAGCAAAACACTCTCAACAAGGCATATATCAGATACCAAGCACAAATAATACCTTCTAACAACACAATACCAAGATGCAATCACAAACAGGTAATCCCAAACACCCTTTTAACTTTTCAAAACCAAGTTTTTCAAATCAAAAGCAAGATTCAAGACCACCCAAGCCCAAATTAACACAAAAATAACTAAGATGAACATATTCAAGCAGTTTTAAGCCACAAAATTCACAAGAACACAAGTCACATACAAATATCACCAAAAATCAAGATTTAAGTAGATTTTAGGATTAAGTATGCAAACCTCATGGATGTACATCCACACCCACGAATTTATGAGCTTATGTACTAGCAAGAACAAGTACAAGCTTCCAATAACACTCCTGCTAAGATTCAACAAGGTTAGAAGCAAGATTATAAAAACAGAAACTTGAAAAATCCTTGATTGATGCAACTCTTGTCCTCCACACTTGATTATCCCCAAGTTATAAGCTTCACCACACCTTGATAACACAATATCAGGATGCTATGATCAGCCCTATAGCCCAAGAATTCCAAGATAGACCAAGATCTTAGCAAAATATCAAGAAAATGAAGAAAATGTGCAAACTTTTGCACACTCCTCTTTTGAAAACAGGTTTTAGATTCAAGAATAATAAACAAAGAATAATAATAAGCAGATTATATCAATGACACTTGAGCTTTCTTCAACATTTCAAACACATTTCATTAAACTTGAAAACGATTTACAGAAAAGTGAACTTAGGAAAATTCAAGAGCAAAAGCAAATGTTGCAGCCCTATGCCTTTATATAGGCTACAATGAGACTAAGTTACTGAATAAAAAACGTGAACCCTAAGTGCTTGATCTTCCAAATATGCCCTTGTAGAATTTGAAAACCTTGGACTCATGTGATGGATTCTTGGCTGTTTGTGGAGCTGGCAAGGTAGAAATTGCATCCAAAGGCCTCAAATAAGCTTAGAAAGTAAGCTTGGATATTGGACGTTGGATGTTGGCAGGGTTTTTGGCATCTTCTTAAAAGGGTGGGAAAAGGGTTTATCATGTGACAATGGGGTGATGCGGCAAGGGTTTTGAGAGTTGGGTTATGATTAGGACTACCCTAATCACTAATCTAGAGATGATGGAGGTTTAATTGTTGCTTAAACAAAAATACCCAATTGTGTTCATACGTTAAACAATGCATGGTTTGATTTGTTTTTGGGTTTAAACATGGTGTTAAGCGCCAAAATTATCTAATCTGTTGTGATTAGTTTAATAGGCTGAGTGGATTTATGAGGTGGCAAAGAAGTGAGCTCCCATTGGTTGAAAGGTGTGAGTGGGACAGGTGTCAAGGCATGGTTGGTCTAGGTATCTTTCATTGTCTGCCAGATTTAGCCCCTTGTCTTCCTTTCTCTTTTCACTTGAAGTTTATTAAGCCAAAACCGGATTTCCTTCTTTATCAAAGTTTTCTTTTTCACACTTTTGCCCCAAATACTTTTCCAAAGTATTTTCAGGGGTATTTCTTGCCATTTTTTCATTCTTGAAGGACTGGTTTGGTATTTTCTTCAATGATAATGGTCTAGACTTATATAATTGACATTTTGGAGGACTAAAATTGCCAAGTCTTGATGATTGAGGGACCATTCTTGCCAAATGTTGAAAGTTAAGGGTCCTTTTTGTAATTTTGGGATTTTCAAAGGACCAAACTTGTAATTTCTTGTACTTTGAAGGACTTCATGATGTGTTTGACTTTGTGGAGGATAATGGTTGACAATTTATCTTTGTTGAGGGGCTAAACTTGCCAATTCTTCAAAGTGGAGGGTCCTTTTTATAATTTTGACAAACTTTAGGGACCAAACTTGTAATTATGAGGATATAAGGGTATAAAGTGTCAATTCTTCCATATTGGAGGACCCTTCTTCATAATTCTTCAAATCTTCAAAGGTTAATCTTGGGAAAGTCTTCATTAGGGCTTGGTTCATTGTGCGGCTTCGCTTCCCGTGTTCGTTTTTGTATGATTCTTGTGATCTTTTGTCATTTTCTCAATATCCGTACCTAAAATACACAAGCAACAAACACAAGCATATATATGGGTATTTTGATGATATTTGATGCATTTTAAGCCATATTTGGATGATGAGACTATGTATAAAAGCAGTCTCATCATGTATGAAGGACCAGAGGAAACTAAGGAGACAAAAATCCAATCCCTTAGACTTAATTTTAATGCTTTCAAAGCTCTGAAAAATGAAATAGTTAGTCAAAACTACACCAAACTTAAGATTCTACTCGAATGATGTTGGTAATAATGATGTTATCTTACCAAAAGCTGAAGTTAATGCCACTTTTGTCAATATTCTCCCTAGGAAATGGTTATGTCTAAACCAAACCCTAAGAGCTAACAATAATATTAAGAATGACATTCTGGCTCAACTATTTGGAAGATATAACTATGAGGAAGGCTTAATTGATTCTAATTACAAATCTGAAATTGATAGGTTTACCACTTAGATCACTGGATCAAAAGCTCTTGTTGCTAATCATTGTTTTCGGGACATCGACTCTTATGTGGAAGAAGACACCAGGAGCAGTCAAGAGTTACTTAAAGAACTGAATGCTGAGTTTCATGACATAGCTCTTCTAGCTGATCAGAAGAGATACTACAAAAGATCTGGTAGAGTGGGAGCCGCCAAGGCAGACAAGTCCAAAGTAATATGTTTTACTTGTGGAAAGCCAGACCACTTTCAGAAGGATTGTTACTCTAACAAAACATCATCTCCAAGCTATCCCTCAACCAACAAGTTTAATGGCAAAAGAAAATTCTCTTCATCTCCTTGCTAACAAACCTCTCATTCTAACTCAGAAGGAAAGAAGAACTACAAAGTCAAGTACAAATCCTTAAAAGCAGAACTGATAAAGCTGAATCAAAAGGTTGATGATGCAACCAAGAAAAAGGAAAGTAAGAAGACAGAGAAAGGGTTGATAGCTACTTCATTTGACTGGGATGATGAACCTCTCACTTCTGAAGATGAAACAACTACCACCGTGAGAGCTTTCATAGTTGTTGCTGAAGATAAACCAGCTATTGGAAAAAAATGAAGCTAGATCTGGTCAATGGGTTGATATCACCATGAAAAAGGTACAAAGATTGCTCACTATTACAAAAGGTCAGGACATAGACCATGTCCTTGACTACACTCTGATTGACCTCCACTTTGTGAAGAACAAAGAAAGAACATGTTGAATAAATTTCATGCTATAAAACAAGAATTAAACGTAAGTCAATCTGAAGTAACCAACCTTAAACCATTTGTTGGACACACCTCTCAACTTCATAATGAAGTGAGTCGACTCTCATCTGAAAATAAGTCTCTAACTGATGAAAACAGTAAACTAAAAAGAGTCCTTGGAAAATGAGCCAAAGGTCAATTCACTGTTGAAGACATAGTCTCTAAAAGTATACATGGAAATGTGGTTCAAGCCATTAGGGGGAGGGTAGATTTAAACATCACAAATATGTGTCCAAGGTAAAATTTATTCCCTCTAAGGAATTTATCTATACTACCACCTCTGTGATTGAGAATGAAATCCCCAGAGGAACAAGAACCCCTAACTTCCCTGCCCAAACTGACTGGAGCCAGTCCATCAGAATCTATCCTAGGTCCCTTTCTGTCACACCCCATGGAGGAATATGGGGCGTGAACAATGGATATTATCACAACAATAGCGTGTCTATAGAGAGAACTAAATGAAATTGAAATATCATAAATGGTGACACAAATGTCATGACAATATCTCATCAATACAAGAGCCTAGGTAAGTAGGTAAAAGTCCTACCTCTCACCAAAGACAAACAAATAAACAAACATCAAACATATAGGTGTCTAAAATGTATCACTTATTCAAACAATGAAAAGAAAACTAAGAGGAAATGGATTCCTCCTAATGTAGTCCTAATAGCCTCTAAACTCTAGCCACTTCTAACACCATCCTTCATAACTACCTCACTTGAAAATGACACTAAAATCTATCAACATAAAGTTGGTGAGAACATAGGTTAAAGTTATCTAGAACATCATAAGAAAACTTGACATCCACTGTAAATAAGTTGAAGAAAAATAAGTTAAAGCAATGGACTATAAAGTGATATTCACATCACATAGAACTACACACGAAAAATATTATAACAATAGAACATATAAAAAGAACAATGCACCTACACCTATCTGGATCTTTCTCACACCCAGTGTGGAGATGAACCATATCCCCGTCGAGATATCTTGCATCCAAGAAGACGATGTACAAGTACTCAGAACATCAGTACTCAGAACACAAGTACTCAGAATGCATGTCAGAACACATAATAGAACATATAACATAACACATAAGTAAGCATATAACATAATAACACATTAAGTCCACACATTTGAAAAACATATTATCAAAACATTTTAAAGAACATAGTGTTAAGCCATTTTTAAAAACATTACAAGTGTCATCTCCATCCCATACTGGAAAAACATTTAAAAACTTAGTGAAAATGGGACTATGAACTCACCTAATTGAGCTTCTCCAAATATTCCGCGCACTAGCAAAAGCTAAACAAATAAATGCATAAAATCAAGACATGAACCAATAACTAGCTCATCAATCTATGATAGACATCTAACCCTTAACCTCATATTAACTTCATTAATATGATATACACATCCCATTACCCCTCTCAAATAAGTCATTAACTTAGTCAAGTTCGATACCTATCCCGTTTATATTATACCCAAAACAGTCCCAATTTTTAGTCTCCAAACTATTAGCCAAACTCCCACCTAACCAACGCCATGCTTTCTGTAAAGAAAAACCTATGCCCTTACATGCGTTAGCTAACTCTCCTATTTTTCCCCAACCTTAAAGCTACTATTAAGGCCCCGATATATATATATATATATATATATATATATATATATATATATATATATATATATATATATATATATATATATATATATATATATATATATACTTTTGTCCATCCAGATTTTACTGATTTTGAACATATGAAAAGTTTGTTATGATCAGAGGGTCTTCCACTATCCCATTTGATTAGCCCTCTTCCAGATCTCTTATTTAACATATAAACCTAACTCTCATGTTCTTTTGAAAGTCCAATTGTACTCCTAAGTACCCTAACCATCTTAAAACATTAATTTTAACCCGACTGATTTCAAAACTTTTTTGACCTCCGACTGTTGTAACCTCTTTTTGACCCACTTCCTGACCTCCAATTTAGTCCTCGTTTCTTGCATTCAAAATCCGACTCAAATACATTTCCAGGGGTACTTGAATCGTATCTTAAAAGTATGTATAGCTATAGATATGATCAAAACAATTGACCTAAAATTCTGCCAAGTTTTTAATTACAAATTTAATTAAATTAACCTAATTAATTACCCAATACTTAATTAATTAGAAGCCCTAATTAGTCTAATCATTATTATAACATTAAAACTCAGAATTTAATTTTTTCCTAACCCTAGATCCATCATATTTTGATGTACACATGTTTAAAAATAAATTAAATAAAAATTGATCACATGTTTTACTTTAGATTTTTGAAAACAAGATTTTTGATGAAGAACCGTAAAACTCCATTGATGAACTTCACGTGTGTTTTTTTTCTCCAGGGATTATGAGTGTTTTTTAGTCACTTAAAATCCTTATATATTTATTTGTTACCCAATCCTAGCCCAACCCAAACACTTTCCCCTTTTTCCCTTTTCCCCCTTCTCTTTTCCCCTTTGCGTCGACTACAAACCGATCCACTTATATATATTTTTTTTTCTTTTTATTACTTATTAATATATTATTAATAATACCTTAATTTACTTAATTTATTTCAGCCCTTAAGACCTCCAAAAACCTCAAAGTCGTAAAACTAGTCAGTTTTACGCGTATACCGTACAAATATACAGTTTTATAAAAACTATTGAAATATGAAATAAATTAAATAACTAAGTCCTAAATGACTTAAAACCATCCCGAAAAATATTCCCGTGACTAAATACCTTATCTGAGACACCAAAATGCTAAACCCAAAATCGTAAAAATATGATTTACTATAATACATACACGTACACATAAATCTTAAAATAACGCCATATACTATCATATCTACGTCCAAGTATACCAATGAGAACGAACTAACCCTACCTAAGCATCATATAATGTATATGCACTACATGTACGATCTGCAACATCCAGTCAAAGGTTCAAATATTAACATATTGCACATAAACGCACACTAAGAACAAAATTAAAGTCAAACAATCATAAGTGAAAAACTCCAAAAATCTAGGGTTGTCACACTTTCCTACCAATACCCCTGGCGAAATCACTAAATCTAAATCCTTAGTCAAAGCTGTGGATAAGCCTTACAAAAAGGTTTTGTAGCCAAGGAACTTAAGGAGACCAAACCCATTCTTCCCTCAAAGGAACTGTCCCCCACAAAGAAACTTCTTCTTACTCTAATGGAAGAAGTCAAAGGGTTGAAAGAGCAAATAAAACCTCTCTTTGACAGCTCTTCCTCTGGTACCCATGTTGAAGGGACTAGTAGTAGTCAACCTAAAGGAAGAACTGTGTTCAGACCTTGTAAATACCGTGGGTTTAAAAATCATCTATCTGATAATTACTGAAGGAAATTTAATTTACTACTTATGAGTCTACTGACCATACCCCTATTGAACATGAGGAGATTATAGATGTCCAAAAGACCAGACTTAAAAGGAGATCTCAAACTCCTCACAAGTCTTCTAGACAACCTAAGCACAAACCAAAAGTGTCCCCCAGAGACTCAGACCATCTCTTTCATGAAAATATGGTGGGTTCCATTATCATCACTCTGATGAGTGTGAACACTACACAGGATGTGAAATCTGTGGTAGTATGGTTCATAAAACCAGAGATTGCAACCAAAGAGGGGGAGACTGAAACATAAGAATACCCAGAGTCGCTAATCAGCTACATAATAGACCTACTGAAAAGTGGGATCATCATCGAAACTAATTTGTTTCACCATATATGTGCAGGAATATTTAAAGAAATTTGTATGGTATATGGATAGTAGATGCTCTAAACACATGAGAGAGTTAAGCAATATATGCACAGATATAAAAAGGAGTCTAGTCCCAAAGTAGTCTTTGGAGATGACTCTTCAGAGGATACTAAAGGATATGGCTCAATAGATTGTAATGGAATCACCTTTACAAAGGTTGCTTATGTCAATGGACTGAAGCACAACTTAATCAGCATTAGTCAACTCTATGATGTTGGGTTCAAAGTTTTATTCACCAAGATCAACAATCTTCAAACAAAATGATGATGTTGTTCTAATTGCACTAAGAAGAAGGGATGTGTATGTTATTGACATGACATCATGTCTAGAGAGAAGCAACACATGTCTCTTTTCCAAAGACTCTGATAGTGAAAACTGGCTATGGCACAAGTGACTGTCCCACCTTAACTTCAAGAACATCAACAAACAGGCCAAAATGATCTAGTTGCGGGTCTTCCCTCTCTGACCTTCTCTAAAGACAGGTGATACACTGCTTTTAGTATGGGTTCTAGATTCGTCTCGGTATCTCCTCTCGAATTGATCACGGTTCTAAGTGGAATGATTTGTTCTTGGTTAATAAAAAGGGGGTTGGTTTGTTTATCTATTTTGAACTAATGACAAATAAGTAAGTGTCGAAGAGTAAAATATAAGCTTTAAAAGATTAAAATTAATTGACGAGTTAAAAATAAAAGCTTGAAAACGTAAAGGAAGGATTAGAAAAATACTTTGAAAACTCAATTAAACTAACACTTAAAAACTTGTTCTATCGGAATATTGAAAATAATTCATGTCGGAATGCATCAAAGAAATAAGCATCGGAATATAACTACAACAACCATCGGAATGCCAAAGTGGAGTCCATCGGAATGTTCATGTTTGTTACCATCGGAATAATTAAGATCAAGCTATCGGAATATGGTCTATCGAAATGCAGTTCTATCGGAATGTTCTAGATCGGAAAGTCTGATCGTAATATCGTAAACACTTCTGTCGCAATGACATACTATCGGAATGTGGTAAATAAAAATCGGCCAGAGTTTCGACTTAAAAAGGACCTTAAATCCCGTCGGAATATGCGATCGCAATCCCAGATCGGAATAAGGGGTAAGATACAACCTATCGCAAAGTAAAACCCCACTTGGGTTATTGCGATACTGAGCAGGAACCCGTCGGAATGAGTAAAAACCCTTGTATTGCGATGGCAGCTCAAATCAATCCGAAAATGGTGAAAGCTTTAAAACATCAATAAGCACAATCAATAAGCTATTTTGCTACAACTTAAACACTTCAAAAAGATTAAATTTAAGAACTTTTGAAAAGTAAAATCATAAACTTTATAAATGAAACTTTTGAATTACTTAAACCTTGATGAAATCCGAAACCAATAAGCTAAACAAGCAATAAGCCAATAAGCATAGAGGGCCTATAGCTTATACGAGTTAGAGCTTCAAAATGAACAAGAAAGATCAACTTTTAATCACGAACAAATCCAATTACCCAAACCGTATTAAATGAAGTAATCCGATCCAAGCTTAAAGCAAACTAAGAAATGTAGAAGGATAATAAAGAACTTAAAAGCTTAACTTGAATTAGATTAGTGAAATTCAAAATACAAAAAGCTTAAAACTTGAAAAAGAAAAGAAGAATCTTAGTGAGAGAAATTTGAGAACTTTCTCTCTCTAAAACTAGAGAGAATGAGAATGAAAAAACTAACTAAAAAAAACTAAGTGCTCCAAATTTGTGAAGTAAAGTCCTATTTATAGGCATGTCTTGTGGGCTTTGTGAATGGGCTTGGTTTTGGGATTCTTTTCTTCTTTCTTCTTTAGTCTTTACGTTTCTTCTAAATAAACGTTTCTGACCCGGATTTGAGAAGTGTCGGTGAATAATTCCAACTCGTCTTATAATCTTTTGTTTAATAGACTCGAGTTCTTCGACATATATGAATCTTCCATCTTTGGCTCTATTCTTGGATAAATCTTCAAATAGGCACAATGACTTCAAATCTTTTGCATCTCTTGGATAATAGACTTCATCTTGAGTCTTTTTCTTCGATAAAGCCCGTGCAATCCCATGTTTTCTTCAATATTCATCCGGTTGACTCTGAAAACGCAATAAACACAAAAACCACGCATAATTCCAAACAAATGATATTAAATACGTGTTTTGGTCTTGTTTTAGCTAGAATTAAGTGGTAAAAGGAGGGGTGTTTTCACACCTATCAAATCCTCTACACTTAACCATTGCCATGCCCTCATGCAATGCTTAGCAAATTTACACTTTTCTCATAATCAATCAACCTTGGCCTTATTAAAATACTTAATAAACAAAAATTAAAGTACTAAGAGAAATTAAAGCTTTAAAATAAACAAAGGATAGAAAACCATTTTCACTTTGAAAATAGCTTATATGGAAATAACTTGCAAAGAGATCGAGGACTTACATTAGGGCTTTGGTGCTGCGAGGATTTATCACCCTCAAGTTTCACGTTCCCCAAACTAAGCTTAAAAACGAGATCATTGTTATTATAAGTTAGCATATCAAACACTTACACACATGGCTTAATTAAATGCTTAAACTCCCTTATTCCTAGGTGTATCTCTTATATTTTATTTTTGTCTTAGAATGATCATGAAGATGCATTTTTGGACTTATTTTGATAGTTTATTTAGGCTGAAAGCAAAGTAGGACGATTTGATCAATAGTTAGCTAAAGGACAAAATCTCTTAAAACTGCTTCTCAGGATATCAAAAAGTTCATATCTTGGCATAACTCGGTTCACGATTTGAGACCTTTCTCGGGCCGATATTTGGCATGTACTTCATAGTTCATATCTTCGAGAGACGTTCTTGAGATAATGGTCTTCTCAACGTTAATAGAGTTTCTTCACTTGGAGACTTTTGAAGGGTACTCCAACTTTGTTGACCACGACTTCATGATTATTTCTTCAATCTCTAATTGGGATTTTGAGATACAACGATCCGCCTCCTTTTCGGACTTGGATCTATTTATTCTCATACCTTGTTGGGGTCTTTTCGGATAGACTTCTCCATGATCTTTATGGGAGTTGATTACTTTTCGTCGTGAGTCTTGATCCTTCATATTGATTTTGGGAATAATGCTTTTCACATCACTTTGGATCTTCAGCAATAAAATTGAATCCTCATGCCTTGTTAGGGCCTTTTCGGACTCGCCAATCTTCGCGCCCCGCTTCATAAGTTATGCCTTGGCTATGAACTCTTATCATTACCGAGCAACTTTTAAACGATCTTGGGCTAGAAGCTAAGTAACTTTTCAAATCGTACGACCTTACTTATTGCAGATAAATTATTAGCAAGTGATGGGAGAATAGGCAGATAATTATACCAAGTGAGCTTGCGTCAGAATACCGACTTATAGTTGACTCTATCATTTCTCGTTCTCCACAATTTAAAATCTCAAGTAATGAGACTCGTGGATGCTTAGCCTAATAAACCAATTAAGGTCTACATGGTTAAGGATACTAGCTAGAATAAACTTGAATAAGTCTATTCGGGTTGAGTCAAAATAATCGCAACGGGCCTAATATGTCAAAGACTTCTAAACTAGCTACACCACTTTATTAATATTTTTGACTTTATTGCGGGGTATATACATATTCAAGCAACGATAAAAATTTAAAACTTACGACTAAATGGCCAAAGTTAATAAAAAATTTGAAAAATGTTGAAAAATATGATTTTCCGGTTAAATGAAGGCATTTTCATGGAAAAGTCCACTTAAAACTTCGATAGAAGTCCCCCTACACTTAAGATAAACATTGTCCTCAATGTTTAAGCATATGGGAAAAGTCTCCCCTACACTTATGACATTGTGCACGTTGGTTAACTCAAGTTAAGGAAGAGACGACTAAAGTGATCAATTTCAAATGTGAGTTTGAAGAAAATTGAATCACGATAGTTGAGAGATAGAACCGGATTTCAGATAAAACGGGAGCACGGTTCTTCAGAGATTCCAAGAGTGCAATTATCCCTGTAATCACATCACCACACAAATTCAAACACCTATATAGGTCCCCCTACACTTAGGAGGTTAAAACATAAAAGGATATATACTCGGGTTGCCTCCCGAGGAGCGCTTGTTTTTGATAACCGAGTCACGAGCCTGACTCGACCCAAAATTAGTTCATGGAGAACGTGGTGAGGGATGGAATCATCTCCTGAGAGATGTCCTCACCAAAGTACAACTTCACTCGTTGGCCATTCACCTTAAAATTTGGTCCATTAGGTTGAGCGAGCTCGAGAGTACCATATGGAAAATTTTGGGCAATGGTGAATGGGCCGGACCAACGAGATTTCAGCTTGCCCGAAAAGATTTTCAACCGAGAGTTAAAGAGTAAAACTTTGTCTCCAACTTGGAACTCTCGGTTCTTAATCTTAAAGTCGTGAATGAGCTTAGTCTTCTCCTTATAGATCAAAGAATTTTCATAAGCCTCATTACGGAGTTCATTCAGCTCATTTAGTTGGATCTTACATAGGTCACCGGCTTTGTTGATATCAAAGTTAGCCCACTTCAAGGCCCAGTAAGCCTTGTGCTCCAACTCAATGGGGAGGTGGCATGCTTTCCCGTAGACGAGACGATATGGTGTACAACCAATCGGAGTCTTGTGTGCGGTACGAAAAGCCCACAAAGCATCATCAAGTTTGTCAGCCCATGAGGCACGATGCTCTCCCACGGTTCTTTCAAGAACTCGCTTTAAGCCTCGGTTAGAGATTTCAGCCTGGCCATTAGTTTGTGGGTGGTAAGCTGTGGAAAGACGATGATTTACACCATACTTAGCCATGACTCTTGCGAATTGGTCATTGCAAAAATGAGTCCCCCGATCACTAATAATGGCACGAGGCACACCGAATCTAGCGAATAGCGACTTCAAAAAGTTACAAACCACCCTTGCGTCATTAGTGGGTAAAGCTTTGGCTTCAACCCATTTGGAGACGTAGTCAACGGCTACAAGGATGTATTTGTTTCCTTTAGAGGAAGGGAATGGCCCCATAAAGTCGATACCCCACACATCAAAGATTTCACATTCTTGTATGAAATTCTGAGGCATCTCGTCTTTATGTGTGATCGTGCCTTGTTTTTGGCAAGCATCACAATGTTTAACCATCTTGTGAGCATCACGATAAATGGTGGGCCAATAAAATCCCGAGTCAAACACTTTTTTGGCGGTGTAGTTGGGACCAAAGTGACCACCGGTGGGTCCTTTGTGGCAAGCGTCAAGGATTTCTAACGCTGCCGGTCCATCAACACATCGACGAATAATCAAATCAGCACATTGTTTGAATAGATACGGGTCATCCCAAAAGTAAGTCTTAATGTCTTTGAAGAACTTTTTCTTTTGCTGGGATGTTAACCCGTCAACGAGAATTCCACCCGCCAAGTAGTTTGCAATGTCTGCAAACCACGGGGTTTCATCAGCAGTCGAGTTGATAGACATTAAGGTCTCCAAGGTAAAACAATCATTGATTTCTTTGTTCGGATGATCCCCTTGGTAAGGATCCTCAAGTCTACTGAGATGATCCGCGGCTAGGTTTTCAGCTCCTTTTTTATCGCGAATTTCGATTTTAAATTCTTGGACTAGCAAAACCCAGCGAAGAAGTCTTGGTTTGGAATCTTGTTTAGTTAACAAGTACTTCAACGCGGAATGATCGATATACACGATTGTAGTGGAAAGGACAAGATAGGGGCAAAATTTTTCAAAAGTATAGACAACAGCTAAAAGCTCTTTTTCGGTTGTCGTGTAATGCAATTGAGCCCCCGTCATTGTCTTGCTAGCGTAATGGATCGGTTGGAAGTGTTTGTTCACTCTTTGGCCCAAAACCACTCCAATAGCATAGTCGCTAGCATCGCACATCAACTCAAAGGGAAGCTCCCAATTAGGGGTAACCAAGACCGGTGCCTTAGTAAGCTTATCCTTAAGAAAGTTGAAGGCTTCAATATACTCGTTGGAAAAGATAAAAGGAGTATCTTTTTCCAAGAGGCGGGTCATCGGGCGAGCGATTTTAGAAAAATCTTTGATAAAGCGACGGTAGAAGCCCGCATGACCAAGAAAACTTCTCACACCCTTCACGGTTGAAGGTGGAGGCAACTTAGCGATAACATCGACTTTAGCACGGTCTACTTCAAGACCGGCTTTGGAAATCTTGTGTCCTAGCACGATGCCCTCTTTTACCATGAAATGGCATTTTTCCCAATTAAGAACAAGGCGAGTGTCTTCACACCGCTTAAGCATACGTTCTAAATTGGCAAGGTAAGCAGAGAAAGAATCGCCATAAACCGAGAAATCATCCATGAATACTTCCATAGTGTCTTCCACCATGTCATGGAATATAGCCATCATACACCTTTGGAACGTCCCAAGAGCATTGCATAAACCAAAAGGCATGCGTTTGTAAGCAAATGTTCCATAGGGACAAGTGAATGTGGTCTTTTCTTGGTCCTTGGGATCGATGGGAATTTGAAAATACTCGGAGAAACCGTCTAAGAAGCAGTAATAGTCATTACCCGCAAGACGCTCGAGCATTTGATCCATGAAAGGAAGAGGAAAGTGGTCTTTTCTCGTGGCATCATTGAGCTTGCGATAATCAATACAAACTCTCCACCCAGTAACGAGACGAGTGGGAATCAACTCGTTGTGTTCATTGGAAACAACGGTTATTCCACCCTTCTTAGGCACACAATGGACGGGACTTACCCACGGCGAATCCGAAATAGGGTAGATCAAGCCGGCATCTAGAAGTTTGATAACCTCTTGTTTGATGACGTCATGAATACGAGGATTAACCCTTCTTTGGCTCTGGATTGCGGGTTTAAAGTCATCTTCCATGAGAATCTTGTGAGTACAAAAGTTCGGATCAATTCCGCGGATATCGGAAATTTTCCAAGCAATTGCCTTCTTATGATCTTTAAGCACGGCGATGAGGCGAGATTTCTCTTCTTCTTTCAAGTCCTTAGCAATAATGTCGGGCGACTTCCTATCTTCTTCAAGGAACACGTACTCAAGATGGGGCGGCAACTTCTTAAGTTCTAAATCCGGAGGATTTTTGATGGGAGGCGTTTTCAAATTCGGAGCATCGATAGCAATAACCGTGGGAGATGGTGGAGAAAGATTGTCTTCTTTGAGAAGGTTTTCAAAGAAACGCATGTCGTCATCGCAATCGGTGGGAGAATCGTCATTTGTTAAGTTCACATCTCCCATGGCGGCTTCAAGATCTTTCCAAAAGAAATCACTTTCTCCAAATAGAGACAGTGATGAATCAATAGAGGAAACGGTCTCAAAATTGGGAAGAGAGGTAGGAATACTTTTACAAGCATCTTTGAAGTGTTCTTCACAAGCCTCATCAAGAACGTCAATACAATTAACACTCTCGTTGGAATAAGGTTGTTTAGACAACTTTCCCATGTTGAAGACAATTTTATCATCACCCACTCTCATGATAAGCTCACCGGCTTCAACATCGATGAGAGTGCGACCGATCCTCAGGAATGGACGACCAACAATTAATGACACACGAGGGTCCATCTCGTAGTCGACGACGACGAAATCGGCAGGAAAAGTGAATTTGTCGACTCCTACAAAGACGTCTTCGGCTATCCCCACTGGATAAGCAACCGTACGGTTAGCTAATTCCAAAGTCATTTTGGTGGGGACTAGCTCGGGGAGAGATAATTGCTTCCAAACACTTAAAGGCATTAAGTTGATACTGGCACATAGATCGGCTAGGGCCATGCAATTCTCTACTCCCGGGAAGTTACAAGGGATTAAGAAACGACCCGGATCACCAAGCTTGGTTGGCAATTTCCTTAAGAGTACTGCAGAGCAATTCTCATTAAGTTGGGTGTTAGCAATATCAAGAAGCTTCTCCTTGTCGCTAAGAAGATCTTTGAACATTTTCGCGTATTTAGGCATGTGAGCGAGAGCCTCAGCGAAGGAGATGTTGAAAATTCAATTGTTTAAACATTTTTAGAAAGTTCGAAACTTGAATATCATCCTTGCTTTTGAGCTTCTCTTTTCTCAACCTTGAGGGATAAGGTATATCGGAAGAAGAGGAAGGCTTTGGGATCGAAGGATCACTCACATCCTTGGGTGGAGGAGGGGTAGAAGTAAGAGGCGGAGAAATTGGGGAAGTAGAAGGATGAGGAATAGGAGCAGGTGACTCGTTCTCCTTATTCACAATCACCGGTGGAGGTATAGGAAGCTCAGGTTCCTTGGTACCTTTGCCACTGCGAGTGGTGATTGCTTTCATCTCCCCTCTTGGATTCGCAACGGTGTTACTCGGAAGAGTACCCGAATAAGAGGGTTGATTACCTTGGAAGAAACTAGCCATCATGTTCTTTAAGTCATTCGTTTGACTATCCAAAGTGTTTCTCATATCAGCTCTCAGATCGTTCCCTTGTTTCACCAGGTCTGCTTTCAAGTTGAGCACTTCCCGCTGAAGATTTCCCACGATCACATCGTTAGTCCACATGTAGGTTTACACTTCTTGGTGTAAAGCGGTGGGTTGGTTGGGAGGAGCATTGTATGCCGGTGGTTGATAAGCAGGTTGCTGGTAAACTTGGTTGTTTCTTTGAGGTGGATGTTGTTGTTTGTGAGGTGGTATGTATGGTCCACGAGATTGTTGTTGTTGTTGAGGAGTGCGGTTGAGGTTTTGTTGTTGGTTTTGGTTGTTAGGAGTAAAACCGGGTGGTGAGAGATAGTTGTTGGAGCGGTAGCTAAGCAGGTTGCGGTCACCTTGAGGACGAGCTTGATAAGCGGGTTGAGGATAGGTGCCATATGCTGCATTCACATTCTCAGAAGGGTAGTCTTGGGTGGCGGTACAAGTGGTGTAAGAGTGAGGACCCCCGCATATCTCACATGGTTGGCTAACAGCATTGACTTGAGCGTCTTTAGCGTTTTTAGCGTTGATGCTGTTGGTGTTGCTGGCGGTTTGGGTAGCAAGCGATTCAAGAAGCGCAGTGATTTTGTCAAGTCGCTGTCACTAGTACTAGCACTAGCGACATTGGTCCGAACACTCTTGGTTTGCACACGAGACTTATTCTCAATGATATCCCAAGCAGCGTTGGAAGTCTTAGCCAAAAGATTACCCCCCGAGGCACTGTTTAGTAAATCTTGGTCATTCATGTTTAAACCATTATAAAAAGTATTAATTTGGTGCACTTTGGTAAAACCATGTTGTGGGCATTTTCTCAAAAGGTCTTTGAAACGGTCCCAAGATTCACTAAACGACTCATCGTACTTTTGTTCAAAATTGATAATTTCATTCCGCAAAGCGGTAGTACGAGAAGGTGGGAAAAAGTAGTTGATAAACTTGGTCTCCAAATCCGTCCACGTAAGAATACTCTGTGGCGGTTCCTTAGCCAGCCAATGCCGGGCTTGTCCCTCTAAAGAAAAGGGAAAAAGTTTTAAACGGATTACCTCTTGTGAAACACCATTGAATTTGACCGTATTGGTGAGTTGCAAGAATCTCTTGATGTGGTCATGTGGATCATCAATGGTACGCCCCAAGAATGGTTGAGCAGAGACCATCTGGATAAAGCCGGATTTGAGCTCAAAATTGTTGGCTGCAATCGCGGGTATGACAATTGGATCATTGTTACCATCTACATGTGCTTGCAGAAGTTCAATCATCGGGCGATTATCCGGTATAGGCTCATTGTGGTTGTTATTATTATTGTTGAAAGGTGGGTTGTTATTGTTATTATTGTTTTGAGGTGGGTTATTGTTGTTGTTTTGTACACCGACCATGTCTAAGTCTTCGAGAGGCTCGGGCTCTTGATAAGACGTTGATCGTGTACGCATGCACCTGCAAAAGAACTAACAAGGCAAAAACAAAGCAAAAAATATTTTTGGTTTTTATGTTTTTTAATTTTTAGGATTTTTGAAAATTTTATATTTTTTTGTGTTTTTGAAAATTTTTATGAAAAAGTAACGTTCACGGTGAACGGATCCCAAAATCCAAGTTCTCACAAAAAACTGTTGATCTTAACGAGAAGAGCCGGCAGCGGCGCCATTTGATACACTGCTTTTAGTATGGGTTCTAGATTCGTCTCGGTATCTCCTCTCGAATTGATCACGGTTCTAAGTGGAATGATTTGTTCATGGTTAATAAAAAGGGGGTTGGTTTGTTTATCTATTTTGAACTAATGACAAATAAGTAAGTGTCGAAGAGTAAAATATAAGCTTTAAAAGATTAAAATTAATTGACGAGTTAAAAATAAAAGCTTGAAAACGTAAAGGAAGGATTAGAAAAATACTTTGAAAACTCAATTAAACTAACACTTTAAAACTTGTTCTATCGGAATATTGAAAATAATTCATGTCGGAATGCATCAAAGAAATAAGCATCGGAATATAACTACAACAACCATCGGAATGCCAAAGTGGAGTCCATCGGAATGTTCATGTTTGTTACCATCGGAATAATTAAGATCAAGCTATCGGAATATGGTCTATCGAAATGCAGTTCTATCGGAATGTTCTAGATCGGAAAGTCTGATCGGAATATTGTAAACACTTTTGTCGCAATGACTTACTATCGGAATGTGGTAAATAAAAATCGGCCAGAGTTTCGACTTAAAAAGGACCTTAAATCCCGTCAGAATATGCGATCGCAATCCCAGATCGGAATAAGGGGTAAGATACAACCTATCGCAAAGTAAAACCCCACTTGGGTTATTGCGATACTGAGCAGGAACCCGTCGGAATGAGTAAAAACCCTTGTATTGCGATGGCAGCTCAAATCAATCCGAAAACGGTGAAAGCTTTAAAACATCAATAAGCACAATCAATAAGCTATTTTACTGCAACTTAAACACTTCAAAAAGATTAAATTTAAGAACTTTTGAAAACGTAAAATCATAAACTTTATAAATGAAACTTTTGAATTACTTAAACCTTGATGAAATCCGAAACCAATAAGCTAAACAAGCAATAAGCCAATAAGCATAGAGGGCCTATAGCTTATACGAGTTAGAGCTTCAAAATGAACAAGAAAGATCAACTTTTAATCACGAACAAATCCAATTACCCAAACCGTATTAAATGAAGTAATCGGATCCAAGCTTAAAGCAAACTAAGAAATGTAGAAGGATAATAAAGAACTTAAAAGCTTAACTTGAATTAGATTAGTGAAATTCAAAATACAAAAAGCTTAAAACTTGAAAAAGAAAAGAAGAATCTTAGTGAGAGAAAGTTGAGAACTTTCTCTCTCTAAAACTAGAGAGAATGAGAATGAAAAAACTAACTAAAAAAACTAAGTGCTCCAAATTTGTGAAGTAAAGTCCTATTTATAGGCATGTCTTGTGGGCTTTGTGAATGGGCTTGGTTTTGGGCTTCTTTTCTTCTTTCTTCTTTAGTCTTTACGTTTCTTCTAAATAAACGTTTCCGACCCGGATTTGAGAAGTGTCGGTGAATAATTCCAACTTGTCTTATAATCTTTTGTTTAATAGACTCGAGTTCTTCGACATATATGAATCTTCCATCTCTGGCTCTATTCTTTGATAAATCTTCAAATAGGCACAATGACTTCAAATCTTTTGCATCTCTTGGACAATAGACTTCATCTTGAGTCTTTTTCTTCGATAAAGCCCGTGCAATCCCATGTTTTCTTCAATATTCATCCGGTTGACTCTGAAAACGCAATAAACACAAAAGCCACGCATAATTCCAAACAAATGATATTAAATACGTGTATTGGTATTGTTTTTGCTAGAATTAAGTGGTAAAAGGATGGGTGTTTTCACACCTATCAACAGGCCCTGGTTAGCCTGTGAAAAAGGAATGCAACCATAGAGCCTCATTCAATACCAAATAATCATTCTCTATTCACAAGTGCCTTCGTCTTCTACACATGGACTTATTTAGACCAGTTAAACCCAAATCCTTAAATCACAACAAGTACAACTTGTCATTGTTGATGAGTTCTCCATATTCACGTGGGTATTCTTTCTTCAAAGAAAAAGTAAAGTTATGGATTGCATCATGTCTTTTATAAGAGAGATTGAAAACTTAAATGAGTGCAAAGTTAAGGCTATCAGAAGCGACAATGGCACTGAATTCAAGAATTATGCCATGGAAGTATTTTGTGATGAAAAAGGTATATCACAAAACTTCTCCACCCCGGGAACTCCAGAACAAATCGGTGTAGCTGAGAGAAGGAACAAAACTCTCATTGAGGCACCTAGAACCATGCTCAGTGAATTCATACTTCCCAAAACATTTTGGGGTGAAGCTGTATACACAACGTGTTACACTCAGAACATATCCATCATTGTAAAGATACATGGAAAACCTCCTATGAAGTCTATAAGAAAAGATCCCATGACGTTTGATACTATCATGTATTTGGTTTCCTTGTTTTCATTTACAAGTACAAGGATCATCTGGGTAAGTTTGATGAAAAGCCAGATGATGGTTTCTTTCTATGTTAACCTCCAGAGATTTCAGAGTGTTCAACATTCATAGACAAGAGATTGAAGAATTAATCTATGTCACCTTTAATGAATCTTGCTGTCATCTCTTACCACAACTCTAAAGTTGGTGATATTGATTTCAATGAAGTTAAATCATACCCGGAAGATAATTTCTCAATCTCAAAGATTTCATCCAAACTGTATCACAAGTATTTTCCCTTTGTTCATGCATTTGATCCTCACTCAATCATTGACATAATTCTAGAGGCAGCTGTATCTGAAACAACCATCACTTGTAACAATTTTATCCCACATCTAGATGTTGAAAGATATGACTCTGACATTATTGAATCTCAAATGGATGAAGAGATCATGGATGATGAAATCTCGTGTGAAAAACAACCCTTAGACAAATGCACCTTCTGTTTTAACTCAAATAACATCCTCTGAACCCTCACTAGTACCAACAAAGACTCCTGCACCTCAATCAAAATGGTGAAGAAACCATGATATTCTTCTTGTAAGTATTATTGGAGAACCCTCTGAAGGAGTTACCACTAGAGGAAAGCTTAAAAATCTGGAAGCTGCCTCTGCAAATGAATGCTTGTTTGCTGAATTCCTTTTAGAGGATGAACCCAAAAACATTTGCTCTCCTTGATGAGGGATGGGTAGTTTCCATGCATGAGGAGCCGAATAAAATCAAGAGGAACAAGGTATGGACCCTGGTCAAAGCTCCTATTGGAAAAACAAGTGGTTGGAACCAAATGGGTTTACAGGAACAAGAGAGATGAAGGTGGAATGATTGTCAAGAACAAAGCAAGACTAGTGGTATTGGGTTACAATCAATCAGAGGGGATTGATTATGATGAAACCTTTGCACCAATTGCCATATTAGAAGCCATCATAATTTTTCTAGCTTATGTTGCTTATATGGATTTGTGTACCAGATGGATGTAAAGAGTGCCTTTCTAAATGGGAAACTTGCAGAGGAAGGTTATGTCAAACATCCTCCAGGGTTTGAAAGCAGTGAACACCTTGACTATGTTTACAGACTCCATAAAGCACTTTATGGGCTAAAACAAGCATTGAGAGCCTGGTATGAAACCCTATCAAAGTTCCTTCTTGAAAATAAGTTTGTTAGAGGTACCATTGACCAAACCCTATTCACTTATAGGTCCAAGGGTGATGTCATTAATATACGATATATGTAGATGATATTATTTTTGGGTAGACCAACATAACATTGAGCAAGCAATTTGCTAAACTTATGACCAAAATATATGAGATGAGCATGATGGGGGAACTAACTTTTTTCTTAGGATTTCAAATTAAACAAAATTCTCTGGGAATTTCTATTTTTCAAGAAAAATATGTTAGAGACTTGCTCAAGAAATATGATATGTCTGATTGTGCATCAGTGTAATGCCCCATGCTTCCTCCTAATGATTTGGGAGCTGATGATTTAGGGGTCTCTATAAATGAGACCTTATATAGAGGCATGATTGGATCACTAATGTACCTCACTGTAAGCAGACCAGATATCTAATTCTCCACATGTCTTTGTGCTAGGTACTAAGCCAACCCCAAGGAATCCCACCTTGTAGCTGTGAAAAGAATTTTCAGGTATCTCAAAGGATCACCCTCACTGGGTCTCTAGTATCCGAATGGATCAAGCTTTGACTTGAAAGCTTACTCAGACTCAGACTACGCTGGTTGTTGCCTCGATAGGAAGAGTACATATGGGAGTTGTCAGATCCTTGGAGGAAAGTTAGTATGTTGGAGCACCAAGAAGCAAAACTCTGTAGCCATGTATTCAGCTGAAGGTGAGTATGTCGCTGCTATTCTCAAGTTCTCTAGATGAAAAGTTAACTGGCTGACTGTGGGATCACATATGAGAAAGTTCCCATATTCTTTGACAAAACAAGTGCCATAGCCATTTCCAATCATCCGAAACTTCATTCCAGAACTACACATATTGAAATTAGGTATCATTTCATCAAAGACCATATTTTATAAGGTGATATTGAGCTACACTTTATACCTAATGAATGCCAACTCGTTGACATTTTCACCAAGCCTCTGGCTGAGCCAAGTTTTATAAGGTTGGTTGCTGAGCTGAGTATGCTTAATATTAGGAAAGAAAAATTCTGATGTTTGATCTCTGTCCCTAGACATTTAATGGAATTAAATGTAACTTGGTAGTTACATCAAAGTTGAAAACATATATTCTTCATATTTAATTCAAATGATTTCCATTAAATGCAAACAACTTTCCCACATTTCAAATGGACAAATGTGTTTCGAAGAGTCAAGGGGTTCCACCTTTCGTCAAAAATTTTCTCTTTTCATTTAATGTTATTAAGGTAAGATGGCTTGAATTTTTTATTTACCCTTGACACATCATCATTGTGCGTTTTCTTTATTCACTTCTCGCACACACACTTTCCCTCTCAAATCCTTTAAACCTTCAAAATTTCATCAATGGCGTCCGCATCTCAAGCTACCAAGTACTCTATCTTGGCCGCATCAAACGTAAATTTCGGTGTGGATGAAGGAAAGATTAACCTGAACAACTGCGTAGTATTGCTTGAACACTTAAATCCCTTATACACACCTTTTTTCAAGTTCTTGAAGACCTGCTCTATCTTTGAAGCCCTTACCAGAAAACCCTCTGCTTCCTACTCACAATATCTCAAGGAGTTATGGTACTCAGTCGAAGTTGATCATGCAACCATGAGTATCTCATTCAACCTTTCCACTCATCCTAAAACCCTAACTTTTGACCTAACGGATTTTGCTAAAATCATTGGACTCAAGGTTAATGAAGACATGATGGCCGTACCAAACGGCAATACGATGAAGAAGGCTCTAATGACATTTAAACCTCATGATGACGATAACAAACCTTTCACCACCAGCGCCTTCACCAAGAGATCTTTGATAAAGGTCAACTTCTTCTCTTCACTATGGAAAATGCTGATGCTCTACATAGTGAAATGTCTGGGAGGAAACCAAGGGTCTCATGACCAATTAAACGGGTCTCAGCAAGCTATTGTCTACAGTTTCATCTAGGGTCTAGATATTGAAATTGCTCATATCCTATACTCTGACCTCATTGCTAAGTTAGTCAACAAAGGAAAGAAGCATAGACTCACTAGCATTTGATACACGAGATACCTATCTTTAATAATTGAGCACTTTTTGGGAGCTGAGTACTACAATTCTAAACTTCATTCTTTCTCTCCCTTTCACATTACCACTGCATCTCTGAAGACTCCGTTGGATGACAAAGTACCATTCACAAGGAACATGCTTCAGGTTGCTGGTCTTGTAGAAATAAAGGAGCACTTGATCCCTCATATAGAGGTGAATATTAAAGAAACATTTGACAAATCTCTGTCCAAGACCTCTGTGCAAACTATCTCTCAGTCTAAGGCTCGTAAGGACAAGAAGAAAAGGAAGAAGGAAACCCCCTTACTGTGGACCAAAACTTCTAAAGATGTTTATAGAAAGAGGAATGCCAAGAAACACTCATCTGTTATTCTACACGATGAGATGGATGTTGAGCCAAATGCTGATGAACAATTTTTGTCTAGCGTCTCCATATCAGCCGAGACAACAAGAAACCCTTCCACTGCTGATATCTCCAAGGTATTCAGTCTAAATATCTTTCTTTATTTTTCAGAGGTTCACAAGCAATCACTCTCAAATGTTTGTAGGTGATAGTGATGAAGTTTAAGGCTCACCTCGACCCTTAGAGTGTCTATGTCTGCACCTAGTTCTCTTAAGACCTTTGTACACTATGTCTTTGCATCAGGACATGAATCATTTATGCTTATAACGCACCCCGATGATCCTACACCCTCTAGACAATGCTCTAGGAAACAACAACCAGAGTACGCATATGTCTTGACCCAGAGTCTCTAAACTTCACTTAGTCTCTGGGTCCCCTCATGATTAAAAGAGTCCTACAAAATTTATTCTTTTGAGGAGATTGAATAATCACCCTCAGTATTCCTAGCGGCAACGAGAAAATGGTGACCATTCCTCCTATATCAATTCACCACTCAAAAGAGTCCCAAGGAATAATTCTTATGGGGCAGCTGGAAAATCACACCCAGCTATCTTAGGGGCAGCGAATGGTGACCATTAACTATATCATGATTCACACTCAAAAGAGTCCCAAGGAATAATCCTTATGGGGGAGCTGGATAATCACACCCAGCTATCCTAGGGGCAGCGAACGGCGACCATTCACCATACTTTGTTTCACATCAAAAGAGTCCCAAGGAGTAATCCTTAAGGGGGAGCTGGATAATCACACCCAACTAGCCTAAGGACAGCAAATGACCGCCCTTCACATTGATATAAACTCGCATCGAAAGTGTCCCAAAAAGAGAAATCCTTAGGGGGAGCTGGATAATCACACCTAGTTTTCCTAGGGGTAGAGAATGGCGATCCTTCCCTTTATAATAAACTCATCATACTTGCACTAACATATTTTATACAGGATCTAAATCTCAATGATGAGCAGATAAACGAGGATCCATACGAAATTGCGGAGGACGACATAGTTGGGGTCTCCACCATCATTAAGAATGTTGAATCTGATCTGGAATCTATGCCAGAGGATGAAGTATGTGAGATTGAAGAGGATGCAACAATATCTGGGTTCGAGAACATTGAGGATGATGAAAATCAGGTTACTTCTGCTGACACATGTTTTGCACTCACATTCCTACCGGATGTCCAAGAATTTGCAACAAAGAAACATTGGTCCCAGAAACAAGCAACATCTATCCCTAGCCCAGTTCCATTCCCAACCATGTCATCTGTCCAAGAACTGGGTGCCAGGAAACACTAGGAAGAGCAACATAAGATCAAACCTATCCCATTCCCTCATTACCAAGTGTGCAAGCACTAGGTGCTGAGGTGCTCTGGGTCAAGAGAGGTGATATCAGCTCCTCCAAACTAGATGCTAAATACAATGACATATTATCTGAGCTTAAGACATTATCAAATGTTACGCTGGATCTGACAAACAATCAAGGGAGCTCGATGAAAAAGTCTCTTGAGTCTACACTCAAGACACTTCTACCTCAATTTCTGGGTGACTCCCTCAAAGCCAGTCTACCACCAGTGCTAAACACTAGTATGGATGAGCATCTGTCCTATGCACTAGAGGCTGCTGTAAAGGAAAATGTAGATGTTTTGGCAAAGGCAACAAAACCGTCATAATCTCGCTTACAAAAGCTGCTCCAAGGAGAATTAAAAGAGATTTATATCTTTGTGCATGATGAATTCGTAAAATTCAGCAAGGCTAAACCCAAACGATTTGCTCTGCTGGAAAGATATTTGAAGAAAACCTTTAGACACTCCATCAAGGCCAAACTCTCCAAAGTCACAAAGAGATATGAGATTGGTCCAATGAGTCACTTATTTGTCACTCTCACCAACATGTCCAAGGACTTCAATGAAATGGTGGAATTAGTCTCCAAAGTTGTTGGCATGCTGGAATCAGTTGTAGCCCTTTTTGGGGCCACACCTGGGGAGGAAAAATCTTCTAAATCTTCTACACCTCCCAAAGAAAAAACCAGATACAGAGACTCAAAATGCAGAGAAACAACACACCACCTCTACACCAGAGACATTAGTTGTTTCATCTGACTCGGGTGAAGGAACTAAGGGGGAGCAAGTAAGTGAGCAACCAACCAAAAATATAAAACCCATCATTATTCCAACACCCACTCCACCAAGGTCAGTCTCTGATAAAGAGTTTGAAGCATTTTCCGCCAACCTTCACAAAGCTTATGAAACCTCCTTTTCACCATCCCGTCTTCAAGACGATTCAAAAGGTAAAGGCAAATCTATTGCAAATAAAGATGATCAAATAATGAAGCTAAGTGCTTTCCAAGAGGAAGGAGGATACTCTGTCAAAATCCTAGAGCTTAACAAGTTTAGAAGCGCCAGTGAGAAAGCCATGACCATGGAAGAAGCTAAGGCTCAGATGGAAGAGCACAAAAGGCTTGTTGACCTCAAGCAAGATGAATTGAAAAGCAGAGAAGCCTTATAGCAACTCAATCCAGTAGCAAAGTAAGCACAAAGACAAAAACTTGAAGAGATTGAAACAAAAAGAATCAAACTAAAGGAGGAGTATTTGAAGGTGGTAAATGAAAGAGCTAACCCATATCAAATCACCAAATACAACTGTTTCACAAATACAAATAAGAAGGTGTACATGACCATCTTCAGATGAAAGCAACTAACTACAAAGTCGATAATGACTTTAAACTAAAGATTCTAGGACTCTATGAGTGGTTAGAACTCGTCTATCTTGCAAGTAAAAAATCTGGGCCTGGAGCAGCCAGATGATGAAGAATAATCAAGCAAAAATTGGCTGGGTAAAAGAGACATCTCACAAACTCAAACTCCCTCTACCTCACCAGCTATCTGAAGAGCAACCCAAGAACACTAGGAAACGTAAAACTCCAATAGGCCAGATCTTTGAAAGATTGGTCACAGAGGATGTGGTCGTTGATGGGATGTACATAAATCTGGTACTTCCCAAAGATATAACCAAGCCAGTGGATGGTCAAGTATACACAAAACCAGAGAAAGGCATGGTATTCATGAACATAAACTGTGACTATGGTTTTCAGAAGGAATGTGAGTTGTACCTAGCCTCCATAGTGCAACTAATAAGACTTAGACACATACTACTGCTAAACTGTGAGTATGCAAATGTTCTGGATAATGAATTCAAAGTGAAAATCAACTCTAGAGCTTACAAAGCTGACACTGAAAAAATCTGTGAGCTTAATCTTGATTTTTGAAGAACTTTTTCATTTTTATTTTGTAATCACCTTTTGGTGTATTTATAATAGAATAGGCTGTTCAAAGAAAACTTCAAGTATGTTTGTTAAATTATGTGTAAGAAGAAGTTGTGTACTCACTTACAATAATTTTAGACTTAGTATAATTTATGCTCAAATAGGGGGATACTGTTGGGCTAATGAAAGTTCTAACTATGGCCCAGTCTAGATTTGATTTAAATTATACTAAGTGTTACTAGTTGTTGTAAGAGTCCAGCATCAGAGACTGGACCAGCTGAAGACAAAGCCTCAGCTGGCACACCAGAAACATTCACATAAAAGACAACGTCAGAGAAGTCGAAGATTATCTAAAGTCATACTCACTAGCTCTTATGGATAAGCTGGTATGTAGAAGGAATGCGCTGGTGTTCGAGGACCTCTGAGGTGGCAATACTCAGAGGTCACTCCAGACCCTTTGAAGATCTTGCAAGAAGATACTTGCCTTATCCCTTGATAGTTTAGGCGGTAGAATCTCTAAAGTACTTTGAGCGGGACAAAGTGTACTATAGAAACTAGCAGGGGGGGTTGAATAGTTTCTTAAAATTAACTTGTTAAATACGGGTTTTTGAAAATCCTTTTTGTGGAAACCTTGGTTTCCTCGATCTTTTAGCTACTAGGAATGCATCATGTTCATATGATTAGATAATCAAAGCGGAATTAGAACACGACACATTAACAAGGTGTTTAGGGCACAAAACACATGAATTACTCAACGATTGTTTATTATATTAATAACAAACAACCACTAGACGTGTATACATTTAATCCCATGTCTAGTACAACACACGCTTTTAGGTTTACATTGTGAATGAAAGTTATGAATAAACCTAATACCCTTGGTTCCTTTTATAGTGTAAGGATTAGGGTTTACAAGATATAATGATGAATAAACATGTAAATCTTCTAATTAAATAAACTAATACAAAATATATTCTGCATACTTATCTAAATAGAAGCTTCCAACAACACTTGTCTATGTTTATGTCAATGCTTGGATTGCATGTGACAATGCTTGGATTGCACATGACAATGCTTGTCATTGTTGACTTCTGTCAACGCCCGATTTGCTCTTGACAACGCCTGATTTGCTCTTGACAATTTCTTCGTTTTTGAGTTTATGCCACATCAACTTTTTAACCCAACAATCTTCCCCTAGTTGATGTCGGCAAAACTCTTTGTGTATCTCTTGTAAGGTGTACATGATCTTCAAATTGCTTCCCCTCAAGTGTAGCATGTATGTTCTTCCCCTTTTTGTCACATCAACAGGGAAGTAAACAATATATGCAATCTTGAAGATTCTCTAAATGTAGGCTCCATGTAATGACCTTGAAGAAAAATAAGTACAATAATTTTGATGTAGAAGTAGAATAACCCAACCTTGTGTTCCATGTCTTGTACTATCCATGTGATGAAGAACTTATACTGATGATTAAATATAAGCAGACCTCGATCCCTTGTCAATATTCTCATCCTTTGTGAGACACTGAGCACTATAATGTAACTCCTTCAAGTGTTATGACAAGTCTTCGTCACCAACCATGTAAGCACGAACAAGTTATTGTTAAGTCAATGGCTGTCGTCCACAACTTAACAATATGATAAAACACAAACTCGCGAAAATCTTCTTCAAGCATCAAACTTACCATAAGAATTCTTCCCCTTAAGCCAACACCTTTTCATGACGAATTTTAATGAAATAACATCTTCATACCATATGTAAAAGGACCTGAACGAATAACTCTTTCACAAGGCTATCCCGATTACATAATCTAATATCCATCAAATTCCTCATTAATTGTTGCTAACTCGCATTAAAATCATTAATCCCTTTTTAAGAATATCCGATCCATAAATATCAACTTGATATTCTATATAAAAACAGAGATTCCATGTACCTTAGCGTGTAAATACCTCCTTTTTGTGTGCTAAAATCGTATCAATTTTCTCAAACAGCAGCTATTCCTTTGTTATCCAATATCCTCCTTTATCCAACATCAGTGTCAGATGTATTGTCCAATATCGGACAATACCTATCTGTTAGCCCTAAAATGTGAGCGCCATTTACGGAATTACATTAGTTTGATATAGCCTCACACACAGGGACTAGTTTTGTTAGTTAGAATAGTTCGTGTGTGACAAGGCTATATATACCCCTCCATACTTCCATGGAGGGGTGAGGATTCTTCTTACTTGTGTATTTCCCTTTCTCTCTCTAAATACACACACTACATTTCAAGCTTTACTTTCTCTCTCTAAAAATGTCTAAATACTTCTTTTATCCTCCCCGACCTCCGGATCACCTCTTGTTAGCTTGAATCTTATGATGTTAACACTATCAGCGTCTGAAACCATATATATCGGACAACATGTAGCAGCGCTTGCTGTCAGCGCCCACTTTATTACTTGTCAGCGTCCATTCTTGTCAGCGACTAGGAAACACATGTCAGCGGCTAGAATTCAGTAGCAAAAATATTACCCACAAACTTGTACATCCAGCCCATGTGTTCCACGTATCAATTATGCATGGAAGTAATCATAGTTCCTAAAAACCAGCCCAATGTCCATGCAAAATATCCGACTGTTTCAAACAAAATCATATCCCATAGAGAATCGAATATAATCCCAAAATAATATCCTGAAAAACAGTAACTCACTTTGCAGTCACGTCTCTCTCTTCAGTCAAAAGTGCATCCCACAAAAATAGGAAAACATATCTTTCTAGATATATGTTGAATATCATACGTCTTTTGCTTGTTGTCATCTACAAAACAGTAACAAATCTTCACTTCAAACAAAACTGGTATCCATGATCTTTCCCAAGATACATAAATCAGTATGTATGCAAATAAGTTTTGTCTTGAATCTGTAGACCACGATCAAAACAACTTTCACTGAATATATCCATAAGCACTCGTGACCATGTCAATGAATAACAGTTCTTGGATTAGGGTTATTCCAAAACCCTAACTACAATCACAAGAACACCTATGGATCTAGGGATTTGACTGTTCTGAATTTGATTCTAGGGTTTGGGATAAACCCTAATTCATTATTTTATGTGAAACATAAATCTTCATACCTTCTTTGCAGCCAACTTCGACATATGATAACTTCTTCATTAGAGCTCAAATCGAAGATCCCTTCGGTGAGATCCTGGACACAAGTGCCAAGAATCTACAGTTCAAAAATCATGATGATCCAACGGCTAACGAAGGAGAAATCGTGTTTTGAACATGGCTGTCCAAAGAAAACTGCATACATCCTGCTGCTGACTTTGACGCTTAATAACTTTTTCTTGGGGATAAAACTCCACAATCCCTCCAGTGGATGTCTAGATATATGTTTATATAACACACACAAGGAATTTCGTGACGATCCAACGGTCCAATCAAAAGTTATGACCTTCTGAATACTGCTGCGCACACAAAAACGTCCAGAAAAACCCTAGACGGATTTTTCTTTTCTTCTCAATACACGAACACCTTGTTGGTCCTAGCATCACGAGCCACGAGGCTCTGATACCAACTGTGGAAACCTTGGTTTCCTTGATCTTTTAGCTACTAGTAATGCATCAGGTTCATATGATTAGATAATCAAAGCGGAATTAGAACACGACACATTAACAAGGTGTTTAGGGCACAAAACACGTGAATTACTCAACGATTGTTTATTATATTAATAACAAACAACCACTAGACGTGTATACATTTAATCCCACGTCTAGTGTAACACACGCTTTTAGGTTTACATTGTGAATGAAAGTTATGAATAAACCTAATATCCTTGGTTCCTTTTATAGTGTAAGGATTAGGGTTTACAAGAGATAATGATGAATAAACATGTAAATCTTATAATTAAATAAACTAATACATAATATATTCTGCATACTTATCTAAATAGAAGCTTCCAACAACACTTGTCTATGTTTCTGTCAATGCTTGGATTGCATGTGACAATGCTTGGATTGCACATGACAATGCTTGTCAATGTTGATTTCTGTCAACGCCCGATTTGCTCTTGACAACGCCTAATTTGCTCTTGACAACGCTTAGAAAAATGCCTTCATATTTTCTTTGTTTTTGAGTTTCTGCCACATCAACTTTTTGACCTAACACTTTTCAAAAACTTAGACTTAAGCAAATATGTGAAATCTTCTTATATACAATATGGAAAATGGATAGTGCAACCAAACTAATAATCACAAGTATGTGCAAGTAATGAATAAAGAATGTAAAGAGATAAGGAAAAGAGTGATCAAACCGAACACCAAGGATTTATAGGGGTTCGGCAACGAAGCTCACTCCTCGCTCCTACTCCACCCCTCGAGTACTCCTTACTCGAGAGTTAACTAATTAACAAGCTCCTTAAGGTGGAGAAACCGTACACGTCGCTTAACCAATTTCCGACTCTAAGCTAAAAGTCGAGCCCTAATCTTAGCTAGGACCAATCTACACCAATATACTTTAAGGCCTAAGTATTAATCACAATACATCCACAACTTTCAAATAGACAAAACTACTTGGATCTTCACAACAACACAAGAATGAAAATAAATGTTTGATCTTTAATGGATCTTTGAGGTAGACACAACAATTCAAGGATGAAAGTGTTCTTCTCTTTTCACTTGAGAGGAAGAAATGAGATGAGAAAGATTCACTTCTAAACAAGTAGTAATCAACCAAATAACCAAGGATTTGAATGATTTAAGAAGGTGGATTAAATCTGGAAATTTATGTGCAAAGAGGTGAAGAGAAAATCTGAGAATGGTCCACTATTTATAACACAAGTGCCCAACGGCTCTTTCTGGGCGTGGTTCCTCAACGGTGCCCGCGGTTCTTTATCAATAAAGAACTGCACACCTATTTATGGAACCACCGGAGTAGACTTCGCTTCCTTTTGTCTTTTAGCGGTGCAGTCACATCTGATGGAATATTTATCCTCAAAAGATATTCCTAAACCATATGGAATATGTCATTTTCAAATTTTCAAATTTCTAATTTAATATAACATTTTCTTAAACATAAAGTTTAATAAAAACTTTTGTCACATTTTATAAAAGGTGATTTTTAAGAAAAACTAAATCCTTGATTACTTAGTTAGATTGAAAACGTGTTTGTTCATATCTTAAGTGATAATGGATGAAATGAAAAATACTTGAACTAAAGAATTCGATTTTTTTGGTTTTTGTAAATGCTTGTTTTTATATATTGTCTTAATCCAAACAAAGCGAGACCGAAAAATGCAAGTAACGTTTTTAGGCATCATTGCATTAACAATCTTCCCCTTTTTGATTTCGACAATACATAAACTCAATCACATGAAAAACAATATTTTCGAAGACGAGTTTATTTCATTTCTCCCCCCTTTGTCAAAGCAAAAAGGTTGCAAAAGTCTTTGTAGAAGATAAGAAACAGACTTTGCAAATGCTCCCCATTGGTGCTTACTCCCCCCTTGCTTGGGGCACCAAGGAATCGAGCTATGGTGACAAGCTACATAGAAGGGTTAGAAGAAGAAAAGAAACACCCAACAAGATATAGAAATGGTCACACAATAAGAGAAATAAGAGAAGAAAAGGATAACCAATATCCATAATAAGTCATGTTCAAAAAACATGATAAATATAGAAGGAAACAAGTCATACAAAGATGTATGAATACAAGCCAAAAGAAAGCATAATTCTAATCCTAGTTAAACTAGAAATCTAAGATTTGCTTGGATTAGATGTCTTAGAAATAAGCAAACCACATGCTTAAATAAAAGACAAGGTGGTGGCGGAAGGAGGTGATGGTGGCTTGGTAATTGTCTCATAGTCATAGTGAAGAGGAGTCTTGACTAGGAGACTTTTGATGTAAATCAACTCATCATAGATATGAGCCATAGCAAGATGTTGATATTGACAACAATGGCAATATGTCCCATGATGCATGACATTATCATGTGAGGGAGGAAGAACACAAAAGGGTAGTGATGGAATAGAAGAGTTTCCAAAATCAACTTTCTTATAAGGAGAAATTTTTTGATTGAATGTGTTCTTGGGTGAATTTGGATTGAAAGAGATTGGGGAAAATGGAGGAGAATCAAGTCTTTCATTTGGTGAATAAGAAATTTTGATTTGAGAAAAGGATGTAAAATGCTTAAGGTTTAGTAGAGAAAGCACAAGATAATTTTGGGGTGGTCAAAGGTTTGAAATAAAGATCCCAAAAAGTGTTGGAGAAAATTTGGAGTTACAGAAAACTCGAATTCGTAGGTTGCTGCCCGCGGTTCTTTATCTCTGCCTGCGGTTCTTTAGTGATAATGAACCGCGGTATAATTAAAGAACCGCCCAAAGAAGGTGGTTTTTGGGGGATAAGGAGAATTTTCCAATTCAACAAATCCTAAGTTTCTATTCTAACTAATAATAGAGACATGTACGTTTCTATTCTAACTAATAATAGAGACATGCTTAAAAGAAATAATAGACTAAGAAACACACAAGAACTCAACAAACACGACTTTGACCAAAATGCATGGATTAAAAATCAAATCGATGTTGGAGGTGTGTTAATCTAGACACATAGTCATGATACAATAATCCTCCATAGTTCAATTTTGTTCTTGCTATATTTGAGAGACTCATACATATGAATAGGGCTGAGCATCGGTCCGGGACCGGACCGGACCGGCCAAGACCGGACCGGACCGAGGACCGAAATGGTCCAAAACCCCGGACCGAGACCGGACCGAAATAGTCCGGTCTGGTCCGGGTTGGTCCGGTCCAGTTCGGTCCTCGGTCAGGTCCTATTAGACATATTTGACGAGATTTTGGTAAGACCGAACCGGACCAGACCGGACCGACCGGACCGAGGACCGAATTCGTCCAAAACCCCGGACCGAGGACCGGATCGAAATTGCTCGGTCCGGTTTGGTTCGGTCGGGTCCGGTTTTCTGGTCCGGGTCGGTTTTGGGTCTGCCGTGCTCAGCCCTACATATGAATTATGTATGCTCGATATCAATAGCAAGAAGCCATGAAAAACGTTTTTAGATTGAATTAACAATGCAAAAACGTTTCTCGACCATTTTTGAAAGAGCTTTGATATATTTGAAAAAGAGAATAGAAATTTTCAAAAAGTGTTTAAGAGACTCAATAACTCAAAGAAAGAAAAGACTCAAAAGAGAAAAAGACTCAATTAAGAAAATGTGCAGTTAAGGTATATGTTTCATTAAACCTAGACCTAGACGTAAATAATTTAGAGGTTCCCTCTTGAGTGGCTTAGTGAAGATGTCGGCTAAGTTTTCTACCGAGGGTACCTTCTCAATCGAAATGTTCCCCTTCTGAACATTATCCCTAAGGAAATGGTAGCGAATCTCTATGTGCTTAGTTCACGAATGTTGCACGAGATTCTTACTAAGGTCTATTGCACCCTTCTTATCACACATGATGGGAACATCATTGAGTGTAATCCCGTAATCAACAAGCACTTGCTCCATCCATAGAGCTTGTTGACAAGCTTTTCTGACACTCACATACCCCGCTTCCGTGGTAGATATAGCAAGAGCGGTTTGTTTCTTGGAGAACCAAGAAGTTAAACAACAACCCATGAAGGTACGAACTCCACTAGTGCTTTTCCAATCCACATAGTCTCTCGCATGATCCGACTCCGCGTATACTATGGTCTCTATGCCAGTCCCTTTAGGATACCATAATCCTAAATGTATAGTTCCTTTAATGTATCAGAAGATACGCTTAACCGCTTCAAGGTGAGAGGTTTTGGGAGCCTCTTGGAAGCGAGCACAAAGGCAAACACTAAACATGATATCCGGTTGACTTTCCGTTAGGTACAACAAACTACCAATCATACCTCTATATTTGGTGTTGTCTACCAACTCACTATCATCATCTACGGTGAGTTTAGTATTCGAGGCCATGGGGGTCTTCATAGGTCTAGAGTCTTCTAATCTAAATTTCTTTAGCATTTCTTAACATACTTAGATTGATTAAAGAAAATACCCTCGTCCATTTGTATAATTTGGAGTCCTAAAAAGAAGTTAAGTTCTCCCATCATGCTCATTTCAAACTCATCATGCATGATTTTGACAAAGTCATCACACATACTTTGACAAGTTGAACCAAATATAATGTCATCAACATATATTTGTACGATTATGAGGTGGGAACCTTTATTCTTTGTAAAAAGTGTATTGTCTACCATTCCCATGGTATACTCATGTTTTACAAGAAATGCTTTAAGTCTATCATAACAAGATTTAGGTGCTTGTTTAATACCATAAAGGGCTTTCTTAAGCTTGTAAACACGATCCGGTTTCTCAAAATCAATAAAGCCGGGAGGTTGAGCCACATATACCTCCTCATTGATCAAACCGTTAAGAAATGAACTTTTTACATCCATTTGTTAGAGTTCAAAATCTAATGCACAAGCATAAGCTAAAAGGATCCTAATAGACTCTAACCTTGCTACCGGTGCATATGTCTCATCATAATCAATCCCTTCTTGTTGATAATAGCCTTGAGCTACAAGTCTAGCCTTGTTACTAGACACAACACTGTTCTCATCTAACTTATTCCTATACACCCACTTGGTTCCTATGATTACCCAACTCTAACCCATCAAAGCTTCTTTAACATTATTTGGTTCAGTCAATGAGACGAAACAAAAGAAGTTACTTTGATCTTAGACTTGAGATCTAAGGGTACTTTGATTAAGTTCGCCTATGACGCTTTAGAGAGAATGATCCTTAGATTCCCTAATGTTTACTTCCTTTTCAACATAAGGTCTTCAACTCCTATTTTTCTAACCTCTTTGGCTTTAACTATGACTAGTTCATCTAAGTCATCATCTACCAAAAGTGGTGTCTTAGATAAAGGTGAAGTTTCATCGAATGTCACATTGAGTGATTCTTCAATTACACCTGAGGTTCTATTAAGGGCTATATATGCTTTAATAGTTTATGAATAACCTAAAAATATACCTTCGTACGACTTTGGGTCGAACTTAGTAAGGTAGTCTTTGGTGTTGATAATGAAGTACTTGCTTCCAAACACCTTAAAGTATTCCAATGAGGGTTTCTTACCTTTAAGAATCACATAAGGTTTATTTCCTAGGAAAGGTCGAATAAGAATTCGGTTAAGAATATAGGTCGATGTGTCAACGGCATTGAACCAAAATTTTTGAGGCAAAGATTGCTCGTTTAACATTGTCCTACTCATCTCTTGGATATTCCTATTCTTCCTTTCAACTACCCCATTTGATTGTGGAGTACGAGGAGTCGAGAAGTTATGAGTAATAATACTGGCTTCACAAAAGGCACCAAATTGCACTTCATTATCAAGTTCCCTACCATGATCCGTCCTAATATAGACAACTGAACATCCTAGTTGATTTTGGATCCTTCGACTAAAGGTTTCGAAATGATCGAAAGCTTCATTCTTAGTAGCCAAAAATCTAGTCCAAGTGAATCTAGAATAGTCATCAACTATAACTAGGGTATAAAGGCTACCTCCATAACTCCGTATGGCGGGAGGTCTGAAGAGATCCGTATGTAGGAGCTCTAGGCACCGAGAGGTCGATACCAAATTCTTGGCCTTGTGACTTGAGTGAACTTGCTTCCCAACTTTTCAAGCATCACAAAAGTGACTATAAAACTTAATCTTGAGGAGATGTCTTACCAACTCCTTAGAGACTAAAGATTGAATTAAACGCATATTAGCGTGACCTAATCTTCTATGCCAAAGAGTAGAACTATCATCTAGAGTCACTAGACATAAGTTGTCCTTTGACTTCCTATTGACCTTCATGACATAAAGCCCATGCTTTCTAACACCTTTTCCAATGATCTTTCCATCTTTTACGATTTCGCTATCATGTTCCGAAAAGATGACCTTACACTTATTGTCACAAATTTGACCTATACTTAGTAATTTAAAACCCAAGTTATCTACGTGCTCAACGTTTTAATGGAAATGGAGTCAAGAGATAACGTACCTTTACCAATGATGTTACCACGTAGTTTACTAGCAAAAGTGACATTACCTCCATTATATGCTTTGTAAGTAGAGAACAAACTTCGATTACCCGTCATATGTTTAGAGAAACCACTATCCTTAATCCACTCATCGGGCTCCAAATCAACTCTCAATCATATCTAGGTAACAACACACAAAATCAAACATTTGGTCCCCAATATCTCATGGGTCCAAAGTTGTTAGTTCCAAACATCCCTTTCATTTGGTTGAGATGCATGAATGGAGGACACATACCTCACGGAAAAAAAAATCATTTTTGAAAATTATTCCAATTCATATGAGCATTTTGATGTCCATTGTTTTCCTTAGGAGTCTTTGATCTAGACCTAGAGTTATTATTGCTTCTAGGTGTTGGTGCTTTACTCCTAGGTCTTGACTTAAAGTGATCATTCCTTTTAGGTGTTGGTGTTCTACTTCTAGGCCTTGAATCATCTCGTACTCTTGGAGGAGTACATGATTATCTTGATAAATTTCCCATTCCCATTAAAGGTTTACTCAAAGGCTTGTAGAATTTATCAAGTTTTTTTTATCAATTATAGGTAATTTAACATTGTTAACCACATGATGTTTTGGCCCTTTACCTAAAATAGACTTTTCAGAAAATTATGGATTTTCACAAATTTCATCTTCTATCTGTGGTTCTTTATTGCAACCTACAGTTCCATAATGATATGGAACCGCCCCATATTTTGGCGAACCGCGGGCAGTGAGACGTTTTTTTTGAAAACCTGACTTGTTTTGGTTTACTAGTAGATGCTTCATTGGTGTTAAATCCTAACCCAAGTCTTTCCCTAGAATAAATTTGTCTACTTAACATATCATCAAGAGCACTAGTACTTTTCATGAACTTTTCCAAGTTATTGGAGGTGCTCTTGAGATCTCCATTCTCTTGTCTAAGACTTTCACAACTTAGACAACCTAAATCAACTTCTTAATTTTTCTCAAGCTTAGCTAATTTATCTCCTAGCTCACTAATCTCATTTTCAAGCTTGGTCCTAGTTGATTTTAGCAATTTGTTCTTTTCAATGAATTTTAGACTTAGTTTGCATAGGTTATTATATTGACCTTCTAATTCTAAATCATCTAGAAAGGAACTATCATTTCAATAGTATTCGGTTTGGGAATGTACCTCTTTGGAAGAATGAGCCATGAGACACTTTTCGTCTTTAGCATCGTCATCACATTCTTCACCACTATCGCTCCATGAACCTCCAACAAACACCGTGTGATTCTTGTCGCGAGATGGTTTAGGACATTCACCGATGAAATGTGTTGTCCCATATATTTGTGATGTTTAAACAAGAAAGAAAGGTAGATAAAAGATGAATTCTAGAGAGAGAAACTAGAGAGAGAAAAGAGAGAGAAGTGTGTGAAACTTTTGTGTAATTAGATTAGAAAATGAGTCAACCAACACCCTTCCTAACATGCTAGGAAGGGTATTTATAGCCTAGCCTACATGTGGCATAATGGGCTATATGTTTGAATGTGGCATAATGGGCTATATGTTTGATTGGGCCGCGCTTGAATAAAATGCTTAGTACCTTGAAAGAGGCCTTTTAAACTAGCCATCAAGTCCATAATGTCACGACTATTTTAACTAACTATTACAACGTTCTACTAAATGTTACAATATAAACCTATGACCAAACATTCTTGTTTGACTCAATATTTTGAGGCTAACAATCTCCCCCAATGTGAGGTCATTCCTCTTTGATATTTGGATATCAATGGAGATTACGAATTTCGTCATAAACGAGTCTTGAACGTGTAATATTAGTCTTGTTCCTTCATGCTGTGATCTTTGAGCCTTTGTCATTGTCTTTCGAATTTGTCATTAATCTTGAGATCTTCAAATCATTCTTGACTTGTCTTTGTCATTTAGCGATCTTGTGTCTTTATCCACATGCTCATACTTTGCACTATCTTGAAAGCTTTCTAACAATCTCATATGAAGAGAGGTCATTCCTCTACATTAACTGATAAGGAAGATTTTAATCATCAGAGTTGAGGAAGTCTTTAGATTTCTTGATTGTTGGATGTATTTGGGCATGAGTATGTGGTTTTGAATCTTTGACTTTGATGAGTACACCGTAACGCCACCTTCTCGAGACAAAACTTAGACACGGACTGAAATGGCTTTGACATTCATCCTAAATCGGTAGTGTTTTACCTCCGGTCGGTGAAGACCGTTAGACGATATTAAATATCGTACCTGTGATAGGTAGATTCAATTAAGAACCTCCTTGGCAGGGTTTCGCGGCTGTACTAGCCATTCTCTTTACTCGACCGTCTCAATGCAAGACTGCGAACATAAAGAGTGAATCAATTGGATAAACATCCGCTTGATTAAAGTCGTCAATTCAAATTCCTGGAACAAGTTTGATTCATTAAGAATCTTACCATTGTTGCTTTCAAGTTGACACAAGCTTGATTCATAAGAATCTCGCAAGTTACCTTCCGTAGCGCTGTTTGATGTTGACGCTAGAAGTATTTCCATTTCGTCACCGTGAATATTAATGAATATCACTTTGAATGTTCTGGCAAGACCATAAAGATATTCCGTAGAAACCGCAGTGCTGTTAGATGTTAACACTGGAAGGATTTCCACTCATCATTGTGAATACTGAATAGTATCACTCTGAGTGTTCTAGCAATATCGCAAGGATATAGCATAGGACTCTCTTGATCTTCATCTGTGTGTCCTAACGAGATTTGATTTATCTCTTGGCTCTAGACTCGATTTGTGCACTTTTAGTGGTCAGAGGCTGGAGCAGATGCCACCTATTAAATATCAACTATCTCGGAGTGAGAAAGTTAATAGAAGTCGTGTTGATCTCCGTGAGAATAAAACAAACTTCTTTTGAGAGAAGCCTGAGTCAGCTTGGGAGGGGTTGTACATTACATCATTAGGTCCATGATGTGTAATCTTCATGATATGTTGACCCGGTTTTTGCCTAAGTTGTGTGGAGGGCTAATTTCTTTACACCCTTTATCCTTTCATTTCTTTTTCATTCTTCAACCCCTTCAATGCTTACCAAGACATCATTACTAGCACCTTGTTGTGATTGTTCTAGTGCTAGCATAAGTACTTCGTCGGCATTCAACTACGTTCACATTCTACTCCATCTTTCCTAAGGACTTCTAATAATCTATTGGATTGTCCCTGGGAAGATCCCTCCGGTTCTGGTCGGAGCATAGGACATAAACCTAACCACCCTTTTGACACCAATAACGTCGTGAATTAAAGATGTTGTGGGTATTTGATCGTAACCATGAGTGCTTGAGTCTTTAGATCACATTTTAATCACATTTTCTCCCCTATCTCTAATATATAAAATCGTTTGATATTAGAGATACCAAATTTGATTAAAGTATATTTTGAAAAATAGTTTTGAAACTTTTCGGGAGAATAATGTGTTAAACTTAGCATGAATTTGGAACGCTCCCCCTCAAAAATTGATCCAATTGAATTTTCATTGTGAGGATGTGATCCACATTTCACTTTTTGAGGATAAGAGTTGTTGAACACACAAATTTTGAAAGATTTTGAATAATCATTGAGAAATTCTTGAAAAAATTGTGTTCAACGCTTTTTGAAAAATCAATTCTTTTTGGCGAAAAGGTTTTTCTAAAGCAAAAACTTGAGTTCATAGACTTTGAATGTCTTGACAAATCCACTCAAGTGTAAGAATATTTTCTCTTCTTTTGCTGAGGGTAAGGGCACTAAAGCGTACACTCCCCCGTGAATATAGATCCGGGTTGTAATGTGAAAGTTATTACAAGCCATTGTGTTGAGCTCAAAATGTTGAATGTTTTGTGACAAGCTCAACCCAAGATAGATTGCTCTACCCGTTGTTGGAAATTTTTTACAAAATAGACATTTTCCTTTATTGGAAGATAGAAATGACATGTTTTGAAAAAATATTTACAACTTTCATTCGAGCTTTATGTACACACCCATGTCGTTATTAAGCGACATTTCTAGGTACGTCCATATTATCGATACTGAAATACATGTCGAGAATAATATTTTTGGATTTTGAAAGATTTTTTATTTTGTGTTTTGTTTTTATATGTTTTATATTTTTTGTATTTTTCTTTTTCAAAGATATTTACAGGTTGATGTTTGATAGATAAATCAAGCACGCGCCTTTGCCAGAATCTCCAGGTCTGTTGGAGGAAAACATCTCATACCAATTTGCCTAACGAGGTACTCAAACCTATCTTTCGACAGAGCTTTCGTAAACAAGTCGGCTAATTGGTAATCAGTTCCAACAAAGTAAAGTTCAATGATACCCCTTTCAACTTGTTCCTTAATCAAGTGATATCTGACATCAATGTGCTTCGTGCGAGAATGCTGTACCGGATTGCAGGAGATGGCTATGGCGGACTTTAAGTCACAATACATAGGTACTTTATCAAAGTGGAAGCCATAATCCGTGAGTTGTGTTCTCATCCAAATAACTTGAGCACAACACGCAGATAAAGACACATACTCCGCTTCGGCTGATGACAGTGACGTGCAATCCTGCTTCTTGGAAGACCCTCCCACGAGCTTATCTTGACCTAGAAATTGTGCACCACCAGAAGTACTTTTTCGTGTATCAAGACACCCTGCATGATCAGAATATGAATATGTCGTTAGAAAGAAACTAGTTTCCCTCGGATACTATAGTCCTAAATTAATGGTATTCTTGAGGTACCGAAAGATCCGTTTAACCTCCTTAAGGTGCTTTTCAGTGGGTCGTGCTTGATATCGTGCATAATAACACGTAGCATGTGATATATCTTGTCTGCTTGCTGTTAAGTACATGAGGGAGTCGATCGTTGAATGATATTTCGTTTGATCTATGGCATCTCCCTCCAAGTTAGCATCTAGGGATGTGGTTGATAATGGTGTCCCAATTGGGTCACATGAGGTCATACCATGCTTTTTTATTATCTCTTGACAATACTTAGCTTGGTTGATAAAAATACCACTTGGGGATTGGTGAACTTGAATTCCTAGAAAGAATTTTTTTCGCCCATCATTGACATTTCAAATTTGTTGTGCATTACTTTTTCAAACCATTTTGAAAGTTTTGGGTTTGTAGACCCGAAAATAATGTCATCAACATAAATCTGCACAAGCAAAATGTCATCCCCATATTTATAAGTGAACAAAGTTAGATCAATGGAACCTTTTGAGAAACCTTTGGACACCAGAAATTTCGAGAGCTCATCGTACCACGCCCTTGGAGCTTGCTTGACTCCATAAAGTGCTTTGTGGAGACGATACACCTTGTCAGGATAGTGAGGATTGACGAATCCTTCCGGCTGCGTGACATAGACTTATTCCTTCAAAGGACCGTTAAGAAATGCTGTCTTTACGTCCATTTGATAAACGATGAATCCCTTATGTGCAGCATAAGTAAGGAAAATCCTAACCGCTTCCAAACGAGGTACTGGTGCTAATGATTCTTCAACATCATTACCCTCTTTCTGACCATACCCTTTAGCCACGAGCCTAGCTTTGTTCTTGATAATCGTGTTTTCTTCATCCATCTTGTTTTTCCAGACCCATCGAAGATTTAATGGAATTACATCGTATGGTCTATCAACAAGTTCCCAGACTTTAAGTCTTTCAAATTGGAGAAGTTCATCTTGCATCGATTCAATCCAAGCATGATCAGCCAAGGCTTCTTTGATATTTGTTGGTTCAGCTGTACTCACGGCAAGTTCGAACATACAAACATCACCATCGGTTTCAAGTTGTCGTTTTGTACGAACGGGCTGTGAAAGGTTTCCAATTACTTGAACCAAAGGATGATCTCGGATCCAATGATTTGTTGAAGGATGTCGTTGATAGAACGTATGCATATTTGATGGATCAACATGTCGAGTAGAAGACTCTCTAGTTTCGTGTACCGGTGTACCGAATGGGTTGTGAAAATCGTCATCGTCAAATAATGCACCGTTTGCTTGATTTGTGTTTACTAGAGCAATGACAATAGTTGTGGATGTTGTAGGATCGATTGTTGAAATGATATTATTAGGAGGTAAATCTGCAGCAACTCGTGTTGAAGTAGATGAAGTTGTATCCTTTTGTTGATGATGATCGGTATCATCATTCTTATCATGAGTGACAGCGGAAGACTTCGATACAACATGTTTCTCCCCCGTGAAATATTCATCATACATTGGTCCATATAACATTTCCAACTCTTCAAGTGTCGTGTCCACTGTCATATCTGCTCTAGGAACATGTTCAGGAACCAACTTTGAACTTGACGGTTCATTGTTGTGGTCTTGAGTTCCAAGTTCCGTGTAGTTGTGCACAGAATTCGTTTGTCGTTGTGGATCGGGACTTAAACTGTTTTGTTCAAGTGTCATTTCTTGTAATTCATCAAATCTAACATGAATAGTCTCGATTATCAATCTTGTTCTCTTGTTGTAAACTCTATATCCCTTTGACTGCGTTGCATATCCCACAAGAATGCATGCATCACCTTTCTCTTTCATCTTGTCCAGATTTTCACCATCGCGAATAATGTAACACGTACATCCAAAAACATGAAGGTGTTTGAGTGAAGGTTTTCGATCATGAATTATGTGATATAGTGTCTTTTCGTGTCTTGGGATAATTAAGGATCGATTTTATGTGTAGCATGCGGTTGACACGGATTCGGCCTTAAGGAATAATGGTAATTTTGAAGTGGATAATAATGTTCGAGCAGCCTCAACTAACGTACGGTTTCGTCTTTCAACAACGTCGTTTTGTTCGGGTGTTCGAGCAATAGATGTTTCATGTTCAATTCCTTCGACTTCAAAATAGTTCCTTAGAGTTGAATTCAAAAATTATGTACCTCTGTCAGTACGAACCAATTTTACTTGAGCTTGAAGACCACGTTGTATCAGTTTAAGGAAGGTGATGAGAACTTCAGGTGTTTCATCCTTGGACCTCAAGAAGTGAGTCCATATGTACCGTGAGTAATCATCGACAATTACCATAACATATTTCTTCCCATTGATACTTTGAACATGCATGGGACCACACAAATCTATATGAAGAAGATCTAACCGTCCTTTAGAGCTTGGTGTAGTCTTTGTCTTAAAGCTACTTCGTTTAGCTTCACAAAGCTCACAAGAAGAACAAAGATGATCTTTGACAAATTTCAAGCTTGGAAGACCTCTCACAATATCTTTCTTGGAAAGCAAGTTGATGGTATCAAAGTTGAGATGAGAAAGACGTTGATGCCATAACAATGCCTGAGTCGTTGAAGCTTTAGCCATGAAGCAAATTGGAGTTGTAGAATTTGTGTCTTGTAGTGAAATTGTGTAAAGATCAGTACTCCGTGAACCGGTGAGCAAATCATTCCCATCATAATCACGAATAAAACATGTCTTCTTTCTGAAAGCAACTTCCAAATCTGCATCACAGAATTGACCAACTGAGAAAAGATTGTGATTGAGCTCTTCGACGTAGTATATGTAAAACCCCTAAATTTACACAATTCAATACAGCGGATGACTCGTTGGTGTTACGGGATAGCACATTACTCACATCATAGACAACGCTTAAAAATCGCGTCGTTTATTAATAAAGCATTTCCATTCATTAATATCAAATTTACATATGTCCCAAGTCATATTATTTCGTACAAGTTTTACAAAGTATTTGAATGGAAATTATTATTTAAGTGCGGGCCATGAATTCTTGTTGTCTTCCCGAGAATTACCTTCAAGTACCTGAGACAAAACATGTTAAAAGAAAAGGTCAATGATAACGCCGAGTGAATTCATAGAGTTTAATAAAATCCATCAATATAACATCGATATAAAATTATTACCGAAAATCATTTTGTACAAATCTTTGTAATAGGCCATAAAATAGCCAAAGTCGATTATAAAAATCCTTATCAAAAATCATAATATAGGCGTTTGCCTTCAAAATCATTATACGAACCATTGTCGTAAAAACATCATACAATACGTTTTATAACGTTGTATAAAGTTAAAAAAAACCGTTATATGGTTATGTAAAACCAAAACACGAACATAATATCAATAATAAGACCCCGTATTGCTAGTCAGGCAATATATCGTAATTCAGTGGGTATAGCAGTATTTCATTATTTGGATTATTATAAGCCGCATGACATTGTTACCTTACTACAACAAACAACGGGTAGCTAACCCAAAACTCATTTGCCCATCTAAATTAGCGTGTTGTCACAATAATCACACTTGTGTAAATCTTCTCATACATAAATTCGCTTACCAATCAATGTGGCACGACAGGGATCAACCGTCAAGTCGCGAACTGGGGTGATCGCCCCAAATAGTACTATTATATGCATAAGCGTCTACCAAATCCCGGTAGTTCACAAATCATGCTAATGGGACTTTTAGTGACATAACCTAACTTTAATAATCCATTTTATCTCATTATCGAGTCATATAATCATTCATCGGGTCATACAATCATTCGGGTCCAAATCAATAAACAAATAATCGGGACAAATGGTGTCCTATTTTATAAAAACTAACATGTTATCTCCCTCGCGGGTTTATAAAACATTTCATAAAAACATTTAAAAGAGTGTGAGGCTATGAACTCACGTTGATGTGGGAAAGGGATTATCGGCAATTCGGACGTACGGTACGTGCTTCAATCACGGAAACCTAGACAAATAATACTTGTCTTAGACTCTTGTCCAATGACTTTATAAAAATAACAATTATGTATACATATGATGATTTTATATATATGATGATCAAGTGGGTTTATACATTCTCATTTACTCATTTTAGTGTTATGTATTGGTAACTTTTATACTAGTTTACTAGTTTTACCTATTTACATGTTTTAGGTCCAATAAGCCTATTATAAGTCCATTAACTTATATTAGTCCATTTTACACTTTTAATATCAGTATTATACTTTTCATGTTGGGCCCAAGTGTGTTAAGCCCAATAAGTAAATTTATAAGTGTTTTACTAACTAGTCGGGTTTATAGTCCAATAAGGCTACTTTGGCCCGTTAATGTCTATATGTTGTAAAGTTCGGGTTTTATCGGTTTTTACTTGTTATATAAGTTCATATATCAGTATGTGAGTTTATAAAAGTTTATATTAGACGGGTCCGACCGTCTAAGTTTTATTTGACAAAAACGTTAATCTTTCGGTTTTAGCCGAAAAGACGTAAAACTTAGTATATAGTTTTTATAACTTATAAAACTTACCAAACTACCATTTTTATATAATGTCCATTTATTTATCCTTATGCATATTTATATAAATGAAATATATAAGTTAGTGGGTTTTAATTCACATTTTATACTATATTTATTTGAGTGCTTATATAATAATATTAAACTTTAATTTCACAAAATCAGTCCTAAATTTTAAGTTGACTAAAATGTCCATATCTAGAGTTATATAATGAGATAGGACCTCAAATTTTTATCACAGAAACTAAATGATATGTTCTTCATTTTATTCCATTATAGCTACTACTGAATCAACCTCTAAATATTTTAATAAATTCGTCCAAATCAGTGTAGGCAGATTTGCACTCTAAACTTGTTTTGATCATATCTCACTCATTTTTATGATTCCATTGCATGGCCAACTCTCACATGTGTATAACACCTAATACTTACTGTATTTTGATTCCACTTTACCATTTTATCAGTTTATCATTTGGTTACTTACTGTTTTTATACAGACATCTTATTAAGCAAGATTTAACCATTTTTACATGTGGTTTTTCCATATTTTTACCCATGTTTATCAAATCTATCAACAACAAATCCCCACATAATATTTTTAATCATCATTCATCATCATATACATATACATAAATAAAGAAATTACAAGATTACATAATCAAAATAACAAGATGATAGGAAGAAACAATCTCTATACCACCAAAGTGATGAAACGATGAGTTTTTGGATGAACAAGACTTGGTTTTGGGTAACCAATCTTATGAGATATCAACACCACTTATAGGATCACCAAGTATTTGTAGACTCCTCTAAAATCAGCCCTTGATCTCCATATAAACTCCTTTTCGGTTGTTAAAATCACCTCCAATCTTCATAACTTCAATGGGTTTTATCATATGTAAATTATACATATGATTTATGATTGAATTTTTGATCTAATGGGGTGTTAATAGGTGATATGGGACGTTCATAGGGAGAGAGGAGAGAGTTGTGAGTGAGATTTGCATGTAAGAATGAGTACCTAGTTTAGCTTTAGTGGTTTTAAGTTTACAAATGGTTTTGGTCAAAAGTGTAGGACAAGTGTCCTATACTTGTGTGTTAGCTTGCCACCAAAGGGTGGTGTTAGCTCTTCTTGCCACCACTTGTTATGGGGGTGGGCAAGTGTAAACTTGTCTCATCCCCATTAATTTACAAGTATTCCTCGATTCTAGTTTTCTCGATTTGCGTGCCCTCGGGTCGTTTTACGAAAAATATTTTTATAAATTATGAATCAACGGCACAAAAAGAATCTAATAAAAATTGTCTCATCAAAAACGGAGTTCGAAAACGTAAATACGTAATCCTAAGGTTTCCGGTTTAGTCGTGAAGGACGTTAAATTATGCTCGTAAGTCCTAATCTCTTCTCGTAAATTTGTGAGTTTATGAACCAACACAAATTTAAAATCCCAAAATAATATTCAAAGATAAATTTATTTCCTGAAATGTCGGACTGTCACCAAAAACGGTGTATTTAAACGTAAGCACGTAACGTAGAATCCTCCGTTTTAGACGTAGTCGATGCTACTTCAAGACGTAAATCCAAATTTCTTCCCAAAAATAAGTGAGTTCATAATATAACATTAAAATGATATTTTTAAATAATATTCGAGAATAAAATATAAACCATAAATTGACGGATTGTCACAGTATACCCTTTTTATCGTGATATTCCCCTGAACAAAATCTCCATATCCTAGGATCATTGCAAATTGATCATTTCTGAATCGGATCGTACCCAGGAACTTCTCCACGAAGTTAATTAGAAGCTTGAGATTCCTTGTCATGTGCTTCGTGCATCCGGAGTCCAGTATGAAGAGAATTATTTGTATCACCTGTAGAAGAGTTAGAACACGATGGAGCATTTGCTAAATTGGATACCACAGTAGTTGTGATTGTAGAATCATTAGTGCCCTTAGCAACATTTAAAGGCATACTAACACTCGTTGTCACATTTTATATCCTAACTTTAGGCATCCATTTATATCCTGGAGGACACTAATTAGCAAACCACCATTTCCAAGACTTGCTAGCAGACTCATATAATTCCCTAATTCTGCTTCTAGGGTTCTTAGTGGTGGAGTCTGATGCATTACTTTTCTTAGTGGGGGTTGCACCAGAATGATTCACTTTGCGTTTGGGTTTACTAGCACTAATAGGCATCGCAACTTGCTTCTTAGTTCTAGTATCTACGCCTTTGACATTATTCATATCACACATAGAATGATTAGCATTAGCACATTTTCCACATTTGACACAAACAAATTTGACATTCAAAGCATTCAAATCATTCAAGGCATTCAAATCGTCATTACACGCGATTACAGATTTTTTATTCTTAAGAACATTCAAATTCCTAGTGTGTTCTTCTACTTCCTTCATCTTCCCTTTACTCTTGTGTTTCCAAACCTTATCATTCACGTGAGTGATCTTAAGCTGAGGCCAGCTAACTTTGTTTGTGGGTTTAGTGGTCATTCTATACATCCCTGGTTTAATCACATTATTGTGCTTAACGCTTGGTGCTTGAGTATTCCTTATGGGTTGATTCTATGGTAACCTTTCCTTTCCAACTATCTTGGGGGCATACACAGGTTTTGCAGACGAGGAATTTGAGAAAGCGGATGGTTTTCCCAAGATAGGGGATCTAGTCTCTTTATAGGCATTGGGTTGTCTAACAACAGGTTTCTTAACGCTAGATTCCACAACTTTCCCACCCATTTTAGCAACGATTTTCTTCAACTCTGCGATTGCTATGTCTTTTTCTTGTAACTGAGCTTTCAAATCCGAAATATCAAGACTTTTTTCGTTTAGTAATCTACATGACTCAGATAATTTTACTTCCAAAGGTGTCTCATTTGAAAAACTGCCAGCTTTCTTTTGCAAAGCAAGTTCAAGTGAATGACAATGTTTTTGAAGATAATCATATCTATGTTGAAGTAACAAAAACTCTTTTTGGTCAACTTTATTCGAAAGCTCAGTTTCAAGACGTTTACATTCTTTGACTTGATCAAGATATTTGCATGCAACATCAGAATATTCATCAATATCAGCACAAGATGTAACATAAACACACATAATATCTTTTGAGAGGCATTCGTGTAAGAGTAGATCATATGCTGTAGAAAACTCGTCTCTTTCGAGTTGATGGTCGTTCACTTCTTGTTCAAGAGATTCCACATATTTCAAATCATCAAACATTTCTTGCTTAATTAATGTTTCAAATTCCAAAATATGTTTTTGCGTTCTTTCTGCAACCGAAATCAAAATACTTTTCACACGCACAGTTATATCGTGAGGAATTTCTTTGTTTCCTTTTGAAAGTTCACGTTTTTTCCAGTCATCATCAACAACTTTTTTGAAATTTTCAATGTTACTCTTAAGAATACTAAGTGCTTGCTTACTCTTGCTTACAGAAGCTTTATATGGCAAGTACTCAATAAATTTTGAAACGTTAGTTTTCTTAGTGGCAAAAGTGTAGGATATGTAAATCTTGCTTATGTTTTAGAGAGAGAAAGAGATAGAGAGATGATGGAGTTCACACACTTCTAGAGAGAGAAAATGAAAGATAACTATGTGTAAATTATGAAAACCACCACCCTCTCCATCAAAGGAGAGGGTTTATATACCAAGCCCATAAGATGGGCTTGGGGTTACATTTGGGCCGTCCATACATAACATGGACTAGGCCTTTCCTTGTTATTTAATATAAAGATAACTAGACTACGAGCTACTACTTAATATATTGTCGGAGTGACCGAATCTTCCAAAATACGTAAAAACGTATTTCCAACAATCTCCCCCTAAGGGAGGTCACTCCAAACAAGGGTGTTACCCTAGTTACAATAATAAAATAAACCTAGCATACTATGCTTGTCTTGAGCTCGTAGTCTTCGTCTTACTTTTTCTTTTTCTTTTCTGGTGAACATGCTGATGTGATCATTGATATCAATCTTGAGCATTAATCTCTTGCCTTGATCTTGTGCATCCATCACTTGTGATCTTTGCCTCTTCGTGACTTCATGTCCCACATACTTATACCTTCTTAATTCTTGAAAGCTTCAGAGTTCGATTCAGCGGAAGACTTAACTTTTAGGTTTTCTTGAAATAGATGAGGTATTAAGTGCATAAAGTATAACCATGCGTGGACGACTTCTTCTCTAATTCCACAACGCCACCGTCTTCAAATGTCGTAACATAAGTAGACACGAACGAAATGGCTTTGAACATTTCATTTTAATTCGGTAGCATTTTACCTCCGGTCGGTGAAGACCGTTGGACGATATAAGATATCGTACTTGTGGCAGGTAGATTTAATTAAAAATCTCCTTGACAAGATTTCGCGGGTAAACCCGTTCTCTTTACTCGACTGTCCAAAGCTGACTGCGAACATAAAGAGTGAATAATTTGGATAAAATTATCCGCATGATTGAAGCCGTCAATTCTGATTCCTAGAACAAGTTTGATTCATTAAAGAATCGCACCATCGTTGCTTTCCAGTTGTCACGAGCTTGATTCATATTGAATCTTGCAAGTTGCCTACCAAGTGCTGTTTGAGGTTAACACTAGAAGGATTTCCACTCATCACTGTGAACACTAAGGTATCACTACGAGTGTTCTGGCAAGATCACTAAGATATTGCGTAGAGGCCGGGAACGTGTTTAAATTCAGTTAAGAATTAAACCACTGTTGCTTTCCAGATATCACAAGTTTGATTCATAAAGAATCACACAAGTCACCTACCATGAGCTTTTTGATATTCGCTCAAGAAGGATTTCCATCTTTATTGTAAATACTTTCGTATTACTCGGATGTTCAGGCAAGATCATGAAGATTTTGCGTAGGACTCTTAAAATCTTTCTTACTTTTCACAGTGTGTGAAGAAGCAAGGAATTATGAAAGTGTGTCCTAATGAGATATTTGATGATCTCAAATGGCTCTAGACTCGATCGTGCACTTTGGATTTTAGTGATCGGAGGCTGGAGAGGAGTGCCACCATTTCAATACCAATTTATTCGGAGTGAATAAATCGATAGATAACGTGTTGTCTCCGTGTGATTAAAACAAATACATTTTGAGAGATATCTGAGTTAGCTGGAATGGGTTTTGCATTGCATCAATGGGTCTATGATGTCTATCTTCAATATCGAGCATCATTAAAATGATCTCAATATCATATGTGTTGACCCGGTTTCTGCCTAAAGTTGTAAGGAAGGCTTCTTTCTTTACACCCTTTATCTTTACAATTCTTTTTCATTCTTCAACCCCTTCAATGCTTACCAATACGTCATAACTAGCACCTTGTTGTGATTGTTCCAGTGCTTGTTGGGTCAAAAAGTTGATGTGGCAGAAACTCAAAAATGAAGAAAACGTGAAGAAATTGTCCAAGCGTTGTCAAGAGTTAATCAAGCGTTGACAAGAGTTAATTAGGCGTTGATGGCTCAAGCATTGTCGTGTGCAATCCAAGCATTGTCACATGCAATTCAAGCATTGACAAAACGTAGACAAAAGAAGTTTATGGAAGCTTCTATTTAGATAAATATGCAAAAGATATTCTGCATAAGTTTATTTAAATAGAAGATTTACTTGTTTATTCATCATTATCTCTTGTAAACCCTAATCCTTACACTATAAAAGGAACCAAGGGTCATAGGTTTTATTCATTCAATTCATTCACAATGTAAACCTAAAGTGTGTGTCGACTAGACGTGGGATTCAATGTATACACGTCTAGTGGATGTTTGTTATTAATATAATGAACATCCCAATTGTTTTAATTCATGTTTTGTGCCTAAACACCTTGTTAATGGTTGTTGTTCTAATTCCGCTTTGATTTGTTAATCATATGAACAATGATCATTCCTAGTAGCTTAAAAGATCCGGAAACCAAGGTTTCCACAATTGGTATCAGAGCCTTGTGGCTCATGATGCTAGGACCAACAAGGTGTTCGTAATGTTGAAAAGAAGAAAAATTCGTATAGAGTTTTTCTGGACGTTTTTGTGTGCGCAGCAGTATTCAGAAGGTCATAACTTTTGATTGAACCGTTGGATCGTCACGAAATTTTATATGTGTGTTCTACATACATAGATCTAAACATCCACCGGAGGGATTGTCGAGTTTTATCCCCAGGCAAAAGTTATTAAGCGTCGAAGTTGGCTGATGGTTAATTTTCAGAATTCTTGTTTACATGAAATCATGTTTTAGGGTTTTTCTATAAACCCTAGATCAATTCAAGAAGATACAAGAGATGTTTGCAGCATGATTGTGTTGTTAAAAAAACAGCATGATTGATATATGGTAGCAGCACATTATGTTTGGTATTTATCAGTCAAGAAGGTGATTCTTGGATACATGTTTGTTTCTGCCAAAACCCTAGGTCTGGTGTTCATGTATACGCATCAGCTTGACATATATATGGAGATTCGTTTATACTGTATCAAGTGGCTTGAACATGGTAAAAAGAAGTTCGATTGGGATTAGTCAGAAAGAATACAAGTCTTTGTTTACGTGATGATAGCTTCTGATTGGTTATTCCATGTGTGTTCACACGGTTCTAGGATTTTCATTGGTGGAAAAATCTTATGTTCACACGGTTCATCAGTTTTGATTGTGTTCACATGAAGGAAGCATTCTTATTGGTTGAATTGCAAATTAGATTCGTGTGTTCACACGATCAAGGAGTACAAGTATGACGTGAGATCTTGTGTTCACATAGTGAAAGGTTTTTGATTGGATGTCACGGTTGTGACCATGACATGTTTAAGAAAAGTCAGACGAATTGAGATGTGGAGAAAATTGGTTACCAAATTTATAGCAGATTTTTAGGGATTGTATATTGATCCTAGAATATCTCATTGTTTATTGTCAAAGGAAGTACAAGAGATTGACAGCAGGATATTATTTTGAGATTATATCCGATTCTCTATGGGATATTACTGTATTAAAACAGTCGGATATATATTGCATGGACATAGGGATGAGAAGTGAACGCTGACAAGTATAGGTCAGCCGCTGACACGATTGGTTTGACGCTGCTAAGAGTGGACGCTGACAAAGTACTGAATGGACGCTGACAGAAGGAAGTTTGACGCTGACAGAATAAGTCAACGCTGACAGCGTTGACAGTGTCGTCCGATATATAAACTTCAACGCTGATAGGTATTGTCTGATATCGGACAATACAACTGCCAAAGATGTTGGACAGAAGAGGATATTGGACAACACAAGGTTTGCTGCTGTTGAGAAAATTGGACGTTTTAAGCACACAAAAAGGAGGATTATACACACGAAGGTACATGGAATCTCCGTTTTAATTTAGAATATCATGTTGATATTTATGGCTCGGATATTTTTAAAAGGAATTAATGATTTTAAGGCGAGTTAGCAACCATTCATGGAGTTATTTATTGGAGTATGTAATCGGGATAGCCTTGTGAAAGAGTTATTCGTTAACAGCTTTTACATATGAAGATATTGACTTGTCATGAAGAGGTGTTGACTTAAGGGGAAGAATTCTTATGGTAAGTTTGATGATTGAAGAAGATTTTCGCGAGTTTGTGTTCTATCATATCTTAAAGTCATGGACTTCCAGCCACTGACTTTAAAGGTAACTTGTTCGTGCTTTACATGGTTGGTGATGAAGACTTGTCATAACACTTGAAGGAGTTACATTATCGTGCTCAGTGTCTCACATAGGATGAGAATATTGACAAGGGATTGAGGTCTACTTATAGTTGGTCTGATATAAGTTCTTAGTCACATGGATAGTACAAGACATGGAACACAAGGTTGGGTTATTCTACTTCTACATCAAAAATATTATATTAATTGTTCTTCAAGATCATTACACAGAGCCTACATATTGAGAATCTTCAACATTGCAACATTGTTTACTTCCTTGTTGATGTGACAAAAAGGGGAAGAAATATGTGCTACACTTGAGGGGAAGCAATTTGAAGATCATGTATAACTTACAAGAGATACACATAGAGTTTTGCCACTATCAACTAGGGGAAGATTGTTGGGTCAAAAAGTTGATGTGGCAGAAACTCAAAAATGAAGAAAACGTGAAGAAATTGTCCAAGCGTTGTCAAGAGTTAATCAAGCGTTGACAAGAGTTAATTAGGCGTTGATGGCTCAAGCATTGTCGTGTGCAATCCAAGCATTGTCACATGCAATTCAAGCATTGACAAAACGTAGACAAAAGAAGTTTATGGAAGCTTCTATTTAGATAAATATGCAAAAGATATTCTGCATAAGTTTATTTAAATAGAAGATTTACTTGTTTATTCATCATTATCTCTTGTAAACCCTAATCCTTACACTATAAAAGGAACCAAGGGTCATAGGTTTTATTCATTCAATTCATTCACAATGTAAACCTAAAGTGTGTGTCGACTAGACGTGGGATTCAATGTATACACGTCTAGTGGATGTTTGTTATTAATATAATGAACATCCCAATTGTTTTAATTCATGTTTGTGCCTAAACACCTTGTTAATGGTTGTTGTTCTAATTCCGCTTTGATTTGTTAATCATATGAACAATGATCATTCCTAGTAGCTTAAAAGATCCGGAAACCAAGGTTTCCACAGTGCTAACTTAAGTACTTGGTCGGCATTCAGCTACGTTCACAATCTTTCTCCATCTTTCCTAAGGACTACTATTTCTAGCTATGGAATGTCCTTGGGAAGATTCCTCCGGTTTTGGAAGAATCATAGGACTTAACCTATCCTACCATCCTTATGTCACCACAATCTTCATCGTCGTGAAATAAATGGGTTGTGGGTAAGTATAAATCACCATGAAATCCATTTTGATATGCAAATCCGTTTTGCTCCCCCTTAACATATGCCACGATATTCAAAAACATTTCGCATATGTAGCCAGCACACTAAGTCAAACCATTTGTGATAATTTCCCATATTAAATCAAATTTTCTCCCCCATATTAAAAATATTAACCCAATCGATGTTTTTAATATCAATTGATTTAATGAAGTTTTAACAAAGGTTTTGGGAAGAAAAATGCAAGTCCGTTTTATCTTCATGATATTAAATGTATGAGATATGATACCGATTTGTAACATGATCACATATTCACCATATTAGAAAAAAATTGACAAGGTTGGACCTGATTGATGAGAACATCATATTTTAAGATCAAATGGTTCTTGTCGGCATATGTTGGTCGCCTCGTCACGTCAGAAGTCATCTCTTGACACCACGTGTACGATTGGTATTGTTGTCTTGACACCAGTTAGTGAGCTTGGCACGTTCGGCATCGAAGATTCTGAATGCTTGACAATTGCTCCCCCTCAATTGTTGACCCGTGTTCTATTGAAAGAGCTGTAGTCGTCGTTTGAGTAGTCGCATCGTCGAGTATGTAGATACCAATTGTAGATTGCTATGGTTTTAGAGATGATAGCTTCATAAAAACAAAACTTATCTTGTTTTAACAAATAAATACCCTGAAACGTACATATATTTGTGTTAGACCAAGTTATAGAGTAAACTTGATCCCTTACAAGGTTTTAAAGTAAACCTTGCCCGAGAAAATTAATTCCTGTTGTGAGCCAAAGCTTTCATAAGAAATACTTGGCTTTAATGTGAAAACTGGGTTGCAGTCTGAAATAACTACAAGCCATAATGGCATGTTTTATGAATAATTTACAACTTTTGTACGAACTCTATTTATGGCGCCGTGTCAATATTAATCGACATTTCTAAGGCCGTAAATATTATCCTACCAAAAGACACGCCTTTGAAAAATAAAATAAGAATATTTTTGGATTTTTCTAAAATTTTCAGTTTTTATGGTTTTTATATGGTTTTATATTTTTGTATTTTGCTTTTCTGGATAAAAATATAAACAATATATACAGATGATCACCAAGGATACGGAGAATAGTTTACCATCACTATTCTTTCGCTTCATCTGCCAGTTCCTTAAGAGTCTCAGGCGAGCAGGTTCTCATTCCTAGCTTGTCGGCCAAAAATTCCATTCGACGCGATCTAAAGCCTTCGTGAAAATATCCGCCAATTGATACTCAGATCGGACAAAGTAAAGCTCGATCACTCCATTTTCCACTTGCTCCTTGATGAAGTGGTAGCGAATGTCAATATGCTTCGACCGGGAGAATTGAACATTATTGCAGCATAAGGCAATTGCACTTTTGTTGTCGCAGTACATCGGAATTTTGTTGAAACCTAGACCATAGTCGGTTAATTTCGATCTCATCCAAAGAATTTGAGCACAGCAAACAGACATAGCTATGTATTCAGCTTCCGTACTTGAAATTGCAGCGCTTTTCTGCCTTTTCGATGCCCAACTGATTAGTCGATCTCCTAGTAGTTGCAAAGTTCCACTCGTGCTACGCCTTGTATCTTGACAACCCGCGTGATCCGCATCTGCATATGCCATAAGTGCAACCGAAGAGTCCTTCGAATACCAAAGTCCCCGATTAATGGTTCCTTTAAGATATCAAAAGATCCGTTTCATAGTGGCCAAGTGTAACTCAGTAGGTCGAGTTTGATACCGAGCACACATACATATAGCAAACTGAAGATCAGGTCGACTAGTTGTGATATACATAAGAGTACCGATCATTCCACGATAAAGTGTCGGATCAACGGCAACTCCATGTGGATCTGCATCAAGCTTTGTTCGTTCCACCATTGGAGTATCCATGGGATTACAAGATTCCATCTTATATTTCTTAAGCGATTCAAGGGCATACTTGGATTGATTGATAAAGATGCCTCTGGGACTCTAAGATATCTGAAGACCTAAAAAAAATGATACCTTTCCCATCATTAACATCTTAAACTTGGAAGACATGAGTGTCCAAAATTCGTCGGATAAGGTTTGGGTCGAGGCTGCAAATATAATATCATCAACATATATTTGTACCATAATCATATCTTTACCTCGTTTCTGAATGAACAGCGTGGGATCCACCTTGCCTTTAGCGAGGCCTTGCGTAATGAGGAATTGTGACAATAGATCATACCATGCGCGAGGAGCTTGCTTCAACCCATAGAGAGCCTTCTTAAGCTTGTACACATGATTAGGATATTTAGGATTTACAAAACCATCCGGCTGTTGAACATAGCCTTCTTCCTTGATTTCACCATTAAGAAATGCCGTCTTCACATCCATCTGATAGACGATCATATTCATGTGGGCTGCATAAGCGAGGAATAGTCTAATAGCTTCCAAACGGGCAACAGGTGCAAAGGATTCCATAAAGTCGACGCCCAATAATTGCTTGTATCCACGAGCTACTAGTCGAGCTTTGTAATATTCCGCCTAACTCATCGAGTTTCACCTTGTAAACCCATTTCAAAGTGAGTAATTGCACTTGATCCGGGCATGGGACAAGTTCCCATACTTCAAGACGTATAAATTCATTAAGTTCTTCTTGCATACCGGACGATTAGGGTCACCAATAATAGAATCTATAGGATGATCCTTTGTCCACTTGTTGTCATGTTCACGAATCCGTGGATTGGAGTAAACTGTAGTAGGAGCTTCCTCTGAGGTAGACGACCCGGCTTGATTAGGGTCGGGAACTGGTACACCAAAGAATGGAAGTTTACACATTTGAGCGAATTCCAAATCGTGATCATCATCATCCTCTTCATCATCAATAGGCATGACATGGGTAGTTAGTTCGGGTGTTGGTTGAGAATTACTCGTTGATGGTATTTTTTGACCAATTGTAGGTGCAGATGTATCTGATTGTGCTTCGGTTGCTGGAGCGACAACTTCGGTTACCGGAGCTATTACCTCAGGTTCTGGAGCAACAATAGTTGGAGGAGTAAAGAATTCATCAAAGAAAGGTTGAAACAACGTATCCCATTCAGTCCTAGTAGGTGGTGTAAATGATGATGAAGTAGGGTTGTTTGGGACGACACCAGAACTAATGTTACTGGGTCCCATTTCGAGAAGTGCGGGTTCAGAGCTGCTTTGCTCAGAAGCCATTGCTGTCAGCTCATCAAAATCAACATTCATAGTTTCGAGGATCTTGCGAGAGTTACGGTTGTAGATTCGGTATGCCTTCTTTGCGGGTGCGTAACCAATGAAAATACCAATATCAGCCTTTGGTTGAAGTTTTCCCAAATTGTCACCATCATTATTTGGATAGCAAAGAGAACGAAATACATGAAGATATGATAAATTTGGTACTTTACCATGGAGAAGCTCATAAGGTGTTTTACCATGGCGTTTACGAATTAGTGACCGGTTTTGGGTGTACACTGCTGTAGATACTGCTTCTGCCCATAAAAACAATGGAGCCTTTGCGTAAATTAACATCGTTCGAGCAGCTTCCATAAGTGTGCAATTTCGCCTTTCAACGACACCGTTTTGTTGTGGAGTGCGTGCAACGGATGTTTCATGAGATATGCCAGCTTCTTCATAATAATCACGCAAGATTTGATTCACAAATTCGGTTCCATTATCTGTACGAATGCGTCGGACAGTAGTGTTGAGACGCACTTGAATCATCTTGAGAAATCCGATGATGAATTTAGGTGCCTCATTTTTTGTTGTAAGAAATTTCACCCATGTAAACCGAGAGTAATCATCGACAACTACGAGGATGTACTTTTTGCCACTAAGACTTTCAACACGCATTGGCCCGCAAAGATCCATATGCAACAAATAAAGTTTCTCTTGGTTGGTGTCTTCCGTCTTGGGTTTGTAAGATTTCTTAGTGCTTTTCCCCATTGTACACGCGGAAAACAAATGATCCTTGTGAAATGAAAGTTTAGGAAGACCACGAACAAGTTCGTTTTTCGCCAAATGATTAATAGCGTCAAAGTTAAGATGAGATAACCGTCGATGCCATAACCATGACTTAGTCTTGGATGCTTTGGAGAGAAGACATATGGGAGAAGCGGCCATCATGTCTTGTAGAGACAAAGTGTACAAATTATTCCCTCGAGTACCTTTCAATAAATCAACCCCTTCCAAATTACGTATGAAGCAGGTATGCTCTCGAAAAGCAACTTCTAGGTTTGCATCACAAAATTGTCCCACAGAAAATAAGTTGTGACCGAGACCTTCCACATAATACACTCTTGAAATAATAACATTCCCAATATGATATTCACCATAACCCATTATCATTGCAATATGATCATTTCCAAATCGAACCGTACCAAGAAACTTGCTGACTAAATTTCTGAGCTGAGAGCGATCTCCGGTCATATGCTTGGAGCAACCAGAGTCCAAATACCAGAGAACAATTTGGACCACCTGTTTTCAATAACAACAGTAGACAATGCATTGGAAACTATTGGTTCCTGAGTGTTAGCAGATACAGATATATGATTATCAGAAGTGCTAACATTTGTGTGACCCTTAGATTTCCTGCGTTTTCTAATGTGATTTTTAGCACTAACAGGTTTTACTGTTCCAACTTTCTTAGGTTTTGGAGTATTAGCGGGAACTACAATGGGAGTAGACCTATTTAAAGGGCACTTGGTTCCTATGGTAGTGTTGGTGTTCCTAGTTAAAGGACACGATTGTGTTTTAGTAGCCTTGGTACTCCTAGTTAAAGGGCACGCTTTCTTCGCTGTAGTGGGAGTGATCCTAGTTAAAGGGCACGCATTTCCTACTATAGTGAAAGTTCTACCAGTGGGCGCCACAACCAACCAACTTGGGTTAACACTTTCCCAGTCGGTTTCCATTCTAATCCATTTTTCCGGGCATTCATCTCATTCACATGGTCAATAAGGCAAGAATCATGACGACTAGAAAACATACATTCATTGCAATTCCAACATTTCAAATTAGAATTCACAGTAGACTTAGAACGCCGCACAATTGCAGAGCCTTTAGGTTTAGCTACATGATTCTTTTTATTCAAAACAGAAATAACATTCCTAGGATGGGCTTCTACTTTCTTCTTCTCTTGACTACTAGATGGGGGCAAGATCCTATCATTCTTCTTGTTTCTTTTAAGCTTAGATCTTTGAGCCTTAGTAGTGGTGATTACTCCTGTAGAAGGCAAAACGGGAATATTAGAAGCTGGTTTTGATTCCGCCTTTAGTGACCAAATTTTGAGATGGTTTAGTCCTAGGGCCCTTATTAAATGGTGTGACGGCTATAAGGTTCCTTTTGATTGCACTAGAGGACGATGCTGAGACAGTGGCTGCGTTATCCACAACATTCTTACCTTTTAGAGTACGAAGTGTTTCCTTTAACTCTGCCAAGACCAGATTCTTATCACAAATTTGTTCCCTCAAATCAGATATTTCCACCGACTTTTGATTCAATTGTTTAATCAATGATTGATTCTGTGCAGTGGTATTAACACATGCGGGCTTTACTGAATCGAAGAGTCGTGTATCTTTCTATTTTAAGTTATCAACTTTGGACAAAATCTTGGAAACTCGATTATCTAGATCAAGTTTAAAATTCTCAGCGGCCTCAAGTACGTTCACACAGTTAAGCTCCTTAGATTTCTCTATGTCTATCGGCAAAGATGTAAAAACTTTGTCACTTGGCTGGCGCTGTTTTGATTGTAAATTCAATCGAAAATTCTTTTCAAAGTTTGCATCATCGATATTAACACCTTCGAATGACGTTTCAAAGATTTCTTGAATAAATTGTTGCTTACATTGAAGTGAAATACAATGTGTTTGAATCTTATCAAAACGTTTTGAAAGGGAAAAATATGAATCTTGAAGCTTTAAAAATTCAGCGTCAGGTTCGTGACAAATACTATCTACCACATTATCCACAGATTCAACATTATGCACAATAGAATCATTATCAACACTTTTATTCACACAGACGGAAACTATATCATGAGACATCACTTGTTTCAGAAGCTGATCATTTTGGCGTGAAACCCGTTCTATTTCAAGTAAACTGTTTTCATAAGCATCATCCATTTCATTGAAAACACGTTTAACTTCTTCTATTTCCAAACACAAATCCTGATCAAGATTACTAAGACAAGCTTTAACATTCTTTACAAACGGAACAATTTCGTCTCGGAACGCAGCTCTAGTGTGCTCAAAGTTCCATTCACCTTCCGTTATGGCCGTAGCCGTCGTACGTTCCAAAATGACCTTGTCAAAATCGGCTAAGTGTTGGTGTACCGCATTTAAGTTAACGGACGCCTTACTTACCGGTGGAATTAACTTCGTTAAATCCGTTTTGACAAGTGTAGGAGACGTACTAGGAGGGTTTTCATTTGACAAACTTGGGGCACAAGAACTGTTAGTTCAGCTAATTCCTTTTGTAAGCGAATACGTGTCTTTTTAGAAAGTTGATCTTTATTATGCTTATCATAATCAATCGTATGGAATTTTGAAAACATTTTAGAATGAGTTTCTTCCATAAGTGATTGTGTCTCCTCAGAACTACGAACATAAGGTGCTTCTTTCGATTTGCCAATTATGGTCATATCATAAAGACCGGGAATATATTCCTGAGCTTGTTTTGCATAACCGGGGTAGGTGGTAAATTTTGAAGACGCTTAAGTTCGACTTCTTTAAATGATTTAGTTAAAAGATGAACCTTTTCTGTGGAAGCGTATTGTTTTAAAAGCTGTTGTTCCTTGAATTTAAGAAGTTTGGTAGCATTAATTTTTGATTCAAACTTTTTAGACTCGAGAGTTTCGAAATCCATTTTAAGTTTCTGAAAATCATTGACAACCGACTCTTTTGCTTTTAATTCATTGGAAAGATTAGCTTTTAATGATTCTATTTCTTTCCAATGTTCAATCTTTTCAAAACGAAATTGGTCAAATTCAGAACATGTTATTTTCTCTGCTTGAGGGACCATTTCAAAAGTTTTGACCTTTTATTTATGCAACGCAAGCTCAGCAGTTAGGGTGGAATTCGTATCTATGGATTGTCTGAGGGCCATATGCATTTGATCAATAATATGTTTAGGCACCATGACCAAATCATGTTGAGCATAAGATTCCATACCCGTCATAGCATTTGGTTGAGGTTCACTCAAATGTGTAGGATTGGGTACCACATCATTTTAGTTACTAGTTCTCAAATGCTGTTCGAGGTTGTCATTTTCATGCCAAACTTGATGTGGGTTATCATCATTACCAAGATTGGTTGTGGTGGGTACCTCACTGACGACATCAGAACCGTAGTGAGAGAGATTAGCAACGAGAGCAGCTTGGGCAGAGTGAATGTCATCACAATCCAAATCATATGCGTCAAGATCATCTGCTTGATAAGCTGCATTAGAAGTGGAAACGACTGCAATGCCTTCAGTATCTGCTGCCCCTGGGTCTGCAAGAAATGCTAACTCCTCTGAATCCAAAATCTTTCCCTTAGACTGAGCATCAACCAAATACATTTTCTCACGAAACCACGCTTCATCCCTTCTCCTTTTCGGCTGAGTGCATTACCTAGCCATATGACCTCGTCCTCGGTTATTGTAGCAAGTCACAACCTTTTGAGGACCAATAGGGCTTCCATTTCCATTAGCCTGAGAATTCACAGCTTGAGCATTCACAGTCCTTGTAGGAGGTCCATATGAATTTTGCCTTCCCTGAATAGGTTGCACTATTACTTGACCATCTTGAACAGTAGCTTGTTGTCGAGGATTTGAAGAGGTGCGGAGCTGATTGTTTGTTGGTGGAAATCCTCAAGTTGCAACAGGTTTTGACAAGTAGGCAGTGAGATGGTTTAGAACATCAGCTGGCGTATCATTTGGAGTAAAGACCGGTGCTTGGATTGGTGGAAGTTCATTAGAGTAGAAAGCTTGTGCTGGTTGCGCTTCTATTGGAAAATATCCTTGCTGAGGAGTATAGCCCATTGGAGAAGTGTTGGCTTGTGATGGTGATGTCTGATATGGTGGTTGTTGTGGAAAAGATTGTTGATGAATACTTTGTTGAAATGCTTGTTGTGGCATCATTGGTTGTTGATAAGATGGTTGCTGTGGTTGCTGATAGGTGTGTGGTGGTGGCTGCTGCAAGTATGATGGTTGTTGATAAGTATAAGCCATGTTTTGTTGAGAAGCATACATGGCAAGTGGATCATGAACTTGAGGTTTAGACAACCGAGCCTCGATCACATGGCATTCATGTTGTTGAAAAAAAGCTTGAAGTTGATCCACATTGGTGTTATGCAAGTCCTTAGCCAATTTAACATCCGTCACGTACTTTTTCCATTCTGAAGGAAGAGTGTTCAAATACTTGGTGTTCAATTGAAACGTAGGAATTGCCATGCCAGAAATATTTAGCTCATTCAACAATAGGGTAAATCTCAGATAGTAGTCATTGAGAGTCTCCCCTGGCACATAGTCAAACTTATCAAAAGTATCATAAAGCTTATACTCTCGTTCTTGTTTAGTTAACGAGGTGCCTTGCATTAGAACACGAATTCTATCCCATAACTCTTTGGCAGCTTTATGTGTGCTAACGAGTTTGTAGACATCTGGAGGAAGGGCTTGGAGAATGATGTTTGTAGCATACTTATCACATTTGTCTTGAATCTTCATATCTCCAGTCAATTCACCCGTTGTGCGAGGACGAGTAGTTGTACCTTCCATCATTGTACCATAATCTAATGGTCCATTGAGCACCGATGCCCAAATGAGATGTCCATTCTCTTTGTTCAACATGTAAAGTTCCATTCGGGAAGTCCAATCCTCATACATAGACTTCTCCAACATAGGTGGACGATTATCCGTACCCGAGAGGATGGACTTATCCGTAAGAGATGTGTACTCCATTTCGATAAGTTAAGATTTACAAATATTGATCGAACAATGAGAGAAAGTAAATGTGTTTGTTGTAGTGTGTTAAAGCCGAGAAATAATGTTAAAATCCCCTAAAATATGTTCTCGATAAACCAAAAATTCCAAAATCAAAATTACACACGATTCCTCGAAATTTTTTAAGGAATAATTTTTGGGTTGTCGGAATGTTGATCGGAATAAAGGATCGGAAAGCTGTCGGAATGTCCTAATCGGAATACCCTTGTCGGAATGTACCAAATCAGAATGTACCAAATCGGAATGTACCAAATCGGAATGTACCAAATCGAAATGTGCCAAATCGAAATGTACCAAATCGGAATGTACCAAATCGGAATGTACCAAATCGGAGTGTACCAAATCGGAATGTACCAAATCGGAATGTACCAAATCGAAATGTCCCTTATCGGAATGTACCAAATCGGAATACCAAATCGGAATGTCCCTTATCGGAATGTACCAAATCGGAATACCAAATCGGAATACCAAATCGGAATGTCCCTTATCGGAATGCAATCGGAATCCCTAAACCCTATTCCGATGACACTGATCGGAATAACTATAAACCCTTTTCCGATGACACTAATCGGAATAAATCCCACTTTTCTCGGACAAAACTCAACCAATTCGAGATTTTAAGCCAAAAAATGATCAAAACACCAAAAAATTTTGTGTTTTTAGCCAAAGTAACTATACCAAATCTCTACCACAACTATGTAGAAGATTTGTATCAAGAAAAAACCATAAAAAACACCAAAAAAAAAATTTGGTTCGTGTAAAATGGATCAAAAAAGGCGTATGAATCAAGAACACAAACACATAAACAATACAATCATCCCATGGCTCTTGATACCATTTGTAGGATATGTAAATCTTGCTTATGTTTTAGAGAGAGAAAGAGATAGAGAGATGATGGAGTTCACACACTTTTAGAGAGAGAAAATGAAAGATAACTATGTGTAAATTATGAAAACCACCACCCTCTCCATCAAAGGAGAGGGTTTATATACCAAGCCCATAAGATAGGCTTGGGCTTACATTTGGGCCGTCCATACATAACATGGACTAGGCCTTTCCTTGTGAATTAATATAAAGATAAATAGACTACGAGCTACTACTTAATATATTGTCGGAGTGACCGAATCTTCCTAAATACATAAAAACGTATTTCCAACAAAAAGCTTGTCTCTATTTAATTCTTATTTGTTCACATTCGAAAAATATTTGCTCACAAGTCTTCTATGTTTGCTGATTGAAAAGACCATAAAGACTGTTTTCATAAGCATAATTATATGGTTTAACAAATTCTTTATTAACTTTTGGTCTACTCTCTTCTTCCAAATCGTTTGTCTCTTCACTATCAGGCCTAACGACAAGGCAATCAAGATCGGTCCATTGGGACTCATCAAGATATAAATGCTGATTCTTAGATTGAGCTTGCTCAAGGTACTTAGGATTTGCAAAACTAGGTCTATCCTTGAAAAATGAACGAGGTGCCAACATTCTCATGGTTTGAATTGATTGATTAGTTTTGTAAACAATTTTCTTGTAAAAATCAATTTGAATTTCAAGTTCCACCATTTTGTCGATATCTTTCGCTTGTTTAGTTTTGAAATCCTTTTCCAACTTTTCAACCACTGCTTTCTTTTCATTAACAAGTTTAGTTTTATCCTCTTGAAGAAAACCATTCACTTGAGTTAGCTCATTGACTTTCGTGGTAGCAAGATACGTTTTGTGACGTTCAGTACTCAAAGAGGTGTTATAATTACGTTTCTCTTGTTCTAGAAGCTTAAGAGATTCAATATATATCTGTTGATAATCATCCTTTTTGACGTTAATTAAACACCCTTTGTACCCCTCAATCTCATTGGTCTTTTGAAGAAGCTGAGCTCTACAGCTATCAATGGTCTCACTAGATTTAATTAGAGCAGCTTTACATTCTTCAAAATTTTGAGTGAGCGTAGCGTTTGCCTTCTTTAATTGCTTTTGACTCTTTCTAGTTTCTTTGACATCTTTTTGTAAAGAAGCAATTAAGTTAGCAAGCTCAATACGCTCCTCATCATCATCGTACTCATTTGCATGTTGATCATCCTCAGACTCATTATTGCACATGTCTGATGAATCGGGTGTGGTATTGCTATCAACCGTTTCCATCATACATGTGTCATTAATGGCTTTGGGTAGCTCACATTGCTCATGAGTATTACCAAACACATTATATTCCTCTTCAGTGTGTACCTTATCAATTGGCTCAGTATCAAAGATAGGACCATTGTCATCTTCAGTGACGTTGAGAACTTCTTCAACCTTTGCCATGTACGAGTAATATTCTTCAAGTTCTTGAACAGAGGCTTCATCATCAGTGTCATCAAGCATGGCTCCTTCCTCAGCCGAAAATTTAACCCCAGCTTCCATCTTCTTGCAAAGCAGCATCTTTTCCTTATGATAACCAGAGTCCCTCACTCGTTTCGGCTTTCTGCATTCCTTTGCCATATGCCCATAACCTTAACAATTAAAGCATTGAATCCCACTTTGCTGAACCACTTGAGTACCAATAGTTTCCCTAATCCCAGCAACAGTAGCAATCCTCTGAGTATCATACTTAGCAGTTTGTCGATCATACCGTGCAGAACCCTCAACATGTGTTGGATTACGTCGATCATACCTAGGAGGACTTTCATCACGTTGACGTGTGTCATACCTTCGAGGACTCTCAACATATTGGTTCCTTGTGTTAGATGATGTTCGAAGATTGTTGTTGGTGGGTATGAAAATTTTCTTGTAGGTCTTCATAATGAAAGCAATTTGTTGTTTCATCTCCCTATCCTTCTGAGCTAGGTCTTCATCACTGTCCTCTTCAGATGATGGATCAGGTGATGGTGATGGTGCTCTTGGTTCTTTGCCTCGTAATCTTGTGGGAGCTGAAGACTTAGATGAAGTGGAGTACCTTGGTGAGGAAGATGTAGTGGAGTATGATTTTGAAGCACGAGAGTGATGATCTTGGACGTGTTGAGTGGTAGACACCAAAGCAAGTGGATTAGCAGTCTTTGTTATCCTTTCAGCTCGAAGTTCATTCGCCTCATTATGAAATTCTTTTAAAATGTCAAAGAGCGTGTGATAGTTGACCTCGTCTAACTTACTATGTTGTTTCACCAAAGTTACAAACCGTGTACACTCTGGTTGAAGTTGCTATAGAAATTTCACATTGACTTGCATGTGGAGACTTGCAAATTGTTTCTTGTCATGTCATTCATCATCTTGTAAAACCTTGAGTAATATGAATCAATTGATTCCTTATCCAATGAAGTAAACTTACCAAAGTTCTAGAACAAGTTAGTTTTGACATCTTGCTTGTTAAGTGATTCACCTTGTTGCAAGCGTTCAATGGCAAACCACATTTCTTTTGCAGTAGAGCACGCATCAACCGTTGAGTAAATATCATCCCCAATCCCACTGAGAATCAAATAGATTGCTTATTTCTCTGCATCAATCCAAGCATGTTTCTCTTTCGAAGTGTTCTCATATGTTTCCTCAATTGTTTGCTCATCAGAACCGGTCGTCGAGTCGGTTGCTGGAATTGTAGGAATGGTGATTGTAGTGAGAGTATAGGGACCGTACATCACCATGGGTTTTGTGTCAAGATATCAAAGAAATCGTGATTGCCATTGTGCATATCTACCAGTCACAAGCATTGGTGATCTCTCTTTGTTACCCGCCACCATGATGTTGTTGTTTGTTACACGATACTCTGTAGTAGAATCCATCTTGATAAGCTTTGATTTTAGAAATGAGTATGGATCTTAAGTAGATGTAATAGTGATTGTTGTTGAATTAGAAAAGGTGTTGAAATCCCTAACAATATGTTCTCGAAAAACCAAAAAATTCTCAAAAACAAAAAAAAAACACACGGTTCGAAATTTTTAAGTGTATTTTTTTGAATTTTTTAAGAAATCCTTCAATAGTCGCTATGTCCGAACCTATCGCAATGCGCGGTCGAAATGTTGCATCGCAAGTTTGATCGCAATGTTAGATCGCAAGTCTGATCGCAATGTCTAGATTGCAAGTCTGATCGCAAGTTTAGATCGCAAGTCTGATCGCAAGTCTAGATCGCAAGTCTAGATCACAAGCCTGATCACAAGTCTAGATCGCAAGTCTGATCGCAAGTCTAGATCGCAAGTCTGATCAAAAGTCTAGATCACAAGTCTGATCGCAATCCATGATCGCAAGTCTGATCGCAATCCACGATCGCAATGTAGAAACCCTGAGTGCTTTTGCGATCGGAATACACGATCGTAATATGTAAACCCCAAAGAACTACGATGGATAAGCAAGTATGAACCTTTAAGAAAACAAGTTAAGATTTTCACAACGATTCCGTGTATGAATCCAAACCAAAGTAACCAAAATCTTACCACAAGTATATAGATGATCTATACTACGATTTAGAACACGAAAAACATAAGAAACACTTGAATTCGAGATGATTTTAGAAGAAAATCACACGAACCAAATAGTATAGCAACAACGAATCACAAAAACTACCCCATGGGGATTGATACCAATTGTTGTCCCATATATTTGTGATGTTTAAACAAGAAAGAAAGTTAGATAAAAGATGAATTCTAGAGAGAGAAACTAGAGAGAGAAACTAGAGAGAGAAAAGAGAGAGAAGTGTGTGAAACTTTTGTGTAGTTAGATTAGAAAACGAGACAACCAACACCCTTCCTAACATGCTAGAAAGGGTATTTATAGCCTAGCCTACATGTGGCATAATGGGATATATGTTTGATTGGGCCGGGCTTGAATAAAATGCTTAGTACCTTGAAAGAGGCCTTTTAAGCTAGCCATCAAGCCCGTAATGTCACGACTATTTTAACTAACTATTACAACGTTCTACTAAATGTTACAATATAAACCTATGACCGAACATTCTTGTTTGACTCAATATTTTGAGGCTAACAAAATGATTTGGGTTACGACATCTAAATCATTTCCTATCACCTTTGTCATTCTTGACAAATCGGTTTTTGGAGAAGGCTTTCTTGTCGTTGCTTGGTTGTCTCACGTGTTGACCTCGCCTTTTGAAGAACTTCTTGTAGTCTCTAACCGTCATAGCATATTCCTCATCATCACTATCCAGAGAGGAGATATCATGGTCACTTTCCACTTTCTTGGCCTTTAGTGCTAGAGACTTTCTTTCACTCTTGGTTCTCACCATTTCCGAGTCCTTCAAAATTATCATTTCATGAACTTTTAAGTTATCAATAAGTTCATCAAGTGGTAATGTAGTAAGGTCCTTTGATTCTTTAATCGCCGTGACTTTAGCTCTCCACTTTGGATGCAATGCCCTAAGAAACTTCCTAATATTGTTCTTGCTAGAACACATTCATCAAGTGCTTTTAGACTAGTAATAATAGTATTAAACCTAACAAATACACATTCAATAGTTTCATCTTCTAAGATGACAAATTGTTCATACTGTTGAACAAGAAGATCGATTTTGTAACGCCCCATTTGGTAAAATGGAATATGGCATGTCATCAAAGCATGCAAGATAGATGTCTAAACATTCATGACCATAAAAGAAAATACCGGAAACAAACATCGGTAGTCCAAGTAACTCAACCACAAGCAAATATAAGTACTGTAAATGAAAGGACTAAACAATGTCCAACATGAAATAAAGTAAGACAAAGTATGATAAATGCACAAGATATAGAAGGCTGGATAGCTTCCATCCGAATGCACATACTCTTAAGATCCTACTTGCGACCTTGGGTACCTGTCGTTCGGGAACATAGAAATGGAAAACGGTTGAGCATAACGCCCAGTGCACGGATATACAATAAAGCATGGAAAGACATAGAATAATGAAAGCATATAAAGAGCATATAAAGCATGAATGGCAGCGGAAATGAATAAGTCCTGGGAAACCTAGACGTATAACGTGTTTACTGGTTTTAGTTCTGAAAACATAGCTTATGTTTACTTATGAAAATCTGTATTGGTTTAATATACTAAAAGCCAATATAGGTCATGAGGTTAACAACGTGCATGAATACATAGAGGGGTGACCTCGTCATGCAATTAGAGGGGATGCCTCCAATTAATATGGTCTGGGTAGGAGGGATCATCTCCTTGTGAAGGATGCAAGGCACACACCACATTCACCATGAAAATCCTGACTGAAACTGTAACTTGGATGTACCCATACGCCCCACATGATAACATAATAATAAATAAAGGCCAAATAAACTAAAGGGATGCCACGAGCTATCACTCCGCCGTGGTGAAGTCATAACACTGGTGCCTCCAGTGTTATGGTTATGGGACATCCATAACTAGTTGAAACTTGCATGCATGTATATGGCTAAGGCAACTCTGTAACTACTGGGAAAACAGTTGGCTGCATACGGTAAATCCTAATAAAGGAAGAGATTGTCCTTACTGAAGGACGGGAAATCCGTACCTTGTGTCCAGTAGAAGCTAACGGAAACGCTGAAGAACCTACTCCGCCTTGATGGATAATACTACATAAGAATAGGGACGTGTATGATTTGTCTGAGATACATGTGTTTTACTGGTTCTATGTGTTCTTAGCTTATTATTCATGTTCTGTCATGTTTTAACTGTTTTTTCTGTATTAACTGTAATTATTCTTGTGTAATGTTGTTTATTATTCATGTAATAAGATATTATAATACTCGTATTGTAATACTAAGTAACTTTCTACAAATAGCAGGTTTCCTAAAATAGTAAGTTTCTAAAAATAGAAAGTTTCCAAAAATATTGTAATTTTCCATAATTAGAATTTAGCTGGATTATTAAAATATAAAGTAAAGTTCATTAGTAAAAATACAAGTCATGAATTAAGTATTATAACTTATTAAATAGTTAACACGAATGGTTTAATATACTATAGGTTATATAAATTTAATTAAAATAACATGTTTAATTAAATTAGGATAATAATATACTTAGGTTAAATGATGAAATATTAATTTTAGTATTTAAAACCTAATTCATGCTTTTAATTAAATTAGATAGTCTTGCAAATAATTTAATTAAAATAATAAACTGCTTTTATAAATTCCCGAGCCCCGAACCCGTGTTTAAAATTATCCTGAGCCCGAAAATACCTAGCCGACACCACATAGCCGACGGATAGTGGTTGTCAACCGGCGGCTAACCCACGGACAGTGGCTAACCGGTTAGCTGGTTGCCACCGTCTAAACAAAATACCCATCGGCTATAGCCGGTGGTTCCCCCTGTTTGTGTCTCGGCTGCCCCCTGTCTGAGTCAAGTCCACCCCGGCTTAAGCCAGTTTCCCACTGTTTTGTAACTAAGTCCCACCGAGATCTTAGTGATCTCGGTTGACACTCGAATCAAACCAAAACACACCTCGACGCGAGTCGGGGTTCCTTTTTCCTTGCGTTCGACCCAAAGCTAAGCCACGCCGAGACATTAAGATCTCGGTGGTGGTGTGATTAACCAAGCCGAGAGCTTGGTGTCTCTCGGTGGTTCGTCGGCCAAAACAAAACCAAACCAAAACCCTTCTTTTTATGTTTTCTTGGATTTACTAACATGCTTTAGTTATGTTATTAATATAAAATTAACATGAACATAATTAAATAAAGGAATGATAAAAAGATTAAGGTTCTAAGGTTATCGAAAACGTGAATGAAAAAGATTGAAGAACACGAACACCTGAGTACTAAAATCAAAGATCAAATCAAACAAACACACCCTTTGGTGTTTGGTCGCCGACAGCAAGAGAGAAGGAGAGGAGTTAGGGTTTTCGTGTTTTGTTAAAAATAATGATATGTTAAATCCCCTGGAGTCATTATTGTTTTGGGATAGTAATTGGGTCATGGGCCAAAAGGCCTTTCTCCTTCCTTTTTCCTTGCTATGTCGCGGCCAACATAAGCCCATAGGGCAAATTCATAGTTTTTCTAAGTTAACTAATATTTGTGTAATGTCATGGTTAAGTGTCATGTTTTATTGTCGTGAATTAAATGTCGTGTTCATGTCACATTTATAATATACATAAATAATTGTTATTTAATGTCGTGACACGTGTAATATATTATAAATGGAAAGTTTTAATTTAATCGTATTTTCGTGTATTCACTATTCATGTTTACTGTTCATGGTATTTTCATGCTTGTTTTACAACTCTCCCCCTCAAAAAGAATAATTCGTCCTCGAATTAAAGAAAACGTAAACTAAAAGAAAACATACCCGAAATGCCACCTTGCTTAACCAGAACTCACACTTGGAGAACTTGGCATACAACTGATTCTGACGAAGAATCTGCAAGACTATACGAAGGCGTGTTCCTCATGTTCTAATAAGTGTGAAAACACTTATCCTTTTACCACTTATTTCCAATAATAACAAGACCAAGACGTGTGATTTATGTCGTAAAAGTCGGAATTATGCGTGGTTTGTGTTTTTATTGTGTTTTAGGACCAAAATATGAAAAAGGAAGAAAACACGGGCTTTCACGGGCTTTTATTGAAGAAAACGGGAAAAGACGAAGTCAAAAGATCAAGAGTGCAAAAAGAACGGAAGTCCAAGACCTATTCTGAAGATTTATCGAAGAAAAAGTCAAAAGACGGAAGTTTAACGAAGTCGAAGAACTTAAGTCTAATAGGAGAAGAAAATTAAAAAGACAAGTTCAAATCCCGAGACGACAAAGACGAAGAATTAAAGTCGAGTTGAGAAAACGTGAAGAAAGCAAGAGAGAAGATGCAACACATGCACCCCTTCCCTATAAATACCCTCCTAATAGTCATTAGGAGGGTAGTTAGAGTTTTTAGTTAATTTTTCACTTTTTAGTTTTTAGAGAGAGAAAGTCTTAAACTTTCTCTCACTAGTTCATCTTTTTCTTTTAATCTTTCAAGATTAACTCTTTGTATTGCTTATTTTTATTAATCAAGTTCCATTTTAAGCTTTTATCTCTTAATCTCATTCTACTTTTCTTTGATTTAAGATTGATTTTGGTGTGATTATCATGTGATCCGTGTTGTTCTAATTGATTTCATACTTAAAAGTTAATCTTTTGATCATTTTATAAGTTTTCATTTGATTAAGCTTTAAGACTTTTGTGCTTATTGGCTTACTTTTATGATTAGCTTATTTTTCTTATTAAAAAGTTTATTAAAAAGTTGATGTTTTTATTGTTTGATACAAAAAGTTGTTTGATTTCGGGTTGATAAGTTGATTCTAGTGCTTATTTGATCCGGTTTAAGCATTGATTCGGGTTAGTGTTGTGATAAGCTCTTAAATATAGCTTATTTACTTGATTAACCGATTTCCACAATTTTAGGAGGAGGTTTAACTCCCCTTTCCGATTGGTCTAGATTTTCTGACGGCTCCAAACTCCACATTCCGATTGGTCCAATCGGATTAGGGTTTAGCCTTTCCGATTGGTTCATTGATTGCCTATTCCGATTACTAGCTAGCTTGTTATTCCGATCAAGGCCTTGTGGTGCATTCCGATTGGCTGTCTTGATTCAACATTCCGATTGAAGCTACTTACCACATATTCCGATTGATCCTTTGTCCCTATATTCCGATTGGATTGATTTGCAAGTATTCCGACGGTAGGGCTTGTCCCTTATTCCGATTGGTGCATTTGCACGTATTCCGATTGAAGCCTTAACTCCCCTTTCCGATTGATTGTCTTGTAACCATATTCCGACCATCCGATCGGAAAACATTCCGATCGGGTCCCCTTTTTGGCTTATTTTGGTTTCCTTCGATATCACCTTCTTATAGTACTTTTTATTTTCTGAAAATTTTCGAAGTGTTAGTTTTATTTAGTGAGTTAGTACTTTTCCATTGTCACCTTTATATTTATATGCATTTGTTTTTACTCGTTATTCAAATTAATCTTTTAACTTCCATTTTACTCAACGACACTTTAACTACTTACAATTAGTTTAAAACAAACCAACCATTCTCTTGATCCACCAAAAGACGATTGAGTCGCACTTAAGACCGGTTTTCAATTCGAAAAGATTTGGAACTATAACGAACTTTCATATAGGGTGTAAAAAGCCTTGTATTAAATGGCGCCGCTGCCGGCTCTTTTCGTTAAGATAAATGGTTTCTAGTGAGAGACGCATTGAATTTTGGGATCCGTTCTTTGAACGTTATTTTCATTGCTATAAAATTTCCAAAAATCCTAAAAAAAATATATATAAAACTCTTCAAAAATACAAAAACATTAAAAAAACCTATAAAAACCAAAAAGATTATATAGATATTCCTTGTGTATATTTTTCTTCTGCAGGTGCATGCGTACTAGATCTACAAACTATTCTGAGCCCGAGAATCGTGAAGATTTAGATATGGCTGGTGTTAACAACAATAATAATCACCCACCTCAAAATAATTTGAATAACAACAATAACAACAACAACAACAACAATGTCCTTCTACCTGATTTACGAACCATGGAGGAATTGTGCCAACCCACCATGAATGGACGCGGAGGCCCGATTGCGCCAATGCACGTCACGGCTCAGGAGTTTTCGTTGAAGCATCACATGATACAGCAAGTGCAAACGAACCCGTTTCGTGGAATTCCGGATGATGATGCCAACAAACACCTCGACAAATTCATTACCATTACCCAAAGCATGAAGTGCCCCGGTGTTTCTATGGATGACCTTCGCCTTCAACTTTTTCCACACTCGCTTTCTCACCATGCCGAAAAATGGTTTGACCGTCTTCCTAAGAATTCTATTCATACGTGGAACGACATGACTCAACGCTTTTTATCGCGCTACTTCCCACCATCCATGGTCACTAACCTTCGTAACCAAATCAGTGGATTTATGCAAGAGAATGATGAATCGCTTTTCGATGCTTGGGAACGCTACAATGATTTGATCGACCGCTGTCCTAATCACAATATGCTCCCCGTCACTCTCATTGACACCTTTTACAATGGTCTCACTTTTCGTGATCGTGACACGATCAATGCCGCCGCCGGTGGTACTTTTATGAAAAGGAGACCGGAGGAGTGTCGAGAGTTGATTGAAAACATGACTACTCACCACAAGAATTGGGATTCATCCGCATCCTCAAGATCTAACTCGAGAGTCAATGTTTCTTCTTCTTCCTCCAATCCTGAAATGTCTGAAATTTCTCGACAACTCGCTGAAATGAACAAGAATTTCATGGCCATGGCCACAAACCACTTTCAACAAGCTAAAGCCGTTGCTATTTCTTGTGACACATGTGGTGGTCCTCATTCTTACAATGATTGTCCTTCTACCCAAGGCAATTATTCTGAAGACGTTAACGCAGCTTACGGCACTTATCCCACGGGAGGCTATCAAGCTCGACCTCAAGGAGACCGTGGCTTGCTAAGTTATCGTTCCAACAATTATCTTGCTCCCCCCGGTTTCCCTCCTGCAAACCAAAACCAACAACAAAGCTACAATCAATCCCAACCTCGTGCAAACAATCAGTATCAATCCCAAAGAAACCCATACCCAACTCAAGGAAATTCTCAAGCTTACCAGGCTCCACCTCTCAATCAACCGATGGCAGTAAATCCAGAAGTCGAGACATTCATGAAGACTAATCGGGAGTTGGTGACGAATCTTCAGAGTCAAGTCCGCAACTTGAAGGGAGAAATGGCAAAGCAAGGGAACGATATTCGCGCCGAGCTAAGGAATGATATGGCCAAACACAATGATGCAATGAATGCAAACATGCAAAACTCTTTTAACAATCAAGCTCTTCACCTTCGTGATATGATTAGTTCGCTCATCCAAAGTAATCAACCCTCTGCTTCGGGTACTCTTCTGAGTAATACCGTTGCAAATCCGAGAGGGGAGATGAAAGCAATCACCACTCGAAGTGGAAAAGGTTATATGGAACCCGAGCTTCCTACACCTCCACCGGTGATTGTGAACAAGGAAAAAGAGCAACTTTCTTCACCTCCTTCACCTTTTATCCCCATTTCCCCACCACCCGTGGTTGTGAGTGATCCTATTCCCCTAAAGCCTTCTTCTTCATCCAATATACCTTATCCTTCAAGGTTGAGGAAAGAGAAGCAAAAGAGCAAGGATGATATTCAAGTTTCAAACTTTCTTAAAATGTTTAAACAACTGAATTTTAACATCTCCTTTGTCGAGGCTCTCGCTCACATGCCCAAATACGCTAAGATGTTTAAAGATCTTTTAAGTGATAAACAAAAGCTTCTTGACATTGCTCAGACCCAACTTAATGAGAACTGCTCCGCAGTGCTCTTAAGGAAATTGCCCACCAAACTTGGTGATCCGGGTCGCTTCTTGATTCCTTGCAACTTCCCGGGAGTAGAGAATTGCATGGCCCTAGCCGATCTAGGTGCTAGTATAAACTTAATGCCTTTAAGTGTTTGGAAGCAATTATCTCTCCCCGAGCTAGTCCCCACCAAAATGACTTTGGAATTAGCCAACCGTACGGTTGCTTATCCAGTGGGGATAGCCGAAGATGTCTTTGTTGGCGTCGATAAATTCACCTTCCCGGCGGATTTTGTCGTCGTTGACTACGAGATGGATCCCCGTGTTCCATTAATTGTTGGACGTCCCTTTCTGAGGACCGGTCGCACTCTCATTGATGTAGCCGCAGGCGAAATAATCATGAGAGTTGGTGACGATAAAATTGTCTTCAACATGGGTAAGATTTCTCAGCAACCTTATTCTTATGAGAGTGTTAATGCTATTGATGTTCTCGATGAGGCTTGTGAAGAACATTTTCATGATGCTTGCAAAAGTACTCTTTCTTCCCTACCCAATGTTGAGACCGTTGCCTCAATTGCTCCAGCATTGACTCCTTTCGGAGAAAGTGACTTGGATGACTTCGAAGCTAGCTTGGGTCCTCTCGATATTAAGTATGATAATTTGTCCACAAATTGGGATGAAGACATTAGTACTATTGAGAGACTTCTCAATGAGGACCCGTTCTCTCCTCCTGCTCCTAAAGAGGTGACTAATGATGATCCATCGTTAGTTTCACCATCTATTGAGGATCCTCCTACTCTTGAGCTTAAGGACCTACCGCCTCATCTTGAGTACGTTTTTCTGGAAGACGACGAGAAGCTACCGGTCATCATCGCAAAGGATCTGAAAGAAGACGAAAAAACCCGACTTGTCGCTGTGTTGAAGAAGCATAAACGTGTGATCGCTTGGAAAATCTCGGACATCCGTGGAATTGATCCTCATTTCTGCACACATAAAATTCTCATGGAGGACGACTTTAAGCCCACAATTCAAAGCCAACGAAGGGTGAATCCTAAAATCCATGAAGTCATCAAAAAAGAGGTTATCAAACTTCTTGATGCGGGTATGATTTACCCTATTTCGGATTCACCGTGGGTTAGTCCAGTCCATTGTGTGCCCAAGAAAGGCGGAATCACCGTTGTGCCCAATGCAAACAACGAGTTAATTCCTACCCGTCTCGTTACTGGGTGGAGAGTTTGTATAGACTACCGCAAACTCAATGATGCCACGAGAAAGGATCATTTCCCTCTACCTTTTATGGACCAAATGCTTGAACGTTTAGCGGGTAATGAATATTACTGCTTTCTGGATGGTTTCTCGGGTTATTTTCAAATACCCATCGATCCCCAAGATCAAGAGAAGACAACATTCACTTGTCCCTATGGCACCTTTGCTTACAAACGAATGCCTTTTGGCTTATGCAATGCCCCCGGGACTTTCCAAAGGTGCATGTTGGCTATCTTCCATGATATGGTTGAGCAAACCATGGAAGCCTTCATGGATGATTTCTCGGTCTTCGGGGATTCCTTCTCTTCTTGCCTTGCCAATTTGGAACGTATGCTTAAGCGGTGCGAAGACACTCGCCTTGTTCTGAATTGGGAAAAATGCCATTTTATGGTAAAAGAAGGCATTGTGCTAGGACACAAAATCTCTAAAGCCGGTCTTGAAGTCGACCATGCTAAAGTTGATGTCATAGCCAAATTACCTCCACCTTCAACCGTGAAGGGCGTGAGAAGCTTTCTGGGTCATGCGGGCTTCTATCGTCGATTCATTCAGGATTTCTCTAAAATCGCTCGCCCGATGACCCACCTCTTGGAAAAAGATACTCCTTTTATCTTTTCTAAAGAGTGTCTCGAAGCCTTCAATCTTCTCAAGGATAAGCTAACTAAGGCACCGGTCTTGGTTACCCCAAATTGGGAGCTGCCTTTTGAATTGATGTGCGATGCTAGCGACTTTGCTATTGGTGCGGTTTTGGGCCAACGTGTGAATAAACACTTCCATCCAATCCACTATGCTAGCAAAACAATGACGGGGGCTCAATTGCATTATACGACAACCGAAAAAGAGCTTTTAGCTGTTGTCTATGCTTTTGATAAATTCCGCCCCTATCTTGTTTTATCCACCACCATCGTATACACGGACCATTCCGCGTTGAAGTACTTGATGACAAAGAACGATTCTAAGCCAAGACTTCTTCGCTGGGTTTTGCTCCTTCAAGAATTCAACATTGAAATTCGTGACAAGAAGGGAGCCGAAAACCTGGCCGCGGATCATCTGAGTCGACTTGAGGATCCATATCAGGGGGATCATCCGAACAAAGAGATCAATGACTCTTTCCCCCTGGAGACTCTAATGTCTATAAATCTCAATCTTGATGGCACCCCGTGGTTTGCAGACATTGCAAACTACTTAGCGGGTGGTATTCTCATCCAAGGGTTAACATCCCAACAAAAGAAGAAGTTCTTGAATGATGTTAAGACTTACTTTTGGGATGACCCGTATCTATTCAAACAGTGTGCTGATCTGATTATTCGTCGATGTGTTGATGGACCGGCAGCTTTTGATATCCTCCAAGCTTGCCACAAAGGACCCACCGGTGGTCACTTTGGTCCCAACTACACCGCCAAGAAAGTGTTTGATTCTGGATTCTACTGGCCCACCATTTATCGTGACGCTCACGAAATGGTTAAACATTGTGATGCTTGCCAACGTCAGGGCAAGATCACACATAAGGATGAGATGCCTCAAAATTTCATACAGGAATGTGAAATCTTTGATGTATGGGGCATCGACTTTATGGGGCCATTTCCATCCTCCAAAGGGAACAAGTACATCCTCGTCGCCGTCGACTACGTCTCTAAATGGGTTGAAGCTAAGGCTCTTCCTACGAATGATGCGAGGGTGGTTGTGAACTTTTTGAAGCAGCTTTTCGCTCGATTTGGCGTTCCTCGTGCTATCATCAGTGACCGCGGGACTCATTTTTGCAGCGATCAATTTGCACGAGTCATGGCAAAGTATGGTGTCAATCACCGTCTTTCCACCGCCTATCATCCCCAAACCAATGGGCAAGCCGAAATTTCCAATCGTGGCTTGAAGAGAATTTTGGAGCGTACTGTGGGAGAGCATCGTGCCGCGTGGGCCGATAAGCTAGATGATGCTCTGTGGGCTTTCCGTACTGCCTACAAGACCCCGATCGGTTGTACACCCTATCGTCTTGTGTACGGGAAAGCCTGCCACCTACCCATAGAGCTGGAACACAAGGCGCACTGGGCCTTGAAGTGGGCGAACTTCGACATCATCAAAGCCGGTGATCATCGCAAGGTTCAACTCAACGAGCTAAATGAACTGAGGAATGAAGCTTACGAGAACTCGCTGATCTACAAGGAGAAGACGAAGATGATCCACGATGCTAAAATCAAGAACCGAGAATTCCACGTTGGTGATCAAGTCTTACTCTTTAACTCTCGGTTAAAGATCTTCTCTGGCAAGTTGAAGAGCCGCTGGACTGGTCCATTCACCGTCGCCAAAGTCTTTCCTTATGGGACCATTGAGCTTTCTCAGCCGAATGGGCCCAATTTCAAGGTGAATGGCCAGCGTTTGAAGCTGTACTTTGGTGAGGACATCTCTCAGGAGATGATTCCATCCCTCACCACGTTCCCCATGAACTAAAATTGGGTCGAGTCAGGCTCATGACTCGGTGAACAAAAACAAGCGCTTCTCGGGAGGCAACCCGTGTTCTATCCTTTACTGCTTTCACAATAAGTGTAGGGGGAGCCCCGCATATGTTTGTTGTCTTGTTTCTTGTGATGTGCAGTGATTAAAAGCTTCAGAGAGCATCTTGATGACTTTTGGCGAACCGTGATACCGTGTTTTTCTATCTTCCCGGTTCCATCCTAAACTCTTGTGATTCAATATTTCATATTCTATATGTTCACATTGAATTCACTTTAGTTGTCCTTTCCTTAGCAAGATTTAAACAAAGTGCACAATGTCCTAAGTGTAGGGGAGTTTACTCCCACATGCTTAAACATTGAGGACAATGTTTATCTCAAGTGTAGGGGGGACTTCTATCGAAGTAAGTGGTCTTTTCCATGAATTTGCCCTTATTTTAACCGGAAAATTTGATTTTTCGACATTTTTCAAAATTTTTAATCCATTTTGGCCTAGTTGTATAGTTGTATTTGCCTTTGTTATGTTTCCTTTGCTGGAATAAATTTTTAATAAAGTGGTTTTAGATCTTTCTTAGTCGTGAACATTTTGACTCAACCCGAGTTTACTTGCCTAAGTTTACTCTAGCTAGTATCCTTAACGTGTTTAAATCAAGTTTTGCTAGGCTTTTATATAGGGAGCTATAAAACGCGAAAGTCTTAACTCTCACGGGTTAAGAACAAGAACTTTTCGCAAGTTCCTATAATTGGTCCTAGAGAGTCGTTTATCAAGGGAACTTTAAAATGCGATTTCTAAACTTGAAAAAGTCCAAGAATTTGCAAGATCCTATAGGCGACTCGAAAACCCAAAACTTTGATTTAATAGGCTAAGCATCCACGAGTCTCATTCCTTGAGATTTTAAACTGTGGAGAACGAGAGATGATAGAGTCAATTATAAGTTCGGTATTCTTTCTTGAATTTATGTGAGTTAATTATGAGCCTATTCTCCCTCCATTTGCTTAAAAAATTATCTGCTAATAAGTAGGGTTGTACGATTTAAAAGGTTACTTAGCTTTTAGCCCCAGATCGTTTAAAAGTTGCTCGGTAATGACGAGAGTTCATAGCCAAGGCATAACTTATGAAGCGGGGCGCGAAGATTGGCTAGTCCGAAAAGGCCCTAACAAGGCATGAGGGCTACATTTTGTTGCTAAAGATCCAAAAGTGATGTGAAGAATCGTTTATCAAAAATCAATGTGAAGGATTGAGACACATGACGAAAAGCAAAAACTCCCCAAAAGTCATGGAGAAGTCTATCCGAAAAGACCCTAACAAGGTATGAGGATAAATAGATCCAAGTCCTAAAAGGAGGCGGATCGTTGTATATCAAAGTCCAAAATAAAGATTGGAGAAAAATGAAGAAGTCGTGGTCCAAAGATGAAGAATCTCTCAAAACTTCAAGTGAAGAAATTCCTATTATGAAGAGAAGACCATAATTTCAAGAACGTCTCTCGAAGATTCGAAGTATGAAGTCGCTGCCAAATATCGGCCCGAGAAAGGTCTCAAATCGCGAACCAAGTTATGCCAAGATATGAACTTTCTGATATCCCGAGAAGCAGTTTTAAAAGATTTGGTCCTTCAGCTAACTATTGATTAAATCGTTCACCTTATTTTCGGACTAAATAACTATCGAAATAAGTCAAACAATGCATCCTCGTGATCATTCAAGACAAAAATAAAATATAAGAGAAACACCTAGGAATAAGGGAGTCTAAGTGAATAATTGGCCCACATGAGTTCGTGATAGTTTGCTAACTTATAATAACAATGATCTCGTTTCTAAGCTTGGTATGGGGAACGTGAAACTTGAGGATGATAAACGTTCATGGCCGCCAAAACCCAATGTAAGTTTTTAATTTCTTTACTTATTTTTATCTTTTATGTTTAGTATTTAATAAAGGCCAAGGTGGATTATTTATGATGGAAAATGTAAACCGTGCTTTAAAATTAATGCATTGCATGAGGGCATTGCAATGGTCAAGTGTAGGGGATTTAATAAGTGTGAAAACACTTATCCTTTTACCACTTATTTCCAATAATAACAAGACCAAGACGTGTGATTTATGTCGTAAAAGTCGGAATTATGCGTGGTTTGTGTTTTTATTGTGTTTTAGGACCAAAATATGAAAAAGGAAGAAAACACGGGCTTTCACGGGCTTTTATTGAAGAAAACGGGAAAAGACGAAGTCAAAAGATCAAGAGTGCAAAAAGAACGGAAGTCCAAGACCTATTCTGAAGATTTATCGAAGGAAAAGTCAAAAGACGGAAGTTTAACGAAGTCGAAGAACTTAAGTCTAATAGGAGAAGAAAATTAAAAAGACAAGTTCAAATCCCGAGACGACAAAGACGAAGAATTAAAGTCGAGTCGAGAAAACGTGAAGAAAGCAAGAGAGAAGATGCAACACATGCACCCCTTCCCTATAAATACCCTCCTAATAGTCATTAGGAGGGTAGTTAGAGTTTTTAGTTAATTTTTCACTTTTTAGTTTTTAGAGAGAGAAAGTCTTAAACTTTCTCTCACTAGTTCATCTTTTTCTTTTAATCTTTCAAGATTAACTCTTTGTATTGCTTATTTTTATTAATCAAGTTCCATTTTAAGCTTTTATCTCTTAATCTCATTCTACTTTTCTTTGATTTAAGATTGATTTTGGTGTGATTATCATGTGATCCGTGTTGTTCTAATTGATTTCATACTTAAAAGTTAATCTTTTGATCATTTTATAAGTTTTCATTTGATTAAGCTTTAAGACTTTTGTGCTTATTGGCTTACTTTTATGATTAGCTTATTTTTCTTATTAAAAAGTTTATTAAAAAGTTGATGTTTTTATTGTTTGATACAAAAAGTTGTTTGATTTCGGGTTGATAAGTTGATTCTAGTGCTTATTTGATCCGGTTTAAGCATTGATTCGGGTTAGTGTTGTGATAAGCTCTTAAATATAGCTTATTTACTTGATTAACCGATTTCCACAATTTTAGGAGGAGGTTTAACTCCCCTTTCCGATTGGTCTCGATTTTCCGACGGCTCCAAACTCCACATTCCGATTGGTCCAATCGGATTAGGGTTTAGCCTTTCCGATTGGTTCATTGATTGCCTATTCCGATTACTAGCTAGCTTGTTATTCCGATCAAGGCCTTGTGGTGCATTCCGATTGGCTGTCTTGATTCAACATTCCGATTGAAGCTACTTACCACATATTCCGATTGATCCTTTGTCCCTATATTCCGATTGGATTGATTTGCAAGTATTCCGACGGTAGGGCTTGTCCCTTATTCCGATTGGTGCATTTGCACGTATTCCGATTGAAGCCTTAACTCCCCTTTCCGATTGATTGTCTTGTAACCATATTCCGACCATCCGATCGGAAAACATTCCGATCGGGTCCCCTTTTTGGCTTATTTTGGTTTCCTTCGATATCACCTTCTTATAGTACTTTTTATTTCTGTTAGTTTTATTTAGTGAGTTAGTACTTTTCCATTGTCACCTTTATATTTATATGCATTTGTTTTTACTCGTTATTCAAATTAATCTTTTAACTTCCATTTTACTCAACGACACTTTAACTACTTGCAATTAGTTTAAAACAAACCAACCATTCTCTTGATCCACCAAAAGACGATTGAGTCGCACTTAAGACCGGTTTTCAATTCGAAAAGATTCGGAACTATAACGAACTTTCATATAGGGTGTAAAAAGCCTTGTATTATGTTCCTCCTTGGATTTGGAGAAAATCAGGAGGTCATCAATGAAAACGATAACGAACTTGTCCATAAACTCATGGAAGACACGGTTCATTAAATCCATGAAGACTTCTTGTTGGGAATCTAAGTTTGTTAGATTCCCTGATCATAGATTTAAACACAAAGTAAGCTGTTAGATAGTCACTTGCATGTGCCTAGGAGACAGGCAAGTATCACAAGACTCACAGAGATCCAAGTCTCTGTGAGCAACCTCAGAGAAGTCCATGTCAGAGACATTGTCAAGGAAGTCAAATATTACTTGAAGACATACTCATTAGCTGTGATGGATAACAGCCAAGATGTATCAGGGACTCTGAGGGGTTGAGGGTTAACAGGGGTGGCAATACCCTGTTAACACTCAGCACACTTTGGACATGCCATTTGTGTGTTCGAGACAATGAAGAAAAAGGAAACTGTTTCAAGATCTGTTTCCTTAAAGCATTATAGCAGACTACCAAGAATAGAAGAGTATTATGTGACTGATGTCTGAAAAGTGAAAGTCTTGTGTAGTTACCATCAAGTACTACTTAGGTCAACCTCGTATCACTATAAATAGGATGTGTATCCCAGCATTAATGTTTAACACTTTGAGAATATTCATAACATTAATTCTTAGAACTTATTGAATCAAACAGCTATGACTGTATTCATAAGTTAGGGTTTATAGTTATTCAAAGTGTGCACAACACATTGTCATCAAACGGTGTTATCCGTAACACTTGTAATTCTTTATTATACAATAATAAGATTACGTTTGAAAAGTAATAACTTGTGTTGATTAGTTAAGTTTAGTGTTTCTAGCATTGATTAGGGACTTTCAATTGGTATCAGAGCGGTGTTTGATATTAAAACCTTCAAGAAACATCGTTCTCAGTTTTATAATCAAGATCCACCTTGCCAGAAACTTCTAACCCACCACATTCACCTTCTGGAAACAACAACAATGCATCACCATCTTCACCAAGACTCATCCCTCCTCCTAATGACGATGATCTACCCCAACTTCTTGACTCAAGAGGCGGGTCACATGTCACCAGTGTACCAGTATTTGATGAAGAAGATTTTGCTAGTTGGAAGAGTCAATTTCTTGTGTATCTCGATGGACTTGAACCATTTCTTCTAGAAGTTTTAGAAAATGGTCCTTATGTTCCCATGGCGCTTACCTCCACTAAAGAAAACCCTCTTCCTAAACCTCTCAAACAATAGACTCCAGCTGATAGAAAATTGGCAAACCAAGATAAACGTCTCAAAAGCATCATCATATCCTGTCTTCCCAAACACATCATGAAGTCTGTCATTCAGTGTCCCACAGCCAAGAAAATGTGGACAGACCTCATCCTTCTCCATGAAGGACCCTCTGAAACCAGAGAAACCAAGATTCAGGAACTCAGACTTCAGTTCAATGCCTTCAAGTCACTTGAAGATGAAAAGGTTCAACAAACCTATACAAGGCTGAAGATTCTTCTCAATGACCTAGCTATGAATGATGTCACCATTGGCCAAGCTGAGATTAATGCCACATTTGTCAACAGCCTTCCAAGAAAGTGGCTGAGTATTAATCAGACTCAGAGAGCAAATAACTCAATCAAGAATGACACCTTAGCTCAGCTATATGGAAATTATAATTATGAAGAAGGGCTGATTGGTACTATATACAAGTCAGAGACTGAAAGATTTGTAGTTCAAGGAGCATCTTCCAAAGCCTTGATCTCTGCACCACATCCTCATGACAGCGACTCTGATGTTGAAGAAGACACCCGCAATAGCCAAGAGTTCTTAATAGACCTTAATGCTGAGTTTCATGAAAGAGCCTTGCTAGCCAATCAAAGAAGATTCTTCAAAAGATCAGGGAGAATAGGATCCGCTAGTAAACAAACTGACAGATCAAAAGAAACTTGTTTCGCCTGTGGAAAGCTTGGACACTTCCAAAAAGACTGTCCTTCCACCAAGACATCCTCACCTTCCTATCCATCATCTTCCACCAAACCATACAAGTTCAAACCACAACACAATAACTCATCTCACCAATCAAACTCATCAGACAATGAGAAGAAGGATTACAAAAACAAGTACAAGGCACTTAAAGCCGAGTTAGAACAGATGAATTTGAAGCTTGAAGCTCTGTCTAAGAAGAAAGGAGGTGATAAAAAGACAAAGAAAGGGTTGGTAGCTGAAGCATATGATTGGAATGATGAGCCGCTGACTTCAGATGAGGAAGATACTACTAGAGTCAGGTCTTTCATGGCTATAGTTGAGGATGAACCAGCTGTTGGGAAAGGTGATGCAAGATCAAGATAATGGGTTGACATCACAATGAAAAAGGTACACAGGCTTTTATCTATGTCTGATAGTGATGAACGTAAATATGTCCTTGATTACACCATTGTTGATTTACACTTTGTTGAGGAACAAAGAAAGAACCTGCTTGATAAGTTTCACTCTGTTAAAACTGAACTGCTAAATGCTAAATCTGAATGTGAAACTCTCAGATGGGTTAATTTAGAGAAAATATCCCTTCAAAATGAAGTCACTAGGTTAACCTTGAAAAACATTGCCTTAAATGATCAAGTATCTGAATTAAACAAGGTTACTGAAAAATGGCTGTGTAGTAGGTTCACTATAGATCAATTGCTTAATGATGAGTTGCCTGCTGACATTAAAAGGGATGTATCTGCTAAGAAAAATAAGCTGAAAATTCTCACCAAACCCATAGAGATTGTTCATATGTCAGATCCCATTTTGACTGATGACCCTGTCTCTGAAGATGTGACTGAATTACCACCTTTGCCCAAACTCTCTGGAGTTGAACCCAGCAGTTCCTCACGAGATGCTAAGGGTGAACTTAAAACCGATGTTGAGAAACCACCAGCCAAAATATTTTATGTACCTGCTAAACAATCTGGTAAGCAAGTTGCTTTTAAGCCTGTCTTAACAAAAGCTGTGAACAAGGTTGACCCTTCCACTGAAGAACGCCTGTTGTCTCTAATGAAAGAAGTAGAACTCTTAAAACAACACATTAAGCCTTCCGTTGAATGCTCTACTTCTCATGAACCTAAGTCTGTCCTAGGTGAACCCAAGGGGGAAAGGTTAATCAAACCTCATTGCAATATCTGTAAGAACTCTCACCACATGACCTTAGATCATGATAGACATATGGCTATTAAGAGAGCTCAGACACCCTCTAGGGATAGACAACATGGTTCTAAAAGAAAACAAGGAAACTACAGACCTTATCCTCCCTATAAATTTTGTGGATTCACAGACCATCACTCAGACGAGTGTGGTGACTTCCCAGGTTGTGATATCTGTGGAAGTTTTACCCATGAGACAGCTAATTGTCCCTCCCATCGCCAAAAGTTCTACAGGAACACAAGAATTGCTAATTAGCAATTCAGGGAACCCACTGGAAAGTGGGTTCACCATAGGAACTAACCTGTTTCTATGTATCTGTGCAGAAACATCTTAAGGAATCGGTATGGTATCTAGACAGTGGCTGCTCTAGACACATGACAGGGATTCAACAATACCTGCACGGATACTCAAGGGAGCCAGGTCCTAAAGTGGTGTTTGGAGATAATTCTTCAGGTGACACAGAGGGATACGACTCAGTGAACTGCAATGAGATAACGTTTACAAGGGTTGCATATGTGAATGGTCTTAAACACAATCTTATTAGCATCAGCCAATTGTGTGATGCTGAACACAAGGTTTTGTTTACTAAGACTCAGGGAACCATATTCAACAAAAACAATGATGTTGTGCTTATTGCACCTAGAAGGAGAGATGTTTTTGTCATCAACATGGTTGTTTGCTCTGAAGACAGCTCATGGTTGTTTGCTTTGAAGACAGCTCAAATTATTTTCTTGCTAAAGCCTCTGAAAGTGTCAATTGGTTGTGGCACAAAAGACTGTCTCATCTCAACTTCAAGAACATCAACAAGATAGCCACACAAAACCTGGTTGCTGGTCTACCTTTAGTGATGTTTTCTAAAGACAAGACTTGTTCTGCCTGTGTCAAGGGAAAGCATCACAGGTCTTCATTCAAGACTAGGCAATCATTCTCTATTGACAAGTGCTTACATCTCCTTCACATGGATTTGTTTGGGCCTGTCAAACCCCAGACCATTAATCACAACAAATACACCTTGGTCATAGTTGATGAGTTTTCAAGATACACATGGGTGTTCTTCCTCAGAAGGAAAAGTGATGCAGCTGATACCATCATGTCCTTCATCAGACAGGTTGAAAATATGAATGATGTTAGAGTCAAAGCTCTAAGAAGTGATAATGGTACTGAATTCAAGAATCATCAACTTGAATCTTTTTGTGATGAAAAACGTATTTCACAAAACTTCTCTTCAGCTGGCACCCCTGAAAAATGGTGTGGCTGAAAGAAGAAACAGGACTTTGATTGAAGCAGCCAGAACCATGTTGAATGGTGCAGCCTTACCAAAGCAATTTTGGGGAGAAGCTGTTCACACTGCCTGCTACACACAAAACAGATCAATCATTGTCAAAAGACATGGTAAAACTTTCTATGAAGTTTTCAGAAACAGATCTCCAGATGTCAGCTATTTTCATGTTTTTGGATGCCCTGTGTTCATTTACAACTACAGGGATAAACTTGGAAAATTTGATGAAAAAGCTGATGATGGTTTCTTCTTGGGATACTCTCCAACAGCCAAAGCCTTTAGAGTATTCAACATCAGAAGACAAGAAGTAGAAGAAACCTTTCATGTCAGATTCAATGAAGATGATGATGTCATACAGAGAACTAGAACAGAGGGTGATGAAATTGATTTTAATGAAAATGTGTCTTTCCTAAGTGATGAATTCTCTGAACCTAGACCTGCCAGTCAACACCATCATCACTCCAACACTCTCACTCCTTATGTTCCTGCTTTTGACCCTCTGTCTACTCACAACATAGAAGTTCCTACCTCTCAGGAGCTTGATGAAGAAGAACCACAGACCTCTTGTAGTCCTTCTTCCTCTACTGCTATTGATGACTCACCAATTCTTCAAATCCCTGAAGAATCTCCTGCTGATAATGAACTTGTACCTCTTGATATGGCTGAAGTAGACTCTGACACTGAAGTAGTCTTTGAAGAAAGCCCTCCTAGTCAGCAGGATGAAACTCAAATAGTACCAGCTGTCCCCGCAAGTGTTCCTGTCCTTGAGTCCCCAACTCCTCAAAATAAGTGGTCAAGAGATCAACACATTCTTAATGTCAACATTATTGGGGAACCTAATGCAGGGGTTACCACTAGACAGCGAATTCATGACTCAGAATCTGCCTCAGCCAATGAATGTCTCTTTGCTGAATTTCTCTCTCAAATTGAACCTAAGAGAGTAGCTGAGGCTCTTGTAGAAGATGGGTGGGTAGCTGCTATGCAGGAAGAAATCAATCAGTTCAAAAGGAACAAAGTATGGACACTAGTGCCAGCTCCACCTGGAAAGAATATCACATGCACTAGATGGATCTATAGAAATAAGATGGATGAAATTAGAAACATCATCAGAAACAAGGCCAGGCTGGTGGCATAGGGGAATACTCAGACTGAAGGAATTGATTATAATGAAACATTTTCTCTTGTTGCAAGACTTGAAGCCATCAGAATCTTCCTGGCTTATGCTGCTTATATGAACTTCACTGTGTATCAGATGGATGTTAAGAGTGCATTCCTCAATGGAGATTTGGCTGAGGAAGTGTATGTTGAACAACCTGAAGGATTTGAGAACAGCGAGTTTCCCAATCATGTGTACAGATTACACAAAGCCATGTATGGGCTGAAACAAGCTCCAAAAACAAATTTTTCAGGGGTTCTATTGATAAAACACTCTTTACCTTCAAGGATAAGAGTGATTCATTGTGCAGATTTATGTGGATGATATCATCATTGGGTCAACAAATGTTAATCTTAGTAAATGATTTGCTAAATTAATGACCAAGAAATATGAGATGAGTATGATGGGTGAATTAACTTACTTTTTGGGTTTTCAAATTAAACAATGTCCTAAGGGAATTTCAATTTGCCAAGAAAAGTATGTTAAAGATTTACTTAAAAAATATGACTTAGTTGATTGTGCATCAGTGAAATGTCCCGTGCTTCCACCCAACAACTTGGGTCCTGATGAGTCAAGGGTCTCTGTTAATGAGACTTTATATAGAGGCATGATTGGGTCACTCATGTATCTGACAGCTAGTCGTCCTGATATCCAATTCTCCACATGTCTCTGTGCAAGGTACCAAGCTAACCCAAAAGAATCCTATCTAGTGGCTGTTAAGAAAATTTTCAGGTATCTCAAAGGAACACCCTCCCTAGGTCTATGGTATCCCAAGGAATCAGGCTTTGATCTCAAGGCCTATTCAGATTCAGACTATGCTGGATGCTGTATTGACAAGAAAAGCACCTCAGGCAGCTGTCAAATCCTAGGAGGAAAATTGGTTGGATGGAGTGCTAAGAAGCAAAACTCTGTGGCCATGTCTTCAGCTGAAGCAGAATATGTAGCTGCAGCCAGCTGTTGTGCTCAGGTGCTCTAGATGAAAAGTCAATTGGCTGACTATGAAATTTTATATGACAAAGTGCCAATCTTTTGTGACAACACCAGTGCCATTGCCATCTCCAACAACCCTGTTCTTCACTCACGTACCAAACACATTGATATCAGGTATCATTTTATCAGGGATCACATAATGAAGGGAGATATTGAGCTGCACTTTGATCCCACAGAGCTGCAACTAGCTGATATTTTCACAAAGCCTTTGGCTGAACCTTCGTTCAACTGGCTAGTTGCTGAACTAGGGATGCTCAATATCTCAAAGCCTGTGGCTTGATAATAAATGTGTTCATTAAATGACTGATTCTATATTAAATGTTTTTCACATGAAACTAGGTGGTTACTTTCCAAGTAAATGCTAAAAAACATTCTCAATATTTAATCATTTATTTTCGAATAACGAGGAGACAAATAAGTTTTGAAAGGTCAAGGGACCCACATGAGTAGTCATTTTCCCACTTTGTGTTAAATGCGGTTGAATAACTGTTTTCTTATTTGAATATATATATTGTCACTCGTCTCTCCTCACCTACCACTATTCTCATTTCACAAATCTATTTCTCTCTCTAAGCTTTCTCTCTCTAAACCCATCCTCCATTTTCATTCTTCTTCGACCTTGAGTCCATGGCATTCCCAGTTCCCAAGACAGCAAACATTAACTTTGAACTCAATGAAAGCATCCTTGTTTCAAACAACTCCATTGGATGGATCAAGGCTCCAAATGAATCCTACTCAGATGTGGTTAACTTCATCCATAATTGTGATGTAAGTGAAGCATTCACAAACTCCCCAACCACCTTCTACTAAGAATACCTTAGGGAATTCTGGTACTCTGCAGAAGTCGTTGATGACACAATAACCTTTAGCCTCTCTTGCAACGAACACCCATTTGCCTTCTCACTCAAAGATTTCTCTAGTGTGGCTGGGTTAAAACATGGTGATGAATGCCTAAAGGTGGTTGACAAAAAGGCTGTTAAGGATGCCCTGGCCACACTCAAACCCTTTCATGATGTGAACCCTGCTCTTACACCTACTGAGGTCCTCTCGAAGTCTCCTATGAAGATCAAGTATTTTACCCTTATGTGGCGTGTACTCTTCACCCACATAGTCAAATCCCTGGGAGGAATGCAGGGATCCCAAGATCAGATGTCCTTCAACCACCAATCTATAGCTTATGGGCTGATCTGGGGAGCTGATGTTGATGTAGGAAGCATTCTCTTCTCCAACCTAGTTGAACAGCTGAAAGGAAGGAACCAAGTCAGGGAAAAGAACATTCGCTACATTCGCTTTCTATCGCTGATCTTTGAAAGCCTGTTGGGGGACAACTATCATAACTCTGCTCTCACTTCTCTGAAGCCCTATCGCATCACAGGTGTCATCTATAAAGAAATTGGAGCTGAAGATGTCCCTGTCACCTCCCACATGGTGAACGTTGCTAACAAACTTCCCTCAACTGAGAAATTCTTGCTCCCTTCTTCTAAGAAGGTGATTACCTATGGTGTGTCTGGCAAGTCTAAGTCTTTGACCTCTGGACAGCACACCACGACGTCCAAGGCTTCGTCTGGCCAACAGCCTAAGAAGAAGAAAAACCCATCTTCTTCCCACACCAAATCTGTTGCAAAGGCCAAGGGAAAGAAGACTGTGAACCTCGACACCTCCTCTGTTCCAGATACTCATGTGGAATCAGAGACTTCAGCTGACCAACAACAAGGGTCTAGCGTCTCGATGTCAGCCGAGACAACAGGGAACCAGCCGAATCCAGCTGATATCACACAGGTAATTAGTGTAAATTTTTAGAGGTCCACAAGCAGCCACTCTCAAATGTCTGTAGGTGAGAGTGGTGAAGATAGGGTAATCCTCGACCCATAGAAGTCTGTCTATGCACTTAGAACTCTTTTAAGATTTCTGTACACCCTATCTATGCACCAGGGAATGATTCATTTGTGTTTATAAAGCACCTCGATGACCCTGCATCCTCTAGACAGTATTCAGGCAAACAACAACCTGAATACATATATGTCTCGACCTTGATCAGTTGTACCTCACACAGCCTCTTGGTTCCCTCAGAAAAAGAATCCCAAAAGTTTTACTTTTAGGGGAGCTGAATAATCATCCTCAGCTCTTCTAGGGACAGCGTAATAAGACGATCTTAACCCATAACTTTTTCACCTTAAAAGAATCCCAAAGGATTTATCCTTTTCAGGGGGGGCTGAATCATCACCCTCAGCTTTCCTAGGGACAACGTAACAGGCGACCTTCACCCACATATGTTTCACTATTAAAAAGAGTCCCAAAGGTTTCTTAACCTTTAGGGGGGCTGAATAATCACCCTCAACCTTCCTAGGGGCAGCGAATGGCGATCCTTAACAACATATGTTTCATAATCAAAAGAGTCCCAAAGGTTTTAACCTTTTTTTTTGGGGGGGGGGGGCTGAATAATCACACTCAGCTTTCCTAGGGGCAGCGAATGGCGATCATTAACCATATATTTTTCACTCTTAAAAGAATCCCAAGGATTTATCCTTTGGAGTGGCTGAGTAATCACCCTCAGCCTCTCTGGGAGAGCGAAATGGCGACCATTCACCTTACTTATTTCCCTGTTACTAATTATAACAACTTGCAGGCTGAAATTGTATAGCCAACCATTGAATCCTAGGAACAACAAGACAAAGAGGCTGATACAATCATTCAGGATCAACCAAATGACGAAGAGCCCTTGCTTGATATTGAAGAGGAAGTGCTGTCACTAGTTGATGATGTCTCTGATCCTGAATCAATGCATGAGGATGAAATCCCTGTGGGGATGTTTGAGGAGGAGGATGAAGAAGAAGATGATGATCAACAATCTGTCTCTCCTCCCAAGGAAATAGCTGTGTCCACTCCAGCTGATAATAATAATCCTCCTCCCAAGGAAGCTGTTGTCACTCCCACCTCTGCTACCTCCACAACAACAGTCTTCCACCTCCCTGCTTATGATCCAACTGCTGAATTTCTCATGTTTGATCATCCCGCCCAAACCAACTTTGATCTCTTGCCAAGGGGGGATGATTATGATCAACAAAGCCTGAACATCCATAATCTTCAGCCTGTTCATCATCAATCTGATATTGAACGCCTATCAAGAAAGCTGGATGTTATCAAGTCTGAAATGCATAACTTCACTGTCACATTTCCAGGGATCATCAAAAAGTCAGTCGCTGAACCCATCAAGGATGGTGCAAGAAAAGGTGTAGCACAAGGACTTAGTCATTTATCCACAAGAATCAAGGATGTCATTGATACAGAGGTCCCTTCTCTATTTCATGAACATGAGTTAACAATGCACAGAGAGTTTGAAGCTGTTCGAAACAAGCAATATCGTCATACAAAGTTCATCGTTAGTCGTGTTCAGGGTAATACAAATGGAAACTGCAACCTTCTGCTGAAGATTGCCAGAGCTTCAAGGACAAGGCAACGTGCTATGGCTGCCTCTTTGAATAGATTGAAAGGCACTTTCAAACACGTTCATCCAAACGTCTAAGGAGACAGGATGAACGTGAGGGGGAGAAGGAAAAGGTACTTAACCTTGAATCTGCTAAACAAGGATCAACATTCGCTGACAACACCATTTCTTCATCTGTCCCCCTCCAAGTCATCACACCTGTTATCATACCTGATGATGAGGATAACACTCAGGGGATCAACAGAATAAAGATGGAGTTGATTCATCAAAGTCCCTGACTTTGGTTAACACCAGCGAGTCTGGGGATCATGGTGAACCAGCTTCCAAGAAGCTAAAGTTCACTGTTAGCTCCCTTCCCAAAGCAATACAAACTCAAGCTCAAACAGCGTTTATCAAAAGAGCTGAGGTTTTGAAAAACATGAGTATGGAATCCTCTGTCTCGAATAAAGGAAAGGAGATAGTTTTGGTTGACACAGACACAAAACTAAAGAAAATAGCTGCGATGCTAGAGACAGGAGGATCCACCACAGACCTTCCCCAATTTTCAACCTTCTCACCTTCCAATGAGAATCCCTTAACACCTGAAGAAATAGAGAAACAGGATGAGGAATTCAAGAGATTTAATGAAATCAAGAAAGCCAAGGAACTGAATGAGGCAACTCTGAGGAAGATGACTCCACCTAAAAGGGAGAAGCAGAGACAAAGGTTGAGGGAAATGGAAGCTAAACGCGCAGAGGCACTAAGAAAAGTAAAAGCTGATTATGATGCCTGCGTTAACAACAGGTATGCTCCTGGCAAGATAACCAAGTTCAAATACACAATTCACAAATCCACCAACACACCACAGATGATCTTGTGGAGAGACAACCAACAGGGAAATATGAATGTATTTGAAGACTTTAGGCTAAAGAAACTTAGGTTATCTGAATGGTTTGAACTTGAAGCCTTAGCTGCCAAAAGAACTGGTCAGGCTAATTTTCTTCTGCTCAAAACTCTTAAGGCTTAGTTTACCTGGATCAAAGAAATGGCTGCCAAACTCAAAATAGATCCCCCACCACAGCTTTTTGAACAAGAACCCCCAAAGTCTGGCAAGAAAATAAGAATAGTTTCTCAACTTGTTAAGGAAACTTTTGTCACAGATGATGTTCAAGTGGATGGAATGCACAGGGATTTGATCCTACCAAATGGTATCATTGGCCATGTTGATGGTCAGACCTACACAGAGCATGAAAGAGGAATGACATTCATGAACAGAGCTTTCCAGTATGCATTTCAAAGAGAATATGAGCTTGGCTTAGCATCAACAATTCAGCTGCTTTGTCTCAAGAAGGGACTCAAGATTAACACAGAGTATTCCAAAGTTTTTGCAAAAGCTTTGCAGGCAGAATTGGATACTAGATCAGACATAGCTGAAGCTGAAGAAAAGATCAAAAATGATGACTATTGAAGAAATTCACAGCTCAATTTTACCATTACATTTTATTTCACTTTTGTAATGTACTTGTAATTTTCATTAAGTATGAATAAAATCATGAGGTATGTTTGTTTAGATCTGTTATGAGTAAGAAGAAGCTGTTAACTCACTTACCTTAACTTAGATAGATCTAGCTATATTTATGTTTTAATACGGTGAGATTTTTGGGAATCTAAGTTTGTTAGATTCCCTGATCATATATTTAAACACAAAGTAAGCTGTTAGATAGTCACTTGCCTGTGCCTAGGAGACAGGCAAGTATCGCAAGACTCACAGAGATCCAAGTCTCTGTGAGCAACCTCAGAGGATTCCATGTCAGAGACATTGTCAAGGAAGTCAAAGATTACTTGAAGACATACTCATTGGCTTTGATGGATAACAGCCAAGATGTATCAGGCACTCTGAGGGGTTGAGGGTTAACAAGGGTGGCAATACCCTGTTAACACTCAGCACACTTTGGACATGCCATTTGTATGTTCGAGACAATGAAGAAAAAGGAAACTGTTTCAAGATCTGTTTCCTTAAAGCATTATGGCAGACTACCAAGAATAGAAGAGCATCATGTGACTGATGTATGAAAAGTGAAAGTCTTGTGTAGTCACCATCAAGTACTACTTAGGTCAACCTCGTATCACTATAAATAAGATGTGTATCCCAGCATTAATGTTTAACACTTTGAGAATATTCATAACATTAATGCTTAGAACTTATTGAATCAAACAGCTGTGACTGTATTCATAAGTTAGGGTTTATAGTTGTTCAAAGTGTGCACAACACATTGTCATCAAACGGTGTTATCCATAACACTTGTAATTCTTTATTATATAATAATAAGATTACGTTTGAAAAGTAATAACTTGTGTTGATTAGTTAAGTTTAGTGTTTCTAGCATTGATTAGGGACTTTCACTTCTGGAGCATTTGTGAATCCGAGTAGCATGACTACAAACTCGTACTGCCCATAACGTGTACGGAAATCAGTCTTAGAAATATCCTGCTCTTTAACCCGTAACTGATGGTAGTCGGACCTCATATCGATTTTGGAGAAATACTTGGCACCCTGAAGTTGATCGAAAAGGTCATCAATACGTGGCAAAGGATAACGATTCCTGATCGTGGTCTTGTTCAACTAACGATATTCTATAAACAAACGCATGCTGCCGTCTTTCTTCTTCACGATTAGTACCGGTGCACCCTATGGCGATGCACTAGGACGGATGAAACCTCGCTCCAGAAGTTCCTGCAGCTGATCTTTTAACTCTTTAAGCTCAATGGGAGACATGCGGTAAGGAGCCTTGAAAATTGGCTCTGCACCTGGAATGAGCTCAACTCCAAACTCGACTTCACAAACAGGTGGTAAGCCCAGAATTTCATCAGGAAATACTGAAGGTCTACGATTTCTTAGGATTTGGTAAACAATGGATTAGATCTATTGATTTAATGGTGGAGATAGGGAAGAAGGAGATGATGGTGTAGAGAGAGAGAGGAGAGAAAAGAAAAGTAGAGAGAGAAAGAGAAATTTATTAAATGAAAGTTGAGAAAATGAAAGAACCACCCCTCCTAACATGCTAGGAGGGGTATATATAGCCCACCCTACATGTGGGCTATATGGACTATATTTACTACAAACTGGATCACGAGCCTAATACTAAAATATATCTTTGGAGTGACCGATCCTTTCTAAATACGTAAAAATGTATTTCCAACAATCTCCCCCTAAGGGAGGTCACTCCAAGTTACAATGTCCTAAATAGTCTATAGCTCGTGATCTATGCTAATAATGATGTGACCGAGACTTTCTTTGGGAAAACACATTTCCAACAATCTCCCCCTAAGGGAGGTCACACCATTTTACAAAATCTTAAACCTAGCATCTATGCTTGAGTCTTCGATCTTGTTCTTGTGAATATGCTTGATGTGATCTTTGACTTTAGTCTTGAGCATGTTTCCTTGCCTTGACCTTGTGCATTCTTCACTTGTGATATTTGCCTCTTCGTGACTTCATGTTCCACATACTTATACTTTTAAATTCTTGAAAGCTTCAGAGTTTGATACAGCGGAAGACTTGACTTTCAGGCTTTCTTGAATTTGTTGAAGTACTAATTGTATGTAGTACAAGCATGTGGTGACGACTTCTTCTGGATTATACACCGCAATGCCACCTTCTTGTTACGCTGCATAAGACATTTAGCAACAAACCATATACACGGATGAAATGGCCTTGAACATTTCATTCTAATTCGGTAGCATTTTACCTCCGGTCGGTGAAAACCGTTGGACGATATTAAATATCGTACTTGTGACAGGTAGTTTCAATAAAGAACCTCCTTGACAAGATTTCGCGGGTAAACCCGTTCTCTTTACTCGACCGTCCAAAGCTGACTGCGAACGTAAAGAGTGAATCATTTGGATAATATTATCCGCATGATTTGAAGCCGTCAATTCATGTTCCTGGAACAAGTGAAGTTCAATTAAGAACCGTACCGTCGTTGCTTTCCAGTTGTCACTAGCTTGATTCATATAGAATCTTGCAAGTTACCTACCAAGTGTTGTTTGATGTTAACACTAGAAGGATTTCCATTCATCACTGTAAATACTTAATAGTATTACTCTGAATGTTCTGGCAAGATCACTAAGATATTGCGTAGAGGCCTGGAACGTGTTTAAATTCATTTAAGAATTAAACCACTGTTGCTTTCCAGTTATCACAAGTTTGATTCATAAAGAATCGCACAAGTCACCTACCATGAGCTTTTTGATATTCGCTCAAGAAGGATTTCCATCTTCATTGTAAATACTTTCGTATTACTCGGATGTTCAGGCAAGATCATGAAGACTTTGCGTAGGACTCTTAATATCTTTCTTACTTTTCACATTGTGTGAACAAGCAAGGAATAATGAAAGTGTGTCCTAATGAGATATTTGATGATCTCAAATGGCTCTAGACTCGATCGTGCATTTTGGATTTTTAGTGATCGGAGGCTGGAGAGGAGTGCCACCTTTTCAATACCAATTTATTCGGAGTGAATAAATCAATAGATAATGTGTTGTCTCCGTGTGATTAAAACAAATATCTTTTAAGAGATATCTGAGTTAGCTGGGATAGGTTGTGCCTTGCATCACTGGGTCTATGATGTCTATCTTCAATATCAAGAATCATTAAAATGATCTCAATAGCATATGAATTGACCCGGTTTCTGCCTAAGTTGTAAGGAGGGCTTCTTTCTTTACACCCTTTATCTTTATAATTCTTTTTCATTCTTCAACCCCTTCAATGCTTACCAATACGTCATCACTAGCACCTTGTTGTGATTGTTCCAGTGCTAACTTAAGTACTTGGTCGGCATTCAGCTACGTTCACAATCTTTCTCCATCTTTCCTAAGGACTACTATTTCTAGCTATGGAATGTCCTTGGGAAGATTCCTCCGGTTCTAGAGAAATCATTGGACTTTAACCTATCCTACCATCCTTATGTCACCACAATCTTCACCGTCGTGAATAGGGATGTTTTGGGTAAGTGTATGTCACCATGAAATCCATTTTGAAGTGCAAATCCATTTTGCTCCCCCTTAACATATGCCACGATATTCGAAAACATTTCGCACATGTCGGGATGAGCTAACACGTTAAGTCAAACCATTTGTGATTAATCATTTCCCATATTAAATCACATTTTCTCCCCCATATTAAAAATATTAACCCAATCGATGTTTTTAATATCAATTAATTTAATAGCATTTTAAGAAAATTTGGGAAGAAAAATGCAAATCTAATTATCTTCATGAATTACACAAGCTCCCACTCAAATTAATGAGGGTGTACTTGAAAATTAAATTAAATACCTTTTAAACACAAGTGTAAGGTATTTATCACGTGCAAAGATCATATATGATAATGAATTCACAATATTAGCAATTTACGAGGTGTAGCTCTGATACCAATTGAAGGTCTACGATTTCTTAGAATTTGGTAAACAATGGATTAGATCTATTGATTTAATGGTGGAGATGGGGAAGAAGGAGATGATGGTGTAGAGAGAGAAAGGAGAGAAAAGAAAATTAGAGAGAGAAAGAGAAATTTATTAAATGAAAGTTGAGAAAATGAAAGAACCACCCCTCCTAACATGCTAGGAGGGGTATATATAGCCCACCCTACATGTGGGCTATATGGACTATATTTACTACAAACTGGATCACGAGCCTAATACTAAAATATATCTTTGGAGTGACCGATCCTTTCTAAATACGTAAAAACGTATTTCTAACAAATACATCAGGAAATTCTGACACAATAGGCCGATCTTGAATCGATGGTGACTCGGCAGAAATGTCATGTATGTTGGCTATGAAGCCCTGACAGCCGTGTGATAGTAATGCACGCGCCTCCATATGGATGAAATAATTTGTACAGACCTCCCTGGCAGAAAACCATGGTGTATGTACTCTGGAGATTTGACATCACCGAAAATAACCCGATAAGTGTGGCAGTCTATCGTAGCCTGGTGTTTGGATAACCAGTCCTGCCAAAATCGCACATGTCCAAAGGAAGTGCGTCAACTCTGCAGATTCTATCCTCAAATTCTAGGGCAAAATCTCGGTACACCTGGGTGATTCACACAGAGTCCTAAGTGGCGTGGAAATTCATAAGGCATTATCTAATGGCATAAGGTACATCCTAACACGTGTAGCAAAAGCAATGGATATGACTGAATGAGTCGCTCAAGTATCAAACAGAACGCATGTTGCGTGACCATTCATAAAGAGATTCCCGGTGATGGTACCTAAAGTCTTGTTCGCCTGATCTATAGTAGTAGTGAACACACGACCTGAAGTAGGAGGTGGTTTGGAGTTGGTATGTCCAGAGGTGCCTTCTATCTCACCTTGGCGACATTCCTTCTGCAGATGGCCTTGTTGGCCACACCTGAAACGACCACCAGTACCTTGGCGACAAACACCAGAATGGCTGCGCGAACAAGTAGGGAAGATAGGATGCGTGAACCCTCCAACAGGCGTCCTAGCTAGCTGTGAGCCAGATGAAGCAGAACGGTTAGACTGCGAACCTTTGCGGTCCTGATCCCTGCCGTTGCCATTTCTCCTGCTATTGTTAGAGTGGTTGGCATTATTACGGTAATTATCATTACCGCCATGCCTATCTGAACCAGAACGGTCATTGGACTAATTGTTTCCCTCAGATGATTGTTGCTGAGCGACCGCAGGTTTCCGAACGTCAGTCTTCAGTCTCTTCACTGATCGGTCATCACCAAACTCCTCTCGTTCCTGAAGCATCTCAAGCTTACGGGCTACATCGGCCACCTGTGCCACTGTAGTGAACGTAGAACAAACCAAACTGTTGGCAACCAAAGTGCGAAGAGCCCAGGGAAACTTCTCAGCTTGCTTCTCAACAGTACCAGCTGCTGCGCCGAGAAACCCAACCAAACAAAGAAACCTCTGCATGAAGTCGTTGTTGTTCTCCCCAGCAACCTGTCGGATATTATGATAATCCCTCTTGAGTTTCTCCTGTTCAGCATGTGTAAAGTACTGATTAAGGAAGAGCTCCTTAAACTGGTCCCATGTCAGCAGTGCAACCCAATCATCACCACCGTTGGACCGCTTGACTGACTTCCACCACTGCAGCACATCACCTTCAAACTTGTAGCAAGCCATCCTTTCCTTAAAGACACCGTCACAACCCATCGCATCAAATATCTTCTCAATGTGAGATATCCAAGCTTCAGCCTCAGAAGGCTTGTCAGTCTGCTTAAATGAACGGGATCTCTGTTTGTTGAATCGCTCCAACCAAGTCATAAGGGTAACATAAGGTGGAGGTGGAGGATTGTTGTTCACGGATGAGGGTCGTGCTGATTGCCATGAGCCTGGAATTTAGCATGAACTTCGTCCCTGATTTCATTACGAAGTTGGGGAAGGAGGGCTTGTAAAGCTGCATTGACAGCTGCAGCCAATTCTTGAGCATTGCGCGTGTTCACCATCTGACAGTTTAAAACAAAGATGTAACATAAATAATGAGTCTGATAAAATATGGCATGAATATAAGAATGCGTGAACACTGTATAAAACATGAAATAATTTATGATGCATAAAATAGTTTTAACATGCATGGTCAATTAAATACGATGATATGTCCATGAGTGAACGCCTATGGGTCGGTTCAAAAAACAAAAAGGCAAGTATGGACACCTATGGGTCGGTCCATTAACAAATAAAAGGTTTCGATAAAAACACATGCGACTAAATAGGGCCAGTCCTGTACCAACCATTACTTAGTCAAAATTCCTGTGACAATGAGATGAATGCATGAAATGAATACATGAAATTAAAATGAAATGAATGCATGAAAATCAACTATCAGTTCTAGGAAGACGCTGATGACTACCCATAAGTCAGAGGTCATGTTTTATAGAGCTACATGTCGAAACCTTGGCTCTGATACCATTAACACCCCATTTGGTAAAATGAAATATCACAGTAATATATGGCGTGTCATCAAAGCATGCAAGGTAAATGTCAAAACATTCATGACCATAAAAGGAAATACCGGAAACAAATATCGGTAGTCCAAGTAACTCAACCACAAGCAAATATAAGTATTGTAAAAGGAAGGACTAAACAATGTCCAACATGAAATAAAGTAAGACAAAGTATGATAAATGCCTAAGATATAGAAGGCTGGATAGCTTCCATCCGAATGCACATTCTCTTGAGATCCTACTTGCGACCTTGGGTACCTGCCGTTTAGGAACATGGAAATAAAAAACAGCTGAGCATAATGCCCAGACAATAAAGCATGGAAAGACATAGAATAATGAAAGCATATAAAGCATAAACGGCAGCGGAAATGAATAAGTCATGGGAAACCTAGACATATAACATGTTTACTGGTTTTAGTTCTGAAAACATAACTTATGTTTACTTATGAAAATATGTATTAGTTTAATTTACCAAAAGCCAATATAGGTCATGAGGTCAATAACGTGAATGAATACATAGAGGGGTGACCTCGTCATGCAATTAGAGGGGATGCCTCTAATTAATATGGTGTGGGTAGGAGGGATCAGGTCCTTGTGAAGGATGCAAGGCACACACCACATTCACCATGAAAATTCTGACTGAAACTGTAACTAGGATGCACCCATACGCCCCACATGATAACATAATAATAAATAAAGTCAAAATAAACTTAAGGGACGCCACGAGCTATCACTCCACCATGGTGAAGTCATAACACTAGTGCCTCCAGTGTTATGGTTATGGTACCTCCATAACTAGGTGAAACTGGCACGCATGTATGTGGCTAAGGTAAATAATAAAATATAAGCATTTAAATTTGTAATTACTGGGAAAACAGTTGGCTACATACGGGAAATCCTAATAAAGGAAGAGATTGTCCTTGCTGAAGGACGAGAAATCCGTACCTTATGTCTAGTAGAAGCTAACGGAAACGCTGAAGAACCTACTCCGCCTTGACGGATAATACTACATAAGATTAAGGACGTGTATGAGTTGTCTGAGATACATGTGTTTTACTGCTTCTATGTGTTCTTAGCTTATTATTCATGTTCTGTCATGTTTTAACTGTTTTATGTATTAATTGTAGTTATTCTTGTGTTCTGTTTTTTATTATTCATGTAATAAGGTATTATAATACTCGTATTGTAATACTAAGTAACTTTCGAAAAATAGCAGGTTTCCTAAAATAGCAAGTTTCTAAAAATAGAAAGTTTACAAAAATAGTGAGTTTCCATAATTAGAATTATTTCCATAATTAGAATTAAGCTGGATTATTAAATTATAAAGTAAAGTTCATTAGTAAAAATACAAGTCATGAATTAATTATTATAGCTTATTAAATAGCTAACATGATTGGTTTAATATACTATGGGTTATATGAATTTAATTAAAATAACATGTTTAATTAAATTAGGTTAATAATATACTTAGGTTAAATCATGAAATATTAATTTTATTATTTAAAACCTAAGTCATGCTTTTAATTAAATTAAATAGTCTTGCAAATAATTTAATTAAATTATAAACTGCTTTTATAAATTCCTGAGCCCCGAACCCGTGTTTAAAATTATCCCGACCCAGAAAATACCTAGCCGACACCACATAGCCGGCGGCTAGTGGTTGCCAGCCGGAGGCTAACCCACGGACAGTGGCTAACCGGCTTGCCGCTTGCCAGCGTCTGAACAAAATACCAACCGGCTATAGCCGGTAGTTCCCCCTGCTTGTGTCTCGGCTACCCCCTGTCTGAGTTAAGTCCACCCCGGCTTAAGCCGGTTTCCCACTGTTTTGTAACTAACTCTAACCGAGATCCTAGTGATCTCGGTTGACACTCGAATCAAACCAAAACACACCCCGACACGAGTCAGGGTTCCTTTTTCCTTGCATTCGACCCAAAGCCAAGCCACGCCGAGACCTTAAGGTCTCGATGGTGGTGTGATTAACCAAGCCGAGAGCTTGGTGGCTCTCGGTGGTGCGTCGGCCGAAACAAAACCAAACCAAAACCCTTCATTTTATGTTTTCTTGGATTTACTAACATGTTTTAATTATGTTATTAATATAAAATTAACATGAACATAATTAAATAAAGGAATGATAAAAATATTAAGGTTCTAAGGTTACCGAAAACGTGAATGAAAATGGTTGAAGAACACGAACACATGAGTACTAAATCAAAGATCAAATCAAACAAACACACCCTTTGGTGTTTGGTCGTCGGCGGCAAGAGAGAAGGAGAGGAGTTAGGGTTTGCTGGTTTTGCTAAAAATAATGATATGTTAAATCCCCTAGAGTCATTATAGTTTTGGGATAGTAATTAGGTTATGGGCCAAAAGGCCCTTCTCCTTCCTTTTTCCTTGCTATGTCGCGGCCAACATAAGCCTATAGGGCAAATTCATAGTTTTTCTAAGTTAACTAATATTCGTGTAATGTCATGGTTAAGTGTCGTGTTTTATTGTCGTGAATTAAATCTCATGTTCATGTCACATTTATAATATATGTAAATACTCGTTACTTAATGTCGTGACATGTGTAACATATTATAAATGGAAAGTTTTACTTTAATCGTATTTTCGTGTATTCACTGTTCATGTTTACTGTTCACGATATTTTAATGTGGGTTTTACAACTCTTCCCCTCTAAAAGAATAATTCGTCCTCGAATTAAAGAAAACGTAAACTGAAAGAAAACATACCCGAATCAGAACTGGAAATGAGGGTAAGAAGTCCGTATAGACTCCTCCTTCTCCCAAGTGGCTTCCTGCTCAGGATGATCCCTCCAAAGGATTTTGACGAATGGAATTGTCTTCCTCCGCATGACACGATCTTGTCGTTCAAGAACTCTCTCGGGTTCTTCGACACATGAAAGATCCTCTCAAATCTGATCAAGCGGATACTGAACAACATGAACAGGGTGATAGTTGTATCCTCTGAGTAAAGACACATGAAACACGTTGTGCACGTGTGATAGCTGAGGCGGTAACGCTAAACGATATGACACTTCACCAACGCATTCTATGATGGCGTACGGTCCGATGAAGCGAGGACTGAGCTTCCCTGTGATTCCAAAATGCTTAACTCCTCGTGCAGGTGATTCCTTAAAGAAAACGCGATCACCTACGTTGTAGGATATATCTCTAGGACGCTTATCAGCATAGCTCTTCTAGCAACCACGAGCTTCCTGAAGCTTCGCCTTGGCGACGGTGACCTTCTCATTAGTCACCTCAATCATTTCTGGAATCTCAATCAGTCGTTCGCCCACCTGATCCCAGCAGATTGGGGCGCGACACTTCCTACCATACAACATCTCAAACGGTGCACACTTGATACTAGCGTGCCAACTGTTGTTGTATGAAAACTCCACTAGATAGATATAACCGTCCCAACTTCCTGTCCATTCTAGAGCACATGCCCGTAGCATGTCCTCTAATGTCTGAATGGTACATTCCGACTGTCCGTCGGTCTAAGGATGAAAGGCAGTGTTGAGCTTAAGTCTGGTGCCCCAAGCTTTCTGCAGACTCTGCCAAAAACGTGAGGTGAAACAGGGATCTCTATCAGAGATGATTTCTGATGGAGTACCATGCAGTCTCATGATCTCCTTCTGAAAAGTGTCTGCCAATTTTTTGACCGAATGCTCCTTGCGGATTGGCAGAAAATGAGCAGATTTGGTCAATCTATCAACAATAACCCAGATGGCGTCGTGTTTCCTCTGAGTCACAGGAAGACCAATAACAAAATCCATGGAGATCTTGTCCCACTTCCATTCTGCAATATCTAATGGTTGCAGTAAACCACTAGCCCTCTGGTGTTCGATCTTAACCTGCTGGCAGATCGTACATTTAGAAACGAAGGTGGAAACATCCTGCTTCATACCACTCCACCAGAAATGCTGCTTGATGTCATGGTACATCTTGGTGGAACCAGGATGTATACAACTTTCCTGAGTGTGGTGTCATCAGGAACCACTAGTCTAGTGCCCTGCCATAAGATACCGTCATCATCAACACGAAACTCTGTTTGTTGATCAAGGTTATGAATGATATCCCAAATCTCACCATCATCTTTCTGAGCTTCCTTGATCCTAGAATGTAAGTCTGGTTCCACTCTAAGATTCGCCCAATAACCGTGTTGTCCTTGTACACAAAACTCAATGTCTGTCATCTCCATGTCACGGATGATCTCCTTTGCAATCCATATGCCAGCAATCATACCCGACCTTCTGCTTAGAGCATCTGCCACCACATTCGCCTTACTAGGATAGTACTGAATGTTGGTTTTGTAATCCTTCAGTAGCTCTAACCATCTCCTCTGTCTCATGTTTAGTCACTTCTGGGTGAAGATGTACTTGAGACTCTTGTGATCTGTGAAGATGTCACATGATTCACCATACAAATAATGGCTCCAGATCTTCAATGTGAAAACAACTGCTGCAAGCTCCAAGTCGTATGTAGGATAGTTTTGTTCATAAGGTTTAAGATGTCGTGATGCATATGCAATAACTTTCCCATGTTGCATGAGAACACAGCCTAGACCCTTTCCTGAAGCATCACTATAGATATGAAATCCACCTGTACCAGATGGGAGAGTAAGAATAGGTGAAGTCACTAACTTCTGCATAAGGTCCTCAAAGCTCTTCTATCTTTCTTCAGTCCAGACGAATTTCTCTCCTTTCCTCATCAGCTTAGTCAAAGTTAAGGCTAACCGTGAAAATTTCCCTACAAACCTACGGTAGTAACAAGCTAAACCTAGAAAACTTCTGACCTCTGTTGCAGATGTAGGTCTCGGCCATTTAGAGATAGCTTCAACCTTTGCAGGATCCATGGTGATCCCTTCTACAGATACAATATGGCCCAGAACTACCACCTTGCTTAACCAGAACTCACACTGGGAGAACTTGGCATACAGCTGCTTCTGACGAAGAATCTGTAAGAATGTACGAAGGTGTTCCTCGTGTTCCTCCTTGGATTTGGAGAAAATCAGGATGTCATCAATGAAATGATAACGAACTTGTCCAGAAACTAATGGAATACACGTTTCATCAAATCCATGAAGACTGCTAGAGCATTTGTGAGTCCAAATGGCATGAATACGAACTCGTAGTGCCCATAACGTGTACGGAAAGCAGTCTTAGAAATATCCTGCTCTTTAACCCGTAACTGATGGTAGCCGAACCTCATATCGATTTTGGAGAAATACTTGGCCCCCTGAAGTTGATAGAATAGGTCATCAATACGCGACAAAGGATAACGATTCCTAATCGTGATCTTGTTCAACTCACGAGAATCTATACACAAACGCATGCTTCCGTCTTTCTTCTTCACGAATAGTACTGGTGCACCCTATGTCGATGCACTAGGACGGATGAAACCTCTCTCTAGAAGTTCCTGCAGCTGATCTTTTAACTCCTTAAGCTTAATGGGAGCCATGCGGTAAGGAGCCTTGAAAATTGGCTCTACACCTGGAATGAGCTCAACTCCAAACTCGACTTCACGAATAGGTGGTATGCCCGGAAGTTCATCAGGAAATACATCAGGAAATTCTGACACAACAGGATGATCTTGAATCGATGGAGACTCGGCAGAAATGTCATGAATGTTGGCTATGAAGCCCTGACAGCCGTGTGATAGTAATGCACGCGCCTCCATGAATGAAATAATTTTTACAGACCTCCCTGGCAGAAAACCATGGTGTATGTACTCTATAGATTTAACATCACTGAAAATAACCCGATAAGTGTGGTAGTCTATCGTAGTCTGGTGTTTGGATAACCAGTCATGTCAAAATCGCACATGTCCAAAGGAAGTACGTCAACTCTGCGGATTCTATCATCAAATTCCAGGGGAAGATCTCTGTACACTTGGGTGATTCGTACATAGTCCCTAAGTGGCGTGGAAATGCAGAAGGCATTATCTAATGGCATAGGGGAAATCCTAACACGTGTAGCAAAAGCAGTGGATATGACTGAATGAGTCGCTCTAGTATCAAACAGAACGCATGCTGCAAGACCATTCATTAAGAGATTCCCAGTGATGATACCTGAAGTCTTGTTCGCCTGATCTCTAGTAGTAGTGAACACGCGACCTGAAGTAGGAGGTGGTTTGGAGTCGGCATGTCTAGAGGTGCCTTCTATCTCACCTTGGCAACAGTCCTTCTACGGATGGCCTTGTTGGCCACACTTGAAACAACCACCAGTACCTCGACGATAAACACCAGAATATCTGCGCGAACAAGTAGGACAGATAGGATGCCTGAACCCTCCAACAGGCGTCCTAGCTAGCTATGAGCTAGATGAAGTAGAACGGTTAGGCTTGCGGTCTTGATCCCTGCCGTTGCTATTGCTCCTACTGTTGTTAGAGTGGTTGGCATTGTTACGGTAATTATCATTACCGCCACGCCTATCTGAACCAGAACGGTAATTGGACTGATCGTTTCCCTTAGATGATTGTTGCTGAGCGACCGCAGGTTTCCGGTCGTCAGTCTTTTGTCTCTTCACTGATCAGTCATCACCAAACTCCTCTCGTTCCCAAAGCATCTAAAGCTTACGGGCTGCATCACCCACCTGTGCCACTGTAGTGAACGTAGCACAAACCAAACTGTTAGCAACCGAAGTGCGAAGAGACCAGCAAAACTTCTCAGCTTGCTCCTCAGCAGTACCAGCTGCTGCGCCCAGAAACCCAACCAAATGAAGAAACCTCTACATGAATTCGTTGTTGTTCTCCACTGCAACATGTAAGATATTATGATAATCCCTCTTGATTTTCTCCTGTTCAGCATGTGGAAAGTACTGATTAAGGAAGAGCTCCTTAAACTGGTCCCATGTCAGCAGTGCAACCCAATCATCACCACCGTTGGACTGTTTGACTGACTTCCACCAACACCTTCAAACTTGTAGCAAGCCAGCCTTGCCTTGAAGACACCATCACAACCCATCACATCAAATATCTTCTCAATGTGAGATATCCAAGCTTCAGCCTCAGAAGAGCTGTCAGTCTACTCAAATGAACGGGGTCTCTGTTTGTTGAATCTCTCTAACCAAGTCATAAGGGTAACAGGCGGTGGAGGTGGAGGATTGTTGTTATTCTGCGGATGAGGTCCATGCTCATTGCCATGAGCCTGGAATTCAGCATGAACTTCGTCCCTGATTTCATTGCGAAGTTGGGGAAGGAGGGCTTGCAAAGCTGCATTGACAGTTGCAGCCAATTCTTGAGCATTGCGTGTGTTCACCATCTGACAGTTTAAAACAAAAATGCAACATAAATAATGAGTCTGATAAAATATGGCATGAATATAAAAATGCGTGAAAAGTGTATAAAACATGAGATAATTTATGATGCATAAAACAGTTTTAAAATGCATGGTCAATTAAATATGATGATATGTCAATGAGTGTACGCCTATGGGTCGGTTCACAAAACAAAAAGGCAAGTGTGGACGCCTATGGGTCGGTCCACTAAACAAATAAAATGTTTCGATAAAAACACATGCGACTAAATAGGGCCAGTCCTGTGCCAACCATTACTTAGTCAAAATTCCTGTGACAATGAGATGAATGCATGAAATGAATACATTAAATGAAAATGAAATGAATGCATGAAAACCAACTGTCAGTTCTAGGAAGACGCTGATGACTACCCGTAAGTCACAAGTCATGTTTCACAGAGCTACATGTCGAAACCTTGGCTCTGATACCATAATTCTAACACCCCATTTGGTAAAATGGAATATCACAGTAATATATGGCGTGTCATAAAAGAAAGCAAGGTAAATGTCTAACCATTCATGACCATAAAAGGAAATACCGGAAACAAACATCGGTAGTCCAAGTAACTCAACCACAAGCAAATATAAGTACTGTAAAAGAAAGGACTAAACAATATCCAACATGAAATAAAGTAAGACAAAGTATGATAAATGCATAACATATAGAAGGCTGGATAGCTTCCATCCGAATGCACACACTCTTGAGATCCTACTTGCGACCTTGGGTACCTGCCGTTTGGGAACATGGAAATGGAAAATGGCTGAGCATAACGCCCAGTGCACGGATATACAATAAAGCATGGGAAGACATAGAATAATGAAAGCATATAAAGAGCATATAAAGCATGAATGGCAGCGGAAATGAATAAGTCCTGGGAAACCTAGACGCATAACATGTTTACTGGTTTTAGTTCTGAAACATAGCTTATGTTCACTTATGAAAATCTGTATTAGTTTAAAAACTAAAATCCAATATAGGTCATGAGGTCAACAACGTGAATGAATACATAGAGGGGTGACCTCATCATGCAACTAGAGAGGATTCCTCTAATTAATATGGTCTGGGTAGGAGGAATCAGCTCCTTGTGAAGGATGTAAGGCACACACCACATTTACCATGAAAATCCTGACTGAAACTGTAACTAGGATGCACCCATACGTCCCACATGATAACATAATAATAAATAAAAAGCCAAATAAACTGAAGGGACGCCACGAGCTATCACTCCGCCATGGTAAAGTCATAACACTGGTGCCTCCAGTGTTATGGTTATGATACCTCCAAAACTAGGTGAAACTGGCATGCATGTATATGTCTAAGGCAACTAATAAAACATAAGCATTTAAATCTGTAACTACTGGGAAAACAGTTGGCTGCATACGGGAAATCCTAATAAAGGAATAGATTGTCCTTATTGAAGGACGGGAAATCTGTACCTTGTGTCCAGTAGAAGCTAACGGAAACGCTGAAGAACCTATTCCACCTTGACGGATAATACTACATAAGAATAGGGACGTGTATGAGTTGTCTGAGATACATGTGTTTTACTGGTTCTGTGTGTTCTTAGCTTATTCTTCATGTTCTATCATGTTTTAACTATTTTATGTATTAACTGTAGTTATTTGAAAGTCCCTAATCAATGCTAGAAACACTAAACTTAACTAATCAACACAAGTTATTACTTTTCAAACGTAATCTTATTATTGTATAATAAAGAATTACAAGTGTTATGGATAACACCGTTTGATGACAATGTGTTGTGCACACTTTGAACAACTATAAACCCTAACTTATAAATACAGTCACAGCTGTTTGATTCAATAAGTTCTAAGCATTAATGTTATGAATATTCTCAAAGTGTTGAACATTAATGTTGGGATACACATCCTATTTATAGTGATACGATGTTTACCTAAGTAGTACTTGATGGTGACTACACAAGACATTCACTTTTCAGACATCAGTCACATGATGCTCTTCTATTCTTGGTAGTCTGCCATAATGCTTTAAGGAAACAGATCTTGAAACAGTTTCCTTTTTCTTTATTGTCTCGAACACACAAATGGCATGTCCAAAGTGTGCTGAGTGTTAACAGGGTATTGCCACCCCTGTAAACCCTCAACCCCTCAGAGTCCCTGATACATCTCAGCTGTTATCCATCACAGTCAATGAGTATGTCTTCAAGTAATCTTTGACTTCCTTGACAATGTCTCTGACATGGACTCCTCTGAGGTTGCTCACAGAGACTTGGATCTCTGTGAGTCTTGCGATACTTGCCTGTCTTCTAGGCACAGGGAAGTGACTATCTAACAGCTTACTTTGTGTTTAAATCTATGATCAGGGAATCTAACAAACTTAGATTCCCAACAATCTCCCCCTATTTAAACATAAATATAGCTAGGTCTATCTAAGTTAAGGTAAGTGAGTTAACAGCTTCTTCTTACTCATAACAGATCTAAACAAACATACCTCATGATTTTATTCATACTTAAAGAAAATTACAAGTACATTACAAAAGTGAAATAAAACGTGATGGTAAAATTGAGTTGTGAATTTCTTCAATAGTCATCATTTTTTATCTTTTCTTCAGCTTCAGCTATGTCTGATCTAGTATCTAATTCTGCCTGCAAAGCTTTTGCAAAAACTTTGGAATACTCTGAGTTAATCTTGAGTCCCTTCTTGAGAAAAAGCAGCTGAATTGTTGATGCTAAGCCAAGCTCATCTTCTCTTTGAAATGCATACTGGCAAGCTCTGTTCATGAATGCCATTCCTCTTTCAGGCTTTGTGTAGGTCTGACCATCAACAGGGCCAACGATACCATTTGGTAGGATCAAATCCCTGTGCATTCCATCCACTTGAACATCATCTGTGACAAAAGTTTCCTTAATAAGTTGAGAAACTATTCTTCTTTTCTTGCCAGACTTTGGGGGTTCTTGTTCAAAAAGCTGTGGTGGGGGATCTATTTTGAGTTTGGCAGCCGTTTCTTTGATCCAAGTAAACTTAGCCTTAAGAGTTTTAAGCAGAAGAAAATTAGCCTGACCAGTTCTTTTGGCAGCTAAGGCTTCAAGTTCAAACCATTCAGATAACCCAAGTTTCTTTAGCCTGAAGTCTTCAAATACATTCATATTTCCCTATTGGTTGTCTCTCCACAAGATCATCTGTGGTGTGTTGGTGGATTTGTGAATTGTGTATTTGAACTTGGTTATCTTGCCAGGATCATACTTGTTGTTAACACAGGCATCATAATCAGCTTTTACTTTTCTTAGTGCCTCTGCGCGTTTAGCTTCCATTTCCCTCAACCTTTGTCTCTGCTTCTCCCTTTCAGGTGGAGTCATCTTCCTCAGAGTTGCCTCATTCAGTTCCTAGGCTTTCTTGATTTCATTTAATCTCTTGAATTCCTCAGCCTGTTTCTCTATTTCTTCAGGTGTTAAGGGATTCTCATTGGAAGGAGTGAAGGTTGAAAATTGGGAAAGGTCTATGGTGGGTCCTCCTGTCTCTAGCATCGCAACTATTTTCTTTAGTTTTGTGTCTGTGTCAACCAAAACTATCTCCTTTCCTTTCTTCAAGACAGAGGATTCCATACTCATGTTTTTCAAAACCTCAGCTCTTTTGATAAACGTTGTCTGAGCTTGAGTTTGTATTGCTTTGGGAAGGGAGATAACAGTGAACTTTAGCTTCTTGGCAGCTGGTTCACCATCATCCCTAGACTCGCTGGTGTTAACCAAAGTCAGGGACTTTGATGAATCAACTCCAACTTTATTCTGTTGCTCCCCCTGAGTGTTATCCTCATCATCAGGTATGATAACAGGTGTGATGACTTGAAGGGGGACAGGTGAAGAAATGGTGTTGTCAGCGGATGTTGATCCCTGTTTAGCAGATTCAAGGTTAAGTACCTTTTCCTTCTCCCCCTCACGTTCATCCTGTCTCCTCAGACGTTTGGATGAACGTGTTTGAAAGTTCCTTGCAATCTGTTCAACAGAGGCAGCCATAACACGTTGCCTTGTCCTTGAAGCTCTGGCAATCTTCAGCAGAAGGTTGCAGTTTCCATTTGTATTGCCCTAAACACGATTAACAATGAAGTTTTTATGACAATATTTCCTGTTTCGAACAGCTTCAAACTCTCTGTGCATTGTTAACTCATGTTCACGAAATAGAGCAGGGACCTCTGTGTCAATGACATCCTTGATTCTTGTGGATAAATGACTAAGTCCTTGTGCTACACCTTTTCTTGCACCATCCTTGATGGGTTCAGTGACTGCATCAGCGACTGCCTTTTTGATGATCCCTGGAAATGTGACAGTGAAGTTATGCATTTCAGACTTGATAACATCCAGCTTTCTTGATAGGCGTTCAATGTCAGACTGATGATGAACAGGCTGAAGATTATGGATGTTCAGGCTTTGTTGAGCATAATCATCCCCCCTTGGCAAGAGATCAAAGTTGGTTTGGGCAGGATGATCAAACATGAGAAATTCAGCAGTTGGATCATAAGCATGGCGGTGGAAGACTGTTGTTGTGGAGGTAGCAGAGGTGGGAGTGACAACAGCTTCCTTGGGAGGAGGAGTATTATTATCAGCTGGAGTGGACACAGCTATTTCCTTGGGAGGAGAGACAGATTGTTGATCATCTTCTTCTTCTTCATCCTCCTCCTCAAACATCCCCACAGGGATTTCATCCTCAGGCATTGATTCAGGATCAGAGACATCATCAACTAGTGACAGCACTTCCTCTTCAATATCAAGCAGGGGCTCTTCATCATTTGGTTGATCCTGAATGATTGTATCAGCCTCTTTGTCTTGTTGTTCCTGGGATTCAGTCGTTGGCTGTACAATTTCAGCCTGCAAGTTGTTATAATTAGTAACAGGGAAATAAGTAAAGGGAATGGTCGCCATTTCGTTGTCCCAGAGAGGCTGAGGGTGATTACTCAGCCACTCCAAACGATAAATCCTTGGGATTCTTTTAAGAGTGAAAAACATATGGTTAATGATCGCCATTCGCTGCCCCTAGGAAAGCTGAGTGTGATTATTCAGCCCCCCCAAAAGGTTAAAACCTTTGGGACTCTTTTGATTGTGAAACATATGTTGTTAAGGATTGCCATCCGCTGCCCCTAGGAAGGCTGAGGGTGATTATTCAGCCCCCCTAATAGGTTAAGAAACCTTTGGGACTCTTTTAATAGTGAAACATATGTGGGTGAAGGTCGCCTGTTACGCTGTCCCTAGGAAAGCTGAGGGTGATGATTCAGCTCCCCCTGAAAAGGATAAATACTTTGGGATTCTTTTAAGGTGAAAAAGTTATGGGTTAAGATAATCTTATTACGCTATCCCTAGAAGAGCTGAGGATGATTATTCGGTTCCCCTAAAAGTAAAACTTTTGGGATTTTTTTTCTGAGGGAACCAAGAGGCTGTGTGAGGTACAGTAGATCAAGGTCGAGACATATATGTATTCAGGTTGTTGTTTTCCTGAATACTGTCTAGAGGGTGCAGGGTCATCGAGGTGCTTTATAAACACAAATGAATCATTCCCTGGTGCATAGACAGGGTGTACAGAAATCTTAAAAGAGTTCTAAGTGCATAGACAAACTTCTATGGGTCGAGGATTACCCTATCTTCACCACTCTCACCTACAGACATTTGAGAGTGGCTGCTTGAGGACCTCTAAAAATTTACACTGATTACCTGTGTGATATCAGCAGGATTCGGCTGGTTCCCTGTTGTCTAGGCTGACATCGAGACGCTAGACCCTTGTTGTTGGTCAGCTGAAGTCTCTGATTCCACATGAGTATCTGGAACAGAGGAGGTGTCGAGGTTCACAGTCTTCTTTCCCTTGGCCTTTGTAATAGATTTGGTGTGGGAAGAAGATGGGTTTTTCTTCTTCTTAGGCTGTTGGCCAGATGAAGCCTTGGACGGCGTGGTGTGCTGCCCAGAGGTCAAAGACTTAGACTTGCCAGACATACCAGAGGTAATCACCTTCTCAGAAGAAGGGATCAAGGACTTCTCAGCTGAGGGTAGTTTGTTAGCAACGTTCATCATGTGGGAGGTGACAGGGACATCTTCAGCTCCAAATTCTTTGTAGATGGCACCTGTGATGTGATAGGGTTTCAGAGAAGTGAGAGCAGAGTTATGACAGTTGTCTCCCAACAGACTTTCAAAGATCAGCGATAGAAAGCGAACGTAGCAAATGTTCTTTTCCCTGACTTGGTTCCTTCCTTTCAGCTGTTCAACTAGATTGGAGAAGAGAATGCTTCCTACATCAACATCAGCTCCCCAGATCAGCCCATAAGCTATAGATTGGTGGTTGAAGGACATCTGATTTTGGGATCCCTACATTCCTCCTAGGGATTTGACTATATGAGTGAAGAGGAGACGCCACATAGGGGTAAAATACTTGATATTCAGAGGAGACTTCGAGAGGACCTCCGCAGGTGTAAGAGCAGGGTTCACATCATGAAAGGGTTTGAGTGTGGCCAGGGCATCCTTAACAACCTTTTTGTCAACCACCTTTAGGCATTCATCACCATGTTTTAACCCAGCCACACTAGAGAAATCTTTGAGTGAGAAGGCAAATGGGTGTTCGTTGCAAGAGAGGCTAAAGGTTATTGTGTCATCAACGACTTCAGCAGAGTACCAGAATTCCCTAAGGTATTCTTGGTAGAAGGTGGTTGGGGATTTTGTGAATGCTTCACTTACATCACAATTCTGCATGAAGTTAACCAGATCTGAGTAGGATTCATTTGGAGCCTTGATCCATCTAATAGAGTTGTTTGATGCAAGGATGCTTTCGTTGAGTTCAAAGTTAACATTTGCTGCCTTGGGAACTGGGAATGCCATGGATTCAAGGTCGAAGAAGAATGAAAATGGAGGATGGGTTTAGAGAGAGAAAGCTTAGAGAGAGAAATAGATTTGTGAAATGAGAATAGTGGTAGGTGAGGAGAGACGAGAGACAATATATATATTCAAATAAGAAAACAGTTATTCAACCGCATTTAATGCAAAGTGGGAAAATGACTGCTCATGTGGGTCCCTTGACCTTTCAAAACTTATTTGTCTCCTCGTTATTCGAAAATAAATGATTAAATATTGAGAATGTTTTTTAGCATTTATTTGGAAAGTAACTACCTAGTTTCATGTGAAAAACATTTAATATAGAATCAGTCATTTAATGAACACATTTATTATCAAGCCACAGGCTTTGAGATATTGAGCATCCCTAGCTCAGCAACTAGCCTGTTGAACAAAGGTTCAGCCAAAGGCTTTGTGAAAATATCAGCTAGTTGCAGCTCTGTAGGAACAAAGTGCAGCTTAATATCTCCCTTCATTATGTGATCCCTGATAAAATGATACCTGATATCAATGTGTTTGGTACGAGAGTGAAGAACAGGGTTGTTGGAGATGGCAATGGCACTGGTGTTGTCACAAAAGATTGGCACTTTGTCATATAAGATTTCATAGTCAGCCAATTGACTTTTCATTCAGAGCACCTGAGCACAACAGCTGGCTGCAGCGACATATTCTGCTTTAGCTGAAGACATGGCTATAGAGTTTTGCTTCTTAACGCTCCATCCAACCAATTTTCCTCCTAGGATTTGACAGCTGCCTGAGGTGCTTTTCCTGTCAATACAGCATCCAGCATAATCTGAATCGGAATAGGCCTTGAGATCAAAGCCTGATTCCTTGGGATACCATAGACCCAGGGAGGGTGTTCCTTTGAGATACCTGAAAATTTTCTTGACAGCCACTAGATGGGATTCTTTTGGGTTAGCTTGGTACCTTGCACAGAGACATGTGGAGAATTGGATATCAGGACGACTGGCTGTTAGATACATGAGTGACCCAATCATGCCTCTGTATAAAGTCTCATTAACAGAGACCCGTGACTCATCAGGACCCAAGTTGTTGGGTGGAAGCATGGGGCATTTCACTGATGCACAATCAGCTAAGTCGTATTTTTTAAGTAAATCTTTAACATACTTTTCTTGACAAATTGAAATTCCCTTAGGATATTGTTTAATTTGAAAACCCAAAAAGTAAGTTAATTCACCCATCATACTCATCTCATATTTCTTGGTTATTAATTTAGCAAAACGTTTACTAAGATTAACATTTGTTGACCCAAAGATGATATCATCCACATAAATCTGCACAATGATGAAATCACTCTTATCCTTGAAGGTAAAGAGAGTTTTATCAATAGAACCCCTGACAAATTTGTTTTCAATTAAGAAATTAGAAAGTGTTTCATACCATGCTCTTGGAGCTTGTTTCAGCCCATACATGGCTTTGTGTAATCTATACACATGATTGGGAAACTCGCTGTTCTCGAATCCTTCAGGTTGTTCAACATATACCTCCTCAGCCAAATCTCCATTGAGGAATGCACTCTTAACATCCATCTGATACACAGTGAAGTTCATATAAGCAGCAAAAGCCAGGAAGATTCTGATGGCTTCAAGTCTTGCTACAGGAGCAAATGTTTCATCATAATCAATTCCTTCAGTCTGAGTATACCCCTGTGCCACCAGCCTGGCCTTGTTTCTGATGATGTTTCCAATTTCATCCATCTTATTTCTATAGATCCATCTAGTGCCTGTGATATTCTTTCCAGGTAGAGTTGGCACTAGTGTCCATACTTTGTTCCTTTTGTACTGATTGATTTCTTCCTGCATAGCAGCTACCCACCCATCTTCTACAAGAGCATCAGCTACTCTCTTAGGTTCAATTTGAGAGAGAAATTCAGCAAAGAGACATTCATTGGCTGAGGCAGATTCTGAGTCATGAATTCGCTGTCTAGTGGTAACCCCTGCATTAGGTTCCCCAATGATGTTGACAAGAAGAATGTGTTGATCTCTTGACCACTTAGTTTGAGGAGCTGGGGAATCATGGACAGGAACACTTGTGGGGATAGCTGGTACTATTTGAGTTTCATCCTGCTGACTAGGAGGGCTTTCTTTAAAGACTACTTCAGTGTCTGAGTCTACTTCAGCCATATCAAGGGGTACAAGTTCATTATCAGCAGGAGATTCTTCAGGGATTTGAAGAATTGGTGAGTTATCAATAGCAGTAGAGGAAGAAGGGCTACAAGAGGTCTGTGGTTCTTCTTCATCAAGCTCCTAAGAGGTAGGAACTTCAATGTTGTGAGTAGACAGAGGGTCAAAAGCAGGAACATAAGGAGTGAGAGTGTTGGAGTGATGATGGTGATAACTGGCAGGTCTAGGTTCGGAGAATTCATCACTTGGGAAAGACACATTTTCATTAAAATCAATTTCATCACCCTATGTTCCAGTTCTCTGTATGACATCATCATCTTCATTGAATCTGACATGAAAGGTTTCTTCTACTTCTTTTCTTATGATGTTGAATACTCTGAAGGCTTTGGCTGTTGGAGAGTATCCCAAGAAGAAACCATCATCAGCTTTTTCATCAAATTTTCTAAGTTTATCCCTGTAGTTGTAAATGAACACTAGGCATCCAAAAACATGAAAATAGCTGACGTCTGGAGATCTGTTTCTGAAAACTTCATAGGAAGTTTTACCATGTCTTTTGACAATGATTGATCTATTTTGTGTGTAGCAGGCAGTGTGAACAGCTTCTCCCCAAAATTGCTTTGGTAAGGCTGCACCATTCAACATAGTTCTGACTGCTTCAATCAAAGTCATGTTTCTTCTTTCAGCCACACCATTTTGTTCAGGTGTGCCAGCTGAAGAGAAGTTTTATGAAATACCTTTTTCATCACAAAAAGATTCAAGTTGATGATTCTTGAATTCAGTACCATTATCACTTCTTAGAGCTTTGACTCTAACATCATTCATATTTTCAACCTGTCTGATGAAGGACATGATGGTATCAGTTGCATCACTTTTCCTTCTGAGGAAGAACACCCATGTGTATCTTGAAAACTCATCAACTATGACCAAGGTGTATTTGTTGTGATTAATGGTCTGAGGTTTGACAGTCCCAAACAAATCCATGTGAAGGAGATGTAAGCACTTGTCAATAGAGAATGATTGCCTGGTCTTGAATGAAGACCTGCGATGTTTTCCCTTGACGCAGGCAGAATAAGTCTTGTCTTTAGAAAACATCACTAAAGGTAGACCAGCAACCAGGTTTTGTGTGGCTATCTTGTTGATGTTCTTGAAGTTGAGATGAGACAGTCTTTTGTGCCACAACCAATTGACACTTTCAGAGGCTTTAGCAAGAAAACAATTTGAGCTGTCTTCAGAGCAAACAGCCATGTTGATGACATAAACATCTCTCCTTCTAGGTGCAATAAGCACAACATCATTGTTCTTGTTGAATATGGTTCCCTGAGTCTTAGTAAACAAAACCTTGTAGTCAGCATCACACAATTGGCTGATGCTAATAAGATTGTGTTTAAGACCATTCACATATGCAACCCTTGTAAACGTTATCCCATTGCAGTTCACTGAGCCGTATCCCTCTGTGTCACCTGAAGAATTATCTCCAAACACCACTTTAGGACCTGGCTCCCTTGAGTATCTATGCAGGTATTGTTGAATCCCTGTTATGTGTCTAGAGCAGCCACTGTCTAGATACCATACCGATTCCTTAAGATGTTTCTGCACAGATACATAGAAATAGGTTAGTTCCTATGGTGAACCCACTTTCCAGTGGGTTCCCTGAATTGCTGATTAGTAATTCTTGTGTTCCTGTAGAACTTTTGGCGATGGGAGGGACAATTAGCTGTCTCATGGGTAAAACTTCCACAAATATCACAACCTGGGAAGTCACCACACTCGTCTGAGTGATGGTCTGTGAATCCACAGAATTTACAGGGAGGATAAGGTCTGTAGTTTCCTTGTTGTCTTTTAGAACCCTGTTGTCTATCCCTAGAAGGTGTCTGAGCTCTCTTAACAGCCATATGTCTATCATGATCTAAGGTCATGTGGTGAGAGTTCTTACAAATATTGCAATAAGGTTTGACTAACCTTTCCCCCTTGGGTTCACCTAGGACAGACTTAGGTTCACGAGAAGTAGAGCATTCAGCGGAAGGCTTAATGTGTTGTTTTAAGAGTTCTACTTCTTTCATTAGAGACAACAGGCGTTCTTCAGTGGAAGGGTCAACCTTGTTCACAGATTTTGTTGAGACAGGCTTAAAAGCAACTTGCTTACCAGATTGTTTAGCAGGTACAGAAAATATTTTAGCTGGTGGTTTCTCAACATCTGTTTTAAGTTCACCCTTAGCAGCTCATGAGGAACTGCTGGGTTCAACTCCAGAGAGTTTGGGCAAAGGTGGTAATTCAGCCACATCTTCAGAGACAGGGTCATCAGTCAAAATGAGATCTGACATATGAATAGTCTCTGTAGATTTGAAAACAATCTCTTTGGGTTTGGTGAGAATTTTCAGCTTATTTTTCTTAGCAGATACATCCCTTTTAATGTCAGCAGGCAGCTCATCATTAAGCAATTGATCTATTGTGAACCTACTACTATACAACCATTTTTCAATAACCTTGTTTAATTCAGATACTTGATCATTTAAGGCAATGTTTTTCAAGGTTAGCCTAGTGACTTCATTTTGAAGGGATATTTTCTCTAAATTAACCCATTTGAGAGTTTCACATTCAGATTTAGTATTTAGCAGTTCATTTTTAATAGAGTGAAACTTATCAAGCAGGTTCTTTCTTTGTTCCTCAACAAAGTGTAAATCAACAATGGTGTAATCAAGGACATGTTTGCGTTCATCACTATCAGACATAGATAAAATCCTGTGTACCTTTTTCATTGTGATGTCAACCCATTATCCTGATCTTGCATCACCTTTCCCAACAGCTGGTTCATCCTCAGCTATAGCCATGAAAGCCCTGACTCTAGTAGTATCTTCCTCATCTGAAGTCAGCGGCTCATCATTCCAATCATATGCTTCAGCTACCAACCCTTTCTCTGTCTTTTTATCACCTCCTTTCTTCTTAGACAGAGCTTCAAGCTTTAAGTTCATCTGTTCTAACTCAGCTTTAAGTTCCTTGTACTTGTTTTTGTAATCCTTCTTCTCATTGTCTGATGAGTTGGATTGGTGAGATGAGTTATTGTGTTGTGGTTTGAACTTGTAAGGTTTGGTGGAAGATGATGGATAGGAAGGTGAGGATGTCTTGGTGGAAAGACAGTCTTTTTGGAAGTGTCCAAGCTTTCCACAGGCAAAACAAGTTTCTTTTGATCTGTCAGTTTGTTTACTAGCTGATCCTATTCTCCTTGATCTTTTGAAGAATCCTCTTTGATTGGCTAGCAAGGCTCTTTCATGAAACTCGGCATTAAGGTCTGTTAAGAACTCTTGGCTGATGCGGGTGTCTTCTTCAACATCAGAGTCGCTGTCATGAGGATGTGGTGCCAAGATCAAGGCTTTGGAAGATGCTCCTTGAACTACAAATCTTTCAGTCTCTGACTTGTATATAGTATCAATCAGCCCTTCTTCATAATTATACTTTCCATAAAGTTGAGCTAAGGTGTCATTCTTGATTGAGTTATTTTCTCTCTGAGTCTGATTCATACTCAGCCACTTTCTTGGAAGGCTGTTGACAAATGTGGCATTAATCTCAGCTTGACCAATGGTGACATCATTCATAGCTAGTCATTGAGAAGAATCTTCAACCTTGTATAGGTTTATTGAACCTTTTCACCTTCAAGTGACTTGAAAGCATTGAACTGAAGTCTGAGTGCCTGAATCTTGGTTTCTCTGGTTTCAGAGGGTCCTTCATGGCCAAGGATGAGGTCTGTCCACATTTGCTTGGCTGTGTGACACTGAATGACAGACTTCATGATGTGTTTGGGAAGACAGGATATGATGATGCTTTTGAGACGTTTATCTTGGTTTGCCAATTTTCTATCAGCTGGAGTCCATTGTTTGAGAGGTTTGGGAAGAGGGTTTTCTTCAGTGGAGGTAAGCGCCATGGGAACATAAGGACCATTTTCTAAAATTTCTAGAAGAAATGGTTCAAGTCCATCGAGATACACAAGAAATTGACTCTTCCAACTAGAAAAATCTTCTTCATCAAAGACTGGTACACTAGTGACATGTGATCTGCCTCTTGAGTCAAGAAGTTGGGGTAGATCATCGTCATTAGGAGGAGGGGTGAGTCTTGGTGAAGATGGTGATACATTGTTGTTGTTTCCAGAAGGTGAATGTGGTGGGTTAGAAGTTTCTAGCATGGTGGATCTTGATTATAAAACTGAGAACGATGTTTCTTGAAGGTTTTAATATCAAACACCGCTCTGATACCAATTGAAAGTCCCTAATCAATGCTAGAAACACTAAACTTAACTAATCAACACAAGTTATTACTTTTCAAACGTAATCTTATTATTGTATAATAAAGAATTACAAGTGTTATGGATAACACCGTTTGATGACAATGTGTTGTGCACACTTTGAACAACTATAAACCCTAACTTATGAATACAGTCACAGCTATTTGATTCAATAAGTTCTAAGCATTAATGTTATGAATATTCTCAAAGTGTTGAACATTAATGCTGGGATACACATCCTATTTATAGTGATACGAGGTTGACCTAAGTAGTACTTGATGGTGACTACACAAGACATTCACTTTTCAGACATCAGTCACATGATGCTCTTCTATTCTTAGTAGTCTGCCATAATGCTTTAAAGAAACAGATCTTGAAACAGTTTCCTTTTTCTTCATTGTCTCGAACACACAAATGGCATGTCCAAAGTGTGCTGAGTGTTAACAGGGTATTGCCACCCCTGTTAACCCTCAACCCCTCAGAGTCCCTGATACATCTTGGCTGTTATCCATCACAACCAATGAGTATGTCTTTAAGTAATCTTTGACTTCCTTGACAATGTCTCTGACATGGACTCCTCTGAGGTTGCTCACAGAGACTTGGATCTCTGTGAGTCTTGCGATACTTGCATGTCTCCTAGGCATATGCAAGTGACTATCTAACAGCTTACTTTGTGTTTAAATCTATGATCAGGGAATCTAACAAACTTAGATTCCCAACATTATTCTTGTGTACTGTTGTTTATTATTCATGTAATAAGGTATTATAATACTCATATTGTAATACTAATTAACTTTCTAAAAATAGCAGGTTTGCTAAAATAGTAAGTTTCTAAAAACAGAAAGTTTCCAAAAATAGTAAGTTTCTATTATCAGAATTAAGCTGGATTATTAAAATATAAAGTAAAGTTCATTAGTAAGACTACAAGTCATGAATTAAGTATTATAGCCTATTAAATAATTAATATGATTGGTTTAATATGCTATATGTTATATGAATTTAATTAAAATAACATGTTTACTTAAATTAGGTTAATAATATACTTAGGTTAAATCATAAAATATTAATTTTAATATTTAAAACCTAAGTCATGCTTTTAATTAAATTAAATACTCTTGCAAACAATTTAATTAAAATAATAAACTGCTTTTATAAATTCACGAGCCCCGAACCCGTGTTTAAAGTTATCCCGAGCCCGAAAATACCTAGCCGGCGTCTAACCCACGGACAGTGGCTAACCGGCTAGCCGGTTGCCACCGTCTAAACAAAATACCCACCGCCTATAGCCGGTGGTTCCCCCTCCTTGTGTCTCGGCTACCCCCTATCCGAGTCAAGTCCACCCCGACTTAAGCCGGTTTCCCATTGTTTTGTAACTAAGTCCCACCAAGATCCTAGTGATCTCGGTTAACACTCGAATCAAATCAAACCACACTGCGACGCGAGTCGGGGTTCCTTTTTCCTTGCGTTTGACCCAAAGCCAAGCCACACCGAGACCTTAAGGTCTCGGTGGTGGTGTGATTAACCAAGTCGAGAGATGGGTGGCTCTCGGTGGTGCGTCGGCTAATAAGTGTGTAAACACTTATCCTTTTGCCACTAAAATCGAGGAAATACAAGACCTAATCATGTGTTTTATATCGTAAATATCGGAATTACGCGTGGTTTTGTGTTTTTGTGTTTAAATAGGTACAAATGATCAAAAGAAGAGAAAACACGGGATTTCACGGTCAAATGTTGAAGAAAAATCCAAAAAGAGACGAAGACAAAGTCAAAAGACCAAAAGTGTGCCTAAGTTCACGAAAACCGGCTAAACCAACACGGTTTCGAAGAAAAAGATTGACAAAGCCGAAATCGAGCTCGTTATTAGCGGATTTAATATGTATGGAGTTAATCGGGCTTGTGGGACCCACATTTGGATTAATGGGCCCAAAAGCCCATTAACATTCGGATACAACTTTGCCCAAAATCAACAATTGGATTGAAAGCCCAAGTTACTTAAAATGGGACGTTTAAAAGATATTTGGGCCTAGCCCAATATTGATGAAAGATTAAATAGAAGTGAATTTGTTATTTGCAAATTTGCTTGGGTAGGTCAACATACTCTACACCTCACGCACACCATAAACTCACCTGCACCCTCACAACACATATATCACACATTTTCGGTCAACCTTTTGTAAATAAACGTTTTTTTTTTACTAGTATTTATCCCAACCTTTAATCCCCACAAAATAAATACTACCCCACTCCTTAACTGCTCCGATACAAACAAAGTCACCCACCTTCACTTTCTTCTCTCCCATTCATTTTTACAGCCACCTCCATTCAGCAATCAAACCCTAATTTTTACATCAAGTAATTTTATGGGGGTTTTATTAAAACCATTTAATTCACATGAAAAGAAAATAATTCCCCCACAGATTCGGAGTCATACACCAACTGGTGGTCCTCTCTCTTGATCCAATGTGGCACCCTTCCTTCATATGATTGGTTCAAACACCTCATCCATAATCATCAACCAATGATTTAAGGCCACATCAGCAAAGAGAAAGCACAAGAAGGACAAGTTCATTCCAGGCTGGCAATCCATGTGCGAGAGGCATCTTATCTACCGTTGATTCAAGAGAAGAGAGAGAAGAAAAGAAAGAAGGGCTAGGATTTGAAGCCGTGGCCACCAAGTTCATCAAATAGTTTTAGGGTTTGCCTATAAAACCCTCATTCTATCATGTAATTGGGAAAGCTTTTCAATTTTAATTTTTAGTTTTTTTTAATTAATTAGGAGTAGGGTAAAATAGTTTTAATTTTCAGAAAATTAGATTAGGTTTATTGTATTTTCAGCAATTGTAATTTTTTTTAAAGATTAATGAAAAGTTTAATTTTATTTAATTTCGTCTTCTTTAAATTTCTTGAATCTGCTTCATTCTATTAATACTGTTTTTCGTTATTATTAATATAAAAATAAAAAAAATAAAGAAAAAAAAATAAAAAAATATAAGTTACTGATTCGATTGGATCCTTGGGCTGGAATGTTCATCACTCGGTAACTTTTCTTGTTCGAGAAAGATTTTGAGTCACGAATGTGTTTCGAGTTGTTCGAGAATTTGATGGTGATGTTACGGTGAGATTAAAGGTGTTTGGGTCTGATTTGTTCACAAAGACGGCTCAGCGCCGATCTTCTTCCCAACGGTGTTCATCAATAGGTTCTCCTTTCTTTTATTTCTATAAGTTCTAGTTAAATTTGATTTAATTCATCCATTTGCTTAGTCTGTTTAATCTGCTTTGTATTAGTAAGTTTAGTTTTGATTCAGTTTAGATTTTGTTACTGTCTATTTTATCAGCTTGAATAACTTACTCATTAGTTTATGTTGTTTTTTTTTTGTTTTATGTTGATTTAGATTTCGTTATGTTTAGATCTGCTCATTAGCTTATTTGATTTATTGCTTTTCCGTATTTTAGGCTTTATGCTTCGTTTCATTTCAGCTTATCTGTTTCGTGGTATTTGCTTTGTGAGATTTCAGTTAGCTTATTTGGATGTTTTCTATTTGCTTATATTCGATTTTCAGCTTTGACTGATTGTTTGGGTTTGAGCAGTTATTTAACTTGCAGCCTAATGGTTTGATTTTCAGTAGGATATAGAAGTTCATAGCTAGTTGGTATTGATTGTTTGAGTCTTAATTCTGTTTGCACATTAGCTTAATCTGTAGCATTTAAACATTCACATAAGCTGTAAGGTTAAGATTCGTTAAGTTGCTAAGTTGATCTTTTGGTAAGCTGTTAAACATACACACAGAAAGTTTAGGCTGCTTATTAGTTTTGACCTGCTTGATGTTTATAGGTATTTGTTTAGCTTATAGTTCATTTTAGCCTATTTGATATTCTATTTTGCTTATCTGTTTGCTTCCAGCTTATTTGGTATTATTTTTTCTTCGTTTCTGTTTCTGCATAAATCTCAGACATTGGGTCTGAGTATCTAAAGTTAAAGTTCAAAAGTAATATAAAAAAAAATGAATAAATAAATAAATAAATAGTTAAAATTTGGTCACTGGTGGGGTTCGAACCAGTGACCTCTCGCATAGTAGTCCAGAGCCACATCCATCTCTGCCAGGACCCTTTTTATGTTTACTTTTGCAACAACAAATCCATATAGGGTAGTTAATATTTGGCAGTTAGATTTTATTTAATCAAATTAGTTTAATTAATATTAGGTTTAATTGAATATTTTATTTAAATTTCGTTTTAAATTCAGTTTTTATAAAAAAAAATAATAAAAAAGTTTAAAAATATCTTATTTAAATTTGAAATAGTTTTCATTTTATTTTGTTTATTTAAAAAAAAATATAGTTTATTTTAAAAAAAAGGTCTTTATTTTAGTTTATATAGATTTTAAAATTAGTTTCATTAAATTTAGTTTAAAAATAGATTTTTAATTAAAAGTTTTTTTTATCTAGTATTATTAAAATTAGATTTAAATAGTTTTTAGTCTAAAATTAACTAGGCTTCAAGTTTTATTTTAAATTCATTTAAAAGTTTTTATTAGCTTAATTTTTAATATTAGAATAGTTTTATTTAAATTGTTTTATTAACTTTTAATGTTAAATAGATAAATTACCAAAAATAGATTTCGTTACCAAAAACAAAGTAGTCATAACGTTAAACCGGAAATCAATTCGGGTGAGTCGAGGAACGATAAAAGTAATATAAAAAGGGTAACAAAATCCTAGTTTCAAGCTCGATTTTAAACAACGTACTCAATGTCATAAGTGTAGGGGAGTTTATTCTCCCACATGCTTAAACATTGAGGACAATGTTTATATCAAGTGTAGGGGGGATTTCTATCGAATATTAGTGGCCTTTTCCATGAATTTGACCCCATTTTTACCGGAAAATTTTTAAAAATTTTCAACGTTTTTCAAATTTTTGATCTATTTTGGCCTAGTAGTATTTTTATTTATTTTCTTTCCTTTTATTATCGCATCATAATAATTTCCATTTCAAGAATAAAGTTAAAAAAAAAATAATAAATAAATAAATAAATAAATAAAATGGTTTTAACAAGTTTAGATATCTTTGATATATTAGGCCCGTTGTGAATATTTTGACTCAACCCGAGTTTACTTATCTAAGTTTACTCTAGCTAGTATCCTTAACCATATGGACCTTAATTGGTTTATTAGGCTAAGCATCCACGAGTCTCATTCCTTGAGATTTTAAAATTGTGGAGAACGAGAGATGATAGAGTTTATTATAAGTTCGGTATTCTTTCATTAACTTATGTGAGTTAGTTATGAGCTTTTTCTCCCATCACTTGTTAATAAATATATTTGCAATAAATAAGGTTGTACGATTTAAAAGGTTACTTAGCTTCTAGCACAAGATCGTTTAAAAGTTGCTCGGTATTAATTAGAGTTCATAGCCAAGGCATAACTTATTGAAACGGGACGCGAAGATTGGCTTATCCAAAAAGGCCCTAACAAGGCATGAGGATACCCGAGTCCAAAAAGGCCCTAACAAGGCATGAGGATTCACTTTTTGCTAAAGATCCTAAGATGATGTGAAGATCATTAATCCAAATCAATATGAAGGATCAAGACACACGACGAGAAGCAATTACTCCCCTAAAGATCATGGAGAAGTCTATCCAAAAAGACCCTAACAAGGTATGAGGATAAATAGATCCAAGTCCGAAAAGGAGGCGGATCGTTGTATATCAAAATCCTAAATAAAGAAGAGGATAAATGAAGAAGTCGTGGTCAACGTTTGAAGCATCTTTCACTCCTATTGAAGATGTATACCAAAATGAAGAGAAGACCATAATTTCAAGATCGTCTCTCAAGATTTGAAGTTTGAAGTACAAGCCAAATATCGGTCCGAGAAAGGTCTCAAATCGTGAAACGAGTTATGCCAAGATATGAACTTTATGAGGTTTCGAGAAGCCGTTTTAAAAGATTTTGTCCTTTAGCTAAATATTGATTAAATCGTCCCACCTTATTTTCGGCCTAAATAAATTATCGAAATAAGTCAAAGATGCATCCTCGTGATCATTCAAGACAAAAATAAAATACAAGAGATACACCGTAGGAATAAGGGGGTCTAAGTGAATAATTAAACCGCATGAGTAAGTGTTAGTTGTGCTAACTTATATTAACAATGATCTCGTTTTTAAGCTTAGTTTGGGGAACGTGAAACTTGAGGATGATTAATATTCATGACACCAAAGCCCTAATCTAAGTCTTAGATTTCTTTACGAGTTTCTTCCATCAAATGATCTCCAACTTAATAAATTGTTATAACTTTTGTCTCCTTTTAAGATTTTTATCTTTTTATCATAGTAGTATTAATAAAGGCCGAGATGGATTGATTATGAGAAAAATGTAACTTTTTGCTTTAAAATAATGCATTGCATGGGGTCATTGCAATGGTCAAGTGTAGGGGATTTAATAAGTGTGTAAACACTTATCCTTTTGCCACTAAAATCGAGGAAATACAAGACCTAATCATGTGTTTTATATCGTAAATATCGGAATTACGCGTGGTTTTGTGTTTTTGTGTTTAAATAGGTACAAATGATCAAAAGAAGAGAAAACACAGGATTTCACGGTCAAATGTTGAAGAAAAATCCAAAAAGAGACGAAGACAAAGTCAAAAGACCAAAAGTGTGCCTAAGTTCACGAAAACCGGCTAAACTAACACGGTTTCGAAGAAAAAGATTGACAAAGCCGAAATCGAGCTCGTTATTAGCGGATTTAATATGTATGGAGTTAATCGGGCTTGTGGGACCCACATTTGGATTAATGGGCCCAAAAGCCCATTAACATTCGGATACAACTTTGCCCAAAATCAACAATTGGATTGAAAGCCCAAGTTACTTAAAATGGGACGTTTAAAAGATATTTGGGCCTAGCCCAATATTGATGAAAGATTAAATAGAAGTGAATTTGTTATTTGCAAATTTGCTTGGGTAGGTCAACATACTCTACACCTCACGCACACCATAAACTCACCTGCACCCTCACAACACATATATCACACATTTTCGGTCAACCTTTTGTAAATAAACGTTTTTTTTTACTAGTATTTATCCCAACCTTTAATCCCCACAAAATAAATACTACCCCACTCCTTAACTGCTCCGATACAAACATAGTCACCCACCTTCACTTTCTTCTCTCCCATTCATTTTTACAGCCACCTCCATTCACCAATCAAACCCTAATTTTTACATCAAGTAATTTTATGGGGGTTTTATTAGAACCATTTAATTCACATGAAAAGAAAATAATTCCCCCACAGATTCGGAGTCATACACCAACTGGTGGTCCTCTCTCTTGATCCAACGTGGCACCCTTCCTTCATATGATTGGTTCAAACACCTCATCCATAATCATCAACCAATGATTTAAGGCCACATCAGCAAAGAGAAAGCACAAGAAGGACAAGTTCATTCCAGGCTGGCAATCCATGTGCGAGAGGCATCTTATCTACCGTTGATTCAAGAGAAGAGAGAGAAGAAAAGAAAGAAGGGCTAGGATTTGAAGCCGTGGCCACCAAGTTCATCAAATAATTTTAGGGTTTGCCTATAAAACCCTCATTCTATCATGTAATTGGGAAAGCTTTTCAATTTTAATTTTTAGTTTTTTTTAATTAATTAGGAGTAGGGTAAAATAGTTTTAATTTTCAGAAAATTAGATTAGGTTTATTGTATTTTCAGCAATAGTAATTTTTTTTAAAGATTAATGAAAAGTTTAATTTTATTTAATTTCGTCTTCTTTAAATTTCTTGAATCTGCTTCATTTTATTAATACTGTTTTTCGTTATTATTAATATAAAAATAAAAAATAAATAAAGAAAAAAAAAATAAAAAAATATAAGTTACTGTTTCGATTGGATCCTTGGGCTGGAATGTTCATCACTCGGTAACTTTTCTTGTTCGAGAAAGATTTTGAGTCACGAATGTGTTTCGAGTTGTTCGAGAATTTGATGGTGATGTTACGGTGAGATTAAAGGTGTTTGGGTCTGATTTGTTCACAAAGACGGCTCAGCGCCGATCTTCTTCCCAACGGTGTTCATCAATAGGTTCTCCTTTCTTTTATTTCTATAAGTTCTAGTTAAATTTGATTTAATTCATCCATTTGCTTAGTCTGTTTAATCTGCTTTGTATTGGTAAGTTTAGTTTTGATTCAGTTTAGATTTTGTTACTGTCTATTTTATCAGCTTGAATAAGTTACTCATTAGTTTATGTTGTTTTTTTTTTGTTTTATGTTGATTTAGATTTCGTTATGTTTAGATCTGCTCATTAGCTTATTTGATTTATTGCTTTTCCGTATTTTAGGCTTTATGCTTCGTTTCATTTCAGCTTATCTGTTTCGTGGTATTTGCTTTGTGAGATTTCAGTTAGCTTATTTGGATGTTTTCTATTTGCTTATATTCGATTTTCAGCTTTGACTGATTGTTTGGGTTTGAGCAGTTATTTAACTTGCAGCCTAATGGTTTGATTTTCAGTAGGATATAGAAGTTCATAGCTAGTTGGTATTGATTGTTTGAGTCTTAATTCTGTTTGCACATTAGCTTAATCTGTAGCATTTAAACATTCACATAAGCTGTAAGGTTAAGATTGGTTAAGTTGCTAAGTTGATCTTTTGGTAAGCTGTTAAACATACACACAGAAAGTTTAGGCTGCTTATTAGTTTTGACCTGCTTGATGTTTATAGGTATTTGTTTAGCTTATAGTTCATTTTAGCCTATTTGATATTCTATTTTGCTTATCTGTTTGCTTCCAGCTTATTTGGTATTATTTTTTCTTCGTTTCTGTTTCTGCATAAATCTCAGACATTGGGTCTGAGTATCTAAAGTTAAAGTTCAAAAGTAATATAAAAAAAATAATAATAAATAAATAAATAAATAAATAGTTAAAATTTGGTCACTGGTGGGGTTCGAACCAGTGACCTCTCGCATAGTAGTCCAGAGCCACATCCATCTCTGCCAGGACCCTTTTTATGTTTACTTTTGCAACAACAAATCCATATAGGGTAGTTAATATTTGGCAGTTAGATTTTATTTAATCAAATTAGTTTAATTAATATTAGGTTTAATTGAATATTTTATTTAAATTTCGTTTTAAATTCAGTTTTTATAAAAAAAAATAATAAAAAAGTTTAAAAATATCTTATTTAAATTTGAAATAGTTTTCATTTTATTTTGTTTATTTAAAAAAAAATATAGTTTATTTTAAAAAAAAGGTCTTTATTTTAGTTTATATAGATTTTAAAATTAGTTTCATTAAATTTAGTTTAAAAATAGATTTTTAATTAGAAGTTTTTTTTATCTAGTATTATTAAAATTAGATTTAAATAGTTTTTAGTTTAAAATTAACTAGGCTTCAAGTTTTATTTTAAATTCATTTAAAAGTTTTTATTAGCTTAATTTTTAAAATTAGAATAGTTTTATTTAAATTGTTTTATTAACTTTTAATGTTAAATAGATAAATTACCAAAAATAGATTTCGTTACCAAAAACAAAGTAGTCATAACGTTAAACCGGAAATCAATTCGGGTGAGTCGAGGAACGATAAAAGTAATATAAAAAGGGTAACAAAATCCTAGTTTCATCGGCCGAAACAAAACCAAACCAAAACCCTTCTTTTTATGTTTTCTTGGATTTACTAACATGTCATAATTATGTTATTGATATAAATTTAACATGAACATAATTAAATAAAGGAATGATAAAGAGATTAAGGTTCTAAAGTTACCGAAAACATGAATGAAAAAGGTTAAAGAACACGAACACGTGAGTACTAAAATCAAAGATCAAATCAAACAAACACAACCTTTGGTGTTTAGTCGCCGGCGGCAAGAGAGAAGGAGAGGAGTTAGGGTTTTCTTGTTTTGCTAAAAATAATGATATGTTCAATCCCCTGGAGTCATTATTGTTTTGGGATAGTAATTGGGTCATGGGATAAAAGGCCCTTCTCCTTCCTTTTTCCTTGCTATGCCGCGACCAACATAAGCCCATAGGGCAAATTCATAGTTTTTCTAAGTTAACTAATATTCGTGTAATGTCATGGTTAAGTGTCGTGTTTTATTGTCGTGAATTAAATGTCGTGTTCATGTCACATTTATAATATACGTAAATACTTGTTATTTAATGTCGTGTCACTTATAATATATTATAAATGGAAAGTGTTAATTTAATCGTATTTTCGTGTATTCACTGTTCATGTTTACCGTTCATGGTATTTTAATGCGGGTTTTACAGAGTTTATTTTCTTTGACTTGGCTATTACCTTGGTGGGTTACTCAAAGAGTGTTCCAAATATCTTTAGCGGTTTTACACATAAAAATCCTTTCATGCTCTTTCATAGGTAAATCATTATAAATCACCATTTTGGCTTCATTATTTTTAGCAAGTTTCTTCTTAGTGTCATCATTAGAATTATCAAAAATAACTAGTTCTTTCTTTTTTAGAAACTTTATTATATTGATAAGGCAAAAAATCATCATTGGTAATAACATGCCAAAGATTTAAATCTTTTAATTTCACATAACTCTCAAATCTATTTTTCCAATAAATAAAAGATATAAAACGTTTCAAAAAGAGGTGGTCTTTGCATAGATTTCCCTTATAGGTACTTGTTGGAATCCATAGATCGATTCAAGTTTTAAAATATAATATATTTTAAAAACGCTTGAGCAACCACGCTCTGATATCGATTGTAGAAACTAGAAGATGGGTGAATAGTTTCTTAAAATTTACTTGTTAAATAAGGGTTGAAAACTTAGACTTAAGCAAATATGTGAAATCTTCTTATACATAATATGAACAATGGATAGTGCAACTAAACTAATAATCACAAGTATGTGCATGTAACGAATAAAGAATGTAAAGAGATAAGGAAAAGAAAGGTCAAACCGAACACCAAGGATTTATAGCGGTTCAGCAACGAAGCTCACTCCTCGTTCCTACTCCACTCCTCGAGTAATCCTTACTCAAGAGTTCACTAATCAAAAAGCTCCTTAAGGTGGAGAACCCGTACACGTCGTTTAACCAATTTCCGACTCTAAGCTAAAAGTCGAGCCCTAATCTTAGCTAGGACCAATCTACACCAATATACTTTAAGGCCTAAGTACTAACCACAATACATACACAACTTCCAAATAGACACAACTACTTGGATCTTCACAACAACACAAGAATGAAAATAAATGTTTGATCGTCAATGGATGTTTGAGGTAGACACAACACTTCAAGGATGAAAGTGTTCTTCTCTTTGCACTTAAGAGGAAGAGATGAGAGGAGAAAGATTCACTTCTAAACAAGTAGTAATCAACCAAATAACCAAGGATTTTAATGATTTAAGAAGGTGGATTGAATCTGGAAATTTGTGTGCAAAAAAGGTGAAGAGAAAATATGAGAATGGTCTACTATTTATAAGACAAGTGCCCAACAACTCTTTCTGGGTGCGGTTCCTTAAAGGTGCTCGCGGTTCTTTATCAATAAAGAACCGCACACCTATTTATGGAACCGCCAGAGTAGACTCTGCTCCCTTTTGTCTTTTAGTGGTGCAGTCACATCTGGGAGAATATTTATCCTCAAAGGATATTTCTAAATCATATGGAATATGCCATTTTCAAATTATGAAATTTCTAATTTAATAAAACATTTTCTTAAAAATATAGTTTAATAAAAACTTTTTCCACATTTAATAAAAGGTGAGTTTTAAGAAAAACTAAATCCTTGATCACTTAGTTAGGTTGAAAACTTGTTTGTTCACACCTTAAGTGATAATGGATGAAATGAAAAATACTTGAACTCAAGAATTTGATTTTCGTTGTTTTCGTAAATGCTTGTTTTTATATATTGTCGTAATCAAAACAAAGCGCGACCGAAAAATGCAACTAACGTTTTTAGGGCGTCATTGCGTTAACATGTAGATTCAAGATAAATAAGCCTAGTACAACTTAGTGGGAAAAAGTGAACAGTTGGCAGAAGTGTTCACAGAAAGTTAGTTAAAGGCCTGTCTAAGAATAGACATGCATTTAATGAAGTGTATTGCTTCCACTCAGAAGTCGACACATGCCAACTACCCTCACTAGGGTAGCAACCTGGTACCACTATAAATAGGGAATAGATAATATTTCACTTTTTAAGGTTTGTTTTTCTCTCGGTCTTTACGAATTGATTAATCGATATCAATTAAGCCACGTAATTGTTTTTGGTTGTAAAGATAAGATTTTGGTAATCTATATCTAATTTCCACAAAGCAGTTAAAAAGGTAAAAATATTATCACCTACATATCTGTACTATACTAAAACACATTGCATGTACAATCATTTAAGCACAATGTACAAGTAAACAAAGCACAAGTATGAATTTAATGCCAAAATGTAAAATTAAGAAAAAGTACAAGTGCTAATTATGAAAACTTCAAAACTACAAGAACTGAAAATGTAAAGTATGTAAACTAAATGCCAAATATAACAAACTTACCAAAATTATAACAAACTACAACAACGCTAACAAACAACAAGGACTAAACAGCAAACCCTAACAACTTTAACTAATTACCAAAAATCTAGCAAGTTTAACTAATCCAGGGACCAAATTGCAATTTTAAAAAGTTTAATACCAAAAACGGGTTTAAGATATCAATAAGCTAGATAAGCTGTTATAATCCATCCCAAGACTTCTAGTTTTTTGCAAAATGTTCCAAATTGAAAATAAGCTAGCCAGTTACAAGGATTTTGCATAAAACAAGCTCAAACGTTTTTTAGCTATTTCAAATAAGCTACTTTTAAGCTACAGACTTATCTGATCAGTCACTTAAGATAAAAATGATTAGAAACTATAAAAGACCCCAAATAAGGAACGTGGCAAAAAGAATTACTCAAAAAGCTCAAGAGAACATGCCAGAATATGAAAATAAGCTAGAATGAGCTTATGTTGACCAAATGTTGACTTTCATTGACCACAGTTTGACTTCAGCTAAAACTGATTTTAATCACTTTCCTAACTGAATTATGCAAGAAAACTGCCAGATTTATGAAGAAACTCAATAGGAAATGAAAATTTGTCTTAACAGGATTAGTCTTTTGTTACAAAGACTTTTAAGCTGTTCTAGCTTATTCTACAGTTGAATCCAAGACTTGATATTTACCATTCCTAAAAGTTCAAATAATAAGCTTTCCAAAACACTAAAGCACAAATTTTAACTCCAAGAAATGAAGAAGTTCTAGTGGATTGAATTTGACTGTTTTAAGCATATAAGACTGACCCAAACAATTTTAAGGTCATTTGCCTGTTTGACTATTGCTTTGACTTTGAAACTTGGCACAAATATTATTTACCAGTTGACAAGTGATTTCAAACAAGAATTACTCCAATTCCTTTACTAAATTACCAAATGTGGCTTAAACCAAACAGTCTTTAAACTACTGAACAGAAAATCTAGGAAGACTAAACAGGATTAAGCTAAGAGATCAAGGCTATTACTACTCACACAAGTCAAATAGGTCTAATAAAACAAATAGCATGCAATTTCAAGCAAGATTACTCTAAGAAACTGAATTAAGCATGTTAAGTTTTTTAGAGGAATTTAAAATAGAAAATAAGCACTTTTTAGATTGAAGCCTCCTTTGATGAAGAAGCAAGTGCTGAACTTGATTAGAGCTTAATCAACACCCAATCAACTATCTACAATCAACAAAACACCATCAATCTCCATGGATCATCATCTCTCTATCCGCTACTGGCTGAATTGGCTAATGGCTAGAATTGGTTGATTTCACTATCAACTTCAACAATCTTGCTTCAATAATGCTACAAAAACACTCAACACATTCTGTTTATTCAAGATGAATAACAGAATCCATGAATTCTTGGATAGTATAGTAGAATGCTAAAAATAATGAAGAGAATTGAGAGTTAAATGTGAAATGAAGGTTTCATTAATGGTGAAATCTGTTACATGTTTGTTATAACTACTAACTGATTACAATAGTATGTTTGTCAGACACACTATTGTAACAGAACTAAAGGAAGTGAAAACAGGGGAGAATTTAAGCTAAGTGTGTGAATTTCACACACTTTCTACATCACAACAAATGAGACTAAACAGGGTATTTATAGACAAGAAATGAAGAAAAGTTAAAGTCCATGACGTGTCTCCACCAATAGCAATCTTCCAAGTGTCCAAAATTTGGCAAATTTCTTCAATTGTTCTTGATCACAATTGGGGGAAATGTATTCACTTGATTTTATTGTAATTGAGTAGCTGGGTTGAGTTCGTCTCTTCCTTGCGATCAATTTTCATATAGAACTCTTCTCTTGATATTGCCTCTAGCTTAATCCACGTCCTGGGCTTGAGTTGAACACGTGGCACATTGTGGTTGGCTCATTAATTGTCACTCGGATTGATATCCGTTTGCACAGTGAGGATTAATGAGATGGCAAGTTATGATTGGCTAACAAAAGTTAGTGGCTAGTACTGTTAGGATATTTCTCTTGCTTCATTTATTGAGCCATGGTTGGAAATCCAAGTCACTAGTAAACTCGCTTCTGATTGGTCCAAGGGCTCTTCACACGGATCAAGCTTGATATATCTTTCCAAAATGGCAGTTTAAGCCCTCCAACTTTGGCAGAATCTGTTTTTAGCATATAAACTTTGTAGACTTGACATCTTTAGCCTTTTGACTTGTAATTTGAACATCTTTGACCCTTTAACTTTGGTTGACTTGGCACTTTAAGTCCTTTATCTTCTTGAATATACTTGTAAAGTCCTTGAACTTTGGAGACTTGTCAAAATAGGTCCTTCCTTTGTCTTTTTCTTCATAATCATGCCTTGAAATCCGTGTTTTCACAAAATCGTATCATTTTACCTACACAATCACAAACAACAAAGAATAGCACATAATTCTGATTATCACATTAAAACTTGGTATTTTACTTGTGTTTTAGGGTTTTATATGTTATAATTGATATGAGATTTCACTCATATCAAATCCCCTACACATGATCATTGCCATGGCCTAATGCAACGCAATATTTTAAAGCTCTATGGTACACTTTTCTCATAATTAATCCACCTTGGCCAAGATGAAATGCTTCTACACTATGCTAAAATATATGATGCATGCTTTTGGATTTTTACAATGCAATGCAAGGAAAACAATTCTATTTATATATTTTTGTATTTTCTTGAAATAGTTTGATGGAAATAACTCATAAAGAAATTATTGACTTTGATTAGGACATTTGTACCATGAATACTTATCATCCTCAAGTTTCACTTTCCTCATACCAAGATTAAAAACAAGATCATTGTCATTCATAAGTAAAACTGCATCGACTTATTCATACAAATTAATTATGTTACCATTATACCCCCACTTATTTTGCCTCTTTTTAATTGATCAAATTGATTTTGAATAAATTTGTCTTTATTTGGCGTGAAATATAAGAAATGTAAAATCTGAAAATAAGGAAGCACGGTTTTAATCCTAAGTAACCATCTTATCCTTTACTTGAAAAACCGCCCACAATTGATACAAGTCCGACCCAAAATAATAAGTCATTCGCCTTATGTGTAAGAAACTTATGTCATGCAATAATAAGTAGCTACGCACTCGCTAAGAAAAGAAAAATAAAACTCACGCAATAATTTATATCCGCCGCCTTTTTGAGACCTTGGATCTTCGATCCCGCAACCCGTCAAGGTAATATTGGATTAGAGAAACTATTAAATCCCCGCAACCTTTGTGAGAGTAATATTGGAATTTAATAGCTACTATAATTAACACCACACTGCCCCTCTTGGGAGTCTTGTATTATTATTATTATTATTATTATTATTATTTTCTCTTTTTTTTCTAGCCACTCATTTTTTTTATAAGCCGCTCTTATTTTTCTTGATTCCTCACAAAAAAAATAGAAAAATAATTAAAATAAAAACACCCGCTAAGTATTAAGCATGATATAAGTCTAGTACACATAAAATGTTCTAACTTAGAATCTTAAGACGTACTTATACCAACCACGAATGATTAGTCAAAAAAGCATAAGAGACTACAAACCGATTAAAACCGTTCTTGATTATTTATTAACAATATATACATGCGTTGACAAGAAAGTAAAGGTTACGAAAGGGGATATAAAAGCCACAAGTAATTAATATGAGGTTTATCTAGCCCTTTACACTTACTTCAAACTCTATCATTTCTCGTTCTCCATAATTTAAAATCTCAAATAATGAGACTCGTGGATGCTTAGCCTAATAAACCAATAAAGGTCTACATGGTTAAGGATACTAGCTAGAGTAGGCTTGGATAAGAAAACTCGGGTTGAGTCAAAATATTCATGATGGGCCTAATATGTCAAAGATATCTAAACTTGTTAAACCATATCCTTTATTATATTTTTTCTTTTTCATTTATTTTTGAATATCAAAAGAAGAAATTTATACAATGAAAATATTTTATGCAAATGAAAAATGATGAATGCAATATTTTTGTGGCCAAAGTAGATCAAAAATTTGAAAAATGTTGAAAAATTAAATTTTCCAATTATCATGAAAGCAAAGGCAATGGTCTAGGTAAGGTCACTTCGATAGAAGACCCCCTACACTTAAGATAAACATTTTCCTCAATGTTTAAGAGTATTGGAGTAAACTCCCCTACACTTGGGACATTGTGTACTTTGTTAAACTCGAGCTAAGGAAAGGTCTACTAAAGTGAATTGATTTTAGACATTATTAATAGTCAATTTTGAATCACAAAAGTATCAAAGTGAACCCGATACGAGGGCCTCCTCCATAAGCTCCATGCATAAAGTGAGAGAGAGCAACCCTACAAACACCAAAAAGGCAAAAGAAAGGCACCCCCTACACTTCATCTTGACTATATCACCCTTTTATTATTCTTAACCTACCAAATTCTACTCTGGATGATCTAACCTAGTTATTCAAGCTTGATTTAAGGAGTCTCTATCTCGAATCTTCCCATAATGAATTAGTTCATGGGGAAAATGGGGGTCTCTTGGACCATTTCAACGAAAATGTCCTCCCCAAAATAATGCTTCACACGATGACCATTCACTTTAAAATTTGGGCCATTTGGTTAAGATAACTCAATAGTCCCATATGGAAATACTTGAGCTATAGTGAATGGACCGGTCCATCGTGACTTAAGCTTTCCCGCAAAAATTTTCAACCATGAGTTGTAGAGTAAAACCGAATCTCCAACTTTGAACTCGCGGTTCTTAATCTTGGCATCGTGAAGTTGCTTAGTCTTTTCCTTGCATATAAATGAATTCTCATAAGCATCGGTTCTAAGCTCATTCAACTCATAGAGTTGGTTCATCCGATGTGAATCGGCTTGATTAAGGTCAAAGTTAGCCCATTTTAAAGCCCATGAAGCTTTGTGTTCCAACTCAAAAGGGAGGTGGCATTATTTTCCATGTACAAGACGATAAGGTGTGCAGCCTATAGGTGTCTTAAATGCGGTTCAAAAAGCCCACAAAGCATCATCAAGTTTATCCGACCAAGAAGCACGATGCTCTCCCACCGTACGTTCTAAAATTCTTTTCAAACCACGGTTAGTGACCTCGGTTTGCCCATTGGTTTATGGGTGATACGCGGTAGAAAGTCGATGGTTAACACCATATTTCTTCATGACTCATATGAATTGATCATTACAAAAATGAGTCTCGCGATCACTAATAATGGCACGAGGTACACCAAATCTAGCAAACAATTGTTTCAAGAATTTCACTACAACTCGAGCATCATTAGTAGGCAAGGCTTTAGCCTCTGCCCACTTTGAAACATAATCCACTTCTACGAGTATGTACTTATTTCCCTTGGAAGATGAAAAAGGTCCCATAAAGTCTATTCCCCACACATCGTATATCTCACACTCTTGTATGAAATTTTATGGCATCTCATCACGTTGATTAATTTTTCCTTGTCTTTGTTATCCATCACAATATTTCACCATCTCTTGGGATTCCTTGTAGATTGAAGGCCAATAATAACCCGAATCAAAGACTTTCTTAGCCGTATAGATAGGCCCAAAATGGCCCCCCTGTGGGTCCTTTATGCAAGCTTCTAAGATCTTAAAAGCTTCGGGCCCATCTACACATCGTCTTATGATTTGATCCACACATTGCCTAAAGAGGTAAGGGTCATCCCAAAAGTAGTATTTAGCTTCTTTTAGAAACTTCTTCTTTTGTTGGGAAGTGAGACCCTCAATTAGCACATCCCCCACAAGATAGTTTACAATATCCACAAACTAAGGTGTGGCATCCTCTTGTGAAGAGATCGACATGAGTTCCTCAAGTGGAAATGATTCATTTATTTCCTTATGAGGTAAGTCTCCTTGAAAAGGATGCTCAAGTCACTCAAATTATCCACGGCTAAATTCTCGGCTCCTTCTTTTTATCACGAATCTCTATAGAAAACTCTTGGAGCAACAAAACCCATTCAGCAATCTAGGATTAGAATCTTGATTTGCCATAAGGTACTTAAGGGCAGAATGGTCCGTATACACTATGGTCTTCGAAAGAACAAGATAGGGGAGAAGTTTCTCAAACGCATACACAATGGCTAACAATTCTTTATCCATGGAAGTGTAATGCAAATGAGCACCCGTTATTGTCTTACTAGCATAGTGTATAGGTTGGAAGTGTTTATTTATCCTTTGTCCCCAACCGCATAGTCACTAGCATTAATAAGTGTGAAAACACTTATCCTTTTACCACTTATTTCCAATAATAACAAGACCAAAACGTGTATTTTATGTCGTAAAAGTCGGAATTATGCGTGGTTTGTGTTTTTATTGTGTTTATCGAGGAAAACGAGAAAAGACGAAGTCAAAAGATCAAGAGTGCAAAAAGAACGGAAGTCCAAGGCCTATTCTTAAGATTTATCGAAGAAAAAGTCTAAAGACGGAAGTTTAATGAAGTCGAAGAACCAAGTCTAGTTATAGAAGAAAATTATAAGACGAGTTCAATTTATATCGACAAATCTCGAGACGACGTTGAGAAAGACAAAGAATTTAAATCGAGTCGAGACGAGAAGAAAGAAAGAAGGAAGCATAAACACTTAGCCTCCCCACCTCCTATATATACCCTCCTAATGTATCATTAGGAGGGTATTAGTGTTAGTTACTTCATTTTTCTTTTTTCTGTAGTTTTAAATTTTAGAGAGAGAAAGTGTTTAACTTTCTCTCACTAGGAACTTCATCTTTTATCTTCCTTTCTTATTTTAATCTAATCTTTACTTTTAAAAGCTTAATCTTGTTTTAATATCCATCTTCTTCTACCTTTCTTGATTTTTATTTATCTTTGATCCGATATATTCTTTGATCTTGTTTAATCTTGATGTTTGATTGATTAAAAAGTTTATCTTTTTATTCATATCTAAGTTTTTATATGATTTGAGCTTTGAGCTTATCATGCTTATTGGCTTATTTTGTATTTAGCTTATTTACTTTTAAAGTTTCTAAAAAGTTTCATCTTTTTAAGGTTTGTTTTAAAAGAATTGCTTATTTAGAGTTTTGAAAGTTCTTATTTGTGCTTATTAACTCTTTTCATTATAAATTTAGTTAAGTTTCGGATTGTGCTTATTAAAAGAGAGCTTATGCGTTGCTTATTAAGTTTTATACTCTATCGGAAAAGGTAAACCCTTTTCCGACGAGTTATTCCGATCAGTCTATCGGATTAGGGTTTTGTATTCCGACGAGTTATTCCGATCCTTCCATCGGATTGGGGTTTTGGGATTCCGATCGTCATTCTGATCGTGATTCCGACGGTTGTGTTTATCATTATTCCGACGCTTATTCCGACGGATCATTCCGATAGCATTGGGTTTTCATTATTCCGATACTATCATAGATATTCCGACAAGATTTCCTTGACACATTCCGACGAAGCATTCTGAAGGTTTCATTCCGACTGTATTTCGACGCATCTATTCCGATGAGATTCCGATCATGGTTATTCCGATGGGTTTAAGTTTTTTTTTACAAAGTTTTAAGTTTTAAATTTACTTTTTAAGTTTTTAATCATTTATTTTTAACTAGTAATTTTTAGTTTAATCTTTAAAGCTTTTATTTTTACTCAACGAAATTTTCATATTTGCTTTTAGTTTAAGATAGATAATCAAACCATTTTATTTTCCACCAAGAACGACTGAGTTGCACTTTTAACTAGTAATCAATTCGAAAAGACTGGAATAACGAATCTTTTTCATACGAGGTAAAAAACCTTGTATTAAATGGCGCCGCTGCCGGCTCTTTTCTTAAGATTAACGGTTTTTAGTGAGAGACGTGTTGGATCTTGGGATCCGTTCATTTTTGAACGATATTTTTCTTGCTTAAAAATATTCAAAAAATCCATAAAAATTAAAAAATTTCAAAAATAAAAAAAATAGAAAAACATAAAAAACAAAAAATATTTCTTGTCTATCTTTCTTTTCCTTTTGTAGGTGTGTATGCGTACCCGTGCTCGTAAGAAGAAAGCGATTCCAGCCGAAGTCGAAACTCCACCTATTGTCGCCATTGGACAATCGACCAATGATCGAGCTTTTGCAATCGCAAGTAGAGGGTAACACCGATGCTATTATCATACCCGAGATTGGAGCCAACAACTTTGAGCTCAAATCCGGCTTCATTCAAATGGTCTCTGCTCAACCATTCTTGGGGCGTACACTTGATGATCCTCATGACCATATCAAAAGGTTCCTTCCACTCACTAATACGGTCAAGTATAATGGGGTTTCACAAGAGGTGATTCACTTGAAACTTTTTCCTTTATCCTTAGAGGGACAAGCCCGTCATTGGCTTGATAAGGAACCGCCACAAAGTATTCTTACGTGGTCGGATTTAGAGACCAAATTCATCAACTAATTTTTCCCACCCTCACGTACTACCGCTTTGCGGAATGAAATAATTAACTTTGTACAAAAGTACGGTGAGACATTTAGTGAATCTTGGGACCGTTTTAAGGAACTTTTAAGAAAGTGTCCACAACATGGTTTCACAAAAGTACATCAAATTAATACTTTTTACAATGGTTTAAGCATGAATGATCAAGATTCACTAAATAGTGCCTCGGGGGGTAATATTTTGGTTAAGTCTTCTAATGCTGCGTGGGATATTATTGAGAATAAGTCTTGAGTGCAAACTAAGAGTGTTCGGGCTAATGTGGCTAGTGCTAGTACTAGTGACACCGACAAGAGAATTGATAAGCTTACTTTGATTGTTGAAGCGCTTGCTCTACAAACCGCCAACAATGCTAAAAACAACAATGCGCAAGTTAATGCTATGAGTCAGTCATGTGAAATATGCGGGGGATCTCATTCATACACCGATTGTCCTTCGACTCATGACAATCCGGAAAATGTGTATGCCGCTAACGGTAACTTTTCTACGGGAGGCTATCAAGCAGGTCCACAAGGTGACCGCAATTTGCTCAGTTATCGTTCCAATAACTACCTTTCACCACCCGGTTTTCCTCCTTACAACCAAAACAACCTCAATCGAAACAATCAAAACCAAACTCGAGCTCCAAATCAATATCAAACCCAAAGAAACCCATATCCACCTCAAGGAAATAACCAAGTTTACCAACAACCCGCTTATCAACCACCTGCTTACCATGCTCTTCCTCCCACCCAACCCACACATTTAATCACGAGGTTGAAACTTACATGAGGACTAATGACGCGCTGGTGTAGAATCTTCAGCGGCAAATCATCAACTTGAAAGGAGATATGGCGAAACAAGGGAATGATCTTCGAGCCGATATGCAAAACTCTTTGAACAGTCAAACGAATGACTTAAGGGATATGATGGCTAGTTTCTTCCCAAGTAATCAAGCCTCTGGTTCGGGTTCTCTTTCGAGTAACACCGTTGCTAATCCAAGAGGGGAGATGAAAGCAATCACCACTCGAAGTGGAAAAGGTTTAAAGGAACCCGAGCTTCCTACACCTACACTGGTGATTGTGACAAAGGAAAACGAGTCTCCTTCTCCAATTCCTCCACCTTATACTTCTACCCCTCCACCACCCAAGGATGTGAGTGAGAATTCCATTCCAAAGCCTTCATCTCAACCCAATATACCTTATCCCTCAAGGTTGATGAAAGAGAAGTTGAAGAACAAGGATGATATTCAGGTTTCTAACTTTCTTAAAATGTTTAAACAACTGAATTTCAACATCTCCTTTGCTGAGGCTCTCGCTCACATGCCGAAATATGCTAAAATGTTTAAATATCTTCTCAGTGTAAAGAAAAGCTTCTCGATATCGCTCAGACCCATCTTAATGAGAATTGCTCCGCAGTGCTCTTAAGGAAATTACCAACCAAACTTGGTGATCCGGGTCGTTTTCTCATTCCTTGCAACTTCCCCGGGGTAGAGAATTGTATGGCCCTAGCCGATCTAGGTGCTAGTATAAACTTAATGCCAATAAGTGTTTGGAAACAAATATCTCTACCCGAGCTAGTCCCCACACGAATGACATTGGAATTAGCTAACGGTTGCTTATCCGGTGGGAATAGCCGAAGATGTCTTCGTCGGTGTCGAAAAATTCACCTTTCCGGCGGATTTTGTTGTCGTAGACTACGAGATGGATCCCCGTGTTCCATTAGTCGTTGGACGTCCATTCTTGAGGACCGGTCGCACTCTCATTGATGTAGCCGCGGGCGAATTAATCATGAGAGTTGGTGACGATAAAATCGTCTTCAACATGGGTAAATTTTCTAAGCAACCTTATGAAAACGAGAGCGTTAATTTCATTGACGTACTTGATGAGGCTTGTGAAGAACATTTCAAAGACGCTTGTAAAAGTGGTTCTTCTTGTCTACCCATTGTTGAGACCGTTGCCTCTATTGCTCCATCACTAACTCCATTTGGAGAAAGTGATTTCCTTTGAAAGAATTTGAAGCAACTTTAGAGGATGTGGACTTACAATATGACGATTCCCCCTCCAATTGGGATAAAGACATTCGTACCATTGAGAAACTTCTCAATGTGGACCATATTTCTCCACCATCTCCTAATGAAATCTCTATCGATGATCCGAATTTGACTGCGCCTTCCATCGACAATCCTCCGGATTTAGAGCTTAAGGATTTACCGTCTCATCTCGAATAAGTGTTCCTTGAAGACAATAAGAAGTTACCCGTCATCATCGCAAAGGACTTGAAAGAAAAGAAAAATCTCGACTTATCGACGTGCTGAAGAATCATAAGAAAGCAATTGCTGGGAAAATTTCTGATATTCGCGGAATTAATCCGAACTTTTGTACTCATAAAATTATCATGGAGGATGACGTTAAACCCGCAATCCAAAGCCAAGAAGGGTTAATCCAAAATTTCATAACGTCATCAAGAAAGAAGTTATCAAACTTCTAGATGCCAGAATGATTTACCCTATTTCGGATTCGCCATGGGTTAGTCCCGTCTATTGTGTGCCTAAGAAAGGCGGAATAACCGTTGTTCCCAATGAAAACAACGAGTTGATTCCTACTCGCCTTGTTACGGGTTGGAAGTTTGCATAGACTATCGCAAGCTCAATGATGCCACTCGTAAGGATCATTTCCCTCTTCCTTTCATGGATCAAATGCTCGAGCGTTTAATGGGTAATGACTATTATTGCTTCTTAGACGGTTTCTCCGGGTATTTTCAAATTCCCATCGATCCAAAAGACCAAGAGAAAACCACATTCACTTGTCCTTATGGAACATTTGATTACAAAAGAATGCCTTTCGGCTTATGCAATGCTCCCGGGACTTTCCAAAGGTGTATGATGGCTATCTTCCATGACATGGTTGAAGAAACTATGGAAGTCTTTATGGATGATTTCTCGGTCTATGGTGATTCTTTCTATGCTTGCCTTACCAATTTAGAATGTATGCTCAAACGGTGTGAAGACACTCGTCTCGTTCTTAATTGGGAAAAATGCCATTTCATGGTAAAAGAAGGCATTGTTCTTGGTCATAAAATCTCCAAAGCCGGTCTTGAAGTCTACCGTGCTAAAGTTGAAGTGATTGCTAAATTACCTCCACCTTCAACCGTGAAGGGTGTGAGAAGTTTCCTTGGTCATGCGGGTTTCTATCGTTGATTCATTCAAGATTTTTCTAAAATCGCTCGCCCGATGACCCACCTCTTGGAAAAAGATACTCCTTTTATCTTTTCTAAAGAGTGTCTCGAATCTTTCAATATTCTTAGGGATAAATTAACTAAGGCACCTGTCTTGGTTACCCCTAATTGGGAGTTACCTTTTGAATTAATGTGTGATGCTAGCGATTTTGCTATTGGAGCGGTTTTAGGACAAAGAGTGAACAAACACTTCCAACCAATCCATCATGCTAGCAAGATAATGACGGGGGCTCAACTGCAGTATACCACTACTGAAAAAGAGCTTTTAGCGGTAGTGTATGCTTTTGAGAAATTTTGCCCCTATCTTGTCCTTTCCACCACCATTGTCTATACCGACCATTCCGTGTTGAAGTACTTGTTAACTAAACAAGATTCCAAGCCAAGACTTCTTCGTTGGTTTTTGCTTCTACAAGAATTTAAAATAGAAATTCGTGATAAAAAGGGAGCGGAAAACCTAGCCGCGGATCATCTTAGTAGACTCGAGGACCCTTATCAAGGGGAGCTCCCAAATCAATATATTAATGACTCTTTTCCCCTTGAGGCCTTGATGTCTATTAACTCCAATCTTGATGAAACCTCATGGTTTGCGGACATTGCAAACTATTTGGCGGGTGGAATTCTCAAGGAAGGGTTAACGTCCCAACAAAAGAAAAAGTTCTTTAAAGACATTAAGCACTATTTTTGGGACGACCCTTACCTTTTCAAACAATGTGCGGATCTTGTTATTCGTCGATGTGTTGGTGGGCCGACAGCTTTATTAATCCTTGAAGATTGCCACAAAGGACCCACCAGTGGTCACTTTGGTCCTAATTACACTGCGAAGAAAGTATTCGACTCTGGATTCTATTGGCCCTCCATTTATCATGACGCTCATGAAATGGTTAAACATTGTGATGCTTGCCAACACCAAGGCAAGATCACACATAAAGATGAGATGCCTCAAAATTTCATACAAGAATGTGAAATCTTTGACGTATGGGGTATCGACTTTATGGAGCCATTTCCATCATCCAAAGGGAACAAGTACATCCTCGTAGCCGTTGACTACATATCCAAATGGGTTGAAGCAAAGGCTCTCCCTAAGAACGATGCGAGGGTGGTGGTGAACTTTTTGAAGCAGCTTTTTTTTGCTCGATTCGGTGTTCCTGTGCTATCATCAGTGACCGCGGGACTCATTTTTGCAATGATCAATTTGCTAGAGTCATGGCTAAGTACGGTGTCAATCACCGTCTTTCCACCGCTTATCATCCCTAAACAAATGGTCAATCCAAGATATCTAACCGCGGATTGAAGAGAATATTAGAGCGAACTGTGGGAGAGCATCGTGCCTCATGGGCCGATAAGTTAGATGATGCTTTGTGGGCTTTCCGTACCGCATATAGGACACCTATTGGTTGCACTCCATATCGTCTTGTGTACGGGAAGGCATGCCACCTCCCTATTGAGCTGGAACATAAGGCATATTGGGCCTTGAAGTGGGCCAATTTTGATATCAATAAAGCCGGTGATCTTCGGAAGATTCAACTCAACGAGCTAAATGAATTGAGGAATGAAGCTTATAAGAATTCATTGATCTACAAGGAGAAGACCAAGATCATTCATGATGCAAGGATTAAGAACAGAGAGTTTCATGTTGGTGATCAAGTTTTACTCTTTAACTCTCGGTTGAAGATCTTCTCGGGCAAGCTGAAGAGCCGTTGGTCTGGTCCATTCACCGTCGCCAAAGTCTTCCCTTATGGCACCATTGAGCTTTCTCAGCCAAATGGGCCTAATTTTAAAGTGAATGGCCAGCGTGTGAAGCTGTACTTTGGTGAGGACATCTCTCATGAGATGATTCCATCCCTCACCACGTTTCCCTTGAATTAGTTTTGGGTCGAGTCAGGCTCGTGACTCGGTTAACAAAAACAAGCGCTTCTCGGGAGGCAACCCGTTGATCTATCCTTTACCATTTTCATAATAAGTGTAGGGGGATCCCCGTAGGTGTTTGTTGTCTTGTTTCTTATGATGTGCAGGGATTAAAGCTTCAAATATCCACTTTTGATGACATTTGACGACCGTGATCACATGTACCCGTCTTCCCGGTTCTATCCTAAACTGTCGTGATTCAATATTTCATATCTTATATGTTCACACTGAAATCACTATAGTTTTCCTTCCCTTAGCAAGATTTAAACAAAGTGCACAATGTCCTAAGTGTAGGGGAGTTTACTCTCACATGCTTAAACATTGAGGACAATGTTTATATCAAGTGTAGGGGGGGACTTCTATCAAAGTAAGTGGGCTTTTCCATTAATTTGTCCTCATTTTAACCGGAAAATTTGATTTTTCGACATTTTTCAAAATTTTTAATCTGTTTTGGCCTAGTAGTATAGTAGTATTTTTCTTTGTTATCGTTATTTACTTTCTTTGCTAGAATAAATTTTAATAAAGTGGTTTTAATTTTTAAGCGTTGTGAATCTTTTGACTCAACCCGAATTTACTTATCCAAGTTTACTCTAGCTAGTATCCTTAACGTGTTTAAGTCAAGTTTTGCTAGGCTTTTATATAGGGAACTTTAAAACGCGAAAGTCTTAACTCTCACGGGTTAAGACAAGAACTTTTCGCAAGTTCCTATAATTGATCCTAGAAAGTCGTTTATCAAGGGAACTTTAAAATGCGAATTCTAAACTTGAAAAAGTCTAAGAGTTTGCAAGATCCTATAGATGACTTGAAAACCGAAAACTTTGATTTAATTGGCTAAGCATTCACGAGTCTCATTCCTTAAGATTTTAAATTGTGGAGAACGAGAGATGATAGAGTCAATTATAAGTTTGGTATTCTTTCATGAATTTATGTGAGTTGTTTATAAGCTTTTTCTCCCATCTCTTGTTAACAAATATATTTGCAATAAATAAGGTTGTACGATTTGAAAAGTTACTTAGCTTCTAGCAAAAGATCATTTAAAATTTGCTCGGTATTAATTAGAGTTCATAGCCAAGGCATAACTTATTGAAGCGGGATGCGAAGATTGGCGAGTCCGAAAAGGCCCTAACAAGGCATGAGAGCTACATTTTGTTGCTAAAGATCCAAACGTGATGTGAAGAATCATTTATCGAAAATCAATATGAAGGATCGAGACACACGACGAAAAGCAAATACTCCCAAAAAGATCATGGAGAAGTCTATCCGAAAAGACCCTAGCAAGGTATGAGGATAATTAGATCCAAGTCCTAAAAGGAGGCGGATCGTTGTATATCAAAATCCAAAATAAAGATTGGAGAAAAATGAAGAATTCGTGGTCCAAGTATGAAGAATCTCTCAAAAACTTCAAGTGAAGATATTCCTATTATGAAGAGAAGACCATTATTCCAAGAACGTCTCTCAAGATTCGAAGTATGAAGTCGCTGCCAAATATCGGTCCGAGAAAGGTCTCAACTCGTGAAGCGAGTTATGCCAAGATATGAACTTTAAGAGGTCCCGAGAAGCAGTTTTAAAAGATTTTGTCCTTTAGCTAACTATTGATTAAATCGTCCCACTTTATTTTCGGCCTAAATAAACTATCGAAATAAGTCAAACAATGCATCCTCGTGATCATTCAAGACAATCATAAAATATAATAGATACACCTAGGAATAAGGGAGTCTAAGTGAATAATTGGGCCACATGAATTCGCGTTAGTTTGGTAACTTATAATAACAATGATCTTGTTTATAAGCTTGGTTTGGGGAACGTAAAACTTGAGGATGATAAACATTCATGACAACCAAAACCCCAATGTAATTCTTTGATTTCTTTACTTGTTTCTATCTTTTAATTTCCTTAGTGCTTAGTATTTAATAAAGGCCAAGGTGGGTTATTTATGATGAAAAATGTAAACCGTGCTTTGAAATTAACGCATAGCATGAGGGCATTGCAATGGTCAAGTGTAGGGGATTTAATAAGTGTGAAAACACTTATCCTTTTACCACTTATTTCCAATAATAACAAGACCAAAACGTGTATTTTATGTCTTAAAAGTCGAAATTATGCGTGGTTTGTGTTTTTATTGTGTTTCAGTATAAAAATATGAAAAAGGGAGAAAACACGGGCTATCACGAGTTTATATCGAAGAAAACGAGAAAAGACGAATTCAAAAGATCAAGAGTGCAAAAAGAACGGAAGTCCAAGGCCTATTCTGAAGATTTATCGAAGAAAAAGTCTAAAAACGGAAGTTTAATGAAGTGGAAGAACCAAGTCTAATTATGGAATAAAATTATAAGACGAGTTCAATTTATATCGACAAATCCCGAGACGACATCGAGAAAGACAAAGAATTTAAATCGAGTCGAGAAGAGAAGAAAGAAAGAAGGAAGCATAAACACTTAGCCTCCCCACCTCCTATATATACCCTCCTAATGTGTCATTAGGAGGGTGTTAGTGTTAGTTAGTTCATTTTTCTTTTTTTTTTGTAGTTTTAATTTTTAGAGAGAGAAAGTGTTTAACTTTCTCTCACTAGGAACTTCATCTTTTATCTTCCTTTCTTGTTTTAATCTAATCTTTACTTTTAAAGCTTAATCTTGTTTTAATATCCATCTTCTTCTACCTATCTTGATTTTTATTTATCTTTGATCCGATATAATCTTTGATCTTGTTTAATCTTGATGTTTGATTGATTAAAAAGTTTATCTTTTTATTCATATCTAAGTTTTTATATGATTTGAGCTTTGAGCTTATCATGCTTATTGACTTATTTTGTATTTAGCTTATTTACTTTTAAATTTTCTAAAAAGTTTCATCTTTTTAAGGTTTGTTTTAAAAGAATTGCTTATTTAGAGTTTTGAAAGTTCTTATTTGTGCTTATTAACTCTTTTCATTATAAATTTAGTAAAGTTTCGGATTGTGCTTATTAAAAGAGAGCTTATGCGTTGCTTATTAAGTTTTATACTCTATCGGAAAAGGTAAACCCTTTTCCGACGAGTTATTCCCATCGGTCTATCGGATTAGGGTTTTGTATTCCGACGAGTTATTCCGATCCTTCCATCGGATCGGGGTTTTGGGATTCCGATCGTCATTCCGATCGCGATTCCGATGGTTGTGTTTATCATTATTCCGACGCTTATTCCGACGGATCATTCCGATAGCATTGGGTTTTCATTATTCCGATACTATCATAGATATTCCGACAGGATTTCCTTGGACACATTCCAATGAAGCATTCTGATGGTTTCATTCCGACTGTATTCCGACGCATCTATTCTGATGGGATTCCGATCATGGTTATTCCGATGGGTTTAAGTTTTTATTTTTACAAAGTTTTAAGTTTTAAATTTACTTTTTAAGTTTTTAATCATTTATTTTTAACTAGTAATTTTTAGTTTAATCTTTAAAGCTTTATTTTTACTCAACAAAATTTTCATATTTGCTTTTAGTTTAAGATAGATAATCAAACCATTTTATTTTCCACCAAGAACGACTGAGTCACACTTTTAACTAGTAATCAATTCGAAAAGACTGGAATAACGAATCTTTTTCATACAAGGTAAAAAACCTTGTATTAAGCATCACACATGAGCTCAAAAGGCAAATCCCAATTTGGTGAAACCAAAACTGGATCCTTGGTCAATTTTTCCTTAAGGATCTCAAAATATTCTAAACACTCTTGTGTGAATATGAAAGGAGCCTCTTTTTCCAAGAGGTGGGTCATGGGTCTAGCTATCTTAGAAAAGTCTTGTATGAAACGTCTATAGAAATCCGCATGTCCCAAAAAGCTCCTAACTCCTTTCACAGTAGTTGGTGGGGGAAGTTTAGCAATAACATTGAATTTAGCACAATCCACTTCTAATCCTTTCTTAGAAATCTTATGGCCCAAAACTATCCCTTCTTTAACCATGAAATGGCACTTCTCTCAATTTAGAACAAGGAGGGTTTCTTCACACCTTTTAAGTATACGTTCTAAATAGGAGAGGCAAGAAGTGAATGTATCTCCAAACACCGAGAAATCATCCATAAACACTTCCATGGTGTGCTCGATCATATCATGAAAGATTGCCATCATACACCTTTGAATTGTCCCAGGAGCATTGCACAAGCCAAAATGCATTCTTTTGTAAGTAAAGGTTCCATAGGGACAAGTGAATGTGGTCTTTTCTTGATCTTTTGGGTCAATGGTTATTTGAAAATAACCTGAGAATCCATCAAGAAAACAATAGTATTCATTTCCCGCTAAACGCTCTAGCATTTGGTCCATGAAAGGTAAGGGAAAATGGTCTTTCCTAGTGGCATCATTAAGCTTTCGATAGTCTATACAAACTCTCCAACCAGTGACAACTCTTGTGGGAATCAAATCGTTGTTTTCATTTGGAACAACGGTGATTCCATCCTTTTTAGGCACACAATGCATCGGGCTAACCCATGGTGAGTCGGAAATTGGGTCAATCATACCCGCATCAAGGAGTTTGATAACTTCCTTTTTGATGACTTCATGGATTTTTGGGTAAACCCTTCTTTGGTTTTGAATGGCAGGTTTATAATCATCCTTCATAAGGATCTTATGAGTACAAAAGTTAAGATCAATCCCCCTTATAGATATTTTCCAAGCAATAGCCTTTTTGTGCTTTTGAATAACTTCAATAAGCTTTTTCTTTTCATCCTCTTTCAAATCCTTAGCAATGATAACCGGTAGCTTATCTTCTCCATCTAAGAAAGCATACTCAAGGTGTGATGGTAAATCCTTAAGCTCTAAGGTAGGTGGACTCTCAATAGAAGGTTTAACTAATGATGGATCATCATTAGTAACTTCTTGTGGAGTAGGCGAAGCAATGGGGTCCTCATTGAGTAACTTTTAGATAGTAAGAATATCTTCTTCCCAATTGATGGGAGAATCTTCATTTCCAAGAAAGTTAGACTCAAATTCCTCTAAGAGAAAATCACTCTCTCAAAAAGGAGTTAAGGAGGGAGCAATTGAGGCTACGGTCTCAACATGTGGAATGTCCTCATTACTACTTTTGTAAGCATCATGAAAGTGTTCATTACAAACTTCATCAAGGACATCCACAATGTTAACGGCTTCACACACTTGAGATTTCTTAGTGACTTTGCCCATCTTAAACACAACTTTCTCATCCTCTACCCTCATGATGAGTTCCCCTTCCGCAACATCAATAAGAGTATGACCGGTTCTTAAAAAATGTCTTCCTACAATAAGAGGAACTCTCGGATCCATATCATAATCCGCAACGACAAAGTCCGCGGGGAATGTGAACTTGTCAACTCCTACAAAAACGTCTTCCGCTATCCCCACCGGATAAGCGATTGAACGATTTGCTAATTCGAGTGTCATTTTAGTGGGGGTAAGCTCGGGAAGGGAGAGTTGTTTCCAAACTGATAAAGGCATCAAATTTATGCTAGCACCAAGATCCGCTAGAGCCATACAATTTTCTACCCCCGGGAAATTACATGGAATTAAGAGCCGGCCTGGATCACCAAGTTTACTAGGTAAGGTCTTTAACAACACCGCAGAACAATTCTCATTCAATGAAGTATTAGGCATATCAACCAATTTTTCTTTGTTTGAGAGAAGGTCCTTAAACATCTTGGCAAACTTAGGCATGTAGGCCTAAGCCTCCGCAAAATATATATTGATATTCAATTGCTTAAACATCCTCAAGAAGTTAGACACTTTCTTTAACTTCTCCTTCCTCAACCTAGAAGGGTATGATAGATTTGGTTTGGGTGAAGGTTGAGTAGAGGGTGTTGGAGGACTTTTCTCTTGGGTTTCCTCAAGGGTGGGCTTAGAAGGTATAGGGTCGGTTAGTGGTGGAATGTCACAAGAAGGGACCATAGGAGGAGTCACCGAAGGGGGAGTAGGATTACTCATTGTTACCTTCGGGCCTTGTTCCCCCTTTGATGGCGGAGGAATGAAGCTTTGTGTTCCAACTCAAATGGGAGGTGACATGCTTTTTCATATACAAGACGATAAGGTGTGCAACCTATAGGTGTCTTAAATGCGGTTCGAAAAGCCCACAATGCATCATCAAGTTTATCCGACCAAGAAGCACAATGCTCTCCCACCGTACGTTCTAAAATTCTTTTCAAACCATGATTAGTGACCTCGGTTTGCCCATTGGTTTGTGGTTGATACGCGGTAGAAAGTTTATGGTTAACACCATATTTTTTTATGACTCTTGTGAATTGTTCATTACAAAAATGAGTCTCGCTATCACTAATAATGGCACGAGGTACACCAAATCTAGCAAACAATTGTTTCAAGAATTTCACTACAACTCGGGCATCATTAGTAGGCAAGGCTTTAGCCTCTACCCACTTTGAAACATAATCTACCGCTACGAGTATGTACTTATTTCCCTTGGAAAATGTAAAAGGTCCCACGAAGTCTATTCCCCACACATCAAATATCTCACACTCTTGTATGAAATTTTGTGGCATCTCATCACGTTGATTAATTTTTCCTTGTCTTTGGCATACATCACAATATTTCACCATATCTTGGGCATCCTTGTAGATTGAAGGCCAATAATAACCCGAATCAAATACTTTCTTAGCCGTGTAGTTAGGCCCAAAATGGCCCCCCGTGGGTCCTTTATGGCAAGCTTCTAAGATCTTAAAAGCTTCGGGCCCATCTACACATCGTCTTATGATTTGATCCGCACATTGCCTAAAGAGGTAAGAGTCATACCAAAAGTAGTATTTAGCTTCTTTAGAAACTTCTTCTTTTGTTGGGAAGTGAAACCCTTAATTAGCACGTCCCTCACAAGATAGTTTACAATATCCGCAAACCAAAGGGTGGCATCCTCCTGCTCATAATTACTACTCACTGTTCCTGCTCACAGCTATTTCTCATTTCAACAAACACACTCATAGAAACTTCAATTATATAAAGTTATATATGGATTAATGTTTGCTTTGAACATACTTATATGCCACAACTGATGTCTAAAATCATGACACAAATATCTGTAATAGTTTAGTATGTTTGTCTATTCGAAATAATTGTAACAAGTTAATGAATCCATGGGTTAATCACATTTAATCTCTCTGATATAAAGCTTCAGTTTCTAAGGTAGTTACTAAAACTATCTTCCACGGTTTTGCACAATATAAAGTTTGTTAGGCTGGGGGAGTGGCAAGAAAAATCCACGGGTAGGGTTGACATGGCAAGAACCCACGTGTGGGTTGCCATAAACCTCACTTGGGAGGTACTAAAAACCCACGCGTGGGTTGTGTTTTCGAGAAAAAAAAAACCCACTAACGGTGACTTTCCTACCCTTCGATATACGTACTTTTGTGGGCCAGCTTATTTTACAAATGAATAGAAATGAAAAGAAGAAAAAAAACCTGCTGGTGCTTGTTTTTTATGAAGGGGAAGAAGGCAGAAAAAAACCTACTTTTTTAAAGGGGGTTAGTTATAAATGGGGTTTTTTTAAGTGGGCTTATTAATTATACTTTATAAGTTTGGTAAAGTTCACAGTTTTATAAATAAAAATAAGTGATTTAAAGTTTAATTATTTTTAAAAATTGTTTTTACTTTAAAAATAATATATAAATAAATAAAAGTGATAGTAGAAAGATGAGGTGGAGGTGAGGTGGTGGTGGGTTTTTTTTTCCTTAAGAACCTTGAAATGTGAGTTTTGAGTGGGTTAGTGAGAGGAAAGAGAAAGATGAGGTAGAGCTGACGTGGCGGTAGGATTTGTATGCACCACTCCCCCCAGCCTTATGTTGATAAATACAATGACTAAGATCTAGATATAAAGGTTGTTAAGTTGTTTGAACTTGGCAACGCTTTATTTTAGATATTCGTCAACTACTGGCAGAAATTTAGTCGAAAAATTTATGACGAAAGCGTAAATTTTCTGACGAAAGCGTAAAATTTCTGGCGAAAACGTAAAATTTCTGAAAAAACGTAAAATTCGGTGGAAAACGTAAAAATTCTGACGAAAACTTAAAATTTCTGACGAAAACGTAAAATTTCTGATGAATACTTAAAAATACGGATGAAAACGTAAAATTACTGGCGAAAACGTCAAATTACTGATTAAAACGTCAAACTACTAATGAAAACGTAGATTTTCTGATGAAAATATAATTTTACTGAAGCAAACGTAAATTTATTGACGAAAACGTAAAAATACTGACGAAAACGTAAATTTACTGACGAAAACGTAAAAATAGTTATGAAAATGTAAATTTACTGACGAAAACGTAAAATTATTGACGAAAACATAAAAAAAAACTGACGAAAGTGTAAAAGAACCGAAAAACGTGAAAAAAAAGATGAAGACGTAAAAAAAATTAACAAGTGTGTGAAAATTTGACAAGCTTGTGAAAAAAATGAAAAAAAAAATACTTTTGATATTACTAGACCTATTGGATGACCCATCTAGACCAATTAGTATTATTAAGGGAGGCCCATTTAGACACAATGTGACATATGAAGAGAGTCAAGTAATCCTATCTACAATTTTAAGTAAGAGCTTGTTTGACCTATTTAGACCCATTAAAGATATTAAAGAAAACCCAACTAAACCCTTTTCTTATTTCAATTTAATCACCAAAAGTTAATCATGGGTGGTCAAAATTGTCACCTCTAGTATATGCCTTAACTAAACTCAAAGTTAACGTTTACTTGGTACTTGTGTCGATAACATGTTAGTTGGTTTTGGTCAATTATTGGTTTTGAGTTTTGATATCGGGTTGTATCGTGTTAGGCAAGACAATTCAAAAATACTCGTTTACTGTATGTTTTAAACCAAAAAAACGACAACGTTTTATAATAGAAGAGTTCTAAAGAACACTTTATCTATGGGTCGATGAAAATATTATTGGCGTTGTCATAGCAATATATCTTTCTACATAGTGAATTCGATTTACAAACTTAAACTAGTATTCTTCTATGCGCAATTTGCAATATATGATATCACTGTATGCCTGCATCTGTATGTGTATAATACGAGTAACATTGACACTTGCTTGGGGTCGTAAATTCAAGAGATTGTAAATATCACTTTAAAATATGTAAAGTTTCGAGTTCAGTTCTTGCTAGATTCAAATAATATTGAAGTTGCCACGTCAATCTGTTGATAAGACTTTATCTGATTTTAATTTATGTGGTGATAAGTTCAAACTCGTAAATTATTCAGACAATATATTGAAAACCATGAAAAAAAACAATATCATACTTTCATACGTATATTTTGTATGAAGATTAATAATGAACGTCCAGTATTCACAACTTTTGTTAAGCTTTACATATCAAACGAAACATCAAATTCTGAATATGATAAAAGAGATTGTCTTGCGAGAGAAAACAAAAAGTGATACTTGACTTTTGGGGCATGTTTTTGTCAAAGTTCCATGATTTTGTGTAGGATAAAAGTCATAAAATAGATATATATTCTTTATTTTGTTCTATTATGATAAATATACTATTTTATGTATTAATTTGACCAACGAACTTGTTAGTTTTGGGACAATATCACCAATATAACCGGATCTATTACCATATCAAAAATTTTGTAACATGTAATGACTAATTTACCTTTATCCCCTTCATTTCCATTTAATGACCGTATGTATTTTTACGTTTTCGACAGTAATTTACATTTTCGTCAGTAATTTACATTTTCGTCAGTAAATTTACGTTTTCTTCAGTAAACTTACGTTTTCGTCAGTAATTTTATGTTATTTCAATACTTTTACGTTTTCGTCAGTAATTTTACGTTTTCGTCAGTAACGTTACGTTTTCACCAGTAAACTTATGTTTTGGTCATTAAACTAACGTCTTCATCAGTATTTTTACGTTTTCGTCAGAAAATTTACGTTTTTATCACTAATTTCACGTTTTCGTCAATAAATTTACGTTTTCATCAGTAAATTTACGTTGTCGTCAATAATTTTACGTTTTCATCAGTAAACTTACGTTTTCGTCAGTATGTTACGTTTTCGTGAGTAAACTTACGTTTTCTTCAGTAGTTTACGTTTTCGTGATTAAACTTACGTTTTCGTCAGTAAGCTTATATTTTCATCAGTACTTTTACGTTTTCTTCAACGTAAAATACCGACGAAAACGTAAAAATACTGATGAAAACATAAATTTACTACGAAATCGTAAGTTCACTTACGAAAACGTAAAAATACATATGAAAATATTCATTTACTGACGAAAACGTAAGTTCACTGACGAAAACGTAAATTTACTGACGAAAACGTAAGTTTACTGACGAAAACGTAAGTTTACTGACGAAAACGTAGGTTCACTGGCGAAAACGTAAATTTACTGACGATACGTAAATTACTAACGAAACCGTAAAATTACTGACGAAAACGTAAAATTACTGATGAAAACGTGACTTTACTGACGAAAACATAAGTTTGCTGACGAAAGCGTAACTTTACTGACGAAAACGTAAGTTTGCTGACGAAAGCGTAACTTTACTGACGAAAACGTAAGTTTACTGACGAAAACGTAAGTTCACTGACGAAAACGTAAATTTACTGAGATACCTAAATTACTGACAAAAACGTAAAATTACTGACGAAGACGTAAGTTTACTGACAAAAATGTAAAATTACTGATGAAAACGTAACTTTACTGACGAAAACGTAAGTTTGCTGACGAAAGCGTAACTTTACTGACGAAAACGTAAGTTTACTGACGAAAACGTAAGTTCACTGACGAAAACGTAAATTTACCGACGATACGTAAATTACTGACGAAAACGTAAAATTACTGACGAAAAAGTAACTTTATGAAGAAAACATAACTTTACTGAAGAAAATGTTAAATTACTGATGAAAACGTAAGTTTACTGAGAAAACGTAAGTTTACTAACGAAAACGTAACTTTACTGAAGAAAACGTAAGTTTACTGACGAAAACGTAACTTTACTGAAGAAAACGTTAGTTTACTGACGAAAACGTAAGTTTACTGACGAAAATGTAAGTTTACAGACGAAAACGTAAGTTTACAGACGAAAACGTAAGTTTACAAACGAAAACGTAAGTATACTGACGAAAACGTAAGTATACTGACGAAAACGTAAGTATACTGATGAAAACGTAACTTTACTGAAGAAAACGTTAGTTTACACCCAAAAACCGGTATAGCAGGTAACAAGTGACCCATATTAGTGATATAGTCCCTAAACTAACAAGTTTGTTAGTTAGATTAGTTCATAAAATAATACATTCTTTATACCAAACTTGTTACAACTTTAACTATAATTTGATAAAAAAAAATAATCACTAAATATCTGCTATCGCATTATGCGAGTACAATGCTAATTACACATAATAACTAAAATCTATTTAGTCCACAAGTTAAAAGAAAAAACAAAATCCCATTGCGATGTAACCTTTTATTTATCTATCTTTAGAGCATCACGTGCGCATGAGTATTATCGATAGAGCTAAACTATATTTATTTTTTAAGGCAAATTTACATGTTATTTTAACATATGTACTAAGTGAACAAAGTGTGATAAAAAGAATAGTGATGTTATAGTAAAAAAGTATTGTCTCGTAGATTATGAAAAAAAAGAATAATAGAATTATATTTGGATTGTTTTAGGGGTTAAACTATAAATCACCAATGAATTTTATTTTATTTTCATGATATTACAAATACAAAACATAAAATATCATTATAACCATTGAAATTTATTGGTACCAGCTATTATTTATAACATAAAAATATTATATTTCACGTCATGTTTTACCCACGTGACGTTAACTTCTAAATTGCAAAAATAAGCACCATAATAAATACAGTAAAAAATAAGCACCGGATGAAGTTAAAACCAATATACCCCGACAAGATAACGAATTCCCCTAGTTCATTCCTTCCCTTAGATGAACCACAATCAGCTCCGTCATACACCAAATCCTCCATATCAACGATAAAATCATTACCATTAGAATCAGCCCGTGTAACCACACTTTTGAAGGTACCCTTAGAAGATTTGATAACATACGAGGATGTTTCATAGTAAAATTAGGGTTAAAGCCATAAATTGTTAACGTACTTTATATTTTCTCTCGATATTACAAATATAGAACATAAAATACCATTATAACCATCAAAGTTTACAAAATTTTCTGAAATTACAAACATTGTCAAAGGCTACCGTTAATCACAGGTAATAAAGTAAAAATAGACGACATCTCACTAATTTTAACCGGTAAAAATTAATTTTGAGATATTCTTTTTTCCACATAGTTGTCACCTCTTCCTTAAACCTCACCAAGTAGTCCACATCATTAATCCACTATCATGCATAACACTTTAATATTCCCCTCAATTCAATAACAAGAACCCTAATCATGCTTTAGGCCAATTGGAGATATGAGAAATATGTAATCTGCTCTTCATCTATAATCATCGATATATGGTTAATTCTTTTTCATTTCTTTAATATACACTAGTGATCAATGTTCATTATTGTTTCCTTGTATCATTTCTATTAATAATTTATATGATTCGTTTTTAGATCTGGTATATTTGGTATAGCATTTTTGGTTCTCTCTCATCATCTTTTTTCTTCGATTTTTCATTTGTGAATCTATTCGATTTTTTTTTCTCTCTTCTTCCTTGATTTTTGTCATGACTGATCCCAATTATATGCCTCGATCGTTTTTTTAAGACAAATCAATCACTTAAACCCAGAAGAACAACTCGAGCCTTGAATCTTGATAATAATTTCACGGGTTAAAGTAATAAATTACCAACAAACTTTTTTTTGATATTACAAAAATAGAACATAAAATACCATTATAACCATTGAAACTTGCTGATACCGGCTATTATTAGTAAGTAAAAATATTATATTTCACGTCATTTTTTGCCCACGTGGCGTTGACTTCTAAATTGCAAAAATAAGCACAATAAGAAATAAAAAAATAAGCACTAGATGAACTTAAAAACCATATACCCCGACAAGATAACGGATTCCCCTAGTTCATTCCTTCCCTTAGATGAACCACAATCAGCTCCGTCATACACCAAATCCTCCGTATCAATGATAAAATCATTACCCATAGAATCAGCCCGTGTAACCACACTTTTGAAGGTACCCTTAGAAGATTTTGATAACATACGAGGATGTTTCATAGTGAAATTATTATCAGGATTCAAGGTTCGAGTTATTCTTCTGGGTTTAAGTGATTGATTTGTCTTAAAAGACGATGGAGGCATATAATTGGGATCAGTCATGACAAAAATCAATGAAGAAGAGAGAACAAAAACTCGAACAGATTCACAAATAGAAGATCAAAGAAAAAAATGATGAGAGAGAACCAAAGATGTATACCAAATAGACGAGATCTAAAAATGAATCATATTAATTATTAATAGAAATGATATAAGAAAACAATAATGAACATCAATCACTTTTTTTTTTTTGAACGGCAACTTTATTGAGAAAACAAAAACTAGCAAGGAGCTAGAATTACATGGAAATCAAAAAAGGATATTGAATCCAACTATCCCAACTAACAACAATTTTAACTATCCCAACTAACATCAATCACTAGTGTATATTAAAGAAATGAAAAATAATTAACCATATATCGATGATTATAGATGAAGAGCAGATTACATATTTATCATATCCCCAACTGGCCTAAATCGTACATATCGATGATTAGGGTTTGGGATGAGCTCGGGACCAATCCCGTCCTGAACCCGTCCCGATTTAGTGCTCCAGATTTTTCTCCGATCTAAAAAGTTATGTACCGATCCCGTACCGAACGAGATTCGGGTATCGGTACCGGGAAATCGAGATATTCCCGTTTTTTCTGAAATTTCTCGATTTGGTACCGGTCCCGTACCGAATTAATGGTCCCGAATTTTTTCACCTTATTTCGTAGTCCCGGTCCCGTGCCGAAAGGGAGTGAGAATCGGTATGGTTCCGGGTACAGTTCGGGTTCGGATTCGAGATTCGGATTAAAATGCTCATCCCTAATTAGGGTTCTTGTTTTTGAATTGGGAGGAATATTAAAGTGTTATGTGTTATAGTGGATTAATGATGTGGACTACTTGGTGAGGTGTAAGGAAGAGGTGTCACCTATGTGGAAAAAAGAATATCCCAAAATTAATTTTACCGATTAGTGAGGTGTCGGCTAGTTTTATTTTATTACGTGTGATTAACGGTAGCCTTTGACAATGTTTGTAATTGTAGAAATTTTTGTAAACTTTGATGGTTATAATTAGGGGTGGAAATGAGCCGAGTTGCTCGTGAAAAGCTCGAAATCGGATCGGTAAAAAGCTCGAACGAGCCGAGCTTAAACGAGCTCGAGCCCGAGCTCGAGCCTAAGTTGTAGCTCGTTTATTAAACGAGCTCGAGCCCGAGCTTTACGTACAAAGCTCGTTTGGGCTCGCGAGCCTAAACGAGCCTAATGTTTTATATACGAGTTTCTTAACGAGCTTAATAACAAGCTTATTAACGAGCCTAATTTAGGTATATTACGAGCCGAGCTCGAGCCAAATTTTACGTTTATATTGTAAAATCGTATAAACGAGCCGAGCTCGAGCCGAGCCCAAGCTTGTCTAGCATACCACGAGCCGAGCCCGAGCCTAAATAATAAGGCTCGAAACGAGCCGAGCTCGAGCTTTGTAAAACTTAAACGAATCGAGCTCGAGCCCTGGCGAGCTCGAGCTCGGCTCGGCTCGTTTCCACCCCTAGTTATAATGGTATTTTATGTTCTATATTTGTAATATCGAGAAAAAAAAAGTAAAGTATGTTAGTAATTTATGGCTTTAACCCTTTTTTGGTGGAATGTGGTAAACAATGAAAAAATAACGTCATAAAATTAAAAAATGGTATTAATGATCCACATACCTCTCTTTAATAATTAAAAAAATCTCATCACGCAAGAATTGTTTGACTGGTGGCTACGACTCCACTACCATGAAATGCGGTACGCCATGTACTTTTTTGGCGTTGAGAACTATGGCGCAGACAACGTACCATCTCCTCTATTAATGTCTACACTACAAAATACATGTCATTTACTTACTAAAAATTTAATTCACAACTTTTTATTATTAAAACATGTTGAAGATAAAAGTAGAAAAAAACTCACATATTTTGTTTATTAAAAAATAGTTATTAAAAGGTATACATTTTGTCTGCTAAATATTAAGTAAGAATTGATTTTTAGCGATCCCTTTTAGTACTTACTTTTTTTAAAGTAAACATAGATAAAAAATAATTGGTAGTCATTCTTTTTAAGACATTTTGATAAGAATAGATTTTTAATGATCCCTTTATTACATATTTTTTATATTTAATTTAATTAACAAATATCACAAATTTTATAATGCTAATTGAATATAAACTATTTGGGTTTAAATTGTATCTGTTGCTAAAAGTTTTGAGAAGGTCGAGTTCTCATTAATTTCATAAAGAAAAATATAATTATCTCAATATTTTTTCTATAACTTATAACTTGGTACAAAAGACACTTCTTTCATTTCTAGTCTTATGAGACACACACACATGCTCACACATAACCTAATAAAGTACAATAGGCGCAACCAACTCCTATGGCGTGAAAAGAGGTGTCGGACACCGGCCATCAGCTCAAGGGCGGAGCCAGAAAGTCTGCCTCGAGGGTTATACTTTGATATATTTTATAAACTACACTACATATAATTTTTAAAGGGTTAAATTATTAAAAAAAAAACTCAAATATTTTTAAAAATTTACACTATAATTTTTTTCGCTAAAAGTGTAACATATGACCCCTGTATCTCCGCCACTGCATCAGCTTGGGCTATTAAATGGCGCCTTATATTACAGCCATGCAAACCCTGTGTTCTTACCGTGACTTTGGAAAAACATCTTCTAACTTGCATTTTATGCATCGTGAAATCCTAATTGTTAAAAATTTGGGCTAAATTAAGCCCAACTAGCTAAAGCTTATCTATAGTAGTCTAGTTCTATACCATTACTTTTATGATTGCTAAAGCATATAATTTGATAGGTCTAAACAATGACATGTTTATGTTTTTAACCTTAGATAACAAGTGTAACTCAATTGAGCGCCACCTTATCGCTTATGTTAAAGTAGTGTTTTGCTTGTCTTTTAAAGGAAGATTGTGTCATTATTTCATACACTTAGAAAACAATTCAATCATCACTTGTAAATCTTCTATAAATGCAATTTAGAATCCAAAAATCTTTCAGAACAAAAAAACATGAAGACAACAACCAACCCATTGTTTCTTTCCTTTGTCTTCCTTTTGTTGTCAGGTATTTTCCTTTTATATTAATGAGAAAAACTATAACAATGTATTTTTAACAAAAGAACAAGTCTTTTTATGACATTATCTTTCTGTAAGAGAAATTGTGACAAGTAACAATTATTATAATGGTTGATGTTAAAGATAAATAAAATACTCTAAAATTTGTTTTTTAAAAAGTTATGAAAGATTATCTTTTTAATTATCTCTTATAAGTTACGCGCGTCAAATGAAATTTATATTTTAAGTTATGCAGTATCGGAATAACGTTATTTTTAATACTCATAACGAAGAAAAGCGACTTGTTTGACTTTATTCATGTTACTGCTCCTTTTTTTGGATTAAGTATAGAGCCCATAAAGTTTTTTTCTGAAACTTTTGGTTAAATAATTATTTGTACTGTAATTCTAGCTAGCTCTTTACTAGAGAGTTTTTAATACTATAATTTATGAAAAAAAAAAGTATACTTTTCTAAGAAAAGCATAATTTCGGAGTAATATTTTTTGTGCAACAAACATACCCTAAGGCATGGAAATATAATTTATCGTCCATCTCTTTATATTACGTATGTGACTAGAAAAACATGGGTGCACATGGAACAAAATATAAAACATACTCCGTATTGGACATGGAAACAGTTTAATTTTAATAATAATCGAATTTACAGGAAAGGAGGTCGTGGAATCATGTAATTTCTACATTAGCAACAAATGTCCGTACCCAATATGGCCAGCAAACGCCGCAAACGAAGGCCACCCGGTTTTAGCCTATGGCGGGTTTTATCTTCCACCAGGCGAACAACGAAAAATCCAAGCTCCAGCCGATTGGGTAGGCCGAATATGGGCTAGAACAGGGTGCAAGTTCGGTTCTAACAACATTCCCGCTTGTGAAACAGGCGATTGTGGTGGAAAATTGTGGTGCAAGGGACTAATAGGAACTCCACCCGCGACATTGGTCCAATTTGCGTTACAATCTGACAAAAGTAAACCAAGTTTTTATGACGTTAGCTTAGTCGATGGTTATAACATCCCAGTGTCAGTCACGGCAATGCCTAATTCACCCAAGTGTCATATCGGAGGGTGCAAAAAAGATGTTAACGATATTTGCCCACAAGAACTCCAGGTTTTGAATGATAAAGGTGAAGTCGTTGCTTGCAAAAGTGCTTGCTTGGCTTTCGACAATGACAAGTTTTGTTGTAGGAATGAGTATGGGACGCCGAGTAAGTGCAAGCCGAGTGTGTATTCGAAGATTTTTAAGGAAGCATGTCCGTCGTATTACAGCTATGCATATGATAATCCGCCACCATTGGTTAACTGTGTCTCGGACGATTACTTGATAACGTTTTGTCCATCAACAATATGGGGTGGTGAAGTTGAATCTATATAGAATCATAATGAGTATGTGTCTAAAACTATTGGTATGTCAATACTCTAATATGTGTGATTTCTGTATATTACTTGGTTACATAAATATTGATTCAATAAAGTAACAAGCCCATTATTGGTTAGAAAAATCGTTCTACATTAGTACATGGTTAGTAATTCAAATTTTTAGGCATAATGTACAAGTATTAATGCATGCAACAAATAAACAAATACATTACATACACTTTTTAATACAAACAAGATACAAATAAATAAACATATTGTACGATCTTTATGAAAACACATAATTACTTGAAAATATAAATATTTATGCAATATGTACAATTAACCAATACATAAAATCAAACACATTTTATACTATTTTTAGAAACACTAATAGTTCATTAAACAAACCAATTAATGTTATTTATAAACACTCATAAAATATATATATATATATATATATATATATATATATATATATATATATATATATATATATATATATATATATATATATATATATATATATATATATATATATATATATATATATATATATATATATATATTTTGGTAACCGTGATTTCCGACTAATTGGCCGACTAATCCACGGGGTTTGAGCCCACCGTCACACAGACTCAAACCAGGTAAAACTCTCCCTTTTCAGGAGGTTGACGTGGCCACTTCAAAGTTGTTAAACACTCATAAAATAGAGATACATTTGATTAGTAAACAATATAAAAACTAATAAAACACACGAAGTTTCATATAATTTATATGCTGACATATAACATCTTAAAAATCAAATTTGATCAACGGGTTCAGCTAGCAAGTAAAAACCGTCCGAAAATGAGCCGAAAAAACTAACTCAAACTATAGAAATGAGCGAACCGAAGCTAATCGAGCAATTTATCACATGTTACCCGACATCACGCGGGTACCTGCTACGTGATAATTATATATGTCATGCATCATTGAGCAATAAAAGGGATTAAAATCATGACAGCTAACACAATATTGGATGGTGATGCATAAACAAACAAAGCAAGAAAAGAAACTTTACTTCACCGTTCATTTTCACAATTGCCAAAAGTGATGATAGAGACACCTTTGGTACTTTGTACTAGTAGTTGGTAAATTATGAGGCAACAATAAACGAGTGAATTATTGGTTACCGGTACAATCTTTGAAAATTGAAATGCATATAAATGGTTTGTCTTGGGATTCAATGTAAACTACTAAAAGAAATTAGTTCATCAATGATGAAAAACCGAAAAAATGATCTACAATCTGAATGCGCGGTCGACCGGGTAAAAATAAGACCTACTTGAGAAAATGGCACGGCTTTAATCCTAACTCTTGTAAAAATTCACTAAAACCGGCTGGAACTTGACCAGAGTATGTCCTTGAGGAAAAGTCAGTCGTCAATCATGGATGCACAGGATCAAGGTTTCTCGGTTTCTTGACCGATTTAAACAATTTGAGAAATATTTAACTAGCAAGAAAGAAATTCGGCAAACTGATTGATGATCGATTTTTCAACTCCAAAAGTTTAAGCTAATTTACTAGCAAGATTATTCACAATATGCAAATGATATAAAATTCAATCATACATCCTTGTTAGTCTATCAACTTCTTTTACAAGGTTCACACAATATATTCATTTATCAAGTTGGATGAGTTGATTAACACCTCTGTCTTTTGAGAAAGAGAGGTCAAAGGTTCGATATTCACTCCTTGCAAGTCGGAGATCCTTTTCTATCTTTGATAGAATCGGAAACAGTATCCCAGTCTTTAGTAAAGGTATAATTGTCTACATTTCAATATTTCCCGTACACTGTCCTAAACGATATCAATAGCCATTTGTTACATGTCACAAACTCCCTCATGTAAGAAACAAGTGATGACACTTAACCTTGTTCATGTAATGAAAAGTTAATATTTTAGTCTTAATTTCATCATCAAAGCAGACATACTAAACCTTGTCTATGATCAATAATTCTTCCATCTTTTCAAGGAAACATGATGTTCTAAACCATCCAAATTAGAAAAGGGTAAAAAACATAAGTCCAAAGCAAGATACAAAAGACATGAAAAGGAATTCTAGTGACACCAATTAGGATCATGTCACATCATACAATATATAATACACTCACCCTTTCAAAACATGCAATAAGTACTTCATATAATCAATTTAGCAAGTTTCATTGGTCTACTGTCTACAACCATTATAAGTGCATCTTCCCTTTGATAGTCAGTCATAACAAACCCTTACAAAGATCAAAACATGAAATATACATCTACAGGAGATATGTTAACACAATTTGGCTCGATACTAGCTAGTGTCATGTTCGTGTTAGCAATCGTCCAACGATACTTCCCACACGACCTGAGTAACATGTTTAGTAAACACTCTAAGAGATTCTTGGCACCCTTTTACCCATACATCCAGATAAAGTTCAATGAATTCACCGGTGACCGTTTTAGGCATAGTGAAGCCTATTCCATCATCGAAACTTATCTTGGTGAAACAACCTCAATGGAGGCTAAGCGTTTAAAAGGCGATATCATAAAGAACAATGCCCAAGTTGTGTCTTTATCCATGGATGATCATGAAGAGGTTTCTGATGAATTTAATGGAGTCAAAGTCTACTGGTCCTCAGGGAAAAGTATCATAAGAACTCAGTCAGTTTCTATGCATCCAACTTCGGATGAAAGGAGATATTATCGACTCACGTTTCATAAACGACACAGGGAGCTTATCGTTGGGAGTTATTTAGAACATGTTATCAAAAGCGGTAAGGAAATTAAGATAAAAAACAGGTTGAGGAAGCTCTATACTAATAATGGGTCTCATTGGACCCAAGTTGTATTTGAGCATCCTGCTACATTTCAAACGTTAGCGATGAATCCACATAAGAAGCAAGAAATTATTGAAGATTTGACTACTTTTAGTAAGGCTGAAGATTTTTATACACGAATAGGAAGAGCGTGGAAACGTGGCTATCTTCTTTATGGTCCACCTGGGACCGGAAAGTCAACCATGATCGCGGCTATGGCTAATTTCTTAGGATACGATATATATGATATGGAGTTGACTGCGGTGAGTGATAATACTGAGTTAAGAAAGTTGCTAATCGAGACATCGAGCAAGTCGATTATTGTTATAGAAGACATTGACTGCTCGGTTGACCTCACAAGTCAACGAAAGTCAAATGAGAAGGAAGAAGAAGAAGAGGGCGATCAATCTAAGAGAAAAGAGAGCAGTTCAACCAAGAAACCAACAAGATCAACTGACAGAACCCCCGCAACAAGTAAAGTGACTTTGTCAGGATTATTAAATTTCATCGATGGTCTATGGTCGGCTTGCAAGGGAGAAAGGCTTATAGTCTTTACAACTAACCATGTCGACAAACTTGACCCTGCGCTCATTAGAAGAGGAAGGATGGATAAACATATTGAACTGGGATATTGTTGTTTTGAGGCGTTTAAGGTTTTGGCACACAATTACCTATACCTAGACTCACATGTATTGTATGATAAGATTCGTGTTATGTTGGAAGAAACTGATATGACTCCAGCAGACGTTGCTGAGAATTTGATGCCTAAGACTAGTCCCGTGGATCCCGAAGTATGCTTGAATAGTCTCATTGGTGCTCTTGAGGCTGCAAAACTAAAGAAGATCGAGGAAGAAGAGGAGAAAAATAATCTTAAGATATCAACGACGAATACAAAAGAAGACAAGAAAAAAACACTTGATGAAGATAACAAAGTATTGGAAGCAGTCGAGAATGGTACAAATGGGCAAGTGACAGAATTTAAAACTGATGAAGTGAGCCTTAAGATTTGAGATTGTAGTCCAAGTATGTAGGTTTTATGTTTCATTTTATTGTGTCTTTTAGATAAATGGTTCATTATGTATTTTAATCTAGTAAGATTGTCATTTGATTCAGCAAAATCAGTCTTCCTGCTTCTGAGATTACAAGTATATATTTTGTTATTTGTGTGATGGTACTTGTATGTTCATCCTGTTCTTTCAATTCGTGTAACCTACTCGCAGATTATAACAAAAACTAGGAATACAAGCAAGCAACTAAGATATTATCTAGCAACTAAGATATGTGATATAAATATGTTATGTTCTCTAATCTCTTTATCGCTTATGTAAGAATACATCTGTCATCTGTAGTTTTCTCCAAAGGCGGCCTTAGCCTCATTATAATGCATGTAACCATCATAGTCCCTACTTAATCTACTACAGCAATGCGTTTACATGTTAAAATTCATGGTTCCACCACTTCAGATAATGGTTTCACGGTTAGCCCAAACTAGGGACCGATAACTAGTTCACGATTCAATCCTTAAACTAAATAACAGTTTTCTGGCGTTAAGTGATTTCACGTGTTACATCCATGGCCAATATTTGAATATTCACCATCAAGAGTAACCACGTGAAACTGCGACAACACCTAAAATCTTTAAACAGACATTTTAAACATCAAACATTGTTTATAATCGCTTTTGCAAAATTTTAACCATCCTAATCTGAACAAGGTATAGAAACTAAGTCCAAAGGAAGAAACTAACACAAAAGACAAGACCTACCACACTAATTAGATCACATCACATCATGTCACATCACAACACATCATGCAATAAAGAATAACTCCTCCTTATGTAAACCTTCGAAACTAAGAAAGCATTATTGGTCTATCTAAACTCTTTCCAGTGACAGTCTCAAAAACACTAAATTATAGAGATGAAAAACATGAGAAGTAAACCCATAGGAGATATGTTACCCCAATTCATATCAAAACTCTTCAGTTTCATGTTCGTGTTAGACATGATCCGGCGATACTTACCAACGGGCACCCGCAACTTATTTGGTAAATACACTCGAAGACTCTTGGCCCCTTTTCACCCATACATCGAAATTAAATTTGATGAATTCACTGGTGACCGTTTTAGCCGTAGTGACGCCTATTCCATCATCAAGACGTACCTCAGGTCAACAACCTCAATGAATGCCAAACGTCTAAAAGGGGAAATCACACACAGCAACTCCCATATTGTGTCTTTATCAATGGATGATTTTGAAGAAGTTACAGATGAGTTTAATGGAGTCAAAGTTTATTGGGCATCCGGGAAAAAAACTATAACAACTCAATCTATCTCTTTACGTCCAACAGCGGATGAAAGGAGATATTATCGACTCACTTTTCATAAACGGCATAGGGAACTAATCGTCGGAAGTTATCTGGATCATGTGATCAAAAGTGGTAAGAAAATTAAGAGTAAAAGTAGATCAAGGAAGCTTTTTACTAATAACGGTTCAAGTTGGACAAGAATTGTTTTTAATCACCCAGCCACATTTCAAACATTAGCGATGGATCCCGCAAAAAAGCAAGAGATTATCGATGATTTGACTACTTTTTCTAAGGCAGAAGAGTTCTATACACATATAGGAAGGGCGTGGAAACGTGGGTATCTTCTTTATGGTCCACCTGGGACTGGAAAGTCAACCATGATCGCCGCCATGGCTAATTTCTTAGGATACCATATATATGACCTCGAGTTGACTGCAGTGAGTAACAATACCGAGTTGAGGAAGTTGTTGATTGAGACATCAAGTAAGTCGATCATTGTAATTGAAGACATTGATTGCTCGGTTGACCTCACAAGTCAAAGGAAGACTGGTGAAAATGAAGGCGAAGACAGTGGTCAAACTAACGAAAAGGAGACCGGTTCAAACAAGAAAACTACAAGATCATCTGATAAAACACCCGCAAGTAAAGTGACTTTATCAGGTCTTTTAAATTTTATTGATGGTTTATGGTCGGCTTGTAAGGGAGAAAGACTTATAGTTTTTACAACTAATCATGTCGATAAGCTTGATCATGCACTTACTAGAAGAGGGCGGATGGATAAACATATCGAAATGGGATATTGTTCTTTTGAGGCCTTTAAGGTTTTGGCAAATAATTATCTCTACCTAGAATCACATGTTTTGTTTGATAAAATTCGTGTTATGTTGGAAGAAGTTGATATAACTCCAGCAGATATTGCAGAAAATTTGATGCCTAAAACAAGTCATGGAGATCCCGAAGGATGCTTAAGTAGTCTCATTCGTGCTTTAGAAGCTGTGAAACTGAAGAAGATTGAGGAAGAAGAGGATAAAAAGAATGTTGAGATAACAAAGAGTACACAAGAAGAGAAGAATAAATCAGTTAAGGAAGAAAACAAGGTATTGAAAGAGCTCAAGGATGGTCTGAATGTTCAAGGCACAAAATGAAGCGAGTCCTTTAGATCTATGATTGTATTTTACCGTAATATGCAGTTACGCTGATTCACTTATGTAGATATACGGGTCATACGGTGCCCTCTAAGTAAGTATGATCACTAAAATCAGTTGAATTCAGGAGTTCTGGTATGAATTTATATTATTTAGTTTGAGCTATTACATAGTATTTGGCAAAATACATTTCTATTATTATCGATTACTCATATTTGCTCTTTTGATTACTAACATAAATGTGCACCCATCAAATGTATCATGTTGCAGTCACAGTTACTATATCTTTAAATTAAGAACAATCATGTGTTAAAAAATCAAGGAAATTAATCAAAGTAGCCAAAATTCCTTTTAAAATGACAAGCCAGCAAAATATCTCACAATAAACAAAATAGCCAAAAATCTAGCAAAGATACATTGTGAGCTCCATCCAGAATCTAGATACGTATTTAAAAACTTAACTAACAGGTTTGTGAGCTTTGAATATCAAAAGCGGGGCAAATATATATCTGTGAGGTTTTGAAGGTGCATTATGAGCCAACATGCATCCCCTCATGGATGGCAAGAACACTCAACTGTGAAGGATTTTCAAAGAAGGCATTCAGCAAACTTATTGATTTGTTGGGTTTCAAGAAATTGCTTGAACCATACAGCTCACACACAGACACATTTGCGTCCAGAATATTGAGCAGGTCTGAGGGGAGTTTGCTTACCATTCTGGTTCTAAAGATACCACATACACAATGGAGGATGGGAATTTCTGCAAGGCAAGGTTCTAAAGATACCTTGAGAGATTCTTGAGGGGCCAAACTAAGGAAAAAGAGGCTGGTTCATATTTGCAAAACAGCGAGATTAACTGTTCAAGCACCCGCAGTTAAAGTGACTTTATCGGGTATTTTGAATTTTATTGATGATTTATGGTCGGCTTGTAAAAAATAAAAAGGAACTTATTGATGATTTGTGGTCAGGTAGTAAGAAAAAGCTAGTAGGCTTCACGACTAACCATGTTAATAAACTTGAACCTGAACTTATGAGAGAGCCTGCAGGCTGTAGAATGGTACAACTGTACGAATGGGGTGGCCATACAGGGCTCTTTTCATAACCTTGTTTATGCGATAAAGACACGCTGTTATCCCTATTAATGCTTTTTGCATATACTGATTACTTGTAATGGTTTTTGCAATATTTACGAGTTTTTTACATACACCATTTGTGTTTAATAGGCCTGCATGTTAAACTAAGGTATCAATGTTTTGAAAAGTTCAAGGTTTTGGCATAAAATCTGTCTCTGCCTTGAATCACATGTATTGTTGAGATAAATCTTGTTATTCCGGAAGAAATTGATACTACTTCAGCAGATGTTGTCGAGAACTTGATGCCTAAGACTAGCTATGGGGATCCGGATGCTTGAATAGTCTCATTAGTGCATTAAAGAGAGTGAAGCTTAAGAAGATGGATGAAGAGCAAGGTACATTGAATAATACAAAAGATGAAAGATTAATCCTTGATCAAGAAAACAAGGTAATGAAAGAAGACATGAATGATCCAAATGTGCAAGCAAAATATATGTATGGATTGAGTTTTAAATGTATTTTCATTGGTAAAATTTTCATTATGTAGTATATAACACAAAAAACAATAATTTACGATCAAAGTTGAATAAAAAAATTAATAGTGGACAAATAAATTAGTACTGTACGTGCTTTAGTTTCACCTAATAAGCCATTTGAATGACCACTTGCTTTTGGCTTCCATTTCATGTTAGCCTACTATAAAAAAATTGTGTCCACACTTGCTTTTGAAAGAAAAAATGGTTATGCATTTGCTATAACCTTTTAGCTTTGGCCATGCATAGAGATATATGAGCACTCAAGTTTGTTTTTCTATATATGTGCGCCAACATATTTAAATATTTTAACTATTACAAGATCATTAGAAGTTCATTATTCCAGGCTTCCAGCCCCTTGGAGTCTTAGACCAGTCTGTCCTGGGTAATATATTTCCGGCCTAATCAACTAACTCCCTGAGATCCAAAACTAGTCCAATATGCTTTTGTATTCCTCGTTTTAACCCAAATGATCTTTCTAATACGTACTTCGGAAAAAAGAATGGTATATGATTCATATACTAAAATATAATTGTGTATCAACTGCATGCTATCCATATAGGTCTTCTTAGGGCTGAGCACGGCAGACCCAAAACCGAACCGGACCGGAAAAGCGGACCGGACCGAACAATTTCGGTCCGGTCCTCGGTACGGGTTTTTGGACAAATTCGGTCCTCGGTCCGGTCGGCCCGGTCCGGTCTTACTAAAATCTCGTCGATTATGCCTAATAGGACCGGACCGGACCGAGGACCGAACCGGACCAACCCGGACCGGACCATCTCGGTCCAGGGTTTCAGACCATTTCGGTCCTCAGTCCGGTCCGGTCTTGGCCGGTACGGTCCGGTCCCGGACCAATGCTCAGCCCTAGGTCTTCTTGCTTGGATTAGAAAAAGTCTAGTCTGAAACTGGATCGTGAGCTGAAGTCAACGGGCTATTGTTTCAAGTCATTTTACTCAAATATGGAGCAAGAGTAAGAAATATTTTTGGTTTCCACCGAACTGGATCGGGACCAAAACTGGACCGGTAACCAGAAAGTACTTGATCAGTCCGGGTTGGTCAAGTTGCAGCATTATTTACCAGTTTAACGCTTTGTGCCAAGTTTTGCACATATCTAGAAGCGTGAGTTCTTGGAAAGTGTGTAAGATTATATATTCTCCTAATATATTCCAAATTAGCAATCGAAAATAATCCATTCACCTAAGGTTCACTATGTGTGACATTCTAAATTATTGTCAAGTGCCCATAAAACAAAAGTTAGTATTATAAGTCTAAGAGAAAATATCAAGATGCTTACCTGACTTGTTTATTTAATAAAAGTCGAGAATATATCAAGGGTTTACCTGGCTTCTTTATGTGAACAACTAGACAAATTTCTAAGTAATGAATACCTTACGAGTTAGGACCTACATATTTTATTGCAAGTGCCAACTGCCAAGTGGGATTCGATTGAAACCCCACCAGCTCAAAGACAGGGGACCCCTTTCAGCATTGAAGAAGTGAGGCTTGTCTTCATTTCAGCTATGAAAAAGACAAAAATCCAAAAGACAGAATCCGAGGTGTTTAAATATTCGTTCCAATATCATTATTAATCACACTTAGATAATCATGTGTATAAAGTATAACCCTATAGATACTAAGGTGTTTTAAATATATCTAAGTAGTTTTCCAACTTGATCCATAATTTTTAGACCAAGTTGGAAAATTCAAATATAGCTCTTTTCAGAAATTCATATTTAGATGCTTACACCAATGTTTTAAAAATCGGGATCTTACCTATGATCGTTTTCGTCTTTGCAAGATCGAGATCGTAAGTAGGATCAAGATCATAAGATCCTACTATAATGTAATTTTCTTAATAGTCTTTGCAATATTTTACAAATCAACAAAATAATATACATCGCAAACACAAAATTATACGAATATTTCTTAAAAAGGTAGTCCTAAATTATGATGATGAAATGTATAAGAAGATTAACACGTTATTTTTAGATTATACAAAATAGAACCTGTAAATTTGTAAGTAGTTTTTTAGTTTGTCGTACGAGAAAAAGTAAGATCGGATCGTAATAGATCCTAAGATCTTATGATCAAGATGGGGATCTATAAGATCTTAAGCATGCAAAGATCCTATGTAAGATCTGGATCGTTTTTGCTTTGCGGTATCGTAAAATCGTAAGATCCTAAGATCAAGATCGGGATCTTGACAACCATGGCCTACACAAATATCCTCGGTGAAAACTAAAAAATATATGACAAGTTGATGACAATCATTTGGGTTCAGGTTTCCAACTAAAATATGGTCAATGCAAGAGCCAATTCAAAGTGCAGATGAGGAGAGCCAAGTCAAAGTGTAGATGATTCAAAACAAATTAAACGTCAACTCTTGTCAGCTTGTGTGTGTCTACATGTGTATATATACATATCAATCCACCATTCATAAGAAAATGAGAAAAAGGGAAGAGTGAAAAGAAAGAAGAGAAATAGGAGAAAAAAAAATTTTGTCGCAGGAAAGATGGCACTTAGCGCTGCATGTACAATTTCGGCCAGCTAAAACTATCATGACAGAAACAAGTGCCATTTTTCTGCTACAAGAATTCTTTTATATTCCTTTCCTTGTATATTTTCAACCCAATGTGTGTGCTGTTACTTGTTAGCACTTTTGTGTCATTTCCATATAAGGTATGTAGAGTTTCGAGTTATCAACACCTTCTATTAGAGATTAACTAAGTTTAATACAACTTACAGGTCAAAAATGCAGATGGTCCTCAAAGCATTCATGCTACGGTTGCAGATGAAAACCTGCGTTTGTGATCCATCAAAGTTTCACACAGCATGTTCCGTCAAAATAGCAGGTGCTGATATGGCTGCTATCTTGCCTATACTTGTTCCAGCAATATACCCACCTGACCAAGCGTTCTGCAACAAAATAGTAGAAAGAATATGATCTGCGAGTAAGCATAGAGTTGCCAGAACATATAGAGTGGTGACTCGTGTCTACAGATGGGAAGATGGGCGGTTTGGGTGACGTGTCAAACTGAGTTGAGGTGGAAATGGGTCAATTTCGGTACAGGTTTTTTGTCAGGCTTTGTATAAAGATGAGTAATTAATGTATTTTTTTTAACGGCATTAATGCATTAGTTATGATTAGAAAAGTTACAATGATAATCTACATCTTTAAATAAAACCACTTAGGATGTTATGTACATCAAAAACTGACATTGGGCAACTCTTGACGTGTTCCCGTTTTGGTTAAAAATAACTATTTAACCCATTTGAAGATAAAATACAGCCGAAATAGACCCTTCATATGTAAGTGGGTCAGACCGACCGTCTACCACCTATACTCATATAGTTGGCAATTGCTATCTAAGCCATGAACTAGTATGAGACCAAACAAGGATGCATCCCCAATTCTAGGTTTTACCTGGAAATTGAAACCTCCTGTGATACCATCAACATTCAGTACCTACAAATGATTTGGACCTTTAGAATATACTCATACTTCGTGTAAGCATAAAAGATCACAGCTTTTTAAAGCTGTATCTACACGAGAGTCGCTGAAGAAGTGATTTGTTTGTTTTGGTGCATTTCCATTTATCACCAAATTATGGAATAGAGACATTAACTGAAACCGAAGTCCTTTATTTATATCTCATACTTGAATATATTTTGTATATGTAAATTTTGCTTTAGCATTTTTGAAAGAAAAACCAAACATAAAAGTTCCAAAAAATTTGATTATGGAACAATACCTCTCCAGCAAAAAACAGACGGGGTTGAATCCTGCTCTCCATAGTTTTCAGTGAGATCTTAAAAAATATTACAATTCTAAGTAAGAATTTGCAGAAAACACAAGTGAGAAGAATGTGACTGTGTGTGTGAGAGAGAGATGGAGCACCTCAGACAATGGAACCCCTCCAGCTGTGACAAATTCATCCTTAAATTGGCCCTATACCAATGCAGGTACTTACTAACATCAAATATATATATATATAGAAATAAAAAGAGGCAGCATGGACAGATCACGATTATAGAGTAACGTGGCATTGTGGCAAATAGGTAAACTTACATCACAGGTCAAAATGGCCAGGCGGGGTTGAGCTGACAGATGGGTACATTTTTTGTCCATTTTTTAAAATTTCAAATGTATATATAAAACTTATATACATAATTATGATTAACCAAACTGCTATACAAATGACATTTTGATTTATTAGAATATACAAAATTCAGAAGGTCATAAGCACTTTTAAATACTTTAAGCTACTTCTAGACCATTTGACCCATGTCTTTTACAGCTTTCTTTTGCACATTAGCAATAAAACACTATAGCCCACTTTGACCATTTTTAAATATATGGACTTAAACTGTATTTACTATGATAAGAAGAGTACAACAGTACCTTTCCTTTTACTAAAAATGAACATTCCTTTAACATAGCAGCAATAGACATCAAGGAGTTATTTGAAATGGATGCCCACAAGATATCTTCATCTATGCCCTGCACACAAACATCTGTCAAATTACTCCCAATCTATAGTACGTATTTTTATAATTACAGTGATCATACAACCTCACGGTTTAATAAGTATTTCCAAAATCTCTTCATGATCCCGAGTTCCGTAGGGTACGAACCAACTACTTTTTGCTTCTGCAAGATGTAGAGAAACAAGCATAACTCAACCATTTAAAAGTATATACAAAAAAAAAAAGCGAGAATTTTGAAAAGATGCTTAACGACATTCTAGTAGGAGCATATATATACGATCCAGAGCAGTAGCTTATTCTAGGGATAACTATTATGCATCGGCAAACAGGATGGGAGCACCGCTTACTCGAGCACTTGTCTAAGCATCGCACCGTTTGACAAAATTATTTATGTAAAAAGAGATCAACTTATGTTATGTTTTCTAAATAGCAGGCTTAACGGGTAAAATATAAAAATGTTAGATAAAAAATATACGATTCAAATAGTTTAAAACTCACCCAAATTATACCAAGTGCTTACAACCTCCTGAAATTGCTTTATTTTTATGACATGGGTAATTACTTAGTAAAAGCTTTGTCATCAAATGTACCATGTTAAATATTTAGTTAAAATAGAGAAAAAGTGTTGGTGGGTTAACCCATGACCTGTTTTGACCCATCTTAAAATCTACACATTTAGACCCATTTATAAACATGCCCTGCCCGACCAACTTGGCACCAAGGGCAGCAATTAAGCCCTAAAAACAGAGAGCCAGCACATAAATATCATCAAGCAAGCTTTAGGAATCATTTACCGGAAACTTTTTTTTGTGTTGAGATAGCAAAGACTTCAGATCTTCACTATTATGATCAGGAGAAAAATCCACGACAAGTGTTCCTGAAACGATATGAAACCAAAGTTAAAGTCATAGAATGAGAATTCAACAAGTTTCAGCAAAATAAACAAAATGATTCCGTGCCTTTATAGCTTGAACTAAACAAATCACGAGCACCCCAGGCAGATAACCGAAGAATTGCTGGACCACTAAGCCCCCAATGTGTGATCAACATTGGGCCAATCTAACAACGAATACAAGTTAGAAAGCGAGAATTTGGCATGTCATGTAAGACTTGTGAATAAACAAACATGCCTGGGTAAGTTCCGGAACGCTCTTCTGCAAAGATTCAAGTTTAATAGTTGCCTTGACTTTTGGGAATGTAATCTGAAAAAAAAAAAAAAATCAAACTTTGATATTCAAGCAGAAATGATGAAAAGCTTGTTTTAAAATATAATTATAATACGAGACCATTACCCCAGCTAATTCTGTCAACTGGATATCATCAATTTTGAATGTAAATAAGCTCGGTACCGGTTCAATTATAGAATGGCCAAGTTGTTTGGCAAGATTATACCCCTGTAATAGTATCATGGTGAATAAAAAAGTTAAATCCAGTTATTGTATGTTAACATGGATACGCTAATGGGATTAAAGAAGAAACCTGCTGACTGCTGCCACTAGCCATTAATAGATAATCAGCTTCGATAAAATCCACATAATCAATTGTTCGCTTCTCAATCTTGACTATAAACTTGCCATCCGCAGAAGTAGAAGCAGATGTTACAGATTTTCCCGTTTGCAGAGTAACTGATGTAAAGAAACACCGAGTAAGACATCACTGAGTATGATAAACTTCGAACAAATCAATGTAACTGTTCAACTATCCCACAAGTAATCAGTTGACTATCTTACTATTTTATGATCTTTTTGTTGCAATAATCACTTTGAATTCACACATTTAAACGTCATTTAACAACGAATGTAGCTTTATAAGTATAACCAACTCAAATATAAAGTGTTCAACTACAACAGATTGGTGGTGCAACAGCATTTGGTCATTCAGGGGTCTTTTGGGAACAATAAATAAAAGAAATACTTATAGTACAGTAGGTGCTAGTATGACCAAGTACCTCCTCTCCGCCTTGCTTCGTTTAAAAGACAATCGACGATAGTAGATGAGTTATCGCTCACCGGGAAAACCCTCCCATCTTCCTCAGTCTAAAAGCAAAATGGATAAAGTTTCATTAGATGAATGATTGTTTACAGAACCATCACACCTCACACTTTGAAGTCCTTAAAGCTTCAATAAATGTTTAAGCAAGAAAATAATTATAATTTATACTAGGCTATAGGATAGTAGGATACTACCTTCAGTTTCACCCCATGATCTGAAAACCAGGACATGGTATCGTTCGGGCCATGAACATTAAAGAATGAACCTCGAAACTCTTTACTACCCCTTGGATATTTCTCTGCCAAAATCTATGACAGTGTTACATTTCAACCATGAACTTGATGCATAAACATACTTGAAAGAAGCGAAAGCTATCAAATAAAGCTGTAATACAAGGTCATCAAACTCACCCTATTGTCAACACAATGTCCATTTGTAACATTGCAACGACCACCTCCCGATATTTTAACCTTACAAAAAAACAAATCTCCATCATCATGTTTGGGATTGCTTTCTGGTTAAAAATAACTAATTCAGATTGTAATGTTTGGGTTTGCTTATTTTGTGAAACATGCAATATATTTTAGCTAAAAAATATTATAGTTTAAAAACGATGGTAGAAGAATAAGGGATACTGATTAAAAAATGTATCTAACTTGACACTTATTCCTTTGTTGTGTTCTGAACTATTCTTTTCCCCCTTTTAATACAAAAAGTTATAATTTTTCCACTTGTGTGTATGATTGAAAGTTTACACATTCGATAGGAAAAAAGTAGTTTGGTACAGCTTAAATGAGTAAGTGTGAAGTTGGATCCATTTTCAAACCACCCAAAGAGTAATTAAGGAGGGTGTTTGTTTAATCTTATTTATGGGTTTATGAGGTTATTTAATTTCGGCTTAGTTGTTTGTTTCGGCTTATATAGCCAACTTATGGCTTATTTGATTATGGGCTTATGTTTTATAAGCTCGTATTTGTGGCTTATTTTGAATCTTTTCAGCTTATATAAGTTTCTTATGTTACACTGAGCTTAAATACGCCAAAAAGTTTCAAAATAAACCAAAAAAGTGAGCTTATGAAATATAAGTCCAAACCAGAGGTGTTTGTTTCGGCTTATATATCCGGCTTATGGCTTATTTGGTTTTGGGCTTATGTTTCATAAGGTCACTTTTTTGGCTTATTTTGAAACTTTTCGGCTTATATAAGTTTATTATGTCATAATAAGCTTATATAAGCCAAAAAGTTTGAGAATAAGCCCCAAAAAGTGAGCTTATGAAACATAAGCCTAAAGCCAAATAAGCCGTTGGTTTTGGGCTTATGTTTCATAAGCTCATTTTTTGTAGCTTAATCCGAAACTTTTCAGCTTATATAAGTCCATTATGTCATTATAATAACCCGAAAAGTTTCCAAAATAAGCAAACAAAATACAAGCTTATGAAACATAAGCAGAAATCAAATAACCATATATATATAAGCTTAAACAAACACTTTATCTTAATTTTGAATAGGGGGAGCTTCCTAGTTAATCTATACGAATGAAAACGCAGAAACCTTAGCTAACGGCTTAGCTTTTTCGATAACGACAACATTTAAATTAGGAGCCAAACTTTTCGCCCTAATCGCGCCATATATTCCAGCAGCACCTCCTCCAATCACCACCATCTTCTCATCACTAACCTAAACAAATTCATCATTTCATAATTCACACACACACACACACACATATAAATAAAATTAATTCATTATTTAAACCAAAAATAAAAAAGTAATTCACTACCTCAGAATACGCAACTGTACGGAGCCTCCGGTGACGTGTAGATGATGTAAATGCCACGTGGACATGAACTCCGGTGAAGTTCCGACCATACGGTGGTGTGAGCGTGTGGATAATGAACCGTGATACGACGGTGTTCATGGTGGTTAACGGTTAGCAACTAAATTTACGGCGGTGATTTAACGGTTTTTTAGTAAGTGCCTGTTTTTGAAAAAGATGGAGGTGAAGGTCCTTGTGTTTTATGAGAAATACCAAGGACCCCCTGGACTATGTAAATACTTCTTAGACATGTATGTTTGTAGTTTGTACCAGAACCGTGATCGTCGTGGTAACGATATGAGTCGAGTCGAGTTTAAAATTTAAAATTTATAAAAGATAAGTGAGATAAGCTTGTATTCTAAAAAAAATTAAGCTTAAACAAACACTCTTAAAGTATTTCTGGTGTTTGTTTATCTTATTTTTGTCTAGAAAAGGAATGATAGTATTATTATATATTTTGTTTACTTTAATAACGAAGGATGATGCTCGCGCTTCATCGCGGGGGTTTTGCACATACACTGTTACGGACATATGAGCAAATGAGTTATAAGAAGGCTTAGTACATTAGCTTTCTAGCCAGTTATAGTTAAGTTTCGTTTATTGTGAGAGACATGGTAATGTTTTTAACACATCAACTCTTTTAACAAACGAAAGATAAAGTCATCATATTGGTCACATTAATGCACAATGTTTAGTATTTAATGCTTACATATGGTAAAAATTAAACAATACCAACGTACTTCCTACAACAACAGCTATCACGCCAGCATCAAGGTTGCCCCTTTTGAAGCACTATATGGTCGAAAGTACCGTTCACCTGTGTGCAGGACAGAAGTAGGTGAATTTCAGCTCACTGGACCCGAATTAATACAGGAGACTAGTGACAAGATCGTTCTCATAAAACAAAGAATCCAAGCTGCTCGCGATCGACAAAAAAGCTACGCGGACCAAAACCTATGCAATTTGAAGTAGGTGACCGCGGCATGCTCAAGGTATCACCTTGGAAGGGTGTTGTACGCTTTGGTAAACGTGGAAAACTGAACCCACGTAATGTCGGCCCCTTCAAAGTGATATCCAGGATCGGGGAGGTAGCATATCGTTTGGAGTTACCCCAGAAATTGAGTCGGGTACACTCTACCTTCCACGTGTCTAATCTGAAGAAGTGTTATGCTGAAGAACCATTGGCTATGCCATTGGAAGGAGTTCAGTTTGACGACAAACTCCAGTTCACAGAAGAACCAGTAGAAATCATGGAGAGAACAGTTAAGAAATTGAAACGCGGTCGCATTCCATTGATCAAAGTACGTTGGAACTCGAGGACAGGTCCTGAGTTCACATGGGAACGAGAAGACTCGTTCAAAACCAAGTACCCACACTTGTTCACCTGACCGGTGACTTCATCTTAAGCTTTGGGGACAAAGCTAAAATACCGGGAATGTGCTGTAAAACCTCTGATTTTACCTTATTGACTTTGTCAACTGTTGTAATCTTTATTTTTGGAATCTACATAATTCCACTTTTATATGATTAATTAAGTATCATCTTCATTTGTCATACAATCATTTCATAATTATTTTTAATATATATATGAACCTTTAGTCTTTTCTGACTACTCTGACAATTGACTGGCCACATATTAAACAAGGACTCACCACCTCAGTACACATTTTTGGAAAACTATAATTTTATTTACTTAATTTATTAAGTACCTGAATTTAATATTATATGTATATATTTACATATACCTTATACTATGAACAAACATATGTCACCATAAAACAATGTCTATTATCTCACATTGACACTTTATTTATTTCCTTCAAGTATAATATTTATAATGTTATACACATTATATACTTTCACCAAATGATCTAAAGGTTTAACCAAAATACCTAGAAACCTTACAAGTACCTACATTATATTACATAAACTAATGTTAACTCCCAATTTTAGACAAGTCAACACAATTTCTACCCTACTATACATAATATAGCCGTGTATATGGACATACACACTCCTTTAATCATACAAAACTTACAAGTAATCTAACACAAAGTCAAATGTTGCATTATGTAACCATACATGTAACACTATTTGAAGACACGTCATGTCCACTTTTGACCTCAAAACACACGGCAAGAATTAAGTAGGAATGGGAAGATTGGTTGCTAAATTTGGATATAGTACATGCATGATCTTATGATATCTCCATACCTAGCAACAATAACTTTGTTCTCAGTTGGATAATAAAAGTAGTAACCCATAGTTTCCTTAGGGTATCCTACAAAGATACATTTTACAGATCGTTGTTGGAGTTTGTCACCCGAGTCACGTTTCACATACGCCTCGCAACCCCAGACCTTTAAATAAGACAAATATGGCTTCTTGCCATGCCATAGTTCATATGGTATCTTATCGAAGTTCTTTGTGGGAACCATATTTAATATGCGAACAACAGATTCTAGAGCATAATCCCAAAAGGATAAAGGTAAAGTTGTAAGATTAAACATAGATCGTACCATATCCAATAATGTACGATTTCTCCTTTCGGATACACCATTTTGTTGTGGAGTATAGGGAGAAGTAAGATTCTAAACAATTCCATCCTCACCTAGATAATCTATAAACTCTTGACTTAAATATTCACCACCTCTATCAGAACGAAGAGCTTTAATCTTCTTCCCTAATTGCAGTTCTACTTCTGCTTTAAACACTTTGAATGTTTCAAATACCTCATGTTTATGCTTAAGTAAATAAACATAACCATAACGGCTATAATCATCCGTAAATGTTAAGAAGTAGCTAGCACCTTTCCTTGACGTATGTCTAAGTGGTCCACACACATCAGTATGTATAAGTCCAAGTAGATCAGTAGCCCTTTCAATATTGATATTAAAAGGTTTCTTGGTCATCTTTTCAGAGATACAAGACTCACATTTATCAAATGATTCATCATTGATATTTTCCAAAAGACCTTCACGTTGAAGCTTTTGTATACGAGTCTTCCCAATATGGGCAAGTCTACAATGCCAAAGATAAGAAGAGTTATTGTCAAACTTTCTCTTCTTACTCATGCTAAATACAAATTTATCGTTCTTGGATTCATTATCATATATGTCTAATTCAAACATACCATTCACAGAAATTGCATTAAAATAAAAAATACCATTATTCCAAACAGAAATTCTATTATTATCAATCGTGTGAACGAATCCATTATTTAACAAACAAGAAAAGGAAATAACACCCCTAACAATTGTAGGTGCATAATGACAATCATTTAATCTCAGTACTAAACCCGTAGTTAAAACTAGATCAAAAGTTCCTATAGATTCAACCGCTGCTTGTGCGCCATTGCCCACTTGCAGATATTGTTCCCCATAGAAAAGTTTCCTTTCCAGATTAAATCCCAGTAGCGTATTATAAATGTTAATACCGCATCCCGTATCATATACCCAGGAATTTAATTTTTATGTTAAATTGAACAATTCAATCATAAATAAAGTACCTGAAGCTGCAGCGCTCTGCTCAGACTTCTTCTTTATTTCTCGCAATTCTTCGAGGTAAAGAGGGCAATTCCTCTTCTAGTGACTACTTGCCTTGCAATGGTGACAAGTCTCATCCTTTTGATATTGACTCCTCTTAGCAAAGTTCTGCTTGGGTTTTGAATAAGTCACAACTTGTTTGCCCTTATTACCATTGCCTTTGCCTTTCTTCTTGTTCGCTTGCGGTTTTGGCTTACTCACTCTACCCTTTTGTATGGTTAGTACAGAAGGCGTAGCGGTAGATGCCTTGTCTTTCAACCCCTTTTCGTAGTCAATGAGCATTGCATGAAAATTGTTAACTGTCTTCCCCGTGTAATATATATTATAGTTTCTAACAAAATCATTGAAGTCCTTGTTAAGGGACCTATTGATCAAGTTGATAGCCATATTATGATCATAGGGTTGTCCTAGTACAATGAGCTGTTCCATATAACCCCTCATCTCCAAATAATGGGCACTTACAGACTTTCCTAGAGCTTGCTTGCAGCTATGCAAAGCATCTACTAGGTCGTAGATCTCTACAGCTTGCGGCTTTTCGAACATAGCGTTGAGCTTATCAAGCATTCGCTTTGGAGAAAATAGCTCATACTTCTGTTGAAGTGCATGAGCCATTTTTCCTAGCATTAAGCAAGCCAACTCAGAGTGCTTCTTAATATTAGCAGCGTGTTCAAGCCTTTGCGCATCAGATGCTTCTTCAGCAAGATCCTCCGGATAGGGAGTAGTCAAGATATCGATATTACCCGCTGCTCTCAAGACAATTCTTAGCGAGCGGTACCAATCATTGAAGTTTGGGCCAGTAAGTTCAGGTCGTTCAAAGAAAGCTTTGAACGCAGAACTTATCGTGTTATTGGTGGGTTGAGCCATTTCTACAGAAATAAGTTCAAATATTAGTATTTTCGATAACAATATACTTTCAAGAAAATAAAATTACCCCGATATTAAAACCATATTATTTTCCTTGAATTCTAGAACTACATTGACATAGATCCATTACATCAGTTGATCTTCTAGTAATGAATGTACTTAACATAGCGATTTGGCGAACAATTCAATTGACAAACAATTTTCAATTTCTAGATTTTTAAGGGATTTTTATTGCCAAAAACGTTTTGCATGGTAAACATGTTTCATCTCTTCTGAATGCATTAAGTTTCTTGATCTCACTGAGTAACTTAATTAAGTCGTCTAATCTGAGTAACGTAAAACCATCATACGAATTCTCATTCTACAAACGGTTTTCTCTCCATCACAACATCATCCAAAAATCTCATTTGATGACGAAGTAACTTTAAGTGTTCGTCAATTAGGAGCATTCGACTTAAATTTAAGGGTAGTGATGAGACTGCAATTATACATAGTCTCATCGTCCAAATCGGGCTTAAAACACTTAAAATATCATCAAAATACCCAAATATATGCTTGTGTTTGTTCATTGTGTATTTTAGGTACGGATATCGTGAAATCAACAAAAGATCACAAGAATCAAGCAAAAACGAACACGGGAAACGAAGCCGCACAAAGAACCGGACCCGAATCATGAATTTCCTTTGAAGTCCTTGCAGTTTGAAGAATTGGCAAGATTGGTCCCTCTACTTTTGAAGACTTGTCATTTTAAACCCTTGTAAAACTCAAAATTACATTAAGGGTCCCTAAAATGACAAGATTGTGCATTATTAGCCCTTGAAGAATGCAAATGTTGCATAAAATACCCTTTTGACAAAGTTTTGTAAACATTTAGTGGCCAATATATAAAGATGAAAAGTTTATAACAAAGGGGTTTTTAACTTGTGAGCTGCCAAATTGAAAAGACAAGAGGGAAGAAAGCAGGGGACCAAATGTGTCAAGCATCCAAACTCCCATTCACCAACCATTTCCCTACACGTCACCTCCTACCCCACACCAGCCAATCACATTCCCTCCTTCCTCCAAGTCATATACCACCACTTAATAAACTTTACTAAACCTGTTTATTATTTTTTCCCTCCCTAAACACGTTTTTTAAAAAAACAATTACCCCAAACCAGATTTAAACCCACTCCCAAAACCAGTTCATCACATAAGAACCCTAATCCTCAAAACTTAATTATCCAAAATTAAAACCCAATACTTTCCAGAACTTTGATTTAAACCCACCAAACCAAAACCCAACACTTAAACTACCCATCACCCTCAACCTGTGGCCCCCACGTTTGTCCCCCGTCACACCATTTTGGGCAAAATACGAATCTTACAGCAAATCAACAGCTCTTAACATTATTCGTGCTCCCAAAGGAACCCAAGAACGACTATGATCATCTCATCCAACTGGCATTCACATGGAACCAATTTGACCAAGATTCCAAGGGCAAAATCGAATTTTTCTATACTAGGGTTTTAGCTTTATAGTTTTTTATTCATTTGCACTAGAACCTTCAGCTAAGTAGTATAAAAAGGGAAAGTGCCTGTACATTCACCTTTGTTCCAAAATTTTGTAAAAAGTTTTTATTATTAATGAAAATGAAAGTATGAATTTTATGCAAATATTATGTTCTATTTTTACTACTTTATTAGTCAAATGATTTTCATTTTATGCCATTTAGTGTAAGATTAATTAAAAGTTTTTAGTTTTTCAAAGTTTTCCAAAACGTTTTCTTATTTTCTGAAATCCACAACTAGGTTCATGTGGAAGTGATAGTGGAAGCATGAGCCTAGTTGGGAGCTTGGTTTGTTAAGTTTCTTTCAGTTTCAAGGTGAAGTTTTTAAGGTTTCTGTTATCAAAGGTTTTCAAAAAAAATTCAGTTTATTCCTATTTATTTCTTTTACTTAATCTTCACTGTTTGAAATAAGCTAATCCAAAAGCCCTGACAAGCTTTTGGTTTAACTTGTTTCAAGCTTGTATTTGTTCTTGGTCTTGTGGTGTTGTGTAGGAACCAAGCAAGAAACAAGAATCATTCATCCCATTTCATTTTTTTGTGTGAAGATATTTAGTCGTGGGTCTTGTACAAGATTCCACCAGCAGACTTCTCTACTAGTTCATTATATCACATAAGCTCCTAAGCCAAGCCCTTGGAAGGCATTCAGCCAGGTATGGGCTTTGAACCCCATTGGTGTAGTTTTTGGAGTTTTCATATGATTTTGAATGAATTTGTATGAATCTGTTTATGTGTTGGTTTTATTTGTTTGTTCATGTTCATTTATGCTTAATATGCATGTTAGAGATAGATTAAATCAGATTTAAGTTGATTTGCAAGATTTGGTTTGAAAAAGTCCAATTTCAGAAAGATAAGGGTTGTTTGGGACAGGGTTTTAAAGTGAATGATTGACATACTTTTGTTTTAAAAACTGCTTAGACACACTCATCTTGGTAGTATAATGTTATTTTCAACCTTAGTTTTTAGTATTGTAGGTCTTTGAAGCAAGTTGCATGTTAAAACTTGGTAGAAAATCAGTAAGGCTTAAACCTGAGTTGTTTTAGTGATTTTTGACCACCAAATTGTGTAGTCTGTTAGATTTGGATGTTACCTAGGGTTAGGACTTGGTTTATTGTGGTTTGTGAGTGAATTGAGTGAGTTTTGGCCATCCAAAACTCACCCAAGTGCACATTGCACCAGCAAAGTCCCACCAGACCCACTTTCTGATTAACAATAATTGTATGATGGCTATTGTGTTTGATTCTTGAGTGCTAATTGTTGTTTTTATATTTTTGCTGACTCCCCACAACCCAACTGGTTGTGGGGGTGCCATTGTATCCAAGAAACATCAAGTAATCAACAAGATACGATCACTTTTGTCCACATACCTGTTTTTATTGAAAGCAGTGGGAACCAGGTTCCCCCTACTAGTTATAAAGTTGCCACTGCTGAGCATACAGACAAAAAGAAACCAACTGTCACTGTCAGCTTTTTAATTTTTTGTCTTTTGTGAACTTTTCTTGGAGTTTTTCATTATTTCCAATTTTATTATTTTTCTTATTTTATTTCTGAATTTTCCATTTAGTTTATTTATATTTTACTGTTCATTTTCTATTTTTTGGTTTTAATTGCATTTTAAATTAGTTTTTAATTATCTGTTTTTGTCTTTTAGTGCAAAAATTTAATATTTTTCAGTTTTAAAAATTTTCCTAGTTTAAGAAAAAGATTTTAAGATTTTTAGTTTAAAAATATTTTACTATTCACCTTTTTAGGTAATTTTTAGATTTAATTTAAGTTTAATCAGTTTTAAATTATTTTCTGTTTTGTCTTTTAGTGTAAAAAAGTTTTGTTTTCAACTTTTTTCAATTTTATACTGTTTATTAATATAATTTAGGATTTTTCAAATAATCAAATTAATTTTAGCATTATTTTAATATTTTTAATCATTATTTTAGTTTAAAAATAGTTTTTAGTGATTTTAAAAATAGAAAAATAGTTTTTAAAATTTAGGAAAAATACTTTTTAGTCTTTAAATAATATAAGTGAGTTATTAGTTCAATAAAATAATATTTTGGTCTTTTTCTTAGTTATATTTAATTTTAAGGCTTTAATTAGCATTTAAAATTGAATATTTAATTAATAAAATGTTTTAAAAATTATTTGTTGAATTTTTATTCTTATTTATATTATATTAGACTTAGTTTTAATTTTTAATTAATTTTTAGGTTTAATTTTTAATTTTCTCACGTTTTACGTATTTACGTTCGCGTTTTACGTCAAATCGTCGTAGTTTAATCGTAGTCGTAGCTCGTCTTTACTTTTTCTCTCTTAAACCAAAAACGTCACTAATCCAAACTCTTGATTTTATATAATTGGCACTTAATCACACACCTCCTTCGAGAACGAACCCGCACTTATTCGGTTTTACGTTTTTCCTAAAGCGTAAGACTTAATACTTGCCGCTCATACGCGTTTTTCCTAAAACGTGTACGAAAAACCTACATCAATCATTTTGGCGCCGCTGCCGGGGAGGTGTTTTTAGTGTGCCATTATTATTATCGTGTTTGTGTGAGTAGCGCGTTTTTGTTTTTCAATTTTTGGCAAGCGTAAATATCGTACATACTCATTTTTGTTATTTTTCCTTATTATATTATAGTATCCAAATAAATCGTGTTTAATTTTCATAAATTAAACACACAACAATCATTTACTATATTGTAGATATCCCATTATCGTTTTCGTTTTTCTTGTGAATATGTTACTATATTGTACTTACGTAGAACAATAAATATACAAGTACTCCAAAAGCGTGAAAACGCAACCTTGATTCGGGATTTCATCACTCGATCATTGTATTCGAATCTAAAACAAAAGTTTAAAGGCAAAATAGATAAATACTTTCGTGAGGCTTAATTTCGATTAACACAAACTATAAGGTGGGTATAAGGCGGTTGTATTTCACGACCTAAGGGAAAAAGGCTCTTAAGTGCTTAGCGCCGCCTCGTTTCCCCCGCTTGCTTGTGCGTGTTTTGAGAAAGAGGGCCAATCGAGGGTTTGCCGCCCAAGTATTATCTACGTATCATATATATTTGCTTGTTTTCAAAGATTAAACCCTCTTGAACGTTTTGGTGTTCCACCAACGTTCTAAGGTCATCGAAGGCGTTCAATCCACGTGATCATTTTCATCTTTGAGGCTCTTTTAATCGAGAAATCGATTAGAGGAGAGATTTGTAGATTTGAGTCTACGTAATACAACAAAAATCCAAAAAAATTAAAAAACAATCAAAAACCAAAAAAAATTGATTGAAAATCGAAAAACCCCAAAAAGAATCTTCTTTGCTACCCCCCATTCTACGTTTAGTGCATGCGCACTCGATCGAAGGATTATTCTAATTCTAGCGACGCTTCGAATCGACGCAATCGTAATCGAAGGAATCGACGAAGTAGACGAGATTTAGAAACCGACGTTCCTAATATCGTTGTTGAAGAGACCTTAGACGAGATGGCCGACAATCGTTCGATGATGGAATTGCTCTAAGCGCCCACCGAGGGTTATGGAGACGCGATCGTAATTCCCGATATCGAAGCAGAGAATTTTGAGATTAAGAGCGGAATGCTTTCGTTGATTCAAGCTACAAAGTTTCGAGGTCGTGAAGCCGATAATCCTCACGACCATATTCGGAATTTTGATCGTCTTTTGGCCACGAGCAAGTTTAAGAACGTCGACACCGATGTCGTCAAGCTTATGCTTTTTCCGTACTCGCTCGATGGTGCCGCCAAGGATTGGTACGAGAAAGAGCCACCTAATTCGATAACTACGTGGAAGGACTCGTCTCCAAGTTCGTTAATTATTTTTTCCCACCGTCTAAGACGACGTTTTTCAAAAATGAAATTACGAAATTTGAGCAAAAACCGAATGAATCTTTTAGAGACGCGTGGGATCGTTTTAAGGGATTGCTTAGGCAATGTCCTCACCATGGTTTTTCCGAGTTGCACCAAATCGATACGTTTTACAACGGTCTTAATTTTCAAGAACAAGATTCGTTGAATTCCGCCGCCGGTGGCAAATTTTTGTGTAAGACTCCGAAAGATGCATTGATAATTATCGAAAATCGATCCAAGGTTTACCAACTCCGAAACGCACCGATTGTTTCCAATGTCGCCAATGTTAGTAGTTCTAATCGTGACATTGAGAGGGTTGATGCGAAAGTCGACAAGCTAACGAATGTGTTTACGTCTTTTCTCGTCGAAATGCAAAAGAAAGACGCTCCCGCTACGGTGAAAGTGGTTGAGGTTTCGTGTACGTTTTGTGGTGGACCTCATAATTATTACGAGTGTGCGGCTACGGATGGCCAAACGTCGAATGTGAGTGCGTTAAATGGAAACAATAATTTTCAAAATCAAAATAAAGCGGGTCCATCACAACAAGGCAATTATAACCAAGGCAACAATTTTAATCAAAACCGAAACAATTTTCAAGGAAACAATCAACAAGGAAATTTTTCGAATCAAAACCAAGGTTATAATCAAGGTCGTAATTTGAATTGGCAAAATCGAGACAATAATCAAAACTCAAAGTTTTCAAACAACAACAATCAAGGAAACAATTTTTCAAGTGGGAATCAAAACAATTTTCAAAGAAGTAATCAAAACCAAGGGAACTTTAATTCAAATCAAAATAGTTCGTCAAACGATTTTCAAAATTACATGAAAACGAATGAGGCTAATATGAGACGATTAGAGGAAGAAATTGGTACTTTGAAAAACGATTTTTCTAATACTTTGAAACTTCAAAACACGAAGATTGAGCAAGGTCAAATCAACATTAAAAAGATGTTTTCGACTATTATGAACAAAGCCTCAGGTGCTTCGTCGAGTTCGTTACCTAGTGACACCATTGCAAATCCGAAGGAACAATGTAAAGCTGCCTCGTCTCGTGAGAAAGGTCGTGTGATTACCCCCAACCTTGATGGATTTCGAGTTGTTCCTTCTTCTCAACCCTCGACTTCTAAGACGTCTTATTGTTCTAAAGTCGATGGGGTGAACGTGGCGACCAAGGAAAAGAGTGCACACCCTCGTGTACCTCAAATTCCATCCACGGTTCAAAAAGAGAGTTTTATCGACCTTAACAAAGTAACCCTTGAAGAAACTTGTGCATCGATCCTTCTTAAAAAACCCAAAAGGCATATGCCGATAAAGGAAGAGGATTCGGGCCGATTTCTATTACCTTGTGATTTTTCCGAGATTGAGGGATGTTTAGCCCTTGCCGATTTAGGTGCTAGCATCAATCTCATGTCTCATTCTCTTTGGAAATTGATGAGATTGCCTAATCTTACCCCCACTAACATGACTATCGAGCTAGCAAATTGTACGCCTTTAATACTAATTGGAATAGCCGAGGATGTCTACAAAGTTGGAAAGTTTTTTTTTCCCGCGGATTTCGTTATATCCGATTGTGAGTGTGACCCTAAATGTCCCATTATTTTAGGTCGACCATTTTTATCGACGCCTCGAACCGTAATCGGCGTTCACGAGGGGAGACTTACTATGAGATATGGGGAGGATAAAATGGACTTTTTCACGAGTAAATCCCAAGTGTTTAATGATAATGAAAAAACCGAGGTTTCAAAACCTAATGTTTCTAAACCTAATGATTTCAAAATGTTCACTTTAGCGGAAAGTATGAGACTTAATGCATGTTTTGAAAGAATTAAGAAAAACGGTTTTAAAGATGATGATTTTAATGATAAAGAATACGTGTACCTAATTCAAAGGGGCATGTGTAAATTTATCTCACTTTGGGATGCATTCGATGAAACAAGTGAAATACCAATTCCGAAGGGCGACGTTAGTGCCATCACGACAATGACCAAAATGCACTCGTCTTCACCACCTTCGAAGGACCACGTCTTTGAGGCTTCAACTTCTAACTCCATCGAAGTGCCTCCTTTTCCTAGCCCAACACCCGTTGAGGAGAAAGGTTTTATCGACATCGATCCTATCGTCTTAGAAAATTCACCTAAGCATAGTCATTCGACTTGTAAGACCATGGTTGTGAGTGCTCATATCGGCTCTTTCTTTGACGATGACGATGGTGATTTTGCCAAGATTGATCACGTACTTTGAAATCCACATGCAATTTTTGATTCTCCTAAGAAGAAACATGTGAAGTACGATGATTATGAGTTTGATCCCGAGATTGAGGAAATCATTGAACGAGAGCTAGCTCTTATGCCTCCACTCCCACCTACGAGTGAGGTCGATCTTTCCAAAATCGAGGATGAACTAAATGAGTTGGAACGTCTTATTTTCGATGACGAACCAACTCATGTGACCAAAAATCCAATTCTCGAGGAGTTACCTAATCAACACTCCTCAAATGAGAATTACGTTTACCACATTTGTGAGGATTTAACTTATCAACAATACCCACAAAAGAATGATGGTTTCGTGCTTGATCGTGATCTTTTCGAGAGAGTTTCTAAGATACTCAAGGAGGGGAATGACAAACCTTGGTTTGACAAGCCTATCTTTGATGAAGAAATCGATGAGATCGACGTTCATGAGGATGACGAGTATGTAGACCCCGAGGGGGCGGTGTTATTTATTGATAAACGTTTTGAGAACTTATATAATCCGCCACCCCTCCCACCAATGACTTAAATGTGAGGATTTTTAGCGTGACTAATTTTGAATTTGACACGCCAAATATTTTCGACATTATCAAATCGGGTTTTCATAAAGAGTTTTTTAACGATGAAAAAGGAAAAGATATTAAAAATGTTTTAAAAGATTTTTCTATATGTTTAACTCCGTCATCATCGCGTTTTATGAGTGCTACCACCTCATATACTCCTTTTGATGACAGTTGGTGTGGATCTAGTATGGGGGAAGCCCCTTATGTTCCCTCACATTTCTCCACCGAGGACGAGATTTACGATCCCGGAATTACTTGTAAAGGAAAATCTCGGTCTTTCACCGATGCAATAAATGGAAATCATATCTATTTTCTTGGTGTGAGTCTACCTCGAGTAGCTCATAAGTTTGACTTACCAATTGCCCCACCCTTCTACTTCTCATCTCTTTTCTTCTACCCCATTGGGGTTCATGTTAGAGTGGCGTTGTTTCGTCTTTCATCCGAAAACGAGGACGCTATCTTTGACCCCGGTATACGTGTATCGGGTTTTTAAAGTACTCCATGTACTTTTGGGCATTGTTTATCATGTAAGCCCCACCAAAAAATGACCAAACCATGATTATCCCTAAATGATCACATTTATGGGGATTCGAGTCGAGCTTTTGACTCAGTTATCAAAAACAAGGTGCCTCGTGGGGGATTCTCATGCTTATCCTTGTAAATATTATCGCTTTCGTAGACTAATGTAACGAGGGGACTTGTGCTCTTCCAACCTTTGTTCCGTGGTTGTTTGTGATTGTGATTCATTAGGTTCATCGTCATCATTGAAGCCTCTCGTGTTCGTTTTATGGATCATTCGAGCTTCGATCGTTGCCTTTGGAGATTCCGATATCCGATGATATCCTTTTATGTTCTAACGTTTATCTTATTAGCATAATTCATAAACGGCTTTTAGGTTATTCGTTTTACCCTTTCCATGCTCGAGATTAAGCATTCGACTTCGTCTCTAGTATGGGGGTTTTTACACCCCTAGACTCAAAACATTGAGGACAATGTTTAGTTTTAGTATGAGGGGTGAGTAGACACTTCACCTTGCTTACGTCATCACGCAATCCAATATTCATCTTTTTGTTATCGTTTTATGCAAAATAAGGCTAAAAATGGCCAAATTTTAAAAATTTTGTTGTTTTTCATTAGTGTTTAAGACACGAATGTAGGTTTTACTATGGTGAGAATAAGAGTAATTTTTGACTCAACCATGCGTGTTGAGCACTTAGCTTCGATTCCTTAACTTTTTAGGCTAAGTCTCTTAAATGAGGACGAGAAATGAAAGAGTTATTTATAATTCTTGTAATCTTTCACGATCTCATGTGTAGTAATTATTAGCTCATTCTCCCCACGCTTTTGATAATAAATTATTAATAAATATTGATTTAGCGGTTTAATCACTGTTGTTGGTTTCTAATTTGTTTTAGTAGCTTCCATGTAATTAAATTGGGAAAACATTAAGGTATCGCCAGCGTCACGGTTTTGAAGTATTGGCACCCGAATAATTGAAAGCTTCACCTAATAATAAGATTTCAAGTGCTCACCTAAATTAAGCAAAAAATTTGAAGCTCACAAGGCCGAAAAATCTATGCCCAAATTGAAAGTGAATCAAGCCTTAATCTTTGAAGCTTTAAAGATCCAAAATTCGCTTTAGCGTGAGGATATACGTCTTTGGCCATAATAAAACCACCAATGATGGAGGATAATAAAAGGCAAGGCAAGACCGAAGTCATAATAAAAGCTCCATGGCGGAGTTGAATAAAAGATGGAGGTAAACCTATGATAATAAGGCCCTTCTGTTAGGGGGCGTATAAAAGTATTGGTAATAAGTCTCATGTTCAAAACCGTTATAAAATCGTGTTTATTGATCCTTCTTGTTGACTTAATTTTTTGACATCGTTGTCTATTAGGGTGAATTATTAATTTAATGATTTTGGTTACACCGTTAAGACTCTATTTTTAGACTTAATCTCTATTCACGCATAAGTCAATGATGTATCCTCGTGATCATTAAGACAAAATAAAATATAAGAGATACCAAGTAGGAATAAGGGAGTCTAGGTGTATAATTAACACTCATGAGATATGATCGTGTTGCTAACTTATAATAACAATGATCTCGTCACACGCTTAGCATTGAATTGGGTGAAATCGAGGACGACGAAATTATTTCTAACGAAGCATTCACGTGTTCTTATTCTTTGACCCTAAAAGTCATTTTATCGTGATGAAAACAATACATTATGTCTAAAACACGTGTAGTAGTTTATTTAAATTTATGTCTTCAATAAATGTCATCATAAAATGAATTTTGGAAGTGCTATGATACTTAATTCTAGCATTGCGTGGGGACACGACAATGGTTTAGTATGGGGGAGTGATGAGACTGCAATTATACATAGTCTCATCGTCCAAATCGAGCTTAAAACGCTTAAAATATCATCAAAATACCCAAATATATGCTTGTGTTTGTTCATTGTGTATTTTAGGTACAGATATCGTGAAATCAACAAAAGATCACAAGAATCAAGCAAAAACGAACACGGGAAACGAAGCCGCACAAAGAACCGGACCCGAATCATGAATTTCCTTTGAAGTCCTTAAAGTTTGAAGAATTGGCAAGATTGGTCCCTCTACTTTTGAAGACTTGTCATTTTAAACCCTTTTAAAACTTAAAATTACATTAAGGGTCCCTAAAATGACAATATTGTGCATTATTAGCCCTTGAAGAATGCAAATGTTGCATAAAATACCCTTTTGACAAAGTTTTGTATACTTTTAGTGGCCAATATATAAAGATGGAAAGTTTATAACAAAGGGGTTTTTAACTTGTGAGCTGCCAAATTGAAAATACAAGAGGGAAGAAAGCAGGGGACCAAATGTGTCAAACATCCAAACTCCCATCCACCAACCATTGCCCTACACGTCACCTCCCACCCCACAACAGCCAATCACATTCCCTCCTTCCTCCACGTCATATACCACCACTTAAAAAACTTTACTAAACATGTTTATTAAATTTTCCCTCCCTAAACACGTTTTTTAAAAAACAATTACCCCAAACCAGATTTAAACCCACTCCCAAAACCAGTTCATCACATAAGAACCCTAATCCTCAAAACTGAATTATCCAAAATTAAAACCCAATACTTTCTAGAACTTTGATTTAAACCCACCCAACCAAAACCCAACACTTAAACTACCCATCACCCTCAACCTGTGGCCCCCACGTTTGTCCCCTATCACACCATTTTGGGCAGAATACGAATCTTACAGCAAATCAACAGCTCTTAACGTTATTCGTGCTCCCAAAGGAACCCAAGAACGGCTATGATCATCTCATCCAACTGGCATTCACATGGAACCAATTTGACCAAGATTCCAAGGGCAAAATCGGATTTTTCTATACTAGGGTTTTAGCTTTATAGTTTATATTCATTTGCACTAGAACCTTCAGCTAAGTAGTATAAAAAGGAATGTGCCTGTACATTCACCTTTGTTCCAATATTAATGAAAATGAAAGTATGAATTTTATGCAAATATTGTGTTCTACTGTTACTGCTTTATTAGTTAAATGCTTTTCATTTTATGCCATTTAGTGTAAGATTTATCAAAAGGTTTTAGTTTTTCAAAGTTTTCCAAAACGTTTTCTTATTTTCTGAAATCCACAACTAGGTTAATTTGGAAGTGATAGTGGAAGCATGAGCCTAGTTGGGAGCTTGGTTTGTTAAGTTTCTTGCAGTTTCAAGGTGAAGTTTTCAAGGTTTCTGTTATCAAAGGTTTTCAAAAAAAAATCAGTTTATTCCTATTTATTTCTTTTACTTAATCTTCACTGTTTGAAATAAGCTAATCCAAAAGCCCTGACAAGTTTTTGGTTTAACTTGTTTCAAGCTTGTATTTGTTCTTGGTCTTGTGGTGTTGTGTAGGAACCAAGCAAGAAACAAGAATCATTCATCCCATTTCATTTTTTTGTGTGAAGATATTTAGTCTTGGGTCTTGTACAAGATTCCACCAGCAGACTTCTCTACTAGTTCATTATATCACATAAGCTCCTAAGCCAAGCCCTTGGAAGGCATTCAGCCATGTATGGGCTTTGAACCCCATTGGTGTAGTTTTTGAAGTTTTCATATGATTTTGAATGAATTTGTATGAGTCTGTTTATGTGTTGGTTTTATCTGTTTGTTCATGTTCATTTATGCTTAATATGCTTGTTAGAGATAGATTAAATCAGATTTAAGTTGATTTGCAAGATTTGGTTCGAAAAAGTCCAATTTCAGAAAGATAAGGGTTGTTTGGGACAGGGTTTTAAAGTGAATGATTGACAAACTTTTGTTTTAAAAACTGCTTAGACACACTCATCTTGGTAGTATAAGGTTATTTGCAACCTTAGTTTTCAGTATTGTAGGTCTTTGAAGCAAGTTGCATGTTAAAACTTGGTAGAAAATCAGTAAGGCTTAAACCTGAGTTGTTTTAGTGATTTTTGACCACCAAATTGTGTAGTCTGTTAGATTTGGGTTAGGACTTGGTTTATTGTGGTTTGTGAGTAAATTGAGTGAGTTTTGGCCATCCAAAACTCACCCAAGTGCACATTGCACCAACAAAGTCCCACCAGACCCACTTTCTGATTTACAGTGACTGTATATTGTGTTTGATTCTTGAGTGCTAATTGTTGTTTTTATATTTTTGTTGACTCCCCACAACCTACCTGGTTGTGAGGGTGCCATTGTATCTAAGAAACATCAAGTAATCAACAAGATACGATCACTTTTGTCCACAGACCTGTTTTTTTATTGAAAGCGGTGGGAACCAGGTTCCCCCTGCTAGTAATAAAGTTGCCACTGCTGAGCATACATACAAAAAGAAACCAATTGTCACTGTCAACTTTTTAATTTTTTTGTCTTTTGTGAACTTTTCTTGGAGTTTTTCATTAATTCTAATTTTATTATTTTTCTTATTTTATTTTTGAATTTTCCATTTAGTTTATTTTTATTTTACTGTTCATTTTCTATTTTTTTTGTTTAATTGCATTTTAAATTAGTTTTTAATTATCTGTATTTGTCTTTTAGTGCAAAAAACTAATATTTTTTAGTTTTAAAAATTTTCCTAGTTTAAGAAAAAGATTTTAAGATTTTTAGTTTAAAAATATTTTACTGTTCACCTTTTTAGGTAATTTTTATATTTAATTTAAGTTTAACTAGTTTTAAATTATTTTATGTTTTGTCTTTTAGTGTAAAAAAGTTTTGTTTTCAACTTTTTTCAATTTTCTACTATTTAGTAATACAATTTAGGATTTTTCAAATAGTCAACTTAATTTTAGCATTATTTTAATATTTTTAATCATTATTTTAGTTTAAAAATAGTTTTTAGTGATTTAAAAATAAAAAAATAGTTTTTAAAATTTAGGAAAAATACTTTTTAGTCTTTAAATAATATAAGTGAGTTATTAGTTCAATAAAATAATATTTTGGGTTTTTCTTAATTATATTTAATTTTAGGGCTTTAATTAGCATTTAAAATTGAATATTTTAATTAATAAAAGGTTTTAATAATTATTTGTTGAATTTTTATTCTTATTTATATATTTTAGACTTAGTTTTAATTTTTAATTAATTTTTAGGTTTAATTTTTAATTTTGTCACGTTTTACGTATTTACATTCGCGTTTTACGTCAAATCGTCGTAGTTTAATCGTAGTCGTAGCTCGTCTTTAATTTTCTCTCTTAAACCAAAAACGTCACTAATCCAAACTCTTGATTTTATATAATTGGCACTTAATCACACACCTTCTTCGAGAACGAACCCGCACTTATTCGGTTTTACGTTTTTCCTAAAGCGTAAGACTTAATACTTGCCGCTCATACGCGTTTTTCCTAAAACATGTACGAAAAACCTACATCAGGTATAAATTTTGATGTCAAAATCAATGTATGGAGAAGAATGCATACAATCTCCATAGCATAAGTTTAATAAAACATTTAGTAAACTTATTCATGAGATTAAATTTCTTCATAAATTATGTTGCGGTATTGGTTAAACCAATTAAAGAATTTACCCACAACTCATCACATTACTTTGCTAGAACTCGGCTACGCACAAAGCAATACCCTTATTCATTGTAGTTCGGATGTGAATTTGTGGTAAATCGCCCTTAAGGTATAATTTAATTAATAATTGTAGGTAATTTCAATTTTGACGCACATGCGAGCCGGGAATTTGGTTAGCGACTAATGGCATAACACCTCCTTCCTTAACCGAGTACATGACCAGCGGTGCGTTAAACCCACTTTATAATTTGTTTAAATTGAGTAGGCCGTTAGATTATTATTGCAATTCACCAATCAACGTAATCTTATGTAATTTAAATCTCTAACAAATCATTATTTTTAATATGATTTAGTCCATATTATTTCTTTTCACAAAAAAAACCCTTGTTTACAACAATTCAATAATTTTATATAAAAAAAAGTAAAAAAAACTAAATCATAAACACATAATAACAATTTATATGTGCAACAAATAAATCAAATAGCCACATGCATACGATTTATTCAATAATTATCAAATCTAGGTCTTTATATCTCTATATAAAAGTCTTCCCTAGTTCTAGATTTATCGAATCAAATAATGACGTAGCACATAAAATCATATAAACATATAATTTTACGATCCATGAAAACATGCACGTAATCATGGAATCCCCACAAATCTTAACAATTAAATCTCTACGGGTCGTAACCATACATGATGTAACACCCCATTTTGATAAATGGAATGTCACGCGTGATTATGGCGTGTCATCAAAGCATACAAGGATAAATGTCTAAACATTACATGACCATAAAGGAAAATACCATAATCAAACAACGGTAGTCCAAAAGTAGAACTCATCACACACAAACATAAGTACTGTAAATGAAAGGACTAAACAATGTCCATGGAAAGAGTATCAAAGTATAGATAAATGCATAAAGTAAAGAAGGCTAGAAAGCTTCCCGTCAATATGCACGTACGCTTAAAGTCTACGAGCGTCCCTGAGTACATGCCGTTTTGGGAACATGAAAAGGAAAACGACTGAGCAATACGCTCAGTGCACGGATGTACAAGTAAAGCATGAATAATATAAGCATATAAGCATGAAACAACGGAAGAAACTAAGTCATGAATAACCCGGTTAAGTCTTAGTAAAACTGATTTTATAGTTTGAAAAGCCTTATGTTTATCTTGTAAAAACTGTTTAACATATTTTACCATTAGCCAATATAGGTCATGAAAATCAACGTGCATGAATACTTGGAGGGGTGACCTCGTCATGCAAATTAGAGAGGTTGCCTCTAATTTAATATATTGGTTTTAGGTAGGAGGGATCAGCTCCTTGTGAAGGATGCAAGGCACATACCACATTCACACTGAGTAATCTGCTGAAAACATGTAACTAGGATGCACCCATACGCCCCACATAATAAATATAATAATATGGCCAAAAGCTGAAGGGACACCACGAGCAATCACTTCGCCGTGGGGAAGTCATAACACTAGTGCCTCTAGTGTTATGGTTATGGTACCTCCATAACTAGGTGAAACTGGTCATGCATGTATATGGCTTTAGGTATTTTAATTAAAACATAAGCAATTCAAAAACATATAAAACATATACAGGGAAATCAGTTGGCTGCATACGGGGAATCCTAATAAGGAAAGAATGTCCATACTGAAAGGACGGAGAATCCGTACCTTATGTCCAGTGAACAAAGAAGACAACGGAAGAGAGTCCTACTTCAATATCACTAATGCTACATAAATACATACGTGTATAAGTATCTGATTACTGAATACGTAACTGATTTTATATCATGTCTTAGCTTGTTTTATATGTTCATGTCATGTTTTACTGTTTTAAGCTTTATACTGTGTTTATCGTATATTTTGTCTATTCTGATTAAGTATTACTTGTATTTCATGTATTACTATACTTGTGTGTACTAATAAGTAACTTTCTAAAAATAGCAGGTTTCCTAAAATAGAAAGTTTCCAAAAATAAAAAGTTACCAAAAATAGAAAGTTTCCAAAAATAGAAAGTTTCGAAAAATAGAAAGTTTCAAAAAATAGAAAGTTTTCAAAAAATAGAATTATTGCTTAAAATAGTTAAGTTTCTAAAAATAGAAAGTTTCCATAAATAGATTAGCTGCCTTAAATAAATAAGTTTCTAAAAATAGAAAGTTTCCATAAATAGATATAAGCTGGTTAATTAAGCTAATTATATAAGCTTAAGTGTTTTCTGATTATTATTCTAAGTCATGTGATTATATAATATAGTTTATTAATTATTACATGTAAATTAAATATACTATAGGTTAAAGCATTTAATTAAATATAACAAGATTTTAATTAAATAATGTAAAATACTTAGGTTAAAACATGTATTATTATCTATTAATAATATAACCTAAGTCATGTTAATTAATTAATTATAAGTCATGGTTTTAATAATTAATTAATTTTATAGTCTAATTAAAGATAAATACTTAGGTTAAAATTTATGAATTAATCATTAAATTAATAACCTAAGTCATGTAAATTAAATTAATCATGTCATGTTTATAATTAATTTAATTTAAGTCTTAAAAAAATAACATAACTTGTAAAAATCATAAACCTTGAAAAAAAATGATTCATGAACCGGACCCGTGACTAAAACCCATGAACCGGACCCGTAACCATCACCATACCCCGACCTAAGTCGGGTTTCCCCTTGCCCTTGCTGCTGCCGTGACACCACCACCACCATACCGAGACCATATGGTCTCGGTGGTGTGAGATAAGCCAAGCCGAGACCCCTATGGGGCTCGGTTAGGCGTCGGCTAGACCACAAACACCCCTAAACCTTTGATTTGATTTAACCCCATGATTACTAACATGTTTAAAATACTTGTTTTTAATTAGTTAATTAAAAACATTATGATTTTATGTGATTCTCTAAATCAAAAGATAAAAAGAAAAGGTTAAAAGTTATACCGAACACGTGAATCGAATAAGGACGAACACACAACGATCCTTGTAAAAATTCCAAGATCAAAATCAACCCGAATACCCCTTTTTGGTGATCAAACCCGGCGGCCAAAAGAACAAAGAAGAAGAATTAGGGTTTTTCTTATTTTCAATATTTTGTAAATATGAAACATGTTTTACCTTAATTCCCTAGTTAGTAAAAATTACATGGGCCAAGCCCATGTTTCTTGTGTATACCGCGGGTAGGGGCCCCCACTTGGGGTAACCCGTACTTTTCCCGTGTCTAAAAATAATAGTGTGTTCTCGTGTTTTATCGTGTTCGTAGTTTATGTGTTCTACTTAATTATTGATCGTGACATAATATATTTATTCATGTTCGTAATAAATATATATACATACATAATATTAGCTCGTGATTAATTTACGTTCATGATTTCATGTTCGCATGTTCGTGATTATATTTATTATTGGAATAATTATCGTGTGTTCATACGTAATAAATATTTATCGTGTTATAACACGTACGTAATACTTGTAATTCTTATTCATGAAACGTAAACATGTTATAAAAGGAAGGTTCTAATCATGTACGTACGATCTAAAGGGTACTATTCATGGTAAAAGCATGCGGGTTTTACAACTCTTCCCCCCTAAAAAGAATAATTCGTCCCCGAATTATAGATAAAGTAAACTGGAAAAGAAGAACATACCCGAATTCAAAATATGAAATGAGGTTAAGAAGCCCGGATAGACTCCTCTGTTTCCCAAGTGGTTTCCCACTCGGTATGATCCCTCCAAAGGATTTTGACGAACGAAATCGTCTTCCTTCTCATGACTCGTTCTTGTTTGTCAAGAACTCGTTCGGGTTCTTCTATAAAAGTGAGATCTTCACGTATATGTTCGAGTTAATACTGAACCATGTGAAGGGGATGATACTGGTACCCTCTGAGTAAGGACACATGAAACACATTGTGTACATGCGAAAGCTGCGGAGGTAACGCTAAACGGTAAGATACTTCACCGACTCGTTCATTGATATCAAACGGTCCGATGAAACGAGGATTAAGGAAAACGTGATCTCCTACGTTAAAATGTATGTCCCTACGATGCTTGTCGGCGTAACTCTTCTGACGTGACCGTGCTTCTTGATGTTTTTGCTTAGCTACTGCGACCCTCTCATTAGTCAACTCTATGATCTCTGGTCCTTCAAGTGTTCGCTCACCAACCTGATCCCAGCAGGTTGGGGCGCGACACTTCCTGCCATACAACATCTCGAAAGGAGCACACTTGATACTTGCGTGCCAATTGTTGTTGTATGCAAACTCCACCAAACAGATATAATCGTCCCAATCACCCGTCCATTCCAACGCACATGACCTCAACATGTCTTCCAATGTCTGAATCGTTCGCTCCGACTGTCTGTCTATTTGAGGATGAAAAGCCGTGCTAAGCTTAAGTTGGGTACCCCAAGCTTTCTACAGACTTTTCCAAAATCGCGAAGTGAATCGAGGATCTCTGTCTGAGACGATGCTGGATGGAGCACCGTGGAGTCTCATGATCTCCCTTCTATACATATCAGCGAGTTTACTGACCGAATCTTCCTTGTGGATTGGTAAGAAATGAGCTGATTTGGTAAGTCGATCTACGATAACACAAATTGCATCGTGCTTCCTCTTGGTTGGCGGAAGACCAGTAACAAAATCCATGGTGATTTTGTCCCACTTCCACTCTGGAATATCTAACGGTTGAAGGAGACCGCCAAATCGCTGATGCTCGATCTTAACCTGCTGGCAGGTAAGACATTTGGAGACGTAAGTGGCAACATCCTGTTTCATACCACTCCACCAAAAGTACTGCTTGATGTCATGGTACATCTTGGTCGAACCATGATGTATAGAGAATGGGGAGCTATGAGCTTCAGCTAACAAGGCTTCCCGGAGTTCTTGATCATCAGGAACACAAAGTCTCGTGCCCTGCCATAAGATACCATCTGCATCTACTCGGAATTCTGTCTGCTTCTCCAAATTCTGAATTATCGCCCAGATTTCTCCATCATCTTTCTGAGCTTCCTTGATCTTAGAGAGTAACTCGGGTTCTACTCTATGATTAGCCCAGTAACCGTGTTGTCCACGTACCATGATATTTATGTCTAGTCGCTCCAAGTCTCTTATGATTTCCTCCTCAATCTTAATGCCGTTGATCATTCTGGACTTCCTGCTAAGTGAATCTGCTACTACATTCGCCTTTCCGGGATGATACTGCAGATTAATGTCATAATCCTTCAACAGCTCTAACCATCTCCTCTGTCTCATGTTTAATTCACGCTGAATGAAGATATACTTCAAGCTCTTGTGGTCCGTAAAAATGTCACATGGTTCTCCATGTAAGTAGTGCCTCCATATCTTCAATGCAGACACGACTGCAGCAAGTTCCAAGTCATGCGTAGGGTAATTTTACTCATAAGGCTTAAGCTGCCGTGAAGCGTACGCGATCACCTTCCCATGTTGCATGAGAACACAGCCAAGTCCCTTTCCCGATGCATCACTGTAGATTTGAAATCCACACGTACCAGATGGGAGAGTAAGAATAGGTGCAGATACTAACTTCTGCTTTAGGTCTTCAAAGCTCTTATCTCGTTCTTCAGTCCAGACGAATTTCTCCCCTTTCCGCATCAATTTGGTCAATGGTAGTGCTAGGCGGGAAAAGTTCTCCATGAACCTACGGTAATAGCCAGCTAAGCCTAGGAAACTGCGGACTTCAGTCGCTGATGTCGGCCGTGGCCACTTAGTAATAGCCTCAACCTTCGCTGGATCCATAGTGATTCCTTCTGTTGATACAGTGTGACCTAAGAATGCCACCTTGTCTAACCAGAACTCACACTTGGAGAATTTAGCATACAGCTGCTTCTGGCGAAGAATCTGTAGTACTGTACGAAGATGGTCTTCGTGTTCCTCCTTGGACTTTGAGAAAATTAGGATGTCATCGATGAAGACAATGACGAACTTGTCCAGAAATTCATGGAAGATTTTGTTCATCAAATCCATGAACACTGCTGGAGCATTGGTCAGGCCGAATGGCATGACTACAAATTCGTAATGGCCATAGCGGGTACGAAAAGCAGTTTTGGCGATGTCTTGCTCCTTAACCCGTAGCTGATGATAGCCTGACCTAAGATCAATCTTGGAGAAGTGTTTGGCCCCTTGAACTTGGTCAAACAGATCGTCTATACGTGGCAGTGGATACCTATTCCTGATAGTAATCTTGTTGAGCTCGCGATAGTCAATGCAAAGACGCATACTGCCGTCCTTCTTCTTAACAAATAAGACCGGTGCGCCCCATGGAGATGCGCTCGGTCGAATGAAACCTCGTTCTAGAAGTTCTTGCAGTTGATCCTTCAGCTCTTTTAACTCTATGGGAGCCATGCGATAAGGAGCCATGGAAATCGGCTCAGCTCCTAGGATGAGCTCGATATTGAATTCCACTTCACGTGCAGGTGGTATGCCCGGAAGTTCTTCTGGAAATACATCTTGGAATTCTGACACTATCAGCTGATCCTGAATTGATGGGGATTCAGCATGCATGTCATGAACCGTAGCTAGATAACCCTCGCAGCCATGTGACAGTAGTGCACGTGCTTGCAGGGTTGATATGATTTGTGCAGACCTGCCGGGTACGAACCCATTATGAATATACTATGGTGCATTAACATCACCGAAGATCACTCGATATGAATGGCAGTCTATGGTAGCATGATGCTTGGATAGCCAATCCATGCCCAAAATCATGTCAAAGTCATTCATGTCCAGCGGAAGTGCGTCAACAGGACGAACCTTGTCGTCAAACTCTAGGGGAAGACTCTTGTACACATGGGTGATAAGTACAAAGTCCCTCAAAGGCGTGGAAATACTGAGTCTATTCTCTAGTGGCACGGGGAGTATCCTAGCATTCTTGGCATAAGTAGTTGAAATGACCGAGTGAGTAGCACCCGTATCAAATAACACACATGTATCTTGACCATACATATAAAAGATTCCAGTGATGGTACCTGTAGACTTGTTGGCCTGATCGCGAGATGTCATGTAAACGCGTCCAGTGGTAGGAGGCGACTTGGTATCAGCATGTCCCGATGTGTCCTTCATCTCGCCCTTGCGACAGTCCTTCATGCGATGGCCACGAAGACCACACTTGAAGCATGCGTCACTGTCGCGACGACATGGCCCTGGGTGTCTACGGTGGCAAGTAGAGCAAAGAGGATGAGTATATACTCCAGCAGGTGCTCTGGCTGGCTGAGAACCTGATAAAACATTATACATGAGACATGATACTAGGGTACAAAGGACAATGCGGATACTCGTAAGATTGAATACCAGTGATAGCTGGACGGCTAGGCTGTGAACCTCTCTAGTTCTGGTCCCTACCGTTACCATGGTTCCTGGTAGAAGGTTTGCTAATGTGTCAGAATTATGAGTTATAACATGAAATCATAAGAAAATACGTAAGTATAAGGACCTGCTGCTGTTGGAGTGTCCAGCGTTGTTACGGTAATTATCATTACCGCCACGCTTATCCGTAGCAGAACGGTCGTTAGTCTGATCGTTTCCCTTGGGCTGATTAGGCTGCTGTTGAGTAGCCGGCTGAGACCGGTCCCCAGTCTTCTGCCTGGAAGATACAATTTAGATAGATGAAATATTGACATATACTGAAAGAATACGGATTGGTCACTGTTTGAATACGAATGTTTACCTCTTCTCGGGTCTCTCTGCTTCCCCGAACTCATCTCTCTCCTGCAGCATCTCCAGCTTACGTGTTGCATCGGCCACTTGTGCTACCGTGTTGAACGTAGCACACACCAAGTTATTTGCGACCGATGTGCGAAGAGCCCACCTGAAGTGGTGTGCTTGCTCTTCTGGAGTACCTGCTGCAGCACCAAGGAAACCAGCTAAGCGAAGAAAGCGCTACATGAACTCATTGCTATTCTCCCCAACTCTCTGTCGGATCCCATGGTACTCCCTCTTCAGCTTGTCTTTCTCAGCCTTGGGAAAGAACTGCTCCATCACCCTATCTCTGAACTAAGCCCATGTCAAACTAGCCACCCAATTATCACCTCCCTCAGACTGCTTCAATGCTAACCACCAATTTAACACATCGCCTTCGAACCGGTAACATGCCAACCTCGCCTTGAAGACGGGATCACAACCCATAGCATCGAAGATCTTCTCGATGTGAGCCAACCAGCTTTCAGCTTCACTGGGACTATCTGTTCTCTCGAAAGCTCGAGGACGGAGCTTGTTGAATCTCTCCAGCCATGTTGCCAATGTCACTGGAGGAGGAGGAGGAGGTGCTGGGTGATGCTGCTGATTGTTGGCAGCCTGAACCTCAGCCCTGACGTCGTTCCTCAGTTGAGGAAGCAAAGCTTGCATTGCATCTTGGATTGCTGCATTAAGTTGTTCCTGCTCGCGTGTGAGAACCATCTGACAGTATAACATAAAATACATGATTAAACTGATCAAAACATAAAATATATACATGAAAAAAATTTATACCAATAAATCATGAGAAAATTTTTATGTAGGAAAACTAGTACATGAATGCATGATGCAGTTTTATGAAAACTTTTGTATGCTCGAGAGTGAACGCCTATGGTCAGTTCACCTAAAATAAAGGACATAGCGAGGGGACGCCTATGGGTTGGTCCCAAATTTAAAAGTTTCGATAAAACACATGCGACTAAATAGGGCCAGTCCTGTACCAACCATTACTTAGTCATAAACCTGCGACAATCACATATATGTGTATGCATGAAAATGATGAATGCATGAAAACCGACTGTCAGTTCTAGGAAGACCATAGTGACTACCCACTAATCACAGGTCATGTTTTGAGAGCCTACAGGTTGAAACCTGGCTTTGATACCATAATTGTAACACCCCATTTTGATAAATGGAATGTCATGCGTGATTATGGCGTGTCATCAAAGCATACAAGAATAAATTTCTAAACCTTACATGACCATAAAGGAAAATACCTGAATCAAACATCGGTAGTCCAAAAGTAGAACTCATCACACACAAACATAAGTACTATAAATGAAAGGACTAAACAATGTCCATGGAAAGAGTATCAAAGTATAGATAAATGCATAAAGTAAAGAAGGCTAGAAAGCTTCCAGTCCATATGCACGTACGCTTAAAGTCTACGAGCGTCCCTGAGTACCTGCCGTTTTGGGAACATGAAAAGGAAAACGGCTAAGCAATACGCTCAGTGCACGGATGTACAAATAAAGCATGAATAATATAAGCATATAAGCATGAAACAGCGGAAGAAACTAAGTCATGAATAACCCGGTTAAGTCTTAGTAAAACTGGTTTTATAATTTGAAAAGCCTTATGTTTATCTTGTAAAAACTGTTTAACATATTTTACCATTAGCCAATATAGGTCATGAAAATCGGTCATGAAAATCAACGTGCATGAATACTTGGAGGGGTAACCTCGTCATGCAAATTAGAGGGGCTGCCTCTAATTTAATATACTGGTTTTCGGTAAGAGGGATCAGCTCCTTGTGAAGGATGCAAGGCACACACCACATTCACACTGAGTAATCTGCTGAAAACATGTAACTAGGATGCACCCATACGCCCCACATGATAAATATAATAATATGGCCAAAAGCTGAAGGGACGCCACGAGCAATCACTCCGCCGTGGGGAAGTCATAACACTAGTGCCTCTAGTGTTATGGTTATGGTACCTCCATAACTAGGTGAAACTGGTCATGCATGTATATGGCTTTAGGTATTCTAATTAAAACATAAGCAATTCAAAAACATATAAAACATATACAAGGAAAATAGTTGGATGCATACGGGGAATCCTAATAAGGAAAGAATGTCCATACTGAAAGGACTGAGAATCCGTACCTTATGTCCAGTGAACGAAGAAAACGAACGGAAGAGAGTCCTACTTCGGTATCACTAATGCTACATAAATACATACGTGTATAAGTATCTGATTACTGAATACGTAACTGATTTTATATCATGTCTTAGCTTGTTTTATATGTTCATGTCATGTTTTACTGTTTTAAGCTTTATACTGTGTTTATCGTATATTTTGTCTATTCTGATTAAGTATTACTTGTATTTCATGTATTACTATACTTGTGTGTACTAATAAGTAACTTTCTAAAAATAGCAGGTTTCCTAAAATAGAAAGTTTCCAAAAATAGAAAGTTACCAAAAATAGAAAGTTTCCAAAAATAGAAAGTTTCGAAAAATAGAAAGTTTCAAAAAATAGAAAGTTTCCAAAAAATAGAATTAATGCTTAAAATAGTTAAGTTTCTAAAAATAGAAAGTTTCCATAAATAGATTAGCTGCCTTAAATAAATAAATTTCTAAAAATAGAAAGTTTAGATAAATAGATATAAGCTGGTTAAGCTAATTATATAAGCTTAAGTGTTTTCTGATTATTATTCTAAGTCATGTGATTATATAATATAGTTTATTAATTATTACATGTAAATTAAATATACTATAGGTTAAAGTATTTAATTAAATATAACAAGATTTTAATTAAATAATGTAAAATACTTAGGTTAAAACATGTATTATTATCTATTAATAATATAACCTAAGTCATGTTAATTAATTAATTATAAGTCATGGTTTTAATAATTAATTAATTTTATAGTCTAATTAAAGATAAATACTTAGGTTAAAATTTATGAATTAATCATTAAATTAATAACCTAAGTCATGTAAATTAAATTAATCATGTCATGTTTTTAATCAATTTAATTTAAGTCTTAAAAAAATAACATAACTTGTAAAAATCATTAACCTTGAAAAAAAATGATTCATGAACCGGACCTGTGACTAAAACCCATGAACCGGACCCGTAACCATCACCATACCCCGACCTAAGTCGGGTTTCCCCTTGCCCTTGCTGCTGCCGTGACACCACCACCACCATACCGAGACCATATGGTCTCGGTGGTGTGAGATAAGCCAAGCCGAGACCCCTATGGGGCTCGGTTAGGCGTCGGCTAGACCACAAACACCCCTAAACCTTTGATTTGATTTAACCCCATGATTACTAACATGTTTAAAATACTTGTTTTTAATTAGTTAATTAAAAACATTATGATTTTATGTGATTCTCTAAATCAAAACATAAAAAGAAAAGGTTAAAAGTTATACCGAACACGTGAATCGAATAAGGACGAACACACAACGATCCTTGTAAAAATTCCAAGATCAAAATCAACCCGAATACCCCTTTTTGGTGATCAAACCCGGCGGCCAAAAGAACAAGGAAGAAGAATTAGGGTTTTTCTTATTTTCAATATTTTGTAAATATGAAACATGTTTTACCTTAATTCCCTAGTTAGTAAAAATTACATGGGCCAAGCCCATGTTTCTTGTGTATGTCGCGGGTAGGGGCCCCACTTGTGGTAACCCGTACTTTTCTCGTGTCTAAAAATAATAGTGTGTTCTCGTGTTTTATCGTGTTCGTTGTTTACGTGTTCTACTTAATTATTGATCGTGACATAATATATTTATTCATGTTCGTAATAAATATATACATACATAATATTAGCTCGTGATTAATTTACGTTCATGATTTCATGTTCGCATGTTCGTGATTATATTTATTATTGGAATAATTATCGTGTGTTCATACGTAATAAATACTTATCGTGTTATAACACGTACGTAATACTTGTAATTCTTATTCATGAAACGTAAACATGTTATAAAAGGAAGATTCTAATCATGTACGTACGATCTAAAGGGTACTATTCATGGTAAAAGCATCTGGGTTTTACACATGACATAACAATTAATCATGTAATTTAATCTAAAATTATCCTACATGTAATTCAGGGTTTCAAAACAATTCATATTTCTTTATTAAAATAGAGTAAAACCCTAATTTTTAAAAAACAAAACCCTAACTTTATGAAAAACCTAAAAACATATAGTTTTAACTCAAAACAATTATAGTTAAAAAATTTAGATTTTCGATAATTATAATGTTAAAACGGCTCTCGATGCCAATAAAGGTTTATTAGTATCATAACAATTATATAAAACCCTAAACGAGATCAAAGCACATATAGCGGAAGCGATTTAACAAGATCATAATAATAACATAATTATAATTAATCGAATTAGGGTTACATACCTTTACGCTAAAGCAATTCCACAAGACGAGAACAAATCACTAATTCGGGTTTAAACCGTATATACCAAGATATAGTCTAAAGTAAGACTATATTACGTTCTTGTACACACGTAATAAAACGAGCTAACCGTGATTTTAGCACGTGAAAACCGAGCTACAACACTTGTAATTAATCTACCCAAAAACCCTAGAGAGGAGCTAGGACTAGATTATGTATACAATCGATCAACCAAGAAAACCAACCGAAACCCTTCCTTGGTGTGGGGTGGCGATCGACCAAAGAGAAGAAGAGGGGAAAGATTTATGATGTGTGAATTATGAGAAGTTAGGAGGTGTATTTATAGGCCTAAACTTCTTATAGGCCAAGATAAATAAAAGGCAACTTTTGCCCCCCCCCCCTTGGAGCCCATAACCGACCGACCAAACACCCCTTAGGGGTGTTCCGGAATCTTCCAAACTTATTTCCTTTTGTTTACATATACTATATATTTATTTAACGCTTGTTGTAACTTAACTATTAATTATTTAACGACCGTTAAGGTTATATAGTTACTTGCTCGGTTAAATTAATAAATACATAAATATATTTATTTAATATATTGATAAATACAATAAATATATTTATTAATTATATTAACTCTTTACGTATTGTGTGCAATCCCGTAATCTCAAGTTCGATTCTATCACACGACTATTAAAAAAAGTCCATAAACTTACAATTATTGGCATGGACTGGTTGGCAAGATACCAGGCAGTCATTGTTTGTGATGAAAAACTAGTTCGTATTCCATGGGGAAACGAAACCTTGATCATTCGAGGAGACGGTAACACCGACCTTACTAACACTAGACTTAGTGTTATCTCTTGTACTAAGGCCCAAAAATATTTGTTGAGAGGATGTCCTATCTTCTTGGCTCATATTTCCCAAACAGATGAAGAAGACAAACCCGAGAAGAAACAAACCAAGGACGTACCTATCGTCCGAGATTTTCCCGAGGTCTTTCCTGATGAGTTGCCAGGCTTACCACCGACCCGACAAGTGGAATATTAAATTGATTTGATTCCCGGAGCTACACCTATGGCTAAAGCTCCATACCGGTTGGCACCATCAGAAATAAAAGAGCTAGCTGAACAACTTCATGAATTATCTGACAAAGGATTCATCCGACCCAGTTCCTCACCATGGGGAGCTCCTATTTTATTTGTAAAAAAGAAAGATGGTTCCTTCCGAATGTGCATCGACTACAGAGAACTGAATAAGTTAACTGTGAAGAATCGTTATCCACTTCCTCGCATTGACGACCTATTTTATCAACTACAAGGGTCAAGTGTGTATTCCAAGATTGACCTAAGATATGGATACCATCAATTGAGGGTCAAGGAGGAAGATATTCCAAAAACAGCTTTCAGAACATGTTACAATCATTACGAATTACAGGTTATGCCATTTGGGTTGACCAATGCACCAGCCATTTTCATGGACCTTATGAACCGTGTGTGCAGACCCTACCTAGATAAATTCGTGATAGTCTTCATTGACGATATGTGACAACTTTAGGTTTTGGATTTGTCACTTGGTCTTACTTTTAGGTTATTTTATGTGTGCTTACTTGATTGTGTGATTACATGTTTATTTTGTGTGATTGAGGTTGGTGTGGTTATCGTTTATAAGTATAGAAGTACTCATAAGTAAATCGAGGAACGGTTATTTCATGTTCATGAGCTCACAAGTGGTGACTATGAAATGAAAATGGTGATATTTTGGTGTTTACGTATACGTATAAGTATTATAGTAATAGTAGTTTTTTTAGGATTTACGGTTTAGCATTTAGAGGTCTCAGATGAGGTAATTAGTCATATGGATATTTTTCGGGATGGTTTTAAGTCATTTAGGACTTAGTTATAAAGTTTATTTCAAAATTTGAGATTTTTTATAAAAGTGTATATTTTACATCTTTTACGGTAAAACGCGTAAAAACTGACTAGTTTTACGGTTTTGAGGTTTTGGAGGCTTTAGGAGTTGAAATAAATTAAGGAAAATTAAGGTAATATTAATAAGATATTTATTAATAATAAAATGAATAGAAAAACGAATTTTATGGGGTATAGGTCGGTTTAGAATAGAAAAAAAGGAAAAAAAAGAAAAGATTTATGGTAAGTGGTAATTGGGTTGGACAAGGATTGTTTTGGCTATATAAGGAACCCCCAACACTAAATTAAACGCATTTTTTTTCTATTCCCTGGAGTTTTAGTTGACCAAAAAGAGGAGGAGAATTAGGGTTCTTCAAAAATTTGGGTTTTTACATCTTCCATTGAATTAAAGGTAAAACCTTCATAAACCTTTTTGATTAAATTGTTTTTATGTTTAATTGATCATCTTATGATGGATTTAGGTTAGGGTATAATATAAAAACAGTAAATTAATGTTGTATTAATCATAAAATGATGATTTCATAAATTAGGGCTTGTAATTAGAGGGGTTAGGGTTAATTAATGAGGTTGATTTTGTTAAACCCGTTTTTAAAAACTGGGCAGAATTTTGTGTCAATTGTTTTGATCATATTGGGAGTTCTACAAACTCTTATTTTACGATCCAAGTATCCCTGAAAAGGTAATTGAAGTGGCTTTCTAATGCAATAAACGAGAACTAAATTGGAGGTCAGGAAGTGGGTCAAAAACAGGTTACAACAGTCGGAGGTCAAAACAGTTTTGAATTCAGCCTGTTTTCTTTTTAAGTTTTGGGTTGTTTGGGGTACTTAGGGTTGCATTGGGATCTTCTCACGAACATGAGAGATGGTTTATATATTGTAGTAAGTATATGCACTTGGGCTAAGGTTGTGGTTTTGGGTAAGACCCCTTAATTGTAACAAACTTTTAGTATGTTTAAAATCAGGAAATCTAGAATGATAAAAGTATATATATATATATATATATATATATATATATATATATATATATATATATATATATATATATATATATATATATATACTAGTGGCAAAACCCGTCCGATGGACGGGTATGACTTATGATTCTCGTTAAACCTTTTTTTATTTGGTAAATATGTGTGTGTAATATTCGATTGATTGTTATGACTTCTAATTGTTTTTTTAAACTTATTTTATAATCTTATTGTTTAGTTAATTAAATTTCAAAAAGTTAGCTAACATTAATTAATTATAAGAATATAAAAAATAATTATTCAATATATAAGTAATAAAAAATGAAAAAAAAATAGTCATCAACATATAAATTCACTGAATAGACGAGTAGGACGTGTAATTGTTGTCTATTTTACTTTATTTTAACTAAATATTGGTTTTAATTAATTATAGTTAAACAATGTATAATTTTGTCTATTTTTTTGTATGTTTACAGTGAAACGGATAAATGTTTATGTAAAAATAACTTATTTATTAAACGAAAACACTTTTTTGATAGCGTCTTATTTTAGCCCACCTAATGTATGGTGTCGGTTATGTAATAAAATAACAACATTTTAGGTAGTTAAGCTCGCCAAATGGTCGAGTATTTTAGATATTGTACGTTTATCAATTGAGTACACGTTTGATCAAGAAAAAACAATTGAGTACATTTCAACACGTCTATTAAAGTAAATAATCGGATAAGATGAATACTTTTTTATTTACACAATTTCAAGCATATAAATTGGTTTTTCGATCGATCTGGTCGAGTCATCGGGTTATCGAGTAGACTCAGTGTTTTAAAAAAATCAATGCTTAACAAAAAAATATATAAAAATCATAAAATCTTCCGTATATTGAATATATAAACTATTGACCAACAAAAACAATATATAAAAATAAAATAACTTACAAATACGCATAATTTACAAGTTTATTTATTAGAATACGAAAAATTTGAGACCCGTCTCGAGAAACGAATCGACACGGATCACTCTAAACCCGGAAGGTCTAAACCGGGTAAACCGATTTACCCTAAATATGGCTGATACAACAATGAGATCATGATACTGCTCGAGCTCCATGAGATCAGATACATCAACATCAAATCCAGTTTGATAACCAGGCCTGCATCCTCTTAACTTTTATTATTGTTTGATTATTACTTCAGATTTATCAAGTATTAATGGTCTTCGAATTTTTTTTCACCTTATTCGTAGTCTCCGTACCGTACCGATCGGATTCAGGTACCGAGAATCGGTACGGTCCCCGGTACGGCTCGGGTTCGAATTCGGGTTTCAGGTCGAAATGCTCATCCCTATTCCCTAGTCAAACATACCGATGCACAGTCCTTGATTCTTTAATATCAAAAGATTCATTCTTTTGCTTTAAAGAAGGATATCCACCAAAGTCAGAGCCTTCATTTGGTTCCGTTTTAGTAAAACCCTCATGAAAATAACTCAATTCATGAAGCACATGGCCACAGGTGATGGTGAGTTCGGCATGCTGGCCATAGCCTCCTCCACTGGAAATTGCTACACATCGACGTTACCTGACCATTAATGGTATATGTAGAACAACTTATTGGCAACTTGAAGTACACAATTGCTTTGTTTATCTTGTTATGCCTTAGATTCCATTAATGTTATTGTGGATTAATCTTTTTAATATTCTTCTACATTATATAGCATACTCTACTTTAAATTGGCTCTTTTGTAATGTGACAAAACCAGATTACATATAGACCAATCTTATATGCAAGCTCCAGTTACCGTCCTTAATTTAGATAAAACAAACAGATATACAATATTTAGATGATACCGAATTTGATACTTTTCTTTTGTTCATACAGAAATTGCAATAGTGATACATTCTCAGCCTAACCAAATAATTTAGATATCTGAGTGGGTCAATCCTGCTGGTGAGAAAGAGAAGAAGGCCCAACCCGAACTAACATTCGAGATCTTGACCAACCCCGCAAGAGTAGTCCTTGCCCAAGAAAAATACATCAAATTCCTAGAAGACAGTAGATATGATCCAGTGAAGACAGCTGCATCTGGTTTCGTTCTCTTGAAAGACCTTCGACCGACTGAGCCAAAAGTGTTGGCTCTAACCGATGCACCCTCGTCAACATCAGCCGCTGCTGGTGCAGCTGCACATTCACAGGCGGGGTCTGCTGCGGCCATGGTTGTCGATGATGAACCTCAACCACCCCATATGAATAAAACTACTCTAAAATGTATCGTTTATAAAGTAAACTGCAGACACTCTCTATATTGGCACAAACTATACCCGTTAGTAATACTGGCATAAATCATGCCTAAGTGGTCGAAAGTCCAACAAAACTATGACTGAGTAATAAAATCTTGAGGTACATGATCCGGTGTTTTCACTAAACTGGATCTCGTAATGAGGAAATAAATTGGAGATCATATTCGATCCTTATATAGTCTTTTTTAAATTTCGGAATATAGAAAAATTTATTTCAATCGAGTGGAATGGAAGATAGAGAATTAAATATTAAAACATTATAGCAAAAAGATGATGAAATTAACAATAAATTTGGACTTTAAACGAAAATGAGAAAACTACCATGTACATATCTTCAGACAACAGCAAATAATCCATGAATGTGTATCCTTTAGGCTAATTCACAAAGATAGCAGACACCTTTTTTGTCTACTTTATTTGCATTAGACTTGAGGTGTTGTGTCTTGGCCAACAAACTTTTACTTCGTGCAACAGCTGCCATGTGCATTAGACTTGTAGCTTTGTATCCTCAATCAAAGTTAAGAAATTTCGACTATACGGGGCTTGGAATATGGTACGACCAACCATTCTTACTAACTATTTTAATCAAATAGCCACAATCCAGTATTAATTCACATTTCAAGAACAAAATATCAAGTGGGCTGGCCCAGGTCTTTTTGAAGTGGCACATTAAAAGTTATAAATATTTAACCTTCTTTTTTTTCTTTGCTGTGGTTGGTTTCTCACGTACTGGTTGTGAATCTGCTTTTTTATTTTTGTGTGTAGATATTACTGTGACAAAGGTTTGAGATACTGTGTCCATCCTGTCAAGCGGTGGTGTTCGTTTTCCTGCATTTTTTTACCGTGTCAGTTCTTGTAGTATGCAAGATTCATAGTCAAATTTAAATTTGAAAGTACACAAACCAACTATGTTGGACTTGTATGGTTTTTAAAGCATCTAAGTTTGTTAGAACCATAATGACTGGAAGAAATATCCTAATATTGAAAGCAGAGATATAAATTTTGCTAGTTATCAAACATAATCTTAAACGCGGAAGGTAAAATGATTATTCAAAGTTTGAGCATTTGAGCATATTAGTGTTTGCTCGTGGGTTGAAAATTATAAATATAATTTTGAGCATCTAAGCGTATCACTGTATGCTCATAGCTTAATAACGCGTATAGGCTGATAAGGTCAGGGGATGGGTTGAGAACAATGTAGATGTATCAAAGATGGTGTCATGCGAAAAGTGGGTACCTGGGATGTGTTTGTCGCTGCTTCTTGGACCCCCACCGGCTGCGGGTTTGTCAAGCATCTTCGCGTATGGAAAAACTGAAATGAATTTGGAGAGACTGCTTGTAATTTTGCGCCAGTTCTAAGCACGGACGGCCAGTAGATTTTGTAGCATACATAATACATTTTGCTAATGTGGCACTCCAACAATATCTGCTACATTATAAATGCAAAATGCAAGTATGCTGATCATATTAGTTACTAATTAGGAAAGTAGCCATTTCACATTGTATTTCGCCAACTCGGTGAAAAATAAGTTAATCATTCACTGCGTTCCCTCAATTTATATACAATTAACATCAATAATCACACACGTAGATGCATAAAATTGGATTATTAACTATCCAAAGTCTTTTTTAAAGGGAAAATCACTCAAAAATATAGTAAACTTACCACTTTTTATGGTTGTGTGTAGTAAACTATTTTTTTTCTTATTGTGTGTATTAAACTTTCAAATTCATATCATTGTGTGTATTTTGTGACCATTTTACCCCTACGTTTTTCAAATTTTGAAGGGTAAAATGGTAATTTTACAAGACAAAATCGTCTCAAAATACATACAATGATCAAAATCAAAAAGTTTAATACACACAATGAGAAAAAAATATTGTTTAGTACACACAACCATAAAAAATGGTTAGTTTACTACATTTTTAATTGATTTTCCCTTTTTTAAATAAAGGCACAGGGGTGATAAAGGTCTGCAATGTAAATTATACATAAAATTTATTAATCGTAATGCCTAAGAGGTCAAATGAAAGAGATCTTACTACCTATTCAGGTCCTCTGATTAAGAAATAGCCTCCATAGTCAAAGTCACAATCACCTTTCTTCATGCCAATCAACCAACACACCTCATACTTTACGATGACAACCCTGCTGACTATGATCTGTCTACTATCTTCAACTAAAACCTTCTTTTCAACATGCTTTTTTCCTGTTTCAGGGATCTCGTTTTCAGCCACCTGTGTAGTATAGATAATGGTCATGACAAGACCATGATAAGTTTGGTGCATCAAAGCTATGAAAAACTGAAATAAAAAACGTGCACCGTTTTACTGGTATACACATTAATTTTATTGAAAAAAAACCATCAGATTGCCATCCATCCCGACCGAGTTCAACCAAAAAATAGAGCTAAAGAGGAACATGTCAAATGAAGTTGAACGTCAACTGAAGTCTATACAACACATACTGACATAATTACAAATTCATTAAAATTATACATCAACCTAAAGCCAAATGGCCGTATTCCAAATGCTAAATAGTGATTGTTGGAAATATCGGCCTGTTAATGTGTGGCATTTGGTATTTCGGACTTTTGTAGAGATGTGTTGAGATCAGTGAAGGTGTTCTTAGACAAGAGGTGTACTTTTATATGTCTCTGATAATTGACAAGTGAGCAGAACTCACGGGCACACTTACCACATATTTGCATCTGAGGTTTCATCGAAGGGAGCAGTGGATAAGTAGTGAGATATGCACATAGAGAAAGCATTACAATACATGGTAATGTTGCTTTAAACAATTCACTTAACTGCTTTTACACCTTTCAAGAATATAATGGCTATGGAAACCTCCACCTTTGAACAATGTATTAGAACCCTATCATGATTTCTAGTAATATTTTGTTATGAATGAAAATCTCGTATTATTATTAAGATTATAAATTTATCAGGTAGCTTGATTATGAAATTTTAAGCATCTCCGAACACATTAATTTAATCTAAACAAACTACAAAGGGCTTTTCCAGCTTTCCGAAATTAACATAAGCTCATTCGCCCATTACATAAACCAACACATATGCACATAAACCGCAAATATGAAGAATGAAAAACACCTGAACATTTTAAGATGAACTTGAAGGTACTTAAAAGCTTGAGAACCCGTTACATATATCTATTAAAAAAGCATAAAAAAATATTAAAAAAATACTTTATATAAAATCAATTAAATGTTACTTCGTATATATTGACCTGTGTGATTTGCTTAGATGTTTGTTCATACCAGAAGCAACTGACTTGCAACGTTCCGAAAATATAACGCTTGTAAGAACTGTTTCACAAGTTGTACCTGGCAATAAAAAAACAAAAAAAAAACGTTAAAACGACGTTGCAAACATCACATATAAAATCAAAACGTAAACCATGGATTGAACATTACCATCAACAACCACATTGTTTGAATCGTTAGCAACATCAGGACTCGCACCCACATTCTTCACATTACCATTAATTTGAATATAATGGCTTTTATAACGGTTACATTGTGTATCTTTACTTTGGCGCTATCAATATACAGTTTGAATAAAGTAAACTAACCTTTGGAATTTAGTATGGTGCGTTATCACCAAGAACAGCAAACATCAATTCACAATTATGAAAAAAAGGAGAAAAGGATTCTATGGAAAGTTATATGTTGAATCTAAAACCCTGTATTGAATATATAATAGTAATCAAAATAAGAATATGATATTGGACAAACCTAAGATCGTAGGTTTAATGAAACAAATGAGAATGGATCGGATGAATGAAAAAGGATAGGAGTAGGTTGTTCAGGTAAAGATACGAATGAATGATTTTATAAAATCACGTTTATCTGATCGGACGAAGGAACGTTGTTGGCGTTTTTTGGATTTATATACATTCATGTAAGCTAATGTGAAGGGTGCAATGAATTGCCACCAAAATGGTAGGTTGGTTGATCAAAAAGATGTCTAAGTGTCTTTTCCTGTGCTTGAAAACACCTTCGATCATTCATTGGTGCTTGACAACAAATTCGATCTTACATAGTGCCTCCGATAGTACTATATTCACCATCCCGAACTGCATTAGGAGCTCCCTTCCTATCTTTTTCGGCTTTCTCTCTCTCCTTTCAACTGTCATATTCATGATCATCAATTCGTGATTGATGACGACACATTAAGCAAGAATTATGTTGCTCCATTGATGTCATCCATGGAACTCCAACTTTATACCCCCATCTATAAAGCATGTTTAAAATTAACTTCAGCTTCCGCAACTATTTTTGTTTCTGTATAATCAAAACTGAAAAATAATACTAACAAAATAAACTATAAGTCCTTGCCACTATTAGATTAAAAACTGCTTACTAAATTTGTTACCTGTTATTGCATGTTTGTTTCCAGAAATATTATTCTCCTTCCTCGTCTTCGCTTTAATTTAAAAAGTAATTAGGCTCAGGACTTTAAATGGGGATTGGGTAAAAGAAACATCCGAAGTTCAGCGTGGCTGGAAACAGACCCAGTTGCATAATGAGCATTTATGTTTCCAGGTGCTTGCTTTCTAGTGTAAATTTGACGGCATGTCGACAAAATAGCTTTAGTGCTAATACTTTCAAAACTAAATGGAACATATGCCTTGTCGTTTGGCTTCTCATTTAAAATAAAACTAATGAGATTGATTAAGCTCCAATAAATATGATTTTCCTTCTATTTGACTTTATTCTTAAAATTAGATAGTAACATACCCTTGCTCATAGCCTGTATTCAGATGATGCAGCTGTTGGTAATAGAGCTTTATTATTCTCATTCGACAGTAACAAAAAAATCTCCTATGCTAGGGAGCTTATCTTTGCAGAAGCAGATAGACCAAATCAATAGTATTCAACCTGGTGATTTTTATGTCCTCCAATATCTAAGTGTTTGATAATAATGTATCCCTATGTTTTCCACATGCTCAACGCTGCGAATTTAACCATTCTGATGACCGTTAATATGACATGAAAAGTAAAGACATAATTAATTATGTAACACGTACCAGAGCCTGGATGACACAACTACTACTAAGAGAAGGCAAGAAACCTCTAGTAAATATTCTTTTATGAAGTATGAGCTTTATCTCGTCATACCTCTGTTCTGGGATTAATATGAACTAAATACCCAAATGTCACAAGAGCCTTCACATAATAGTCCATTTTTTAAGGGTAAATGATAAAAAAAAAAGCTAAATGTTACACAACCGTACCATGCCTTTCATATAGAACATGGTAAGGCTCCAAAGGCCCTACTTGTTACTAAATCTTAGAAGAATCCGGTCTTCCGTTTGCATTTTTAGATGGCATAACCTGCATATACCTAAGTTCTTGGATGCCTTGTCTCTTAACAATAGTAGGTTGTGAAATATCGTAATGCTTTTTGAGGTGCTTTGTGAATATATTTACATTAGGGGATTTCCTACGTGCCCTTATGGGTAATACTATAAGATCACTGTCTAGTGATTTGGATGAACTGATGAGACACAATTCTTTACTACGTGGGCATGGGTTAAATATACTGATTGAGATTCTTAAAGCCATTGAAATGCTCGATGAAGTGCCTCAACGGTAATTCCGGTGTCACAAAGATCACATATGGATTAGTATTCTGACATACGTAAACTAAAGGTACCTACGTGAGTCATGTTTAATCCTTTCATCTCCAACTATTTATTTCTATCATCAAGTACATGATTAATACACATCTATGTAATTTCTAGTCACGTCCTAATGGTAAAGCTAAGCTTTCACCGAGTTACCAATGTAAGTCATTAAATAATCATGTAAAAAAACCTTAGATTAGTAAGCTTATCTTTCAAAAACCAAGCACAGGAGAAAAGTCGCCCGATGTCTACTCTCGATGCATACGGCCTAAAAACTCCTACATTCTTTTATCTCAGCCTCAGTTTTATTGTAAGAATATTAGTTTTGGAATCAAATATAACACACTAATCATTTATAGATGATGGATAAGTGTTTCCTTGATCTCAGTTTCAAATTTATTCTTATCCCCATCTAGTTGATCTAGCTTGGCTTCTACATTTTTAAGATTATCTTAATCATTAGTTATTCATAACCATACCCTGTTTACTCTAAAAGGCAAACAAAATAATACATATCAACTATTTACCTTCTTTCCAGGCCTCACGAGTCTTAAGGCAACCTCAACAACAATATTGGCAGCTACAATAGCATCAGCTGCTCTACCCATAATAGGTCCTTGCTGAAGCACATTGGTGTGGCCAAAAACTAACCTTCTTAATCTTCCATTTGTAACTGGTCAATCAGTTCCTCATGTTCCCACAAAGATTAATCCCTCCTCTTATATATAAAGATTAAGCGTGTACTGATGAGACCTAAAGGATGTGTAGCTATTAAACCTGGCATTCAACCGCCTACAAAGTGCAGACAACCATCTGTAGATGTTATCTCCAATACTTGGAATTGACTTTAGCATCTGAAAATCATAAAAACATCAAGTTTATAGTAATAAGAAAGATGGGTTTCATGTAGGTTAGGGTTTGTGTTGAAAATTTAGATGCATCATATTGATTTTATTATAAAAAGATTATTCAAACCAAATAATATTAGGTTGTATCTCTATGTATCTCTATGATCAAAGAATAACACACCTGCAGAAAAAAACACCATCGTTAGGGATGTTTTGAGAAAAAACGATAGTTAGGGTTGTTTTGAGAAAAAAGATACTTTATATTAGGGGGTTAAAGAAGGATACGGTATATAACTAAGGTCATGTTTAGTGGATCGGTGATTATTTTTTATCGAGTTTTATTTTGAGCCCATGATTTTTTAAGCCCATGCTGACTGGGATTAGTGCCATGATAAATGATGTGGCAAATCCCTCCTCTTATATATATATATATATATATATATATATATATATATATATATATATATATATATATATATATATATATATATATATATATATATATATATATCGGAGCCTTAACAGTAGCTTTAAGGTTAGGGCAAGTGGGAGGTTTTAGCTAACATATGTAAGGGTATGAATATTCCTTTTTCAGAAACCATGGGTATGTTTAAGTGGACGTTTGACTTAAAGTTTTGAGACCTAAAAACTGGGACTGTTTTGTGTAAAATATGAACGGGATAGTTATTAAACTTAACCAAGTTAAGGACTTGTTAAGGAAGGGTAATGAGGTGATTAGAGCTTATCAATGAGGTATTTATATGGGAATAGGCTAGATGTCCATCATAGGCTGATGAGCCATCTTAGTGATTGGTTCATGTATTGATTGCTTGTTTTTGGTTTGTTAGCTTGTTGCTCGTGCGAGGACTTGTGAAGAAGCATTCAGGTGAGTTCATAGTCCCATTTTTGCTACGTTTTTAAATGTTTTTCCAGTATGGGATGGAGATGACACTTGTGGTGTTCTTAAAATCTTTTGGTACTATATTTTTATAAATGTTTGGACATAGATGTGTTGTTGTGTGACATGCGTGCTTATGTGTTCTCATATGTGCTTTGATATGTGTTCTCATATGTGCTTTTATGTGAATCTTGTTTGGGTTGTGATTGGCTTTGGTACATAGAGGTATGGGCGTCTATGGGACCAGTTGTGATGTGTGTGGAGCGTGGGGCACGATCCGTCCTGAGTTCTTGGTTCTGAGTTCTTGGTTCGTGGGGCACGATCCGTCCTGAGTACTTGTGCATCGTCTCTTTGGAGGCAAGATATCTCGACGGGGATATAGTTCATCTTCCACAGGTGGTGTGGGAAAGATCCGGATAGAGTGGTGTGTTCTTGTGTGTGTGACGGGATACTTCTTGATTGTTAATAGTGTGGAGCATTGTTCTTATTGTGTGTTCTTGATTGTTATAATTGTGCTTTGATTGTAGTTGTATGTAACATGATTATAACATTATGGTCCATTACTATAAATTGTTTTTCTTCAACTTATTTACAGCGGATGTCAAGGTTTCTTATGATGTTCTTGATAACTTAAACCTATGTTCTCACCAACTTTATGTTGACAGATTTTAGTGTTATTTTCAGGTGAGGTAGTTGTGCAAGTTGATGTTAGAAGTGGCTAGAGTATAGAGGCTGCTAGGATTACATTAGGAGGAATCCCTTTCCTCTTAGATTTTATTTTGTCTTTTAATTAAGTAGACTTTATGGTACCTATATGTTCGATGTTTGTTTATATGTCTTTGGTAAGAGGTAGGCCTGTTACCTACTTACCTAGACGCCTGCATTGTTTGAGATATTGTCATGACATTGTGTCACCTTTTTATGACATTTCTATTTCATTTAGTTAACTCTATAGACACGCTATTGTTGTGATGATATCCATACGTCGCGCCCCATATTCCGCCATGGTGGGGTGTGACAGAATGGTATCAGAGACAACGGTTATAGAGAATTAGGTTGCCTAGTCGCGTAGCCTAGTCTATAGCTTAAGGATCCCTGCATATAGGCATCATAGGAGTATGTGTGCATTTTATATTAATTGATGTGTTTGGATGTTATTTATTACGATGTTTTGACTAGTATGAATTGAACCATAGTAAGTTCATACTTAGCTACATGTTATTTTCTTTTCGAGTTTTGAATAGTGCGGGTTGAACTATAGTCGTATACGCTAGTCATTGTTGGATTTCCTTTAATTACGTTTTCATGTTCTTTATACATTTTGAATTTTGTCTACGGTGGTTCAGTTGGATTACGAGTTTATATGTTTCATGCATTGGCTACGTTATTTTAATACATGGATTTTGGACCTTATTTTATGTTGTGGTTATGTGCTTATATGAGTTGTACGATCTATGTGCTTATTTGAGTTGGTAGACCGAAGTGTTATGTGTAGTATTAATTCTTATAAGTGTCATCATAGGAGGGAGTACATTGGTGAAAGGGGACTTGTATAAGTATGGTGGCCAACATAGTTATACAAGTACCAAGACATCAATGGATTCCTAAATATGGTTGCATGAAAGAGGGTTAATACATGCTTGTTTATAGTATATGCTGGATGGATTTGAGTGTATGTATGCATATGCCTATATATGTATATATCCCTTCTACTTATCGGTTGTATTCTTAGGATGGTTTGCTAGTTCTTTTCTCTTTGGGATGTTCAACTTCCGTAGTAGCGCATTTATCGAGTCCTCATTTCACGTGTTTGTTTGTACGGTATTTTTGGTGTAGAGGCTATTGAGAGGGTGGAGATTTCTTTTTGGAATAACAATATCTTTTGTTTTGAGTCTTACATGGTAAAAAAATAAAACTTGCAAATAGTAAAATTAAAATAGTTGTTGGTAGTCGATAAAATGAGGGTAAAGTGTCAAAAACGTGTTTGAAATAAGGTGGAATATAATTTTTTTTTAACATATAAGCATGGCTTGTTTATTTTAAAATATTTTGGTTTTAATCACCTAAAGTTATTGTTCTTTAGTTAGAATTTTTGTTCTTATTAACTTAAATATGTTAAAATCATGTATTAATCTTATGATGGGTGAGAGTTTAAATTTTCTGGAATTAAAATAAATTAGACCTTGAATTTTGTAATTAATAACGGGGTTTTTTGGGTTTAAAATCGTTTTGGTCATAACTTATTCGTTTTTAAAGCTTTTTGAGTGATTCAAAAGCCTAAAATTATGTACTCAGAACGTACTTTTCAAATATTTAGAAAATTTGGTAATTGGAAGTCAGTATCTTGGTCGAATTAATTGTACAAGTGTCGAGTTCAAGGTTAATTTTCGAAAAACATGGTTTAAACTTGTGTTTTAGGTATTTTGGGGTAATGAACACTTGGAGGGTTAACATAGAGATGAGTTGGGATGGAATTTGAGAGTTCTTTAGACCTTAGAATACGTGGTTATATTTGATGAGTTTTGATTTATGGTATTTATGAGTAAGACCGAAATCGAGGTGACAGTTTTAAACTCGTCGAGTTATGTAATGGCTCCTAACTTGATTTCAAGATAGTTCTTGTTTGATGAGTTGCGAGATTTATTTAGGTTGGTTACATAAATTTATGGTTTTAATAAGTTTCCTCGCAGACGGTTAAGGCTCATGTGTTGTTGGTTGAAATTATTTTAGTTTAAACTGGGTTCACGTTTGAACGTAAGGTTTTATCAGGGATATGTATCCTCGTTTGTTTGCTGAGAATAAGTTTGATTTTGGGAGTAAATCTCGGGACGAGATTTCTATTAGGAGGGAGTGATGTGACAACCCTAGGTTTTGGATTTGTCACTTGGTCTTACTTTTAGGTTATTTTATGTGTGCTTACTTGATTGTGTGATTACATGTTTATTTTGTGTGATTGAGGTTGGTGTGGTTATCGTTTATGAGTATAGAAGTACTCATAAGTAAATAGAGGAACGGTTATTTCATGTTCATGAGCTCACAAGTGGTGACTATGAAATGAAAATGGTGATATTTTGGTGTTTATGTATACGAATAAGTATTATAGTAATAGTATTTTTTTAGGATTTACGGTTTAGCATTTAGAGGTCTCGGATGAGGTAATTAGTCATATGGATATTTTTCGGGATGGTTTTAAGTCATTTATGACTTAGTTATAAAGTTTATTTCAAAATTTGATATTTTTTATAAAAGTGTATATTTTACGTCTTTTACGGTAAAACGCGTAAAAACTGACTAGTTTTACGGTTTTGAGGTTTTGGAGGCTTTAGGAGTTGAAATAAATTAAGGAAAATTAAGGTAATATTAATTAGATATTTATTAATAATAAAATAAATAGAAAAACGATTTTTATGGGGTATAGGTCGGTTTAAAAGAGAAAAAAAAGGAAAAAAAAGAAAAGATTTATGGTAAGTGGTAATTGGGTTGGACAAGGATTGTTTTGGCTATATAAGGAACCCCCAACACTAAATCAAACGCATTTTTTTTCTATTCCCTGGATTTTTTGTCGACCAAAAAGAGGAGGAGAATTAGGGTTTTTCAAAAATTTGGGTTTTTACATCTTCCATTGAATTAAAGGTAAAACCTTCATAAACCTTTTTGATTAAATTGTTTTTATGTTTAATTGGTCATCTTATGATGGATTTAGGTTAGGGTTTAATATAAAAACAGTAAATTAATATTGTATTAATCATAAAATGATGATTTCATAAATTAGGGCTTGTAATTAGAGGGGTTAGGGTTAATTAATGAGGTTGATTTTGTTAAACCCGTTTTTAAAAACTGGGCAGAATTTTGAGTCAATTGTTTTGATCATATTGGGAGTTCTACAAACTCTTATTTTAGGATCCAAGTATCAATGGAAAGGTAATTGAAGTGGCTTTCTAACACAAGAAACGATAACTAAATTGGAGGTCGGGAAGTGGGTCAAAAACAGGTTACAACAGTCGGAGGTCAAAACAGTTTTAAATTCAGCCTGTTTTCTTTTTAAGTTTTGGGTTGTTTGGGGTACTTAGGGTTGCATTGGGATCTTCTCACGAAATGAGATATGGTTTATATATTGTAGTAAGTATCTGCACTTGCGCTAAGGTTGTGGTTTAGGGTAAGACCCCTTAATTATAACAAACTTTTAGTATGTTTAAAATCAGGAAATCTTGAATGACAAAAGTATATATATATATATCGGAGCCTTAACAGTAGCTTTAAGGTTAGGGAAAACGGGAGGTTTTAGCTAACATATGTAAGGGTTTGAATATTCCTTTTTTAGAAACCATGGGTATGTTTAAGTGGACGTTTGACTTAAAGTTTGGAGACCTAAAAACTGGGACTGTTTTGTGTAAAATATGAACGGGATAGTTATTAAACTTAACCAAGTTAAGGACTTGTTAAGGAAGGGTAATGAGGTGATTAGAGCTTATCAATGAAGTATTTACATGGGAATAGGCTAGATTTCCATCATAGGCTGATGAGCCATCTTAGTGATTGGTTCATGTATTGATTGCGTGTTTTTGGTTTGTTAGCTTGTTGCTAGTGCGAGGACTTGTGAAGACGCATTCAGGTGAGTTCATAGTCCCATTTTTGCTACGTTTTTAAATGTTTTTCCAGTATGGGATGGAGATGACACTTGTGGTGTTCTTAAAATCTTTTGGTACTATATTTTTATAAATGTTTAGACATAGATGTGTTGTTGTGTGACATGCGTGCTTATGTGTTCTCATATGTGCTTTGATATGTGTTCTCATATGTGCTTTTATGTGAATCTTGTTTGGGTTGTGATTGGATTTGGTACATAGATGTATGGGCGTCTATGGGACCAGTTGTGATGTGTGTTGAGTGTGGGGCACGATCCGTCCTGAGTTCTTGGTTCTGAGTTCTTGGTTCGTGGGGCACGATCCGTCCTGAGTACTTGTGCATCGTCTCTTCGGAGGCAAGATATCTCGACGGGGATATAATTCATCTTCCACAGGTGGTGTGGAAAAGATCCGGATAGGGTGGTGTGTTCTTGTGTGTGTGACAGGATACTTCTTGATTGTTAATAGTGTGGAGCATTGTTCTTATTGTGTGTTCTTGATTGTTATAATTGTGCTTTGATTGTAGTTGTATGTAACATGATTATCACATTATGGTCCATTACTATAAATTGTTTTTCTTCAACTTATTTACAGCGGATGTCAAGGTTTCTTATGATGTTCTAGATAACTTAAACCTATGTTCTCACCAACTTTATGTTGACAGATTTTAGTGTCATTTTTAGGTGAGGTAGTTGTGCAAGATGATGTTAGAAGTGGCTAGAGTATAGAGGCTGCTAGGATTGCATTAGGAGGAATCCTTTCCTCTTAGATTTTATTTTGTCTTTTAATTAAGTAGACTTTATGGTACCTATATGTTCGATGTTTGTTTGTTTGTATGTCTTTGGTAAGAGGTAGGCCTGTTACCTACTTACCTAGACGCCTGCATTGTTTGAGATATTGTCATGACATTGTGTCACATTTTTATGACATTTCTATTTCATTTAGTTAACTCTATAGACACGCTATTGTTGTGATGATATCCATACGTATCGCCTCATATTCCGCCATGGTGGGGTGTGACACGATATACTCATTTATTCTAAGAACAAACAAGAACACGGGGAACACCTTGCACAAGTACTAAAGGTACTCAAGGAGGAACAGCTTTACGCCAAATTCTCCAAATGTGAATTCTGGATTCCCAGAGTGTAATTCCTTAGTCACGTTATTGATTGTGACGGAATTCACGTAGATCCAGCAAAGGTCGAATCTGTCAAAGATTGGGTATCACCTAAATCACCGACAGAGATCCGCCAATTTCTAGGCCTTGTCGGGTACTACCGCAGATTTATTGAAGATTTCTCCAAAATAGCAAACCCCATTACCAAACTCACTTAGAAAGGAATAATGTTCGATTGGGGAGAGAAAGAAGAATCAGCTTTTCAGCTGATCAAGCAGAAGTTGTGTAGTGCACCTATTTTAGCCTTACCTGAGGGCAACGATGACTTCGTTGTATATTGTGATGCTTCACACAAAGGTTTGGGTGCAGTACTGATGCATAGAATGAAAGTGATCGCCTATGCTTCAAGACAACTGAAGAAGCACGAGAAGAACTACACCACTCATGATCTAGAGCTTGGATCCATAGTATTTGCTCTCAAAATCTGGAGACATTATTTTTATAGAACAAAGTGTACTGTGCATACTGACCACAAAAGTTTGCAACACATATTGGATCAGAAGGAGCTGAACATGAGACAACGTCGTTGGATTGAGTTGTTAAGTGACTACGACTGTGAGATCAAATACCACCCCGGTAATGCAAATGTGGTTGCTGATGCTCTAAGTCGTAAGGAAACGGACCCTTCTATGAGAGTCCGAGCACTAATTATGACAATCAGCTTGGACCTACCCAAGCGGATTTTAGAAGCTCAAACCCAAGCCCAAGTACCTAAAAACCTCGTGAAAGAAGACGTCGGGGGAATGCTCCGAACCGACTTTACCAAGGAGAAGTTAGAACCGAAAGCAGACGGAACCATGTGCCTTCATGGGAGGAGTTGGTTACCTTGTTATAGAGACTTGAGAAACGTTATCATGAACGAATCTCAGAAGTCTAAATACTCTATACATCCCGGATTCGAAAAGATGTATCAGCATATGAAGAAGTTATACTGGTGGCCAAACATGAAAGCTGACATCGCCACCTATGTTCAGAAGTGCCTAACATGTTCGCGTGTCAAAACTGAACACCAGAGACCATCGGGTTTACTTGTACAACCCGAGATACCAAAATGGAAGTGGGAAAACATCACCATGGACTCTGTCACCAAACTTCCGAAGTCATCTCACGGTTATGACACTATCTGGGTAATCGTCGACCGACTCACCAAATCCGCTCATTTCCTACCAATTAGGGAGAATGATTCCCTAGCAAAGCTAGCCAAGACGTACCCTAAGGAGATAGTGACCAATCATGGAATACCAGTCTCAATAATCTGTGATCGAGACGGTAGGTTCACATCGAACTTTTGGAAGGCTTTCCAACGAGCTTTAGGTACAAATTTGGACATGAGCACTGCTTATCATCCACAGACCGACGGTCAAAGTGAACGAACCATTCAGAATCTAGAAGACATGCTGCGAACATGTGTGATCGACTTTGGAAATGGATGGGTTGACCACATACCTTTAGTTGAATTCTCCTACAACAACAACTATCACGCCAGCATCAAGGTTGCCCCTTTTGAAGCACTATATGGTCGAAAGTGCCGTTCACCTGTGTGCTGGGCAAAAGTAGGTGAATTTCAGCTCACCGGACCCAAATTAATCCAGGAGACTACCGACAAGATCGTTCTCATAAAACAAAAAATTCAAGCTGCTCGCGATCGACAAAAGAGCTACGCGGACCAAAAACATAAAGCTATGCAATTTGAAGTAGGTGACAGCGTCATGCTCAAGGTATCACCTTGGAAGGGTGTTGTACGCTTTGGTAAACGTGGCAAACTGAACCCACGTTATGTCGGCCCCTTCAAAGTGATATCCAGGATCGAGGAGGTAGCATATCGTTTGGAGTTACCCTAGAAATTGAGCCAGGTACACTCTACCTTCCACGTGTCTAATCTGAAGAAGTGATATGCTGAAGTACCATTGGCTATGCCATTGGAAGGAGTTCAGTTTGACGACAAACTCCAGTTCACAAAAGAACCAGTAGAAATCATATAGAGCAGTTAAGAAATTGAAACGCAGTCGCATTCCATTGATCAAAGTACGTTGGAACTCGAGGATAGGCCCTAAGTTCACATGGGAACGAGAAGACTCGTTCAAAACCAAGTACCCACACTTGTTAACCTGACCGGTGACTTCATCTTAAGCTTTGAGGACAAAGCTAAAATATCGGGAATGTGCTGTAAAACCTCTGATTTTACCTTATTGACTTTGTCAACTGTTGTACTCTTTATTTTTGGAATCTACATAATTCCACTTTTATATGATTAATTAAGTATCATCTTCATTTTTCATATAATCATTTCATATTTATTTTTAATATATATATGAACCTTTAGTCTTTTCTAACTACTCTAGCAATTGACTGGCCACATATTCAACAAGGACTCACCACCTCAGTACATATTTTTGGAAAACTATGATTTTATTTACTTAATTTATTAAATACCTGGATTTAATATTATATGTATATATACATATACCTTATACTATGAACAAACATATGTCACCATAAAACAATGTCTATTATATCACATTGACAATTTATTTATTTCATTTAAGTATAATATTTATAATGTTATACACATTATATACTTTCACCAAATGATCTAAAGGTTTAACCAAAATACCTAGAAACCTTACAAGTACCTATACTATATTACATAGACTAATGTTAACTCCCAATTTTAGACAAGTCAACACAATTTCTACCCTACTATACATAATATAGCCGTGTATATGGACACACACACCCCTTTAATCATACAAAACTTACAAGTAATCTAACACAAAGTCAAATGTTGCATTATGTAACCATACATGTAACACTATTTGAAGACACATAATGTCCCCTCTTGACCTCAAAACGCACGGCAAGAATTAAGTAGGAATGGGAAGATTGGTTGCTAAATTTGGATATAGTACATGCATGATCTTATGATATCTAACATGTATCTTCCAAAGATACAAAAGTACACCAAATAGATACATCATATCACTCTCTTTCCTTTTTATATCCGAAAATCACAAGACTTCACAACACAAAACATTTGAAATCCATTCTCACTCTCTTTAAAACCATGGCTTCTTTTTGTTCTTCACCAAGATCCACCAAAGCTTCCATTAATACATCATTTACTATCCTAAAACCATGTCTCTCACTACATAAATGCTAATCATTACTGATTACTACACCAAACTTACATTACAAGGCAACAAAAGAAACCCTAAAAACAACCAAGGAGGCCACGACTTGTTTTTGTTGAAGCTTTTCACCATTGTTGAGCAAGCTTAAGTCTTTCCTTAGTTCACTTGTTACTTCTTAACTTCACTTAACAAGTAAGTACCATGAAAGCTTATCTTTTTCTTACATACTTTCATTTTTACATTCACATGAACATTAACATGAAACTCCTAGTAAAAGCTTGCTATAAACTCAAATCTAGAAAACCTAGACCTATGATAAACTCCTAATAAAAGCTTGCTATAAACTCCTAGTCACGACTATTTATGGTTTTTCACTAAAGACGATGAAAAATTTAGATAACTATGACAAACATGAATGTAAACATGCTAACCTAGAAAAATCATAAAAACTCCCATGTGCATATATATAACCGTGAGCTATATTGTAGTTTTGGGGTTAATGGATAACTTAGATATATTATAGAAAGCTTAGAAAATCACTAGATCTATGTTTCCTCTTAATATATATCTAGTTTGCCTTAATGGACTTGTTAGCCCAATGAATAATAACCAAGTTAGTTTAGGCCTATTAAGCCCAAAATATAAGCCCAATAAGACTAGGAGCCCACTAGGCCCATTTATGCTTCATAAGCCCATTTAAAATTTTTGTACTTAAAATAAACTTTTTATGTGTTAAATATATAAGTTATAAAACTTTTGTGCCAAAAATGGGATTTATGAAACTTTCGGAACAAAAATGTGAAATATAAAACTTTCGGATAAAAAATATAACTTATATAAAGTCTAAGGTTTAAACCATGACTTTTAAAACTCATTTTGACAAAACACCAAAGATAAGGACCAATATTGCAACTATTTGAAAGTGTAAGGGTTGAAACCACCCTATTCGTGACTTAACAAAAACATAGGGATTGTTTTTGTAATTTATCCTAAGTTAAATTCATAGGTTATACCCTAATAGAACTCTAGGGATCATTTATGCCATTAGCCGAAACTTGTAGAAACCCTAGGGATTGTTTTCGCCACATGTTGAAAGTTATAAACCCTAACTTTAAACCTAGGGACCAAAAATGACATAAGCGGAAAGTATTTCAAGCCCTAGGGGGCTGTTTTGTAATTTGCGTAATACTTTAACCTAATCCGAAACTATAGGGATTAAATGTGACAATTCATAAAGTATTACAAGCCCTAGTCCCACGTGTAACCTTGAGGGACTTGTTTTGCCATAAATCAAAACTTATAAAAACCCCAGGGGTATTTATGGTAAATACCGCGGGTATAGTTATATATATGAGGGACTAATTTGCAAATTCCTAAAACTAATCGAAACCCTAATTATATATATATTTCTAGTATTAAAAATTGTAATTTAAATTAATCTATAAGTACTAAAATCGTCATTTTCCCAAACTTATAAATTAAGGACTATTTGATAAATTATACAAACTTCGAGGACTTTAATTTAAATTAAATAAAATGTTATACATTTTATAAACTTCATTTATATAAGTTATATAAATTGAATACAATTAACTTATAAAAGTAAATATATTTATTATATTTATTATTTTTCCATCATTTAAACATATATAAAACTTTCTTTTATAAATATTTAAAACACTTTACGACGGTACAAGTACGGGAATATTAAGTAAACAAATTAATTTCTTGAACGATACTATTAGCTACGTACTTAAAAATAAATACTTCTATTGCTTGTACAACGACAAATTAAATTACAGAGATCGTAAAAAAAATTCTTAAAACCAGTATAAACATGCACATATTTATTCGGAGACTTTTATGCATTATGTTATGCATTTACTGAGACTATATAATTATTTAGGTTGTTGATTGTGTCGTGAGCACCACATTGGATTACTCGTGACTTATTGTTGTACTACTGAGGTGAGTTAATGACCCCACTTTATATATTGACAAACCTTTAAACTTTTTATTGGGAAGAAAACATGCAACATATTTTGTTTTGATGGACATAGACTGAACTATGAAACCTTTGATTACATTTGCCTATTGTAGAATGTCTCCTTTACTCGGGAACTGAAACTGTTAAAATTATTGAATTGCCTGAATGTATAAATAGATCTATTTGGGATTGATCATCCCCATCTGGGTGAGTAGCGCTCACTGTGCCTGGGCCAGGACAACAGATGCTTATCATGTCGGAACGGAATATTGGGTGCATTTTTATTAATGAGAAGGTCCTCATTTGTTGTGGGCTTAACGTGTCAAGTGTTAGTTTCGGGCAATATGAAATGTAGTTACCTTTAAGTATTGATGATATGTGCATCACTACTTCAGTGAATGTTTATTGTCCAAACTTATTTTATTAAACTTGTGAATTCACTAACTTTATGTTGACTCTCTAAACATGTTTTTCTCAGGAAACTGAAGCAGGTATTGATGTGCATGGATTCCAGCATCATGATAGGCTACATTTATAGAGCTCATATGGGGTTTTATAAACAGGGAAATCATCCAAACTGTTGAATAAATGTTTAAGACAATTTTTATAACATTTGCACTTTAATTCATGTAATAATTGTATTGATAATCTTTTATATGTTGCTCTACATACTATCTGGTGTTGATCCACCTACGTGACATCCAAATATTATTTCCGCTGTATCTGACCAATTTGGGGGTGTCACAAACACATAGTGAGAGTTACGAAGATTTTTTTTCCAAATGTATAAATAGACTAATCCTTCGTCTACCATTTATCATCTTTCAATATCCAACCACCATCATTAGGGGTGAGAATCAGGTCCGGATGGAACCGAACCGACCAAGATCGGACCGGATCGAATACTGAAATGGTCTAAAATCACGGACCGAAATGGTTCTGTCTGGTCCGGTTCGATCTTCGATCCGGTCCGGTCCTATTAGACATAATCGACAAGGTTTTGTTAAGACCGAACCGGACCGAGGACCGAATTATTTCCAAACCCCGGACCGAGGACCAAACCAAAATTATTTGGTCCGGTCTGGTCTAGTCCGGTTTCCGGTCCTGTCCGAGTCACCGGTCCAAATGCTCAGCCCTAACCACCATTATCATCTTCAATTACCAAATATCAGAACCTAGATTTACAATCTTCATCAGCAACATCAAATCATAAAACCCATCAAGAAAATCAAAACAAATATGCCTAATCTTCATCAATAACATCAAAATCATCAAACCCCACATCCCTAATCTTCCTAATCACATTAACATAGCAAGATCAACAAAGCAAAATCCTACAACCATCATATAAATTCAATCACACCACGCACCCGGTTGCTGGAGATATGAAATCACAAAAATCACTTGTTGATGACCTTGTCGATTCGTTCTTCCTAAAAAATTGGTTTTGTGAAATCCACTTTCGGTGGATTTCATATGATAACCAAACTCTTCTTTTTGTGGAAATTGAATAAACACGACCAGACAAAGTTTTTAACTCTTGATAGCTTTTGTTTGACTTATGATATGGGAAGCCAAACTTTGCCAAGAATCTGAGAGCTCAAGTAGTGGGGATAAAAGACCAGCCTTGTCAGAGACGGTTTGTGATTCGAAAGTTAAGTGAAAGTTTATAGGTCATGCTTCCATAAAAAAAATGAAACTGAAAGTGTAAAGACCGTTTAATAAATAATTTCTTGTGTATTACAGAGTTAGTAACGGTGACACACTTTCTATATGTAATAGAATAATGCGTGTTTGTAACAGTTACACTTGGCAGCAGAACTTGTATGGAGAACCAGACATTCGTAGTTACCAATGAACCATTATGGAATTAGATATAATATTTTGTACATTTGTAATTATTTGAAATAAAGAAAAATAAAAAATAATGACATGAAAATAAAGCCGATCATATTGGTATTGTTAAAAAAACAAACAAGTTCGTTGGTAAAATCAGGTGATAAAAAAAGTAAGTGTTTAAATTCGATACATTTTAAAATTATGTTGGTATTTCCTAGCTTTTACCTGCTTAAATATGGCATTATGCAAGAACTAACATCAATCACTTTTTTTACCATTTGTTTTTCTTTCTTTTTTTTCAAACGCCAATTTTGCAAAGTAGTAGCCAAATAATTTTGTGCGAATACCGAGGATCAATTTCAAGCACCGACATTAGCTTCGTGTTCTAGTCTATCACCTATGAGTTGTTCAACAAATTTAGGAGGTGTTTGGGATTGCTTACTGAAAACAGATTATTCATTTTGAAAATGAATAATCAGATAATCATCATTTTGAAAAATTCATTCTAGAAAATAATGTTTCAATTTGATTATACTAATTGAAATCGCAATAAGCAGATATTCAGTTTTTTTAGTGCTTGGCAAATTTGATTCTTCGATTATTTGATAAGCAAATGACTAAAATAAACTCATTTTAGCTTTTCTTTATTTTGAAAATGAAATAAGTAGCTCATCACTTACTTTTATCAAAACTCCATTTTGAAACTTTCTAAACGCAAATAATCACTTTTTTTCTTTTATTATTCAAACACTAATTTTAGCTTATCTCCATTTTGAAAATGAAATAAGTAGATAATTTAACTAAAAACGCAATCCTAAACACTCCTTTAGTGTCCATTTTTGCTCTAGCGTTTATGTCTCCTACCATAGTATCCAATGTGAAGGTGTGGCTATGGGTTCCATTATGTCTTATAGCTTCTCTTGCATCTCTTATACCTGATATAGCACAAAAATGAGAACAATTTAAATTTGCAAAAAAGGTTGCAACATACTTTTTCAATTGACCTTCCCTTGTCCCTAATTTATAAATTTTGTTTTCCACTTCCTTGGGATGGATGATATCCATAAAGTTTTGTAATTTACCATACGGAAAACACATAACAAGTATAATTAACCATGCGAAGGGCATGTTTGTTTAATTATTTTATTAAGTTTTGTAAAATTAAAAGTGTGTTAAAATATTTATTGTCTATTTGTAGACGAGTATATAACTGTTTGTTTTTTATGCTGAATAAAGTGTCCGAATTAAATAAACTTACTGTTATACCATTTTAAATTAAATAAATGAAAAAGTTCGAGGATAAATATGTAAAATAATGACAATAAGTCATGACTTAATATGCAAACTCTCATTTTGGTGGCTTTTTATAAAAAAATCATTTTTTATTTTAAGCACAAAACAAATAAGGCATTAATGACTTCTTACATTATATATAACAGGATAACCAAAAGGCCACCTCAGCACACCAATCCACCTAGACAATGCCACGTGTATGTTCTTGGGCCCGATTCCTACCACGTGTCCTTCTTTAACACGACACGACTTTCTAGGTCCCTTCCTTCCTCCTATAAATAGTCTCTCCTCTTCATTTTTACTGTGTGTTTTTTACTCTCCTAAATTTTACTTCTCTCTAACTGTTCGGACTTACTTCCGCTCTCCGGAATTCTCAAGTATATATTTTCCCCTGCTTTTTGTTAGTACCTCTCAGATATTCCACGAAAACATGGAAGGCGGTGACCAAGTCGGTCCTTCGGGATTTATTCCGAAGTATGACATGCCTAAGTATACTTCTAATCTTTCGGATGAGTACGTTGCGGACATACTAGTTAGGTATAACATTCCAGAGGATTTACACCTCGTGCTCCTCCTCCTAACATGACGATGTACCACTTCTTCCCACATCCATAGGTTTGTATGAGCAGTTCTTTAAATGTTCCAGACTTAGGGTTCCCTTTTCACCTTTCTCTTAGATGTAATTAAACACTTTCGCGTACATATTTTTCAGTTGGTTCCGTTAGGTTGAAACAGAGTCACCATCTTTGAGATTTATAGACGAAGCCTTCACATCACATGCATCATCAATCTATTCCATCTTTTTTATAAACTAAACAAACAAGGGCACTGGTTTACTTTTGAGAAAAGGGTAGGTAGAAATGCCCGTAAACAATTTGTTCATGATGTGTGATGAGTCCGCAATTATACATGGTCTCATCGTTCTTTTCGATCTTAAAATGTGCATAAATATCATAAAAACCGTGCAAAACCCTTTGTATTTGTTCATTGTGTGTTTGTAGGTTCAGATATCGTGAAATTGCCAAAAAGGTAACAAGAATCAAGCAAAAACGAACACGAGAAACGAAGCCGCACAAAGAACCGAACCCGAGCATTGATTTTCAAGAAAAAGGCCCTTGAAGCTTGAAGAATTGACAAGATTGGTACCTCAAGAATTGAAGACTTGTCACTTTTGGCCCTTTTAAATCTCAAATATTACATTTAGGTCCTTTAAGTGTCAAGAAATATCAAAATCAGCCCTTGATGAATGCTCAAATGACAAAGGAGGCCCTTATTCCTTGATTTATAAGTATTTGTGCCAAAAATGTAATTTGGCCAAACTTAATTGCATTAGAAATACCCTAATATAAGTTATTGGCAACTTTAGGAGAGAAATGGAAGTTTTTGCTAAATCTGAGGGTCAAATGTGTACAAACCTAACCCACAACTCGTCCAATACCCACTATATCCCAAACCCAAACTCAAAACCTTATACTAGACCCGACCCAACCACCAGACACGTCACCCTACTACTAGCCTAAATTGTTATTAATTAAAGTTTGAATGGATTAATTAATAATTTAATTTCACGCTAAACACCTTAATTCCCCGAAACCCTGATTAAACACACACCTACACACACAGCTAAGAACACTAAACCCTAATCTCCCCAACCCCTAATTAACCCAAAATTAAACCGTCCAAATTTCCAGATATGTGATTAAATGTCTTATAATCCAATCCCCGCCTCCAAAACCTCCTCCACATCACCAAAGGACCACCCACGAGGGCGCCCTGCCCCAAAACCACCTCAAAATGGAAATGGTCCTAATCCTTGCAAAGAATCCTATGGCTACAAGCAATCCCTTACCCCCATACCAAAATTAACGTGTATGATGGATTTTCAACAGTTGGCAACTCTAAATCCTTCACATGGGCATGAAGACTACTTTGTAAAATTCAAACTTAAGGGCACATTGGGCATATCAGTTTTTAGGGTTTTCACATGTTTTTTAAGCATTCTAGAAATGTCCAAGTACTAGTATAAAAAGAGGCCCAGAATGTGGTGACCCTTTCTTTTTCCAATTTTACTTTTGTTGGAAATACGTTTTTCCCAATAAAGTCTCGGTCACATCTTAGTTAGCATAGATCACGAGATATAGAATATTTAGAACTTTGTAACTTGGAGCGACCTCCCTTAGGGGGAGATTGTTGGAAATACGTTTTTACGTATTTATGAAGGATCGGTCGCTCCAACGATATATTAATGTATTAGGCTCGTGATCCAGTTGTAAACAGTATAGCCCATATAGCCCACATGTAGGGTAGGCTATATATATCCCCTCCTAGCATGTTAGGAGGGGTGGCTCTTTCATTTTCTCACTTTTCATTTTAATAAATTTACTTTCTCTCTCTCTATCTTTCTCCTCCTCTCTCCTTTCTCTCTCTATACCCATCTTCTTCCTCCTCCTCCTCCATTCAATCAGTAGATTAATTCATAGATTGCACAATCCCAAGAAATCGTAGACCTTCAATTGGTATCAAGAGCCATGGTTAAATCTTAGGATTTGCGTTTTTTTATCTATTGATTTTATGGTAAAAATCCTTTCTTTCTAAATTTTTTTTTGGTGTTTTTTTTTTGGTGTTACGTTTTGTTTAGATCAATTTTTTTCTCAAAATCATCAGTTTTTTTATAATCTAGTTTTTTATAATTTTTTTGTTATCCAATAAAGTTTTTTATCAATTTTATTATCATTTGTCAATCAGTTTTTTTAAAGTTTTTAATCATCCGTTGGTGTCTTGTTGATATCAATTTTTTTAAAACAACCATTCAGTTTTTCTTATAATATATTTTTTATATTCAGTTTTTAAAATAATAAAAATTTTCATATCACTTTTTCCAATAATCAATCTGTCCAAACAGTCAAAAGTCTCACATCTGTACCATCTTTTTCTTGATATTGGCTTCTTTCAAACTGTGTCCAACTGTCAAGAGTCTCTCGTTTTTATCAAACTTGTCATCAATCTTTAATCACATTTTGATCCCAGTATCCAATTTCTGTTTCCTTTTTATAATCAGTTTTTTTATCAATTTTTATAACTAATTATTAAAAGATGGGATTTTTGAGATCTTCAGATCTGGTATAAGATTTTTTCCGAGTGAACAGAATATTCCGATCGAAAGTGTTTATTCCGGATCAGCAGTTATTCCGGATCAACAGTTATTCCAGATCAACAGTTATTCCGGATCAACAGTTATTCCGGATCAACAGTTATTCCGGATCAACAGTTATTCCGGATCAACAGTTATTCCGGATCAACCAAAGTTATTCCGGATAAAGAAACTCAAAAAAAAAGGATTCAAACATAACAGGCTATAAGACTAACCCAACATCGTCACACCCTCAAAACTTTTTCGACTCGAAAACCATTTTTGACATTATACTCGACTCCATCACACCCTCGTCACACCTCTCTCACGACTCCACCTCTCACAACAACTCTCGTCAGTAACTCACCCTACAACCGCAAACAAACTAAACTCAAATCAAACCCTCACACTTGACTCCCTCTCTCACAACTCTCGGACTCAACACTCGGACACACTAGACTACCACTCAAACTTACGACTCCAACACACCCACCACCCTCGACTCACAAACCAAACACTATCTCGACTCACGCACACAAAAACTATACTCATTCACGCACAACACCCGCGAACCCATTCTCGACTCCAACAAAAACTAAGACCTAATCTCACTGACCAATTCTCAAACAAGACCCATTCTCGAAGACTGTAAATACCTACCCGAGACCCCATACAGGACCTTGAAGACTGTCATTTCGTTCTTGTGTCTCTTGTAGCAGAAAGTAATTGATCAACAGCTTTTTGCTTTGGGGTGTAAAAGATCTGAGGATTCTGATTATGATTCGTTCTTCTTCTATTTGGGTTTTAGCAGGCGTATTCGGTTTGGGTGTAAAAGATCTTGATTGAGAAAACTTTTGTTTATATGTCTTGTAAACAAAAATTCTAAGTCTTGATTGAGGATTCGGTTTGGGCGTATTCGTCTTTGGGGTGTAAGGCGTCTATGTCTTGTTGAAAGTCGTCGTCTGCTTGTCGGCGATATATTGTAAAGATTGATAGAAAGAGACGAAGGGAGTAGAGTTAGTTTGGTGACTTTTAATTTGGTGGGAGAGAGAAGCAGTCAGACAGAGGAATGGTTTGTGTTGTGATTGAGAGAGATTGAAGAGGCGGATTTTGGGAGAGAGAAAACGAGTTTGGTGATTTGGGAGGGTTTTAAATATATTTTGAGACGGAGAAACCAAAGCATAGGTTGAGTGTGTGCCAGCCACGTATTTTTGTTTGGGACACGTATTTTTGTTTGAGACGGAGAAACCAAAGCATAGGTTTCTAAGTAAGATATTCTAAAGTATTTAGTTAAATTTTTGTTTGGGCGTATTTTTGTTTTTCATTCCGTTTGGGCGTATTTTTGGTTGGGACACGTATTTAGTTTAATTTTTTTAAAGTTAAACTTTTTATATTTCCATAGTTTAAAGTGACGTGACTACCTGACAAAGTAACGTGATAAAGTGACAAGGTTTATTTTGCCGACGGATTTTTTTGATCGAGTATTTGTTAGTGAAGACGGATCTTTCATCGATCCGTAATTCTTCCTTTATTTTTCATTAAAATTCAATGGATTCGTTGACTTCAATTTCTCATGAGGGAGAATCGCATTTAATGCAAAACAAAGTTAGAAAAAGTGGCATCACTTCCTTTCAAATGCTTCAGTGTCATCTAGTTACTCTTTCACGGATTCAAGGATGGAGAGAATTTGTGACAATCTTTGGTCAAGATCATCATATATTCATCGACTCAATTTTCACCACTTTGACCAAACTCGCCGAGCAACTCAACAATGAAAACTTCAATCACTCTGCATCGGCACTTGCATATAGGACTCTTGTGACGCAACTCACGCTATTCCTCCAATACAATATCATCAAGTCTGAAAGTTCAGTGATTTGCCAATCTTTTCTTCGAGATACACATACCGAGCTTCGAGTTTTCCGTGATACAATATTGAAACTCATGACACCGGTCTCGTCTTCGATTTATCAACGATCACAACTTCAGCAAGCGTATGATAATGGAGTGCAAGAATCAATGACGCAGATGCAAGAGGAGAATGGTCATACGGTTGACAACTTGGAGCATAACGATGGTAAGAGCACAAAATCAGGAGGACAACATGATACCCGTGGCACGTCAGGGAATGTTTACGAGATCTCTTTTGATGACACCTCACCCGTTTATGACGAAGAGCCTGCAAACATGGTACAATGTAATGTTGTTTATAATGTATATGCTGATGCCATGCCGCATATTGAGCATTCTGAACCTAATTATGACAAACATGGGATGGAAAAGAGTGATAGAAATACCACTTCTGATTCATCCGATGTGAGTCATAATGGGGGAGAAAGTGTTCAAAATGCTAAACATCATGATAATTGTCTTTTGACTGCTTCATTGACTGCTTCTGATTCTAAGATTAGAGAGCTCGAAACGATTGTAGCTCAACAATCAAAAGATCTTGAGGATGCCAAACTTGAATTTTCTAAGAAAACGAACAAATTTGAAACATACTTTGAAAAACTTGAAAAGTCAAACGTTGTTCTTGAAAGAAAATTGGATCAAAAAGTTTTAGATTCTAAAGCTGAAAAGGAAAATCTTTTGAAACAAATTCAGTTACTAGAGTCTAAATTGGCATCCCAAGATAGATTGCTCAAAGAGAATGAAACGTTAAAAGCCCAAGTTCAGGAAAAGGTTTTTTCTATAGCTGCGTTGAAAAACGAGTTAAGGAAAACTAGAGGACCTAGTGTGGACACTAAGCTTGAAAAACCATCAATCTTGGGGAAACCGCCTACAAATCAGTTCGTCAGACAACCGACTGTCCACAATCCTCGAGACTGCGGTTTGCCTCCCAAGTTGATTTGGTTCAGTTTCCTAGACCAGTCACTCCAGCAACTAGGCCCAATGTGATCAAAACAGCGTTAGAAAGATCTAATCAGATGATTGCCCCTAGTTTCCCTAAAAATACCAAGACCGTCTAGAACTAGTTCTAATGACGTTTGCCATAAATCTGGTCTTAGGGAAGCTAAGCAAAAGACACATGTAAGAGATAGCAATGTCAAACCTAGTCAGATGCCTTCTAGATTACCCAACACTGATCACCGTAGCATGTCATCTCCTAGGAGCATCAATCAATCATCTAGGAATTACTCGGACATTAAATATGCTACTTGTAAAACATGTAGAAAATGTGTCTTTACAGCAAATCATGATTCTTGTGTCAAGAAATTACTTGATGAGGTGAACTCCCGTGCTAGACTTAAAACCCAGTGGATAGCTAAAATCAAACCCGTGGGTAAAGTTTGGCGCCCCACTGGTAGAACTTTTAATCTTGTAGGAAACGAGTGCCCTTTAACTAGGATAGTCTCCGATTCTACTAAGTCTACTAGGGAGGAAACTAATAAAGATGATACTTCACTTAAGCCTAAACTTAAGGTTTTCTATAAAAGGAAATGTTTGCCAGCCAAGACTAGTGAATCATCTACTCAGGTCGCTTTTGACACAAGTAAAGCCAACTGTGAACCCCCACGTGCCTCTAAAATTGATATCGCTAACCCATGTCAAAGCAAGCAAATTCCTAATGAGAATGCAGGTACCAAAGTTGATGTTCCAAAAGAACGAAGCGGTCCAATCATTGTATACCGTTCAACTAATGATACTCTTAGAGTTTGGTTGCTGAAGAAGCAGATATCGGAGAAACAAGTGTCTCAGGGGATTCATGGTTAAGCTTAGTATATGGCTTACAGTCAGATCACAGTCTGTAACCCGGACTTCAAAGAAAGGAAAGTTTATCGCTGATGATAAACTTATCCTAACAACGAGAAATTAAGTTTTCTCGGGCATGAGCTAATATTAAAAACATTCGAAGTTTTTAAGCTCATGCACTATGACTTACAGTTAAATGTAAGACAGTAACTCGAACTTCAAATAAAGGAAAGATTATCTTTTATGATAACTTATCCTCATAACGAGAAATTAACATTTCTCGGTCATGAGCTTGTATTAAAACATTCGAAGTTTTAAGCTCAGAAAGGAAAGTGTATCTTTTAAATAAGAGAACTTTTCCTCATAACGAGAAATTAACCTTTCTCGGTCATGAGCTTTCCGTTAAAACAGTCAAAGTTTTCAAGCTCATGAACACGACTTCTAAGCAAATGTCAGCTTGGCACTCGTCCTTCATTTAAAAGGAAAGTTTATCGCCGATGGTAACTTATCCTTAACAACGGGAAGTTTAAAACTTCTCGGACTTGAGCTTGGTTTGTAAGATATTCAACATCTTAAGCTCAAGTAATTGTTTTTCAAAAACTTTGAACACAATTTTCAAGAATTTCTCAAAAGATTTTTCTAAATCTTTCAAAATTGTGTGTTCAAAATGTTTTGATAAAAAGAGCATGTCTTCTGGAATCGATAATATTTACGATACTAGAAACGTCATTCAATAATGACACGGGGTTGTAAATAAAGTTCGAGCAGAAGTTCAAACTTTTAAAACATGCTCAAAATGTCTTGCTATTATTTCCGATAGTAACCCGTTTTTCACAATGAAGTCAAGCATTTCACCGGAAAGCTTTGACTTCAAAATCCGAAGTTATCAACTCCACAATCCGAAGTTCATTGCAATTAATATCTACATACTAAACGATGCGACTACTCAAAACGACGACTACAACTCTTTAAGTAGAACACGGGTCAACAATTGAGGGGGAGCAATTGTCAAGCGTTCAGACTCTTCGATGTCGAAAGTGCCATAGTTCACAAGTTGGTGTCAAGACAACGATATCAATTTTCCATGTGGTGTAAAGGGGAAGATAATTTCAGAAGTTACGAGGAAGACCAACATTCGTGAACAAGAACCATGTGCTTCTTTCATATGATGTTCTTCATCATTCAGGTCCAACCTCGTAAATTGCTAATATTGTGAATTCATCATCATATATGATCTTTGCACGTGATAAATACCTTACACTTGTGTTTAAAAGGTATTTAATTTACGTTTCAAGTAGACCCTCATTAATTTAAGGGGGAGCTTGTGTAACTCATGAAGATACTTGGCTTTGCATTTTTCTTCCCAAATTTTCTTAAAATGCTATTAAATCAATTGATATTAAAAACATCGATTGGGTTAATATTTTTAATATGGGGGAGAAAATGTGATTTAATATGGGAAATGATTAATCACAAATGGTTTGACTTAACGTGTTAGCTCATCCTGACATGTGCGAAATGTTTTCGGATATCGTGGCATATGTTAAGGGGGAGCAAAATGGATTTGCACTTCAAAATGGATTTCATGGTGACATACACTTACCCAAAACATCTCTATTCACGACGGTGAAGATTGTGGTGACATAAGGATGGTAGGATAGGTTAAAGTCCAATGATTTCTCTAGAACCGGAGGAATCTTCCCAAGGACATTCCATAGCTAGAAATAGTAGTCCTTAGGAAAGATGGAGAAAGATTGTGAACGTAGCTGAATGCCGACCAAGTACTTAAGTTAGCACTGGAACAATCACAACAAGGTGCTAGTTATGACGTATTGGTAAGCATTGAAGGGGTTGAAGAATGAAAAAGAATTGTAAAGATAAAGGGTGTAAAGAAAGTAGCCCTCCTTACAACTTAGGCAGAAACCGAGTCAATTCATATGCTATTAAGATCATTTATGATTCTCGATATTAAAGATAGACATCATGGACCCGGTGATGCAAGGCAAAACCCATCTCAGCTAACTCAGATATCTCTCAAAAGATATTTGTTTTAATCACACGGAGACAACACATTATCTATTGATTTATTCACTCCGAATAAATTGGTATTGAAAAGGTGGCACTCCTCTCCAGCCTCCGATCACTAAAAATCCAAAATGCACGATTGAGTCTAGAGCCATTTGAGATCATCAAATATCTCATTAGGACACACTTTCATATTTCCTTGCTTCTTCACACACTGTGAAAAGTAAGAAAGATCTTAAGAGTCCTACGCAAAATCTTCATGATCTTTCCTGAACATCCGAGTAATACGAAAGTATTTACAATGAAGATGGAAATCCTTCTTGAGCGAATATCAAAAAGCTCCTGGTAGGTGACTTGTGCGATTCTTTATGAATCAAACTTGTGATAACTGGAAAGCAACAGTGGTTTAATTCTTAAATGAATTTAAACACGTTCCAGGCCTCTACGCAATATCTTAGTGATCTTGCCAGAACATTCAGAGTAATACTATTAAGTATTTACAGTGACGAATAAAAATCCTTCTAGTGTTAACATTAAACAGCACTTGGTAGGTAACTTGCAAGATTCTATATGAATCAAGCTAGTGACAACTGGAAAGCAACGACGGTGCGGTTCTTAATTGAACTTCACTTGTTCCAGGAACATGAATTGACGGCTTCAAATCATGCGGATAATATTATCTAAATGATTCACTCTTTACGTTCGCAGTCAGCTTTGGACGGTCGAGTAAAGAGAACGGGTTTACCCGCGAAATCTTGTCAAGAAGGTTCTTTATTGAAACTACCTGCCACAAGTACGATATTTAATATCGTCCAACGGTCTTCACCGACCGGAGGTAAAATGCTACCGAATTAGAATGAAATGTTCAAGGCCATTTCATCCGTGTATATTGTTTGTTGCTAACTGTCTTATGTAGCGTAACAAGAAGGTGGCATTGCGGTGTACAATCCAGAAGAAGTCGTCACCACATGATTATACTACATACAATTAGTACTTCAACAAATTCAAGAAAGTCCGAAGGTCAAGTCTTCCGCTGTATCAAACTCTGAAGCTTTCAAGAATTTAAAGGTATAAGTATGTGGAACATGAAGTCACGAAGAGGCGAGTGTCACAAGTGACGAATACACAAGGTCAAGGCAAGAAAACATGCTCAAGACTTAAATCAAAGATCACATCAGGCATAGATGCTAGGTTTAAGATTTTGTAAAAAGATGTGACCTCCCTTAGGGGGAGATTGTTAGAAATACGTTTTTTCCCAATAAAGTCTCGGTCACATCTTAGTTAGCATAGATCACAAGATATAGAATATTTAGAACTATGTAACTTGGAGCGACCTCCCTTAGGGGAGATTGTTGGAAATACGTTTTTACGTATTTATGAAGGATCGGTTGCTCCAACGATATATTAATGTATTAGGCTCGTGATCCAATTGTAAACAGTATAGCCCATATAGCCCACATGTAGGGTGGGCTATATATATCCCCTCCTAGCATGTTAGGAGGGTAGGCTCTTTAATTTTCTCACTTTTCATTTTAATAAATTTACTTTCTCTCTCTATCTTTCTCCTCCTCTCTCCTTTCTTTCTCTATACCCATCTTCTTCCTCCTCCATTCAATCAATAGATTAATTCATAGATTGCACAATCCCAAGAAATCGTAGACCTTCAACTTTGTAAAATCTTTTTTTAATTAAATGACAATTTGTTAAAAAAGTTGCAAAGTGAATTGAGTTCTAGTTTTATTTAATGTTTTAGTTTAATGATTTTACATATTTCTACAAGTAGCTTTAGTTTATCAAAACTTCCTTTTGTTCAAATCATTTAGCAAAAGCTTTTTTAGACCCTTTTCTTTATAGGAGATTTGTACAAGAGAGTTGACACCTCACTTGTACAAATTAAGTATAAGGAATAGTTATTTTCTTGTTTGATATCTCTTATTGTTTTTGCATCAACTATGTGGTTCCAAAAAAAAGTCTGGTTTCCATTTTTATGTGCTGATTGATAGCTTACTATAACAAGCCTTTACAAGTTTGGTTTGACAAACCAAACTTGCAAAGTTTATTTACTTGTACCTGTTTTCTTCTTGTTGTTGTGTTAACATGTCCAAGTTTGAAGATTATACCATCATTTCCTTTCATTTTTGCTGGTTTTTGGGGCTTTTGTAGCCCATCAACAAAAACCAGTCACTTCACTCCTTGCAACAACTTCATTTACTCCCTCCATATTCAGACAAGCTAGGTGGTCAAGTTGGTGTGTCCTTGGTCCGAATAAGACCAAGGGTGGTAACCCTTAAATCCTCCTTATTTCTAACTGATTATGTGGTGTTATTGTGGTTTGTTGTTGCTTGTTCTAAGTTTGTTGCCTTAAGTCTCATTCATGTTCTTTGATGTTTACTACATGTTTCTAATAGTTTAGAATGGATTAGATGTCGTTTTGCAAGAAATTTCTTTATAAAAATCTCATAACAGTTAGTTAAGAGGGTAACAAGTGTATAAACACTTATCCTTTTACCACTTAAAACAAGGAAAAAGCAAATCAAAACGTGTATTTAATATCTTAAAAGTCGGAATTACGCGTGGTTTTAAGTTTTTGTGTGAAATAGGTACAAAAGATCAAAAATGAAGAAAACACGGGATTTCACAGACATTTATCGAAGAAAAAGTCAAAGATAAAGTCAAAGGACCAAAAGTGCCAAAAGATTGAAGTTTGGAGGGCTAAGGATGAAGATTAATGAAGTTTCAAGCTTTAAATCAAGAAATGCAAACAACAAGGACCATTTATGCCATTCTCCAAAGTTATCCACTAACAAACCACATGGACCAATTAAGAGCACGAATTTACTAAGCTAACGGTTCCGCCCTTGCCGCGTAACTCGTCTCGGTTTGCATTTCGCATATTCTACTATTTTATTTCTAATTTTAACATTTTATTAATCTTAGTAAAAATTAAATAAATAAAAGTTTTTTATTTTATAATAGTTAGTTTAGTATTGAAATAATTAATTTTTATTTTAAATATTTTTAGTTTTAATAGTTTTATTTTAATTTATTTTTATCTATTTTTAAACTAACAAAAAAATATTAAAAAGAAAAAAAATAGCATGTGTGTTTCTTTTGTGAGTAATTAGGTGGATACTTCTACAAGATTAAAGATGGTGGAGTTGATTAAAGAAGATTAATAAAGAGTCCTTGGATAAAAGAATAATAAAGGTGAAGATGGTGATCCATGTGAAGTGCTCCTATTGGTCTATCTAAAAAGCACCTTTCATCCTATTGGTGGAAACACATCATCACATACCAAATGACCAAGATGCCCTCAAGTTAAAGAAGAGAAAGTGATTAAATGCCTAAAAGACTAATTTACCCCAAGCACCTTGACTTCAACTATAAATAGCACCTCATTTTTCTTCATTTTGTATGTAGATTTTAGGTAGCTAAATAATGTCAATTTTATTTCTTGTTTTTTAATGTATTTTCCTTTCAACTTTTGTACTAGCTTATCATTAAGCATTTTTTAATAAAAGTTTATGTTTTAGCTTATTGTTAATCTCTTTTAGCTTATTCTCGTTCTACCTTTCTTAATCTTTTCTTAATAATCTAACTTATTATTTTGGGATTAGTTTTTATAACTTTTTCCAAATAAGTTAAGATTTATATATAAGTTTGAAATAAGTTATCTTATTTCAAGCTTATTGTGGGCTTATTTTTCTAGATCTAGCTTATTGTGGGTGATTTGTTCATTTAGCTTTCAAGCTTTTTGAATCACATAACTTTTAAGCTTAGGCTTACAACTTATTAATAAGCTAGCTTTTTAATTAATTACTTTTAGTTTAGATCTATTAGTTTTTTTATAAAAATAGTTTAGATCTATTAGTTTTAAGTTTAAAAATTAAAGTATTTTTATAAAACAAAAAAAGTTAGTTTAGATCTATTAGGTATTTTATAAAATAGTGTAGATCTATTAGTTTTAAGTTTAAAAATTAAAATATTTTTATAAAACCTAAAAAATAGTCTAGATCTATTAGTTTTGTTAGAATCTCTTTATAAAATATTAATTGTTGCTTATTAATCTAACCTCTTGTGTTCTTTTGATCTTGACGAATCGATTCATTACGTTTGGTGAGAAGAGCTTATGGTTTTTAATAGATTTGGTTGATACTTTGATTTGAGAGGCCGTGTACTTTATGGACCGGGTTACGGTTTTGATTAAGTTTGATTTGGGATGCCGTATACTTTACGGGCCATATTATGTTGATTATGTTGATTGTGTTTAGAGTGTTTTCTTCGGACCACGGGTACTAAAGTTCTTCCCTTTTTAAATACATAACTTAATCGTTTTAGTTTAATTAATTAGATTAATATAGTTTAAATTGTTTTTAAATAATATCTCTTCTATAGAACCGTTTTAATTAGTTTAAAAAAATTATTATTGTTTTCAAAATATATTTAAAATTCGTAAAAATTAGTTTTCATTTAAATAAGCTTATTTTTAGTATAAAGTTTACATCTTTTTGTGATTATTAAGCTTATTAGTATATAAAGCTTCAAGCTTTATCATCTAAAAAGATTAATAAGCTATAAAGGTTAAAACTTTACACTTTAATCTTAAGTTTATCTTTTTGATTTAAATTTTATCATTTTTGCTTGTTGTTACGTGCTTGCATTTAGCTTAATTTTACATTTAGAGTAATTAAAATTTTTTATAATATAGTTTTGTTGCATCTTAGGTTTTATAAGTTTAATCTAGATTTTAAATTGTAGTATAATTGTAGTGCATTTTAGATTAATTTTATGTGAACTATTTGCGCTTTTATTTCTATATATTTCCTAGCCTAAAATAATTTTCCTCAATTTAGTTTAAATAGACATAGATATCAAATTCACTCTTATTAACCAAAAACAAATAAAGTCTTAACGATAAAATGTAAAATCAATTCGAGTCGATTCGAGGAAAAACGATTATACTAAAAACGGTTATTAAATTGGCGTCGCTGTCGCATCGATCTCGTTACGATTGATGATTTTTCGTGAGAAGATTTGGATTTTGGGATCCGTTCACTTTTAAACGTTATTTTTCTTGTTAAAAAAAATCAAAAACACCAAAAAATAAATCAAAAACTTAAAAATAAAAAAATAAAAAAAAATCATCAAAAGCAGATCTTTCCTAAGATTTGCAGCAAATAAAATTAAAAAAAAATCCAAAAGTAATACTTTTCCTAAAGTATTACACCAAAAATATTAAGTACTATTGTTATTTTTCTTATTTCGATTTCTCTTGTGTTTATTGTGAATATATTTTATTTTAAAAAATAAAAATACAAAAAGATTTTTTTTACTATAGATATTACGTATACGAACCCCGATATACAATATTTTTATAAGTATTTCTTGCAATACCCCGTATTTGGAGGTGTTCCGGTTCTATATACGTGTATCGATCTAACAAAATAAAAGGCAAAAATAGATAAATACTTTCGTTAAGCAAGAATTCAAAAAAATACTAACTTTAAGGTGAATAGAAAGGCGACGTGCTATAAAAGGCCGTCTAAGGGCAGCTAGGTACTTAAGTGCTTCGCGCCACCTCATTCCCCCGTTCACTTGTGAGTATTTTGAGAAGGAAGGCTCATCGAGGGTTTTGCCACCCAAGTAGTATTACGTACATATTTTTTGTAGCTTTTTGATATTGAACCTCGAGAGGGATAATCTCTTCCCTTTCAAAGTCGACCGAGGTCTCCTACCTCATTCCTCGTGTTTAGTTGTATGCGCACTCGCGCGTGTGCACACATACCGAGTGGCATACCAAATACTTCTAATTCTTCCAAAAAGAAGAAGACGAACAAAAAGACCGTCAATCAAGCCGATCCCAAGAATCGAGCTTTCAACAATACGATGGCAACGCATAATCGACCGATGATTGAGATCTTGCAATCCCACGTGGAGGGCAATGATGACGCGATTGTGGTGCCCGAGATTGGAGCGAATAATTTTGAAATTAAAACGGGTTTTATTCAAATGGTTTCCGCTACACCATTTTTGGGCCGTTCCCAAGATGACCCTCACGATCATATTAAGAGATTCATACATTTGAGCAATACGGTCTAATACAATAGGGATACTCAAGAGGCAATACGTTTGTTGCGCTTTCCTTTTTCCCTCGAGGGACAAGCCCGAATTTGGCTTGATAAGGAACCACCCCAAAGTATTCTTACATGGGCGGATTTAGAGACCAAGTTCATTAACTACTTCTTTCCCCCATCTCGGACCACCGCCTTAAGGAATGACATAATCACTTTTGAGTAAAAATATGGGGAAACTTTTAGTGAGTTTTGGGATAGATTCAAGGAGCTTTTAAGAAGGTGTCCTCAACACGGTTTTACAAAAAGTTCATCAAATTAATACTTTTTACAATGGATTACCTTTGAATGACCAAGACTCACTAAATAGTGCTTCAGGGGGAAATATTTTGGTTAAATCAAAGAACGATGCTTGGAATATAATTGAAAACAAGGCCAAAGTTCAAACTAAGAGTGTAAGGGATACTATGGCTAGTGCTAGTGATAATGAGGTTAATAATCAAATTAAAGAGTTTCCTTCAATTGTGACAAAACTTGATTTAAGAGTTGATAACCCTCCCACTAGACATGTACATTCTTTAGTGAGACTTGTGAGACTTATGGTGGACTACATTCGTACTATATTTGTGATACGGTTTACAATCAACAACAAGAAGTCTATGCTTATAACACCAATGAAAATGAGAGGGTTCACTTTAAACCGAACGTTGATGTTAACCATTTGTCTTATAAGAGTACTAACTATTTGGCTCCTACGGGTTTTGTAGCTCCTCAAAGACCATCCCCACCCGCCCAAAATACCCAATACCCACCTAGGGACCAAGCTCCACAAAGGGGAAATTTTCAAGGGAATTCAAATATGAGGGGTTCTAATCCAAATCAAGGGAATTTTCAAGGGCAAAATCAAGGCTTTAATAACAAAGGTTTTCATAATCAAGGCTTTCAAAATCCTAATCAATTTCAAAACAACGGTTTTCAAAATCAAGGGTTTCATAATCAAGGTAATCAAGGGTTTAATCAAGGGAATGTTATTAATCCTCAAATGGACTTGGTTCTCCAAAAATTGACCAAACATGAGAGAACTATGAAACAAATGCAAGAGTCCATCGATAGGGAATTTGTGAAAATGTTGCAAACCATTAGACCCCAAGGAGCCTTACCTTCTAATACCGAGAATAACCCTCGTGCTAATGTGAGTGCTATTAATACTCGAAGTGGATCCACTTTAGTGGGACCTTACATCTCTTCGCCCATAAAGGAGAGACAAGGCCCGGAGGTAACAATGAGTATTCCTACTCCCCTTCGGTGATTCCTCCCACTACCGCTCCTAATACTAGTTCTCCATTGCCTCATGAGCCTCTCCCTAAGGTTGTTCTAGAAGAGAGCCCTTCGCCTTCTCAACTTTCACCGCATAAGCCCAATATTCCTTATCCTTCTAGGTTAGACAAAGCTAAGTTGCTTACCAAGGATGACGTTCATGTTTCCAACTTTTTGAAAATGATTTCCCAAGTGAATGTTAACATTAGCCTTATTGAAGCACTTGCTCAAATGCCCAAATTTGTGAAAATGTTCAAATATTTGCTCAATAAGAAAGAAAAAATGGTAGAGCTCGCTAACACTCGTTTAAATGAGAATTGTTCCGCGATTCTCCTCAAAGAACTTCCTAAAAAGTTAGGATATCCCGGACGATTCGTGTTACCTTGCTTGTTTCCTCAAACTGATGATTTTATGGCTTTAGCGGATCTCGGTGCTAGCATCAATTTTATGCCACTCTCGGTATGGAAACAATTATCATTACCCTACCTTGTACCGACTCGCATGACTATCGAGTTAGCTAATAGAACTCTCGCATACCCCGTTGGTATTGCCGAGGACTTTTTTGTTAGAGTTGGTACATTCACTTTTCCCGTGGACTTTGTCGTCGTCGACTATGAGATGGATCCTCGTATTCCATTAATACTTGGTAGACCATTCTTAAGATCCGGGAAAGCATTAGTTGATGTGGCCGAAGGGGAGTTATTTCTTAGGGTTAGGGATGAAAAACAAGTTTTTAAAATAGGAAAAATCTCAACTAAATTAAATGGAAATGAGTCGGTCAATATGATTGATGTTCTTACTTATGATAATGAAGAGATTTTTATTAATACTTTTGGAATTAAAAAGTCTAATCAAAATGATTTTGTGATAACTTCAACCCTTCCCTTAGAGCCTCAAATTTTTGAAACTCCTATTTACGATACTTATAGTGATGACACTTCTTTAAGTGATCATACTATCTTCGGTTTAGACGACCTACCTTTTGACCCACCCACTTTTGATCCATAAATCTTTGATGATTACGATGATGACACCTCTTTAAGTGATCTCATTATTTTTGATGAACCACCTCGTGACATTAATGCACCTCATATCTCTATGAGTGATTCTTCCATTATGTAGACTCCTTTTGACTTCTATACCCTAATTTTAGAAGTCATGACTTTTGAGGAGGATCCTACACTCTTAGAGATCATTACTACTTTAGAGGATATTCCATTTGAGGAGGATTTAGATATCTTTCTAAATACCTATTTTCCTCACGAGGATGAGTTTTCCTATGACTCCGATTATACTTATGTTTTCACATCGAGTTTGGAAGAGGACGACTCTCCCACTTTGGATCAAAATGACATTTTGAGCTTTAATGTCCACACCTCTTGCTATTTTCCCCTTAAGGAAAAAGTGTTTGATCCAGGAATAGAGACTTTAGTGCTATCATTGCCATATTTCACCACATTCCTTTTTAAGAGAATTTTGACTAAGGATACCCCATTTTTCTTATACTTGTGTGATTTTACCACCCTGGGGTTTATTTCCTTTCGTGATGGAAATTATGTGTTTGACCTAGGTGGACTTTATTGGGGTATTCCTTAAATGACTATGTTTCACTTTATCATGGAGAGATTTTCATCCCTTGGAAATCTCGGCTTTTCCATAATTTCACCCATTTCCATTTTTCATCTTTTCTATAATAAGTGGGGGAGCCATGTAGGTTGTTTGTGATGTGTTGTTATGTAGGGATGTGTGCTATCAAGTTCCATTTTTGGTTCATTTTGAAGAACCTGATCCCGTGTACCCGGTTGCCTTTGATTTATTTTTGCTATTGTGATTCGATTTTGTATATAAATAAACGTTGATAATGTAATCACTTTAGTTGTCTCTTCCTTAGCTCGATTTAAACAACGTGCACAATGTCCTAAGTGTAGGGGAGTTTACTTCCACATGCTTAAACATTGAGGACAATGTTTATATTAAATGTAGGGGAGACTTCTATCGAAGTTAAGTGGGCTTTTCCATGAATTTGTCATCATTTTAACCAGAAAATTAATATTTTTTGACGTTTTTCAAAATTTTTGATCTATTTTGGCCTAGTAGTATTTTTCGTTTATTTTCTTTTATCTACTTTCCTTTTGTCATCACTATCGTATGTATATATTCCATTTCATGAATAAAGTCAAAAAGAGAAAATGAATAAATAAAATGGTTGATAGGTGTGAAAACACCCATCCTTTTACCACTTATTTCTGGCTAAAACAAGACCAAAACACGTATTTAATATCATTTGTTTGGAATTATGCGTGGTTTTTGTGTTTATTGTGTTTTCAGAGTCAACCGGATGATTATTGAAGAAAACATGGGATTGCACGGGTTTTATCAAGGAAAAAGACTAAAGACGAAGTCTATTGTCCAAGAGATGCAAAAGATTTGAAGTCAATGGGCCTATTTGAAGATTTATCGAAGAAAAGGACCAAAGATGGAAGATTTACATATGTCGAAGAAACTCAAGTCTATTAAACGAAGAAATTAAAAGACGAGTTGAATTTAATCGTCGACAAATCCCGAATATGAATGGAAAACGTCAACTTTTCTGAAAAGACGAGAAGACAAGAAGAAAGGGAGAAAGCCCACTCACCAACCAACCACTTAGCCTATATAAGGGAATCACCCTCACAAAATTTGGCACCTAGTTTTAGTTTTCAGTTACTCTTTTCCTATTTCGTAGGAAGAACCATCTCCCTTAAGGAGTGGTTTTCATCTTCTTTGATTTCTTCTTGAAATTGTGTAAGTGTAATCCTTTCATTTTGTTTATTGAATCTTAATCATCAATTCAAGTTTTCATTTAATCTTTTCATTCCTCTTGTTCATCATCATCTTTTTATTCAAAGTTATTAAGTTCTTATTTAGTTGAGTTTTGATCTTAAAAAGTTTTTGAATTTGTGTTTTTATGATTGGGATTTAGTTCTTATGGTTAATAGATGATTATGGGTTAATTTGGTTAAACCTTTTTGTTTATTTGGCTCGATTTGCATTAAATTCGTGTTCCCCTGTTTTTGAGTTTCTGTTACTGTTCTTCGCCCAGTTTATTCCGGATAGTCTTATTTATTTGCCTCTTATTCGGAATATTGGCATATTCCGAATATCCTGCTTACTTTTTCCTTTATTCGGAATATTTTGTATATTCCGGATAGTCTGCCTAAGTCTCCTTCATTCGGAATATTTTGTATATTCCGAATAGGCCTTTTATTCCTCGTAATTCAATATTCCGATTAGTAAATCATTCCGCATAACCTTAGATATTCCGCATAATCAATTATTCTGAGTAGCCTTAAATATTCCGCATGGTCTTAGTTATTCCGCATAACCCAACATTCCGAATAAGCATCGATATTCCGCATAGACTCATTTTATTCCGCATAGATAGATTATTCCGCATAGGGTTTTCTTTCCTTTATTCCGCATAGAGTATTTTTTCCGCATAACCCTTTTATTCCGCATAGTCGAAACTTCCCGCATAGCCCATTATTCCGCATGGTCGTATATTCCGAATAGAGCATATTTTCAGTAAGTTTGTTTCACTGTTTAATTTAACTTCAAGTTTTATTTAAGTAATTGTTTTTGTTTAAATCTTTATTTACTTCATGCATTCACCTTTTTAGTAGAATAGAAAACCAAACCCCTTATTTGTCACCAAGAACAATCATTCCACTTTGAGCTGTGATCAATTCGAGGAGATACCGAGAACTTAATCTGAACCATATCAAAATCCTTGTATCAAATGGCGCCGCTGCCGGCTCTTCTCGTTAAGATTAACAGTTTTTTGTGAGAACTTGGATTTTGGGATCCGTTCACCGTGAACGTTACTTTTTCACAAAAATTTTAAAAAAAAAATCCTAAAAAATATAAAAAAATTTCAAATATCCTAAAAATTAAAAATCATAAAAACCAAAAATATTTTTGCTTTGTTTTTGCGTTGTTAGTTCTTTTGCAGGTGCATGCGTACACGATCCACGTCTTATCAAGAGCCCGAGCCTCTCGAAGACTTAGACATGGCCGGTGTACAAAACAACAACAATAACCCACCTCAAAACAATAACAACAATCCACCTCTCAATAACAATAATAACAACAACAATGAGCCTCTACCGGATAATCGCCCGATGATTGAACTTCTGCAAGCACATGTAGATGGTAACGATGATCCAATTGTCATACCCGCGATTGCAGCCAACAACTTTGAGCTCAAATCCGGCTTTATCCAGATGGTCTCTACTCAACCATTCTTGGGGCGTACCATTGATGATCCACATGACCACATCAAGAGATTCCTGCAACTCACGAATACGGTCAAATTCAATGGTGTTCCACAAGAGGTAATCCGTTTACAACTTTTTCCCTTTTCTCTAGAGGGACAAGCCCGGCATTGGCTTGCTAAGGAACCGCCACAGAGTATTCTTACGTGGACGGATTTGGAGACCAAATTTATCAACTACTTTTTCCCACCCTCTCGTACTACCGCTTTGCGGAATGAAATTATCAATTTTGAACAGAAGTACGATGAGTCTTTTAGTGAATCTTGGGATCGTTTCAAAGATCTTTTAAGAAAATGCCCACAACATGGTTTTACCAAAGTGCACCACATTAACACTTTTTATAATGGTTTAAGCATGAATGACCAAGATTCATTAAACAGTGCATCGGGGGGTAATATTTTGGCTAAGACTTCTAATGCCGCTTGGGATATCATTGAGAGTAAGTCTCGTGTGCAAACCAAGAGTGTGCGGACCAATGTCGCTAGTGATAGTACTAGTGACAGCGACAAGCGAATTGATAAAATCACTGCGCTTCTTGAATCGCTTGCTACCCAAACCGCCAGCAACACCAACAGCATCAACGCTAAAAACGCTCAAGTCAATGCTGTCAGCCAACCATGTGAAATCTGCGGGGGTCCTCACTCTTACACCACTTGTACTGCCACCCAAGACTACCCTTCTGAGAATGTGAATGCAGCATACGGTACCTATCCTCCGGCCTCTTATCAAGCTCGTCCTCAAGGAGACCGCAATTTGCTTAGCTACCGCTCTAACAACTATCTCTCACCACCCGGTTTTCCTCCTAACAACCCGAACCAACAACAAAACCTCAATCGCCCTCCTCAACAACAACAACAACCTCGTACACCATACATACCACCTCACAAACAACCATATCCACCTCAAAGAAACAACCAAGTTTACCAGCAACCTGCTTATCAACCACCCGCATACAATGCTCCTCCCAACCAACCCACCGCATTACACCAAGACATTGGAACCTACATGAGGACTAATGATGTGATCGTGGACAATCTCCAACGGGAAGTGCTCAACTTGAAAGCAGACCTGGTGAAACAAGGGAACGATCTGAGAGCTGATATGAGAAACACTTTGGATAGTCAAACGAATGACTTAAAGAACATGATGGCTAGTTTCTTCCAAGGTAATCAACCCTCTTCTTCGGGTACTCTTCCGAGTAACACCGTTGCGAATCCAAGAGGGGAGATGAAAGCAATCACCACTCGCAGTGGCAAAGGTACCAAGGAACCCGAGCTTCCTATACCTCCACCGGTGATTGTGAATAAGGAAAATGAGTCACCTGCTCCTATTCCTCATCCTTCTACTTCCCCAATTTCTCTACCTCCTTCACCTTCTACCCCCATTTCCCCACCACCCGCGGTTGTGAGTGATCCTATTACCCTAAAGCCTTCTTCTTCATACAATATACCTTATCCTCTAAGGTTGAGGAAAGAGAAGCAAAAGAGCAAGGATGATATTCAAGTTTCAAACTTTCTCAAAATGTTTAAACAATTGAATTTTAACATCTCCTTTGCCGAGGCTCTCGCTCACATGCCCAAATACGCTAAGATGTTTAAAGATCTTCTAAGAGATAAGGAAAAGCTTCTTGACATTGCTCAGACCCAACTTAATGAGAACTGCTCCGCAGTGCTTTTAAGGAAATTTCCCACCAAACTTGGTGATCCGGGTCGCTTTTTGATTCCTTGCAACTTCCCGGGAGTAGAGAATTGCATGGCCCTAGCCGATCTAGGTGCCAGTATTAATTTAATGGCTCTTAGAGTTTGGAAGCAATTATCTCTCCCTGAGCTAGTCCCCACCAAAATGACTTTGGAATTAGCTAACCGTACGGTTGCTTATCCAGTGGGGATAGCCGAAGACGTCTTTGTAGGAGTCGACAAATTCACTTTTCCTGCCGATTTCGTCTTCGTCGACTATGACATGGACCCTCGTGTGCCATTAATTGTTGGTCGTCCATTCTTGAGGACGGTCGCACTCTCATCGATGTTGAAGCGGGTGAGCTTATCATGAGAGTGGGTGACGATAAAATTGTCTTCAACATGGGAAAGCTTTCTAAAAGCCTTATTCTAACGAGAGTGTTAATTGTATTGACGTTCTTGATGAGGCTTGTGAAGAACACTTCAAAGATGCTTGTAAAAGTACTCTTTCTTCTCTACCCAATGTTGAGACCGTTGCCTCAATTGCTCCGACATTGACTCCTTTTGGAGAAAGTGACTTGGATGATTTCGAAGCTAGCTTGGGTCCTCTCGATATTAAGTATGATAATTCGTCCACCGATTGAAATGAAGACATTCGTACTATTGAGAGACTTCTCAATGAAGACTCGGTTGCTCCTCCTTCTCCTACAGAGGTGACTAATGATGATCCATCGTTAGTTTCACCATCTATTAAGGATCCTCCTACTCTCGAGCTTAAGGACCTACCGCCTCATCTTGAGTACGTTTTCCTTGAAGAGAACGAGAAGTTACTGGTCATCATCGCGAAGGACCTGAAAGAAGAAGAAAAAGCCCGACTTATCGCCGTGTTGAAGAAGCATAAAAGAGCTATCGCTTGGAAAATCTCCGACATTCGCGGAATTGATCCTCACTTCTGTACACACAAAATTCTCATGGAGGACGACTTTAAGCCCACAATTCAAAGCCAACGAAGGGTGAATCCAAAAATCCATGAAGTCATCAAAACAGAGGTTATCAAACTTCTTGATGCGGGTATGATTTACCCTATTTCGGATTCACCATGGGTTAGTCCAGTCCATTGTGTGCCTAAGAAAGGCGGCATCACTGTTGTGCCCAATGCAAACAACGAGTTGATTCCTACCCGTCTCGTTACTGGGTGGAGAGTTTGTATAGACTACCGCAAACTCAATGATGCCACGAGAAAGGATCATTTCCCTCTACCTTTTATGGACCAAATGCTTGAACGTTTAGCGGGTAATGAATATTACTGCTTTCTTGATGGTTTCTCGGGTTATTTCCAAATACCCATCGATCCCCAAGATCAAGAGAAGACAACATTCACTTGTCCCTATGGCACATTTGCTTACAAAAGAATGCCTTTTGGCTTATGCAATGCCCCCGGGACTTTCCAAAGGTGCATGTTAGCTATCTTCCATGACATGGTTGAACAAACCATGGAAGTCTTCATGGATGATTTCTCGGTCTTCGGGGATTCCTTCTCTTCTTGCCTTGCCAATTTGGAACGTATGCTTAAGGGGTGCGAAGACACTCGCCTTGTTCTGAATTGGGAAAAATGCCATTTTATGGTAAAAGAAGGCATTGTGCTAGGACATAAAATCTCTAAAGCCGGTCTTGAAGTCGACCGTGCTAAAGTAGATGTCATAGCCAAATTACCTCCACCTTCAACCGTGAAGGGTGTGAGAAGTTTTCTGGGTCATGCGGGCTTCTATCGTCGATTCATTCAGGATTTCTCTAAAATCGCTCGCCTGATGACCCACCTCTTGGAAAAAGATACACCTTTTATCTTTTCTAAAGAGTGTATCGAAGCCTTCAATCTTCTTAAGGATAAGCTAACTAAGGCACCGGTCTTGGTTACCCGTAATTGGGAGCTACCCTTTGAATTGAGGTGTGATGCTAGCGACTTTGCTATTGGTGCGGTTTTGGGACAAAGGATCAACAAACATTTCCAACCAATCCACTATGCTAGCAAAACAATGACGGGGGCTCAATTGCATTATACGACAACCGAAAAAGAGCTTTTAGATGTTGTCTATGCTTTTAAAAAATTCCGCCCCTATCTTATTTTATCCACCACAATCGTATACACGGAACATTCCGCGTTGAAGTACTTGATGAATAAACACGACTCTAAGTGAAGACTTCTTCGCTGGGTTTTACTCCTTCAAGAATTCAACATTGAAATTCATGACAAGAAGGGTGCTGAAAACCTAGCCACGGATCATCTGAGCAGACTTGAGGATCCATATCCAGGGGATCATCCGAACACAGAGATCAATGACTCTTTCCCCCTTGAGACCTTAATGTCTATAAATCTCAATCTTGATGGCACCCCGTGGTTTGCCGATATTGCAAACTACTTAGCGGGTGGTGTTCTCATCCAAGGGTTAACATCCCAACAAAAGAAGAAGTTGTTGAACGATGTTAAGACTTACTTTTGGGATGACCCTTTTCTATTCAAACAATGTACCGATCTGATTATTCGCCGATGTGTTGATGGACGGGTAGCGTTTGACATTCTCCAGGCTTGCCACAAAGGACCCACCGGTGGTCACTTTGGTCCCAACTACACCGCCAAAAAAGTGTTTGATTCGGGATTCTATTGGCCCACCATTTACCGTGATGCTCACGAGATGGTTAAACATTGTGATACTTGCCAAAAACAAGGCAAGATCACACATAAAGATGAGATGCCTCAAAATTTCATACAAGAATGTGAAATCTTTGATGTATGGGGCATCGACTTTATGGGGCCATTCCCTTCTTCTAAAGGCAACAAATACATCCTTGTCGCTGTTGACTACGTTTCCAAATGGGTTGAAGCCAAGGCTTTACCCACTAACGACGCGAGGGTGGTTTGTAATTTCTTGAAACAACTGTTTGCTCGATTCGGTGTTCCTCGTGCTATTATCAGTGATCGCGGGACTCATTTTTGCAACGATCAATTTGCAAGAGTCATGGCTAAGTATGGTGTCAATCACCGTCTTTCCACCGCTTATCATCCTCAAACCAACGGTCAAGCCGAGATATCCAACCGTGGATTGAAGAGAATTTTGGAGCGTACTGTGGGAGAGCATCGCGCAGCGTGGGCCGATAAGTTAGATGATGCTCTGTGGGCTTTCCGTACTGCTTACAAGACCCCGATCGGCTGTACGCCTTATCGTCTTGTGTACTGGAAAGCTTGCCACCTCCCTATCGAGCTGGAACATAAGGCATACTGGGCCTTGAAGTGGGCTAACTTCGACATCAACAAAGCCGGTGATTTTCGCAAGATTCAACTCAACGATCTACAAGAATTGAGGAATCAAGCTTACGAGAACTCATTGATCTACAAGGAGAAGACCAAGATTATCCACGATGCTAAAATCAAGAACCGAGAGTTCCACGTTGGTGATCAAGTCTTACTCTTTAACTCTCGGTTGAAGATCTTCTCAGGCAAGTTGAAGAGCCGCTGGTCTGGTCCATTCACCATCGCCAATGTCTTTCCCTATGGCACCATTGAGCTTTCTCAGCCAAATAGGCCCAACTTCAAGGTGAATGGCCAGCGTTTGAAATTGTACTTTGGTGAGGACATCTCTCACGAGATGATTCCATCCCTCACCACGTTTCCCATGAACTAATTTTGGGTCAAGTCAGGCTCGTGACTCGGTTATCAAAAACACGCGCTCCTCGGGAGGCAGCCCGAGTATCTATCCCTTTTCGTTTTAACCTCCTAAGTGTAGGGGGCCTATATAGGTGCTTGTGTTTGTGTGGTGATGTGATTACAGGGATGAATGCACTTTTGGAACTTTTGAAGAACCGTGCTCCCGTGTTATCCGAAATCCGATTCTATCTCTCAACTATCGTGATTAAATTTTCGTCATTCTCACATTTGAAATTGATCACGTTAGTCGTGTCTTCCTTAACTTGAGTTAACCAACGTGCACAATGTCATAAGTGTAGGGGTTATTTTTCCCACATGCTTAAACATTGAGGACAATGTTTATCTTAAGTGTAGGGGGGACTTCTATCGAAGTTTTAAGTGGACTTTTCCATGAAAATGCCTTCATTTAACCGGAAAACCATCTTTTTCAACATTTTTCAAATTTTTTATTAACGTTGGCCATATAGTCGTAATTTTTAAGTTTTTAAATTTTTATCGTTACTTTCATATGTATATATTCCTCAATAAAGTCAAAAATATTAATAAAGTGGTGTAGCTAGTTTTGAAATCTTTGACATATTAGGCCCGTTGCGATTATTTTGACTCAACCCGAATGGACTTATCTAAGTTTATTCTAGCTAGTATCCTTAACCATGTAGACCTTAATTGGTTTATTAGGCTAAGTATCCACGAGTCTCATTACTTGAGATTTTAAATTGTGGAGAACGAGAAATGATAGAGTCAATTATAAGTCGGTATTCTTGCACGAGCTCACTTGGTGTAATTAGTTGCCTATTCTCCCATCACTTGCTAATAATTTATCTGCAATAAGTAAGGTATTACGATTTGAAAGGTTACTTAGCTTCTAGCCCAAGATCTTTTAAAAGTTGCTCGGTAATGATAAGAGTTCATAGCCAAGGCATAACTTATGAAGCGGGGCGCGAAGATTGGCGAATCCAAAAAGGCCCTAACAAGGCATGAGGATTCCATCTTATTGCTGAAGATCCAAAGTGATGTGAAAAGCATTATTCCCAAAATCAATATGAAGGATCAAGACTCACGACGAAAAGCAATCAACTCCCATAAAGATCATGGAGAAGTCTATCCGAAAAGACCCTAACAAGGTATGAGGATAAATAGATCCAAGTCCGAAAAAGAGGCGGATCGTTGTATCTCAAAATCCCAATTAGAGATTGAAGAAATAATCATGAAGTCGTGGTCAACAAATTTGGAGTACCCCTCAAAAGTCTCCAAGTGAAGAAGCTCTATTAACGATGAGAAGACCATTATCTCAAGAACGTCTCTCAAGATATGAAGTATGAAGTACATGCCAAATATCGGCCCGAGAAAGGTCTCAAATCGTGAACCAAGTTATGCCAAGATATGAACTTTTTGATATCCCGAGAAGAAGTTTTAAGAGATTTTGTCCTTTAGCTAACTATTGATCAAATCGTCCTACTTTGCTTAAATAAACTATCGAAATAAGTCCAAAAATGCATCTTCATGATCATTCTAAGACAAAAATAAAATATCAGAGATACACCTAGGAATAAGGGAGTTTAAGCATTTAATTAAGCCATGTGTGTAAGTGTTTGATATGCTAACTTATAATAACAATGATCTCGTTTTTAAGCTTAGTTTGGGGAACGTGAAACTTGAGGATGATAAATCTTCGCAGCACCAAAGCCCTAATGTAAGTCTTTGATCTCTTTGCAAGTTATTTCCATCCTTTTGTTTACTTTAAAGTTTTGATTTCTCTTAGTACTTTAATTTTTGTTTAGTAGTATGTTAATAAGGCCAAGGTTGATTGGTTATGAGAAAAATGTAAATTTGCTTTATCACTAAGCATTGCATGAGGGCATGGCAATGATTAAGTGTAGGGGATTTGATAGGTGTGAAAACACCCATCCTTTTACCACTTATTTCTGGCTAAAACAAGACCAAAACACGTATTTAATATCATTTGTTTGGAATTATGCGTGGTTTTTGTGTTTATTGTGTTTTCAGAGTCAACCGGATGATTATTGAAGAAAACATGGGATTGCACGGGTTTTATCAAGGAAAAAGACTAAAGACGAAGTCTATTGTCCAAGAGATGCAAAAGATTTGAAGTCAATGGGCCTATTTGAAGATTTATCGAAGAAAAGGACCAAAGATGGAAGATTTACATATGTCGAAGAAACTCAAGTCTATTAAACGAAGAAATTAAAAGACGAGTTGAATTTAATCGTCGACAAATCCCGAATCAGAATGGAAAACGTCAACTTTTCTGAAAAGACGAGAAGACAAGAAGAAAGGGAGAAAGCCCACTCACCAACCAACCACTTAGCCTATATAAGGGAATCACCCTCACAAAATTTGGCACCTAGTTTTAGTTTTCAGTTACTCTTTTCCTATTTCGTAGGAAGAACCATCTCCCTTAAGGAGTGGTTTTCATCTTCTTTGATTTCTTCTTGAAATTCTGTAAGTGTAATCCTTTCATTTTGTTTATTGAATCTTAATCATCAATTCAAGTTTTCATTTAATCTTTTCATTCCTCTTGTTCATCATCATCTTTTTATTCAAAGTTCTTAAGTTCTTATTTAGTTGAGTTTTGATCTTAAAAAGTTGTTGAATTTGTGTTTTTATGATTGGGATTTAATTCTTATGGTTAATAGATGATTATAGGTTAATTTGGTTAAACCTTTTTGTTTATTTGGCTCGATTTGCATTAAATTCGTGTTCCCCTGTTTTTGAGTTTCTGTTACTGTTCTTCGCCCAGTTTATTCCGGATAGTCTTATTTATTTGCCTCTTATTCGGAATATTGGCATATTCCGAATAGCCTGCTTACTTTTTCCTTTACTCGGAATATTTTTTATATTCCGGATAGTCTGCCTAAGTCTCCTTTATTCGGAATATTTTGTATTTTCCGAATAGGCCTTTTATTCCTCGTAATTCAATATTCCGATTAGTAAATCATTCCGCATAACCTTAGATATTCCGCATAATCAATTATTCCGAGTAGCCTTAAATATTCCGCATGGTCATAGTTATTCCGCATAACCCAACATTCCGAATAAGCATCGATATTCCGCATAGACTCATTTTATTCCGCATAGATAGATTATTCCGCATAGGGTTTTCTTTCCTTTATTCTGCATAGAGTTATTTTTCCGCATAACCCTTTTATTCTGCATAGTCGAAACTTCCCGCATAGCCCATTATTCCGCATGGTCGTATATTCCGAATAGAGCATATTTTCAGTAAGTTTGTTTCACTGTTTAATTTAACTTCAAGTTTTATTTAAGTAATTGTTTTTTTTTAAATCTTTATTTACTTCATGCATTCATCTTTTTAGTAGAATAGAAAACCAAACCCCTTATTTGTCACCAAGAACAATTATTCCACTTTGAGCTGTGATCAATTCGAGGAGATACCGAGAACTTAATCTGAACCATAGCAAAATCCTTGTATCAATGGTTTTAATGAGTTTAGACGTTTTTGACATATTAGGCCCGTCGTGAATATTTTGACTCAACCCGAGTTTACTTATTTGAGTTTACTCTAGCTAGTATCCTTAACCATATGGACCTTAATTAGTTTATTAGGCTAAGCATCCACGAGTCTCATTACTTGAGATTTTAAATTGTGGAGAACGAGAAATGATAAAGTCAATTATAAGTTACGTATTCTTTCATGAACTTATGTGAGTTAATTATAAGTTTTTTCTCCCAACACTTGTAAATAAATAAATGCAATAAATAAGGTCGTACGGTTTGAAAAATTACTTAGCTTCTAGCCCAAAATCGTTTAAAAGTTGCTCGGGATTAATTAGAGTTCATAGCCAAGGCATAACTTATTGAAGCAGGACGCGAAGATTGGCGTATCCAAAATGGCCCTAACAAGGCATGAGGATATCCGAGTCAAAAAAGGCCCTCACAAGGCATGAGGATTCACTTTTTTTTTTGCTAAAGATCCTAAGATGATGTGAAGATCATTAGTCCAAATCAATATGAAGGATCAAGACACATGACGAGAAGCAATTTACTCCCATAAGGTTGCGGAAAATTCTATCCAAAAAGGCCCTTACAAGGCATGAGGATAAATAGATCCAAGTCCGAAAAGGAGGCGGATCATTGTATATCAATATCCTAAATAAATACAAGGATAAATGAAGAAGTCGTGGTCAACGTTTGAAGCATCTCTTACTCCAAATGAAGATGTATATTATATATGAATAGAAGACCATAATTTCAAGATCGCCTCTCAAGATTTGAAGTTTGAAGTTAATGCCAAATATCGGTCCGAGAAAGGTCTCGAATCGTGAAACGAGTTATGTCAAGATATGATCTTTATGAGATTTCGAGAAGCTATTTTAAAAGATTTTGTCCTTTAGCTAACTATTAATTATATCGTCCTACTTTATTTTCATCCTTAATAAGTTATCGAAATAAGTCAAAAATACATCATCGTGATCATTCAAGACAAGAATAAAATACAAGAGATACACCGTAGGAATAAGGGGGTCTAAGTGAGTAATTAAACCACATGAGTAAGTGTTAGCTTTACTATCTTATAATAACAATTATCTCGTCTTTATGCTTGGTATGGGGAACGTGAAACTTGAGGGTGATAAATATTCATGACACCAAAAGCCCTAATTTAAGTCTTAGATTTCTTTACAAGTTTCTTCCATCAAACAATTTTAAAGTTAATAAAATAAATGAAATTGTTATATCTTTTATAAATTTTTGATCTTTTCATCGTTATTTAAGTTTCTTTGATCGTAGTAGTAATAGTATATAATAATAAAGGCCAAGATCGGTTAATTATGATGAAAAATGTAAATTTATACTTTAAAATCGTGCATTACATGAGGACATTGCAATGGTCAAGTGTAGGGGATTTAATAAGTGTATAAACACTTATCCTTTTAGCACTTAAAACAAGGAAAAACCAAACCAAAACGTGTATTTAATATCTTAAAAGTCGGAATTACGCGTGGTTTTGTGTTTTTGTGTGAAATAGGTACAAAAGATCAAAAATGAAGAAAACACGGGATTTTACGGACATTTATCGAAGCAAAAGTCAAAGATAAAGTTAAAGGACCAAAAGTGCCAAACGATTGAAGTTTGGAGGGCTAAGGATGACAATTTAATGAAGTTTCAAGCTTTAGATCAAGAAATACAAACAACAAGGACCATTTATGCCATTCTCAAAAGTTATCCACTAACAAACTACATGGACTCGATTAAGAGCACGAATTTACTAAGCTAACGTTTCCGCCCTTGCCGCGTAACTCGTCTCGGTTTGCATTTCGCATATTCTACTATTTTATTTCTAATTTTAACATTTTATTAATCTTAGTAAAAATTAAATAAATAAAAGTTTTTTAATTTATAATAGTTAGTTTAGTATTGAAATACTTAACTTTTATTTTTAAATACTTTTAGTTTTAATAGTTTTATTTTAATTTATTTTTATCTATTTTTAAACTAACACAAAAATATTAAAAAGAAAAAAATAGCATGTGTGTTTCTTTTGTGAGTAATTAGGTGGATGCTTCTACAAGATTAAAGATGGTGGAGTTGGTTAAAGAAGATTAATCAAGAGCCATTGAATAAAAGAATAATGAAAGGTGAAGATGGTGATCCATGTGAAGTGCTCCTATTGGTCTATCGAAAAAGCATCTTTCATCCTATTGGTGGAAACGCATCACCACCTAACAAATGACCAAGATGCCCTCAAGTTAAAGAAGAGAATGTGACTAAATGCCTAAAGAAACTAATTTACCTCAAGCACCTTGACTTCAACTATAAATAGCACCTCATTTTTCTTCATTTTGTATGTAGATTTTAGGTAGCTAAATAATGTCAATTTTATTTCTTGTTTTTTTAATGTATTTTCCTTTCAACTTTTGTACTAGCTTATAATTAAGCACTTTTTATTAATAAAAGTTTATGTTTTAGCTTATTGTTAATCTCTTTTAGCTTATTCTCATTCTACCTTTCTTAATCTTTTCTTAATAATCTAGCTTATTATTTTGGGATTAGTTTTTATAACTTTTTCCAAATAAGTTAAGATTTATATATAAGTTTGAAATAAGTTATCTTATTTCAAGCTTATTGTGCGCTTATTTTTCTAGATCTAGCTTATTGTGGGTCATTTCTTCATTTAGCTTTCAAGCTTTTTGAATCACATAAGTTTTAAGCTTAGGCTTACAACTTATTAATAAGCTAGCTTTTTAATTAATTACTTTTAGTTTAGATCTATTAGTTTTTTATAAAAATAGTTTAGATCTATTAGTTTTAAGTTTAAAAATTAAAGTATTTTTATAAAACAAAAAAAATTAGTTTAGATCTATTAGGTATTTTATAAAATAGTGTAGATCTATTAATTTTAAGTTTAAAAATTAAAATATTTTTATAAAACCTAAAAAATAGTCTAGATCTATTAGTTTTGTTAAAATCTCTTTATAAAATATTAATTGTTGCTTATTAATCTAACCTCTTGTGTTCTTTTGATCTTGGCGAATCGATTCATTACGTTTGGTGAGAAGAGCTTATGGTTTTTAATAGATTTGGTTGATAGTTTGATTTGAGAGGCCGTGTACATTACGGACCGGGTTACGCTTTTTGATTAAGTTTGATTTGGGAGGCCGTGTACTTTACGGGTCGTATTTTGTTGATTGTGTTTAGAGCGTTTTCTTCGGACCACGGGTACTAAAGTTCTTCCCTTTTTAAATACATAGCTTAATCGTTTTAGTTTAGTTAATTAGATTAATATAGTTTAAATTGTTTTTAAATAATATCTCTTCTATAGAAATCGTTTTAATTAGTTTTAAAAAATTATTATTGTTTTAAAAATAGATTTAAAATTTGTAAACATTAGTTTTCATTTAGATAAGCTTATTTTTAGTATAAAGTTTACACCTTTTTCTGATTATTAAGCTTATTAGTATATAAAGCTTCAAGATTTATCATCTAAAAAGATTAATAAGCTATAAAGGTTAAAGCTTTACACTTTAATCTTAAGTTTATCTTTTTGATTTAATTTTATCATTTTTGCTTGTTGTTACGTGCTTGAATTAGCCTAATTTTGCATTTAGAGTAATTAATATTTTTTATAATATAGTTTTGTTGCATCTTAGATTTTAAAAGTTTAATCTAGATTTTAAATTGTAGTATAATTGTAGTGCATTTTAGATTAATTTTATGTGAACTATTTGCGCTTTTATTTCTATATATTCCCTAGCCTAAAATAATTTTCCCCAATTTAGTTTAAATAGACATAGATACTAAATTCACTTTTATTAACCAAAAATAAATAAATTTTCAACGAAAAACGTAAAATTAATTCGAGTCGATTCAAGGAAAAATGATTATACTAAAAAACGGTTATTAGAGGGTGTTTGATTCTAGTTGTTATGCACTGTGAGTGACACACATTTCCTATTTCATTTGTCTAAACATGTTTGGTTGGCTGTTTTAAGTCTGTTTTTACTCTTTTGTCTAAGTGTTAGTATAGAAAGTTAATAGTTATATGTTCTAAAAAATCTGCACAAATTAGCAAATATCAACAACTCTAATTTTAAGCTTTGATTTTGTGTTTTAAAGTGTGAAATTTGGTGCACTGTTAGTCCATAGGGTGTTCTAGGTCTGAGTAGTGTTTGTATGAAGTAAGTGTTAATCCTACTTCAATCCATAACACAATATAAGATGATATTTAGAGAGATAAAGAGTAGAAAAGTATAGAGAGAAATAAGAGAGAGATTAGATGGTAAAAGATTACTAGAGAGAGAAAGTAATAATGACCAACACCCTCTTCCACACATGGAAGAGGGTTTATATACCCTTGGCTTGTTGGGCCGCGGGTTTAAGTGACATGGGCCGGGCTTGGCTTTGCTTGGGCTTACGCCCCTAACTTATACAATATTAGCTTAAATACCAAGCCCGGTTTTCCCGACTAACCTTTTACAATACAAGACCAATAACGACTAAGATGACTTATTACATTCTTGTTCGACTATATAAAATATAGGGCTAACAATCTCCCCCAATGTATCGGTCATCTTAAAAAGCTTAAAAAGCATAAGATGATTGAGTGAATACATTCTTGTAGAGGAGATCTTCCTGCTTTGGTCTTGTATCTTGGTCTTGATCTTGTTTGTAACGGTTTTGTTCCTTCATGCCTTGTGACCTTTATCTTTAGCCTTTGTCATTTGACTTTGAGTGCTTGAGATCTTCATCTTGTGCTCCTTGTGACTAAGATAACCCTTTTACATTCTTACATTCTTAGGTATCTTGATTATCGCCATCTTATGCTCTTGTGACTTCTGAATCGACATCGGTTAGTACATAGCTACGCCACCTTCTTGATATGCAGCAACATATATAGACACGGATAAAATGGCTTTGAACATTTCATCCTAACTCGATAGCATTTTACCTCCGGTCGGTGAAGACCGTTAGACGGTATCAGATACCATACCTGTGATCGGGTAGATTCGATTAAGAACCTCCTTGACAGGGTTTCCCGGCGGTAGTAGCCAGTTCTCTTTACTCGACCGTCTCAAAGCAGACTGCGAACGTAAAGAGTGAATCATAAGGATAAATTATCTGTCTGATTAGAGTCGTCAATTCAGAATTCCTGGAACAAGTTTGATTCTAAAAGAATCGCACCATTGTTGCTTTCCAGTTTGTCACAAGCTTGATTCATAGAGAATCTTGCGAGTCACCTACCGCAGTGCTGTTTGATGTTGACACTGGAAGGATTTCCATTCGTTACTGTGAACACTAATGAGTGTCACTCTGAATGTTCTGGCAAGATCACACGGATTTTGCGAAGAAACCTGGAATCAAGTTTGAATCAATTAAGAATCGAAACTTAGTTGCTTTCCAGTTCTCACAAGTTTGATTCGTGTAGAATCGCACAAGTTACCTACCATGAGTTTGTTTAATGCTGGCTCAAGCAGGATTTCCATCTTCATTGTGAATCGTATCACTCAGATGTTCTGGCAATATCACAAGGATAATGCGTAGGACTCGATTGTGTCTTAATGAGATGATAGATTGATCTCTTTTGGCTCTATACTCAATAAGTGCATTTTGGTAATCGGAGGCTGGAGCAGACTGCCACCTTTTTAATATTAACTATCTCGGAGTGAGAAAGTCAATAGATACGTGTTGATCTCCATGACAATGAGACAAGTTTCTTTTGAGAGAAACTTGAATGGCTGGGAAGGGTTGTGCATTGCATCACTGGGTCCATGATGACTTGTCTTCAATGGATGTATTGACCCGGTTTCTGCCTAAGTTGCATAGAATATTCGACTCCTTCAATGCTTACCAATACGTCATCACTAGCACCTTGTTGTGATTGTTCCAGTGCTAACTTAAGTACTTGGTCCGCATTCAGCTTCATTCCACTCCATCTTTCCTAAGGACAACTATTTTTAGCTATGGAATGTCCTTGGGTAGATCCCTCCGGTTCTGGTTGGATCATAGGACTTAGTTTCCTATCCTAACCACCTTTTGACTCCATCGTTCCGTCGTGGATGGTAGGTTGTTTTGGGTATAGATCGTAACCATAAACCATTGAAAACCATTAAAAGTGTTTGATAAAAATCAAAACTTTTAACACTTGAAAGTTTTACATTTCCGAAAAGCTCCCCCTACACACATGCATCAATATACGAAATAGTTTGGCATGTGAAGGAAAGAGTTGCAATTGAGTCTTTAAGATCACATGTTGCGATATATTACATTTTAATCACATTTTCTCCCCCTATCTCTAATATAAAAATATAATATTAGAGATACCAATTGATTAAAATATGACAATTTCCTAAAAAATCGACGGAAGAGAAACATGTGTGCACGCATGAATCATGGAACATTTTCAGTCGGGTCGCTCCCCCTCAATAATATATGTGTGTCTTGAGACAAAATTTGACAAAATTTTAGAAAAACGACACCACAATATATGTTGAGGTACGGAGTTGAGATGCCTTTACCGATAATATATATGAGAGATTTAATATCATTTTCGGAATGTGTTGGATACATAAAATATGACAATTTTAGAGATGTACCCAACAACATTAAAAGGCTTGATTTTAAAACACTCCCCCTCAAAAATTGATCAAAATAACATATGACATTTTAGAGATATAAAAACCACATATGAGGAAGGGAGTGTTGAACACACAATTTTGAAAGATTTAGAAAAATCCTTTTGAGAAATTCTTGAAAAATTATGTTGAACGGTTTTAAAATAAATTCCGATTTACATGAGCTGAAAACTTTGAATGTTTTGTGACTAGCTCATGACCGAGAAAAATTAATTTCCCGTTGTGTAGGATAAGTTATCATCTATGATAAACTTTCCGTAAGTGGAAGTACGAGTTCTAAGCTGACATTTACTTAGAAGTCGTTTTTCATGAACTTAAAAAAATTGAATGTTTTTATAGGAAGCTCATGACCGAGAAATATTAATTTCTCGTTGAGAAGGATAAGTTATCGTCCGAGATAAACTTTCCTTATTTGAGGTCCGAGTCCTAATATGTGATGTGCTTAGAAGTCATATGCACGAGCTTAAAACTTTCGAATAGTTTTAAGAGAAGCTCGTGTCCGAGAAAATTGAATTTCTCGTTTTGAGGGTAACTTATCATTGAAGAGATAAAGTTCCCTTTCTTTGACATTCGAGTTACAGTCTGATATGTGACTGTAAGTCATTGTGAAGTTGTACTTTTGAAACCCCCGAGACACGTATTTCTCTGATATCTGCTTCTTGAGCAACCAAACTCTGAGAGTGTCTTTTGTTGAACGGTATGAATATGGAAAGCCTTGGTGTTCTTGTTGAACCGTCACTTTATTACCTGCACTTTCATCAGTAGTTTGTATGCTTGCATGTGGGTTAGTGATATCCTTGTGAAACCCATGTTGGGGTTCACCTTGAACCTTTGTCGAGCTAGAGGGAAATAACTTTCCTGTAGGAACCCACCTAAGACCTACTGTTTTGAAGGTTCTACCCGTTGGTGTCCACCTAAGACAGGGTCTAGGAGTCATAGATTTCTCATGCACAGCGGAAGACTTAGTTGGAGAAAACCTATATCTTGTAGGGTTCCGTCTTTGAGATGCTCTAGCTTTGTGGTCCACCTTGTTCAGGACTTGCGTTATACAATCATCATGAATGGAATTAAACACGCATTTGTGACATTTCTTGCAAACAAAGTGCTTAGCATCTGAGAAGGCTCTAGAGTTCCTAGGGTTGGCAGAATTGTGAACATCATAGAAGGGTCTAGAATTCCTAGATGTGTGAACAATGCTCCTAGGTTGTGGTAAGGTCCTGTCTCTTGCTTGTGTATTTTTCTGAGAATCCTCTAGATAGCGTTTATGACCCGTGTCATTTGAACTACACCTAGGCATGTTCTTGGAGCTAGATCTAGAGTTTATTGAAGCATTCATGTGATCGGGTTTTGCATATACAGTCTTTCTTAAGGAGGATCTAGATTGTGGAATGACTGGTTTTGACAAACTGCTACGCATGTCAGTTTGGGAAGCAAACCTCGGGTTCGACGTTTTAGGTCGTTCAGACTGAAATGCATTCGGTTGTCTAGCAACTGAGCAAGGTCTGATTGGTTGAGAAGGAGGTTTCCCCAAGATAGACTATTTTACAAACTTAGTATCCACACTATTTCCTTTCAACTTCCTTAATTCATTTTTCGCAGCTGTGAGTGCAAAAACCTTTTCCTGAATCTGCGCTTTTAATTACTTATTTTGTAGAAGTAATTGAGCGACACGTTGTTCTAACTTAATGTTCATATTATCAAATATGTCGTTATCAGCAGTCGCGTCATTACTGTCTACAGTGTCGATAGGTTGCACAGATATTTCACTTGGTGAAGCAGGCGGAGGACTTGGATTTTGAGAGGCCAACTTTGATTCTAACAAATTTATTTGTTTCATAAAATGTTCTTTTTTCGTGTTGAAATCTTGAATCTTACGATCCAATTTTTGTTCAAGAACAACCTTTGCTTTTTCAATTTTTTCAAAATAAGCCTCAAATTTGTTATTTTTCTTTGAAAAATCGAGTTTGGCATCCTCAAAATCTTTTGTCTTCTGAGCTAACAGAATTTCAAGCTCATGAATCTTAGTATTAACATCATATACAACATTTATTTGTACCTTATCCATTGGCTCATCATCAAAAATGGGTCTGATATCCGCATCATTGACTGTGTGATCATTCCCTGAGCTGTTGCTAGTATGCTGCTTTTCAGATTCTGTTCCGCTGCTTTCTGTATCAACCGAACAAGCATCCAATGCTTGACCCTTATCGACGTTGCTTTCTTTCGTCTTCATCAGTCGTTGATTCACCCTTCGTTCAAATTGCCTTTGATGGCGTAGTCTTTCAACAATTGACTTCGTTAGATTACTCAAATGTTGAAGAAGTGACTCTTTGAACGCTTGAGGATCTACGAGAGTATATTTGGCAAAGTATGTACTTGCGAACTCTCGATCGTTGTTGGATAAACCACTTGAGTCAATGAATTGCTGGAACTGAATGTTGAGAGATACAAGGATGTCCATTGATAGAGTCTCGTGAAGATCATCGCTGTCAAGTGCGAGTTGAAGATGATCCATATTAAGTAGCATCGATCTGGTGAATTTCTCAACATCGTGACCAAATAGTAGAACGAATACCCGTTTAAATCTAATTTCAAGACGAGTGCCTTTTAGGTCTTCTCTTGAAAGAACATGAAGGTGTGATTGAAGCAACTTTAAGTGTTTCATGCATCTTTCTTTTGCTTTCGACATCTTGTATTTGATTGCATGAACGGTTTTGGTTGATGAATCCTTGTTAATAGGTTTACTGATTGGAGTCTCAGTATTTGTATGAACCTCTGGATTCTGCATCTTCTCTTTAATCAACCCAGTCATGGACGTTGTTGTTGTTGAATCCGCGAAGATGTCCATTGAACGGATGTCTCGAAGAGGATTTGATGTGTATGGATAACGGATCTTAGTGGATGTGTTGTGATTTGATGGTGGTTGAAATTCCGAAAAATCCGATTGTTTATCAGTCCGACAATAAATTCCTCAGTCCGATATAACGTTAAACCGAAAATTTTTGAATTACCAAATTTTGAAGTTGAGATCGAAATAGCCAAAAACTAATAGGGAATTTTTTTTTGAAAAATGAAAATTTTAACGAAAAATAAAACCTAAAAAATATTTGAAATTTGGCCTAAAAATTTGAATTTTGGTCCGAAATTTTGAATTTTTGGTCGAAAATTTTTTCCCATCGCCAAAATTTGAAATCAAGGTTTAAATGGCCTAAAATTGGTCTAGGAATATATATATATATATATATATATATATATATATATATATATATATATATATATCTTTATTATATTATATATAAGAGGAGGGAAATGCCACATAAGCATGTCAGTCAACACTTTTCCCGGGCTCGATATTTTTTACCCAAAGCCTGTCTCATAGCCCAAACCTAAAACACCCTAATCACTGATACGCTTCTAAAAAATCCAAAACCCTAATCTATTGTCATCGATCTATCACCTAACTTGATGACATCAATCTAGAACACACTACCTTGAAGATGTAGTTGACGACGATGTGCTGATCTTAAGGCAGTGACCTTCCTGGGCTTTCTATTGAGTAAAACTTTGGAGGAGATAACAAAGGTAATTTGAAGATCTTCAAAAAAACCTTCCCGTAAAAATCTGCCTTTTCTTCTCAATTAATATCACTAATCAATCAATTACAGCTATACTAAACCCGTGTCTTATTTGATTATATTGATTATATTGATTGTTTGATTGTGTTAATGATAGGTTGCTATGATTATTTTTCAAATGGTAGGTTTTTTGTAATTTAGTAAATAAGAAACATGATTAATGGTAGAAAATAATATCGAGGGTGCGGAATCCTTTTTGATGATGATTATAGTAGTAAACTTTTTAGCCTACCGTGGATACAAGTAGGCTCTAAGTGAAAAATGAAAGAAGGATATATTTTTCTCCATGATTAGTAACGTATAGGCATAGCAGCTTTAATCAGTTTATGCAAAACAAGCTTCGGATGTCTTATTTGGTGAATTATGATGCTTCTGTTGTCATCAGTTCCAGCCATCCAGCTAATTCAAGGAATGGCGGCTTTCTGATAGTGAGTATTATCAGTTTTCTTTCATCTGTTTTATAAAGCCTAATGAATTGAATTCCTTTGTTTTTAATGTGTATTTTATATCCTTGCCACAACGTTAAACGTTGCAGGATCAACTGTGTCAGGTTTCACACTTCGTAAAAGGGATGGAAACGATGTCACACCTCGCACAACACTTTAATCGGGGCACTGCGCGCAGTTGTGCCGGGTTTCATGAGTGATTTTCGAATTCCCCAACCGTGAATGAAACAGAAGGTTTTCAATATTTCACGCGGCCTGTATTGTGTTTATTCTTAATAACGTATTCTTAAGAAATTTTATTCGCACTAATTAGCTTTTAGGTCCGACTGCAAACTTTGATGCATCAACTGGATCCAATCGTGGACGTAGTAATAGGGTGGTCCCTGACAGACCATTGGAGTCACAATCACTGTAGAAGTTCTATCAACCCTCGATAATACACTTTGTATTAAGTGTAGAGGGATCCAGCTCTGTGCAAAATGGGTAATTCTTGATCAGTAAGTACTCAGATCTAAATCCATAAATGTGTGTAAGGGGTGTTTGGACAGGCAATTCGAAGTGGTTATTGTGACTTGAAACTTTATGAACAATTTTGCTAATCAATTAACTACATAATCAAGTGTGTTAGAGTTACGAATAACTCAGCAATTTTCACATGCATAGTACTGAATCTCTGATTATGTCGACTTAAATAGTCAGAAAATTATAATCAGCATTCAGTTCTTGTCAAACGCACCTACAAACACACGTAAATAAGACAAGTTATAATATTTTTATGTAAATTTGGTAGACACTTGAAGGAATAAGCAGATTGTTGAATAAAGAGGTACTTAAATTGCAATATCGTCTACGTAGAAGACTCTTAATACACGATTCTTAGATCAGTAAATTTCCCATTTACACTGACGACTGATCAAGAGCATGTCCTGACTATATGTGATTAGCCAGCTCAAGATCTCATTCCAAGGCCATTTAACACATAAAATACTTTATCATCCACGACAACTAAAGTAACTCTCCAAAAGACTCGCTCTCCAGTTATGGTACCTCACAAATCGGTATCTCGACTTGTAGAAGAAAAATCGTATGGGACTGTAAATCGTATGGGTAATAAAGATGTTGATATAGCTGAACGTGCATTGTTTTCAATCTATATGTTTCCTGTTTTTCTATTATTTGTTTTTATTTACAACAGATATGAAGAAAGAAACCAAAACAGTGCCTTTTGAACAAGGCGATCAGTTGATCTTAGATGATTACGGGAACAACACAGGGACTATTCGAAGCATTCTGGCCAAAAAACTTTAAGACGTGTATCGTTCAGTCACGCAAATACCCCAACAATAGACCAAATCTCGAGCTTAAGAAGGGATGTGTCTCTTTCTCGATAAAATCCACCTACACCACCTCCTCTTTGCGCCATCTGCAAGCATAGTGTTCCTGTTATAGGTAGATCATCACAAAGGCTCTATCATGAAGAGATTAAGAAAGCAACCAGTGGGTTTTCAAGCTTGTGATAAAGGACAGGTAAATGCATTTAGATATTTTATCGTTATGTTTTTGTAATTGTTGTTAGCCGGCCATTGTATACATTAGCAAATGCAACTATTGAACACATAAATCGTGTTTTCTACCTAGATCAAACAGCAAACCCTTAATAAGCTATTATATAGTATACAAGGATGGTAATTAACTTGGTAATTTTTTACTTTCAGCAGCCCCGTACCTCTGATATCATCCATTGGATACATTTGTATTAGAAACATGGTTGAAATTTAATGAACTTGATGAAGCAGCTGGATATGTATGTCTAATATATTCATCTCCCTTTTCATCTTCATCTATATACACATGTGTTCAGGGGGTAAGGACCTTATACGCGGATATCTGTTTGAGTCTTGGTTAGGGTGTTATAGTCTGTTATATTGCTATAGGGTCTTTAGTCCTCCTTAAAAGATATGTGGCCCCACAACTAATGGAGGGTTCAACAGTTCTTAATATTTTGCCAAAAGAATATGGTAATATTAGTTGATGGAAAGTAGGTGGCGACAAGTAATTTTGGATATATGATGTAAGTCGTTAATAATAATGCATTAGAGAACTTTTTTTCATAGTACGTCGAAACTTGAAAGTGTGCACGAGGACGAAATACGTACTTTTCTAATTTGATTACCCAGCTTGACTTAATATTCATACTAACTTCATGTCTTTCTCATGAGCTCTATTTAAAGATAGAAACATGGCAATGGCTTTATTCTTATTTAACTTGATTATCAGTTTATAATCGATCTTCTTATAATCCTGTATTATATCACTTAATATGTCTTACTATTAAAGCATATCATTGACAACTGTGTCTTTGTTGTTTTTGAAGGGTCATGAGCTGAAGTTTAAAGGTACATTATTGCTTGCAACACCAGATGAATTAGCTAAGATACAAAAGATTAGGTTACGAATTTCCGAAAAAAAAGCAATATGACCATGGAGGATCTGCGAACTTTTTACATTATATATTGGAGATGATCGTGTTGTCTGCTACAGCCTATTGCAATCTCTTCGCAAGTCTAAACAATGTTCTCTGCCCACTGGTCTTAAGTTACATCAATGGAGGATCACACACCATCATGAACCGGATAATAACCCATATGTTCTTGTCGTTGTTAGGACTGGAATCTCTCTGTCTTCTGTTTCTGCAAGTTACATAAAAGAATTGGTTGGCGACCCATTACTATTGAGACTTGCATTATGCATTTAGGTCTGATCATATATCTATTGGCGAATAGTGTGAAGGAACTGCATATGATACACAGAATGACATTGATCAAAATCATATGCTTTAATCAAAAGGAGGTATTATGTGTTCCTAAAACTTTAGAATATGTTAATAAATTTTTGGCTGGTGGTGTCATTTCTAATCAATTGATTATGCTCACTAAACTGCAAAACCAAAAAAATAGAAAGAGTTGAATATCCTAGGTTTTAGTTATGTATTGCTTAAATTGAAAATATGATAATGGTAATATAAATTTTATAAAGCACCAAGGTTTGTTTAAGTTTCAGGCTCTCTCTAATAAAAAATGGTGGAGGCAGCTCGAGAAGCTCATGATGAGCTTGGTTACAAGGAGCTTGGCTTTAAAAAATCTTACTCAGACTTGACGTGTAACTGTGAGAAAAAGGACCATAGGACAAGTGCCCAAGAAGGCCTGGTGAAAGCTATAAAGGACAGGATGTGATCGTTTTTTATTGTGAAAAGGTAATTTAATTGGAGTTCATATATATCTGTAAATGTTATTTTTGTCATTAATAATTTCAATAAATGGTGTAGGATATGGAATGTTTGATAACAGATATAGGGAAGGAGCTGAGTATTCGATGAAGCCCATAGAAGGCCTCTAGCCTTATTTCATCATGAGAATAAGGTGTGATTCAGTTTATATCATCAAGTTTATGAGATTAGACGAATGACAATTGTTTATCGTGGTATGCAACAGGGAATGGAGGAAGACAAATGCCAAGGATAAATTGATTTTAATTCTCCGTGGTATGCAACAGGGAATGGAGGAAGACAAATGCCAAGGATAAATTGATTTTAATTCTCCATTGCTGTTCATAGTGTTAGTCATTAGATCATTTGCTATTTTTTTAACACAAACATTTTAAACACCGTATACTACATTTGTTATAATATTTTATTCTCTTTCAGTTATTGACATACTAAGGATGGTCGTCCTGCTTTCAGATGTGTTGGTTGTTCTCAAGAATGATGAAAATGGAAATATGAGCTCATCTAAGTAGGTAACATTTTTCTGAATGATGAAAATTCAGAGTCTTTTTATTTACTATTTTCCCTAAACAATTTAGTTTCAAGTGTGTCATCTCTGTACAAAGGTTAGTCTTTTCACAAGAAACTGGCAATTATAGGGATGTTTGGATGTGTGTTTTCAAAGAATGTTTGCTAAATTAGTTTTATACCAACACTTAAAACTTACTACTGAGACTTTAGATGACATTAAATAGTTTAGTCGGACTTCTAAATACCCTGTTCAGAAACATCATGTGGAAATCCAGAAGTAACAAATCGGGTGCTTGATCGAACTTAAAGCATTACGGTATGTTGTTAGAACTACTGATTTGACGAACACAACTCAAATCTTTAAGTCCATTTTAGACAAGAACCAGAAGTAGAGGGTAAATTTCCTCAACGCTTATAATCATATAAAAATACGCTAAAAGTTCAAGAAACGTGCATTTGTATTGTACCAATGAACTTTTATCCAGATCACTATAAGCCCTTTTCACATTTTTTGAGTCATTACGGGGGTTTTTGAAGAATTTAACTGGAATGAGGGCGTTTGGCTTAGTATAATTTAGCAACTTGATGAGCCATTATATTTTGAAATGTTATTAACCATGTTGATTGTTGAAGGAATTTTTTTCATTCTTTACAGATTTTGAAATTAATCAGAATGCTACCTGTCGTTATGGATCGTTTATTGAGGCTCGCGAGTGGTTGTCGGCCCAAGAACAGAAGTGTAGGTTCGCGGTGTCTAAAGTCATCAAAATTGCAACGCATAATCAAGTCTTAAGTTGTACTAATGAGGATTCCTCGAACAGCATTACTTAACTTGGTTATTACTCCATATTTATAGCCACACACAACATATTTTTCTAAATTTTGTGTCTTATTTAATGTTTGAATGACAAATTTTTTAATGAGAATGACCAAAACAATGACACCTAATTTTGTGGTAGTCTTGAGAGGCCAATGTGCTTTTGGATGTTTGTTTCAATCCTACTAAAGACTAATTGTTATCAGGTTAACCAATCTTTAGACTGCAACTCTTTAGACTGCGAATTGCAGATATCAATCATGCAGGATATTAAGAGTGTTAAAGAAGAATAACGTGAAGTTAAAAAAAATGAGCCGAAAATTAAGAGCTAATTACAAACCTGCCGAAGAAGCATAACCTATGCAGTCCCTCGCGTCTACATAATCCATTAATATTACAAAAAAATTATTAATCCCAAATCCACCCGTTAATGGTGACTCAAAACTGATCTTGAACAATACACTAATCATCTACCAGCAGACCCAAAATTATGAAACATACCTGCGATATCTGAACCTGAATCTGAAGTTCAAGAAACCCAATCGTTATGTTGTAGCCTAAGTAAGATCAGGAGCAAACGGGCTGAAGTGAATTACTTATAAAATAGATCAAGCGAAATTCATTGCACTTATCTCGCTGTATGCTATGTAATCTTTTGCTCTTGAATGAGAGGCCTTACAGTGTACTTATTAAAATTGTTAAATATAAGGTAGCCTCAACTGAAATGAAAAGACACGTGTATAAAGCTGCAACTTTAATGAGTAATGTGCCTATCCCAAACTTCTAACTGATGGATTTGCAACAAGAATTGTATTTATATAAACGTCTAATATGATGCTGAAATGTCTCAGTTAGAAGTAGGGCATAAAATGTATTCATAGGTATATCGTTGTGAGCCATATCATGTAATCGTTCGTATTTGGTGTTGGTATAGTTAAAGGTTTCACATGTTTTTCTATATAATTTCAGTGATCATCTCATCGTACTTTCAGTAACTAAGGTATTTGATTTGTGAACTTTAAATCGATCATTCCAGCTATTTGGTTTATGGATGGTTCTATGAGACTATAAGACACATTATGCATTCATCAGCAACTTAGAGAAAACATACATTAGGCCTTTGGTAATGTTTCTAAAATTCATTCTTGTGATTTTCAGAATAACATATTATGTATATACTATATAGAAACTCAATCTTAAGTAGCATCTAATTCAGAATTTTTAGTGGTCGGTAGTTACATAAAATACTCGAAGTGCAATTTCTAAAGAATATACTTCATATTTAATTAGCTATGTTACTTAATATGACTGTATCATTGTTGATCATTTATCTAAAATTCGAAAATATTTCCTTTAGGTGCGTGGGTTTAAAAAGCCATACCCATACCCTTGTCAAACAGGAACATCGAGTGCCATGGTCGAGTCACCGGGTCCGGGTCGACCCGGCTTAAAAAAAAGTTTTAGATTTTTAAAAATTAAGAAAAACTATTCATAAAAACTCCGTATATTGAAGATATAAATTGTTTACCAACAAATATAATATATAAAAATAAAATTTTATCCCAAATACGTAAAATTACCTTTTTAAAAAAAAACCCGAAAAAGCCGGAACCCGGTCGGGTCTCGAGAACCGGGTTGACCTGGGTCATCCCAAACCCGACGGGTCTAGCCGGATTTCGAAAATGTGAAACCCGGGTAAATATGACCCGTTTATCGGACGGAACCAGGTAAACCGGTTGACCCAACCGAGTCGACCCGGGTTTGAAAATATTAGTTTTTGAGCGATGACAGTGTGTTAGTTTTAAATAGCCCGTATGTAAATGCCCCTATTGATAGTTCTTAATGCTTGATTTTTATAAAACTTTAATTTCTTTAATTTCTTTGCTTTGTGGTTTGAGTTACGAAATTTTTTGACGTATTTTTGTAAAACTTTGCTGTTGCTATATAGAAGAGAGCTGAGGTTGCTATGTCTTTTAATCAATTTGCGGTTCTTGAATGAAATAAATGGGATTTTTTGGTTTATCAACAGTGGTCAAGTTTTGAGAAGCACTTGCACGGTTCGATTTAGACTAAAATGAGAGGGGAAGAAATATATGATTAAATATCTAAGAAGTTGTTATTATCTATCCGATGCAACTGTTGTTTTATAACAAGTTGATCATGTATTTGCTGAGATTTGAAGATTAGTTATAAACCTATACTGGATTGAGTGAATCTAAACATCTACTAATGGTTGTTGAACAAAACTATAAGCATCGGTTATCATTCTTCAATTTTGCATATTTTTTTTTATTGATTACATGTTAGCAGCGTTATATTTGCATTGAACTACATTTATTCTTACGAAACTCAGAAGTCATGAATAAATGATTTAAAATAAACTTTAGAGTAAGTGACATTATTTGATGATAATTGATAGAATAATACTTTAATTATATATGCTCTTACTTTTTAAAAATCCGATAAGATTTCGACTAAGATTTTAAAGACCAAAATCTTACCCATAATCATTTTCATCTTTTTATAATCGTGGTCATAAAATTGAATTGAGATCTTAAGATATTATATAAATATAAAATTATATGATACACATAAAATTATATCAATATTTTATATAAACTTGTCCTGAATTATGATTGTCTAATTTTTAAGAGGATTAACATGTTTTTTTTATTTAACAAAACGAGACCCGTAGACTTTTTTAATTTGCAGTTAGTGGTTCGAAAAATATAATATTAGATCGAAGTAGATCTTTAGAACCGATGGTACACGTCAGTATCTTATAAGATTTTAATTATGATCAACAGTACTAAAAGTTGATAAATAGCATTTAGTTATATATGTACATACATTTTTATTATGGTGTATAAGAATTTAAGGAACTGAGATCATTGTATAAGTTAGTTATTTTTTCGCACTTTCTTTTCATTAAACCATCTCCATTGAGATTACAACTTTTTCATTTTCTGGTTAACATATAGTTTCACTTTTCTTCTTTAAAATATTTTATAAATATGTTGTTGTGCTTATAACTTATTTTCCTTAAGTTAGTCCTTACGTAGTTATGTTTACAAGTTATGTTTATGTAATAAACCGATTCACGTTTTTAAAAAAATATTATTATACAACTTCGAACTAACTTATTCTTAATTCACATGTTCTTAACACTCGATCATTTAATTGGCTATTCTTCGTCGATTTCACTATTTCAAATTTATCTTGTGAACTTCAGGGGTCATTCATTCGTTTAATAATATCAAATGTTGTTTTATATGTATAAAATACATACATATTGTTTTCATTAAATCATTGCTATTTAAATGTTCGTTCATAACACATTGTCAATTGATTTGATAGTTATTCATTAATAAAATCCCGTGCAAAACATTGGGGTCAATCGGCATGGCTTTGCTATCTATTATGTTAAAATTTTAATTTTATTCATGAAACATAATACTAAATACACTTAGTAATATAATAAACGAAAACAATTCAACAAAATTACTTTTATGCTTAAAAAATATAACTTTTAACACAAATATTTAGCTAAATAAAAATATAAACAATAGTTAGACGTCATACCCGCCCATCGGGCGGGTTTTGCCACTAGTATATATATATATATATATATATATATATATATATATATATATATATATATATATATATATATATATATATATATATATATATATATATATATATATATATATATATATAGAATTTGGATCAAACGAGAACTTTTTAAAGTTACAAAAGTAAGAACCCAATCAATCTTTGCCAAATGGAATTTAGTCATTAAAAAAAACTGAAAATCAAGAAAAATTAAATATTTGACTGAAAGGGCATTAAAGGTAATTTGCACTTTCCAAACTTTTATTGTTCGTGTATAAATACTGTAATATACTTTCATCTAACACTAAAAATGTCATAGTTTTAGCATCAAAAAAAATATTGATGTCTCCATCTTCAGAAAGCCGACCCTCCATCACCAATCCCCCATCTTCATTTCTATTTTTCACCGATCTACAAGAAAAACACATATGAGCTTGTAGTTCCATAGAAAAAAAACACGATGAATATAAGATAAACTTTCTTTTATCCAACAAAATAAAAAGACACAACTCATACACAAAAAATTGGCTGCAGATCATGCTTCAGATCGTGTGGGTCGATCGGATCTTAGATGCACACATGTCAAATGAGGTTCCCGACCTGTTTTTCACATCGTCAGAAACCATGGTTGTGTTTAGATCCGTTGACCACAGGTGTGCTTAGATCCGCAGATGTGACGTAGATACATCGTGGTATGTATTGGTGCACAGAAGTGTGATGGTGGTGGGTTGTTGCGTTGATGTACCGGTGTATCGGGGTGTGATGATGGTGGGCTAGTCCGTTGATGTACCGGTGTACCAGAGTGTCATGATGGTGAGCTGATGCACCGGTGTACCGAAGTCTTATGTTGGTGGGACAAAGTATCGATGAACCGTAGTTTGATGGTGGTGCGCTGATGCATCCACGAGGATGTATCGGAATATGTTGTTGCTTAGTTTTGATGAATATACCAGGAACTCGTTTGTATAATAGTATATTATTAGATGTGATTTATCTATTTTACAGTTTTGTTGTAGCAGTGTATCAACTCTTTACGATAAGTCCAAATCATATTTAAGATAAGTCTCGATATTTTTTGTACCATTTGTATCGTATGAGTTTCGAAGGATTTGTATGGATAAACTCATAAACGCATCATGTGTGTTAATGTATCATTTGATTTTTTGTGTAGCTTACTGGTTATAAAAAATAATATTGATTATGATACTTTTTATTAATTTAAATGTATCAATAATTTTGTATGTTTATTATTTTCAAATGTTTAAAGTTACAGACTACAGGTGTGTATCTAATTTAAAAAATTAGAGTAAAAAAATAATTTTAACTTAACTTCCAAAAACACCCTTCAAACAATATTTACTTACTATATTGTCATTGATCATTTATTAATCTCATCAAAAATTAACTAATTGATCCAATGGCTACAATTAGTTCTTATTTTTATAACCTTAAATTTGTGCTCACAATAACCTTCCTCTATATATATATATATATATATATATATATATATATATATATATATATATATATATATATATATATATATATATATATATATATTGGAAACGATGTTTCGAACCTAGTCTAGATAGTGGCTAAGTCTAAAAATGCTTCAGTTAAAAATACCATCAGACATTTTCAAAATAACTGACATTTTCGGAATAGTGGATGTTTTCAGAGATTTGAGGATCTTCGGAATAAATGATGTTTTCATAAAAATGACTTCTTCGGAATATTGACATTTTCAGAATAATGAGGTTCTTCTGAATAAGTGACTTTTTCAGAGAATTGAAGATTTTCTGAAAAATTGACTTTTTCAGAAAAATGGATATTTTCGGAATACTTGACTTTTTCGGAATAATCTTCGGAGTAATCCTTTCTTCGGAATAATATTCGGAAAAATCCTTTCTTCGGAAAAATCTTTGGAAAACACACTTCTTCGGAAAAATCCTTTCTTCGGAATAATCTTCGGAAAAATCCTTTCTTCGAAAAATATTCGGAAAACACACTTCGTCGGAAAAATCTTCGGGAAAATCCTTTCTTCGGAATAATCTTCGGAAAAAGCTCTTTTTCGGAATTTTCACTTCTTCGGAATTTTCTTCGGAATGTTGAGGTTTTCAGAAAAAAACAACTTCTTCGGAATTACTACTTTTTCGGAATATGGATGTTTTCAGAAAACCAACTTCTTCGGAATAACTACTTCTTCGAAATATGGATGTTTTCAGAAAACAGCACTTCTTCGGAATAACCAGTTTTTCAGAAAATTCACTTTTTCAGAAAAACAAAACCCTTTTCCGAAATTGTTAACAGTTGATCGATATCCCTCTTTTCTCGGAACAAACTTGTAAAAAATGTAACTTTTTGCCAAGATTTGATCCAAAAACCCCAAAAATTTGTGTTTTACCCAAATAAACAGTACCAAGATGATTTGAATCAAGAAAAATAAACCATAAAAAACACAAAAAAAAAAAAATTGGATCAAGGATTATGGATCAAATACCTTATGAAATCAATAATAACATGAACCACGAATCTTCAATCACCTATCCACTATAGGCTCTTGATACCAAATGTTAATCCTACTTCAAGCCATAACACAATATAAGATGATATTTAGAGAGATAAAGAGTAGAAAAGTAGATAGAGAAATAAGAGAGAGATTGGATGGTAAAAGATTACTAGAGAGAGAAAGTAATAATGACCAACACCCTCTTCCACACATGGAAGAGGGTTTATATACCCTTGGCTTGTTGGGCCGTGGGTTTAAGTGACATGGGCCGGGCTTGGCTTTGCTTGGGCTTACGCCCTAACTTATACAATATTAGCTTAAATACCAAGCCTGGTTTTCCCGACTAACCTATTACAATACAAGACCAATAACGACTAAGATGACCTATTACATTCTTGTTCGACTATATAAAATAGGGCTAACAGTAAGGTAGCTTATTATGGCTTATAGAGCTTATTGAATTTCACAATTTTTTTTATTACAGGCATCTGCCCGATAAGTTTGTTTTCTATGAGTCATCTGATATTTGGTGTTAGAAATACGTTTTAACGTATATTAGAAGTATCGGTCACTCCACAATATGATTTATGTTGTAATAGCTCGTAGTTAGTAATTAGTTATTATTTGCTTATTAACTTAAGTAAGAACCGGTCCATGGGCTTGTCATGGACCGGCCCAAGCTCATGTTATGCTTGGAACTATAAATACCCCTTTCCACTAAGGAAAGGGGTTGGTTGTTGTCATTTCTTATTTTCCATTTAATAAAATTCACATAGTTTCTCTCACTTTCTCTCTCTAACTTTCTCTCTCTAGAAATCAACAAACCCCTTCATAGATTCATTGATTATCAATATTCTACATTTGGTATCAAGAGCTATGGGGTGATTTAAGGTGGTGATTTGTGTGGTTTTTTAGTTTTTGATTGTATTAGTGTTCTTTAAGAAAAATCATCTTGATTCTTGGTGTTTTTGGTGTTTTTGTGATTGGGATTAGTGGATAAGTATTAGTTGTTACTTATTTTAGTCGAAAGCACAAAACTTTTTGGGTTATTTGGTCAAAATCTGGGCTTAATCTTAAATTTTACTGTTCGACTGTTCATCCGAGGGGGTTTCTGTTTGTTCAGCAAAACTTCCGGATCAAGAAGTTCCGGATCAAGGAGTTCCGGATCAAGAAGTTCCGAATCAAGGAGTTCCGGATCAAGAAGTTCCGGATCAAGGAGTTCCGGATCAAGGAGTTCCGAGTCAAGAAGTTCAGAATCAAGAAACTTCCGAACCAAGAAGTTCCGGATCAAGAAACTTCCGAGTCAAGAAGTTCCGGATCAAGCAAAACTTCCGAACCAAGAACTTCCGAGTCAAGAAGTTCCGGATCAAGCCAAAGTTCCGAACCAAGAACTTCCGAGTCAAGAAGTTCCGGATCAAGCCAAAGTTCCGGATCAAGAACTTCCGAACCAAGAAGTTCCGGATCAACCCAAAAGTTCCGAATCAAGGTAATCTTCCGAATCAACAAAAAGTTCCGAATCAAGGTAATCTTCCGAATCAAACTTCCGAATCAACAAAAAGTTCCGAATCAAGGGTTATTTTGCTTGTTTTTTCGACGATTTTTTAGAGGATTTAATCTTGGTTTCTTACAACAAAAACACAACACAATTCACAAGCTTTACTTCACTGCTCGATCAACCGATAATCTCTGTTTCTTTGAAGAAAAACAAAATGAATCCAAATTCAGTAATGCCTCAGATGACATCTCTTACGGATATATCAATCATAACGGGAACTGATAGCCGTCCACCGATGCTCATTAAAGAGGTGTTTGAGGCATGGCAAGGTCGAATGATGCAATATCTAAAGGGGAAACCGACATACGGAAGACTTATGGTCAAATCGATTTTGAATGGTCCACTCGACTATGGTACCATTACGGTTGATAACGTGACTAGACCACGAGAATTTGAAGAACTTACTCCAGCTCAACAACTTGTTGCAGATGCAGATGAAAAAGCTCTTCAAACAATTCTCCAAGCTCTTCCCCATGACATCTATAGGATGGTGAGTCAGTATACGGTGGCAAAGGATCTATGGGAACGTCTTAAGGTGTTGCTACAAGGCACGTCTCTCACCAAACAAGAAAGGGAGTGTCAACTATATGATTTGTTTGATAGATTCACCTACAACCCAGGGGAAACACTCCACGATTATTACTTCAGATTCACCACTCTCATGAATGATCTGAATGTATACAATCTTGTGATTGCACCATTTCAGGTTAACACCAAATTCTTGAATACTCTACCTCAAGCTGAATGGGGTGAGTATATTACCGATGTGAAGTTAACCCGGGATTTGCATAAGTGCAATTTAGATCAAATCTATGCCTTCCTTCAGCAACATGAGAAGCATGTGATTATGCACCGTTCTCCTCGTGGTATGCACCCAGATTCCTTAGCTTTGATGGCGAATCAACCAAGCTTGTCTCACAACAACACACCCTATATCTTGGGACATCAAGCTTATCATCAATCACCTTACATGACTCCAGCCTTTCCCCAATACTCGATTCTACCACAACCACCCACCTCACATCAGCAACAATATCGGTTCAATGCACCCTCACCACAGTATGCTTCACAACTTCATCCAGCAAATGTTGCACCTTATGCTCAGCCATCATATTCTTCTTATCAAGAGAATGCAGCATATCCAACAAGCTACCCTGATCAAATGAGTCTTCCTTATACTGATTATGCAGCTCATCCAGATCAAGCACTGTATTGTGATGATGAAGAAGTCCCCGTTCCTGTTTTCCAACAAGGAGCTGACCCAGTTGAAGTGCTAACTACTATGTCTGCTTATCTCACAAGAACGTTAAGCAAACGAGGATATAGAGGATCAGCTCCTACCAACAACCAGTTGAGGAATTCATCCAATTCTCGCCAACAAGCTACAATTGAGAATGGCAGGGTAATGGTTCAACCAATTCAGCCATATCAGGGGAGAACTTCCACATCAACCAATGTTCGCACCGCCAATCCTGCTCCTGCTCCAATGGTCAACAACCCTCCACGGGCTAATACAGGCAAGTTGAGAATGATCACATGCTACAACTGCAAGGAAGAGGGTCATATGTCCAGGGATTGTAAGAAACCCAAGAGGAGAAGGGATGGACAGTGGTTTGTAGAAAAGATCTATCTGGTAAATGCTCAGGCGCAAGGAAGGGAACTTGATGAAGAGGAGCTTGCATTTCTTGCTGACCCAGGGATTGCTGAACAAGACGTTGTCACTACGCAGAATGCAGCTTACCAAGCCGATGATCTTGATGCGTATGATTCCGACTGTGATGACTTTCAAACTGCAAAGGCTGCTTTCATGGCAACTTTCTCCAGCTTAGGGCCAGATAAGAAATCTGAGGTACTTATTAATAACACCGATAATGCCACTGATGCTAGTATTCAACCACATCAAGTTGGGCAAGAGAGTGCTGATTCGAGTGAATCTTCGGTGGTAAGTCTTTCAAATGAGGAGACAAACAATGATAGCAATATCAATGTGAGTTCCCAGACTTTGAGTGAATCACAACCGGGACCCAGCTCGCATACGCCTACTCCTGCTCAACAAGATTTGGTCATGGTTCCTGCTACACTACTTAGCCAAATGAATGCTGCACTCTTAGAAACCTTAGCTAAGAATAAGAATTTGTCTGATGAGCTTGCCTTAAGCAATGAGAAAGTACAAACTTTGGAATTAGTGCCTTCGTCTAGTGTTCTCACAAATCTCGAATATGATCACTTTAGAAACAAACAAATGGGTCACTTGCAAGAGATCGAAAACTTAAGAGCAAATCTGTCTAATGAACTTAAAGAAAAGGAGTTAGTGGTCACTAATTTTCAAAAACTTCAAACTGATTTTGAATTACTCGAATCTAAGAAGACTGAAATGGAGATTAATGCTACTAATAAGATTAGAAGTCTAGACTACTTGCTGTTAAGACAATACGCTGCTTCACAACTAGTTCACTTATTTGATGCTTCGTTTAAAGAGTTTAACTTATCACGTCTAAAAGGCCTTCCCCCTAATCCACGATATGCAAAACAAGCTTTAAGACATAGTCCTAGACTTTATAATGCAACTCAATTAGGATTGGCTTTAGACCCGATTGTTTTTCCCAACGATCGAACAAGTAAAGTTCTAGTTGATGAGGATCGGTCATACAATTCTGCAAAATATCCCGATTGTGATTATTTTAAAATGAATAAGGAGCTTGCTAAAACTGATTTTAGAGTTCGCTTCCATATGGACAAAGATCTCATTACAGCACCAACCTACATGATAGAGGAAGAAAGCCCTAGTACATTTCCTACACTTGTCAACATGGAAGGTCCTAAGGAAATTCCAAAGAATCTTCCACCTGTTAGCACTGTATGGTTAAACTTGCAAGAGATTAACCGATACTTTACTAACTTTGACAAGGTCATCTTGGAATGTACGACTTCAAATGGCTTAAATGCCGGAGAATGGGCTTTCGAACACATGAACGAGGTGTTTAAAACTGAGATCAATCCGTTTGTCGAAAGTCTAAAAAGAAGTTTTGCATCTCTTAAGGAAAATCTTCAGTTTGAAATTGGTGAAGTTCAAAAAGTGTTTTATGAAATGGACACCGCTTACGAACTGCAACTAATTGAAAAGGAAAAGATTTCAACCGAATATGACCGATTCTTGTCCGAAGTAATCTCGTGTGATGTGCTTACTATTGTAAATGTTAAATATTCGAATGAGCTTACATCCGCTATGATGAATTGTGATGCTGTGAATATTTGTGAGGATATTTGTGATGATGTTTGTGATATTTCTGTAAATGTTGCTGAAACTGTAAATGAGGTAGATAATCATTCTTGTCACGAATCTAACGCTGAGTTTTTAAAGCTACAAGATTCTTATAATTTACTTTCTCAACGCTTTAATCAACTAGAACAACATTGTATATCTTTAGAATTAAAACAACAAGCTCAAAATGAAAATCTTTTGATATCAAATGTTTGTGAAAACGGTGTTGAGACAAGTGACAAGATGATTGCAATTGTTAAGACATTAGAGGAAGAAATCATGAGATTGAAGAGAGAGATATCATCAAAGGAAACATTAAGAATGGAACTAGAGGCCGCAGAGTCTAAAAACCAGGTCTTAGAAATTAGACTATCAACTGTTCTAGGGGAGATGGATCGGACAAGGCAGGGACTATCCGCTCTTTATGGTTCACTAGAAGATCGATTCGCTTTTAATGCGACACAGCAACAATATTATGTTGAACAACTGAACCAAAAGTGCGAAGAAATCTCTGACTTGAACATCCTGCTCATAGACAAAAATATGGTTTTGGCTGAGTTAAAGGAGACACTTCTTCTCACTCGACAAGAAGTTGTTGATAACTTAGCTACCGACTCTGCACCGTCCACTAGTGCTCCAACAACCAAGAAAGTAGTGCTTTATAAGAATCCGCTTCATAAGAGAAACCAGCTTACCTATGATGATTATATGAAGAATGCCATTAAGCATGTCGATCTTCTTAGGGATATTTTAGACGATCTTTATGCCTTAGATCCCTTAAGTAGCGACTATTATTCGGCTCATGAATATGTTAAGCGAGTTCAATATTGCTTGGCTTATTTACAATACATAGGTACACCAGGTTCTGCACTACTTAATAATAGGCCCATTGCTGTCACTCCATTTAATAAGACTCCAGGAGCGAAACCGTCATTGGCACAATCAAGTAAGACACCTTTAAAATCTGCTGCTAATGTTCCCAATTTGCCTTCTACAGGATTAAAAGCGACTACTAAGGCTAAAGGATCGCCACTCAAGAAAGATAAGATCAAGCCCGCCACTAGTAGTGCCACAAAGAAGAAAGTAGAAGTCTACAATAGGAATGCTAGTTCAGTTTTAAATAAAACGAATCATGTTAAGACTAAAAGCTCTGCGCCTGTGCAGCAGCCTAAACCATTCGTGAATTCTGATTTAAATTGTTGGAATTGTAATGAATGTATGTTTTCCCAGCGTCATGATTTGTGTCTGATTGATCACGTTAATGAAATGAATGCTATTAAGAATGGTCTTGAATGGAAGCCAACGGGTAGAACTCGTGCCCAAGTTGGCTGGCAATGGCGTCCCACTGGTAGGACCTTTACTCTCGATGGTAAAATGTGCCCTTTAACTAGGAATGCATCCATTGAGGTTAGGTCTGAGCGTCCTTTAGTTAGGAACACTCGCACTCAAGTAAGGAAACAGCGCCCTTTAATTAGGTCAGCCCCCACTATAGTGCCTATCAGTGTAGAAATACCTCAGGATTTGAGCCAATTAGAATCTACACCACTAATTAAGAAGAAAAAGGCTAGGAAATCTAAGAAACCTAGAGTTAGCAAATCTAAGATTATTAAATCTGTACCTGCTAATAACAAGGAACACTCAGATTCCGATACCTCTACATTGTCTTTGTGTGGTGATATTTTCAGGTGGTCCAAATCATCCTGTGGTATTTGGACTCCGGTTGTTCAAAACATATGACCGGAAATCGCTCGATGCTCCGAAATTTCGTCAGCAAGTTTCTTGGTACGGTTAAATTCGGGAATGATCATATAGCAAAGATTATGGGATATGGTGAATATCAGATTGGAAACGTGACGATTTCTAGGGTATACTATGTTGAAGATCTTGGTCATAACTTATTCTCAGTAGGACAGTTTTGTGATTCCAACCTTGAGGTTGCTTTTCGACAACACACTTGTTTCATCCGCAACTTGGAAGGAAAAGATTTGTTGAAGGGATCTCGTGGTGCAAATCTTTACACTTTGTCCTTACAAGACATGATGGCCGCTTCTCCAGTATGTCTTCTCTCTAAAGCTTCTAAGACCAAGTCATGGTTATGGCATCGCAGATTATCTCATCTTAATTTTGATGCTATTAATCATCTGGCTAAAAACGAGTTAGTTCGTGGTCTTCCCAAGCTTAAATTTCACAAGGATCATTTATGTTCCGCGTGTTCAAGGGGGAAAAGCACCAAGAAATCTTACAAACCCAAAGCTGAAGACACTAATCAAGAAAAACTTCATCTTTTGCATATGGATCTTTGTGGACCGATGAGAACTGAAAGTGTGAGCGGTAAGAAATTCATTCTCGTCATTGTGGATGATTTCTCAAGGTTTACATGGGTTAGATTTCTACGTACAAAGGATGAAGCTCCGAAGGCTATCATTACTTTTCTGAAGTTCATCCAGGTACGTTTGAATACCACTGTCCGCCGTATTCGTACAGACAATGGTACAGAGTTCGTCAACCAGACTCTTCGTGATTATTATGAAGGAGTTGGTATATCACATGAAACATCCGCTGCACGCACTCCACAACAAAACGGTGTCGTTGAAAGACGAAATCGCACACTTATGGAAGCTGCTAGGACCATGCTTATTTATGCGAACGCTCCATTGTTCTTGTGGGCAGAGGCTATTTCTACTGCATGTTTCACCCAAAACCGTTCTATCATTCGGAAACGCCATGGAAAAACACCTTATGAGCTTCTACATGACCGCAAACCCGATGTTTCATTTTTCCATGTGTTTGGTGCTCTGTGTTATCCAAACATCAATAGTGAGAACTTGGGTAAGCTTCAACCAAAAGCCGACATAGGTATTTTCATTGGTTACTCACCGTCCAAAAGAGCATACCGAATCTATAACCGTCGTCTTGGCAAGATTGTAGAAACTATGGACGCTGATTTCGACGAGCTGACAGCGATGGCTTCTGAGCAACACAGCTCTGAACCCGCGCTTCATGAGATGGGACCCGGTGCTATAAGTTCCGGATTAGTTCCCAACAATCCTACTTCTACATCATTTTTACCACCATCAAGGCCCGAGTGGGATAAACTGTTTCAACCGTTGTTTGATGAATTCTTCGATCCACCGACTGATGAAGTTCCAGTACCTGTAGTAATTGCTCCAATACCTGAAGTGGTTGCTCAAGTTAATGAACCTTTATCTAATGCATCTACAATTCACATTGAACCTGATGCACCTTCACCAAGTGATTCTCAAACTACACCTGAATCATCACCCCTACTTGTGCCTAATGATGTGGAAGAGGATTCTACTGATCACGACTTGGAATATGCTCACTTGCAAGAGCTTCCTTTCTTTGGTGTAGCGATCCCTGAAAACCCTTCAGCCGCGTCTACCTCAGAAGAAGCTCCTTCTATTGTTCACTCCAGACCACCTAGGATTGAAAACCATAGCACTAAATGGACAAACGATCACCCAATTAGGAATGTTATTGGAGATCTAGATCGACCAGTCTCTACACGCCATCAATTACAAGAGAGTGCACTTTATTGTTACTTTGATGCATTTCTCTCTGAAGTTGAACCCAAAAATTGGCAGCAGGCTATGACCCAATCATCTTGGATCGAAGCTATGCAGGAGGAACTCAATGAATTCAAACGACTTGAAGTATGGGAATTGGTTCCTCGCCCTGACAAGGTTAACATCCTTACTTTGTTATGGGTTTATAAGGTTAAACTTGATGAGATGGGTGCGGTATTGAAGAATAAAGCAAGATTGGTCGCTAGAGGATATAAACAAGCCTTGGGTATAGACTTTGAGGAATCTTTTGCTCCTGTGGCTAGATTGGAGGCGATTAGACTATTCCTTGCGTTTGCTGCTCATATGAACATGATCGTCTATCAAATGGATGTGAAGACGGCATTTTTGAACGGTGAACTAAGGGAAGAGGTTTATGTTAGTCAACCGGATGGGTTCGTGAGTACGGAGTCTCCTAACCATGTGTACAAGCTTAAGAAGGCTCTCTATGGGTTGAAACAAGCTCCACGCGCGTGGTATGATCTCCTGTCAACATATCTCATGTCGGAAGGCTTCTCCAAAGGCAAAGTGGACCCCACTCTATTCACTCTCAAAGACGGCAACGACATGCTTCTGGTACAAATTTATGTTGATGATATAATTTTTGCTGCCACTAACATAGAATTGTCTAAACAATTTGAGAAGATAATGTCCACACGCTTTCAGATGTCGATGATGGGAAAAATCTCATTTTTCTTAGGATTACAGATTTCTCAGAATCCCAGAGGCATCTTTATAAATCAATCCAAATATGCTCTAGAATCACTTAAGAAATATAACTTTGAGAATTGTGACCCCGTAGACACTCCAATGGTGGAGAAATCCAAGTTAGATGAAGATAGGGATGGGATTATTGTTGATCCGAAACTTTACCGTGGAATGATTGGCACCCTTCTCTATCTGACTGCTAGCAGGCCTGATTTGCAATTTGCTGTATGCATGTGTGCCCGGTATCAGGCTCGGCCTACCGAAAAGCACCTACATGTTGTGAAAAGGATCTTTCGGTATCTAAAAGGAACACTTCATCGTGGTCTATGGTATCCGAAAGATTCCTCGATTGCTTTAATATCATACGCAGATGCCGATCATGCTGGATGTCAAGATACGAGGCGTAGCACTTCTGGATCTGTGCAACTCCTTGGAGATAGATTGATCAGTTGGTCTTCAAAAAGGCAGAAAAGCGCTGCAATATCAAGCACGGAGGCTGAATACATCACCATGTCCGGTTGTTGTGCTCAAGTCCTTTGGATGAGATCACAATTAACTGACTACGGTCTTGGATTTAACAAAATCCCGATGTATTGTGACAACAAGAGCGCCATTGCCCTTTGCTGCAACTATGTTCAACACTCCCGGGCCAAGCACATAGACATTCGCTACCATTTCATTAAGGAGCAGGTGGAGAACGGAGTGATCGAGCTGTATTTTGTCACTACTGAGTACCAGCTGGCGGATATGTTCACCAAAGCCTTAGATCGAGGACGAATCGAGTTTTTGATCGACAAGCTTGGCATGAAATCATTCACCCCAGCGACTCTCAAAGAGTTGGCAGAAGAATCAGCTGAATAGTCGTGGTAAACTATTCAGAGTATCCTTTGGTTGTGATCATGTATATTATCGTAAATATATAAACCACAAAAGAAAATACAAAAATATAAAACCTAGAAAAACCATAAAAAATATAAAACCTAGAAAAACCATAAAAATTATAAAATCAAGAAAAACCAAAAATATTTTTCGTTTAAATCGGGCATGTCTTTTAGTACGGTAATATTTACGGCCTTAGAAATGTCGATCAATATTGACACGGTGCCATAAATAGAGTCCGTATAAAAGTTGTACATTTTTAAAACATGCCCATAATGGCTTGTAGTTATTTCAGACTGCAACCCGGTTTTCATATTAAAGTCACGTATTTCCTTGGAAAACGTTGGCTCAAAACGGGAATTAATTTTCTCGGGCGTGATTTACAAGCCAAATCATGCAAAGGGATCAAGTTTACTTTATAACTTGGTCTGACACGAATTTGTGTACGTCTCAGTGCATTAATTTGTTAAAATAAGAGAAATCTTATTGACACCACGAATCAAAATTTTTCAAGAGATAAATTGGAAATGCTTTCATCACTATTTGACTCTTTAAACAATGACTACAGCTCTTTCAATAGAAAACGGGTCATTGTTTAAGGGGGAGAAAATAGTAAAATCATCTTCGTCATTAAAATTGATTTTCAAAAGTGATTGTGAAAATTAAAGGGCTTCATGGTAATTGAGTGGTTTGCTTTAGAAAACGACTAGTGTTCGTTCTAAGTGATAGGCATTGCTTTTAGATATTGGAGAGATGCTAATAGATGCATTTGCTAATTTGTGTGCAAGTTAAAAACAAAAAGGGTTAAGTGATATGAAAACAGTTAGAAACAAAAAGAAAAAGGAGTAAAATTGGAGGACTTAAAGTGACATATTGTGAAAGTTGTTAGCAATTGAACTAAGTCAAACAACTCACTCCCCGCCCCTCACTTTTTCATTTCACTGTTTATTCACTCCTTTGCCGCCATTGTTAAAAACATCACATACACACAAATCTTTCAAACATCTCGTATAATCATTCCATCCTGTTCATTCGTTTAATAAGGTAATAACATTAAATCTTTGACTTATTAATTCGTCTAAATCATCATCTATTTCCCCTTAATTGATTCAGATATTTAACAAGTATCAGATTTAGGGTTCTTGATTAAATTAGGCTAAATTGATTAGGGAATTAAGGTGGGTTTTGCTCGGAATAGGTTCTATGATGTTTAAATTGCCTTAGTTTGCCTTAGAAACTCACAAACGCGCTAGAATAAACATCTGAGATTCGTTTGTAAAAGTTCCGGATGAACATGGCTTAGAACTTCCGAATGAAGGATTTCTTCTGAAAAACTTCCAAATGAGGAAGTTCCGAATGAAGAACTTCCGAATGAAGGAAGTTCCGAATGAAGAACTTCCTAATGAAGGAAGTTCCGAATGAAGAACTTCCGAATGAAGGAAGTTCCGAATGAAGAACTTCCGGATGAAGGAAGTTCCGAATGAAGAACTTCCGAATGAAGGAAGTTCCGAATGAAGAATATAAAACCTAGAAAAACCATAAAAAATATAAAACCTAGAAAAACCATAAAAATTATAAAATCAAGAAAAACCAAAAATATTTTTCGTTTAAATCGGGCATGTCTTTTAGTACGGTAATATTTACGGCCTTAGAAATGTCGATCAATATTGACACGGTGCCATAAATAGAGTCCGTATAAAAGTTGTACATTTTTAAAACATGCCCATAATGGCTTGTAGTTATTTCAGACTGCAACCCGGTTTTCATATTAAGTCACGTATTTCCTTGGAAAACGTTGGCTCAAAACGGGAATTAATTTTCTCGGGCGTGATTTACAAGCCAAATCATGCAAAGGGATCAAGTTTACTTTATAACTTGGTCTGACACGAATTTGTGTACGTCTCAGTGCATTAATTTGTTAAAATAAGAGAAATCTTATTGACACCACGAATCAAAATTTTTCAAGAGATAAATTGGAAATGCTTTCATCACTATTTGACTCTTTAAACAATGACTACAGCTCTTTCAATAGAAAACGGGTCATTGTTTAAGGGGGAGAAAATAGTAAAATCATCTTCGTCATTAAAATTGATTTTCAAAAGTGATTGTGAAAATTAAAGGGCTTCATGGTAATTGAGTGGTTTGCTTTAGAAAACGACTAGTGTTCGTTCTAAGTGATAGGCATTGCTTTTAGATATTGGAGAGATGCTAATAGATGCATTTGCTAATTTGTGTGCAAGTTAAAAACAAAAAGGGTTAAGTGATATGAAAACAGTTAGAAACAAAAAGAAAAAGGAGTAAAATTGGAGGACTTAAAGTGACATATTGTGAAAGTTGTTAGCAATTGACCTAAGTCAAACAACTCACTCCCCGCCCCTCACTTTTTCATTTCACTGTTTATTCACTCCTTTGCCGCCATTGTTAAAAACATCACATACACACAAATCTTTCAAACATCTCGTATAATCATTCCATCCTGTTCATTCGTTTAATAAGGTAATAACATTAAATCTTTGACTTATTAATTCGTCTAAATCATCATCTATTTCCCCTTAATTGATTCAGATATTTAACAAGTATCAGATTTAGGGTTCTTGATTAAATTAGGCTAAATTGATTAGGGAATTAAGGTGGGTTTTGCTCGGAATAGGTTCTATGATGTTTAAATTGCCTTAGTTTGCCTTAGAAACTCACAAACGCGCTAGAATAAACATCTGAGATTCGTTTGTAAAAGTTCCGGATGAACATGGCTTAGAACTTCCGAATGAAGGATTTCTTCTGAAAAACTTCCGAATGAGGAAGTTCCGAATGAAGAACTTCCGAATGAAGGAAGTTCCGAATGAAGAACTTCCGAATGAAGGAAGTTCCGAATGAAGAACTTCCGAATGAAGGAAGTTCCGAATGAAGAACTTCCGGATGAAGGAAGTTCCGAATGAAGAACTTCCGAATGAAGGAAGTTCCGAATGAAGAACTTCCGAATGAAGGAAGTTCCGAATGAAGAACTTCCGAATGAAGGAAGTTCCGAATGAAGAACTTCCGGATGAAGGAAGTTCCGAATGAAAGAACTTCCGGATGAAGGAAGTTCCGAATGAAGAACTTCCGGATGAAGGAAGTTCCGAATGAAGAACTTCCGGATGAAGGAAGTTCCGAATGAAGAACTTCCGGATGAAGAAGTTCCGAATGAGGAGAAGTTCCGAATGAAGAATGTTCCGGATGAAAATGTTCCGAATGAGGAAAAGTTCCGGATGAGTTGTTTGATTATACTTGTTTGCATGCTATCTATGTACTTGTTGTTTTATCTTATGAAATGTGTTATGCTTAGAAGTAAGAATGATATATATCTATCTGTCTTTGTGCATCAACCTTTCATGTCTTATCTTAAGCAGATAAAATGACTAATCCAACAGTACAAGCTATCCAAGAATCTAGAGAAGCCGATATTGCTAAAGCTCGAACCCTTAAGTTTATACCCAACAACTATAGGCTGAAGCAAGTTTCTAAATCCACTCACCATGGTTTTAAGGTCGCCATAGCCATTCTTGATAACTCTCATTTCAAGAACGCCCTTAGGAGTACAGCCTCGGTGCCTTATGAGTATATGTTTGAATTTTGGGCTACCAAGGATTTCACTTCGAACAAGATCACCTTCACCATCGACAACAAGCAGCAGACACTCACAGTTTCAGACTTCCGTAAGATTCTTGGTATACGGGATACACCCAAGGGCATGTCTTTCTCAAGGGATCCTACTAAAGATGAACTCGCGGAGTTATTTGACGCACTTGGATGTCCGGAAATACGAGTTGCGTCTGAGTTTACTACTGCTAAGGTAGGACAACCCTGGAGAGCTTTGATGGGTATTCTCAGTAAATGCCTTACACCAAAAACGAGTGGCCATGATGCTTTGCGTAGTCCGATAATGAACCTCTTCTATGGCATGTACAAAGCTGCAAATTCAGATTATGCTTTGTTGATATGGGAAGAATTCACCTTTCAACTCTTCCACAACAAGAAGCTGAAGACAAACTTCTTTCCTTATCCTCGATTTATTAAGCTGATCATAAATTATTTTATGAAGCTTGATGCTACTATTGATAGGCGTGCAGGAGGTCGCTATCACACCGAAGAAGCTGATGATACTGTAGATCTGAGGCATGAAGGACCGTCTATTGGTGTGATTCCGGGTCCTGTTCCTGATTACCTTCTATCTGAAAAAATCAAAGGTTCTGCAGATTACAAGCTACTACAGTTAGAAATCCAGAGGCTGAAAGCAAACCTTCAAACTGGAGAAGACTCATCCACAACGGTTAAGAGTAAAGGTAAACGCAAACAACCAGCTGCGTTACCTGAACCCGAACCCAAGAAGAAGAAGTCAGAGGGTAAGAAGGGAAAGGGTAAGGATTTGATGCGTCTACGTGATGAAGCAGATATTGTTGATCCTACTCTTGATAAATCCGAGCAACAAATGATGAAGATTGCTATTAAAAGGAGTAGGAAAGATACAGGCGGTAGTGGTTCAGGTGCGAGGGTAGATATCGAGGATGAGTACGAGGAACCGCATGATGTTGATGAGTTTGGGTCACCAGAACACTATTCCACTTCGAAGGAGCCATCAATCCCTATTTCAGCAAGTGTGGTAAAGGAACCTGTTGCTCCTACGATCATGGTGTCAACTCAACCCTTAACAACTCAACCTCCACCCATACAACCTTTACCAACCCGACCGGCTTCAACACCATTTCTTCCACCACCCATAATCCCCATCCCTAGTACAGCAGTAACAACCGAACCCCTCCGGTCAACCCAAAGCAGCTCTGCAACATCTGCAATGGCTGCATTAGTGATGGCCGAGATGTTTGATACTAACAAACGCGAAATGGATGAACTTCGCCAAGAGTTGCAAAGACGAGCTCAGAGGGAAGAAGAATCAAGGAAAGCTCAAGAAGAGTTGATTGCCAAGTTCGCTGCAGACATGGAAGCTACACGTAAAGCTCATGCAGAAGAACTTGCTCAGGTTAAGCAGGCTGAGGCTGATAAGCATGCTGCACGTATTACCAGACTTCAAGCGATGAAGGATAAATATAAGGAACAAAAAGAAGCACTTGAAGCATCTGTGAAAGAAAGAGTGCAAGAATCCGTTGAATCCTTAATGCCTAAACTTCGCGATGAGTTGAAGACACTTGCTGCTGACAACTTGATGGTCAAATCATCCAACCCTTCAGAAGCCGCCTATAAGATTGCTTATGACCTGACGGATTTTGAATTGAAGAAGATCCTTAAGGCTCGTATGGTGGAACTTGGGTCGTATGATAAGTCGAGGATTCAACGGGCTCTATATAAATCCCTGAATGATGCTATCAGGGAGGATGATAGCTTATTCAAGACGTTTGGAAGTGTGGTACCATATCACATCTTACCTGAGGAAGAAAGGGAAGAGAGTGAAGAAGAGGGTACGGGTGAAGAAGAGGAAGAAGAAGAAGAAGAAAGAGAAAAGGATAAAGACGATGACGAGGGTGGTGATGATGATGAGGATGATGAGGATGATGAGGATGATGACGAAGATGAGGATGATGATGATGGCGATGATGGTGGTGATGAGAATCAGGAGAGTGCTAAGGGTAGTAACGGGGATGACAATCAGGATGATGATGGGGGTGAACAACCGACAAAGGGAGACAAGGTTACCAGCTCCAAGAAGACTGCTACTAAGACTGGAACCAAGTCCACAAAAGATGCAGCACAGAAGGACAAATCGACATCCTCGGAATCACGACGAACTAAGTGGCGCCACGATGTGAATGCCACTACAGCGTCATCGGTTCCTGGTATCTCTATCGCTGTATCTGTACCTATTACCACTAACCCCATTAGTTCTGCTGTTGTTCCTCCTGTGATTGCAGAATCAGTGACAGAACCCGAAGCTGCACAACACTCCCCAGTTCAGGACACTGCCGAAATGCCTGAAACTGAACCAGTAGATGTTCGCACTTCCACTCCTCTACAACAAGCACAACAATCTACGGTTCCTGAACCAAGCATTCGTGCCTGGGAAGACACGTTGGAGATAGACGAGTCTGCACCACCACAAGCTTGGATCACGGCAGCAGCACAATTTGATCCAATCACAGATGCTGACAAAGATGTGCTGTATCTCCGTATCCGAAGTCCGATTGACTTATGTGCATTTCTTGCTCATGAGTATAAGACTTCGGTTACTCCATCCTTGGTGAAGAAAGCACTGAAAGATAAGAAACTGCGTGCCAAAACCCGATTACCCCGAATGGAGCTCGAGTACTATGCCGATGAGATCCTGAAGGCTTTGAAAACCGTTCAACGGCCTGGACTTCATGAATCAGAAAGAGCTCCACCTCCAATGGATCCTGCTCAAGATAATCAGATTACTCTTGACTTCTTCGTCACCAATGATCTTGAGTATCTTATGAAGGGGTCATCAAAGTACGCAACATCCCTGACTTTGCTGAAAGCTGCCAACTGGGGGACAATACCCTTCATCGAGGAAAAGGTAAATCGACTCTGGGTCCCAAAAATGAATCGTAATTATGATATGTATGCTGTCATAGGTGCATCTCATTGGGACGAACGAGTCCGAAGGGCGTACAGGTGTTGCTGCTTGGTCAATTCTGGAAGCAATGTTAGATCCGACATCCGCATCTCCAGCATCTTAGGAATGAAAACTGAAGCCAAGAACGGCTACTATCATGTGACGGAGATTCGCTTGAAAAGGGAGGATGACAGGGAATACAAAATCCAGCAAGGAGATTTTTCCATCATTCGCCTTGAGGATATTGAAGATATGCTGCTTCTGATGACCCGAGATCAACTTACTCACATTCCTCGTGAAGACCTGATTGCTTTGAATACAGCACTTCGTATGTTCACACGAAGCGTTGTCATCAAGTCACGAGTTGAGGATCTTCAGTTGGGAGTCGAAAGCTATCAGAGGAGGCTTAATTTAACCCGTCCTGTGAATCAAGTGCTACCTCAACATGTAGAAAGATGTCCATATACCGGAATTTCTGTCCCGAACTCCGGCATTTTCTACTTGAACAGTCGAGGTTTGATGAAGTTTATGAGGGTGGGTGAGCTTCACAAGTATAGTGATGGAACTCTTATACAAGTCAGAGATAAGTTGGAGCATCTGAACTCGGGTGGGACTTTGCCAGAGATGACGGAGGATTGGCATCCGGGTTACCGGCAGATGGCAAAGTATGTGATCAAAAAGGTCGATCAAAAGCTCCGTGAACGTAGATTGATGAGGAGCTTGGAAAGATTCGTGGGTGGAAGACCGTATTTAGTGCACCACAAGCTACTGCAACGATCCATCTGATGGGTCGTACATCTCAGGTCACTTTATATTGGTTTTCAATTGTGAATATGTAAATTTGTGAATAATGTGCTTGTATGGCTTGCTGTAGTGTTAAGGTATGATAATTTTTCAAGAATTTCTCACGAGATTCTAAATCTTTCAAAATATGTCATACCAAAGCACTACAACTATCCCTTATTAATTTAAGGGGGAGCAATAACTTGTTCTATGGCCAAAACATCGATTTCATTTTTACCCAAAGACCGGTTAATCCATTTAATATCCCAAATATTAATGGTTAACATTTTGGATAAGGGGAGAAAATGGGATTAAGGAGACGTAAGTGATACTTGGCTAAAAGATGAAAAAGACTTAAAGATTATCCAACTTAATATGTGTAAAGCACGTGTTAAGGGGGAGCGTTTTTGATGAACAAAACACCTAAGGTACAAAACTTTTGATTTCAATATCACAAGTACTCTAGGTGATTTTCAATGATTTTTCATGGTGGCAATTCCTTCCCAAAACACGCTTAATTCACGACGGATGTGGTGACAAAAGGGTGGTAGGAATAGGTTTAGTCCAATGATTCATCAGAGCCGATGGAATCTTCCCAAGGACAATTCCCTAGATAGAATTAGAAGTCCTAGGAAAGATGGAGAAAGAATGTGAACGTAGCTGAATGCCGACCAAGTACTTAAGCTAGCACTGGAACAATCACAACAAGGTGCTAGTGATGACGTATTGGTAAGCATTGAAGGGGTTGAAGAATGAAAAAGAAATGTAAAGATAAAGGGTGTAAAGAAAGAAGCCCTCCTTACAACTTTAGGCAGAAACCGGGTCAATACATATGCTATTGAGGTCATTTTTGTTAATGATTCTCGGTATTGAAGAAAGACGTCATGGACCCAGTGATGCAATGCACAACCCTTCCCCAGCTAACTCAAATATCTCTCAAAAGGTATTTGTTTTAATCACACGGAGATCAACACGTTATCTATTGGTTTATTCACTCCGAATAAACTGGTATTGAAAAGGTGGCACTCCTCTCCAGCCATCGCTCACTAAATCAAAACGCACAATCGAGTCTAGAGCCAAGAGATCATCAAAAGTCTCATTAGGACACTTTCCATTTATTCCTTGCTTTCTCACACACTGTGAAAAGTAAGAGATTTTCATGAGTCCTACGCAATATTCTTGTAATATTGCCAGAACATCCGAGTAATACGTAAGTATTACAATGAAGATGGAAATCCTGCTTGAGCCAACATCAAACAAGCTCATGGTAGGTTACACGTGCGGTTCTTTTAGAACCAATCTTGTGAAAAACTGGAAGGTAACAGTGGTTTAATTCTTAATTGAACTTAAACTCGTTCCAGGCCTCTTCGCATTATCATATGATCTTGCCAGAACACTCAGAGTGACTCTTTATTGACCACAGTGACGAGTGGAAATCCTTCTAGTGTCAACATCAAACAGCACTTGGTAGGTAACGTGCAAGATTCTTTATGAATCGAGCTCGTGACAACTGGAAAGCAACGATGGTGAAAATCTTAATTGAAATTCACTTGTTCCAGGTTTCATGAATTGACGGCTTTTAATCACAAGGATAAATTATCCAAGTGATTCACTCTTTATGTTCGCAGTCAGCTTTGGACGGTCGAATAAAGAGAACGGGTTTACCCGCGAAATCCTGTCAGGAAGTTACTTAATTGAAACTATCCGTCACGGGTACGATATCTAATATCGTCCAACGGTCTTCACCGACCGGAGGTAAAATGCTACCGAATTAGAATAAAATGTTCAAAGCCATTTTATTCGTGTCGTTGCTGTGTACCTGCTAAAGACGGTGGCGTTGCTGAGTACCTGTTGAAGACGGTGGCGTTGCTGTGTACCAGTGAAGACGGTGGTGTTGCGGTGTACCTGTAAAAGTCGTTCCCACATGCTTATGTCTTTTGCAACAAAAAATTCAAGAAAGTACAAGATGAAGTCTTCCGCTGTACCAAACTCTGAAGCTTTCAAGAATTCAACAAAAAGACGTAAGTGTGTGGAACATGAAGTCACGAGGAGGCAAAGTTCACAAGAAAGGCAAAGATCGCACGTGAAAGGCCAAAGAACAATGTTCTCAAGTCAAAGCCAGAAAGATCAAATCAACATCTTCACAACAAAAGAAAGAAAAGAAGAAAAGACTACGAGCTAAAGAACGAAGACTTAGTATAGTATGCTAGGTTTAGAACTTTGTAACGTGGAGTGACCTCCCTTAGGGGGAGATTGTTAGAAATACGTTTTAACGTATATTAGAAGTATCGGTCACTCCACAATATGATTTATGTTGTAATAGCTCGTAGTTAGTAATTAGTTATTATTTGCTTATTAACTTAAGTAAGAACCGGTCCATGGGCTTGTCATGGACCGGCCCAAGCCCATGTTATGCTTGGAACTATAAATACCCCTTTCCACTAAGGAAAGGGGTTGGTTGTTGTCATTTCTTATTTTCCATTTAATAAAATTCACATAGTTTCTCTCACTTTCTCTCTCTAACTTTCTCTCTCTAGAAATCAACAAACCCCTTCATAGATTCATTGATTATCAATATTCTACATTTGGTGACACATAGTTCTTAGGTCATCAGATATCGGACAATGCTATTTTCTGTCTGCTTATTTTTAGTCAGCTTATTTGTGCTTTTTGGGCTTTTCTGTGCTTATCTGTTGATTGTTTTTAGCATATCTTGACTCCCCACAAGTCCACTGCTTGTGGGGGTGCCTTTGTTCCCAAAAAAATCACCAAACTAGTTTACAACAAGCCATTTTAGTTCTTTGTCAAATTGTACTGTCAGTGGGAACAAACTTCCCACTGACCATAGTGGGTTCCTACCCATTGTTAGTACAAAATCAACAGTGACTTTATTTTTGACTTTCCATCTTATTTAGTGCTTATTTTTTGCTTTTATTATTTTCCCCTGTAGTTTAATACCTTTTAGAATTTTGAAAATTGGTTAGGGATTTTCCCACTTTTCTTTTATTTATTATGATTATTTTAGTTTAAAAGTTATTTTTGGTCACTAAAAATAGATAATTTGTTTTAAAATTTTTGAAAAATACTTTTTAGCATCATATTAATATCTTTTGAGGTTTAGAAACTTTAAAATCTTTGATTGGTCTTTTTCTTTGTTATTTTTGATTTTTAGGTCTTTAATTAGATTTAAAAATTAATTAATGATTAAATAAAAAGTTAAAAAAAGTTTTTCTTGATTTCTAAACCTTAGTTATATTATTTGGGATTTATTTGTGAATTTTATTATTATTATTTTTTTAGAAAAGTTTTATTTTTGGTCATGTTTCACGATTTGTCGTAGTGTAATTTTAGCGTAATCGTCCTTTATTTTTCACTCTCTTTCACATCCAAAAACATACTAATCCAAACATTGTTTTTAATCTTGGCCTAACACATACAAACCTCTTTCGAGAATGAACTTCATTTTTGAGTATTTACGTCTTCCTAAACATAATATTAATACTTACCTTTAATACGCCTTTTTCCTAAAAAGTGTATTTTTACCACAATCAATGTGTTGACTTGTATGAAAGACTAGAAGTGGGAGTTCTTCCTGATTGATCGAAGGGATTTTCCGGATTACATGCCGTGGAGGCATTCAGACTCTGGTATAAATGACGTTGTGCCGCTTCATGGGTTTCTCGAGCGAGATGTCCACTATTTGGAGGAAGTTGTAGTGGATCTATACAACATTACAGTAGGACTCCTTTTTGCCGCATGCTTGTCTTCCACTTGGGAATATCCTAATCATCAGCCTGGTTTCATGGACGCCGAAGGGAATGGTACTGACTCCCTCAGATCTTTTATCTTTTTTTATCATTGTTGTAAAACTGCTTCCTTTCTTTCTTTTTTTTGCAGATATCACTATCTCTCAGTACCTCTGTTTTCCTGTTACCTCTGGAGCAAAGATTGTCCTGGGAGATCCCCTTACTAATTCCAACCGGGTTAGCCCCTAGGTTATTGTTTCCCTCAAAGCTAGGGAGGCAATCCAGTCTCCCACCGCTCAACAAATCGTTGTGGAGAATGAGAGTGCAGCTGTTATTGCTGCTCGTGAAAATAAAAAGCTTCAAGTTGCTCGAGCAACCAAAGAGAAGAAGAATAAGAACAAGGAGGCCGAAACTTCATCCCAGGGGCGCTGGGAGAAAAGGAAGAACAAAGAGCCAACCGCTTCATACGAGACTTTTAAGGAAAAGAAAGAAGGTAAGGCCATTGGTGGTTTGTTAAAGATGATGAAGAGAATGACCGTAGTGAACCTTGCTGAATTTGTTCATCCTCAGAAAAAGAGGAAGAATCAAGTGGTTGATGGGGCCGATGGTGCTGATGATGGAGGGTCCGGATCAGAGGCATAAATTCCCAATCTGATACTTATCAGGTATGTTAAACCTACACTTGTGTCTGCTACTTTGGAAGATGATTCGCGCACCCATTCCAATGGTGCTCACTCTAAAGGCAATATATCCTTTGATCAAAGTACAAGTGGAACGATTAATCTCTCCTCCGGCTCTGATGAGGGTGCTGATAAGCTGATTGATAAACTTAATCTTTCAAAAGAGAAAACTCTGTCACTTCACCACACTCCATTCCGAAATAGTTTATACAGAAGGAACCGGTTCTCGAGGTGTTTTCTCCTCGGACCACGAAAGGACGCCCGAACGAAGGGTAAGGAAGGAGGAAGCGGACCACAATCACTTCACCTCCAACAACAAGTTTATTTTTTCCTTATTCTCTACTCGCTTACTTTCTACTAGTTATGTTATCTTATGGTTATGTACATCCGCATGGGTTTTCTTAGCTGACGAATGTGTCTTCGGGCCGGGGGCCGTTATGTTTCGAATTGGTTAATTGGCACACGAAGCCATAAGGAGACCCCGACCGAGTGTCGTGACTTGATGGTCCATGTGACCCCTCTGGCAGTGTAAGAGGAAATGAACTCTTATCCTCCTTTGGTTGCGTTTAACCAATGTTGGTTTCTGCTTGCCTGGGGTAATGGGTATGGCAGATTCTCTCCAGCGGTCAGAGAAGGAATATGACGAGCATGAGACCCTTTTTTATACACATGAGCAGTGCTAATCCTGTCTTGAGGCCGTTAATAAAAAATTGTATGCTCATGTAGAAGCTAATGTCGAGCTTGCTCTTTGCTTGGATAATTTCGAGAAGCATTGTGCCTCTAAGGATTCCGAATTAGCCCCCGCAAGGCATGAGAAATGGGAAATGGTTGAGAAAATAAAGGGAAAATATGTTCGTATTGCAGACCTTGAAGCCACTCTGGACCTCAGAGAGGATCACTTAAATAATCATGAAGCTAAGGCCAAGGCATGGGAAGACGAGAAGAGAGAGTTGACCACTAAGTTGAGCGCGTCTGAGATGACTCGTTATAAAGTCGTTAAGATGTTACTCCCTTCGGTGGTTTCGAAGCTCCTTCAAAGTCACGAACATCTATCCAAATATTCTGAATTTTTCAACATGGCTATCCAGGCTGGGTGGGCTTCCGGACTCAGAGTATGGAAAAGACGAACAAATGCCCGTTGTGAAAGCTTCTAAGGGCTTTGTGTGACAATCCGTCAATTTCAGGTCGTTATTTTTGTCTCGACTATTAAGAATTATAAATTTATTTTAATGAGAATTTTAAATTATCGATTAACCGAGAAGGTTATGGCTTGAAACTAGCGTAAGAATGTCGATTAGATGAAAACCGACAAGGAATATGTTAAGTATCGATATTATATTCTCAAATAATCATGGAAATGATTTTTCTTATATTTATTTTTATTTCTCGTATTTTTCGTTTTAACGAATGACGAGAACTACGAATGATCGCGATACCGACGGATGCCCAAAAATTTACGTTTTATTATCGATTGTCTCGATATTTAATATTTTCGACGTTTTCGATTTAATTACGTTTTAAGTCGTGTCGATGTAATATTATTATATTTAAGAAGCGTTTTAACTTTTAAAAAAAGTATTTTTACGAAACCCGAGTCCCGTAAATATTTTCAAAATTTAATATTTACATTTTAATACCCTTACAACTATCTAATTTCATTTTGGACCAAAACTATACCTTATTGACAAAAACTACCCTACCCTTGGACTATATATATATTTTCCACTAACCATTTTAATTAAATAACTCATTTTTTATAAAAAAAATCACAAAAATCCTCTCCCTCCTCCTTGTGATTTCCGTCCCATCTCCCACCACAAACACCCTCAAAATTTTTGATTCACTTTGAATCATTCAAAACTAAGAAAAGACCCATGTTGGAAATTTGATGGAGATATTTTGATGTAAAAATATGCAACATGCAAGAACTTTCAAATTTTGATGAAGAACAAGGGTGTTTGATCTATTTCTATGCTTGTAAGTAGTGTTAATATTATTATATTTAAAATTTTGAGTGGTTGCATGCAAGATTTTTATATATTTAATTTTTGTAAGATTGAATTTGAGGATGATATAGGTTAGTTAGATGTGTTAGGATGATATTGGGGTAATATTAGGAGTATACAAATTGTTGGAATGGGTTGAAAAATTGTTTTAGTATGATTTTTAGAAAGGCATTTTAGACCAGTAGGTAAAACGTAATTTTTGAAAATCTTACTGTTTGAAAATGATGAAACTAATAGGATAGGCTTGTAGAGGATTCTTTTAGCTTCGATTTGCCGCTTGAATGAGCTTCTAACTCATTTCGAGCGAAAAGTTATGCTACTTTTAGTATTCGTGTACCGGGAGACGGGTATCGGCACAATCCGAAAATTGTTGTCGATATTTGGATCGAATCTCGGGGACTATAGAATGAGTTTTAAAAATGTTCAAGGACTGATGTAAGTTGCTAAACCTCAGGTCATAAGTCTATTTTCAAACCCGAGTGTCGGTTTTATAAACGGAATTGTTTAGATAAGTCGAAATGGCTTTACAATTCAAAGACGTAAATCTGTCCCGTTTTTATAACACGAAGATGTGTCGGGCAGAAGGTCTTAGAAGTAATATTTTTGAATGAAACTTTTACTGAGTCTTATTCATATTATGTGTGAGTTTGTCACCAAGTTTCGTCGAAATCGGACGTGTCTAGATAGGTTAGATTGGTGTGTACATTTGGAGTGTACATGCTGAGTGGTATTTTGGACACGTAGTTCAATACTTGTATGGCGTGAGTTGAGTATTCACTATTGGACATGGTGACTTACTCGAGTGTTAAGTCATTATATAAATGACTTGGCTACTGGTCCGAGGGAAGTAAAATGATAAGTTGACTTGCGTTGACTTGGCGTCGTATGACGGGTCAATATCGGAAGTGAAAGTGTTTAAATAGTGTTGAATAAAAAGGGTATAGTAATAACACTTGTATTATTAAAATTTTCGGGATTGTCTTGGTTTTGTAATTTTGATTTTTATATTATTTAAGTATGGTTTATACTTAAGTCGATTATTTACGAACGCGCCTTATTTAGTAGGTTGCGGTTTTCGTGTTTAAACGGGCATCACTAATCGTCGGCGATCGTCTCATTACCACTATTGGCTAAGGTGAGTCTATAGCCTCGCTCTTAACATGTTTATTTGTTTTATAAAACCCGCGAGGGGGATAACATGCTTGTTTTACTAAAATAAAAGGGGGCAACGAGAAGTTGTGGAAACCCTTATTTTACTTGAAGAGTAATTATTGAAATTAAAGGGTACAACAGTAAGTTGTGGAAACTCTACTTATTAGAAGAGTAGGGGTGCAACGAGAAGTTGTGGGAACCCTTATTATTGGAAAAGTATTTATTATAAATGAAAGGGGTGCAACGAGAAGTTGTGGTAGACCCTCTTTGTTTTAAAAATTGAACACAAAGGAACTTGATTGTATGCTTAGATGAAAGTTGTTATATAAGTTTGTTTTAGCCTTAAAAGACCCATGAATCGTGAATTGTTAATCGAAGTAACGCTAATGCTATGGATAGATCTATCGGGGTGACGCCCAGTCCGGTCGCGAGTAGCTCTCGCGTGGTGTTGTGATGCACCAGTAATGAAACATCGGATGCATTGTATAAGAGAAATATACGCACTTGGCTAGGTGTGTTGGGCTGAAATATATATGTTAACGTTCATTTCACGAGGCAAATAGAAATAACAACGATAATTCTGTCCGTACAACGCTATTGTCTTTTAGTGAATTATTAACCATGGAAGGTTATTTTTCATACTTGTGTTCACTTTATTTAAATTAAAACTCTATAGATTCACTCGGCAATTTTGCTGACTTTTTAGCATGTTTTATCTCAGGTCCATTTAGAAGGCACTCGAGGAAGGCGGTTTCGCGAAGCTTGCATATTTGAAATGTTTTGGCCCGCTTTTCTAAAACATATCCATTCAAATAACTTTTATCATTTATAATAGTTTGTAAACTTTTGAATCATCCGGGACCATGTATGAAATTTTATCTTGTTTAAATGAAACTGAATGGATGTTTATTAAAACGACTTGTTTTGAGCCGTTTTCTATGATTATGAGATTGAACCATGATAGTAACACCCAATGACCCTTCCGCTGTTATGAACGAAATTGGGGGTGTTACAGATTGGCATCAGAGCTCAAGTTATAGAGAACGAAAAGATTTTCCAAAAATGAATTTTTGAAATCTTTTAACTATAACTGTTGCAAGCGAAACCTCCGAGTTGCCAATGGACGAGAATGATAGTATTTATATATATATGTCATTATATATGTTGCTGTAATCTTTATCGATTATTTGTACTTGTGAATTACAAGGTATGTTTTCATTTTTTTTTAAATTATAAATGATAGTTTTATATTAATACGAGGTATTATTATGACGCAGATTGTCATGGTTTTGTAACCTATCGCATATCGACTTGTTTAAATTCGATTGTTATCATCGTATCGTGATGTGCCATTTTTGGACATCTCCTTTCGAAACGTAATTAATAAATGCGATGTTCGTGTTTTCGTTACTACTTATGATTTTGAAGAATCATTTATCTGAGGCGACATCTTCTATGTAATGCGACGTGTGATTTGAGTTTATATGATCACGTTTTATTGGCGAAAAGGAGGATGCCAATGTTGGACTTAAGATATATATATCCTAATCAAATATATATAATTTGGGTACAACAATGATATGCTCGTAGTAGCCATTCGGTTGGGTGACTTAATATTGTGTATCTAAATGGAATGGGACATTTAGATATATAGATTTTAACTCACCAACTAAGAGTCGTTTAATGTTGTCTTACTTAAATGGATTAGGACATTTGAATAAGAAAATTTTAAACGACTGGACCTTAGATTGTTGTGTTTTCCTTATTCAGATGGAATGGGACGTTTGAATACGGAAATTATGATGTAAGTTTATTGACACCTTGTATTTATCATGGTATTTTGATATGATCGTGTTGAGAGGTAGTAATACTTGAGTAGGTTGACTTATAATCGTTTTGTTGAATTGGAATGGGACGCCTTTTCATTTGAACAAGAAAGTTATAAGTTCCCGAACCGTAAATTTATAAACTCTTGTATACATGGAGAGGGACGCCTTTTGATGTAGACAAGGAGTTATAAATAAGTGGGCCCAAGTATGTCTGGCTCGATTTGTGGATTTTTGGTGTACGTACGTCTTCCTTCGACTCGTATTTCGTTGGTAAGAATCGTTCGATGTTGTCGTCATTATGATGATCATCGATTATCATCTATGTACAAGTAACCCGTTGGACTTCTCTCGAGTTATGATTTGTTTTAATAGACCATTTCTAATGTGTCTCGATGATCGTGAGCTTTATAAACAGATTGTTAAGAACCGTTGACCGTTCCGAGAATAGGCGACTCACTTAAGCGTCACCATGATTTATGTGTGTACTTGCGGATTGACTGAGGATCAGTTATCAACGACAACTTATCGTGGACGTGAAGATTTTGTAATTTTACTTGCTACTATCGAAGGGTCACCGAAGACTTTTCTTGATGACGAAACTCTTGGGGCTAGTATGACGAACTAAAAACGAGGAATATGATGCAGCACCTTGAGCACTAAAGTCGAAATTATTGGGACGCCTTTGTACGATGAACGCTGAAGCAAAAATTAGTGGGACGCTTTTGTACGTTGAACACTGGAGTAGAACTTAATGGTATGCCCGATGTGTTGTGAATTCTCGCCAATGGACCGAATTTCTTAATGACTGGAATTAACAAATTCGTTTTCACTTCGAAGAGTATGTTGTTGCCGACACTGCAAGTGGAAAGACTTTAGAGATCGAGTTGTATTATCAAGGGCTAGTCCAAGGTTTTATCGATGATCAACGACGGAGATTTACATTTGATGTTTATGTTTGATCTTTGTTTTTAGGTACTTATGTGGTATGTGATCGAGTTGAGTGATCGTAAGTTGTGAGAACTTGAGGCGGCATTGTCCAATGACGTCCGATCATGGAGAACATGTACCATATAATATCTTTTGACTTTCTTTGGAACTTAGACGATGACTTTCCTGTTTTTCACTCTTCACTGTTACACTGAAGACTATCGTATGCGAATTAAGCGCCGGGACGTCGCTTTCTAAGAAAAGTTATGCCAAGTTATCACCATAAAGAAGGTGTTATGTATTTTGGAAAACGTGGGAAGTTAAGTCCCCGTTAGTTTGGACCATTCGAGATGATATCGATGGAAGGTCCGATGGCATGAAAACTTAAATTACCTCGAAAGCCGCAAGGAATTCACGATACTTTTCATATGTCGAACCTAAAGAAATTTCTTCTCGTCGAAGATCTTATTATCTCTCTTGATGAAGTATGAATCGACAGTAAGTTGCATTTCATCAAAGTACTTGTAGATATTATCGATAAGGAAGTTAGGCAACAGAAACGAAGTCGGATTTTTATTGTCATGTGTGATGGAACTCTAGACGAGGACCAAAATACGTTTAACTCTTTGATTTCAACAAGCGATCGAGGAAGAACGCAAGTTGATCTTCGGGACGAAGATCCCAATTTGGTGGGGATAATGTGACAATCCGTCAATTTCAGGTCGTTATTTTTGTCTCGACTATTAAGAATTATAAATTTATTTTAATGAGAATTTTAAATTATCGATTAACCGAGAAGGTTATGGCTTGAAACTAGCGTAAGAATGTCGATTAGATGAAAACCGACAAGGAATATGTTAAGTATCGATATTATATTCTCAAATAATCATGGAAATGATTTTTCTTATATTTATTTTTATTTCTCGTATTTTTCGTTTTAACGAATGACGAGAACTACGAATGATCGCGATACCGACGGATGCCCAAAAATTTACGTTTTATTATCGATTGTCTCGATATTTAATATTTTCGACGTTTTCGATTTAATTACGTTTTAAGTCGTGTCGATGTAATATTATTATATTTAAGAAGCGTTTTAACTTTTAAAAAAAGTATTTTTACGAAACCCGAGTCCCGTAAATATTTTCAAAATTTAATATTTACATTTTAATACCCTTACAACTATCTAATTTCATTTTGGACCAAAACTATACCTTATTGACAAAAACTACCCTACCCTTGGACTATATATATATTTTCCACTAACCATTTTAATTAAATAACTCATTTTTTATAAAAAAATCACAAAAATCCTCTCCCTCCTCCTTGTGATTTCCGTCCCATCTCCCACCACAAACACCCTCAAAATTTTTGATTCACTTTGAATCATTCAAAACTAAGAAAAGACCCATGTTGGAAATTTGATGGAGATCATTTTGATGTAAAAATATGCAACATGCAAGAACTTTCAAATTTTGATGAAGAACAAGGGTGTTTGATCTATTTCTATGCTTGTAAGTAGTGTTAATATTATTATATTTAAAATTTTGAGTGGTTGCATGCAAGATTTTTATATATTTAATTTTTGTAAGATTGAATTTGAGGATGATATAGGTTAGTTAGATGTGTTAGGATGATATTGGGGTAATATTAGGAGTATACAAATTGTTGGAATGGGTTGAAAAATTGTTTTAGTATGATTTTTAGAAAGGCATTTTAGACCAGTAGGTAAAACGTAATTTTTGAAAATCTTACTGTTTGAAAATGATGAAACTAATAGGATAGGCTTGTAGAGGATTCTTTTAGCTTCGATTTGCCGCTTGAATGAGCTTCTAACTCATTTCGAGCGAAAAGTTATGCTACTTTTAGTATTCGTGTACCGGGAGACGGGTATCGGCACAATCCGAAAATTGTTGTCGATATTTGGATCGAATCTCGGGGACTATAGAATGAGTTTTAAAAATGTTCAAAGACTGATGTAAGTTGCTAAACCTCAGGTCATAAGTCTATTTTCAAACCCGAGTGTCGGTTTTATAAACGGAATTGTTTAGATAAGTCGAAATGGCTTTACAATTCAAAGACGTAAATTTGTCCCGTTTTTATAACACGAAGATGTGTCGGGCAGAAGGTCTTAGAAGTAATATTTTTGAATGAAACTTTTACTGAGTCTTATTCATATTATGTGTGAGTTTGTCACCAAGTTTCGTCGAAATCGGACGTGTCTAGATAGGTTAGATTGGTGTGTACATTTGGAGTGTACATGCTGAGTGGTATTTTGGACACGTAGTTCAATACTTGTATGGCGTGAGTTGAGTGTTCACTATTGGACATGGTGACTTACTCGAGTGTTAAGTCATTATATAAATGACTTGGCTACTGGTCCGAGGGAAGTAAAATGATAAGTTGACTTGCGTTGACTTGGCGTCGTATGACGGGTCAATATCGGAAGTGAAAGTGTTTAAATAGTGTTGAATAAAAAGGGTATAGTAATAACACTTGTATTATTAAAATTTTCGGGATTGTCTTGGTTTTGTAATTTTGATTTTTATATTATTTAAGTATGGTTTATACTTAAGTCGATTATTTACGAACGCGCCTTATTTAGTAGGTTGCGGTTTTCGTGTTTAAACGGGCATCACTAATCGTCGGCGATCGTCTCATTACCACTATTGGCTAAGGTGAGTCTATAGCCTCGCTCTTAACATGTTTATTTGTTTTATAAAACCCGCGAGGGGGATAACATGCTTGTTTTACTAAAATAAAAGGGGGCAACGAGAAGTTGTGGAAACCCTTATTTTACTTGAAGAGTAATTATTGAAATTAAAGGGTACAACAGTAAGTTGTGGAAACTCTACTTATTAGAAGAGTAGGGGTGCAACGAGAAGTTGTGGGAACCCTTATTATTGGAAAAGTATTTATTATAAATGAAAGGGGTGCAACGAGAAGTTGTGGTAGACCCTCTTTGTTTTAAAAATTGAACACAAAGGAACTTGATTGTATGCTTAGATGAAAGTTGTTATATAAGTTTGTTTTAGCCTTAAAAGACCCATGAATCGTGAATTGTTAATCGAAGTAACGCTAATGCTATGGATAGATCTATCGGGGTGACGCCCAGTCCGGTCGCGAGTAGCTCTCGCGTGGTGTTGTGATGCACCAGTAATGAAACATCGGATGTATTGTATAAGAGAAATATACGCACTTGGCTAGGTGTGTTGGGCTGAAATATATATGTTAACGTTCATTTCACGAGGCAAATAGAAATAACAACGATAATTCTGTCCGTACAACGCTATTGTCTTTTAGTGAATTATTAACCATGGAAGGTTATTTTTCATACTTGTGTTCACTTTATTTAAATTAAAACTCTATAGATTCACTCGGCAATTTTGCTGACTTTTTAGCATGTTTTATCTCAGGTCCATTTAGAAGGCACTCGAGGAAGGCGGTTTCGCGAAGCTTGCATATTTGAAATGTTTTGGCCCGCTTTTCTAAAACATATCCATTCAAATAACTTTTATCATTTATAATAGTTTGTAAACTTTTGAATCATCCGGGACCATGTATGAAATTTTATCTTGTTTAAATGAAACTGAATGGATGTTTATTAACACGACTTGTTTTGAGCCGTTTTCTATGATTATGAGATTGAACCATGATAGTAACACCCAATGACCCTTCCGCTGTTATGAACGAAATTGGGGGTGTTACACTTTGACCCTTACTCTGACAAAAAGATGAACTTCATGGTCGATAAGCTTCCGGAAGTGGAGTATCCCTTCATTAAAGAGGTTGCTTCCAATTTCTATCTCCTCATCAAGCAAATCATGGAAATCGAGCCAGCACCCGCGCCGGAGAAGATCGTAGATCCGAATGAAGAAGTTGCCGATGATCAAAATGATTCCGGATCAAATGCTAATGATGAGGTTTAACTTTGTAATGTTTGTAGGTTTTTGAACAATTTTTGACCCATACTTGTAATGTTTTGTCTTTTGTTTCGGATGTAATAACCTAAAACATGTTCCTACCCATATGCTTTATTTTAATCGCTTATGTTTTCTTACTGAATGAAATTCCTTTAACTATTTCACTTTTTTATATATGTTTGTTGACCTTGTTTCTCGCAATGATTGTATGTTTATATTGTTTCAATTTTCACAAATAACACAAGTTTCTTTTTCATGCCGAAAGGAGGAGAGAAAAAAAACTTTGAGTAAATTGCATAAATTGTCCCTAAAGTATAGCCAAAATGCATGTTTTGTCCTAAACGTTATGAAAGTGCAAGAATCATCCTTATTTGAAAACTTTAATGCAAGTATCGTCCTTAATGGGGATATTGCTTTGGACGAAACACGCAAAATGGCCAAAATATTTGAGACGAAACATGGAAGATAGCAAAACTTCAAGGATGAAAATTTGCAAAATAGTTTGATTTTGGGACGATATAAGCACTTTCAAAATATTTGCGACAAAACCTGCAAAATGACCAAACTTCAGGGACGATTTATGCAATTCTCTCAAAAACTATTTAAATTGCTAAACGTCCTTCCCTTGCCGAAGGGAGGGAGGACTTATCAAATTTTAATATAAGTTTTTCTCTTTCTGAAGAGAGAAAAAACTTTTTAAATTGCTAATCGTCCTTCCCTTGCCAAAGGGAGAAATGACTTATCAAATTTTTATATAAGTTTTTCCCTTACCGAAGGGAGATAATTTTTTTTTAAAATTGTTAATCGTCCTTCCCTTGCCGAAGGGAGAAAGGACTTATCAAATTTTAATATAAGTTTTTTCCTTGCCGATTTTTTTTAATTGCTAATCGTCCTTCCCTTGCTGAAGGGATACATGAATTATAAAATTTTAATATAAGCTCACGAAAATGCGTGATCACATTTGTTCCAATCCCTCGTGACTAGGGAGGGAAAGTTTTTCACTGATAATTCCCTTTCCGGAGGGAGAGAAGGCCGATACATTAAACAAAATCACAAATAACTATACTTTTCCCTTGCCGAAGAGAGAGAAAGCCGGTACATAGTCTAACACCCCCAAATATATTGCGCAGCGGAAAACACATTTGGGTGCTAGACACAAGCATCATCACACAAGATACATCGAATGACTTCAAAATAAGACGTTTAAGAAATAAAAGAACATAACTTACATCATTGTCTAAAAAGTTCATTCCCCAAATAAGAAAAGTTTAAACAACCAGAGTAGCGTTTTAGGTCACCCAAGATTTCAACCATCAAACCACATTGTTTTACTTCACACACAAACATAAGAAAAATTGTTCATAACAAAAAGAAAGAAAAGAGTTTTAGACCACACAATCACAAAAGCCAACCCACAACCTTCCCAAGCAAGCTCGCCATCCTCACCTTCGATTACCTGAAACACATGCTTAAAAGGGTCAACAAATAATGTTGAGCGAATCTATAGGTTTATCAAATCACATTTAAAAACAAGAGTAAAATCAATCATAATCATTTAATAGAATTGTTACGTTTACAATCTATTATTCAGGCATTCCGTCTTATAGCAAAAGCTATAGAATTGTATTAAGCTCATGACACCGACCCCTTAACTTAGTCACCCACGCCAAATGCCAGCATGACTAGATGAAACCATTGCCCCTCTAGGGTATTAGTTGCTAATTTTATACCACAATTTATTATTCTCGAAAAATATCCTTCCTAGAGGTTACTCGTCGTAAACCCTGGTCTAAGATAGGGTCGTCAACCCAATAGTACTCTCATTTGAATAAGCGGCTATTTCTATCCCTCACAAGGGTAAGACAATAGTTAACGGTTCGTGAATTTAGGGACTTAATAAGTGTGAAAACACTTATCCTTTTATCACTTATTTCTAATAATAACAAGACCAAAACGTGTATTTAATGTTGTAAAAGGCAGAATTATGCATGGTTTGTGTTTTTATTATTTTTTAGGACAAAAATATGAAAAAGGAAGAAAACACGGGCTTTCACGGGCTTTTATCGAAGAAAAAGACAAAAGACGAAGTCAAAAGATCAAAAGTGCAAGAAGAACGGAAGTCAAAGGCCTATTCTGAAGATTTATCGAAGAAAAAGTCTAAAGACGGAAGTTTAACGAAGTCAAAAAACCAAGTCTACTAAAAGATGAAAATTAGAAGACAAGTTCAAGTTATCATTTGACTAATCCCGAGACAAAGTCGAGAAAGACGAGTTATTTAAAACACGAGAAGACAAGAAGAAAGAGAGAAGAAACAACACCCTCCCCTTCTCCTATATATACCCTCCTAATCCTTCATTAGGAGGGTGTTAGTTAGTTTTATTTTTAGTGTCTGTTTTACTTTTTCTCTCTAGAATTTTTCTTTCAAGTTGTTTAATCTTTCATCTTAATCTTGTAATTTTGGATCTTAATCTTCAATCTAATCAAGCTTCTTAGTTAATTCTCATTCTACCTTTCTTAATCATAATCTATTGATTTGCTTTATTAATCATGTAGTTGGTTTAATCTTGTTGAATGTGTGATTGATTTGCTTACTAGATTGTGCTTATTGATTTGGTGTGTTTGAGGTTTTTAGATTACTGTGCTTATTGCTTAATTTTTATGTTTTCTAGTTTTTAAATAAGTTGATTTTGGTAGATTAATATTTTTATAAAAATTTGATTTTAAATAATTTGATTATTTAGTGTTTTTAAAAGTTTTTAAATTGTGTCTTATTAGCTTTTTCTAAAATTTGATTTGGTTAAAGTTTTGGTAAGTGCTTATTGGATTTTTGCTTATTTTGGTTTAATTCGGATTTTGAAAACCCTAGTATTCTAAACTGTGTTTGAATTCATTTATCCCGACTTAAGTTGTGTTTTCAATTAACCCGGATTAGGTGTGGATTACCTTATTCCGAATTATATCATATTTGTTCTTTCCGAATTACGTGCAAACAAGCTTTTCCGAATTACATAGCAACCATCATATTCTGAATTACGTTTTCAGCATACATTCCGAATAGTGTTCAGGACTCCATTTCTCGAATTAGGTTAAAGACACGGATTCCGAATTAAGTAACTTTGGCATTCCGGATTACGTTGAAGGTTGGGATTCCGAATTAGGTTTTGGACCAGAATTCCGAATTACGTACAGGATTGTTATTCCGGATTGTGTATCAGTAGGACATTCCGGATTACGTCTTTGATCTTGATTCCGGATTACATTAAACATCACGGATTCTGAATAAGGTGTGGGACTGGGTATTCCGAACAAGGTGAAGAAGCTTCATTCCGACTTATGTGTTGGACTTCAAGTATTCCGGATTAAGTGTGTAATTCACACATTTCGACTTATATGCTAGATTGGTATTCCGACTTACTAACATTTGTGTGGATTCCGAATTGTGTATTAAATACACATTCCGGATTAGGTAAGATTTTTAGTATTCCGACTTATGTTTTATTTTGGTTTCCTGTTTTGTTTTTAAACTTTAATTTTTTCCGCCATTTTTTATTTAGTTTAATTTTCAAAGTATTTTATATTAATTAATTTCAAGTTTAATTTTTACAAGGTTTTAATTTTCTAAGTTTTAATTTTTATAAAGTTTTAAGTTTTAAGTTTACATTTTTACTAAGTTTTTAATATTTACATTTTACCAAGTTTTAATCTTTCGCCTATTATTTTAATAAGTCTTAATTTTCACTTTAAGCTTTTCAAGTTTTCAACTTTATTTCTTAAATAGTTAATCACCTTTAGTTTCTTTTATCAAAGTTTTACCGTGCAGCATTCGTTCTGGAAAAGCACTCAAGGTTAGACATCCTTCCTTTACTTTTATGTTTAATAGCTTTAACGTTTATAGACTTAGATAATCAAAAACTCCCCCTTTTAGTTACCAAAGACAACAATTCCACCCTAAACCGTGATCAATTCGAATTGAATCGAGTACGAACAACACACACAAAATTTATAAATCAGGACTTCAACAACAAGGTACTTATACAATTCAAGGCAACAAAAGGCAACATTCAGGTCCAAACAATCATTCATGACTTGTGTTCATTTTGTTTCAAATAGAATGTATCCCCCTCGAGGGTTAAAAACATTTAACAACTAGTATAAAACGAGGATATAGATTCACCTTAGTACAAGAGTAGTAGCAAGACGATCGTCGACGATAGATGATACCCGATGAACACAAAAGCCGCAACCTACCAAATACGGCGTGCACTTTAATAACAATATAGTTAAGTATAATTCATACTTAGTAAAATCAAATCGAAATTTCAAAACCACGATAAACCCCAAAAATAACCCATGCAAGTGACACTACTAAATGCTTTCACATTTTCACTTCACTAGACAACACTCCCGATTACATTCTGTCGGCACATACCAAATGTACAAGCTATTTTCTCATACCTAGACACCTACGATTTTTATGAAACTTGTTGGAGTACTCACTCACAACCTATAGAAAGCCCTCAAAAATTTTCCTCAAAATATTTGACCTCTAAGACCTTCTGCTCAACACATCTTTAACTTTCAAAATCTGGACAGTTTTACGTCTTCGACTCAAAAAACCATTTTGACCTTTCAAACCAATTCCATTTGCAAAACCGACACTTGAGTTTAAAATAGACTCACAACCTTAGGTTTAGAGCCCAAGAACAGCCCTTGAATATTTTCAAAACTCATTTTATTGTCCCCGAGATTTGATCCAAATATCAACAACAATTTCAGATTGTGTTGACATTCGCCCCCCGGTACACGAATAATCAAACTAGTGTAATTTCCTCCTCGTTTTGAGTTGGAAGATCTAATTGGTATCAAAACGAAGCTTGAGAAAAGCTCTACAACAATATCCTATCAATACCACTTCGAATCAAACTTAAGATATCCAAAATTACCTTTAAACTTAATGCCCTAAAATACCCTTTTATAAATCACACTAAATCAAATGACCCATTTTTACACTTTTAATATCAACCTACAATCATCATAATCAAACCCTAATACTCCTAACACACTTGCATGTTCATTATTTTCAAACCTTCATTCAAAATTCACACATGCATTGATCAAAAACCACGATCAAGATGATAAACATCACATGCATGACCTAAAAATAGATCAAACAACCATAATTCTTATGAAAATGAAAACATGATGCATGTAAACAAAAGTTAGATCAACATGATCATCTTTAAATTTATAAAATGGGACTTCCTTTAGTTTTTCACAAATCAAGATCAAAATCAAAATTTTGATGGTGTTTTTGGTGTATGTAGCTCACGACATAGAGAGAAAAAGAAGAAAAGTTGGTGTGAAATTTTTAAAATGATTTTATTAATGAAAATGTTAGTGGAAAATGTTTATATAGTGGTGGTTGAAGGGTAGATTTTGCAATTTATGCTTTCTTGTGGACTAAAATGCAAAATACTAGTTAAATAGCGGGAAATGACTAATAAACAATTTTCAAAAATTTTACGGGACTCGGGTTTCGTAAAAATACTTCTCAAAAGTTAAAACGCACACAAAATATAACAATATGGATTCGACACGACTTAAAACGTAATTAAAACGGAAACGAAAACATCAAACATCGAAACGATCGATAATAAAACATAAAATTTCAGGTATCCGTCGATATCACAATTACTAGTAGTCCTCATAACTAGTTAAAACACAAAAATAAGACTTTCAATCAGTGGTTTTAAGTCAAACCATCTACTTAATAGAATTCAAATTCGTCAAAAATTTCAAAAATACTCGTAAAATAGGGTTAAATAATGACCTCGGATTCGGGTTATCACACATAGTACTTCTAAAATATAAAAATTACAAATAGCACTTCCGGAGGTTGATTGCATGCCAAACTCGAGGCACCTCCCTGTCTCTCATGGTGAGAAGCTTGTATGTGCCATTCTGGTATGCTTCCTTCACACGATATGGTCCTTTCCAAGTAGGTGTTAGCTTTCCTTCTTTCTCAACCTTGCTAGCTTCGTTCCTCCAGAACACGAAATATCCTGGATGGAATGTTAGAGGTCTGATCCTCTTGTTGTAGTATTGCTCCACTTTTATTTTGTACCTTGCCTCTCGGATAGATGTTGTTTCCCTTTTCTCTTGGATTAAATCTAAGTTCAGACGAAGAGCATCGTCATTTTCTTTCTCATTTATCATCATTGTCCTGTATGTGGGCATTCTTATCTCGGCTGGTATGACATCTTCCGAACCGTACGTCAAGCTAAAAGGTATTTCTCTATTGCTTTGTTTCAAAGACGTTCGGTGTACCCATAAGACGTGGGGGAGTTCCCCCACCCATCCGGATTGCTCACGACCCAACCTAGTTTTAATACCTTCCATGAGTGTTTTGTTAGCTCTTTCTACTAAACCATTTGCTTGAGGGTGAGCCATGGCTGTGTTGATTTGCTGAATGTTTAGATCCACACACCATCTCTTGAAGGGTTCATTGATGAACTGCTTGGCATTGTCCGTGACGATTATCTTTGTTATCCCGAAGCGACAAACAACATTATCCCATACAAACTTTATGATCTCCTTTCCTGAAAATTTTACCAATTGTTTAGTTTCCATCCACTTTGTAAAATAGTCAATGGCCACTATAACATATTTGACATTTTCAGATGACGCGGGTGACGGACCCAAAATGTCCGCCCCATTGAAAAAACGGCCACGGAGACATAATGGACTTCATTAATGTTTTCGGGAGCCTTGCTCCCGGGGTGTGGAATTGGCACGAGTCACATTTGTCGAGATCCTCCCTTGCGTCTCTATGCATGCTCGGCCAGTAATATCCTAATCTTAGTGCTTGGGCCACCACGGACCTTGGTTTTAGATGCATGTTGCACGACCCCATGTGTGTCTCTCGGAGGACATAATTAGCTTGTAGTGAACCTACACAACGAAGCATTGGCACCAAGTATCCTTTCTTGAATAGTACATCGTCCACTAACTCATACTGCTAGATTTTTAACCTTAAGCATCGTGCCTCATCTTTGTCCTTCGGCCATACTCCGTCTTTTAGACATTTTATGATAGGTGTCATCCAATTGTCTCCTCCTTCTTCTACTACGGCGTTGACCTCCTTCCGATCAACTGATCGTTCGTTCAGAACTTCCACTAACACCTCTTTTGTCAAGTGATCGAATGCTACGGATGCCAACTTGTTTAACACGTCTGCCTTCTGGTTTTGACCCCTCAGTATGTTTCGGATGGAGAAGTTAGTAAATTTCACAATCTGGTTTTTGCTTCGGTTAAGTATTTTATCATTCGATCACAAATAGACCTATTTATAATTTCAAGAAGGAGTTTGTTTGACTCATATAGACTCATCTAAGATATTATGAGAGACCTAACTAGACCTATTTTAAAAAATATTTAACCAACTTGACCGGTATTTAACCAATGAGTCTTATATTACCACCTCTAACACATATGAATAAAATTGTATAGAGGTAAAGCTTGTTTTAATTCAGAAAGCATTTAGCCTGACAACTTATTCTTCACCATTTTTAGTTCCAGATTATTCAAGCTATTCCATGTATATATTCCAAACCCCCTTTTTAAGTTAAATTGTGAAAGAATGGATAGCAATTAAATCAAGTTTTTATCAAGTAATTTGAGCTCGAGCTTGAGCTTGGCTTGATTAAGTCAAGTTTTTATCAAGCTCAAGAAAAAATATAGCTTGAATCGTATATCAAACTTAAGCTCAAGATTTTGATGACTCGGCTTGAGCGTTTATCAAGTTTTATTAAAATATGTTTTTATGATTGAATTAATATAAGCAACTTATGATTAATTTGAGTATTAACTTAATTACGAGACTTTGTTTGGATTAAGCTATATTAAAATGTCTTTTTGGACGAAAATGTACATATATTTTTGTTTGGATTATCATCTGGTCTTTACTAAAATTCGGTCTATACCGAACTCTTGGCATGTGTATATATGTTCAGTTCTATCTTCTTCAAATTTAATTCTAGAAATTAAACTTGAGCATGTAATTCTGCATTTTGCAACTAATGGAGTGTATCTCACAAAGAATAAAATAAATTTTTTTAAAAAAATACAAAAAATTATTTTCTTCAGTTGACCACGAATTGATGCTTTCTTTTATTAAACTCGACAACAAGGAAACAAAATCACCACCCATTAACAAGGTTGGCAACAATGTTCACTAACTGAGATTTTTAGCAAGCGAATACATTGAAAAACAAAAACAAAGACGAATGGATCATTTGAACAATCTTAATTTACTTTATAGACACAAAACATTCATGCGAAAAGCTAAAAGATCGAATACCAGCCTAATAATCCCCTTGATAAGAATCTTGTGCGACCAAAAATGCATCATGCATAAATTATTAAATTACAACTGAAAATGCATGTTGAACACCACAACACATGTGTCATTAACTAATACTTAATCAAAAAGAAAAGCAGGACATGTTTCCTCTATGGTCTGAAAGTCGGAAGCTTCCTAGTTTTGTGACATGATTAGGCTAAATCAAGGTCCACCGGGATAGTTTCTGTTGCTGCCGGAAGGTATAACATCTGGCTTACATTAGGCAAAAAATCCTCGTCGATCCTTCTAGTGTAAACAAGTGGGTGAGAAGAAACTGCTGGGTTTTGATAGTTAAAACCACCACCCTCGGTCCACCTATGCACCATTCCAGTAAGCTCGTAATAGTCTTGAGGATCAGAGGAACCATCTACAGAGTTATTTAGAATCATTAGTCAAAACTTAAAATCTCAACATATTACTAATACTGGATAAGTCAAGTGATACGAATACCTAGTTGAGGACAAAAAATGTGGCATACAACACTTGAGGGTTCAATTATGACAACAAGATCTATTTACATATTTAGCAAGTCGAATTTCGATTTCATATTACACCAAAGGGGAAACAAAGAGAGCCACATGCTAATGTTCAAACAGCAAGAAATAGATGGAAGACTAACCTTGTACAGTTTCATACTCGACTTTGGGCTTCAGGCAGGGGACCCATGATCTGTTGCCTGCATGAAAGGCAAGGCATCAAGAAACAGCACACTAAAGGAAAATTGCAATTTATGCAGCTTACTTAATCTAATAAGTACTACTACTATGTAGTTTATTATGCTAGCTAGAGCCTAGAGGTGACAAGCACTTTATATTAAAATAAAGATGACTTATTTTACTGATTAGTATAATTAAAATGGCTGGAATAAGAAAGTGATATCAAATCAGGACATGTGATGCTCCATATATTCACATACACATTGGTTTACGGTCCGTTAGCCTAAAATGCACCAGTCTCTTTGCACCGTCTTCAGTTTCACATTCGACTCTGGTCTCATACACTCCAAGTATCCCTTGTTCAATGGCCTCTATGGTCATGAAGAAGATATACACGCTGGTTAATCGAAGGAATTTGCACTCCACGAATTCAGCCTCACTGACCTGGTTGTCATCGTCTTCGTTAACATACTAACAGCAAAGAATTAATTGACGTAAGCAAGACAGTTAACAACGGAGACAGTCTCAAAACTTAAAAGCAGGTGGAAAGAATGTAACCATACCATTTTGCAAGATACGTTAAAGGTATCAACTGCAAATTTTCCAAGTATCTTAACAACACTATTATCCTTATCAACCACAGTTAAACCTTTGCCAGTAAAAACTGCCAAACCTGTGTAGGGTTTTGCTTCCTGCCACACGCATGAAATATGTGATTAAATACTTATGCGCCATAATCATGGATGTAGGTTTAAATAGATGAGAAGAGAGAAAGAGGGGCGAATAACTAATACATACAACATCTTTATACTTGTCTTCGAAGTCATCCCAGACTTTCTTCTCATAATTGTTGTTCAATGGATACCTGCCGTGATAATTAGCGGAGCTCCCTGAAAAAGAAACACATGTCCACATTATCTTAGATAAGAAACTTGGTCTTTGTTTTCCTCATAATACATGCAGAATTGTATGGACTTGGCTTGATAATGATCAGAGTGCAAAAAATAAAAAATAAAAACTATATGTAGCATTGTAATAATTTTTCTAGCACAAATAGAAACATTAAACGTACAGGTTATGATGATATCCTTCTTCGTCTTGTTCTTCATCGTCATCTTCGTTTCGGGTTTGGGTGGTGTAGGAGGCTTGGGAACATAGGCCGTGATGGGGGTTTCAGGGTCGCTGCAAAAGGAGATAAGAAATTTATTAATCATCTTGAACTGTTTACAAGCTAAACAAGAATATAAAGGCAGCAGCACAGAACATACTATTCCCAGTCAGATGACAACTCTTCATCACTCCATAAGATCCAAGAAACGACGTGAATCTTGCGCTCATAATCTTCCAATTCGCGTTTTGCAGACGTGTTGTTGCTGTTTAGCTTTAGAGACTTCCTAGCTATATCTGCATTCTGAAGCAGATCATACAGGCGCTGTGGAATTTCAAGTGGCTCTGTCATGCAAAAAAATAACAATATATTAAGAAAGACTGGCGATAGTTAATGAAGTTGTTGTTGTTAGCATCAATGGCGGCTAAGAGAAAAGAAATTCATGCATACTTGTGCTTAAGGTTGATACTTGTACTTGTTTTTTTTGAGGAGGTGCAACCTTGACCTGGAAATAAAAAAATAACAAAAATGATCAACATCAACAAAAAACATTGGATCATTAAGAGAAAAGGGGTAGATACGCAATTCATCCTTTCTTTTATATTGGTTGAAATTGCCACCAAGAAACAAAAGAACACAAAAGGAGGATACTGTAAAGGTGTTAATGAATGTTTAGGATCATACGTTTGTCTATCGGAAATGCCAAGATAGTTGAGGACCTCTGGCTTTGAATAAAACTTTTTCCCAGTTGCAATTTCCTTAAATACCTCGTACGTCTGTCCAGTTGCCTTAATCCAAACTACCACAGTCCATCCAACAGGTAGCCAATCAGGGGTAGTGTTCTTGTTCGCCTAGAAAATTAATAATAATGAACGTATGTTAAACAGACAATAATAAGCTGCTGATAATCAGAAGAAGACTAACAAATAATAAGCCACAACAAGTAGACAAAAAAACAAAAGAAATAAACTCGAAACCCACGTAATCGGCTTATTGGCTCCAGCTTATGGGTTATTATTATACTAACTTAAAAGTGACAAAATAAGCCAATCCAAAACAACTATATCTGTAATATGCCATAAACTTATAGAAGAAGATGATGACCCCGACGACGATGACGATACGAATCGCCTCTTTGCTTGAACCATTTCCCAAACGTAAGATAACAACCTTAAACTAACTGGTTTATCTTCGCGGGCTCATCTTTATATTACACAAATTATCCAACACGGTTGGTGGGTGGACTCCTTTTTGGGTCCAATAACAGTGAACAGGTGGAGATCTAAATATTTTTCTATAGACCGTCCGACATGCGCAATTTTAGCCTCTTAATTAAATCCCGAAGTTTTAGAACTCATTGTGCAGGAGCCGGGATGTTCTATGAGGGGGCAAAAACAATTTTGTTACAATGGGTGGTCAAAAAGGAAAATAAAACTTGGGCCATGGGGCCATTACAAATGTTTTTTCGAATGATAAAAACTAAATATATTAAATTAAACAAAATCAATCAAACAATTCAAAAAATATATTTTTAGAGAAATATGATTTTAAATGTTTAAAGATTCGTTATTTGCATAACTTTTTTTTAGATATATACACTTGATAATTCAAAATTATACAAGTTTAAGTATTTTACGATATTTATTTTATAACTAGATTATGATTTATAAGGAAGGTTGCAGAAATCGCTAGGCGTTAGTGAGGCAGTCGACGACATTCGATGCGGAATTTATCTAGACGGATTAAAATTTTATGCATATAAATAATATGTATGACATAAAAAATACTTCTAATTTCAAATAATTCGAAATTCTTACAAAATAGAAAAATAAAACATAACAATTTAAGTGCTTAAAATTTCAAACATGAACATATAATTCAATTGGTTTCAATTTCATACAAAAAACTCATTACTTTATGTTTATTATTATTGGTGTATCTATTATTTAAGATAATAAATATGGGCACTATATATTAGAAAAAAAAACCCTTAATTTTTTGTAATTTTTTTTTGACTTTTTTTTTACTTTTTTAACTTTTTTAACCGCCTAACTCCTAGGCGGAATATAACCGCCTAACGCCTAGATGCCGCCTAGACCTTGTTTTATAACATTGCTTATAAGCCACAACAAGTAGACAAAAAAACAAAAAAAAAAAAAACTCCAAACCCACGTAATCGGCTTATTGGCTCCAGCTTATGGGTTATTATTATACTAACTTTTATCAACAATCAAGTAAGTGACAAAATAAGCTAATCCAATACAAATTAATCTAACATTAAACTTAATCATGTAATATGCCATAAACTTACGAAAGAAGATACGAATCTCCTTTTGCGGGAACCATAATCATCAACTTAAATGTCTTAACAGCCTCTTAATGAGCCTAACTTTTTAATCGGTCAGACGTGACAGTCAAATATAAAAACGTCTTAACGGTCTAGACTTGAGAAGGTGTCTTAATGCCTTAAACTAACTTTCGTTGTTCATTTTACATTTATGTTTGGCGGTAAAACCTAATTAACTTTTTTAAGTGAGGTGGGGGATATAAGCGAGTTGGCTAAAGCCCAATATTTTATACATTTATATTACTCTCTTATTTGAGTATTTTCGGGCATATTAATCTTTGGTCCTCAAGAATATATTTTGTAAGTTGGTTTTCCTTTAAGTTTGTCTAAAGAAAGAAGCGCATATCATGTGCTGCGTGGGGGCTATTTTTGTTATTTGTTGAAGATGTATTTTTTATAATTTTGTAGCCGGTGATTTTTATAAAAGCAAAACTGTCCATATTTAGCTTTCATTAAACTTTAACTTTTTTTACAAAACCGTATGTATGTCTGAGTATTGTAATGTTCGGCTCGTTTTATTTGCAATTGAAAGACTTTTCCGTTGCTTTATTTTTCCATGAATGAAGCGCTAGATAAACGTTATCTATTCGATACAAAAAATTTTAAATAAAAAATCAAGGCAGTTTTTTAAGCTGTTGAATAGTTTGAAGGTGAATTTTGTAAATAACTTTTTTTTTTCTATTTATTGATTTTGTGCTTGGTTAATTTTGGTGGGCTTCTTAGTGGGTTGTTTTGTTTTGGCATTGGTAAAGGACGATGTTTCTAACGCCAATTGAGTGTATGCGTATGTAAGAACTCGTATTTTTTCCGGTATTATTTTATTCTTTTATTCGTGCTTCTTGATTTTTCTAACGTTTTTTATTTTCTTGTACTTTTATATGTAAATCCTGAGATCATGATAATTTTAATAAATTATACTTTTTAAGTAATTTCTGATCATTGATAATACTTTATCTGGAATTATAAAATTTCTTATTTTATTTTTCCATATGTATTTAAATCAAAGTTTTTGATTTAAAAACACCCACGTGCATTTTACAATAAGTTTACTCAAAATCAATGAATAACGAGAACTACTAGTGATCGCGATACCGACGAGTGCCCAAAAGTTTACATTTTATTATCGATTGTTCGATAATTAATATTTTCAACGATTTCGTTTTAATTACGTGTTAAGTCGTGTCGGGAAACTATATTATCATAATTATGATGCATTTTAACTTTTAAAAAGTATTGTTATAAAACCTGAGCCTCGTAATTATTTTCAAAATGTACTAATAGTCATTTTCTACCCTTTAAACTAAGTATTTACTTTTTAGTCCAAAGGTTACAAAATTGGCAAGATTAGCCCCTCATCCACCTACCACTATATAAACAATTTTCTCCACTAAAACACACATACAAATTTATAAAAAAAATATCATCACCCTCCCCTTTCTCCCTTTTTACCGTGAGCTAACACACACACCAAAACCATTTTAATCTTGATTTTTGGCTTGAATCCCTTAAAATTAGATCAAGACCCTTTCCTAAAATATTCTTGTAAACCTTTTGGTACTAAAATTTCCCACACCCAACAAGTTTTAGTTTTCATATGAACAAGTGTTGGTGGAATAATTTTATAGTTATGCATGTGATGATGCTATAATCATGAAGTTTTGATGGTAAAGCCTAAAATTTTGATGAGGTTTTTGTTTAAAAATATCAAGCAAGTGTTTTGAATGATTAAAATTTTATTTGGATGATTTTAGGTTGTTAGTAGATACATAAACATGGTGGATTTTGAGTCAAAATAATGTTTTCTTATGATTTTCTAAAGTGTATTTTGGACAGCGGGTTAGAGCAGATTTTCGTGGGTTTAAGTTGGATATAGGTTGAGATTATTTGAATTGTTGTAGAGTTTTTCGATAGCTTCATTTTGATATAAAGTAGAGCTTCTAACTCATTACGGATCAAAAGTTATGCTAGTTTTAGTATTCGTGTACCGGGAGAAGCAAATCGGCACAATCCGAAATTGTGGCTGATTTTGGGTCGACACTCGGGGACTTTAGGCATAGTTAGAAAATTGATACTACTGGTTTTTAAAGTTTATAAACTTAATATTATGAGTCTAGTAGTGAGTTTAAAAGGCAAAATGTCAGGATAGTAATTTTATAGTGGTATAAACGGTTTTATAAAACGGGTATACATACTGCCCCAAATATTAGAGTCGAGTAAAGTGTCGAGCTGATGGGTTATAAAGTGTGAACTTCGGCTCAATTTTTGGTGGGATCTTATACAGGTTATAAGTGACCTTGAAACCAATTTTCATCAAAATCGGACAAGTCTAGATAGGGTAGATCGGTATGTACATTTGAAGTGTACATACTGATTTGTATTTTGGACACATAGTTCAATGCTCGTGTGGTGCGAATTTGAGTATTCACTATTGGACATGGTGACTTACTCAAGTATTTAGTCATTATATAAATGATTTAGTTACTGGTCCGAGTGAAGTAAAGGGATAGTTTGACTTGCGTTGACTTGGCCTCTTATGACGGGTCAATTTCAAGAGTGCAAGTGTTTAAACGAGTAGTGTTGGATAAATGGGATAGTATGGATTCACGTGGTTCGTGTCAATAGTATTGAAGTATGAATACTTTTAAAATATTTAAGTCAAATTATACTTGGTACATATCGATATTTGAGTTTGAGTCTTAACGCACACCTTATTTTGATAGGTTGCGGCTTTCGTGTTTCCCGGGCATCCATATCGTCGGTGATCGTCTTACCACTACTGTTTCTACTCAATTTCTGAGTACCGTGATTCACTTACCTCGTGGCTGATGAGACTGCTTATATACATAGTCTCATCGTCCAAATCGGGCTTAAAACGCTTAAAATATCATTAAAATACCCCAAAATATGTTTGTGTTTGTTCATTGTGTATTTTAGGTACGGATATCGTGAAATCAACAAAAGATCACAAGATTCAAGCAAAAACGAACACGGAAACGAAGCCGCACAAAGAACCAGACCCGAGAAATGAATATCCAAAAATACCCTTAAAGTTTGAAGATTTGGCAACTTTGGTCCCTCATTTTTAAGACTTGTCACAAATGACCCTCCACTATTCATTTGTACAAGAAAAGTCCTCCATATTTGAAGCTTATACAAAAGAGGCCCTTGAAGAATGCATAATTTGCATATAAAGCCCTTGGAATACTTTTACAAAAGATTTTGTGGCCAAATTATAAAGATGAGAACTTATTAACAAAGGAGTTTTTGTTTTTGAGCTACTTAAACAAAGTGACAACAACATGGGAGTTAAGGGACTCATTTTGCCCAGACACTAAAACCCCAACAACCAACCACACCACACCACCTCATCCACCATCTCACCCCAGCCAACCACATCCACCCACGTCACACCCTCTACCCTATGTCACCTTTCCACTTAAAGTTTTTAACAGATTTTTATAAAACGTGTTTATACCTAAATTTTAGGAGGTAAACATTGATTTAAATCTCAAAACAGATTAAAACCATTATTTACCCACCCCCACCTCTAAAACCCTAAATCCCCACACTACTTTTAACCAAAGGGTAATATGAAATTACCTTTACCATTCTACCATTCACCCTACACCAAACACATTGACCCACCCAGAAAACGACATCACTCACTTTTGTCCCCTCACCAGCTATCATACATCACGGGATTCACTTTTTTCTGCAATAGGAAGACTCAATCTACGACCAAGAAGTCTTGCGTGATCCCCACAACATTTTGGAAGGTTGAGATTAATTCATAGACAGTTGGTGCTCACATGATTGCCAAGGACCTTCATAAAGAACAAGTCAAAAGAGCCTATTCTCAGAATTATCTATGGGCATTTTAGGAATCAAAAAGCTAGGGTTTTGATAGTCTAGAGTGTTTTATCTTATTGTATATAAAGGTTCGGGTTGTGAACCTTTAAGCTTTGTTCCAGAATTTGTAATTTTTTTTACTTAATGAATATTTAAAGTGTTTTGCTTAAACATTGCAAGTTCTGAGTTCCTTTTTATTTCTTTGTCTTAGTTAAACTTTTATGTTAATGCAAATGTTATTTCAAGTTTTATCAAATCACTTTTTGGTTCAAAATTTTTATGGGACAAACTTGGTTTGAGATTCGGATCATAGACTTGTGGACTTGTTAGTTGACACCTAACAACCTCATAACTCCTAGAATCTGTTAAATTTTTTATTTCCTCAAATTTTTACAAAGTTTGATTTTCTAAGATTTTGGAAAATCCTCATTGATACCCTTTTTGGTACTTACTGTTTCGATAAGCCCTCATAAGCCCTTTGACAAAGAGCTTATGAAGCTTATGAAAACTTGAATCTTTGTTTTCTTTGTTGGGTCTTAACAGGTTCATTTCCTTCAAGACATATTGGGTATTGGACTTTTAAGGTCCATACCATCACTTTCTCTACATAGCTTCTCATAAGCCCTAGCACAAGCCCCAACTTGTATGGAGATGGCTTTTCAGCCATAGTGGGGCCCGGATGTGAGTCCCACAAGGTAACTTTCCAGGGCTTGAACCATCCTCTTGCTTGAATCTTGTGTTTAGATCTTTGTGAATGATGCATATGTGGTTGACATTGAAATATGTTAAGAATGATAGTTAAAGTTTATGTTGGAAATACGTTTTTACGTATTTAGAAAGGATCGGTCACTCCAATGATATATTCATGTATTGGGCTCGTGATCCAATATGTAAACAATATAGTCCATATAGCCCACATGTAGGGTGGGCTATATATACCCCTCCTAGCATGTTAGGAGGGGTTGGTCATTATTTTTTTCACACTTTCATTAATCTAATCTCTTTCTCTCTCTACATCTCTTCCCCTCTCCTTTCTCTCTCTAGTTCATCTTAAGATCTTCATCTATCCCTCTTTCTATTTAGATCAATCCAACACTTGTAACAATATAAGAAATCGTGGACCTACAATTATTATCAAGAGCTATGGTTGATTGATTGTTCTTGTGTTTGTTTTGATTGATTTTGGTGGGTTTTGATTTAATCAAGCTTAAATCTTGAAATTTTTTGCGTTTTTGTTGTTTAAATTTGTACACAAATCGACTACATAGATGTGGTAGTGATTTGGGTTAATTGATTTGGTCAAAATCGCAAAAGTTTTTGATTATTTGGGTAATTTTCGGGGTATTTTTCAATCTACAGTAGCTTCGATCTGAAAATAGGGTGTCTGACTATTTTTATCTTTTATCCGAATATCTATATTCGGAACAGGGATTATAGCTTTTATCCGAATATCCACTTTTTGAATTTATCCGAAAATCTTTCTTCGGGAAAGGGTTTATATGTATATCCGAATGTCCCACTTTCATTTATCAAAAGTCAATACATGTTACTGATATTTATCCGAAGAAATATCTTAGTCACTTATCCGAAGAATACAAGTTTTTCATTTTATCCGAAGATGTTAAATATTCTGAATTAGTATATTTTATCCGAAGAAGTTCAAGTTACAGTGTCCTCATTTTTTATCCGAAGAAGTCATTGATTCCGAAAAGGTATATTTCATATTTTATCCGAAGAAGTCTTTTATTCAGAAAAAGTCGATTATTCCGAAGAAGTCAATTCCAATTTTATCCGAAGAAATTTTTCTCCGAAGATCTTTTATTCCGAATATGGCTATTATTGCGAAGAAGTGTTGTTGTTTGTGAGAGTTTTATCCGAAAACTAGACTCGACTCGACTAAACTGCCAAACTCGAATCCAACAACACCTATTCTCGACTCACACCCACATAAACAGCTTCAACCCTCGACACTAAACTCACACTCTCTGTCGACACAAACTCTTAATCGAATCCACTAAGCCTCGACCCACTCACTCAGACTCGACACACCAAAAACTCATACACCCTCGACACCCACACACTAACACCAACAGCCTCGAAACAGTCTCTCCACTCCAATAGACTTGAACTCAAATCTCACTCCAACAAACCAAAACTGATTCGACTCTTGCCTTGTTTCTCGACTTACACAAAACTCGGCCTCACCATCAATCACTCTCGAACCCACTGACACATACAACACAAAACACAAACTTGGTTCGGACCCATTCTCGAACCATCGAAAAACCCACACCACTCAAACTCAGACTTTGACTCGATCCCAACACTCGTCTCTCAACACTCGACTCACAGACTCTTTCACACAGACTCTCACTCACGAACCTTTACCAAATCAAACTGTGACTCGCGTACCTTTACCAAGACATACCCTCTCGAACAAATACTCGAGATCTCAGTCACAAAAACATCCTCGATTAAAGACACAACAAACATAAAGAAAATCAAATGCCTACCCGAGACCTTATTTATTAAAGATCTTGAAGTCGTTCTTTCTTGTGCAGCCTCGTTCTTCATTCAATTTTTAAGGGTATTTGATTAGATTTGAAATCTTTGATTTCGTAGATGATAAAGGATTTGGTGATGATTGTGTAGATCCGGTGGTGATACTTAGTGTGTTTTTTTTTTGGATTCGGTGGAGTATGATTTTAATTCGGTGATACAGAGTGTGGTTTTGTGATACTGAGTGAGATTTGTGGTTTGTGGCTAGAGGAAACCTTTAAGTATATAAAGTTTCTTCAGGCTCAGGTTAAGGTTTTGGAGTTGATGCCTGTTGATTCGTCTACTACTGAAGATGATAACAATGTTAATGGTTATGGTAGTCATGGCGATGGTGATGTTTATGGTGGTTTAAGGAGACTAAATAGGCAACAGTTGTTGGAGGTTATAGTGAATTCGCCTGCGGCTCAAGCGGTTTTGTATTCGACTGGCTCTTGTGTTTATTCGACAGAACAGTTGGTTATGTTTAAGGATCTTGCTGAGAAGAATTATGCTTCAATGTACTATTGATGGTTTAGCAGATTTGAGAGAAAAATAGGGTGGAGGAGATGAGATTAGCAAGAGATGGAGTATTTGAGGAAGGAGGATTTATAGATTTGAGTGTTATATAAAGAAAAGGGGGCGGAGGAAACAAAGAAAATGGTGAGTGGGTCTAAGACTGAGCCACGTGTGTGGTCCTTTAGCGTGACAGACTCAAACGTTTTCTAGTCAATTATATAATCGTATGAGTTGAACAAGTGTGTACTATTTGGGACACTAAACAAAAAGCAACTTGTTTCATATTCAACATTCGTCCTAATAGATATTTAAGTTCAGTGAACTGTTATATTTAAAGGTTGGAAGGCCCAAGTCGTAGTTAGAAAGTTACACTTCAAATATTAATCTGTACTCTATTTCAATATTTGTTCTTGACATTTATATATTGAGGTGCGAGTGATATAGTGTGTTACATTTAAATTTGTTCTTAACTAAACAATAGTTACTTGGTTTGGTAAAGCACATGTTCTTCACAACATTTTGATAGGCTATTCGTCTTCGTCAATGCAATTGCGGGGCTGAATTGATTTACGGGTATTACTGTTTGATTGTGTTGGGAATAAATTATAGCCAGTCTACTTGAGCGCTGACAAGAGTAAAACAAGCGTTGATAGGAAGAAAACAAACGCTGACAGATCAAGCGTTGACAAGAAGAAGTCAAGCGTTGACACATTGAAGACAAGCACTGATGGAAGGATATGATCTACGCGTTTATTATGTTCTAGATTACTTCTAGTAAAGATAGGAACAACAATGTATTTTCTATATTTATCTTTACCTAGAATAGTTGATACGTAGATTATTGTACAAGGCTTCTTATGTCTATAAAAGAAGACCTTTTGGTTAATGTTCAATATAAGTTTTCATACGTTAAACACTTTCATTATAAGAAAGTTTGATATCATTAATCAAAGTGAAAGGTTGTTTACATCTTGTGTGTTCTTGTTTAAGTGTTAATTCCGCATAATACTTAGATTGTCATATACATATACAAAGGTTTCTCTAAGTGTATTACTTGATCTAATCTCGTATACATAAAGCTAAATCGATCTAAGTTTGGGATCAACAAGTGGTATCAGAGCTTGTTGAGGAACTTTTGATCTTAAAGAACACAAGAACCCTAAAATCACCAAAACCCTAATTTTCTCAAAACCCTAAAACGTCATGTCAAATTCAGAAGTAACCTCCTCCTCCTCCTCACCTTTACCAAACATCAAGATTCCCATGCTTGATGCAACCAACTTTGAATTGTGGAAATTTAACTTTGAGCAATATCTGGGGATCTATGACTACACTCTCTGGGAAATCATTGAATATGGAAATAAAGCTCAAAAGATTGCTGATGCCATTGCTGGAAGAGCAGTTGTTGCTAGATGTTCAGAAGCAGATAAGAAAGAAAAGCCTGATGATGGTAGAGCTGTGTCTGCTGAAGACATAGCAAAGAAAAGGGTTGATATGAAAACCCTAAATATTCTGAAAGTCTCTTTGGGACAAGAGAACCAGCATAAATACAGAGGTTATGAATCTGCTAAGGACCTTTGGGCAGCCCTTGAAGTTGCATATGGTGGTAATGATGATACTAATGAAGAGAAGAAGAAGCAACTCATGCATGATTATGCTGTCTTCAAGGCTCAACCTAATGAGAAGCTCAACAGTGTGAGAAGCAGATTGCTTGACATTACAAGAAAATTGTCCTTCATGGGGACACAACTTGGTGATGTTGATATTAATGACACTTTTCTTAAAAGTCTTGGTGAGGCATGGAAGATTGAGGCAAGATCTATACTTGCCAACAACACTCACAAAAGTTCTACTTTTGATGATATCTACAACAAACTAAGGCTGTTGGAGAATGAAACTCTTTTGGAGCATGGAAGCAAGTCTACCAATAGTAATATGGCTTTCTTCTCACATAGTGAAGGTCAATTTAATCAGAAGGACTCTTACATGCATCCAGTTACTGGATCATCATGTGTCAATGCTGGAACATGTCCTATCAACGCATCATATTCAGACGCTGACACATACAAAAGTGACTCACCAAGAGTTAAGCCTGCTGGTTTGGATCTAGATACTGTATGTGCTTATATTGCTTCTTTACCCAATGGTTCATTTATTACATATGAGGACCTTGAGCAGATAAGTGAATAACACTTGGAGAAGATGGATATTAAGTGGAACATGGCTCTTGCTAGTATAAGAGCAAACAGGTGGAATAGAAGGTTTAAGAAGAAGATGACCTTCAATGCAAAGGACACTGCTGGATTTGATAAATCCAAGATTGAATGCTACAATTGTCATCGTATGGGGCACTTCATAAGGGAATGCAGATCTCCTAGAAGATCTGATGCTGGAAAACCCTCAAGCCAAATTGTTAAGGCTCAGGATCCTAAGGCCATGGTTGCAGTTTAAGAAATTGATGGTATGGGATGGGATTGGAGCTATCTGGCTAAGGATGTGGAAGAGGATAAAGCTTTGGTTGCTGAGATTGAAGAAGAAGAGCATGTTCAATATGCTCTCATGGCACACTCCTCATCTTCATCAGATAATGAGGTATACGATGATGCTTTTTGTAGTAAGGGTTGTAGGTTAAATACTGAGAAACTTAACAAAGAGGTGTTAAGGTTATTAGATGATGTGAGTACTGAGAGATGTAAACTGTCTAACTATCAATTAGCTCTCACTCAAACTGAGAAGACAGTTTCTGAATACAAGAAAATGGAATTTGATTTAAAAGATAAAATAAATATCTTAAAACATGAGTTAAATGCTAGCAATGATATTAGGAGCATCATGGAAAGGGTTAATGGTGAGTTACAGGCTAAGTTAGATGAGGCCATTAAGAATAAGGATAATGTTGGCCTTAAAATTTAGAGATTTGATAAGGCCACACAAACCCTAGGAGAATGTGTTAATAAACAAAGGGATCCTAAGGACATGACTGGGATTGGGATGAAAGACTACTCTGTGGTTCCACCACCAGCTGGTGACTTCTATGGTTTCCAACAAAAGGACCTATCTTGGACTGGTTTACCAGAACTTCAAGAGGAGGAATTCATTCCTCCACCAAGAGTCATTACCCCAGTTAAAGAGTATCAACAGAAGATGACTGACTTGAATGAATGGAAGAAAGCCAACCCTACCTTATTTGTTAAGGGAGGCTTGTTATGTGAAAGTCCTAATGAGTCAACCCCTATTAAGGTAACAAACCCAATCACTGGTAAGGCTATTGACCTTGGCTCAAACACTGTTAGAAACCTAGTGTCAAGTATGCAGAAATGTATAGGAATACTAGGTCACCTAAAAGCCAAGTTAGTAATGATGGAACAGGCTTCTTCTCTTCTAGACCTAGGGTTGTGTCTAGAAAAGCCTGTTACACTTGTGGTAGCTTCTCACATTTAGCATATAAGTGTGTCAACGCTTCCAAGGTCAACGCTGTTAGAAAGTCAAACGTTGTCAGACCTAAACCTTGTGTGCAGCAAAATCTACAAGTTGTTAGACCTGCCCTATTCTTCACTAGAGGGTCTAACACTCATGGACAAAGACCATTTCAAAAGACAAATACTTGGTCTAATACGCAATGGGTTTCTGTAGCAAACCCTAGGTTCAACGCTGACAAGGGTAATTGCAGCGTTGACAAGACCAAATCCAACGCTGACAGAAACGTGACCAGACCTAAATATTTGCAACCACAGGGTAAGGGGTCTATAGCTTCTTCAAGCTTGACATGGAGACCTAAGAAAGATCAAAACCTTAATGATAATGGGATTTCTATGACCTGCAACAGATTTAACTACATTTTAAAGGTCATTACAAAACCTATTGGGGTTAACTGGGTATTTCATCCAAAGAGAGATGAACAAAGGGTTGTTATGAGAACTAAGTCTGTTCTTGTTGAACAACCAGATGAATCCAAGTCTGCTAAGGCTTAGGTTCCCAAAGAAAACTAACTTGTTTTCTTTATGTATAGGGCATTCAAAAACAGGTCAATGATTATGGATATTGGGACAGTGGATGCTCAAGGCACATGACAGGGAAGGAAGATTATTTAACTAACTTCACTCCCATCAAGGATGGTGATAAGGTTTACTTTGGAGGCGGATATGGAACTATCACATGCAAAGGAACACTTCTCACCAAGAACTTGCGTTTTGATAACGTATTTTTGGTAAAGGAACTTGATTACAATCTTTTTAGTGTATCACAAGTTTGTGATAACAAAAATAAAGTTCTATTTACTGATACTGAATGTTTGGTGTTAAGCAAGGATTATAAGATCCCAGATGAGAAATATATTGACTATAGAACACCTAGACATAAAGACATATATAATGTGAATCTTAATGGGATTAGGATGAATAACAATATGTCATGTTTTTATGCTAAAGCTTCAGTAGATGAGAGTAATCTATGGCACAGGAGACTAGGGCACATAAACTTTAAGAATATAAACAGGCTTGTGAGACTTGGCTTGGTTGATGGTTTGCCTGAAAAGGCTTTCCACAATGACCACTCTTGTGTTGCATGTCTTAAAGGCAAGCAACACAAGGTCTCATTCAAGTCTAAACAGGTGCACTCTAGTACTAGACCACTTCACTTGCTTCATATGGACCTATTTGGTCCAACCAATATAGAAAGTTGAATGGTAAATCATACTGCTTTGTCATCACAGATGACTTTTCTAGGTTTACTTGGACTTTCTTTTTAGCTAAGAAGAGTGATACTGTTGACATTTTAATTGATTTCATTACTCAGATTGAGAAGAAAACAGGTAATGAAGTTAAAATGCTTAGAAGTGACAATGGTGGTGAGTTTAGGAATAAGCTTTTGGATGATTTTTGTGCCAAGAAAGGGATTACTAGGCAGTTTAGTGTTGCCAGAACCCCACAGCAAAATGGGGTTGCTGAGAGGAAGAATAGAACCCTAATTGAAGCAGCCAGGACTATGTTGGTTGATGCTCATTTCCCCATAGCTTTTTAGGCTGAGGCTGTGAATACAGCATGCTATGTTCAAAATAGAGCATTGGTCAACAAGATACATAACAAAACACCTTATGAGTTACTTTGGGGAAGAAAACCCAATATTGGTTTTCTCAGACCTTTTGATTGTCATGTAGTTGTTCTAGATACTAGTGATGCCTTAGGTAAATTTAGTGCAAAAGGTGATGAAGGCTATTTCATGGGGTATTCAGTGCAGAGCAAGGGATATAGGATTTATCTTAAAAAGGAAAAACGTATACTTGAAAGAGTACATGTTAGGTTTTTAAAGAGTAAACCTAGTGATCCTGAAAGTGGTCCAAATTGGTTGTTTGACTTGGAACCTCTATCTAGGACTTTAAATTATATGCCTGTTACTAATCCAGACGTTGTGAAGGTAACTTCAAATGTTGTGAAGGAACAAGTTTTTGATGTTTCAGGTACACAGGTTAATGAAGAGGTTGGATCACAAGCAGAAAAGACATCTCCTATACAAGAGTATGTTACAATTCCCATATGGACAGATGCTTTTGCTGCTGCTGCTGCTGGAAAGAATAATGGTGGTCCCCAAGTATCACCAGCTAACAACATGCATGATCCTTCAGGCGCTGACAAAGGCAAATCTAGCGCTGATAGGACAAATTCAGACGTTGATGGCTCAAACGTTGACAACAACATTTCCAACGCTGACAACCAAGGTTCAGGCGTTGACAACACTTTTGAGCCTCTTTTCTCTTCTACTTTTGAACAAGGTGAACCTTCAAATTTATATGAAGAGGTTCATCCTCATGTTGATCAAAGAGAGTCTGATGAAGAAGATATTGGCAACTTGGATAATGAGATTGACGACAACAGACTTTTTGAAGGAGGAGTTCTCACTTCTACTATGAAGAATCATCCTCCATCACAAATTATTAGGGATGTTATGACTCCTGTTCAGACTAGAAGATCTCATCAGAATCTTGGTGGATTCATTGCCAATATACACAAGAAGGTTGATACCCCTCTTGTGCAATCATGCTTGTTTGCCTGTAGTCTGTCACAACATGAACCCAAGAAGATATTTGATGCTCTCAAAGAACCAAGTTGGGTGGAAGCAATGCAGGATGAGCTTCACCAATTTGCAATTTAGGATTTTTGGGAGCTGGTTGATTGTCCCAGATATGTCAGACCTATAGGGACAAGATGGGTTGTAAGAAACAAGAGAGATGAAAGAGGTATTGTGGTCAGAAACAAGGCAAGATTAGTGGCTCAGGGATATACACAAGAGGAGGGGATAGACTATGAGGAGGTCTTTGCACCAGCTTCAAGGATTGAAGCTATAAGGATCTTTCTAGCCTATGCATCCTGCATGGGCTTCACTGTCTATCAAATGGATGTAAAGAGTGCCTTCCTCTATGGAACAATTGTTGAGGAGGTATATGTGATGCAGCCTCCTGGTTTTGAGGATCCAAAGAATCCAGACAAGGTGTATAGAGTCAAGAAGGATATGTATGGACTTCATCAAGCCCCAAGAGCATGGTATGGTACTTTGTCTACTTATTTGGTGGACAATGGATTCAAAAGGGGCACCATAGATCAGACATTGTTTACAAAGAAGAATGGTAAGGATGTTCTACTTGTTCAGGTCTATGTTGATGATATCATTTTTGGATCTACTAATCCAAAGATGAGTGAGGATTTCTCCAAGATTATGACAGACAAATTCAAGATGAGTGCAATGGGGGAGATGAACTTCTTTCTTGGGTTACAAGTTCAGCAGAAAGAAGATGGTATCTTCATCTCCCAGGATAAATATGTGGTAGAGATCTTGAAGAAGTTTGGTTTTTCTCCACATGAAAAGAGGGCCACTACTCCTATGGATAGAGAACACCCATGGGGAAAGATTGGAGATGGAAAGGATGTGGATGTCAGGCACTATAGATCAATGATTGGTTCATTGATGTATCTCATAGCCTCCAGACCTGACATCATGTTTGTTGTGTGTGCATGTGCACGCCATCAAGTGACTCCCAAAGAATGTCACCTTTATGCTGTCAAGAGAATCTTTAGGTACCTAAGATGTTATCCCAATCTTGGCTTGTGGTACCCTAAAGATTCACCTTTGGAGCTTATTGCATATTCAGACAGTGACTATGGAGGTGATAAGTTTGATAGAAAATCCACAACTGGTGGATGTTAGTTTCTTGGGAGTAGGTTAATATCTTGGCAATGCAAGAAACAAACAGTGGTGGCCAATTCTACAACTGAAGCAGAGTATGTAGCTGCAGCTGCTTGTTGTGGACAAGTCTTATGGATTCAGAACCAGCTGTTGGATTATGGGTGTAATTTCATGCATACCAAGATATTTGTTGACAATAACAACACTTTATGCATTATTAAGAATCCTGTACATCATTCTAAAACAAAACACATAGACCATTTTATAAGAGATTGTTTTGAAAAGAGTTTAATACTACCAGATAGGGTTGACACAGAAGAAAATGTGTCAGATTTACTAACTAAACCTTTTGATGCTGGAAGGTTTCAATACTTGGTAACAAGTATTGGAATGATCAATATCACATAATATGTGTTTTGGAGTCTTTTTGTAAAAGTATGTACAGGATAATGCATTGTTATTGGTCTTTTTGAGGATTTAGATTTCCCACTATATTTTTCTAACACTGACAAAGGTTACTTTAACGCTGATACGTGTTATTGTGACGTTGTCAGCAATATATTTGTCTAACGCTGACAAAGCTTTTCTTAACGCTGTCAAGTGTTATCGGGGCGTTGTCAGCAACAATGTTAGTTTTGTGGTTTTCAATCTAAATGTGCAGATGGTGTTAGCATTATACCATTGGATACAGAGTTGCTTATGGATCATTGGAGACTTGTTTGAGCATGTTTTTATTTATGGATGATGGTTGGAATTTTCTATTCCTATCTTGACATAAATTTTTTATGTTCATGCATATTTTTGGCAACATTTGTATCACAGTTTAAGGGGAGGTTTTAGGAACCTTTAGGACTTTTGGGTATCCTTATGATACTCTTATCACAATTCTAGATTGTGTCCACAGGTGAGTATGAGTTAGTTTTACTAAATCATGAGGCACTGTAGCATGCAAAGTTGATATGCTATGCATGCTGCCAAGACATTTTTGGTCTAGAATTGGTTGTGGTCTGTTGGGAGACTTGGGAATGATTTTATCATGGGTTTTACCTAGGAGTAACAAGGAATTTTATGAGGTAACTTAGTTGTTAAGAGTTTTGGTTAGCAAGGGACTCTAGAGGACTGTTATGTCTATCTTGCATAAGCAAGTGTGCATAACTGGACAGTGCTTGCCGCCCTATAATAATTATCAACTTATAGGTTATCTTCTCTAGGATAAACTACTTTGTTAAGGTCATTTTTCATTTTTATAAATTTTTATTTTTGGATGCTGACAAGTATTTTTCCAAGCGTTGTTGTGACCAATTTAGACGCTGACATGGCTTTGGCAAACGTTGACAAGGATATAGCCGTTGGACGTTGATGGGTTATTTTTGACCGTTGACACTCAATGGGACCTACCCAGTTGTTACTTTTTGACATATTTTTGGGCCGTAATTTTGGGAGCAGATAACTTTCATTTAATGCATGAGATAAACTTATTTCTTTTCAATATTTTCATGATTGCATTTTGAAAATACTTGCCTATTTTAGGGCCAATCACATGCATTTTTCTCTCCTATATATTTGGCTCCTATTTTAAACAGGGTACCTATCATTCTTGTCTAACCATATTTTCTCCTATAACTTCATCTTTATCAATCATTCAATACAACTTTCAACAATGGCACCAAAGTTTAAACTAAGTGATTTAGAATTGGGGTTCAGGAGTCAACACAACATGGTAGCATATCTTGAAGCTGATGATACTCTGTTTCCCTAATACACACAAATGATGGCGTATTTGAATGCATCCCCAATTAGGTATGCTCTTTCTCATGCTCCACTCATTCCTGTCACACATATTAAACAGTTTTGGAACAATGTTAGTTCCTCAACAGTTAATAGAGTGACTACATTATCATCTATTGTTCATGGGAGAACATGGGTGGTTACTGAAGCTTTGGTTCGCCAAGCTTTGCATCTTATGATGTTGATGGTATAACCACCCTCCCATTAATGAGATAGAACAAGGACTAAGGGCTTTGGGTTATCCTTTCCCTGATGAGGGAACTTTAAATAAATATCATAAACAGAAGTTTCCCCCAGCCTGGAAGTACCTAATACATGTCCTCTTACAATGTTTGATTCCCAAGTGTACTACACACAATGAGATCAATAGATCTATTGCTAGTGCTCTTGTGTGCATTGCTACTGGGCAAAAGTTTAATTATTCAAAAATGATTTTTGAGGGCATGTGTAAAAATAAAGGGAACAAAATGACTTTAGCTTATCCCAGATTTTTACAAATGGTTTTTGAGGTGCAAAATTACTGCACAAGGGATCATGATGATTTTTATGAGATCCTTGTGCAAAAGAAAGCAATTTTTATGAAGATGAACTCACCCCCACATCGTGACCTACCCCTAACCCCAGCTATGATTGCTGTCATTGAAGCAGCTCAACCCCAACCAGACCCACAACCCCAAATTGACCCAATACCTGAACCTTTACCTTCACCACAACACATGCAACTTGACCAAGAACCTTTCGACGCTGACACATTAAATGTTGGCGTTGACATGCCTATTCCAAACGTTGACACAAATCCTTCACAGACCCAAACACCCCTTAACCAACCCACATCCACCCAATCCACATCATCTTCACCCCCAACCCAATATAGGTTGCAAAAATGCCAAAGGACTACTGGAGTGTTCTCCTCTAGTGGTCCTAGCCATGTAGTAGAGAGAACCACCACCACAAGTGTGGTTGGTGCTATGGATGAGGCTGGGACTATTGGTTCTGGCTTAGAAGCTGGCCAAGACAGTCCTACCATAATTAAGACCTCATCCATGCCCAATGAATCTAACTTGGGAGGTCAAATACCCATTTTAGAAGAGGGCAGATTGGAACCAATGACATTGATGGAATTGACGGCTGTCTGCATAAGCTTGCAAAAGCAAAATGCAGACTTGGTACATATTTTCAGTACACAAGGCCTTGAACTCAAGCAATTGAGGGAGAGGAATGTTATATTGGAAAATGCTAGCACAAGGAGAGGGATGGAGGAATCTTCCAAAGGGGAGGATGAACAAATAAATGTGAGTGATAAGGGCTCTCATGATGGTGAATCTTTGGGTGTTACTGAGGCCCTAATAAGTTTGAAGAAACAGACAGGTTTTGATACATCTCTAGTCTCTCCTACAAACTTAAATTTGTCATTTACAGCCATGTTGGAGGAAATCACAAGAGGCGCTGAGATAGGTACTTTGGGCGTTGACAAGACAGATTTAAACGCTGACATGAGTAACTTGGGCGCTGACAAAGCAAAAGTGAGCGTTGACAGGCCTGTAGATGAGGTTGATGTATTCCAGTCATCATCCATCATCAATGATGTTTCTTCACAGGTATTACCATCTACCTTACCAACAGTTGATCCATTAGATAAGGGTAAGGGTATTATGGTAGAAGAAGTTGTTCCAAAGAATGCAGCACAAATTGAGTTTGATAGAAGGTTGGCTGCACAAATTGTGGAACAAGAAAGAAAGAAGGTGGATGAATCACCTTTTGTTGTCACTTCAGAAGAGCAAGAAGGAAGTGATGAAGCCAGTTCAGACTCAAGTTTAATGACTATAGAACAACCAGAAAGACTTGAGTATGGTGATGAGTTGGCAAAAGAGAAGTTGAATGAGTTGAAATTGCAGGTTGATTTTGACATGCCAGAAGTTGTTCAGATGTACCATGCTTGGGAAGATAGGTGTATGGAGAATCCACATTTGACCATTTCAGATCAGATATGGGGTTTGGAGATTCTTCTTAGAGTACAAAAGGATTGCAAGGTCATTCTGAAACACAAAGCAAGCAATGTTCTCTCAAATTTAAAAAGGGATAGAAGGGAGTTGTACTACATGCTACTCAGATGTCATGGAACAGGATGGACTCATAAGAAATTGACTGGTTTGACATTTGAAGAGTTGGAGTGCAGAGCTTATCCCATTTGGGTTAGAGTGCAGGAAGAAAACACTCTAAGACTTCTTTCTGATGAAAGAAAAGAAGAACTTGTAGAGGAAATGGAGCTTAAGAAGGCAATGTTTGTTCCCAGACATGTGAAAAAGGGATTCCCTCTTGAGTTTCCCAAAGATATGGATCCATTAAGTCCAAGTGAAGCTGTTATAAGAAAGAGCCTTAAGCTCTCACTATTAGAAGCTTCAGATATGGTACAAGTGTTACCACTTGATTCCAGAAACCCTATTATAAGCTATGAAGAAGATGAATGTGGGTTTGGAAGATTGGCAGGTATGGAAAAGAGGTTCACACTTTTACCACTCTTATATCTTTGTTTGCAAGTTTTGATAGAGAAGACTTGGTTGATCTATGGAGGTTGTTAGAGACCAAGTATGAGACTGAATATCCCACTTTAGTCAATGCAATAAAACTGTGGTCAACATTCAAGAGAATGTGTGGACCAAGAGATGAAGATCCTGCTATTTAGAAGGATCTTAAAGATGATCTCAGTGGTCTTCAATGGAGATTGTATTCAGCTGCTGGAGTTTATTATTTGAGTTCTACAAAGTTTGCTGAGTATCTACATGTAGATGGTCAGTATTTCATGTCCAAGGAAGTCTTGGAGAAGATGAAGAATACATAGCTCGAAATTGATTATTCAAGTGACGTGGCAAAAGATTTGATCAGATTTATTTATTACCAATATGATAAGTGTTGTAAGATTCCTCCTAGTTCTTAATGTTTATTCAGAAACTTGATCACTAGAGTAGATATCAAGTTTAGAGGAGGATTGTTGGGAATAAATTATAGCCAGTCTACTTGAGCGCTGACAAGAGTAAAACAAGCGTTGATAGGAAGAAAACAAACGCTGACAGATCAAGCGTTGACAAGAAGAAGTCAAGCGTTGACACATTGAAGACAAGCACTGATGGAAGGATATGATCTACGCGTTTATTATGTTCTAGATTACTTCTATTAAAGATAGGAACAACAATGTATTTTCTATATTTATCTTTACCTAGAATAGTTGATACGTAGATTATTGTACAAGGATTCTTATGTCTATAAAAGAAGACCTTTAGGTTAATGTTCAATATAAGTTTTCATACGTTAAACACTTTCATTGTAAGCAAGTTTGATATCATTAATCAAAGTGAAAGGTTGTTTACATCTTGTGTGTTCTTGTTTAAGTGTTAATTCCGCATAACACTTAGATTGTCATATACATATACAAAGGTTTCTCTAAGTGTATTACTTGATCTAATCTCGTATACATAAAGCTAAATCGATCTAAGTTTGGGATCAACAGATTGAGTCGGGTATTTATTTTTTGTACGAAAGTGTTTATACGACAAATAATTTTTTTTTTCTTTCGGTCTAATAAGGAGTCGGACTTAAGATAAATTCGAGGATTTCAAGCACCGGTTTTTATCAACCATACCAAACAAGGATCCAAGAAATTTTCATCGATATTCAATGGAACCGTGGAGGTCGACAGTTCACGAGGGAGCACTGCAACACATGCAACTCAAAGAGATCAAATTGCGTCAAAAAACATTGGAAATGTTTCACGAGCTGAAGACACACCTTGCACTTCTCTATCTGCACAACATGACCGAACTTCCAACCTTAGTTCAAATGTTCTTTGGCAAAGTGGATAATTTCAAAGAAAAGATTTTCAATAATTTGGATGAGTTACGGTTGAAAATTGAAAGGGATAATATTCATGAGGTTAAAGCGAAAATGTGTCTAGAAATCCTCCGCACACAGTTTAAGGAATTCTTTGCCTCGACAATGGAACCTCCTTTTGAGTATTCGACTCCAATCCTTCACCAGGTTTTCAACTTGCATACAGGTTGCCAGACAGAAACCTTTAGGAGTGGTTTACTCAATCACATCAATATACTTGAGAAGTGTATTGAGGTCAGGTTAGTTAATTACAACGAGATACAGTTGAAAAAGGGTCAGATTCAAAGAATCAAGGAGTCGTCTAAATCATTGCATGCAGCAATACCTCATGAACATGAGAGAGAGACATGCTTCAAGTTGCCGCCAAAAGATGATTAGATTTGCCCGGTTAAAGAAATGGGTGCTAATTTGGTTGTTACGGTAAGCAATGGCAAGGAATCAGGAGGAAAGCATGAACCGAACAGCAAGTCACAAGCACCAACTGCCCAGGTGCCAAGTTTCAACAGTATACAGCATTTTGAGCATTCTGAACCTAATTATGCCAAACATGGGATGGAAACGGTGATAGCGCTACCACTTCTGATTCATCTGATGTGAGTCATAATGGGGGAGAAAGTGTTCAAAATGCTAAACATCATGATAAGTGCCTTATGACTGCTTCTTTAAATAATTCCGATTCTAGGATTAAAGAGCTCGAAACGATCGTAGCTCAGCAATCTAAAGATCTTGAGGATGCCAAACTTGAATTTTCTAAGAAAACGAACAAATTTGAAACATATTTTGAAAAACTTGAAAAGTCAAACGTTGTTCTTGAACGAAAATTGGATCAAACAGTTCTAGATTATAAAGCTGAAAAGGATAATCTTTTGAAACAAATTAAGTTGCTTGAATCTAAGTTGGCATCCCAAGATGAATTACTCAAAGAGAATGAGACTCTAAAGGCTCAAGTTCAGGAAAAAGGTTTTTGCAATAGCGGCTCTGAAAAACGAGTTGAGGAAAATTAAAGGAACTAGTGTGGACACTAAGCTTGAAAAACCATCAATCTTGGGAAAACCGCCTCAAATTCAGTCTGTTAGACAACCGATTGCATTTAGATCCGAGCGACCACAATCCTCGAGACTGCGGTTTCCTACCAAGTTGACATGGTTCATCTTTCTAGACCAGTCACTCCACCAACTAGGGCCAACGTGACTAAAACAGCTTTTGCAAGACCTAATCACATGATTGCATTTAGTCTCCCTATACATAGTCCAAAGAACACGTCTCGAACTAGGTTCAAATGACGTTCGCCATAAATTTGGTCTAAGGGAAGCTATTCAAAAGACACAAGTAAGAGATAGGAATTTTAAACCTAGTCAGATGCCTTCTAGTTTACCCAACACTGCTAACCGTAGCATGCCATATCCTAGGAGCATTGATGAGACTGTATTTATACATAGTCTCATCGTCCAAAATGGGCTTAAAACGCTTAAAATATCGTCAAAATACCCATATATGTGCCTATGTTTGTTCATTGTGTATTTTAGGTATGGATATCGTGAATTCACCAAAAGATCAAAGGAATCAAGCAAAAACGAACACGGGAAACGAAGCCGCACAAAGTACCGGACCCGAATCATGAATTTCCTTTGAAGTCCTTGAAGTTTGAAGATTTGGCAAGAATGGTCCCTCAACTTTTGAAGACTTGTCACTTTTGACCCTTGTAAATCTTTATTATTACAAGATTGGTCCTTAAGTTTCAAGAAAATAGCATTTATGCCCTTGAAGAATGCATTAAATGCATAAAAAAAACCCTTGGTAAAAAGTTGTAACAAGATTGTGCCATAAATGACAACTTTGCCAAAGTTGTCATTTGCATTTTGGGCGTTGATAAGTTTTTGTGCAAAGTGACAAGAGACAGAAAGATGGGGGGCAAACCTGGCTAGACAAACAAACTTACCCCATCCACTCCCATCACGCCATGTCACCCTCCCACTCTCCCTCCAACCAATCAGAAAACACCCCCTTTCCACATCCTCATTCCACCAAACCTTTTTAAAAAAAAAATAGATTAAATATTAATCTGTTTAAACTTTGTTTTTGGTGGTAAACACCCTTTTAAACACAAACTAAAATCAAAACACATAAACCGTCTCCCCTAACCCACATAAACCCTAATCTCTAATCTAACACAAAACAAAGGGGTTTGATCCCCTAAAATGCAGATTAATGATTAACCCTTTTCTCATCAAAACCCAGCTCACAAAACACCAACCCGTGACCATATGTGACCCCACCATGTCCCCCTGCTCAACCAAAAATGGCAATATTCGAATCTTAGCAGTCCATCAACGTTCAGCATCAATTCCTTCTTCCCAAAGGACCAAACAAACGCTCAAGATCAACTTAAGCTAGCTGGCATCACATGGGATGATAATTGACCAAGTTTCAAACGAATTGACCAAGGGCATTTTTGGATATTCAATGTATTAGGGTTTATCAGTTCTTAGTCTCTAGTATCTTCTATAGATTAGTATAAAAAGAGAGCTAGCATGTTAGCCTCTTCTTTGTTCCAATTTTTTTTGTAAAAAGCTTGATTAATTAATGAAAATGAAAGATTGAGTTTTTTTTTAGCAAATAAATCTGTGTTCCTTATATTTCTTGCATAGTATAATTTAGTTTACTGTTTTTAAAAAAGTTAGTTTAAAGGTTTCACAAGGTTTCAGTTTTTCAGAAGGTTTCAAGAAAGTAAAAAACGTGTTCTTACCATTTTTCAGAAAATCACCTAGGCTTAAAGTGGAAGTGAAAGTGGAAGCTTTAGGCTTGTTGATTTATTGAGATTTGTGTAATTTAGTTGATTTCATAGTATGGTTTAAAAAGGTTTTTCAAAAAAATCAGTTTTTTTTAAGGAAAGTTCATTTTTTTTATATACATAAGCTATAAGCTTATAAGCCTGCTTATTCAATAAGCAGTGCTTATTCTCTCAAGCTTTTTTGTGCTTCACTTTGTCTCTTTGGTTTGTTGAGTGTGTAGGGTATCAAGAACAACAAGAAGACATTTGATACCCCTGGTTCTGCTGTTGAACCTCAGCAGGGGTCCTCTATAGCTTCCATAAGCTCATAAAAGCTCAAAACACACCCCTTTGGAAGGCATTCAGCTGTAAGTGGCTTTGAACCCCATTGGCTTAAGTATTTGAAGTTTTTATGTGATTGTGTGTGCATTTGTAGGAATCTGTTTTTTTTGTTGATTAACCTGTTGTTATTTGTTTAATCATGGTTCTTATGCATGTTATGAGTGATATATATCAGTTAAATAGGATTTGTAAGCAATTTCTTTGATTAATCTTAGTTTTCAGTAGTTAAGGGTGTGTTTGGGACTAGGTTTTAAGCTTAGATTGGTGACAAATTTAAGCTTGAAATAAGTTTAGACACACCTTATTTACTAGTTAGAGGTATATTTCAGCCTTGGTTTTTAGTTTGAATATGATTTGAAACAAATTGCATGCTAAAATTGGTATTCACCCCATAAAAACAGTAAGCAATTTTTCAGTTGGTTTTGTGTGTAATTTTGCTCACCAAGCTTGTTAGTTGTTAGATTATAGGTCTAGTTAGGATTGTGGGTTGCTTGGTTGTGAGTTGGATAGGTTGTGTGCAAAATTTGGCCAAGTGAAATCCACTCCAGTGCACATTGCACCATCAAATACATCACAGCCCCATAGGAGCATACACAGTCACTGATTTGTGCTCTTTTGTGTGATTTTTGTGTGTTATAGTTGTGTGTTTTTCTATTCATATTGACTCCCCACACTTCCATGAGTGTGGGGGTGCCTTTGTTTCCAGTTAAAACTCAAAAACAAGCAAGATCCAAGCCTCAAAAGGCTCAGACTCGTTTTTTATACTATCAGTGGGAACTCCTTTCCCACTGATAGCTTTGCTGTAGCCACTGCTACACTAAAAGACAGAAAACACAAAAAAGTCACTATCAGATTCTAAAATTTTTGTCTTTTGTGACCTTAATTAGGTTTTAGGACTTCATTCTTTTTTCAATATTTTTCTTTTTTAATTCTTAATTTTTCAGTTTAATTAATTTTTATTCTACTGTTCATCTGATAATTTTTAGGTTTTATTGCCTTTTTAATTACTTTTATTTATTTCTGATTTTGTCTTTTAGTGTAAAAAGTTTATATATTTTAGTTTTAAAATTTTTTATAGATTAAGAAAATTAACTTAAGATTTTTGGTTTTAAAATTAGTTACTGTTCACCTTTTTAATTATTTTTTATAATTAATTTAAGTTAATTAGGGTTTAATAAACAAACTGTTTTGTCTTTTAGTGAAAATTTTTACATTTTTTTAACTTTTTCAATTTTCTACTGTTCTTTAGGATAATTTAGGATTTTTAAAATTGTTAGATTAATTTTGGCATTATTTTATTATTTTTTAGGATTATTTTAATTTAAAAATAGTTTTAAGTCATTAAAAAATAGAAAAATAGTTTTTAAAATTTAGGAAAAATACTTTTTAGTCTTTAAATAATATAAGTGACTTATTAGTTCAATAAATTAATATTTTGGGCATTTTGTTAATTATATTTAATTTTTGGGCTTTAATTAGCATTAAAAATTGAATATTTAATTAATAAAAGGTTTTAAAATATTTTTGTTGGATTTTTATTCTTATTTATATTATTTTAGACTTAGTTTAATCTTTTAATTAATTTTTAGGTTTAATTTTTAATTTTGTTGCGTTTTACGTATTTACGTTCGCGTTTTACGTCAACGTCGTAGTTTAATCGTAGTCGTAGTTCGTCTTTAATTTTTCTCTCTTTAAACCAAAAAAACGTCACTAATCCAAACATTGTTATTTTATATATTGGCACATTAATACACACACCTCCTTCGAGAACGAACCCGCATTTATTCGGTTTTACGTTTTTCCTAAAGCGTATAACTTAATACTTGCCAATCATACGCGTTTTTCCTAAAACGTGTACGAAAAACCTACATCAAATTTTGGCGCCGCTGCCGGGGAGGTGTTTAGTGTGCCATTACTATTAGTATCGTGTTTGTGTGAGTAGTGCGTTTTTGCTTTTCATTTTTGGAAAGCGTAAATATCGTACATACTCATTTTTGTTATTTTTCTCTATTATAGTATAATATCCAAATAAATCGTGTTTAGTTTTCCTAAATTAAACACTCAATCAATCTTTACTATATTGTAGATATATTGGTTTTCGTTTTTATTGTGAATATATTATTACTATATTGTATCTACGTAAGAACAAATAAATATACAAGTACTCCAAAAGCGTGAAAACGCAACCTTGATTCGGGATTTCATCACTCGATCATTGTATTCGAATCTAAAGCAAAGGTTTAAAGGCAAAATAGATAAATACTTTCGTGAGGCTTAATTTCAATTAACACAAACTATAAGGTGGGTATAAGGCGGTTGTATTTCACGACCTAAAGGAAAAAGGCTCTTAAGTGCTTCGCGCCGCCTCGTTCCTCCGCTTGCTTGTGCGTGTTTTGAGAAAGAAGGCTAATCGAGGATTTGCCGCCCAAGTATTATCTACGTATTATATATTTGCTTGTTTTCAAGATTAAACCCTCTTGAACGTTTTGGTGTTCCACCAACGTTCTAAAGTCATCTAGAACGTTCACTCCACGTGATCGTTTTCATTCTTTGAGGCTCCTTTAATCGAGAAAGTCGATTCGAGGGGAGATTTGTAGATTTGTGTCTACGTAATACATTCAAAAATCCAAAAAAATTAAAAAACCAATCAAAAACCAAAAAAAATTAAAAAATCGAAAAACCGCAAAAAGAATCTTCTTTGCTACCACCCATTCTACGCTTAGTGCATGCGCACTCGATCGAAGGACTATTCCAATTCTAGTGAAGCTTCGAATCGACGCAATCGTAATCGAAGGAATCGACGACGTAGACGAGAATTAGAAACCGACGTTCCTAATATCGTTGTTGAAGAAACCGTAGAGGAGATGGCCGACAATCGTTCTATGATGGAATTGCTCCAAGCGCCCACCGAGGGTTATGGAGACGCGATCGTAATTCCCGCTATCGAGGCGGAGAATTTTGAGATCAAGAGCGGAATGCTTTCGTTGATCCAAGCTACGAAGTTTCGAGGTCGTGAAGCCGACAATCCTCACGACCATATTCGGAATTTTGATCGTCTTTTGGCCACGAGCAAGTTTAAGAACGTCGACACCGATGTCGTCAAGCTTATGCTTTTTCCTTACTCGCTCGATGGTGCCGCCAAGGATTGGTACGAGAAAGAGCCACCTAATTCCATAGTTACGTGGAAGGATCTCGTTTCCAAGTTCGTTAATTATTTTTCCCACCGTCTAAGACAACGTTTTTCAAGAATGAAATTACGAAATTTGAGCAAAAACCGAATGAATCTTTTAGAGACGCGTGGGATCGTTTTAAGGAATTGCTTAGGCAATGTCCTCACCATGGTTTTTCCGAGTTGCACCAAATCGATACATTTTACAACGGTCTTAATTTTCACGAACAAGACTCGTTGAATTCCGCCGCCAGTGGCAACTTTTTGTGTAAGACTCCGAGAGAAGCTTTGATAATTATCGAGAACCGATCCAAGGTTTACCAACTCCGCAATGCACCGAGTGTTGCCAATGTCGCTAATGTTAGTAGTTCTAATCGCGACATTGAGAGAGTTGATGCAAAAGTCAACAAGCTTACGAATGTGTTCACGTCTTATCTCATTGAGATGCAAAAGAAAGACGCTCCCGCTACGGTGAAAGCGGTTGAGGTTTCGTGTACGTTTTGTGGTGGACCTCATAATTATTACGAGTGTGCGGCTACGGATGGCCAAACGTCGAATGTGAGTGCGTTAAACAACAATTTTTCAAATCAAAATAACGCGGGTCCATCACAACAAGGCAATTATAACCAAGGCAACAATTTTCAAAATCGAAACAATTTTCAAGGAAATAATCAACAAGGAAATTTTTCGAATCAAAATCAAGGAGGTTATAATCAAGGTCGTAATATAACTTGGCAAAATCGAGATAACAATCAAGGAAATAATTTTTCAAGTGGGAATCAAAACAATTTTCAAAGAAGTAATCAAAACCAAGGGAACTTTAATTCAAATCAAAATAGTTCGTCAAACGATTTTCAAAACTACATGAAAACGAATGAGGCTAATATGAGACGATTAGAGGGAGAAATTGGTACTTTGAAAAACGACTTTACAAATACTTTGAAATTGCAAAACACGAAGATTGAGCAAGGGCAAATTGATATTAAAAAGATGTTTTCGGCTATAATGAACAAAGCCTCGGGTTCGTCATCAAGTTCGTTACCTAGTGACACCGTTGCTAATCCGAAAGAACAATGTAAAGCCGCCTCGTCTCGTGAGAAAGGTCGTGTGATTACCCCTAACCTTGAAGGATTCCGTGTTGTTTATCCCTCTCAACCCTCGACTTCTAAGACGTCCTCTTGTTCTAAAGTCGATGGGGTGAACGTGGCGACCAAGGAAAGGAGTGCACACCCTCGTGTACCTTAAATTCCATCCACGGTTCAAAAAGAGAGCTTTGTCGACCTTACCAAAGTAACCCTTGAAGAAACTTGTGCTTCGATCCTTCTTAAAAAACCCAAAAGGCGTATGCCGAGAAAGGAAAAGGATCCGGGCCAATTTCTACTACCTTGTGATTTTTCCGAGATTGAGGGATGTTTAGCACTTGCCGATTTAGGTGCTAGCATCAATCTCATGCCTCATTCTCTTTGGAAATTGATGAGATTGCCTTCGCTCACCCCCACGAACATGACAATCGAGCTTGCAAATTGTACTCCACTTATACCAATTGGAATAGCCGAGGATGTCTATGTTAGGATTGGAAAGTTTGTTTTTCCCGCGGATTTCGTTATATCCGATTACGAGTGTGACCCTAAATGTCCCATTATTTTAGGCCGACCATTCTTATCGACGGCTCGAACCGTAATCGACGTTCACGAGGGGAGACTTACTATGAGATATGGGGATGAAAAAATAGATTTTTTCGCTAGAAAATCCCAAGGATTTTATGAGAATGAAAAAACCGAGGTTTCAAAACCTAATGATTCAAATTCTAATGATTTCAAAATGTTTACTTTAGCGGAAAGGATGAAGCTTGATGCATGTTTTGAAAGAATTAAGAAAAACGGTTTTAAAGATGATGATTTTAATGATAAAGAATGCGTGTACCTAATTCAAAAGGGTATGTGTAAATACATGGATGAAAACTCACTTTGGGATGTTTTTAGCGAAACAAGTGAAACACCAATTCCGAAGGGTGACGTTAGTGCCATCACGACAACGACCAAAATGGGCTCGTCTTCACCACCTTCGAAGGACCATGACTTTGAGGCTTCAACTTCTAACTCCATCGAAGTGCCTCCTTTGCCTAGCCCAACACCCGTTGAGGCTAAAGGGTTTATCGACATCGATCCTCTCGTCTTAGAAAAGTCACCTAAGCATAGTCATTTGACTTGTAAGTCCATGGTTGTGAGTGCTCACATCGACTCTTTCTTTGACGATGACGATGGCGATTTTGCCGAGCTTGATCACGTACTTCGACATCCACATGCTATTTTTGATTCTCCTAAGAAGAAACATGTGAAGTACGATGATTATGAGTTTGATCCCGAGATTGAGGAAATCATTGAACGAGAGCTAGCTCTTATGCCTTCACTTCCACCTACGAGTGAGGTCGACCTTTCCAAGATCGAGGATGAACTAAATGAGTTGGAACGTCTTATTTTCGATGACGAACCAACTCATGTGACCACCAAAAATCCCATTCTCGAGGAGTTACCTAATCAACACTCCTCATTTGAGAATGACGTTTACCACATTCGTGAGGATCTAACTTATCAACGATCCCCACAAAAGAATGATGGTTTCGTGCTTGATCGTGATCTTTTCGAGAGAGTTTCTAAGATACTCAAGGAGGGGAATGACAAACCTTGGTTTGACAAGCCTATCTTTGATGAAGAAATCGATGAGATTGACGTTCATGAGGATGACGAGTATGTTGACCCCGAGGGGGCGGTGTTCTTTATTGACAAACGTTTTGAGAACTTATATAATCCGCCACCCCCTCCCACCAATGACTTAAATGTGAGGATTTTTAGCGCGACTAATTTTCAATTTGACACGCCAAATATTTTCGACATTATTCAATCGGGTTTTCATAAAGAGTTTTTGAACGATGAAAAAGGAAAAGATTTTAAAAATGTTTTAAAAGATTTTTCTACATGTTTAACTCCGTCATCACCGCGTTTTATGAGTGCTACCACCTCGTCTACTCCTTTTGACGACGGTTGGTGTGGTTTTAGTATGGGGGAAGCCCCAAATGTTCCCTCACACTTTACCACCGAGGACGAGATTTACGATCCCGGAATTGCTCGTAAAGGGAAATCTCGGTCTTCCACCGATGCAATAAATGGAAATCTTATCTATTTGCTTGGTGTGAGTCTACCTCGAGTAGCTCATGATTTTGACTTACCCATTGCCCCACCTTTCTACTTCTTATCTCTTTTCTTCTACCTCTTTGAGTTTTTAGAATGCGTTGGAGTGGCGTTGTTTCGTCTTTCATCCGAAAACGAAGACGCTATCTTTGACCCCGGTATACGTATATCGGGTTTTTAAAGTACTCCATGTACTTTTGGGCCTTGTTTATCATGTAAGTCCCACCAAGAATGACCAAACCAAGATTATCCCTAAATGATCACATTTATGGGGATTTGAGTCGAGCTTTTGACTCGGTTATCAAAAACAAGGTGCCTCGTGGGGGATTCTCATGCTTATCCTTGTAAATATTATCGCTTTATTAGTTTAATGTAACGAGGGGACTTGTGCTCCTCCAACCTTTATTCCGTGGTTGTTTGTGATTGTGATTTATTAGGTCCATCGTCATCATTGAAGCCTCTCGTGTTCGTTTTACGTAGCACTCGAGCTTCGATCGTTGCCTTTGGAGATTCCGATATCCGATGATATCCTTTTATGTTCTAACGTTTATCTTATTAGCATAATTCATAAACGGCTTTTAGGTTATTCGTTTTACCCTTTCCATGCTCGAGATTAAGCATTCGACTTCGTCTCTAGTATGGGGGTGTTTACACCCCTAGACTCAAAACATTGAGGACAATGTTTAGTTTTAGTATGGGGGGGTGAGTAGATACTTCACCTTGCTCACGTCAACACGCTATCCAAATATTCATCTTTTTGTTATCATTTTGTTGCAAAATAAGGCTAAAAATGGCCAAATTTTAAAATTTTTCTTGTTTTTCATAAGTGTTTAAGACACGAATGTAGGTTTTCCGATGGTGAGAACGAGAGTAATTTTTGACTCGACCGTGCGTGTTGAGCACTTAGCTCGATTCCTTAACTTTTTAGGCTAAGTCTCTTAAATGAGGACGAGAAATGATAGAGTTATTTATAAGTCTCGTAATCGTCACGATCTTATGTGTAGTAATTATTAGCTCATTCTCCCCACGCTTTTGCATAATAAATTGTTAATAAATATTGATTTGGCGGTTTAGTCACTATTGTTGGGTTTCTAATTTGTTTTGGTAGCTTCCATGTAATTAAATTGGGAAAACATTAAGGTATCGCCAGCGTCACGGTTTTGAAGTATTGGCACCCGAATAATTGAAAGCTTCACCTAATAATAAGATTTCAAGTGCTCACCTAAATTAAGCAAAAATTTGAAGCTCACAAGGCCGAAAAATCTATGCCCAAATTGAAAGTGAATCAAGCCTTAATCTTCGAAGCTTTAAAGATCCAAAATTCGCTTTAGCGTGAGGATATACGTCTTTGGCTAATAAAACCACCGATGAGGCGGATAATAAAAGGCAAGGCAAGACCGAAGTCATAATAAAAGCTTCATGGCGAAGTTGAATAAAAGATGGAGGTAAACCAAAGATAATAAGGCCCTTCCTTTAGGGGGCGTATAAAAGTCTTGGTAATAAGTCTCATGTTCAAAACCGTTATAAAACCGTGTTTATCGATCCTTCTTGTTGACTTAATTTTTTGACATCGTTGTCTATTAGGATGAATTATTAATTTAATGATTTTGGTTACACCGTTAAAACTCTATTTTTAGACTTAATCTCTATTTACGCATAAGTCGATGATGTATCCTCGTGATCATTAAGACAAAATAAAATATAAGAGATACCAAGTAGGAATAAGGGAGTTTAGGTTCGTAATTAACACTCATGAGATGTGCTCGTGTTGCTAACTTATAAAAACAATGATCTCGTTACACGCTTAGCATGGAATTGGGTGAAAATCGAGGACGACGAAATTATTTCTAACGAAGCATTCACGTGTTCTTGTTCTATGATCCCAAAAGTCACATTCTCGTGATGAAAACATTACATTATGTCTAAAACACGTGTAGTAGTTTATTTAAATTTATGTCTTCAATAAATGTCATCATAAAATGGATTTTGGAGTTGCTATGATACTTAATTCTAGCATTGAGTGGGGACACGGCAATGGTTTAGTATGGGGGAGTGATGAGACTGTATTTATACATAGTCTCATCGTCCAAAATGGGCTTAAAACGCTTAAAATATCGTCAAAATACCCATATATGTGCCTATGTTTGTTCATTGTGTATTTTAGGTATGGATATCATGAATTCACCAAAAGATCAAAGGAATCAAGCAAAAACGAACACGGGAAACGAAGCCGCATAAAGAACCGGACCCGAATCATGAATTTCCTTTGAAGTCCTTGAAGTTTGAAGATTTGGCAAGAATGGTCCCTCAACTTTTGAAGACTTGTCACTTTTGACCCTTGTAAATCTTTATTATTACAAGATTGGTCCTTAAGTTTCAAGAAAATACCATTTATGCCCTTGAAGAATGCATTAAATGCATAAAAAAACCCTTGGTAAAAAGTTGTAACAAGATTGTGCCATAAATGACAACTTTGCCAAAGTTGTCATTTGCATTTTGGGCGTTGATAAGTTTTTGTGCAAAGTGACAAGAGACAGAAAGATGGGGGGCAAACCTGGCTAGACAAACAAACTTACCCCATCCACTCCCATCACGCCATGTCACCCTCCCACTCTCCCTCCAACCAATCAGAAAACACCCCCTTTCCACATCCTCATTCCACCAAACCTTTTTTTTAAAAAAATAGATTAAATATTAATCTGTTTAAACTTTGTTTTTGGTGGTAAACACCCTTTTAAACACAAACTAAAATCAAAACACATAAACCGTCACCCCTAACCCACATAAACCCTAATCTCTAATCTAACACAAAACAAAGGGGTTTGATCCCCTAAAATGCAGAATAATGATTAACCCTTTTCTCATCAAAACCCAGCTCACAAAACACCAACCCGTGACCATATGTGACCCCACCATGTCCCCCTGCTCAACCAAAAATGGCAATATTCGAATCTTAGCAATCCATCAACGTTCAGCATCAATTCCTTCTTCCCAAAGGACCAAACAAACGCTCAAGATCAACTTAAGCTAGCTGGCATCACATGGGATGATAATTGACCAAGTTTCAAACGAATTGACCAAGGGCATTTTTGGATATTCAATGTATTAGGGTTTATCAGTTCTTAGTCTCTAGTATCTTCTATAGATTAGTATAAAAAGAGAGCTAGCATGTTAGCCTCTTCTTTGTTCCAGTTTTTTTTGTAAAAAGCTTGATTAATTAATGAAAATGAAAGATTGAGTTTTTTTTTAGCAAATAAATCTGTGTTCCTTCTATTTCTTGCATAGTATAATTTAGTTTACTGTTTTTAAAAAAGTTAGTTTAAAGGTTTCACAAGGTTTCAGTTTTTCAGAAGGTTTCAAGAAAGTAAAAAACGTGTTCTTACCATTTTTCAGAAAATCACCTAGGCTTAAAGTGGAAGTGAAAGTGGAAGCTTTAGGCTTGTTGATTTATTGAGATTTGTGTAATTTAGTTGATTTCATAGTATGATTTAAAAAGGTTTTTCAAAAAAATCAGTTTTTTTAAGGAAAGTTCATTTTTTTTATATACATAAGCTATAAGCTTATAAGCCTGCTTATTCAATAAGCAGTGCTTATTCTCTCAAGCTTTTTTGTGCTTCACTTTGTCTCTTTGGTTTGTTGAGTGTGCAGGGTATCAAGAACAACAAGAAGACATTTGATACCCCTGGTTCTGCTGTTGAACCTCAGCAGGGGTCCTCTATAGCTTCCATAAGCTCATAAAAGCTCAAAACACACCCCTTTGGAAGGCATTCAGCTGTAAGTGGCTTTGAACACCATTGGCTTTGAACACCATTGGCTTTGAACACCATTGGCTTTGAACACCATTGGCTTTTTTGTGCTTCACTTTGTCTCTTTGGTTTGTTGAGTGTGCAGGGTATCAAGAACAACAAGAAGACATTTGATACCCCTGGTTCTGCTGTTGAACCTCAGCAGGGGTCCTCTATAGCTTCCATAAGCTCATAAAAGCTCAAAACACACCCCTTTGGAAGGCATTCAGCTGTAAGTGGCTTTGAACACCATTGGCTTAAGTATTTGAAGTTTTTATGTGATTGTGTGTGCATTTGTAGGAATCTGTTTTTTTTGTTGATTAACCTGTTGTTATTTGTTTAATCATGGTTCTTATGCATGTTATGAGTGATATATATCAGTTAAATAGGATTTGTAAGCAATTTCTTTGATTAATCTAAGTTTTCAATAGTTAAGGGTGTGTTTGGGACTAGGTTTTAAGCTTAGATTGGTGACAAATTTAAGCTTGAAATAAGTTTAGACACACCTTATTTACTAGTTAGAGGTATATTTCAGCCTTGGTTTTTAGTTTGAATATGATTTGAAACAAATTGCATGCTAAAATTGGTATTCACCCCATAAAAACAGTAAGCAATTTTTCAGTTGGTTTTGTGTGTAATTTTGCTCACCAAGCTTGTTAGTTGTTAGATTATAGGTCTAGTTAGGATTGTGGGTTGCTTGGTTGTGAGTTGGATAGGTTGTGTGCAAAATTTGGCCAAGTGAAATCCACTCCAGTGCACATTGCACCAGCAAATACATCACAGCCCCATAGGAGCATACACAGTCACTGATTTGTGCTCTTTTGTGTGATTTTTGTGTGTTATAGTTGTGTGTTTTTCTGTTCATATTGACTCCCCACACTTCCATGAGTGTGGGGGTGCCTTTGTTTCCAGTTAAAACTAAAAAACAAGCAAGATCCAAGCCTCAAAAGGCTCAGACCCGTTTTTTATACTATCAGTGGGAACTCCTTTCCCACTGATAGCTTTGCTGTAGCCACTGCTACACTAAAAGACAGAAAACACAAAAAAGTCACTATCAGATTCTAAAAATTTTGTCTTTTGTGACCTTAATTAGGTTTTAGGACTTCATTCTTTTTTCAATATTTTTCTTTTTTAATTCTTAATTTTTCAGTTTAATTAATTTTTATTCTACTGTTCATCTGATAATTTTTAGGTTTTATTGCCTTTTTAATTACTTTTATTTATTTCTGATTTTGTCTTTTAGTGTAAAAAGTTTATATATTTTAGTTTTAAAATTTTTTATAGATTAAGAAAATTAACTTAAGATTTTTGGTTTTAAAATTAGTTACTGTTCACCTTTTTAATTAGTTTTTATAATTAATTTAAGTTAATTAGGGTTTAATTAACAAACTGTTTTGTCTTTTAGTGAAAATTTTTACATTTTTTTAACTTTTTCAATTTTCTACTGTTCTTTAGGATAATTTAGGATTTTTAAAATTGTTAGATTAATTTTGTCATTATTTTATTATTTTTTAGGATTATTTTAATTTAAAAATAGTTTTAAGTCATTAAAAAATAGAAAAATAGTTTTTAAAATTTAGGAAAAATACTTTTTAGTCTTTAAATAATATAAGTGACTTATTAGTTCAATAAATTAATATTTTGGGCATTCTGTTAATTATATTTAATTTTTGGGCTTTAATTAGCATTAAAAATTGAATATTTAATTAATAAAAGGTTTTAAAATATTTTTGTTGGATTTTTATTCTTATTTATATTATTTTAGACTTAGTTTAATCTTTTAATTAATTTTTAGGTTTAATTTTTAATTTTGTTGCGTTTTACGTATTTACGTTCGCGTTTTACGTCAACGTCGTAGTTTAATCGTAGTCGTAGTTCGTCTTTAATTTTTCTCTCTTTAAACCAAAAAAACGTCACTAATCCAAACATTGTTATTTTATATATTGGCACATTAATACACACACCTCCTTCGAGAACGAACCCGCATTTATTCGGTTTTACGTTTTTCCTAAAGCGTATAACTTAATACTTGCCAATCATACGCGTTTTTCCTAAAACGTGTACGAAAAACCTACATCAAGCATCAATCAATCATCTAGGAATTCTAGATCTTACTCGGACATTAAATATGCTACTTGTAAAACAAGTAGGAAATGTGTCTTTAAAGCTAATCATGATTCTTGTGTCAAGAAATTACTTAATGAGGTGAACTCCCGTGCTAGACTTAAATCCCAGTGGGTAGCTAAAATCAAACCCATTGGTAAAATGTGGCGCCCCACTGGTAGAACTTTCACTCTTGTAGGAAACGAGTGCCCTTTAACTAGGATAGTCTGTTATTCTACTAAGACTAGTAGGGAGGAAATTGAAAAGGATGATACATCACTTAAGCCTGAACTTAAGGTTTTCTATAAAAGGAAACGTTTGCCAACTAAGACAAGTGAATCATCTCCTCAGGTCACCTCTAGCACAAGAAAAGAAAACTGTGAATCCCCGCATGGTTCTAAGATAGATATCACTAACCCACATAAAAACATGCAAACTCCTAATGAGAATGCAGGTAACAAAGTCCACATTAAACAAGAACACGACGGTCCGATCTTTACATATCGTTCAACTAAGGACACTCTAAGAGTTTGGTTACTGAAGAAGCTGATATCAGAGAAAAAAGTGTCTCAGGGGATTCGCAGTTAAACATTGTGTACATGGCTTTCAAATCACAGTCTGTGACCCGATCTTCCGAGAAAGGGAAGTTTAGCTACGCAACGATAACTTACCCTCAAAACGAGAAATTAAATTTCTCAGGCACAAGTTTACTTTAAAACTATTCAAAGGTTTTAAACTCGTGTATATGGCTCACATTCAAATCACAGTCCGTGACCCGAACTTCAGAGAAAGGGAAGTTTATCTACGCAACGATAACTTACCCTCAAAACGAGAAATTAAGTTTTCTCAGACACGAGCTTACACTAAAACCATTCAAAGGTTTTAAGCTCGTGTATAAGGATCATCGTTAAATGTCAGACGATGACCCGATCTTCACATAAAGGAAAGTTTATCGCCGATGATAAACTTATCCTCAAAAACGAGAAATTAATTTTTCTCGAAAACGAGCTTACACTAAAACCATTGAAAGGTTTTAAGCTAGTGTATATGGTTCATTGTTAAATAGCAGATGATGACCCGATCTTCAGATAAAGGAAAGTTTATCGTCGATGATAAACTTATCCTCACAAAGAGAAATTCATTTTTCTTGGGCATGAGCTTATATTAAAAACATTCGAAGTTTTTAAGCTCATACACAACGGCTTGCAGTCAAATGTCAGATTGTAACCCGCGATTATAAGAAAGGAAAGTTTATCGCCGATGATAAACTTATCCTTATTAACGAGAAATTAAATTTTTCTCGGACACGAGCTTACATTAAAACTATTCAAAGGTTTTTAAGCTCGTGTAAATGGTGCATAATTATATTTCAGATTATGCCCCGAACTTCAAAGAAAGGAAAGGTTATCGCCGATGATAACTAATCCTAACAACGAGAAATTAATTTTTCTCGGGCATGAGCTAATATTAAAAATATTCGAAGTTTTTTAAGCTCATGCACAATGACTTACAGTTAAATATCAGACTGTAACTCGAACTTCATATTTAGGAAAGCTTATCTTTAATGATAACTTATCCTCGCAACGGGAAATTAATTTTTCTCGGTCATGAGCTTGTATTAAAACATTACAAGTTTTAAGCTCAGAAAGGAAAGTCTATCTTTTAAATAAGAGAACTTTTCCTCATAACGGGAAATTCATCTTTCTCGTTCATGAGCTTTACGTTAAAACATTCAAAAGTTTTTCAAGCTCATGAAAACGATTTCTAAGTTAATGACAGCTTAGAACTCAATCTTCAGTTAAAAGGAAAGTTTTATCGCCGATGGTAACTTATCCTTACCAACGGGAAGCTTACAACTTCTCGGACTTGAGCTCGTTTTGTGAGATATTCAACATCTCAAGCTCAAGTAATTGGTTTTCAAAACTTTGAACACAATTTTTCGAGAATTTCTCAAAAGGTTTTTCTAAATCTTTCAAAATTGTGTGTTCAAAAATGTTTTGATAAAAATAACATGTCTTCTGCAATCGATAATATTTACGAACCTAGAAATGTTGTTCAATAATGACACGGGGTTGTAAATAAAGTTTGAGCAGAAGTTTAAATGATTTAAAACATGTTCAAAATGGTTTGATATTATTTCAGATAGTAACCCGATTTTCACTTTAAAGTCAAGCATTTCACCGAAAAGCTTTGACACAACAACGAGAATTAATTTTCTCGGGCATGGTTTACTTTATAACCATGTAAGGGATTGTGTTTACGTAATAACATAATCTAACACGAATATATGTACGTGTAAGTGCATTTATTTGTTAAAACAAGAGAAATCTTGTTTTTATGAAGTTATCATCTCCACCAACCGTAGCAATTTACAATTGATATCTACATACTCGACGATGCGACTACTCAAACGGCGACTACAGCTCTTTCAATAGAACACGGGTCAACAATTGAGGGGGAGAAATTGTCCAGCATTCAGAATCTTTGATGCCGAAAGTGCCAAGTTCATATATTGGTGTCAAGACAACGATATCAGTACACATGGAGTCAAGAGATAACTTCAGACGTGACGAGGCGACCAACATTCGTGAACAAGAACCATGTGATTCTTTCATATGATGTTCTTCATCATTCAGGTCCAACCTCGTAAATCACTAATCTTGTGAAAACATTATCATATATGATCTTTGCACGTGATAAATACCTTACACTTGTGTTTAAAAGGTATTTAATTTACGTTTGTACACCCTCATTAATTTGAGGGGGAGCTTGTGAAAATCATGAAGATAATTGGATTTGCATTTTTCTTCCCAAATTTTTCTTAAAATGATATTAAATCAATTGATATTAAAAACATCGATTGGGTTAATATTTACAATATGGGGGAGAAAATGTGATTTAATATTGAGATCAATAATGGTTTGACTTAATGTGTTAGCTCATCCCGACATGTGCGAAATGTTTTCGAATATCGTGGCATATGTTAAGGGTGAGCAAAATGGATTTACACTTCAAATTAGATTTCATGGTGATTTAAACTTACCCAAAACATCTCTATTCACAACGATGAAGATTGTGGTGACATAAGGATGGTAGGATAGGTTAAAGTTCAACGATTCTTCCAAAACCGGAGGAATCTTCCCAAGGACATTCCATAGCTAGAAATAGTAGTCCTTAGGAAAGATGGAGAAAGATTGTGAACGTAGTTGAATGTCGACCAAGTACTTAAGTTAGCACTGGAACAGTCACAACAAGGTGCTAATTATGATGTATTGGTAAGCATTGAAGGGGTTGAAGAATGACAAAGAATTGTAAAGATAAAGGGTGTAAAGAAAGAAGTCCTCCTTACAACCTTAGGCAGAAACTGGGTCAATACATATGCTATTGAGATCATTTTCTTAATGATTCTTGATATTGAAGATAGACATCATGGACCCAGTGATGCAATGCACAACCCATCCCAGCTAACTCAGATATCTCTTAAAAGATATTTGTTTTAATCACACGGAGACAACGCATTATCTATTGATTTATTCACCTCGAATAAATTGGTATTGAAATGGTGGCACTCCTCTCCAGCCTCCAATCATTAAAACCCAAAATGCACGATCGAGTCTAGAGCCATTTGAGATCATCAAATATCTCATTAGGACACACTTTCATAATTCCTTGCTTCTTCACACACTATGAAAAGTAAGAAAGATCTTAAGAGTCCTACGCAAAATCTTCATGATCTTGCCTGAACATCCGAGTAATACGAAAGTATTTACAATGAAGATGGAAATCCTTCTTAAGCGAATATCAAAAAGCTCATGGTAGGTGACTTGTGCGATTCTTTATGAATCAAACTTGTGATAACTAGAAAGCAACAGTTGTTTAATTCTTAATTGAACTTAAACACGTTCCAGGCCTCTACGCAATATCTTAGTGATCTTGCTAGAACATTCAGAGTAATACTATTAAGTATTTACAGTGACAAATGGAAATCCTTCTAGTGTTAACCTCAAACAGCACTTGGTAGGTAACTTGCAAGATTCTATACGAATCAAGCTCGTGACAACTGGAAAGCAACGATGGTGCGGTTCTTAATTGAATTTCACTTGTTCCAGGTACATGAATTGACGGCTTCAAATCATGCGGATATTATTATCCAAATGATTCACTCTTTATGTTCGCAGTCAGCTTTGGATGGTCGAATAAAGAGAACGGGTTTACCCACGAAATCTTGTCAAGGAGGTTCTTAATTGAAACTACCTGCCAATCGTCCAACGGTCTTCACCGACCGGAGGTAAAATGCTACTGAATTAGAATGAAATGTTCAAGGCCATTTCATCCGTGTATATGTTTTGTTGCTAACTGTCTTATGCAGCGTAACAAGAAGGTGGCATTGCGGTGTACAATCCAGAAGAAGTCGTAAACACATGCTTATGATTTCTGCACTTAATACTTCAACAAATTCAAGAAAGCCTAAAAGTCAAGTCTTCCACTGTATCAAACTCTGAAGCTTTCAAGAATTTATAAAGGTGTAAGTATGTGGAACATGAAGTCACGAAGAGGCAAATATCACAAGTGATGAATGCGCAAGGTCAAGGCAAGAAAACATGCTCAAGACTAAAGTCAAAGATCTCATCAGCATATTCACAAGAACAAGATCGAAGACTCAAGCATAGTATGCTAGGTTTAAGATTTTGTAAAATGGTGTGACCTCCGTTAGGGGGAGATTGTTGGAAATACGTTTATCCAAGGAAAGTCTCGGTCACATCATTGTTAGCATAGATCACGAGCTACAGACTATTTATGTAACTTGGAGTGAGCTCCCTTAGGGGGAGATTTTTGGAAATACGTTTTTACGTATTTAGAAAGGATCGGTCACTCCAATGATATATTCATGTATTGGGCTCGTGATCCAATATATAAACAATATAGTCCATACCCCTCCTAGCATGTTAGGAGGGGTTGGTCATTATTTTTTCACACTTTCATTAATCTAATCACTTTATCTCTCTACATCTCTTCCTCTCTCCTTTCTCTCTCTAGTTCATCTTAAGATCTTCATCTATCCCTCTCTCCATTTAGATCAATCCAAAACTTGTAACAATCATAAGAAATCGTGGACCTATAGTTTATTTGTGCTTGAATTATTGTTTTCACACATGTTAGAGTAAGTTTCATCAGATTTAAATGGTTTTGATTATAATCTCTTTGTAATATTTCCATTTCAAAAATTAAAGGGGTGTTTGGGTTTACTGATAATAGGGGTTTAAGTGACACTAAACTTGATACAATCAGTCTATACTTACTCATTTGGTTAGTGGTAGTTGTCTTTGCTAACTAGTTTTAAGTTTGGTGGTATAAAAATTAGATTTGCATGTTTAATATTGGTAAAAACTAGCATAACATTCAGTAGGCTTTAAACCATGCTGTTTTAGTTCATTTTTGTTCTCAATTCTTGTTAAGTTGTTAGATAACTTGTTAATCTAGGACTTTTGTTTGCTTATTTGTGCATTGGTGGTGTCTTGGGCAAGTTTTGGCCAACCAAAACTCACCCAAGTGGTCAAACAGACCAACAAACCACCAGCAGACAACCAGTTACACCAGTAACTGGATTTTTCCCATTTGTGTGTGATTTTTGCATGTAACTTGCTGTTTTTATTGTTTACTTGACTCCCCACAACCCAACTGGTTGTGGGGGTGCCTTTGGTTCCAAACAAAACCCAAGAACAAGCTCTGAATCAACCATTTTGTGCCCATACTTCATTTTCTACTTAGAGCAGTGGGAAGAAGTTTCCCACTGCTAGTTACAAGTTCCCACTGCTAGCACATAAGGACAAAAGCCCTTATCAGTCAACATCAGACTTTGGGATTTTTTGTCTTATGTGACCAAAATTGAGTGTTTTCATATTTTTTTATTTTTCCTTGATTTATTTATTTATTTTATGATTTTACATTAAGTTTATTTTTAATTAATTGTTCATTTTGTACTTTTTACAATTAATTTCATTTAAATTAGTTTTAATTAATCTTATTTTTATCTTTTAGTGCAAAATTTTGATATTTTTCAATTTCAAAACTTTTCTTAGTTTCAGAATAATATTTTAAGATTTTTAGTTTAAAAAGTTTCACTGTTCACTCTTTTTATTAATTTTTTAGATTTAATTTTAGTTTAAATAGTTTTTAAATCAAACTGTTTTGTCTTTTAGTGAAAAAATTACTTTTTTCAAAATTTTTAAGTTTTCTACTGTTTAGAATTATAAAATAGGATTTTGGAAATAATAAGTTTAATTTTAGCATTATTTTATTATTTTTAATCATTATTTTAGTTTAAAAATTGTTTTTAGCATTTAAAAAATAGAAAAATAGTTTTTAAAATTTAGGAAAAGTACTTTTTAGTCTTTACATAATATAAGTGAGATGTTAGTTTAATAAAATAATATTTTGGTATTTTTCTTAATTATATTTTATTTTAGGGCTTTAATTAGCATTTAAAATTGAATATTTAATTCGTAAAAGGTTTTAAAATTTATTTATTGAATTTTTATTCTTATTTATATTATTTTAAACTTAGTTTTCATTTTAAATTAATTTTTAGCTTTAATTTTTAATTTTTTCACGTTTTACGTATTTACGTTCGCGTTTTACGTCATACGTCGTAGTGTAATCGTAGTCGTAGCTCGTCTTTAATTTTCTCTCTACAAACCCAAAAACGACACCAGTCCAAACTTTGATTTTATATAATTGGCACACATTCACACACCTCCGCCGAGAACGAACTCGTATTTATCGGTTTTACGGTTTTCCTAAATCGTATAACTTAATACTTGCCGCTCATACGCGTTTTTCCTAAAACGTGTACGACTTTTACTACATCAATTTTGGCGCCGCTGTCGGGGAGGTGTTTTTAGTGCCATTATACATATCATGTTTGTGTGAGTAGTGCGTTTTTTCTTTTCATTTTTGGAAAGCGTAAATATCGTACATACTCATTTTTGTTATTTTTCTCTATTATATTATAGTATCCAAATAAATCGTGTTTAGTTTTCCTAAATTAAACACAAAACAATCTTTTACTGTATTGTAGATATACAGGTTTTCGTTTTCCTTGTGAATATTATTAATATATTGTACTACTGTATCACAATAAATTTACAATATCTCCAAAAGCGTGAAAACGCAACCTTAATTGGGATTTCATCACTCAATTATTGTATTCGAATCCAAAGCAAAAAAGAAAAAGGCAAAATAGATAATTACTTTCGTGAGGCTTAATTTTGATTAGCACAAACTATAAGGTGGGTAGAAGGTGGTTGTATTTCACGACCTAAGGGAAAAATGCTCTTAAGTGCTTATGCCGCCTCGTTTCCCCCGCTTGCTTGTGCGTGTTTTGAGAAAGAGGGCTAATCGAGGGTTTGCCAACCAAAGTATTATCTACATATATTATATTTGCTTGTTTTCAAGCTTAAACCCTCTTGAACGTTTTGGTGTTCCACCAACGTTCTAAAGTCATCGAAGGCGTTCACCCCACGTGATCGTTTTAATTCTTTGAGGCTCCTTTTATAAGAACTCGTATTTTTCCCGATATTATTTTATTCTTTTATTCGTGCTTCTTGAATTTTCTAACGTATTACATTTTCTTGTATTCTTATATATGAATCCTGAGATCATGATAATTCTAATAAATTATACTTTTTATTATTTTTCTGATCATTGATAATATTTTATTCGGAATTATAAAAAAAAATATATTAATAAAAATAAATAAATATTTTTTATATTTATTTACTGTAGTAACCCGTAATTTAAAATCAACATTTAGACTGAGCTATAATTCTATTCCAAATATTCGGGCAAAGAATTATTACCTAAATTTTATTTGACATGTTCGTTCTCCGATTAATATTGAATTTTTGACTAACTGGCAAGGGTAGGGCTTTAACGTATCGAGTACATCTCAATTATTATTTATCGAAAAAGTATATGTCCGTCGTCGACCGTAAACATTATCTTCATGACATAGAAATATTTTATATTGTCGTCATTTTATTTTTTATTTTTTTTTATTTTACGAGCATTTTTCGTAATTTACGCTAAGCTTTTAGGCGTAATTCATTTATTCGACGCGCTAACGTTTATTAAATTATAGGCCTCATTTAATTATCGAAATATTAATGTTTTCCGAATGTCGATGTTTTTATTTTATATTGAGCGTGTTTTTTTTGTTTAACGCGTATTTTTTAAATCGCCTAACTTTTAAAATATCGATATTTGATAATACCCGCTTTAACAAATTGTAGAACAAAATTTTATACAAACTTGTCCAATTAACACTAATACCATGCCACTATCTAACATGACACTTATTTCTCTTATCTACAATTCGTAAAGTATGTATTTTTTCTTCTATAAATATAGTTTAACATGGATCAAGAAGTGGTAGATATTATAAAGATATGTACCACTATAATTTAGAAGTGAAACACGTACTATGAACGCAACATGTTTTGTGTCTCTAACTTGGAAGCCACGTGTGTGTTTGTATATCTGAAACGTGTATAGCTTTTTGAAAGTTGCAATGTATGGGTAAGATGTATACTCTGAGCGTTTAATATGTAAAGTAAGAATTAATTTTCTTATTTAAATTTGATACACTTCATTTTAGTTTATTACTTGCCGAGCCTTATCACTAAAAATCATCATACCAATTTTAAAATTTTCTAGTTCTTACATGATAAAAGTATGAACAATGTAAACTTAGTTTAATTCTTGAGCTACATCATATCAACGTCATCAACTTTGAAAGTTACGGGGATGTGATTTTGATGTATAAGGGGGTTTATACAAAGAGTCTTGATCTTTGTGTTTGTTTTTCACTATCTTTTTCAAAGTTTAGACGATTTCCTCCGGCCTTTTTGGTGTTTCATTCTTTTCGTTCACGCTTCATGTAATCAGGTGAGTTCATAGCCCCTTTTTACTACTTATACATTGTTTCTAAACGCGGGGTGAGATTTTACATGGTGGAACACATTCATTTAAAACTGTATGCTATCCAAAACTTGTATGCTATCCAAAACTTGTATGCTATCCAGAACTTGTATGCTTTCCAGAACAAATTACCATTATTATCATTGCTTTTAGTTTGCATAGCCACTAAGTTTCCCTACCATTTCATGCACCGTTAATTTACTTGTGTTGCTAAGCGCGAATGTTGTGGGTGGATCCATCGGGACTGACAATCCCCGTCTCGTATTACTTTTACGCATTACATTTGTTTATACTTGATTGTTTAGGCTGAATACTCACTAGAGGAACTTACCTTTTGTTAAGCTTCGGTGTCATGAGCTAAATAGCAATAATAATGGTTTCGGACTATGGTTGACGTATATAACCATTTTCCCTATTACTTATTTTACAAATGAATGCTTGTGTTCCACACCTTTATTGCTAATCCTATGAATATCACTCAACTTCGTGTTGACGATTTTAAATGTTTAATCTCAGGTATTAATACTTAGCTTTGCTTGGATGGGAGCCCGCAGGATATTATCGCAGCTTGGAGATTTCTGTGATACTTTTTAAAGTTTGATTTTGGTAAAAAAAACTGTCAGAAGTTTATTCTATATTTAGTAACTATATGTTATAAATCATGATGAAATAATAAATTTTTTCGCTTATAAAACTCTGAGACCTTTGTTTAAGAACTCTGATGTTTATGTAATGTATATGTTTTTATTACGTCAACTTTGTGTCAACAGTATTTCATTGTTTCTTGTACCATGACGTGGAACCCCCTTGCATGATTTTGGGGGTCTCACAGATTGGTATCAGAGCGATGGTTATAGGGAACTGAGTCATTTTTTAAAACTTAGTCTATAACCGAATGTTCAAATATTTCATGTATTAGGTGTCAAACACGGAATCTGCCATTGCTGTTCAATATCCGCGCGGGGAAGTCTCTAATCGTCATTATTTACTTTTAATTATCGTTGTAGTATTTCATCTCTTGATTACATTTTGAAATACTACATTACCCTAATGACGATAATTACTATTTCTTATTAAAGCCTCCGCGCTTAATAAATTATCATTGGATATTACTTGATTACATATGCTCCTACTGCATTTATTGGATTCTTGTTTTTGTGAATTGATCTTGTTGCAATGATTTTATATTGTTATTACGTTACATACTTGTATTCGGAGCGTGTATACTGCCGACTTTTCATACTCACTTTTCTGAGTACTATTGTTATCTTGTTTATGCGTGATACGACTGACCTCATATACTCGTTTGTTTTGAACCGTCTGTGTTTCTTGACTCATTATGTTACATGTTGTGTAGATTCTCGTGATATCATTGTTCGGGGTTAAATAAGTGTTGCTTTCGATGAAACTTCTGATTTCATTTTTATTACCGTGCGTGTTACTTTCATTGTTAAACCCCTTTAAGATATCAGTTTAGATATCTAAATTTCCTTCCTACCATTTGTGATTGGATGTCTTGAAAAATAGTCTATAGACCATTGTGTAACTCAATGTGTCTCCGAAAAATACTAAAGGACATCGTGAGAGTCACACATCTCGAAGCATTCCTTGAATCTGTGTTGAATAATATCATGGGTTTTCATAATCTTGATTGACCTTTACGTCACCGTTTGACACGACACTTGTATATCGATTAAATATTACTTCATTGACCATTCTACGTTTCGACTTCGAACTTCAACGTCCATTTGTACCATGAAAATACCATCGTCATCTTATAATTCATCCTCTATTATGTGCCGATTGTTTGGAATACGATTTTACTGCTATAAACTTGTATCCTCCGTTTTCATTAAACCTCCTCATTCCAGGAGAGGAACCCGTTAATGTTCCATTTCTTTCTCGGCATGTCTTGTGATTTTGGAAAATCACGCCGCCAAGAGACCTTTCTGCATTGCATCTTGAAATCGAAGACACGGATGTCATGCGCCGTTTTTTATTTCTTAGATTGTAGTTGGTATTCATAAACCAATTTTATAATATGTTTTTCTTTATATGCTTGATTATACGATCTATTCTCTTTCGTCTTTATGGAATCCACAAGTCATGTGTGTACATAAATTCGGGGTCGTATTGAAATTTGATTAAATTTCAAGGTGTGTCGAAAAATATATTTTCTACAGAAAACTTACATGTAATTTAACGATGTCGAGAAAATATTTTTATAAACTTTAGACATAAAAATATATTTCTACTTGTTGAGACGTTCGTTTAAGACATAAAATTTGACCCGTAAATCTTAAAAACGAGCAAGTTACGCTCATTTGAAATTGTAAAATTTAATAACTTATTTTCCGCGTATTTCTAAAATGTCATCTTGTTGACAGATTTGATGCGAGGGCATTTTCGTCTAATTTTGATCCGTTTCAAGTCTTGAGTAAAACTAGAAAGTTGTTCAAAACATTGTTTTACACCAAATTGCTTCAGACTTCGAGTCTTAAAAATGTCGTTTAGTGAGTCAATGGGTCTGGTCAAACCCAAAAGTCAAACTTAAAAGTCAAAGCTGATAGAAATTTAAAATATGGTTTGAAGCGCTTTTGAGTTCGTTTGATCTCGTAAAACTTTAACTAATGATATTTTACAACTAAAAACATTGATTACGTTTGAAAACGTTTAAAATAGTAACTTTGAGTTCGGCCATACATACATATATCTTGAACTTTTGGAACCAAGTGATTTGATAAACCGATGATGCAATATATGTTTCGAAAAATGTGTACATTTTCATGCATTACTATTTACGTGTTAAATTTCTAAACTTTCCTAAAATAGAAACTTTGCAGAGTAGTTGTACTATTTGGGAACTGTTGCCCTACTTTCTTAAAAGCATTTTATGTCACATAAATTACGACATGAGCACATATGAATTCCTTTATCCTTTCTTTTATATATGACTTATTTGTCATTCTACATTGTCTTTCTTTGCTTCGATCGTACCACTGATTTGGTTAAGATTTGAAATTCTTGTTTTCATATATCCCATTATCATTTTGACACATGTCTCGTGACGATTCCAGATAAACCTTTTGAAACATTATCAACTTGTAACCATTTCATTGACTGTCTTATGGAATACTCTTTACTACTCTTTTGTAACCCACTCGCTATTTTACAAGTTACCATATAAACTCAAACATGTATTGTTTGCAAATCATTTTACAAAATATTTTACTTGGGCTTTACAAAATACTTGAACGTTACTCTATAAAATTAACTGAAGTTAATTTTACGATGCATTTTCATAAATTAAGCAACAATTGGTCTTGTAAAGAATTTTTGTAACAATAAAATTGTTGATTTAAACATCTAGTCAGTTAGCTACTAGAGAAAAGTTGCATAGGTTATTTTGATTCATGTTTTTACAAATGGCATTATATACATATTTTAAAACATATGACATGTAATACTGGTTTGATGAAGCTGAGCATCGTATTGCTAGTCCTAAATTATGCATGGCCTGATCACCTATGCGTGATTTAGAAGGAGCCATGCGAAGCCGAATAGTAGTCACCTTAAATATTTGACCAAGAACCAACTTTTTACTTATGTTCTTTAAAAAGTTAGATAAAATAAAGTTTAGAAAACTTTTACATCTTATGCAAGTAGCACCAGTTCGCGACTTACACATATGAACCCTTATCTTTTCTTAAACAAAGTACATGCCTCAAGCACATATTTCCTTATTCAACGATCTTTGTATTACTTGTTACCTCATTTTCCTTCGTGATATGATTCTCGTTACCACTTGTCTAATTTCTTAACATTGATACAAGACTTGAAAGTTTCAACGTTGTTATGCTTCTACATCGACCAACCTTATCTATCTATTTTGGTAGACCTTCGAAACGTCTCTTGACACGGATAATGAATTATGACTAAGAGTGAACAACGATTTCTTGTATTTGTCATGATGTGTGTTAGACCCCATTGTCTTGAAATTCATTCGTGTGAACCATATGTTGATTTCGCCTCTCATTGCTAATGTTGTTCATCTTACTGGGATTACACTCAAGTGACTTCTTAATAATTTTCTTTGATTCTAAAATTTGTTGTGTGGCTTTTCTCTTTCGATCGTATATCGAAAACCGAGAACTTAATAAGCCATTGTTGGTGACGCCAACCACACTCGTGAATTAATCTTGTTAAATCTCTTGTTTCTTATTGTCCTTATCATCGACGCATATATCATATTCGTTAAGAATTGTTATGAATTACATTTTATCCCCTCGTGCTATTGCTCGTATACTAATTTGTTGTCCCATATTATTATGATTAATGATAGAAAATAGACGAAAAGAGATGGATTCCTAGAGAAAGAAAGTAGTGAGAGAAAGTAGAGAGAGAGAGATGATTAACTTGGTGAATATTAGATTAGAATAATGAGAGTACTAATGATCATCCACCCTTCCTAACATGCTAGGAAGGGCCTTATATAGCCGAGCTTACATGTAACCATAATGGGCTATACTGTTTGGGCCGGGCTTGTCTTTTGGGCTTTAGGTAGCTTAAATCCAAGCCCATGAACCACGACTATTTAACTAACCATTACAACGTTCTAATAAATATTACAATAGAAACCTATGACCGAACATTCTTGTTTGACTCAATATTTTGAGGCTAACAATCTCCCCCAATGTGAGGTCATTCCTCTTCGATATTTCAATTCCAATGGAGATTTATGAATTTCGTCATAAATGAGTCTTGAACGTGTAACAGTAGTTTTGATCCTTCATTCTGTGATCTTTGAGCCTTTGTCATTGTCTTTTGACTTTGTCTTTTATCTTGAGATCTTCAAATCATTCTTGACTTGTCTTTGCCATCTTGCGATCTTGTGTCTTTATCAACATGCTCACACTATTAATTGTTAAATAAGTCTTTGGGCATGAATATGTGGTTTTGAATCTTTGACTTTGCTGAGTACACCGTGACGCCACCTTCTCGAGACAAAACATATACACGGACTGAATGGCTTTGACATTCGTCCTAAATCGGTAGCGTTTTACCTCCGGTCGGTGAAGACCGTTATACGATATTGAATATCGTACCTGTGATTAGGTAGATTCAATTAAGAATGTCCTTGTCAGGGTTTCGCGGCTGTACTAGCCGTTCTCTTTACTCGACCGTCTCAAAGCAAGACTGCGAACATAAAGAGTGAATCAATTGGATAAACATCCGCTTGATTAAAGTCGTCAATTCAAATTCCTGGAACAAGTTTGATTCATTAAGAATCTTACCATTGTTGCTTTCCAGTTGACACAAGTTTGATTCATAAGAATCTCACAAGTCACCTACCGTAGCGCTGTTTGATGTTGACGCTAGAAGGATTTCCATTCGTCACTGTAAATATTAATGACTATCACTCTGAACGTTCTGGCAAGACCATAAAGATATTGCGTAGAAACCTGAAACGAGTTTGAATCAATTCAGAATCAAACCACTGTTGCTTTTCAGTTTTACACATGTTCAATTCATAAAGAATCTTGCATATGACCTACCGCAGTGCTATTTGATGTTAACACTGGAAGGATTTCCACTCATCATTGTGAATACTAAGTAGTATCACTCTGAGTGTTATAGCAATATCACAAGGAGATAGCGTAGGAATCTCTTGATCTTCATCCGTGTGTCCTAATGAGATTTGATTGATCTCTTGGATCTAGACTCGATTTGTGCACTTTTAGTGGTCGGAGGCTGGAGCAGATGCCACCTATTCAATATCAACTATCTCGGAGTGAGAAAGTCAATAGAAGTCGTGTTGATCTCCGTGAAAATAAAACAAACTTCTTTTGAGAGAAGCCTGAGTAGCTAGGAAAGGGTTGTGCTTCACATCGCTGGGTCCATGATGAGTTGTCTTCATGATGTGTTGACCCGGTTTCTGCCTAAGTTGTATGGAGGACTTCTTTCTTTACACCCTTTATCCTTACATTTCTTTTTCATTCTTCAACCCCTTCAATGCTTACCAAGACATCATTAATAACACCTTGTTGTGATTGTTCCAGTGCTATCATCAGTACTTAGTCGGCATTCAGCTTCGTTCACATTCTACTCCATCTTTCCTAAGGACTTCTAATAATCTATTGGATTGTCCCTGGGAAGATCCCTCCGGTTCTGGTTGGATCATAGGACTTAAACCTAACCACTCTTTTGACACCAATAACGTCGTGAATTAAAGATGTTGTGGGTATATGGTCATAACCATAAGTGCTTGAGTCTTTAGATCACATTTTAATCACATTTTCTCCCCCTATCTCTAATATATAAAATCTTTTGATATTAGAGATACCAAATTTGATTAAAATATATTTTGAAAAATAGTCTTGAGAATCTCCGGGAGAAAGATGTGTTAATCTTTTGCATGAAGTTAAAATGCTCCCCCTCAAAAATTGATCCAATGGAATTGTCATTACGAGGATTTGATCCACATTAAACTTTTAAGGATAGGAGTTGTTGAACACACACTTTTTGAAAGATTTAGAATATCATTGAGAAATTCTTGAAAAAATTATGTTAAACGCTTTTTGAAAAATCAATTCTTTTTGTTGAAAAGGTTTTTCTAAAACATAAACTTGAGTTCATAGACTTTGAATGTCTTGACGAATCCACTCAAGTGTAAGAAGATTTAACTTCTTTTGCTAAGGGTAAGAGCATGAAATCGTACACTCCCCCGTGAATATAGTTCCGGGTTGCAATCTGAAAGTGATTACAAGCCATTGTGTTGAGCTCAAAACGTTGAATGTTTTGTGACAAGCTCAACCCAAGATAGATTGCTCTACCCGTTGTTGGAAATATTGTCCAAAAGAGACAATTTCCTTTAGAAAAGATAGAGATGACATGTTTTGAAAAATATTTACAACTTTCATTCGAACTTTATGTAGACACCCGTGTCGTTATTGAGCGACATTTCTAGGTACGTCCATATTATCGATACTGAAAGACATGTCGAGAAGAATATTTTTGGATTATCAAAGATTTTTTAATTTTTTATTTTTCTTTTTCATTAATATTTACAAGTAGATGTTTGATAGATGAATCAAGCAGGCCTCTTAGCTAGAATCTCCAGTTCTGCTGGAGTCAAACATCTCATACCAATTTGCCTAACAAGATACGCAATCCTGTCTTTCGAAAGAGCTTTTGTAAACAAGTCAGCTAATTAGTAATCAGTTCCAACAAAGTATAATTCAACAATACCCTTTTCATAGTTGTTCCTTAATAAAGTGATATCTGACATCAATGTGCTTCGTCGGGAATGCTGTATCGGATTACAGGAGATGGCTATGGCAGACTTTGAGTCACAATACATAGGTACTTTATCAAAGTGGAAGCCATAATCCGTGAGTTGTGTTCTCATCCAAAGAACTTGAGCACAACACGCAGATAGAGACACATACTCCGCTTCGGCTGATGACAATGATGTGCAATCCTGCTTCTTGGAAGACCATCCCACAAGCTTATCTTGACCTAGAAATTGTGCACCACTAGAAGTACTTTTATGTGTATCAAGACACCCTGCATGATCAGAATCTAAATAGGCCGTTAGAAAGAAACCGGTTTCCCTCGGATACCAGAGTCCCATGTGAATGGTATTCTTAAGGTACCGAAATATCTGTTTAACCTCCTTGAGGTGTTTTTTAGTGGGTTGTGCTTGATATCGTGCACAATAGCATGTAGCATGATGAATATCAGGTCTGCTTGCTGTCAAGTACATGAGGGACCCGATCATGGAACGATATCTCGTTTGATCTATGTGTAATCCCTCTAGATCAGCATCTAGGGATGTGGTTGATAATGGTGTCCCAACGGGGTCACATGATGTCATACCATGCTTTTTGATTATCTCTTGACAATACTTAGCTTGGTTAATGAAGATACCACTTGGGGATTGGTGAACTTGAATTCCTAGAAAGAATTTTAGTTCGCCCATCATAGACATTTCAAATCTGCTGTGCATTACTTTTTCAAACCATTTTGAAAGTTTTGGGTTTGTAGACCCGAAAATAATGTCATCAACATAAATCTGCACAAGCAAAATGTCATCCCCATATTTATAAGTGAACAAAGTTAGATCAATAGAACCTTTTGAGAAACCTTTGGAGACCAGAAATTCGAGAGCTCGTCGTACCACGCCCTTGGAGTTCAACTCGGGTCGGGTTCGGGTAAATTATTTTTACCCTCAACCCGAATTCGACCCGACCCGAATAACCCGAACACGACCAACCCGACCCGGGTTGACACGAACCCGAATAGACCCGACCCGAATAGACCCGAACCCGAATAGACCCGAACTCTATTCAGGTTCGGGTCTATTCGGGTCGGGTCTATTCGGGTTCGGGTCTATTTGGGTTCGGGTTCGGGTCTATTCGGGTTCGGGTCTATTCGGGTCGGGTCTAAAGTGCTTTGTGGAGACGATACACCTTGTCAGGATAATGAGGATTGACGAATCCTTCCGGCTGTGTGACATTGACTTCTTCCTTCAAAGGACCGTTAAGAAACGCCGTCTTTACGTCCATTTGATAGACAATGAATCCCTTATGTGCAACATATGCAAGAAAAATCCTGACCGCTTCCATTCGAGCGACTGGTGCAAATGATTCTTCAAATCAATACCCTCTTTCTGTCCATACCCTTTAGCCACTAGCCTAGATTTATTGTTGATGATCGTGTTCTCTTCATCCATCTTGTTTTTCCAGATCCAACGAAGATTTAATGGTATTACATCGTATGGTCTGTCAACAAGTTCCCAGACTTTAAGTCTTTCAAATTGTTGAAGTTCATCCGTCATCGATTCAATCCAAGCGTGATCAGCCATGGCTTCTTTGATGTTTTTCGGTTCAGCTGAACTCACGGCGAGTGCGAACATACAAATAGGGGTGTCAATATTTCCGACCCGACCTGAACCCGACCCGACCCGAACCCGACCCGAGCATATTCGGGTCGGGTTACTCGGGTTGAAATTTGAATTCGGGTTAGTCGGGTCAACCCAACTAACCCGAATTCAAAATCGGGTCGGACATCGGGTAAAATATATATGTCTAATTCGGGTTCGGGTCAACCCGATTGACCCGAATAAGAAATTATTTAATTTTTTTTATTTTTAATATATAAATTTAATACAAATTCTATTAAAAAATTAAAAAAAAAGGTTTTTTTTTAATATTTTACCCATACTCGGGTTGACACGAACCCGAATAGACCCGACCCGAATAGACCCGAACCCGACTAACCCGAGTTCAACTCGGGTCGGGTTCGGGTAAATTATTTTTACCCTCAACCCGAATTCGACCCGACCCGAATAACCCGAACACGACCAACCCGACCCGATTCCCACCCCTACATACAAACATCGCCATCGGTGTTAAGCTGTCGTCTTGTGCGAACGGGCTGTGAAGGGTTTCCAATTACATGAACCAAATGATGATCTCGGGTCCAATGATGTGTTGAAGGATGTCGTTGATAGAACGTATGCATATTTGACGGATCAACATGGCGAGTAGAAGACTCTCCAGTTTCGTGTACCGGTGTACCGAATGAGTTGATAAATTCGTCTTCGTCAGATAATGCATCGTCTGCTTGATTTGTGTTCTCTGGAGCAATGACAGTAGTTGTGGATGTTGTAGGAGCGATTGTTGAAGTGATATTCTGAGGAAGTAACTCTGCAGCAACCGGTGTTGAAGTAGATGAAGTTGTATCCTTTTGTTGACGATGATCGGTATCATCATTCTTATCATGAGTGACAGCGGAAGACTTCGATACAACTTGTTTCTCCCCCGTGAAATATTCATCATAAATTGGTCCATATAACATTTCCAACTCTTCAATTGTCGTGTCGACTGTCATATCATCTCTAGGAACATTTTCTGGAACCAACGTTGAACTTGACGGTTCATTGCTGTGGTCTTGAGTTCCGAGTACCGTGCGGTTGTGAACGGAAGTCGTTTGTCGTTGTGGATCGGGACTTAAACTGTTTTGTTCAAGTGCCATTTCTTGTAATTCATCAAATCGAATGTGAATGGTCTCTACAATCAATTTTGTTCTTTTGTTGTATACTCTATATCCCTTAGACTGAGTTGCATATCCCATAAGAATACATGCATCACCTTTATCTTTCATCTTATCCAAGTTTTCACCATCTCGTATAATGTAACAAGTACATCCAAAAATATGAAGGTGTTTGAGTGAAGGTTTTTGATCATGAATTATGTGATATGGTGTCTTTTCGTGTCTCGGGATAATTAAGGAGCGGTTTTGTGTGTAGCATGCGGTTGACACGGCTTCGGCCCAAAAGTATAATGGAAGTTTTGAAGCGGATAATAATGTTCGAGCTGCCTCAACTAAAGTACGGTTTCGTTTTTCAACAACTCCGTTTTGTTCGGGTGTTCGAGCAATAGATGTTTCATGTTCAATCCCTTCGGCTTCAAAGTAATTTCTCAGATTTGAATTCAAAAATTATGTACCTCTGTCAGTACGAACCACTTTAACTTGAGCTTGAAGACCACGTTGTATCAGTTTAAGGAAGCTGATGAGAACTTCGGGTGTTTCATCCTTGGACCTCAAGAAGTGAGTCCATGTGTACCTTGAGTAATCATCGACAATTACCAGAATATATTTCTTTCTATTGATACTATGAACACGCATGGGACCACACAGATCCATATGGAGAAGATCTAACCGTCCTTTTGAGCTTGGTGTAGTTTTTGTCTTGAAACTACTTCGGTTAGCTTTACAAAGCTCACAAGAAGAACAAAGATGATCTTTGATGAATTTCAAACTTGGAAGGCCTCTCACAATATCTTTCTTGGAAAGCAGGTTGATGGTATCAAAGTTGAGATGAGAAAGACGTTGATGCCATAACCATGCCTGAGTCGTTGAAGCTTTAGCCATGAAGCAAATTGGAGTTGTGGAAGTTGTGTCTTGTAGTGAAATTGTGTAAAGATCAGTACCCCGTGTACCGGTAAGTAAGTCATTCCCATCATAATCACGAACAAAACATGTCTTCTTTCTGAAAGCAACCTCCAAATCCGCATCACAGAATTGACCAACCGAGAAAAGATTGTGATTGAGCCCTTCGACGTAGTATACCCTTTGATCGTGATATTCCCTTGAACCAAATCTCAATACCCTAGGATCGGTGCAAACTGATCATTTCCGAATCGGACCGTACCCATGAACTTCTCCACGAAGTTAATTAGAAGCTTGAAATTCCCTGTCATGTGCTTCGCACATCCAGAGTCCAGTATGTAGAGAATTATTTGTATCACCTGCAGAAGAGTTAGAACACGATGGAGCATTTGCTAAATTTGATACCACAGTAGTTGTGATAGAATAATCATTAGTGTCCTTATCAACATTTAAAGGTAAACTAACACTCGTTTTCACATTTTCAGTTCTATCTTTAGGCATCCATTTATATCCGGGAGGACATTGATTAGCAAACCACCATTTCCAAGACTTGCTAGCAGACTCATATAATTCCTTAATTCTGCTTTTAGGGTTCTTAGTGGTGGAGTCTGATGCATTACTTTTGTTAGTGGGGGTAGCACCAGAAAGGTTCACTTTGCGTTTGGGTTTACTAGCTCTAATAGGCATCGCAACTTGCTTCTTAGTTCTAGTATCTACGCCTTTGACTTTATTCATAGCACACATATAATGATTAGCATTAGCACACTTTCCACATTTGACACAAACAAATTTCACATTCATATCATTCAAAACATTCAAATCGTCATTACACGCGATTACAGACTTTTTATTCTTAAAAACGTTCAAATTCCTAGGGTGTTCTTCTACTTCCTTCATCTTCTCTTGACACTTGTGTTTCCAGACCTTATCATTCACTTGAGTGCGCTTAAGATGAGGTCGGCTAACACTAGTAGTGGAGACTATTCCTGTAGTAGAAGACACACGAATATTAGTGTTTCTAGAAGTCTGAGGCGATTGAGTAACTTTGTTTGTGGGCTTAGTGGGCATTCTATACATTCCTGGTTTAATCACATTATTGCGCTTAACGCTTGGTGCTATAGTATTCCTTATGGGTTGATTCTGTGGTAACCTTTCCTTTCCATCCATCTTGGGGGCAAACACAGGTTTTGCAAACGAGGAATTTGATAAAGCAGATGGTTTTCCCAAGATAGAGGATCTATTCTCTTTAGTGGCATTGGGTTGTCTAACAACATGTTTCTTAATGTTAGGTTCCACAACTTTCCCACCCATTTTAGCAACGAGTTTTTGCAACTCTGCTATCGCTCTTTCCCTGTCTTGTAACTGAGCTTTCAACCCTTTAATTTCCATATTCTGCTCATTCATTTCTCGAAACGTTTTGGAAAGTTTTTCTTGCAAGTTATTATCATGTGGAAAACTACCAACGTCTTTTTGCAAAGCAAGTTCAAGAGAATGACAATGTTTTTGAAGGAAATCAGTTTTGTGTTGAAATAACTCAAAAGCCTTTTTATCAACATTTTCTTTACGTTTTGAAAGCTCGATTTCAAGACGCTCACATTCTTTGATCTTATCAAGATATTTGCATGCAACATCATAATATTCATCAATATCAGCACAAGATGTAAAATAAGCACACATAACATCTTTAGAAACGCATTCTTGCAAGAGTAAATCGTATTCATCTGAAAAACCAGACTTCTCCATTTGAAGATCATCAATGTGTTTCTCAAGAGATTCAACATATTTTAAATCATCACACATTTCAGTCCGAATGAAATCCTCAAGTTGAAGAACAGTTTCTTTAATCAACGCCGTGTTTGGAATTAAGAGTTCTTTCACAAGCAAGGTAATATCTTGAGGAATCGGGCGTTGCCACTCAGCATTTTTATGTTTTGCCCAATCTCTTTCAATAATATATTTAACATTATCTATGTGGTGTTTAAGAATACCTAATGTTTTCCTACTCTTTCTTTTGGACTCATCTAGAGGAAGGTAGTTTATATATTTGTAAACATTAGATTTCTTAGTGGCAAAAGCTTTCTTCCATTGAATTCTCTTTTGTTTGCATTCTAAGAACACTTCCTCACGAGTTTTCTGAGTTTGTTTGTTGAAAAGGCCATAAAGACTATTCATATAAGAATAATTATATGGTTTCACAAACTCCTTATTGACAAGTGGTCGACTATCATCATCCCAAAGGACAGTCTCGTCACTATCGGCACTAACAGGCATGCAATCAAGATCGGTCCTTTCAGACTCATCAAGATAAAGACACGGGTTCGCAGCTTGAGCTTTGGCAAGGTACTCAGGACTTGCAAAGCTCGCTTGACCCTTAAACATCGACGGAGGTGCTAGCATTCTTACGGTTTGAATAGAATCATGCGTTTTATAAACAACTTTCTTCAAAAATTCGACTTGTTCTTCTTGTTTTGTTACTTTTTCGGTTTCTTTATCATATCTACTTTTGAAGTCTTGTTTTAACGCATCTACCTCTTGTTTCTTAACATCAAGAATTTTAGTAGAATCTGTAGTGGTCATAGAGAGCTTTTGTTCAAGTTCATTAACTTTAGTTTGGCAATGTACGTTTTTTGACGTTCATCCATTAAGAAAACATTATATTGACGCTTCTCTTTGGCTAATAACTCAAGAGTTGTATTCTATTTGTTTTCAAAATCGTCCTTTTGAATTTTTAACGCACTAACCTTGTACCCCTCAAGCTCTTTGGTTTTCTGAAGGAGCTCATCTCTATAGCTTTCAGTCATCTCACTCGATTTGATAAGAGCAGCTTTGCATTCTTCAAAATTTTGAGTGAGCGTAGCGTTTGCCTTCTTTAATTTCTTTTGACTCTTTTTATTTTCAGTGACATCTTTTTGTAAAGTGGAAAGTAAACTAGCAAGCGCAATACGTTCCTCTTCATCATACTCATTTGCATGTTGATCATCCTCAGACTCATTATTGCATATGTCTGATGAATCGGGTGTGGTATTGCTATCAACCGTTTCCATCATCCACGTGTCATTAATGGCATTGGGTAGATCACTATGCTCATGAATATCACCAAACACATTATATTCATCAGTAGTGTGTACCTTATCGATTGGCTCAGTGTCAAAGATAGGGCCATTGTCATCTTCAGTGACTTTGAGAACTTCTTCAACCTTTGCCATGTACGAGTAATGTGCATCGAGTTCTTGATCAGAATCTTCATCATCAGTGTCATCAAGCAATGCTCCTTCCTCAGCTGACAATTTAACCCCTGCTTCCATCTTCTTTCATAGCAGCATCTTTTCCTTATGATAACCAGAGTCTCTAACCCTTTTTGGCTTCCTGCATTCCTTTGCCATATGCCCATAACCTTGGCAATTAAAACATTGAATCCCACTCTACTGAACCACTTGACTTCCAACAGTTTCCCTATTCCCAGTAGCAGCAGCAATCCTCTGAGTATCATACTTGGCAGTTTGTCGATCATACCTTGCATAACCCTCAACATGCGTTGGATTATGTCGATCATACCTAGAAGGACTTTCACCATGTCGACGTGTGTCATACCTTGGAGGACTCTGAACATATTGGTTCTTTGTGTTAGATGATGTTCAAAGATTGTTGTTGGTGGGTTTGTAGATTTTCTCGTAAGTCTTCATTATGAAAGCAATTTGTTGTTTCATCTCTCGATTCTTTTGAGCTTGGTCTTCATCACTATCTGCTTCAGATGATGATTCAGATGGTGGTGATGGTGCTCTTGGCACTTTACCTCGTGATCTTGTGGATGATGAAAACTTAGATGATGTGGAATATCGTGGTGAAGATGATGTAGTGAAATATCGTGGTGAAGATGATGTAGTAGAGTATGGCTTAGGAGCACGTGAGTGATGATCTTGAACATGTTGAGTGGTAGTCATTAAAGCAAGTGGATTAGCCGTCGTTGCAACACGTTCAGCTCGAATCTCATTTGCTTCATTTGAAATTGCTTCAAGATATCAAAGAGTCGATGATATGAGACCTCGTCTAACCTTTCTTGTTGTTTCACTAAAGTGACGAACCGTGTCCACTCGGGTTGAAGTTGTTGAAGAAATTGAACATTGACTTGCATGGTGGAGACTTGTAGATTATTTCTTGTCATGTCATTCATCATTTTATAAAACCTGGAGTAGTAAGAGTCAATTGATTCTCCATCCCTTGAAATAAACTTGCCAAAATTCCAAAACAAGTTTGTTTTGACATCTTGTTTGTTGAGTGATTCTCCTTGTTGCAAGCGTTCAATAGCAGTCCACATTTCATGTGCTGTAGGGCATGCATCAACCGTGGAATAAATATCATCTCCAATCCCACTTAGAACCATATAGATGGCTTCCTTCTCCGCATCATGCCAAGCACAATTTTCAGGTGTGAGATCAGCTCTTATTTCATCACGTTCACTTGCAGGTATTGGATCAGTAGTATATGTGGCTGGTCTTAGAGGAATTGAGATTTTCTTGAATACATATCTTCCATGAGTAATACATTTCCTCAAGGCATCACCATTTGGTCTCGTATCAAGGTATCGTATGAAACGTGATTGCCATTAAGGATACCGACCAGACACAAGCATTGGTGGTCTCTCTTTATTACCCGCCACCGTGATATTGTTGTTTGAGACACGATACTCTTGAGTAGAATCCATATCTAGAGACTTGAAATCGATGAAGTGAAAATGGATCTTAAGTAGATGTGTTGTGATTGTTGTTGTCGATGAAAAATGTTAAAATCCCCTAAAAATTGTCTTCACAAGAAACCAAAATTCGAAGGCGAAAAATCACACGAAAAATTTTCACTTTTGTAAAAATCTTCAATTTTCGGAATATTGGATAGTTTCGAAATAACTGACATTTTTAGAGAATTTGGGTTTTTTCGGAATAATGGATGTTTTTAGAGAAGTGGAGATTCTTCGGAATAATTGAAGTTTTCAGAGATTTGAACTTTCTTCGGAATAATTGATGTTTTCAGAGAAATGTCTTTCTTCGGAATAATGGATGTTTTTAGAGAAATGGAGATTTTCGGAATAAATTGATGTTTTCAGAGAAACGAACTTTCTTCGGAATAATGGATTATTTCAGAGAAATTTTCGGATAAACCACTTTTTCGGAGAAAAAGACCTTCTTCGGAATAAGTCACTTTTTCAGAGAAATCACTTTTTTCGGATAAAGTGAAAATTTCATAAAAGTGGTGTTCTTCGGAACAAGTACAGATTTCGGATAAATGACCTTTTTTAGATAAATTGAAAATTTCGGAAAAACATACCTTCTTCGGAATAATCACTTCTTCGGAATAGTAAACCCTTATCCGAAAATCTGTTTTTCGGAATAATAAACCCTTATCCAAAATTATTTTTTGGAATGATCTTGAAGCAGTTGACGAACCGTAACTCAAAAATCAATCCAAACACCTCAAAAACTTACGATTTTTACCACAAAAACCGAACCAAATCCCTACCAAATCGATATAAATGATTTATATCAAGATTTATAGCCCGAAAAAACTAAAAAAAAAATTTAATTCGGGATGATTTAGATGGAAAAATCAACCGAATCAAACTAAAACCAAACAACCAAACACAATCTACCCCGTGGCGATTGATACCAAATGTTGTCCCATATTATTATGATTAATGATAGAAAATAGATGAAAAGAGATGGATTCCTAGAGAGATAAATTAGTGAGAGAAAGTAGAGAGAGAGAGATGATTAACTTGATGAATAATAGATTAGAATAATGAGAGTACTAATGATCATCCACCCTTCCTAACATGCTAGGAAGGGCCTTATATAGTCGGGCTTACATGTAACCATAATGGGCTATATTGTTTGGACCGGGTTTGTCTTTTGGGCTTTAAGTAGCTTAAATTCAAGCCCGTAAACCACGACTATTTAACTAACCATTACAACGTTCTAATAAATATTACAATAGAAACCTATGACCGAACATTCTTGTTTGACTCAATATTTTGAGGCTAACATAATTGTTGATTATTATCCGTTTCATACTCATTTGCTATCTTGTCACTTTTGAAAACCATAATATGTCACATGTTTACCATTTGTGCAGTAAACACCTTCTTGGATTCTAAAAATTAAAAAAAATTGATATTATAAATTTTTAAGAACGTTTTACACATTTTATCAAATGTTTAATTTACCATAATAACCGTTTCAAGATTAATGTCAGATCTATGCATCCTCTCTGATAGATTTATAGCTAGTATTTAAAAAGATGGCATGCTTTATCTTATAAAGTATTCGATCATATCATACTTTACTTTCAATATAATGAAATTATCGATTTAATTTATAATTTCTAACAATGATTCTAAATAATTTGGAAACTTGATTTTCTCTAATAGTAACGATAAACCTGAGTTTTTAACAATAATTTCATACAGTCATTCAAAAAATCTTAAGCTGATTGAAATAATTATTTGAACTGAGTTACTTTTGGCTTTGAAATTCTGATCAAGAAAAAGATTCAGCAACTGCTTACTCACTAATTTTATATAGTTTGATTTCAAATCACTAAACCTTGTAAAATTTTCTTTTAATCAAGAAATACTTGAACCGAGTTTTAAAGTAATACGAAATCCTAGACAGATAATTGTGACAACTTGTACTCCAAATGTCTATATATAATTCATATTTCCCTTCTATTTTTCTAATAAGTAAATTTCCATGTGTTACGGTTGTGTGATTTGCGATTCCTTGTTGATTAACAATCTTGATTCGTTTTAGCGCACCTTGTCCGTGAAAGCCATCATTGTGTTCATTTTACCCTTAATATTTTCTATCATTGAAAGGTCATTATTCTAATTCAAGTTTGAAAATTTATTCGAAAAGGAGTTAAGAAACTAGAGCATAGTGAATTCTAATTGTTAAGGTACGCCGTGGTGCAGAAATTACCAAAGAAGCAATGAATCAGTTCTAAACTATGTATCTCCTTTTGTTTTCATCTTCTTCTGTATCCAGTGGAACCCTAAGGGACCAGAGTTCCTTTAGGGGGGTCGACTATAAGAACTCGTATTTTTCCCGGTATTATTTTATTCTTTTATTCGTGCTTCATGAATTTTCTAACGTATTACATTTTCTTGTATTCTTATATATGAATCCCGAAATCATGATAATTCTAATAAATTATACTTTTTATTCTTTTCTGATCATTGATAATATTTTATTCGGAATTAAAAAAAAAATATTAATAAAAAAATATTTTTATATTTATTTACCGTAGTAACCCGAAATTTAGAATCAACATTTAGACCGAGCTATAATTCTATTCCTACTATTCGGGCCAAGATTTATTACCTAAATTTTATTTGTCATGTTCGTTCTCCGATTAATATTGAATGTTTGATTAACCGGCAAGGGTAGGGCTTTAACGTATCGAGTACATGTCAATTATTATTTATCGAAAAAGTATATGTCTGTCATCGACCGTAAACATTATCTTCGTAATTTACGCTAAGATTTTACGCGTAATTCGTTTATTCGACGCGCTAACGTTTATTAAATTACATGCCTCATTTAATTATCAAAATATTAATGTTATCCGAATGTCGATATTTTTATTTTATATTGAGCGTGTTTTTTTTTGTTTAACGCGTATTTTTTAAATCACGTAACTTTTAAAATATCGATATTCGATAATACCCGCTTTAACAAATTGTAGAACAAAATTTATACAAACTTGTCCAATTAACACTAATACCATGCCACTATCTAACATGACACTTATTTCCCTTATCTACAATTCGTAAAGTATGTATTTTTTTTATAAATATAGTTTAACATGGATCAAGAAGTGGTAGATATTATAAAGATATGTACTACTATAATTTAGAAGTGAAACACGTACTATGAACGTAACATGTTTTGTGTCTCTAACTTGGAAGCCACGTCTGTGTTTGTATATCTGAAACGTGTATAGCTTTTTGAAAGTTGCAATGTATGGGTAAGATATATACTCTGAGCGTTTAATATGTAAAGTAAGAATTAATTTTCTTATTTAAATTTCATACACTTCATTTTAGTTTATTACTTGCCGAGCCTTATCACTAAAAATCATCATACCAATTTTAAATTTTCTAGTTCTTACATGATAAAAGTATGAACCATGTAAACTTAGTTTAATACTTGAGCTACATCATATCGACGTCATCAACTTTGAAAGTTACGGGGATGTGATTTTGATGTATAAGGGGGTTTATACAAAGAGTCTTGATCTTTGTGTTTGTTTTTCACTATCTTTTTCAAAGTTTAGACGATTTCCTCCGGCCCTTTTGGTGTTTCATTCTTTTCGTTCACGCTTCATGTAATCAGGTGAGTTCAAAGCCCCTTTTTACTACTTATACATTGTTTCTAAACGCGGGGTGAGATTTTACATGGTGGAACACATTCATTTAAAACTGTATGCTATCCAGAACTTGTATGCTATCCATAACTTGTATGCTTTCCAGAATAGATTACCATTATTATTATTGCTTTTAGTTTGCATAGCCACTAAGTTTCCCTACCATTTCATGCACCGTTAAGTTACTTGTGTTGCTAAGCGCGAATGTTGTGGGTGGATCCATCAGGACTGACAATCCCCGTCTCGTATTACTTTGACGCATTACATTTGTTTATACTTGAGTGTTTAGGCTGAATACTCACTAGAGGAACTTACCTTTTGTTAAGCTTCGGTGTCATGAGCTAAATAGCAATAATAATGGTTTCGGACTATGGTTGACGTATATAACCATTTTCCCTATTACTTATTTTACAAATGAATGCTTGTGTTCCACACCTTTATTGCTAAACCTATGAATATCACTCAACTTCGTGTTGACGATTTTACATGTTTACTATCAGGTATTAATACTTAGCTTTGCTTGGATGGGAGCCCGTAGGATATTATCGCAGCTTGGAGATTTTTGTGATACTTTTTAAAGTTTGATTTTGGTAAAAAAAACTGTCAGAAGTTTATTCTATATTTATTAACTATATGTTATAAATCATGATGAAATAATAAATTTTTTCGCTTATAAAACTCTGGGACCTTTGTTGAAGAACTCTGATGTTTATGATGGAATGTATATGTTTTTATTACATCAACTTTGTGTCAACAGTATTTCATTGTTTCTTGTACCATGACGTGGCCGCTTGCCTGATTTTGGGGGTCTCACACCTTTAATCGAGAAATCGATTCGAGGGGAGATTTGTAGATTTGAGTCTACGTAATACAACAAAAATCCAAAAAAATTTAAAAACAATCAAAAACCAAAAAATTTGAAAGATCGAAAAACCGCAAAAAGAGTCTTCTTTGCTACCCCTCATTCTACGCTTAGTGCATGCGCACTCGATCGAAGGATTATTCTAGTTCTAGCGACGCTTCGAATCGACGCAATCAAAATCGAAGGAATCGACGACGTAGACGAGATTTAGATTCCGACGTTCCTAATATCGTTGTTGAAGAGACCATAGACGAGATGGCCGACAATCGTTCGATGATGGAATTGCTCCAAGCACCCACCGAGGGTTATGGAGACGCGATCGTAATTCCCGCTATCGAAGCGGAGAATTTTGAGTATAAGAGCGAAATGCTTTCATTGATACAAGCTACGAAGTTTCGAGGTCGTGAGGCGGATAATCCTCACGATCACATTCGGATTTTTGATCGTCTTTTTGCCACGAGCAAGTTTAAGAACGTCGACGCCGATGTTGTCAAACTTATGCTTTTTACGTACTCGCTCGATGGTGACGCCAAGGATTGGTACGAGAAAGGGCCACCCAATTCCAAAATTACGTGGAAGGATCTCGTTTCCAAATTCGTTAATCATTTTTTTCCACCGTCTAAGACGACGTTTTTCAAAAACGAGATTACGATATTTGAGGAAAAACCGAATGAATCATTTAGAGACGCGTGGGATCGTTTTAAGGAATTGCTTAGGCAATGTCCTCACCATGGATTTTCTGAGTTGCACCAAATCGATACGTTTTACAACGGTCTTAGTTTTCAAGAACAAGATTCGTTGAATTCCGCCGCCGGTGGCAACTTTTTGTGTAAAACTCTGAAAGATGCATTGATGATTTTCGAAAATCGATCCAAGGTTTACCAACTCCGCAACGCACTGAGTGTTGCCAATGTCGCCAATGTCGCCAATGTTAGTAATTCTAATCGCGACATTGAGAGAGTTGATGCAAAAGTCGATAAGTTGATGAATGTGTTTACGTCATTCTTAATCGAGATGCAAAAGAAAGACGCTCCCGCTACGGTGAAAGCGGTTGAGGTTTCGTGTACGTTTTGCGGTGGACCACATAATTATTACGAGTTTGCGGCTACGGATGGCCAAACGTCGAGTCTAAAACGTTAAACAACAATTTTCAAAATCAAAATAACGCGGGTCCATCACAAGGAAATTATAATCAAGGAAACAATTTTAATCAAAACCGAAACAATTTTCAAGGAAATAATAAACAAGGGACTTTTTCAAATCAAGGTTATAATCAAGGTCGAAATTTGAATTGGCAAAACCGAGATAACAACAACAACCAAAACTCGAGTTTTCAAAACAACAACAATCAAGGAAACAATTTTTCGAGTGGTAATCAAGGAAATTTTCAAAGAAACAATCAAAACCAAGGGAACTTTAATTCAAATCAAAAGTTCGTCAAACGATTTTCAAGAATACATGTAAACAAATGAGGCTAATATGAGACGTTTGAGGGACAAATTGGTACTTTGAAAAACGACTCTTCTAATACTTTGAAAAATCAAAACACGAAGATTGAACAAGGACAAATCGATATTAAAAATATGTTTTCGGCTATTATGTACAAAGCCTCGGGTGCGTCATCGAGTTCGTTACCTAGTGACACCGTTGTAAATCCGAAGGAACAATGTAAAGCCGCCTCATCTCGTGGAAAAAGTCGTGTGATTACCCCTACCCTTGATCGATTTCAAGTTGTTCCTTCTTCTCAACCCTCAACTTCTAAGACGCCTTCTTGTTCTAAAGTCGAGGGGATGAACGTTGTGACCAAGGAAAAGAGTGCACACCCTCGTGTACCTCGAATTCCATCCACGGTTCAAAAAGAGAGTTTTATCGACCTCACCAAAGTAACCCTTGAAGAAACTTGTGCTTCGATCCTTCTTAAAAACCCAAAAGGAAAATGTCGAGAAAGGAAGAGGATCCAGGCCAATTTCTACTACCTTGTGATTTTTCCGAGATTGAGGGATGTTTAGCCCCGATTTAGGTGCTAGCATCAATCTCATGCCTCATTCTCTTTGGAAATTGATGAGATTGCCTAGACTTACCCCCACGAACATGACTATCGAGCTAGCAAATTGTACGCCTTTTATACCAATTGGGATAGCCGAGGATGTCTATGTTAGGATTGGAAAGTCTGTTTTTCCCGTGGATTTCGTCATTTCCGATTACGAGTGTGACCCTAAATGTCTCATTATTTTAGGTCGACCATTTTTATCGACGACTCGAGCCGTAATCGACGTCCACGAGGGGAGATTAACTATGAGATATGGGGAGGAACGAATGGACTTTTTCGCAAATAAATCCCAAGTTTCAAATGATCATGAAAAAACCAAGGTTTCAAAACCTAATGTTTCACATTCTAATGATTTCAAAATGTTAACTTTAGCGGAAAATATGAGGCTTGACGCATGTTTTGAAAGAATTAAAATGAACGGTTTTAAAGATGATGATTTTAATGATAAAGAAAACGTGTACTTGATTCAAAAGGGTATTCGTAGATTTATGGATGAAAAATCACTTTGGGATATATTTGGAGAAACAAGTGAAAAACCAATTCCGAAGGGCGACGTTAGTGCCATCACGACAATGACCAAAATGGACTCGTCTTCACCACCTTCGAAGGACCATGACTTTGAGGCCCATACTTCTAAGCCCATTGAAGTGCCTCCCACTCCTAGCCCCAAATCCATTAAGGCTAAGGAAGTAGCCTAACCCAATGCAATCTCACCCATCATAGAAATGTCACCTAAGCATAGCCCAAGGGCTTGTAAGACCATGGTTGTGACTCTCGAGAAATCCGCTCGAGAACTTGCTCACATCGACACTTTCTTTGATGATGATGGTGATTTTTCCGAGATCGAGCATATACTTGCTAATCCGCCATCCATCTTCGAGGATTTACCCTTTGATAAATCTTCAAATGAAGAGGACGATCTCATGTCGGAAATTTCTTATGATGATGAGAATGACGACACTTTCACAATGTACTCGAATTCCGTATACGAACCTATTTTCATCATAATTCTATTTTTGATGATGAATTCGAGAACGTTGACGACCATATCATCGATCCTCCTTCGTTTCACAATTGTGAGGATGAAGAATTCTTTAAGGAGGTCAATGAATTTCTCGCTATAGACACAAGTCCCATTCTTGAGGAGTTACCTTATACACACTCTTCATTTGAGAATGACGTTTACCACATTAGTGAGGATCTAACTTATCAACGATCCCCACAAAAGAATGATGGTTTCGTGCTTGATCGTGATCTCTTCGAGAGAGTTTATAAAATCATCAAAGAGGGGAATGACAAACCGTGGTTTGACAAGCATATCTATGACGAAGAAATCGATGAGATCGACGTTCATGAGGATGACGAATATGTTGACCCCGAGGGGGCGGTGTTCTTTGTTGATCGACGTTTTGAGTACTTATACAATCCACCACCCCCTAACGCCGACTTAAATGTGAGGATTTTTAGCGTGACTAATCTTGAATTTGAAATTTCGACATCATAAAATTGGGTTTTCATAAAGAGGTTTTAAACGATGCAAAAGGAAAAGATTTTAAAATGGAATTAAAAGATTTTTCTACAAGTTTAACTCCGTCATCACCGCGTTGTATGAGTGCTACCACCTCGTCTACTCCTTTTGACGACGATTGGTGTGGTTTTAGTGTAAAACCCGCATGCTTTTACCATGAATAGTACACTTATGATCGTACGTACATGACTAGAACTTTCCTTATTTAGCACGTTTACGTTTCACGATAGGAATTTACAAGTATTACGTACGTGTTATTACACGATAAGTATTTAATACGTATTAATGCACGATAATTATTTCAACAATAATTATAATCATGAACATATGAACATGAAATCATGAACATAAATAATCACGAGCTTAATATTATGTATTTATGTATATTTATTACGAGTACGTATAAATATAAATTACGACACGAACGAACAATAATTAGATCACGTAATCATGACACGTTAACACGTAAATATAGAACACGGGAAAATCAACGGGTTTCCCCATGTGGGGCCCACATAGGCGCGACATAGACAAGGGTGGGCCAAGCCCACCTTAAATTAAAACTTAACAAAAAGGAAGGGAAGGATTTCATATTACAGAAAGATAGAAAAAAATCAAAAACCCTCTCCTCCTTCTTCCTTGTAGCCGCCGCCCATATCACCACCACAAGGGGGTGTTTGTTGATCTTGGTTAATCCAATTTATTGCAAGGTCGTTCGTGATTGTTTTCTTTTTGATTCACGTATAGGTAATCTTCTTAAACCTTTTATTTTTAATTATTTATTAGAGCTAAGAACATGAAATTATGGGTTATTAAAACAAGTTAAATAACACCAAGATCTAATCAAGGGATAATAAAAATACATGGTTTTAGGGGTGTATGGTTCGGCTATGGGTAGAATCGAGAGCCAAGGGCTCTCGGTGGTTGTTTGATCACCACCAACCGAGACCACAAGGTGTCGGTTTGGTTTTGTGGTTCGGCCGAGAGGACCAAGGGACCCCGACGCATGTCGAGGTTATCTTTGGTGGTCTTGTGGGGTCTCGGTTGTAGATCCACACGCACCACCGGTTAGGCCGGTGGTGGTTTGCCATGGTTAAGGGTTGTAGGCCAGTTCACGGGTTTACGGGTCCGATTCATGACATGTTTAGTTTAAAACACGGGTTCGGTTCACGGGTTCTTTTTCAAGGTTAATTATTATTTTTACAAGTTAAATAATTACAAGGTAAATTAAATTAATTTAACATGCTAGGTAATTAGTTTATTTTGGACATAACTTATGTTATATTATTATTAATAATACATGATTTTAACCTAAGTATTTTATTAGTTAATTTAGACTAAGAAATTAATTAATTATTAAAACATGACTTATAATTAATTAATTTTCATGACTTAGGTTATATTAATAATAAATATTAATACATGTTTTAACCTAAGTATTATTACCTTTTATATAATTAAATCATGTTATATTTAATTAAATCTTATAACATATAGTTTACATGTAATAATGAATAAACTATACTATATATCACATGACTTAGAATATTTATTAGTAAAACTTAAGCTTATATATTATTAGCTTAATAATCCAGCTTATTTCTAATTATGGAAACTTTCTATTTTTAGAAACTTATTTAATTAAGGCAGCTAATCTATTTATGGAAACTTTTTATTTATAGAAACATATTTAATTAAGGCATCTAATCTATTTATGGAAACTTTCTATTTTCGGAAACAAGATATTTTTGGAAACTTTTTTTTTTGAAAACTTTCTATTTTTGGAAACTTTCTATTTTAGGAAACCTGCTATTTTTAGTAAGTTACTTATTATTACACAACAAGTATAATAATACAAGAAATACAAGTAATACTTAATCAGAATAGACATAATACATGATAAACGTAGTATTAAGCTAAAATCAGTAAGACAAGACATGAACATATAAAACAAGCTAAGACATGATATAAAACCAGTTACGTATACAATAATCAGGTACTTATACACGTATATTATTTATGTAGCGTTAGTGATATCGAAGTAGGACTCTCTTCCGTTCGTCTTCTTCGTTCACTGGACACAAGTTACGGATTATCCGTCCTTTCAGTATGGACATTCTTCCTTATTAGGATTCCTCGTATGCAGCCAACTGTTTTCCCAGTATATGTTTTATATGTTTTTTAATTGCTTATGTTTAGATACCTAAATCCATATACATGCATGACCAGTTTCACCTAGTTATGGAGGTACCATAACCATAACACTGGAGGCACCAGTGTTATGACTCCACCACGACGAAGTGATAGCTCGTGGCATCCCTTCAGCTTTTGGCCATATTATTATTATTATTATTATTATCATGTGGGGCGTATGGGTGCATCCTAGGTTACATGTTTTCAGTAGATTATTCAGGTAAATGTGGTGTGTGCCTTGCATCCTTCACAAGGAGCTGATCCCTCCTACCCAAAAACTTATATTAAATTAGAGGCAGCCCCTCTAATTTGCATGACGAGGTCACCCCTCCAAGTATTCATGTACGTTGATATTTCATGACCTATATTGGCTAAATTGTAAACATGTTAAACAGTTTTTATAAGATAAACATAAGGCTTTTCAAACTATAAAAGAAGTTTTACTAAGATATACCAGGTTATCCAGGACTTAGTCTTTTCCACTATTTTATGCTTATATGCTTATATTATTCATGCTTTACTTGTATATCCGTGCACTGAGCGTTATGCTCAGCCGTTTTTCCTTTCATGTTCCCAAAACCACAGGTACTCAAGGACGCTCGTAGACTTTAAGCGTACGTGCATATGGCTTGGAAGCTTCCTAGACTTCATTACTTTATGCATTTCTTTATACTTTGATACTCATTTCCATGGACATTGTTTAGTCCTTTTCATTTACAGTACTTATGTTTGTGTGTGATGAGTTCTACTTTTGGGGTACTGATGTTTGTTTCCGGTATTTCCTTTATGGTCATGTGATGTATTATACATTTATCCTCGTATGCTTTAATGACACGCCATAATCACGCGTGACATTCCATTTACCAAAAATGGGGTGTTACATTTAGTGTGGGGGAAGCCCCTTATGTTACCTCACCTTTCTCCACCGAGGACGAGATATTCGATCCCGGAATTGTTTGTAAATGGAAATCTCGGTCTTCCATCGATGCAATAAATGGAAATCATATATATTTGCTTGGTGTGAGTGTAACTCGAGTAACTCATAAGTTTGTACCACCCATTGTCCCATCCTTCTATCTTCTTTCTATTTTCTTCTACCCCTTTGGGGTTCTAGCACGTGTTGAAGTGGCGTTGTTTCGTTTATCCCATGACAACGAGGAGGCCATCTTCGATCCCGGTATTCTACATCATCAAAGGACTTAGTCCTTTATACCGGTTGCTTTTGGGCATTGTTTATCATGTAAGCCCCACCAAAAATGACCATACCATGATTATCTCTAAATGATCACATTTATGGGGATTCGGGTCGAGCTTTTGACTCGGTTATCAAAAATAAGGTGCCTCGTGGGGGATTCTCATGCTTATCCTTGTAAATATTATTGCTTTCTAATAGTGTAACGAGGGGACTTGTGCTCTTCTAACCTTTGTTCCATGGTTGTTTGTGATTGTGATTTATTAGGTTCATCGTCATCATTGAAGCCTCTCGTGTTCGTTTTACGGATCACTCGAGCTTCGATCGTTGCCTTTGGAGGTTCCGATATCCGATGATATCCTTTTATGTTCTAACGATTATCTTCTTATCATAATTCGTAAACTGCTTTTAGGTTATTCGTTTTACCCTTTCCATGCTCGAGATTAAGCATTCGACTTTCGTCTCTAGTATGGGGGTGTTTCACCCCTAGACTCGAAACATTGAGGACAATGTTTAGTTTTAGTATGGGGGGGTGAGTAGATACTTCACCTTGCTTACGTCATTACGCAATCCAATTTTCATCTTTTTGTTATCATTTTATGCAAAATAAGGCTAAAAATGGCCAAATTTTAAAATTTTTCTAGTTTTTCATATGTGTTTAAGATACGAATGTAGGTTTTACGATGGTGAGAATAAGAGTAATTTTTGACTCGACCGTGTTTGTACACTAGCTTCGATTCCTTAACTTTAATTAGGCTAAGTCTCTTAAACGAGGACAAGAAATGATAGAGTTAATTATAAGTTACGTAATCTTTCACGATCTCATGTGTAGTAATTATTAGCTTTTTCTCCCCACGCTTTTGTTTAAATAAATGCAATAACTAAGGTCGTACGATTTAAAAGGCTACTTAGCTTCTAGCCCAAGATCGTTTAAAAGTTGCTCGTGTTCGAATAGAGTTCATAGCCAAGGCATAACTTATTGAAGCGGGATGCGAAGATTGGCAAAGTTCCAAAAAGGCCCTAACAAGGAATGAGGAACTCCATTTGTTGTTAAAGATCCAAGATGATGTGAATTATCATTATTCCAAAATCAATATGAAGGATCGAGACACACGATGAAAAGCAATTACTCCCCTAAAGATCATGGAGAAGTCTATCCAAAAGACCCTAACAAGGTATGAGGATAAATATATTCAAGTCCTAAAAGGAGGCGGATCGTTGTATATCAAAATCCTAAATAAGGATTGAAGAAAAATGATGAAGTCGTGGTTCAAGTGAAGAAATTCCATATATGAAGAGAAGACCATTATTTCAAGAACGTCTTCCAAGATTTAAAGTATGAAGTACATGCCAAATATCGGTCTGAGAAAGGTCTCAAATCGTAAAACGAGTTATGCCAAGATATGAACTTCAGGAGATTACGAGAAGCCGTTTTAAAAGATCGTGTCCTTTAGCTAACTATCAATTAAATCGTCCTATTTTATTTTCGGCCTTAATAAAATATCAAAATAAGTCAATGATGTATCCTCGTGATCATTAAGACAAAAATAAAATATAAGAGATACACCTTAGGAATAAGGGAGTCTAAGTACGTAATTAACACTCATGAGTAATGATTGTGTTGCTAACTTATAATGACAATGATCTCGTTACACGCTTAGCATCGAATCGAGTGAAAATCGAGGATGACGAACTTATCTCTATGAGGCATTCACGTGTTCTTATTCTTTGACCCTAAAAGTCACTTTATCATGATGAAAGCAATACATTATATCTAAAACACGTGTAGTAGTTTATTTATGTTTAGGTTTTCAATAAATGTCACATAAAATGAATTTTGGAAGTGCTACGATACTTAATTCTAGCATTGCGTGGGGACACGGCAATGGTTTAGTATAGGGAGTGATGAGACTGCTTTTATACATAGTCTCATCGTCTAAATCGGGCTTACAATGCTTAAAATATCATTAAAATACCCCAAAATATGCTTGTGTTTGTGCATTGTGTATTTTAGGTACGGATATCGTGAAATAAACAAAAGAACACAAGATTCAATCAAAAAAGAACACGAGAAACGAAGCCGCACAAAGAACCGGACCCGAGAAATGAATTTCCAAAAATTCCCTTAAAGTTTGAAGATTTGGCAACTTTGGTCCCTCATTTTTGAAGACTTGTCATAAATGACCCTCCATTATTCATTTGTACAATGTGACAACCGGGAATTTTATAGACTTTAAATAATAATAAATTATATTATTTATTAATAGAAATTCGTTTTCGATAGATATCAAAGCTATTTGATTCGAAAACGGGAGTTTATTGTGCATATTGTAAAAGACTACGCAAAATTTAAGAACGAACACGATACAAATAAATATTTAATTTAATTATCCAAAGATATTTAATAAAAGACTTATTAAAATATCTGATACTTTTATTTTATTTTTAATAACGTACGTTGAAAACGGGAACGTTCAAATTTAACTTATATTTTCTTTAAAGGCAAACTATTCGAGATAACGATAATCAGAACTATTCTAAATAAAAACGTAGACGATTTCGAAAATTAGTCGAATAAATACTCTACTTTATTGTAAAAAACATTTTAAGATCAATGGCGCAAACTTCGTAAAACGAATCAAATTTTATAAAACACGAACGAGACTCGAACCACGTTTAAACAAAATAAAAAGAAATTTAGTAAATTATTTACGTATTCGACCCCAAAACTATACACCATTTACACTTTCATTTGAGTATAAATATTCAACCTTATCATTTTAATTTCATAAAATACATACCCTAACCCTAATATTACACATAGTAAACCCTAACCATCTCCTATATAATTTTCCGACGCCTACACATTTTTCGGCCACCGGAAAATATTTTCCAGCCACTCAATAATATCACTCCTGATACTAAAATGGTCCGATCTAATAGATACACCATTACCCATCACTGATCCGTTGTCTTTCTTACCACTCCCGGCCATCAGAAATATACCGCCGCCACCATTAGTACACCCGTCACCACCATCATTTATCTCAGCCACCACCATCATCAACCTCCACCAACACGTTGTACAACCGACACCACCACCACCATTCGAACATCATGAAGCATACCACAACCTCCACCATCTCGCGACATCACTACGTCACCCATGATCTAAGTTCGTAACCATATCGATCTAGCAACCACGTCGTGGTCACCACCACTGAACCACCAGACCTACAGACAAACCACCATGTGGTGTTTGGATTCGTTCGTCCTCCACACCTACGACGGGATATGTCTTATTTCTTTTGTATACCACGAAACCACTCAAACCGTGGTGCCCATTGGTGTATTCGCAGGTATTGTAGTCGTACCCGAGAGGGGTCGGGCTGGTGGTCTCGATATCGTCCCTCATTTGTATTTGATATTGGAGTTATGGTATGAAATCTGTCTTTAGAAGGTGTTTAGATATGCTGGTTTACCAGTCGAAAGGGGGTGTTTGGATCTACTGATTTACAGCCGTAAGGGTGCGTTTGGTTTAGCAGTTAGCCAATAAAGGGGCGTTTGGGTCTGCAGCGGGATATTGAGGGTGCGTTTGGGACTGCAGACAGGGTATAAGGGGCGTTTGGGACTGCATACATTGTATATGGGGCGTTTGGGACTGCAGACAGTGGGTTAAGGAGCGTTTGGGTTTGCTGATTATTAGTTTGGGTGTGTTTGGACGCTGGGCGTTAAGGGTTTAGAGTGCCGGGCACGAAATGGGCTCATGGTTTGTTGTGGTTTAATTCGACTAACAAAACTTATCTAATTTTATTAATTATAAAAAAAAACGTACTAAATGGTGGTATGAAAATGGTTAAATAAATATGTCGAACACTATAGTTATTGCGAGAACTATAATAAATACGTTTAATTATGTGTTTAAATAGTCCACCTCGGACGTTTGGCTTTTAATTTACAACACATAGGTTGTGTTTGGTTATTATTTAATTATAGTGATGAAATAACTAGTTGGTTATAAGTTAAAGCATGACTTGTATAATGTAGATTGTTGATAAAATGAATAATATTTAGAATTGATTAATATGGGAAACGTAGTATAAACGAATAGGTCATGTTGAAATTTTTATAAAATTTTATACTTTATATTTTGTTCGCTACAACTACTATTATATTTGTAAACCGATAAAATTTATAAATACTACTAGTATCATATTTGTAAACCGATACAACGAATAAATACTAATATATAAATAAACCAATAAAAGTTATACTTTTACTTAAATGTGACAATTATTAATTAAGCGGTGACTTTCTTAAAATGTGTCGAATTGAGTTGTCTAATTATTTTTATCACGATCTGTATATTGTAACTACAAAATAAATATATACATTGCTTTATTTTGTGAAACTGTTGTCTCTATTATATAATTCAACATAAGAATTATATAATCGTCTAGTTATACATAATGTGTACGGAATACATTATATACTTAGTGTGTGCTTATTTAAATTATTTAACCAACAACCAAACTATTATAACTTGGAATTTAAATATTTTATCAACGGGTCAAGTTGGTGTAAATATTCATTGAGAACTCAAATACACATTTTTACAATTAGCCGACTAGTTAAACCACAACACCATGACCGAGCCGTATCGATTTTTGTTTGTACGGAGCGTATTATTAGCATCACTAGCGTTTGCTCTACATCGTCGAGGTGAGTTCATACCCCATCCTTCTAGTTTTAAATTAATTTATAAAGGTTTTATAATCATTTTGGGGGAAGTACATGCTTGGTCACAAACTATTTATAACTTGCTTGGTTGGTCATAAACTGCTTTAATTGTTACGTGCTGAGTGGTTAACTCCATTAATTGTTATACTTATGAATGTTGATACTAAAATTTATATTGTGGGTTTCATAGCCCAAAACTTTAACTACTTTTTCACTAGTTCTCGGGTAGAGACAATGGTTGCAAGAATGAACACAAGTGCATATACTCGTTTATGTATTGGTCTAAGTCCCGCTTTAACCCAATTACTTGGCCCATTATCATGAACCGTTAATTTCGGACTGGATGACCGGTCGAAAGCGCGAATGTTATGGATAGATCTATCGGGGTTGACGCCCCTGTCCGGCTTTGTCCAACAGAGGACAAGCGGGCATAGTTTCATTTGAGTGTGTGGATGGATGTCGTGGGTTAGGCATCCGTAGGGGCTGCATTATATGATTATACTACCGGTGTTGTTAACGCTTCGGTGTCATGAGCTTAGACAATATTAAATGCTTTATTTTATTTAGTGACTTTGTATTTGTTATATTGTCACTAAGTGGTTGGAAAATCTTGTGGTTCATAATCAATTCTATTATTATCGAAAAATCTATTATTTATTAGTGAGCTCTGTTTTTATCAGAAAACGCTAGTTATTATCTGTGAACTCTGTTTTATCTGAAAACTCTATTTAATTCATGTGAGTCTGTTTTATCAGAAAACCCTATTTATTTTATGTGAACTTTTCTTATTAGAAAACTCTATTTATTTTAGTAAACTTTGTTATATCAGTAAACTGTATGCCTTTATAAATAAACTCTGTCTTTATTAATGAACTCTGAAATTTACAAAGAAAGTCTGTTTAACAGGAAACTGTGATTTTTAAACTCTTACATTTTTTTACTGCAAGGTGCAGTGGTCGATAAAACTCTAATTTTTCATAAACGTTTTAAAACAAACTTATGAACTCACCAACTTTATGTTGACATTTTTAAGCATGTATTTTCAGGTACTTGACTGTATGGACTATTTGGAGTTTGCTATGTGGTTTTCTCATGTAGAGGTCGTTCTCGGATCAAGCTCTCGATTACTTATGAAGTGACAGCTTCCCACAGCCAGTCTTCCGCTACGGTGAATTTGGGGCTGTGACAGATTGGTATTAGAGCCTTGGTTATAGAGAACTAGGTTGCATTAGTAACTCTAGACTATAACCGGCTCTCATTTTTATCTAGTAGTAACACTCACCACATCATACTTATTCCGCTGCTATATGAATATTTGCAATGCATGGTTGTTATTGCTCGTTGCCTGTCATGTTATTACTTGTTTACATGATTTCGCTTGCTTGATTAGTGCACTTAGACATGTAATATATTTTTATATATGAACGGTAGAACATTTATTAGGGACTGTGAGTTACACAATGGTCCCACATATTTTATTTTTATATAACAAACCCTAGAGACATTATGTGAACTTTTGTTAACAATTGGTCGTGAGTAATCTCCAGGTTCGAGCTAATTCATTCAAAAAGGTTGAGAGGTGTAACAATACTTAACTATGCCTCAGTGGGCCTCATGTTTGATTGAGTGCGAGATGGAATTAAGTATAGGACGTTACACAACCTATGATTTTTGATGGATTACCTCGAGGGTGGGTAAGAGTCGTAGTCTTACGTGATAATGTGGAATGTGTTATATGCTCAGAGTTAAGCTGAGTCATCGAAAGGTTGAGATGTGTAATAATTCATAACAAAACCCGGGGCCATTCTTTGTGAGTGAGTTTCGAGGTTGGGTTATGATAAGTTATTACTCAGCTTAGTATTTGATGAGTCTTCCTCGAGGATGAGAAAGAATTGTGTGATTGGATAATTGCTTATTTAGAACCGACTACTATATACTTATCCTACTTATAACCGTGAGTTTCTTTACTTGATATACGTCTACGACTGCTTTATCGCCTATCGACACTTATGTTCTTCGATCTGGATGTTCGAAACGTCTACTTATCGAAGACGACTTATTTTCAACTCATACTCTTTGCTTTTTGTAATTTTGGATAATATCGTTGAGAGATTCTAACGATTTTGAATTGGGTATTTTGCCGGTGATACTTAAGTAGGATGATTTATGAAGTCTTTATTCAAATGGATTGGGACGCCTTTGCATTTGAATTAAGAAATCATAAAGCACCGAATCATAAGTTTATAATGACATATTTGCATAGATTAGGACGCTTTTGTATGCAAATATGTGATTATAAATGAGTGGGCTTAAGGATATCCGACGTGACCTATATATTTATGGTATTGATTTAGTATTCCAGTTTGGGGTGTATTTCTTTTGACTCACGATTCGTCCATACAAATTTATCGTATTTCGTCTTGTTATCGTATCATTACGACATTTTGACGAGTGATTCTTTAAGCTTCATTTGATTCATGAATTGTTACGAGAATCTTTTCTGAATATATACTGATCAACGTGAACGTAATGGGATGGTGGTAGTGAACCCTTAGAGACAATAACGGTTTTTCTAAACTCTTCGTTTCGAATTTTATCGTTCTATGAACGACGACCGATTTGTCAGATTGACGTGTAGAACCACTCAGATATATTCCACTTCTACCAATTGTTTACCTAATAACTATTGGTGGATAACACGATTTTAAAAAGTTCGGACATAATTATATGTGATCAGATCTAAGTATATTCGATATAACACTTGGGTAACCTCAAAATCATTTTCTCTACACTTTTATTAGGGTAACAACGATTGAGTTCGAGGACGAACTCCAAATAACACGGATGTACTGTGACAACCGGGAATTTTCTAGACTTTAAATAATAATAAATTATATTATTTATTAATAGAAATTCGTTTTCGATAGATATCAAAGCTATTTGATTCGAAAACGGGAGTTTATTGTGCATATTGTAAAAGACTACGCAAAATTTAAGAACGTACACGATACAAATAAATATTTTATTTAATTATCCAAAGATACTTAATAAAAGACTTATTAAAATATCTGATACTTTTATTTTATTTTTAATAACGTACGTTGAAAACGGGAACGTTCAAATTTAACTTATATTTTCTTTAAAGGCAAACTATTCGAGATAACGATAATCAGAACTATTCTAAATAAAAACGTAGACGATTTCGAAAATTAGTCGAATAAATACTCTACTTTATTGTAAAAAACATTTTAAGATCAATGGCGCAAACTTCGTAAAACGAATCAAATTTTATAAAACACGAACGAGACTCGAACCACGTTTAAACAAAATAAAAAGAAATTTAGTAAATTATTTACGTATTCGACCCCAAAACTATACACCATTTACACTTTCATTTGAGTATAAATATTCAACCTTATCATTTTAATTTCATAAAATACATACCCTAACCCTAATATTACACATAGTAAACCCTAACCATCTCCTATATAATTTTCCGGCGCCTACACATTTTTCGGCCACCGGAAAATATTTTCCGGCCACTCAATAATATCACTCCCGATACTAAAATGGTCCGATCTAATAGATACACCATTACCCATCACTGATCCGTTGTCTTTCTTACCACTCCCGGCCATCAGAAATATACCGCCGCCACCATTAGTACACCCGTCACCACCATCGTTTATCTCAGCCACCACCATCATCAACCTCCACCACCACGTTGTACAACCGACACCACCACCACCATTCGAACATCATGAAGCATACCACAGCCTCCACCATCTCGCGACATCACTACGTCACCCATGATCTAAGTTCGTAACCATATCGATCTAGCAACCACGTCGTGGTCACCACCACTGAACCACCAGACCTGCAGACAAACCACCATGTGGTGTTTGGATTCGTTCGTCCTCCACACCTACGACGGGATATGTCTTATTTCTTTTGTATACCACGAAACCACTCAAACCGTGGTGCCCATTGGTGTATTCGCAGGTATTGTAGTCGTACCCGCGAGGGGTCGGGCTGGTGGTCTTGATATCGTCCCTCATTTGTATTTGATATTGGAGTTATGGTATGAAATCTGTCTTTAGAAGGTGTTTAGATATGCTGATTTACCAGTCGAAAGGGGGTGTTTGGATCTGCTGATTTATAGTCGTAAGGGTGCGTTTGGTTTAGCAGTTAGCCAATAAAGGGGCGTTTGGGTCTGCAGCGGGATATTGAGGGTGCGTTTGGGACCGCAGACAGGGTATAAGGGGCGTTTGGGACTGCATACATTGTATATGGGGCGTTTGGGACTGCAGACAGTGGGTTAAGGAGCGTTTGGGTTTGCTGATTATTAGTTTGGGTGTGTTTGGACGCTGGGCGTTAAGGGTTTAGAGTGTCGGGCACGAAATGGGCTCATGGTTTGTTGTGGTTTAATTCGACTAACAAAACTTATCTAATTTTATTAATTATAAAAAAAACGTACTAAATGGTGGTATGAAAATGGTTAAATAAATATGTCGAACACTATAGTTATTGCAAGAACTATAATAAATACGTTTAATTATGTGTTTAAATAGTCCACCTCGGACGTTTGGCTTTTAATTTACAACACATAGGTTGTGTTCGGTTATTATTTAATTATAGTGATGAAATAATTAGTTGGTTATAAGTTAAAGCATGACTTGTATAATGTAGATTGTTGATAAAATGAATAATATTGAGAATTGATTAATATGGGAAACGTAGTATAAACGAATAGGTCATGTTGAAATTTTTATAAAATTTTATACTTTATATTTTGTTCGCTACAACTACTATTATATTTGTAAACCGATAAAATTTATAAATACTACTAGTATCATATTTGTAAACCGATACAACGAATAAATACTAATATATAAATAAACCAATAAAAGTTATACTTTTACTTAAATGTGACAATTATTAATTAAGCGGTGACTTTCTTAAAATGTGTCGAATTAAGTTGTCTAATTATTTTTATCACGATCTGTATATTGTAACTACAAAATAAATATATACATTGCTTTATTTTGTGAAACTGTTGTCTCTATTATATAATTCAACATAAGAATTATATAATCGTCTAGTTATTCATAATGTGTACGGAATACATTATATACTTGGTGTGTGCTTATTTACATTATTTAACCAACAACCAAACTATTATAACTTGGAATTTAAATATTTTATCAACGGGTCAAGTTGGTGTAAATATTCATTGAGAACTCAAATACACATTTTTACAATTAGCCGACTAGTTAAACCACAACACCATGACCGAGCCGTATCGATTTTTGTTTGTACGGAGCGTATTATTAGCATCACTAGCGTTTGCTCTACATCGTCGAGGTGAGTTCATACCCCATCCTTCTAGTTTTAAATTAATTTATAAAGGTTTTATAATCATTTTGGGGGAAGTACATGCTTGGTCACAAACTATTTATAACTTGCTTGGTTGGTCATAAACTGCTTTAATTGTTACGTGCTGAGTGGTTAACTCCATTAATTGTTATACTTATGAATGTTGATACTAAAATTTATATTGTGGGTTTCATAGCCCAAAACTTTAACTACTTTTTCACTAGTTCTCGGGTAGAGACAATGGTTGCAAGAATGAACACAAGTGCATATACTCATTTATGTATTGGTCTAAGTCCCGCTTTAACCCAATTACTTGGCCCATTATCATGAACCGTTAATTTCGGAGTGGATGACCGGTCGAAAGCGCGAATGTTATGGATAGATCTATCGGGGTTGACGCCCCTGTCCGGCTTTGTCAAACAGAGGACAAGCGGGCACAGTTTCATTTGAGTGTGTGGATGGATGTCGTGGGTTAGGCATCCGTAGGGGCTGCATTATATGATTATACTACCGGTGTTGTTAACGCTTCGGTGTCATGAGCTTAGACAATATTAAATGCTTTATTTTATTTAGTGACATTGTATTTGTTATATTGTCACTAAGTGGTTGGAAAATCTTGTGGTTCATAATCAATTCTATTATCATCGGAAAATCTATTATTTATCAGTGAGCTCTGTTTTTATCAGAAAACGCTAGTTATTATCTGTGAACTCTGTTTTATCTAAAAACTCTATTTAATTCATGTGAGTCTGTTTTATCAGAAAACCCTATTTATTTTATGTGAACTTTTCTTATTAGAAAACTCTATTTATTTTAGTGAACTTTGTTATATCAGTAAACTGTATGCCTTTATAAATAAACTCTGTCTTTATTAATGAACTTTGAAATTTACAAAGAAAGTCTGTTTAATAGGAAACTGTGATTTTTAAACTCTTACATTTTTTTACTGCAAGGTGCAGTGGTCGATAAAACTCTAATTTTTCATAAACGTTTTAAAACAAACTTATGAACTCACCAACTTTATGTTGACATTTTTAAGCATGTATTTTCAGGTACTTGACTGTATGGACTATTTGGAGTTTGCTATGTGGTTTTGTCATGTAGAGGTCGTTCTCGGATCAAGCTCTCGATTACTCATGAAGTCACAGCTTCCCACAGCCAGTCTTCCGCTGCGGTGAATTTGGGGGTGTGACATACAAGAAAATTCCTCCATATTTGAAGATTATACAAAAGAGTCCCTTGAAGAATGCATAATTTTCATATAAATCCCTTGGAATTCTTTTACAAAAGATTTGGTGGCCAAATTATAAAGATGGAAACTTATTAACAAAGGAGTTTTTGTTTTTGAGCTGTTTAAACAAAGTGACAACAACATGGGAGTTAAGGGACTCATTTTGCCCAGACATTAAAACCCCAACAGCCAACCACACCACGCCACCTCATCCACCATCTCACCTCAGCCAAGCACCGCCACCCACGTCACACCCTCCATCCCATGTCAGCTTTCCACATAAAGTTTTTAACAGATTTTTATAAAATGTGTTTATACCTAATTTTTAGGAGGTAAACATTGGTTTAAATCCCAAAATAGATTAAAACCACTATTTACCCACCCCCACCTCTAAAAACCTAAATCCCCACACTATTTTTAACCAAAGGGTAATATGAAATTACCATTACCATTCTACCATTCACCCTACACCAAACACATTGGCCCACCCAGAAAACGACATCACCCACTTTTGTCCCCTCACCAGCTATCACGCATCACGGGATTCACTTTTTTCAGCAATAGGAAGACTCAATCTACGACCAAGAAGTCTTGCGTGATCCCCACAACATTTTGGAAGGTTGAGATTAATTCATAGACAGCTGGTGCTCACATGATTACCAAGGACCTTCAAGAAGACCAAGTCAAAAGAGCATATTTTGAGAATTATCCATGGGCATTTTAGGAATCACAAAGCTAGGGTTTTGATAGTCTAGAGTGTTCTATCTTATTGTATATAAAGGTTCGGGTTGTGAACCTTTAAGCTTTGTTCCAGAATTTGTAATTTTTTTTACTTAATGGATATTTAAAGTGTTTTTTTAAACATTGCAAGTTCTGAGTTCCTTTTTATTTCTTTGTCTTAGTTAAACTTTTATGTTAATGCAAATGTTATTTCAAGTTTTATCAAATCACTTTTTGGTTCAAAAAGTTTTTGGGACAAACTTGGTTTGAGATCCGGATCATAAACTTGTGGACTTGTTAGTTGACACCTAACAACCTCAAAATTCCTACAATCTGTTAATTTTTTTATTTCGTCACATTTTTGCAAAGTTTGATTTTCTAAGATTTTGGAAAATCCTCATTGATACCCTTTTTGGTACTTACTGTTTCCATAAGCCCTTTGACAAAGAGCTTATGAAGCTTATGAAAACTTGAATCTTTGTTTTCTTTGTTGGGTCTTAACAGGTTCATTTCCTTCAAGACATATTGGGTATTGGACTTTTAAGGTCCATACCATCACTTTCTCTACATAGCTTCTCATAAGCCCTAGCACAAGCCCCAACTTGTATGGAGATGGCTTTTAGCCATAGTGGGACCCGGATGTGCGTCCCACAAGGTACTTTTACAGGGCTTGAACCCTCCTCTTGCTTGAATCTTGTGTTTAGATCTTTGTGAATGATGCATATGTGGTTGACATTGAAATATGTTAAGAATGATAGTCAAATGTTTATTTGTGCTTGAATGATTGTTTTCACACATGTTAGAGTAAGTTTCATCAGATTTAAATGGTTTTGATTATAATCTCTTTGTAGTATTTCCATTTCAAAAATTAAAGGGGTGTTTGGGTTTACTGATAATAAGGGTTTAAGTGACACTAAACTTGATATAATCAGTCTATACTCACTCATTTGGTTAGTGGTAGTTGTCTTTGCTAACTAGTTTTAAGTTTGGTGGTATAAAAATAAGATTTGCATGTTTAATATTGGTAAAAACTAGCATAACATTCAGTAGGCTTTAAACCAAGCTGTTTTAGTTCATTTTTGTTCTCAAATCTTGTTAAGTTGTTAGATAACTTGTTAATCTAGGAATTTTGTTTGCTTATTTGTGAATTGGTGGTGTCTTGGGCAAGATTTGGCCAACCAAAACTCGCCCAAGTGGTCAAACAGACCAGCAAACCACCAACTGACAACCAGTTACATCAGTAACTGGATTTCACCCATTTGTGTGTGATTTTTGCATGTAACTTGCTGTTTTTATTGTTTACTTGACTCCCACAACCCAACTGGTTGTGGGGGTGCCTTTAGTTCCAAGAAAAACCCAAGAACAAGCTCTGAATCAACCATTTTGTGCCCAGACTTCATTTTCTGCTTAGAGTAGTGGGAAGAAGTTTCCCACTGCTAGTTACAAGTTCCCACTGCTGGCACATAAGGACAAAAGCACTTATCAGTCAACATCAGACTTTGGGACTAATTGTCTCATGTGACCAAAATTGAGTGTTTTTCATATTTTTTTATTTTTCCTTGCTTTATTTATTTATTTTATGATTTTTCTTTAAGTTTATTTTTAATTTACTGTTCATTTTGTATTTTTTAGAATTAATTTCATTTAAATTAGTTTTAATTAATCTGATTTTTGTCTTTTAGTGCAAAATTTTGATATTTTTCAGTTTCAAAAATTTTCTTAGTTTTAGAATAATATTTTAAGATTTTTAATTTAAAAAGTTTCATTGTTCTCTCTTTTTATTAATTTTTAGATTTAATTTTAGTTTAAATAGTTTTTAAATCAAACTGTTTTATCTTTTAGTGAAAAATTACTTTTTTCAAACTTTTTAAGTTTTCTACTGTTTAGAATTATAAAATAGGATTTTTGAAACAATAAGTTTAATTTTAGCATTATTTTATTATTTTAGTTTATAAATTATTTTTAGCATTTAAAAAATAGAAAAATAGTTTTTAAAATTTAGGAAAAATACTTTTTAGTCTTTAAATAATATAAGTGAGATGTTAGTTTAATAAAATAATATTTTTTGGGCTTTTTCTTATTTATATTTAATTTTAGGGCTTTAATTAGCATTTAAAGTTGAATATTTATATATAAAAGGTTATAAAATTTATTTATTGAATTTTTATTCTTATTTATATTATTTTAAACTTAGTTTTCATTTTTAATTAATTTTTAGCTTTAATTTTTAGTTTTGTCACGTTTTACGTATTTACGTTCACGTTTTACGTCATACGTCGTAATGTAATCGTAGTCGTAGCTCGTCTTTAATTTTCTCTCTACAAACCCAAAAACGACACTAGTCCAAACTTTGATTTTATTTAATTGACACACATTCACACACCTCCGCCGAGAGGAACTAGCATTTATCAGTTTTACGGTTTTCCTAAATCGTATAACTTATTACTTGCCGCTCATACACGTTTTTCCTAAAACATGTACGATATTTACTACAGCAGTGGCTAAGGTGAGTTCATAGCCCCTTTTACTTGTACATTGTTTTTAAACGCGGGTGTGAGATTATACATGGTGGAACACAACCATTAAAAAACTGTATGCTATCTAGAACTTGTATGCTATTTAGACTTGTATGCTTTCCAACAGTTTTTATTGAAATTATTGCTTTTAGTCTTTAGCCTTAAGTTGCCTCTTAATAAGTGTGTAAACACTTATCCTTTTACCACTTAAAACAAGGAAAAACAAGACCTAATCATGTATTTAATATCGGAGAAGTTAGAATTATGCGTGGTTTTGTGTTTTTGTGTGAAATAGGTACAAAAGATCATAAATGAAGAAAACACGGGATTTCACGGTCATTTATTGAAGAAAAATGAAGGAAAAATACAAAGTCAAAGTCAAAGGACCAAAAGTGCAAAATTTCCAAAGTTCAAGGACCTAAATGGAAGATCTAATGAAGACAAGGACCAAAAGTGCAAAAGTTTTAAAGATCAAGGGTTAGAAATGAAGATGTATGGAAGACATATGCTAAAGATCATAAGTTTAAAAAGTTGAGGGACTAGAGTTACCAATCTCCAAAGATCAGGGGCTGAAATGAAAGAGTTTTAAGCATTATTAAACTTGGAAAAGTATTTAATACAAGTTGCTAATGTATATAACTTCCAAGGATCAAAACTGTCAAAGGACAAAAAGTTCAGATAGTGGGATTCCACGTGGACGAATGAAATACATGCTTTTCATTACACGAATCGCCAAACCACTCGCCCTTTTTCAGAAACCTTAACCAATATAATTGTGCCACATGACTGTGTTTCTATGGCCACCTTCAGCATAATATTGAGAACGATAGAGCTCGATTTAGAGAAAGTGTTCAACACCAATCTTGCTCATATTGAAGAGACGAATCCAACAGTGGTAACCTCAACCTTTGTCATTCCCTAAATCCTAAACACCCAATTCAATTTCAAATACGAGCTTGAAACCCTAGCCACGTGGTTGTTTCTAATTGACGCGTGTGATGTAAATTCTACCATGCCTGTCACACTCACTAACATTCACTTACTCCCACGCACTCTCCCACACCCTAACAACCTCACCTACCTTCACAATTCCCCTATAAAAACCCCACCCCTTTTGTAACACCCCATTTTGATAATGGAAATGTCACGCGTAATTATGGCGTGTCATCAAAGCATACAAGGATAAATGTATAAAACATTACATGACCATAGGGATAACCGAAATCAAACATCGGTTCCCAAACATAAGCCCAAAACATAATAAAGCTAAAGAAATGAATGAGAGACTACACAAGCATAAATATATGAAGGCAAAAGGAAAAGAAGTCTCTAGCAGCTTCCATCCTATGCACGTCCTCCAAATGCTCGAGTCTTTCCTAGGGTACCTGCCGTTTTGGGACATGGAAAGGAAAGTAACGGCTGAGCAAAACGCTCAGTGCACGGACATAGACATAGTATGAATGACTAAACATAATAAAGACTTAATAGCACCAAAAATGTATAAGTCCTGGAAAACCTGGAACATGTTCATAAAACTGGTTTTATAGTTTGAAAAGCCTTATGTTTATCTTGTAAATACTGTTTAACGTATTTTACCATTAGCCAATATAGGTCATGAAAATCCATCGTGCATGAATACTTGGAGGGGTGACCTTATCATGCAAATTAGAGGGGCTGCCTCTAATTTAATATACTGGTTTTTGGGTAGGAGGGATCGGCTCCTTGTGAAGGATGCAAGGCACACACCACATTCACCATGAAATCCTGACTGAAAACATGTAACTAGGATGCACCCATACGCCCCACATGATAAATATAATAATATGGCCAAAAGCTGAAGGGACGCCACGAGCAATCACTCCGCCGTGGTGAAGTCATAACATCAGTGCCTCTAATGTTATGGTTATGGTACCTCCATAACTAGGTGAAACTGGTCATGCATGTATATGGCTATAGGTATTCTTAATTAAACATAAGCAAATCAAACACATAACTTATACTACGGGAAAACAGTTGGCTGCATACGGGGAATCCTAATAAGGAAAGAATGTCCATACTGAAAGGACGGGAATCCGTACCTTATGTCCAGTGAACGAAGAAGATGAACTGAGCGGAATCCTACTTCCGTATCACTAGTTCTACATAAATACATACATGAATAAGTATTTGCTTACTAAATACGTAGCTGGTTTCGTGTCATGTCTTAGCTTATTTTATGTGTTCTTACCATGTTTTACTGTTTTAAAGCCTTAAACTGTGTTTATCTTATATTCTGTTTAATCTAATTAAGTATTTCTGGTATTTCATGTATTATTATACTTACTGTGTAATAATAAGTAACTTTCCAAAAATAGCAGGTTTCCGAAAATAGAAAGTTTCCAAAAATAGAAAGTTTCCAAAAATAGAAAGTTACCAAAAATAGAAAGTTTCCAAAAATAGAAAGTTTTCAAAAAAATAAAAAGTTTCCAAAAATAGAAAGTTTCCAAAAATAGAAAGTTTCCAAAAATAGAATTACTGCTTAAAATAGATAAGTTTCTAAAAATAGAAAGTTTCCATAAATAGATCAGCTGCCTTAATTAAATAAGTTTCCATAAATAGATTAGCTGCCTGAATAAATAAGTTTCTAAAAATAGAAGGTTTCCATAAATAGATTAGCTGCCTTATTTAATTAAGTTTCTAAAAATAGAAAGTTTCCATAATTAGAAATAAGCTGGTTAAATAAGCTAAGTATATAAGCCTAAGTGTTTTCATGATTATTTTCTAAGTCATATGATATAATGTATAGTTTAATAATTATTTCATGTAATTAAATTAAACTATAGGTTAAAATATTTAATTAAAGTATAACATGTTTTAATTAAATAAAGTTAAATACTTAGGTTAAAACATGTATTATTATTTATTAATAATATAACCTAAGTCATGCAAATTAATTAATTATAACCATGGTTTTTAAATAGTTAATAAATTATAAGTCTAAAATATAAAAATACTTAGGTTAAATAATTTCATGATTATTAATAATTAAAATAACCTAAGTCATGTAATTAAATTAATCATGTCATATTATTAATTTAATTTTAACATAAGATCATAAAAAAATAAAAAAATAAACATACACCATGAACCGGATCTAGACTAAAAACCATGAACCGGACATGAAATCGACACCGTACCCCAAACCAAATCGGGGTACCCCTTGTCTTGATGCTGCCGTGGGACCCACACCAACCAACCGGGACCATATGGTCTCTGTGGTGGTCGGATGGCCAAACCGAAACCCCCTCGGGTTCGGTGTAGGCTGCGGCCAAAACAAACACCCCTTAAAACATTACTTTTGATTTTACTAAATCCCAATTCATGTTAGATCTATGATCTAATTAGGTTTTATAAAAAAAACATAACATGTTCTTAATTAATAAAAGATCAAATTAAAAGAAAAAGGTCTAAAAGGATTTACCGATTACGTGGATCAAAAGAATGAAGAACAAACACGAACACCAACAAGAATTCCAAGATCCAAGGTCAACAAACACCCCCTTTTGGTGTGTTTGAAGGTGGCGGCCATAAGAGAAAAAAGAAGGAGGAGGAGGATTTTAGGTTTTCTGTAAAATTCTTCTGTAGAAAAAAAATGAGTAGTGTAAATTCCTTAACCTCCTTTTAGTGAAAAATTGATGGGCTAAGCCCATCCTCCCTCCCTAATTTCGTGGTAATGGGACCCACAAGGGGTAACCCGAATGTTTTCCGTGTCTAAAATATTGGTGTGTTCTCGTGTGTTCTCGTGTTCGTGTTTTACGTGTTCTCGTTAAATATTAACCGTGACTTTATATAATTATTCGTGTTCGTAATAAATATATATACGTAATTAATATTAGCTCGTGATTAAATTACGTTCATGATTTCATGATCGCATGTTCGTGATTAATTATTGTCAAATAATTATTGCATGCTCGTGCGTAATAAATACTTATCGTGTTCTAACACGTACGTAATACGTAAAATCCTAACACGTAAACGTAATCGTACTATAAAAGGAAAGTTTTAATCTAGTACGTACGATCTTAAGGGTACTATTCATGATAAAAGCATGCGGATTTTACAACTCTTCCCCCCTAAAAAGAATAATTCGTCCCCGAATTATAGGTAACCTAACTGAAAGAGAAACATACCCGAATGAAACTGAGAGGGTATGTAAGATAATTGAACGTGCGGGTTTCCTGGCAGAAGGGACGCGGAACGTGACATGTCTTGGAAGGACATGGAACGTGATGTGAATGAAAGGACATATCTAATTGATGAGAGAAAACAGATAAAAGTCCGGATGAACTTGTCCGTTTCCAAGTGGCCTCCCTCTTGGAACGGTTCCTTCAGAAGATCTTGACACTAATGATAAATATTGGTCCTCCTGACCTTGACTTGGAATACGAAGAAATTCTTGGTTATCGACGGAAGGTAGATCCCCTAAATTCGATCGAGGAAAATAAGAGTTAACGTGCTAGGGTAACTGAAACGTTACGATGCAAGACAATCTGACTTAACTGATAATTAGAAACGATGCGCGAGACATAAAGAAACGTAGTACGTGAAAATTTTTGAACGTGATACGTGAAAAATTTTGAACGTGCTACGTGGAGATATGGCGAGTGTAGTATGAGTAAACATATCGTGATCCATGATATGTGTAACATATCTTGATCATGATATGAGGAACGTGGAATGAACATGACATGTTAAACATATCGTAATCATAGGATATAATGGCGGTAACGCCAAACACTACAAGGTGAGACGTGGAATATGACGTGAAACGTCTATCTGATGATAGAGAGTTATACTAAACTTGGGTCTGGTCTCTCAAGTTCTAGCAAACTTCCCAAATGAGAAAAAATGAACGTAAAATCGTAAGCCAATATACGATCATGAACATGAATAGTGTCATGAACACGAGCGTGAAAGCAAGTCGTGAAATTTGAACAAGGATGTGAAGTAAATTAGGAGCACAATTATGAATATTTGTCTAACCCGATAACTGAGGGATTGCCAAGTGATCGGATGAGCCTTGGCTGGAACATGTCCGATCAATCTGTTGGTTCTGAAATCCTAACGGATGTAAGGATTCTGTAGACTTGATCAAATTGTTTGCAATAAACAGATAGCATCATGCTTCTTCTGAGTTTGCGTTAAAGTGGTAACCAAAATCCGTGGAGATCTTGTCCCATTTCAGTTCACCATTTCAGATGATGAAAAACATCCCAGTCTGTTGGTGTCCTATCTTAACCTGTTGGTATGTCAGGTACTTAGATATGAACGTAAGTGTATCTTGCTTCGTAGAACTTGATACATAGGAGTTTGCGAAACTCTGAGTCTCTGAATCTAGACTTCTCCTAGTGTAGGATTTTCTAGAACACCTAATGTAGTGTAGGGTTCTCTCCTTTACGCATAAGCTGAGTCATAGTAAGATTAACCGTATAAATCCATGTGATTCAGCGTGTCACTGTAATCAAACAGAATTGATATTGGAAAAAACTTTCTAGGGTAAAATTTCTCTTGTCATAGAATTTGCAACATAGTGCAGATATGGTCTTCCTGTTCTTCTCTGGGCTTAAAGGAAATCAGGTTATCCTCAATGAAAACACTGATGAATTTGCTATGAGTTCATGGAAACTCATTCTTATAATGCCGTTGGAGCATTGATGAGACTAATTCAAAATTATAAATCTAGCATGACCGAGTCGTGTACGAATAGCAGTCATGGACATGTCCTGCTCTTTCACCCGTCACTGTTGGCAGCATGATCATGAGTTCAATCTTGGAAAAGTGATTAACACTATAAGGTCGATTGGACATGTTGTCAATACGTGGAGGAGAATAACGGTCATGAATGGTGATTTGTTTACGCCGACGGTAGTCGACACATAATCTCATGGTACCGTCCTTCTCCTTGTAAGTTCTTCTGGAATGTATGGGAAGATTTTGAAATAATCAACTGGCTATGCGTAAAAGACTTAAGTGGTCGTGTCTTACTGACAGCTAGAAAATTTTAGCGACCATGGCTAACAACGCACATGCTTGTAAGCATAGATAAATTGTATCGATTTTCTCGATGGAAAATCAAGCTGAATGTATTCAGGAGCCTGAACATTACTGTACATAATTATGAATCGTAGCATGGTGTGCTGTTCATAGTACATAATTAGGATAAAATTCATCTCGTGTCTGTCCGAGGAAATGCGTTAGCAGCTTGGATCTCATCATTAAGCTGAAGGAAAACCTTCGTATACGTGGGAATACGAAAGGCTTCCTTCATGGTCATGAATATATGAAATATGGTGAAAGAAATGAAAGTGACATCGGCAACGTGACAGTTCTCACTGATGCCCGATAATGGTATTGAAATTCTTGTGGCCTGATTAATACATGGCACAACCAAATGGATATACCCTTGGAGGGTACCCTGAATTTCTTAGAAATGTTCCATAGTTGGACGTGAGTCATGTATCTTGACTCGTTTCTTGGAACTATAAGCATGACATATGTCTTGACTGGTGTCTTGACATGTGTCTTCAGAAAGTATACGTGAGACATGTGTCTTGACTGATGTCTTGACATGTGTCTTCAAAGGTATACGTGAGACATGTGTCTTGACTGATGTCTTGACATGTGTCTTCAAAGGTATACGTGAGACATGTGTATTGACTGATGTCTTGACATGTGTCTCTAGACGTAAAACAATAGAACTACAATATTAGGTTATTATGCCAGAATTGGCGGATCGGTTGGACTACTGATCATTTGTATGTCTGATCACGTCCGCGGCCGGAGCCTCGGTTGCGATTTCTAGGATAGTTTCTGTCATAGTAGTGGTTACTATCGTCCTGTCTGTCAGTTTCATGACGGTCATTCTCATGACCGTGGTTCATGTAACTATTCAGCTGAGTGGCCGGCTGGTACCAGTTTGCACTCATATGGCTGAAATGACAGCTGAATGACGTGTGACATGTAACTAAGAATTAGGGACAATGATTGATGGAAATCGTCTGATGGTGAAGCATCTTCTCGTCCGATTGCTTTGCTCCGACGCCTTTGTCTTCGTCTTGTAGGATCTCCAGGTTGTGAACAACATCCGCATCTCGTAGCGTCTCCGAACGTCAGCAACATCAACCTTTAGTAACATCTCCCAGTTATGAGCGGCATCAGTAATCTTGTAGAATATCAGCAATTGAAAATACGCCTAAGGTGATTCAGAATCAAATAGCGAATACTCGTGAAGTATTGCAAGTGAAATACACATGGATTAAGGTACGTGTAATACACATGAAATACGGTACGTGGAGTACACGTGGATTGCACATGAAATGATCGGTATGGGGTCGATCATTTATCATGATTTAAGGAAAGTATATCGGTTAAACGGTTACGAAAACCATCATGATAACCTGGCAATGCCAGTATATACCTCATTCTGGTTGCATAGAGGAACGCTAAAGTGTGGTTACACAAAATTCAACGATGATTTTCCTGACAGCATGATCAATGGAAACCAACCATGACTATCATGAAAGCAGAATTTAATGAAATCCAACAATGTCTTGCGTGAAAGCATAAATAACAAAAGAGGCGTAAGACGTAATCAACATGAAGACGGAATTATCATGAAGGAACATAAAACGATCTATCATAAAGGAGTGTATAACATAATCAGCATGAAACCGAAGTTAACCATGATAGTATGAAAACATACTTGACATAAAAAACATATAAAACTTATGAGGGGACATGAAAAAAAAATTATGCCAATAAATCATGAGAAAAATTTTATGCATGAATGCGTGATGTAGTTTATAAAAACCTTTTTTTTATGTGAGAGGGGACGCCTATGGGTCGGTCCCAAAACAAAAGACATGGCGAGGGGACGCCTATGGGCCGGTCCCAAAGTTAAAAGTTTTGATAAAAGCACATGCGACTAAATAGGGCCAGTCCTGTACCAACCATTACTTAGTCATAATCCCTGCAACAATGATGCATGAAACATAAATCAATGAAACTTATCTGTCAAAACTTATCAGAATTTTTTTTATGTGACTAATTATGAACTACTGGGGTTCAGTCCACATAGTCACAGCTCACGAGGAACATTATGCATGAAACAATGACACATAACTAAATATGAATGACGGTTGTCCATCCATATTAGTAAAACAATATCGATGAAAACATTAAGGTTAAAACCTCAAGGTGCTGAAAACATCATGGTTAAAACAACAATGCGCTAAAAACATCAATACGTAAAATAACAGACGTTGGCTTAGGAAGCTCCTGGTGACTACCCACTAGTCACAGATCAAGTTTTAGAGCCTACAGGTCGAAGCCTTGGCTCTGATACCATAATTCTAACACCCCATTTTGATAATGGAAATGTCACGCGTAATTATGGCGTGTCATCAAAGCATACAAGGATAAATGTATAAAACATTACATGACCATAGGGATAACCGGAATCAAACATCGGTTCCCAAACATAAGCCCAAAACATAATAAAGCAAAAGAAATGAATGAAAGACTACACAAGCATAAATATATGAAGGCAAAAGGAAAAGAAGTCTCTAGCAGCTTCCATCCTATGCACGTCCTCTAAATGCTCGAGTCTTTCCTAGGGTACCTGCCGTTTTGGGACATGGAAAGGAAAGTAACGGCTGAGCAACACGCTCAGTGCACGGATATAGACATAGTATGAATGACTAAACATAATAAAGACTTAATAGCAGCGGAAATGTATAAGTCCTGGAAAACCTGGAACATGTTCATAAAACTGGTTTTATAGTTTGAAAAGCCTTATGTTTATCTTGTAAAAACTGTTTAACGTATTTTACCATTAGCCAATATAGGTCATGAAAATCCACCGTGCATGAATACTTGGAGGGGTGACCTCATCATGCAAATTAGAGGGGCTGCCTCTAATTTAATATACTGGTTTTTGGGTAGGAGGGATCAGCTCCTTGTGAAGGATGCAAGGCACACACCACATTCACCATGAAATCCTGACTGAAAGCATGTAACTAGGATGCACCCATACGCCCCACATGATAAATATAATAATATGGACAAAAGCTGAAGGGACGCCACGAGCAATCACTCCGCCGTGGTGAGGTCATAACATCAGTGCCTCTAATGTTATGGTTATGGTACCTCCATAACTAGGTGAAACTGGTCATGCATGTATATGGCTATAGGTATTCTTAATTAAACATAAGCAAATCAAACACATAACTTATACTACGGGAAAACAGTTGGCTGCATACGGGGAATCCTAATAAGGAAAGAATGTCCATACTAAAAGGATGGGAATTCGTACCTTATGTCCAGTGAACGAAGAAGATCAACTGAGCGGAATCCTACTTCCGTATCACTAGTGCTACATAAATACATACATGAATAAGTATCTGCTTACTAAATACGTAGCTAGTTTCGTGTCATGTCTTAGCTTATTTTATGTGTTCTTACCATGTTTTACTGTTTTAAAGCCTTAAACTGTGTTTATCTTATATTCTGTTTAATCTAATTAAGTATTTCTGGTATTTCATGTATTATTATACTTACTGTGTAATAATAAGTAACTTTCCAAAAATAGCAGGTTTCCTAAAATAGAAAGTTTCCAAAAATAGAAAGTTTCCAAAAATAGAATGTTTCCAAAAATAAAAAGTTTCCAAAAATAGAAAGTTTCCAAAAATAGACTTACTGCTTAAAATAGATAAGTTTCTAAAAATAGAAAGTTTCCATAAATAGATCAGCTGCCTTAATTAAATAAGTTTCCATAAATAGATTAGCTGCCTGAATAAATAAGTTTCTAAAAATAGAAGGTTTCCATAAATAGATTAGCTGCCTTATTTAATTAAGTTTCTAAAAATAGAAAGTTTCCATAATTAGAAATAAGTTGGTTAAATAAGCTAAGTATATAAGCCTAAGTGTTTTCATGATTATTTTCTAAGTCATATGATATAATGTATAGTTTAATAATTATTTCATGTAATTAAATTAAACTATAGGTTAAAATATTTAATTAAAGTATAACATGTTTTTAATTAAATAAAGTTAAATACTTAGGTTAAAACATGTATTATTATTTATTAATAATATAACCTAAGTCATGCAAATTAATTAATTATAACCATGGTTTTTAAAAAATTAATTAATTATAAGTCTAAAATATAAAAATACTTAGGTTAAATAATTTCATGATTATTAATAATTAAAATAACCTAAGTCATGTAATTAAATTAATCATGTCATATTATTAATTTAATTTTAACATAAGATCATAAAAAAAAAACTAAACATACACCATGAACCGGATCTAGACTAAAAACCATGAACCGGACATGAAATCGACACCGTACCCCAAACCAAATCGGGGTACCCCTTGTCTTGATGCTGCCGTGGGACCCACACCAACCAACCGGGACCATATGGTCTCGGTGGTGGTCGGATGGCCAAACCGAAACCCCCTCAGGTTCGGTGTAGGTTGCGGCCAAAACAAACACCCCTTAAAACATTACTTTTGATTTTTTATTAAATCCCAATTCATGTTAGATCTATGATCTAATTAGGTTTTATAAAAAAATACATAACATGTTCTTAATTAATAAAAGATCAAATTAAAAGAAAAAGGTTTAAAAGGATTTACCGATTACGTGGATCAAAAGAATGAAGAACAAACACGAACACCAACAAGAATTCCAAGATCCAAGATCAACAAACACCCGCTTTTGGTGTGTTTGAAGGTGGCGGCCATAAGAGAAAAAAGGAGGAGGAGGATTTTAGGTTTTCTGTAAAATTCTTCTGTAGAAAAAAAATGAGTAGTGTAAATTCCTTAACCTCCTTTTAGTGAAAAATTGATGGGCTAAGCCCATCCTCCCTCCCTAATTTCGTGGTAATGGGGCCCACAAGGGGTAACCCGAATGTTTTCCGTGTCTAAAATATTGGTGTGTTCTCGTGTGTTCTCGTGTTCGTGTTTTACGTGTTCTCGTTAAATATTAACCGTGACTTTATATATTTATTCGTGTTCGTAATAAATATATATATGTAATTAATATTAGCTCGTGATTAAATTACGTTCATGATTTCATGATCGCATGTTCGTGATTAATTATTGTCAAATAATTATTGCATGCTCGTGCGTAATAAATACTTATCGTGTTCTAACACGTACGTAATACGTAAAATCCTAACACGTAAACGTAATCGTACTATAAAAGGAAAGTTTTAATCTAGTACGTACGATCTTAAGGGTACTATTCATGATAAAAGCATGCGGGTTTTACACCTTTTCACACACACTCGTCTTCTTTTTTCTTGATTATTTTTAGCTATAATTTTCCATAAAATAGTTATAATTTGTATTAGTGTTAGTATATGTAATTTCCTTTCAAGTATTGTACTTCCATTTCATATCAATGAAAATAAAAGTTCAAAAATACTGTTCATCCTTCGTTTTGATTTCTGCTACTATCCCATGGTTTGAATTATTGAAGTTGTGGTTGATTCGTGTTATATAGCTTGGAAACAAGCTATATGAACTTGTTTGGTTTGATTTGGTTAAGTATTGAGCTGTTTTGGAAATTGGAGGGAAATTCAAGGTTTAAACACTCAGATCTTGATTCTGAGTGTTGTGTTGATTGTTGGTGTTGAATTAAGGTTAGTTTTAGGATTAGTGGAGTTTAGGTCGACTGCTTCTTCATTAGTGGAGGCCTGGAAGTTTGATAATCTCTTTTTTTCACTTTCAGGCAAAAACTGGGATAATTGTTGAACTGCTGATATATGCTAGATTCTCTGGTTTTTATTGCTTTAATCTTGTTCATGTAAAGTGTTTAATTGATTCTGGTACTTGTTTAAGCTTAAGGTTCCATAGATCTGTGTGTCACTTTGTTAAATTTTCATCAAAATCTCTTAAGTGCTGTTTGGATCTGTGGTCTAAGGATTTGTACGCAGGTGTTGGTGTTTGTAGTTTGTTTGCATCTGATTTGTCTCCATTTGGTGAACACAAAATAGTCAATGTTTTTTCAAAATCAAAAGTCAAAACGGATTTTAGTTATAAAATGGTTCAAGTGTCTGGTTATCAAAAGTACTAAACAGGCAAGTTCACTACACCATAGATCTTTCATTATTAAGTGTTAGGTGCTTGGATTTGAGTTTTTAGAAAGTTTGGAGGCTAATTAATAAGTTCTTAATTGATTGTTAAGCTTAATTTCTACTTGATAATCCTAGGTTTTGATTTAAAATCTGCTGTCATCAATTTTCAAACTGTTAGAATTTTTTAATTTTTTTAAATTAGCTTTTAAGTTGTTAATCTAGCTTATCACCTTCATTAAAGTTGCTTATAATCACTTAAGAAGTAAGACTAGAGTTTTTGGTGCTTATTCATAAAAGTCAAAAAGTCAAAGTTGCTTAAAAATAAGCTGTTTTAGATTTTTGCTTTTTCTGGCTTATTAAGTGCAAGTTTTTCAAAAGTAATCAACATCGCCTTAGTTTTGTCAGCTTATGAGTGAATGTGGTGAAAATAAGGTCTTAAAATAAGCTAGATAAGTTTATTTTTTACGTTTGATCTTATTGGAAAATCGGTTTGAGAGTTTAGGCTTATCCCATAACCTGTTCTTTGTTTTGGCTAGCTAAAATACGATTTAAAACCTTTTGCAACTTGTTTGAGCTTATTTGGTTAAGAAGAAAGCGAGATCTAGCTTATTTCTCCTTAAACCCGTAACTAGCTTATTTTGTTTGTTTAAATTGCAAGTCGGTCCTTGTCGTTTTGGTTTTGTTTGTTTACGGCACATATAGTATATTGCATTCTTGTCCTTTACGTTTCGTAATTATTTTTGTTTGGCCTAATTAATCTCTGAGCTGGGTAGATTAAGTGGGCCGATTCATACTATTGGGCTTAAATCGATTTGGGCTGTTCACTAATTTTCGGACTTGGCTTTTATTTAGTTTTAATATCCAGTTTTAAATAAAATTATTTTTTAAGTTTTAATTTTACTTTTAAAATTTATATAATAGTTTTTAATAAATAAAAAAATAATAATAATAAAATATAAGTAGTTTAATTTTGGAATTTTGCATTTATTTGGCATTTAATTTCGTGCATTTCGTAGTTTTTTTATTTGCTTAATTTGTGGTAATTGCACTTTGTTTTTAGATTAGTACGTATTTACGTATTCATAGTATTATTTTTATATTTTTACGTGCATTCAAGTAACATAAAAACCAAAAATATATCTTAACCAAAAACGATTAATCTTGTGTTAAATTGGATATCAATTCCAGTCGAGTCGAGGAAAAACGATACATTATAAACTTGTTAAAAACGGTTATTAAATTGGTGCCGCTGCCGCTTCGATCTCGTTATGATTGACGATTTTTCGTGAGACGATTTAGGTTTGGGATCCGTTCAATTTTGAACGTTATTTTACTTGTTAAAAAATCAAAAATATAAAAAAACTAAAAACATAAAAATACAAAAAAATAAAATCACAAAAGCAAATTCTTTCCTAAGATTTGTAACAAAAAAATAAAAAATAAAAAAGTAATAATTTTTCTAAAGTATTACACCAAAAATATTAAGTATTATTATTTTTCCTATTTCGATTGCTCTTGTCTTTTATTGTGAATATATTTTCTTTAAAAAATAAAAAATACACTAAGATTTTCTTTTTACTATAGATATTACGTATACGAACCCCAATACACAATATTCCATAAGTATTGCTTGCAATACCCCGTATTTGGAGGCGTTCCGGTTCCATATACGTGTATCGATCAAAGAAAATAAATGACAAAAATAGATAAATACTTTCGTTAAGCAAGAATTCGAAAAAATACGAACTATACGGTGAATAGATAGGTGACGTGCTATAAAAGGCCGTCTAAGGGAAGCTAGGTACTTAAGTGCTTCGAGCCACCTCATTCCCCCCGTTCACTTGTGAGTATTTTGATAAGGAAGGCTCATCGAGGGTTTTGCCACCCAAGTAGTATTAAGTATATATTTTTTGTAGCTTTTTCATATTGAACCTCGAGAGGGATAATATCTTCCCTTTCAAAGTCGACCGAGGTCTCCTACCTCAGTCCTCGTGTTTAGTTGTATGCGTACTCGCGCACGTGCACACATACCAAGTTGTGTACCAAATTATTCTAATTCATCCAAAAAGAAGAATAACAACAAAAAGACCGTCTCTCAAGCCGATCCCGAGAATCGAGCTTTCGACATTACAATGACAACGGATAACCGACCTATGATTGAGATCTTGCAATCCCACGTGGAGGGCAATGATGACGCGATTGTTATACCGAATATTGTTGCAAATAATTTTGAAATTAAAACGGGTTTTATTCAAATGGTTTCCGCTACACCATTTTTGGGCCGTTCCTAAGATGACCCTCACGATCATATTAAGAGATTCATACATTTGACCAATACGGTGAAATACAATGAGGTGACTCAAGAGGCAATACGGTTGTTGCTCTTTCCTTTTTCCCTCGAGGGGCAAGCCCGGATTTGGCTTGATAAGGAACCACCCCAAAGTATTCTTACATGGACGGATTTAGAGACTAAGTTCATTAACTACTTTTTTCCACCATCTCGGACCACAGCTTTACAGAATGACATTATCACCTTTGAATAAAAATATGGAGAAACATTTAGTGAGTCTTGGGATCGATTTAAGGAGCTTTTAAGACGGTTTCCTCAACATGGTTTTACTAAAGTTCATCAAATTAATACTTTTTACAATGGATTAAGTTTGAATTACCAAGACTCACTAAATAGTGCTTCAGAGGGTAATATTCTTGTAAAATCAATGAATGATGCTTGGAACATTATTGAAAATAAATCCAAAGTTCAAACTAAGAGTGCAAGGGCTACTATGCCTAGTGCTAGTGATAGTGAGGTTAACAATCAAACTAAAGAGCTTACTTCAATTGTGACAAAACTTGCTTTAAGAGTTGATTACCCTCCTATTCGACATGTGCATGCTCTTAGTGAGTCATGTGAGACTTGTGGTGGACCACATTCGTACTTCAATTGTGACAAGGTTTACAATCAACAACAAGAAGTTTATGCTTATAACAACAATGAAAATGAGAGGGTTCACTTTAAACCGAACGTTGATGTTAACCATTTGTCGTATAAGATTACTAACTATTTGGCTCCCCTAGTTTTGTAGTTCCTCAAAGACCACCCCCAGCCGCCCAAAATACCCAATACCAATCTAGGAACCAAGTTCCACAAAGGGGTAATTTTCAAGGGAATTAAAATGTAAGGGGTTATAACCAAAATCAAGGGAATTTTCAAGTACAAAACCAAGTGTTTAACAATAATAATCAAGGCTTTAATAACCAAGGTTTTAATCAAGATTCTCAAAACTACAATTAAATTCCAAACTAAGGTTTTCCAAATCAAGGGTTTAACAATCAAGGGTATAATATGCCTAATCCTCAAATGAACTTGGTTCTCCAAAAACTTAATGAGCAAGACCGTAAGCTTAAGGAAATACAAGAGTCCACGGATAGGAAATTCATGCAAATGTTGCAAACCCTTCGACCCCAAGGTGCCCTCCCTTCTAACACCGAAACCAATCCTAGGGACAACATGAACGCCATCACTTCTAGGAGCAGTAAGGAAACCGAAGAACCTTCTTTTTCCTCACCTACCATTGATAAACAAGGACCCGATATTCCTTCTACTTTTACCCACCCTACTTCACCACCTCCTTGTGAGATACCTCCCTTAAGTACTTCGTTTACACCTTATGTTCACCTTTTCCCTCAATCTTCTACCACACCTTCGGTTCCCACCCCAATTCCTTCACCTTCCATTCCCACTCCTCCACCTAAGGATGTGAGTGAGTAATCCATTCCAAAGCCTTCATCTCAACCCAATATACCTTATCCATCAAGGTTGAGGAAAGAGAAATTGAAGAATATGGATGATATTCAAGTTTCAAACTTCCTAAAAATGTTCAAACAATTGAATTAATATCACCTTTGCCGAGGCTCTCGCTCACATGCCTAAGTATGCTAAGATGTTTAAGGATCTTTTAAGTGATAAGGAAAAACTTCTCGACATTGCTCAAACCCAACTTAAGGAGAATTGTTCCGCGGTTCTCTTAAGAAAATTACCGGTTAAGCTCGGTGACCCAGGTCGATTCCTTATCCCTTGTAATTTCCCCGGTGTAGAGAATTGTATGGCTTTGGCGGATCTCAGAGCGAGTATCAATCTTATGCCATTGTCCGTATGGAAGAAGTTTTCTCTACCCGAGCTAGTCCCCACTCGTATGACTTTAGAGTTAGCTAACCTTTCAGTTGCTTATTCGGTGTGGATAGCCGAGGATGTGTTCGGAGGAGTCAACAAATTTAATTTCCCCGCCGATCTCATTGTAGTCGACTATGAGATGGATCCTCGTGTTCCCTTAATTGTAGGACGACCCTTCTTGAGGACCGGACCTACATTGATTGATGTAGCCGTGGGTGAGCTCATTATGAGGGTAGGGGATGAAAAAATCGTCTTTAATATGGGTAAAATTTCTAAGCTTCTCGATGATCCCGAATCCGTGAACTTAATCGATGTGTACGATGAAGCATGCGAGGAACATTTTCACGAGGCTTGTAAGAGCGGGATTTCTCATTTACCTCATGTTAAGACCGTAGCTTCAATTGCTTCTTCATTGACTCCATTTGAGAAAGTGACTTTCTTTTACAAGAATTCGAAGCAAGTGTAGGAGATGTGGTCTTATAATATGACGATTCTCCCACCGATTGGGAAGAAGACATTCGTACCATTGAGAGACTTCTCAATGAGGACCATATTTCTCCACCAACTCCTAAGGAAGTTACAAACAATGATCTAAATTTGACTAAGCCTTCAACCGAAAATCCACCGGATTTAGAGCTTAAAATTTTACCTTCTCATTCAGAATACGTTTTCTAAGAAGGAGTTGATAAGTTACCCGTCATCGTTGCTAAGGACTTAAAAGAGGATGAAAAATCTCGAGTTATTGAAGTGCTTAAAAATCATAAGAAAGCAATTGCTTGGAAAATCTCCGACATCCGTGGAATTGATCCTAACTTTTGCACTCGTAAAATTCTCATGGAAGATGACTTTAAACCCGCAATCCAAAGTCAAAGAAGGGTAAATCCTAAAATTTATGTAGTCATTAAGAAAAAAGTTATCAAACTTCTAGATGTCGGCATGATTTACCCTATTTTGGATTCCCCGTGGGTTAGTCCCGTCCATTGTGTGCCTAAGAAAGGCGGAATAACCGTTGTTCCCAATGAAAACAACGAGTTAATTCTTACTCGACTTGTTACGGGTTGGCGAGTTTGCATAGACTATCACAAACTCAACGATGCCACTCGTAAAGATCATTTTCCTCTTCCTCTTATGGATCAAATGCTCGAGCGTTTAGCGGGTAATGACTACTATTGCTTCTTAGACGTTTTCTTCGGATATTTTCAAATCCCTATCGATCCAAAAGACCAAGAGAAAACCACATTCACTTGTCCTAATGGAACATTTGCTTACAAAAGAATGCCTTTCGGCTTATGCAATGCCCCCGGGACTTTCCAAAGGTGTATGATGGCAATATTTCATGACATGGTTGAACAAACTATGGAAGTCTTTATGGACGATTTCTCGATCTATGGCGATTCTTTCTCTTCTTGCCTTGTTAATTTAGAACGTATGCTTAAACAGTGTGAAGACACTCGTCTCGTTCTTAATTGGGAAAAGTGCCATTTCATGGTAAAAGAAGGCATCGTCCTCGGTCATAAAATTTCAAAAGTCGGTATCGAAGTCGAGCGTGCTAAAGTTGACGTCATTGCTAAATTGCCTCTACTTACCACCGTCAAAGGAGTTAGGAGTTTCTTAGGTCATGCGGGATTTTATCGGTGTTTCGTTAAAGATTTATCTAAGATAGCTCGATCGATGACTCATCTTCTTGAGAAAGATGCTCCTTTCATCTTTTATACCACTACCGAAAAAGAGCTTTTAACCGTAGTGTATGCTTTTGAGAAATTCTGCCCCTATCTTATGCTTTCCACCACCATCGTCTACACCGACCATTTCGATCTCAAATACTTATTGACCAAGCAAGATGCTAAACCGAGACTCCTTCATTGGGTTTTGCTCCTACAAGAATTTAAAATTGAAATTCGTGATAAAGAGCCGAAAACTTAGCCGCAGATCACTTAAGTAGACTTGAGGATCCTTATCAAGGGAAACTACCAAACAAAGAGATTAACAAATATTTTCCCCTTGAGAACTTAATTTCTATCAATTCTAATCTTGATGATACCCCATGGTTTGCGGACACTGCAAACTATTTGGCGGGTGGAGTTTTTATCGAAGAGTTAATGTCCCAACAAAAGAAAAAATTCTTTAAGGACATTAAGCACTACTATTGGGACGACCCTTATCTCTTTAAGCAATGTGCAGATCTTATCATTCGTAGGTGTGTTAATGGGTCCGCGGCTTTACAAATCCTTGAGGCTTGCCACAAAGGACCCACCGGTGGTCACTTTGGTCCTAACAACACCGCGAAGAAAGTTCTCGACTCTGGATTCTATTAGCCCACCATTTATCCTGACGCTCATGAAATGGTTAAGCATTGTGATGCTTGCCAACGACAAGGAAAAATCACACATAAGGACGAGATTCCTCAAAATTTCATTCAAGAGTGTGAAATCTTTGACGTATGGGGCATCGACTTTATGGGGCCATTTCCATCATCCAAAGGGAACAAGTACATCCTCGTAGCCGTTGACTACATATCAAAATAGGTTGAAGCAAAGGCTTTACCTACTGACGATGCGAGGGTTGTTGCGAACTTCTTAAATCAATTGTTTGCTAGATTATGCGTTCCTCGTGCTATCATTAGCGATCGCGGTACACACTTTTGCAATGATCAATTCGCAAGAGTTATGGCTAAGTATGCTGTCAATCACCGACTTTCCACTGCGTATCATCCTCAAACCAACGGTCAAGCCGAGGTGTCCAACCGTGGACTTAAGCGAATCTTAGAGCGTACCGTGGGAGAGCATCGTGCCTCATGGGCCAATAAATTAGACGACGCTTTGTGGGTTTTCCGTACCGCTTATAAGACACCTATAGGTTATACTCCTTATCGCCTTGTGTACGGAAAGGCGTGCCACCTCCCAATTGAGTTGGAACATAAGGCTTATTGGGCCTGGAAATGGGATAATTTTGACATAAATAAAGCTAGTGATCTTAGGAAAATCCAACTCAATGAACTCAATGAACTTAGGAATGAGGCTTAAGAAAATTCTTTGATCTATAAGGAAAAGACTAAGCTCATTCATGAATCTAAGATTAAGAATCAAGAGTTAAAAATTGGTGATCAAGTTTTACTCTTTAACTCTCGGTTGAATATCTTTTCGGCAAACTTAAGTCGTGTTGGTCCGGTCCATTCACCGTTGCACAAATCTTCCCTTATGGCACCATTGAGCTTGCTCAACCTAATGGGCCCAACTTTAAGGTGAATGGCCAACGCGTTAAGTTGTACTTTGGAGAGGACATCTCTCATGAGATGATTCCATCCCTCTCCACATTTCCCTTGAATTAATTCGGGAAATCGAGTCGAGCTAGAGACTCGTGAAGAATAAATCAAGCATCGTTTAACTAGGTTAGATTTTACCCTTTTTCCGTCTTTTTACCTTTTCCACCAATAAGTGTAGGGGGAGCCAAATAGGTTGTTGTTTTGTGGTGTTGTATAGGGATTTGTGCTATCATTCCACTTTTGGTACCTTTTGAGAAGAACCATGATCCCGTATTCTCGTGTACCCGGTTCTATCCATAGCTATTGTGATTCAATTTTTTATCAATAAAATTTGCAATTGAAATCACTTTAGTTGTCTCTTCCTTAGCTCGATTTAAACAACATACTTAATGTCCTAAGTGTAGGGGAGTTTATTCTTACACATGCTTAAACATTGAGGGCAATATTTATCTTAAGTGTAGGGGCGACTTCTATCGAAGTTAAGTGGAATTTTCCATGAATTTTTCCTTATTTTAACCGGAAAATTAATATTTTTCGACGTTTTTCAATATTTTATATCTATTTTGGCCTAGTAGTATTTTTCATTTATTTTCTTTTATCTACTTTTCTTCTATCATCACCATCATATGTATATATTCCATTTCATGAATAAAGTCAAAAAGGAAATAAATAAATAAAATGGTTTTAACAAGTTTAGACGTCTTTGATATATTAGGCACGTCGTGAATATTTTGACTCAACCCGAGTTTACTTATTTGAGTTTACTCTAGCTAGTATCCTTAACCATATGGACCTTATATGGTTTATTAGGCTAAGCATCCACGAGTCTCATTACTTAGGATTTTAAATTATGGAAAAAAAAGAAAAATGATAGAGTCAATTATAAGTTGCGCATTCTTTCATGAACTTATGTGAGTTAATTATAAGCTTTTTCTCCCAACACTTGTAAATTAATAAATGCAATAAATCAGGTCGTACGATTTGAAAAATTACTTAAGTTCTAGCCCAAAATCGTTTAAAAGTTGCTCGGGATTAATTAGAGTTCATAGCCAAGGCATAATTTATTGAAGCGGGACGCGAAGATTCGCGTATCCAAAAAGGCCCTAACAAGGCATGAGGATATCCGGGTCCAAAAAGACCCTCACAAGGCATGAGGATTCACTTTTTTTTCTAAAGATCCTAAGATGATGTGAAGATCATTAATCCAAATCAATATGAAGGATCAAGACACATGACGAGAAGCAATTTACTCTCATAAAGATCATGGAGAAGTCTATCCAAAAAGACCCTAACACGGTATGAGGATAAATAAATCCAAGTCCGAAAAGGAGGCGTATCGTTGTAGATCAAAATCCTAAAAAAAAGAAGAGGATAAATGAAGACGTCGTGGTCAAAGTTTGAAGTATCTCTCAAATACTCCAAGTGAAGATATATTCCATATATGAAGAAAAGACCATAATTTCAAGATCGTCTCTCAAGATTTGAAGTTTCAAGTACATGCCAAATATCGGTCCGAGAAAGGTCTCAAATCGTGAAACGAGTTATGCCAAGATATGAACTTTATGAGATTTCGAGAAGCCGTTTTAAAAGATTTTGTCCTTTAGCTAACTATTGATTAAATCGTCCTACTTTATTTTCGGCCTTAATAAATTATCAAAATAAGTCAAAAAAATGCATCCTCGTGATCATTCAAGACAAAAAAAAATACAAGAGATACACCATAGGAATAAGGGGGTCTAAGTTAATAATTAAACCATATGAGTAAGTGTTAGCTTTACAAACTTGTAATTACAATGATTTGTTTTTACTCTTGGTATGGGGAACGTGAAACTTGAGGGTGATAAATATGCATGACACCAAAAGCCCTAATTTAAGTCTTTGATTTCTTTACGAGTTTCTTCCATGAAACGATTTCAAGTAAAATGGGAATTGTTATATCTTTTATAAAGTTTTGATCTTTTTATTGTTGTTAAGCTTCTTCTTATTTTTGTTGTAATAGTATATTAAAATAAAGGCCAAGATGGGTTAATTATGATGAAAAATATAAAGTTGTGCTTTAAAATTATGCATTGCATGGGGACGTTGCAATGGTCAAGTGTAGGGGATATAATAAGTGTGTAAACACTTATCCTTTTACCACTTAAAACAAGGAAAAACAAGACCTAATCATGTATTTAATATCGTAAAAGTCAGAATTATGCGTCGTTTTGTGTTTTTGTGTGAAATAGGTACAAAAGATCATAAATGAAGAAAACACGGGATTTGACAGTCATTTATTAAAGAAAAGTCAAGGAAAAATACAAAGTCAAAGTCAAAGTCAAAGGACCAAAAGTGCAAAAGTTCCAAAGTTCAAGGACCTAAATGGAAGATCTAATGAAGGCAAGGACCAAAAGTGAAAAAGTTTTAAAGATCAAGGGTTAGAAATGAAGATGTATGGAAGACATATGCTAAAGATCAAAAGTTTACAAAGCTGAGGGACTAGAGTTGCCAATCTTTAAAGATCAGGGGCTGAAATGAAATATTTTTATGCATTATTAAACTTGGAAATGTATTTAATACAAGTTGCTAATGTATATAAGTTCTAAGGATCAAAACTATCAAAGGCCAAAAAGTTCAGATAGTGGGATTCCACGTGGACGAATGAAATACACGATTTTCTTTCACACGGATCGCCAAATCACTCGCCCTTTTTCATAAACCTTAACCAATATAATTGTGCCACGTGTGTGTGTGTCTATGGCCACCTTCAGCAGAATATTGAGAATGATAGAGCTCGATTTAGAGAAAGTTTACAACACCAATCTTACTCGTCTCGAAGAGACGAATCCAACAGTGGTAACATCAACCTTTTCCGTTCCCTAAATCCTAAACACCCAATTCAATTTCAAATACGAGCTTGAAATCTTAGCCACGTGGTTGTTTCTAATTGGCGTGTGTGCTGCAAATTCTGCCAGGCCTGTCGCTCTCACTAACATTCACTCACTCCCACGCACTGTCCCACACCCTAACAACCTCACCTACCTTCACAATTCCCCTATAAAAACCTCACCCCTTTTCACACACACTCGTATTTTTTTTTTCCTGCTTATTTTTAGCTTTAATTTTCCATAAAATAGTTATTGTTTGTATTAGTGTTAGTATATGTAATTTCCTTTCAAGTATTGTACTTCCATTTCATATCAGTAACAATAAAAGTTCAAAAATATTGTTCATCCTTCGTTTTGCTTTCTGCTACTGTCCCATGGTTTGAATTATTGAATTTGTGGTTTTTTCTGTTATATAGCTTGGAAACAAGCTATAGGAACTGGTTTGGTTTGATTTGGTTAAGTATTGAGATGTTTTGGAATTTGGAGGGAAATTCAAGGTTTAAACACCCAGACCTTGATTCTGAGTGTTGTGTTAATTGATGGTGTTGAATTAAGGTTAGTTTTAGGATTAGTGGAGTTTAAGTCGGCTGCTTCTTCATCAGTAGAAGGTCTGGAAGTTTGGTAATCTCTCTTTTTCAGTTTTAGGCAAAAACTAGGATACTTTTTGAACTGCTGATATATGCTTGATTCTCTGGTTTTTATTGCTTTAATCTTGTTCATATGAAGTGTTTAATTGATTCTCGTACTTGTTTAAGCTTAAGGTTCTATAGATCTGTGTGTCACTTTGTTAAATTTTCATCAAAATCTCTTAAGTGTTGTTTGGATCTATGGTCTAAGGATTTATACACAGGTGTTGGTGTTTGTAGTTTGTTTGCATCTGATTTGTCTCCATTTAGTGAACACAAAATAGTCAAAGTTTTGTCAAAATCAAAAGTCAAAATGGATTTTAGTTATAAAATGGTTCAAGTGTTTGGTTATCAAAAGTACTAAACAGGCAAGTTCATTACACCATAGATCTTTCATAAATCAGTTTTAGGTGCTTAGATTTGTGTTTTTAGAAAGATTAGAGGCTAATTAATAAGTTCTTAATTGATTGTTAAGCTTAATTTCAACTAGATAATCCTAGGTTTTGATTTAAAATATGTTGTCATTCATTTTCAAACTGTTAGAATTTTTTAATTTTTTCAAATTAACTTTTAAGTTGTTAATCTAGCTTATCACCTTCATTAAAGTTGCTTATAATCACATAGGAAGTTAGACTGGAGGTTTTGGTGCTTATTCATAAAAGTAAAAAAGTCAAAGTTGCTTAAAAATAAGTTGTTTTAGATTTTTGCTTTTTCTGGCTTATTAAGTACAATTTTTTCAAAAGTAATTAACATCCCCTTAGTTTTGTCAGCTTATGAGTAAGTATGGTGAAAATCAGGTCTTAAAATAAGCTAGATAAGTTTATTTTTACTTTTTAGCTTATTGGAAAATCGGTTTGAGAGTTTGGGCTTATCCCATAAGATGTTCTTTGTTTTGGCTAGCTAAAATACGATTTAAAACCTTTTGCAACTTGTTTTAGCTTATTTGGTTAAGAAGAACGTGAGATCTAGCTTATTTCTCCTTAAGCCCGTAACTAGCTTATTCGGTTTGTTTAGATTGCAAGTTGGTCCTTGTCGTTTTGGTTTTGTTTGTTTTCGGCACATATAGTATATTGCATTCCAGTCCTTTACATTTAATAATTATTTTTGTTTGGCCCAATTAATCTCTGAGATGGGTAGATTAAGTGGGCCGATTCACACTGTTTGGCTTAAATCGATTTGGGCTGTTCACTAATTTTCGGGTTGGGATTTTATTTAGTTTTAATATCCGGTTTTAAATAAAATTAGTTTTAAGTTTTAATTTTAATTTTAAATTTTATAAAAGAGTTTTTAGTAAATAAAAAATAATAATAAAAAAATATAAGTAGTTTAATTTTGGAATTTTGCATTTATTTGGCATTTTAGATTCGTGCATTTCGTAGTTGTCTTATTTGCTTAGTTTGTGGTAATTGCACTTTGTTTTTAGATTAGTACGTATTTACGTATTCATAGTATTATTTTTATCTTTTTACGTGCATTCAAGTAACATAAAAACCAAAAGTATATATCTTAACCAAAAACGATTAATCTTGTGTTAAATTGGATATCAATTCGAGTCGAGTCGAGAAAAAACGATACATTAAAAACTTGTTAAAAACGGTTATTACCTCTATTAATTATAAACCGTTAATTTATTTGTGTTGCTAAGCGAGAATGTTGCGGGTTGATCCATCGGGATTGACAATCCTCATCCCGATTACCTTGACGCTTTTAACATTTGATTTGTTACTTGAGCATTTAGGCTGAATACTCACTAGAGGAACTTACATGAGTTAAGCTTCTGTTCATGAACTAAACAGCAATAATAATGTTTCGGACTATGGTTATCGTACGTAACCATTTTTCCTATTTCTTGTTTAGAAATGAATGCTTGTGTTCCACACCTTTACTGCTAAACCTATGAATATCACTAAACTTTATGTTGACAATTTACATGTTTAGTCTCAGGTATTATTACTTAGATTTGCTTGGATGGGAGCCCGCAGGATATTATCGCAGCTTGGAGATTTCTGTGTATATTTAAACTTTTGTTTTGGTAAAAACTGTCAGATAGTTTATCATATATTATTGGTAACTATATGTTACAAAACAATAATTAAATAATAGATTTTTCCGCTTATAAAACTCTGGGACCCTTTGTTTAAAACTCTGATCTTTTATGATATAATGTATATGTCTTTTATTACGTCATTTTCAAGTCATTTTATAATTCATTGTTACTTGTACCATGACGTGTTACCCCCTGCTGCCTAGTTGTCCCCTTGCCAGATTTTGGGGGTCTCACAGCTAATTTCGGATCTTACACTCAAATTGGCTTAATCCTCTTTATATGCACTTATAAAATATCAATGGATAAAAATAATACAATCGAATAAAAATATAATAGGTTATTTAGTTATTGTCGTTTTTTTAATGTCATGTTATCGTCGGTCTTAGTCTATAATAAAGATGTCGGGTTATTCGTTTTGGACTTCAAGCTAATATTTTTCATGTTTCGGGTCAAAGCCGATCATAAGCCAAGCCTGAACCATTAATAGTAACCCTAAGCGTCTCAATGCCTATTGTATTACACAAGAGTTAAGTTATTTTGGCATCTTTATTTTCACCAACATGTTAGTGGACTAATCTAGACACTTCATTCTTTTTTATTACTATAAAAACTAAATTCAGGATTAAAAAAACATGAAGCGACTAATAATGTAAATTTATCAAAACTCACTCGACCACACCTCAATTATTTATGATATTGGAAAACCTTATCCAAATAATAATTATTTGATGTTTTCCGATTACTCGCACGTTTTATGCGTTTTTTATGTTTTCACGTGTTTTCATACGTTTTCGCACGTTTTCTTTAGTATTCTTTTGTTTTTGTTTCTTTTTGTCAACTTTCGCATCTTTTCGCACTTCTTAGGTCGTTTTGTGTTTTTCTTACGTTTTCGGTTGTTGTTGCGCGTTTTCATAAGTTTTGCGCGTTTCTTTAAGTTGTCACGCGTTTTGAGCGTATTTACAACTTTTTAATCGTTTCTCAAGTTTTCCTGCGTTTTCTTACGATCTCATGAATTTATTTACGTTTTCGCGCATTTTCCTTTGTTTTCGCGCGTTTTCATTAGTTTTCGCGCATTTTCGTACATTTTCACTGATTTCGATCAGCTTTGTAACGTTTTCGCGCGCTCACTTATGTTTTCTTCTATTTTCGTGCGTTTCAACCGTCTTCTTACGTTTTTGCGTGTTTTTCACGTTTTCCTACATTTTGGCACGTGTCAGTCAGTTTACGCGGGTTTACCTATGTTTTCACGTGTTTCCGCACGTTTTTGCATTTTTTTCGCACCTTTTTGACCGTTTTCGTCCATTTTTGTATGTGTTCATAAGTTTTTAGTTCGTTTTCGCATGTTTCCGTTTATTCGCAGGTTTTCAAAAGTTTTTGTAGAAAAGTAGAAGGGGGGCTGAATATTTTTTACCGATTAGTTTTAATTATTCAGAAACTTTTTCGTGATTGCAAATGGATATAGACTAAGTGTGGAATAGTAAAGAGAATGACTTGAAGCAATAAAGAAACAAACCACAATGCGCAATGGTTTATAGTGGTTGGCCTAGCAAGATCTCACTTATCTTACCCCTACTTCCACTCCTCGAGTATCTACTCGAGTGTTCTACTTCACTAGTAAACGAATCTTCTTTACACCGGTGGAGAAACCTTCACACTTTAAGCTTAAAATATTTAACGACACCTAAGCTAAGATGTCTCGTTCTTTACAAAGGCACAATACGCCTTACACACTTCTACACTTGTGGTTTATAACACCAACCACACTTTATACAAGTAGATAGTTGAATGTGTACAACAATGGTGATTGTTTAGGTAAGACTTAACACTCTCACGCAATTTGAAGCCTTGAAGGATCAAAGTTTAGAGTTGAGATTTCTCGTGACCGATATTTATATGAACAAGGATCTAAATCATAAGCAAGAAGAGAATAGGCAAGATAGATTAGAAGCTTAGATATATACTGAGATTAGAGAGAAGATTAGATAGAAAGGGGTGAGTGATAAGCTTGGGCAAGGCTTCTATTTAAAGGCAAGCTGTCAGACCCCACGGAACCCGTCAGACTCTTCACCTTTGGGTCCGCCGGGGTTCGACATGTCTGACTTTTTTTGCCTATTAAATGTTTGTCCAAGATCACAAGAAACCATCATATCATGCCTTGTTTGACTTTTATATATCTGACAAAGGAAGTCAAAAGTCAACATATGAAGACCATATTTACTTTACTTATTATGCTTAAATAAGTTGTATCCTTTTGTAAAAAGCTTTAGTGTATAAGTTCAGGGACGAAGATTACTTATATGATGCTTGTAGTTCAAACATAAAACTATGTTTTGATGTTTTGTCATTAACAGAACGTTAAGTATCATTAAAACGTAAATATCGTGTTAGTGTGATATTTGCATTTACAATCTCCCCTTTTTTGTTGAAGACAAAACATTAACTTAGTTTTAGTTGGAAATTACATCAACATATAAATTTCGTTAGAAATATGGACTTATATTTCTCTTCCCCCTTTTGTCGAAAGAAAAAGGGAAGGTTTTTTAGTGGAAAAAGAGTTTGAGAGAGATATTGCGTTATTTTAATATAAGCAATATAGATAGCAAATGATTTTTCTGGAATCTCAAATCTTGAGACTCAAACAGTCAAAACCGTTTATCTAGGATGATCAATTGTACATATGAATTAACATAGCGGAATCGCATAATTAATCATGAACAAAATGTTAAACAAAGATGAATGATGGGCTTGTATTATTGATTAACACAAACCACTTTAGGTGTGTATACATTGAATCTCACACCTAGAGATCAAAGTTTATTGTAGGTTTCATTCTAAAGTACTAGAATGAATAAACCCACGGTGTCTGGTTCCTTTTATAACTTAAGGAAACAAGGAATACATGGAAACTAAATGAACCATTCATGAATAAATCAAAACAGAAATATTCATTCTTATCATAACTTGACCAAATCTTCTTCTTATCACATATGGCAGGGGAAACCTTAAGCAATGGGAACTTCCTTGTATTTTGTCCACCAACTTAAAGTTTCTCATTATGTCACATTGGTCCTTCTTGTTCCATGGTGATTTGACTCATCAACTTTTGACCCAACAATCTTCTCCTAGTTGATTATGTCAAAACACTTCCCCTTAAGCATACAACACCAAAGTTCAACAGGTTACTCATTCTCTGTAGACATCTTCCCCTTTTTGACATGATCAAATAGGGGTCTTGTAAGTGAGCAACCTTGATCTCAACTACTCCCAACTAATATCATACTTCTAACACAAGCATTCCACTTTTAAAAATACCCTCCATAAAGCACATAGGGTGGATGATCCTAATAAAAATAATTTTGAGCAGTAGATACTTACATTAGTTATGGTAATACCAATGAGCAGTAGCTAAAACCTTCACTTCAATGTCATATGTGAATGACTAGCACTTCAAAAATTTAGTGTCCCCTTAAATCGTGCTAATCATTAATGAATCTTTTAATTTAGTAGGCTATGTGTAATGATCATGAATAAAAATAAGTATAACAATCTTGATGCTGAAGTAGAATAACCCAACCTCGTGTTCCATGTCTTGTACTAACCATGTGACTCCAAAACTCACATCTATAATGAGTAGGCTCCAAAACTCATGGCAGTAATGAGTAGAAGCCTTGCGATAAAAATAATCCTCACCCTTGTAAATGAGACAAATACAATAGCGAATACGAGCATAGAGCCTCTTAAGAATGATCTCGTACCTAACTACCTGTTTATCAAGTCTTTTATCACAACTTAAAAACACCTACAAGTTATCTTCAAATCCACTGTAAATTTGAAGATATGATAAAATATCAATCCTCGAAAATCTACTTCGAACGTCAATATCATCACAAAAATTCTTCTTCATAATCATAAAAATAAATCAAGCCTTTATACCTTTAGACCAGTTGTTGTGAACCATACTCCTAAACCATTGTTGTCCAACAATCAAATAATGAAAGCAGGGGAAACTTTCAAAAACAGTGGGAACCTTTTCAAAGGCAGGGGGAACTTTTTAATGAATACAGTGGGAATTTTTCAAAATCAGGGGGATCTTTTAATGCCACTGTTTAGCTGCTGACATGTGACAAACCCAAACAGTAGGTTTGAATTTGCAACAAGGGAAAATAACAAAAATAGTGGCAACTAAAAATTACCTATTGTGAATTCTTTTGTTATCCCTGTATTCTGTTCGCATACCCTCATACGTCCTATATTACTCACTTGATAACCATACGTCCCTTTCACTTTAGTGATACAAACATGTATCCTTCAAAAACTTATGCAGCTTCATTAATAGCAAAAGACAATCAATTGTTTCTTGTACACACGTGAAGCCATAATTCGAATGTATTACTACAATAGAATATATCACTTTAATTTCAACTCACATGGGACTATAAATCACGCGAATCGTTTGTCGATAACGAGAATATGCACACTGAATATACCATGAGGTCCAAGTCTTGTATGCTTACAAAATAAAACGTACCGTTCTTGTGAAGAATAGCACATCCCCACGTGATGTTTAAATTCTTCTTTGGCCCACAAAGTATTCCGTATACCATTAAAACCAAACGTGAACCAATTCTTCTTGTAAAGAACGGTAAAAGAGTAATATATTTAGTTGATTATATTCCAGGGAGTACATGACTATATATATACACAACCTACGCTTAGAGTCTAAGCTAAGTAGTAATCCTAATGGGCTTGGGCCTAACTCACTAATGGGTTTACTAACTCTAACATTCCCCCTCAAGCTAGAGCATATATATTTATCATGCCTAGCTTGTTACAAGTAAGTTTAACTTGACTCCCGGGTAATGATTTAGTAAACACATCTGCCAATTGACTCTCTGTTCTAATATGAGGATTTTTGATTGTCCCATCTTCTAGTTTCTCTCGAGTAAAGTGACAGTCAACTTCTATATGCTTAGTCCTCTCATGAAACACCGGATTGTTTGCTATGTAAATAGCAGCTTGGTTGTCACACCACATCGTCGTTGGTTTAGATCGAGGAAACCCAATCTCACCAAGTAAATTACGTAGCCACACAATTTCACATGTATTTTGAGTCATACCTCTATATTCGGCTTCTGAACTTGATTTCGACACGACGTTCTACTTCTTACTCCTCCAAGACACAAGATTGCCACCAACGAAAATACAATACCTAGTTGTAGATCTCAAGCTATTAGGACATCCTGCGTAGTCAGCATTGGTGTACCCTTTAACTGTATGATGACCATGATTGGCATATAAAATACCTTATTCTGATGTACCTTTTAAATATCGCAAAATCTGAGTGACAACATCTGAATGCGACGTTCTGGGAGATGACATAAACTGACTTACAACACTTACCAGAAAGGCAATATCAGGACATGTTATAGTAAGATAGTTTAGCCTCCCAACTACCCATCTATACTTCTCGGGCCTCACTATCAATTCTCCATCCCCTGTCCTTAACTTTAGTTTTAGTATCATAGGCTCATTGCATGTTCTTGCCTCAATCTGTCCAACTCGTCTAATAAATCTAGACAATACTTCCTCTGAGATAGAAATATACCCTTCCTGCTACGTGAGACCTCAATTCCCAAAAATACTTCAATGGTCCTAGATCTTTCATTTGAAAGCAAGTTCCAACAAATGATTTTAATTTCTCAATTCGAGATTTATCATTGCCCGTAACCACTATATCATCCACATAAACTACAAGTAAGATGAAACCAACATTAGATGGTTTATAAAATACGAATGATCATAGGCACTTCTTTGTAAACCAAACTTAATCAAAGCACTGCTGAACTTCCCAAACCAAGCACGAGGAGACTGTTTTAAACCATACAAAGCCTTCTTTTATTTACACACTCTTCCGGATTCCCCCTGAGCAACAAACCCCAGAGGTTGCTCCATATAGACTTCCCTTGTAAATCACCATGTAAGAAGGCATTTTTAACATCAAGTTGATGAAGGGTTCAATCATAATTGGCAGCCAAGGAAATCAACAATCTAACAGATGACAACTTTGCAACGGGAGAAAATTTTTCCTCGTAATCAACTCCATACCTTTGGGCATAACCTTTTGCAACTAGGCGTGCCTTTAATCGAGTAATAGAACCGCCAGGATTCATTTTAACCGTAAACACCCATTTACACGCTAAAAGAGTAATACATTTAGTTGATTATATTCAAAGGAGTACATGACTATATATACACAACATAAGCGTAGAGTCTAAGCTAAGTAGTAACCCTAATGGGCTTGGGCCTAACTTACTAATGGGTTTACTAACTCTAACACTTCTTTTTATACGTGAGACAATATCAACCACTATTTTTCTTGTTGCGTCTTAAACCAAAGCCAAATCACAGCTTTATTAATTCATCAATATGTTTAGGGATTTGAGGAATTAACCCTCTCAATAAACCCTAAAGATCATAATCATTATAGCAACAAAAATCACCAATCTAGGGTTATTTAATTAAACGCTAAACACAAAAAATCAATAATTCACTTCTTCTTTTTACCTATTCTTTTTCTGATTTTATTTCTACAATACAACTAATGGCATCTCATCTAGGGTTCATCATTGATCCCGGACCAACTCACCCGAACAAGTCGAAACAACAATAACAATTGATTGGTCCCGGACCAATGCTCATCATTATTGTCAGATGCAATCAATGGCTTGTAAACAAAAATTAAATTAAGAAGAAATAAGAACAAGAATCAAACCTAATCTTTTTTGTAATTAGAGGTTTCTTGCAAAACCCTAAATCAGATCTTTTAGCGACACTTAATTCTATCACAAAACTGTCACAGACCTGACAAACCGTCGTTATTCTGTCGCTAAAAACGTCGTGAATTCTAGACAACAACTTCACAGCCACACAAACACGAAAAACATCTTGATCTCCTAGATATCTAGAGCCACCCTCTCTGATACCAGTTGTGGAATCCCATATCTTGAGACTCAAACAGTCAAAACCATTTATCTAGGAAGACCAATTGTACATATGAATTAACATAGCAGAATTGCACAATTAATCATGAACAAGATGTTCAACAAAGATGAATGATTCCCAAAGGGATTGTATTATTCATTAACACAAACCACTCTAGGTGTGTATACATTGAATCCCACACCTAGAGATCAAAGTTTATAGTAGTTTACATTGTAAAGTACTGGAATGAATGAATAAACCTACGGTGTCTGGTTCCTTTTATAACTTAAGAAAATTAAAAATACATGGAAACTAAATAAACCATTAATGAATAAATCAAAACAAAAATATTCATTCTTATCATAACTTGTCCAAATCTTCTTCTTATCACATATGGCAGGGGAAACTTTAAGCAGTGGGAACTTCCTTGTATTTTGTCCACCAGCTTGAAGTTTCTCATTATGTCACATTTGGTCCTTCTTGTTTCCATGGTGATTTGACTCATCAACTTTTGACCCAACAATTTTTCCATGACTCCCCCTCAGTTCATACTCCCCCTAATTTGGAGAACCGAGGTACTATGGATTATGAAAATCCTACAAGAAAAATGTTAGAGAAGCACACAACATTTGTACATGTACATGAATTAGCCCAACAATAGACTATATGAATTTACACATTTTAGATGAGAAGAATTAAAATATGTAAATGAAGTTGTGATCATTTGATGAAGTCTAATGAGACTCCCCCTTGTTTCATGCCCGGATGTATATAATTCCTAAAATAGAAAGTTAGTTTTCTCGAAAAGATTCGAGACAAATCAAATCATGATCACACAATGTTCACACATATTTCATATTTGTACAAATCATAAATTGAATAACAAGGGTTCATTCATCTTCCCCCAAAGTAAAATTACAGTTTAAAAGCGTGTGAAACATTTGGTAAAATAAATAGGTTACATTTGATAAACAAAAAGATAAAGAAAAAAATAACAGACAGACCCACGGACCCTTTTGGGTGTCGGACCCAAGGGGGAAAGGGTCCGGCGGGGTCCGTTGGGGTCTGTAAACATAAAGAGGAAAGGTAGTCACCCGAGAGTGTTGGAAGTGTTGCAAAAAGTTCTATTGTTTGAAGGTTTGTGCTCCTAGGTATTGTAGAAATAATGGTAAGTGTGTGTGTTGGTGCGGGTGGTGGAGTGGTGGCAACATGTGTTTTTGTAGGAGGAGGTGTAATGGGAGATCTTGGTTGTTGAAGATATGTTCTTAGATTTTGTGATATATCAAGACATTGTGGTGAGGTGATGGTGGAAGTGTGAGAAGGTGATGGTGGTGAAGAGGTTTGAGTAGTGGTACAACCAAGTTTGACACGAAGTTGGATTGTTGTTTTAGATTTTGTGATTTGAGAGTTGTTCTTAGCCATGATGATAGTGATGATAGAGAGGCTGAGATTTGGTGGTTTTGATTTAGGGAGTGAGATGTAGTGAAGGAGATTGTTAGCCCTATATTTTATATAGTCGAACAAGAATGTAATAGGTCATCTTAGTCGTTAAAGGTCTTGTATTGTAATAGGTTAGTCGGGTTAACCGGGCTTGGACTTTAAGCTAATATTGTATAAGTTAGGGGCGTAAGCCCAAGCAAAGCCAAGCCCGACCCAAGTCACTTAAACCCACGGCCCAACAAGCCAAGGGTATATAAACCCTCTTCTATGTGAGGAAGAGGGTGTTGGTTATCATTTTACTTTCTCTCTCTAAAGTGTTTAACCTTCCAAATTCTCTCTTGTTTCTCTCTCTACTTTCTTCTCTTTCTCTCTCTAAATATCAACTAAATCTTGTGTTATGGGTTGAGATGGGAATAACATTTGGTATGAAGAGCCTATAATGGATAGGTGATTGAAGACTCGTGTGTTGTGTTCTTGATTTTTCGTGCCTATTTTGATCTAAAACTCACGTACTAATGAAGAGTTTTTGTTAGGTTCAATTGTTGTTCTCGGTATCTTAACGAATTGATCTAGGTTCTCTATGTGACTCTATTGTTCTTTGGTGAAACAAATCTTTTTGGTTGTTTTTTAAATAAAAGTGCAAAACTTTAAAGTAAAAGTGCAATTAAAGTAAATCTAAGTCTAATTAAAATAATGGTGCAAGTATTTAAAACGTGACTGAAATTAAAGGGCACTAAAAGTAAATGACGCAAACTTAAATCTATCTAAGGCAATCTTAAAACGCAACTAAAACTTAAACTAAGGCAAGGCTAAAATAAAGCTAAGACAAATAATTTTAAAGTGCAATTAAATAAAAAGGCGGGAAAAATAAAGATTGAAAATGAAGGACAGAAAATTAAAAAGGAACACTAAGAAGAACCTGACAAAAATCCTTGATTCGGAAGTTTTAAGTTCCGAATGAACCTAGCTCTTGAGTCGGAACTCCTTGATACGGAAGTCTTGATCCGGAACTTTCGTTCGGAAGACTTCCGGATGAATAAGCTTGAGTCGGAACTTTGGTTCGGAAGTTTTCACTGATTCGGAACTTATCCTTCGTTCGGAACTTCGTTCGGAAGTTTCGTTCGGAAGTTTCGTTCGGAAGTTCGTCCAGAACTTTCGTTCGGAACTTCGTTCGGAAGTTCGTTGGGAAGTTTCGTTCGGAACTTCTAAAGTTCCGAATGAATATGCTGATCCGGAACTTTGCCTTGATCCGGAAGTTTGAGATTTCCGAATGAGCAATGCTTGATCCGGAACTGTTGAGTTCCGAATGAAAGCCTTCTCTTCTCTTGGCTCGGAACTTTCACCTGGAAAGATCAGAAACACAAACAAACTCTCCCGAAGAACAAGGGATCACAGAAATAATCAATCTAACACAGATTAATCAAAATCAAGACAAAAGTTTCAACCAAACTAATAACGAAACAACTAATAATCATAAACAAAAAATTTAAATCAAAAAAACTAACAAATTTAACCACAATAATCAAAAACCCATTTGATCAAAATAAAGACATAAACATAAACACAAACATAAACATAAAAATCAAAGATTAAGAAAGGTAGATGAGAGATTAACAAGATAAAGTAAAGATTGACAAGGATTAAATGAAAACTTACTTGAAATTAAAGGAATTTAATGTGCAAGACAAGGTAATTAAATTTGACAAGTATTTAAATGTGCAAGAAAATAAATGTGGAAGAGCTAATTTGTCAAGTTAGCCAACAAAGAAAAATAATAATCATCCTAATCTATATATAAGGGAGGATTAGGCAGCTTCCTCCCCTCCTTCATTTCTTCTTAATTGCGAGATTAAGTCCCTCATTCTTTTAATCTTCATTAATTGCATCATTAGTCCTTTATTCTTTTAATCTTCTTTAAACTTGAACTTTGAGGACTTTTGGCTTCGGGATTTCTTTGAACTTGTCTTTAAATTCTTCAATGAAATAGACTTGAGTTCTTCGGATTTTGATAAACTTCCGTCTTTTGACTTTTTCTTCGATAAATCTTCAGAATTGGTCTTGGACTTTCGTTATTTTTGCACTCTTGACTTCTTGACTTCGTCTTTCATCTTTTTCTTCAATAAAAGTCCGTAAATGCCCGTGAATTCCCGTGTTTTCTCCACTTTTCACCTTTTCGTCCTAAATCACAACAAAAACACAAACCACGCATAATTCCGACATAAAAGACATAAAATACACGTTTTGGTCCGGTTATTATTGTAATCAAGTGGTAGAAAAGATGTGTGTTTACACACATATCACGTACCAATTTCTTTTTTGTGTTTTTATGAATTATTCTTGATACAAATCATCTACATACTATTGGTAGTGATTTGGTATTGTTACTTTGGTTCAAAACACAAAATTTTTGGGTGCTTGATTCTTTATTAGGCTAAAAATCTCGAATTTGTTGTGTTCTAGTACTATCCGAGAAAATGGGTATTTTTGATTCCTTGGTACGATCTGTGTATTGCGATCGCATAAACCTGGGGTTTCTACTTGCGATCCAATATCACGATCACATCTTGCGATCCAAGTTACGATCTAATGACTACGATCCAAGTTACGATCTAGTGACTGCGATCCAAGTTACGATCTAGTGACTGTGATCCGTTGTTGCGATCTCTATTGCGATCAAAGGCTACGATCCCCACTGCGATCCAAGGCTACGATATCCATTGCGATCCAAGGCTACGATCTCCATTGCGATCCAAGGCTACGATCTCCATTACGATCCAAGGCTGCGATCCCCACTACGATCCAAGACTGCGATCCAAGGCTACGATCCAAGGCTGCGATCTAAGGATGCGATCCAAGGCTGCGATCCATTGTTACGATCAGAGACTACGATCCAGAGTTACGTTCACCCACTGCGATCAGAGTTGCGATCCCCCACCACGATCAAGAGTTACGATGGGTATTGCGATGGACATCTAAATTTTGTTTGAGTACTTATTAGACTTAGCCACCATCTAGACTAGTCTCGGATCATAGTTTACACGAAGATTAAAAAAATAAAAAAATAAAAAAAATAAAAAGAGTTAAAAGTTTTAGGTCTAGTAAAATCAATTTTTTTCCCTACTAGTTTTTGGCTATTTCTAGCTCAACTTTAAAATTTGGCGATACAAAATTTTTTGGCTTACCGTTTTGTCGGACTGGGGAATTAATTGTCGGACTGAAAATTCTCGGAACACTTCGAAATTTTAAACCACACCTCATCACAACAAATCCACTAAGATCCTAATCCTTTCACAAGTAATCACCATGTCAAATAACAACAACAACAATTCAACGGCCAATCGAATTCGTCTGGAACAAGGTGGCAATGGAAATCCACCTGTGCTCACTGCCGGTTGCTACGTTCAGTGGAGATCTCGCTTCCTTAGTTTTCTCGACACTAAGGAGAACCGAACCGCTCTTCGTCATTGCCTTGAGAACCCACCTCCAGTTTTTGAATTCAGACCCTTTACCACACAAGCAGAGGATGGTACTTCATCAACTACATGAGCTATGGAGAATTTCGACACATGTCCTGCAGAGAAAAAGAAACTCCTCCAAGCTGAAGCTGATGCCGTCAACTACATACTCACTAGGATTGATAACGATATCTATTCCACGGTTGAAGCATGTCCTAATGCTATGGAAATGTGGAATGCAATTCATCGACTGAAACAAGGTGAGTCGATCAATGTTCAAGATCCCGAGACTAATCTGCTTTAGGAGTTTGGAAAATTCACATCCGAAGATAGTGAATTCATTGAATCATATTACTCGAGATTCTACAAAATGATGAATGAGCTTGTCAGAAATCAGTGCACCATCTCCAATCATCATGCCAATTTTCAGTTTCTACTTCAACTCAAATCGGAATGGCAAAGGTTTGTGACTTTGGTCAAACAAAGGGAGGATATCAAGACTATATCTTACCACAAACTTTATGATATATTGAACATCAAAATGAAGTGAATGAAATTAGGGCTGAAAAGGCAGAACGATCTGCGAACTCTATTGCTTTTTTGGCTGCTACTTCAACAAAACCCGTTACCCGTCAACAACCAGCTACACATTCCTCAAGGTCATCAAGCTCATCCACCAAACCTCTAGCTACTGCTAGAAACAAAGAAAAAGCAATTGTCCCCAGTCCACCTCCAAAGTATGACACCGAGTCAGATGGAGACAATGATGATGAACAAACTTCATGGGACAAGAAGATTGAAGAACTCGTGTCTTTACTCACCACAACTTATAAGAAGATCTACAAACCTACCAACAACAACCTCAGATCATCATCCAATGCTAGATACAAGGAAGTTCATTATGCACCTAGGTATGATCGTGATGCTAGGTATGATAATCAGAGGATGCCGAATCAAGTTGGGGCTAGAGATACTGTAGGCACTCCGGTTGTGCAAAAGACTTGGATTCAATGCTTCAACTGCAAGGAATTTGGTCACATGGCTAGGGAATGTAAGAAGCCAAAACGGGTTAAGGATTCGGGATATCACAAGGAAAAGATGTTGCTGTGTAAGAAAGAAGAAGCAGGGATTCCACTCACAGCAGATGAAGTTGACGGGCGTGATGACACTACTGATGAAGCCGATGATCAAGAGTTGGAGGCACATTATGTGTACATGGCAAAGATTCAAGAGGTGATTCCAGAGACTGCTGACACTTCTGGACCCATCTATGATTCCGAACCACTTGAAAAGGTACTATCACATGATAACTATAATGTGTTTGCTAATGAACGACGGCATCCTAAGCAACCCGAAAGCATCAATGACACATATGTAATGGACACTGAGGATAGCAATATCTCTACGGATTCACCGCATATGTGTAATGATGACGGAACTGAGGTTCAGGATACTAACTCGGATGAGGACCGTGATTTTCTTGCGTCTATTATTGACTCTTTAAAACATGAAATTGATGAAAACAAAGCGGTTAATAACCGTTTGAAGCAAGCAAACACATCCTTAGCCGAGGAGATAGACAGGCTTAAAGAGTGTGATTATGTAAAAGAAGCTGATCGACGAGTTGCTATAGCTAATGGTTTGGTATATGAACGTAAGGTGCTCAACGAACAATATTGTTCTGAAGTAACACACGATATTCATATGTCAAAAGAAAAGATATCAGAACTTGAAGAAAAACTGCTGCTACATAAACTCCAGATTACTGAGTTAGATTCGGTTAACAAAGAACAAACTAAGATTAATAAAACTCGTGAAGAAAAGGATATTGAAAAAATTCTTGATTTGGAAAAGAGAGTCGAAACGTTAAACAACATTGTTTACAAAGCGGGTCAGTCCATTCAAACCATGAATATGCTAAATAAAAATATGAAAACGAGTTTTGTTAAGCCTGAATATCTCAAGAAAGTTCAAAGTACCAAACCTGCTCTTTATGATATCGGTTGTTATGTTGATAATCTTGCTCTTATGCTTTCCCCTGACTGCGACAAAATCATTCGTCATCAAGAAGAAAGTCGATCAAACTTAAGTGATTTAATAAACATTTCTGATTCTGATCATTGTATTAAGTTTGTTCCTTAAAAATAACTTTTCAAAGAACAAAAGATGTATAATAGTGTTCCACCACCAAGTGATGAACCCCAAAAGAAAGTTTCTTTAAATAGGAGTTTCAAAAAGCAATCAATTTTGTTAGAAAAACGAATTTTGGATGAAAAACGTAAATGGGATGAGAAAAGCAAAAGTGTTCAGCAATTTGAGTTTATAAAACAAGGGGTTTTAAATTTGTACAAAGGTGTAGTCGACTATGAAAAAGTTTCTAGGGATACCGTTTGGAATATTATACCTAACCCACAAGTAGAAGTCATCATTCAACAATGTATTGTTCCAACCATCGATGATCTTTCAAATAATGTGAAATGTTTTATAATGCTCTCACTGAGGAAATGACAATTGATTTAAGTTATGTCAAATCTTTTGAAGATGAAGTTGATTTTCTTCAAAATAAACTAAAGACACAAGAACACCAACTTTCTAACAAAATTGATCGAATTTTGAAGGAATATTTTTATGTTGACCACATGAATGCTATACTTGGTGTGTATACCGATCTTGATCAATATTGTCATGTAGCATGTCTAGTGTCAGAAACGGACGAGAAATGTCGCAATCTTGAAGTGGAGCTTTCGAAACAAATTCAGTCATATAACAAACTTTCGAAAAGTTTTTCCCAACTTGAGACACACTCCATTTCTCTTGAACTTGCTTTACAAAAAGGTGAAAATCTCATAATCAAAAAAAGTGTCAAGAAATGGCAGCTTCTTTGGTTCGTCAATTAAATGAAAAAGGTTTCGAAATAAATGATTTGAATGCTCAACTACAAGAAAGGGACATAGACATCAGTGAGTTACAAAAAATCATTGAGAAAATGAAAGGAAAGTCTGTTTTGGGTAAACCATCAGCCGTTCGTCAACCGAATGTGGTTAAATGCCCTAAATCATCTATTTTGGGACAATCCCCACAGACTTTGCCTAAGATAGGAAATGATAAGAGCACAAATGTGAGAGCACCAGGAATGTATAAGATGAACACTAAGCCCACTTAAACTGGAACATTGCAGTTACCTCATAATATTAGGAAATCTAATCAACGTGTGTCTTCTTCTACAGGAGTAATCCCCACTACTAGCGTTAGCGGACCACAGCTTAAGAGCACTAGAATTCAAGATAGAGTCATGCCTAACAATAGTCAAGGGAAGAAGATGGAAGTAGAAGACCACCATAGGAATTGTAAGTTTTCTAAGAATAAAACGTCTGTAACTACATGTAATGACAGTTTAAATGCTAAGACCTCGAATGTTGAATTTGTTTGTGTTGAATGTGGAAAATGTGTTCGTAATTTCAATCATGATGTTTGTGCTCTTAATCATAATGGCGCGAATACTAGAACTAGGAAGCCTATTCTTGTGCCCACTAGTACTAGAGAACCCACAAGAACTTTGAACCAAACCACTGATCAACCACTTAAGAAACTAAGTGCGTTAGACTCTACTACTCTGCGTAAACAAAACAGATTAAAGAAGCTTTATGAGAGCATGATTAGGACATGTACACGGGGGTATTCGAGATTTACACCACCCGGATACAAATGGGTACCTAAGTTAACCAATTTAGTGATTGGGTCTAGGAATATCAGCTTGCCTCTGGACTTTTCAGCTAGGCCCACTACTATTTTGGAACCCATTTCTATCAAGGGATCCCATTTGTCAAATGTACATTGTCTTCTAATTCTTCTGCAGCTCGTCGAAATCATCCTATTCATAATGCACTCCGGGTGCACAAAGCACATGACGGGCAATCTCAAGCTTCTCATTAACTTCGTGGAGAAGTTTCTGGGTACGGTGCGGTTTGGAAATGATCAGTTTGCACCGATACTTGGATATGGCGATTTGGTTCAAGGAAATCTCAAACGGGTTTATTACGTCGAGGGACTGAATCACAATTTATTCTCGGTTGGTCAATTTTGTGATGCGGATTTAGAAGTGGCTTTTCGGAAATCTACTTGCTATGTTAGAGACTATGATGGGAATGACCTTCTTACAGGTTCTCTTGGTTCTGATCTCTACACAGTAACTCTTCAAGACACATCTTCAACAAACCCAATTTTCTTAATGGCTAAAGCTTCATCATCTCAAGCATGGTTATGGCATCAACGATTGTCATATCTCAACTTTGACACCATCAACTTGCTTTTGAAGAATGATATTGTGACCGGTCTTCCTAAGTTAAAATTCGTCAAAGACCATCTTTGTTCTTCTTGTGAGTTGGGGAAAGCAAAACGAAAGTCTTTCAAAACAAAGACTACCCCAAGCTCAAAAGGACGATTAGAACTTCTACACATGGATTTATGTGGTCTCATGCTTTTAGAGAGTATTAACGGGAAAAAGTATATTCTCGTGATTGTTGATGATTACTCTAGATACACATGGACTTTCTTCTTAAGGTCCAAAGATGAAACACCAGAGGTTCTCAAAAACTTTCTCAAGATGATACAACACAATCTTCAAGCTCAAGTCTTAACCGTAAGAACGGATAGGGGTACTGTATTTTTGAACAAGACTTTGCAATCTTACTTTCAAGAAGAAGGCATCGAACATCAAACGTCTATTGCTCGAACTCCTGAACAAAACGGCGTTGTCGAAAGACGGAACCGTACTTTGGTTGAGGCTGCTCGAACAATGCTTTCTGCTTCAAAATTACCGCTATTCTTCTGGGCTGAAGCAATTGCAACTGCATGTTATACTCAGAACCGTTCACTCTTCATCCCTAGACATGAAAAGACACCATACCACATCATCAATGGAAGGAAACCTATTGTCAAATTCTTTCACGTATTTGGATCTTTATGCTACATTCTTAAAGACGGTGAGAATCTCGACAAGATGAAAGAAAAAGGTGATGCATGTATTTTTTTGGGGGTATGCTACTTTGTCGAAAGGATATCGGGTCTATAACAAGAGAACAAGGATTATTATCGAAACAATTCATGTGAACTTTGACGAATTTCCACAAATGGTACTTGATCACAACAGCTCAAGTCCCGCTCCTCAATGTCCAGCAATGGCACCTACACAAACCAGTGTACGTCCCGTACAAGAACGTCAAGAAAGTACTTCTACAGCAGACTCGATGGATACGACACAAATGAATGAGTTGGTTGATTTATATGATTCCAATGTTTGATGAATATTACTATGGAAAAAATCAAGTTGTGTCAAAGCCTTCCGCTGTCACTACTGCTGATGCACCCGAACAAAGTCAAAAAGACACAACTGCATCTACTTCAATAACCGTTGCTCAAGAGAAAATTCCATTGGATACTCAACAAACTCAACAAAAAGTCATACAACCAACATCACCGACCGTCAATGCTGAAGGAGGAAACAACAATCAAGCAGTCGATGCACAACCTGACGAAGAAGAATTTATCAATCCGTTCGGTACACCGGTTAATACAAGGGTTTTCCTCGTATGAAAGTTCGTTGTTCCAGTCTTTTCGAATTGACTATTGGTTAAATTTGTGATTCAGTCGTTCTTGGTGGAATATAAAGGAGAAAGGTTATCTATTTTTAAACTAAATGAATGAAAATGTCGTTGCGTAAAGGGTAAAAATAAAGTAAAAACAAAAGCGATAAACTAATTAAAACTCAAATAAAAGACTTTGAAAGAAATTAAGTAAATAACGAAAATATAAAAGCTTTAAAAATAAAGGACGAGAAATTAAAACGTAAAGAAATGAAAACTTGAATATAAAATACGTTTAAAATTAAACTAAGATAAAGCAAATAAAAATTAAGCTAAATAAAATTAAGACAAAGCAATTAAAATAAACTAAGTAAAAATAGCGGGAGAAATAAATTTAAAAATTAAATTTGAATAAAAACTAATTAATTTCGCAATTCTAGAAAAATATGAAATAATTTTGCAATTAAAGCCCAAGATTTCGCAATTATGTGAAAATTGACATAATTTCGCAATTAGCAAAAGACACAATTTCGCAATTGCTAGAAAATGAAAGATTTCGCAATAATTGCACAATGTCGCAATAATGCACAATGTCGCAATAAATACACAATGTCGCAATAATTGCACAATGTCGCAATAGTGCACAATGTCGCAATAGTGCACAATGTCGCAATAGTGCACAATGTCGCAATAGTGCACAATGTCGTAATAGTGCACAATGTCGCAATAATTGCAAAATCGAATCAGATTTCGCAATATTTAAAAAGCAAGATTTCGTAATTAAGAAAAAGTTGCGAAATCGAATCAGAAATTCCTAAAAACTAGGAACAAGAAAAGGGACGAAAATAAGCTATAAAAACTCAACTTTTAAAGAACAATAAGCTAAACAAAACACCAATAAGCTAACTAAAAAGCCTAGATCAAAGATTAAACTTGTAAAAACATCAAAAACAAGCCACGAAAATTAAAAAGATTTAAACATTATGTAAAAATGATGAAAAATATTATGATAAAGATAAAAATAACAAGAAAAGTAGAATGAGATAAAGATCTAAACAAGATTTAAGCTATTTAAAAGTAAAGATTTGATTAAAAACAAGAAAGGAAGATAAAAGATTAAGATCCTAGTGAGAGAAACTGCCACTTTCTCTCTCTACAATTACCTACAAAAATGAAAATGAAAACTACTACTAACTAAAAACTAACCAACCCTCCTAAATATTTTTAGGAGGGTATTTATAGGAAATGGGGAGGTGCATGTGTTGCCTCCTCTTTCTTTCTTCACGTCTTTCCGTCTTTTAAGTTCTTCGGCTTTATCGACTTTTTCTCGGGATTAATTAAACTCGTCTTATAATGTCTTCATTTATTAGACTTGAGTTCTTCGGCTTTATTAAACTTTCGTCTTTAGACTTGTTCTTCGATAAATCTTCAGAAAAGGTCTTGGACTTCCGTTCTTTTTGCATTCTTGATCTCTTGACTTCGTCTTTTGTCTTTTTCTTCGATAAAAGCCCGTGAAAGCCCGTGTTTTCTTTCCTTTTCATATTTTGGTCCTAAATCACAACAAAAACACAAACCACGCATAATTCTGACATTTACGACATAAAATACACGTTTTGGCTTGGTTATTATTATAATTAAGTGGTAAAAGGATAAGTGTTTTCACACTTATTAAATCCCCTACACTTGACCATTGCAATGTCCTCATGCAATGCATTAGTTACAAAACATGTTTTACATTTTCCATCATAATCGATCCACCTTGGCCTTTATTAAAAAGGTAGAAAATTACAAAACATTCAAAGGAAGAAAATAAGCAAAGAAATCAAAGATATACCTTAGGGTTTTGAAAATGTCATGAATGATTATCATCCTCAAGTTTTCACGTTCGCCAAACCAAGCTTAAAACGAGATCATTGTTATTATAAGTTAGCAAACTAACACAAATTCATGTGGCCCAATTATTCACTTAGACTCCCTTATTCCTAAGTGTATCTCTTATATTTTATTGTTGTCATGAATGATCACGAGGATGCATTGTTGACTTATTTCGATAGTTATTTAGGCTGAAAATAAAGTAGGATGATTTAATCAATAGTTAGCTAAAGGACAAAATCTTTTAAAACTGCTTCTCAAGACCTTATAAAGTTCATATCTTGGCATAACTCGCTTCACGATTTGAGACCTTTCTCGGACCGATATTTGGTAGCGACTTCATACTTCAAATCTTGAGAGACGTTCATGAAATAATGGTCTTCTCTTCATAATAGGGATTTCTTCACTTGAAGTTTTAAGAGATTCTTCATACTTGGACCACAACTTCTTCATTTTTCTCCAATCTTTATTTTGGATTCTGATATACAACGATCTGCCTCCTTTTAGGACTTGGATCTATTTATCCTCATACCTTGCTAGGGTCTTTTCGGATAGACTTCTCCATGATCTTTTGGGGAGTATCTGCTTTTCGTCGTGTGTCTCGATCCTTCATATTGATTTTTGATAAATGATTCTTCACATCAGTTTTGGATCTTTAGCAACAAAATGTATCCCTCATGCCTTGTTAGGGCCTTTTCGGACTCGCCAATCTTCGCATCCCGCTTCAATAAGTTATGCCTTGGCTATGAACTCTAATTAATACCGAGCAACTTTTAAACTATCTTGGGCTAGAAGCTAAGTAACTTTTCAAATCGTACAACCTTATTTATTAAAGATATATTTATTAACAAGCGATGGGAGAATAGGCTTACAATCAACTCACATAAATTCACGAAAGAATACCAAACTTATAATTGACTATATCATCTCTCGTCCTCCAAAGTTTAAAATCTCAAGGAATGAGACTCGTGGATGCTTAGCCAATTAAATCAAAGTTTTGGGTTTTCAAGTCATCTATAGGATCTTGTAAACTCTTAGACTTTTTCAAGTTTAGAATTCGTATTTTAAAGTTCCCTTGATAAACAACTCTCTAGGATCAATTATAGGAACTTGCGAAAAGTTCTTGTTCTTAACCCGTGAGAGTTAAGACTTTCGCGTTTTAAAGCACCTTATATAAAAGCCTAGCAAAACTTGACTTAAACACGTTAAGGATACTAGCTAGAGTAAACTTGGATAAGTAAACTCGGGTTGAGTCAAAAGATTCACAACGTTGAAAAATCAAATCCACTTTATTAAAACTTATTCTAGCAAGGAAAGAAAATAACTATAACAAAAGAAAAACTAATAGGCCAAAATAGATTAAAAATTTTGAAAAATGTCGAAAAATCAATTTTCCGGTTAAAATGAGGACAAATACAAGGAAAACCCCACTTAACTTCGATAGAAGTCCCCCTACACTTAATATAAACATTGTCCTCAATTTTTAAGCATGTGGAAGTAAACTCCCCTACACTTAGGACATTGTGCACGTTGTTTAAATCTTGCTAAGGAAGAGACAACTAAAGTGATTCCTATTTCAATCATAAATGATAAAATAATGAATCAAAAGAGTTTAGGATAGAACCGAGAAGACGGGAACACGGAATCACGGGTTGTCAAAAGTCATCAAGAATGGATCTTTGAAAGCTCGAATCCCTGCATATGATTAGAAAGAAGACAAAAAACACATACTAGGGGGGTCTCCCCCTACACTTATTATAAAAACATAATAAAAGGATAGATACTGCGGGTTGCCTCCCGAGAAGCGCTTGTTTTTGATAACCGAGTCGTGAGCCTGACTCGACCTTGATTAGCATAGGAAGAAGGTTGAAACACATCCACCGGGATCAAAGACATGGTTTTCATCCAGCAAGTAGCACAAGCTTAAGGCGAACAAGGCAAGCCAAAGAAGAGTAGGCAGGGTTCCCTTAAGCAGCGATTGAGCACGTTGGTAGCAAGGGTGAAGTGCAAGCATATCTCCATAAGTTCCAAAGATTTTTCCTTTTATTTCATCAGATGGATACTGAGATGGCTTAAAAAGTGCAATGCCGGGGTCGAACACCTTTTCCTTTAGGGGAAAATAACACTCAGGCTCAGCAGATCTTGAAGAAGATCCGATCATAAATCTTGCAATCTCATCCTCAGACGGAGGGTAGAGAGGAGTTAAGACATAAGTGCTGCTGATATCGGTGTCGGCCGGCTTCTTCTCCTTTGAAGCGGGTTTCTTCATATCCAAAGTAGGATAAAGACCATAATCATCAAAGTCCAAAGGAGGAGTATCACTCTCATTTGGGAAGTATGTGTTGAGAAAAGTAGCAAAGTCTTCCTCAAATGAGTAGTCATCCAAAGTAGGATCAAGTGTTGTTGGCAGAGGATCTTCATCAAATGTAGGTGCAATGTCATCATGTGAAGAATCACTCGAGAGAGTATCAGCCTCATCAAAATCATCATAAGTGGGGTTGTCTGGATACTCTGAAACGAAAACAACATAATCATCCTCATCGAAACTAGAATCATCAGCATAATCATCGTAGATCGGTGAAGGATCATAAATTGGTAGAGGATCTTCATTGGAGAGAGAATCATCCACATCATTTTGGAACAGTGGATTATCATAGCAATAATCGAACAGAGGATTGTTGTAGACGACAAAATCATCGAGCACATTAATCATATTCGCTTATTCTCTTCCTTTGTTTTGGTTGTGATTTGCCCTATTTTGAATACTTGTGCATCATTCCCGACCCTTAAGATGAGCTCACCTTCAACAACATCGACTAAAGATTTTCTGGTTCTCAAAAATGGCCGTCCAAGTATTAACGGAATACGAGCGTCCATTTCATAATCAACAACAACAAAGTCAACCGGAAAAGTGAAGGTGCCAACTTTTACAAATACATCTTCGGCAATACCAACGGGGTAAGCGAGAGTGCGATTGGCTAGCTCAAGAGTCATATTTGTTGGTGTAAGGTCGGGTAATGATAGTGTTTTCCAAACTCTTAAAGGCATCAGATTGATACTTGCCCCGAGATCGGCTAAGGCAGTAAATTCTTCTGTTTGGTTGAAAATGCAAGGTAGCACGAAACGACCTGGATCTCCAAGTTTTTCTGGAAGTTCTTTAAGAAGGACGGCAGAACAATTTTCATTCAATCGAGTATTGACAAACTCGGCCATCTTCTCCTTCTTGCTAAGTAAGTCCTTAAACATCTTGACAAATTTAGGCATTTGTGCAAGAGCTTCAACAAGGCTAAAGGTTATGTTTATGCCGGCGATCTTGTTCAAAAAATTGGAAACTTGAACGTCATCCTTAGTAAGAATTCTACCTTTGTCCAGCCGGGAAGGGTAAGGAATGTTAGGTTTAGGTGGTGTGGGTGTAGCAGGTAAAGGTTTAGCAGGTGAAGGTGTAGCAGGTACAGGTTGAGATGTTGAGGGTTGATAAGTATAAGGTTTAGAGGTGGTAGGTGGGGTTGGTGGAGGGTTTTGTTTAGGTACTTCTTCCGTGAGAGGTGGAGACGGTAATGGAGAACTAGTACTAGGTGTGGAAGTAAGAGGGATAAATGGAGGCGGAGGAGGTGTAAATGGAGTAACGGGAGAGGGTCCTAATAGAGTTGCTCCACTTTAGGTAGTAATAGCACTCACATTCGCTCTAGGGTTTGTTTCGGTGTTAGAAGGAAGAGCACCTTGTGGACGAAGGGTTTGTAACATTTGAGCAAATTTCCTATCTGTGGACTCTTGAATTTGTCTAGTAGATTCTTGCATTTCTAGCATGATTTTCTCATGTTCATTCAACTTTTGCAAAACCAAGTCCATTGGTGGAGGAGGTAAATTGAACCCTTGTTGTTGAAAACCTTGATTTGGGTATTGGTTATAAGGTGGAAAACTTTGAGGATTGAAACCTTGGTGTTGAAAACCTTGGTTTTGCATTGGATGATTACCTTGGTTTCCATTTGAGCCCCTTACATTGGCATTACTTTGAAAATTAGCTCTTGGCGGCCCTTGGTTGTTTTGGTTAGGTTGTGGTGGTCTTTGTTGAAAACCGGGTGGAGCCAAATAATTTGTCGAGTTGTAAGACAAGTGATTAACATCGACATTAGGCTTGAAATGAACTCTCTCGGTATTGTTGTAAGCATACACTTCCCCGTGAGATTGATCATAAGCTTTATCACAGTTAGCATAAGAGTGTGGCCCACCACAAGTTTCACAAGTTATATTAAGAGCATGGGCATGTTGAGTGGGAGGGTTATCTCGTAGAACAAGATGTTTTACTATAGAAGTAAGCTCCTTGATTTGAGTAGTGACCTCACTCTCACTGGCACTAGCCATAGTAGCCCTAACACTCTTGGTTTGGAGTTTGGCTTTGTTCTCAATGATATCCCATGCGGCATTAGAAGACTTAACCAAAATGTTACCCCCCGAGGCACTATTTAGTGAATCTTGGTCATTCATGCTTAAACCATTGTAAAAAGTGTTAATTTGATGCACTTTTGTGAAACCATGTTGTGGATACTTTCTTAAAAGTTCCTTAAAACGGTCCCAAGATTCACTAAATGTCTCACCATACTTTTGTTCAAAGTTAATGATTTCATTCTGCAAAGCGGTAGTACGTGAGGGTGGGAAAAAGTAGTTGATGAATTTGGTCTCTAAATCCGACCACGTAAGAATACTTTGTGGCGGTTCCTTATCAAGCCAATGCCGGGCTTGTCCCTCTAATGAGAAAGGAAAAAGTTGCAAACGAATTACCTCTTGTGAAACCCCATTAAACCTGGCCGTATTAGTGAGTTGAAGAAACCGTTTGATATGGTCATGAGGATCATCAAGTGTACGCCCCAAGAATGGTTGAGCAGAGACCATTTGAATGAAGTCGGATTTGAGCTCAAAGTTGTTGGCTCCAATCTCGGGTATGATAATAGCATCGGTGTTGCCCTCTACGTGCGATTTCAAAAGCTCGATCATTGGTTGATTGTCCATGGTGACAATAGGTGGAGTAATGACCTCGGCTTGAGCTACTTTCTTCTTACGAGCACGAGTACGCATGCACACCTACAAAAGGAAAAGAAAGATAGACAAGAAATATTTTTGGTTTTTATGTTTTTCTATTTTTTGGATTTTTGAAAATTTTATATTTTTTAGGATTTTTGAAAAATGTGAGAAAAAATAACGTTCAAGAGTGAACGGATCCCAAAATCCAACGCGTCTCTCACAAAAAACCGTTAATCTTCACGAAAAAGAGCCGGCAGCGGTGCCATTTAATACAAGATTTTACTTAGTTATGAAAGATTCGTTGTTCCACTCTTTTCGAATTGACTATTGGTTAAATTTGTGACTCAGTCGTTCTTGGTGGAATATAAAGGAGAAAGGTTATCGATTTTTAAACTAAATGAATGAAAATGTCGTTGCGAAAAGGGTAAAAATAAAGTAAAAACAAAAGCGATAAACTAATTAAAACTTAAATAAAAGACTTTGAAAGAAATTAAGTAAATGACGAAAATATAAAAGCTTTAAAAATAAAGGACGAGAAATAAAAACGTAAAGAAATGAAAACTTGAATATAAAATACGTTTAAAATTAAACTAAGATAAAGCAAGTAAAAATTAAGCTAAATAAAATTAAGACAAAGCAATTAAAATAAACTAAGTAAAAATAGCGGGAAAAATAATTTAAAAATTAAATTTGAATAAAAACTAATTAATTTCGCAATTCTAGAAAAATATGAAATAATTTTGCAATTAAAGCCCAAAATTTCGCAATTATGTCAAAATTGACATAATTTTGCAATTAGCAAAAGACACAATTTCGCAATTGCTAGAAAATGAAAGATTTCGCAATAATTGCACAATGTCGCAGTAATTGCACAATGTCGCAATAGTGTACAATGTCCCAATAAGCTAACTAAAAAGCCTAGATTAAAGATTAAACTTATAAAAACATCAAAAACAAGCCACGAAAATTAAAAAGATTTAAACTTTATGTAAAAATGATGAAAAAGATTATGATAAAGATAAAAATAACAAGAAAAGTAGAATGAGATAAAGATCTAAACAAGATTTAAGCTATTTAAAAGTAAAGATTTGATTAAAAACAAGAAAGAAAGATAAAAGATTAAGATCCTAGTGAGAGAAACTGTCACTTTCTCTCTCTACAATTACCTACAAAAATGAAAATGAAAACTACTACTAACTAAAAACTAATTTGAATAAAAACTAATTAATTTCGCAATTCTAGAAAAATATGAAATAATTTTGCAATTAAAGCCCAAGATTTCGCAATTATGTCAAAATTGACATAATTTTGCAATTAGCAAAAGACACAATTTCGCAATTGCTAGAAAATGAAAGATTTCGCAATAATTGCACAATGTCGCAATAATGCACAATGTCGCAGTAATTGCACAATGTCGCAATAGTGTACAATGTCGCAATAATTGAAAAATCGAATCAGATTTCGCAATATTTAAAAAACAAGATTTCGCTATTAAGAAAAAGTTGCGAAATCGAATCAGAAATTCCTAAAAACTAGGAACAAGAAAAGGGACGAAAATAAGCTATAAAAACTCAACTTTTAAAGAACAATAAGCTAAACAAAACACCAATAAGCTAACTAAAAAGCCTAGATTAAAGATTAAACTTATAAAAACATCAAAAACAAGCCACGAAAATTAAAAAGATTTAAACTTTATGTAAAAATGATGAAAAAGATTATGATAAAGATAAAAATAACAAGAAAAGTAGAATGAGATAAAGATCTAAACAAGATTTAAGCTATTTAAAAGTAAAGATTTGATTAAAAACAAGAAAGAAAGATAAAAGATTAAGATCCTAGTGAGAGAAACTGCCACTTTCTCTCTCTACAATTACCTACAAAAATGAAAATGAAAACTACTACTAACTAAAAACTAACCAACCCTCCTAAATGTGTTTAGGAGGGTATTTATAGGAAACGGGGAGGTGCATGTGTTGCCTCCTCTTTCTTTCTTCACGTCTTTCTGTCTTTTAAGTTCTTCGGCTTCATCGACTTTGTCTCGGGATTAATTAAACTCGTCTTATAATTTCTTCATTTATTAGACTTGAGTTCTTCGGCTTTATTAAACTTTCGTCTTTAGACTTGTTCTTCGATAAATCTTCAGAAAAGGTCTTGGACTTCCGTTCTTTTTGCATTCTTGATCTCTTGACTTCGTCTTTTGTCTTTTTCTTCGATAAAAGCCCGTGAAAGCCCGTGTTTTCTTCCCTTTTCATATTTTTGTCCTAAATCACAACAAAAACACAAACCACACATAATTATGACATTTACGACATAAAATACACGTTTTGGATTGGTTATTATTATAATTAAGTGGTAAAAGGATAAGTGTTTTCACACTTATTACTGGTACACGAAGTCGGCGAGTCTTCTACTCAACATGTTGATTCGTCCAACATGCATACATTCTACCAACCATATCCATCCACTCACCATTGGACACGTGACCATCCATTAGAGCAAGTTATTGGAAATCCTTCACAACCGGTTCGAACACGCAGACAACTCGAAACCGATGGCGATGTGTGTATGTATGCACTCACCGTAAGTTCAACTATACCTACAAACATCAAACAAGCCATGACTGATCATGCGTGGATTGAATCAATGCAAGACGAAATTCATCAGTTTGAACGCCTAAATGTTTGGGAACTTGTTGACAGACCCTATGGAATGTCAATTTTAGATATCAAATGGATCTGGAAAAACAAACTGGATGAAGAACAAACCATCATCAAAAACAAATCTCGTCTTGTGGTTAAGGGATACCGTCAACAAGAAGGCATCGACTACGATGAATCATTTGCTCCAGTTGCTCGTTTGGAAGCTGTCAGGATATTTCTTGCTTATGCTGCACATAAGGGCTTCACGGTTTTTCAGATGGACGTTAAAACTGCTTTTCTCAACGATCATTTGAAGGAAGAAGTGTATGTGAATCAACCCGAAGGATTCATCGATCCTCATCATCCTGACAAAGTCTACCGTCTCAAGAAGGATGTATATGGACTTAAACAAGCTCCAAGGGCATGGTACGAAGAACTATCAAACTTCTTGGTTTCCAAAGGATTCTCCAAAGGTTCTATTGATCCTACTCTCTTTATTAATAAATATGGGGATGACATACTGCTCGTGCAAGTTTATGTTGATGACATTATTTTTGGTTCTACGAACCCAAAACTTTCAAAATGTTTTGAAAAATTAATGCACAACAGATTTGAAATGTCAATGATGGGGGAGCTAAAATTCTTTTTAGGCCTCCAGATTCATCAATCCCCACGTGGTATCTTCATTAACCAAGCTAAGTTTGCTCAAGAGATACTTAAAAACCATGGTATGACCTCGTGTGCTCGCGTTGGTACACCATTGTTGACCAAATCCCTAGACGCTGACTTGTACTCATATCCCATAGATCAAACGCGATATCGCAGTATGATCGAGTCACTTGTGTACCTCACAGCCAGCAGGCCTGATATTCATCATGCCACATGTTATTGCGCTCGATATCAAGCCAGACCTACTCAAAATCACCTCAAAGAGGTTAAACAGATCTTTCGGTACCTTAAGAATACCATTCACATGGGACTCTGGTATCCGAAGGAAACCAGTTTTCATCTAAGAGCTTTTTCAGATTCTGATCACGCAGGTTGCCTTGATAGTCGATAAAGCACTTCTGGTAGCGTACAATTTCTAGGGGAAGACAAGCTTGTGAGCTGGTCGTCAAAGAAGCAGGATTGCACTTCGCTCTCATCAGCTGAAGCAGAATATGTGGCTCTATCAGCGTGTTGTGCTCAAGTCCTCTGGTTGAGAACTCAACTCACGGATTATGGCTTCCACTTTGATAAAATACCTATGTATTGTGACTCAAAGTCGGCCATAGCCATCTCATGCAATCCGGTTTAGCACTCCCGTACCAAGCACATCGCAGTCAGATATCACTTTATCAAGGAACAAGTGGAACGTGGTATCGTGGAATTATACTTTGTCAGAACGGAGTACCAGATAGCTGACTTGTTTACAAAAGCCCTATCTCAAAATAGGTTTCAGTATCTCGTTGGCCGTCTTGGTATGAAGTATATGACTCCAGAAGACTTGGAGGTATTGACAAATGAAGCTGCTTGATATTCTCTCATAATGACTTCTAAGCGCATCACAGCTTAGGACTCGGACCTCAAATAAGGAAAGTTTATCAAGGACGATAACTTATCCTTCTCAACGAGAAATTCATATTTCTCGGTCATGAGCTTCTCATAAAAACATTCAAAGTTTTTTAGTTCATGAAAAACGATTTCTATGTAAATATCAGCTTAGAACTCGAACTTCAACTTAAGGAAAGTTTATCACGGATGATAACTTATCCTCTACAACGGGAAATTTATTTTTCTTGGTCATGAGCTAGTCACAAAACAAACAAAGTTTTGAGCTCATGAAAAACGGACCCGAAAGGGAAGTGTACGTTTCAGTGCGCTTTCCCTAAGCAATAGAAGAGAAGTCTTCTATTCTGATTATTTTAAAACCGTTGAACACAATTTTTCAAGACTTTCTCAAAAGGTTTTTCTAAATCTTTCAAAATTGTGTGTTTAACACTCCCTTCCTCATATGTGGTTTTTATATCTCAAAATTTTCATATGTTATTTTGACCAATTTTTGAGGGGGAGCGTTTTAAAATCAAGCCTTTAATGTTGTTGGGTACATCTCTGAAATTGTCATATTTTATGTATCCAACACATTCCGAAAATGGTTTCAAACTTTCATATGTCATATACTATATCGGATAAGGCATCTCTACTCCGTACCTCAACATATTTTGTGGTGTCGTTTTTCCAAAATTTTGTCAAACTTTTGTTTCAAGACACACATATATTGTTGAGGGGGAGCATCCCGACTTCAGAAGTTCCATGATTCATGCGTGCACACATGTTTCTCTCCAAATTGGTTTTCAGCAATTGTCATATTTTAATCAATTCGTATCTCTAATATTATATTTTTATATTAGAGATAGGGGAGAAAATGTGATTAAAATGTAATATATTGCAACATGTAATCTTAAAGACTCAAGTGCAACTCTTTCCTTCAGATGCTAAACCATTTCGTATATCAATGCATGTGTAGGGGAGCTTTTTGGAAATGTAAAACTTTCAAGTGTTAAAAGTTTTGATTTTTATCAAGCACTTTGAATGGTTTTCAATTTTTTTATGGTTACGATCTATACCCAAAATAACCTACTATCCACGACGGAATGATAGAGTCAAAAGGTGGTTTAGGATAGGAAACTAAGTCCTATGATCCAACCAGAACCGGAGGGATCTACCCAAGGACATTCCATAGCTAGAAATAGTCGCCCTTAGGAAAGATGGAGTTGAATGAAGCTGAATGCGGACCAGTTACTTAAGTTAGCATTGGAACAATCACAACAAGGTGCTAGTGATGACGTGTTGGTAAGCATTGAAGGAGTTGAATATTCTATACAACTTAGGCAGAAACCGGGTAAACACATCTATCAAAGACAAGTGTCATGGACCCAGTGATGCGATGCACAACCCTTCCCCAGCCATTCGAGTTTCTCTCAAAAGAAACTTGTCTCATTGTCACGTAGATCAACACGTATCTATTGACTTTCTTACTCCGAGTTAGTTAATATTGAAAAGGTGGCAGTCTGCTCCAGCCTCCGATTACCAAAATGCACTTATTGAGTCTAGAGCCAAACGAGATCTATCTATCATCTCATTAGGACACAATCAAGTCCTACGCATTATCCTTGTGATATTGCCAGAACATCTGAGTGATACAATTCACAATGAAGATGGAAATCCTGCTTGAGCCAGCATCAAACAAGCTCATGGTAGGTAACTTGTGCGATTTAACACGAATCAAACTTGTGAGAACTGGAATGCAACTAATTTTGGATTCTTAATTGATTCAAACTTGATTCCAGGTTTCTTCACAAAATCCGTGTGATCTTGCCAGAACATTCAGAGTGACACTCCTTAGTGCTCACGGTGACGAATGGAAATCCTTCCAGTGTCAAAATCAAACAGCACCGCGGTAGGTGACTCACAAGATTCTCTATGAATCAAGCTTATGACAAACTGGAAAGAAACAATGGTGCGATTCTTTTAGAATCAAACTTGTTCCAGGAAATCTGAATTGACGACTCTAATCAGACGGATAATTTATCCTTATGATTCACTCTTTACGTTCGCAGTCTACTTTGAGACGGTCTAGTAAAGAGAACTGGCTACTACCGCCAGGAAACCCTGTCAAGGAGATTTTTAATCAATCTACCCGATCACAAGTACAGTATCTAATACCGTCTAAACAGTCTTCACCGACCGGAGGTAAAACGCTACCGAGTTAGGATGAAATGTTCAAAGCTATTTTATCCATGTCTATATATGTTGCTGCATATCAAGAAGGTGGCATAGCTGTGTAATCGATGTCGATTCAGAAGTCACAAGAGCACAAGATGGCGATACACAAGATACCTAAGAACGTAAGAATGTAATAGGTCATCTTAGTCACAAGGAGCACAAGATGAAGATATCAAGCACTCAAAAGCATGAAGGAACAAAACCGTTACAAACAAGATCAAGACCAAGATACAAGACCAAAGCAGGAAGATCTCCTCTACAAGAATGTATTCACTCAATCATCTTATGCTTTTTAAGCTTTTTAAGATGACCGATACATTAGGGGAGATTGTTAGCCCTATATTTTATATAGTCGAACAAGAATGTAATAGGTCATCTTAGTCGTTAAAGGTCTTGTATTGTAATAGGTTAGTCGGGTTAATCGGGCTTGGACTTTAAGCTAATATTGTATAAGTTAGGGCATAAGCCCAAGCAAAGCCAAGCCCGGCCCAAGTCACTTAAACCCACGGCCCAACAATCCAAGGGTATATAAACCCTCTTCCATGTGTGGAAGAGGGTGTTGATTACCATTTTACTTTCTCTCTCTAAAGTGTTTAACCTTCCAAATTGTAAAACCCGTAAAAATAAGGTCATAATTTAATTCTATTTTCAATTATTTTGAAGTATTTTATAACGTTAAATATTATTATGTTTAACGGTTTAAGTTGAAACCGATATTAAATATTATATTTTAATATTTTGACGAGCAACGAGGACTACTAGTGATCGCGATACCGACGGATGCCAAAAATTTTATATATCGTATAATATTTTGAAACTTATTTTTGTGGTTGTTGATGAACTCACAATTTACGGATTTAAATTTGGGCTTACGTGCATAACTTAGCGTCCTTTACGACTAAACCGGAAACCTTAGGATTACGTATTTACGTTTTTGAACTCCGTTTTTGATGAGACAATTTTTATTGGATCCGTTTTGTGACGTTGATTCATAATTTATAAAAACGTTTTTCGTGAAACGACCCGAGGGCACGCAAATCGAGAAAACTAGAATCGAGGAATACCCGTAAACTAGTGAGATGGGACAAAATACATTGTCCCACCCCACTAGCTAGCTTGGACGGCACCAACATGACACCACAACCATATGTGGCATCATGTTAGCTAAACACTTACAAGTGTAAGCAAAGCTTACACCTTAAGCTTAGTTCTTTCCCACTAACTCAAAACCACTAGCAACTTTCACACATACCATTTACTTACGTGCAAAACAACCTCAAATCCTCTCAAAAACCTTCACCATTGCCGTCTACTTTTAAGCTACAAACACCCCTTTTGATCTTTTCTAGCCATAAAATACATGTTAACTAGCTCTATCATGGAGTTATCTTGAAGCCTTGATCATTTGGTGGCCATATTAACAACATTGGAGGTGATTTGCTTGTGTCCTAGGGCTGATTTCTCAACTATTGTTCTTGTTGTTTGATGATCTTGGAGTTACTTGTGGTGTTCATCAAGTTCTTGTCTTCCAAAAACAAGAAATACACTTGGTTGGTAAAGAAGATCATCCTCTCCATTTTCTCTTGTTATTTTTGTAAAGAACAAATGTAATTTCTTTATTATTGTATATGTATATGATGTATATATGATGATAAAAATGTTGTGTGGGGATCAAGTGTTGATAAAATATGCTTAAAAAGGTTAATAACTATAAGAAATAAGGCTAAAATCATGCTTATTTAGTTGGCTGTATAAAAACAGTATATAACTAAAACTTGAACTGATAAAATTGCATGGTATGATCCATTTACAGTAAGTACAAGATGTTATACACATGTGAGAGTTGGCCATGCAATGGAATCAATATAATGAGTGAGATATGATCAAAACAAGTTGGGTGTTCTAATCTGAATAAGCAGTTTTGTAGGGACTGTTAAGGCAAGATAAACTTAAAATTAGCAGTAGCTATAACTAAGTTAAATATAGCACATAATATGAAGAACATGTCACCCAAAAATGAGCTTCTAATTCATTATAGAACTCTAGATATGATAAAAATGGTGAACATGAAGATAAAAATCAGATTTTGAGAATTAATGTTTATTATTATTATATAAGCACTCAAATTTTATTGTATAAAATGTAAAATAAAAACCCACTAACTTATGAAACTTATTTATATAAATATGTAAAAGGTTAATTAAATGGATAAATTATATAAATGGTTATGGAATAATACTTATAAGTAATAAAAACTATAAACTTGATTTTTACGACTTTTTCGGCTATTACCGTAAAATTAACATTTTTCGCCAATTAAAACTTAGACGATCAAACCCGTCTAATGTAAAGTTTTTAAAAGTAATATACTGATATATAAGTAACTAATACAAGTAAAAACCGATAAAACCCGAACTATAGGACATACGGACATTAACGAGCTAACTAAGCATATTGGACTAATAATTGGACTAAATAAGTTAAACACTTATAAAAAGGACTTATTGGGCTTAACCCATTTGGGCCCAACATGGAAAGTATATATACTGATAATATAGGTATAAAATGGATTAAAACAAGTTAAAGAACTTATACTAAGCTTATTGGACTTAAAATAGGTAAGTAGGTAAAACTAGTAAACTAGTAAAAAGTTACCAAAACGTAAACACTAAAATGAGTAAACAAGGATATATAAACCCACTTGATCATCATCATATGTACAAAATCATCATATGTATATTGTTATTTTGATAAAAGTCATTAGACAAGAGTCTAAGACCGATTATTATTTATATAGGTTTCCGTGACCGAAGCACGCCCGTAGCCGATAATCCGCCTTTCATTATCAACGTGAGTCTATAGCCTCGCTTTATACTAGTTATTAAATGATTTTAAACCCGCGAGGGGGAATACATGTTTTATAAACTTAGAAAACAAGATTTCTATGGTATGCTTTGTCCCTCTATGAATGGACCCGTGGTTGCCTTTAAATTGCATTAAGTGATTGCCTTTGTTAAAACTTCAATTATGGACCGTTAATTAACCTATGATGGGTTAACCACTAGTACAATTAATAGATCTATGGGGGAAGCCGCCCCGGTTCAGTTTTTGTGGACTTGTCATAGAAGATTAGGCCCGACCTCCACACTGTTTGAACATATTGTATTGAGAAGTCAGGTATACGGCAATGTACCAATAATCTGGAGGTAACCGACAATTAATAAATCTCTCGTCTTATTAGACTGATATGGGAGTGTCTAAGGGCTCGGTTCCATGAGCTTATTGCAATTTATGCTATATATAATTATTATTGTTGTTGCGAATTATTATTTGATGCTTATAAGCATGCCACAAACTTATAATCTTTGCTTGTGTTCAAATTGATTTCATAAACCTATAGATTCACTCAGTATTTTTGCTGATTGTTTTACTCACATGTATTTCAGGTAATCAAGAAGTGGAAGCTTTGAGGTCACGGGGAATGAAGTTGTGCACTGCTTTTGTTGTTCAAACTCTTTGATTTATTTATCGTTCCATTTTTAAAACAAACCAATATGTTGTTTTAACTTATCTTTTGGTAACGATTACTTGGGACTACGCTACTCTGACAAATGTTTTAGGAACGATAAATCTAAAACGTCTCTTTTCGAGTCGTTCTTTATAAATTATGTGTTGTTGTATCATTGTTTAGCACCCAAAGATGGATTCCGATGCGTGTAAATGGGTGTTAAACAAATTCTCTCCTGTTTCTCTCTACTTTCTTCTCTTTCTCTCTCTAAATATCAACTAAATCTTGTGTTATAGATTGAGATGGGAATAACAGAGATGATGGATGATTGAGGTTAGATAGGGGTGGTTTGATTAATGGAGAAATTAATGATATGAAGTTGGATTGGAGGAAATGAAAAAGATGTGTAGGTGGTTAAATGTGCATCCAAAGATTTAACAAACACAAATAGGAGAAGAAAGAGTGTTTAGGCAATTGAGAAAATTTATGGAAGATAATGATGAGAAATTGCATGCAACTACAGACTACACAGAACCGGTCGGACCCTTAGGGGAGGGGTACGAGAGAAAAAGGGTAGATTTTTTTTTTAATTATTTTTAAAGGTAACTCCACGGACCCTGTCGGACCCTTTAGTGAAGGGTCCGACAGGTTCCGTACCTGTCTGTTCAGAGATTTTGAGAATGAAGAAATGAAGAATTTTTGACCCGTGACATGTTGTTTTTAAGATTGATAGTGATGAACGTTATTGTTTCACACGAGTTTAGGTTGTAGATTGACTTTTAGGGTAAGCGGATGTACCTTTTGCGCTCCAAGTCGTTATTTGCCAAACATGAGAAATAATCCACGAATCATGCACAATATTTTGACAGTCCTAACATAAGTGTCAAAGTGTTTTACATGACACCATTGCTTCGGACTTTGGGACAAAGTCCATGAGTACCCATTCATACTATCAATCTTCACTTTCCTTTCTTCTTCTCCATCTTGGTGAGAAATCTTCCATGACATTTGAACATTCCTTGGTTTTTTTGAACTCAACAGAAGCATTTGTGATTTCGAGTATTCTACTAAGACATTATAAAGGGGGTAGTCTAGAGCTAGGGAGACCATCATTGTCACTACCCGAGGATGAGGAGCTAGCCGGATGTTGAGGCCTTTTTCCTTTACCTCCAGATTTGGTTGCCAAAGGTCTCGTTACCTTTTGATCACTAATTTTGGTCATAACCCGATCAACAAGATGGTAGATTCCTCTTCGTCTACTAGGACTAAGAGGGATAGGTGTTATCGAGTGATAGAGGCGGGTAAGCAATATACCATATGGTAGAATAGAAGTGGGTAGACTACGGATATGGTACATCCTATTTACAATGTAGTAAGCAAGATTAAAGGGCTTCTCCGTTTCTAAGCAATATAGCATGTAACTTTCACATGCATTGATGTGGTCCTGTTTCCTACCAAACACATAACATTGCATCACAAGATCCTTTCCCATTTCTCATATTTATCTTTGAGATCTTTGGCTTCCATACCGTATGGATCCTTGTTGATAAGTTTCCTAGTGTTGGAAAGCCTTGTGTCATCAACCCGACGTTTGAAGAGGGTGGTTTTAACTAGATCCTTGTCATCTAATATAGTATTATACCTATGTTGAGCATCCCTAGGTATGTTTGTATTTTTAAGGGTAGGGAGAGAATGAAGATCGGAGTAGAAGCATGCTCCTTGATTTGGTATTCTAAGAGTACGAGAAAATTGGTCTAATGAGTATGTGTAGTTGATACCATTTTCTCTAAAGTTTACAAAGAGAACGTGGTTTTCATCAAAAGTTACCCTAATGGACATATAGAATTCTAGAACAAATTTGGGACAAATTTGTTCATCTATATCCAAGAGACAATCAAAGTTGATTTTTGAGAAAACTTCATGAATGTCGGTGTTATCCGTGAAGGAATGGTGAATAATGCGTCCTTCCTGAAAGTGTAGTTTTCTAGCTCCTTACATAGTTCTCGTTGTGTGTAGGTGAAGTGTTTTGACCTATGGTGTTTAGGAATATAACTAAAGGTGTCTTTATGGTCATAAGTCCACGCGGGAGGCATTTTGATCCTAAAGCATACATTTTCACAAGTTAGTCAAATTCGAGAAATGTAGATTGACAAGTGCCTAGTGTGTGCCAATATGCAAAAAATGTGGAGGTGCGGTTATCTCGACACAAAAAATTGTTTATAAAGATTATGAAATGCATATTTTTTTAAGATAACCCATACGCCCCTTATGTTCAATGTAGCTTCAAATGAACGTACCCGAAAGTGCATATTGATTATGCAATTCCTTTAGCGTTCATGAGTCTTAATGCCATGATTAAAACTTGTTTTTGGATGTTTGTCATTTACAATGCTTGAAAAACAAATTTTTGGCATGACCTAAGTAGTGAGAATGATTTTAAAAAAACTTCTTCGATCAACTAGGGATTCCTAGCAATTCCTAGTAATTTTGTTAGTGGGTTTATGCATACAAAGTGTTTTCATAGCATAATCAAATAATGCATTGGCTAATTCCACTAACCTAATTGAATCCTAATTTTAATTTTGTGCAATTAAAAGGAACACTAGACGTAGAATTAGGATAATGTGATGATATGAGAAAGTAAAGAGATAGATATACTTACAGTGATTGATTTTCACAAAGAAAATATATGAATTCGCCTTAGGATTGGTAGAGAGATGAGTTTTGATTATTGTGGTCGTATTATTATAGAAAGAGAGGTTTTGTGTTTGTGTTTGTTTTAACTGATATGCAGTTTTTACAAAATCTCAGGCAGACGGACCCTTACACGGCCCTAAGGGGGAAAGGGTCCGACGAGGTCCGACTGAACCGGAGTCAGAAATTTTTTTGTTTTAACAAGAAATTTCCATTAAGCGTAAACCTAGTCTTAAAAGATTAAAATGATCACGTTTAAGAGGTTTAGTTAAAATGTCGGCTATATTATCTTCCGAAGATACCTTTTCAATGGAGATATTACCTTTTTGGATGTTGTCACGTAGAAAGTGATGTCGAATCTCGATGTGCTTGGTTCGAGAGTGCAGCACAGGATTTTTGCTAAGATCAATGGCTCCAATATTGTCACACAAGATTGTGATGTCTTCCAACTCAATGCAGTAATCGACAAGTGCTTGTTTCATCCATAATGCTTGTTGACATGCCTTGCCCGCTGACACATATTCGGCCTCGGTTATAGAGGTGGCTAGTACGGTCTACTCATGAGGTGAGACAACATTCGATAAATGTAAACACACCACTTGTGCTCTTTCTATCGACGTAGTCACCGACATGATCTGAGTTTGCGTAGACAACGGTTTCCATTCCCGTACCTTTGGAGTACCATAGCCCGAGGTGAGTTGTTCCTTTGATATATCTAAAAATTCATTTGACCGCTTCGAGATGTGACACATTTGGATTATCTTGGAAACGAGCACACATACAAACACTAAACATAATATCTTGCCTGCTAGCCGTTAGATAAAGTAAACTACCAATTCTACCACGATAATTTGTACTATCAACATAGTCATTAACACCGTCTTTGGTTAGTTTAGTTTCGGTTGACATTGGAGTGTTTGTTGGCTTAGATTCTTCCAACCTCAATTTCTTAAGCATTTCTTTAATATATTTAGATTGATTGAAGAAAATCCCGTCTTCTATTTGTTTAATTTGTAAGCCCAGGAAAAAATTAAGTTCACCCATCATACTTATTTCATATTAGTCATGCATGATTTTAGAAAACTCATCACAAAGTTCTTGACATGTTGACCCGAAAACAATGTCATAGACATATATTTGAACAATAATTATATGTGATCCCTTTTTCTTAGTGAACAACGTATTGTCTACTAGACCCACTGAGTATTTACGTTCAATTAGAAATGACTATATTCGGTCATACCATGCCTTGGGTGCTTGCTTGAGACCATAAAGAGCCTTTCTAAGTTTGTAAACATGATTAGGTTTTTCGTAGTCTTCAAAACCGGGAGGTTGTGCAACATACACTTCCTCATTTATAAAACCATTTAGGAATGCACTTTTAACATCCATTTGATAAAGTTTGAAATCATGAGCACATGTATAAGCATGTAAGTTTCTTATGGACTCAAGACAAGCAACCGGGGAATAGGTTTCATCATAGTCAATACCTTCTTGTTGGTTATAACCTTGAGCAACAAGCCTAGCTTTGTTTCTCGACACAATAACATTTTCGTCTAGTTTGTTTCGAAAGACCCATTTTGTTCCAATTATTGTTTGGTTTTTAGGTCTTGGCACTAGATACCAAACATCGTTAATAACAAATTGATTTAATTCTTCTTGCATAGCAAAAACCCAACTTTCATCAATATTGGCTTCATCTATATTTTTAGGTTTGATTTGAGACACGAAACAAAAGAAGTTACTTTCATTTTGAGATTGTGATCTTAGTGTTCATTCACTAATCTTACCGATGACATTTTCCAAAGAATGTCCTTTTGATTCCTTAATGTTTAAGGGTTCAATTATTAATGGTTTATTTTCCTTGTCCTTTTCAAGATCAATTGGTTGGTTATTAGTTTTGCCTTAGACTAGATCATCATCTACCAAAGGTGTTGTTCTAGAGGGAGGTGGTCTTTCATCGAAGGTTATGTTCAACGATTCCTTCACACACATGGTTGTTTATTTAACACAACGTAAGCTTTGCTATTTTTTAGAATATCCAAGGAATACACCTTCGTACTACTTTGGATCGAACTTGGTAAGATAATCCTTTGTCTTAATAATAAAACATTTACTTCCAAACACTTTAAAATATCCAATGGTCGGTTTTCTTTCTTTTAATATTTCATATGGAGTTTTATCTAACAATGGCCGAATTAAAACTCGATTTAAAATATATGTTGAGGTATCAACCGCATGAGACCAAACATTTTTAGGCATGTTTGATTCGTTTAACATAGTTCTACTCATTTCTTGGAGTGTTCTATTTTTGTGTTCAACTACCCGTCTGATTGAGGTGTTCTTGGAGCCGAGAAATTGTGAGTTATACCCTTGGTGTCATAAAAGGCTCCAAATTGCACTTCATTGTCAAACTCCCGGCCATTATCTATTCGAAATTCGACAGTTTAATTGATTTTCAATTTTCTTGCTTAAAATCTCAAAAATGATCAAAGGCTTCGTTTTTAGTTTTCAAAACATTTGTCCAAGTAAATCTTGAGTATTCATCCATGATAACCAAATTATAAAGATTACCTCCAAAGCTTTGTACCGTGGATGGACCAAACAAGTCCATATGAAAAAGTTCTAGACATTTGGTTGTGGTGACAACATTTTTAGCCTTATGGCTTACGTGTGTTTGTTTACCAATTTTACATGCATCACAAAAATGTTGATCATATTTTACTTTTGGTAAGTTTATCACAAGATCATTGTTAGCCAAGTTTTGTAAAAGACCCATGTTTATATGACCAAGCCGCTTATGCCAAAGGGTGGAGGTGTCATTTATGTAGGTCAAACAAATGGCGTCTTTTGATGAATCAAACTTCATCACGTATATGTTGTTTTTCCTTATTCCTTTTGCTATTGTTATTCCCTCTTTTAGTATTTTACTAGCATTTTATTCGAATAGAACCTTGCATTTGGTACTACAAAGTTGACTAATGCTAAGTAGATTAAATCCTAAGTTTTCAACATGAGCAACATTATCTATGGTGATATGGTCATTAGAAATCATACCCTTGCATATGATTTTGATTTTGACGTTGCCACCAAAAATAACATTACCTCCGTCCGTTGGTGTGTAGGTGCTAAAGAGATTCATATTCCCCATCATGTGTCTTGAGCATCCGTTGTCCTTAATCCATTCATCGGGTTCAAGTCCAACCTTCAAGCATACATACACATTATAGAACTCAAACGTTTGGTCACATCATCTCATGGGTCCGTTTGGGTTAAAAATACTTCTCATGGCAATCCCGATTGGAGTGTTGCCAAATACATCCCAAGGTACCAAATTTCCCATAGAAAATTGGTTGTGCTAGTCATAGTTAAAATGGAACTTGACTATATCTTCCTAGAACACTTTGGTTACTTTTCAGAAATGGGCATTTGGTATAAGAAGGTCTTTGTCAAGTTTGTATGTTTCTAGTTCTTGCATTTGCTTCAACATTTCTAAAATTTGTATTATATCTCTCTTGATTATATGGTTTGGGTTTTCTAGATACTACCATAAACTCAGCGCGATTTTTCTTTTGCTCATCAGACAGACCCACGGACCCTTTGACAGGGGTCGGACCCTTGTGAAAAAGGGTCTGACGGAGTCCATGGTCTTCTGTAACAACATTTTTTTAAATGTTGTTTTGTGGTGGCATTTTTTATCTTGAAGCTACATTTTGTTTTCAAACCCATAGTTGAGCATTTCATCAATGCAATTTGCGTTTTTGCTAAATTTTACGAATTTTAGACTTTGTTTGGCTAACGCTTCATGACTAGTTTTTAGTTTCTCTATTTCACTATTTAGCTCTTGACATTTTTCACATTTGTCTTTGGATGGTTTAGCTTTCTCTAGTCTTAGTAGTTTAGCCTTTTACTCATCACTTCATTTTCAAAGCTTCCATTTTTAGTCTTTAAAAGTTTATTTTATTTATAATTTTAAGGTTTAATTCACACATTTTGTTATACTCAATTTGTAATTTGTCATCATCTAGTGAGGATGAATAATAAGAGGAATCGGAATGTACCTCATTTTTCGTGTGCCATAAGAGCTAGCTCTTTCTTTTTGGATTCATCACCTTCATCATATCTAACACTCCATGCTCCACTCACGAAAGCTCTCTGTGTCTTTGGCTTCGCCTTCGCAAAACTACCAATAAAGTGATTAGAATCACCACATTGGAAGCATTTTCTTTCGGCTTTAGGCTTCTTGATATCAAATGGTTTTCGAGACACTTTTTTGTTGTCGAGTGGTTTCCTTACGAGTCTTTCTCACCTTTTAAAAAAATTCTTGAAGTCACGTACGGTCATGGCATATTCTTCGTCATTGCTATCAAAATCTTCATTTACTAGGTTCGACTCGGGCTTTCAAGGCTAGTGACCTTTGTTTTTCTTTCTTACCTTTGATGATTTCAGAGTCTTTTTCCATTACCATTTCGTATACTTTAAGATTCCCGATGAGTTCATCTAGTGACAAGCTTGATAGATCTTTAAATTCTTCAATTGCCGTGACTTTAGCTCGCCATTTTGGATGGAGAGCCCTTAGAAATTTCCTGACAAAATTCTTGTTGGAGAAGGATTCGTCAAGTCCTTTGAGTGACGTTATGATAGTGTTAAACCGAGAAAATTCCACATCAATTGTCTCTTCTTCAAGGATAAAAAATTGTTCATATTGTTGAATAAGTAGATCAATTTTATTATCCTTGACTTGTTAGTTTCTTTGATGTGTGACTATAAGTGAGTGCCAAATTTCTTTGGCGGTTTGACACATAATTATTCTTTCATACTCCTTTTTATGCAGAACATTGTAAAGCATCATTTTGACTTCATTATTTTTAGCCATCATTTTCTTTTGATCATCGGTTTGCTTTTCGCGAGGAACCGATTCAAATTGGTTAGAGGTGACATTTCTAACCGTTGGTGCATAATCACCTTCAATGATTATATACCAAAGATCTATATCCTTAGATTTAACATAGGTTTCAAACCAGTTTTTCCAATAAATAAAATCATCGGTTTTAAAGAGTGGTGGTCGTTGCATAGATCGCCCTTCTTTGTAATTTTCAGAACCCATGGATCGATTCAAGTTTTAAAGTACAAAATATTTTAAAGATCTTTAGTACATAGATCTGATACCAATTGTAGAAAACTAGAAGCGGGGTCGAATAGTTTTTACCGATTAGTTTTAATTATTTAGAATTTTTTTCGTGATTGTAAATGGATATAGACTAAGTGTTGAATAGTAAAGAGAATGACTTAAAGCAATAAAGAAACAAAACACAATGCACAATGATTTATAGTGGTTCGGCCTAGCAAGATCTCACTTATCTTGCCCCTACTTCCACTCCTCGAGTATTCACTCGAGAGTTCTACTTCATTAGTAAACGAATCTCCTTTACACCGGTGGAGAAACCTTCACACTTTAAGCTTACAATCTTTAACGACACCTAATCTAATAAGTCTCGTTCTTTACAAAGACACAACAACGCCTTACACACTTATACACTTGTGGTTTAAACACCAACCACACTTTATACAAGTAGATAGATGAATGGTTACAACAATGTTGATTGTGTAGGTAACTCTTAACACTCTCACGCAATGTGAAGCCTTGAAGGATCAAAGCTTAGAGTTGATATTTCTCGTGACCGATCTTTATATGAACAAGGATCTAAATCACAAGTAAGAAGAGAATAGACAAGATAGATTAGAATGTTAGATATTTACTGAGATTAGAAAGATGATTAGATAAAAAGGGGTGAGTGATAAGCTTGGGCAAGGCTTCTATTTATAGGCAAGTTGCCAGACCCTACGGAACCCGTCAGACCCTTCACCTTTGGGTCCGCCGGGCTCTCACAGGTCTGACTTTTGTTGCCTATTAAATGTTTGTCCAAGATCACAAGAAACCATGATATCATTCCTTGTTTGACTTTTATATATCTGACAAAGGAAGTCAAAAGTCAACATATGGAGTCTATTTTTATATTACTTATTATGCTTAAATAAGTTGTATCCTTTTGTAAAAAGCTTTAGTGTATAAGTTCATGGACTAAGATAACTTATATGATGCTTGTAGTTCAAACATAAAAATATGGTTTGATGTTTTACCGTTAACAAAACATTAAGTATGATTAAAATGTAAATATCGTGTTAGTGAGATATTTTCATTTATAGTTTTCTTACGCATTATTAAATGATATTAGGAATTAACAATGTCTACTTATGGCATTTTATAGGGGTGTTCTTGGGACGGGACGGTTGTAACACCCGCAAAATCACAACGCAACGAAATATCACTTTTAGGTGTTACTTCATAACACATTACACACAATCATAGAAAATGACTCCAAATAAGATGTTTCGTAAAAATAAACCATTCGACAAACTTATTAATATCAAAGTTTCAATAAATAGGTCCGAAAACTTATTACAAACTTGTAAAAAGTAAATTTTCAAATGTTATCAAATGGTAATTGTTTGTTTTGCCTTCACTTTATCCCGTGCGACCCCATGCTCCAACTGCTCTTATACCTAAGTACTTGAGAATACATGCTATGTCAACACAAAGGTTTACTGAATTTATAGGTTTTAATTAACAATAAAGCTTTTGAACACAAGTATCTCATCAACTGAGAATAATGTAACACATACAAAATCTATACTCCACAATATTAAGCTAAGCTCATGACACTTATGCCTTAACACAACAATTTTTCCTACTTAAGTATCTTGCCTAATACTCATGCCTCTTTGTACAACACACCAGGTTAAGCACCTTACTCCCAGGTGCGATCTGCTCGGGTGGAGGATGTCACTCCTAATAGATCCATTCGTCTATACTAGCGCTTACCCATTACAATTAGTTAACAGTTCATGAGTTATAGGGACTTTTCGAATGACGATACGCAACTTAGCATTACTAATAGTAGCTCATTACCCATACAATCAACGCTTGTGTTCATTTTTCAAAAGCATTCAATTAAACATCTTACATTTATTTACAAGAGGTTGTATTTGTTCAGAGCGTATATTCAAACCACGTATGCTTATTCACCAATATGTATCATTTCAAAAGCATATACATAAACAACATATCTTTATTTTACAAATGCCATGTATTCCCCCTTGCGGATTTATAAAACAATTAGAGTAGTCAAAGAGAGCCTATGAACTCAGATGATATAGCATGCATATTGATCGAGGAACAAATGCTCGATAGTTGACACACGACTTTATAAGACAACCAACACTCTTTGATCGAGAACGAGATGCCCAACGGTCAACATATGACCGAACGAGACCTAAATTGACGCGACGCGTCTTTGGTTCAAAAGACGAAATAAATCATTTACGTAAATGGTATATTTTTAGGGGGTTTTAGTCATTGTATAAGTTTCATAAATTTTATATAAAACTTTTGATAAAAGTTCATTATGTTTAATGTATTATCCACTTCTTGACAATTAAGCTCAATATAAGCCCACTAGTGGCCTATTGCAAGTCTTTGTGACCTAAGACTAATTCAAGATCATTATTGGATTCTTATATTAGTCCCCAATAACGTTTCACTAGTTATTATAAGTGTGCATTGGACTTTTGTGACCCAATTCCATTATTATTCAATTTTTATAACCAAAACTCATGACTAGCCTAATAATGGTCCATTAAGTGTCCAGTTGACTTAAACCAATGTATGATCATTATTGAGATCATAAAATAAGTCTAACCTTAGGCCCAATAAAAGCCCATATCCATTACAAGTGTATGTTGGAATTTCATGGCCCAAGTCTGCCTTATATGCTTTACAGGTTTTAAAACGCCTCAAAACGACATCAACTTAGTAGTTTTGATGGTCGGGTCTCGGCTCTTTTAATTATCAGTATATAAATGAGTCTTTACATTCCGGTAAGTGGGTCCTACCACTTCAGTTTTTATAAAGATAAGCACGTGTTACGTTAAATCAATATGGTTTATTTTTACAAATTCATGGCCTATCTCGCAAATTGGACCGTTTCTTCTAAACCTTAAATTTTCTTGATGAGTTCTTTATATCAAAATGACTCCTAATTTATGTACTAAACTGATCTTACGTCCAATTTTCCTCAATTCATGTTTAACATGTCATATTTACTCATTTTACATTTAGAAGTATTGGTTGTGATTTGCAGCTAGCTTCGGTCCTACCATTTTGGCCTCCATTTCTAAATAGTAAGGAACTCGTAAACCATCCAATAGATCCTAATTCTACATAATTATATCTACAACATTTAGTTTTAGGTATTCAATGTTAGTATATGAAAATTTTGGGTAAATAGTCCCTCAACACAATAAGTTATTTTTGTACCTATTAGTTTTCTTATACATTTTTAAATCATCTCTTCCACATCTCAGCTTAATTCACAGCTTATTGCAATTTTTAGAAATTTACAAGTGCTTATATGTTTGTTTGAGTTTATTAGACTTATTTCTAGTCAAACTTGCTTTCTAAAAGTTGCATTTGTTTGAAAAATAAGGATTTCCATTTAAACATATTTTCAATAAGCCTTTTTTTCTTATTAGGGCTCTTAAGCCCATTAAGAGTGCTTATTAGCTTAAACAACTTATTCTAGTCATTTTCAAGCTTAACTCCTGGTAAGCCGGATAGGGAAGATAAGCAGCTTGGAAGTGCTTATATGGCTTATTCAACTTATTTATACGCAACTTGTGTTTACTAGAGCTCTATGGAGCATTAGCCTTTGTCTAATAACTTTGTTTTGTATCACACTTCTATACATGACTCTTTGGTGCTCAAACAAATAGGAGCATCCATTTCTCATCTATAAAATGGTTCTTATATATACATGGTTGTGTATACTCGTCTAACGACGAATCGAGTTTTCCACTAAGCTTTTTTGTATGTTTTTGTCATACCTTGACACCTCGATTGAGGGGGGGGGTATTTGTTATGCATAAAGTCTATCAAAGGAATTATATTATCATGGGATGCAATGAGCTATGAGGATCTCAGAGATATATGAGTACTTTACTTGGTATTTTCTTAAAACTATAATGATACGGGGGTATAGTTGAAGGCTTCACTAGGATAATGCAAGCTCGACTATATATAACGTAGGGCTGAGCATGGCAGACTCTTTACCGACTCGGACTAGAAAACCAAACCGGACCAGACCGACTCGAACCGGATGGACTGACTCGAACCGAACTGAAGAATTTGGGTCTGGTTTTCGGTCCTCGGTCCGGTTCGGTCTTACCAAAAGTGTCGTTGATTATTCCTAATAAGACCGGACCGGGCCGAGGACCGAACCAGACCGGACCATTTCGGTCTGGAGTCTCGGACCATCTAGGTCCTCGGTCCGGCCTGGACCCGATGCTCAGCCCTAATATTTTAACACCCCCAAATTACATTGCGTAGCGGAAATACACATTTGGGTGCTAAACACAAACATCGTTACACAAGACACTTTGAACAATCTCAAAATGATACATTTGAAATATAAAAGGATATAATTTAATCATTGTCTAAAACCTTCAATCCCAAGTAAAACAATTTTAGAAATATCAGAGTAACATTTAGGTCCCCCAAAGATCTTATCAAATCAACAAACAATTTACCAAAGTACATGACCGTACATTATTATTTTTATAACAAAAGGGAAAGAAATATGTTTTAGACCAATCACCACAAAAGCAATCCGCAATCCTTCTCTAGCAAGCTCCGCAATTCATCAACTTCAATCACCTGAAATACATGCTTAAAATCATCAACACAACTGTTGAGCGAGTCTATAGGTTTTCCAAAACATCATTTGAACACAAAAGAAAAATCATTCAAGATCATTTAATAGAATTGTGCGCATACAATCTATTAATCAGGCATTCAGGCATATAGCAATAGCTATAGAATTGTATTAAGCTCATGACACCGACCCCTTAACTTAGTCACCCACGCCTAAGGCTGGCATGACTAGATGAATTCCAGTGCCCCTACTAGGGTATCAGTTGCAAGTATACCACATTCTCATTCTCGTAAAATTATCCTTTCCACAGGTTACTCAGCGTAAAGCCCTGGTCTCGGATAGGGTCGTCAGCCCAATAGTACTATCATTAGAATAAGCGGCTATTCCCAACTCACAACATCAAGTCAGAAGATAGTTAACGGCTCATGAATTTAGGGACTTTTGCAACTTAGGTACTTATACAATTCAAGGCAACAACCGGCAACATTCTGGTCCAAACAATCAATCATGACTTGTGTTCATTTTATTTTCAAATAGCATGTATCCCCCTCGCGGGTTTTAAAATCATTCAAAACAATTACAAAAGTGAGGCTATAGACTCACCTTGAGTAATAGCAGTTGCAAGACGACCTTCGACGATAGTTGATGCCCGATAAACATAAAAAACGCAACCTATCAATTAAGGTGCGTTCATTAATAATAAACTCGAATAAAATCCATACTTAATAACATCAAACTCAAAATCATGAAATCACGACAATCCCAAAAGAAAACAATACAAGTGATACTATTAATTCCTTCTATATGTTTATTCTATCAGTTCATTCTTTCGATAAAAATCTGCCGGTACATACCAAATATACAAGCTCATTTACCCTACTTAAACACGTCAAATACTTATGATAATACTCACAGATTTCACTTACTATATATAAAAAGACCTGTTAAAATCCATCAAAATATTTTACTTTTAAAGTTCCATGCCCGACACATCTTTGAACTATAAAAACCGGACAGTTTTACGTCACCGACTCATACAACCATTTTGACCATTCTAAACAATCCCGTTTACAAATTCGACACTTGAGTTTGAAAATAGACTCACAACCCTAAGTTTAGAACCAAACATAAGACCTTGATCATTTTCACAACTCATTCTATAGTCCCCAAGATTCGATCCAAATATCGACAACAACTTCGGATTGTGTCGATACTCGTCTCCTGGTACACGAATAATCAAATCATCATAACTTCTCGCTCGTTGGGAGCTAGAAGCTCTACCTTATATCAAATCGAAGCTAAAAGAATTCACAACCCTATTCTATTAGTTTAACCATTTTCAAACATTAAGGTATCCAAAATTGGCCTTGAACCTACTGATGTAAAACACCTCTTTAAAAATCATGTTAAATCAATTTTTCAACCAATTTTAATCACTCCCATACTCCTAATATCACCCTAATATCATCACAAACAACTTAGCTAACCCATAACACCCTTGTATAATCATTCAAAACTTTACCCACTCAAAATCCGTACATGCAATACTGAAAATATGTATATAATAATACTAACAACAACTATATAACAAGAAAATGGATCAAACTTCCATGGATCATCATCAAAAATTGAAAGTTCTTGCATGTGTACAAAAATTACACCAAAATGATCTCCTTGAAATTTTAGATATGGGATATCAATTATTTTTTTGAAGATTCAAAGTAAAAATTCAAGATCAAACGGGTTTTGTGGTGTGGGGGTGGATGGCAAGGTCTAGAGAGAGAGAAGAGAGATGGAGTTTTTGTTTTGTATGTGTTTTTGAGTGGAGGGTGGTAGGTGGAAACCTTATATATGGTGGGTGGAGGGACCATTGTTGTCAATTTGCAATAGTTTTGGTCCAAAATGCAATTAAATAGTTTACAAGGTAGAAAATGTAAATTTTCAATTTTGAAAATATTTACGAGGCTCGGGTTCCGTAAAAATACTTTTCAAAAGTTAAAACGCACTCAAAATATCATAATAATATGATCCCGGTACGACTTAATACGCAATTAAAATTTAAACGTCAAAAATATAAACATCGAGACGACAAATAATAAAACATAAAATCTCGGGCATCCGTCGATATCGTAATCACTAATAATCCTCGCGATTAGTGAAAAGGTAAAAATAAGACTTCCAACGTCGGCTTTAAATAAAACCATCAATCGTCATATCATTCAAACTCATCAAAAACTTCAAAAATTATTCGTAAAATAATATTAAATAATATTAAATAATGACCGCGGGTTCGGGTTATCACATCCTACCCTCCTAAAAGAGAGCGACGTCCTCGGCGCTCGGACCCTCTTATACTCACATTCCATACCTCCAGAACAAAAGAGAACCCTTTTCCTTAAATAAATCCTCATGCTTCCTTCACAATTTCAGATTCCACTCCTGGAATTCTTGTATCTTCACAATATAATTCTTACTATATTTTAACCTCTTAAAAACTCTTCATAGTTCTCGTCTATGAAATGCAACTTATCTTCAAGTTGAATTCTTTCCTTGTTGTTCCCAAAACAAATTTCACCCTTCATAACGACACCTTATGCATAAGCATGTTTCTCAATTTCAAACTCCATCGATTTCTTCGAATACCAACATAACTCTTCTGATGACTCCTTGTTACTAATGAATGATCCTTAACCCATACAATCTTATCAATATTTCCAATATCACTTCTAGTTCAGTCATTCAATTCCCCCTACATTTATGCAATACACCGAAAACCTAATCTTACGTCCATAACTCACGATCTTTAACCTTCACAAATTGAAGTTCTTTATGGCCTTCAAATAGTACAGCCTCATTACTATCATAACAATCGTTGTCGTATAAGAATTTCCAACAAGGCCTATGTCAATCACACACGCACAAGTATATCGTCCAATGTTCGAATCGTCCTTTCACTCTATCCATCAGTCCCTGTATAACACACAGTAATCAACTCAACTTTTACCTTTACTCCAACCAGAATGTGCCAATTACTTGACTTGTGAGATTCCTTCATCACTAAGTCTCACTCTCTCAACTCAGATATGTTAGGAGTGCTCAATATACCATGTCTCACTTGACTTTACAAAAAAAATCCTTTCCATAAATTTGACAAAATGTTGAAATCACTTACCTTGACATCCTTCTCAAATCAAACCACTAACTTAAAATTTCAATATCCTTTCTATAAAGTCCACACTTTTTGTCATCACTAAAACTCAAATCCCAAAAGCTTTTTCCTTTTTCTTCTTGATAAGTGCACCAACTACCACATTCGCCTATCCCGGATGGTAGCGAATCTCGTAGTCATAATCACTCACAGTCATAACCACCAACATACTCAAATACCCGAATATACAACTGGTAACCCTCTACTCACTTCCTTTATCATCCCAAGAAATTAATTATGGAGCAAACTTCTATGATCCTTTATCATTACACTCTTGATTCCATACAAGTAATATTTCTACCATCTCATAGCAAACACCACAACTACATAACCCTTATGACACGCGTCACCGCAAACTACAAACTATAAATACTTCAGATCCTTTCAACAATGACAACATCGGTGCAGAACACAACCTACCCTTCAGTGTTCAGAATACAGCTTCCCCATCTGATAAGGATCAGATCTCGAAACTTACAATTTAGATGTATAAGTGGGACTCACACATCTAATTCTTCATAGTCAGCTTTAATCAATGGTTTAACAATTAGTGAAAACCTTTCGATAAACCTCCGATTATTCCCAGCTTAGACCAAGGAATTAACAGATTTCTGTCGGCGTCGTTGGTACTGACCAATCCTTAATCGTTTCAATCTTGGCAAGATCTTCACGAGTACCTTTGTTGTCAAACATCTGTCTTAAAACACAATTATTTCAACTAGCATTCACACATAGGAAACTTTAAATACAGTTTCTCTTTTTCCAACCATCCCAAAATTTATCCTCATATGCTACTTATGTTCCTCCTTTCCTCTTGGAATAAAATAGAATATCTTCAATAGATACAATGACTAACTCATCCTAGTACATCTTACGCACAAGATTCACCCAGTCCATGAATATGGCAGACGCGTTCGTCAATTCCAAAAACATCACTTGAAACATAAAGTAACCACATTAAGCACGAAGAACAACTATAGGAACATCTTCTTACCTAACTCTCAGTTAATGATAACCAAAACTCAAAGCGATCTTTGAGTACACACTGGATCCAGACAAGTTGCAAGGATCAAACAAATCATCAATCCTCGGTAATGGATAACGATTCTTGATTGTCAATTTGTTAAGCTCACGAAAGTCGATACACATCCGAAGCAATCCATCCTTCTTGACAAACAACACAAGCGATCATCATGGCAACAAAACTTAATCTAATACATCCCTTATTCATCTATCCTCGTAGTTGACCGGATAACTCATTCTACTCTGATAGTACCAAATGATAAGGCATACAAATACTACTCAACAAAACGCAGAAGCACTAAACCTATCGCTTACAACACTCAATCGATACGAACTCCACTTCATGAGACGACAGCAACTCTACAAAACTTCAGGAAAATCTCAGAATACTCTCGAATCATTAACAGATCTCCCAACTTCTCCTAAACTACCCCATCACTAATTACCTGAGCTAGAAATACATCACATCCCTCTTCTACATACTTCCTTGTTTCAAAACAAGACGCACTTCCCAAATGGATAGTTCACTCATTACCTTTCACAGTCAATACTCAGCTTCTCAGCATAATCTAAACCAACAGCTATCAATTTATGGTGAAGATTGGTCCAATCTCAAGCATCAACACTACGCACCACTAACCAATTTATACCAAAAATCTACATCTAAGGATTCCAAATCTTTGAGCATCAAGTCGATACTAAACACCTACGTTCCTAAATTCAAGGAACACACTCTTAGTATAGAACTAACACTAGCAACCTTTCCATCGGTTAATTCCACATCATAGTTAAGTGTCAATCTTACTAATTCTTTATTGATAAAACAACTGAACCTTTACATTTCTACTGTTTCTATCTGATCTGAAATCGAACAACATACTAACATAAAGATCACCAAATAGGAATATACTATTTGCAACGTTCAGACCTTAAGGTTTGTCATCATCATTCAAACGTAAGCTGGAGCGGTAGCATTCCTACCTTGTCAATTTCCTTTCCTTGGATAATTCCCTTGCTTGTGTCCTTTCTCGCCACGGCTAAATCATATCACAACTCCAGGGTACTAATTCCAGCAACTAATCCTCTTGTCCTACTCTTAGCAGCTTTATGACCAGGTTTTCCTAACTCTATTCGCAATTGTGTAAAATCACCTACATGGTATAGAGTACAGCAAACACACTTAAGATTTATTTTGTCACTTCTAGACACAGTGGCAACACGAATCCCATCATTCCTTCCATGATTTAATTACTGATTTTTGTTCTGTCTGTGGTTATTGTTATTACTGTAATCCTCATAATTCTGACCTTGATTCTGGTTGGACTGAGCAGATTCCCACTTTCTCTTATTGTTTTCAACAATACTATCTTTCCTATCTTGCACTTTTACTTCCATTAAATCATGCGCCATATAAACAGCTTCATCAAAAGATTTAAGTCTTGAAGAAGTAGTCTCATCCTTGATATTACTAGACAATCCTTTAATGTACTACTTCCTTGTCTTACGGTCATTCACAAAAGCATCGGAACATAGCAAACACAGCTCAGAAGATTTCCTAGTATAAGCAGTAGAAGATTACCAACTGTCCTAGTTCCTCCTCAGGGCAAAACCTAGCAGTCAATAGTCCTTTAGTCACGATCCATGTCCTACCATTAGCCACAACCAATCCTAATGTAGTCACTTGGTTGTTCCACCATCTTAGTGTACCATCCTGAACTGTAGCAGCATCAAATTTCACCTTATTAGTTTCTGAACACCCAATAATCTCAAAATACTCTCTATCTTATCAATCCAACTATGCAATTCTAATGCACCACTAATACCACCAAGCTGCGTAGGACCACACTTCTAAAAACTAACATAAGTACATTCTCTTGAGCTTGCAGAACGGCAGCAACCCTCATTATTCTCAGTAGCATCATCATTATTCTCAGCAGCATCAACTGCAGCACCATTATCTCCAGCACAATTAACTCCAACATCTTGATTCCTTGCAGCACGATCAGCTTCAGGTGTCCTAGCAATAACTTGTTCGATCATAGTGTTAACAGCAGCAGTCGTTAGTTTTGGCGACATATTTCAAGAAACTTAGTCACGTAGCGATCTACTAATGACATAAATATGCTTCCCCTACTTCTTCTTCCATCATCACAGAAGAAAGAAACATGATAAGTATACATATCAAGATAAAAGAAGAATTCTTTATCAGGACATCTCATGGATACTACATACACGAACAACATAACTAAAATGGTTCATCAACCATCACTCAAAAGAGTTAATAAAGGCACATCATAGATCATGAGAGTAATTCAGATCAAGTTGAGGATTCAACAGGATAGTGGCAATATCTGTCACTACAATCATCTACCGAACAAACTTAAAAGATAATAAGTTCCATCACAATGCTACGACTCAAGGTTTATAATAAGTTCGATCACAGAAATAAAATAAGATACAAAGAAATCCATCTCGCGATTAGTTCCTTAGACACCGGCTCCTCAATCCTCCTTATCATTGTTGTCAGCTTCATCACACTCATCTATTTCCCCTTTTCGCACTTCAAAGTCGAATACCTAACATGATGGCAGCTCACTCTCAAAATTCAAATACTCACTGCTACACGGCAGACTAATCACAAGGAAAGTCTCTGTACGACTTTCAACATTCCTAAACTTCCAAGCTTGACTCAGAATTGATCTCACATGAGGCTCCCACTCACTCATACTTTCAAAACATACCTACTTCTCTTTAAACCTTTTAATTTAAGTACACAAATTCATCACAATCGACCCAAGACTAGCAATCTCATCCATCTTCCAAGTCCTAACAAACTCAATTCTCCACATACCAAATTCAACCTTTAAAACAACTTTTCTTTCACATCAACCTTCTAATCACACCAATTTCAACCACATATCTATCATGCATCAGCTAATCAAACATCCTCATACCCGTTACAAGTCGCAAGAAATCAGTTGTAAAATCGTTCATCATCTGGTCTACTGTTCTAGACCCTCGGCAGTATATAAGGTCATTATTTAAAATTATATACATATGCATTACATAAAGAAAATTACGATAAGAAGTACTCAACGTACTTTCAACAACATCAATACATCATCAATACATCATCATAGTATTTACTTAATAAATACTCTAAAAATTCATTTCAGTTTTAAGGGATACATCTAACTATAAAACAATACAAAACAAATAATCTTATCGGAGCCTTGCGGAGAAGTTGCGTGCTTTTGTAAAATATTTTCGACACCAAAGTTATAGTTTAGGAAATTTTTAAAAATCGACCTAATTCGCTATAACTAAAAAGCTCTTATTACCAATCTTTAACACCCCTAAATTACATTGCGCAACAGAAATACACATTTGGGTGCTAAACACAAACATCGTTACACAAGACACTTTGAACAATCTCAAAATGATACATTTGAAATATAAAAGGATATAATTTAACCATTGTCTAAAACCTTCAATCCCAAGTAAAACAATTTTAGAAATATCAGAGTAACATTTAGGTCCCCCAAAGATTTTAGCAAATCAACAAACAATTTACCAAAGTACATGACCGTACATTATTATTTTAATAACAAAAGGGAAAGAAATCTGTTTTAGACCAGTCACCACAAAAGCAATCCGCAATCCTTCTCCAGCAAGCTCCGCAATTCATCAACTTCAATCACCTGAAATACATGCTTAAAATCATCAACACAACGGTTAAGCGAGTCTATAGGTTTTCCAAAACATCATTTGAACACAAGAGAAAAATCATTCAAGATCATTTAATATAATTGTGCGCATACAATCTATTAATCAGGCATTCAGGCATATAGCAATAGCTATAGAATTGTATTAAGCTCATGACACCGACCCTTTAACTTAGTCACCCACGCCTAAAGCCGGCATGACTAGATGAATTACAGTGCCCCTACTAGGATATCAGTTTCAAGTATACCACATTCTCATTCTCGTAAAATTATCCTTCCCAGAGGTTACTCGGCGTAAAGCCCTGGTCTCAGATAGGGTCGTCAGCCCAATAGTGATATCATTAGAATAAGCGGCTATTTCCAACTCACAACATCAAGTCAGAAGATAGTTAACGGCTCATAAATTTAGGGACTTTTGCAACTTAGGTACTTATACGATTCAAGGAAACAACAGGCAACATTCGGGTCCAAACAATCAATCATGACTTGTGTTCATTTTACTTTCAAATAGCATGTATCCCCCTCGCGGGTTTTAAAATCATTCAAAACAATTACAAAAGCGAGGCTATAGACTCACCTTGAGTAATAGCAGTAGCAAGACGACCTTTTACGATAGTTGATGCCCGATAAACATAAAAACGCAACCTATCAATTAAGGTGCGTTCATTAATAATAAACTCGAATAAAATCCATACTTCATAACATCAAACTCAAAATCATGAAATCACGACAATCCCAAAAGAAAACATTACAAGTGATACTATTACTTCCTTCTATATGTCTATTCTATTAGTTAATTCTTTCGATAAAAATCTGCTGGTACATACCAAATATACGAGCTCATTTACCCCACTTAAACACGTCAAATACTTATGATATAATCAGAGATATCACTTACTATATATAGAAAGACCTGTTAATAGCCCATCAAAAGATTTTACTTTTAAAGTTCCCTGTCCGACACATCTTTGAACTACAAAAACCGGACAGTTTTACGTCACCGACTCATACAACCATTTTGACCATTCTAAACAATCCCGTTTACAAATTCGACACTTGACTTTGAAAATAGACTCACAACCCTAAGTTTAGAACCAAACATCAGACCTTGACCATTTTCACAACTCATTCTATAGTCCCTGAGATTCGATCCAAATATCGACAACAACTTCGGATTGTGTCGATACTCGTCTCCCGGTACACGAATAATCAAATCATCATAACTTCTCGCTCGTTTAGAGCTAGAAGCTCTACCTTATATCAAATCGAAGCTAAAAGAATTCTCTACAACCTTATGATATTAGTTTAACCATTTTCAAACAGTAAGGTACCCAAAATTGGCCTTGAACCTACTGGTGTAAAACAACTCTTTAAAAATCATGTTAAATCAATTTTTCAACCAATTTTAATCACTCTCATACTCCTAATATCATCACAAATAACTTAGCTAACTCATAACACCTTTGTATAATCATTCAGAACTTTAGCCACTCAAAAATCCATACATGCAATACTTAAAATATGTATATAATAATACTAACAACAACTAAATAACAAGAAAACGGATCAAACCTCCATGGATCATCATCAAAAACTGAAAATTTTTGCATGTGTACAAAAATTACACCAAAATGATCTCTTTGAAATTTTAGAGATGGGATATCAATTAGTTTTTGAAGATTCAAGGTAAAAATTCAAGATCAAATGGGTTTTGTGGTGTGGGGGTGGACGACAAGGTTTAGAGAGAGAGAAAAGAGATGGGGTTTTTGTTTTGTATGTGTATTTGAGTGGAGGTGGTAGGTGGAAACCTTATATATGGTGGGTGGAGGGACCATTGTTGTCAATTTGCAATAGTTTTGGTTCAAAATGCAATTAAATAGTTTACCAGGTAGAAAATGTATATTATCAATTTTGAAAATATTTGCGAGGCTCGGGTTTCGTAAAAATACTTTTCAAAAGTTAAAACGCACTCAAAATATGATAATAATATGATCCCGGTACGACTTAATACGCAATTAAAATTTAAACGTCAAAAATATAAACATCGAGACAACAAATAATAAAACATAAAATCTCGGGCATCCGTTGATATCGTAATCACTAATAATCCTCGCGATTAGTGAAAAGGTAAAAATAAGACTTCCAACGTCGGTTTTAAATAAAACCATCAATCGTCATATCATTCAAACTCATCAAAAATTTCAAATATTATTCGTAAAATAATATTAAATAATATTAAATAATGACCGCGGGTTCGGGTTATCACAAATATAACGTATGGGGTTTCGATATAAAGATATGAAGATCTAGAGGATAAATCATCTATTCGAGGTCCACACCTTTGTGTTTCGACAAAAGGGGAGAAGGAGCATGTAAACAAGTAACTTTTAAATATTACACTGTGTTACATTTTACATATTTTTTCGTTACCAAAAAGGGGGAAATTGTTAGTGCAATCATTTTGATATATAATCTATATATTCTATTTATGTTTTGGTGACGACAAACATGTAACTTATAAAACATAATGTAAAGTTTAAAAGTTACTCGTATAATAAAACTTCTTTCGATATGTCAAGTATTTCTACACATCAACATGGGCTTCATTATTGCATCGAGCCAAGCATACAAATATACATTTATATTTATTAGTTTGATCGGACCAAGAAAACTAACTATTCCATCAAGGTCCATTAAGGCCCAATCAAGACTTCTAGAAGCTTCTAGAAGATGGAAGAAAAAAAATAAATTCAAAATTTAAATTTGGGCTCCAATAAGATAAGGTTCATCTTATTATCCAATGTTTAGTTCACTTTTTTTATCTAATACACCTTATTATTCATTGGATCAAAGATACTTCTCCAAAGAATCGAAATTGAATGAAGATGGATTCTATTGTCCGATGCACTCTTTTATCCATCGGGTAAAAGGGATATATCCAAGGCAAGACTTTCCTTTAAATATCCAAGGCTTCCATTCTCCTCCTCTTGTAAAAAACCCACGAAAATATACATACAAATACATAGAATTTCTTCTTATATATTTAATCATGATTCTAGCATAAGGATTGGATCAAGGTTACATTCTATGTTAGTACTACTAGTACCAAGGGGTGTGTAGTCAGGGATAAGGTATCTCTACATGTGATCATCCTTGATTACTTGTTGATCATGTAGTATATTGGGTTACATGAAAGTAATTGCATTTGATCACTTGTATGTCATAGGGGTTAATAGAAATTCTGCATTATAATTATTGTGTATTTATGTAGATCCGGATAATGCATAAATCCGGATGTGGTGTTTGTGTATCATGAGAATAATAGGTTAGATAGTTTATGTGTTTAGGTCATAAAACACAAGGGTAGTTATGTCGGGCTATAAAACATAACTAGTGTTATAATGGGTGCAAGATTGGTTCTAGCTTAGATTAGGACTCGGCATGTAGCTTAGTGTCGGTAAATATTGTAAGCCATCAGTTTATGTGTTTGGACAATAAAAAACAAGGTTTGTTATGTTGAGCTATAAAACATATCGGGTTTGGTTGTACTCTAAGAAGGAACCGACATCTAGCTTAGTGTCGGTAAAATAGTGTAAAACCCGCTTTAAAAGTTCACGAACATTAACTACGTACAATCTCAGCTTTAATATAAACGTTACGTAACTATTTAATCAGAGCATAAATAACAGTATTAATTCAAATACTACGCAATTATTATTTATTCAAGAAATAAATAATCTATGACAGAACATATCACGAGGATTAATATACGAATACCGACGTAATGTTTTAAACCCACAAATAACAATTTCACGTTGTTCCAATTTTAATTAAAAAAAGGTTACATTATTAATTTTCAGAATAATAATTAAGTATAAACTATCCAAGTATCGTGAGTATTATAATTCAGGAAATATTTATTTAGTATTACGTACGCATTGATTATCAGTAAAAATAAATAAACACATGACGGGGAAATTATAACACGAGTACATACGCGCATATTATAACGACACGAAAATAAAAGAAATATGGGTATTAGGGGGCTGCGTTTTTAAAAGAAAAGAACAAGAAGGAGTTTGGGCCTTGGAGCCCGGTCCACTCTAAACAAAAAATAAACGGGGGGTTTTCCCCACCCATTTTTTCACAACAGTAAATCAAACAAACAAAAAAAAGAAACGTGAAATTAGGGTTTCCCCTTGGAGGAGCCGCCAATTTCAAGCAAAGAAAAAAAAAGAATCGGTTTGTTTGGTTTTAATTCGTGTGTAATTGTCGTTCAATCCCAAAATCTCACAAAGGTATAATCTCTTCCTTCTTGCTTCGTAAATGATCTCGAATCCAGCATGTCCTGACCTTGAAAACGTTATAAACAAAGGGATGGTCACGAAATTTAAATAGATTTGGTTTGGTCTTGATGTCTTGCACGGAAACCGAGACACACTAAGTGTCTCAATGTGTTCTTTTTTCGGCCATCAGTGATCGGTGGTGTGTTTGACTGGATTCACAGCCCCAAAAAGGCCATAAAGGGGGTGTTTGGTTCGTACAGTGGGGAACAAAGGCAAACAGGGGGTGTTTGGATGGTACAGGGGCGTTTGGGGGTGTCTAACAGTGGGAACTTGATTTAATCAGTGGGAAACGCTATCAAAACAGTGGGAACATGACATTTAATTAGTGGGAAAAGGTAGGACAAAAATCAATGATTTAAAAATGAGATTAGCGACAATTTAGCGACGACATATCTGTCGCAGTTTTCGTGACGGATTCTGGACAACTTTTAGTCACAGTTTTAGTGACAGATTTTTCTGTCGCTAATTCTAGTAGGCAGATTTTATATATAGATTGAATTGTTTTAGTGCAATCGAGAGGGGCGTATCTCGGTAGGCTCGGGACTATAAATAACAGGATAAAAGCGACGACTTAATTATACCTTATTTAATTCACTTTTATAATTAAATGTTTTAAATGATTTATGTAGTAAATTAATTTATTTATATTAAAATAGTTTTATAAAATTTAAAAGGTTATAACTTTATTAAATGAATTAAAGTATTTAAATTGGACACCTTTCTAAATTTGGAAACTTTCTATTTAGAGCAAGTTACTAATTATAGTAATACCAGAATATACATTACACAATGATCAGGAATACAGTATATATATTAATCTGTAATGTTATCGAAGAGTCAGAACTTATCAAATTTTGTACAAATATTAATACAAGTATAAAATAAATCAAACTAAGAACAAAAAGAATCAGTAACAGTAAACAGTAATCAGACAACTCATTCACGTCCTTTATGTATGTAGTAACCGTGCAGTCGGAGTAGATCTTTCAGCTTTCATTCTTATTTCATTACTGGACACGAGGTACAGATTTCCCGTCCTTCAGTATGGACTTTCGTCTATGCATGATTAGGATTCCCCGTCTGCAGCCAAATGTTTTCCCCAGTATATGTTATAAATTATCAGTAATTATTTTAATAATTAAGATATTGCCTGAGCTTTATATACAAGTATGACCAGTTATATGTACTAGTTACGGAGGTACCGTAACCATGACACTTGAGGCACCGGTGTCATGACTCACCTACGGGAGAGTGATATACCGCAGCGTCCCATTTAGTTCAGCTTGACCATTTTATCAGTATTAGTAGTGGGGCGTATAGATGCATCCTAGGCTATCATTTTACAGTTATCAGGTGAATGTGGTGTGTGCTCTACATCCTTCACATTGGAGCTGATCCCTCCACCCAACACATTATTTAGAGGTCACTCCTCTACAGCATGACGAGGTCACCCCTCTAGTTATTCATGCGACAGTTGTTACAATACATGACCTATATAAGCTCTTGGCAATTAAAATACAGTAAATGCATGTTTACAGATTTAACAGATAGCAGTTCAGCTTTATTATTTATAAATCAGACTTTTTAGATTGTACACAGATTTCTGCTACAACTTTACTTATCAGTCTTACAGCTTCAATATTTTATCATCTGCTTCATTTTAGTATTTCTTACCATGCTTTATATTCGTTCACTGGGCGTTATGCTCAGTCGTAGTTCCTTTCATGTTCTAACGGCAGGTACACCAGGACGCTCTTAGGATTCTGAGAGTATGTGCATTTGGATGAAAGCTGTCCAGACTTCTTACTTTATGCACTTCTTTTATTATTCTGCTTATTTGGACATTGTTTAGTCCTTTCCTTCAGTATTTACTTTTCATGTTTTGAGCTCATTTTTGGATTACCGATGTTTGATTCCGGTATTTCCTTTATGGTCAGTTAATGTTTTAGGACATTTACCTTATGCTTTGATGACACACCATAAATACACGTAACGGTCCACTTATCCAAGTGGGGTGTTTCAATTATGGTATAAGAGCGCAAGGTTCGACCTGTAGGCTCTAAAATTTGACATGTGACTAGTGGGTAGTCACCAGGAACTTCCTAGATTTTGGCGTTGTTATCTTTCATGTTTCTCATGCATTTACCAGTCAGTTTTCTTCATTTATCAGTCAGTTTTCTTAAGGTTTTTTACTAAGTAAAAGGTTGGTACAGGACTGGCCATATTTAGTCGCATGTGCTTTTCATTCGAATTTTGTTTTGGTGAACGGACCCATAGGCGTTCACCCTTGCCCGTTCAGATTTTGTATTGGTAAACCGACCCATAAGAGTTTACCCTTACTCATGTCAGATTCATATTTTCAGTCAAATATTACTTGGTGAACCAGCCATAAAGGTTCACCATTTTTCAAGTCAAATTTTCATACTTTCAGTCGATTATTGTTTTGTTAACTGAACCATAGACGTTCACCTTTGCTAATTTCTTGACATTTTATAAAGTTTTGACAAGTGTGGTTGGACTACAACCATCCATATTTAGTCCCAAATTGTAAATTATATACATGACAGTTCTCAGAAATTTTGAAAAGTATAGATCGAACCAGAATCGCCCATACTTAGTTACACGTTTCTTTATTTAAATTATGTGGATTGAACCATAGCCATACACATCAGCTGATGTTAAACTTGAGTTGATTATACTTTTATGTTCTTTGTATCAGTCAAATTTATACCCTCACGTGAATGTCGTTTTCATGCTGACTAAGTTCATGTCTCCTTATGAGGATTATGATTTCAGCAAGGTGATGATGTTTTCATGATAATATACAGAAGGGGTTACAGTAAAATCATGTTTTCATAATAATCATGTTTGATCTTCATCAGTCATGTCTTCATGCTGACCATTGCTGAAATTCCGTGTAATCATATTCTTGAAACTCTATACAACCAGCTTTAAGTCCACGCAGGAAATTACCAGGCTATCATGTTACTCATTTTAGTTCGGTTTACTACCATTTAAATCAATTTATTTCTTTGATCATGTCAGACAAGCGACACCAGTAACGATCATCCCATAACATTTCCACCAGTGCCATGTACATTATTCAATCTGTATCCCATGTACAGTGTCTCAGTTATACTCCATGTACAATATTTCATGAGTACTCCACGTACAGTGTCTCAGATACGCTCTATGTGCAGTATTTATTTTGTATTTCATGTATAGTAGTCCAGGTACACTCCATGTACCCTACTCCATGGATATTCCTAATCGATCCTCAATCATCTCAGACGTTTACACTTGTCAATATTCTACCAGATGTTGATGCTGCTTGTGAGTTGAAGATTTTACCAGATACTGATGTTGCTAACACTTTGAAGACCTCACAAATGCTGATACTGCTTATACTTTGGAGAATTCTCAAGATGTTGATGTTGTTTATACTATGAAGACTCTGCAGAACAAGGACGAAAAATATAAATTTGAAATTTCTAACAAGAATAAACTTTAACCATCAGACACTACCATTCTATTCCATGCTTTTACTCTCTCAGCTAGATGTCACACTTCACTCAGCTAACCTTCCATTCAACAGAGCAGGAATCGGAACCCAGCCGACCACTCAGCAAAATAGTTACATGAATCACGGTCATGATAATGACCATCATAAATTGACAAAAAAAGCGGTAGTGACAACCACCGTGCTTATAATTAATCAGTCAGTAACTATCGGAACTCCAAAACGGACGTGACCAGAAATACAAAAGGTCAGTAGTCTAACCGGTCCCCCAATCCTAACAATTACCAAGATTTTCAACCTTAGTCGTTTTCCTCTACCAAAACACATGTCAAGACACCAGTCAGGACATCAGTCAGGACACAGATCTCAGGTATCCAATCTGGAGACATTTTTCAGGACACCAGTCACGGTACATGTCATAAGAGTGTTGTCTCTAGGTACGAGTCAAGACTCATAATTTCAGTATATCTTCTAAACCAGATCCTCAGAAATTCAGGGTACCCTCTACGGGGGTATACCCGTTCTGTTATGCCACGAATAAATCAGTTCATTACAATTCAGTTACCACCACCGGAGTATTATTCAGGTTAGACACGCATTGTTCATTCTGTGAGGTCACATATGAACACAATCAGTGAAAGCTGTCACGTTTACTTCACGTATTCCTATGTCAAATTTATCTTAAATCATGTATCACTTACCTCCCAGCCAGAAAAGACCCCACAGTATCACCCATAATTATTAAAGTTTTCTTTTCAGTTAACGACGAGATCTGTCTTACTAAAATCCAAATATATTCATTATATTTTCTGCCAGGAAACTCAGTAAAAATTGTTTCTGCCTTACAAGCGCGTGATTTATCAGTCCACAGCTACGAAGACTTTTAGCTACCAGATATAAATTCACTTCTGAAATTCTTTAAGTTCATGATCAACAGACTTTCCCAAAATTCTGGAGGTCATTCCAAAAGGTTTTCTAGAAATTCCTTCCTAACCACGAGACAGAATTTAACATCGAGCTTGTCTCAAGGGCAGAACCTATTTTCAGAACTCTTATTTCAGGGCTGCAGCTGAGTTAAAAGAGTTGCAACATTTTCTGTAAGAATTACCGGCACGAGGCTTTATCCACCCTAGTGCACCACGAGGAAGTGCACCGTCTCCGTCTATCAGGAAGAAGGCAGGTAACATGAGATCATGTATCGACCACAAAAAAAATTTACAAGATCGCCATTCATAATCGATGTTCATTGCTCGAATAGAAGGTTTACCTGATCTGCCACGATGTCCTAAATACCTTCCAAAACAATTCTCGATCGTGCCACCATCAGTGGTGAGAGGAAGAACATGATGTTTTCTAGACTGTTGTTGCACACGTTATAGTCTCTCTAAAATTTTGATTTATACTTCTGAGCTCACTAATGCTTCAGCTATAGTATGAAATTTATGAATAAAATTTTTCATGACTTCTTAGACAAAATAGTTGGTATATTCATTGATAACATTCTGGTTTGCTAAACTTTAGAGAATAACGCGAGAATCATCTTCTCACGGCCATACAGATATTCCGATAGGAGAAAGTTTTATACACAACTTTCTAGATATGAATCTCAGTTGAACAAGTGGCATTTCTGGGCCACATTATTTCAGCAGAAAGACATTCAGAAATCCTGCGAAGGTGAAGGCCATCACCAGATAGTCCCGACCGACGCTTGTGAACGAAGTACAAATTTTTTTTAGAACTCAACTGACTGCTACCGCAGAAATTGCTGACAGTTCTCACTAAAAATTCTTCCATGGCTATTCAACCAGATTTCCACCAGAATGTTCCATAATCCCAGGCAGGATTTTGATAGAAGCAGTATCACACATTGATGCAGCTATGTACATATCTAGATGCCTGACATACCGCAGGTTCAAGATAGACCGCCGTCATGTAGCGAGTTATTACAATCCTTAGAAATTTATGAGCAGAAATGAGACGAAATTCCATGAAATTATTATCAGTTACCATAGACTCAGAAAAAGTATGATACTATCTAAGTCATTGTCGACCATGTAATCAGCCTACGCGTTTTCTTTCATCCGAAAGGATTACACAGTAGCAGACCTGCAGAAAATTTAGCAGTAAATTGTACGAATTAAAGGTATTCCATCGACCATCATATCAGACAGAATTCATGTTCACGATCACATGTATGTTTACTTTCATGTTTATTTTCACTTTCACGTTTACGTCTCATTTATAGTATGATTCTGTTTCAGTTCATGTTTTATGTTATCTCATGATTTAAGCTTACGTTTGCGTTCATGACATTGTTCACGTTTAGGTTCGTGTTCAATTTCGCGATACACGTTTCACAGCTTGTTACCGAATACGGTTACAGAAAGCTTAAGAAACCATACTCAAGTTTAGTACAGCGTTTCTATATTCAGGCAGACGTTTCACATCTCAGGCCGTATCGTTTGGCATTCCTCCCTCAGGCAGCATACGTTGATGATAGGTCCTAGTATCACGATCATAGTATGTTCATGTATCACGTTCACGATATATTCCATGCCTAGCGTTCCTCGTATAATCGTGAACCACGTTCACAATTGCTCACGTAGCACGTTCACAATTGTTCACGTAGTTCGTCCCTTATGTTTCAGCAGCATGCTCAGAGATAAAATGTTATCTTTCATGATATTGGTACGTACCGTTTCATGTATACTACATGCTATAGCTTATTCATTCTATCAGATTCAGAAAATCCATCTTAAGTATGGAACCATAAACTATTTAGCATTCATCAGGACAAGGTCATCAGGACCAAGATTTTCATTAGGTTTAGACCCATGAAGGAATTGTTTCGAGCGGGAAGCTACTCGAAACGGAGGAGTCCATCAATACCTCTCATCACTTTTTCTTCAATAAATCCAGTTAAGTTCTGTCAGTCAGGTTACGTTCCATGTCCTCTTTAGCCATGTCACGTTACATGATCACTTCAGTCATGTCATGTTATACCTATCAGCAGCATTATGTCTTAATTAGAAGACTAGTTATCCTTCAGCTTAATCGTCTTTTCAGTTCACGTGTTCTTCCAGTTCTTATAACTTCATCAGTTTATTACCTTTAATTCGAGGACGAAATTCTCCTTTTAAAGGGGAAGAATTGTAAAACCACAACATTATCGTGCCTCTAATTCGAGGACAAATTATTTTTCTAGAGGGGAAGAGTTGTAAACCCCACTTTAAAAGTCCACGAACATTAATTACGTACAATCTCGCTTTAATATAAACGCTGCGTAACTATTTATTCAGAGCATAAATAACAGGGGGTGTTTGGATGGTACAGGGGCGTTTGGGGGTGTCTAGCAATGGGAACTTGATTTAATCAGTGGGAAACGCTACTAAAACAGTGGAAACACGACATTTAATCAGTGGGAAAAGGTAGGACATAAATCAATGATTTAAAAATGAGATTAGAGACAGTTTAGCGACGACGTATCTGTCGCAGTTTTCGTGACGGATCCTGGACAACTTTTAGTCACAGTTTTAGTGACAGATTTTTCTGTAGCTAATTCTAGTAGGCAGATTTTATATATAGATTGAATTGTTTTTGTGCAATCGAGAGGGGGGTATCTCGGTAGGCTCGGGACTATAATTAAAAGGATAAAAATGACGACTTAATTATACCTTATTTAATTCACTTTTATAATTAAATGTTTTAAATGATTTATGTAGTAAATTAATTTATTTATATTAAAATAGTTTTATAAAATTTAAAAGGGTATAATTTTATTAAATGAATTAAAGTATTTAAATTGGAAACCTTTCTAAATTTATAAACTTTCTATTTAGAGCAAGTTACTATTTATAGTAATACCAGAATATACATTACACAATGATCAGGAATACAGTATATATATTAATATATTATGTTATCGAAGAGTCAGAACTTATCAAATTATATACAAACAGTAATACAAGTATAAAATAAATCAAACTAAGAACAGAAAGAATCAGTAACAGTAAACAGTTATCAGACAACTCATTCACGTCCTTTATTTATGTAGTAACCGTGCACTCGGAGTAGATCTTTCAGCTTTCATTCTTATTTCATTACTGGACACGAGGTACGGATTTCCCGTCCTTTAGTATGGACTTTCTTTTATGCATGATTAGGATTCCCCGTCTGCAGCCAAATGTTTTCCCCAATATATGTTATAAATTATCAGTAATTATTTTAATAATTAAGATATTTCCTGAGCTTTATATACAAGCATGACCAGTTATATGTACTAGTTACGGAGGTACCGTAACCATGACACTTGAGGCACCGGTGGCATGACTCACCTGCGGGAGAGTGATATCCCGCAGCGTCCCATTCAATTCAGCTTAGCCATTTTATCAATATTATTAGTGGGGCGTATCGATGCATCCTAGGCTATCAATTTACAGTTATCAGGTGAATGTGGTGTGTGCTCTACATCCTTCACATTAGAGCTGATCCCTCCACCCAGCACATTATTTAGGGGTCACCCCTCTACAGCATGACGAGGTCACCCCTCCAGTTATTCATGCAACAGTTGTTACAGTACATGACCTATATAAGCTCTTGGCAATTAAAATACAGTAAATGCATGTTTTCAGATTTAACAGATAGCAGTTTAGCTTTATTATTTATAAATCAGACTTTTCAGATTATACACAGATTTCCACTACAACTTTACTTATTAGTCTTACAACTGCAGTATTTTATCATCTGCTTCATTTCAGTATTTCTTACCATGCTTTATATCCATTCACCGGGCGTTATGCTCAGCCGTAGTTCCTTTCATGTTCTAACGGAAGGTACACCAGGACGCTCTTAGGATTCTGAGAGTATGCGCAATTGGATGGAAGTTATCCAGACTTCTTACTTTATTCACTTCTTATATTATTCTGCTTATTTGGACATTGTTTAGTCCTTTCCTTCAGTATTTACTTTTCATGTTTTGAGCTTATTTTTGGATTACCGATATTTGATTCTAGTATTTCCTTTATGGTCAGTTAATGTTTTAGGACATTTACCTTATGCTTTGATGACACGCCATAAATACACGTAACGGTCCACTTATCCAAGTGGGGTGTTACAGATTGTGTAAGCTACGTTGAATGGTTTTCTCCGCCTAAATGAAGCTTTTTTATTAGTGAAGTAACTCTCGATTTACTCGAGGAGTGGAGTAGGGCAAAGAGGAACTTGGTGACCGAACCACTATAAATCATTATGTCGGTTTGCATTCTCTTTTACATTTTGCATTAATATCTATTTACTTTTAAGTCTTTACATTTATTCTTGCATTATATCCATGTTGTATGTTGAATGTGTTGATGCATGCATCTAATAATTTAAACACCTAAGTTGCGGAAAAGTTAAGGCTTAGTACGTTTGTACTTCGCATTTAGACTATCTCTTGATGCACTCATTGTGTTGATATGGTTGTGTCTATTAGATTTGTTTCATGTTATGTATTATTCTTATAGTCATAATTTATAGTCAAGAAATTTCATATTAAGTTGAGCTTGATTAGAAATTTAATACAATAACAATATTTCATCAAATAGTGGCGGTTCTTTAATTCACCCACGGTTCTTTATATATATCCAACTGTGGTCATATTTATGAAACCTTGATCAGTCCTTAATAAGAAACATATTTAACCCCCCATTATTTCTACACAAACGACCAGCTTCTTAACCATATATTGTTTCTCGTGTAAGTTCTGATAGGGCAACATTAAGGAAAAGAGGCTACGTCCGCCAACCTATAGTTGCAACCTCGACAGGTTGCCCTGCCAAGATACATGCAATCTCAACTTTAACCGGACCTAGTTAAGCTAATTACAACCCGAGAATATCTTACGCCAAAACCTCTTTACATTCTAAACACGTAGGCCAGTGAAAAAGATAGGATACACGCACAATCAGTCCAATGGACAGTATCCATCGTGTATGCATAGATTTTCAATATCAGTTAGCATAACAAACGCATAACGAACTTTATTTTCTTGAAACCGTGATTGGACAAATGCCAAACAAAAGCTGAGGTTGCCACAAATATTATGCATATTATAGTTTCCCCGAAAATTTCTATCACACATGTGACAGTAGCCACTCTAGACGACAATTATCAAACGCTCATCTTCTTAACCATTTATTTTTTTTCTCGTGTAGGCTCAGATAGGGCAACATTAAGGAAAAAGAGGATACACCCGCTATGACTGCAACCTCGACATGTTGTCTCACCAAGATAAGGGCAATCTCAACTTTAACCGAGCCTATTTAAACTCATTACAGCCTTAGAATATCATACGTTAACGCCTCTTTACATTCCATAATCAGATCTGAAACAGATGTTAAAACACATGCCTCCATCTTGTCTCTATTTTCTCGCAACAATGATATTAAATCCAACATGATTGTGAACATGTGCTCGTGTTGGCCCACCAAGATACGGGCTCACCATGAATATGTGACTTCGTGTACCAAAATCTGGCAAAACACACGAAAACAAAGTATGTCATGTAATAAATGTGAAAACACTTATCCTTTTACCACTTATTTCCAATAATAACAAGACCAAAACGTGTATTTTATGTCGTAAAAGTCGGAATTATGCGTGGTTTGTGTTTTTATTGTGTTTCAGGATAAAAATATGAAAAAGGAAGAAAACACGGGCTATCACGGGCTTTTATCGAAGAAAACGAGAAAAGACGAAGTCAAAAGATCAAGAGTGTAAAAATAACGGAAGTCCAAGGCCTATTCTGAAGATTTATCGAAGAAAAAGTCTAAAGACGGAAGTTTAATGAAGTCGAAGAACTCAAGTCTAATAGAAGAAGAAAATTATAAGACAAGTTCAATTTATATCAACAAATCCCGAGACGACGTCGAGAAAGACAAAGAATTTAAATCGAGTCGAGACGAGAAGAAAGAAAGAAGGAAGCAACACATGCACTCCCCACCTCCTATATATACCCTCCTAATGTGTCATTAAGAGGGTGTTAGTTAGTTAATTGATAGCTAGTTTATTTTTCTTTCTTTAGTTTTCATTTTTAGAGAGAGAAAGTTTTTAACTTTCTCTCACTAGAATTTCATCTTTTCTTTCTTTCATGTTTAAGCTTTAATTCACTCTTGTATTTTGGAATCATTAATCTACAAGTTCAAGTTAAGTTTTTCATTTTCAATCTCTTTCTACCTTTCTTGATTTTTACTTATATTTGATCTGAAATCATCTTTGATTTTGTTTAATCTTGATGTTTGATTGATTAAAAAGTTTAACTTTTTATTCATATCCAAGTTTTTATACGATTTGAGCTTTGAGCTTATCATGCTTATTGGCTTATTTTGTATTTAGCTTATTTTCTTTTAAGTTTTCTTAAAAGTTTAGTCTTTTTAAAGTTTGATTCATAAAGTTTGCTATTTCGTGTCTTAAAAGTTTTTAAATTTGTGCTTATTGAGTTGGTTAAGTTTTTGTTAAGTGTTCTTTTTGGGAAAGTGCTTATTCGGGTTTTAGCTTATTGTATTCCATCCGAATATTGTGTCATTTCCATCACAAAAGCTTAGGGTTTACATATTGCGACAATCATTCTGATTCAGCTTTGCGATCGCAATAACCCTTAGGGTTTTACTTTGCGATCGATTATTAAGATAGAGTATTCCGATCACTTATTCCGATCGTTGGTTGCGATTGCTCCTGGCATCGTATATTGCGATCGGGTATAAGGCTTATTGTGACGAAACGCTGCCAAAATTTCAACACACATATTCCGACAGACAGTACATTCAGATAGAATTACATTCCGATAGCTTTAATCTTCATTATTCCGATAGTTTGGTTGTTATTCCGATAGACTGTCATTCCGATACTGTGTATTATTCTGATGCTTAATTTGATATTCCGATAGAATTTACTTTGACTTATTCCGATGAATTCATTTTTGATACATTCCGACAGTAACATTCCGATGGGATTCCGATTAAGGACATTCCGATGGGTTTAAGTTTTTAGTTATACAAAGTTTTAAGTTTTAAATTCACCTTTAAGTTTTTAAGTTTTAAATCATTTATTTTTAACTCGTAATTTTAGTTTAATTTTTAAAGATTTCATTTTTACACAACGACATTTTCATATTTGCTTTTATTTTAAAATAGATAATCAAACCATTTTATTTTCCACCAAGAACGACTGAGTCGTACGTTTAACTAGTAATCAATTCGAAAAGACTGGAACAACGAATCTCGTTTATACTTGGCTAATCCCTTGTATTAAATGGTGCCGATGCCGGCTCTTTTCGTTAAGATTAACGGTTTTTAGTGAGAGACGCGTTGAATTTTGGGATCCGTTCACTTTTGAACGTTATTTTTCTTGCTTAAATTTTCAAAAATCTATAAAAATTAAAATTTTTCAAAAATTCAAAAAAATAGAAAAACATAAAAAACCAAAAATATTTCTTGTCTATCTTTCTTTTGTTTTTGTAGGTGTGTATGCGTACCCGTGCTCGTAAGAAGAAAGCAATTCAAGCTGAAGTCGAAACTCCACCTATTGTCACCATGGACAATCGACCAACAATCGAGCTTTTGCAATCGCAAGTAGAGGGCAACACCGATGCTATTGTCATACCCGAGATTGGAGCCAACAACTTTGAGCTCAAATCCGGCTTCATTCAAATGGTCTCTGCTCAACCATTCTTGGGGCGTACACTTGATGATCCTCACGACCATATCAAAAGGTTTCTTCAACTTACTAATACGGTCAAGTATAATGGGGTTTCACAAGAGGTGATTCGCTTGCAACTTTTTCCTTTCTCCTTAGAGGGACAAGCCCGCCATTGGCTTGATAAGGAACCGCCACAAAGTATTCTTACGTGGTCGGATTTAGAGACTAAATTCATCAACTAATTTTTCCCACCCTCACGTACTACCGCTTTGCGGAATGAAATCATTAACTTTGAACAAAAGTACGGTGAGACATTTAGTGAATCTTGGGACCGTTTTAAGGAACTTTTAAGAAAGTGTCCACAACATGGTTTCACAAAAGTACATCAAATTAATACTTTTTACAATGGTTTAAGCATGAATGACCAAGATTCACTAAATAGTGCCTCGGGGGGTAACATTTTGGTTAAGTCTTCTAATGCCGCATGGGATAATATTGAGAATAAGTCTAGAGTGCAAACTAAGAGTGTTCGGACTAATGTGGCTAGTGCTAGTACTAGTGACGCCGACAAGAGAATTGATAAGCTTACTTCGATTGTTGAAACACTTGCTCTACAAACCGCTAACAATACCAAAAACATCAATGCGCAAGTTAATGCTATGAGTCAGTCATGTGAAATATGCGGGGGATCTTTCATTCATACACCGATTGTCCTTCGACTCATGACAATCCGGAAAATGTGTATGCCGCCAACGGTAACTTTTCTACGGGAGGCTATCAAGCACGTCCTCAAGGTGACCGCAATTTGCTCAGTTATCGTTCTAACAACTTTCTTTCACCACCCAGTTTTCCTCCTCAAAACCAAAACAACCTCAATCGCAACAATCAAAACCAACCACGAGCTCCAAATCAATATCAAACCCAAAGAAACCCATATCCACCTCAAGGAAACAATCAAGTTCACAAACTACCCGCTTATCAACCACCTGCCAACCATGCTCTTCCTCCCACCCAACCCACCGCATTTAATCAAGAGGTTGACACTTACATGAGGACTAATGATGCGATAGTGCAGAATCTTAAGCGGCAAATTATCAACTTGAAAGGAGATATGGCGAAACAAGGGAATGATCTTCGAGCCGATATGCGAAACTCTTTGAGCAGTCAAACGAATGACTTAAGGGATGTGATGGCTAGTTTCTTCCAAAGTAATCAAGCCTCTGGTTCGGGTTCTCTTCCGAGTAACACCGTTGCTAATCCAAGAGGGGAGATGAAAGCAATCACCACTCGAAGTGGAAAAGGTTTAAAGGAACCAGAGCTTCCTACACCTACACCGGTGATTGTGACAAAGGAAAACGAGCCCCCTTCTCTAATTCTTCCACCTTCTACTTCCACCCCTCCACCACCCAAGGATGTGAGTGAGAATTCCATTCCAAAGCCTTCATCTCAACCCAATATACCTTATCCCTCAAGGTTGAGGAAAGAGAAGTTGAAGAACAAGAATGATATTCAGGTTTATAACTTTCTTAAAATGTTTAAACAACTGAATTTCAACATCTCCTTTGCTGAGGCTCTCGCTCACATGTCGAAATATGCTAAAATGTTTAAAGATCTTCTCAGTGATAAGGAGAAACTTCTTGATATCGCTCAGACCCAACTTAACGAGAATTGCTCCGCAGTGCTCTTAAGGAAATTACCAACCAAACTTGGTCCGGGTCGCTTTCTCATTCCTTGCAACTTCCCCGGGGTATGGCCCTAACCGATCTAGGTGCTAGTATCAACTTAATGCCTCTAAGCGTTTAGAAACAATTGTCTCTACCCGAGCTAGTCCCCACACGAATGACATTGGAATTAGCTAACCGTACGGTTGCTTATCTAGTGGGGATAGCCAAAGATGTCTTCGTCGGTGTCGACAAATTCACCTTTCCGGCGGATTTTGTTGTCGTTGACTACGAGATGGACCCCCGTGTTCCATTAATCGTTGGACATCCATTCTTGAGGACCGGTCGCACTCTCATTGATGTAGCCGCGGGCGAATTAATCATGAGAGTTGGTGACGATAAAATCGTCTTCAACATGGGTAAAATTTCTAAGCAACCTTCTGAAAATGAGAGCGTTAATTTCATTGACGTTGTTGATGAGGCTTGTGAAGAACATTTCAAAGACGCTTGTAAAAGTGGTTCTTCTTCTCTTCCCATTGTTGAGACCGTTGCCTCTATTGCTCCATCACTAACTCCATTTGGAGAAAGTGATTTCCTTTTGAAAGAATTTGAAGCAACTTTGGGGGATGTGGACTTACAATATGATGATTCTCCCTCTAATTGGGATGAAGACATTCGTACCATTGAGAAACTTCTCAATGAGGACCATATTTCTCCACCATCTCCTAAGGAAATCTCTATCGATGATCCGAATTTGACTACGCCTTCCATCGAAAATCCTTCGGATTTAGAGCTTAAGGATCTACCGTCTCATCTCGAATACGTGTTACTTGAATACAATAAGAAGTTACCCGTCATCATCGCAAAGGATTTGAAAGAATATGAAAAATCTCGACTTATCGACGTGCTGAAGAATCATAAGAAAGCGATTGCTTGGAAAATCTCCGATATTTGTGGAATTGATCCTCACTTTTGCACACATAAAATTCTCATGGAGGACGACTTTAAACCCACTATTCAAAACCTAAGAAGAGTGAATCCCAAGATCCATGACGTTATCAAAAAAGAGGTTATCAAACTTCTTGATGCGGGAATGATCTACCTATCTCGGATTCACCATGGGTTGGTCCGGTACATTGTGTGCCTAAGAAAGGCGGAATCACCGTTGTGCCCAATGAAAACAACGAGTTGATTCCTACTCGTCTCGTTACAGGGTGTAGAGTTTGTATAGACTATCGCAAACTCAATGATGCTACGAGAAAGGATCATTTTCCCCTTCCTTTTATGGACCAAATGCTCGAACGTCTAGCGGGTAATGACTATTATTGCTTCTTAGACGAGTTCTCCGGGTATTTTCAAATTCCCATCGATCCCAAAGACCAAGAGAAAACCACATTCACTTGTCCTTATGGAACATTTGCTTACAAAAGAATGCCTTTCGGCTTATGCAATGCTCTTGGGACTTTCCAAAGGTGTATGATGGCTATCTTCCATGACATGGTTGAAGAAACTATGGAAGTCTTCATGGATGATTTCTCGGTCTATGGTGATTCTTTCTCTACTTGCCTTGCCAATTTAGAACGTATGCTCAAACGGAGTGAAGACACTCGTCTCGTTCTTAATTGGGAAAAATGCCATTTCATGGTAAAAGAAGGCATTGTTCTTGGACATAAAATCTCCAAAGACGGTCTTGAAGTGGACCGTGCTAAAGTTGAAGTAATTGCTAAATTACCTCCACCTTCAACCGTGAAGGGTGTGAGAAGTTTCCTTGGTCATGCGGGCTTCTATCGTCGATTCATTCAAGATTTTTCTAAAATCGCTCGTCCGATGACCCACCTCTTAGGAAAAGATACTCCTTTTATCTTTTCTAAAGAGTGTATTGACTCATTCAATCTTCTTAAGGACAAGCTAACTAAGGCACCGGTCTTGGTTACCCCTAACTGGGAGCTACCTTTTGAATTGATGTACGATGCTAGCGACTTTGCCATTGGAGCGGTTTTGGGCCAAAGAGTAAACAAACACTTACAACCAATCCATTATGCTAGCAAGACAATGACGGGGGCTCAATTGCATTATACCACTACCGAAAAAGAGCTTTTAGCTGTAGTGTATGCTTTTGAGAAATTTCGCCCCTATCTTTTCCTTTCCACCACCATTGTCTATACCGACCACTCCGCGTTGAAGTACTTGTTAACTAAACAAGATTCCAAGCCAAGACTTCTTCGTGGGTTTTGCTCCTTCAAGAATTTAATATCGAAATTCGTGACAAAAAGGGAGCGGAAAAACTAGCCGCGGATCATCTAAGTAGACTTGAGGATCCTTATCAAGGGGATCAACGACTCTTTTCCCCTTGAGGCCTTAATGTCTATCAATTCCAATCTTGATGACACCCCGTGGTTTGTGGACATTGCAAACTACTTAGCGGGTGGTATTCTCATCGAAGGGTTAACATCTCAACAAAAGAAGAAGTTCTTTAAAGATGTTAAGACTTACTTTTGGGATGACCCTTATCTCTTCAAACAATGTGTTGATCTGATTATTCGTCGGTGTGTTGATGGACCACAGCTTTAGACATTCTCGAAGCTTGCCATAAGAGACCCACCGGTGGTCATTTTGGTCACAACTACACCGCTAAGAAAGTGTTTGACTCGGGATTCTATTGGCCCACCATTTATCGTGACGCTCACGAGATGGTTAAAAATTGTGATGCTTGCCAACGCCAAGGCAAGATCACACATAAAGATGAGATGCCTCAAAATTTCATCCATGAATGTGAAATCTTTGACGTATGGGGCATCGACTTTATGGGGCCATTTCCATCATCTAAAGGGAACAAGTACATCCTCGTAGTCGTTGACTACGTATCAAAATGGGTTGAAGCAAAGGCTCTCCCCACGAACGATGCGAGGGTGGTTGTAAACTTTCTGAAGTAGCTTTTTGCTCGATTCGGTGTTCCTCATGCTATCATCAGTGACCGCGGGACTCATTTTTGCAATGATCAATTTGCTCGAGTCATGGCTAAGTACGGTGTCAATCACCGTCTTTCCACCGCTTATCATCCGCAAACAAATGGTCAAGCCGAGATATCTAACCGTGGATTGAAGTGAACTCTTGAGCGTACTGTGGGAGAGCATTGTGCCTCATGGGCCGATAAGTAAGATGATGCTTTGTGGGCTTTCCGTACCGCATTTAAGACACCAATTGGTTGCACTCCATATCGTCTTGTGTACGGGAAGGCATTCCACCTCCCTATTGAGCTGGAACATAAGGCGTACTGGGCCTTGAAGTGGGCCAATTTTGACATCAACAAAGCCGGTGATCTTCGGAAGATTCAACTCAACGAGCTAAATGAACTGAGGAATGAAGCTTATGAGAATTCATTGATCTACAAGGAGAAGACAAAGATCATTCATGATGCAAGGATTAAGAACCAAGAGTTTCACATTGGTGATCAAGTTTTACTCTTTAACTCTCGATTGAAGATCTTCTCGGGCAAGCTAAAGAGCCGTTGGTCTGGTCCATTCACCGTCGCCAAAGTTTTCCCTTACGGCACCATTGAGCTTTCCCAGCCAAATGGGCCTAATTTTAAAGTGAATGGCCATCGTGTGAAGCTGTACTATGGTGAGGACATCTCTCATGGGATGATTCCATCCCTCACCACGTTTCCCTTCAATTAGTTCTGGGGCGAGTCAGGCTCGTGACTAGTTTAACAAAAACAAGCGCTTCTCGGGAGGCAACCCGTTGATCTATCCTTTACCGTTTTCATAATAAGTGTAGGGGGGAGCCCCGTATGTGTTTGTTGTCTTGTTTCGTATGATGTGCAAGGATTAAAACTTCAAAGAGAACTTTTGATGACATTTGACGACCGTGATCCCGTGTACCCGTCTTCCTGGTTCTATCCTAAACTGTCGTGATTCAATATTTCATATCTTATATATTCACATTGAAATCACTAGAGTTGTCCTTTCCTTAGCAAGATTTAAACAACGTGCACAATGTCCTAAGTGTAGGGAAGTTTACTCCCACATGCTTAAACATTGAGGACAATGTTTATATCAAGTGTAGGGGGGACTTCTATCGAAGTAAGTGGGCTTTTCCATGAATTTGCCCTCATTTTAACCGAAAAAATTATTTTTCGACATTTTTCAAAAATTTTAATCTATTTTGGCCTAGTTGTATAGTAGTATTTTCCTTTGCTATCGTTATTTACTTTCTTTGCTAGAATAAATTTTGAATAAAGTGGTTTTAATTTTTCAAAGTCATGAATCTTTTGACTCAACCCGAGTTTACTTATCCAAGTTTACTCTAGCTAGTATCCTTAACGTGTTTAAGTCAAGTTTTGCTAGGCTTTTATATAGGGAACTTTAAAACGCGAAAGTCTTAACTCTCACGGGTTAAGAACAAGAACTTTTCGCAAGTTCCTATAATTGACCCTAGAAGGTCGTTTATCAAGGGAACTTTAAAATGCGAGTTCTAAACTCGAAAGAGTCTAAGAATTTGCAAGATCCTATAGATGACTTGAAAACCCAAAACTTTGATTTAATTGGCTAAGCATCCACGAGTCTCATTCCTTGAGATTTTAAATTGTGGAGAACGAGAGATGATAGAGTCAATTATAAGTTTGGTATTCTTTCATGAATTTATTGAGTTGATTATAAGCTTTTTCTCCCATCGCTTGTTAATAAATATATTTGCAATAAATAAGCTTGTACGATTTGAAAAGTTACTTAGCTTCTAGCCCAAGATCGTTTAAAAGTTGCTCGGTATTAATTAGAGTTCATAGCCAAGGCATAACTTATTGAAGCGGGATGCGAAGATTGGCGAGTCCAAAAAGGCCCTAACAAGGCATGAGGGCTACATTTTGTTGTTAAAGATCCCAAGTGATGTGAAGAATCATTTATCAAAAATCAATATGAAGGATCGAGACACACGACGAAAACCAAATACTCCCCAAAAGATCATGGAGAAGTCTATCCGAAAAGACCCTAACAAGGTATGAGGATAAATAGATCCAAGTCCTAAAAGGAGGCGGATCGTTGTATATCAAAATCCAAAATAAATATTGAAGAAAAATGAAGAAGTCGTGGTCCAAATATGAAGAATCTCTCAAAAACTTCAAGTGAAGAAATTTCTATTATGAAGAGAAGACCATAATTTCAAGAACGTCTCTCAAGATTCAAAGTATGAAGTCGCTGCCAAATATCGGTCCGAGAAAGGTCTCAAATCGTGAAGCGAGTTATGCCAAGATATGAACTTTAAGAGGTCCCGAGAAGCAGTTTTAAAAGATTTTGTCCTTTAGTTAACTATTGATTAAATCGTCCCACTTTATTTTCGGCCTAAACAAACTATCGAAATAAGTCAAACAATGCATCCTCATGATCATTCAAGACAATCATAAAATATAAGAGATACACCTAGGAATAAGGGAGTCTAAGTAAATAATTGGGCCACATGAGTTCGTGTTAGTTTGCTAACTTATAATAACAACGATCTTGTTTTTAAGCTTGGTATAGGGAACGTGAAACTTGAGGATGATGAACATTCATGACAGCCAAAACCCCAATGTAAGTCTTTGATTTCTTTACTTGTTTTGTATATATTTCTATCTTTTTAATAAAGGCCAAGGTGGGTTATTTATTATGAGAAATGTAAACTGTGCTTTGAAATTAATGCATTGCATGAGGGCATTGCAATGGTCAAGTGTAGGGGATTTAATAAGTGTGAAAACACTTATCCTTTTACCACTTATTTCCAATAATAACAAGAGCAAAACGTGTATTTTATTGTGTTTCAGGATAAAATATGAAAAAGGAAGAAAACACGGGCTATCACGGGATTTTATCGAAGAAAACGAGAAAAGATGAAGTCAAAAGATCAAGAGTGTAAAAAGAACGGAAGTCCAAGGCCTATTCTAAAGATTTATCGAAGAAAAAGTCTAAAGACGGAAGTTTAATGAAGTCGAAGAACTCAAGTCTACTAGAAGAAGAAAATTATAAGACAAGTTCAATTTATATCAACAAATCCCGAGACGACGTCGAGAAAGACAAAGAATTTAAATCGAGTCGAGACGAGAAGAAAGAAAGAAGGAAGCAACACATGCACTCCCCACCTCCTATATATATCCTCCTAATGTGTCATTAGGAGGGTGTTAGTTAGTTAATTGTTAGCTAGTTTATTTTTCTTTCTTTAGTTTTCATTTTTAGAGAGAGAAAGTTTTTAACTTTCTCTCGCTAGAATTTCATCTTTTCTTTCTTTCATGTTTAAGCTTTAATTCACTCTTGTATTTTGGAATCATTAATCTACAAGTTCAAGTTAAGTTTTTCATCTTCAATCTCTTTCTAGCTTTCTTGATTTTTACTTATATTTGATCCGAAATCATCTTTGATTTTGTTTAATCTTGATGTTTGATTGATTAAAAAGTTTAACTTTTTATTCATATCCAAGTTTTTATACGATTTGAGCTTTGAGCTTATCATGCTTATTGGCTTATTTTGTATTTAGCTTATTTTCTTTTAAGTTTTCTTAAAAGTTTAGTCTTTTTAAAGTTTGTGTGACACCCCAGGCAAATCCCACATCGGCTGTGGCCAGGAGAGATCCATGGTTCATAAGGTAACATTCGCCTTCTCACGACACAACGCGTTTTGTGGTCTACTGCAAGTGGGGTTCTTAGGAACTGGCAGTTAAGCGTGCTCATGGGAGAGTAGTACTGGCTTGGGTGACCTGCCGGGAAGTCTTCACAAGAGGGCCACAAAGCAAAGCCGTGAGCTTGCGGGCAAAGCGGACAATATTGTGGTCTGAGTAGGCGGGATGTTACAAGTGGTATCAGAGCCACTCCTGAGCCGTGCGGGATGGTGGGGCAAACCTCATCGAGGACGATGAGTCCCGAAGGGGGGGTGATTGTGACACCCCAGGCAAATCCCACATCGGCTGTGGCCAGGAGAGATCCATGGTTCATAAGATAACATTCGCCTTCTCATGACACAACGCGTTTTGTGGTCTACTGCAAGTGGGGTTCTTAGGAACTGGCAGTTGAGCATGCTCATGGGAGAGTAGTACTGGCTTGGGTGACCTGCCGGGAAGTCTTCACAAGAGGGCCACAAAGCAAAGCCGTGAGCTTGCGGGCAAAGCGGACAATATTGTGGTCTGAGTAGGCGGGATGTTACAGTTTGATTCATAAAGTTTGCTATTTCGTGTCTTAAAAGTTTTTAAATTTGTGCTTATTGAGTTGGTTAAGTTTTTGTTAAGTGTTCTTTTTGGGAAAGTGCTTATTCGTGTTTTAGCTTATTGTATTCCATCCGAATATTGTGTCATTTCCATCACAAAAGCTTAGGGTTTACATATTGCGACAATCATTCTGATTCAGCTTTGCGATCACAATAACCCTTAGGGTTTTACTTTGTGATCGATTATTAAGATAGAGTATTCCGATCACTTATTCCGATCGTTGGTTGCGATTGTTCCTGGCATCGTATATTGCGATAGGGTATAAGGCTTATTGTGACGAAACGCTGCCAAAATTTTAACAGCCATATTCCGACACACAGTACATTGCGATAGAATTACATTCCGATAGCTTTAATCTTCATTATTTAGATACTTTGGTTGTTATTCCGATAGACTGTCATTCCGATACTGTGCATTATTCCGATGCTTAATTTGATATTCCGATAGAATTTACTTTGACTTATTCCGATGAATTCATTTTTGATACACTCCGACAGTAACATTCCGATGGGATTCCGATTAAGGACATTCCGATGGTTTAAGTTTTTAGTTTTACAAAGTTTTAAGTTTTAAATTCACCTTTAAGTTTTTAAGTTTTAAATCATTTATTTTTAACTCGTAATTTTAGTTTAATTTTTAAAGCTTTCATTTTTACATAACGACATTTTCATATTTGTTTTTATTTTAAAATAGATAATCAAACCATTTTATTTTCCACCAAGAACGACTGAGTCGCACTTTTAACTAGTAATCAATTCGAAAATACTGGAACAACGAATCTCTTTTATACTTAGCTAATCCCTTGTATTATCATATTTGAGGGTGTCCGTCTAGGCATGGCGGCAAACACGGTTTAGTGATGCCCCTACCAAGATTCGTCTAGATTTCACCCTTATAATATCATATGAAACAAAATTCACTGAAACACATGTTACAAACAATATAGTTGAATCACTTTATTCACCCAATGTTAACCAAACATACCGTACACATTGAGTTTTACTAAGATTCATGGGTGAAAAAAAAATCAGCTATTTTTGATTAAATAATCATGGTACTGTGTATGTAAGAGTAACTACTATTATAGTATGTGATAAAACTCTTAGGGGAAACAGAAGTGTATCCAACCCCGCCATGGCTGCAACCACTTGTGATCCTGTTGCCCAACCAAGATACGAGGACAACACCGAAACACATGCAAAACTACCAAAATTCACAAGTGCCATTTTTAAAGCACCACATAAATGACACTTCTATTTTTAGAGAGGCTTAGACGGATGTGACAGGTGAGCGTATTTCAGGCTAATACGACATAACTACAATGACGTTGCAAAAGCTACCTTTCAAGTAGCAATTACCGTCCAAGTGGTCGTACCAATAGACGTATGAGCTTTACAACTTTGCCACGTTTGCGTCTCATTATCACAACCATTTATTCGTTAACAACAATCTCATTCACCCGAAGTAAGTTCCCATAAAGGTATCAAACCCGTCATGGCTACAAACACAAAGTTGTAATGCTCCGCCAAGATACAAGTGAGTTTGACCCATCAACCCCAAAAAAACAACAAACTGAACAAAAGGAACAATCAGCATAACCTATAGAAGCGATATAAATCCCTTTTGAGACAAACAATTATTTTACAATTGATTTTGGTATGTTGTCAGAGGGAGGGGAGTGCATTGGGTTCACGATTCCCCTCTATTATTAGATTCATATAATACCTTTGTTTTTTAAAATTGTCCAAAAATAAGATCTAAATATTAAAAAAAAATTAAAGAATAAAATACAATAAAAATAATAAATGTTAGCACAAGAGTTGCAAATACAGTAAAGATAAACATTGAACAAATACCCCAAAATCATTTACATGAGAATAGTCCATACTTCTAACACACAGTTTTTACCAAAAGAAAGACCACCAAAAGGCCATTTTCCTACCATGAATTCATTTTGTCAATATATATATATAGATATTTAGACTCGTGTTGAGCCACTGATATATGCAGGATATCTTTCATGGATGTACACGACCAGCTGGTTCTATGAAATATAATCTATATTTGGTAGATTCTGCGCTTTTCATGTTCAAACCGGCTAAACTCCGCTAGCAACTGATCCATACACAAAAGCTTATCTTAGGCAATGCACGAAACGAATTCACAAACTCAATAAAAAGTCAATTTGATAAGGCAAACTGAGAAACTGACAGTTACAGAGAGTTCTAACCTTTGGAATTCGAAGGAACTACGACAACGTGCATGATTGTGTTGTTAGGGGGTAACTCTAACCGCAATGGGTAAAGCTTTCCATTCACCCTGCTTCTCGAGCAAATGATAATATCTTTTAGCCCAGTTTGGTTTTCCATGTCCTGAGTCAAATCATACAAATTACGCCCATTGAATGCGAATGACATTTCCTCGTAAGCATCATTATCAACATTCCTATCATCATTCAACACTGTGTAGTAAACCTTCCTTCCTTCCTTCTTTACGGTTGATCGCCCCAACGTCTCATTCACCTGCATTTTCAGAAAATACGATAAGCACTATTATGGAGATACCAGGCGTCATTTTATGAACGGCAAACTCACACTGTCACATACTCACATAAGCCCGTTGCTTTATTTAGTAAAGAACAGGCGCCATTATTACAAGCAAAGTAAAAATCAACCATTTAGTGTAATTTTATGACCTCTAACATTATGTTAGGATTTGTTTCACAAAGGCTACTTGCATACGCGGCTTAAGATATTGAAAGTATGTTTTACACGACGACCATAATAACAAAAAACAAAAGCAAGTTAAATTTGCTCGAACCTGGGCCAGACCCGCTTTAGGTGTCTGAAGATGAAAAGACGAAGAATCCAGAGCTAGGTCTGGATTCACCCTTTCCGGCGATTGTGACGGAGGTTGTTCCTCTTTTAAAGCCTCAACAATTTCAACATATACCACAATATCCAATCATGATGCTGGCTAGACGGAATATTCCCATGAGTAATTAAACTCCTAAAAGGAGGCGACTCGCCATTGGCACGTAAATAACTCCCATTACGTGTCTTAAGACAGACTTGGAACCTGTCACGTATTGGTTCCCATTCGATCGACGAGTCTAGTATTCTTGGCAAACTTTGGACAACGTTTTGGCCAGCTATACCCAAGAATTTTGACTCTTCAGAGGCTGTTAGATATCTGCCATTCATGGACTTTAAACGGATGACATTGTCGAATCCAATAACAAATTCAACTGTCCAGTTGGCTTTGTTAGTTGAACTATTACGATCTTGTGACACATTTTCACCATCTCTATTGGCTAATAGATACTTTCCGTGGTGGCTTTTTAAACGAATGGTTTTTGCTTTGCGGAAACATTCCATTGCATTGCTCTGAAATAACAAACATGTTACATAAGATCACAAAAATTTAACGTACATAAATACATCTTAAATCGGTACAATGTTTGTACACAATAGTTTTATATCTGGTTTTCAAATGACAATTTTGAGTGTATATGCATCTTTGTATATATATGTTATGTATAAGTACACATTCTAGTAAATAAATAGACTAGACAATATTTCATACCAAATTTTTTTCTGTATCTTTGAACAAGCCAGAGGCCTTCAATGGAGAGCCGGTGTCTTGTTGAAATGAGCTCATTCTCGGGGACCCTGTTTCTAGTGATCCCGCGTAATTATCAACAGCAGAAGAAATGGTAGATAAAGAACTTATCGCAGACTCGGTATTAGACAAGGAGATATCAACCACATCAACTTCCCAAAACACCCAATTTTGTGTGGCAGTTCGATGAGGTATATCATGTGTTATCGAGTTATTCCATGGTTGAGTTCCCCCATGCTCTCAAGAATTTTCCGTCACACGACCTAAGCTTAACATGTAATTTACCATCCTTTATAGGCTCCCATTCTGTTGTACGATCCGGTGTCAAGTGAGCTGAATATTGTTGTACCTTTTTACCCGTCATACCAAGTAGAAACGACTCACTTGTAGCACTAAGGTATAAGCCATGACAACTCTTTAGCCTTATAGCATTTGGATTTTTCTCCACGTACTCGACAGTCCAACGAGAACTCGCGGATGACCCATTACGGCTCTGTCTAACTGTTTCTACGTCATCATCAGCCACTAAGTACTTGTTATGAAAACTTTGTAGCCTAACCTTTATAGCTTTATCAAAAAGGTCCATGCCACTCTACATCAACAAGATTCAATTCAAAATAAAAACAAAGTTAATCTATTAATGTATAAAATTGCAAATTTATAAACACAAATATTCTGTTATAATCATATGTAAGTAACAGTGCTTTGTTGAAGAATTTTTCGTAAAATACGAAGTTATTACCTGTCTTCCGCTCGCTAGTGGCGACCTCTTGTAAGCAACGGGGCGACTATCTGTGCTAACCCTTTGGATCTCTGGAACCGAAGAGAAGCCCGACATTGGCGAGTAATGATTAGTCGACCTGGGCGATAGATCACTAGCGAACGACTCTTGTGACTCATGCACAACCACATCTATACCCCATAACACCCAATCCATGGTCGTGGAAATTTGAGGCAAGTCATGCGTGACTGAGTTTCTCCACGGAGGCGTGCCCCAATTCGCCCTCAAGAGCTTTCCATCTCTCGACTTCAGCTTCACTAGCCCTTTTTCTTGTATCGGCTCCCATTCCATAGAACTATCTCTATCATTTGCTTCAATATCTTGCACAACTTTTTTCCCGGTCATGCCCGTTAGAAAAGGCTCGCTCGAGGGAGTTAAGTACTTCCCCGAGGAGCAACTTTTCAAACGGATGGCATTGTTTTTTCCCTCGATCATTTCGACTGTCCATCTACTTCTAGTGGACACGCCATTTCTACTTTGTCGCACGGTCTTTTAATCATCGTCCGCGACTAAAAACTTGTTAAGGTGGCTACGAAGTCGGACAACTCTAGCTTGTCTAAATTATTTTTTAATGAATGTAAAAGGATGATTTTGGTTTGTTCCTTATATATTCTAGCTTGTTGTTTGTCGTTTGTTGTGTTGTGTGAGTTGTGACTAGTCGACGAGAAGACGACGATTTTTGGTGAGTTGACGTGGGAAATATTTAATAAGTGCGCAACTTGTAAATGTTCAATCTACTCGCTTTTGTTGACAGATTCAATTTATTTAATGAATTTGTCTTCGTTTCCAGAAATTGATGTTTCACAATCGTAGATTTGTTCTGAGTAATCTCCTATATAGTGCAAAGAAGCTTCATAAATTCGAGAAATGAAGTTGAGAATTGCTATTGGACTAGTGAGATTGGACCTTCTTCTCTTTAATTTTCGTCTAATTTATAGAACGGGGACTTTCACTTGCGTGTTATCGTGAATCATCTGCACACGCAATATAGAAGTTAGTCTTTCTTCAATTGCTGGATATAAATATTTTTTAAAGGTTCATGCTTTGCCCTTTATTTTTTAAGGAATGGACACCAAACACTAAAACTTGAGCTCGATTTTAGAAAGTACCCGCTATCTGATTATCATTTCTTGTTGCCTTCGGTTCTTGTCAATTTCTATTAGAGATTGTATGAGATCTTATCCATATCATACCACCATCCCACTTGTTAGATCTTATTCCTTTACTAGATCATATTCCCTGCATATCCACTTGAGTAAGATTGTCTAAGATATGTGTAACCTCTCTATATATAGTGATCTTGTATCATGTATTGAATCATCAAATAATATAACAGGAAACTACTCCCTTTCTATCCTTTTCTATGATTCTTTCTACATTAACATCATAGTATCAGAGCTTTGAATATACAGCTACTGATCCAACCTATCAAATTTTTCATACTTACTACTCATAACTCACCCATAAACCAAAAACAGATTCATATTCATAACACGTCATTTACAAAACTCAAAACATACCCATCAACCATCACACACACATAACATGACAGAAGCATCTTCATCCTCTACCTTTACCGAATCAGTTACTACCACTGGATCGGTTACTGGATCCACAGGCCTCTCGTTATCCAATTTAAGTAGTTTTATCACCATTAAACTCAATAGTGATAACTATTTAATTTGGAAATACCAAATCAAAAATGTTTTAAAGAGCTTGGAATTGAGCCATTTAATTGATCAAACAATCGATGTTCCTAATGAAACATCAGCCGACTACAATAATTGGTCAAAAATTGATAGCTATGTAAGCATGTGTATATGTTCAACTCTTGATCCGTCAATGGCTTATTTAGCTGTTGATTGCACAAATTCCAAGCAGTTGTGGAAAGTCTTGGAGGATACTTACAATTCACAAGCATTTACCAAACGACTCCACCTTCGTCAACAATTTCAGAGTATCCGTCAAAACTCTGACTCGATTTCTGGGTATTGTACTCGAATTAAACAAATTGTTGATTCGTTAAGATCTGTAGGAGATAAGATTGATGATTCAGATTTGGTAATTCAAACACTCCATGGTCTTAATTCTGCTTTTAATCCTTTTATTCTTCAAGTTGAAACCGCCGAAACACAACCCTCTTTCACAAACCTAAGGTCACGATTGCTAATGTTTGAGGAAAGATTAAACCAACATGAGTCGCTAATTGCTCCTGCAACTGCTTTGAATGCTTTACACATCAATGGTGAACCTCCTCATGATGAAATAAAATGTCAGATTTGTAAGAAATCTGGACACGATGCTTCTAGATGTCATTGGAGGTACACATCCCCTGGTGAAAATCGTGATCATGGAGGTTTTAGTCGTGGTGGCAGACAATATGACCGGAATCATCATGGTAGTCGAGGTGGATTTTATAACCATGGCAGTCGTGGCGGTCATGGTCGAGGTAACTCAAATGGCTATGGTGGTCGTAGTGGTTTCTCTAGTGGGAATCGTGGGTTTTCTCGTGGATATCCTCGTGGTGGTGGTGGTGGAAGATCAGCGTTTATGGCTTCTTCCATAAACCCCAATTTTGATGATTATCAATTTGGGAATTTAAGTGAACTCACGTCATCAAATAAATGTGGATCAATTTATTTAGATCCCCATTCCCATCAGCATATACCACGTCATCAAAGTAAGTCAAACACAGGTTCATCTCACACAAATGGGTTAAATAAGGGAGCAATGGGTATTCTTGGGCCTGCTCCACCAGGATACCATCATGGATCATCTTCGTATGATACTCTAGGATCTAATGGGTTTGGACCTTTTCATTTTCAGTCTTGGGCAGAGAATAAGGCTTCTTCATCACGAGGTGATTATAGTGGTTATGTAGCTTCGGATCCTGCATCTTTTTCAGACACTTGTGCTACTATTGATGGTTGGATACCTGATTCTGGCGCCTCAGGTAATATGACCTCTGACCCGGCTCTTGTCCTAGATGCTCAACCATACACCGGTACCGATCGTGTTATGATCGGTAACGGTAAATTTCTTCGAATCTCACATATTGGCCATGGCTTGATCTTACTCCCTAATTGTACTCTACTTCTTCGTACTGTACTTTTGGTTCCAGATCTTACCAAAAACTTATTATCCATTATTCAGCTTGTTCTTGATAACCCACTCACTGTTTCTTTCAACTTTCGTGGTTTTTTTATACAGTCTCTGGTCGGGCGTACCCTCCACCACATTCCTCTTAGCTACCGGTCGCTCTTCTCATTATCTGCTACAACTCTTGCCACTCGAGAACTCTGGCACTCTCGATTGGGGCATCCTTCAGATTATGTTTTTACTAGATTGTCTTTACCTATTACAAATAAACTATCGCAGAATAAACCTTGTAACTCTTGTTGTATATCAAAGACTACTCGACTCCCTTTTCACAATTCGGATTCTCGTTGTATGTTACCATTGCATGTTATTCATTGTGATATATGGGGTCCCTCTCCTACTACATCTCGATCTGGCTATCGCTATTTCATTACATTCATTGATGATTATAGTCGATTTACTTGGATGTACCCTCTCTCTCATCGATCTCAAGCTATTGATTGTTTTAAACATTTCAAAACTTCTTCTGAAAATCTTCTTTCTACTACCATCAAATTCTTTCAGTGTGACGGTGCTCCTGAACTTACTCAAGGTTCTATGAGTAAATTCCTTTCTGAGTGCGGTATTACTTATCGGATCTCTTGTCCCTACACTCCTCAACAAAATGGCGTTGCTGAACGCAAGAATAGACATTTGTCGGAGATCGCGCGTGCCTTGCTCTTTCATTCTCATCTGCCCAATCGTTTCTGGTATGATGCTTATGCCACAGCTTCTTTCCTTATTAACCGTATTCCTTCCCGGTCTCTATCTCATTCTTCTCCATATGAGCTTCTATTTCACTCCACACCAGATTATTCTTTACTCCGTACATTCGGTTGTCTTTGTTATCCTTTTCTTGGAGATACTCGTGCTAATAAACTTTCCCCAAAATCTACCCCTTGTATCTTTCTAGGGTATGCACCTAGTCATCGTGGTTACTTGTGCTATGATTCAGTTACATGCAAGACATATACGTCTCGACATGTTACTTTCTATGAAGATGTCTTTCCCTCGACCACTTCTCCTTCTCCATCTTCAACAACCTCAAATGCTTCTATTCCAATACCACCCATCGTATATACATCACATATACCACCATCCCACACTACTCCATCATCACCTATTACGACGCCTTCAGATCACATCACTTCCTCACCCCCTGTATCACCATCACAAAGTAGTTCACCATCACATCCTACATCACCATCACCTCCTATACCTCCACCGCCCCCTCCCCCACCCCCACCTCCTCGTCCCCCATCTCATCCCATGATCACTCGCTCTCGAGATCATACTATTCGACCCAAACTATTTCCTGATCATCAGTCTTATTTGGTTTCGAGTTTCCCCGAAATTGAACCCTCTACCTTTTCTCAAGCACAAAAATGGCCAGTTTGGTGGGATGCTATGCGAGATGAGTTGAATGCTCTTTATTCAAATCAGACATGGGTTTTGGTTCCTGCTCCTCCCCAAGTTAATGTTGTAGGGTGTAAATGGGTTTATCGAATTAAACGAGGCTTAGATGGTTCTGTGATTCGATACAAGGCTAGGCTCGTTGCAAAGGGATTCTTACAGACCGAGGGTATTGACTACACTGAAACTTTTAGTCCTGTAGTAAAACCTACTACTATCCGGATGGTATTGTCTATTGCTTTCTCTCGTGGATGGGATATTAGACAAGTAGATGTTAATAATGCTTTTCTTCATGGTGATCTAACTGAGACAGTTTATATGACACAACCTCCTGGTTTTGTTGATGCTAGAAGACCTCATCATGTATGTTTGCTTAAGAAGGCATTGTATGGTCTTAAGCAAGCTCCGCGTGCTTGGTTTTCTAAGCTTTCTTCTGCTTTACTACAGAGTGGTTTTCGTCAGTGTGTTTTCGATACATCGTTGTTTGTGTATAACAATTCTGATTCAATGTGCTATGTGTTGGTTTATGTTGATGACATTATTATTACTGGAAGTTCATCAACTTTTGTTACCACTCTCATACAAAGGTTGCACGCTCAGTTTTCTTTGAAAGATATGGGTTCCTTGAGTTACTTTTTGGGGGTCCAAGCTACGTTTGCATCTGATACTTTGCATCTTTCACAACAACAGTATTTGCTTGATCTACTAGAGCGAACTGGAATGAGACAGTGCAAGCCTTTGTCGACGCCTATATCCCCTGGTGGGCAGTTGTCTCGCTATTCCGGGACTCCGATGGATGATCCTTTGAAATATCGGAGCACTGTTGGTGCTTTACAGTATCTTGTCTTGACTCGACCTGAGATTGCTTATGCTGTGAGCAAAGCTTCTCAATTTCTTCAAAATCCAACAGATAGACATTGGGTTGCTGTGAAACGTATTCTTCGTTACTTACGAGGCACATTATCACATGGTTTGACTATTCGCCGCTCTACTGATCTTGCTCTGCATGCATATAGTGATGCCGACTGGGCTGGTTGTCCTGATGATCGTAGATCTACTACTGGTTATTGTCTATATCTTGGGCCCAACTTGATCAGTTGGAGTTCCAAGAAACAGCATACTGTTGCTCGATCAAGCACCGAGGCAGAGTATCGTGCACTTGCTTCCACTACAGCAGAGCTTTGTTGGGTTATGTCTGTTCTTCAGGAGCTTCATATATCCTTACCTTGTCCACCTATGTTATGGTGCGACAACATTGGTGCTACCTATCTTGCGGTCAATCCGGTTTTTCATCAAAGAATGAAGCATTTGGAGATTGACCTACACTTTGTTCGAGACATGGTTTTGGCACAAGCTATCCGTGTAAATTATGTATCTACAGTTTCTCAGATTGCAGATGTTCTTACTAAGGGGTTGAGTTCTGCTCGTTTTAGCTATCTTCGTTCCAAGCTTCACGTGGCTATGCCAGTTTCGCTTGAGGGGGGATATTAGAGATTGTATGAGATCTTATCCATATCATACCACCATCCCACTTGTTAGATCTTATTCCTTTACTAGATCATATTCCCTGCATATCCACTTGAGTAAGATTGTCTAAGATATGTGTAACCTCTCTATATATAGTGATCTTGTATCATGTATTGAATCATCAAATAATATAACAGGAAACTACTCCCTTTCTATCCTTTTCTATGATTCTTTCTACATTAACATCAATTTCCTATTTCAGCAAAGAAAGAGCAAGTCAAAGGTTAAAAAAAACACAAACACATGTCTAAAAATTTACTACGTAATACAAAACAAACTTTAAAAAAGAAACCAAAATATCATCCGTTAAACGAACAGAAAAAAAACCAAAATAACATATATCAACAAATCATACAACAATAAAAGCCTCGGGAGTGAAACATGAAACACCAAAACTGTTGTTGAGAACTTCTAAATTTCTAGAATCAAAGGACGTCCGTATTTCCGTATAAAAGACGATACAATGAATTTTATCATAACATAATGTAAAAAATATGAAATCAAACACCAGAAGTTTTCCCAAGACCTTTTAATACTCAAAAAACAACTTGAACAGTCCCCAAAATAGATGTTGTTTTACAAAAGAAAAGATAGTCCCCAAACGAATGCTATCTAGAAATACATCAAGAACAAGAACAACTTACACTAAACTAATCTAAACTAATAACCAAACGTTTACATCTTAAACCTTTGGTTATACTTTATGTGATAATTATGGGTAGCAGGTGAATGAGTTTGAGAAGGAGTGGTGAGAGGGATGAGAGAGATGTGTGTGTGTGTGGATGAGATTATAAGACGTTTGTGGCTATCAAAACAAATATATGGTCAGTCAACACCAACCAACGTTCCAGTCAACAAGAGTTCCAAGAAGTAGAGGTGCAAATGAAAACCGGATTTTTGAAAATCCGGTTCAAAAATCCGAACCGGTTTTTTCAAAATCCGGTTTTCAAATTACCCGATCCGGATTTTTTTATCCGAACCGGTTAGACCGGTTTTCAGATTTTAAAAAAATCGGATAAAAACCGGATAAATTTCCGGATTTATCCGGTTTTTTAAAAAACCGGATTTAACCGGTTTTTTAAAATTTATTAAAATTTTTTTTTTTTTTTTTTTTTTTGGTAAAACCGGTTTTTTTTTACCGGTTAAAACCGGTTTGCCTGAAAAGTCAAACTAGCCGTTGGGTTTGACCTTTCAGGCTAACCGGTTTTATCCGGTTTTATCCGTTTTAACCGGATTTTTCAGAAAAAAAAAACCGAATTCCAGAAACATTGGCTACTTTAAGGGTAACGGCTATATAGCCGTTTGGCATGTTTTTTGGCCGTTTTTTGGTCTTTTTGAGCATAGAAATGGCTAGTAACTTAGTATATATATATGTTTTGAGTTGGGGTTGAAAACATATCAAAAAACCCTCTCATTTCTCTAATCTTTTTCTAATCCCGATTCCCGAATGGAAAACATACCATCACAACAAGCTTCTACTAATGCTAGTACCGGTGCTACTAGTAATGCTAAAAAAATACACAAATGATGATGTTTTGCGAGTTGTTACGACGACGAGAAAAGGCGATGTTTGGTCACATTTCGATTATTGTCTTATGAAAGACGGGGTGGAAAAGGCGCGTTGCAAGAAGTGTAGTAAATTTTATGGCACGACGGGTAATTCTACACTACGTACTCATTGGAACGGTTGTACCGGGGCGGTTGATAGCGGAGCGGGTGGTTCGGAACATGGTACTATTGGTGCGGATGGTCACGTTTTTTTATTTGATAATGATGCGGTTCGACTTGATTTTACGAAGTTTGTCATTCAACAAGGGCTTCCATTCAACCACTTCGACAATGTCAAGCTTACGGACATTATAAAGAAAAGGCTACAACCGCGTTATCATCATGTAAGTCGTACTACTCTTAGAAGTGATGCATTTAAATTATGGGAAACGGCTAAAAAAGAAATTATTGATGGTTTTCGTAATTATAAACAAGGTGTTTCTATAACTACGGATGCTTGGACCGCACCACATGGTAGGGCAAATTCTTATTTAGCCGTTACGGCTCATTGGTTTGATCCCGATTCAAATTTATTAATGAAACGAACAATTGCTTTTAAACTATTTGGTTATCCACATACGGGATCAAATTTAAGAAAAATTTTACATGACACTTTAATTGAATATAATTTAGATGATAAAGTTTTTACCATTTCACTAGATAATGCATCTAATAATACTAAAGCTATGGATTTATTAAAATTACGTATAAAACCCGTATTAGATGGTGCATTTTTTCATTCTCGTTGTGTTGCTCATGTTATAAATTTATCCGTTCAAGCGGCGTTAATAATATGTGGTGATTTAAAGACAAAATTTAGGAGTTTATTAGTATCTATATATAGTTCGAGTAACGAACGACAAATGAACTATCATCGTTTTCGACAAATGTGTGGTCATACACCCCTAGGAGCTTGCTATGATAATAATACTAGGTGGAATTCTACTTGCATTATGTTTGAAAATATATTACGACAACGTGATACTTTAAACGCTTTTAATGAAAAACTTGTTCGTAAAGGTCAATCCACTTCGATAAGCGACGAAGATTGGGAACAACTAGATGAATTGACAAGATTTTTACAAATTTTTAAAGTGTCAACAACTTTATTATCCGGTGTTTATTACCCAACTAGCCCATTAGTTTTAAAGCAAATTTTTGCTATGACGGAAAAATTAGACGAATTAAAAATGTCACCTTGTAGAATGTTTAGAAAAATGGTTAAAGTTATAAAAAAGAAATTTGTAAAATATTTTGCTAATTTACCTTTGGTTTTTACTTGCTCCGCCGCACTTAATCCAATGATAATTTTGGGGGGGTCGAAAATATAATTAGAAGAATATTGGGGAATTTAGGATTAGAATTCGGGCCAAACCCAAATGATCCCGATATAAACTATATAGAGTCTCAAATTTTTAAATTTAACGATAATTTTGAAAAATTATTTGCAATATATGTATCAAAACATGGTGGACAACAACACACATTTTTTGACCAAATGGGGGTCGAATCATCGCAAACGGGGGGAAGGGCAACATATGACATTGATATAAACTTTTGGAATCTTATAACCGATGGCGCTACCAAGCGTCAACGAACATCGGAATCAAGCGAGTTGGGTCAATATAAGTCGCAAAATTTTGTAAAAACTATTAGACCCGAGGATTTAGGAACTTTTGACATTTTGGGATGGTGGAAAAAAATGGAGTTAACTTATCCAGTATTAGCCATTATGGTTCGTGACTTATTTACGATTCAAGCTTCGACGGTAGCTTCCGAATCGGCTTTTTCGGTAAGCGGTAGAATTATATCCGAAAGAAGGTCAAGACTTACCCCTCAATCCGTGGAAGTATGTGTATGTTTGAAAGATTATTTGGACGGAGTAGAGAGGATACAACATGAAACATCGTTGGAAGGTCCAATATTAGACGGCGTTGAAGAAACAATAGAAAACGAAGAAGCGGAATTAGGGATATCACCTCCAACTACAGAATTAGACGAAGGTGAGTTTGAAGATATAGAAGTTGAAGCCGGAGATGTCGAAGAAGAATATGAGGATATACTTTGAGTAAAACGGGTGATGGCAATGCCGAAGCTCGAGATACTTGAAGTATACTAATATTTTTCGGGTGATGGCTATGCCGAAGCTCGAAATGTATTAGTGATTATTGTAGTTTTATTGTAGTGTTTAAATAAAAATTATGAAGTTGTATGATTGTCTTGTTGAAATAAAAATTATTATGGTATTTTTTTAATGTTATATAGTTGTATTTTTTTTTTAATGTTTGTAAATAAATTCCGAAAAAAAAGGACACCAACACTTTTAACCGAAAAACCCGAACCGAACATTTTTAACCGAAAAAAACCCGATCCGAACATTTTTTAACCGAAAAAACCGATCCGAAAAAAATCCGATAAAATCCGATAACGAAAATTTTAATCCGAAAAAAATCCGATACGAACTTTTTAATCCGAAAAAATCCGACTGAGAAAAATCCGATCCGATCCGAATCCGGATTTTCAAAAATCCGGTTTTATCAAATCCGGATTTTCAAAAGTCCGAATCCGATTTTATCCGGTTTATTCGCACCTCTACCAAGAAGTGCCAAAAAAGGTACCTGCACATTCAACAAACACACAAACAAAGCCCAACAGCTATAAAAGAGTAAATAAGTTATACATTGAGTCCCTTGAGACTTAAGGACTTGCCACAACACAACACAACTTTCAACACCCTTCCTCAAGGACTTAAGCCAAAACAATTTCTCAAACCCAATCTGGAACAAAGCTCATTATGCTGATAACTTCCAAGACCTTTGGTCAGGATGTCAGCAACTTGGTTTTCAGAAGAAACTTTCACAGTTTTCACAAGGCCAGAAGCAACCTTTTCTCTTACCAAGTGAACATCAATGTCAAAATGCTTGGTTTTTTATGCATAACAGGATTAGCTGCTATCTGAATAGCAGAGCTATTGTCACAAAATAGAGAAGCAGGGATACAAGCAGGAGCATTTAAGTCCTTTAAAACTTTGTTGAGCCACATAACTTCACACACAGCAGAAGCCATAGACCTATATTCAGCCTCAGCAGAGGATCTGGATAAGGTGGCCTGCTTTTTACTTTTCCAAGACACAAGATTGTTGTGTATGAAAACACAATAACCAGAAACAGATCTTCTAGTCATCTTACATTTAGCCCAATCAGAATCAGAAAATACTTTAATAGTATTGGATTGGGTCTTAATGTAAGTAATGCCAGCACCAGGTGCACTTTTGAGGTATCTAAGAACCTTAAAAGCAGCATCAAGATGAGATTGAATGGGAGCATGCATATGTTGGCTTAAGCAGTGAGCAGAATAGGAGATATCAGGCCTAGTATTACACAAACAGATCAATTTTCGCACAATATTTTGATAATTAGTAATATTAGCCAAATATTTATCACCTAAGCTTTCCTTGTGAGCCAAAATCCCATTTTCAGTCATAGGGGTGCAAACAGGTTTGCATCCAAGCATCCCATATTCATGGAGAAGCTCAATGCAGTATTTCCTTTGATTAAGACAAATGCCATTGTTAAGTCTTAGAACTTCAATTCCCAGAAAATATTTCAACTCACCTAAGTCTTTGATTTTAAAACTTTGATTAAGCAAGTATTTAAACTTGTTAATCTCATTATCATTGTTACCCGTAACAATTATGTCATCAACATAAACAAGAAGCACAAGAAAAACCCCACCTTTGCTCTTTATAAACAAGGAGTGATCATTTTTACTTTGCAAAAATCAGCTTTTGTGAGAAAGTTAACGAGTTTTATGTTCCATTGTCTGGGTGCTTGTTTTAAACCATAAAGAGCCTTTTTCAATTTGCACACCCTTTTTTTCATTCTTATCAAAAAAAACCAGGAGGGGGAAGCATGTAAACATCTTCACTTAACTCCCCATACAAAAAAGCATTGTTAATGTCCATTTGAAAAATACTCCAACTATTCTGCACAGCTAAATTAATAACACATCTAATAGTGCTCATTTTAACAACAGGACTAAAAATTTCATCATAATCAATCCCCTCTCTTTGCCCACAACCCTTAGCCACTAACCTAGCTTTATATCTTTCAATTTCCCCATCAGGTTTATATTTTATTTTATAAACCCATTTGGAAGGTATAGCTTTCCTGTTGAGGGGCAGAGTGGTAAGAGTCCAAGTACCATTAAGGTATAAAGCTTCCATCTCATTGTTCATAGCATGAATCCAATTAACATTCTTAACAGCATCGTAAAAACATGAAGGTTCAGAAGTTCTATTCAAATTAGATATGAAGCATCTATTAAAATCAGATAACTTAGTGTGATTAGCATACCTATGCAGACCATACTTAACTTTGTTGTCCAGGACAAAGTCATTTAATTTTTCAGGTAACTTAAGAACCCTACCAGACCTTCTAGGGCTAAGCGGAGGACTTTCATCATCTGTCCCATTGTTGGAATTAAACGTAGGAACGTTGTCATTGTTTGGGACATTGCCCTCAGATATGTGTATAGTGTCATCTATTGGTGATGCAATATGGTCATCATTCCCAACTGACTGCTCCTCTGCAGTATCAGTCAAGGATTGATCCACAATTACCGGTCCTGCATCACCAGATGATCCCCTTCCATCATCATCGGGTCTTACGACATTTTGGTGTTGAAGATCAAAGAAATCAAAAAAGGTTTTATTATTAACTTCTTTATTTAAAACTTTATTGTTAGAACTCATTTTATAAGGGAAAACATTTTCATAAAATTTAACATTTCTAGAAAATAAATAACTTCTGTTTTCTAAACTCAAAAGCTTGTAAGCCTTTTTGGTACTAGAGTACCCAATCAAAACACACTTTTCAGATTTATGAGAAAATTTATCACTACTATTTAAAATTGTTGCAAAACACAAACAACCAAAACATCGTAAATGGGAAAGGGATGGTTCTCTACGGTAAAGCATGAAAAAGGGGAATGACCAGCAAGGACAGATGACGGAAGCCTGTTAATCAGGTAGGCAGCAGTTAAGACACAATCAGTCCAAAAACACATAGGAACACCACTTTGAAACAAAAGGGTACGAGCCACATTCAAAAGATGTTTGTGCTTTCTCTCAGCAATGCCATTTTGCTGAGGAGTATAAGCACATGAGGTTTGGTGCACAATCCCATTATCCCTTAAATAGTTATCCATTTTGTTATTTATAAATTCAGTTCCATTATCGGATCTGACAACTTTAACTCTGGTTTGAAACTGATTAGAAATGAGATTCACAAAATCCACAAAGTAATTAAACACCTCATCCTTGGTTTTTATCAAGTAAAGCCAAACAGCCCTAGAGAAGTCATCCACAATAGTTAGAAAATATCTAAACCCTTCCTTAGAAGTAACCCTATAGGGTCCCCACAAGTCTAGATGGACGAGATCGCCCACCTTTTTCGACTTGTGATTACTCAAGGGAAAAGGTTCTCTGGTTTGTTTAGAGAAGTGACAAATCTCACAAGGACTAATGTGTTCAGGTTTATTAATACCAAGAGACCCTTTTAGAACTTTTAACACATTATCAGATGGGTGACCTAAACGATTGTGCCAAACCCCTTTAGAAGCGTGAAAACACATAACAGACAGGTTACTTCTAATCTGAGGTAACTTACATTTAGAATCAAATAAATACAAGCCATCACACTCATTACCAATCCCCATAGTACTTTCCCTTTTCAAATCCTGAATAATACAATTATGTTCATTAAAATCAACATGAAGTTTACTATCTTTGATTAGCTTGTTAACAGATAAAAGACTAACAGTATACTCAGGTATCACAAGCATATTAAACAGAACCACATTATTAATAAGTTTTAAATTTCCAACATAATTAATTTTAGCGGAAGTACCATTAGGATGCCCAACAGTGATGTTTAAATCAGAGATATCAACCACATTAGTCATGTTTTTGGTAGAATTAGTAATGTGTTGATTGGCACCAGAATCAATAATCCACCCAAAGTTAAAGTTGAACCCATCAACTTTAACTTTGGCAACAAAAATTTTATAGAAATGATTGTTGAAAAAAACATTTCCATTAAAGAAACTAAAATGATTACCTGTCATATTATCTTGAGCACCAAAATTTTCTTTTTCACCAATTAAACTCATAAGTTTAGCAATTTGATCATTTGAAAAAGGTAAATTGGTGTTAGCAGATTGAACACTTGAAGTCTAAACATCAGCACTATTACTAGAACCAGCCCTATTGTTGGCCTTAAAAGGAACTCTACTGTTACCAGTATTGGAGTTCTTTTTATAACCGGGAGGGTACCCAATCAACTCAAAACATCTATCAATGGTGTGGCCTTTCATATTGCAATTAGTACAAAGCAAAGAATTATATTGATTTCTGTTTCCACCCCCATTGTTGCTATTAAAAGGCTGGTTTGATTGATTTATGTTTCCACCATTGTAACCATTAAAACCAGAGTTTTGATTCCTGTTGTTATTATTAAAACTGTTGTTGTTGTTGTTGTTAAAATTTCTGTTTTGACCTTTTGGAAAATCATTAGTTTTAGCAACAAATGAGCTAACCTGGGGTTTTGACACCCCAAGAGTGGAACCAAGACCCCTATGAGACTCTTCTCTACACACAATGACAAATGCATCCTTAACATCAGGCAAAATAGGTTGAGTCAACAAAGAACTTCTTATAGGTTGATAAACTTCATCTAAACCCATCAAAAACTGCATTAATTTCATAAGTTGTTGATGTTTACTAGACTCAGCCCTAGCATCACAGATACAAGGAGAAAATTTTGTGAGAATGTCAAATTCTCTCCATAGAGAATTCAACTTGTGGTAATATTCAGAAACAGGTAAGCCATTTTGCTTGAAATTGTTGATTTTTTGTATGAGATTAAACAAAAAAGAACCATCAAGTTTATCATAAGTGTCCTTAAGTTCATTCCAAACTTCGGCAGCATTTTCAGAATACACTTGACTCAAATAAAGATCCTCAGAAATACAACCTAACAACCAAGATAACACAACAGCATTGCACCTATCCCATTGATTGGATAGAGGTACACTGCTAGCATATGTGGCCTTAACACAAGTAACATCAACAAATCCCATTTTATTCCTCGCTTGCAAAGAAATCTTAACAGCATTAGCCCAGAGTCTATAGTTTTCACAACCAGTAAGTTTGATATTAACCAAAGCAGTGATATTGTTATCATTAGGTTGCAAGTGTAATGGATTACCAGCATCTAAAGAATTAATTAAATCGGGACTAGGACTAGAACTAGGAGTAGTCATGATAACAAACAAATAGGCACAGAACAGATAAACACAAACAAACAACAAATAAAAAAACCTCAACAATTAAGTAAGAGACGAAAGAAAGACTTGAACCTCAACACACCAATACTAGCTAGTGGACTATGGTTGGCCAGAGCAGGTATCCACACCAGTCAAGCTAGAGGGTCAAGGTGTTAACCGACCCCGTTTGCACCCACTTAACTAGATCAATGAGAAAGAGAGAACAAGCAACTTACAGAGCTTAAAAGGCTGAGCAAGAGAAGGAACAATTTGTGCTCTTGATTCACTTAGTCAAGAGACACAAACAGAACCCAACAAGAATCAAGAAACCTCAATAACCAGCAATTAGGGTTACACAAACCCTAATCCAAGATAGTCAAAAGCCAAAGAATCACCAGAACAAAAAAGCCCCAAAATATAAATTAGGGTTTCACAAACCCTAACTTAAAATTTCAGAACACAATAGCAAATCCACTTCCAAAGAGCAAGAACTCGCTGCAAAAGGTTAGAAACACAATAGATAACGAATTAAACTTACCAATCGAGAAACCCTAATTTCTGATTTTAGGGTTTTTCGAAATTAATCAAAGAATATTAAAGAGAGTATAGTCAATCAACGATTAACCACCAAAAATTAGTACCCAAGCCAAGATTTGAGAAAACCCCCAAAATTGTTTGAAACCCTAAAATTTTTAAAACATTAATTAAGTAAAGATCTATGATAAGACTTCCAAAAAACACTATATTTTAAAAGATTTATCCCAAAAATAGAGCCAATAGCTCTGATACCATGTAAAAAATATGAAATCAAACACCAGAAGTTTTCCCAAGACCTTTTAATACTCAAAAAACAACTTGAACAGTCCCCAAAATGGATGCTGTTCTACAAAAGAAAAGATAGTCCCCAAACGGATGCTATCTGGAAATACATCAAGAACAAGAACAACTTACACTAAACTAATCTAAACTAATAACCAAACGTTTACATCTTAAACGTTTGGTTATACTTTATGTGATAATTATGAGTAGCAGGTGAATGAGTTTGAGAAGAAGGAGTAGTGAGAGGGATGAGAGAGATGTGTGTGTGTGTGGATGAGATTATAAGACGTTTGTGGCTATCAAAACAAATATATGGTCAGTCAACACCAACCAACGTTCCAGTCAACAAGAGTTCCAAGAAGTGCCAAAAAAGGTACCTGCACATTCAACAAACACACAAACAAAGCCCAACGGCTATAAAAGAGTAAATAAGTTATACATTGAGTCCCTTGAGACTTAAGGACTTGACACAACACAACACAACTTTCAACACATAAAACGCGATAGCCATCAAACAACTTTTCGGACTTGATGTTGTTATCTGTGAGAAGTTGTGCCAGAATTTACAAAACTAGAATAATTTTGAAAGGAGCTTATTCATGTCTATACCCGCACACAGAAGTTGAACAGTTTTAGTGGGAGGGATGACAGTATAAAACTATCGACGAGATTATTGAAACTTCAAAACTTGTATTACACAATTATATTTGGGATGGCCGACCAATATTTCTTAAAAGAGTCAAATACAAAATTTCTCAAAAATATTCTCAAGTTCTAATATAATTATAAATCAACCCTAAATCTTAGGAGAGTCACAGCCCCTCCGAGTCCCCATGAAGGTCCATCTATGTCTATACCAATCTCCAAACGTAGTTATCCACGAAATGTCAGATTGAAGAAAATTCTGTATGCCATAACTAACATACACACCACCACGTTGTTCATTTTATACCCAGAGTATACACGTGAAGTAAAACGAATGTACTAACATTGGAGTAAGGAGGGTGAGAGAATTCAAAACAAATGTTTTCTAGTAAATGCGAAAGGCTAGTCAATTTTCTATACTGATCAAAGGTCGATTGGTTCCCCTATTGTTTGTTACTGTTAGGAATAAATGACTCCACATCAATTAGAGTAAATGAATATATTGTAGTAGTAGGTTGCTTTGTATCGTCCTACAATTTCTCCTTTAATTACTTATGTAATTTTGTATATCTCTCCTATATATTAATGAATAATACTGAAAGCTATCATCAAGCCTTTTACATCAAAACTTTATCATGGTATCCAGAGCCTTCTAACTCGAAAGAGTATAATAATCCTCCATTTATTTCCTCGTCTTGTTCTAACTCATTCCCATGACAACCTCACAACCCATAATTCCCATCATCACTGCAATTCACTTCCCCACCAAACTTACCTCCCAAAATTTTTTTGTATGGCGGCGTCAAGTTCAGTCCACCTTAATTGGACTAGGTATTGACAACTTCATCACCGATGACAATGCTCCACCAAAGACTGTCGGTGAAAAGGAGGCCACTAAATCAAACCCAAAATACATCTTCTGGTATCAGCAAGATCAAATCTTGTTCAGTTCTATTCTTGGATCATGCTCCGATGAGATTCAACCGGTTATTGCATCAGCATTGACTGCTAAAGAGGCATGGGATCGTCTCACATCCAGGTTTTCAAGCAAATCTCGATCCAGAATAATCTCCCTTATATCCAAACTTGCAAAAAACCCAAAGGGAAATTGCCTATTTATGGTTTCCTTGAATGAAATGCGATCTATTGCGGATGAATTGGTGTTGGTTCAGAGTCCAATTCATGAAGAGGATCTTCGTATTCATATCCTTACCCAACTTGGTGAGGAATACAATTCCATTACAACTGCCCTTAAGGTATGAGAACAACCAATTTCGTACCCTGAACTCTTCGACAAACTCGTTGACTTTGAACGTTCCCTCGAACCTGTTGCTTCTCAAATTGTTACTGCTAATGCCTCACAACGGCAACTGGGTCGTTCCCAGTTCAGATCACTGATCATTCCATATAGAACCAAAGGTCTACAACTGATCATTCCACATGGAACCAAAGGTCCCATTGCATATCCTCTCATAGGCCCTATAGGACGACAAACAAATCATAGGCAAATTATTCATGACCGAAAAAAAGCAACCAGTCTTGCAACTTTTGCAACTTTTAAGGTTTGATACACGAGACTGTCGAAAACTTGCTAAGTTTTTGGAAGATCATCACATCACCTTCAATAACAACCCGACTGCTCCGGTTGCTAAAGTTGTCTGATCTACATTTCAATCACCACAACAATGGATGATGGATAATTGTGCTTCTCACCACCTAACCTCATGTCCATCCACTATCTCTTCCATTTCTGAATACGGAGGACCAGATGAAACAATATTATGTGATGGTACGAATCATTCTATTTCTCATATCGGTTCCACTAATATTTACACTTCGTCGAAATCAATGAGATTTACCTAACATTCTTTATGTTCCTAAACTGCATAAAAACTTGATTTCGGTTGTAAAATTATGTCGTATTAATCATGTCTCTGTTGAGTTCTGCCCATTCTCCTTTTTTTGTGATGGATCTCAAAACGGGGGCGTGTCTCATGCGAGGGGAGAACATTCATGATGTTTACTACCTAAGTAACTCATATCATCTTCCTCAAGTCAACGTTACTTCATCAACCTCACAAATCCATTGGCATCACACTTTTGGACATCCACGTTTTCGTACTTTTAATACTATCTGTAAAGACTTGGGTCTTAATTTCAAGTCACTGTCAAGTTATACCTTTCATTGTTAGTCATGTGCTATCAATAAATGTCACAAGTTTTGTAAGACCCCAAAAATCTGGTAACGGGACAGGTAAGCATTGTGGGGTCCCACATCATGGTAACAGCATACATGGCAATAAGGTAAATAAAAGACAGAGCAAATAAAATGACACACTTCACGAATTTATTCAAAAGCTACGGAATAAAATATATAAATATGGTCCCAGATTTGCATAATTATGACATCAACAAAAGTCACATAATTTTACCAACATACTCATAATAGTCTTAGTGCATAAAAGTACTTTTATTTAGCATGATTAACATGGCATAATTAGTTTTCCCAAAAGTTTCAACCAATAATGACATGGAATCGTCCAGCTGTCGGATCCTGCGGGCTCCCATCCTTAGCAAAATTAAGCATTAGCATTACCTGAGAAATAACATGTAAATATGTCAACATAAAGCTGAGTGAAATTCATAGGTTTAATAAGTGGTAATGTGAAATACAAACATTAGTTTTATAAAATAGCAACACGATATGATTTAGTACCGTCGTACAAAATCATTTATAATAATTTATTGCAATAGCTCACGACACCGAAGCTTTAACATAAATGTTTTACCCCTAGTAAGTATCTAGTCAAAATACTTAGGTAATTAAATGTAAGTGCGTCAAGGTAATCGGGACGGGGATTGTTAATCCCGATGGATCCATCCACAACATTCGCGCTTGCAAAATGTGAATTAACGGTTCATGATGTAGGGGCTTTTTGACTAAGGTACTAATGCAATAAGTAAATGTATAATCTGGGGAAAGCATACCATTCTTGAATAGCATACTAAAAGTTTTAAATGATTGTATTCCACGCATGTTATTCTCACCCTGAAATTTGTAACAAGTATATAAGAAAAGGGGCTATGAACTCACCTTTAGTAAGTAATCACAAGGTAAAAGGGGCTGAGCAAAAAGAAGTCTTCACGGACCTATGCAATGGTGACGCGTAATAAGAATGCGTTCAATGAAGCAATAACATTTTAGAAGTGGCGGGACATAGTATGACTAGGTAACTTGCGTGCGATGGCGAGACCTAAGCTTAAGTTGAAATTGACCAAAATACCTTGAACCTACTATTTTAACATGACATTAACCTTAAATGATGGTCCAAGCATTTATGTGTGGGTTCCGAACACGTTTAAGACTCGGTTTGAAAAACCAAAACAAGGGACTGCATTCAGTTTTCTAAAAATGGCTTTGAAGAATTGGTCATATCTAAAAATCTATAATAGTACAGAAGGTGAAATTTCTTGACATGTATAAGTATTTCTCTTACCTTTCTAAGTTGGGCAAAAACAGACCTAGAACTATTTTCAATCAACGGAAATTCCAATTTTAGTGGCAGACTATCAAAACAGAAAGTTGTAAACGTCTTACGATGCCTTCGGTAACTTGAGCACAAATCCCAAATGGTATAAGATTTTGACACCAAACCAAAAAGAAAAGTTGTCTTATGATTGCACCTACTGTAAAAAGTTATAAAATCATAAATTTATCCTTTTTACCCAAGTCAATTTACCCACGTTTTAAGCATAACATTCAGATTTGACATAGTTTAGTAAAACGACCGTTACGGGCACATCCGGACACTTCCCGTTTCCATAAAACTCACCACATACTAAGCACATCAGTGGGTATCCATTTTTCAAATAAAAACAAGGTCATATGTTTAAGAAAACTTTGCCATGACCTGTTTGTTTCTGTGGTGATTTCCATACTATCAAAACGACCCCAATTAGCAACCTAATCGCGAACAAGCAACTCTTAAGCTATACCAAATCGCCACGCAAGTGTCCTAAGTCCTAATATGCCCTAAGTATTCATAATATCAGTGGGTTTCACCCATTATTTCAAAATCAATGACCAAAGTGAATCAAAAATGCTAATAACATCAAAATCAAAACACTAGTTAGGATTATACCTTCACAACTAGTATGAATCAACCAAAACACAAACAACCTCGATTCCTTCCTCCTTGATCATAAAAATTTCGTGGCCCTAGGTCATAATAACATACCCAAATCAAAGTTTTATCCAACAAAATAAGGTTTTATGCATTGGAACAACAAAAACAAACATAGGATTTCATAAAAACATCATCAAATCATAAGATTTTATGATTTTTGATCTCATGCAAAAACTTGATGCATATTAAAATTAACACATGGGTTTGATTAGGAATTGAAAAACAATCATGGTACTAGTAGTAATTTACCTCAAATAAAAAAAATCAGTGGTTTTGGATGGTGGGGGTGATGTGTCTGCCTAAGGAGCAAGAGAAAAGAACTGTGTTGTTGGTTTTTTTTTCAAATGTTTGTAGATGTGTTTGTTTGGTATCATTGTTTAAGTATAATGGTCAAAAAAAGTCAATATGGGCTCCCTAAGATTAATTCCAGCCGAAAATACTCCAAAATGGCCCAAAATTTTAGTGTTAAGCTCTCGAAAATTTACGGGTTTAAATAACGTGTCGCTTCCGACGAAAACCGAGACTCGTTTATCTTTAAAACGAAATTTCTTTAAAATTACTCGTAAACACTCGTTTGGCCCGAATTTCACTAAGTTTGATCAAGGAGTCAAGAATAACTAGAAATCACTTAAAAATAAATTTTATTGCGACGTTCGGACCCGAAAACCCAGTCTGACAGCCGGAAAACGCAAAAACGCAAAAGTTCACCATTGCGTCCGTAATTGCTCAAGATGTCGTTTTTCATTATTTTTAAGGCAAAGAGTCAATAATAAGACATATAAAATGTGATAAAACCTCATATAAATTACAAACATGAAGTTTGGGCATTTTGCTAAATAATATCGTAAATTAGCGAAATTCGTAGAATTTTATATTTAACTAAAAGCCGAGGATGACACGTAATCACTGTAAAATAAATAGGGAATGTGGTGAAAGTGTGAATAAGCACGTATAACAGTTAAAAGAAAATTATCGAATTTCCGTGTTCTCACAAGTTTCCATTTGGTCAAAACTCCTTTGTTGTTACGAAACCGTTACAACTTCTCTATTCTAACGTATGAGGGCTGGTTCAAAAATCTATTGACGGCTATCTATATTATGTTGTGTTTGTTGATTACTACTCCAAATATGTTTGGCTTTACCCCATCAAATCCATGTCTGATGTTGCGAAAATTTTCCCTCAATACAAATTATACTTGTTAAAAAATTATTTCAAACACCAATCTTATCGCTCTTCACTGAAAATGGTGGTGAGTATATCGGACCTGCTCCCTTCCTCCAATCCAATGGAATTTTGCATTATACTACCCCACCTCATACGCCCGAACAAAAGGAATTGCCGAATGTCGTCACCAACATATTGTAGAAACCGGACTTGCCATTTTACACTATGTTGGCTTACCAATCACTTTCTAGTCTCATGTCATCCAAACCGTTGTCTACATTATCAGTTGTCATCCTACTCAAATTTTTGGTTCAAAATCTCCATACCAGGTCCTTTATGGCACCTCACCATATTACAAAATTAAAACCATTTGGTTGCTTGTGTTATCGATGGCTTAAACCTTATGCTCATTCCAAGCTACACCCACGGTCCCAACCATGTACCTTTTTAGGATATTCCTCCTCTAAATCGGCTATAAATGCCTTGACACTAGAACGAATCGTATGTACCACTCTCGGCATGTGGTTTTTGTTGAAATTCAATTGTCATCTAAGATTGAATCTACAAAAACACCGTCCCCTATTCATGTTGATGATTTCTTGAAGTAAAATACCATCACCACCCCTCAACAAATGAAACCTCTTTAACCTTTTCATGCTACATCACCCACCACTACACAAACTCCATTCACATATGTCATACATCATACTAACTCTCCAATTATCACAAATGATACTCCACATCCACTTTCACCTTCAAACACTATTACTTCTACCCTCATTGTCTACTCACACTCCAGAAACAGACACTCCACCTTCACCTTCACCTTCACCTTCACCTTCACCTTCACCTTCACCTTCACCTTCACCTTCACCTTCACCTTCACCTTCACCTTCACCTTCACCTTCACCTTCACCTTCACCTTCACCTTCACCTTCACCTTCACCTTCACCTTCACTTTCACCTTCACCTTCACCTCCCTCACACATATCCTCCCTCACACCATTTGCCTCGCCACATGTCACCTCATCTCCAACATCTACTTCTCCAACTTCCTCGACTCTTCCAAGTTTACCACCCAGAACCCGCAAACCAAACGTCAAGTAATATAACTCACACTTTGTTAACAATACCACTCTTCATCCAATACCTCCTGCCCTTAAACCTAATACCTACCTCCAAGCCTCTAAAGACCCTCTATGGCGACAATCTATGGATAATGAGTGTAATGCATTGCTTCGTAATCACACGTGGGAACTCGTTCCTCCCACTTCTCGTCATCCTAACGGATGCAAGTGGGTATTTCATATTAAAGGCACCCAGACGGTATTATTGACAAGAATAAGGCAAGGCTCGCCGCAAAAGGATTCCTTCAAGAGTATGGTAAGGATTTCTTTGACACGTTTAGTCCCGTTACTAAACCTGTTACTATACAAACTGTTATTTCCCTTGCCTTATCTCGAGGATGGTCACTACATCAACTTGACGTAAATAATGCATTCTTACATTGCACTTTACAAGAGGAGTTCTACATGGTACAACCCCCTGGTTACACAAACCCATAATATCCGAACCATATTTGTAAGCTCAACGATCTCTTTATGGTATCAAATAAGTGCCGCGAGCATGGTATATGGCTCTTACATCATTCTTACTTGAGTGGGGTTTCAAAAAGTCCTTTGCCGATGCTTATCTTTTTATATATAATCATGTTGGTACATTGTGTTACTTTACGTTTTACGTTGATGACATTATACTAACCAGTAGCACAACAAGCTTTATTGATCAGATTGTTACTAAGTTAACTTCACGATTCTCCATCAAAGATTTGGGCTATCCAAGTCATTTGATTGGAGTTGAATTAATACCAACAGATCATGGTTTGTTCCTCTTGCAACACAGACACATACTTGATTTATTAACCTTGCATCACATGGATGGGGCCAAACTTGTTCTCAAACCATTATGTTCATCTGCGACTTTGAACTTGATGATGGCACACCAAGAGTGGATCCCTCACCTTATCACAAGATAGTTGGATCTATTCAATACTTTGCATTCACAAGGACATATATTTCTTTCGCAGTCAACAAGTTGTCCTAGTTCATGCACAATCCGTCTCAAACGCACTGGCAAGCTCTCAAACGCTTGCTACGTTATCTTAAAGGGACCCTGTGTGAGAACACGGAATTTCGATAATTTTGTTTTAACTGTTATACGTGCTTATTCACGCTTTCACCACATTCCCTAATAATTTTACAGTGATACGTGTCATCCTCGAATTTTAGTTAAATATAAAATTTTTTGAATTTCGCTAATTTACGATATTATTAGCAAAATGCCCAAACTTCATGTTTGTAATTTCTATGAGGTTTTATCACATTTTATATGTCTTATTATTGACTCTTTGCCTCAAAAATAATGAAAAACGACATCTTGAGCAATTACGGGCGCAATGGTGAACTTTTGCGTTTTTGCGTTTTCCGGCTGTCGGACTGGGTTTTCGGGTCCGAACGTCGCAATAAAATTTATTTTTATGTGATTTCTAGTTATTCTTGACTCCTTGATCCAACTTAGTGAAATCCGGGCCAAACTAGTGTTTACGAGTAATTTTATAGAAATTTCGTTTTAAAGATAAATGAGTCTCGGTTTTCGTCGGAAACGACACGTTATTTAAACCCGTAAATTTTAGAGAGCTTAACACTAAAATTTTGGGCCATTTTGGAGTATTTTCGGCTGGAATTAATCTTAGGGAGCCCATATTGACTTTTTTTGACCATTATACTTAAACAAGGATACCAAACAAACACATCTACAAAATATTTGACAAAAAAAACACAGTTCTTTCCTCTTGCTCCCTATGGCCGACGAACACAACACCACCCCCAACCCTTTGATTTTTTTTGAACTAAGGTAAATTTACACTAATTCCATGTTTAATCTTTGATTCTTAATCATTCCCATGTGTTAATTACAACATGCATTAACTTTTTGCATGAAATCAAAAATTATCAAATCTTATGATGTTTTTATGAAATCCTATGTTTGTTTTTATTGTTCCAATGCATAAAACCTTATTTTGTTGGATAAAACTTTGATTTGGGTATGTTATTATGACCTAGGGCCACGAAATTTTTATGATCAAGGACGAAGGAATCGAGGTTGTTTGTGTTTTGGTTGATTCATACTAGTTGTGAAGGCATAATCCTAACTAGTGTTTTGATTTTGATATTGTTAGCATTTTTGATTCACTTTGGTCATTGATTTTGAAATAATGGGTGAAACCCACTGATATTATGAATACTTAGGGCATATTAGGACTTAGGACACTTGCGTGGCGATTTGGTATAGCTTAAGAGTTGCTTGTTCGCGATTAGGTTGCTAATTGGGGTCGTTTTGATAGTATGGAAATCACCACAGAAACAAACAGGTCATGGCAAACTTTTCTTAAACATATGTCCTTGTTTTTATTTGAAAAATGGATACCCACTGATGTGCTTAGTATGTGGTGAGTTGGATGGAAACGGGAAGTGTCCGGATGTGCCCGGAACGACCGTTTTACTAAACTATGTCAAATCTGAATGTTATGCTTAAAACGTGGGTAAATTGACTTGGGTAAAAAGGATGAATTTATGATTTTATAACTTTTTACAGTAGGTGCAATCATAATACAACTTCTCTTTTTGGTTTGGTGTCAAAATCTTATACCATTTGGGAATTGTGCTCAAGTTACCGAAGGCATCTTAAGACGTTTACAACTTTCTGTTTTGATAGTCTGCCACTAAAAATGGAATTTCCGTTGATTGAAAATAGTTCTAGGTATGTTTTTACCCAACTTAGAAAGGTAAGAGAAATACCTATACATGTCAAGAAATTTCACCTCCTTTACTATTAAGATTTTTAGATATGACCAATTCTTCAAAGCCATTTTCAGAAAACTGAATTCAGCCCAATATTTTAACATTATGAACCGAGCCTAAAACGTGTTTAAAACCCGCATAAAATGCTTGGACCATCATATAAGGTTAATGTCATGTTAATACAGTAGGTTCAAGGTATTTTGGTCAATTTCACCTTAAGCTTAGGTCTCGCCATCGCACGCAAGTTACCTAGTCATACTATGTCCCGCCACTTCTAAAACGTTATTGCTTCATTGAACGCATTCTTATTACGCGTCACCATTGCATAGGTCCGTGAAGAATTCTTTTTGCTCAGCCCCTTTTACCTTGTGATTACTTACTAAAGGTGAGTTCATATCCCCTTTTACTACTTTATTCATGTTTTACAAATGCGGGGTGAGAAATACATGCGTGGAATACGTGCAGTAGACTTTTTACAGTATTACTTTTACTAGTATTCAATCAAGTATTCAGTATTGCTCTTACAGTTTCATGATTTACTTAATGCCTTAGTACCTTAGTCAAAAATCCTCTATATCATGAACCGTTAATTCACATATCGCAAGCGCGACTGTTGTGGATGGATCCACCGGGATTGACAATCCCCGTCATGAGTACCGACGCATATACATTCGTTTATACAAGTATTTTGACTAGATACTTATTAGAGGTCCCCAGTAATACATATGTTAACGCTTCGGTGTCATGAACTATTGCATTAAGTGAAGTACATTTAAATTGCACATTGGTGCAACTTTCTTTTCTTTAATATTACATGTTTATATGGAAAACATTGCTTGTATTCCACAACTTATTCTATTAAACCTATGAATTTCACTCAGCTTTATGTTGACATATTTACATGTTATTCTCAGGTAATGCTAATGCTTAATTTTGCTAAGGATGGAAGCCCGCAGGATCCGGCAGCTGGACGATTCCATGTCATTATTGGTTGAAACTTTTGAGAAAACTAATTATGCCATGTTAATCATGCCAAATAAAAGTACTTTTATGCACTAAGACTATTATGAGTATGTTGGTAAAATTATGTGACTTTTGTTGATGTCATATTATGCAAATCTGGGACCATATTTATATATTTTATTCCGCAGCTTTTGAATAAATTCGTGAAGTGTGTCATTTTATTTGCCCTGTCTTTTATTTACCTTATTGCCATGTATGTTGTTACCATGATGTGGGACCCCAAAATGCTTACCTGTCCCGTTACCAGATTTTTGGGGTCTTACACCATGTATCACGGATTATTTTTGAACAGAAAATAACTCATGGAACTTACAGCCTTCTCAGATTCAGATTGGGGAGGGGTATCCACAGCAAGAAGGTCTACAACATAGTACATTTTGTACATCGGTTCGAACATCATATCATGTAAATCTGCTAAACAAAAAAGGGTCTCGCGTTCCTCCATCGAAGCTGAATACAAAGCACTCGCTAACGTTGTCGCAGAATTAACATGGATGGAAAATATCCTCAAGGAACTTGGTGATACAAGAGATTTTGCCAAGTATGTAAAAAGTTATCGTCTCGGTCTTTTCGAATTGATTACAGTTGAAAGTGCGACTCAGTTGTTCTTGGTGGAAAATAAAGGAGAAAGGTTATCTATTTTAAACTAAAGAAAAATGTAAAATGAAAATGTAAATGTCGTTAAGTAAAAGTGTAAACTTAAGAAAATAAATCTAAGTTAAAACAAATTTGAATGACACTTAAGAAAATTGGCGGGAAAATTAAAGTTTGAAAACTTAAACAGTAAACAAAACATAAATCTGAAAAGCAAAATTCTGACCTAACTCGGAAAGGGAAAGGGCAACCTAATTCGGAATGTGCAAGTTTCTGACATAGTTCGGAATGAAGGTTCCAATCTAATTCGGAATCCACACTCACGACCTAACTCGGTATGTGCGTGCCACACGTAGTTCGGAATATACTAACGAAGAACCTAATTCGGAATCCGTTTGTTTTGTACTTAATTCGGAATGACATCAGCAACACCTAATTCGGGGAAACACAATTCCTGGCCTAATTCGGGAAATGCACGTTTTGAACGTAATTCAGAATAAAGGGCTACTGATGCTAATTCGAAATCCAGGGATAACACATGTAACTCGGATTGGATCAAGTACTTAGTTCGGAATATGTATTCAATACTCAATTCGGGAAAAATATAATTTGCAACTAATTCGGGATAAAGAAAACTGGACCTAGTTAGGGAAACTAGGGTTTTAACCAAACCCGAACTAAAATAAAATTAAGTAGAAACTTAAAATAAGCTAAAACCCATTAAGCAATTATCTAAAAGTTTAACCAAATCAAGTTTAAGAAAAAGCAATTAAGCTAAAATTTAAAAACTTTTAAAAACACTAAATAATAAAAATATTTAAAAACAACTTTTTTTTAAAAATAAACTAATAAGCACTTAATTAAAAATAAGAAAATTAACACAATAAGCACTAAAACACTATAAGCTATAAAAATCAAACACTAAAAGATCAATAAGCACAATCAAACACAATCATCAATCAATCAAAGAACATGATTAACAAACTACATGATTATCAAAATTAAACAAGATTAAAAAGATTAAGAAAGGTAGAATGAGAATGATTAATTGAAAAGCTTGAAATTAAGATGATTAAAGATTCACATTACAAGATTAATGAAAAAGCTTGAAAAACATTACGAAAAGCTAGAGAGAGAAAGTAATATTAAGCTACTCCTAATTACCTTACACAAATTAAAACTAACTAAATTATCTAACCACCTCCTAATGACACATTAGGAGGGTATTTATAGGATGTCACACCCCACCATGGCGGAATATGGGACGCGACGTATGGATATCATCACAACATGGCGTGTCTATAGAGATAACTATATGCAATAAGAAATGTCATAAAATGGAGACACAAAGTCATGACAATATCTCATCAGACTCAAGAGTCTAGGTAAGTAGGTAATAGTCCTACCGCTTACCCAAGACAAACAAATAACATAACCAAACAAATATGTGTGTGCCACAGTATCACTTATTAAAAGAACAAATAAAAACTAAGAAGGAAACGGGGATTCTCCTTCTATATGCATTCCTAAGCTTCTCCGATCCTAGCCACTTATGTTCTCAAGCTTAACCATAGTATCACCTGAAAGAGACACTAAAACACGTCAACATAAAGTTGGTGAGAGTCATAGGTTTAGACTCCAACGCTAAATCAATTACAAGCTGTGAATAACGAACACAAATATAATAACATATGGACAATCTGTTACAAGTATGCATTAACAACTAGCATTCAAGATAAATCAATCATCACAATTCCAAGGCATCACGCCTTACCAACAACCACAATTACCAAGGCATCATGCCTTACCAACAACCATAATTTCCAAGGCATCACGCCTTACCAACAACCATGGTACCATAGGCGCCCATACACCTATGTACCTATCCCAAGGCCACTACCTTGTCATTTTCCATTGGTCCCATAGACGATCACGCTATGTACCTATCCCAAGGCCCCTACCTTGTCAAACCACAATAACTGAGACGGCACGTGTCCCCCGATACAAATCATACACAATCAAAAATCACATAGCAGTTAATCACATAATGTACACACAAGTCCATCTCAAACCTTAAAAACATTCACAGCATCAATTTATAAACAACATAACATAGTGTCTCTTCCATCCCATCTGGAAGTCAAAATCAATAGTAAACATGGGACTATGAAACTCACCTGATAGCTTCTTCACAAGTCCTCGCACTAGCAACAAGCTAACAAACCAAAAACACAATCAATACACGAACCAATCACTAAGATGGCTCATCAACCTATGATGGACATCTAGTCTATTCCCGTATAATTACCTCATTGTTAAGCTCTAATCACCCCATTACCCTTCCTTAACAAGTCCCTAACTTGGTTTAGTTTAATAGCTATCTCGTTCATAATTTTACACAAAACAGTCCCAGTTTTAGGTCTCAAAACTTTAAGTCAAACGTCCACTTAAACATACCCATGGTTTAAAAGGAATATTCACACTTTTATACATGTTAGCTAAAACCTCCCACCTGCCCTAACCTTAAAGCTACTGTTAAGGCCCAGATATATGTGTATATATTGCTACCTATCCAGAATTCACTAATTTTAAACGTATGAAAAGTTCATTACCATTAGAGGGTCTTACCCTAAGCCACAATCTTAGCCCAAGTGCAGATCCTTACTACAATATATAAACCATCTCTCATGTTCGTGAGAAGATCCCAATGCAACCCTAAGTACCCCAAACAACCCAAAACTTAAAAAGAAAACAGGCTGAATTCAAAACTGTTTTGACCTCCGACTGTTGTAACCTTCCCGACCTCCAATTTAGTTCTCGTTTCTTGATTTAGAAAGCCAACTCAATTAACTATCCAGGGCTAGTTTGATCGCATCTTGAATGTTCCTAGAACTCGAGATATGATCAAAACAATAGACTCAAAATTCTGCCCAGTTTTTAAAAACGGGTTTTAAACAAATTGATATAATTAATAACCTATAACCCTTCTAATACAAGCCCTAGATTATATGATCATCATATTATGATTAATACATCATTAATCTACTGTTTTTATATAAACCCTAACCCTTAATCCATCATAAGAATGATTAATTAAACATAAAAACAATTTAATTAAAAAGGTTAATTAAGGTTTTTACCTTAAATCAATGGAAGATGAAGAAAACCTAATTTTTTTTTAAGAACCCTAATTCTCCTCTATGAAACCCACGAATTTTTCTTTGTCTCCAGGGATTTATGTTTTTTTTTATTTATTAGATAACCTTATATAGTGTGTACATAAAATCCTAGCCCAAGTATAACACCCAACTTTCCTTTTTTTCCCCTTTTTCCCTTTTTCTCTTTCTTTGGTGCGTCTAAACCGACCCAAACACCCAATAAATTCGTTTTTTTTATTTTTATTATTTAATATTATGTTAATAATATTACCTTAATTTTCCTTAATTTATTTCAGCTCCTAAAGCTTCCAAAACCTCAAAACCGTAAAACTAGTCAAATTTACGCGTTTTACCGTAAAAGACGTAAAATATACACTTTTATAAAAAATCTCAAATTTTGAAATAAACTTTATAACTAAGTCCTAAATGACTTAAAACCATCCCGAAAAATATTCATATGGATAATTACCTCACACGAGACCTCTAAATGTTAAACCGTAAATCCTAAAAAAAATACTATTACTATAGTACTTATACGTATACGTAAACACCACAATATCACCATTTTCATTTCATAGTCACCACTTGTGAGCTCATGAACATGAAATAACCGTTCCTCGATTTACTTATGAGTACTCTATACTCATAAACGATAACCACACCAACCTCGTTCACACAAAATAAACACGTAAACACAAAATTCAAGTAAGTACACATAAAATAACCTAAAAGTAAGACCAAGTGTCAAACCCAAAACCACGGTTGTCACATAGGAGGAGTACATGTGATGATGCTTTCTTCTCTCTTTCTTCTTGTCTCGACTCGATTTAAATTCTGTGTCTTTCTCGACGTCGTCTTAGGATTTGTCGATATAAATTTAACTCGTCTTATAATTTTCTTTATTTATTAGACTTGAGTTCTTCGACTTCATTAAACTTCCGTCTTTAGAATTTTTCTTCGATAAATCTTCAGAATAGGCCTTGGACTTCTGTTCTTTTTGTACTCTTGATCTTTTGACTTCGTATTTTGTCTTTTTCTTCGATAAAAGCCCGTGAAAGCCCGTGTGTTCTTCCCTTTTTCACATTTTGGTCCTAAATCACAACAAAAACACAAACCACGCATAATTCCGACATTTACGACATAAAATACACGTTTTGGCTTGGTTAAGTGGTAAAATGATGGGTGTTTTCACACCTATTAAATCCCCTACACTTGACCATTGCAATGCCCTCATGCAATGCATTATTTACAAAGCAAGTTTTACATTTTCCATCATAATCTATCCACCTTGGCCTTTATTAAACACAAGACATAGAAAATTATAAAATATTCAAAGGAAGAAAACAAGTAAAGAGATAAAAGACTTACATTAGGGTTTTGGAAATGTCATGAATGTTCATCACCCTCAAGTTTCACGTTTCCCATACCAAGCTTAAAAACGAGATCATTGTTATTATAAGTTAGCAAACTAACACAAACTCATGTGGCCCAATTATTCACTTAGACTCCCTTATTCCTAGGTGTATCTCTTATATTTTATTGTTGTCTTGAATGATCACGAGGATGCATTGTTGACTTATTTCGATAGTTATTTAGGCTGAAAATAAAGTAGGACGATTTAATCAATAGTTAGCTAAAGGACAAAATGTTTTAAAAACTGCTTCTCGGGACCTCATAAAGTTCATATCTTGGCATAACTCGCTTCACGATTTGAGACCTTTCTCGGATCGATATTTGGCATTGACTTCATACTTCAAATCTTGAGAGACGTTCATGAAATAATGGTCTTTTCTTCATAATAAAAATTTCTTCACTTGAACTTTTGAGAGATTCTTCATATTTGGACCACGACTTCTTCATTTTTCTCCAATCTTTATTTGGGATTTTGATATACAACGATCCGCCTCCTTTTAGGACTTGGATCTATTTATCCTCATACCTTGTTAGGGCCTTTTTGGATAGACTTCTCCATGATCTTTACGGGAGTATTTGCTTTTCGTCGTGTGTCTCGATCCTTCATATTGATTTTTGATAAATGATTCTTCACATCACTTGGGATCTTTAGCAACAAAATGTAGCCCTTATGCCTTGTTAACGCCTTTTCGGACTCGCCAATCTTCGCATCCCGCTTCAATAAGTTATGCCTTGGCTATGAACTCTAATTAATACCGAGCAACTTTTAAACGATCTTGGGCTAGAAGCTAAGTAACTTTTCAAATCGTACAACCTTACTTATTGCAATTAAATTTATTAACAAGCGATGGGAGAAAAAGCTCATAATTAACTCACATAAATTCATGAAAGAATACCAAACATATGATTGACTCTATCATCTCTCGTTCTCCATAATTTAAAATCTCAAGGAATGAGACTCAAGGATGCTTAGCCAATTAAATCAAAGTCTTGGGTTTTCAAGTCATTTATAGGATCTTGCAACTTCTTTGACTTTTTCAAGTTTAGAATTCGCATTTTAAAGTTCCCTTAATAAACGACTTTCTAGGATCATTTATAGGAACTTGCGAAAAGTTCTTGTTCTTAACCCGTAAGAGTTAAGACTTTCGCGTTTTAAAGTTCCCTATATAAAAGCCTAGCAAAACTTGACTTAAACACGTTAAGGATACTAGCTAGAGTAAACTTGGATAAGTAAACTCGGGTTGAGTCAAAAGATTCACAACGTTAAAAAATTAAAACCACTTTATTAAAATTTATTCTAGCAAGGAAAGAAAATAACGATAATAAAGGAAAATACTAATAGGCCAAAATAGATCAAAAAATTTGAAAAATGTCGACAAATCAATTTTCCGGTTAAAATGAGGACAAAACATGGAAAAGCCCACTTACTTCGATAGAAGTCCCCCTACACTTAAGATAAACATTGTCCTCAATGTTTAAGCATGTGGAAGTAACCTCCCATACACTTAGGACATTATGCACGTTATTTAAATCTTGTTAAGGAAGAGGTAACTAAAGTGATTCCTATTTTAATATTGAAAAATATAAAATAGTGAATCAAAAGAGTTTAGGATAGAACCAGAAAGACGGGAACACGGAATCACGGGTCGTCAAAAGTCATCAAGAATGGATCTTTGAAAGCTCGAATCCCTGGACATGATAAGAAAGAAAACAACAACACATATTAGGGTCTCCCCCTACACTTATTATAAAAACGGAATAAAAGGATAGATACTGCGGGTTGCCTCCCGAGAAGCGCTTGTTTTTGTTAACCGAGTCGTGAGCCTGACTCGACCTTTATTAGCATGGTAAGAAGCTGGAAGAACATCCACCGGGATCAAATACATGGTTTTCATCCATCAAGTAGCACAAGCTTAAGGTGAACAAGGCAAGCCAAAGAAGAGTAGGCAAGGTTCCCTTAAGCAGAGATTGAGTACGGTGGTAGAGAGTGTGATGAAGTGCAAGCATATCTCCATAAGTTCCAAAAATCTTTCCTTTTATTTCATCAGATGGATACTGAAATGGCTTAAAAATTGCAATACCGGGATCAAACACCTTTTCCTTTAGGGGAAAATAACACTCAGGCTCAGTAGACCTTGAAGAAGATCCGCTCATAAATCGCACAATCTCATCCGACGAAGGTGGATAGAGAGGTGTCAAAACATAAGTACTGCGGATGTTGGTGTCTTCCGGTTTCTTCTCCTTTGAAACGGGTTTCTTAATATCCAAAGGAGGATAAAGACCATAATCAAAGTCCAAAGGAGGAGAATCATTCTCATTGGGAAAGTAGGTATTAAGAAAAGTGGCAAAATCTTCCTCAAATAAGTAATTATCCAAAGTATCAATAGTGTTTGGTGGAGGATCTTCATCAAAAGTAGGAGTAAGGTCATCATGAGAAGAATCACTCGATAGAGTATCAACGTCATCAAAATCATCATAAGTTGGCATGTCTTTATACTCTAAAACAAAAGCAGCATAATCATCCCCATCGGAACTAGAATCATCATCATAATCTTTATAGATCGGTGGAGAATCATAAATTGGTGGGGGATCCAAATTGGAGAAAAAATCTTCAGAATCATCCACATCGTCTTGGAAAAGTGGATTATCATAGCAAGACTCGAAAAGAGGATTATCATATACAACAAAATCATCAAGCTTTATACTTTCCAAAGTAGTAGTAAGCTCTTCTTGAAACACATTAATCATTTTCACTGATTCTTTTCCATTTGATTTACTTGTAATTTTCCCCATCTTAAAAACTTGGGCATCATTCCTGACCCTTAAGATTAATTCACCTTCGGCAACATCGATTAAAGTTTTTCCGGTTCGTAAGAATGGTCGTCCAAGTATTAACAGAATACGAGGGTCCATTTCATATTCAACAACAATAAAATCGACCGGAAAAGTGAAGGTACCAACTTTAATAAATACATCTTCAGCAATACCAAAGGGGTAAGCGAGAGTTCGATTTGCTAGCTCAAGAGTCATCTTTGTTGGTGTAAGGTCGGGTAATGATAGTTTTTTCCAAACACTTAAAGGCATTAAATTTATACTTGCCCCGAGATCGGCTAAGGCAGTAAATTCTTCAACTTTGTTAAAAATGCAAGGCCACACAAATGACCGGGATCTCCAAGTTTTTCCGGAAGTTCTTTAAGAATGACTGCATAACAGTTTTCATTTAAGCGTGTGTTGACAAACTCAGCCATCTTTTCCTTCTTGTTAAGCAATTCCTTGAAGGCTTTGACAAATTTCAGCATTTGGACAAGTGCTTCAACAAGGATAATGTTGAAATTCATTTGAGAGATCATCTTCAAATAGGAAGTAACTTGAGAATCCTCTTTAGTAAGCAATTTGCACTTGTCTAGCCGAGAAGGATAAGGGATGTTGGTTTTAGGTGGTGTAGGTGTAGCAGGTAAAGGTTGAGATGTTGAGGGTTTAGAAGTAGAGGGTTTAGAGGTGGAAGGTGGGGTTAGTGGAGGGTTTTGTTTAGGTACTTCTTCCGTGAGAGGTGGAGACGGTAATGGGGAACTAGTACTAGGCGTGGTAGTAGGAGGAATAAATGGAGGTGGAGGAGGTGTAGATGGAGTAACGGGAGGAGGGGTAGAAGGTCCTACTAAAGTTGCTCCACTTCGAGTAGTAATAGCACTCACATTCGCTCTAGGGTTTGTTTCGGTTGTAGAAGGAAGAGCACCTTGGGGGCGAAGGGCTTGTAACATTTGAACGAATTTCCTATCCGTGGACTCTTGCAATTGTCTATTAGATTCTTGCATTGCTTGCATTATTTTCTCATGTTCATTCAATTTTTGCAAAACCATGTCCATTGGTGGATGAGGTAAATTGAACCCTTGTTGTTGAAAACCTTGGTTTGGGTATTGGTTATAAGGTGGAAAACCTTGAGGATTGAAACCTTGGTTTGGAAAGCCTTGATTTTACATGTGATAGTTTCCTTGATTTGCATTTGAGCCCCTCACATTGGCATTCCCTTGAAAATTAGCTCTTGGCGGCCCTTGGTTGTTTGGTTGGGTGGGGGTGGTCTTTGTTGAAAGCCAGGTGGAGCCAAGTAATTCGTCGAGTTGTAAGACAAGTGATTAACATCGACATTAGGCTTGAAATGAACTCTCTCGGTGTTGTTGTAAGCATACACTTTGTTGTTCCCATTTAATCCATAACACAAGATTCTTAGAGAGAGAAAGAGGAGAAAAGTAGAGAGAGAGAGTAGAGAGAGAAGTGGAAGGTTTACACTAAAGCTATGTGTTTAATGAAATGAACCAACACCCTCTTTCACATGTGAAAGAGGGTTATATACCCATGAACCAATGGGCTTTCCATGGGCCGTGGGTTTGTGACTTGGGCCGGGCTTGGCTTAGTCTTGGGCTTACGCCCCTAACTTAGATAATATTAGCTTAAAGTCCAAGCCCGGTTTCCCGACTAACCTATTACAATACAAGACCTTTTAACGACTAAGATGACCTATTACATTCTTGTTCGACTATATAAAATATAGGGCTAACAATCTCCCCCAATGTATCGGTCATCTTAAAATGCTTAAAAAGCATAAGATGGTTGAGTGAATACATTCTTGTAGAGGAGATCTTCCTTCTTTGGTCTTGTATCTTGATCTTGATCTTGTTTGTAACAGCTTTGTTCCTTCATGCTTTCGTGATCTTTATCTTGAGCCTTTGTCATTTGACTTTGAGTGCTTGAGATCTTCATCTGTACTCCTTGTGACTAAGATGACCTATTACATTCTTACATTCTTAGGTATCTTGATTATCGCCATCTTGTTCTCTTGTGACTTCTGAATCGACATCGGTATCACAGCTACGCCACCTTCTTGATATGCAGCAACATATATAGACACGGATAAAATGGCTTTGAACATTTCATCCTAACTCGGTAGCGTTTTACCTCTGGTCGGTGAAGACCGTTAAACGGTATTAAATACCGTACCTGTGATCAGATAGATTCGATTAAGAACCTCCTTGACAGGGTTTCCTAGCGGTAGTAGCCAGTTCTCTTTACTCGACCGTCTCAAAGCAGACTGCGAACGTAAAGAGTGAATCATAAGGATAAATTATCCGTCTGATTAGAGTCGTCAATTCAGATTTCCTGGAACAAGTTTGATTCTAAAAGAATCGCACCATTGTTGCTTTCCAGTTTTTCACAAGCTTGATTCATAGAGAATCGTGTGAGTTACCTACCGCAGTGCTGTTTGATGTTGACACTGGAAGGATTTCCATTCGTCACTGTGAACACTAATGAGTGTCACTCTGAATGTTCTGGCAAGATCACATGGATTTTGCGAAGAAACCTGGAATCAAGTTTGAATCAATTAAGAATCCAAACTTAGTTGCTTTCTAGTTCTCACAAGTTTGATTCGTGTAAAATCGCACACGTTACCTACCATGAGCTTGTTTGATGCTGGCTCAAGCAGGATTTCCATCTTCATTGTGAATCGTATCACTCAGATGTTCTGGCAATATCACAAGGATAATGCGTAGGACTCGATTGTGTCCTAATGAGATGATAAATTGATCTCGTTTGGCTCTAGACTCAATAAGTGCATTTTGGTAATCGGAGGCTGGAGCAGACTGCCACCTTTTCAATATTAACTGACTCGGAGTGAGAAAGTCAATAGATACGTGTTGATCTCCGTGACAATGAGACAAGTTTCTTTTAAGAGAAACTCGAATGGCTGGGAAGGGTTGTGCATTGCTTCACTGGGTCCATGATGACTTGTCTTCAATAGATGTGTTGACCCGGTTTCTGCCTAAGTTGCATAGAATATTCAACTCCTTCAATGCTTACCAATACGTCATCATTAGCACCTTGTTGTGATTGTTCCAGTGCTAACTTAAGTACTTGGTCCGCATTCAGCTTTATTCCACTCCATCTTTCCTAAGGACAACTAATTCTAGCTATGGAATGTCCTTGGGTAGATCCCTCCGGTTCTGGTTGGATCATAGGACTTAGTTTCCTATCCTAAACCACCTTTTGACTCCATCGTTCCGTCGTGGATTAGTAGGTTGTTTTGGGTATAGATCGTAACCATTAAACCATTGAAAACCATTCAAAGTGTTTGATAAAAATCAAAACTTTTAACACTTGAAAGTTTTACATTTCCGAAAAGCTCCCCCTACACACATGCATCGATATACGAAATAGTTTGGCATGTGAAGGAAAGAGTTGCACTTGAGTCTTTAAGATCACATGTTGCGATATATTACATTTTAATCACATTTTCTCCCCTATCTCTAATATAAAAATATAATATTAGAGATACCAATTGATTAAAATATGACAATTTCTGAAAACCGATTGGGAGAGAAACATGTGTGCACGCATGAATCATGGAACATTTTTAGTCGGGACGCTCCCCCTCAACAATATATGTGTGTCTTGAGACAAAATTTGACAAAATTTTAGAAAAACGACACCACAAAATATGTTGAGGTACGGAGTTGAGATGCCTTTTCCGATATAATATATTACATTTGACAATTTCATATCATTTTCGGAATGTGTTGGATACACAAAATATGACAATTTTAGAGATGTACCCAACAACATTAAAAGGCTTGATTTTAAAACGCTCCCCCTCAAAAATTGATCAAAATAACATATGACAATTTTGAGATATAAAAACCACTTATGAGGAAGGGAGTGTTGAACACACAATTTTGAAAGATTTAGAAAAACCTTTTGAGAAATTCTTGAAAAATTGTGTTCAACGGTTTTAAAATAATCAGGATAGAAGACTTCTCTTCTATTGATTAGGGAAAGCGCACTTAAACGTACACTCCCCTTTCGGGTCCGTTTTTCATGAGCTCAAAACTTTGATTGGTTTGTGACTAGCTCATGACCGAGAAAAATAAATTTCTCGTTGTGAAGGATAAGTTATCATCCGTGATAAACTTTCCTTAAGTTGAAGTTCGAGTTCTAAGCTGACATTTACTTAGAAATCGTTTTTCATGAACTTAAAAACTTTGAATGTTTTTATGAGAAGCTCATGACCGATAAATATGAATTTCTCGTTGAGAAGGATAAGTTATCGTCCGAGATAAACTTTCCTTAGTTGAGGTCCGAGTTCTAAGCTGTGATGCGCCTAGAAGTTATAATAAGAGAATATCAAGCAGCTTCATTTGCCAAAACCTCCAAGTCTTCTGGAGTCATATACTTCATACCAAGACGGCCAACGAGATACGCAAACCTATCTTTCGATAGAGCTTTTGTAAACAAGTCTGCCAGCTGGTACTCAGTTCTGACAAAGTATAATTCCACGATGCCACGTTCCACTTGTTCCTTGATGAAGTGATATCTGACATCGATGTGCTTGGTGCGGGAGTGCTGAACCGGATTGCAAGATATGGCTATGGCCGACTTTGAGTCACAATACATAGGTATTTTATCAAAGTGGAAGCCATAATCCGTGAGTTGAGTTCTCATCCAGAGGACTTGAGCACAACACGCAGATATAGACACATATTCTGCTTCAGCTGATGAGAGCGAAGTGCAATCCTGCTTCTTTGACGACCAGCTGACAAGCTTGTCTTCCCCTAGAAATTGTATGCTACCAGAAGTGCTTTTACGACTATCAAGACAACCTGCGTGATCAGAATCTGAAAAAGCCGTTAGATGAAAATCGGTTTCCCTCGGATACCAGAGTCCCATGTGAATGGTATTCTTAAGGTACCGAAAGATCCGTTTAACCTCTTTGAGGTGCTTTTGAGTAGGTCTGGCTTGATATCGTGCACAATAGCATGTGGCATGATGAATATCAGGCCTGCTGGCTGTAAGGTACATAAGTGACCCGATCATACTGCGATATCGCGTTTGATCTACGGGATATGAATACAAGTCAGCGTCTAGGGATGTGGTCGACAATGGTGTACCAACGCGAGCACATGAGGTCATACCATACTTTTTAAGTATCTCTTGAGCATACTTAGCTGGTTAATGAAGATACCACGTGGGGATTGATGAATCTGGAGGCCTAAAAAGAATTTTAGCTCCCTCATCATTGACATTTCAAATCTGCTGTGCATTAATTTTTCAAAACGTTTTGAAAGTTTTAGGTTCGTAGAACCAAAAATAATGTCATCAACATAAACTTGCACCAGCATTATGTCATCCCCATATTTATTAGTAAAGAGAGTAGGATCAATAGAACCTTTGGAGAATCCTTTGGACACCAAGAAATTTGAAAGTTCTTCGTACCATGCCCTTGGAGCTTGTTTAAGTCCATATACCGCCTTTTTGAGACGATAGACTTTGTCAGGATGATGAGGATCGATGAATCCTTCCGGCTGATTCACATACGCTTCTTCCTTCAAATGACCGTTGAGAAAAGCAGTTTTAACGTCCATCTGAAAAACCGTGTAGCCCTTATGTGCAGCATAAGCAAGGAATATCCTGACTGCTTCCAAACGAGCGACTGGAGCGAATGATTCATCGTAGTCTATGCCTTCTTGTTGACGGTATCCCTTAACTACAAGACGAGATTTGTTTTTGATGATGGTTTGTTCTTCATCCAGCTTGTTTTTCCAGATCCATTTGAAATCTAAAATTGACATTCCATAGAGTCGGTCAACAAGTTCCCAAACATTTAGGCGTTCAAACTGATGAATTTCGTCTTGCATTGATTCAATCCACGCATGATCAGTCATGGCTTGTTTGATGTTTGTAGGTACAGTTGAACTCACGGTGAGTGCATACATACACACATCGCCATCGGTTTCGAGTTGTCTGCGTGTTCGAACCGGTTGTGAAGGATTTCCAATGACTTGCTCCAATGGATGATCATGTGTCCAATGGTGAGTGGATGGATATGGTTGGTAGAATGTATGCATGTTGGACGGATCAACATGTTGACTAGAAGACTCTCCGACTTCGTGTACCGGTGTACCGAACGGATTGATAAATTCTTCATCGTCAGGTTGTGCATCGACTGCTTGATTGTTGTTTCCTCCTTCAGCATTGACGGTTGGTGATGTTGGTTGTATGACAGTTTCTTGAGTTTGTTGAGTATCCACTGGAATTGTCTCTTGAGCAACGGTTGCTGAAGTAGAGGCAGTTGTGTCTTGTTGATTTTGTTCAGGTGCATCAGCAGTATTGACAGCGGAAGGCTTTGACGCAACTTGATTGTTTCCATAGTAATATTCATCAAACATAGGATCATATAAGTCAACCAACTCATTCATATGTGTCGTATCCGTCGAGTCTGCTGTAGGAGTACTTTGTTGACATTCTTGCACGGGACGTACACTGTTTTGTGTAGGTGCCATTGTTGGACATTGAGGTGCGGGACTTGAGCTGTTGTGATCAAGTACCATATGTGGCAATTCGTCAAAGTTCACATGAATTGTTTCGACAATAATCTTTGTTCTCTTGTTATAGAGTCGATATCCTTTCGACAATGTAGCATACCCCACAAAAATACATGCATCACCTTTTTCTTTCATCTTGTCGAGATTTTCACCGTCTTTAAGGATGTAGCATAAAGATCCAAATACGTGGAAGAATTTGACAGTAGGTTTCCTGCCATTGATGATGTGGTAAGGTGTCTTTTCATGTCTAGGGATGACGAGAGAACGATTCTGAGTATAACAAGCAGTTGCAATGGCTTCAGCCCAGAAGAATAGCGGTAATTTTGAAGCAGAAAGCATTGTTCGAGCAGCCTCAACCAAAGTACGGTTCCGTCTTTCGACAACGCCATTTTGTTCAGGAGTTCGAGCAATAGACGTTTGATGTTCGATACCTTCTTCGTGAAAGTAAGATTGCAAGTTCTTGTTCAAAAATTCAGTACCCCTATCCGTTCTTACGGTTAAGACTTGAGCTTGAAGATTGCGTTGTATCATCTTGAGAAAGTTTTTGAGAACCTCTGGTGTTTCATCTTTGGACCTTAAGAAGAAAGTCCATGTGTATCTAGAGTAATCATCAACAATCACGAGAATATACTTTTTCCCGTTAATACTCTCTACACGCATAGGACCACATAAATCCATGTGTAGAAGTTCCAATCGTCCTTTTGAGCTTGGGGTAGTCTTTGATTTGAAAGACTTCCGTTTTGCTTTCCCCAACTCACAAGAAGAACAAAGATGGTCTTTGACGAATTTCAACTTAGGAAGACCGGTCACAATATCATTCTTCGAAAGAAAGTTGATGGTGTCAAAGTTGAGATGTGACAATCGTTGATGCCATAACCATGCTTGAGATGATGAAGCTTTAGCCATTAAGCAAATCGGATTTGTTGAAGATGTGTCTTGAAGAGTTACTGTGTAGAGATCAGAACCACGAGAACCTGTAAGAAGGTCATTCCCATCGTAGTCTCTAACATAGCAAGTAGATTTCCGAAAAGCCACTTCCAAATCCGCATCACAAAATTGACCAACCGAGAATAAATTGTGATTCAGTCCCTCGACGTAATAAACCCGTTTTATAGTGATATTCCCTTGAACCAAGTCTCCATATCCTAGTATCGGTGCAAATTGATCATTTCCAAACTGTACCGTACCCAGAAACTTCTCCACGAAGTTAATGAGAAGCTTGAGATTGCCCGTCATGTGCTTTGTGCACCCGGAGTCCATTATGAATAGGATGAGTTCGACGAGCTGCAGAAGAATTAGAAGACAATGTAGCATTTGACAAATGGGATCCCTTGATAGAGACGGGTTCCAAAATAGTAGTGGGCCTAGATGCAAAGTCTACAGGCAAGCTGATATTCCTAGACCCAATCACTAAAGTGGTTAACTTAGGTACCCATTTGTATCCGGGTGGTGTATATCTCGAATACCCCCGTGTACATGTCCTAATCATGTTCTCATATAACTTCCTTAATTTGTTTTGTTTACGCAGAGTAGTGGAGTCTAACGCACTTAGTTTCTTAAGTGGTTGATCAGTGGATTGGTTCAAAGTTCTTGTGGGTTCTCTAGTACTAGTGGGCACAATAATAGGCTTCCTAGTTCTAGCATTCACGCCATTATGATTAAGAGCACAAGCATCATGATTGAAATTACGAACACATTTTCCACATTCAACACAAACAAATTCAACATTCGAGGTCTTAGCATTTAAACTGTCATTACATGCAGTTACAGACGTTTTATTCTTAGAAAACTTAAAATTCCTACGGTGATCTTCTACTTCATTCTTCTTCCCTTGACTATTGTTAGGCATGACTCTATCTTCAACTCTAGTGCTCTTAAGCTGTGGTCCGCTAACACTAGTAGTGGGATTTACTCCTATAGAAGAAGACACACGTTGATTAGTTTTCCTAGTATTCTGAGGTAACTGCGTTGTTCCAGTTTGAGTGGACCTAGTGTTCATCTTATACATTCCAGGTGCTATCACATTAGTGCTCTTATCATTTCCTATCTTAGGCAAAGTCTGTGGGGATTGTCCCAAAATAGATGTTTTAGGGCATTTAACCGCATTCGGTTGACGAACGGCGGATGGTTGACCCAAAACAGACTTTCCTTTGATTTTCTCAATGAGTTTCTGTAACTCACTTATGGCTATGTCCCTTTCTTTTAGCTGTGCTTTCAAATCATTTATTTCGAAATCTTTTTCATTCAGTAGACGAAACGAAGAAGCTGACATTTCTTGACACTTTTTATGATTATGAGATTTTTCACCTTTTTGTAAAGCAAGTTCAAGAGAAATGGAGTGTTTCTCAAGTTGAGAAAAGCTTTTCGAAAGTTTGTTATATGACTAAATTTGTTTTGAAAGCTCTACTTCAAGATTGCGACATTTCTCGTCTGATTCTGACACTAGACATGCTACATGACAATATTGATCAAGATCGGTATACACACCAAGTATAGCATTCATATGGTCAGCATAAAAGTATTCCTTAGAAAGTCGATCAATTTCGTTAGAAAGTTGGTGTTCTTGTGTCTTTAATTTAATTTGAAGAAAATAAACTTCATCTTCAAGAGATTTGACATAGCTTAAATCAGTTAACATTTCCTCAGTGAGAGCATTATAAAACATTTCCACATTTTTTGAAAGATCATCAATGGTTGGAACAATGCATTGTTGAATGACGACTTCTACTTGTGGGTTAGGTTTAATATTCCAAATGGTATCCCTAGAAACTTTTTCATAGTCGACGACACCTTTGTACAAATTTAAAACCCCTTGTTTTATAAACTCAAATTGCTGAACACTTTTGCTTTTCTCATCCCATTTACGTTTTTCATCCAAAATTCGCTTTTCTAACAAAATTGATTGCTTTTTGAAACTCCTTTTTAAAGAAACTTTCTTTTGTGGTTCATCACTTGGTGGTGGAACACTATTATACATCTTTTGTTCTTTTGAAAGTTCTTTTTGTGGGACAAACTTAATATGATTGTTAGAATCAGAAAGGTTTATTAAATCACTTAAGTTTGATCGACTTTCTTCTTGTTGACGAATGATTTCGTCACAGTCAGGGGAAAGCATAAGAGCAAGATTATCAACATAACAACCGATATCATAAAGAGCAGGCTTGGTACTTTGAGCTTTCTTGAGATATTCAGGCTTGACAAAACTCGTTTTCATATTTCTATTGAGCATATTCATAGTTTGAATAGACTGACCCGTTTTGTAAACAATGTTGTTTAACGTGTCGACTCTCTTTTCCAAAGCAAGAATTTTTTCAATATCCTTTTCTTCACGAGTTTTATAAAGCTCAGTTTGTTCTTTGTTAACCGACTCTAATTCAGTAATTTGGAGTTTATGTAGCAGCAGTTGTTCTTCAAGTTCTGATATCTTCTGTTTTGACATATGAATTTCGTGTGTTACTTCAGAACAATATTGTTCGTTGAGCACCTTACGTTCATATACCAAACCATTAGCTATTGCAACCCGTCGATCAGCTTCTTTTACATAATCACACTCTTTAAGCCTGTCTATCTCCTCGGCTAAGGATGTGTTTGCTTGCTTCAAACGTTTATTAGCATCTTTGTTTTCCTCAATTTCATGTTTTAAAGAATCAATAATAGACGCAAGCAAATCACGGTCCTCATCCGAGTCAGTATCCTGAACAGCTTTTCCGTCATCATTACACATATGCTGTGAATCCGTAGAGATATTGCTATCTTCCGTGTCCATTACATATGTGTCATTGATGCTTTCGGGTTGCTCAGGATGCCGTCGTTCATTAGCAAACACATTATAGTTATCATTTGTTGGTACCTTTTCAATTGGCTCAGTATCAAAGATAGGTCCAGAAGTATCAGCAGTCTCTGGAAGCACTTCTTGAATCTTTGCCATGTACACATAATGTGCCTCTAACTCTTGATCATCGGCTTCATCATCAGTGTCATCACGCCAGTCAACTTCATCTGCTGTGAGTGGAATTCCTGCTTCTTCTTTCTTACACAGCAACATCTTTTCCTTGTGATATCCCGAATCCTTAACCCGTTTTGGCTTCTTACATTCCCTAGCCATGTGCCCAAATCCCTTGCAGTTGAAGCATTGAATCCCAGTCGTCTGCACCACCGGAGTGCCTACAGTATCTCTAGCCCCAACTTGATTCAGCATCCTCTGATTATCATACCTAGCATGACGATCATACCTAGGTGCATGATCAACTTCCTTATATCTAGCATTGGATGATGATCTGAGGTTGTTGTTGGTAGGTTTGTAGATCTTCTTATAAGTTGTGGTGAGTAAAGACATGAGTTCTTCAATCTTCTTGTCCTTTGAAGTTTGTTCATCATCACTGTCTCCATCTGACTCGGTGTCATACTTTGGAGGTGGAGTGGGGACAATTGCTTTTGATTTGTGTTTAGCAGCAGCTAGAGGTTTGGTGGATGAGCTTGATGACTTCGAGGAATGATTAGGTGGTTGTTGACGAGGAACGGGTTTTGTTGAACTAGCAGCCACAAAAGCAATAGAATTAGCAGACCGTTCTGCCTTTTCAGCCCTTAGTTCATTCACTTCATTCTGATGTTGTTTCAAGATATCATAAAGTTTGTGGTAAGATATAGTCTTGATATCCTCCCTTTGTTTGACCAAAGTCACAAACCTTTGCCATTCCGGTTTGAGTTGAAGTAGAAACTGAACATTGGCATGATGATTGGAGATGGTGCACTGATTTCTTACAAGCTCATTCATCATTTTGTAGAATCTCGAGTAATATGAGTCAATGGATTCACCATCTTCAGATGTGAATTTTCCAACTCCCAAAGTAGATTAGTCTCGAGATCTTGAACATTGATTGACTCACCTTGCTTCAATCGATGAATTGCATTCCACATTTCCATAGCATTAGGACATGCATCAACTGTGGAATAGATATCGTTATCAATTCCAGTGAGTATGAAATTTACAGCATCAGCTTCAGCTTGGAGGAGTTTCTTTTTCTCAGCAGAACATGTGTCAAAATCCTCCATAGCTCGTATAGTTGATGAGGTACCATCCTCTGCCTGTGTGGTAATTGGTTTGAATTCAAAAACTGGAGGTGGATTCTCAAGGCAGTGACGAAGAGCAGTTCGGTTTTCTTTTCCGTCGAGAAATCTGAGAAAACGAGATCTCCATTGAACGTAGCAACCGGCAGTGAGCACAGGTGGATTACCGTTGCCACCTTGTTCCAAACGAATTTGATTAGCAGTTGCAATGTTGATGTTGTTGTTAGACATTGTGAATACTTGTGGATGAATTGCAGATCTTAGTGGATTTGTTGTGATGATGTGTGGTTAAAATTGAAATTCCGAAAATTCAAAAAAACATTTCTCAGTCCGACAATAAATTCCTCAGTCTGACAAAACGGTAAGCCGAAAAATTTTGTATCGCCAAACTTTGAATTTGAGTTAGAAATAGCCAAAAACTAGTAGGGAAAAAATTTGATTTTACCTGACCTAAAAATGTCCAGATCGGAATGTTCTGTCGCAATGCACTGTAGCAATGTCCAGATCGGAATGTTCTGTCGGAATGTGGCTGTCGGAATGCTCAGATCGCAATCCCAGATCGGAATGTACTGTCAGAATGTGGCTGAGACAAATTGGACAGAGTAACGACTTAACAAAACCCTTAAAACCCGTCGGAATCCCAGATCGCAATGCACGATCGGAATATCCAGATCGGAATAAGGTATCGCAATACAGTGATCGCAAAGTAGAATCCTAAGATTATTGCGATCAAATCCCCCACAATTGTACTTTCCGATGGTGACACTTGCTTGAATTTCGGAATGAAGAAAAACAAGAAATTTGGCAACTTTTGATCCAAAAAATTTGTGTTTTAGCCAAAACCAAGATACCCAAATCACTACTACTAGTATGTATATGATTTGTATCAAGAAAAGACCATAAAAACACAAAAAGAAAGATGGGACGTGAGATATGGATCAAAGAAGCCACGAAAAATCAAGAACACCACATACGAATCTTTAAACACCTATCCACTATAGGCTCTTGATACCAAACGTTGTTCCCATTTAATCCATAACACAAGATTCTTAGAGAGAGAAAGAGGAGAAAAGTAGAGAGAGAGAGTAGAGAGAGAAGTGGAAGGTTTACACTAAAGCTATGTGTTTAATGAAATGAACCAACACCCTCTTTCACATGTGAAAGAGGGTTATATACCCATGAACCAATGGGCTTTCCATGGGCCGTGGGTTTGTGACTTGGGTCGGGCTTGGCTTAGTCTTGGGCTTACGCCCCTAACTTAGACAATATTAGCTTAAAGTCCAAGCCCGGTTTCCCGACTAACCTATTACAATACAAGACCTTTTAACGACTAAGATGACCTATTACATTCTTGTTCGACTATATAAAATATAGGGCTAACACACTTCCCCGTGAGATTGATCATATTCTTTATCACAATTAACATAAGAGTGTGGCCCACCACAAGTTTCACAAGACTCACTAAGGGTATTAACTTGAGCATTGTTGTTTTTCGCATTGTTAGCGACTTGTAAAGCAAGTGCTTCAACAACCGAAGTAATCTTATCAATTCTCTTGTCGGTCTCACTAGTACTAGCACTAACCACATTAGCCCGAACACACCTAGTTTGCACTCTAGACTTATTCTCAATAATATCCCATGCGGCATTAGAAGATTTAACCAAAATGTTACCCCCCCCCCCCCCCCCCGAGGCACTATTTAGTGAATCTTGGTCATTCATGCTTAAACCATTGTAAAAAGTATTAATTTGATGCACTTTTGTAAAACCATGTTGTGGACACTTTCTTAAAAGTTCCTTAAAACGGTCCCAAGATTCACTAAATGTCTCACCGTACTTTTGTTCAAAGTTAATGATTTCATTTCGCAAATCGGTAGTACGTGAGGGTGGGAAAAAGTAGTTGATGAATTTGGTCTCTAAATCCGACCACGTAAGAATACTTTGTGGCGGTTCCTTTGCAAGCCAATGCCGGGCTTGTCCCTCTAAGGAGAAAGGAAAAAGTTGCAAGCGAATTACCTCTTGTGAAACCCCATTATACTTGACCGTATTAGTGAGTTGAAGGAACCTTTTGATATGGTCATGAGGATCATCAAGTGTACGCCCCAAGAATGGTTGAGCAGAAACCATTTGAATGAAGCCGGATTTGAGCTCAAAGTTGTTGGCTCCAATCTCGGGTATGACAATAGCATCGGTGTTGCCCTCTACGTGCGATTGCAAAAGCTCGATCATTGGTCGATTGTCCATGGCGACAATAGGTTGAGTTTCGACTTCGGCTTGAGTTGATTTCTTCTTACGAGCACGGGTACGCATATACACCTACAAAAGGAAAAGAAAGATAGACAACAAATATTTTTGGTTTTTTATGTTTTTCTATTTTTTTTTTGAATTTTTGAAAATTTTATATTTTTTTAGGATTTTTGAAAAATTTTGAAAATTAGACAAGGAAAATAACGTTCAAGAGTGAACAGATCCCAAAATCCAACGCGTCTCTCACAGAAAACCATTAATCTTCACGAAAAGAGCCGGCAGCGACGCCATTTGATACAAGGTTTTCACCTAGTATGAAAATTTGTTATCGTCTCGGTCTTTTCGAATTGATTACAGTTGAAAGTGCGACACAGTTGTTCTTGGTGGAAAATAAAGGAGAAAGGTTATCTATTTTAAACTGAAGAAAAATGTAAAATGAAAATGTAAATGTGGTTAAGTAAAAGTGTAAACTTAAGAAAATAAAATCTAAGTTAAAACAAATTTAAATGACACTTAAGAAAATTGGCGGGAAAATTAAAGTTTGAAAACTAAAACAGTAAACAAAACATAAATCTGAAAAGCAAAATTCTGACCTAATTCGGAAAGGGAAAGGGCAACCTAATTCAGAATGTGCAAGTTTCTGACGTAGTTCGGAATGAAGGTTCCAATCTAATTCGGAATCCACACTCACGACCTAACTCGGAATGTGCGTGCCACACGTAGTTCGGAATATACTAATGAAGAACCTAATTCGGAATCCATCTGTTATGTACTTAATTCGGAATGACATCATCAACACCTAATTCGGGAAAACACAATTCCTGGCCTAATTCGGGAAATGCACGTATTGAACATAATTCGGAATAAAGGGCCACTGATGCTAATTCGGAATCCAGGGATAACACATGTAACTCGGAATTGGATCAAGTACTTAATTCGGAATATATATTCAATCCTCAATTCGAGAAAAAGATAATTTGCAACTAATTCGGGATAAAGAAAACTGGACCTAGTTAGGGAAACTAGGGTTTTAACCAAACCCGAACTAAAATAAAATTAAGTAGAAACTTAAAATAAGCTAAAACTCATTAAGCAATTATCTAAAAGTTTAACCAAATAAAGTTTAAGAAAAAGCAATTAAGCTAAAATTTAAAAACTTTTAAAAACACTATATAATCAAAATATTTAAAAACAACTTTTTATAAAAAATAAATTAATAAGCACTTAATTAAAAATAAGAAAATTAACACAATAAGCACTAAAACACTATAAGCTATAAAAATCAAACACTAAAAGATCAATAAGCACAATCAAACACAATCATCAATCAATCAAAGAACATGATTAACAAACTACATGATTATCAAAATTAAACAAGATTAAAAAGATTAAGAAAGGCAGAATGAGAATGATTAATTGAAAAGCTTGAAATTAAGATGATTGAAGATTCACATTACAAGATTAATGAAAAAGCTTGAAAAACATTAAGAAAAGCTAGAGAGAGAAAGTAATATTAAGCTACTCCTAATTACCTTACACAAATTAAAACTAACTAAATTATATAACCACCTCCTAATGACACATTAGGAGGGTATTTATAGGAGGAGTACATGTGATGATGCTTTCTTCTCTCTTTCTTCTTGTCTCGACTCGATTTAAATTCCTTGTCTTTCTCGACGTCGTCTTGGGATTTGTCGATATAAATTTAACTCGTCTTATAATTTTCTTCATTTATTAGACTTGAGTTCTTCGACTTCATTAAACTTCCGTCTTTAGACTTTTTCTTCGATAAATCTTCAGAATAGGCCTTGGACTTCTGTTCTTTTTGCACTATTGATCTTTTGACTTCGTCTTTTGTCTTTTTCTTCGATAAAAGCCCGTGAAAGCCCGTGTTTTCTTCCCTTTTCACATTTTGGTCCTAAATCACAACAAAAACACAAACCACGCATAATTCCGACATTTACGACATAAAATACACATTTTGACTTGGTTATTATGATAGTTAAGTGGTAAAAGGATGGGTGTTTTCACACCTATCACTTGGTTTAACACTCCCAGCTCCTCCACAACTATAATGTGATAATATAGGTGCTACATATCTATGTGCCAACCCTGTGTACCACTCTCGCATGAAACACATCGCATTGGATTATCACTTTGTATGTGATAAAGTAGTAGTCGGGTCTTTCTGAGTTCATCACATCAACTCTAAGGATCAAATAGCAGATGCACTGACTAAACCATTGTCTCAAGCTCCATTTTTATCGTTACGTTCCAAGGTTGGAGTCTCCGACGGATCCTCCATCTTGCGGGGGCATATTAGGAATAAATGACTCCACATCAATTAGAGTAAATGAAAATATGTAGTAGTAGGTGGCCTTGTATAGTCCTATAATTGCTCCTGTAATTACTCCTATAATTTTGTATATCTACACTATACATTCATGATCAATACTGAAGGCTATTATCAAGCCTTTTACATCAAAACTATATCAGTTACCGCTACTATTCTCTTCCTCATTTTTCAATCTTGCCCATTTTTCCTTAAATACTTTCTGTTGTAACAACATATTCCTCATAGTTTTTTGCATTCTTTAATTTCAATGCATCTTTCATTTCCACCATTGTTTCATGTAAACTACTCTACAAAGAAAGTTGTGTTTTCTCACACTTTTTTATTCACACTTCTAAATAGTGTGCAATATATTTTGAGTTTATTAACACATATAAATGTGTAAAAGAACGATCACATAAATATGTGCGAATAAATTTTAAAACACCATAGTTATATGTCTTGTAAATAAAAGTCCGCACTTTTAAGTGTGGAATATTATATAACTATTTCACACTTTTAAGTGTGGACTCCAGTTTGTTACACCCATATTTTCCACACTTCTCAAAAATGAGAAATATGAGAAATATAGGTGTAACAAAATGGGCTCCACATCTTAAAAGTGTGGAGTAGCTATGAATTTTTCACACTAATAAGTGTGGACTTTTATAAGGATCACATATAAATGTAGTGTTTTAAAATTTGTTCACACTTATTTTTATGATCATTATTTTACACATTTATACACACTATTTAAAAGTGTGTACAAAAAAGTGTTAGAAAACATATCTTTTTTATAGTACTAGGTTATCACAGGAACCATATTTGAATTTCTTGTGTCTAATAATTTTCACTACTTCGTTTTAGTTTTAGTAACAATTATTAGGTTTGATTATGTATTTAGACAAAGTTACACCAATCACCGCTGACCAGATATTCGTAAACAGAGAATTTAACCACTTATGGATAGTTCACGTGGTCGCTATGAATGTTTAACACTTGATCGAATCTTGATTGGAACTATAGCATGCTTTGCTGGAATTTGTCCAGAGAATATGATCTGAGTTGTCAGGATGGCAACTCATAGTTTGGTTTCAATCCCTTAAGAAATGGTAAACTAAGATGGGATATTAACATACAGGAATTGAAGAATCAAGAATTGGAAACGTGGTTTGTTAAAGAAATTAATTGATAAATTGAATCTGTTACAAATTAGAGGTTACAAGAGAGAATTCTTTATTGGATCAAAAGCTAACCAACTAAATGAAAACGGTATTAATAATGTAAAATTACAACTAACAGAATATATCACCAAAACTGTTCTTTACAACTAACTCACGTGTGTGGCATGTAATTTTAGCGCGTATCGGATCATCAAATAGATTATTTTGTTAAAATGAATACTCTTTATATCCTAACTCTTTTTAGTGGTTATTTTGGAAATTATGAAACCTGAAGGGTAAGAAAGGTAAGTATATTTCTTTTATAATATATATGTTTGTTTAAATAAGTGCAAGGGTTGATTTGTTACATTCCAAGACTAGAAGGACCAGAGTGCAAGCTGTTTGTAAATATAGTCATTAGGTTAGGTAGTTGAGTTATTATTCTCACACAATTATAGTTTGTATATCTCTCTCTTTTTCTCGGTGTCATCGTTTGGTTGTTGGTGTTTGTGCTGATCTCAATCTTTGAGATCACTTGTTGGTTCTTTCCTTCTTGTATTTGTATTGATCCCAAACCCAAGTATAACGTTTGAAGTTATAGCTTGAGGTTGTTAATAAAATAAAGCGGAGGTTGGTTGAATATATGATCTTTGTATAAATTTTTACGTGGTATCAGAGACAGGTTGTCTTTGATACAAGAATCTTTTGTTTTCAAAAAATTAGAGTTTGTTAATTTTTAGGGGTTTTTAAAAATTGATTCAAGTTTTGGGTTAATCGTTGTGTTAATTGGTCAATTCCAGTTGGAATTGTTGGAATTGATTATTTTTGAAAATTAGGGTTTCGTGATTTTTTTGATCTTTTGTTTGTAATCAACATATTGGTTGATTAGTAGGGTTCTTATTATCAAGATTGGGGTAGATCTTGAAAATTAGGGTTTTTCGTATCAAACCTTAAATTTTCATTTCTTGATATTCTTGATTAGTTTGTTATTTTGTTGTTATTAACTTGATCTTGATCTTGATCTTTCAGGTTAATTTATGCTACATTGATTGTTGATTGTTTTTGGTTTTATCTCTAGCTTGGGTGTTTAGGTGTTGTGCATGCACTGTAACACCTCACAATCTTTCTATTCATTTTCTTGTTGATTGTTTATAGGGCTTAGGTGTCGAAGGGATTAGTAGTATTGTTGGATTTGTAGAGTTACAAAGTGGTTGATAGTTATTTGTTTGTTGTTTGTTGGTTTTTTGTTGTCTTGATTGTGTTATCTGTTATTTCTTGTTTTATCTTTCATAATGGTTACTGAGAATAGAAGAAGGATAAGGACAAGGGTTTTGGTTATGAGAGTAATGAGATTGATATGTTTGATCCAATGTTCTTGCATAGTAATGACACTAGTGGTATTCCATTAATTGATCTTAAGTTAGAAGGTACTAAAAATTATGAAGTATAGAAAGTAGCTAAATCTATAGCTATTCATACTAAAAATAAACTTGGTTTTATAAATGGTAAAATACCTAGACCTGAAGATGTTGGTTTTTTGCAAGATCAGTCGGACAAATATAATTTCGTGGTTTTAAATTAGATTATTGGTTGTGTTTCACAAGATGTTTTTCTTGGTCAAGTTTTTTCTAAGAATGCTAAGGTTGTGTTGCATGAATTAGAAGAGACATATAGTAAGCAGGATGATTCTATTATTTTTAACATGCACACAGTCTGGGATGGATTTGTCTGAGTATTATCATAATTTAATGCTCTGTGGAGGCAGTATGACTAATTTGTCAATCTACCAAAGTGTGTTTGTGAAAACTTAGATAAGCTAAAGGAGCATAATCAGTTGATTAAGTTGATGCAGTTCCTTATGGGACTTGATGAGATATATGTTCCTATTTGGAGTATAATTCTTACTAGTTATCATATTCCTAATGTTAGGGGTGATTTTTCTACTCTCTATAGAGATGAATCACATATGGTTACTCATTCTCAAAGTGGTTCTAAAGGGAGTGGTAATGGAGCTGCTTTTGTTACAAGACATAATAATACTAAAAATATATCTTCGAATAATAATGGTAATAATAATTCTGCTAGAAAGCTTTGTAGAAACTAGAAGGGGGGGGGGGGGGTTGAATAGTTTCTCTTCGATTGGTGACCAAATTAAAATTTCTTTCAATTTGGTTTGTATCAAAACTATCTTTTACTTAAAGCTAAGTTGCATAATGATTAGGTTCAATTGAAATGCACTAGCAAGAATAATAAGCAAGTATAATGATAATGAAATAAGTAAAGAGCAAGGAAGGAGACAACCTAGTGGGAAGACACCAAGATTTATAGTGGTTCGACAACGAGGCTCTATCCTCGTTTCTACTCCACTCCTTGAGTACACCTACTCGAGATTTCCACTATATCCACAAGCTCCCTTCTCGGAGGAGAAAACCTTACATCGTTGCTTACATTATTTTCCGACACTAAGCTAAATGTCGAGACCTAATCTTTAGCTAGGACCAATCTACACGACGTTGCCTACTTCACAATTTAACGACACAAGGCTAGATGTCGAGTTCTAATCTTAAGGTAGAACCAATTTTCACGACGTCGCCTACTTCACCATTTTACGACACAAGGCTAGATGTCGAGTTCTAATTGAAAGCTAGAACCAATCTTCACGACTCTTCACTTTGAAGCTAAGTGAGAACTTCACACAACACAACTACTAATCACTTTAAAGTTTAGTGAGAACTCACAAGACACAACCACATCACTTTATAGTTTAGTGAGAACTCCTAATCAAATCTATTACAACTCAACTAGACTTATCCAAGTACACACATGTAACTTGGATTGACACAACACAAATCCAAGAAAACACATATGCAATGGATGTACACAACAAATCCAAGTATTCACAAATAACTTGGATGAACACAACTAGTCCAAGTATTCATAAATACATTGGATTGACCTAAAACACAAAGGTATCATGATGAATATGACTAGCTCATAAATTCATCTTTATCACTACACTAGTGAGTGAGTGATCTTCTCATTGGACATGGTAAAGGAGGGGATCAAGAGGATAATCATATGTAAACATCCTTAACAAATTAAGTGATCATTTACTAATGATTATGCTATAGAAAATAGAAAAAGGGCTGAGAAAAACGTCCAAGAGGCTTACTGGAAAATGAGATTTGACCCACTATTTAAAGGAGAAAAAGTTACAACAGATCTATAACGGCTACTGTGCGCGGTACCTTATCTCACCCCGCGGTACCATATCGCTAAGGTACCGCGTAGGTACTTAAGGTACCGCCACTAGACTCCGCTCCGTTTTTTGTCTTTTAGTGGGGTGGGAATATCTGAGGTATTTAGAATTGATGGAATCACCCATAAGCAATTGTAAAAATTTAACCAAGATCAACTCAAAAATAGAACTAATTAGATATCACACAAATAACACAAAAGTTACAAAAAAAATAATACAAAAAAGAAGATAGTCATACACATAGTATGAGTATCTAAAAGCAATAAATATGGAAAATAAACCACTAAGCATAAGCTAGTCTAATAGTGATATTTTCCAAGATTGCTAAAAATAAAATAAAACTAAAAAGACGACGATGCATCATTCGAAGTTTTGTCCACCGGAACGAAAACTTGAATAGGAGGTCGAGTGAGGAGGAATTCAAGAAAATTTAACTTCTCATACACATGAGCAAGTTCAATTTGTTGAAATCGGCAACAATCACACGAGGATCCATGATGCAACATAAAATCGTTTGATGTGGGTATGGCATCAAACTTAGGGTTTGGTGGTGGTGGGGTAAAGGGTTTGGGAGTGTTTTCACAATGCCTTGTGAGGTTTGGGAAGGTTGCAAGGTCATTGAGTTGGGGGGGTATTAAAGGATTGTGGTGGTGGTGGAACATGTTCTTTTGCTCCGGTGATGGGGTTTATGGTGTAAGTCTCATTCCAATACTTGATTGGAGAGAAGGTAGGGTTTTTGGGTGGTTTGGACGAAGATGGTTCATTCTTCTTAACCCAAACGGGTCGAACCGAGATTTTCGGTTTCTTTGAAAGCTTGGATGAAGAAGCTTTGGGTGAGTGGGGTTGTGACAAAGAAATGTCAAGGTTAGGAATGTAGGAGTTAGGCATTGAGAGAGTGTGAGAATGATATCTCAAGGTTATGTGAGAATGAATTCTCAAGGTTGGGAAGGTGTGAGAATGAAATCTCAAGGTTGGGGTATAAGTAAAATGTAATCAAGGTAAGAGTTTGAATACAAAATGTGTAGTGTCAAGGAATGTTTAGTTAATTTGAGTAAACAAGGAATCTTGACTGGGAATAGGGTTTAAAGGTTTTGAACAAAAATTCGTCAAAAGTCACTTTCTGGCCGCGATACCTTATAGGGTCCGGCGGTTCCATATCACTAAGGAACAGCGGGTCTTTAAGGAACCGCGTCCAGAGGACTTTAAACCATGTTTTTCCTGGGTTTTGGGAAAAACTAAGACTTTTTCAAAAAATTGCAAATCTTGGATTTTTACCTCTATTAGAACCAAAATATGCTAGGGTTGCATAAAGCAACACATTCACAAAGAATGTCTTGACAAAGGGTGACAAAATAATTTAGATATCATTTTGAACCAATTTTAGTCATGTTTAGGGGTTGTGATAGATTAAGGTTCAATTTTAATTTCTAATTAAAGTTGATTAGTGTGCACACAAGGATAGAATCACACAAAGCTAAATCCATAAGTCAACAACATAAAACATTCATTAGTGAAACAAGTACAAAGATAAATAAAACTAACTAATACATAGCTAGCTTATCATAAAATCTAGATAAGTAGTTTTCTTTGGCTTGTTGTTGAAAATCTTTATTAAAAGAACTTCATCATTCATCTCCTAGGAGGAGGCATGGAGAACAAAGCAAGCAAGAAGTTTTGCAACCTCCTATGTAGTTCATACATGTCCATCCTAAGGTTATGGATGATGTAGTGATTGTAAAGACAACATGGGCAACTAGGACCATGAGTTTGTTGAAACCCAAAGTAAGGATCACCCAAGAGGAGGGAAAGTGGGACACCCAAAATTGGGATGTTTGAGTTGGGTGGAGGTAGAGGAGGCAAGTTCTCCAAGGGTGATGTGGGTGAAAGTGGTGGCATATTCCCCAAAGGGGAAATGGGTGAGTGTGGAGGTAAATCCTCCAAGGTTGGTGAAATTAGTGAGTTGTGAGGGGTAAATGGTGAAGTCACCAAGATGTCATCAAAGTCATTCCCAAAAGGAATGCTTTGGATTGGTTGAGGTTGTGTGGTCACTTCCAAGGGTGCACTTGGAGTGAAGTGTGAAGAAAGCTCATTCATTCTAGAATTGAATGAAGAGGAGGTAGAACCAATGGAGTGGTTAGTACCATGGGTGGAGGAGGTCTTGCATGGTGCAAGAGGTGGGGAAGGTGATGAAGAAATGAGGATAGGAGCATTCTCATTCTTAGGTGTGTGGAAAGGTGAAGAGTTAGGCTTAGCTACCTTAACCCTTATTTTGAGTGTTTTTCTTGGGGTGGAGGTCTTGGAAGTGTTTGAGGTTTTGGTACACACCTTGGTTGATTAGGGTGGTTTAAGGTTTAGGGAAGTATGTTTGATGTGTGAAGAACATGGCAAACAAGGTGGGTTTAAATAGGTGAGGGGATGATCCAAACTAGTAATGGGTTAAAAACATTTTAGGTGAATAATGAATTTAGATACCCTAGTTTAGGAAATGTGCAGTTTATTACTGAACATCATGCAAGGTTTACACAAAATTAAGAAAACAGTGTAAAGCAAAGATGTAGTTGTGCACAGTGGCCGGCGGTTCCTTATCTAGGACCGGCGGTACCTTATCGATAAGGAACCGCGGGTCGATATGGAACCGCGACCAGAAGGTTTTCAAAAATTTCCCATTCCAGTTTTTGATAAACCCAGATTTTTCCCAAAGGTTTCACAAGCCAAAGTTAACTACAGATCATAATCTAATAAGCTAACTATCAAAAGGCATGCACAAAGCTATGTAAAACACAAACATGATGGCATAATAAACATTAAGGATCAAAATAAATGGTAATCCAAGCATGCAACACAAGTTAATAAACAACTAAACCAAAGTGTTAATAATCAAATGTTAAACCATCAAATCCAAACTTTGACACAACTTCAAAGTCTTCACCTCCTTTTCTTTCCTAAACCCTTGATCATCTTTCCCAAATACTTGAACCCTTTTCTTGACTCCACTCGGTGCTCATGTAATTCTCCCCGGGTTCTAAGATTCTCACGATCAAGATGCTCCATATTGAGATCTTCAGGAACATCACTAGAAGGGTGAGGAGGAGGAGCTAAGTCTTCAAAATAATCCTCGAATTGATTTGAGGATGGATGGGAGTTGCTCGAAGAGTCAAAATGAGAACTAGGACCGATGCCATCACCATCACTTGGTGGCATATCGGTGTCCTCCTCATCCGGCTCTTGATGGTCGGATTTTCTCGAACCACGGTCACTTCTTGGCTTTCGTTGATACGCCTCTTGAATAGGCAACATAACCCGTTGAACCGGGTGAAAGCGAGAAAGATCGAGTTGAGGAAAATCTTGACCAACCCTTCTAAAGAGGCGAGTAAGAAGCATAGCATAAGGGAGGTTTGTTTTGGGTTTGGAAAAAGCATAATTTATACGTCGAGCGATGTAATATGCAAGATTGTACTTGGTGGAAGTAAACAGGCAAAACAACATATGCCCCATGCAAGCCGGGATATGATCCCGGTTCCCACCAAGACAAAACACATTTTCCCTAAGGATGTTTGCCCATTGGAGCATATAATCCTTAAGGTCGCTTGAGAGCACTTCATACCTATTCACATTTCGCACATTTGTATGAAGGCTTCTCACAACGTTTCCACTACGCTCTTTCGTGATGATTTCAAGGATGAAATTTAGATCAACTTCGATGGTGTCATTTGGAGGTTTGTCGTTTGACTCCAAGAGAGCATCTAGTCTCCACTTATCCGTGAAACGACAAGTGCCTTCAAATGGCACACCAAGAATATCACCAAAGTCATCGAGGGAATATTAAATGATTTGACCATTCAACAAGAAACGGATAAAGATTTGGTCGTTGATTTCAAGCATGGAGTAAGTACTAAAGAACTCAAGAAGGAACAAGGGATAAATTACCTCGTCTATGTAAAGCAAACAATCAAACCCAATTAGCTCGAACATAGAGTTGATATAATTATATCCCGCTATTCTTGAGTCTACAATCCTACCCTCATGGAAACAACGAGAGGAAAGGGATGGAAAAGCGTTTTGGAGTTGAGGGGAAACAAAGGTTTGAGAGATGTCGGGCATATAATCTCTAGTGAATTGATGATCTTTTTGATATTGAGAAGGCATGATTAAGTACCTAAATACAAACACAAGACAATATTTCTCCAATCACTCATATGAAAATCAAAAAGGAAAAACGAAAAATGAAAATGTGTTATATCAATTTCTTGACAAACATAGGATTGAATCCATATCATTTTCATGTTCACATTGTGTATATTCCATCATTGACCAAGAACACATGATCTATGTTAGATCAACAATGGATTAGAACATTGGTTTTTCAAAACAAGGTTTTTAGGTAAGCATTAACAATGTCATTACCTACTTGTTCATAGGTTCATCTCAAATCCATACTTTAACCAAAATCATTTAGCTTAATTTCGGATTTGTTCTACAAGAGGTTTTTAGTGAAATCTTAATGAATATGAACCTAAGGAATCATAGTAAAATAACTATGTCAACCCACATTCCTATTAAGGTTTTAATTCAATTTCAATTTTAAAAATCCCCAATTATGAAAGGATGAACCCTAGAACAAAATAGATGAAATTGAAAGAAAATACTTACAATTAATTGATGTTAGATGAAGGATGAGTGAAACCCACAACTTGGAATCAATTAATTTGAGTGATTGAAGGTTTTGGAAGCTTTAACAATGGTGGAAAAGGTAAAACCCGTCGGCTGTGTGTTTTTGGGAGAGAGAGAGTTTGGTTTGAAAAAGAATAAAAAACACAAACTGGCGCTCTGACAAAAGTTACTGCCCGCGGTACCTTATCGATAAGGAACCGCGGGTTTGAGCCGCGGAGATAAGGAACCGCCTATAGAGGCAGGTTTCTATCTCTGAAAAACGCCAAATTTTGAAAATCCAGTTTTTCTAAAATACTTAAAATTAAATCATGAGCCTTTTAGAATATCATTGGATCATCATAACACTAAGTAATATGCCTTAATGAAGGATTACGAGTTAAATCAAGATCGAAAAGAACCGAAACGGACAAACGACTACTCGTAGCAAAACGACTAAGTGGAGAGAAGTCAAGAGAGTTGAATCAAGACTAGGATCAATGCTCAAGGGATCAATGACAATCTTCAAGTAGTAGTAACGAAGAGCTTGTGTCATATATAGTGGTTTAAGACGTGCCTTTCCGGCGAAACGATAAACGGCTTTGGTAATGAATAAGCACAAAGCAATTATACAAGTCTAAACTAAGATCACTTTCAATAATAGTCTTAGTCTAAACTAAAATATGAGCAAAGTATTAATTAACTTTCTCTCCCACAAAGGGCCTACTAACCGTATGGGTGCAAACCATGGAAATCATGCTTGATACTTTAAGCTTCTACTAACTCACTCTACATCACCATAGTGAGTCAAGTATCCAAGCATTGAAGGTTTGAGAGGATAAAAGAAAAGAAACACAAACCACAAATAAATGTCAAGGCAAGGATGCCGAGAACAAGCACATAGTCAAGTAATGATCAAAAGAATGATCAAAGGGCGTGTGGAAGAACGAAAGCGTACCTTGGCCACAAAGAGCAATCCATGAAGGAATAAGTGCTACCAATCAATGACTATGATGAGTACTAAGTCTTCAAGGACTAGTATCATTCCCAATCATCTTGGTATCATCATTCAAAGATGTTAAAGATCAATGAAAATGATTCTTCTACAAGTGCAAGTAACTCAATCCACAACCAATTAAGTGATTGATCTTTATGAGTACCTACACAAAGCAAGATGCAAACTAGTAGATACATTTCAAGAGTATATCTAAAATGCATAAAGGCTACTAATCTTAAGTGGGATGCAATATTATCAATTAAAAGACCTATTTTTCAAAGAAAACATAGTTTTGACCAAAGAGAAACTTTAGTACAACTAGACCTTCTAATTTGAGGAGACAATGGATCGATCTAAGTTTTAAAGTACAATATACTTCAAAGATCTTGAGTGACCATCGCTCTAATACCAATTGTAGAAACTAGAAGGGGGGGTTGAATAGTTTCTCTTCGATTGGTGACCAAATTAAAATTTCTTTCAATTTGGTTTGTATCAAAACTATCTTTTACTTAAAGCTAAGTTGCATAATGATTAGGTTCAATTGAAATGCACTAGCAAGAATAATAAGCAAGTATAATGATAATGAAATAAGTAAAGAGCAAGGAAGGAGACAACCTAGTGGGAAGACACCAAGATTTATAGTGGTTCGACAACGAGGCTCTATCCTCGTTTCTACTCCACTCCTCGAGTACACCTACTCGAGATTTCCACTATATCCACAAGCTCCCTTCTCGGCGGAGAAAACCTTACATCGTTGCTTACATTATTTTCCGACACTAAGCTAAATGTCGAGACCTAATCTTTAGCTAGGACCAATCTACACGACGTTGCCTACTTCACAATTTAACGACACAAGGCTAGATGTCGAGTTCTAATCTTAAGGTAGAACCAATCTTCACGACGTTGCCTACTTCACCATTTTACGACACAAGGCTAGATTTCGAGTTCTAATCGAAAGCTAGAACCAATCTTCACGACTCTTCACTTTGAAGCTAAGTGAGAACTTCACACAACACAACTACTAATCACTTTAAAGTTTAGTGAGAACTCACAAGACACAACCACATCACTTTATAGTTTAGTGAGAACTCCTAATCAAATCTATTAGAACTCAACTAGACTTATCCAAGTACACACATGTAGCTTGGATTTACACAACACAAATCCAAGCAAACACATATGCAATGGATGTACACAACAAATCCAAGTATTCACAAATAACTTGGATGAACACAACTGGTCCAAGTATTCATAAATACATTGGATTGACCTAAAACACAAAGGTATCATGATGAATATGACTAGCTCATAAATTCATCTTTATCACTACACTAGTGAGTGAGTGATCTTCTCATTGGACATGGTAAAGGAGGCGATCAAGAGGATAATCATATGTAAACATCCTTAACAAATTAAGTGATCATTTACTAATGATTATGCTATAGAAAATAGAAAAAGGGCTGAGAAAAACGTCCAAGAGGCTTATTGGAAAATGAGATTTGACCCACTATATAAAGGAGACAAAGTTACAACGGATCTATAACGGCTACTGTGCGCGGTACCTTATCTCACCCCGCGGTACCATATCGCTAAGGTACCGCGTAGGTACTTAAGGTACCGCCACTAGACTCCGCTCCGTTTTTTGTCTTTTAGTGGGGTGGGAATATCTGAGGTATTTGAACCCTTCAAAGGATATTCTAACAGCATTTGGAATATGCCATTTTCAAATTTTCATTTTCCATTTTAATAAAACATTTTCTAAAAAAGAAAGTTTATTAAAAAGTCTTTTGTCTTATTAGCAAAAGTGAGTTTTAAGGATAATCATTTTGATGATCACTAAGTATGATTAAGAAAGGTTAGTGATATGATTATTACCTTGATGATAGTGTTAGTTAAATAATTCATTTTGTGTTTCTACACTAAATGTGTTGTATGGTTTGTTGTGATCAAAACTAAGAAAGATTAGTTAACACTAATAATGTTTTTAGGCATTACTTGCATTAATAAGCTTAATAGACCAAATCTTGTTTGTACTCATTGTAATATGAATGGTCATACTACTGATAGATGTTTTGAGCTTGTTGGGTATCCTCTAAATTTAATACTACTTTTAATAAGGGAACCACTAGTAATAATATTATTTCATATAAGAATTTTACAGATGAGCAGTATAAGAAACTAATAGATTTGATTAGTGAGAAATCTGGATTTGGGAGTATACCTGCAAATGTTGCTGGTACTAGTTTTGTTCTTCAAGATTCTTTAATCAGAATACTAATATAAGTACTTATAGTTTTTATATTGGTTTGATTATGGATTCTGGTGCAAGTCAAAATATGACTTTCACTATTATCAATATGTTTAATATTGTTGATGTGTTAAAGCTAAATATGACAGTGGGTCATCCTAACGGGACTAAGGCTTTGGTGACACATGTTGGCAGTATTATACTTACTGATAAAAAATTTCTTCATGATGTATCAGTTGTTTTTTGTGCATAGATTAAGTAAAGACAGTAAATGTAGAGTCATATTTGATGAAAGTTCTTGTGTTATTCAGGATTCTGTACTAGGTACCCAAGTGGGGACTAGTAAAGAGAATAATGGTTTGTATTTTCTTAATACAAGTAAAAAAGTTGGGAATAATAACATTAAATTTTATTTTTTATCTAAATGTATTTGACACAACAGACTTGGTCATCCTTCTGACCAAGTTCTACAGGTTCTTAAACAGAAATTGAATTTTGATTTGAATGATCAAAATGATCTTTGTGAGGTATGCCATAAGGCAAAGCAACTAGAGAGCCTTTTCATTTGAGTGAACATCAAACCAAGCATCTTGGACAAATTGTTCACTTGAATGTATGGGGTCCATATAAGGTTTCAAGTAAGGAAGGTTTTAAATACTTCCCGACTATGGTTGATGACTTTAGTAGGGATGTTTGGGTATTTCTATTGGGGGGGAAATGACGTGTTTGATCATATTGTTGAGTTTTATAACTTGGTTAAAAATCTGTTTAATCAAACTATTAAGATTTTTAGATGGGACAATGGAAAAAAGTTTGTGAATCATAACATGAGTGTGTTTTGTAAACATAATGGTATAATTCAACAAACTACTCATGCTTATACACCTCAACAGAATAGTATAGCTGAGAGAAATCACATAAACTTATTAAATGTTGTTAGATCTCTCATGTTTCAAGGGGAATTTCTTTGAACATGTGGACTGAATGTATTCTGACTGTTGTTTACTTAATTAACAAGACACCTAGCTATTGGAAAAACACCTTATGAGTTAATATATAACACTAAACCTAATCTCTCTCATCTAAAATGTTTTGGTTCCCTTTGTTTCTCAGTTGTGCTAAATAATACTGATAAGTTCTATTCAAAATCAGAAATGTCTGTTTTTATAGGTTATGCTTTTGATAAGAAAGTTTACAAGTTGTTTAGTCTTGAAACCATAAAATTCTTTTTTTAAGGAATGTAAAATTCTATGAAAGTATTTTCCCTTTGAAGAACAAGTCCGGAAATAAAGGTTTTCAGTTAGAATCTAAAAATTTAAATGGTTTAAATTTTTTGAATATTGATTTAGAGGATAATTTGTCAAATGAACCCTATAATGATAAGAGACATAGTGAAGCTGAGATGAGTGAAGGCGTGAAGGCACAGACTAGGTATCATAAGGAGGTACTGAGAAACAAAGGGAACCAAAACATTTTAGCACAATGACATCACACTAGAAGAAGCCATCTGTGATAACTTGGAGAGTGTAACAATTGAAGAAAGTGTAGATTCTAAGGGTGATGACACAATATATCAAGAGTTTTATGAATAGTTCCATTCTCCTAAGGTTAGTCCAGACATAGTGAAGCTGAGATGAGTGAAGGCGTGAAGGCACAGACTAGTTATCATAAGGAGGTACTGAGAATACTGGTGATGCTGAGAAGGATGATGTGTGGCATCCCAATGACATCACACTAGAAGAAGCCATCTGTGATAACTTGGAGAGTGTAACAATTGAAGAAAGTGTAGATTCTAAAGGTGATGACATAATATATCAAGAGTTTTATGAACAGTTCCATTCTCCTAAGGTTAGTCCAGACAGTTGTGGAATCCAAAAACTCGTGATTCCTTAGTCTGATAACTCATCTAGGATGAACAATAATAAAGATAATAAGATACGCATCGGATTAAAAATTAAAAAAATATATTTATTATTGACTAACAAGGCTTCGTCGTCACCCTATGTACAATGATGATTATATAGTCCTAATCCTACGTGATCAATGGTAGGACGTGTCATCTACCCTATGATAAGGATCAAACTAATGATCTTAAGACTAAAACCTAGACGTCTTTCTTCATATCTTTAGAAATCGAGCAACACACACTTTCCTACACGTCTACATTGTAGAACATGGGTACAGGCACACATAACTCTATGCATCTAGGTCTCTTTATATAGGAGAGTACCTAGGGTTTACAAAGGATAACTATAAGAAATAAACAAGTAAATCTTTATATTTGAAGAAGATCTCTTGAATTCTATCACTTAAGAATTTCATATAGTCTTCTTAGGCCCTCTTTGTTTATTCGTTGCCACTGTTTTGTCTAGTCGGGAAACTTCGTTGCTACTATTATGTCTAACAGTGGGAAGCTTGTTGCCACTGTTTTGTCACATCAACTTTTGACCCAACAACAGTCATGAGTATATGGTTAGGAAATCTACTAGAAAGTCTAGTATGTCTCTTAAGTTTAAAGACTTTGAAATAAATACAAAAGTGAAATATATTATTGACAAACATGTGAGTTACTCTAAGTTGAGTATTGAGAATTATAATTTTACTGTTGGTCTTGATAAAGTAAAAGAACCTAAAACCTATACTGAGGCTATTAAAGATAATAGATGGATAAAAGCTATGAATATTGGGTTATTACTAAACTTCCTCTTGGTAGAAATGCAGCAGGACACAAGTGGGTGTAAAAAATTAAATACTTGTCTAGTGGTAAGGTTGACAGGTATAAAGCTAGGGTTGTAATTAAGGGCTATAATCAGAAAGAAGGGATTGATTATGAGGAGACAATATTCTCTTGTTGTTAAATTAGTTACTGTAAGATGTTTGCTTACTATAGCTTTTAGCTTTAATTGACCTATTTTTCAGCTTGACATTAATAATGCTTTTTTACATGGAGAATTAGAGGAAGATGTTTATATGACTCTTCCTAAAGGATATTTTGATAAGGATGATAAAAGGGTATGCAAACTTGTCAAATCTTTGTATGGGTTAATACAGGCACCTAGAAAATGGAATGAAAAACTTACTTTTGTGTTAATTAAAAATGATTTTGTGCAAAGTAAAATTGATTTTTCATTATTTACTAAGAATAAAAATGGTGTGTTTCTTGCATTATTGGTTTATGTTGATGATATTGTTATAACTGGAAATAACACAACATAAATTGAAAATGTTAAGTTTCTTGGTTCTAAGTTTCTTATAAAAGATCTTAGCAAGCTCAAGTATTTCTTGGGTATTGGAGTGATTTAGTTAGATACAGGGGCGGATCTATGTATGAGCCACCTGTGACACGTGCCACACATAATTTTTTGCGACGAAGTGTAGTTTTCTAGTGATTTTTTGTGGTTTTTTCGAAGTGCTACACCCATTTAAAGAGGAAAAGGGGTTTTAACTGTATTTGAAAAGAAAAATGAGGATAGTGAAGATGAGATAAGATGTATAGTAACTTCTCCATTAGTTTTTTGTCCTATTTGTTTCTTTGATAATTTTTTTGCAGTACTTTCCGGTGTCTATACTACGTAGGGTTATGATTTATTTTTTATGTAGTACTCATTGTATATTAATTTTATTAATAGTTTTTAACATATGAGGATAGTTATAAAGAATTTATAAACTTTCAAGTAGTTTTACCATTTAAGAGAGTGCACGATTTAACGATGATAATTGCATCGGCATCCTCGTCTTAGCGTCGTTATCTGACATTTCGTCGGCTTTTTAACGGACATTATTTGTTTTTTTTCGAGTGAACATACTTTGGTTACGAATGATGTTTTAATTATTGTGGTGTTATAAAACATGTGTTAAATGACGACCTATAACATCTTATAGGATGCAAATGCACCCGCTTTCTATAATATGTTCAAATTACACCTAACTGAAACCAACAAAAAGAACTAAAACTAGTTTTTATGTTAATAAATGGACGACTAAATCTAAGAACTATTTACGAAGCGAAGTGAGTCGTGCCACACATAATTTAAATTCCTAGATCCGCCACTGGTTAGATAATAGTTTATACTTTACTTAAAGAATGTATTGTTTAGAGGTACTTGCAGAGTTTAACATGCTTGCATGTAAACCCTGTAGTACTCCTATTGAGACTAAAGTTACTTTTGTTAAGAATAAACGGACTGTTATTGATAAACCTTTGGTTGGTATTAACAATTATCAGAAACTTGTTGGTAAGTTGATTTACTTTTGTTGTACATGTTCTTAGTCAATATATGCATGCTCCTTTAGAGTCCCACTTATAACTTGCTTATAGAGTTTTAAGATATTTGAAAAATTCACCTGGTAAGGGTTTATCTTTTACTAAGGTGATCTTAATCTTAGTGTATATGTGGACTATGATTGGGCTATGTGTAAGGCTACAAGACAGTAACTGTCACACTCCCAAAATATCAGAGTATAATGGCGACAAGGGAGTGGTGACGTCATGATTATCATACACACACAGTTACAAAGAACGACCTCTAAATGAGACGTTCAGAAAATAGATCACTTGTAATTGATAAAATAAATAGTTTTAACATAGTGCGGAAGCATAAAACTGGTCACAGTTACAAATCATAGTTTTCCAGATAGTACAAATGATCTTTGTTTCAAAAGAAATGACGACAATGCATGAGACCTCACTTAGCATCTTCCTTCTTAATACCTGAGAAAACATTGCTAAAGCATCAACATAAAGTTGGTGAGTTCATAGGTTTAGTTAATTTGAAATGTTTAATGAACCACAAGATTTTCCCAAAAGTGATGACAATATAACAAATACAAAGTCATCCTAAAAGTATTTATTACAGTCTAAGCTCGTGACACCGAAGCGTTAACAACATCGGTAGTATAATCATATAAATATAGCCCAACTGGATGCCTAAACCCACGACATCCTATCTCAGACTCAAATGAAACTGTGCCCGCTTGTCCCCTTGTTGGACAAGATAGACAGGGACGTCAATCCCGATAGATCTATCCATAACATTCGCGCTTACACAAAGTAATTAACGGTTCACGATTCACGGGCCAAAGCAACTGGGTTTTTAGTGGGACTTAGACTAATATATAAATCAGTAAATGCACTTGTGTTCATACGTTAAATCAAGCAATGTCTCACCCAAAAAGAAGTAAAAATAGTTAAACATGGGGCTATAAACTCACCTTGTAATTCAGCAAAATGACGAAGATAAAGGTAGCTCGAGGGTACGGTTACGCTAGCCGCGACCTATTTAATTATAAGGATCGTGTTACGACATTAAAAATTATACTAGTAAAAAGACACGACACCCTAGTTGTGCTTGACAATACCTTTCGTTTACGGAAAAACACGATACATAAAAGTCGGTTATTAAACAGTCGAGATTTACGGGCTAAATAATACTTTTAAGTTACAAATTTCGTTTTGGGCCTTAAATATCCGAATACACCAAACTGGCCCAACAAATACCCAACATACCCACCCCATGGTCCGGCCCAAGGGTTATTTAACCCGGCCCGGCCCAGTGGCGATACAAACAAGGAAGGAAAGGAGTAAATACGTGTTTTGTTAACTCACACAGATCAAAAACACTCAGTCAATCTCTCTCTCTTCTCTCGAAACACTCCCACCGCCCCACTTCTCTCTCTCTCTAAAAATGGATCGGATCCTCAACTCTCCCATGGCTATGATAATTTTCAGATTAATACATAAATCATTTGTGGTGGTTTATGGTGATTAAACTCGCGTGGGATGTGGGGTTTCATCCCCACATCAAACCGATTCGGTTTTCGAGGTGTTCTTCCCCAGGGGTTTAAGTTATCATCATTCAAAGATAAGTTTTCATCCCTCTTTTTCCTTTTAATAAAATGATCTCTTGATTTTCGTTTATAAAAGATTTGTGGTTTTAAATCATTTGTATAAACATGCTGTGAACAAAAGGCTCTCGAATTTAATAAGAAACAAATTAGGGTTTCGAAAATAATTGGGGGTTTTGCTAAATCTCATGTTTAAATACAATTAATTAACGTTTTCTATCATAAAAACATGTTAATTTCAACATATAACCGATTTTGTAAAAATTAGGGTTTCGGTCAAATTTGGGGGTTTATTCATACCTTGATTCCAATTAAATTAATTATTTAATTCGGGTTTGGATTGGGTTTAATTAGGGTTTTAATTAATAAAATGAAATTAGGGTTTATATAAATTGGGGGGTTTTGTACACGGTTGATTATTTGAAATTAAATAACATTTTTGGAATATATAAAGTATTAATTTCGAAATAAAAAAGGTTTACAATATTTAGGGTTTCGAATTAAAAGGGGGTTTTATACCCGCGGCTTATTTGAGAGTTTGGTGATGTTTCTGTAAAATGAAATAGTTAAGATCTTGGGTTATGGTTACTTTGAGTGGTAAAGGTTTCGGCAGAAAACAAGGACCTTGGTTTGGTCTTGGTTTGGTTCTCGGTTTGGTCTCGGTTTGGGTCTCGGTTTGGGTCTCGGTTTGGTCTCGGTTTGGGTCTCGGTTTGGGTCTCGGTTTGGGTCTTGACGGAAATAATGGGGTTATGGTCAAGTTCAAGTTAAAAATGCTATGATTTATCTTTTCAGTTTTGATTAAAATAGAACCGTAACAAAGACTAACACATAGTTTTTATTTTCGCAGGTTTGGTTACAATTACGAGCACAACTAAGACTTGTACATAAAAATGGAGAGATGATTAAAAGACTCACAATGGATGTTTTGGTTTCGGTTTGCAGGTGTGGACGAGGAAGGATGATCGGCTTTGACACAATTCTTCACTTTCACCCAGGATTTGTGTTTAAAAACTTGTCCAGGAACAATTATTGTAATATTTGGACTGTGAATATTGTTTGTGTTATGTTTGGACATTGGATAAAATTTGGACTGTATTTAATCTTGTATTATTAGTTTAGGGTTAGACTCAAACTGAAATTGGTATGCTTGTGATGTACCCATTTTGGGTAAACTTGGCATGTGTGCTGGATTGTAGTGTTTAGTGGGTGAATAAACTATGTAATTAAGTCATGACTGAATATTGACTCTTGCTAAGCAAGTTTTTGAAATAAAAGTAGATAAGAGTTCACAATTTAAATTCTTGTACATGTTGCACTAATATACCATTCGGCCCAGGTTTGTCGAGTGTCTAAGTCTTAGACGCGAAAACTGAATATGCACGACTCGATAACAATTTGACACACGATCTAAATCAAAGACAAGTATGCGTGACCTCAAGGGATTCAGCAAGTACTTCAAATAGACACACGGCAATGCATAATACGTTTACAACTTCGTGCATTTCATTCATAAATTAATAGACACGAAAAACTCGAGTTGTTACATTCGCTCTCCCTAAAAAGGGCTTTGTCCGCAAAGCAAAGTAAATAACACATTTATATCGACAACTCATCGGTAAATAATTTAGGTACTCCACTATCTGAAGAATTTAAGATGGAAATTTGACGGATGTCACAGTATTCCCATGTTTTAGAGATTTCGTCACGAAATCAAGACGTTGTTGTAGTAGGATGATTAGCGTAAAGATGAGGATACTTGCTCTTGAATTGGTCTTCACGTTCCCACGTGTATTCTGGACCTCTACGCGCATTCCAACGGATCTTTACAATGGGTATACGACTTTGCTTGAGCTGTTTGACTTGACGGTCCATAACTTCTACCGGTTCTTCTACAAAGTTGAGTTTGTCGTCGAGTTGAATCTCTTCTAAAGGAATAACGAGTGTCTCGTCGGCTAAACATTTCTTCAGATTGCAAATGTGGAACACATTATGCACTCGGCTAAGTTCTTGGGGTAACTCCAAACGATAGGCTACGGGGCCAATCCTCTCTATAATCTCGAAGGGTCCAATGTAACGAGGATTCAACTTTCCACGCTTTCCAAAGCGAATCACACCCTTCCAAGGTGAGACCTTCAACATGACTCTATCGCCAACCTCAAACTCAAGGGGTTTGCGTCTCATGTCAGCATAACTCTTTTGTCGATCTCTTGCGGCTTGCATACGGCTCTTGATCTTAAAGATCTTCTCAGTAGTCTCGTGTATGATCTCGGGTCCAGTGAGTTGTGCTTCACCAACCTCTTCCCAACACACGGGTGAACGACACTTTCTTCCATACACTGCTTCGAACGGTGCTGCCTTAATGCTAGTGTGATAACTATTGTTGTATGAGAACTCTACCAGAGGTAGGTGTCTATCCCATCTGTTTCCGAAGTCAATCACACAAGCTCTCAGCATATCTTCTAAGGTTTGAATGGTCCTTTCACTTTGACCGTCAGTTTGGGGATGGTACGCAGTGCTCATATCCAACTGCGTTCCCAATGCCTTCTGCAGCGACTTCCAGAACTGTGAAGTAAATCGGCTGTCTCGGTCGGAGATTATAGACACAGGCACACCATGCCTCGTGACCACTTCCTCCAAGTATGTTCTTGCTAACTTATCCATTCCATCGGTCTCCTTGATTGGTATGAAATGAGCCGATTTGGTGAGTCGGTCGACGATTACCCAAATGGTGTCAAATCCGGCTGAGGTTTTAGGTAGCTTGGTAATGAAATCCATAGTGATTCTTTCCCACTTCCATTCTGGCAGTTCGGGTTGGACCAACAATCCTGATGGTTTCATATGTTCGGCCTTGACCTTGGCACAAGTCAAGCACTTGCTAACGTATGTAGCAATGTCTGCCTTCATGTTCGGCCACCAATACAACATCTTCAGATCATGATACATTTTGTCAGATCCCGGATGTATGGAGTATTTTGACTTATGCGACTCATGCATAATCAAAGGTCGTAGGTCACCATGGCACGGTAACCAACTCCTATTATCAAGGCATAACATTCCATCTGAGCGAGCTTCTAACTTCTTTATCATGCCTTCAACATCTTCAGTCTTGAGAATTTCTTCCTCGACTGCCTCTTTCTGAGCCTTGAGGATTAAGGATGGAAGGTCTAAGTCAATGGTCATCACCAAGGCCTTCACCCTAAGAACTCTCTCCTTTCGACTCAAAGCGTCGGCCACGACATTTGCCTTTCCCAGGTGATAACGGATCTCGCAATCGTAATCACTGAGCAACTCTAGCCAACGTCGTTGTCTCATGTTGAGTTCCTTTTGATTCAAAATGTGTTGTAGAATCTTATGATCAGTGAATACAACACACTTAGTACCATAAAGGTAGTGTCTCCAAATCTTCAGGGCAAACACCACTGCTCCCAACTCTAGGTCATGAGTTGTGTAGTTCTTCTCGTGCACTTTTAGTTGTCTTGATGCATAAGCTATGACCTTAGTCCTTTGCATCAATACCGCACCTAACCCTTTTATGGATGCATCACAATACACCACAAAGTCTTCATTACCCTCGGGTAGGGCTAGTATAGGTGCTTCACACAACATCTGCTTCAATGTCTGGAATGCCAAATCTTGATCCTCTTTCCACTCAAACTTCTTGTCTTTTTGAGTTAACTCCGTCATTGGTTTAGCTATCTTGGAGAAACCTTCAATGAATCTCCTATAGTAACCAGCAAGACCTAAAAATTGGCGGATCTCCGTGGGTGTTGTTGGAGTCGCCCAATCCTTCGCGGCCTCGATCTTAGCAGGATCAACGTGAATACCACTGCTATCGATTACATGCCCAAGGAATTGCACCGTGTTTATCCAAAACACACATTTGGAAAACTTTGCATATAACTTCTCCTTCCTTAGCAGCTCTAGTATGGTCTTCAAATGTTCCTTGTGTTCTTCTTCATTACGAGAGTAGATGAGAATATCATCGATAAATACAATCACAAACTTGTCCAAGTATGGTTTGCAAACTCGGTTCATGAGATCCATGAATACCGCAGGCGCGTTTGTCAAACCGAAAGGCATAACTTGAAACTCGTAGTGTCCGTACCGGGTTCTAAAAGCCGTCTTATGAACGTCTTCCTCTCTAACCCTTAGTTGATGATATCCTGACCTTAAATCGATCTTCGAGTATATGCTAGATCCTTGCAATTGGTCGAAAAGATCGTCAATTCTTGGCAATGGGTACCGGTTCTTTATCGTCAGCTTATTCAATTCTCGGTAATCGATACACATCCTAAAGGATCCATCTTTCTTTTTGACAAATAAGACCGGTGCTCCCCAAGGTGAGGAACTTGGTCTAATGAATCCTTTGTCAGAAAGTTCCTTTATTTGTTCAGCTAACTTTGTCATCTCGGCCAGTGCTAAGCGGTATGGGGCTCTAGCGACAGGCGCGGCTCCTGGTGTAAGCTCGATGTGAAACTCCACTTGCCGTGCTGGTGGTAATCCTGGTAAGTCCTCTGGGAATACGTCTGGAAAGTCTCTAACGATCGGTACGTCTTCCACTTTCTTTTCGTGATCTTCTTCTCCTTCCTTTTGTGTTATTTGAACCAAGAATACTGGACATCCCTTCTCAATGTATCTTTGGGTTCTAATACATGAGATGACTTCCAGTCTTGATCCATTCTTCACTCCACTTCTTTCGCCTTGTATGATTAGTACATCGTTTCCATAAGGAACACGGACGCACTTCTCATGACATACAATTTCCGCGTGATGCTTCGACATCCAATCCATTCCAATGATGACGTCAAAACTTCCCAATTCTATGGCGAGTAAGTCGATACCGAACGAACGATCTTGTAACCTTATACTACATCCTTTCAGAATAGTGTCGGTGGTTACTGACTTCCCATCGGCTAATTCTACATTATACTTAACATCTAACGCAGTAGGGGTAATATTTAGGCGTTCACTAAATACAGATGACACAAAACTCCTATCCGCACCAGAATCAAATAGTACTGAAGCATAGTTGTTATTGACTAGAAACGTACCAGTCACAACATTGTTGTCTTGCACCGCAGCTTCAGCACAGAGATGATACACTTTGCTAGGTGTCGTGAATCCTCCAGGAGTACTAGTTGTGGCTCGGTTATTCCCTCCCCGGTTCCCTTGATTCTGCTTCTGATTTCCTTGGTTGTGATTCTGATTGCCTCGAATCTGGTTACCACGACCTTGGTTCCCACTGCTTGGACACTTGTTCTTGTAGTGACCTTTTTCTCCACATCCAAAACAAGTGACATTTGCTCCTTGGCCACCTTGTGTTCCAGGTCCTCTTTGGTTAGCAAGACGAGGTGGTGCTCGACATTCCTTTTCCTTATGTCCGGCCTTCCCACAGTTGTAGCACGTAGGGGGACATGCTCCTTCGTGGTGTCGGCCACACTTTCCACAGAAAGGAAGTCTTCCAGCGTAGTTTCCAGTATTACCTTGTCCAGCAGTAAACACCCTTGCTACTTCTTGTCGCTTGTTCTGGTTGTAGTTGTTTGTGTTGTTGCTGTTGTTGGCATTGTTGGTATTGTTGTTGTAGTGGTTTCCAGACCACTTCCTCTTATCCCCAGTATTTTCTCCTAACTCTTGTACCACTTGGTACATCAGACTCTGAGCCATATCGATTGCCTCGTGCAAATCAGTTGGCTTGGATGAAGTCACATTCCCTTTGATGCTCAAAGGTAGTCCTTCAATGTATCGTTCCAACAATCGGTCGTCGTTGGGCACCATTTCGGGACATAACAAGATCAGCTCTTGAAAGCGCTGATTGTAAGCAGTAAGAGCGGTACCCTTGACCTTCAGGTTCCACAGCTCAACCTCCATCTGCTTGACTTCATTTCGTGGGCAGTATTTCCTCACAAACATAGCCTTAAACTCACTCCAGGGCGTCGCTTGGGCAACGTCAATGGTCACTGCACGAGCATAGACGTTCCACCAAGTCAAAGCACCATCCACTAACGTGCTTGACGTAAACTTTACCTTATCAGCTTCAGCAACATTGCTAATCCCAAATTGGGATTCTAGCTTCTCAAACCATCTGGTTAAACCTACTGCTCCTTCAGTACCGCGGAAACTTACTTGTGTAACTGCACGAAATTCCTTGTACGTACAAGTCCGTGCAATGGCATTAGTAGCTCCTTGGTTGGTCTCCTCCTGTGTGCTTGCTGTACGATTTGCTTCGGCTGTTGCGAGTGCCTCGGCCACCCGTTCGGCTATCATTTGACTTAGCATGACGGTGTCAATTCCACCGGTAGTAGCTGGTGGATTCTGCGTTTCAGATCTTCTAACTGGCGCCATAATCTAAAAAGGTAATAGGACAATGAGTTTTGCCAGACATAACATGCATGGCACGCACAATACAATTATGAAATGCTCCAAGGTATAATACACAATATATAATGTTCCCACAATTTTTGTAACCCATAATATCATTCATAGAATTGTTTGGTAGTACATCATAATTTGTCATACATAATAAAATAAAAAAAAGAAAATACCAACTAGCTAAGATAAACTTCAAAGCTTAGTGGTCATACAACGATAAGTCAATGGTACAAGGTAAATCTAACTAGTGCCCTCACGGCGCTGATGAAGCTCTCTCTCCAACTCTGCTAACCTCCTCTCAACCACAATCTCACGAGCCTGGGAATCTCTAAGTCTAACATCGGTATCATAACAAGCGGCTCTAAACCTCTTATCCAAGTCTGCAACAGGGTCCTCCACAGGTGCCTCTAGTCCGCCTGTCTCAACCAATGGCTCTACTCCCCAACGGGTCATCAGGCTCTCGATCTCCTCAAGACGGGCATTCGGCATGGTATCCATCTGATCAAGAACAGCATGAAGCTGTCCTCGTAGACGGGTCACACAAACCGTCAACACTGTCTCATCCCTAACTGGACTCTTCTTTGCCAGTGCCTCCAGCTTATCCTGCACCTCATTATACTCCTCACCTAAAGCCTCTACAGCATCCTCCAACCTGTTTAAACGTGTCGTCACACATCCATCTGCTGCCCCAAGCATCACCATTGTCGATGTAGCTCTCCTAGGAAGAGGAGTCGTAGCTCTCGGCCCAGTAGAGATGCCAACATCAGCAAGCATCTCCTGGTACACAGCAGGTACAGTCTCTGGTGGTGGTAGTAGTAGTGGCACCTCTGGGACAGGACTGGTAGGTGTGCGGGCTACATGCCTGTCAGTGGCAGTGAAGGGTATGAGGGGTCGGTAAGGTGAAAGTGGTGGTCGAGCAGCTCTCCCCCGAAGACGTCGCCTCACATAGTAGAAAGGTAGAGTACCAGGTGCTGGAGCAGGGATGTCAGTCCTCTCCCCTTCGTCTTCAGATGAAGATGAGGAGATGTGTGCGAGGGAAACCTCAGGAGTAACAGCATATGTAGTAGGAGGGTCCTCAGTGTCAGTGACCTCCATGGGTTCACCTTCCCCATCGGTGAACTCCATATCATCATCCTCTGTCTCCTCTATCGTCTCATCCCTAGTGACTGATGCCTGACCTGGTGACTGCACCACATCAGCGTCTAGGTCATCCTCTCCTCCGCCTTTTAGGCTAAGTACGTCATCAGCTGATGCATCAGGGATACGGATCGGTGAACGATGAACCTGCTCAGTCTCTCTCTCAGTCTCATCATCTGAAATCATCCGGTACCACGGATATCCTGATGGTGATCCTCTAGGTAGTCCTACTGATGAACTGATAGTCGACTGTGAACTGCGGTTGTAGTATGCTCCTGTAGACGTGGAATCATCAGAAGAAGACATCGCTGTAACAAAATAAATGTGTGTAAATACCTCATATAATTAGTCCGTAAAAAGGGACATTAACATAACATAGCAATCATTGTTGAATCCACATGTATCCCATATAACATAATTCAGATTTTGTTGTTGCACATGTAACCCATGTAAATATACCTCGTAATTGTTAAATCACATGTATCCCATTTATTACTTATCTATATCCATGTATCTATATATACTTAATACTTACAATCCGTATGATAATCGATTAAACACATAGCAGTTATAGTCTAGAGTTACTAAATGCAACCTAGTTCTCTATAACCATGGCTCTGATACCAATCTGTCACACTCCCAAAATATCAGAGTATAATGGCGACAAGGGAGTGGTGACGTCATGATTATCATACACACACAGTTACAAAGAACGACCTCTAAATGAGACGTTCAGAAAATAGATCACTTGTAATTGATAAAATAAATAGTTTTAACATAGTGCGGAAGCATAAAACTGGTCACAGTTACAAATCATAGTTTTCCAGATAGTACAAATGATCTTTGTTTCAAAAGAAATGACGGCAATGCATGAGACCTCACTTAGCATCTTCCTTCTTAATACCTGAGAAAACATTGCTAAAGCGTAAACATAAAGTTGGTGAGTTCATAGGTTTAGTTAATTTGAAATGTTTAATGAACCACAAGATTTTCCCAAAAGTGATGACAATATAACAAATACAAAGTCATCCTAAAAGTATTTATTACAGTCTAAGCTCGTGACACCGAAGCGTTAACAACACCGGTAGTATAATCATATAAATATAGCCCAACTGGATGCCTAAACCCACGACATCCTATCTCAGACTCAAATGAAACTGTGCCCGCTTGTCCCCTTGTTGGACAAGACAGACAGGGACGTCAATCCCGATAGATCTATCCATAACATTCGCGCTTACACAAAGTAATTAACGGTTCACGATTCACGGGCCAAAGCAACTGGGTTTTTAGTGGGACTTAGACTAATATATAAATCAGTAAATGCACTTGTGTTCATACGTTAAATCAAGCAATGTCTCACCCCAAAAAGCAGTAAAAATAGTTAAACATGGGGCTATAAACTCACCTCGTAATTCAGCAAAATGACGAAGATAAAGGTAGCTCGAGGGTACGGTTACGCTAGCCGCGACCTATTTAATTATAAGGATCGTGTTACGACATTAAAAATTATACTAGTAAAAAGACACGACACCCTAGTTGTGCTTGACAATACCTTTCGTTTACGGAAAAACACGATACATAAAAGTCGGTTATTAAACAGTCGAGATTTACGGGCTAAATAATACTTTTAAGTTACAAATTTCGTTTTGGGCCTTAAATATCCCAATACACCAAACTGGCCCAACAAATACCCAACATACCCACCCCATGGTCCGGCCCAAGGGTTATTTAACCCGGCCCGGCCCAGTGGTGATACAAACAAGGAAGGAAAGGAGTAAATACGTGTTTTGTTAACTCACACAAATCAAAAACACTCAGTCAATCTCTCTCTCTTCTCTCGAAACACTCCCACCGCCCCACTTCTCTCTCTCTCTAAAAATGGATCGGATCCTCAACTCTCCCATGGCTATGATAATTTTCAGATTAATACATAAATCATTTGTGGTGGTTTATGGTGATTAAACTCGCGTGGGATGTGGGGTTTCATCCCCACATCAAACCGATTCGGTTTTCGAGGTGTTCTTCCCCAGGGGTTTAAGTTATTCATCATTCAAAGATAAGTTTTCATCCCTCTTTTTCCTTTTAATAAAATGGTCTCTTGATTTTCGTTTATAAAAGATTTGTGGTTTTAAATCATTTGTATAAACATGCTGTGAACAAAAGGCTCTCGAATTTAATAAGAAACAAATTAGGGTTTCGAAAATAATTGGGGGTTTTTCTAAATCTCATGTTTAAATACAATTAATTAACGTTTTCTATCATAAAAACATGTTAATTTCAACATATAACCGATTTTGTAAAAATTAGGGTTTCGGTCAAATTTGGGGGTTTATTCATACCTTGATTCCAATTAAATTAATTATTTAATTCGGGTTTGGATTGGGTTTAATTAGGGTTTTAATTAATAAAATGAAATTAGGGTTTATATAAATTGGGGGTTTTTGTACACGGTTGATTATTTGAAATTAAATAACATTTTTGGAATATATAAAGTATTAATTTCGAAATTAAAAAGGTTTACAATTTTTAGGGTTTCGAATTAAAAGGGGGTTTTATACCCGCGGCTTATTTGAGAGTTTGGTGATGTTTCTGTAAAATGAAATAGTTAAGATCTTGGGTTATGGTTACTTTGAGTGGTAAAGGTTTCGGCAGAAAACAAGGACCTTGGTTTGGTCTTGGTTTGGTTCTCGGTTTGGTCTCGGTTTGGGTCTCGGTTTGGGTCTCGGTTTGGTCTCGGTTTGGGTCTCGGTTTGGGTCTCGGTTTGGGTCTCGGTTTGGGTCTCGGTTTGGGTCTTGACAGAAATAATGGGGTTATGGTCAAGTTCAAGTTAAAAATGCTATGATTTATCTTTTCAGTTTTGATTAAAATAGAACCGTAACAAAGACTAACACATACGTTTTATTTTCGCAGGTTTGGTTACAATGACGAGCACAACTAAGACTTGTACAGAAAAATGGAGAGATGATTAAAAGACTCACAATGGATGTTTTGGTTTCGGTTTGCAGGTGTGGACGAGGAAGGATGATCGGCTTTGACACAATTCTTCACTTTCACCCAGGATTTGTGTTTAATAACTTGTCCAAGAACAATTATTGTAATATTTGGACTGTGAATATTGTTTGTGTTATGTTTGGACATTGGATAAAATTTGGACTGTATTTAATCTTGTATTATTAGTTTAGGGTTAGACTCAAACTGAAATTGGTATGCTTGTGATGTACCCATTTTGGGTAAACTTGGCATGTGTGCTGGATTGTAGTGTTTAGTGGGTGAATAAACTATGTAATTAAGTCATGACTGAATATTGACTCTTGCTAAGCAAGTTTTTGAAATAAAAGTAGATAAGAGTTCACAATTTAAATTCTTGTACATGTTGCACTAATATACCATTCGGCCCAGGTTTGTCGAGTGTCTAAGTCTTAGACGCGAAAACTGAATATGCACGACTCGATAACAATTTGACACACGATCTAAATCAAAGACAAGTATGCGTGACCTCAAGGGATTCAGCAAGTACTTCAAATAGACACACGGCAATGCATAATACGTTTACAACTTCGTGCATTTCATTCATAAATTAATAGACACGAAAAACTCGAGTTGTTACATTCGCTCTCCCTAAAAAGGGCTTTGTCCGCAAAGCAAAGTAAATAACACATTTATATCGACAACTCATCGGTAAATAATTTAGGTACTCCACTATCTGAAGAATTTAAGATGGAAATTTGACGGATGTCACAGTAACTGGATATTCTGTGTTTCTTGGAAAGAGTCTTGTGTATTGGAAAAGTAAGAAACAATCTATGCTTGCTAAGTCTTCTTTAGAGGCAAACTATAGGGTTATGAATACATAAAATTTTAGCCGAGCTAAATGTTAATATCTCTCTTCTAGTGGCTTTACATTGTGATAACAGTTTTGCAATTCAAATTGCTGCTAATCATGTTTTCATGAGAAAACAAAGCATTTTAAAATTGAGCTATTCTTTTTAAGAGAGAAGGTTGCTGATTGTATTGTTAAAACAGTAAAAATTAAGTAAGAAGATAATGTGGCTGAATAAAATTTGTGATTTGTTGGGTTTGTATGATATGTACAAGAGTTAAGGGGTGTTTTTTCACTAAATTGCATAAGTCAGAAAGAAGTAGGGCCAAACATTATTTTAATATTAAAATTTTATTAAATCTTTCATATGTACAAGTCAAATAAAGCTTCTTTCTCCTCATTATGATGTTCTAATGAATGTAGGGTTCACCTTTCATATGAAGAAGGAAAAAAAGAAACAAACTCTGAGTATATGAGGGAATGTTAAAATGAATACTCTTTATATCCTAACTCTTGTTCAGGGGTTATTATGACATTTATAGAACTTAAAGAGTAAGTAAGGTAAGCATATTTTTTTTATATTATATTTGTTTATTTAAATAAGTGCAGGAGTTGATTTATTCCAAGACTTGAAGGACCAGAGTGCAAGCCGTTTGTATATATAGTCATTAGGTTAGGTTGATGAGTTATTATTCTCACACAGTTATAGTTTGTATCTCTCTCTTTCTCGATGTAATCGTTTGGTTGTTGGTGTTTGTACTGATCTCAATCTTTGAGATCATTTATGATTCTTTCCATCTTGTATTCGTATTGATCACCAACCCACGAGAAGTTGGTTGAATATATGATCTTTGTATAAATTTTCAAAAATTTGTTATCTTTAAATCTCATCAGAAATCTTATTTTTCAAGAGTTGAATGGTGTTTGCTAAGATAGGTTTGATTGTGATATCTTGCATCATTCTTTTCACAGGTGAAAAGCTTCACTTAGGGTTCTCATATCGAGTACGTTTTACAGTTTATACACAGAAGAAGGAAGTACTCAAGATTTCACCGAAATGTGTGGTTTTGTTTAATGAAAAAAATATATTATATGAACCTAGATTTTGGTTGCTTACGTCGAAAACGAACTTCAGTTTTTGGTACTACTGGTTTAAACTATGTTGAATTCAGTTTCAATCCGCCTAAAATAGGATCTATTTGTTAAGAGACAGAACCGAAACATAATGCATTAACAAAGTATATAATGTGCAAGAGTAGCAAGCTTAGATTCTGTGTTTATACAACACAAAGCCAGACGACAATTTATTCCAAAATTTAAATCATTTACATGAGTACATATGCTTCAAGAATCAAATCAATAAAAAAATAAATCATGAGTTCAATTCGACTGGCTGCTCGCCAGTATCTTAATCAAAACCACCAGAACAAATTCATGCTGAACTAGAATAGGTCTAATTTCTAGCACACAACTTTTAATAAAAAAGACCACCAAGAAAGCCATTTCCTACCATGAATTCAATATATAAGTATGTTCAAACTCGTGTTGAGCCACTGATGGTATGCAGGATCTATATCATAAATGTACGCGACCAGGTTCTATGAAACATTGTCTATAATGGGACAGTCTGCACTTTTCATTTTGAAACCGGTTAAGATCCTCTTGCAACTGATCCATACACAAAAGCTTATCTTAGCCAATGTGAGAAATGAATTCACAAACTCCATTAAAAAAATCAATCTCATAAGACAAACGGAGAAACGGATAGTTACAGAAAGTTCTAACCTTTGGAAGTGGAAGGAACTACAACAACGTGCATGGCTGCGTTGTTAGGGGGCAATGCTAACCGCAATGGGATAAGCTTTCCATTTAAGGGGCTCCTCGAGCAAATGATAATATCTTCTAGCCCAGTTTGGTCTTCCAAGTCTTGAGTCAAATCATACAAATTACGCCCATTGAATGCGAATGACATTTCCTCATAAGCATCATCATCAACATTCCTATCATCATCCAACACCGTGTAGTAAACCATCCTTCCTTCCTTCTTTATAGATGGACGCCCGGATGTCTCATTCACCTGCATTTTCACAAAACACGATAAGCACTGTTATAGGGGATAATAGGCGTCATTTTTTGAACGACAAACTCACACGTACTGTCAGGCACTCCCTACTTACACATTCTCACAAATGGACTTGAACCCTCACCCACTTGGTTGAGGGGCACCTTAACAACACCTTAGATCGGTGACATACTTTCAATCATACAAGCCCGTTGCTTGAGTGGATAATAGGCGTCATTACAAGCAAATATCTAACTTACTTTGATCATTTTTTGTTATTGTATGTAAGAAAAGACTAATTCTTTTCATTGTATCTAACATACTTTCGATCTTTTACCATATTTACTAAAAAAACAAAAAGCGGAATACATATGGTTACAAAAGACACTTTCCAATCAGTTTTCTGAGAAAAGTCACTAAACACTCTATACCTCCCTCAAACTTTAAGAAGCCATCTAAACACTTGACGGACTTTTTTTGGTTTTTAAAAAATGCAATAAGCTAATAATTAGAGTCTTAGTTATTATTACCCAAACAACCCTTTCGTTGAACCCGCTAATAATTAGTCTTAAAATATAAATTTAGTTATTAACTTGATCAGCTTATAACTTTACACCAATAATGTTATGTGACCACTCCGTCATTAAGAAGCTAGTGTCACGGCATCATGTTATTTGCATTAGAAAGGTTACTTGTATACACGGCTTAAGAAATTGAAAGTATGTTACATACACCACAACCACAATAACAAAAAAACAAAAGCAAGTTAAATTTGCTCGAACCTGAGCCGGACCCGGTTTAGGTGTGGTAAGACGAAAAGAAGAAGCATCAAGATCCTCGTCCATAATTTCCGGCTGTGGTGACGGCTGTGGTGACGGCGGTGGTTCCTCTATTTTAGCCTCAACAATTTCAACATCCCACAATATCCAATCATGATGCCTAGACGGAATGCCATGAGTAATCGAGTTCCTAAAAGGAGGTAACTCCCCATTGGCACGTAAATAATTCCCATAACGTGTCTTAAGACGCACTTGGAACCCGTCACGTATTGGTTCCCATTCGATAGATGAGTCTAGTATTCTAGGCAAGCTTTGGACAACTTTTCGGCCACTTATACCCAATACTTTTGACCCTTCAGAGGCTGTTAGATATTTGCCATTCATGGACTTTAAACGGATGACTTTGTCGAATCCATTAACAAATTCAACTGTCCAGTTGGCTTTGTTAGTTGAACTGTTACGATCTTGTGACACGTTTTCACCATCGCTATCGGCTAATAGATACTTGTCGTGGTGACTTTTTAGGCGGATGGTTTTTGCTTTGCGGAACAATTCCATTCCACTACTCTGAAAAAACAAACATGATATATACATTAGATTACTAAAACTATATCAGACATAGCATAAATCAGTACAACGTTCGAACAAAATAGTTATATAGATGGTTTTGGAATGATGCATCCTTGTATTTGCACATATTTGTTACTCCTATGTGTTATGTGTATGTGAAAAACAATTTGGAAAACAAATAGGCTAGACAATATTTGGTACCAATTTTTTTTCTTTTTCTTTGAACGAGTGAGAGACTCTTGATGGAGAACCAACGTCTTGTTGAGATGAGCTCATTCTCGGGGACCCCGTTTCTGGTGATCCTGCGTAACTATCAACAGCAGAAGAAAGAGTAGATAATGAACTCATCACAGACTCGGTGTCAGACAAGGAGATATCAACCACGTCAACTCCCCACAACACCCAATTTTGTGTAGCCGTACGATGAGGTATATCATGTGTTATCGAGTTATTCCAAGGTGGAGTGCCCCCATTTGCCCTCAAGAATTTCCCGTCACATGACCTAAGCTTAACATGAGATGCACCCTCCTTTATAGGCTCCCATTCTGTTGTATGATCCGGTTTCAATTGAGCTGAATATTGTTGTACCTTTTTACCCGTCATACCAAGCAGAAACGAATCACTTGTAGCACTAAGGTATAAGCCATGACAACTTTTTAGCCTTATGATATTTGGTTTTTTCTCCAAGTACTCGACAGTCCAACGAGCCCTTGCAGATGACCCATTACGGCTCTGCCTAACTGTTTCTTCGTCATCATCAGCCACTAAGTACTTGTTATGAAAACTTTGGAGTCTAACCTTTTTAGCTCTATCGAAAAGGTCCATACCACTCTACATCATCAAGATTCAAGCCATAATCAACACAAAGTTAATTCTTCAACATCATTGGTAATAAAAACCGGTTTATATGGAGAAATTCATCAAAGTAATAAAACTGCAAACTAAATGACTACTTTTTATAGAAATACAAATTTTAGTACCATTTGTTATATGAATATTTTGATGAATTTAAGGTAAAACACGATTTTAGTACCTGTCTTCCGCTCGCAAGTGGTGACCCCTTGTATGAAACCGCACGAGTATCAGCTCTAACCCTCTCGATCTCTGGAACCGAAGAAGCGCTCGACCTTGGTGAGTTATTGAAACTCGACCTTGGCGAGTAATTATCGCTGGACCTGGGCGATAAATCACTCGCAAACGAGTCTTGTGACTCAAGCACAACCATAGTATCAACCACATCTATACCCCATAACAGCCAATCCTTAGTCTTGGAAACTTGAGGCAAGTCATACGTAACCGAGTTTCTCCAAGGGGGCATGCTCCCATTCGCCCTCAAAAACTTTCCATCTTTCGACTTGAGCTTCACTAGCCCGTTTTCTTGTATCGGCTCCCATTCCATAGAACTATCTCTTTTATTCGCTTGGATATCTTGGACAACTTTTTTCCCCGTCATGCCCGTTAGAAAAGGCTCACTCGAGGGAGTTAAGTACTTCCCCGAGGAGCAGCTTTTCAAACGGATGACATTGTTTTTTCCCTCGATCGTCTCGACCGTCCATCTAGCTCTAACGGACGCGCCATTTCTACTTTGTCGGACGGTCTTTTCATCATCGTCCGCGACTAAAAACTTGTTAAGGTGGCTACGAAGTCGGACAACTTTAGCTCTGCTAAAAAATTCCATAAGTTTTTGTACCTTTTTGTTTATGGAATTTTTAATAAATTAAAAGGATAAGTTTGGTTTGTTCCTTATAGATTGTAGCTTGTTGTTGTGACTAGTCGTCGACATAAAGAAGACTTTTGGTGAGTTGACTAAGGGAATTTACGTGGGAAATATAGAAAATGGGCAAGTTGTAATTTGTGAAATGGTTTAAGGGGATGCATGATGTTTTCAATCTACTCGGTTTGTTTGACAGATTCAACGGTTTTAATGAAACTGTCATGGACTCTTGGTGTTAACAATTGGTGATACAATTAATCTATTCATCAAAATATTCGAAAAATATAAAAACTAGTAAATAATATATCCTGTGAAAATGTGTAAGGTCGTCGTTTTAAGAGAATTATTATGTACAGAGGTTGATATATTCTGAGTAAATCTAAAACTCGAACCTCATGTCACATATGACATATGATATTACAGTATGCATTAATATTTAGACTTACTCAAAAACATGCTTTTTGTTTTTCATAACAAACGAAATTATTTGAATTTGTGTTTGACATATATTATTAGAAGTGGTTTGTGATTTTAGAGGGTTTTGAATGATTTTGTTTACGTTATGTTCTCGAGTTGTTTTATTAAAGGAAAGTAAAGGAAATGAAATGAAATCAAAAAGATGTTGTGTTCTTGAGTTATTCAACAAAGAAAATGAAAGGAAAATGAAGGAAAAACTAGTGTAATTTGAATGATTTTGGAAGGAAAGTGTTTCCTCCCAAAAGTGGGATAAAACCATTTACTTCCATTTTCTTTCCTTTCGTTTAATGAAAGAACTCAAGAACACAGCGTTAGTGTTGTAAAATGAGGTTTATAAAGTTGATTAATTATCACGCAAGTGTTATATGGTCATTAATTTTTTAAGATTTATTAATCGGTCAAATAATAAGACCGTTATGATTAACGACGGTCAAAGATGATCATTAGTGTCAAACTTGGAAGTATGCAAATTTTAATAGGATTACTCAAAATTTGTCTTAGACATGTTTTAATCCTTACCCATAGCTGTTTATATTAATTAAAAGGTTTTTTTTTAAATCTTGTCGAAATATAAAAAGGCTTGCCAAAGATATCTATAAGTTGCTAAAAGTAATAATTCAATTAATCTTCGCGACGATATATTTTTTTATGCTTAACGATTTATTTTGAAAAGAACGATGAAAGTTATGTATCTGTTGTTTGATGAATAGCCAAAAATTCATTGCAGTCCTTCTTTTTTTCAAAGGCTTGATGGATACATCTAAACCATCCAATCCATCTACATCTAAGGGCCCAAATTAAAACAAAAAATAAATCACCCACCCCCATTTTACCCTAAACAGTTACATTTTCTTTTTCATACTCAATCACCACCGGCCCCTCACACACACCTACACCCACACAGTTGATCAACCACCATTGATTCCGACCACCATCGCAAGAATCCACTATTTTTCGGAGATATCTACAAGAATCCACCATTTTCCGATGACTTTCACAACAAACCCAGTTCTCCAACGACTTCCACAACAAACCCAGTTCTCCACCGCCACCACCAACCCCAACACCAACCACCACAGCAACCACGACCATATACACACTATCACGATCGAATCCACACCACCAAAACCTAATTTTTAGCACTAAGTTTCATTCTTGATGGATATAAGAGACGAAATAGATGTCGATGATGGTAAGTTATTTTGATTATGCTTATTTTTATGTTTTTTTTTTCATTTTGTTTATGCTTAGAAAATTTCATAGCTACTCTAGGTAAAACACATGTTATGATTGTTGATGCACATCATGTGTTTGATGAAATGACACAATGATAATCACACGTTATATCGCAAGTGTTTACTTATGAGTGAGCATTTTTTTATTAAAGTTTGATGGGTTTTTGTAGTTGATAAGGTGATTACAGAATTGTGTCTTATGATTTTGTTTAATTTAATGAATCATAGATGAGTTACTGTAACTCATAGATGAGTCACTGTGACTCATAGATGAGTCACTGTGACTCATAGATGAGTCACTGTGACTCATAGATGAGTCAATGTGACTCATAGATGAGTCACTGTGACTCATAGATGAGTCAATGTGACTCATAGATGAGTCACTATGACTCATGCGTGAGTCAAATGAGTCACTGACTCATTTATGAGTCACAATGACTCATGCGTGAGAACTAGGACTTATGATTATATAACTAGGACTATGACTCATGTATGAGTCACTATGAGTCATGTATGAGTCACTGTGACTCATGTATGAGTCACTGTGACTCATGTATGAGTCACTGTGACTCATGTATGAGTCACTGTGACTCATTATGAGTCATTATCTATTATTGAGCAAAAGCTTCATTTGTTTTCTGATCCAGGTTTGTTGTTGTAAATGGTTCAAAGGATGCAACTGATTTTGTAGCATGATGTTGGTTCAAGTTCGATCATGATGGACTCACGTTGTAACAATAGGGGCGATGATGATGATTAATCTGTCTTGTGTTTATGTGTTGTCTATTGGAATATAGGTTTGGGACAATAACTTTGTTAAGGTGTTAAGTCTGTAACTAGTTTCCCTTTTCCAGTTTCTTTTTGTAGTTCTTGATTGTACCCTTTTGCTTGTATATATAATGAAAAAGTGTTACCTTTTATATCCTACGTTTGTTTTTGCACATACCCTTTTAATATGAGTCGGAAATTGTATGATATATGAGTGACTCATGTATGAGTCACGTGACTCATGTATGAGTCAGCTGTTACACAGTCATGTATGGGTAGTCATCTATTACACACTCATGTATGATTCACACTGACTCATACATGAGTAACACTAACTCATACATGAGTCACGCGACTCATGTATGAGTCATCTGTTACACAATCATGCATGAGTCAAACTGACTCATGTATGAGTCACACTGACTCATGTATGAGTCATGTGTTAAAATGGGTAGGTAGTTTCTGAAACTTCCAAGCATGTCCCAATGTACATATTGGCTTTTGTTGTCACTAATGGGCACTCCTAGAAACACATGGTAACAACTCATTACTAAAAATCGACAATACATTCCAACATTCATAACACTTTAGAATGTCAGATGATTAACACTCCTTCGGTGTAAAAGCAAAAAACTTGCTAATACACATAATAACGACTTATTTTATGAGTCATGTGATGAGTCATGTGACTCATATATGAGTCATGTAACATAGTAAAAAGAAAACACAAAAATAATCATGTAGTTGTTGTATTCGATTGTCATGTTTCTTGTGCTTTTTGTACTTTTTGTGCTTCTTGCGCTTGTTTTTCAGCAGTTGTAACGATCTTCACTAGTTTTGCAATGTGTTGATCCTCCGGTGACTCAAAAAGAATGTACAAACTAGGTTTTGGTGTACTATTAGCATCTGTTACACAATCAGATAAAACTACAGTTCAGGAATTGATATGTTATATATGGATCATGTATGAGTCACAGTGACTCATACATGAGTCACTGTGACTCATACATGAGTCACTGTGACTCATACATGAGTCACTGTGACTCATACATGAGTCACTATGACTCATACATGAGTCACCAAGTAAATCTGCCATAAAACTATGATTTTGTTACAAAGTTATTACCTGCATTGACAACTACATTTTCCGAAACATCGGCATCGGCAACTGCATCTTCATTAACATCGCCATCAATCTGACTCATACACAAAAAATATGATTTAGTTACAAAGTTTTTACCTGCATTGACAACTACATTTTCATTTTCAGAAACATCATCGTCGGCAACTACATCTTCACCGTGACTCATATATGAGTCACCGCGACTCATATATGAGTCACCGCGACTCATATATGAGTCACATCGACTCATATATGAGTCACAGTTCCAGTTTATAATCATAAATCTCACTTCTGTAATCAGTTAAACTAAAAGAATCGACCAAACTTCAATAAAAATGCTCATTCATAAATTAGAACTTGTTAAATCACATGTGACTTTCATTGTGTCATTTCATCAAACACATAGTGTGCATCAAATATCATAACATTTCATTTACCTATATTATTACCTGGAACTAGTGGATATGTTGTGGAAGTCGTCGGAGAAATGGGTTTGTTGTGGAAGTCGTCGGAGAAGATTGGTTTGGTGTGGTTGTCGCGGGAAGAAGGTGGGTTTGGTGTGGTGGTCGCGTGAAGAAGGTGGGGTTGCTGTGGTGGTCGCCGGAAAAAGGTGGGAGATGAGGTTGTTGTGGTGGTCGGCGGTTAGGTGGTTGTTATGGTGGTTGCCGGTGGTGAGGATCCCGATTCGTTGTTTTTTTCTTTTTTTTTAAAAGAAAAAGTTTGGTTATAAGAAAGGTGGGTTTAATCACAACCCTTAGATCATTTAATGATGGATGGTGTGGATTGGTTCATTGAGTCTTTGTTAAATATGGGTGTGTGTGGGATCTTCTGTGATGAATAAGTCTACATAAAATTGGAAGTCTATTCACAAAATCTAGAATATTGATTTTAGTTTTCTACGAATAGCTAGAAATCTAGAATGCCATTAACTCCATATCAGTTATTTTATAAAATATCTAATGTCTCTTTTTATTCCCTACGAAATGAATGCTGCATTTACGACGTGAAAACGATTTGTTTCATAGAGTTTAGAATATTTTTCTTGTCTTTACTCGATACGTTTGAATCACGTTGTGGGGATAAACTTATTAAATCAATATTTCTTCCAGGGAGAAAAAAAGGTATTTCTGAAATATGAATTTGTTAACTTGTTATCTACTGTACTGTTATACTTAAGATCATGAGCTTAATTAAGTATAGTTTACAGTCGAGTATGAAGAGTGCGGAATGCACGTTCGTTCTAGTTAACTTGATGCCATCACGAACAAATGCGACGGTCGAGGGGGTCGCGCCCCCTTGCGGGGTCAAGGGGCAGAGCCCTTTGCTGAGACCCCGCTGTCAGGTCAGCGGGCAGGGGTCGAGGGGGCAGCACCCCTCGCGGGGTTTGGGGCAGCGCCCCAAAACCCAAACGATTTTTACAGTTCTGTGTTTACAGTTGTTATGTGAAAAACGTTTTTTTCCTTTTCCCAACAGACATAATCTTTGGTTAAAAAAGTGTGTCTTTTCCCTGCAACAGTTATAAAACCATTTGTAACTGTCATTTGGTTGGTTCATAGAAACAGAAAATTGGTCTCTTCCCGAATACAACAAACATAACGAATTTCTGTGTATTGCTTTGATCTCTGGTGCTTTAGAGACTAAGTGTAATTTATCTGTCTTATTTAATTGAGGGTTTCGTGATACCCGAGGCATATAAGGTTGAAATACTTCAATCTAAAAATGATTTTTACACGATTCAGAGAAATATCAGGATTGCTGATTGTTACCACCCACAAAACTGATATGTACTACGTATCCAAAAAGCTGTGATTAAATATAGTTATTATTTATAATTAAAAAAATAAGCTCATTGTATTATAATTATTATATAAAAAATATATATAATGGTTATGTTTTTCTAAATTCGAATTATATGGCTTTTTGTTTTATGAATTACTATTTACTAGTCCTATTATGAAAGGAAAAATGAGTAAAGGAACCTTCTCGATTAAGGCATTTTATACACGCAAATACACGTAAGACACCTTTAACTCAGTCTTACGAAAAGTGTACCCTGGTCTTTGGATCTACAGATTCTAGAACTAGAACAGCATTACATAGTATATTTTTTCTTTTTACGTAACAAAAGTTATGCTAATGTTGAGGTCTAAATTCATGATGATAATATAAAGTTAACAATAAAAGAAAAAAAAAATGTTGGTTTTCAGAAAGCATTGAAGACATATAGAAAAAGAACTACATCAATTAATCATTCAACCCTATTTCAGTGACAAAAGAATTTGTGATAATCATTTCAAAAAATATTTTAAATTTAAATCCTTCAAACAACTTTGATATATTCACGTCAACCTAAAAAAAAGTTTGTGTATGGTTTGAATTTGTTGACGATGTATTCAAACTTTTAATCTCTGGATTAATCGAAAAAATAAAAAAAAATCAGAAGTAATCGGGCATAACTAGTACTCCATCCGTCTCATAATTATTGTTCACCGACAAAAAACACGTAGTTTAATAAAAATATCATTTTTTCATTATTTTCTCTCTTACTTTTTACACAATGACAATTTTACTTTAACAAATTAATTTATAATTTTTTTATTGTTTGTAATAATACCCACAATTGAGGGTGATATGATAAACTTAATCTACATTCCTTATCTATTTTTGAAACTGAACAATTAATTTGAGACGTCCAAAAATAGTAAGGTGGACAATAATTTTAAGACGGAGGGAGTATATAAAATAACACTTTTTTTAGGTTAAATTTTACTATCAAAATAGAACTTTAACATATTGTTTTCTCTTTCTGCTCGTAAATAAGAAGATATTAATTACTATGTACGGATATTAGTGTGTCTTAACTAGAATGTTAAATTGAAAATGATTTTCTTAGGGTCCGTTTGGTTTGCAGAATATTTTTGATGAAATTATAATCTATTTTAGGAATTGGAATATGAAGGAATGAAATGTTGAAAAATGGAATCTTTATGATTTAGAATCCGATAGAATTGAAATTTGAAAAAATTTTAAGATTCGTCCCTATCGTTTACATAGAACATCAAGTTTGGTCCCTATCTCAAAATAACTCCATGGATCATCCCTATCGTTCACAATTACGATCAAAAGTCGTCCCTATATTGGATGGACGTTATTTTTGCTCGTTAAGTCTAATTATTAGAGGGGCAATTTGGTCTTTTCATTATATAATGAATATAACATACATTAATATCACACATTAATTCCACTAGAAAAGGGTGAAAGGTACCAAGTACTCAAACAACAGGCACCTCCCAAAACTGTTGCGAATGTGTTGAGTTTGGTGAGGAGTGGAAGGGATGATGTTTTCATCAGCTACTTCTCAACAAGATTTTATATTCACTACCTCAACTCATACCAACTGATAAAATTTTGGCTGATGTATACCATGTATACCAGCTCAGGAACAACCGTGATGGATATGTGAGACTCGTTTTCATCTTCAGTCATACAACTTGTGCCACCTTTTTTTAATTCTCATACACAATCAGCTCCAACCTATATCGACTACCAGTAGCTCGAAGTTCTCAAACCACCGTAGCTAAAAAATCCATTTTATTCACTGATTATTTAATAATCAGTTTGTCCTCAATAGCATATCGAGAACATCACTTCATCTTTTTTAAATACGCAGATCATCTTCAACAGATTCAAACATCATACCTTTATACTTTCAAAACAACCAACTCATCGAATTGCTATGATTCATAACCGTAACATCAAAAGACCCTCACCATCTCACAACCTCACTATCTCCACAGCTCGAACCATCACACGACCTGAACACCTCATGAACTAACCATCTCCATGACCTGAACACGTACTCACCATTCTTCACAACCACACCACCTCACAACCCGGTCCACCTCACCATCTCTACCACCTCAGAACCTCGCCACCTCCACAACCTCATTAACCATTTAAGATCCGAACAAGAACAATCTATAATCCACCCACCAGCCATTACCCATTTACCAAGAAAGAAGCCTCATTTTAATCGTACATGCATAAGAATATCAAGAACTGTTAAACCTATAACAAAACTAGATTTAAAGATCTTCAAAAGGGGTTTTGTTAATTATGCGGCTTAAAGGTTTGATAATGAGTTGACTGTGGAGACGAGACCCATAAAATTATGTGGCTCGTGGATTTGATAATGGAGCAGCAGATCTTAAGGTGGGAGAGAGAGATAGGTGAGAGAGAGACGTGAGAGAAAAAAGAGAAAAAAAAAAATTAACGAAAAAAGAAAGGGAAGTATTTGTATTTAATAAAACAAAAATAGTAAAAGACTAAACTACCCCTTCACTCCTAATAGATAACGAGCAAAATTAAGGTCCATCCAACATAGGGATGACTTTTGATCATAATTGTAAACGATAGGGATGATCCATGGAGTTATTTTGAGATAGGGACCAAACTTGATGTTCTGTGTAAACGATAGGAACGAATCTTGAAATTTTTTCTTGAAATTAGAAAAGAATAGTTCGTGTTTGGTCGAAAGAAAATAAAATGAGAAATATTATATTTAAATATATTATCATAATTAAACTTTAAATAATATAATAATAATTAATGTACTAAATAAACAATATTTAAAAAAAAATATAATTATATTTTTTAAATAATACTATATAAACTAATATATACAACTTTTTTATATGGGCTATTTTATATTATTTTATTTAAAAACATTTTTTTTTAAATAAAATATTATTTTATTATTTTATTAACATACAATATAAAACTTATTTATAAGAATTAAAATTAATTAATTTAAACAAATAATAATTATTAACAAAAAAACAAATAATAAAAAAATATTAAAATAATAAAAATTAAAAAAATATAAAACTGAAAATTAAAAAAATAGAAAAATAAATAATAGTAATATTAAAAAATAAAAATAAAATAATAAAATAATAAACATATAAAATATAAAATTAACAAATCAAAAAATAAATAATAATAAGAAAGTTAAGAAATAATTATTAAAAATTATTTAATTAATATTAATGTTTTTGATTTTTTTATTTCTATTTTTTATCTATTTATTTTTATTTTTAATATTTTATTATTTTTATTACTTTTATTTTTAATATCTTTGTTATTATTATTTGCTATTTTTTTATAATAATAATAATAATAAATTATATATTTTATAATTATTATTACTATTACTACTATTTTTTTAATTTTTTTTTAAATTATTATTATCATTAAGATTATTAAAAATAATATTAGTAAAAAAAATAATAATGTAAACATTCCTCCCTCCTTTGCCATGGAATGTTCAATTCCACATATATGGGATTTTGTAGGATTTTAATTCCATTCTGCTTGTTAACCAAACACATTAAGGAATAGAATTTAGATTCTAAATACATTGAATCTGTCAACCAAACACGTTATGGAATGGAATCAGATTCTAATTCTATCATAATCCTTAAGATTTCATCGAACCAAACATATCCTTATGGTTCACAAGTGACAACATGCTTTGCAAGAAGCCTTCTCGTTTGAGGTTCACAATGGCCTACTCAACTGGCCACGCTAATCGAGACCGATTTAGCCCAAAACCAGGGACTAAAGGTCGAACCAAATGTGTTGCGTCCGATCAAGTTTTTTAGTCAGTACAGTTTGAAAAAGTAAAATAGTCGATTGTACGTAAGATCGAACCAGATCAAACAAAGACTCAACTGAGAACCTAACATGACGTAAATAATAGACCGGGGACCAAATTGAAATACGTCCAGTCTGGTTTGGACCAGTTTCCCGATTTGGTCCGACATAGGTCCCTAATGCTCACCCATATAATGCGTCACCATATGTTCAGATCAAGAGTTGAAACTTAAATGTTTTTAATCGAAAGGTTAGCTTGAAGAAATTTATTTTAGAAAGATTGATATGACAATAAACAAAACTATATATAAAATATGAGAAGAGTTACATACTTTTTCTTTGTATATGAGGGACTCATCTCCATCATTTATCTCATTTTCATCTAATGAATAATATTAAGTATATTTTATTTTTCATCAATTTTTTATAATTTAAATATCTTTTAAACCGTTAAGTATTAGACGAAAATAATCATACCATCGCGACGAGCGTTTAATTATCTTTCTACTAATATGCTATATGATATACTTTCTAAGAAAAAGAAAATTCATTTTTTTCTTCTTGTTAAAATTTACGTGAAATATCATATATGATAATATTGTTTCATCATATATGATAACAGTGTTAAATCATATATGATATGGTTTCTATCATATATGATAAGTTATATCATAATATTGGTCATACATCATATATGATATTAGTATCATATATGATAATTTTCGAAAACGTGAAAAAAAATTTAAAATTTTTTTTTGTCGAAAGTATATAATACATATCTATAGAAAGATAATTAAATGCTCTTCATAACGGTATGTTTTTTTTCGTATAATGATTAACGGTTTAAGAGATATTAATTTTTGAAAAAAGAGGGTGAAAATATATTTTGTGTTTAATCTTATCCATTAGATTAAAATAAAATGGATGGCGATGATGAGTCAACTCATATCCAAAGAAAAATATGGTATCCAAATTACTTAAATCAAAATATACATAAAGTCAATTTTGTGTAAAAATAAAAACCATATTTAAAAGAAAAAAGAAAGAAAAGCAATTCTTAAATCAAAGCATTAATCTTTACTACCTTATAAAAAGTTTATTAAAATAGTTGAAATGTTAAAATGTTAAAACATTTAATGTAATATCCCCAACTAAAATCCAACCCTACATTTTTAAGATTCGGTCTCCGAACCAACAAATAAATCTTAAATTTACACACACCAAACCAACCTCCAAACCTAAAAAAAACATTCAAACCTACAACATCAAATAAACCCATTACACAAATAAATACACTCCCTCTAACAAAAAAACACACACACTAGAACAAAACTCTCACCATATCCCGACCGATCCACCGCTCGAACTCACCCCCCGCCCTAACTCACCTTAAAGTTTTAAAGGTTTTCTAATGTCTTTTAGATAGATCTATGATTATTTTAAGTTTTTGTTATATTTTTATGATTTTGTTAATAGATCTGAGTTTTTATTGTGTTTTGCGTTATTTACAGCCGGAAGATCGTCGTCGCCACCGCTTTGCCGTCGGAACCTTGCAACCGCTGATGTATTGTCATAAGGTTTGTTTCATATATCTTAGTTTTTACGAGTTTACAATAAGAGATCTGGAGTATCTTTAAATTTGTCTCAATGAATTTTTTTGCGTCTTTTGGAATAATTTATTTACCAATTTATCTCGACTAAAAGTTATTTTGGATGTTTTTCTTTTAGATCTGCCTTACCTGAAAAGCTGCTTCGGTAGTTAAAGTCACACTGGAGACGTCGTTGTCGTCGCAAATGTATACCCACAGTGTTGTGCTAAACGTCACCACAGATGTCAAGGTTTGAGGTATGTTTGAGGTTTTTATAACAAATTCACGACTCTTAATTAATTTTCGAAGTTTCCTTTTATAGATCGTAGTGTTTATTTGTAGATCTATTGTTTTCATATAAATCTTTTGCGTTATTTTGAACGGACGCCACTAGCCAGAAAGATTCACTGCCTGTGTCGCTGGAAAAATTGACATTCGTTGGAAAACCCACCACTTATTCACTGTTAAACAGCCGCCACCAATTTGATCTTTTGTTTCTCTCGAATATGACTTTATTAAATAAACTTTATATTTTTTTGAATACAATTTTGTGACTTTTATTATTACTTCGCATCTGTAGTTTTTAATATAAAACAATGTTTTTTTATTTTAGAACCTGATTGTTCTAAGTGGTTTTATATATCTGAGTTTTTGTTAAAAAAATTCTATTTTTGTTAAAGATTTTAGTGTGTTTAATTTGTATAAAAAATTATTTGCTGTTCTTTTTAGAAAACTTATGTAAATACTTTTTTAGTAGTGTTTTCTTACGAATTTGAATTTGTATTTTTTTGATAAAAAAAAGTTTTATAATTTCTGTATATTTTTATATGAATCTGATTTTATTATTGGTACTTTTCAGATTTGTTGGGTTGACCAGGACCAAAAAATTGTTGTTGTCTTGGTCGAAATCTACTTCCGTGCGAAAACAATAGGCTTTATATGATTCAGATTTATATAAAGTTTTCAGATTTATATGTAGATCTTAGTTCTAAAATATATATTAGACTATGAATTAAACATTTTATGACTTTTTTTTATTACAGCCGCTGTTGACTTGCCGGAAAAAGCTACCTCTGCCGTTGAGTTGCCGGAAGAAGCTGTCACCGTTGTTGAGGTGCTACAACCTACCTTGAACTGCACGTGTGACCACACTATGTAACCTTCATTTTCAAATCGTGAATATTTGTTATAAAGGTTTTTATGTAAAAAAAATTTAATACAATTATAGTATTTGTAGATCTGATTCTATATAACATTTATGTCTTCCTTTTACAGCCGTCTCCGCTGTATCGCCGGAAAAATTCCATGCATATCTGTCACCGGAAAAGTCGATGTCGCTGTGTAGCCAGATAAGTCGTTGCCGCTTTGTTGCCGGGCAAGTCGCTTCCGCTGTGTCCTTAACTGTTTCTTCTGTCATTGGTAAAAAAAATTATTGAATTTATTATCATTTTGTTTCTAACTTATGCAAATTTGTGTATAAACTTGGTGCCAAATTTTTTGTATTTGTTATGGTATTTTTTTTGTTATAAGGTTTGTGTAACGTCCGCATATATGTTTTTTTTGTTTTTTATACAGATTTATTTGTGTAAATTGGCTCTAAAGAAAGTAGAGTAAAGGACAAAGTGAAATACATGTTGGGGGAAGTGAAAAATGATGAAGTACAATCACGGCCACGAGGGTGTTGGTTCGACCAAACTCAAAAATTGAAACTTTCGAATCTTCACTTCAAACAATAACTATTCATATGTACTTCTTAGATAATGATAATATATTACTACTATGTTAGGTAAATTATTTGTTAGTCGTATTGTGCAAAAAATTTGTATGAACTTTGTTGTGTAAAATTTTGACAATTGTTTTAATTAAAAAGTATTAATATGTATCAACAAAAAATACTATTTCAAAATAAAAAGCATCAATATAGTTGAGATTCAGTATTGATTTTTAAATCGTAAAATGGTGCGAGAAAAAGTGAAACTGTGATAAAATTTATACCAGAAAAATTGAATTCAAATATTTTTAAAAAACATGTTACTTACATTGAAACTTGATCCATAAGAGTAGATCTGTATACAAAATACATGCTATTGGCTATAAAAAGTAGATAGTGACTAATCAACTTTTGACTAAACACAAATACCCTACGACTATATTGTGTTCATAAATAATACAGTACATGTATCTTGGTTTCTCGAATTGTAGTAGGATAAGACAAGAGAAAAAAATAAAAAAAATTGAGAAATTAATTACAAATGGCCATTATACAAAGAAAAAGCACATCATTTATCTATATCTATACTTCATTATAAAGGGTGTATCCCTTTGCTTGAAAGTTGAAAATATTGAATGGTTAAAAAATGTAGGTCCTACTAAAAACTACTACACACAAGATAGTGCATGCTTTGGCATAACGAGAATGTAAAAATGCATTAGTAGTTTCAGTGCTATCCACTAAGAAGATAGTGCATACTTTGGCATAACGAGACTTTTATTTTGGAAATCAAAAAGTTGTAAGCAAAAAATTATAAAGTAGATAGGAAGACTTTGGGTTATATTTGGCATCTCGAGATTTGACATAAAGTTTGAATTCGCATTGGGAATGGTTACTTAGATGGTTTCTTGATGCAACATGTTATCGAAATCATGCATAAAGTTCAACGTTCTGTAAAAACAGAAAAAAGTAACATTGACCAAGGACAAATAATATGGACAACTTTTCAGATACTCTATTAAAAATTCTAGACAAATATGTGTAGCAACGTCCATCAAAAATTTATAACACGAAAATTGATAATTAATAGTTTAAAACTTTTAAAGTTAAACGAAAATTTAAATTTAAACTTCAAATGTTTGATATTTTCTAAAAACTTTTTATATATAAAGTTTGCTTCGATGGACTCGGAAAATCTGCTAAGAAAAGTTAATTAGTGTACCACTTCATTTGATTGGTACACTATATTATAATTGATGTTTTACGAATTTGGGAAGTGCACGCATCGATATCGAGAAGAGGTAAAAATTGACAACTTGTATGTCACCTAAGGAACACATGCTTTGTTTTAATCAATTACTGTACTAAATTAACTTAGACACGCAACTTTTAGTCTTTTACATCTATTTTGATCATTAAGGTGCGTTTGGTTCACAATATATTTTGAAAGAAATTGTAATTAGTGAAAGGAATTGTAATTATTTTTTAAAATATTTATATTTATAGAAAATAATAAATATTAATAATAGTAAACCGATAAATAATGAGAAAAAGTGTACTCTTGTCACTATTTACTAGATAAAATAATTTAATGAGAAAAAGTGTAACATGTGAGGGTAATTATTTATCACTATCGCATTCACATGTGAGTGGACCATCTTTTAAACTGCTAAAACTTGATATAACGATTTCAAATGACATCTATAAAACTCACATATATTGACTAATATCACGCATTTATAATAATTGTATAAACTTTTAACTAATCTTATGAGTTAAAAACTTAAACCAACATTTATAATTCAAACATCTTAATGCATATATAAACTATATTATGTGAACACACTAAAGTCATTTGGAATGAATTATTGACGTGCAACGACAATTAAAAAACATATGAAGTTATGAACGATGCCATTTTTTAATGTTTTGAAACCCTGTTTTTAAATCGACCTGGCTGAGTCATCGGATAAACTCGGATTAACCCGGTTTTCTAAATTGTTTACCAACTAATATAATATGTAGGGTTTACGTAACGAGTAACGTGTATTATTAGTTAGCTCATAAACTCTGATGTAATGTTTTATTTTCAGCTTTACTAAAAGTTTTTATAGGCTTTTTGATACACGTTTATTTAATATTTTATCTAGCATTGAATTGTCATATGTTAAAACATTCTATAATTTCAATTTGATCTTTTCATGCTTTATTTTGAACGTACACGGAACACTTACCAGAATATCGCATACTGTAAATTATTTGCCACTAACCAAATTCTGCCGCTATGCGCGGGTACTCGTCTAGTTTTAAATAATTGTGTCAAAAACTACCCACGCCTAGAAAGTAGAAATTAAGCAATAATTGTGTCAAAAACTCTACATCTTCACCTACAGAAAGTAGTTTTTGGAAATGTTGAAAAATACTCACGCCTCTTTTGGAAATCTGAAAACAGTTAATACATTTATTACTTGGCATCACTCTATAATCTATATATAAGACGTAACTCTATAAGCCCAATATACAAACAACTTCATTATACTCATATACTCATATCAGGATCATATCAGAAATGGAGTCAACATCAAAACTAAGTTATGCGAATTTGGACATGCATACATCAGCATCAGCAGATGTTGAACAAAATGTTGAACAAAATGTGATCAATGCTCGTGGTGGAGAGGTTTGGTTTCACTTTCATATGTTTTATTATCTTCTATACATTTACCTTTCATACAAAACAATAATGTTTCTTCTTTTACTGTTCTTTTACTGGTTAGATCGACTTGGAAATACAAAAAGCTTTTAGGCCAATGCAAGTTGACACTGTCTTCAACCCTACTGTAGTGGATCTTGAGGTTGAGGTAAACACATATTATAAAAGTTTTACACAATTTGTTTGGTGTGTTTTCTTCATTACTTTCAACTGCAAGTATACATATTGTAGTTTCTGCTTGTTTGCCTTCGAGTAATCTTTTGCCACTATAGGTTCTGCTTGTTATACATACTGTAGTTTCTGTTTGTTTGCCTTCGAGTAATCCTTTTTCCACTATAGTTTCTGCTTGGTATACATACTGTAGTTTTTGCTTGTTTGCCTTCGAGTAATCTTTTTCCCAGTATAGTTTATGCTTGTTGTACCAAAAATAAAATAAAATAAAAATACAACATAGCCAAAAATAAAATAAAAATACAACATAGCCAAAAATAAAATAAAATAAAATAGCCAAAAATAAAATAAAAATAAAATAGCCAAAAATAAAATAAAAGAGATACAACAACAGTTAATGTGATAATTTAAAAACAGTAGGAGTACATGTGTAACGCTACACTGATCATATGATATATTAAGTAGTAGCAATATCATAACAGGTTTTATGCAGTTGGACACCATCACTTGGCTGGCCTAGATCCTCGCGACAATAGACTAATAGCTTATTAAATAAACTATAAAAACTAAATAAATGATATGTATATGTGCAAATCGCTAACTCACCCCCATTCAAGCTAGTTTTAAGATCACTTAACAGTAGTGCACTCTCAGGTTCTGTTTGCTCTGTCAGTCTGTTAGGATCCACAACTTCCTTAATCAAATTCATATTACCATCTTTTTCAGTTGTGGGTCCAAAATCTTCAACACCTGAATAGAAAAATATCAAACTTTAGATACAAAAAAACAGTAAACCGTCAATATTCAATTCTACTACTAAAGTATAAGAATTACAACTTCAGTACCTTTAACATCAACATATACACTTATCTTTTCTGTAGCAGTGGGATCCATACTTCACAGTCGACACTTTTGGTGCCCTCAATAACCCAAATGCGTTTTATAAAATCAACAAAGTTCGTGTCCAAAATGTTTGGATGGATGAAAAGGCAAACAAACTCTACATTATCATGCACGACAAAAATGTAAGGATTGTAAACTCTACATTAACAGAAGATACATTATCAAACTTTCTTCATAATTACAAATATTTTCCAAGTTAATCATATTATATTTTCTATATACATTCTATTAGGGACTAAAGATGGCTGCTGAAGTGCCACGTGACCTGCTAAACGTCTATAAAAATAGGAAATTGGCACAAACTTTTGTCTCTATACATCATTTCAAAATAGTGTATATTGACCCTACCCAATACTCAAGGTTTGAAAATTACGGTTTCGCTCGCCATGATTGGATCATTCTGGTGGATGAAAAAACGGTCATCACCAAGATTCCGCTTGCAGATGAAAAGGAGTTTGCAGTGAATGGTTGGATACCTTCAATTCGTGCTCTTCTTGGTGATAAAACACCAAGGAAAATGCTCATCGGTACAAAAATATTTCTTCACAAATATATATTGCATCGCGAATATCTAATAATACGTACTTTGTCGATTTTCAAAATATAATGTTATTTAATGTAATTATAGATACCGTTGGAAGAGTTATCAAAGGAGACGTAAAACAACCCCTTTGGTTATAAAACATGTGAACTGTGGTTGCGCGATTTGACGTAAGTCTCTTCATCAAAAACGATTTAACATTTATTTTTCTCTTTTCCCTACTTGACAACTAATGGCTTGTTATAGAGGGGCTGATATCAAGTTTATCGCGTATTATACACTACACAAAGTACCAGCAAGGTTGGCGCGAGTTGTAGTAGAGCAGGGTACCATCTTCATAACTCGTGTTAAACTCGTCAAATACGACACTGGCATTTCCAAATCCCAAATTATTCTTACCTTTTCCATATTCTACGTGATTTTTTTACTTTCGGCTAATCGGCTAACCTCTATCATATACCCCTAATTTTTATAGGCAACTTTTTGTGTGACACGGAAATATCAAATGTCGAGTTTGACCAAGATATGAAAGAAACTGAAGCCTTGAAAAAGATGAAGATATGATATCGCCACAGTTCAGTTCTTGGTTTTGCATGATATGGATCCTACGTTTGGTCTTTTTTTCCAATAATTTGGTCTTTTTTTCAATCATTTTGTCATATGCGAACCGTTGAATTTATTTCTTATGTTTTCCCCTTAAATCATGTTGAATCTTGCCACGGATGTTTGGTGTTTATCAGTTTATTAATATTGAACTTTCAGAGAACTATACATGATTGTTTTTACATTATAAATTACTCCGTAGTCTGGTTAGTTTTTATATTATAATTAAACTGTAAGAAATTAGAGTACAGGTCCAAATCCGGCCCTGCATTTTAAAACAAATTACAACATGTGCATAGAATTGGTGTTTGGAAGTTTCAAATATTTTGCTCAAAACAAGTCGAATCATAACAGTAGGGTCAATAGGATTTAATTTTGTGTTTCATGGTTTGAAATCTTGTAATGTATTAGAGTTTATGTAATATTAGAGCTGTAAAATCTGGTACTTGGGATTGGTAGCTTATAGAAGCTTGTAATAGCTTTTGAAATCCATTTTTTTCCAGCAACACTATAATTGGTGTCAATGTCAGCAAGGGGATGATGGTCTTAAAAGAGAGAACAAATCAATAACATGTAAAAAAATAGATTATAAAAAATTATCCCATATTTACAAATAATAATGTCTTCATACATTTTCAATTACCCTAAATGATTAGTAAAACATCACAAATCATAAGCCGACTCATCGCCAGAATCCTAACAAAATGATCAATAGATCAGTAATCAGAAAGCAAATGCATCAAGGATAAAAGAAACCAAAGTAAGGATATTGGAAACTTACATCCTCATACTCGGTGTATCTCGACATCAAGGTCCATAATGTGTCGGTTGCTTCACACATCAGATGAAAACGATCAGCTGAAAATTACAATGTATTGTAAGAAGTTGATAAACAATCCCAAACACTGATATTACATAAACTCTGAGTTATAACTACTGTACCTGTATTTTCATGAATGGCATATGCAGGAGGGTGAAACATATAGATTTTAAAATGACACTTCCCTGACCGAGGAATGGATTCTTTCAAAACCTCGAGTACCGTGCCTTCTGCCTTCACTACCGCCTTCATCACATTTATCTTCATTTTGAACTGAAGATAACAAAACAGTTTAGATATATAAAAAAGATCTTGAGTTAGAAAATGACAAAAGCAAAAAAAATATAAAGACATACCACTTCTGCACAAGCAAGTTGGAGGTTAGAATCAGCTGACTCGCCAAATTTGGCACATTTCAGCAAGTAGTCCTCAAACTCCTTAGGAGTGTACACTTCATTGTACTCAATCTGAAAAGCCCGCATTCTCGCAACGGCAGCTTCGCGAAGGAACATGTAATAGGCTTCGGTATGCCAAATACTAGAGGATGTAGCACGAAAGAAACCGTTCTCGTCGCGTCTGACGGGAACCATGTTGTAATTCACCAGGGCCGGTCTTCGGGTATTAGCATCTGCTATTTCTGGTTGTCCAATACTGAATGAATCAACCACCTTTAAATGCTTTTGTACAGTTTTGGGATCCATAACCTTAAGCTGAAAACATATTATTAGAAATTTAGAATATATCATTTCAGGTATTCATCATCATTATTACTATTATATCAAACAAGGTTTCCGATACATACTGCAATTTTAGATTCATAGAAACTCGATTCAGATTGATAATTAAACAATCTTTCCTCATATTACAATAAAAACAGCATCATATTCTTGTAAAAAACGCATACAATTGATAGCGGATTCACCAAATAAAAAGTGAAGAACCACTGAACCAACATAAAACTACACTGATATTACATAAACTCTGAGTTATAACTACTTTACTTTACCTGCATTTTCATGAATGGCATATGCGGGAGGCTGAAACATAGATTTCAAAATGACACTTCCCTGACCGAGGAATGGGTTCTTTCAAAACCTCGAGTACCGTGCCTTCTGCCTTCACTACTGCCTTCATCACATTTATCTTCATTTTGAACTGAAGATAAACAATCCCAAACACTGATATTACATAAACTATGAGTTATAACTACTTTACTTTACCTGTATTTTCATGAATGGCATATGCGGGAGGGTGAAACATATAGATTTCAAAATGACACTTCCCTGACCGAGGAATGGATTCTTTCAAAACCTCGAGTATCGTGCCTTCTGCCTTCACTACCGCCTTCATAAAATTTATCTTCATTTTGAACTGAAGATAACAAAACAGTAAATATATATAAAAAAAGATCTTGAGTTAGAAAATGACAAAGGCAAAAAAATATAAAGACATACCACTTCTGCACAAGCAAGTTGGAGGTTAGAATCCGCCGACTCGCCAAATTTGGCACATTTCAACAAGTAGTCCTCAAACTCTTTAGGAGTGTACCCTTCATTGTACTCACACTGAAAAGCCCGCATTCTCGCAACGGCAGCTTCGCGAAGGAACATGTAATAGGCTTCGGTATGCAAGAGACTATAGGATGCAACACGAAAGAAACCCTTCTCGTCGCGTCTGACGGGAACCATGCTGTAATTCACCAGGGCCGGTCTTCGGGTATTAGCATCTGTTATTTCTGGGTGTCCAATACTGAATGAATCGGCCACCTTTAAAAGCTTTTGTACAGTTTTGGGATCCATAACCTTGAGCTAAAAACATATAATTAGAAATTTAGAATATATCATTTCAAGTATTCATCATCATTATTACTATTATATCAAACAAGGTTTCTGATACATACTGCAATTTCAGATTCATAAAACTCGATTCAGATTGATAATTGAACAATCTTTTCCTCATATTACAATAAAAACAACATCATATTTGTAGGATATGTAAATCTTGCTTATGTTTTAGAGAGAGAAAGAGATAAAGAGATGGTGGATTTCACACAATTCTAGAGAGAGAAACTAATGTTTACTATGTGAAAAAATGAATAACCACACTACCCTCTCCATCTAAGGAGAGGGTTTATATACCCAAGACCTTGTCATAGGCATGGGTTTACATTTGGGCCGGCCTACACATGTTGTAGGCTTGGCTTGGGTTTGTTTGTTAAATAAAGATAAGTAACTAAACTACGAGCTATTACATGGACTATTGTTGGAGTGACCGATCCTTCTTAATACGTAAAACGTATTTCCAACAATCTCCCCCTAAGGGAGGTCACTCCAAACAAGGCATTACCCAAGTTACAATAATGAGATAAACCTAGCATACTATGCTTGTCTTGAGCTTGTAGTCTTCGTCTTTCTTTTTCTTTTTCTTTTCTGGTGAACATGTTGAAGTGATCTTTGATATCAATCTTGAGCATTAATCTCTTGCCTTGATCTTGTGCATCCTTCACTTGTGATCTTGCCTCTTCGTGACACCATGTCCCACATACTTATACCTTAGTAATTCTTGAAAGCTTCAGAGTTCGATACATCGGAAGACTTAACTTTTAGGCTTTCTTGAATTAGATGAGCTATTAAGTGCATAAAGTATAAGCATGCGGGGACGACTTCTTCTTGGATCCCGAAACGCCACCGTCTTCAAATGCCGCAACATAAGTAGACACGAACGAAATGGCTTTGAACATTTCATTCTAATTCGGTAGCATTTTACCTCCGGTCAGTGAAGACCGTTGGACGATATAAAATATCGTACTTGTGGCAGGTAGATTTAAATAAAAATCTCCTTGACAAGATTTCGCGGGTAAACCCGTTCTCTTTACTCGACCGTCCAAAGCTGACTGCGAACGTAAAGAGTGAATCATTTGGATAAAATTATCCGCATGATTGAAGCCGTCAATTCTGATTCCTGGAACAAGTTTGATTCATTAAAGAATTGCACCATCGTTGCTTTCCAGTTGTCACGAGCTTGATTCATATTGAATCTTGCAAGTTACCTACCAAGTGCTGTTTGAGGTTAACACTAGAAGGATTTCCACTCATCACTGTGAACACTAAGATATCACTTTGAGTGTTCTAGCAAGATCACTAAGATATTGCGTAGAGGCCTGGAACGTGTTTAAATTCAGTTAAGAATTAAACCACTGTTGCTTTCCAGTTATCACAAGTTTGATTCATAAAGAATCACACAAGTCACCTACCATGAGCTTTTTAATGTTCGCTCAAGAAGGATTTCCATCTTCATTGTAAATACTTTCGTATTACTCAGATGTTCAGGCAAGATCATGAAGATTTTGCGTAGGACTCTTAAGATCTTTCTTACTTTTCACGGTGTGTGAAGAAGCAAGGAAATATGAAAGTGTGTCCTAATGATATATTTGATGATCTCAAATGGCTCTAGAATCAATCGTGCATTTTGGATTTTTAGTGATCAGAGGCTGGAGAGGAGTGCCACCATTTCAATACCAATTTATTCGGAGTGAATAAATCGATAGATAACGTGTTGTCTCCGTGTGATTAAAACAAATACCTTTTGAGAGATATCTGAGTTAGCTGGGATGGGTTATGCATTGCATCACTGGGTCCATGATGTCTTATCTTCAATATCAAGCATCATTAAAAATGATCTCAATAGCGTATGTATTGACCCGGTTTCTGCCTAAAGTTGTAAGGAGGGCTTCTTTCTTTACACCCTTTATCTTTACAATTCTTTTTCATTCTTCAACCCCTTCAATGCTTACCAATACGTCATAACTAGCATCTTGTTGTGATTGTTCCAGTGCTAACTTAAGTACTTGGTCGGCATTCAGCTACGTTCATAATCTTTCTCCATCTTTCCTAAGGACTACTATTTCTAGCTATGGAATGTCCTTGGGAAGATTCCTTCGGTTCTAGAAGAATCATTGGACTTAACCTATCCTACCATCCTTATGTCACCACAATCTTCATCGTCGTGAAATAAATGGGTTTTGGGTAAGTATATGTCACCAGGAAAATCCATTTTGATATGCAAATCCGTTTTGCTCCCCCTTAACATATGCCACGATATTCGAAAACATTTCGCACATGTCGGGATGAGCCATCACGTTAAGTCAAACCATTTTTGATAATTTCCCATATTAAATCACATTTTCTCCCACATATTAAAAATATTAACCCACTCGATGTTTTTAATATCAATTGATTTAATGAAGTTTTAACAACGGTTTTGGGAAGAAAAATGCGAGTCCTTTTATCTTCATGATACCAAATGTATGAGATATGATACCGATTAGTAACATGATCACATATTCACCATATTAGAAAAGAATTGACAAGGTTGGACCTGATAGTTGAGAACATCAGATGATAAGATCAAATGGTTCTTGTCAGCATATGTTGGTCACCTCGTCACGTCTGAAGTCATCTCTTGACACCACTTGTACGATTGGTATTGTTGTCTTGACACCAATTAGTGAGCTTGGCACGTTTGGCATCAAAGATTCTGAATGCTTGACAATTGCTCCCCCTCAATTGTTGACCCGTGTTCTATTGAAATAGCTATAGTCGTCGGTTGAGTAGTCGCATCGTCGAGTATGTAGATACCAATTGTAGATAGCTATGGTTGTAGAGATGATAACTTCATAAAAACAAGAATTCTCTTGTTTTAACAAATAAATGCACTGAAACGTACATCGATTTGTGTTAGACCAAGTTATAAAGTAAACTTGATCCCTTACAAGGTTTTAAAGTAAACCTTGCCGGAGAAAATTAATTCCTGTTGTTAGCCAAAGCTTTCATAAGAAATACTTGACTTTAATATGAAAACCGGGTTGCAGTCTGAAATAACTACAAGCCATAAGGGCATGTTTTATGAAATATTTACAACTTTTGTACGAACTCTATTTATGGCGCCTTGTCGATATTAATCAACATTTCTAAGGCCGTAAATATTATCGTACCAAAAGACGTGCCTTTGAAAAATAAAGTAAAAATATTTTTGGATTTTTATGAATTTTTTAATTTTTATGGTTTTTATATGGTTTTATATTTTTGTATTTTGCTTTTGTGGATAAAAATATAAACAATATATACAGATGATCACCAAGGATACAGAGAATAGTTTACCATCACTATTCTTTCGCTTCATCTGCCAATTCCTTAAGAGTCTCAGGCGAGAAGGTTCTCATTCCTAGCTTGTCGGCCAAAAATTCATTTCGAGCGCGATCTAAAGCCTTCGTGAAAATATCCGCCAATTGATACTCAGATCGGACAAAGTAAAGCTCGATTACTCCATTTTCCACTTGCTCCTTGATGAAGTGGTAGCGAATGTCAATGTGCTTCGACCGGGAGAATTGAACGTTGTTGCAGCATAAAGCAATTGCACTCTTGTTGTCACAGTACATCAGAATCTTGTTGAAACCTAGACCATAGTCGGTTAATTGCGATCTCATCCAAAGAATTTGAGCACAGCAACCAGACATAGCTATGTGTTCTGCTTCCGTACTTGAAATTGCAGCGCTTTTCTGCCTTTTCGATGCCCAACTGATTAGTCGATCTCCTAGTAGTTGCAAAGTTCCACTCGTGCTACGCCTTGTATCTTGACAACCCGCGTGATCTGCATCTGCATATGCCATTAGTGCAATCGAAGAGTCCTTCGAATACCAAAGTCCCCAATTAATGGTTCCTTTAAGATATCGAAATATCTGTTTCACAGTAGCCAAGTGTAACTCAGTAGGCCTAGTTTGATACCGAGCACACATACATATAGCAAACTGAAGATCAGGTCGACTAGCTGTGATATACAGAAGAGTACCGATCATTACACGATAAAGTGTCGGATCAACGGCAACTCCATGTGGATCTGCATCAATCTTAGTTCGATCCACCATTGGAGTATCCACAGGGTCACAAGATTCCATCTTATATTTCTTAAGCGATTCAAGGGCATACTTGGATTGATTGATAAAGATGCCTCTAGGACTCTGAGATATCTGAAGACCTAAGAAGAATGATACCTTGCCCATCATTGACATCTTAAACTTGGAAGACATGAGTTTCCCAAACTCATCGGATAAGGTTTAAGTCGAGCCAGCAAATATAATATCATCAACATATATTTGTACCATAATCATATCTTTACCTCGTTTCTGAATGAACGACGTGGGATCCACCTTGCCTTTAGCGAAGCCTTGCGTAATGAGGAATTGTGACAAAAGATCATACCATGCACGAGGAGCTTGCTTCAACCCATAGAGAGCCTTCTTAAGCTTGTACACATGATTAGGATAATTAGAATTCACAAAACCATTCGACTGTTGAACATAGACCTCTTCCTTGATTTCACCATTGAGAAATGCCGTCTTCACATCCATCTGATAGACGATCATATTCATATGGGCTGCATAAGCGAGGAATAGTCTAATAGCTTCCAAACGGGCAACAGGTGCAAAGGATTCCATAAAGTCGATGACCAATAATTGCTTGTATCCACGAGATACTAGTCGAGCTTTGTTCTTCAATATTCCGCCTAACTCATCGAGTTTCACCTTGTAAACCCATTTCAAAGTGAGTAACTGCACTTGATCCGGGCATGGGACAAGTTCCCATACTTCAAGACGTATAAATTCATTAAGTTCTTCTTGCATAGCTTCTATCCAACAGGATTGAGTAAAAGCCTGTTGTCATGTTTAGGTTCAACTTTAGTGAGAAAAGCATCAAAATGACAAAACATTGCATGTTCTTGTAGCTGACTTCGTGTGGATACCGGACGATTAGGGTCACCAATAATAGAATCTATAGGATGATCCTTTGTCCACTTGCAGTCATGTTCACGAATCCGTGGATTAGACTAAACTGTAGTTGGAGCTTCCTCTGAGGTGGACGACCCGACTTGATTAGGGTCGGGAATTGGTACACCAAAGAATGGAAGTTCACGCATTTGAGCGAATTCCAAATCGTGATCATCATCATCCTCTTCATCATCAATAGGCATGACATGGGTAGTTGGTTCTGGTGTTGGTTGAGAATTACTCGTTGATGGTATATCTTGACCAATTGTAGGTGCAGACGTATCTGATTGTGCTTCGGTTGCTGGAGCGACAACTTTGGTTACCGGAGATATTACCTTAGGTTCTGGAGCAACAATACTTGGAGGAGTAAAGAATTCATCAAAGAAAGGTTGAAACAACGTATCCCATTCAGTCCTAGAAGGTGGTGTAAATGATGATGAAGTAGGGTTGTTTGGGACAAGACCAGAGCTAATGTTACTGGGTCCCATTTCATGAAGTGCGGGTTCAGAGTTGCTTTGCTCAGAAGCCATTGCTGTCAGCTCATCAAAATCAACATTCATAGTTTCGAGGATCTTGCGAGAGTTACGGTTGTAGATTCGGTATGCCTTCTTTGCGGGTGCGTAACCAATGAAAATACCAATATCAGCCTTCGGTTGAAGTTTTCCCAAATTGTCACCATCATTATTTGGATAGCAAAGAGAACCAAATACATGAAGATATGATCAATCAGGTACTTTTCCATGGAGAAGCTCATAAGGTGTTTTACCATGACGTTTACGAATTAGTGACCGGTTTTGGGTGTACACTGCTGTAGATACTGCTTTTGCCCATAAAAACAATGGAGCCTTTAAGTAAATTAACATCGTTCGAGCAACTTCCATAAGTGTGCGATTTCGCCTTTCAACGACACCGTTTTGTTGTGGAGTGCGTGCAACGGATGTTTCATGAGATATGCCAACTTCTTCATAATAATCACGCAAGATTTGATTCACAAATTCGGTTCCATTATCTGTACGAATGCGTCAGACAGTAGTGTTGAGATGCACTTGAATCATCTTGAGAAATCCGATGATGAATTTAGGTGCCTCATTTTTTGTTGTAAGAAATTTCACCCATGTAAACCGAGAGTAATCATCGACAATTACGAGGATGTACTTTTTACCACTAAGACTTTCAACACGCATTGGCCCACAAAGATCCATATGCAACAAATAAAGTTTCTCTTGGTTGGTGTCTTCCGTCTTGGGTTTGTATGATTTCTTAGTGCTTTTCCCCATTGTACACGCGGAACACAAATGATCCTTGTGAAATGATAGTTTTGGAAGACCACGAACAAGTTCGTTTTTTGCCAAATGATTAATAGCGTCAAAGTTAAGATGAGATAACCGTCGATGCCATAACCATGACTTAGTCTTTGATGCTTTGGAGAGAAGACATACGGGAGAAGCGGCCATCATGTCTTGTAGAGACAAAGTATACAAATTATTCCCTCGAGTACCTTTCAATAAATCAACCCCTTCTAAATTACGTATGAAGCAGGTATGCTCTCGAAAAGCAACTTCTAGGTTTGCATCACAAAATTGTCCCATAGAAAATAAGTTGTGACCGAGACCTTCCACATAATACACTCTTGAAATTATAACATTCCCAATATGATATTCACCATAACCCATTATCTTTGCAATATGATCATTACCAAATCGAACCATACCAAGAAACTTGCTGACGAAATTTCTAAGCTGAGAGCGATCTCCGGTCATATGCTTGGAGCAACCAAAGTCTAAATACCAGAGAACAATATGGACCACCTGTTTTCAATAACAACAGTAAACAATGAATGGGAAGCTATTGGTTCCGGAGTGTTAGCAGATACAGATGTAAGATTATCAGAATTGCTAACATTTGTGAGACCCTTAGATTTACTGCGTTTTCTAATGTGAGTTTTAGCACTAACAGGTTTTACTGTTCCAACTTTCTTAGGTTTTGGATTATTCGCGGGCACCACAGTAAGAGTAGACCTATTTAAAGGGCACTTAGTTCCTACGGTAGTGTTGGTGTTCCTAGTCAAAGGACACGCTTGTGTTTTGGTAGCCTTGGTACTCCTAGTTAAAGGGCACGCTTTCTTCGCTGTAGTGGGAGTGATCCTAGTTAAAGGGCACGCATTTCCTACTATAGTGAAAGTTCTACCAGTGGGGCGCCACATCCAACCAACTTGGGTTAACACTTTCCCAGTCGGTTTCCATTCTAATCCATTTTTCTAGGCATTCATCTCATTCACATGGTCAATAAGGCAAGAACCATGACGACTAGAAAACATACATTCATTGCAATTCCAACATTTCAAATTAGAATTCAAAGTAGGCTTAGAACGCTGCACAACCGCAGATCCTTTAGGTTTAGCTACGTGATTCATTTTATTCAAAACAGAAATAACATTCCTAGGATGGGCTTCTACTTTCTTCTTCACTTGACTACTAGATGGGGGCAAGATCCTATCATTCTTCTTGTTTCTTTTAAGTTTAGATCTTTGAGCCTTAGTAGTGGTGCTTACTCCTTTAGAAGGCAACACGGGAATATTAGAAGCTGGTTTTGATTCCGCCTTATCTTTAGTGACCAAAGTTTGAGATGGTTTAGTCATAGGGCCCTTGTTAAGTGGTGTGACGGCTATAAGGTTCCCTTTGATTGCACTAGAGAACGATACTGAGACAGTGGCTGCGTTATCCACAACATTCTTACCTTTTAGAGTACGAAGTGTTTCCTTTAACTCAGCCAAGACCAGATTTTTATCACAAATTTGTTCCCTTAAATCAGATATTTCCACCGACTTTCGATTCAATTGTTCAATCAAGGACTGATTATGTGCAGTGGTATTAGCACATGCGGGCTTTACTGAATCGAAGAGTCATGTATCTTTCTGTTTTAAGTTATCAACTTTGGACAAAATCTTGGAAACTCGATTATCTAGATCAAGTTTAAAATTCTCAGCGGCCTCAAGTACGTTCACACAGTTAAGCTCCTTAGATTTCTCTATTTCTATCGGCAAAGATTGAGTAACCTTGTCACTTGGCTGACGCTGTTTGGATTGTAATTTCAATCAAAATTCTTTTCAAAGTTTGCATCATCGATATTAACACCTTTGAATGACGTTTCAAATATTTTTTGAATAAATTGTTGCTTGCATTCAAGCGAAATACAATGTGTTTGAATCTCATCAAAACGTTTTGAAAGCGAAGAATATGAATCTTGAAGCTTTAAAAATTCAGTGTCAGATTCGTGACAAGTACTATCTACCATAGTATCCACAGATTCAACATTATGCACAATAGAATCATTATCAACACTTTTATTCACACAGACGGAAACTATATCATGAGACATCACTTGCTTCTGAAGCTGATCATTTTGGCGTGAAACCCGTTCTATTTCAAGTGAACTGTTTTCATAAGCATCATCCATTTCATTGAAAACACGTCTAACTTCTTCTATTTCCAAAAGCAAATCTTGATCAAGATTACTAAGACAGGCTTTAACATCCTCTACAAACGGAACAACTTCGTTTCGGAACGCAGCTCTAGTGTGCTCAAAGTTCCATTCACCTTCCATTATGGCCGTGGCCGTCGTACGTTCCAAAATGACCTTGTCAAAATCGGCTAAGTCTTGGTGTACCGCATTTAAGTTAACGGACGCCTTACTTACCGGTGGAATTAACTTCGTTAAATCCGTTTTGACAAGTGTAGGAGACATACTAGGAGGGTTTTCATTTGACAAACTTTGGGGCACAAGAACTGTCAATTCAGCTAATTCCTTTTGTAAGCGAATGCGGGTCTTTTTAGATAATTGATCTTTGTTATATTGATCATAATCAATTGTATGGAATTTTGAAAGCATTTTAGAATGAGTTTCATCCGCAAGTGATTGTGTCTCCTCAGAACTACGATAAAAGGTGCTTCTTTCGATTTGCCAATTAGGGTCATATCATAAAGACACCGAATATATTCCTGAGTTTGTTTTGCATAACCAGGATTAGGTGGTAAATCTTGAAGACGTTTAAGTTCGAGTTCTTTAAATGATTTAGTTAAAAGATGAACCTTTTCTGTGGAAGCGTATTGTTTTAAAAGCTGTTGTTCTTTAAATTTAAGAAGTTTGGTAGCATTAATTTCCGATTCAAACTTTTTAGACTCGAGAGTTTCGAAATCCATTTTAAGTTTATGAAAATCATTGAAAACCGACTCTTTTACTTTTAATTCATTGGAAAGATTAGCTTTTTAATGATTCTATTTCTTTCAAGTGTTCAATCTTTTCAAAACGAAATTGGTCAAATTCAGAACATGTTATTTTCTCTGCTTGAGGGACCATTTCAAAAGTTTTGACCTTTTCTTTATGCAACGCAAGCACAGCAGTTAGGGTGGAATTGGTATCTACGGATTGTCTGAGGGCCATATGCATTTGATCAATTATATGTTTAGGTACCATGACCAAATCATGTTGAACATAAGATTCCATACCCGTCGTAGCATTTGGTTGAGGTTCACTCAAATGTGTAGGATTGGGTACCACATCATTTGAGTTACTAGTTCCTGAATACTGTTCGAGGTTGTCATTTTCATGCCCAACTTGATGTTGGTTATCATCAATATTATTAGATGTGGTTGGTACCTCACTGACGACATCAGAACCGTAGTGAGAGAGATTAGCAACGAGAGCAGCTTGGGCAGAGTGAATGTCATCACAATCTGAATCATATGCGTCAAGATCATCTGCTTGATAAGCTGCATTAGAAGTGGAAACGACTGCAATGCCTTCAGTATCTGCTGCCCCTGGGTCTGCAAGAAATGCTAACTCCTCTGAATCCAAAATCTTCCCCTTAGACTGAGCATCAACCAAATACATCTTCTCACGAAACCATGCATCATCCCTTCTCCTTTTTGGCTGAGTACATTGCCTAGCCATATGACCTTGTCCTCGGCAATTGTAGCAAGTCACAACCTTTTGAGGACCAATGAGGCTTCTATTTCCATTAGCTTGAGTATTCACAGCTTGAGCATTCACAGTCCTTGTAGGAGGTCCATATGAATTCTGCCTTCCCTGAATAGGTTGCATTGTTACTTGACCATCTTGAACAGTAGCTTGTTGTCGAGGATTTGAAGAGGTGCGGAGCTGATTGTTTGTTGGTGGAAATCCTCTAGTTGCAACAAGTTTTGATAAGTAGGCAGTGAGATGGTTTAGAACATCACCTGGCATATCATTTGGAGTAAAGACCGGTGCTTGGAGTGGTGGAAGTTCATTAGAGTAAAAGGCTTGTGCTGGTTGTGCTTCAATAGGAAAGTATCCTTGCTGAGGGGTATAGCCCATTGGAGAAGTGTTCACTTGTGATGGTGATGTCTGATATGGTGGTTGCTATGGAAAAGAGTGTTGATGAACACTTTGTTGAAATGCTTGTTGTGGCATCATTGGTGGTTGATAAGATGGTTGTTATGGTTGCTGATAGGTGTGTGGTGGTGGCTGCTGCAAGTATGATGGTTGTTGATAAGTATAAGCCATGTTTTGTTGAGAAGCATACATGGCAAGTGGATCATGAACTTGAGGTGTAGACAACCGAGCCTCAATCACATGGCATTCGTGTTGTTGAAGAAAAGCTTGAAGTTGATCCACATTGGTGTTATGCAAGTCCTTAGCCAATTTAACATCCGTCACGTACTTTTTCCATTCTGAAGGAAGAGTGTTCAAATACTTGGTGTTCAATTGGAACGTAGGAATTGCCATGCCATAGATATTGAGCTCATTCAACAATAGGGTAAATCTCAGATAGTAGTCATTGAGATTCTCCCCTGGCACATAGGCAAACTTATCAAAAGTATCATAAAGCTTACACTCTCGTTCTTGTTTAGTTAACGAGGTGCCTTGCATGAGAACACGAATTCTATCCCATAACTCTTTGGAAACTTTATGTTTGCTGACGAGTTTGTAGACATCTGGAGGAAGGGCTTGGAGAATCATGTTTGTAGCATACTTATCACATTTGTCTTGAATCTTCATATCTCCAGTCGATTCACCCGTTGTGCGAGGACGAGTAGTTGTACCTTCCGTCACTGTACCATAATCTAATGGTCCATTGAGCACCGATGCCCAAATGAGATGTCCATTCTCTTTGTTCAACATGTAAAGTTCCATTCGGGAAGTCCAATCCTCGTACATAGACTTCTCCAACATTGGTGGACGATTATCCGTACCCGAGAGGATGGACTTATCCGTAAGAGATGTATACTCCATTTCGATAAGTTAAGATTTACAAACGTTGATCGATCAATGAGAGAAAGTAAATGTGTTTGTTGTTGTGAGTTGAAGTCGAGAAACAGTGTTAAAATCCCCTAAAATATGTTCTCGATAAACCAAAAATTCCAAGTCAAAATTACACACGAGTTTGTTCGAAATTTTTTATGGAATAATTTTTGATTGTCGGAATGTTGATCGGAAATCTGTCGGAATAAGCCTATCAGAATACCCTGATCAGAATATCAAATCGGAATGTCCTTATAGGAATGCACCAAATCGGAATATCAAATCGGAATACCAAATAGGAATACCTAATCGGAATGTACCAAAATCAGAATACCTAATCGGAATGTACCAAAATCGGAATACCAAATCGGAATGTACCAAAATCGGAATACCTAATCGGAATGTACCAAAATCGGAATCCCTAAACCCTATTTCGATTACACTGATCGGAATACCTATAAACCCTTTTCCGATGACCTGATCGGAGTAAACCCACTTTTCTCGGACAAAACTCAACCAATTCGTGATTTTAAGCCAAAAAAGGATCAAAACACCCAAAATTTTTGTGTTTTTAGCCAAAGTAAATATACCAAATCACTACCACAACTATGTAGATGATTTGTATCAAGAAAAAACCATAAGGAACACAAAAAAAATTGGACGTGTGTAAAAAGGATCAAAATAGGCGTATGAATCAAGAACACAAACACATGAACAATACAATCATCCCATGGCTCTTGATACCATTTGTAGGATATGTAAATCTTGCTTATGTTTTAGAGAGAGAAAGAGATATAGAGATGGTGGATTTCACACAATTCTAGAGAGAGAAACTAATGTTTACTATGTGAAAAAATGAATAACCACACTACCCTTTCCATCTAAGGAGAGGGTTTATATACCCAAGCCCTTGTCATGGGCTTAGGTTTACATTTGGGCCGGCCTACACATGTTGTAGGCTTGGCTTGGGTTTGTTTGTTAAATAAAGATAAGTAACTATACTACGAGCTATTACATGGACTATTGTTGGAGTGACCGATCCTTCTTAATACGTAAAACGTATTTCCAACAATATTCTTGTAAAAAACGCATACAGTTGACAACGGATTCACCAAATAAAAAGTGAAGAACCACTGAACCAACATAAAACTACAAAAATCTAACAGAATTTGTGGTATGTTGTGTTCCATCAGTGTTTGGGCAAAGAATTCGAATTACATTGTAGCCATTTTGATCCCATTACGCTTTGTTTGTAGATATGTGTTTGGGCAAAGAATTTGTGGTATGTTGTGTTCCATCAGTGACAGGAAAAGCAAACGAGGGTTGTATGGTTTTCCTTTTTGTATAAGTTTGAAGTAGCAGAACTATTCAAACTAAATCTATGATAGTGAATGGTTAAATACTATAATGATATAAAAATGCAATTCTGTAATTTTGACCATAATCCTATAAGCTAATTGTATACACTAGAAGTTAAACGCATACTGTAGTTTATATTTGTTTTAATTCGGGTAATCTTATTTAGCAAATGTGAGCTTTTGTTCATATTTTGTAAACCCACTGCTAAACTTTAAAATGCCATTTTTCATGTGTAACTTTGGGTGATGGATGATGTGATCATTAACTCTTTTTTTGCAGCTAGAAAACACAATGAATGGACTTACAAAATCTAGCACCAGTATTCTAACCCCCATTCATTTTGATTCAAACAAAGGTACGGTTATTCATCTTTTCTGGTTTTCAACTGTCTTTTTTACAACACTCACATGCAAATAACAATCTCTAATGCAGTTTTTTCAATTTTATGCTAGAAAAACACAAATCATTGTCTACTAAAGATGTCCGGGCAACACTAAAGGGAAAAAAGGCAAGACAAACTTTTCCTATTTCGAAGAACCTCCAAATAGGGTACCGTTTAGAACATTACACAATATCATGAAGACAAATGTCCCTCAAACCCTTAACATTCCATTACAAACACTTGCACCTCAAAACCTGTCAATAGACAAAGAAAATATAACACCATCTCCTCAAATTTTGTCAACCAATAATGAATATATAACATCGTTACAAACACCACGTTCCTATAGTTCACTCTCTACAAGCCCAAGTGTACCCGTAGACCCGACCGATGTTAAAAGACAAGAATACCAAATAAGTTATTACCAACGACGTAAACAAAGAAAGCTAGCGGAAGCAAATTCTTGCATGGAAACACAAACATCGATCATAGATACACAATCTCTTTCGGTTTTGAAACGTGAAAACATAATAATTACCATCGCAAATGACCACATGGAAGCACAAAGAGACTTCGGACCTACACAGTATCTTTCGTGCTTGACACGTGAAAACACATTAGGTAATATATTGTACATATTGTTCTTCTTTACATATATTTTTTAACGATCATACTAACACATGATTTGAATTTCATAATAGATGATCAAAGGAGTAGTAACGTATTATTGCCCATATTTGATCAAGAGTGCAATCAAACATCGAATGGTAAGCTTCTTTAAAGATATCTCATATTGCTATTTACTACATGTATTTACGTTATATATCTGTGTAGGAACCAATCTTCATGTACCACCAACCATTCGACCAACCATTCAACAAAGAAAAGAATACCAGAAAAGTTATTATCAGTAATAACTCGATTTTACTGAGGTTAAAAAGATTAAGTTCGTTGTGTTGGTCTAATCGAATTCATCTTGGTTCTCTATGTGACTCAGTTTTATTTTGGTGGAACAAAAAGGTTGTCGTTGTAGTATATTTAAATGTGCAAAGACTTAAAAGTAAATGTCGTCAAAAGTAAAGTGGCGTGAAAATTAATCTAAATCTAATTAAAAGAAAGTGCGATATTTAAAAACGTGACGGAAAGTAAATTAATAAAAATGACTAGAAATTAAAGCGTGACGAGAATTAAAATTGGACAAAGTATAAAAATGATAACTTAACAATTAAACAAGATAAAACATGAAAAGTAACCTAGATCGGAATATATTCCGATCACCCCAATCGGAATATCACCAAACCTGTCGGAATGTTGGTCGGAAGATTCTGATCGGAATACCTGTCACTTACCCTGATCGGAATATCAAGAACCTACCTGGTCGGAATGATTGGTCGGAATAACCAATCAGAATGTGTAGAAGGACTCTGATCGGAAAGCTTTCACCGAACACTGATCGGAATCCCCTAGACTCCCCAATCGGAATATCGTTAACCCTTGATCGGAATAACCGTCCTTACCCACGATCGGAATGAGCTGAATACCCCCAATCGGAATGTATTAAACCCTTTTCCGACCAAGCAAGAAACGCTGGTCGGAATGTGTAAACCCCTTTCCGATTTACCAATCGGAATACGAAGGAAATAACCAAAAATAAGCTAGGAAAATAAGCTATAATCCTAATAAGCACAAGACTAAATCCTAAGGTAAAACCGTGTAAAAATAAGCTACGAAACTAAAATTTAAAGGCTTTTAAAAGAAGAAATGAATAAGCTTTACGAAAAACCAACTTTTATATAAAAATAACTTTTATAAAAACTTTATAAACTTGAAAATAAACAAAATAAGCTATGAAAATCAAAGATGTAAAATAATCAAAAGCATAAAAATGTAATCTTTAAACAAATAAACAACACAATAAGCATATAAATCAAAGATTAAGCAAGAAAGAAAGGTAGAATGAGAAATTTAAAACAAGAAAATTAAATAACACTTACTTGAAATTAAAAGGTAATTAAGGTGCAAAACATGTATTTAAATGTGCAAGTAATTAAAGGTGCAAGGTAAATGAAAGTGGAAGAGATAGTTTGTCAAGCTATCCAACAACAACTAGTGAAATGAATAAGAGGGTTATTTATAGGTGATTAGGGGAGTGGTTAGAGGAAGCTTCCTCCTCTCCTTCCTTTCTTCTTAATTGCACCATTAAGTCCTTCCTTCTTAATCTTTTTGTTAATCTTGTACTTTTATGACTTTTGGCTCGGGATTTCTTTGGACTCGTCGTTTAATTCTTCGATAAATAAGACTTGAGTTCCTCGGCTTTAAGTAAACTTCCGTCTTTTGACTTTTTCTTCGATAAATCTTCAGAATTGGTCTTGGACTTCCGTTATTTTTGCACTCTTGACTTCTTGACTTCGTCTTTCGTCTTTTTCTTCAATAAAAGTCCGTAAATGCCCGTGAATTACCGTGTTTTCTCCACATTTCAGCTTTTCGTCCTAAATCACAACAAAAATACAAACCACGCATAATTCCGACATAAAAGACATAAAATACACGTTTTGGTCCGGTTATTATTGTAATTAAGTGGTAGAAAAGATGTGTGTTTACACACATATCAAATCCCCTACATTTGACCATTGCAATGTCCTCATGCAATGCATTAGTTACAAAGCACGTTTACATTTTTCATCATAATTGATCCATGTTGGCCTTTATTAAAGAGATAGAAACTATAAACATTCAAAGTAAAGAAATCAAAAAGCATACCTTGGGTTTTGGAAGTGTCATGAATAATCATCATCCTCAAGTTTTCACTTTCTCCAAACCAAGCTTAAAAACGAGATCATTGTTATTATAAGTTAGTAGACTAACACGAACTCATGTGGGCCAATTATTCACTTAGACTCCCTTATTCCTAGGTGTATCTCTTATATTTTATTATTTGTCTTGAATGATCACGAGGATGCATTGTTTGACTTATTTCGATAGTTATTTAGTCTGAAAATAAAGTGAACGATTTGATCAATAGTTAGCTAAAGGATAAAATCTTTTAAAACTGCTTCTCGGGACCTCATAAAGTTCATATCTTGGCATAACTCGCTTCGCGATTTGAGACCTTTCTCGGACCGATATTTGGCAACGACTTCATACTTCAAACCTTGAGAGACGTTCATGAAATAATGGCCTTCTCTTCATAATAGGAATTTCTTCACTTGAAATTTTGAGAGATTCATACTTGGACCACGACTTCTTCATTTTTCTCCAATCTTTATTTTGGACTTTGATATACAACGATCCGCCTCCTTTTATGACTTGGATCTATTTATCCTCATACCTTGTTAGGGTCTTTTCGGATACACTTCTCCATGACTTTTGGGGAGTTTTTGCTTTTTGTCGTGTGTCTCGATCCTTCATATTGATTTTCGATAAATGATTCTTCACATCACTTTGGATCTTTAGCAACAAAATATAGCCCTCATGCCTTGTTAGGGCCTTTTTGGACTCGCCAATCTTCGCATCCCGCCTCAATAAGTTATGCCTTGGCTATGAACTCTAATCCATACCGAGCAACTTTTAAACGATCTTGGGCTAGAAGCTAAGTAACTTTTCAAATCGTACAACCTTATTTATTAGCAGATAAATTATTTAGCAAGCGATGGGAGAATAGGCTTATAATTAACTCACATAAATTCACGAAAGAATACCGGACATATAATTGGCTCTATCATCTCTCGTTCTCCACAGTTTAAAATCTCAAGGAATGAGACTCGTGGATACTTAGCCTATTAAGTCAAAGTTTTGGGTTTTCGAGTCGCCTATAGGATCTTGTAAATTCTTAGACTTTTTCAAGTTTAGAAATCGCATTTTAAAGTTCCCTTGATAAACGACTCTCTAGGATCAATTATAGGAACTTGCGAAAAGTTCTTGTTCTTAACCCGTGAGAGTTAAGACTTTCGCGTTTTATAGCTCCCTATATAAAAGCCTAGCAAAACTTGACTTAAACATGTTAAGGATACTAGCTAGAGTAACTTAGATAAGTAAACTCGGGTTGAGTCAAAAGATTCACAACGTTTGAAAATTAAAACCACTTTATTAAACATTTATTCTAGCAAAGAAAGAAAATAACTATGCAAAGGGGAAAAACTAATAGGCCAAAATAGATCAAAAATTTTGAAAAATGTCAAAAAATGTCGAAAAATTGATTTTCCGGTTAAAATGAGGACAAATACAAGGAAAAGGCCACTTAACTTCGATAGAAGTCCCCCCTACACTTAACATAAACATTGTCCTCAATGTTTAAGCATGTGGGAGTAAACTCCCCTACACTTAGGACATTGTGCACGTTGTTTAAATCACGTTAAGGAAAAGACAACTAAAGAGATTCCTATTTTAATATTGAGAAAATATAAAATAGTGAATCGAAAAGAGTTTAGGATAGAACCGGGAAGAAGTAGAACACGGAATCACGGGTCGTCAAGAGTCATCAAGAGTAGATCATTGAAGCTCGAATCCCTGATTAAAAGAAGAGAGGAGAGAGCAAACACCAACGGGTCTCCCCTACACTTATGATAAAGAAAGCGAAACGATAGATGCATGGGTTGCCTCCCAAGAAGCGCTTGATTTTTGTTAACCGAGTCATTAGCCTAACTCGACCTTGATCATCAACGAAAGAAGCATGAAACATATCCACCAGGATCAAAGACATAGTTTTCGTCCATCAAGTAGCATAGGCTTAAGGCGAACAAGGCAAGCCAAAGAAGAGTAGGCAAGGTTCCCTTAAGCAGCGATGGAGCACGGTGGAAGCAGAGATGAAGTGGTGCAAGCATTTCTTCAAAATTTCCAAAGATTTTTCCTTTTATTTCATCTGGTGGATACTGAGATGGCTGCAGAATATCAATACCGGGATCGAACACCTTTTCCTTTAAGGGAAAATAGAACTCAGGCTCAACAGAGTGTGAATAAGATCCGCGAAAAAAGCACAACCTCGTCCTCTGAAGGGGGACAAAGAGGTGTTAACTCATACGTGCTGCGGCTTTCGGTGTCAACCGGTTTCTTCTCCTTAGAAAGAATGCTCTTCAAATCCAAAGTAGGATCAAGACGATAATCTTCAAAGTCCAAAGGAGGTGCATCACTCTCATTAGGGAAGTAAGTGTTGAGAAACATAGAGAAGTCTTCCTCAAATGAGTAATCGTCCAAAGTAGGATCGAGTGATGGCGGAGGATCTTCATCATGTGAAGAATCGCTCGAAAGAGTATCGGCCTCATCAAAATCATCATATGTGGGCAGATCGGGATACTCAGAAGTAAGGTCATCATAATCATCCGAATCTGAGCTAGAATCATCATCATCATAAGCATCAAAGACCGGTGGAGAATCATAAATGGGAGAAGCTTCCAAATTGGAGAGAGAATCATCCACATCATCTTGAAAAAGTGGATTATCGATGCAAGAGTCGAATAGAGGATTGTCGTAGACAACGAAGTTATCATGCACATTAATCATATTCACTGATTGGCGGCCTCCAAAGGTTGTACTTGTAAGCTTCCCCATTTTAAAAACTTGTGCATCATCCCCGACTCGTAAGATTAACTCACCTTTGGCCACATCCACTAAAGCTCGTCCGGTTCTCAAGAATGGCCGACCAAGTATTAAAGGAATACGAGGGTCCATTTCATAATCAACTACGACAAAATCGACCGGGAAAGTAAATGTGCCTACTTTTATGAACACGTCTTCGTCTATACCAACGGGGTAAGCGAGAGTGCGATTTGCAAGTTCAAGAGTCATCTTTGTTGGAGTGAGGTCGGGCAATGATAGTGTTTTCCAAACACTCAATGGCATCAAATTAATACTAGCCCCGAGATCAGCAAGGGCAGTAAATTCTTCGGTTTTGTTGAACACGCAAGGCAACACAAAACGACCGGGATCTCCAAGCTTTTCCGGAAGTTCTTTAAGAATAACTGTAGAGCAGTTTTCATTTAAGCGTGTGTTGGCGAGTTCAATCAGCTTCTCCTTCTTGTTAAGCAATTCCCTAAATGCTTTAACAAATTTGGGCATGTGGACAAGTGCTTCAAGAAAGCTAATGTTGAAGTTCATTTGAGAAATCATCTTCACATAGCGTGACACTTCGGAGTCCTCCTTGGTTAGCATTTTGGTCTTGCCTAAACGAGAGGGATAAGGGATATTGGGTTTGGTTGTTGTAGGTGCAGGTGTCGGTAAAGGTTGAGATGTTGAAGGGTCATTCGTGGGAACTTCATCACGTCGAGGCGGAGACGGTAATGGTGCACTAATACTAGGTGTAGGAGGAGTAGGGACACATGGTGGTGGAGGAGGTGTAGATGATGGGGGTGGGATTGGTGGTCCTACGATGGTGACTCCACTACGAGTAGTAATAGCACTCACATTGGCTCGCGGATTAGTGACGGTGTTTGAAGGTAGAGAACTCGAAGAAGAAGGTTGAGGGCGGGCAAGAAACTAGCAAGCATATTCTTTAAATCATTGGTTTGATTGTTGAAGGAGGATTGAATATTATCTCGAAGCTCGGATTTAATCTCATTTCCTTGCTTGGTAATATCTCCTTTAAGATTGATAATTTGGCTCTGAAGATTCTTGATTTGCTCACCTTGGGTTCTCATGATGGCCTCAACATCGGGGTTAATGGGTGGGGTTTGTTGGGCGGGTGGGTGATAAGGATTAGAAGCTCTTGGTGGGATTTGGTTGCTTCTATTGTAGTTGTTGGCGGGGTTTTGGTTTTGAGGAGAAAAACCGGGTGAAAGGTAATTGTTGGATTGATAACTCAGCAAATTTCTATCCCCTTGTTGTCGAGCTTGGTAATTTTCCGGTGAATAATTACCATAAGCTGCATACACATTTTCCGGATTTCCTTGTGTAGAAGGACAATCGGTGTATGAGTGAGGACCGCCGCATGTTTCACAAGGAGTAGCAACAGCTTTAACTTGTTGTTGTTGTTGTTGGTTTGAAGCCAAGAGTTGCATACTTCTGCTCATTTCAGTCAGCACACGGGTGAGTTCGGTCATCTCAGGGTTTGCTGAGGTGGAGGAAACATTGACTCTCGGGTTTTTCCTTGAAGAAGCAGAGGAATCCCAGTTTTTGTGGTGAGTAGTCATGTTCTCAATAAGCTCTCTACACTCCTCGGGTCTCCTTTTCATGAATGTGCCACCAGCGGCTGCATTGATCGTATCACGATCTCGAAAAGTCAAACCGTTGTAGAAAGTATCAATTAGGGTCACGGGTAGCATGTTGTGGTTTGGACATCTATCGATCAAGACATTATATCTCTCCCAAGCATCAAAAAGAGATTCATCAGGATCTTGCATGAAACCGCTGATTTGATTGCGAAGGCTCGTGACCATGGATGGTGGAAAGTAGCGCGACAAAAAGCATTGAGTCATATCATCCCAAGTGTGAATAGAATTCTTCGGGAGACGATCAAACCATTTCTCGGCATGATGTAATAAAGTATGTGGAAAGAGTTGTAGGCGAAGTTCATCCATTGTGGCACCAGCCAACTTCATGCTTTGGGTGATTGTAATGAACTTGTCGAGGTGTTTGTGGGCATCATCATCAGGCAATCCACATAATGGGTTAGTTTGCACTTGCTGAATCATGTGGTGCTTCAACGAAAACTCAGGAGCGTTGATTTGCATCGGCGCAATCGGTCCTCCTCGTCCAAACATGGTAGGTTGACAAAGCTCCTCCATTGTCCGAAGATCAGGCGGTGGAAGAACATTGTTGTTATTATTGAGGTGCGGTGGATTATTGTTGTTTACACCTGACATAGCTAAATCTTCTTGAGTCTCGGGCTCTTGATAATTATAAGATCTAGTACGCATACACCTGAAAATGCAAAAGAAAAAGAAACCAAACACAAAGACAATATATATACACAATAAAGATAAAATCTTTTTGGATTTTTGAAATTTTCAATCTTTATGTATTTTTAGCAATTTTTAATTTTTATGATTTTTTTGAATTTTTTATGCAAAAACAATAACGCTCACAAGTGAACGGATCCCAAAAAGCAACGCGTCTCTCACAGAAAACCGTTAATCTTTAAGAAAAGAGCCGGCAGCGGCGCCATTTAATAACTCGATTTTACTCAGGTTAAAAAGATTAAGTTCGTTGTGTTGGTCTAATCGAATTGATCTTGGTTCTCTATGTGACTCAGTTTTATTTTGGTGGAACAAAAAGGTTGTCATTGTAGTATATTTAAATGTGCAAAAACTTCAAAGTAAATGTCGTCAAAAGTAAAGTGGTGTGAAAATTAATCTAAATCTAATTAAAAGAAAGTGCGATATTTAAAAACGTGACGGAAAGTAAATTAATAAAAATGACTAGAAATTAAAGCGTGACGAGAATTAAAATCGGACAAAGTATAAAAATGATAACTTAACAATTAAACAAGATAATACATGAAAAGTAACCTAGATCGGGATATATTCCGATCACCCCAATCAGAATATCACCAAACCTGTCGAAATGTTGCTCGGAAGATTCTGATCGGAATACCTGTCACTTACCCTGATCGGAATATCAAGAACCTACCTGGTCGGAATGATTGGTCGGAATAACCAATCGGTATGTGTAGAAGGACTCTGATCGGAAAGCTGTCACCGAACACTGATCGGAATCCCCTAGACTCCCCAATCGGAATATCGTTAACCCTTGATCGGAATAACCGTCCTTACCCACGATCGGAATGAGCTGAATACCCCCAATCGGAATGTATTAAACCCTTTTCCGACCAAGCAAGAAACGCTGGTCGGAATGTGTAAACCCCTTTCTGATTTACCAATCGGAATACGAAGGAAATAACCAAAAATAAGCTAGGAAAATAAGCTATAATCCTAATAAGCACAAGACTAAATCCTAAGGTAAAACCGTGTAAAAATAAGCTACGAAACTGAAATTTAAAGGCTTTTAAAAGAAGAAATGAATAAGCTTTACGAAAAACCAACTTTTATATAAAAATAACTTTTATAAAAACTTTATAAACTTGAAAATAAACAAAATAAGCTATGAAAATCAAAGATGTAAAACAATCAAAAGCATAAAAATGTAATCTTTAAACAAATAAACAACACAATAAGCATATAAATCAAAGATTAAGCAAGAAAGAAAGGTAGAATGAGAAATTTAAAACAAGAAAATTAAATAACACTTACTTGAAATTAAAAGGTAATTAAGGTGCAAAACATGTATTTAAATGTGCAAGTAATTAAAGGTGCAAGGTAAATAAAAGTGGAAGAGATAGTTTGTCAAGCTATCCAACAACAACTAGTGAAATGAATAAGAGGGTTATTTATAGGTGATTAGGGGAGTGGTTAGAGGAAGCTTCTTCCTCTCCTTCCTTTCTTCTTAATTGCGCCATTAAGTCCTTCCTTCTTAATCTTTTTGTTAATCTTGGACTTTGATGACTTTTGGCTCGGGATTTCTTTGGACTCGTCGTTTAATTCTTCGATAAATAAGACTTGAGTTCCTCGGTTTTAAGTAAACTTCCGTCTTTTGACTTTTTCTTTGATAAATCTTCAGAATTGGTCTTGGACTTCCGTTCTTTTTGCACTCTTGACTTCTTGACTTCGTCTTTCGTCTTTTTCTTCAATAAAAGTCCGTAAATGCCCGTGAATTCCCGTGTTTTCTCCACTTTTCACCTTTTCGTCCTAAATCACAACAAAAACACAAACCACGCATAATTCCGACATGAAAGACATAAAATACACGTTTTGGTCCGGTTATTATTGTAATTAAGTGGTAGAAAAGATGTGTGTTTACACACATATCAATCAGCGTCGTAAAAAAAACAATACAGGGGAGGCGAATGCTAACATAGGCAATATACTTTCTATATTATATATGTCTTTAAGAAATTTTGTATTATATTACCAATGGATTTGAATTTCATAACAGATGATCAAAGGAGTAGTAACGTATTATTGCCCATATTTGATCAAGAGTGCAATCAAACATCGAATAGTAAGCTTCTTTAAAGATATCTCATATTGCTATTTACTACATGTATTTACGTTATATATCTGTGTAGGAACCAATCTTCATGTACCACCAACCATTCGACCAACCATTCAACAAAGGAAAGAATACCAGAAAAGTTATTATCAGCGTCGTAAAAAAAACAATACAGGGATAGGTAATATACTTTCTATATTATATACCTCTTTAAGGAATTTTGTATTATATTAACAATTGTTTTAAATTTCACACCAGATGGCCAAACTGAAGACGATCCATACGATTTTGTATTCAATGATCTTCCTACAGAGCATCGTCTACTGAAGTAACCATCGTGTGTTAATATTGGAGCAAATAAAATAAACTTTCCAGTAGTAACACCATCACCTCAAATTTTGTCAACCAATAATGAATATATAACACCGTTACAAACACCACGTTCCTATAGTTCACTCTCTATAAGCCCAATTATACCCGTAGACCCGACCGATGTTAAAAGACGAGAATACCAAAGACGTTATTACCAACGACGTAAACAAAAAAGCTAGCGGAAACAAATTCTTGCATGGAAACACAAACATCGGTCGGAGCTACACAATCTCTTTCGGTTTTGCAACGTGAAAACACAATAATTACCATCACAAATGATCACATGGAAGCACAAAGAGACTTCGGACCTACACAGTATCTTTCGTGCTTGACACGCGAAAACACATTAGGAAATATATTGTACATATTGTTTTTTCTTTACATATATTTTTTAACGATCATACTAACACATGATTTGAATTTCATAACAAATCATCAAAGGAGTAGTAACGTATTATTGCCCATATTGGATCAAGAGTGCAATCAAACATCGAATGGTAAGCTTCTTTAAGAGGGTGTCTCATATTGTTATTTATTACATGTATTTACGTTATATATATGTGTAGGAATCAATCTTCATGTACCACCAACCATTCGACCAACCACTCGACAAAGGAAAGAATACCAAAAAAGTAATTATCAGCGTCGTAAAGAAAACAATATAGGGGAGGCGAATGCTAACATAGGTAATATAACTCTCTATACTATATACATCTATAAGGAATTTTGTATTATATTACCAATAATGGCTTTAAATTTCAAACCAGATGATCAAACTGAAGACGATCCATACGATTTTGTATTCAATGATCTTCCTACAGAGCATCGTCTACTGGAGCAACCACCATGTGTTTATTGTGGAACAAAGAAAATACAGTACGAGTTCCCTACTTTTTGTTGCATGACCGGTAGAACAACTTTGAAACCCTTAGACATACCTCCAGAACTCTACAACCTATTCACATCGCAATGCCAGTTAGGAAAAATGTTTAGGAAAAACATATGTGCCTACAACACAAACGTTTCCTTCGCATCTATGGGTGTAAACTTGGACAAAAGGTACAGCGCTAGGGGTTCTAGAGTGTATACTTTTCGCGTGCAAGGAGGGATATATCATAAAATCGATCAATTGGTTCCTAGAGATGGCCAACCAAGGTATTTGCAGTTGTACTTTTATGATGGGGAATCTGATTTCGAACACAGGTTAAAGTGGCCTAATCTTGATAAAGAGATTGTTACAATATTATCTCGCGTTCTTTCAACAAACCCATATGTTCAGACCTTCCGGTCACTTGGTAACCTGGGCACGCTCGACAAGTATAGGGTCGAACTAAATGCATCAGTTAAGGTCGAACAAAGAGTTTAAATCGTCCTACAACATCTGAGGTATAAATATGATTATAAAAATCATATCTCTTATCTAAATACAAAATCATATCTCTAACTTAAACGGTTTCATGTGTTATGTTATGTCGAAGGTTGCTGGAATTTGGGTGGAAGGGAATAACAACATCACTTCATACAAGAGAAGTATTATTGTGTATGGGAAGTCTCAATACCCTTCACAAATACAACCTTATTTTGCTTCCTATGATCCTTTGGTTTATCTGATGTTTTTTCCAAACGGAGAGGCTGGATGGCATTCTCGAATACCAAGAAGAGGTGTAGACATAAGAGAACTCGTTGATGATGACAATGATGAAGCCGAAGACGACGAAGGTACTAAACATATTTTAATATGCATATACCACTTATCTTGTATAACGCCATCTAACGGTAATTTTGTATAACACATTTATGCCAAGCTAAACCGTTATATTTTATTAATGGCTCATGTTAATAAATTATACCAATCGAGCATGCTAATAACAAACATGAATAAAAGAGACTGCTCCATATATACAAAATAGCCAATACAAACCTACCTTTAAAATTAGTTTATTTTTTCCACAATGCAAGTAATTAATATTTATTAATTTGGGCCATTGATAAAACATAATTTTTGTACTTTTCTAACATGTTGATCGAGTTATAACAACTTGATAGAGTCCTCACACATCTTTTTAACATCACCGCACAGGGATTAACACAAACACTCGTAGAAAGACAGTAACTATGCGAGAGTATTACTGTTACAAATTCCAAATTCGGCCACATCATAACTTGATCGTGTTTGGAGGTCGATTGTTTCAGCAATTTATGGTAGACACGTACATAAAGATAGAGACTTCACGCTTGCAATTTTGTGAAAAAATCAATCCACAATTAGAGCTGATTTGTATCAAGGAATAGTTGATTCTATTATTGCCGGAGAGGTTCATTCAAATAGACTTGGCCAAGTTATTGTCTTGCCTGTCTCTTTTATTGGAGGACCTCGTGACATGCGCAAACGTTTTTTGGATGCCATGACGTTAGTACAAGATGCTGGGAAACCTGATGTATTTCTAACCATGACTTGCAATCCAAATTGGCCAGAAATCGTGGAATAGCTTTATGAAGGACAAACAACCCAAGATCGACCAAACTTGGTTACAAGAGTGTTCCGTGCAAAATTAGAGTCTCTCAAGTACTAGTTGTTCACAAAACATACCCTTGGTGTTGTTTCATCATATATATATGTTATCGAGTTTCAAAAACGAGGTTTACCACATGCACATTTTCTTTTGATTATGAGATCAGCTGGCAAATTGGCAAATCCCGATCATTACGACAAAGTTGTATGCGCTGAAATCCCAGACCCAGAGAAACATCCAGAATTGCACCAATTAGTTCTAAAGCACATGATTCATGGTCCTTGTGGTCACTTAAATATTCAGTGTCCTTGTATGGAGGGTGAACCAAAGACATGTCGCTTTAATTATCCTAAGCAATTCCAAGAAACGACGCAACAAGGAGACGATTCGTGCCCATTGTATCGACGAAGAGATAATGGTATTAAGGTAAATGTACGGAACAATGTCCTAGACAATAGATGGGTTGTTCCATATAACCCTAAATTGTTGATGATGTTCAATTGTCATATCAATGTGGAGGTGTGCTCGAGTATAAAATCCGTTAAATATGTCTTCAAGTACGTCTACAAGGGCCAATGAGTCGGAAATCACGGTTACCAAAAAAAAAGTACGTCTACAAGGGTCATGACAAACAAGTTGTAAATGTTGATCTAGAAGGAGAACAAGTCATTAACGAGATAAAGAGATTCCAAGATGCCCGTTATTTATCAACCCCCCCCCCCCCCCCCGAAGCTATGTGGCGAATTTATGGCTTCCCCCTATCAAATATTCATCCCTCTGTTATGTCATTGCAAGTTCATCTACCAAATAAGCAGCTGGTTCGGTTCACAGAAGACGATGTACTGACTGACATTTTTGAGAGAGAAAGGGATAAAAGATCAATGTTGGCTGCCTTTTTTAACTGAACACTACAGATGAAAATGCGCGCCAATATTTTTTAAAGACATCCCTAGGTACTATACATGGAGTAAGAGTACACGCAAGTGGAGCCCTAGAAAAAAAGGGAAAAAGAGAGGGAGAATGGTTTCCGCTAATCCTGCTGAAGGAGAGCGATTCTATCTACGTGTACTGTTGCAACATGTTAAAGGCCCTATAGGATTTAAATATCTTTACACAGTCAACAACGTATTGTACAATACATTTCATAGAGCGGCACTAGAAAGAGGATTAATAAAGAGTGATAATCACATACATGCCTGTTTACGTGAGTCCTCTGCGTACGAGATGCCTGGACCTCTTAGAAGACTATTCGTAACTCTTTTAATCTTTTGTGAACCAGGAGATGTTAGAAAGTTATGAGATGGCCATTATGAATCTCTTTCAAAAGACTACAATTTACATTGTACAAGTGCAGAGCGTGTTCAAAATATGGTTCTAACGGACATATCAGCAATTCTGCAATCCATGGGTAAGAGTCTTGCTGATTTCGATCTTCCCAATATCAGCGCGGATGTACGTGCATATGCATATGGATGTCGTGAAGTACACGAGGAAAGCTCGATTGTTGTACAAGATGAAGATATACTTGCTCGACATTCGCTCAATAATGACGAAAAATTAGCATATGATACCATAATGAGACATGTTGATGACGATTCTTTGGGTGTGTTTTTTATTGATGGACCTGGTGGAACTGGTAAAACATTCTTCTATAAAGCTTTGCTTGCCACTTTTCTTTCTCATGGAGTTATTGCACTTGCCACCGCTTCGTCAGGAGCTGCTGCAAATAACATGACAGGAGGCAGAACTGCTCATTTGCGATTTAAGATTCCTATCAATCTTACTACAAACTCAATATGTACCGTCAAAAAACAAAGTGGCCTTGCTAAACTACTTTGTCAAGCAAAGTTAATAATATGGGATGAAGCATCAATGGCTAAAAGACAAGCTGTGGAGGCGGTAGATCGAACTATGCAAGACATTACCGAGGTAAAACTTCCTTTCGGTGGGAAGATAATGGTTTTGGGAGGGGACTTTAGACAGGTTTTATCGGTCGTAAGACGCGGAACACGGGCCCAGATTGTAGATTCAAGTCTACGAATGTCACCGCTTTGGTCTATAATTAAAAAAATGCGGTTAACCATAAACATGAGGGCTCGAACAGACCCATGGTTTTCAAACTTTCTATTACGATTCAATGACGGAGTTGAAGAGGTCATCGACGAAAACTACATACGTATACCCGATGACATGACAATTCCATACACTACCGAGGCTGCCTCAAAGGATGCATTGATCAATGAAATATTTCCTTCCTTTGCTAACAACGTTGAGACATCTACTGATATAGTTTCAAGAGCAATATTATCAACTAAAAATGAACACGTTTATGGCATTAATGACATGTTGATAGATAGATTTCCTAGGGAAGAAAAGGTTTACTACAGTTTTGATGAAGCGGAAGACGACCCACAAAACTTCTATCCTCTTGAATTCTTAAACTCTCTCAACGTGAGCGGATTGCCACCACATTACTTGCGTTTGAAAATTGGATGCCCGATTATCCTTTTAAGGAATCTCGATCCGGCAAATGGATTATGTAATGGTACGAGGTTGATATGCAAACGCTTTGATCCTAATGTCATAGATGCTGAAATTGCTGCCGGGCAGCATGCTGGAGTTAGAGTGCTCTTGCCAAGAATTCCTCTAGCTCCATCAGAAGAAGATACGTTCCCTTTCAAGCTAAAGAGAACGCAATTCCCTGTCCGCCTTTCCTTTGCGATGACCATCAATAAAGCTCAGGGGCAAATAATTCCAAATGTGGGTGTGTATTTGCCTGCCTCTGTTTTCTCCCATGGCCAACTTTATGTAGCATTGTCTAGAGGGATATCACGTTCAACAACCAAGGTTTTAGTGAAGCCAGTCAAGCAATTTGCTGAAGAAGGAGTGTATACCTCAAATGTTGTATACCAAGAATTTTTGCGCGATGATTAACGGTCCTTACATTTTATCATTTATTGTTTGACGTTTAGTTTAAAAACTGATTTTAATACTTTGTTTGGTATTGGATATTTTATTTAAAACTGAATTATCACATGTTACAACATTTTGCAATTATATTTGGATCTTACCATGATGTAACGTTTCGTTAATTATGTGCCACTAGGCAATTCCACCGCTATGTGCGGGTACTCGCCTAGTCTACTAAAAAAAGCAAAAAAAAATCTAATCTATTTGGATCATCTTTGTTGAAATTCATGAAAAACAACCGGACTAGAAAGAAGTAGGCTGACAATTAGGCCGGACAGTACTGAATAGCTCCACTCTCATCTTCAGATAAACACATTTGCCCAATGGGGTGTTTGGTTAAGCTTATTTGTTTGCTTAGGCTCATATTATATAAGCCATTTATGACTTATATATTATAAGCTTATAAGCCTATATTTAGTGTTTGGTTTAGTTTATCATAATTAATAAGGTAAAATAACAAAAATATACATAAATATTAAATGATGCGGTTACTAAATATAGACATTAATGTATTTTTATATGTTATTTTTATATAAGCCTATTCATTGTTATAAAAGCCTCAAATTTGTGGGCTTACAAAAACCCCTATATATAATCTTATAAACCTATTTATATAAGCTTAACCAAACACTTAGTTTTGTCTTATAAGCTTATATAAGCTAATAAGCTTATAAACCTACTATATAAGCTAAAACAAATACCCTCCAAATTTTACAATCAAACCACCTTTTCCTTCCTTACTAGTCGAATCAAATGTAGGGTTACTAATATACTATTATTAAATCATCATAGTTTCATTCGCTGACAAATTAGGTATTAAACTATTATTTACTACTATTTTTAAATCATTATTATGTTTGTCTTTTAGGAGTGTTTGTTTAATCTTATTTTCAAACTTACCTGCTTATATTATTATTTCCCTAACGCTTTGTTCTCGAGTTATTTTTTAAAAGAATAGAAAAGGGATAGGAAGGGATCATATTAGGAAAGGATCATGTGAATTAATTCATGTTCCCAAGTTTATTTTTTTAGTTTAGTGGAAAAGAAAAGGAACCAAACATAATTACTAAATTAACCCCATTTTCTATGACTGTCTAGATAATCATATTATTACGTACCTTCTTTTATGCTACGCTCGTGATGTGAACGTCGTCCAGATTGAACAACAACGAAAGGTCAGATGGGAGCTCATCAAAGTGAGTTAAAAAGTTGTTTATAATAAACTTTTAATTCTGGACGAACGAGATATGCATTTGATTAAGGTTGAACTTTAGCAATCATATGTCACGTTTTGTGTAGTTATAGAAAGTGGTCATTTGGGTCATAAATAGCAGGCATTAGTCTTGTTTTAGTTGCTATATAATTAGTTCTGCTTTGTAGGTTTGCTAATATGAATAACATTATGGGCCAAAACTCATACTATAATTTGGGTACCGCTAAAAAAAAGGCGGTTCTACTTGTGACGACGTGTAGGGTAAATTCGTAAAATATTGATAATCTATAATTCGTATTACAATATTTGTTATTGTCATATGAGCAAATTACTAACACCATAATTTGAAGTTGTTTAGCTAGTATTGGGTCGCCTAAGCAAGGTACTATAGTATAACGATAACTTGATGAAATCAAATGAAAGCTTATAACATCAGTATACATTGACCAAAATACATATAAGTAGCTTATTAAAAGCATTGACCAAACATCAGTATACATAAATATTAACTACCACCATAATTATTAATTTTATAACATCAGTATACATTGACCAAAATACATACCGATGATGACTGCTCTTAATAACTAGTTCCTCTCATGATAACTACCATATATATTGATGTCGTCATTGAAAAGTAGGTTCAAAAGATGAGCCTTTATAAAAAATTGAGGTTATAATAGTAATTTAACAAAAGCCCATGTTCTTATTTACCTCCTTCCTCTCCTGATCATCCCAAAATTAGTGTGATCAAAGTTACACATAAAAACTCAGCCCTTCCTTTCCTATCCCCTTCCTGTCCTCTTATATCCCTTCTTAAAAAAAACTTGAGAACACAAACATTTATGATTTCCCTTCCCTTTCCATTCCATTCTTTTAAAAAAAACTCGAGAACATAGCGTAAGTTGTTGTGCTTATTGTTTTACCTGAATAAGTTTTGTGTATCTTTATTGGTAAAATAACTAGGTATGCTGGTTACTGTATTTCTTTAAATTGAGCAATCCCAAACACCCCTCTAAAATTTAGGCATTTACTAGCAATTTACACTTAATGAAATTAGTAGGACTACAGAAGCTGATATCTCCTGGCGTTAGTTTTCAATTGCCTACCCTTCTGAAATAAAATGTAATACCAACATTGCCACGCTCTGTGATGGCCAAGGTTTTGCATCCGAGATTATTCATAAGGATTTTAATTATGTTAGACCATTTAGGGGGTGTTTGTGTTTGCGTTATGAACCAACTTATCTACTTATTTCATTTTGAAAATAAAGTTAATCTAAAATAAGTGTTTGGCAAGAAGGAAAGAATAATCACTTATTTGCATTTAGAAAGGCTCAAAATGGAGTTTTGCAAAAGTAGTTGGATACTTACTTTTTGAAAACGAAGTTTTGGTAAATACTAATAATGTCTATTTTGTCGTTTTACTAGTTATATTATTAAAAAACCTAATTTGCCAAACACTAAAAAATTGATTATGTGATTCTTTCGTTATCAAACAACATAATCAAACCCAAACACTATATTTTAAAACCACGTTATTAGTTTTCAAAGCGAATAATATATTTTAAATAAGCAATCCCAAACACCCCCCTTAAATCACTTTCAAGTTGCAATGCCAACACGCTCTTTGACCCTAACTTTCATTGTCGTTCAGGTGACAAATTGACCATCATATGAAAAATGAAGAAAATCAAGAAATCTCACACAGAGGGTGATTCTACCTCCTTTGACGATTTACCAGATGATGTTGTGTCCCATATTTTAGGTAAATTATCTGATTTGAAAACCTTATGCATTTGCGAACCTGTTTGCAAACGTTTCTATCGGACTGTCCTTCAAGTTGAGTCCATTTCCTTCACGTTAGTTGCTCTTCCTCTCGTAATTCCTCCTGATAGAATATTGAATGCCTCAATTTTCGCTACCTTGATGAGGTCATTTCAGTCTGCAATATTGTCTTTGAAGAAGTTTACAAGAGTGAAATATGTAGGCATCCAACTTTCGTCTCCCTATGATAATCCATTGTTGTTCAAGTAGAAGATTAATTTTGGAAACAAACTCGATTCATTTTTATTCTTGTCACCAAATTCAATATTTCACAACCAAAACTTAGATGATAAAGAAAATAGTCACGAAGAAGACATGGAGATGAAAAATAACATTGCGTTAATATGTTTGGTTGATGCGATGATAAGTCATCACATGTTGTCGTGCTGCATTGAATCTATTCCATTGCTGGAAAGCATTTCCATTACGGATTCAGGAAAAAGGCGGATGATTTGTTATAGTGGGGAAAAATGTACTCAGATGAGGAGTTGCTTTACTCCACCGTATGAAACTATTATACAGAGGGTCTTAAGTTGTGAACATCTGCTCTTTAAGTTATATCGTTGTTATGTACCCTTGTTGAAATTGCCAATTTCTGGGTATATCATGAAGGGTGTTACTTTAATCTTAAGGGAGAGGGAGGGTCTCCCTAATGATATTAGTCTATTGAATAGTCCTATGTTGGATGGTGACATTGAAGATGAAGAGGAGGGTGCATATAATGAAGCCATGAAGGAGATGTTGAAGAAGTTCAAGCGCGGATGGAAACGCCCATGAATGTAGTTTGAACATTTTCTTTGTCAGATTCTAATTTCTTATCCGTATGCGTTTTTCTGCTTTTTGATATGTAAAGATTGTGTTGTTGAGATGTTTTTGGTTTGCTACGAGTGTGAGTTAAGATTTGGACACGAGTCATTCTGATGCTACTTTCATACACTTTTCTTTAAAGCACCAACTGGATCAGCTGTGACATTCTAGCTTGGTTGTCTAAGTTGGATTGACCTTTTTATCTTGTATTCAAAATATAATGCTTACATAAATATGTGAACAGTAAATGTTGATGCAGGTTCTTTTCTGCTGTGATTATGGTAATAATCATATAAATGCAGGTTCTTGTGTTCTACAACACAAAGATACCTACTTTAGTAATAGTAGCAAGTAGACAATCAAATGATTTTCATAACAAATTTGGTAAACCCAAACATATTATGTTCATCATATTGTAAGTATATTAATAGCATTTTGTTAATACAAGAATAGAATTATACTAAGCAATTTTCAAAAAGTAATTTTGGAAAAACTAAATTAGTCAAATAAGAGATTGTCTTGTAAAGTTTGTGGTCACATGACCAAATTTGAAAATGGAGCATGCTGATCGGAAAAAATATGATTGGCTGTTCTAATCAGCGTTGCAAAAAGCCGACACTAATCGGCTTATTAGTTGGGAAAAAACCGGTCAACATACGAGATAAAATTTAGTTAATTCAGCCATAAATATGCTAAATAAAAAGAAAAATTAGTCATCTTAGTTAATAATATAAATCGGCTAAATCAATCATAAATCGGTCAAATTACACAAAAATTGTAAATCGATCAAATCGACCAACTAAATTCAAAATTTTAGAAATGAAAAACCAGCCTGACTAATCGCTAAATCATACCTGATTGTAGCTCTTAAGATTTTGTTTTTTTATAGATTAATAATAAGTACTTTATAAAGTATTTAGGACGTGTTTAAAAAGGTAATGATTTGTATACTATATAAAAGTTATTGTTACACTTTAAAATATGTGCATATTATATTCTTAATATATACACACATCACTAAATGAAATAGGAATATAAATGCGAAGATACATATAATTTTATTATGAAAATAAATAAATAGAATGTACAAATCATTACTTTTTCTTAAAATAGCAAGATTGAATTTTCAGACTTTTTACCTATTAAATATAGTAAGTTGATGATGTTTTCTCACAATTATAAACCACGCCATTTGTAACATAATTTTGTAACCAACTTTTGTAACAATTTATTAAAATAACATTTTTTATTTTAATTTTAAAAATGTTTTTATATGTTTATTACATTTATAATTTAATTTTATCATTTTTTAAAAATTTTTTATTATTTAATTTGATATATATTTTTATTACATTTAGTTTTTTTATTTTTTTAATGAGTTTATTTTAACTCAATTTTGTTACAAACTTAACTAAGGGTGTCAATTGTTTGGGTTTGACTCACGAAAATCAAAAAACGAATCGAATCGAACTCGAATTAAAACCGAACCGAAAATAGAATTCAGTTTGTGGGTCATAACCGAGCCAAACTACAAATTTGGTTTACGGGTTGGATTTGAGTTTAGTAATCAGACATGAAAACCGAACAAAAAACCGAATTTATACAAATATATATATATAACTCTATTTTGAGTAGGGATCCAATAAGAAGTGAAATTAAAATGAGAAGAATAAGGAGGTATTTCTAGCCACATATTTCAAATACGAATAGGAAATTTAAAGGGAAATGCATCAGACTTTATACGTGCATCTGAAATGTGTGGTTGTAGTTTCTTCTCATCCTTCTCATTTTAGTTAATCTGATTATTAGATCATAATCTATATATATATATATATATATATATATATATATATATATATATATATATATATATATATATATATATATATATATATATATATATATATATATATATATATATATATATATATATATATATATATATATATATATATATATATATATATATATATATATATATATATATATATATATATATATATATATATATATATATATATATATATATATATATATATTATAAATAGGTATAATTATGATTTGATACCACACCCTTAATCCCAGTCATATGTGACATGACAGCTCTTAGCCAATAGTATTTGAGAAATCCCTAAAATATCTCATTTTCCACGATTTTTATGATCTGAAACCGCAGTTTTTTGGAAATCGCGTTTTATAAACGCAGTTTTAGAAATCACTTTTTGAAACACAGTTTTAATAAGGATCTTCGGGAATTTTGTAAAAAAAGTGTTAAATGTAGAATTTGACCTCGTGACCTATGGTTAACAAGTAACCAAGTTTACCACTAAGCCAAAGTACTTTTTGATGGTTTTTTTATCCAAAACAATGTTAATACATTCCAAAAAACCAATGCTACATCCAAACATACACATATTACGTATTAAGACTTATTAATCAAGAAAAACATCCCTTAAAAGCAACAGACGTAAAAAAGGTGTACCTCTTTGTTCTCAAATCCTAATGAAGCTGTTTTTTTTGTTTTGCTCAGGTCTAACCTCATAAAATCAAAACCAATATCATGGCTGCTTACTTGACAACAACCATGTATGGATTAGATTCATCTGCTTATATCTTCTTTAATAGGTTTCATGCATGTAAAAAGAGTAAATACATTGAATTCTTGGTAATTTAACTTTTATTGTTGATGAATGTCCTTGAATTTAACCATTATGTTGTTTGTGTGCCATACCCATGCACTTTCAAGCATGTGTTCTTGTCCTCTCCTAAGTTATGAGGAACCTAACCCTTCTGATTATTATAAACAATTTTTTTCGTTCATGTGTACAGGCTGATCAAGAGTAGTACACTAGATTAAAAAATATATCAAGAAAACCTGTTTTCAATAGCCATCAAGCAGCTTCAATGAATGATTAACAAAATTGCCCGACCGAGTTTCTGTTATGATGCATTTAATGGTATTACAAGGTCCTTATCGGATATAAATTGATAATTTACCTTCAATTCATTAATTACAGTGGTAGTTCCCAACAAAAAAGAAAGAAGGATAACAAGATTTGAAAATCTGTTGTTAGTGTGTGACTGGAAACGTGTGCGACCTACTATTATGCAAGGTATATTTATAATTAAATGCAAGAGATTGACTCAGATGATGTTGTCAAACTCAGTTTATTTACTAAAATGGATTCATTTAGGCATCTGATGGTTTGTTTTGTGCTAAATATGATTTGGTAATAACCTATTTGAAGGTCCTATTCCATATGGTTTCGTTTGTCAATTACCTCAATTTAGCATGTATATTGCCATTCCCCAGAAAGACTATTTGTCACATCTCATGTGGGAGAGTAGGCGGATTGGAGGTGATATGTTAAATATTGGGTCCCTAGTTCAAGAAACCAGGGACCATGTGAACCCCATAAATTCGACACAAACTAAAAAGTTTGTAGTAATATAGCTGCAACATATTCAAGCTGATCGAGCCTCCAATGATGATACCTATAACATGGATTGAAAAGAGGAGCTTTTGGAGAATCTCAATAAATGCTTTTAAGGTACACAGATCATCGTTAACTGCTTTGTTATTTTTACGAAATATAGAGCCATATAATCTATAAGCAGTGGCTTGGAGTTGCTTACTTTTTTTAACTTTTGACTCAGAAATCATGCAAAATCCGTTGCGAATGATGCTAATGCTTCCCAAGTTATTATCATCATCGAAATAATATGAATTCACGCCATATTGCAAAGCTTTCAGGTATATTCCACATTACATAACTCAATAGGGAGTGAGAGATTGCTGATCTCGATGGTGCATTGTCGATCTGTGGCTTTGGTTATATCTATTATCTAGTTTAAGAAGTTGCAGAGGTATAGGGATCAAATTAAGAACATAAAAAGGATGCCCTGTAATCCCGCTATGTTTGCTTTTTGAGTCTATGCAGCCAGACATTATTTACAATTGCTTATTCTTTCTATTTTTTCAAGCAGATGTCATTTATGACACGATTACCTTCTTTGTATGGATAGGTTGCCAGTTAGAGTGCTTTCGTTTTGACCCATTACCCGACCCGTACAAATACAATTGACAAACAAATCAATGGTCATTTCAATAACTAATCACAGTACATATTGATAATTAAGCATATGTTTATATTTATCTTATCTCTAAAATGCGCTTTAAAGATTCCATAAACTCAATGTAATTTGCTCAGGTTCAAAAGGAAGGAAGATCAATTATGATACAGTGATACACCATTTATTTGAATAGTTTCTCGGATTTGACAAATCTGGGTCTATAATTATGACTTAAAAACTTCATTATTTAACTATCAGGTACTTATTTCAATTGATATCCTCAGTTATTCACAGTTCTTAAACATTGTGGCAAGTTTGTGTTCATCATCAACCATTGTTGATATAGTATCACGAATAGTAGTACAACTGGAATTTACATTAAATAATTTTATATGCTCTTAAAACAGATAAAGTTAGTTAAGACGTCTTGAATTTACATGTCGTGATGGTTTTTTGTAAAAATTCTCAAATGTTTTAGGGGCCGTTTGGTATGTTAGCCGGAATCACTATAGATATGGGTTTGATTTAGGGGTAGAATGTGAATGAGAATAAGTGTTGCTATCATATTGAATTATATTGTTTGGTTTGAGTATGGTATAGGAATCAATTTGGCAATATCATCAACATCTGTATCTCAAAAACCAGTTGTTTACTCATATTCATTTTGCTATCTTCATTTTTTCTTTCCAATTCCAATCTTATAAATATAACAAGAGCATCAAAGAAGATAACCCCACAATCAAAACAGTAACATAGGATTTTTCATAGCATCAAGAGTAGATCAAGAGCATTAAAGAAGGTAAACCCACAATTAATTATCTTTTCTTTTATGCTCTAAGCTTTTAGGAAATGCAACAAACAAGTCAACACAGATCACAGACATATTATGAACAAGTTTGTACAACACGAAGGGAGGAGTAGATACAAAAGTAGAAATATATTTAAAATTAATTAGCTGTTATTGGAATGATCATTGAAAGACACCATTGGCCTCTTCTATGGTTCTATGGGTATACTCATTAATTTTCATTCCGATAGTGATAGGCTATTATTAACCAAACTGATGTATTCATGTTGATTCCATTCTTTTGATTCCATATGCTACAACCAAACAGGCCCTTAAAAAATCTCATTATTGGGGGGACTCAATCTTCAGTAATATCTGCGAGGATTGCTGAAAAACCGTATTCTTGATCATATCAGTTAGTTCCTTAATCATTTTCTGCCCTTAATTTCTATGTACGTAAAATAGGTTTGAATCATTTGACGAGGATAATGACAAGAACAAAAAAGGCAAGGAGAATGACCAATCTATTTAAGGCGATTCTCTTGACAAGGTAAAATTTTCATTTAAAAAACCTTATTGAAATTCTATCTTCTATTATTCATAGCTGTCCTTTCCAGTTGAGGAGGAAGCTTAACTCCATAGGAAAAGGAATATAACCGAACCTCGAAGATCTTGATGAGGCTATACGGATGAGAGTCACTGATCAAAACCTGACATAACAGAAACGCGTTCAGTAATTTGGTGTTTTGCGTCAACAGATTTGGACGCCAGAAACATGGCTTCCTGAAATATAAGTATAATAATGAAGTCTGATGGTCACTTTGACACTACTTCAGCCGATCAGAACAACATAGATATAAGTCTGACTGTGTTAAACCTTATGAATCTGTTAAATCAAGTTGGTGGCTCAGATGTTGAAAAATTATTGTGAGAAGACAATACAGGTGTCTGATGATGATGGCGGTAGGTTAGTTTTTTCCTAGCTGTTTCTAAAAGTATGTTGTTATATACTAGGCCATAAACCTTCTTTTTGCACGTTGTTTTTATGGTAGAGTCTAGGGGATGTTTAGTGTTGCATTTGCACAACATATTATGCGTTAAAAATGTAGGTTTTTGAATAAGCAGGTCACAAATTTAAGTTTTGGTGCGAGTTTTCTAACTATACTGGTGTGTTTTTTTTGCTTATGATAATGAATTTGAAGATGTCATAGTAGAGTTGGACACTTTAGGTGATGACTAGCTCTTACAAGGATAACACTCTGATTATGCAACTATTTAGGGAGAATCTCACTCTTTGGACCTCAGATGGTTAGGTAAACATCTATCTCGCATATTACTCACAAAGATACATTCTTTTCCAAGACTAGCCTTAACAGCATAGGGAATTTGGAGAGGATGTCTGTAATTTTTTGCTTGGTTAGTCACTTGGGTTAGGATTTAAGAGATGGTTATATTGATTAAATAAGGCATAGGATAATCGACTATGCACGATGTAGTTTTTGGGCATGATATATTCTGATAATTAGCTGTTGGGGTATTTGGGGTTGTAAACAGACTTTTAAACATATTTTTATTAGTTGGCTTGCGGCGGCATCTAAAGTTTTTATAAACTTGACTTTTTAGCTATTTAGGACTTTCAAAACACAATGACAAACATCAGTTCTGCCGTGCTATATCCATCAGATATAATGGCTGATATATTCTCTAGAGTTGGCGTGATTGATTTTGGGAGAATGCACAAAAAGTGTTCACTGGTTGGCGTAAAATCTACAAGACCAACCCTGATATATGGAGGGTCATTTATTTAAAAAAATTTAGGGGTCCAACTCTAAGGCTGTGTGTAGAAGCCAGGGCCAATTGGTTGATCTCCCCATGTTCGAATAATGCAATGGTGATCTTCTTTTCTATATTTGAATCTATAATAGAATCATCTCGAGCAGCGTATCCAACGGCCTTCTCTGGGTGATCCGTTGGAATACTCTAAGTTACTCCAGGGGATTTTTAGCATTACTTTTTATACTATATTTTCTTGTTTTAAGTTTTATGATCATAACATTTCTTAAAAACATCTGTATGTTTTTTAGGCTAAGAGCAAAAAAAATTTTGTCATGTGTACAAGGTGGAGCCCTTACGGACGCTTTGTTGGTATGTTTATATATGGAGTAACATAATTTGAAGTTTGCAATAATCTGTATATGTATAATTATAAGTCTGTTTTGTTGCATACAGCTCTCGGGTACTCTGAGAATCTGGTTCATTTTTATTCTTTCGAAGATTAAACTGGTTTACTAAGCCTTCGCGAGATTGTAGCCCCTGGAGGATCTGTGAATGATATCTCAGATTAGGCCGAGAGATTGATACTACTTTTCTTTGGCTCTTCTTTCATTTACAGACAGTCTCCTACATTCCCATTGAATAATTCCATTCTTAGCTAAATCTTACTTAAGTTAAAAGTATATTAAAAAGGCATTTTCTCTTAGTGGTTCTTATATGTGGTTCAAACGGAAGTTCTGTCAGTATGTTTGCAGAAGATAATTATTCAACGGTTGTATCAAAATTGTGTAGCGCTACACTTGGAATGTCTCTTGAGACTTCATTGAAATCGGGTATTGACTTCCATATCTGCAATCACAGTAAAAAAAACTCAGAATTTAATTTGATAATTAAGGCATTTAGATTTAGGTTGTAGTGTAATTCACAATCAGTCATTTCTGAGTGGGCTGTGCTACAAGAAAGCAGCGCCATAATGGTGTCCATGTATTTGCTCAATTGAGTGAGCTGCTACTAAATACACTTCCATTATTATTATGTGTACATTTATGTTTCTCACTTTGGTTTGAACTTCTAAACTATTTTGTAAATTTCGTGACGTCTTTTTAGAGTTAATAGTATTCTGAATTAGGGTGTTAGGAATTAGGAGTAAATAAATTTTGTGCTTCAGTGTAGTTGGAATAATAGGTTTTGTGTCTGCCAAAGTTTTCAAAATCAGCATAACCATCTCCACTTCTAAGTGCTTGATCACCGCCACTACAAAAGGCCTTAGTTCCCTGATAAAAATAATATGGGATTATTGTTAGAAAATCTATAGGCATCAAGGATGCAACAGTAGTATCAGTTTCTTAGATTTGTTGCAAATAACATATGTGGTAAGGGTTTGCTGGTATCCTTTGTAGCTTTTACCTTTGGTGATAGATTAAGAATGTAGGAAGGTTGACAGTCTTTTCCTGAAAATATGACAGTACAAGTCTCAGCTAACGAGACAGTAAAGTAAATATTTACTGATTCGACTTTTAGGGGTGTTTGGGTTCGAAATGGCAGAAGCAAGGAAAGGATTAAGAGCCATATCCAGAATCGCTTGACTCAACTTGAAGGTTGCCACAACCGGGATAATCTTTTATATTTCTCGCTGTAGAATTTTATGTAGATTCTTCAGTAATCACTATCCAGTTAGATGCATGATAAACTTGATCTTTTCTACCTATGGTCCTTTTTATCATAAAATCGAGGGTGAAAACTTGATTATGCATTATATATGATTCTGCTTATTCATTTCTCTATCATGAATCCAGAATTGCCCACAACCACATGCGAGGACCTGCAGACAAAGTGCTTGATTGAAGTCTATGTGCTTAAGGTGAACTCATGTTTAGAAGTTCTTGGCTTTTGTTACATTCGTTTGTATCTAAATATTTTCTACATGATTACAATGGTTGAGACAGCTCACAATCAAAAGACAGTTGCTTTCGTCAAATAGATATCTTCAACTCATAGATTTTTCTCTTCATATGGTTTCAGGCGTTTATTCAGAATATGGGGATATTTTTCACTTCAGTTTACAAGGCAAGTTAATGATGTTTCTCACATCATTTTGTGGAAGGATCATGGATTATGCGCTATTTAGGTATATTTAATACACCAGTTAAATGCAATACAGCCTCATATAAATGGTGAATTTTAGTGGCTACTAGCTACACTTGAGTTCAATTGCATTTTTTTTGCATTCGAGCTATTCAAAAGTGACAAAATGTGCGGGTCAAATTGTTTAATATTGGTAGAGTTGAAGTGGGTTGGGCACGATCCTCTTGAAGCAAAACACTTTTGTCAGATATATTTTTTATAACTAAATGTTGTTTAATTTCGTGATGGAAACTCACTCCGTGTTAATCTGGTCCTGAGTTTCAGTTTGTATAAGTCTTTTTCTACAGAACAACCTTAACATGTACAGCGTCGCCATCATAAAGAGTAAGTAGATAGCCTAAGTACAACGGCACTTTGATTTATATAACTCTTAATTAATTTTTTAACTTGATGATCTATTTAGTAACAATAGATATTGGAGTTGATAAGTGAGAATATTAAATTGGCCTACCAGCTTAAACATTCTGAAAGGCGTAGCAAGAGGGCTACTACACCTATACATCGAGCTTCCAAGTCTGATAAAAAAGAAGTTGGACTTGGTGCTTGGTGACAGATCATAAAGAAGTTGGATTTGGTCGGTACAGAAGAACGCATAGCTATAGCCGTAGTAGGAGCAGAAGTTCATACAGGAACCGTAGCTATGAAGAAAGGGGACATGGAAGTCTTGGTCATAGCAGAAGGTACGATGACAGGGACAGGGATAGAGATGTTCATCTTTGTGTTTTTAAAAACTAATAAGCATACTCACACTCATATTTTGTTATGATCAGGTACCTACAGTGAAAGCTACAACTCTGCTCTGCTCTCGATTCACATGGAAAACTTTATGAAGGAGATTGACTGTCAAAATGGCGTTAAAGCGGTATGAATGTGGAGGAATTGCAAAACAAGTTAGTTAGTTATATGATTTTCTAATTTACAAGTGTGGCTCTTAGTTTGACCCGACTATTGATTTTTTTTTGTTGTATGTTTGTACAGGTGCTGGATTATGGGTTAACATATCTGAATGCCTTCTTCAGTATCCCTGAATTTGCTACAGGGAACTATGAGTTGGATCAAGAAAGAGGTGTATGGGAGGTATATAGATGGTTGGGTCTCATATGTATAAGCAATGCCTATTGATGGAAACTATTGTCCATTCTTCGAGGTGGTTGCTGCATAAGGTTTTAACAGTTTCCTTCCTAAAGGAAATGCAACCTTTTATCTGAGATATCAAGTCCTATACAGAAATGAGGCGTTTCATGGATGCAAAATTAATGCTCATACAGCGAGGGGCTGTTGCAGAGTCATGACAGCAGGAGACAAACGCAATCACGAATCGTATTCACCGACGAACAAACGATATTCAAAATATACGGTAAACATGTTCTTACAAAATTTAGCATCGCCGTGCACTAAAACCTATTTGCTAAAGATAATAACCATATATGAATAAATGTATGAATTAAACAAGGAGCCTCCGTAAAGGTTAATAAGGAATTTTTAAGCTTTCACTATTGTGTGTCATGTCCTCTTTGCTTTAATTTCAATACTTTGTTAACAGAAACTTTATGTAATTGCTTATGTTTTTCTTATTAGGTACGAGATGAGGTGCTATGTGTATTAGAGAGGTTCTTCGGAATTTTACCAAGGTTGTATCTCCCATCTCAATTTCAAATTTGTCATATGCGCATATTTTTTTTTCCTTTAATACGATCTTCACACCATGCTTAATAGTGTGACTGGCGACAATGGTTGGTGTTTTTGATGAAATAGAGGAGGAACTCAGAAATATCATGCAGAAGATATAGCTAAGCACGCAAAAAGTGGATCAGATTTTGGTATATACCTTTGATTTCTTTTGATCATACAAGTATCAAGTGAATATACATAACACAACTTTGTGGAGACAAATTATTTCAACATAGGCTCAGTGATTAACATTTAACATTACTATTTGCCCATCTACTAAACGATTTGCTTCAACAAAAGTATTGCGCTAAACTCGTCACCAAGAAGAAGTACGAAGTAAAGCTATCATATCGTTAATTTGTTAATGAGACCAGTAGCCACATAAGAAAATCCTAAACATAATGTACTTCAGATAAGATACCTGCTCTAGAGTCTTTTCATGATATCAACTTTGAGATACACCTTGTGCAAGAAGCTCTTTCACCCTACCACCAGAATAGTACTCAGAAAGGCAGCGATGAGCCATCAACCTATTAAAGAGTATTTGTGTTGAGATATCCATATGATGAACATTGTCCTGCAAGTTACTTATTAACAACAAGTCACGAGACGTAAAAAACTCATCCATTATTGCATCATGGTATATTTGATTCACACTACATTAGAGTAATGTTCAACCTGTTTTATTACAACTGCATCCCGTTTGAATACAGCGCCTTAACCAAATTTAACGACACAGTCCCAAACAACCTTTTTTAAGTCTGAAGTGAGAGCATTTTGATAATGAGATTTGGTTTGAACACAAGATCTTAAGCTCTGTTTGTTGCAAGAATCAAGCCTTCAAATGTTGCTTTTCTTAAATTCTTTAAGATTAATATCATTTGTTTTTATTTCTTTTATATGTTATTAATGTTCATATTGTTTTTAAGGCTAAAAAGGTGGTGATACATGTTCTTTCCAAGGTCGCCATGTATATCAGGTAATTATGTTTTTCTCAAAACCCAAATAAATTCTATGTGCTGAAATTTCTACAGAACAATGTTCGTGGATGACATACAGATACAAATGATGATAGCTACTGTCCGGCAAAAATAAATAGAGCTACACCAGCTCTAGGTTCTCCATGTGCGGGTGAAGGTGATTCGCCACCAACTACAGTTCACCAAAAGGTCCAAGAGGTACACATCAAGTGACACAGATGACGTTGATGTCCCTATGATTGATGGGACAGTGTATCTATTACTATGTAATTTAAATTATTTTGGTTATGTTCTTCATTTTTCTTATATAATTTTCATTTTTTAATTACCCTTTGGACATTTCTTTGCCCAACATCCGGGATTCTATTCATTTTAGAGCACATCATCAGGGATTTTGTTCTCTAATGGTTTATCCAGAAACTGTCCCTAAACACATACCTGAATATAAAAAAGTGTGAAATCCATAATTAGCGTGTTTGTGAAATCCATTAGATGGTCACACATCTGGTGGTAATAATTATTTTGGTTATTCAGTTATGCTTTATACTTATTACTTTTTTGGATTGGCGATTGATATTGATGCTTGCTTTGTAACTTGCCGATAGCTAATGCATATAGATAAGTGTCAATCTACAGGTTTTAGAATTCGGGGCTGCTTAATTGCTGCAACAAGAGCATTTGGCACACATTGATCATCCATTTTGATATTTGGTGAACCCCTGCACACACTGACCATTAGAGGTCAGTTAACAAATTTATGATAATGTGGTAGCTGATAAGTATTATGAGTCGTGCATATGTTAATGACTCTATCAATAGTCTTGTGCTGTAACAAGATCATATTTAGTTTCTTATGCATTAAGAGGTATTAATGAACAAGATATTATGTTGCAGATGATATCTTAAGTATCTTGAATACTAGAGTTATATTCTAAATCCACTTTGAATTTTCATTTAGAGAATCATCTCTTTATAAGATTATGTTTTAATGCCGCATCAAACAAGACAAATAGTCATCATCGTCTTCTTCGGCTACATGCTGAGCAAGTTCTTGCTCCTGTTGTTCTCTCTCTCTCCTCTTCTTGGCACTTTCTTTCTCCTTGTGCGAGTTTGGTAGAAACTGAAGTGCACGAACCGCCTCATTATGCATATTCAGACAGAAAGCAATTCTAGAGTTCAAAGCCATTCGAGGTTCGTTTGTTCAATAAATGTCACCTGTTTCCTTTGATAACATCCATCAATTTGTATGATCTACTGTGGAATCAATGACACCATCACGGATGGCTTTGGATACGATGCTTTCTGCATCAGAAACAGGGTTAGGGGAGTCCAATCTGAGCTTTGTTGCCACGTCAGCGAGTGAAATACGCGAGTAGGAAATCTTGATGTTACGGAGACCAGTTCTTATCACGTTGTGGTGAAGTCTCACGATTAAACTGTTGGTTCTGTAGGTGCTGAAAGTGGACGAGAATTTTTCTGCAGTGGTCTTAAACAGCTCCAGATCTACGATTCTAACAGCCTGAAAACGCAAGAGAATTCATTCTTTGATCATTTCTCGAGATGCGACACCCACCAAGGTTCTAAACAAGAAACCTTCTCGAGATTTGATTCCATGAGCAGCACGACACAAGACCGTAGTTTCACAAGGTTTGATTCAATAAATAGCAATGCGGGTTTTGATCATGGTCATACATACTCATTTGATGACTCCTATACTGGAGCTGGAGCCGGAGTCGGAGCTCGGTTCAGGAAACGTTAAGTTCTTGTAATAAATTTGTGTTAGTTGCAATACATGTATCCTTTCTATGCGTGTATATGCTTTCTTATGAACTCTACAAACAATCATCAATACTAAAAGGCTAGATGTTTTTGTCAATTCAGTGAATTTTATTTATTAGGGGCGTTGTCTATGTATATTTATTTTTCTTATCGTTGTAATAATATATGATTACATTCAGTTATTACGAAGCATACATTCCTATTAAAAAAAGTAAAACAAATTTTAGAGTGTTCTTTATCACCACATACATTATCAAATATAACTCTTATAAAATATAAACACTTAAATTAACCAATAAAAAATACAGTTAAAAACTATATCAGTTACAACCATTATAAATTCATTATTGATTCAAAAAAATCGCTTATCTTAGCCTCTATAAAATTCATACTAAACTTAAACTATGCTATACTTATAAAAAGTCTCAATAAAATATTAATAAAGAAAAGAAAACAAAAATAAAGAGTGAAGACTTATTAAAAAAAATCTACTTTTTTAAAATTAGATTATTCGGACTTTTAAAGTTTTCGAAATTTTTAAAGTTTTCGAAATTTTTAAATTTTCTTTTGAATTCAGATTGAATTTTAAATTTTTTTAAAATATATATTTTTAACATAAATTTAAGAATCGTATTATATTATAGCAATATAACACGTTACAGTTTGATCACCGGATCAACCCGGTCAAGTCACCGTGTAACGGGATCGATCGTCGGGTCAACCCGATCGAGTCATCAGGTCATAGGTTCATCGCTAACGGTTCGTTCAGATAAAAAAAAGACAACCCCACATATTGTCCACAAATAAACGTTACTTAAGCATAACATATAACCAAAAACTATTAAAGGTTAAATTACAAATTCAATAAACTAAAAACGCACGAACCATAAACCCTTCGAAACAAGAAAAAAGAGCGACCCCGCCCGTTGGACGGGTTACGACGCTAGTATATATATATATATATATATATATATATATATATATATATATATATATATATATATATATATATATATATATATATATATATATATATATATATATATATATATATATATATAGGGGATAGATCATATAAAAGACTTTTTTTTTTATGAGAAGGATAAGAAGGATTTTTAGCCATTGATTTTAAATTAATGGATGAGATTAAATCACAATCCTAACAAACTAACTAACCAACTAACTAACCATCTAAACATGTTTTTTTTAAATTTCTTCAAAAATTATGAAAAAATTACAGTAGATCGGGTATGTTGGTGCAAAAAACTTTTGTGAAAAAAGTTTTTTTAATTTGAAGTTTTTTACGCTTTTTAATGCATAAAAACGGAATTTTGATGCACAAAAACGTTTTCTTTTACGTTTTTTAGGTTTTTTGTACATCAAGAATTCATTTTTATGCCCAACTTCTTTTGACTTTTTGCTTTAAAATATGATTCCGCATCAAACTATAATAAATTGAAAATTTTGTGAATGAAAAAAATTTTGTACCCCAAAATTCACGTGTTTGTGCATCAAATTTTGTTTTTTGTGCATCAGAAAAACGTAAAAAAACTCAAAATTAAAAAACGTTTATTCACAACTTTTTTATGCACAACGAATCCGACAATTTAGAATTTTTTCAGAATTTTCTAAAGACTTTTTTAAAATCATGTTTTGGTGGTTAGTTAGTTAGTTAGTTAGTTAGTTAGAAATATGGATTGATCTTATCCATTGATTTTAAATCAATGGCTGAAAATCCTTCTTATCCTTCTCACCAAAAAAGTCTTTTTATTTTAACTCTACCCTATATATATATATATATATATATATATATATATATATATATATATATATATATATATATATATATATATATATATATATATATATATATATATATATATATATATATATATATATATATATATATATGTATATATATATATGTATATATATATAGTGTAGTGCTATATGCAGAACCCTATTATAGGTACAGAACTTACAGAACCATCTTTTTTACTACTAAAATTGCATGATGTACATGAGATTAATACAAAAGGGCAGTTTTGAAAATATTAACTAATCAATTTAGAAAAAAAATTAAAAAGGGCAAATACGGTATTATGATTTTCCATAAAAATAGCATCTTTAAAAGATCAGTTGTATATTAAAATCAAATCACATCCTCACTTTTCCATCCGGATCTAAAGCCACTACATCACTTTTGATTTGATCTTCCACTCTGTTCCCGAGTTTAGCGAGGAAAGAAGACAGAGTATTTGGAAGGACGGAAAGTGGAGTGAAGAGGAAAGGATTGAAATTTTTGTGTTCCCGAGTTAAGGATGAAGATGAAGAGTATATAAAGTTTTTGTGTTCCTGAGTTGGAAAGAAAAGTGAAAAAAATATAGAATTTCATATAAATTATAGAAGTCAACCACACTCTTCCTTGCTTTCCTTCCAAATCATCCCAAATTGGGAAGAAGATTAGGAATGAAATTCTGGGTTAATTTACTCTCATTTACTTCCCTCTACCCTCTTAAAAAATCTCAGGAACACAACTTATTTTTATTATCATCCTAAAACTTTCTCTTTCACTCCAAAATTAAACTCGGGAACAGAGTGTTCATCTCCCTTCACAAAAACCTTAACCATTCGTACCACTGCTCCTTGTAGTTTAGATCTTAAAAGAGAACCGTTGGTGATGTGCCACTCATGGTGGCCATCGGAGATGAAAGGTCGGTCGTATACAAGGATGAAGAAACATTGCGTGATTCATCCTTTTAATGATTTAAGGTTTGTATACGTTTGACATCACGGGTAACGACAGCCAAGATTACAACTTTTGGTGAGGTAAATAAATAAAATTAGATATTTTTATGTGCTAATTTATTGATACTGTTAATACTTTTTGTAGGCATACGCATGTTTTTGTGTAATTTAGTTTAGTGGTTTGCCTTCATCAAAATGACTGGCAATGATTCCAATAATGCTTTAGATCTTATTAATTGTTTTGGGTTGAAATATTGAACATTCTTTATAAAGGTTAGTTATTTCATTAGAAATTATGATCATTGACTGTTTAATAATTAATTGTTTAATAACTATTTTCCAATGTTCCAACTTTTAAATTGTGAAGATTGCTTGGGTTATTTTTTATCGAAGCAAAAATAGATATGTTTAATGATTTTGTCTAGTTTGTTTGACTATAGTGGAGAACATAAATGTTTTGGTAGGTATTAATTACTATTAATTCTTTCACTTAATATCATACGCAAGCTTTAATTCATATTTTAATAGAATGTAATATGTCTTTTTGAGAAATGTTAAAAACATAAAAAACAAAGATTTAATGCTTCTGTTTTTTAACATCATTAGTTTTTTTTCTTATATATTTGTTTCAGGGGATTGCAAGGGATTGCGAGGAATGGCGACATCAATGATGATCACTGTTCATATAAGTGTTCGTATTGTTTTCGTTTGATGGGGGTGTCGCCATGTGATCCCCGGGTAACATAGTCTTTATATGTATAATAAATTCACATATTTTTTTTACTCATTCGATTAAATATTTTTCTTGTTAATGTCAATTGTAATAAAAAAATTTGCTTTGAAACTAACAAATGATTTGTTTTCAGGTGAGTTAGTAAGTGTATATACATAAAATTAGTGAAAGGGTGTATTTTTTACGGTATAAAATCGAATATATATTGTACGCATGTTTTGTTATTTTGATATAAAATAAAAGAAAGAGATTTGCATATATGTTTTAAATTATGAATTTGTATTTGATAGTTGTTTGTGATAAGAATTTAACAGTTACATGTTCTTTCCAGGTATCACACATGTATGATAAATATTGAGAAACATGGCCAAATATAAAGAGTGCACGTGTGTCTTGGAAGGATGTTCATATTGAATTTGACGAGAACTAAGGGTACATGTATGTTTTTGAAGAAGTACATGTATGTTTTTGGAAAACATATATGTTCTTTTAGAAGTGCACACATGTTTTTAAAGGGCCTTTTTTTAAAGGGCGTCAAGATGTATATTAAACATGTATTGAATTGTATTTGATTTGATATCAAATTTATGAATATTTATTTTTTGTTTTGTTATAAACTTAGAGGTTACATGTATACATTTATGGTTTTTTTATAAACTTCAATTATACGCAAGTAACGTGTATATAAATCTATATGGCTTAGAAAAAAACATATATGCACCAATTCTAAAAACATGTATGTTCTGAAAAAAAAATCTGAAAACTAAGTTCTAAAATAAACGTTTTTATAGTAAAAAATTAAAAATAAAAGTGAAAATATGTTTTACTATTATACCCTTTTCATATAAATAAAAATATATAATAATACTAAATTCCTATTGGTCAAAAAGGGTTCTGTAAGTTCTGTACCAAAAAAGTGGTTCTGCAAATAGCGCTCCCCTATATATATATGTATATATATATATATATATATATATATATATATATATATATATATATATATATATATATATATATATATATATATATATATATATATATATATATATATATATATATATATATATATATATATATATATATATATATATATATATATATATATATATATATATATATATATATATATATATATATATATATATATATATATATATATATATATATATATATATATATATATATATATATATATATATATATATATATATATATATATATATATATATATATATATATATATATATATATATATATATATATATATATATATATATATATATATATATATATATATATATATATATATATATATATATATATATATATATATATATATATATATATATATATATATATATATATATATATATATATATATATATATATATATATATATATATATATATATATATATATATATATATATATATATATATATATATATATATATATATGTATGTATATATATATATATATATGTGTATATATATATATATGTGTATATATATATATATATGTGTGTATATATATATATGTATATATATATATATATATATATATATATATATATATATATATATATATATATAATATTTATAGATATATAACGATTATTAAAATTTAACCTTAATATAAAAATATAATTTTTATACTTAGAAATAATATATTTTTATAAATGTTTAAACAATTTTATACTTTTTTAGAAAAATTCGGATAATTTGGGTCAATCCGAGAACTAAACCATATTCAAATTCGGTTTTCGGTTCGGTTTAATTAAAATCTAATTTGGTTCGGTTCGATTTTTGGGTTGACCTAGAAAAAAATTAACCGAATAAAACAAACAACCCGAGAACCGAACCAAAAGACACCCTAAATTTAACATTGTTGGGAATCTAAGTTTATCAGATTCCCTATATCATAGATTTAAACACAAATCAAGTTGTTTGATATTAACTTGCCTGTGCCTAGGAGGCAGGCAAGTATCGCAAGACTCACAGAGATCTAAGTCTCTGTGAGCAACCTCAGAGGAGTCCATGTCACGGACATTGTCAAGGAAGTCGAAGATTACTTGAAGACATACTCATTGGCTGTGATGGATAACAACCAAGATGTATCAGGGACTCTGAGGGGTTGAGGGTTAACAGGGGTGGCAATACCCTGTTAACACTCAGTACACTTTGGACATACCTTAGTGTATACGAGACTATGAAGAAAAGGGAAACTATGTCAGTTCTGTTTCCCTAAAGCATTGTGGCAGACTACCAAGAATAGAAGAGCATCTTGTGACAGATGTCTGACAAGTGTCTGTTTAGTGTAGTCACCATCAACCAATACTTGGAGTCAACCTCGTACCACTATAAATAGGTTATGTAGCCTAGAGTTAATGTTTAACACTTTGACACATTTCACACATTAACTCTTAGAACATGTTGAACCAAACAGCTGCGACTGTGTTCATAAGTTAGGTTTTAGTTTGTCCAAAGTGTGCACAACACATTGTCATCAAGCGGTGTTATCCATAACACTTGTAATTCTTTATTATACAATAATAAGTATTACGTTTGAAAAGTAATTAAGTGTGTTGATTGTTTAGTTTATTGTTTCAAGCTTGGATTAGGGACTTTCAAATGGTATCAGAGCGGTGTTTGATATTAAAACCCTCATAAACATCGTTCTAAGTTTTATAATCAAGATCCATCATGCCTGAAACAAGCAATACACCACCACCACCACCACCACCACCGTCTTCTAGGAACAACACTACTCCACCACCAACATCACCAAGACTTACTCCTCCACCTCAAAATAAAGATGATCTACCTCAACTTCTTGACTCAAGAGGCGGATCTCATGTCACCAACGTACCAGTCTTTGATGAAGATGATTTTGCCAGTTGGAAGAGTCAATTCCTCGTGTATCGCGACAGACTTGAACCATTTCTTATATAAATTCTAGAAAATGGACCTTATGTTCCCATGACGCTTACCTCTACTGATGAGAACAATGTTTTAAAACCCGGTTTTTTAGTTGACTCGGTTGAGTCACCGGTTCAATGGGTCACCGGTTCAACCGGTTGAACCGCCGGGTTGAACCGGTTTTATGCAAAAAAAAAAAAAGAAAAAAAAAAGATTATCCATTTTGAATGTGTATATTAACAACAGCCTTACTAGGTAGTACTAGTTTTTAGAGAAAAAAAAGCCTAACGTTAGTCCTTGTCCTTTTACATCAACCACCAATTCATATTTAAAAGATTAAAAAAATCTCCCAGCAAGACCTTTTTGAGTACATACAGTCACATTACATCTAACACTTTGACTTATCTATCATCCTTACCCTCATTTACCATTTTCTTTAGTATGAAAATCAGAAAATGAGATCCATCTAAAACACTGCCCATACTGTTCTATTAATCTTATTTAACGACCTACAATATCTTTGTTACAACAAAAAGATCTCACATAAACGGATCTTATTATCCATCACTCATCAACCTTACACAAATGGATATCATTTTCATAAAGCACTCACGATCCATACATCCTGTGAACAGATCTAAATATATAGTTCAACAACACATTGGTCAAATTTAATCATCTGATGTTAGATCTGGCTCTTTTTCTTTAATATATATGTTGAACCGGCCGGTTTTTAGCCGGCGGTTCGACCCGGGTCGACAAAAACCGGCGGTTTAATCCGGTTCGAGTTTTAGTCAAAACCCAGCTCACACCGGCCCGTTGATCACTCCGGTTTCCGGTTCGACCGGTTCAACCGGCCGGGTCGAACCGGTTTTTAAAAAATTGGATGAGAATCCTCTTCCCAAACCTCTCAAGCAGTGGACTCCAGCTGATAGGAAATTGGCAAACCAAGACAAACGTCTCAAGAGCATCATTATAACCTGTCTTTCTAAACACATCATGAAGTCTGTGATTCAATGTCCTACAGCCAAACAAATGTGGACAGACCTTATCCTTGGTCATGAAGGACCCTCTAAAAATAGAGAAACCAAGATTCAGGCACTCAGGCTTCAGTTCAATGCTTTCAAAGCACTTGAAGGTGAAAAGGTTCAACAAACATATACAAGGCTGAAAATTCTTCTCAATGACCTTGATATGAATGACGTCACCATTGCTCAAGTTGAAGTAAATGCCACATTTGTCAACAGCCTTCCAATAAAATGGCTGAGTATGAATCAGACTCAGAGAGCTAATAACTCCATCAAGAATGACACCTTGGCTCAGCTATATGGAAAGTATAATTATGAAGAAGGGCTGATTGATGCCATATACAAATCAGAGACTGAAAGATTTGTAGTTCAGGGAGCAAACATCTAAAGCCTTGATTTCCACCTCACACCTTCATGACAGCGACTCTTATGTTGAAGAAGACACACGCAGCAGCCAAGAGTTCATGACAGACCTTAATGTTGAGTTTCATGAAAGAGCCTTGCTAGCTAATCAAAGGAGATTCTACAAAAGATCAAGGAGAGTAGGATCAGCTAGCTAACAAATCGACAAATCAAAAGAAACTTGCTTTGCCTGTGGAATACTTGGACACTTTCAAAAAGATTGTCCTTCCACAAAGACATCCTCACCTTCTTATCCATCATCTTCCACCAAACCATACAAGTTTAAATCACAACATAACAACTCATCCCACCAATTCAACTCCTCTAACAATGAGAAGAAGGATTATAAGAACAAGTATAAGGCACTTAAAGCTGAGTTGGAACAGATGAATTTGAAGCTTGAAGCTCTGTCTAAGAAGAAAGGGGGTGATAAGAAGACAAAGAAAAGGTTGGTAGCTGAAGCGTATGACTGGAATGATGAGCCGCTAACTTCAGATGAGGAAGATACTACTAGAGTCAGGGCATTCATGGAAATAGCTGAGGATGAACCAACTGTTGGGAAAGGAGATGCAAGATCAGGACAATGGGTTGACATCACAATGAAAAAGGTACACAGGCTTCTATCTATGTCTGAAAGTGATGAACGCAAACATGTCCTTGATTACACCATTGTTGATTTACACTTTGTTGAGGAACAAAGAAAGAACTTGCTTGATAAGTTTCACTCTGTTAAACATGAACTATTATCTGCTAGGGCTGAATGTGAAACTCTCAAACAGGTTAATTCTGAAAAGATATCTCTTCAAAATGAATTTAATAGGTTAACCTTAAAGAACAGTGCCTTAAATGATCAAGTATCTGAATTAAATAAGGTTATAGAAAAATGGTTGTGCAGTAGGTTCACTATAGATGAATTTCTTAATGATGAACTACCTGCTGACATAAAAAGGGATATCTCTTCTAAGAAAAACAAATTGAAAATTCTCACAAAACCCAAAGAGATTGTTTTCAAATCTACAGAGACTATACATATGTCAGGTCCCCTCTTGACAGATGTACCTGCCTCTGAAGATGTGGTTGATTTACCACCCTTACCTAAACTCTCAGGAGTTGAACCTAACAGCTCTTCTAGAGGAGCTAAGACTGAACCCAAAACAGATGTTGAGAAACTACCAGCTAAGGTATTTGTTGTACCAGCTAAACAATTTGTTAAGCAAGTTGCCTTTAAGCCTGTCTTAACAAAATCTGTGAACAAAGTTGATTCCTCAACTGAAGAACGCTTGTTGTCTTTAATGAAAGAAGTAGAACTCTTGAACTTCATATTAAGCCTTTCGCTGAATGCTCTACTTCCTATGAACCTAAGTCTATTCTAAGAGAACTCAAAGGTGAAAGGATAGTCAAACCTTACTGCAATGTTTGTAAAAACTCTCATCACATGACCATAGGATAGACAAATGGCTGTTAAGAGATCTCAGACACCTTCTAGGGATAGACAACAGGCTTCTAGGAGACAATTAGGTAACTACAGACCTTATCCTCCTTGTAAATTTTGTGGATTCACAGACCATCACTCAGATGAGTGCAGTGACTTTCCAAGATGTGATATCTGTGGAAGGTTGACACATGAGACAGCTAACTGTCCTTCCCATCGTCAAAAGTTCTACAAGAACTCAAGAGTTGCTAATCAGCAATTCAGGGAACCCACTGGAAAGTGGGTTCACCATAGGAACTAACTTGTTTCTATGTATCTGTGTAGAAACATCTTAAGGAATCGGTATGGTATCTAGACAGTGGCTGTTCTAGACACATGACTAGGATTCAACAATACCTACACAAATACTCAAAGGAGCCAGGTCCTAAAGTGGTGTTTGGGGATAATTCTTCAGGCGACATAGAGGGATACGGCTCAGTGAACTGCAATGGGATAACGTTTACAAGGGTTGCATATGTGAATGGTCTTAAGCACAATCTTATTAGCATCAGCCAATTATGTGATGCTGACTACAAGGTTTTGTTTACTAAGACTCAGGGAACCATATTCAACAAGAATAATGATGTGGTGCTTATTGCACCAAGAAGAAGAGATGTGTATGTCATCAACATGGCTACTTGCTCTAAAGACAGCTACAACTGTTTTCTAGCCAAAGCCTCTGAAAGTGTCAATTGGCTGTGGCACAAAAGACTGTCTCATCTCAACTTTAAAAACATCAACAAGATAGCCACACAAAACCTGGTTGCTGGTCTACCTTCAATGACTTTTTCTAAAGACAAGACTTGTTCAGCCTGTGTCAAGGGAAAGCATCACAGGTCTTCTTTTAAGACCAGACAATCATTCTCTATTGACAAGTGCTTACATCTCCGTCACATGGATTTGTTTGGGCCTGTCAAACCTCAGACCATTAATCACAACAAATATACCTTGGTCATAGTTGATGATATTTCAAGGTATACATGGGTCTTCTTCCTCAGAAGGAAAAGTGATGCAGCTGATACTATCATGTCCTTCATCAGACAGGTTGAAAATATGAATGATGTTAGAGTCAAAGCTCTAAGAAGTGATAATGGTACTGAATTCAAGAATCAACAACTTGAATTCTTTTGTGATGAAAAGGTTATATCACAAAACTTCTCTTCAGCTGGCACCCCTGAACAAAATGGTGTGGCTGAAAGAAGAAATAGGACTTTGATTGAAGCAGCCAGAACTATGTTAAATGGTGCAGCTTTACCAAAGCAATTTTGGGGAGAAGCTGTTCACACTGCATGCTACACTCAAAATAGGTCAATCATTGTCAAGGGACATGGCAAAACTTCCTATGAAGTTTTCAAAAATAGAGTTCTAAATGTCAGCTATTTCTATGTTTTTGGATGCCCTATGTTCATTTATTACTACAGGGATAAACTTGGAAAATTTGATGAAAAGGCTGATGATGGTTTCTTCTTACGATACTCTCCAACTGCCAAGGCCTTTAGAGTATTCAATACTAGAAGACAAGAAGTAAAAGAAACCTTTCATGTCAGATTCAATGCATATGATGACGTCATACAGAGATCAGGAACAGAGGGTGATGAAATAGATTTCAATGAAAATAGGTCTTTCCCAAGTGATGAATTCTCAGAACCAAGACCTCCCTGTCATCACCATCATCACACCAACACTCTTACTACGTATGTTCCTGCATTTGACCCTCTGTCAACACACAACATTGAAGTTCCCTCTTCTCAGGGACTTAACAAAGAAGAACCACAGCCTTCCTGTAGTCCTTGTTCCACAACTGCTGAAGATGACTCACCTATTCTTCAAACTCCTGAAGACTCTCCCGCTGACAATGAATCTGTGCCCCTTAATATAGCTGAAGTTGACATAGATACTGAGGTCATCTTTGAAGAGAGTCCTCCTATTCAGCAGGATGAAACTCAAATAGTGCTAGCTACCTCCACAGATGTCCTTGTCTATGATTCCCCAGCTCCCCAAACTAAATGGTCAAGAGATCAACACATTCTTCTTGTCAACATTATTGGGGAACCTAATGCAGGGGTTACCACTAGACAGTGAACTCATGACTCAGAGTCAGCCTCAGCCAACGAATGTCTCTTCGCTGAATTTCTCTCTCAAATTGAACCTAAGAGAGTTATTGAGGCTCTTATGGAAGATGGATGGGTAGCTGCTATGCAAGAAGAAATTAATCAGTTCAAAAGGAACCAGGTATGGACTCTAGTGCCAGCTCTACCTGGTAAGAACATCACAGGCACTAGATAGATTTATAGAAACAAGATGGATGAAATTGGAAACATCATCAGAAACACGGCTAGGCTGGTTGTACAGGGGTATACACAGACTGAAGGGATTGATTATGATGAAACTTTTGCACCTGTGGCAAGACTTGAAGCTATTAGAATCTTTCTTGCTTATGCTGCATATATGAACATCACTGTGTATCAGATGGATGTTAAGAGTGCCTTCCTCAATGGAGATTTGGCTGAGGAAGTATATGTTGAACAGCCTGAAGGATTCGAGAATAACGAGTTTTCTAATCATGTGTACAGACTACACAAAGCCATGTATGGGCTGAAACAAGCTCCAAGAGCATGGTATGAAACTCTATCTAATTTTTTAACTGATAATAAATTTTTCAGGGGTTCCATTGATAAAACACTCTTTACCTTCAAGGATAAGAGTGATTTCATCATTGTGCAGATTTATGTGGATGATATCATCTTTGGGTCAACTAATGTTAATCTTAGTAAAGGTTTTGTCATAATCAATCCCCTACACTTGACCATTGCAATGCCCTCATGCAATGAATTAATTACAAAGCAAGTTTTACATTTTCCATGATAATCAATCCACCTTAGCCTTTATTAAACACAAGACATTAAGTAAACTTAAGGAGATAAAAAATTGCAAAATATTTAAAGGAAGAAAACAAGTAAAAAGATCAAAGACTTACATTGGGGTTTTGGTAGTCATGAATGTTTATCACCCTCAAGTTGTACGTTCCCCATACCAAGCTTATAAACGAGATCATTGTTATTATAAGTTAGTAAACTAACACGAACTCATGTGGCCCAATTATTCACTTAGACTCCCTTATTCCTAGGTGTATCTCTTATATTTTATGATTGTCTTGAATGATCACGAGGATGCATTGTTTGACTTATTTCGATAGTTTATTTAGGCCGAAAATAAAGTAGGACGATTTAATCAATATTTAGCTAAAGGACAAAATCTTTTAAAACTGCTTCTCGGGACCTCATAAAGTTCATATCTTGGCATAACTCGCTTCACGATTTGAGACCTTTATCGGACCGATATTTGGCAGCGACTTCATACTTCAAGTCTTGAGAGACGTTCTTGAAATAATGGTCTTCTCTTCATAATAGGAATTTCTTCACTTGAACTTTTTGAGAGATTCTTCATATTTGGACCACGACTTCTTCATTTTTCTCCAGTCTTTATTTGGGATTTTGATATACAACGATCCGCCTCCTTTTAGGACTTGGATCTATTTATCCTCATACCTTGCTAGGGTCTTTTTGGATAGACTTCTCCATGAACTTTTGGGGAGCATTTGCTTTTCGTCGTGTGTTTCGATCCTTCATATTGATTTTTGATAAATGATTCTTCACATCACTTGGGATCTTTAGCAAAAAAATGTAGCCCTCGTGCCTTGTTAGGGCCTTTTCGGACTCGCCAATCTTCGCATCCCGCTTCAATAAGTTATGCCTTGGCTATGAACTCTAATTAATACCGAGCAACTTTTAAACGATCTTGTGCTAGAAGCTAAGTAACTTTTCAAACCGTACAACCATATTTATTGCAATTAAATTTATTAACAAGCGATGGGAGAAAAAGCTTATAATCAACTCACATAAATTCATGAAAGAATACCAAACTTATAATTGACTCTATCACCTCTCGTTCTCCATAATTTAAAATTTCAAGGAATAAGACTTGTGGATGCTTAGCCAATTAAATCAAAGTTTTGGGTTTTCAAGTCATCTATAGGATCTTGCAAACTCTTAGACTTTTTCAAGTTTAGAATTTGCGTTTTAAAGTTCCCTTGGTAAACGACTTTCTAGGATCAATTATAGGAACTTGCGAAAAGTTCTTGTTCTTAACCCGTAAGAGTTAAGACTTTCGCGTTTTACAGTTCCCTATATAAAAGCCAAGCAAAACTTGACTTAAACACGTTAAGGATACTAGCTAGAGTACACTTAGATAAGTAAACTCGGGTTGAGTCAAAAGATTCATGACGTTGAAAAATATCAAAGACGTCTAAACTTATTAAAACCATTTTATTAAAAATTTATTCTAAGAAAGAAAATAAAGATAATAAAAGGAAATACAACTAGGCCAAAATAGATTAAAAATTTTGAAAAATGTAGAAAAAATCAATTTTTTGGTTAAAATGAGGACAAATACATGGAAAAGCCCACTTAACTTCGATAGAAGTCCCCCTACACTTAATATAAATATTGTCCTCAATGTTTAAGCATGTGGGAGTAAACTCCTCTACACTTAGGACATTGTGCACGTTGTTTAAATCTTGCTAAGGACGAGACAACTAAAGTGTTTCCTATTTTGATATTGAAAAATATAAAATAGAGAATCAAAAGAGTTTAGGATAAAACCGGGAAGATGGGACACGGAATCACGGGTCGTCAACAGTCGTCAAAAGTGGGTCTTTGAAGCTCCAATCCCTGCACATCATAAGAAAGAAAACAACAAACTCCTACGGGGCTCCCCCTACACTTAGGATGAAAAACAGATAAAAAAGGATAGATTAGCGGGTCGCCTCCCGAGAAGCGCTTGTTTTTGTAAACCGAGTCACGAGCCTGACTCGACCCCGAATTAAATAGTCCATGGGGAATCCTCTATTGTAATACCGGGATCAAAGATCTTGTCCTCGTTCCCGGAGGAAAATAATAAAGGAGAGGTCAGAGGATAAGTCATGAAAAGGTAAAAAGGTCCTCTCAACATACGAGAAGTATGTGAAATCGTGATCCACTGGAGGTGGGGTGGGTAAAGGAAGCAAATTGTTAACCCCCAAGACAATTGATGGTCACTAAGCGGCAAAGCCGTAAAGGTGTCAATCATAGAATGGTCAATGTCACCTCCCGGGTTAAAGCACTCATCCTCATGAACGTTAATCTCTTCGATTTCTTCATCATAGATAGGCGCGTCAAACCAAGGTTTGTCGTTCCCGTCATTGAGGATTTTAGAAACTCTCTCGAGAAGATCACGATCAAGTACGAAACCATCATTCATTTGTGGGGATTGTTGATAAGTTAAATCCGTACGAATGTGGTAAACGTAATTCTCATTTGAGGAGTGTTGATTAGGTAACTCCTCGAGAATTGGATGATTGGTCAAGTGAGTTGGTTCGTCATTATTATGAAAAATAAGACGTTTCAACTCATCAAGTTCGGTCTCGACATTGGAAAAATCGTCCTCACTTGTAGATGGAAGTGGAGGTAAAAGAGCTAGCTCTCGTTCGATAATTTCCTCAATCTCGGGCTCGAATTGGAAATCATGATTACGAGTGACCTCGTCCTTAGGATCTGCAAAAGTCGGTTTTGATAACATAGGAGAGTCATCTTCATCCGATCCCGGTGAATAATTAAAGGTATAGTCGGAATCACAAGATAATTCATCCTTATCGACAATCTCCTTAGGTGTAAGACCAATTAAGGGTTCTTCTTCGATGGTCTCATTACAAAGTTCTTCACACTCCTCAAAAATTGGTTTATCAAAACAAGTCTCAGTAAGAGAATTAGAAGAAATCATAAAGTCATTTGAAGGAGTAGGTGAAGAAATGGGGTCATCAATGGGTAAAGTAGGCTCAAGAATAATCTCGGGAATTTCCTCAAGAGGTGAGGAAGTAGGAGAGCTAAAAGTAGCCTCATCATCAACTCTTAAAGACGGCTCAATATTGTTTTGAGCTTGATAGATTTCTAAAGGAGCAGGAATTTTCTATCGGTTTCCTCTTGCCATTCTCTTAGGAATATATCATGTTGTTCAATCTTTTGAAAAATTAATTCCATCTGAGGTTGTGAAATATTCCCTTGATTATAGTTTTGAAAATTGCCTTCATTTTGAAAACTTTCATGATTTGAAAACCCTTGATTTTGAAATTCCCCATAAAACCCTTGATCATAATGTGGTGGGTTACTCGTTGTGGTAAAACTAGGGGAGTCAAAATAAGTATTAGTAGCATAGTACATACCTTCCTCATTAGGATAGACTTCCCCATAGGTTTTGTCACAATTAAAATAAGCATGGGGTCCACCACAAGTCGTACATTCCTCGGACATAATCTGATAACGCTCTTCTTGCAATATTTTCCAAATCGGACGATTATCCATGCACGAGTCTTGTACACCTACAAAAGAAGAAGAAAGAAAAGAAATAAAAGAAATAAAGTTAACGTGAAAAGAAAATATTTTTGGTGCAAAACTTTTGAAAAAGAAATTCTTTTTATGAGTTTTTAAATTTTTTTGGATTTTTGAAAATTTTAATTTTTATGGATTTTTGAAAAACTTTGAGCATCAAAAATAACGTTCAAAAGTGAACGGATCCCAAAATCCAACGCGCCTCTCACAATAAACCGTTAATCTTCACGAAAAGAGCCGGCAGCGGCGCCATTTTAATACTTGTTTTTTAGTATATTAAAAATTATATCTTTGTTCGTTCTCGGTATCTTAACCAATTGATCACGGTTCAAAGTGGAGCTCAATTGGTTTTGGTTAAGAAAAAGGGAAGTTTGGTTTTCTATTTCTACTTAAAAGGTAAAAGCGAAACGTAATAAAAATAAACCAAAAACAAATAACTAATAATAAAGGAGAAAAACAAATAATAAAACGTAAATTAAAGCAGAACAATTAATAAAAATAAAACTAAATGAAGAAATTAACTTTCGACTTGAAAATAAAATTTACTTAATGAAAAAGGAGAAAATAAAACTATGAGGGTACTTTAAAACTAAACGAGACAAAAACTAAAGTGGACACTAAATAAAAGACGAAACTTAAACTTCACGAAAAAATATTAATACTAAAATTAGACGAAAAATATAACTAAAAATACGCGACTTTCAGAATAAAAATCAGAACAACTTTCAGATTAAACTAAACGATTACGAACAAACAATTAATAAACAAGCACACACCCAGGTTGGTCAAAATGTCGAGAAATTATCCAAGCACACAAGTAGCCATGCATGTCAATGTTATATTGTTCGGAATGTTGACTTCTGATTCTAATTCGGAATGTTTATCCCATATTTAGTTCGGAATCCAGATTTTGGGTGCAATTCGGAATACTATAGTTGATCTAGTTCGGAATAATCAGTCACACACCTAATTCGGATTAAACAGTTTGAAGTAATTCGGGAAAAAATACTTGTGCATATAATTTGGGAAAAAGCATCACTAACCTAATTCGGGATAACTAAAATGCAAGTAGTTCAGGAAATGGCAAATCCTACACCTAGTTCTGAATATTAGGGTTTTAAAAATATTCCAGATTAAAACAAAATAAGCAAAGACTAAAAATAAGTTAAAACCAAAAAAGCACTTATCTAAAAACTTAACCAAATCAATTTTAAGAAAAAGCAATTAAACCAAAATTTAAAAACACTAAATAATTAAATTATTTAAAATCAACTTTTTATAAAATAACTTTTAAAAGCCACTTAATTAAAAATAAGAAAAATAGAACAATAAGCACTAAACACTATAAGCTATAAAAATCAAACACATCAAAACCAATAAGCACAATCAAACACAAACATCAATCAAACAAAGAACATGATTAACAAACTACATGATTATCAAAACTAGACAAGATTAAAAATTAAGAAAGGTAGAATGAGAATGATTAATTGAAAAATCTTGAAATTAAGATGATTAAGATTCAAATTACAAGATTAAAGTGAAAGCTTGAAAATTTAGATTACACCTTACTCCTACTCTAATCTACTCCTAATCTAAAAACTAACTAAAATCTAACTAACACCCTCCTAATGACACATTAGGAGGGTATATATAGGAGGAGGGAGGTAAGTGTTGATGCTTTCTTCTTTCACTTTGTCTTCTAGTCTTTAAATTCTTCGTCTTTCTCGACGTTGTCTCGGGATTTGTCGATAAATTAATCTCGTCTTATAATTTTCTTCTTTAATTAGACTTTGTTCTTCGACTTTATTAAACTTCCGTCTTTAGACTTTTTCTTCGATAAATCTTCAGAATAGGCCTTGGACTTCCGTTCTTTTTGCACTCTTGATCTTTTGACTTCGTCTTTTCTCGTTTTCTTCGATAAAAGCCCGTGAAAGCCCGTGTTTTCTTCCTTTTTCATCTTTTGGTCCTAAAATACAATAAAAACACAAACCACGCATAATTCCGACTTTTACGACATTAAATACACGTTTTGGCTTGGTTATTATTATAGTTAAGTGGTAAAAGGATGGGTGTTTTCACACCTATCAAGTATGATGGGTGAATTAACTTACTTTTTGGGTTTTCAAATTAAACAATGTCCTAAGGGAATTTCAATTTGTCAAGAAAAGTATGTTAAAGACTTACTTAAAAAATATGTCTTAGCTTATTGTGCATCAATGAAATGCCCCATGCTTCCACCCAACAACTTGGGTCCTGATAAGTCAGGGGTCTCTGTTAATGAGACTTTATACAGAGGCATGATTGGGTCACTCATGTATTTAACAGCCAGTCATCCTGATATCTAATTCTCCACATCTCTGTGCAAGGTACCAAGCTAACCCAAAAGAATCCCATCTAGTGGCTGTTAAGAAAATTTTCAGGTATGTTAAAGGAACAACCTCCCTAGGTCTATGGTATCCCAAGGAATCAGGATTTGATCTCAAGGCCTATTCAGATTCAGACTATGCTGGATGCTGCATTGACAGGAAAAGTACCTCATGTAGCTGTCTAATCCTAGGAGGAAAGTTGGTTGGATGGAGTGAAAAGAAGCAAAACTTTGTGGCCATGTCATCAGCTGAAGCTGAATATGTTGCTGATGCCAGCTGTTGTGCTCAGGTGCTCTGGATGAAGAGTCAATTAGCTGACTATGAGATTCTATATGACAAAGTGCCAATCTTCTGTGACAACACTAGCGCTATTGCCATCTCCAACAACCTCGTTCTTCACTCTCGAACCAAACACATTGATATCAGGTGTCATCTTATCAGGGATCATATAATGAAGGGAGATATTGAGTTACATTTCGTACCTACTGAGCTGCAACTAGCTAACATCTTCACCAAGCCTTTGGTTGAATCTTCGTTCAACAGGCTAGTTGCTGAGTTATGGATGCTTAATATCTCCAAGCCTGTGGCTTGATATTTAATGTGTTCTTTAATGTCTGATTAAATATTAAATGTTTTTCACATGAAACTAGGTAGTTACTTTTCAAGTAAATGTTAAAAACATTCCCTATATTTAATTACTTCTTTTCCGAATAACGAGGAGAAAAATGGTTTTGAAAGGTCAAGGGACCCACTTGTGTGCAGTCTTTTTCTCATTACGCATTAAATACGTTTGAATAACTGTTTCAATTTTTTGAATATAAATATTGTCTCAAGATCTTTCTCACCTACCACTATTCTCATTTCTCACAAACTCGTCTCTCTCTAAACTTTCTCTCTCTAAATCCTCTCACCATCTTCATCTTCATCAACCTCGAATCCATGGCGTTCCTAGTACCAAAGGCTTCCAATGTTACCTTCGAACTTAATGAGAGCATCCTTGCTTCTAATAACTCGATTGTATGGCTCAAGGCTCCTAACAACTCCTACACAGATATGGTCAATTTCATGAAGAATTGTGATGTAAGTGAAGCACTCACAAAATCCCCATCCGTTTTCTACCAAGAATACCTTAGGGAATTCTGGTATTCTGCCGAAGTCATTGATGACACCATCACCTTTAGCCTCTCTTGCAATGAACACCCCTTCGCCTTCTCACTCAAATATTTTTCTAATGTGGCTGGGCTAAGACATGGAGATGAATGCCTAAAAGTTGTTGACAAAAAGGTTATAAAGGATGCCATTACTCCTGCTGAAGTCATTGCCAAGTCTCCTCTAAAGATTAAATATTTCTCCTCTATGTGGCGTGTCCTCTTCACACACATAGTCAAATCCCTAGGTGGTATGCAGGTATCTCAAGACCAAATGGCATTTAATCACCAAACCATTGCTTTTGGGTTGATATGGGGCACAGACGTAGATGTTGGAAGCATACTTTTCTCAAACCATGTGGAAAAACTTAAGGGAACAAATCAGGTCAGGGAAAAAAATATTTGCTATGTTCGCTTTCTTTCTCTTCTCTTTGAAAGCCTGTTGGGTGGCAACTACCACAACTCTGAGCTCACAACCTTGAAGCCATATCGTATTACTAAAGCTATCTACAAAGAGATTGGACCTAAGGATGTACCTGCTACTTCTCATATGCTGAACATTGCTAATAAACAACCTTCAGTTGTGAAGTCCTTGCTCCCTTCCTCTGAGAAGGTGAATACAGTTGGTGTGTCTGGCAAGTCAGCGTCTTTGACCTTTGGGCAACACACCACGTCGTCCAAGGCAACAACTGGCCAACAACCAAAGAAGAAGAAAAACCCATCTTCTTCCCAAACCAAAACTGTTGCTAAGGCCAGGGTAAAGAAGACTGTAAACCTCTCATCCTCCTCTGTTCCAGAGACTTTTGTGGACACAGAGACCTCAGCTGACCAACAACAGGAGTCTAGCATCTCGATCTCAGCCGAGACAACAGGGAACCAGCCCAATTCTACTGATATAACACAAGTAATCAGTCTTATCATTTTTAGAGGTCCACAAGCAGCCACTCTCAAATGTCTGTAAGTGAGAGTGGTGAAGTTAGGGTTATCCTCGACCCATAGGATTCTTTGTATGCACTTAGAAATCCTTTAAGACTTCTGTACACCCTGTCTTTGCACCAGGGAGTGATTCATTTGTGTTTATAAAGCACCCCGATGACCCTGCACCCTCTAGACAGTATCCAGGCAAACAACAACCTGATTACATATATGTCTCGACCTAGAGTAGTTGTACCTCATACAGCCTCTTGGTTCCTTCAGAAAAAGAATCCCAAAAGTTTTACTTTTAGGGGGAGCTAAATAATCATCCTCAGCTCTCCTACGGACAGCGTTACAAGACGACCTTACCTTACATCTTTTTCACAATTAAAAGAATCCCAAAGGATTTATCCTTTCAAGGGGAGCTGAATCATCACCCTCAGCTTTCCTAGGGGCAGCGTAACAGGCGATCCTTAACTACATATGTTTCACATAAAAGAGTCCCAAAGGTTTCTTAACCTTTTGGGGGGGGGGATGAATAATCACCCTCAACCTTCCTAGGGGCAGCGAATGGTGATCCTTAACAACATATGTTTCACAAATAAAAGAGTCCCAAAGTTTTCAACCTTTTGGGGAGGATGAATAATCACACTCAGCTTTCCTAGGGGCAGCGAATGGCGACCACTAACCTCATACTCTTCACTCTTAAAAGAATCCTGATACTAAGATTTTACTAGTGAAAAAGTTCGTTTTCTCTCGGTGTCTAATCGAATTGATCACGGTTAAAAGTGCGACTCAGTCGTCTTTGGTGAATAAAAGAAAAGGTGTCGTTGTCTAAAACTAATTAAAGAAAAAATAAAGCTTTAAAAGGAAATGATAAAATATAAAAGAAATAAACTAAAAATTAAAACGATTAAAAAATAATAAAGAAACGATATTAAAAACAAATATGAAAACGAAACAATTAATAAAAATAAAACTGAAAATAAAAATAAACTTTCGATTTAAAAATAAAACTCACTAAATAAAAATGAAAGAAATTGGACTATAAAACTATTTTATAAATAAACGAAACGAATATTGAAACGGGCACCTAATAAAAGTTAAAAAGAAACATTAAAAAGAAACAATTAAATAAAATAAAACTAAAAATAAAAATAAATTTTCGAATTAAAAATAAAACTGACTTAATATATGGCTACTTTAAAAATAAACGAAACAAATATTAAAGCGGGCACCTAATAAAAAGAAAACTTAAACTTTTCGAAAAAATACTAATACTAAAATTTGACGAAAAATATAACTAAAAATAACTGACTTTAAAAATAAAAATTAAAACGACTTTCGGATAAAACTAAACGACTAACGGAAAACATGTTGCACAAAATGGAACATGTCTCCCAAGGGGAGACAAGATTTTTAGGCGGGAAAAGTAAGCTAGCACACATGCTAGCATGTCAATTGTAAAAATGTTACCCGAAATCCGTATTTATTTTGGCGGGAAAAAGGCTAAGCAAGGTAGCTAGCAGGCATGTCAATTTGTTAAAATTCTATTCAGAATCCGTGCTTTGAAATCTTATCCGGGAAATGACTCTTATTTCTTATCCGGGTTTTTCGATTAGTGTCCTATTCGGGTTCCATGTTCTTACACTTATCCGGGTTAGGGATGAGCGTGGATCTAGATCCGGTGGAACTGGAACCGGAACCGGTGGAACCGAGAACCAAAATATTGAGAAAAGTACGAACCAAGAACCGAACCAAATATATTTTTCGGTTCCGGTTCTTTGGTTCTACCCGTATAGGAACCGATTTTCTAGAAGAAAAAAATATTTAAAAGTGAAATAATTCAACAAATACTAAAAAATATTTATTTTGAGTATTTACAACCATTTACGTTAAAAGCAATAGTAATATTTAACAACTAATCATAAGTTCAAATAAGTAAATACTTTTCTTTTACCCAAATTCGAATCAGAGTTATGAGGCTCAATATTTGTAAAATTTGTATAACCTTAAAAATGTACAAAATAAAAATATTAGATTACTAATCATTTTACATTATGTTTATAAAAGGAATATATTTTGTATGCCTAGTTATATTATATAAACCTTCTTGTTAGAAAGTAAAATAAAAAAATCACAAATTATTCAAACATATTGAACATACCATATAACCAATTATAACATACAAACTAATTTTTACATTATATAAATCTAGTGATTAGTAATTATGTACTAACAAGACATGCATATGAGAGTAATACTAAAAAAACATACTTTGAATGCAAATAAAAAACAAAATAAAATTTAGTTCTATTGATTTGATAATGATTATAGTTGTTTATGTTTCAAATGATTAAGATTAGAGTTAAAGGTGTTTGGTTTGGTTTTTCTGACAGTGGGTTAGTTTTGTTTTTATATATTACCTATGATATTAGCTTTTGAGTATCGTTTAAAAATTATAGTATTTATATAATTATTGGGTACTTGGTTCCGGAACCGAGAACCGGTGGAACCGAACCGAACCGAGAACCAAAAAATCTCAAAAACAAGAACTGGAACTGGAACCAACGGTTCTGGTTCCGGATTGGTTCTTCGTGGTTCCGGTCCGGTTCTCGGTTCCGGTCCTTCTCGGTTCCGGCCCGGTTCTTTGGTTCTTTTGCTCATCCCTAATCCGGGTTATGTGTTTTTCACTTATCTGGAATACCAACTTTACCCACTATCCGGAATCCATAATTATTCCACTATCCGGAATGGATATGTTTTTGGGCTTATCCGGAATAACAAATTTGGGGCTTATCCGGAATGTGTAAAAATGACCTTATCCGGAATCTAGATTTGGGACTTATCCGGAATGTGCAAAAATGATCTTATCCGGAATCAATGAAGTACAAGTTATCCGGGAAAAGAGGGTTTAAAGAAAACCCGGATAAGAACAAAAAGCAAATAAGCAAAAAAACCAAAAATAAGCAAAAATCTAATAAGCACTTAACCAAAACTTTAACCAATTTAATTTTAGGAAAAACTAAATAAGCCACAAATAAAAAACTTTAAAAACACCAAATAATCTAAATAATAAAAATCAACTTTTTATAAAAATAACTATTAAGAACACTTGATTAAAAATAAGAAAATAAAACAATAAGCACTAGACACAATAATCAAAAATAATCAAACACATGAAAATCAATAAGCACAATCTAATAAGCAAACCAATCACACAAGCAACAAGATTAAACACACTACAAGATTTACCAAATCAAAACATAAGATTTAAAAAAATAAGAAAGGTAGAATGAGAATGATTGTAAAAAGCTTGAAAAAGATGAAGATTCAAGATCCAAAATTACAAGATTAAAGTTGAAAGCTTAAGAACATTAAAGAAAAGCTAGAGGGAGAAAGTAAAATTACACTACTCCTACTCCTAAAACTAACCTAAAAATAAAGACTTGAAAATTAACTAACTCCTAAAATGAAATATTAGGAGACTATTGATGAGACTGCTTTTATACATGGTCTCATCGTCCAAATCGGGCTTAAAATGCATAAAATGTCATTAAAACTACCAAATATATGCTCGTGTTTGTTACTTGTGTATTTTTAGGTACGGATATTGAGGAAATGGCAAAAGATCACAAGAATCATTCAAAAAACGAACACAGGAAATGAAGCCGCACAATAAACCGTGCCCAAGTTTTGAATTTCCAAAAATACCCTTGAAGAATTGAAGATTGTCAACTTTAGTCCCTCAACTTTTGAATATTAACACTTTATACCCCTCAAATATTCAAAATTATGAATAGGGTCCCTAAAGTTTGAAGACTATACAAGATCAGCCCTTGAAGTATGAAGAATGAGCATTAATGGCCCTTGTTTCAAGATTATAAAGTTTTTGTGCCAAAAGTGACACTTTGGCAAACTTAAAAACAAAGGAATGAAGTTTTGATGCTGTTTTTACAAAATGAAGAAGACAGGAAAACTTGGGGATCAATCCTGTCAAACACCCAAACTTACACACCCAATCCTCTCCTTACACGTCACCATTACCCACCCATATTACCAAACCCTTTACCCGACCCTACCCACTATCCAACCCACCCACGTTTAATACCCGGTTTTATTTAAATAAACCAAGTCAAAGCCCTGGTTAAATCCCACCACTTTCCCTCCTAACACTTTTTAAAATTTCTTATTTCCCAAAACAGATTAATCCCACACCCTTAATCCCCCTGGAACCCTAATTACCCCAGGTCCATTCACATTTGTTCAAAACATTTTTATGTTTTGAATTTTTTTTTCAGGATTTTCTGAAATATTGTTTTTCTTGGTGAAAATTTGTTCCAAAAACGTGTTTCCAGTTTGTAAGTGTTTGGTGTAAGTGATTTCAAGAAATAGAATTTAGAGGAAGTCTTTGAGAAAGTTTTTGAAAGGTTTTAAAAAGAGAAAATAAAAACAGAATATAGCATATTGTGTTTTATTTCCCTTTTTCTTTCTTAGCATGTTATTGGAGCTTGATTTGATCAAGGTTCTGCATAAACCCGTGTTTGTGGGAGGTGACATACAGTCACTGAGGGACTTGGATGTAAGTCCCTCAAGGTAAAGACCTAGTTCCTTGTTGAGTTCCTAGATATCATAATATTTTGGTGTTTAAGTGATTATTGCATGAAAGCTGTTTAAGTGTTGTTTAAATTGTTTGATATTGCTTAATCTGGTGTAGTATGCATGTTAGATTGATATTGATTCAATTTGATTAGGGTGTGAGTTGATTTGCTTTGAAAAAGTGAGAATCTGAATTCTTAAGGGGTGTTTGGATCTGCTATTTAAGTGAGAATTTTGAAAGATTTTTGAGTTAAAGACCTGTTAGAATCACTCTTTAGATAGTTTTTAGGTGCTAGTAATGCTTTGGTATTCATTTTTGATGAAGTTAAATCAAGTTTGCATGTAAAAGGTTTTGAAAATAGCTTAAAATCTGTTAAGTTCCTTTTCTGCTCATTTGTGTGAAATTGTGCATCAAGATTTGTTAAGCTGCTAGAGATTGGGCCCTAGTAGGATTTGTGATAGCTTGTTTGCCATTTGATTGGTTTGTGTGCAAGTTCTAAGCCTTGGAATCTCACTATTGTGCATATAAAATTGGCAAACCCCCCCCCCCCCTTTTTTTTTATCACAGCAACTGTCATAGGCAATTTTGTGCAAATTGTGAGTTTGAACTCGTGTGCTATTGATTGTGGTAAAATACACCTTTTAGGAAAAAGGCGTAAAAGCGGTAAGTATTGAACAAATGACTTTAGGAAAAATCAAGTGTTAATGACCCGATTAAGTTCTTTTCCCAAGGAGGTATATGGTGTGACTAAGATGTACAAGATTTGAGATTAAAATTTGGTTTAGAAGGGGATTAGAAGAGAAAATGACGAAGTCGTAAAAATAAAAATTAACTCAAAATCACTATTAGAAAGTTAAAACGTAGAACCTTAAAAACCACAAAAAATAAAAATAAATTCTAAAAATTACCAAAAATTCACCAAAAATCAAAAATAATAAACTAAGAGTTTACCAATTATCAAAACTTTTTCAATCCTTTTAAATAATTAAATATTCAATTTTTAAATGCTAATTAAAAGCCCTAAAAATCAAATAAATTATCAAAAAGCCCAAATAAAGATTTTTCAATTGATAAACCTCTAAAATGACCTAAAATGATTAAAAACTATTTTTAGAAATTTTAAAACTAATAAAAACTATTTAAAATGATTTAAAAACTATTAAAACTTAAAATAATTATAAAAATTAATCTAAAAGTGATAAAATTATTCTAAAAGTTGCTAAATTCCTATTTTAATGTATTAAACCTAAGAAAAATGTAAAAAGTTGGAAAATGTGAAATTTTAAAAATAATAATAAAATAATAATAAAATAATATTAAAAATCCAAAAATTATAAAAAATTCTAAAAACTTGCAAACTAGTTTATTTTAACCTAAATAATCAGATAATGAAAGTGAAATTACCAAAATACCCCTAATGGGCCCTCAAATGGGCCAAATCCAAAAACAGTCAACCTAAATGGGCTTTTGGGCCCAAAAAGTCAAACTTGGCCCAATTGACTTGGAAAAGCCCTATCTGACTTAAAATTTAATTCTAAGAACAAAACTCTAAAGGCCCAAAAGCTGAAAATATGCTTATCACAGCTTATTGAACACAAAGCTTATTCTTATTGGGCTTTTCAGCCCATTAAGCCATAAGCTAATGCCATAAGCTCTAATTTGACACACAACCCTCTTTTTGGATGCTTAAGAGATCTATCAAAAGAAATTTTCAATAAGCTCACTCAATAAGCCAGAAAATAGAAAAGCAAAATTCCACAAAACGACAAAATAGTCGTTTTTGAGAAATACTCAACCTCAGAAGCTGATTTAACTTGCAAAAGCTTTCAAATGGACTCAATAAGCAATATCAATCAACAAAAATCAAATAAGCACAAGCAATAAGCCAGAATAAGCACAAATGAACTTATGTAAAAGTCAAAGGACTTGGTTTTCTAGTCAAACCTAAAAGTCAACCACCCAAATGCTCCAGGATGAACAAATGGGTCAAAATATGAGCACCTATTAAAAAAACAAAGTTGTTGCTGGTTAAAATAAGCTATTATAGCTTATTGATAAGCTGACACCAAAAATGCACTATCAGTGGCAACCAGCAGGGGAAAGGAGTTCCCACTGCTTTGACTAATTGACCAAGCTTATTTGAGAGTTCTGGTTTGATTCAATTGGAAACAAAGGCACCATTGTGATCAGTGAACCACAAGGAGTCAATAGCAACAATAAAGTCACAATATGATCCACACAATAAGCCACAATAAGCCAAACAGTCCCCAGATAAGCACCAGATATGCAAATAAGCAGTTAAGCACTTAATAAGCAGATTTCAGCAAAATAAGCCAACCAAACTTAACCAGATGCACACATAAGCTATATAAACTAACAATGAACACAAAACAACAAGAATCAAACACTGAATCAAAGTAAATAGCAAGATCAAAGCACAAAAAGTTACTGATGAACAAAGAACATATGCAGAAACAAGTTTGCTGATATACTTGACACTTGATCCAATTTCAAGCCTCAAATCCTTCTACCCTGGTGTGATTAGCTATGATTTAGCACTTGTTACCCTTAACCTAAGCTTAGATCTAGGTGACCTCAAAATCCTAGCCAATTTTACCAAGTTATGAAGATTTTATAGCCAATCTATGAATCAATGTGTTCAAGACCTTAAAACCTGCAAACAGATGAACATATGCACCCAAATATCAGATACCAATACTTGCATACAACACACAAGCACTTAACAATCCTCAAATCCAACTTATGCAGTAATCCCAAACACCCTTTTAAAGCTTATTTTCATAAATTTTCAAAGGATCATGAAGATTCAACCCACAAATCAGATCAATAACACCTCATTAACATCAAACCAAGCCAAATCAACAATAAACATCCACAATAACACAGATTCAAGCAATAATCCACAAAAATCACAAATATTCAGAAACTTAAAGAGAAAATGAAAAGGGAAGAAGGTGCAAACCTCCAAGACCTACATCCAGGCCCTGGATTGTTTGAGCTGAGGTACTAGCAAAACAAGTACCAGCTTCCAATGCTGCTAAGATGAACAAACACAAAGTGAGATCAAATATAAGGCCAACTTTCTGATTTTTGAAACCCAAGCTTTATCAACTAAAACCTTTCCTCAAAAACCTTCAAACATATAAATGGAACTCAGATTTTAGCTTCTCAAACACCAAACTTTTATAAATAACAGATTAAAACTCAGAATTTTAAGAAATTTAAACTTTATTTCATAAAAAGGAATTTAAACTTTATTTAAAAGCTAAAATCTGGAACAAAGGGACTCTCACATGTTGAGGTCTCCTTTTATAGGCAAATGCCTGGCTAAACACTATTCACAAACCCTAGAAGTGAAATTCCCTAAATGCCCTAAGTCCTTCTAGACGAATCCTTGGTGTGAGCTGTTTAAAATGATCCTGGACGTTCATTTCTGCTTTGTTATAAAGCAATGATCCTTGGCTGTTGATCTGGATATGTCACTTTACTTGGAGGCCAAGTTGCTCTCTGATTGGTGGAAAGGGTATTGGGGTGGGGTCCATAGTGAGTGGAGATGAGGGTTTTGTGTGTGGGATAGGTTTCTGCACATGTGAATCAAACGTGTGCCTGGGTAATTTGTTTTTACCTTTGATTTAAGTTGTGTAAAATCTGGGCTGTAAAGGTGAATAGTACTCTTGTTTGATCCGTTTTTGTAGGAGTGAATAAGTGTTTGGCGCAAAATGTGTTTGAATGTTTCATTTGCACAAGTTCAGCCCTTGTTCTTCCTTTCTCTTGTCTTTTGTGTTTTAAAACCCATCAGCGCCCATTTAAGCTTGTAACAACTTTCACCATTTGGCAATTTTGGCACATAACTTTTCAAAAGGGTTTTCAAGGGTTCTTTTTGCCATTTTGAGATATTTTAAGGACTGATTTTGAACATTCTTGATCTTCCAAGGTCTTCATTGTAACTTTGACTTCATGAGGGACCATTATTGGCAATTTTGATTTGTTGAGGGACTATTCTTGCCATTTCTTCAAAGTTGAAGGACCTTTTGTGTAATTTTGACAAACTTAAGGGACCAAACTTGTAATTATGAATATACAAGGGTTTTAAGTGTCATTTCTTCAATAAATGAGGATCAATCTTGTTTGTCTTCAAGTCTTCAAGGGTATTTGTTGAGAATTCCATGATTAAGGCCCGGTTCTTTGTACGGCTTCGTTTCTCGTGTCCGTTTTTCCTTGTAACTTGTGATCTTTTGTCTTTTTCACGATATCCATACCTAAAATACACAAGTAAACAAACACAAGCATATATATGGTATTTTATGACATTTTTATGTATTTAAAGCCCGAAAAGAACGATGAGATCATGTATAAATGCCATCTCATCAGCTATCTTCTTTGTTTGTGTTTGTCTTGACTCCTTGTACTCAACAGAGTACAAGGGTGCCCTTTGTCCAACAATTCACCACAAATCATCAAGGGACAAGCCCTCTTGTTCCATAACTGCACAAGTGAAGACTTCACTTTCTGCTTGTGTTCATAAAAAGATTACGGAACCCGTTTTTCATTTCTTTTTGTCTTAATCTTGGTTAAAGTGGGTTGTGATTGTGTTTTTAAACTTAACAAGGTCACTGGATTGAAGTTTTAAGAGCTTAAAAGAAAAATAAAATACCAAAAAGGACGTGGCCAGGACTCGAACCTGCGCCACTCCCCTCACAACACACACTCATTATCGCTGCCCTAGGGACTTTGACTGGTAAGAGTTTGAAACGAATTATATTTAAGGGGTTTGAGTGGGCTTCTTATAAATAAAAGCCGTAGCATAAATAAGCCCTAAATGGCTTATCCATTAAGCTAATTTGGCCAGGCTTATTTTTCCTAGGGTTGTCATTAGGCTAGGGATTTTTCTAGCTAGGTTTTGTATTTTTCCCTTTATTTTATTATTTTTTATCATTTTTTCTTTAGCCTGTTTTTATTAATTAGTTTAAAAATAGTTAAAATAGGTTTTAATTTTTAGAAAAATATTTTTTAGGTTTTGATTTATATTTCTGAGGTTTACATCACAAAAAGTTTTCAAAAAAGTATAATTTTTAATTTTATTTGATTTTAGGGTTTTCTAGTAACTTAAAATTTTAATATAAAATTAAATAAAAGGTTTTAGGAACTTTTAATCACATTTTTGTCTTAACTTACATTATTTAGGATTTTTGGTAATTTTTTAGAATTTATTTATAAACTTTTTATTTTTTTTAATTATTTTAATATTATTTTATTACTAAAAATAGAAAGTTTGTTTTTTCTACTTTTTTCATTTTTCCTAGATTGTAGAGACTAAACTAGAAATTTTGTAACTTTCCAAATCTTTTTAGGACTTTCATTTAATTTCTAGAATTAATTTAAATTTTAATAGATTTTAATAGTTTTTAAGTGTTTAAAAATAGTTTAATTTGGTTTTAAAATTTTTAAAAATAGTTTTTAGCTTAATTAGGATATTTTTGAGGTTTACAAACTATTAAATCTTGTTTAGGGCTTTTTAATAATTAATTGTGATTTTTAGGGCTTTAATTAGCATTAAAAAGTCATTATCTAATTAATTAAAAGGTTTTAGCAAGTTTCGATCTTTTGTAATCTCTTAGAATTTTATTGTGGATTTTTAGTAATTTTTAGGAATTTTTAGGAGGAAATTTTTTTATTTGGTAGTTTTTACGGTTTTACGTGAACGCGTTTTCGTCTTAGCTCGATCCGTCTTTTCTTTCCTTTCTCATTTCTATTCTCTTTTCTTCTTAATAAAATCATCAATCAAAATCAATTCATTACACAACACACGTGCCTCCTCGTGAGAACGATCCCCACTTAAGGGTCATAAGTGTTTACGTTTTCCTAAACGTACACTTAATACTTACCGCTTTTGCCTTCCTTTTCCTAAAGGGGTAAAAATACTCTATATCATTTTGGCGCCGCTGCCGGGGAGGCGTGTTGTGTTTTGATTGAACATTTTTGTTTTTTTATTAGCCATAAATAGTATTTGTATTAGTAGCACTCTACTAATACGTATTATCGTTTTTCGGTTTTTGTGTGAATATTATTAATATATTGTATACGTAGAACAATAAATTCACAAGTACTCCAAATACGTGAGCAATCACAACCTTGACTTGGGAGGTCATTACCCAATCATTGTATTCGAATCTCAAACCAAAGAAAAAAGGCAAAAATAGATAAATACTTTCGTGAAGCTTGATTTTGAAAATACAAACTATAAGGTGGGTATAAGGCGGTTGTATTTCACGACCTAAAGGAAAAAGGCTCTTAAGTGCTTCGCGTCGCCTCGTTTCCTCCGCTTGCTTGTGCGTATTTGATTTTGAGAGTGAATCGAGGGTTTTGCCGCCCAAAGTATTATTACATATCATATATATTTTCTTGGTTTCTATTGATTAAACCCTCTTGAACGATTTGGTGTTCCACCATCGTTCTAAAGTCATCGAAGGCGTTCACTCCACGTGATCATTTTCATTCCTTGAGGCTTCTTTAATCGAGAGATTTGATTAAGGAGGAGATTTGTAGATTTTTGTCTACTTAATACATTTCACCAATTTCCAAAAAGGTTAATACAATCAAAAACCAAAAAAAATTGAAAAATACAAAATACCAAAAAGAATCTTCTTTGCTCGCCTTCTCGTTGTACGTGACGTTTATGCAAACGAGCACCCTCGCTCTAAAGCAAGACGTGCTCGTAAACGAAGAAACAAATCGACTACTCCTTCTAGTGAGGAGTCTCCTATTGAGGAACCTATTGTAGAACAAGAAGTCGTCATGGCTAATCGTACTATGATGGAGTTGCTTCAAGCACCCACCGAGGGTTTTGGAGAAGCCATTGTGATTCTCGCCATCCTTGCGGAGAACTTTGAGATCAAAACGGGTTTAATGTCTATGCTTCAAGCAAACAAGTTTCACGGACACGAAAAAGACAACCCACATTATCACATTAGGCAATTTAATCGTCTCACCGCGACAAGCAAGTTTAAGGATGTACCACACGATGCCATTAAGATGATGTTGTTTCCTTACTCGTTAGATGGACCCGCCAAGATATGGCTTGAGAAAGAACCGCCAAATTCGATTTTGACATGGGCCGATCTCGTGTCTAAATTTGTGAATCAATTTTTTCCACCATCTAAAACAACACATTTGAAAAACGAGATTTCACGTTTTACACAAAGACCTAATGAAAGTTTTTCAATGGCGTGGGAAAGGTTTAAAGAAATGTTACATGAATGTCCACACCATGATTTTTCCGAATTGCATCAAATTGACACTTTTTATAATGGGCTTAATGATCATGAACGAGATTACTTAAATGCCGCAGCGGGTGGTAATTTTTTGTGCAAAACGACCAATGAGGCTTTAAAAATCATAGAAAATAGGTCTAAGGTCTATAGCCCTCGTAACACACCGAGTGTTGCCAATTTGGGCTCGTCATCATCTCGTTCCATTAATGCCTTGCAAGATGAAGCAAATGAGGAGAATCGGTTTTTCGATAGGTTTTCGACTCTTATGTCTCATTGGAAAGCTCAAGAAGCTTCAAATTCCGCTTCGGTTAAAGTGGTTGCTAAGAGTTGTATTTCGTGTGGTGGAGCTCATGATTTTTCCGAGTGCATTACCGCGGATGGTAACACTTCGAATGCTTATGTAGCCACGGGAACTTATAAGCAAATCGGTCAAGGTTCCCGCCAAAATCAAGCTCCACTAAATCAAAATGCTAATATTTATCGCAACAACAACCAAGGTGGAAATTACCAAGGAAATCAAAGGAATTATAACAAGGGTAATTATCAAAGTGGAAATGGGCAAATTTCAAACCAAAACCAAAACCGTGATTTTCAAACTTCTACTCAAGGTTTTCAAAACGATCACACCAAAAATCTTCAACGAGAATTTTTGAATTATGCAAAGGCTAATGATGCTAAGTTTGATAATATGCAACGTGAAATGGTTAGCTTAAGATCCGAGTTGAAAAACGAGCTTAAAAACGAACTTGCTAATGAACTTAAAACTCATGCTAATAAAATGGAAGGAAATGTCACACGTCTCCAACAAAATCAACAAAAAATGGAGCAAGGTCAACATGAGATTAAGCAAGAGTTGTTAAAAGCAGATGCTAGGCAATCTAAGTTTGAAGACCGAATGGCTAAGATGTTTGAAGCAATCATGTGTAAGCCCTCTTCTTCGGGTGGTCTTCCTAGTGATACCATCGTGAATCCGAAAGGAGAGTTGAAGGTTATTACTACTCGTAGTGGTAAAACTTTCAAAGAACCCATTTCTCGTCCAAGTACTTCTATGGAGAAGGAAAAAGTGAAAGAACCCGAGGTTGTGGTAGAAAAGGAGCAAATTACAAGCCCACGAAGTACCGCTCAAACCACACCTACGGTTGAACCCACACCAATCATGGAACCCGAGATTCCAAGGCCTTTGCCTACTTTGCCCCAACCCACACCACCTTTACCCTACACTTCAAGACGAGACAAGGAAAAGGCACGAGAACGAAATAACTATCAATTTGAACTCTTTATGAAAATGTTTCGTGACTTGCATTTTAATATAAGTTTTGCCGACGCCTTAGTCATGATGCCTCGATTTGCCGCGAACTTCAAAAGTATGTTGAATAACAAAGAGAAATTGCAAAAATCGTCTAGTTGTTCATCGGTTTTTCTAAGCGGCATACCTCAAAAAGTCGGTGATCCTGGAAAGTTTTTAATCCCATGTGCTATACAAGACATGGAAGAATGCTACGCCTTGGCCGATCTTGGTGCTAGTATTAATTTGATGCCTCTCGAGATTTTTAAATCGCTCAATCTTCCCAATCTCACTCCTTCAAGAATGTCAATCGAAATGGCCGATCATTCTACGATTCTAGCTTGTGGAGTAGCCGAGGACGTCTTTGTGAAAGTTGGAAAGTTCTACTATCCCGTAGACGTTATTGTTGTTGACATTCCCATCGATCCTAAAGTTCCGTTAATTTTAGGTCAATCTTTTTTGGATACCTCGAGAGCACTTATCGATGTGCATGCAAGAAAAATCACTCTTCGTTTCAATGAGGAAGAACTCGTCATTAATGCAACCCAAAACTCCACACTTTCTCATGTGTATTCTATCACTTCTTTGTACAATGTCAATCCCATCAAAAGCATTTGCAAAAAGATTTCAAATAGAGTTTTAGGAGTTGTTGATAAAAATGAAGTTCCGTCCCCTCCGCCGGTGGAGGTTAAGAGTGTTAAGCCTACGATTCCAATCTCGAGTGATTCTTTGGATGATGAATACGTTGATCCCGATGGGGGAGTTTTCTTTGTTGACAAAAGATTTGAAAACTTACCACCACCTAAACCAAAAAGATTTCAAAATGTGAGAATTTTTAGTGTGACTAACATTGCTTTAGATACACCAAATATTTTTGACATAATTAAATCGGGTTTTCACAAGGAGAGTTTAAAAGATGAAAAAGGAAAAGATTTTAACTTAAATTTAAAAGATTTTTCTACAACTCTAACTCCGTCATCACCGCGTGTATTGAGTACTACAAGCTCGTCTTCTCCTTTTGACGATGCTTTGTGTGGACTTAGTGTGGGGGAATCCCCTTATGTTCCCTCCCCTTTCTCCACCGAGGACGGGATATTTGATCCTGGATATGCTTATATAGGGAAATCTCGGTCTTCCACTGATGCAATAAATGGAAAATCTTTTCATTTGATTGGTGCGAGTCTACCTCGAGTAGCTCATGTTTTTAGAGACTTACCCATTGTCCCACCCTTCTATTTCTTCTCTCCTATTTTCTTGAAACTCTTTGAGTTTTTGTTGACTCTTGATGAAGTGGCGTTGATTTGTTTTTCCAATGAAAACGAGAACGCCATCTTCGATCCCGGTATTTTGCACCATCAAAGGACTTAGTCCTTAATACCGGTTGTTTTTGGGCCTTGTTTATCATGTAAGCCCCACTAAAAATTGACCATACCATGATTATCCCTAAATGATCACATTTATGGGGATTCGAGTCGAGCTTTTGACTCGTTTATCAAAAACAAGGTGCCTCGTGGGGGAGACCCATGCTTATCCATGTACATATTATTGCTTTCTAATTAGTTAATGTGATGGGATTTGTGCCCTTCGAACCTTTGTTCCGTGGTTGTTTGTGCATTGTGGTTTTTAGATCATGATCTTCACGATTGGAGCCTCTCGTGTTCGTTTTATGGGAGCACTCGATCGTTTGCTTTGGAGACCTTTCCCAATATCCATGATATATCCTTTTGATGTTCTAACCTTAGGTTTTTAGCACACTTCATAAACGGCTCTAAATTTATTGGTTACACCCTTTCCATGCTAGATTAGGCATTCGACTACGTCTCTAGTATGGGGGTGTTTGCACCCCTAGACTCGAAACATTGAGGACAATGTTTAACTTTAGTATGGGGGGTGAATAGATACTTGCCTTGCCAAACCTTCACGCTTTCCAAAATTTATCTTTTTGTTATCGTTTTATTGCAAAATAAGGCTAAAAATGGCCAAATTTTAAATTTTTTCTCATGTTTTATAAGTGTTTGAAGACACGAATGTAGATTTTCCGATGGCGAGAATAAGAGTAATTTTTTACTCGACCGTGCGTGTTGAGCACTTAGCTTTGATTCCTTAACTTCACATTAGGCTAAGTCTCTTAAATGAGGACGAGAAATGATAGAGTTAATTATAAGTTACTATGCTAAACGTAGAGTACTCGTATTCTTTCAAAAACTCACGTGTTCTCGTTATTTGCTTATTCTCCCTTCGCATGTAAATATTTTTTGCTTAATAAATATTGACTTAGCGGTTTAGTTAGGATTGTTGGGTTTCTAGTCTTTTCTAGTAGCTTCCGTGTAATTAAATTGGGAAGACATTAAGGTATCGCCAGCGTCACGGTTTTGAAGTATTGGCACCCCAATAATCGAAAGCTTCACCTAATAATAAGATTTCAAGTGCTCACCTAAATCTAGCAAACAATTTGAAGCCCCACAAGGCCTAAAATCTATGCAAAAATTGAAAGTGAATCTAGCCTTAACCTTCGAAGCTTTAAAGATCCAAAATTCGCTTTAGCGTGAGGATATACGTCTTTGGCTAATAAAACCACCGATGAGGCGGATAATAAAAGGCAAGGCAAGACCGAAGTCATAATAAAAGCTTCATGGCGAAGTTGAATAAAAGATGGAGGTAAACCAAAGATAATAAGGCCCTTCCGTTAGGGGGCGTATAAAAGTCTTGGTAATAAGTCTCATGTTCAAAACCGTTATAAAACCGTGTTTATCCATTCTTCTTGTCAACTTAATTTTTTGACATCGTTGTCTATTAGGAGGGGTTATTGATTTGATGGTCTTAGTTACACCGTTAGGACTCTATTTTTAGACCTAAATCTCTATTATCGCATAAGTCAAAAATGTATCCTCGTGAAACATTCAAGACATAATAAAATATAAGAGATACAACTTAGGAATAATGGGAGAATAAGTACGTGATTAGGGCATATGAGTAGTGTTAGCATTACTAACTTATAATGACAATGATCTCGTTGCACGCTTGGCATGGAATTGGAGTGAAAATCGAGGACGACGAAATTATTTCTAACGAAGCATTCACGTGTTCTTATTCTATGAACCTAAACGTCCCATTTTGCGATGAAAATCATACATTATGTCTATAACACAAGTAGTAGTAATAGTAGTAGTGTAGCTAGTTTATCATTTCAATAAAATGAATAAAAATGAATTTTGGAGGTGCTATGATACTTTATTCTAGCATTGCGTGAGGGCACGGCAATGTTTTAGTATGGGGGAGTGATGAGACAGCTTTTATACATGGTCTCATCGTCCAAATCGGGCTTAAAATGCATAAAATGTCATTAAAACTACCAAATATATGCTCGTGTTTGTTACTTGTGTATTTTTAGGTACGGATATTGAGGAAATGGCAAAAGATCACAAGAATCATTCAAAAAACGAACACAGGAAATGAAGCCGCACAATAAACCGTGCCCAAGTTTTGAATTTCCAAAAATACCCTTGAAGAATTGAAGATTGTCAACTTTAGTCCCTCAACTTTTGAATATTAACACTTTATACCCCTCAAATATTCAAAATTATGAATAGGGTCCCTAAAGTTTGAAGACTATACAAGATCAGCCCTTGAAGTATGAAGAATGAGCATTAATGGCCCTTGTTTCAAGATTATAAAGTTTTTGTGCCAAAAGTGACACTTTGACAAACTTAAAAACAAAGGAATGAAGTTTTGATGCTGTTTTTACAAAATGAAGAAGACAGGAAAACTTGGGGATCAATCCTGTCAAACACCCAAACTTACACACCCAATCCTCTCCTTACACGTCACCATTACCCACCCATATTACCAAACCCTTTACCCGACCCTACCCACTATCCAACCCACCCACGTTTAATACCCGGTTTTATTTAAATAAACCAAGTCAAAGCCCTGGTCAAATCCCACCACTTTCCCTCCTAACACTTTTTAAAATTTCTTATTTCTTAAAACAGATTAATCCCACACCCTTAATCCCCCTGGAACCCTAATTACCCCAGGTCCAATTAACCCTAATCCAAAGGGTTTTCACTTGAATCCTTCCAGATCCCTAATTAAACTTTATCTCACCTTAACCCACACATCAAACCACCACAAGACACACCCATGTGTCTTGTGGGACCCTCCCCTGCCCATCACTTTCGTCCCCAAACCCAACACCCGACCAATTTAACATCCAGGATCCTTCTACTTGGTCCCCAAGATTGAAAGAACGTCCAAGATCAATTTAAGCAGCTGGCACATCACTCTCATATCACATGGGCAAAGATTGACCAAGACTTGAAGATTTTTCCAAGGGCATTTCGAAGAATTCCATATCTAGGGTTTACACATTGTATTTTTTATTCCAGTTTTCTAGATAGTTCTCTAGTTTAGTATAAATAGGAGACGGATTGTGTCCCTATTTTTTGTTCCAGATTTTTACTCCAAAAATTGTAATCCCTTTTTAAGTATTTATAAAGTTGGTATTTTTTGAGAAAATATAATTCCTTTTATGAGTTTTAAAAGTTGGTATTTGTTTGTTGAGTAAAATCTGAGTTCCATTCACATTTGTTCAAAACATTTTGTGTTTTATTTCCCTTTTTCTTTCTTAGCAGGTTATTGGAGCTTGATTTGATCAAGGTTCTGCACAAACCCGTGTTTGTGGGAGGTGACATACAGTCACTGAGGGACTTGGATGTAAGTCCCTCAAGGTAAAGACCTAGTTCCTTGTTGAGTTCCTAGATATCATAATATTTTGGTGTTTAAGTGATTATTTCATGAAAGCTGTTTAAGTGTTGTTTAAATTGTTTGATATTGCTTAATCTGGTGTAGTATGCATGTTAGATTGATATTGATTCAATTTGATTAGGGTGTGAGTTGATTTGCTTTGAAAAAGTGAGAATCTGAATTCTTAAGGGGTGTTTGGATCTGCTATTTAAGTGAGAATTTTGAAAGATTTTTGAGTTAAAGACCTGTTAGAATCACTCTTTAGATAGTTGTTAGGTGCTAGTAATGCTTTGGTATTCATTTTTGATGAATTTAAATCAAGTTTGCATGTAAAAGGTTTTGAAAATAGCTTAAAATCTGTTAAGTTCCTTTTCTGCTCATTTGTGTGAAATTGTGCATCAAGATTTGTTAAGCTGCTAGAGATTGGGCCCTAGTAGGATTTGTGATAGCTTGTTTGCCATTTGATTGGTTTGTGTGCAAGTTCTAAGCCTTGGAATCTCACTATTGTGCATATAAAATTGGCACCCCCCCCCCTTTTTTTATCACAGCAACTGTCATAGGCAATTTTGTGCAAATTGTGAGTTTGAACTTGTGTGCTATCTTCTTTGTTTGTGTTTGTCTTGACTCCTTGTACTCAACAGAGTACGAGGGTGCCCTTTGTCCAACAATTCACCACAAATCATCAAGGGACAAGCCCTCTTGTTCCATAACTGCACAAGTGAAGACTTCACTTTCTGCTTGTGTTCATAAAAAGATTACTGAACCCGTTTTTCATTTCTTTTTGTCTTAATCTTGGTTAAAGTGGGTTGTGATTGTGTTTTTAAACTTAACAAGGTCACTGGATTGAAGTTTTAAGAGCTTAAAAAAAAAAAAATACCTAAAAGGACGTGGCCAGGACTCGAACCTGCGCCACTCCCCTCACAACACACACTCATTACCGCTGCCCTAGGGACTTTGACTGGTAAGAGTTTGAAACGAATTATATTTAAGGGGTTTGAGTGGGCTTCTTATAAATAAAAGCCGTAGCATAAATAAGCCCTAACTGGCTTATCCATTAAGCTAATTTGGCCAGGCTTATTTTTCCTAGGGTTGTCATTAGGCTAGGGATTTTTCTAGCTAGGTTTTGTATTTTTCCCTTTATTTTATTATTTTTTATCATTTTTTCTTTGGCCGGTTTTTATTAATTAGTTTAAAAATAGTTAAAATACGTTTTAATTTTTAGAAAAATAGTTTTTAGGTTTTGATTTATATTTCTGAGGTTTACATCACAAAAAGTTTTCAAAAAAGTATAATTTTTAATTTTATTTGATTTTAGGGTTTTCTAGTAACTTTAAAATTTAATATAAAATTAGATAAAAGGTTTTAGGAACTTTTAATCACATTTTTGTCTTAAGTTACATTATTTAGGATTTTTGGTAATTTTTTAGAATTTATTTATAAACTTTTTATTTTTGTTTATTATTTTAATATTATTTTATTACTAAAAATAGAAAGTTTGTTTTTTCTACTTTTTCCATTTTTCCTAGATTGTAGACACTAAACTAGGAATTTTGTAACTTTCCAAATCTTTTTAGGACTTTTCATTTAATTTCTAGAATTAATTTAAGTTTTAATAGATTTTAATAGTTTTTAAGTGTTTAAAAATAGTTTAATTTGGTTTTAAAATTTTTAAAAATAGTTTTTAGCTTAATTAGGATATTTTTGAGGTTTACAAACTATTAAATCTTGTTTAGGGCTTTTTAATAATTAATTGTGATTTTTAGGGCTTTAATTAGCATTAAAAAGTCATTATCTAATTAATTAAAAGGTTTTAGCAAGTTTTGATTTTTTGTAAACTCTTAGAATTTTATTGTGGATTTTTAGTAATTTTTAGGAATATTTAGGAGGAAATTTTTTTATTTGGTAGTTTTTACGGTTTTACGTGAACGCGTTTTCGTCTTAGCTTGATCCGTCTTTTCTTTCCTTTCTCATTTCTATTCTCTTTTCTTCTTAATAAAATCATCAATCAAAATCAATTCATTACACAACACACGTGCCTCCTCGTGAGAACGATCCCCACTTAAGGGTCATAAGTGTTTACGTTTTCCTAAACGTACACTTAATACTTACCGCTTTTGCCTTCCTTTTCCTAAAGGGGTAAAAATACTCTATATCAACTATATATACGGGAAGGGAAGTTGGTGTTGATGCTTCCTTCTTTCTTTTGTATTCTCGTCTTTTTAAATAACTTGTCTTTCTAGACTTTGTCTCGGGATTTGTCGAATGATAAAATGAACTCGTCTTCTAATTTTCTTCTTTTATTAGATTTGGTTCTTCGATTTTGTTAAACTTTCGTCTTTGGTCTTTTTCTTCGATAAATCTTCAGAATAGGCCTTTGACTTCCGTTCTTTTTGCACTTTTGATCTTTTGTCTTTTTCTTCGATAAAAGCCCGTGAAAGCCCGTGTTTTCTTCCTTTTTCATCTTTTGGTCCTAAAACACAACAAAACCACAAACCACGCATAATTCCGACATTTACGACATTAAATACACGTTTTGGTCTCGATTTTAATTGTTTTAAGTGGTAAAAGGATGGATGTTTTCACACCTATCAAATCTCCTACACTTGACCATTGTAATGACCTCATGCAATGCATTAGTTTCAAAGCAGATTTACATTCTCAATCATAATTAACCCACCTTGGCCTTTATTGAATACTACGACATTAAGGAAACTTAAAAAGATAGAAAATTACAAAATTATTTGAAGGAATAAACTTGTAAAGAAATTTAAGACTTACATTAGGGCTTTGGTGTCATGAATGTTTATCACCCTCAAGTTTCACGTTCCCCAAGCCAAGCTTAAAAACGAGATCATTGTTATTACAAGTTAGCACAACTAACACTTACTCATGTGGTTTAATTAATCACTTAGACTCCCTTATTCCTAGGTGTATCTCTTATATTTTATTTTTGTCTTGAATGATCACGAGGATGCGTTTTTTACTTATTTCGATAGTTTATTAAGGCTGAAAATAAAGTAGGACGATCTAATCCATAGTTAGCTAAAGGATAAAATCTTTTAAAACTGCTTCTCGAAACCTCATAAAGTTCATATCTTGGCATAACTCGTTTCACGATTTTAGACCTTTCTCAGACCGATATTTGACATTTACTTCATACTTCGAATCTTGAGAGACGTTCTTGAAATAATGGTCTTCTCTTCATGTATGGAATTTCTTCACTTAAAGTTTTTGAGAGATTCTTCAAACTTGGACCACGACTTCTTCATTTTTCTTCAATCTTTATTTGGGATTTTGATGTACAACGATCCGCCTCCTTTTTGGACTTGGATCTATTTATCCTCATACCTTGGTAGGGTCTTTTCGGCCTCACCAATCTTCGCGTCCCGTTTCAATAAGTTATGCCTTGGCTATGAAATCTAATTATTCTCGAGCAACTTTTAAACGATCTTGGGCTAGAAGCTAAGTAATTTTTCAAATCGTACAACCTTACTTATTGCATTTATTAACAAGTGATGGGAGAAAGCTCATAATTAACTCACATAAGTTAATGAAAGAATACCAAACTTATAACTAAATCTATCATCTTTTGTTCTCCACAATTTAAAATCTCAAGTAATGAGACTCGTGGATGCTTAGCCTAATAATCCAATTAAGGTCAACATGGTTAAGGATACTAACTAGAGTAAACTTGGATAAGTAAACCCGGGTTGAGTCAAAATATTCACGACGGGCCTAATATATCAAAGACATCTAAACTTGCTAAAACCATTTTATTTAATAAAAGAAAATAACAATAACAAAGGAAAGTACTAGGCCAAAATAGATCAAAAATTTTGAAAAATGTCGAAAAATTGAATTTTCAGGTTAAAATGAGGACAAATTTATAGAAAAGCCCACTTAACTTCTATAGAAGTCTCCCCTACACTTAATATAAACATTTTCCTCAATGTTTAAGCATGTGGGAGTAAACTCCCCTACACTTAGGACATTGTGCACGTTTTTTAAATCTTGCTAAGGAAGAGACAACTAAAGTGATTCCTATTTTAATATTGAAAAATATAAAATAGTGAATCAAAAGAGTTTAGGATAGAACCGGAAAGACGGGTACACGGAATCACTGGTCGTCAAAAGTCAGCAAAAGTGAATCTTTGAAGCTCTAATCCCTGCACATCATAAGAAAGAAAACAACAAAAACCTACGGGTCTCCCAATACACTTATTATGAAAATAGATAAAGATAGATAGATAATCGGGTTACCTCCCAAAAAGCGCTTGTTTTTGTTAACCGAGTCACAAGCCTGACTCGTCCCCGAATTAAATGGTCCATGGGGAAGCCTCGAATGTAATACCAGGATCAAAGACCTTGTCCTCGTTCCCGGAGGACATTAATAAGGGATAGGCTGGAGGATAAGTCTTGAAGGGTATAAAGGTCCTCTCAACATATGAAAAGTATGTGAGGTCGTGATCCACAGGAGGTGGGGTGGGTGATGGAAGCAAGTTGTCATCCTCCAAAGACAATTGATGCTCACGAAGCGGCAAAGCCGTAAAGTTATCACTCATAGAATAGGCAATGGCACCTCCCAGGTTAAAGCACTCATCATCGGTAATGGGTTCGAAAGGTTGGAATGAAAGGTGCTCAGAAGGGGGACTTGGGATAATATATTCATGTATCAAAGTATCAAAAAGAATATCCCCCTCCGTGTCGTCATCATCAATACCCGGAGGTATTGAGAAAATGTCGATTTCTTCCATAAATGTGTCATTATTCTCAACGGGATGAATAGACGGGGGTAAAGACTCGGGATTAGGAACAGAATTCAACGCTTCAATTTTAGCAATAAGAAGATGAACTTTCAGTAATTTGTCGCGAAGAATAACGTCTTCCACCTCATCTACAAGACCAAGTTCAGTGGTGAACTTCTCGTAAGTCGGAGAGAATAAATCAACATCGCCCTCATCGCCCGGAGGAGATTGAGAAATTTCAAAAGTGAAATTCTCATAGCATGGAGAAAAATCATCATTAAGAGCGACCTCGTCCGTAAGCTCAGCAAAAAGTAGGGACATCACAAACCTCCTTAAATAAGTTGTCGAGACCACATTCACTAATCTCACTCAATGAATCATAATCCTTAGACGCATTTGGGATATCAAGAGAAGGAACTACAATTGCACTAGGATGTTGAGCAACAAGATCATTCCAAGAAATAGTGTTTTCATCGTTATCATCATCATAATAGTATGGACGCACAGGAGGCGGAGTATAATCACTAAGATTAGATACTTGCTCTTGTCGGCTTGCCTTCTCCAAGATAGCTGGGAGGCGATTTAATTGTTCTATAATTCCAGCCAAACTAGTGAGTAGTTCCTCACTCGTTCCAAAAGAAGGTTGATGAGCGACGGAGTATTGAGGGGGCTCAAAATTTTGAAAACCGGAATTATAGCACGGATGTGGCTCATAATAATTCATCGGTTGAGAAGAATTAGAACACGGATTTGGCTCATAATAATTCATTGGCTGACAAGAAAAGGTATCGTGAGGGCCCCCACAATTGTGGCAACATGGGTATGGAGAAAAACCCGGTGCCTTTTGCGAATATGGATCGGCATAAATGGGAGAGGGTGAGATAGTGTCATTGGATGTGAAGTATGAATTGGTTGAATTGCAAAATGGACAAAATCCAAATTGTGTATTGTTGATATCATTCTCGCACCAATCACATGTACACCATTGAGATGTTTGAAAACCATACAATGGTCTCCCACACCCTACGCAATAGGCATACGAATCCATGAAAAATTAAAAATAAGAGGGGTGGAGAAAAATAATTAAACACAATAGAGGGTTAAGAGGAATATTTTTGGTGCAAAACTTGGAAAAAAAAATGCTTGTCATGATTTTTAAATGTTTTTGGATTTTTGAAATTTTGATTTTTATGGATTTTTGAATTTTTTTTTGAAAATGTCAAGAAAAACAACGTTCACGAGTGAACGGATCCCAAAATCCAACGCGTCTCTCACAAAAACCGTTACTCTTCACGAAAAGAGCCGGCAGCGGCGCCATTTGATAGTAAGATTTTACTATTGAAAAAGTTCGTTTTCTCTCGGTGTCTAATCGAATTGATCACGGTTAAAAGTGCGACTCAGTCGTCTTTGGTGAATAAAAGAAAAGGTGTCGTTGTCTAAAACTAATTAAAGAAAAAATAAAGCTTTAAAAGGAAATTACAAAATATAAAAGAAATAAACTAAAAATTAAACGATTGACAAATAATAAAGAAACGATATTAAAAACAAATATGCAAACGAAACAATTAATAAAAATAAAACTGAAAATAAAAATAAACTTTCGATTTAAAAATAAAACTCACTAAATAAAAATGAAAGAAATAGGACTATAAAACTATTTTAAAAATAAAGGAAGCGAATATTGAAACGGGCACCTAATAAAAGTCAAAAAGAAACATTAAAAAGAAACAATTAAATAAAATAAACTAAAAATAAAAATAAATTTTCAAATTAAAAATAAAACTGACTTAATGAAAAAGAAGGAGATTGGACTATATGACTACTTTAAAAATAAACAAAACAAATATTAAAGCGGGCACCTAATAAAAGTTAAAACTTAAACTTTTCGAAAAAATACTAATACTAAAATTTGACGAAAAATATAACTAAAAATAACTGACATTAAAAATAAAAATAAAAACGACTTTCGGATAAAACTAAACGACTAACGGAAAACATGTTGCACAAAATGGAACATGTCTCCCAAGGGGTGATAAGATTTTTAGGCGGGAAAAGTAAGCTAGCACACATGCTAGCATGTCAATTGTAAAAATGTTATCCGGAATCCGTACTTATTTTGGCAGGAAAAAGGCTAAGCAAGGTAGCTAGCAGATATGTCAATTTGTTAAAATTCTATCTGGAATCCGTGCTTAGAAATCTTATCCGGGAAATGACTATTATTTCTTATCCGGGTTTTGCGATTAGTGTCCTATCCGGGTTCCATGTTCTTACACTTATCCGGGTTATGTGTTTTTCACTTATCCGGAATACCAACTTTACCTACTATCCGGAATCCATAATTATTCCACTATCCAGAATCGGTATGTTTTTGGGCTTCTCCGGAATAACAAATTTAGGGCTTATCCGGAATGTGTAAAAATGACCTTATCCGGAATGTGCAAAAATGATCTTATCCGGAATCAATGAAGTACAAGTTATCCGGGAAAAGAGGGTTTAAAGAAAACTCTGATAAGAACAAAATGCAAATAAGCAAAAAACCAAAAATAAGTAAAAATCTAATAAGCACTTAACCAAAACTTTAACCAAATTAATTTTAGGAAAAACTAAATAAGCCACAAATAAAAAAACTTTAAAAACACCAAATAATAAAAATCAACTTTTTATAAAAATAACTATTAAAAATAGTTGATTAAAAATAAGAAAATAAAACAATAAGCACTAGACACAATAATAAAAAATAATCAAACACATGAAAATCAATAAGCACAATCTAATAAGCAAACCAATCACACAAGCAACAAGATTAAACCCACTACAAGATTTACCAAATCAAAACATAAGATTTAAAAAAATAAGAAAGGTAGAATGAGATTGATTGTAAAAAGCTTGAAAAAAGATGAAGATTCAAGATCTAAAATTATAAGATTAAAGTTGAAAGCTTAAGAACATTAAAGAAAAGCTAGAGAGAGAAAGTAAAATTACACTACTCCTACTCCTAAAACTAACCTAAAAAATAAAGACTTCAAAATTAACTAACTCCTAAAATGAAATATTAGGAGACTATATATAGGGGAAGGGAAGTTGGTGTTGATGCTTCCTTCTTTCTTTTGTCTTCTCGTCTTTTTAAATAACTCGTCTTTCTCGACTTTGTCTTGGGATTTGTCGAATGATAAAATGAACTCGTCTTCTAATTTTCTTCTTTTATTAGATTTGGTTCTTCGACTTTGTTAAACTTCCGTCTTTGGTCTTTTTCTTCGATAAATCTTCAGGATAGGCCTCTGACTTTCGTTCTTTTTGCACTTTTGATCTTTTGACTTCATCTTTTGTCTTTTTCTTTGATAAAAGCCCGTGAAAGCACGTGTTTTCTTCCTTTTTCATTTTTTGGTCCTAAACACAACAAAAACACAAACCACGCATAATTCCGACATTTACGACATTAAATACATGTTTTGGTCTCATTTTTAATTGTTTTAAGTGGTAAAAGGATGGGTGTTTTCACATCTATCAAATCCCAAGGATTTATCCTTTGGAGTGGCTGAATAATCATCCTCAGCCTCTTTGGAACAGCGAACTGGCGACCATTCCCTTTATTTATTTCACTGTTACTAACGTAAAACAACTTGCAGGCTGATGTTGTACAGCCAAACATAGAATCCTTGGAGCAGCCAGATAAAGGAGCTGATAAATTGATTCAGGATCAACCAAATGAGGATGATCCCATGCCTGATGTTGAAGAGGATGTGCTCGCCTTAATAGACAGCTTCTCTGAACCTGAATCCATGCCAGCTGATGAGATTCTCTCTGAGGGGATGATTGAGGAGGAGGATGATGACCAGCAGTCTTTGTCTCCTCCAAAGGATATCGCTGTGTCCACACCAGCTATTGACACCACTCCTCCTCCCAAGGAAGCTGTAGTGACTCCTACTTCTGCTACCTCTGTCACCACAGTGTTCCAAAGGCCTGCATATGATCCGACAGCCAAATTTTTGTTGTTTGATCATCCTACACAGACCAACTTTGACATATTGCCAATAGAGGATGATTATGTACGACAAAGTCTGAACATCCATGAGCTAAAGCCTATACATCATGCCTCAGACATGGAACGCCTGTCAAGAAAGCTGGACATAATAAAATCTGAAATGCATTCTTTCACTGTCAACTTTCCTCAGATCATCATACAGGCGGTTAAGGATGTTGTCACTGAACCAATCAAGGATGGTACAAGAAAAGGAGTGTCCCAAGGACTTAGTCATTTGGCCACTCGTATCAAAGATGCCATCGTCACAGAGGTCCCTGCACTTTTCTCTGCTCATGAGTTGACTATGCATAAAGAGTTTGAGGCTGTACGAGACAGGCAAATTCGTCACACCAATTTCATAGTTGATCGTGTTCATCGCAACACAAATGGTAACTGAAACCAACTGTTGAAAATTGCCAGAGCTTCAAGAACAAGGCAAAGAGAAATGGTTGCCTCTGTTGAGCAGATTGCTAAATACATTCAGGCACGTTCATCCAAACGTCTGAAGAGACAGACTGAACGTGAGGGGGAGAAGGAAAATGTACTTAACCTTGAATCAACTAAGCAAAGCTCAGGATCAACTGACAACACTATCCCTTCACCCATCCCCCTCCAAGTCATCACACCAATAACTATACCTGATGATGAGGATGAAGTTAAGGGGGAGCAACAGACAAAGGATGGAGTTGATTCATCAAAATCCCTGACTCTGGTTAACACCAGCGAGGCTGTGGGATGGTGAACCAGCTGCCAAGAAACTTAAGTTCACTGTTAGCTCCCTACCCAAAGTTGTACAAAACCAAGCTCAGATGGCTTTCCTCAAACAAGCAGAAGAGCTGAAAAACGCAAGTGTGTTATCCTCTGTCTCGAAGAAAGGAAAGGAAATAGATGTGGTAGACTTAGACGCCAAGCTAAAGAAAATAGTTGCGATGCTAGAGACAGGAGGATCAACCACTGAACTATCCCAATTCACAACCTTTAAAGCAACCAATGAGAACCCTATAACGGCTGAAGAAATTGAGAAACAGGCCATTGAATTTAAAAGGTTAAATGAAATCAAGAAAGCCAAGGAGCTTAATGAGGCAACTCTGAGAAAAATGACTCCACAACAAATGGAGGAGCAAATACAAAGGTTGAAAGAAATGGAAGTCAAACGTATAAAGGCACTAAAAAAGGTAAAAGCTGACTATGATGCCTGCGTTAACAACAGGTTTGCACCTAGAAAAATCACCAAGTTCAAGTATATTATTCACAAGTCTACTCATACACCACAAATGATTTTGTGGATAGATAATCAACAGGCCAATATGGATCGCTTTGAAGACTTTAATTTAAAGAAACTTGGCTTGTCTGAATGGTTTAAACTTGAGGCTTTAGCTGCTAAGAGGACTGGACAGGCAAGTTTTACTCTTCTTAAGACTCTCAAAGCTAAGTTTAATTGGGTTAAAGAAACTACAGCCAAACTCAAGATAGATCCCCCACCACAGCTGTTTTAACAAGATCTTCCAAAGTCTGGAAAGAAAAGAAGATGGATGACTCAATTTATTAAGGAAACCTTTGTAACTAATGATGTTCAAGTGGATGGAACGCACAGGGATTTGGTTTTACCAAATGGGATTGTAGGCCCTATTGATGGTCAGACATATACTGAGCCTGAGAAAGGTATGGCCTTCATGAACAGGGCATGTGTTGGGAATTATTTGTTAAGTGTCAAGTACCGTTAGTATATTCCAAGTACTGTTAGTGTTATGTAAGTACCGTTAGTGTTAACGCGGTACATAGTAAGTACTGCTGCTTATAAAGTAAGTACTGCTATGATGATTAGGACGAATATATCTTTGTATAAGATATGTCATAGTTAGAGTTAGAGTATATCTTATGTGATATACCTAAATAGTTAGAATATTGATAATATATCGTTTGTGATATAGTTATCTTTATAGAATATTCTAAGGTTTCTAGGGTTCCTTATTCTATAAAAGGAACATAGGTACAATGTCTTTCATGTACCTCATTCAAGTCTATTAATAAGAGAATCGAATAGTTAAAAGTAATTCTGTTCTTCTGTGCTCTATAAGTTAGATTCCGCATAACTTATTTAGTGTTAGTAAGAGTGCTCAAAGTATTTTAGTTTGATTACAAACTATTATACTAATTCTTAACAGAATATAGATCCAACCAAAGGGATCAACAAGTGGTATCAGAGCTTTTTGAGAAACTCTGAAAAAGAAGAACACGACCCCATACACTCCACACATACCAAATCTCAGTGTCTTAACCAGATGGTGATAATGCTCACATGGATGATGCTCAGATCCCTGATCCTATTCCACAGGGACAACCACAAGTTGTGCATCCTGCACCAGCACAAGGTGCTCAAGTCGTGAATGCTGTAAATACCTCTACACCAACACCTTCTCATACTCTGTCTGCTGTTAAACTCCCAGTTCTCAAAGGTGACAATTATGAGACTTAGGCTATGCAGATGGAACATTACTTGAATCACACAGATCACACTGTGTGGCAAGTTATTAAAAATGGGAACACACCAAAAAATCTACACTGGTTGCCAGACGGTACATGCTATGCTCTACCTGTTGTGACTGCTGAGCAGATACAAGGAGAGATCAGAGAAAGAAAAGCCATAACTGCTTTGGCTATGGCTCTTTCTGAAGACATTCTACCAAGCTTTCATCATTATAAAGATGCCAAAGCTATGTGGGATGTAATACAAGGTTTTAGCCAAGAATAAAATATTATCATCCGATCTCTTCGAACTGATTATTGGTTAACGTACGAATCAGCTGTCTTTTGGTAGAAACAAATGTTGTGTCATTGTAGTATATTAAAAACGCACTAACTTTAATGTAAAAAGCAGGTAAAATAAAAATAAAACTAATTTAAAATAAATGACGAGAAATAAAAACGTGACGAAAAGTTAAAAGGCAATTTAAGTAAATAACGCAAACTTAAAACTATCCTAAAGGCAAACTTAAACTTAAACTAAAGGCAAGCTTGAAATAAACTAAGACAAGTAAACTTAAAGTGCGACTAAGTAAAGAGGCGGGGAAAATAAAGCTTAAGAATTTAAAAACATAAACTTAAAATAAACTAAGAACAGCTCATTCGGAATAAACCTTCGTTCGGAATAATTACTCGTTCGGAATGTCACCTTCGTTCGGAATAATTATTCTTCACTCGGAATATTTACCTCATCCGGAATACTAGACTCATCCGGAATAAGTGGTTGATCCGGAATAACAGCTTGGTTCGGAATATGGCCTTGATGCGGAATAATCAAACAGAAGCCTTCATCCGGAATAAATCCTTTATTCGGAATATGCCACTTATCCAGAATAAATTCTTATTCGGAATATTGCCTTGATCCGGAATATTTGTTATTCCGAATGTACAACCTTGATTCAGAATACTGATTATTCCGAATATAGACCCTTGATCCGGAATACAAGCTTGGTTCGGAATATCCACTGATCCGGAATGTTTAGAAGAAATTCCTTGGTTCAGAATGTTTTCTTCACTCGGAATAAACTGCTGATTCAGAATGTGGTCTTGATCCGGAATAAATGGGACAAAATGTTGATCCGGAATAACCTAAACTAACCCTTCATCCGGAATAACGAGTTGATCCGGAATAACCTGGAAACAAACAGTAGCGAAGAACACGGGGAAACAAAAAGCTACGAATCTAAACAAAATCAATCAAGATCAACCAAAAGATTAAATCAGACTAACCAAATAACATCTACTAATCATAAACAAACAATCCAAATCAATAACACTAACAATAATAATCAAAATAATCAAAACCCACTTAATTAAATCAATAAAAACTTCAAGAACATAAACATAAACACAAGATTAAATCAATCACAAGAAAGGAAGATGAGAGATTAACAATAAAGATAAAGATTCAATAACATAAAAAAGAAACTTACTTGAATTTAAAGGTGCAAGGTAATTAAATTTGACAATTAAGTAAATGACATGTATTTAAATGTGCAAAAATTAAAGATGGAAGACTAATTGTCACACTTAGCCAACAAGAATGAAATTAACACTATGATCTATTTATAGGGGAGGAGGAGGATTAGTGGAAGCTTCCTCCTCTCTTTCTTCTTTCTTTAATTATCATTAAGTCCTTGTCTTCTTGATTCTTCGACTTTTGTCTCGGGATTAATAAACTCGTCTTGTAATTTCTTCAATAAATTAGACTTGAGTTCTTCGGCTTTTAGTAAACTTTCGTCTTTTGACTTTTTCTTCGATAAATCTATAGAATTGGTCTTGGACTTCCGTTCTTTTTGCACTCTTGATCTTTCGACTTCGTCTTTTGTCTTTTTCTTCGATAAAAGCCCGTGGAAACAGTGTTTTCTTCCCTTTTAACATTTTGATCCTAAAATCACAACAAAAACACAAACTATGCATAATTCTGACATTTACGACATAAAATACACGTTTTGCCCTGGTTATTATTGTAATTAAGTGGTAAAAGGATGGGTGTTTACACACCTATCAAATCTCCTACACTTGACCATTGCAATGTCCTCACGCAATGCATTAGTTACAAAGCACGATTTACATTTTCCATCATAATCAATCCATATTGGCCTTTATTAAAGAGATGGAAAATTATAAACATTCAAAGGAAGAAAGTAAGTAAAGAAATCAAAGACATACCTTAGGGTTTTGGAAATGTCATGAATGATCATCATCCTCAAGTTTTCACATTCTCCAAACCAAGCTTAAAAACGAGATCATTGTTATTATAAGTTAGCAAACTAACACGAACTCATGTGGGCCAATTATTTACTTAGACTCCCTTATTCCTAGGTGTATCTCTTATATTTTATTGTTTTCTTGAATGATCACGAGGATGCATTGTTGACTTATTTCGATAGTTATTAAGGCTGAAAATAAAGTGAGACGATTTAATCAATAGTTAGCTAAATGACAAAATCTTTTAAAACTGCTTCTCGGGACCTCATAAAGTTCATATCTTGGCATAACTCGCTTCGCGATTTGAGACCTTTCTCGGACCGATATTTGGCAGCGACTTTATACTTCAAATCTTGAGAGACGTTCATGAAATAATGGTCTTCTCTTCATAATAGGAATTTCTTCACTTTAAGTTTTGAGAGATTCTTCATATTTGGACCACGACTTCTTCATTTTTCTCCAATCTTTATTTTGGACTTTGATATACAACGATCCGCTTCCTTGAGGACATGGATCTATTTATCCTCATACCTTGTTAGGGTCTTTTCGGATAGACTTCTCCATGATCTTTATGGGAGTATTTGCTTTTCGTTGTGTGTCTCGATCCTTCATATTGATTTTCGATAAATGATTCTTCACATCACTTTTGGATCTTTAGCAACAAAATGTAGCCCTCATGTCTTGTTAGGACCTTTTTGTACTCGCCAATCTTCGCATCCCACTTCAATAAGTTATGCCTTGGCTATGAACTCTAATCCATACCGAGCAACTTTTAAACGATCTTGGGCTAGAAGCTAAGTAACTTTTCAAATCGTACAACCTTATTTATTGCAGATAAATTTATTAGCAAGCGATGGGAGAATAGGCTTATAATTAATTCACATAAATTCACGAAAGGATACCAAACTTATAATTGACTCTATCATCTCTCGTTCTCCACAATTTAAAATCTCAAGGAATGAGAATCGTGGATGCTTAGCCTATTAAATCAAAGTTTTGGGTTTTCGAGTCGTCTATAGGATCTTGCAAATTCTTGAACTTTTTCAAGTTTAGAAATCGCATTTTAAAGTTCCCTTGATAAACGACTTTCTAGGATCAATTATAGGAACTTGCGAAAAGTTCTTGTTCTTAACCCGTGAGAGTTAAGACTTTCGCGTTTTAAAGCTCCCTATATAAAAGCCTAGCAAAACTTAACTTAAACACGTTAAGGATACTAGCTAGAGTAAACTTAAATAAGTAGACTCGGGTTGAGTCAAAAGATTCACAACGTTTGAAAATTAAAACCACTTTATTTAAAATTTATTCTAGCAAAGAAATAAAATAACTATAATAAAGGGAAAACTAATAGGCCAAAATAGATCAAAAATTTGGAAAAGTGTCGAAAAATTGATTTTCCGGTTAAAATGAGGACAAATACAAGGAAAAGACTACTTAACTTCGATAGAAGTCCCCCCTACACTTGATATAAACATTGTTCTCAATGTTTAAGCATGTGGGAGTAAAGTCCCCTACACTTAGGACATTGTGCACTTTGTTTAAATCTTGCTAAGGAAAGGACAACTAAAGTGATTTCTATTTTAATATTGGAAAATATAAAATAGAGAATCAAAAGAGTTTAGGATAGAACCGGGAAGATGGGAACACGGAATCACGGGTCGTCAAGAGTCATCAATAGTGGATCTTTGAAAGCACGAATCCCTGAATATGAGATTAGAGGAAATAGCAAACACCAACGGGTCTCCCCTACACTTAGGATAAAGATAGCTAAAAGATAGATACTTGGGTTGCCTCCCAAGAAGCGCTTGATTTTTGTTCACCGAGTCGTGAGCCTGACTCGACCTTGATTATCATAGGAAGAAGCATGAAAAACATCCACCGGGATCAAATACATAGTTTTCGTCCATCAAATGGCACAAGCTTAAAGCGAACAAGGCAAGCCAAAAAAGAGTAGGCAAGGTTCCCTTAAGCAAAGATGGAGCACGGTGGGAGCAAGGGTGAAGAGGTGCAAGCATATCTCTAGTAGTTCCAAAAATCTTTCCTTTTATTTCATCAGACGGATACTGAGATGGCTTAAAAATATCAATACCGGGGTCGAACACCTTTTCCTTTAGAGGAAAATAGCACTCAGGCTCAGCAGAATTTGAAGATGATCCGCTAAGAAATTGCACAACCTCGCCCTCAGAAGGTGGACAAAGAGGTGTTAAAACATATGTGCTGCGGATGTTGGTGTCGTCCGGTTTCTTCTCCTTTGAAAGAATTTTCTTCAAATCTGAAGTAGGATCAAGACCATAATCATCAAAGTCTAAAGGAGGGGCGTCACTCTCATGAGGGAAGTAAGTATTGAGAAAAGTAGAAAAGTCTTCCTCAAATGAGTAGTCATCCAAAGTAGGATTAAGCATGGTTGGTGGAGGATCTTCATCATGTGAAGAATCACTCAAGAGAGTATCGGCCTCATCAAAATCATCATAAGTGGGCATGTCGGGATACTCAGAAGTAAAAGCATCATAATCATCTCCATCGGAACTAGAATCATCATCATAAGCATCATAGATCGGTGGAGAATCATATATGGGTGAAGGCTCCAAATTGGAGAGAGAATCATCCACGTCATCTTGAAATAGTGGATTATCATTGCAAGAATCGAATAGAGGATTGTTGTAGACGACAAAATCATCAAGCACATTAATCATATTCGCGGACTCTCTTCCATAGGATTTGCTTTTAAGCTTCCCCATTTCAAAAACTTGGGCATCATCCCCGACTCTTAAGATAAGTTCACACTTATCCACATCTATTAAAGCTCTACTGGTTCTCAAAAATGGGCGTCCAAGTATTAACAGAATACGAGGGTCCATTTCATAATCAACAACGACGAAGTCGACCGGAAAAGTGAATGTTGGGGTTGGGTGGTGGAGGTGTAGAAGGTGAAGGTTGAGATGTTGAAGGGTTAAAGGTGGATGGCGGGGTTGGAGGATTCTTCTTGGTTACTTCTTCACAACGAGGCGGAGACGATAATGGTGAACTAATACTAGGTGTGGGAGTAGTATGGATAAATGGTGGTGGAGGAGGTGTATATGGTGTAACTGGGGCGGGATAGATGGTCGTACTAAAGTAGCTCCACTACGGGTAGTAATAGCACTCACATTCGCTCGCGGGTTGTTGACGGTGTTTGAAGGTAGAGAGCCCGAAGTAGAGGGTTGAGTGGTGGGTAAGAAACTAGCCAGCATGTTCTTCAAATCATTCGTTTGATTGCTGAAGGAGGATTGTATATCATTTCGAAGCTCGGATCTAATGTCATCACCTTGCTTAGTGATATCCCCTTTCAAATTGATAATTTGGCTTTGTAGATTCTTGATTTGCTCTCCTTGGGTTCTCATTAAAGCTTCAACATCTTGATTAATGGGTGGGGCTTGTTGAGCGGGTGGGTGATAAGGATTAGAAGCTCAAGGTGGGATTTGGTTGCTTCTATTGTAATTGTTGTTGGGGTTGTGGTTTTGAGGAGAAAAACCGGGTGAAAGATAATTGTTGGACCGGTAACTTAGCAAATTTCGATCCCCTTGAGGTCGGGCTTGGTAATTTTCCAGTGAATAATTACCGTAAGCTGCATACACGTTCTCCGGATTGCCTTGAGTAGAAGGACAATCAGTGTATGAGTGAGGACCGCCGCATGTCTCATAAGGATTGGCTACCGCTTTAACTTGTTGTTGTTGGTTTGAAGCGATGAGCAAGATATTTTTGTTCATTTCGGCCATCATGCGGGTGAATTCGGTCATGTCGGGGTTTGCTGAAGTAGAAGAAATATTGACTCTCGGGTTTTTCCTTGAAGATGCGGAGGAATCCCAGTTTTTGTGATGAGTAGTCATGTTCTCAATAAGCTCTCTACACTCCTCGGGTCTTCTTTTCATAAATGTGCCACCGGCGGCTGCATTAATCGTATCACGATCACGAAAAGTCAAACCATTGTAGAAAGTATCAATTAAGGTAACGGGGAGCATGTCGTGGTTTGGACATCGATCGATCAAGACATTATATCTTTCCCAAGCATCAAAGAGAGATTCATCGGGTTCTTGCATGAAACCACTGATTTGATTTCGAAGGCTCGTGACCATGGATGGTAGAAAGTAGCGCGACAAAAAGCGTTGAGTCATGTCATCCCAAGTATGAATGTAATTCTTCAGGAGACGATCAAACCATTTATCGGCGTGGTGTGATAAAGTATGTGGAAAGAGTTGAAGGCGAAGGACATCCATACTAGCTCCGGGCAACTTCATGCTTTGGGTAATAGTAATGAATTTGTCAAGGTGTTTGTTGGCATTCCGCAGAATGGATTAGTTTGCACTTGTTGTATCATGTGATGCTTCAACGAAAACTCCGGAGCCGTGATTTGCATCGGCGCAATCGGTCCTCCTCGTCCAAACATGGTGGGTTGACAAAGCTCCTCCATTGTCCGAAGATCGGGCTGTAGAAGAACATTGTTGTTGTTATTGTTGAGGTGCGGTGGATTATTGTTGTTGTTTACACCTGCCATAGCTAAATCTTCACGACTCTCGGGCTCTTGATAAGTAGAAGATCTAGTACGCATACACCTGTTGGGAATAAATTAAGGCCAGATCACTTGAACGCTGACAAGAACAACTCAAGCATTGACAAGAGAAAAGTGAGCGCTGACAGCATAAGCGTTGATAAGTTAAAGTCAAGCGTTGACAGATTGAAGACAAGCACTGATGGAAGATGTGAGCTACACGTTTATTATGTTCTAGAATACTTCTAGTAAGGATAGAAACGACAATGTATTTTCTATGTTTATCTTTACCTAGAATAGTTGATACGTAGCTTATTGTACAAGGCTTCTTAGTCTATAAAAGAAGGCCTTTAGGTTAATGTTTAATATCAAGTTTTCATTAAGTTTTCATTCGTAAACATCTTTCATTGTAAGCAAGTTCGACATCGATAATCAAAGTGAAAGTATTGTTTACATCTTGTGTTCTTGTTTAAGTATTAAATTCCGCATAATACTTAGATTCACAAAGCATACAACAAAGGTTTCTCTACGTGTTATACTTGATCTAATCTCATATACACAAAGCTAATCGATCTAAGTTTGGGATCAACAAGTGGTATCAGAGCTTGTTGAGGAACTTTTGATCTTTGAAGAACACCAGAACGATATACGAACACCAAAACCCTAATTTTCTCAAAACCCTAAAAAAATCATGTCTGAAGCAAACATCATGTCCTCCTCTTCATCCTTACCAAACATCAAGATTCCCATGCTTGATGCAACCAACTTTGACTTATGGAGGTTCAACTTTAAACAATATCTGGGGATCTTTGACTACACACTCTGGGACATTATTGAATATGGAAACTCATTCAATAAAGCTCAAAAGATTCTGAATGCCATTGCGACAAGAACAGCTGTTGAAGGATGTCCTGAAGAAGATAAGAAAGAAAAACCTGGAGATGGTAGAGCTGTAAGTGCTGAAGATATTGTAAAGAAAAGGGCTGACATGAAAGCCCTAAATATTCTGAAAGTGTCTCTGGGACAAGAAAATCAGCACAAATATAGAAGCTATGAATCTGCTAAGGATCTTTGGGAAGCAATTGAAGTTGCATATGGTGGTAATGCAGAAACTAAGGAAGAAAAGAAAAAGCAACTTCTGCATGATTATGCTGTCTTCAAAGCTCAGCCCAATGAGAAACTGAGCAGTGTGAGAAGCAGATTGCTTGACATCACAAGCAAATTGTCCTTCATGGGGACACAAGTTGGTGATATTGACATCAATGCTACCTTTCTGAAAAGTCTTGGTGAGACATGGAAGATTGAGGCAAGATCTATTCTTGCCAATAATACTCACAAGAGCTCTTCGTTTGATGACATCTACAACAAACTAAGATTGTTGGAAGATGAAACTCTTTCAAGCAAAGCTAGCACCAGCAACATGGCCTTCTTTTCTCATAGTGAAGGTCAATTCAATCAGCAAGACTCTTTTATGCATCCAGTTACTGGATCACCATTTGTCAGCGCTGGAACAAGTCCTGTCAACGTCTCCTTTTCAGACGCTGACACATTCATGAATGACTCACCAAGAGTTAAACCTGCTGGTTTGGATTTGGATACTGTTTGTGCTTACATTGCTTCTTTGCCCAATGGTTCAGTGATTACATATGAGGACCTTGAGCAGATAAGTGATGAACACTTGGAAGAGATGGACATCAAGTGGAACATGGCTCTTGCTAGTATAAGAGCAAATAGGTGGAATAGGAGGTTCAAGAAGAAGATGACCTTCAATGCTAAAGACACTGCTGGATTTGATAAATCCAAAGTTGAGTGCTACAACTGTCATCGCATGGGGCACTTCATGAGGGAATGCAGATCTCCTAGAAGATCTGATGCTGGCAAACCCTCAAGTCAGGTTGTTAAAGCTCAAGAATCCAAAGCCATGGTTGCAGTTCAAGGAATTGATGGTACTGGATGGGATTGGAGCTATCTGGCCAAGGATGCTGAAGAGGACAAATCTTTGATTGCTGACATTGAAGAAGAAGAGCATGTTGAATATGCTCTCATGGCACACTCCTCCTCTTCATCTGATAATGAGGTATATGATGATGCTTTTTGTAGCAAAGGTTGTAGGTTAAACACTGACAGACTTAACAAAGAAGTATTAAAACTAAAAGAGGATATGAGCACTGAAAGGTGTAAATTATCCAATTACCAACTAGCTCTTACTGAAACTGAGAAAACCGTTTCTGAATATAAGAAAATGGAATTTGATTTAAAAGATAAGATAAATATCTTAAAACATGAGCTAGAGGGTAGTATGGATGTTAGAAATATCATGTCAAAAGTCAATAAAGACCTACAGGCTAAGTTAGATGAGGCCATTAAGAATAAAGATAATGTTGACCTCAAGATTCAAAGATTTGATAGAGCCACCCAAGCCTTAGGAGACTGTGTAGCTAAACAAAGAGATCCTAAGGATATGACTGGGCTTGGGATGAATGAGAATGATTACTCTCTGGTTCCACCACCAGCTGGTGACTTCTATGGTGTCATTAGAAAGGATTTATCTTGGACTGGTATTCCAGAATGCCAAGAAGAGGAATTTATTCCTCCACCAAGAGTTGTCACCCCAGTAGAAGAGTATCAACAAAAACTGACTGACCTAAATGAGTGGAAGAAAGCTAACCCTACTTTATTTGTTAAAGGAGGTTTGCTGTGTGAAAGTCCAAATGAGCCCACACCAATCACGAGCCATGAATCCCCACCCATTAAGGTTACTCACCCAGTTACTGGTAAAGCTGTTGACCTAGGCTCCAACACTGTTAGAAGACCTACCATTAAATATGCAGAGATGTATAGAAATAATAGGTCACCCAAGAGCCAAGTTAACAATCATGGAACAGGTTTCTTTGCTTCTAGACCTAAGAATGTGTCTAAGAAAGCCTGTTATACTTGTGGTAGCTTTTCACATTTGGCATACAAATGTGTCAACGCTCCCAAATTCAGCGCTGATAGGAACAATTTCAGCGCTGATAGGAAGAAAGTCAACGTTGTTAGGAAATCAAACGTTGTCAGACCCAGACCTGGTGTGCAGCAAAGTCCACAAGTGATTAGACCAGCCCCATTCTTTACTAGAAGGTCTAACACTCATGGACAAAGACCTTTTCAAAAGACAAATACCTGGTCAAATAGGCAATGGGTTCCTGTAGCAAACCCTAGGTTCAACGCTGATAAGGGTAAATTCAGCGTTGACAGGACAAAATCCAACGCTGACAGAAACGTGACCAGACCTAAGTATTTGCAGCCACAAGGTAAGGGGTCTAAAGCTTCTTCAAGCTTAACATGGAGACCCAAGAAAGATCAAAACCCTAATAATGATGGAATTTCAATGACTTGCAACAGGTTTAACTATATCTCAAAAGTCATTACAAAACCAATTGGGGTTAACTGGGTATTTCATCCTAAAAGGGATGAGAATGGGGTTGTTGTGAGAACTAAGTCTGTTCTTATTGAACAACCAGATGAATCCAAGTCTTCTGAGACTTGGGTTCCCAAAGAAAACTAATTTGTTTTCTTTATGTGCAGGGCATTCAAAAGCAGATCAATGACTATGGATATTGGGATAGTGGATGCTCAAGGCACATGACAGGAAAGGAAGACTATCTGACGAACTTCTCTCCTATTAAAGATGGTGATAAGGTATACTTTGGAGGGGGATATGGAACCATCACAGGAAAAGGAACCCTTATCACCAATAATCTACGTTTTGAGAATGTCTTCCTGGTAAAAGAACTGGACTATAATCTGTTTAGTGTATCACAAGTGTGTGATAACAAAAATAAGGTTCTTTTTACTGATATTGAGTGTTTGGTGTTAAGCAAGGATTTTAAGATCCCTGATGAGAAGTATATTGAGTATAGAACACCTAGGCATAAGGACATATACAATGTCAATTTAAATGGGATTAAAGTGAATACAAATATGTCTTGTTTTTATGCTAAGGCCTCAGTAGATGAAAGTAATTTGTGGCACAGGAGACTAGGGCACATAAACTTTAAAAATATAAATAGACTTGTGAGGCTTGGTTTAGTTGATGGTTTGCCTGAGAAGGCCTTCCACAATGACCACTCTTGTGTTGCATGTCTTAAAGGCAAGCAGCACAAGGTCTCATTCAAGTCCAAGCAGGTGCATACTAGTTCCAGACCTCTTCATATGATTCACATGGACCTCTTTGGTCCAACTAATATAGAAAGTTTGAATAGCAAGTCATATTGTTTTGTTGTCACTGATGACTTTTCTAGGTTTACTTGGACATTCTTTCTAGCTATGAAGAGTGACACAGCTGATGTTCTTATTGAATTTATCACTCAAATTGAGAAAAGGTCTGGCAATGAGGTTAAGATGCTTAGGAGTGATAATGGTGGAGAATTTAGGAACAAGAAGCTAGATGATTTTTGTGCCATGAAGGGAATTACTAGGCAGTTCAGTATTGCTAGAACCCCACAACAAAATGGGGTTGCTGAAAGGAAGAATAGAACCCTAATTGAAGCAGCCAGAACAATGTTGGCTGATGCTCACTTTCCCATAGCCTTTTGGGCTGAGGCTGTTAATACAGCATGTTATGTGCAAAATAGAGCATTGGTTAACAAAATTCAGAACAAGACACCTTATGAGTTACTTTGGGGAAGAAAGCCTAATATTGGTTTTCTCAGACCTTTTGGATGTCATGTAGTAGTCTTAGACACTAGTGATGCCTTAGGGAAATTTAGTGCAAAAGGTGATGAAGGTTACTTCATGGGGTATTCAGTGCAGAGCAAGGGTTATAGGGTTTATCTTAAGGAGGACAAACGTATTGTTGAAAGAGTACATGTTAGGTTCTTAGAGAATAAACCTAGTGATCCTGAAAGTGGTCCTAATTGGTTATTTGATTTGGAACCCTTATCTAGAACTTTAAATTATATGCCTGTCACTAATCCAGACATTATGAATGTAACTTCAAATGTTGTGGAGGAACAAGTTGTTCATGTTTCAGGTACACAGGTTGATGAAAGGGTTGGATCACAAGCAGAAAAGGCATCTCCTACATTTGAATATGTCACAATTCCCATTTGGACTGATGCTTTTGCTGCTGCTGCTGCTGCTGGACAAGATAATGGTGGTTTCCAAATACCACCAGACACAAACATGCATGGTTCTTCAGGCGCTGACAAAGGCAAATCCAGCGCTGACAAGAGCAATTCAGACGTTGATGGCTCAGACGTTGACAACATCAGTTCAAGCGTTGTTAGCCCAAGCGCTGACAAACAAGGTTCAGATGTTGACAACACCTTTGCACATCTTTTCTCTTCAAATTTTGAACAAGGTGGACCTTCCAATGTCCATGAAGAGATCCCTGTTGATCAAAGAGAGTCTGATGAAGAAGATATTGGCAACATGGAGCGTGAAGTTGAGGACACCAGACTTTTTGAAGGAGGAGTTCTCACTTCCACAATGAAGAATCACCCCCCATCTCAGATCATTGGTGATGTTATGACTCCAGTTCAGACAAGAAGATCCCATCAAAGTCTTGGTGGATTTATTGCCAATATACACAAGAAGGTTGATACCCCTCTTGTACAAGCATGTTTGTTTGCATGTTTTCTGTCACAAGAAGAACCCAAGAAGATATTTGATGCTCTCAAAGAACCAAGTTGGGTGGAAGCAATGCAGGATGAGCTTCACCAATTTGCTATTCAGGATGTTTAGGAGCTGGTTGATTGTCCTAGATATGTCAGACCAATTGGGACAAGATGGGTTCTCAGGAACAAAAGAGATGAAAGAGGTATTGTGGTCAGAAACAAGGCAAGGTTAGTGGCTCAAGGTTATACACAAGAGGAGGGGATAGACTATGAAGAAGTCTTTGCACCAGTTGCAAGGATTGAGGCTATTAGGATTTTTCTAGCCTATGTATCTTGCATGGGCTTTACAGTCTATCAAATGGATGTAAAGAGTGCATTCTTGTATGGAACCATTGTTGAAGAAGTTTATGTCATACAACCTCCTAGTTTTGAGGATCCTGAGCATCCAGACAAAGTGTATAGAGTCAAAAAGGCTATGTATGGCCTTCATCAAGCCCCTAGAGCATGGTATGGAACTCTGTCTACCTATTTGGTGGATAATGGATTCAAGAGGGGCACCATAGATCAGACACTATTTACAAAGAAGAAAGGCAAAGATGTGTTGCTTGTGCAGGTCTATGTTGATGATATCATTTTTGGGTCTACTGATCCAAAGATGAGTGAGGATTTCTCCAAGCTCATGACAGACAAATTCAAGATGAGTGCTATGGGGGAGATGAACTTCTTTCTTGGTTTACAAGTTCAGCAGAAAGAAGAGGGTATCTTCATCTCCCAAGACAAATATGTTGCTGAAATCTTGAAGAAGTTTGGCTTTTCTCCACATGAAAAGAGGGCTTCTACTCCTATGGATAGAGAACACCCTTGGGGAAAGATTGGAGATGGGAAAGATGTTGATGTCAGGCATTATAGATCCATGATTGGATCCTTGATGTATCTTACTGCTTCCAGACCTGATATCATGTTTGCTGTGTGTGCATGTGCACGCCATCAAGTGACTCCCAAAGAATGTCACCTTTATGCTGTGAAGAGAATCTTTCGGTATCTAAGATGTTATCCAGATCTTGGTTTGTGGTACCCAAAAGATTCACCATTGGAGCTGATTGCATATTCAGATAGTGATTATGGTGGTGACAAGTTTGATAGGAAATCCACAACTGGTGGATGTCAATTTCTTGGGAGCAGATTAATATCTTGGCAATGCAAGAAACAAACAGTGGTGGCTAACTCTACAACTGAAGCAGAATATGTGGCTGCAGCAGCATGTTGTGGTCAAGTGTTGTGGATTCAGAACCAGCTGTTGGATTATGGGTATAACTTCATGCATACTAAGATATTTGTTGACAATAATAGTACTTTATGCATCATTAAGAATCCTGTGCATCATTCTAAAACTAAACACATAGAAATTAGACACCATTTTATAAGAGATTGCTTTGAGAAAGGTTTAATACAACCAGATAGGGTTGACACTGAGGAAAATGTGTCAGATTTATTAACTAAACCTTTTGATACTGGAAGATTTCAATACTTGGTAACAAGTATTGGAATGGTTAATCTCACTTAATATGTGTTTTGGATTCTTTTTGTAAAAGTTTGTACAGGATGATGCATTACTATTATTAGTCTTATTGGTAATTTAGATTTTCCACTATATTTTTCTAACACTAACAAAGGTTGTTTGAACACTGATAAGTGTGTTTACAACGTTGTCAGCAATATAATTGTCTAACGCTGACAAAGCTTCCTTCAACGCTGTTAAGTGTTATCGGGGCGTTGTCAGCAACAATGTTAGTTTTGTGGTTTTCAATCTAAATGTGCAGATGGTGTTAGCAGTATACCATTGGATACAGAGTTGCTTATGGATCAAAGGAGAAGCATTTGGACATGTTTTTGTTTATGGATGATGGTTGGAATGTTTCATTCCTATCTTGACATAAATTTTTGTATGTTCATGCATATTTTTAGCAAACTCTTTGTATCTTTGTTTAAGGGGAGGTTTTAGGAACCTTTAGGATTTTTAGGTATCCATATGATACTCTTATCACAATTCTAGATTGTGTCCACAGGTGAGTATGGGTTAGTTTTACTAAACCATGAGGCACTGTAGCATGCAGAGTATATCAACTTTGCATGCTGCCAAGACATTTTTGGCCTAGAATTGGTTGTGGTCTGTTGGGAGACTTGGGAATCATTTTGATATGGGTTTTACCTGGGAGTAACAAGGATTTTATAAGGTAACTTGGTTGTTAAGAATTTTGGTTAGCAAGGGACACTAGAGGACTGTTATGTCTATCTTGCTTATGCAAGTGTGCATAACTGGACAGTGCTTGCCGCCCTATGATAATTATCAGCTTTTGGTTATCTTCTCTAGGATAAATTACTTGTTAAGGTCATTTTTCACTTTTTAAAACAATTTTATTTTTGGACGCTGACAAGATTTTTCCAAGCGTTGTTGTGACCAAATTGGACGCTGACATGGCTTTAGGCGAACGTTGACAAGATTATAGCCGTTGGGCGTTGATGGGTTATATTTGACCGTTGACAATCAATGGGACCTACCCAGTTGTTACTTTTTGACATATTTTCAAGCCGTAATTTTAGGAGTTGTTACTTTCATTAAATGCATGAGATAACTTATAACTTTTTCAATATTTTCATGATTAGTTTTTGAAAATCTTTGCCTATTTTTTGGGCCAATCACATGCATTCATCCACTCCTATAAATTTGGCTCCTATTTTTAAACAGGGTATCTATAATTCTTGTCTAACACTTTTTCTCTTATCAACCTTCATCTTCTATACTTCAAATTAACAGCTTTCATCAATGGCACCAAGATTTAACTCAGCAGAATTGGATTTGGGGTTCAAGTCTCAACACAACATGATTGCTTATCTTGTTGCTGATAATACTTTGTTCCCTCAATACACACAAATGGTGGCGTATTTGAACGCATCCCCATTAAGGTATGCTCTTTCTCATGCACCACTCATTCCAGTCACACACATTAAACAGTTTTGGAACACTGTCAGTTCCTCAACAGTTAATGGAGTGACCACATTAACTTCTATTGTTCATGGGAGATCTTGGGTGGTTACTGAGGCCTTGGTACGCCAGGCCTTGCATCTTGATGATGCTGATGGTATAACCATTCTTCCCATAACTGAAATAGAACAAGGGCTTAGGGCTTTGGGATACCCTATTCCTGATGAAGGTACTCTTAATAAGTACCATAAGCAGGAATTTCCCCCAGCCTGGAAGTACCTCATTCACATTCTCCTTCAATGTTTGAGTCCCAAATGTACTGCACACAATAAGATCAATAGATCTATTGCAACTGCTATTGTGTGTATTGCAACAGGGCAAAAATATAACTGGTCTAAAATGATTTTTGAAGGGATGTGTAAAAACAAGGGGACAAAAATGACTTTAGCTTATCCCCGTTTTCTGCAAATGATTTTTGATGCTCAAGGATATTGTTCAAGGGATCACAATGAGTTTTATAAAATCCCTGAACAAAAGAAAGCTATTTTTACCAAGATGAACTCACCACCTCATAGGGATTTACCTTTAACCCCAGCCATGCTTGATGTTATTGCAGAAGCACAACCTCATATTGACCCTCACCCACAACTTGAACCTATCCCTGAACCTTTACCCTCACCTGACCAAATGCAAATAGACCAAAATCCCTTTGACGCTGACACATCTAATATGGGCGTTGATGTGCCTATTTCCAACGCTGACACCCAACCATCACAATCCCAAACACCCCTTAACCAACCCACATCTACACCTTCTTCCACACCATCTTCCACACCACCTGAATATAGGTTGTTTAAACGCCAAAGGACTGCTGGAGTGTTCTCCTCTGGTGGTCCTAGCCATGAAGCAGAGAGAACCACCACCACAAGTGTGGCTGGTGACCTGGATGAGGCTGGGACTATTGGTTCTGGCTTAGAGGCTGGCCAAGGCAGTCCCACCATAATTAAGTCCTCATCCATGCCCAATGAACCTGACTTGGGAGGTCAAATCCCCATTTCAGAAGAGGGCAGACTGGAACCAATGACTCTTTTGGAATTGACGGCTGTCTGCATTAGCTTGCAAAAGCAGAATGCAGACTTGGTACAAATTGTCAGTAACCAAGGCCTTGAACTCAAGGAATTGAGGGAGAGGATTGTTGTTTTGGAGAGTGCTCATGCAAAGGGAGGTATGGAGGAGTCTTCCAAAGGGGAGGAAGATCAAAGAAATCTGAGTGATAAGAGCAGTCAAGATGGTCAATCATTGGATGTTGCTGAAGCTCTTACTACTTTGAAGGAACAAACAGGTTTTGATACGTCCTTGATCTCTCCAACCAATTTAAATTTATCATTTACAGATATGTTGAGAGAGGTTACACAAGGCGCTGAGGGAAAATATTTGAGCGTTGACAAGACAAGTTTGGACGCTGATAGAAGTATTTTGGGCGCTGATAGAGGAAATTTGGGCGTTGACAGATCTGCATATGGAGGTGATGTATTCCAGTCATCATCTATCATCAAGGATGTTCCTACTCAGGTATTATCATCTACCCTACCAACAATTGCACCAACAGATAAGGGTAAGGGTAAGTTGGTAGAAGAAATTGTTCCAAAGAATGCAGCTCAAGTTGAATTTGATAGAAGATTGGCTGAGCAAATGATGGAACAAGGTGAAAAGGAAAAGTCACCATTTGTTGTGACTTCTAAAGAAGAAAGTGATGGAGCTAGCTCAGATTCAAGTGTGATGATTGTTGAACCAGAAAGACTTGAGTATGGTGATGAGCTTGCTAGGGAAAAGCTGAGAGATTTAAAGTTGCAGATTGATTTTGATATGCCAGAGGTGGTTCAGATGTACAATTCTTGGGAAGAAAGCTGTATGGATAATCCAGACTTGACCATTTCAGATCAGGTATGGGGTTTGGAAATTCTTCTTAGAGTTCAGAAGGATTGTAAGGTGATTTTGAAGCACAAGGCAAGCAACATTCTCTCTGAGTTGAAAAGGGATAGAAGGAAGCTCTACTTTATGTTGCTCAAATGTCATGGAGTTGGATGGACACATCAGAAGCTGAAGGCTTTGACATTTGATGAGTTGGAACATAGGGCTTATCCCATTTGGGTGAAAGTGCAGGAAGAAAACACTTTCAGACTTCTTTCAGATGAAAGAAAGGAGCAACTTGCAGAAGAGATGGAAATCAAGAAAGCTATGATAGTTCCTAGACCAGTGAAAAAGGGATTTACACTTGAGTTTCCAAAAGATATGAATCAACTATATCCAAGTGAAGCAGTTATTAGAAAGAGCCTCAAGCTCTCCCCATTAGAAGCTTCAGATATGGTGCATGTGTTACCACTAGATTCCAGGAATCCAATTGTGAGTTATGATGAAGATGAATGTGGATTCTGGAAAATTGGAAGATTTGGCAAGGAGGTACACACTTTTACCACTCTCATATCTTTATTTGCAAGTTGTGATAGAGAAGACTTGGTGGACCTTTAGAGGTTGTTAGAGACCAAGTATGAGGCTGAAGCACCAACTTCAGCCAATGGAATAAAACTTTGGACCACATTCAAAAGAATGTGTGGGACAAAAGAAGAAGATCCTGAAATATGGAAGGATCTTGAAGATGACCTCAGTGGTCTTCAATGGAGGTTATATTCAGCTGCTGGTGTATACCATTTGAGTTCTACAAAGTTTGCTGAGTATTTACTTGTAGATGCTCAGTATTTCATATCCAAGGCTGTTTTGGAAAAGATGAAGGACACCCAGTTGGAGATAGATTATACAAGTGACGTGGCAAAGAATTTGATCAGATTTATTTATTACCAATATGATAAGGTTTGTCAGACTCCTCCAAGTTCTTAATGTTTATTCAGAAACTTGATCATAAGAGTGGATATCAAGTTTAGGGGAGGATTGTTGGGAATAAATTAAGGCCAGATCACTTGAACGCTGACAAGAACAACTCAAGCGTTGACAAGAGCAAAGTGAGCGCTGACAGCATAAGCGTTGATAAGTTAAAGTCAAGCGTTGACAGATTGAAGACAAGCACTGATGGAAGATGTGAGCTACACGTTTATTATGTTCTAGAATACTTCTAGTAAGGATAGAAACGACAATGTATTTTCTATGTTTATCTTTACCTAGAATAGTTGATACGTAGCTTATTGTACAAGGCTTCTTAGTCTATAAAAGAAGGCCTTTAGGTTAATGTTTAATATCAAGTTTTCATTAAGTTTTCATTCGTAAACATCTTTCATTGTAAGCAAGTTCGACATCGATAATCAAAGTGAAAGTATTGTTTACATCTTGTGTTCTTGTTTAAGTATTAAATTCCGCATAATACTTAGATTCACAAAGCATACAACAAAGGTTTCTCTACGTGTTATACTTGATCTAATCTCGTATACACAAAGCTAATCGATCTAAGTTTGGGATCAACAACACCTGTGAAAGCAAAAGAAAACAATACCAAACACAAAGAGAATATATATACACTATAAAGAAAATAAAATCTTTTTGGATTTTTGAAAATTTTTAATTTTTTTGGATTTTTAACAATTTTTAATTTTTATGGATTTTTTGGAAATTTTTAAGCAAGAAAATAACGCTCACGAATGAACGGATCCCAAAAAGCAACGCGTCTCTCACAGAAAACCGTTAATCTTTACGAAAAGAGCCGGCAACGGCGCCATTTAATACAACGTTTTAGCCAAGTATAAAATATTATCGTCTGATCTCTTCGAATTGATTATTGGTTAACGTGCGACTCAGCTGTCTTTTGGTGGAAACAAATGTTGTGTCGTTGTATTATATTAAAAATGCACTAACTTTAATGTAACAAGCAGGTAAAATAAAACTAAAACTAATTTAAAATAAATGACGAGAAATAAAAACGTGACGAAAAGTTAAAAGGCAATTTAAGTAAATAACGCAAACTTAAAACTATCCTAAAGGCAAACTTAAACTTAAACTAAAGGCAAGCTTGAAATAAACTAAGACAAGTAAACTTAAAGTGCGACTAAGTAAAGAGGCGGGAAAAATAAAGCTTAAGAATTTAAAAACATAAACTTAAAATAAACTAAGAACAACTCATTCGGAATAAACCTTCATTCGGAATAATTACTCGTTCGGAATGTCACCTTCGTTCGGAATAATTCTTCTTCACTCGGAATATTTACCTCATCCGGAATACTAGACTCATCCGGAATAACTGGTTGATCCGGAATAACAGCTTGGTTCGGAATATGGCCTTGATGCAGAATAATCAAACAGAAGCCTTCATCCGGAATAAATCCTTTATTCGGAATATGCCACTTATCCGGAATAAATTCTTTATTCGGAATATTGCCTTGATCCGGAATATTTGTTATTCCGAATGAACAACCTTGATTCAGAATACTGATTATTCCGAATATAGACCCTTGATCCGGAATACAAGCTTGGTTCGGAATATCCACTGATCCGGAATATTTAGAAGAAATTCCTTGGTTTGGAATGTTTTCTTCACTCGGAATAAACTGCTGATTCGGAATGTGGTCTTTATCCGGAATAAATGGGACAAAATGCTGATCCGGAGTAACCTAAACTAACCCTTCATCTGGAATAACGAGTTGATCCGGAATAACCTAGAAACAAACAGTAGCGAAGAACACGGGAAAACAAAAAGCTACGAATCTAAACAAAATCAATCAAAATCAACCAAAAGATTAAATCAAACTAACCAAATAACATCTACTAATCATAAACAAACAATCCAAATCAATAACACTAACAATAATAATCAAAATAATCAAAACCCACTTAATTAAATCAATAAAAACTTCAAGAACATAAACATAAAGCACAAGATTAAATCAATCACAAGAAAGGAAGATGAGAGATTAACAATAAAGATAAAGATTCAATAACATAAAAAAGAAACTTACTTGAATTTAAAGGTGCAAGGTAATTAAATTTGACAATTAAGTAAATGACATGTATTTAAATGTGCAAAAATTAAAGATGGAAGACTAATTGTCACACTTAGACAACAAGAATGAAATTAACACTAATGATCTATTTATAGAGGAGGAGTTGGATTAGTGGAAGCTTCCTCCTCTCTTTCTTCTTTCTTTAATTATCATTAAGTCCTTGTCTTCTTAATTCTTCGACTTTTGTCTCGGGATTAATAAACTCGTCTTGTAATTTCTTCAATAAGTTAGACTTGAGTTCTTCGGCTTTTAGTAAACTTTCGTCTTTTGACTTTTTCTTCGATAAATCTTCAGAATTGGTCTTGGATTTCCGTTCTTTTTGCACTCTTGATCTTTCGACTTCGTCTTTTGTCTTTTTCTTCGATAAAAGCCCGTGAAATTCGTGTTTTCTTCCCTTTTAACATTTTGATCCTAAAATCACAACAAAAACACAAACCACGCATAATTCCGACATTTACGACATAAAATACACGTTTTGGCCTGGTTATTATGGTAATTAAGTGGTAAAAGGATGGGTGTTTACACACCTATCAGGATGCTATAAAACTTAGATTTAGAGGCAATGACAAATCTAAGAAAATTAAGAAGATTGTTCTTAAACAAGAATTTGATAACTTCTCAATTACCAGTATAGAGGGAATACATGGTGGATATGGAAGGTTCAGCAAGTCGCTTATTTAGTTAGCAGTTTATGGACAAGTAATTCCTAAAGAAGAAGCTAATCTAAAATTCTTAAGAAGTGTTCCACCAGAGTGGAAAGCAATGGCTATGCACTTCATCACAAGAGATGATTTGGAAACAATTCCGTTTGATCATCTCTACAACAATCTTAGAGCATATGAGATGGATGTGAAAGGCACTGAAGTAAAGACAGCAAATGCTTCAAAGTCTAATTTGGATTTTGTGTCAGATGGGAACATCGGTACTTACTTTCAAAATACCGCTAGTGGATCTAGCAGCGGTACATACTTCACAAATACCGCTGGAGGACTTACAAGCAATACTTACCCACAAAGTATTGAAAGTAGTCCAATGGTCTCTCAAAATCCATATGGAAGGTCTTCACCATTGTTTAGTGACAATGATGCCTTCTCATTCTTTGCTGGACAAGACAACAGGCCAAGATTAACTCTCAATGACTTGTTCCAAATGGATGATGCTGATATTGAAGAGATGGATCTTAAATGGCAAGTTGCTATGATGTCAGTAAGATCTAATAGGTTCCTCAAGAAGACTGGAAGAAAAATGACGGTTGATCCTAATGAGCCATTAGGATATGACAAGTCTAAAGTTGAATGCTATAACTGTGGAAGGAATTGACACTTTGCAAGAGAATGCAATAGAGATAAAGCTGAGACTAGCAATCTGAAGTCCAAGAACAACTATAGAACCAGTCCAAGAATAACTGAAAGCTTTCCAAAAGGAAACAGCAGGAGTCCTAAAGGAACCAAAGCATTGGTTACTATAGATGGAGTGGTGAATTGGGCAGAAGAAGAAAAAGAAGAAGAGCTTGGATTAATGGCTCTCTCACATGAAGATACTGAGGTACATCCTTGTTCTAAAGATTGTATTCTTAAATTTAATAGTCTAAAAGTAGAACTAGAGGAACAGTATCAAAAGGTTAACACATGCACTGTAGAAGTAGAGGCTTTTAAACAGGGTGCTGTTAAATTAGAAGAAAATATAGTTTTGTACAAAAAGGCTCAACAAAACTATGAAGAGAAAATAAGGATTTTGACTCTTTAAATGAGGGAAAAAAATGTAGAAATAAAAGCTTTTGAAAGACAACTTTTAAAAATAAATTCAGAAAATGAAGCTTTAAAAACCAGTCTTTGTAATGAGAGGGAAGTGACTAGTCATTGCAACAATCCTCTAATGGATTGGGAAAATTGATTAATTCACAAACAGGGTATTATGATAAAACAGGCCTAGGATATATTGAGGATCAACCTGGGATAACCTTAACTAACAAAGACTTATCAAAAGGGATTTTTGATAGTTCTAGTGAGGTAGATGATACACCTTAAAATGATAGATATGCTGAAGGAATGAAGGCAGTTCCTCCACCAGTATCAGGAATTTTCATGCCCTCTTGTAATGATACTTGTATAGAGTCAGAAGAACCTAAGATTAATAATGTCTTTAACTCTAGTACTGTGTCTCAAGAAAATACTGATGTAACCAAGAATATTGTTTATCCACCTCTAATGAACAACTTTGTTTCTGAGGAATCTAAGACTAGTTCTTCTCCCAAGCAGGTAAAAACTCCTAGCAAGATATTGGAAAACAATGAACAACATACTAAAACCAAAAGGGGTGGGCTAGGTTTTGAAAAAGTAAAGTCAAAACAACCTTTTGCGTCTTTTTTAAGAAGAAAAGGATGTTATGTTTGTGGTATTCTAAGTCATTTTATCAAAGACTGTACATTACATGAAGATAAAATTGTGAAACAGAAGGCTACACAAAGGGTCATGAAAAACAATAATGGGAAAAATGCACAGGTTTATAGGAATCAGAAACTTAAAGATGACAAACCTAAGTTTGATCACACAAGGGTAGTTAAACATGTTAAAAATAATCCTACCAAAAGTTTTGTTCCTAGGACAGTAATTATGAAACAAGGAATTGTATCCTTAAAGTCTGGTAAACTAAGTACCGGCAAGCCAAAACCTACAAGTACTGCTAGACCAAACTCAAGTACTGTTGGTTTCAAGTCTGTAAAACCAATGTTCTCCAAGACTTCTAAGAAAGTTTTTGAAAAAGTTAAAACACCTAGAAGTAAGGACAAGAACAAACCAGTACAAATGTAGGTTCCTAAAAGAGATATACCATGTGTTAAAGCAAGTACCGCTAAAGCAGTACTTAAGTCAAAGAAGTCAAAGCACATAGAGTCACCCTATGAATTTGACTACATAAATGAAACCATGAAGTATAAGAGTAAAAGTAGCATTACTGGAAATGCTTCAGTATAAACTCTTAAATGTGTAGGTCCCATAAGATCCGAGCCAAATGTGGCTTGGGTCCCTGTTAAAAACTAATGAGTTTTATTTGTGTGCAGGGGCATCTCATTGATGAATTAAAAGATAAAGGAATTGTAGATAGTGGATGCTCAAGACACATGACAGGGAACAAAGATTTTCTTGCTGAATTTGAAGAATTCAGAGGAGGTCCAGTAGCCTTTGGGGGTAGCAAAGGTAGAATCACTGGCAAAGGGAAAATCAACACAGGAAAGTTGGAATTTGAAGATGTTTTCTTTGTAAAATGATTGAATGAGTTCAATCTCTTTTCTGTATCACAAATGTGTGATAAGAAGAACAAGGTGTTATTCACAGACAAAGACTGCTTGGTGTTGTCCAAAGACTTTGAGATGCCCAAGGAATCTCAAATACTGCTTAAAGTACACAGGCAAGAAAATATGTACACCTTTAATCTTCATACTATTACTCCAACAGGTGGTATTACATGTTTGCTAGCTAAGGCTTCTTTAGATGAGTCAAACTTATGGCATAGAAGGTTAGGTCATGTGAATTTCAAGAATCTTAATAGATTGGTAAAAAGAAATTTAGTTAGAGGTCTACCTAACAAATCTTTTCAAAATGATTTCACATGTGCTGCTTGTCAAAAAGGTAAACAACATAGAGCCTCTTGTAAGACCAAGACTGTAAACACTGTGACAAAACCTTTGCATCTCTTGCATATGGATTTATTTGGTCCAGTTTCTATCAGAAGCATTAGTCATAAGACCTTTTGTCTAGTCATAACTGATGATTATAGTAGATTCAGTTGGGTTTTATTTTTAGCCCTTAAAAGTGAGACAAGTAAATTACTAAAGGATTTTATCACTTTAGTTGAAAAACAGTTCACTAAACAGGTTTTAATCATTAGGACTGATAATGGAACAGAATTTAAGAATGCTGATTTTGATGAATTCTGTAGGTCTAAAGGAATTAAGAGACAATTTAGTAATCCTACAACTCCACAACAGAATGGAGTAGCTGAAAGGAAGAATAGGACATTAATTGAGGCTGCTAGAACTATGCTGGCTGATTCACTTTTGCCAAATACCTTTTGGGCAGAAGCAATCAATACTGCATGTTATGTGTTAAATAGAGTCCTAGTAACTAAGCCTTAAAACAAAACACCTTATGAACTCTTGACTAATGTAAAGCCAAACATAAGTCATTTAAAACCTTTTGGGTGTCATGTGTCCATACTAAATACTCTTGATTATTTGGGAAAATTTGATGGAAAGTCTGATCCAGGATATCTTGTAGGATATTCATTGCAAAGTAAAGCATACAGGGTTTACAATTTGGCAACTAAGAAGGTTGAAGAAAATGCTCATGTCAATTTCTTAGAAAATTAACCCAATGTTCCAGGAATAGGATATGCTTGGATGTTTGATTTAGATTATCTAACTAATTCCATGGATTGCTACTCTTTGCAAAAGGATTGTCAAACTAACAATGCAGGTGAGGAATCAAGTGCAACTAATGCAGGTACTCAAGAAGATGTTTCTTCATCAGATGATGATATTCATATCTATGTGCCAAACATGCCTACTGTTACTCCCATGTCTGCAACTCCCAAGAAGCAAACCATGCCATCAAATGATGATTAAGCCTCCCAGGAGCTTCAGAGGCTTCAAGATCAAGAAAAGAATGCTACATCTGCTAATAAGCATTCAAGGAAAGAGTCTTTTGAGTCACAACACTCAGCAGTACATACTATACCTAGCGGTACTTCATCTGCAAGTACTGCTAAGTCAAAATCTGCTAAATCTGCTGACTCACTAGAAGAGATTTTGCAAGCATTGGACGATGAAGACTTATATGCAGTCCAGCTGAAGGAATCTTCTCCAAAGCTTCCTATGATGAGCAGGGTGCAGTAACTGATTTCAACAATTTAGAAACAGAAATTCCAGTCAGTTCTATTCCCACTCATAAAGTCAACAACAACCATCCTGCTACACAGATTATTGGTGATCCAAAATCTGCTATACAAACCAGAAGACAACTGCAAACCAATATTGAAACTCATGCACTAGTGAGTTATGTCAAACAACAGCAGAGAACAAATCATAAAGATACTCAGCATTGTTTGTTTGCCTGTTTCTTATCTCAAGTAGAGCCCAAAAACATCTCTCAGGCTCTTGATGAAGAAAGTTAGGAAGATGCCATGCAAGAAGAATTAACACAATTTGAGCTACAAAAGGTTTGGATTCTTGTGGATCTTCCCTCAGGTAAAAGAGTAATTGGTACTAGATGGGTCTTCAGGAACAAGAAGGATGAAAGAGGGGTTGTTGTGAGGAACAAGGCAAGACTTGTTGCTCAAGGCTATAGACAGGAAGAAGGGATAGACTATGATGAGGTTTTTGCACCAGTGGCAAGGATAGAAACCATTAGGTTATTTTTGGCCTTTGCATCATATATGGGATTTATAGTCTATCAAATGGATGTGAAAAGTGCCTTTCTATATGGTACTATTTCAGAGGAGGTATATGTCTCACAACCTCTAGGTTTTGTAGATCCTAAATTCCCCAATAGAGTCTACAAAGTTATCAAAGCACTTTATGTTCTGCATCAAGCTCCAAGAGCCTGGTATGCAACTTTATCCAACTTTCTGCTAGAACATGGATATAGGAGAGGAACCATTGACAAAACTCTGTTCATCAAGAAAAATGCCAAAGACATCATTCTAGTTCAAATCTATGTTGATGACATCATTTTTGGTTCTACCAAGAAGACATGGTGTGAATAGTTTGAAGCTTTGATGAAAGGAAGATTTCAAATGAGTTCTATGGGAGAACTAACTTTCTTTTTGGGACTGCAAGTCAAACAAAGGAAAGATGGAATATTTATCAGCCAAGATAAATATGTTGCTGAAATCTTAAAGAAATTTTCATGTATGGATACAAGGAGTACAAGCACACCTTTTGAAGCCAAGAAATCTTTATCAAAAGATGAACATGGAGAAGATGTTGACATTCATCTCTATAGGTCAATGATTGGTTCATTGATGTATCTTACTGCTTCAAGACCAGATATAATGTTTGCTGTGTGTGCCTGTTCAAGATTCCAAGTTCATCTAAAGGTGTCACATTTATGCTATGAAGAAGATTTTTAAATATCTTAAAAGTCAACCTAATTTAGGATTATGGTATCCTAGAGATTCCACCTTTGAATTGGAAGCTTACTCAGATAGTGGTTATGCTGGAGCAAATCATGATAGGAAATCCAAAACAGGAGGTTGTCAATTCCTAGGCAGAAGACACATATCATGGCAGTGTAAGAAGCAAACCATTGTTGCTACTTCTACAACTGAAGCTGAATACGTAGCTACTGCTCATTGCTGTGGACAAGTACTTTGGATTCAAAATCAATTGTTGGACTATGGGTTTAACTTCATGAACACCAAGATTTATATTGATAATGAAAGTACTATATGCATTGTCAAGAATCTAGTATTTCACTCCAAGACTAAGCATGTTGAAATAAGACATCACTTTATAAGAGATGCTTATGACAAAAAGCTTATTCAAGTCTTGAAGATTCATACAGACAACAATGTAGCTGATTTGTTGACCAAGGCATTTGATGCAAAGAGATTTGAATTCTTGGTGACACACATTGGTATGCTCAACCAACAACATGCTGCATATGTTGAGGGGAGGTAATAGCTGTACAAGTTTTATATAATTTTTATTGTATAGTCTATGTTTTGTGTTTGATGTTATTGCAGATTTATAGAAAAAGATAAAAGAGGTTACATGTTTAGTGGAAAGCATGAACTGGTCAAAATTGTGAGGTACCGTTGTTACTCCAAGTACCGCTAGCACAAAACCAAGTACCGCTTATGTTCCATGTACCGCTACATGTCTGGTGTACCGTTAAGGGTCTCTTTTGTAAATTTGGCGGTTTCTTCGCGCTTGGGTTTGTTATTTACTTAAATACTTACCCCAGTTACACAATTGGTTCACCTAATCTTTTATTTTTATCTCTTGATTCTATAACCTTCACTCTAATCTTTCGATCATCAAAAATACTAATGGCTGCTTTACAAGTAATCTCTAAGCATAATTTGGTTGCGAATCTTGCTACGAATGATGACTCTCTTGGTTTCCATGAGATGCTTGGTTTCCTATCTTGAAGTCATGTTCGCTTCGCACTCACTATAAGTCCAGTTGTCTCTATACCCATTGTTCAACAATTTTGGGATACTGTTGTGTTAGGTACTCATTTTGATCAACCTTGCATTAAGGCTAGGGTGAATCATAGGAATATATATGTCACTGAGGTACTGCTACGAGCAAGTTTGAGACTTAATGACTAAAATGGACTTAGTATGCTTAATAATACAGAGATTAATGATGTCCTTGCAGCCATGGGCTATGGGGGTGGTAGGGAAAGTCTTACTTTCTTTAAAGCATTATTTTCACCTCAATGGAAATTGTTTTTTCATGCTACTATTCACTGTTTAAGTTCAAAAAGTACATCTTTTGATCAAATACCTGCGGCATTGGCATCTGCTGGTATTTGTCTAGCAAATAACAGGGTTTCTAAGTTTTCAAAATTAATTTTTGAAGGCATGACTAGGAATTTGGAAGGGACTAAGAAGTTTTTAATGTATCCTAGATTCATTCAGACTTTAGTTAGTGGCCAAATACCTAACCTACCAGCATTAACTGATACATGGGATGTTCCTTCATTCACAAAGAGAACTTTCTCTTTCTTGACCAAACAAGGCAATGCCTTTACAGGAACAGTAACACCATTGTTTGCTCATATGTTATCCCAACCTTCCAATCAAGAAGGTGAGGAACCTAGCAATGCTAGTGCTTCTCAGCAAACTCCTTCTCACCAGAGCTCCCACTCTCTAGAAGATTCACAATCTTCTTCTCACAATGTTGGTGTTCCACTAAATACTGAAGAGATGATCCACACACCTGCTGCTTCTATTGCTGCTAGTGGTTCACCACAAGCACAAGCACCAGAGGTGGTGAATGTTGCAAATTTAACTGGTTTGTGTACAAGTTTGTCCCAACAGGTACAAGTATTGCAGAAAGAAAAGCTTGTTCAAGATAAGAAAATTGTTGAATTGGAAGCTAGCCTACTCAAGTTAAGGAACAAAGTGTCATCTTGGATGAGGCAATATAGATCTGTTCAGAAAATTGCAATCAAGAAGCAAAGATTCAGGAACCACAAGAAAAGGCAACTGAATGCAACCAAACAGGAGAGGAATAATGAAGAACAAGGAAGGAATAATGAAGAACAACCACCTTCTTCTGATAATCAAACAAGGATCTCTGGAAATGACATCAATTTTGAATTGGATGAAGATGTCATGGGGACTTATAAAGATGGAACTGGTTTAGAGACTGGTGTGGATGGGCCTTCAGATATGGAGATTCAACAGCAAGATCCACAACCTACTCCAGAGGAACCACAAGTTCAAGAAATGTTGGTAACTCAGCCAGAGGAACCACAAGTTCAAGAAAAGTTGGTAAATCAACCAGAGGAGCCACAAGTTGCAGAAACATTGACAACTCAGCCAAAACCATTAGTTCAATCACCACTTCAAGCTAATTGGAGCGCTTTCTATGAGAAGTTGGAGGAAATTTCTATTCAATTTCCTGCTCCATCACCACAAAGCAATAAATCAGATAAGACTGAAGAAGTGCAAGTTGATATGATGGCTTCTATGGAAGAAAAAGTATCTGGGGATACACAAGTGATTGAAGAAACAAGTGTGTCAAATATTGGTGAAGTCAACATTGTTGAAGATCCAAGTACTGCTAAGCCAACTAAGCCGACTGCAAGTACTGCTGACATTATTGAAGACCCAAGTACTGCTAAGCCAACTAAGCCGATTGCAAGTACCGTTGGTGATCATTCTTCACTAGAAAGTCAAACTTCTTTTGGAGAAAATGAGACTTTAGCCCAATTGCTGCTTGATTTAAAGAAAAATTTAGTTGAGAAGACTAAGCAAGCAGAAGTGGAGAAAAAGACACAACAAGAAGTTCTTGCCACAAAGGATCAAATTCAAGGTAAGTAAGTTCAAGCTTCACACCCTACAAAAGGTATAGTCATTCAACAGTTAGCTAATGAAGAAGTAGCTGCCAAGCTGAAGAAGAAGCTACCTAAGATAAATCCAAAGGATAAGGGGAAGAAGCAATTATTGTCAAAATCTGAAGATGAAAGTGATTCAGATGATGATATAAACAAAGTCATGTACAGATTTAATCAAATAGACCATGATGAGGAATTTGCTTATAGAATGCAAGCACAAATTCGTGAAAATGAATTGCAGGAAGAACTTGCAGCAAAACAGGATTTGTTAGCAGCCAAAAATATACAACAAGAATGGAACATACAAGAGTATGACATGATTCGAGCTAAGATACATGCTAGTGAGCTTCTTGCAGACTCATTAATAGCTGAAGAGAGAGATTAATGTAAAGATTTTTCTAGTTAAAAAAAAAATTGTTTTCTCGGTGTCTAATCGAATTGATTTTCGGTTTAATGTGCGACTCAGTCGTTTTTGGTAAAGAATAATATTTTTGGATTTGGTAAAATAAATGTGCAAGACTTAATAATAAAGGACGGGAAATTAAAACTAAAACTAGTTGAAACGTAAACGGTGCAATATTTAAAACGTTAAAAGTAAATGACGTGAAATTAAATGACGTAAAAATAAAACTTAAAGAAAAGTAAATTGACAATTAAATAAAAATGCAAAACGAATTAAAAATGAACTAAAAATAAAGCTAGAGAAATTGCCACTTTAACTAAAACAAAACAAAACAAAAATACCCAATCGGAATACACCCGATCGGAATCCGATCGAAATGTACCCATCGCAATGATGCATGATCGGAATGTTAAAAGAGTCCAGATCGGAATGTAGACAAACTCCATCCGGTCGGAATATTAAACAAAGGGTCCCAATCGGAATGTTGAAAATAGACTACAATCGGAATGTTTTAACTAAACCAAATCGGAATGCTAAAAGGAGCAAATCGGAATGTTACAAGAAAGATCAAATCGGAATGTTAACAAAGTATGTAATCGGAATACATGAAACCCTTTTCCGATCTACTGATCGGAAAAAGGGGAGGCTGCTCGGAAAGTGGTGATCGGAAAAGGGTTTTAAAACCTTTTCCGATTTGTGTGTGATCCGAAACTTAAGCAAAGAAAATAAGCTACAATAATAAGCTAATCTCTAAAACTAGAACGAATCGATAATGGAAATGGACTTAATAAGCACGAACATCAACTTATCAAACTTAAAATAAACAAACTTTAAAATCAAAACATTTAAGCACGAAACATTAATGAACAACACGGATCATAAGTAATTCGCACCAAAAGTAAACTAGAATCAAAGAAAGGTAGAAAGAGATGAAAGATTAAATGCTTGATCAAAGGTACAGAAGATTTAAGATAACAAAATTAAAAACACTTACTTGAATTAAAGGAAAGAAATTAAAGGTGCAAATACAATAAAAATAATAAGGAATGAAAAATGGTGGAAGGGGTGGTTTGTCAAGCCACCCAACAACATGAAAATGAAACTAGGATCATCTATATATAGGGGTGATTAGGGAGAAGCTTAGGAAGCTTCCTCCCTCTTTCCTCTTTGCCTTAATTGCACACTTAAGTCCTTTTCTTCTTTATCTTTTGTTAATCTTGAACTTTGTCTTGGGATTTCTTTAACTCGTCTTGATTTTTCTTTATAAATAAGACTCGAGTTCTTCGGCTTTTTAGTAAACTTCCGTCCTTTGACTTTTTCTTCAATAAATCTTCAGAATTGGTCTTGGACTTCCGTTCTTTTTCCACTCTTGATCTTTCGACTTCATCTTTCGTCTTTTTCTTCGATAAAAGCCCGTGAATGCCGTGTTTTCTCCACTTTTCACCTTTTCGTCCTAAATCACAACAAAAATACAAACCACGCATAATTCCGACATAAATGACATAAAATACACGTTTTGGCTCGGTTATTATTGCAATTAAGTGGTAAAAAGGATGGGTGTTTTCACACCTATCAAATCCCCTACACTTAACCATTGCAATGTCCTCATGCAATGCATTAGTTACAAAGCAAGATTACATTTTCCATCATAATCAATCCACGTTGGCCTTTATTAAAGAGATAGAAAATTATAAACATACAAAGTAAAGAAATCAAAAACATACCTTTGGGTTTTGGAAATGTCGTGAATGATCATCATCCTCAAGTATTCACTTTCTCCAAACCAAGCTTAGAAATGAGATCATTGTTATTATAAGTTAGCAAACTAACACGAACTCATGTGGGCCAATTATTCACTTAGACTCCCTTATTCCTAGGTGTATCTCTTTTATTTTATTGTTGTCTTGAATGATCACGATGATGCATTTTTGACTTATTTCGATAGTTATTTAGTCCGAAAATAAAGTGAACGATTTAATCAATAGTTAGCTAAAGGACAAAATCTTTTAAAACTGCTTCTCGGGACCTCATAAATTTCATATCTTGGCATAACTCGCTTCGCGATTTGAGACCTTTCTCGGACCGATATTTGGCAGCGACTTCATACTTCAAATCTTGAGAGACGTTCATGAAATAATGGTCTTCTCTTCATAATAGGAATTTCTTCACTTGAAATTTTGAGAGATTCATACTTGGACCACGACTTCTTCATCTTTCTCCAATCTTTATTTTGGACTTTGATATACAACGATCCGCCTCCTTTTAGGACTTGGATCTATTTATCCTCATACCTTGTTAGGGCCTTTTTGGATAGACTTATCCATGATCTTTAGGGGAGTATTTGCTTTTCGTCGTGTGTCTCGATCCTTCATATTGATTTTCGATAAATGATTCTTCACATCACTTTTGGATCTTTAGCAACAAAATGTAGCCCTCATGCCTTGTTAGGGCCTTTTCGGACTCGCCAATCTTCGCATCCCGCTTCAATAAGTTATGCCTTGGCTATGAACTCTAATCCGTACCCAGCAACTTTTAAACGATCTTGGGCTAGAAGCTAAGTAACCTTTAAAATCGTACAACCTTATTTATTGCAGATAAATTTATTAACAAGTGATGGGAGAATAGGCTTATAATTAACTCACATAAACTCCCGAAAGAATAACAAACTTATAATTGGCTCTATCATCTCTCGTTCTCCACAGTTTAAAATCTCAAATAATGAGATTCGTGGATGCTTAGCCTATTAAATCAAAGTTTTGGGTTTTCGAGTCATCTATAGGATCTTGCAAATTCTTAGACTTTTTCAAGTTTTAGAAATTGCATTTTAAAGTTCCCTTGATAAACGACTCTCTAGGATCAATTATAGAAACTTGCGAAAAGTTCTTGTTCTTAACCCGTGAGAGTTAAGACTTTCGCGTTTTATAGCTCCCTATATAAAAGCCTAGCAAAACTTGACTTAAACACGTTAAGGATACTAGCTAGAGTAAACTTAGACAAGTAAACTCGGGTTGAGTCAAAAGATTCACAACGTTTGAAAATTAAAACCACTTTATTAAAAATTTATTCTAATAAGGAAAGAAAATAACTATACAAAGGTAAAAACAACTATACTACTAGGCCAAAATAGATTAAAATTTTTGAAAAATGTCGAAAAATCAAAATTTCCGGTTAAAATGAGGACAAATACAAGGAAAAGGCCACTTAACTTCGATAGAAGTCCCCCCTACACTTAATATAAACATTATCCTCAATGTTTAAGCATGTGGGAGTAAACTCCCCTACACTTAGGACATTGTGCACTTTGTTTAAATCTCGCTAAGAAAGGGACAACTAAAGAGATTCCTATTTTAATATTGAGAAATATAAAATAGTGAATCGAAAAGAGTTTAGGATAGAACCGGGAAGAAGGGAACACGGAGTCACGGTTCGTCAAGAGTCATCAAGAGTGTGTCTTTGAAGCTCTAATCCCTGCACATGATAAGAAAGAAAGCAAGAAACACCAACGGGGCTCCCCCTACACTTATGGTGAAAACAGTTAAAGATAGATAATTGGGTTGCCTCCCAAAAAGCGCTTGTTTTTTTAACCGAGTCACGAGCCTGACTCGTCCCCGAATTAAATGGTCCATGGGGAAACCTCGAATGTGATACCGGGATCAAAGAGCTTGTCCTCGTTCCCGGTTGACATCAACAAAGGAGAGGCGGGGGGATAAGTCTTGAATGGGAGAAAGGTCCTTTCAACATACGAGAAGTATGTGAATTCAAGATCCACGGGAGGTGGGGTGGGTAAAGTAAGCACATTGTCCTCCCCCAAAGACAATGGATGCTGAGCAAGCGGCAAAGCCGTATTGGTATCAATCATAGCATAATCAATGTCACCTCCCGGGTCAAAGCACTCATCCTCCGAAACAGTGGCTAAAGGGGAGGATGAAAGGTGCTCGGGAGGGGGACTTGGGTCAATACTTTCAAGTAACAAGTTATCAAAAATAATATCCCCCTCCATGGCATTGTCATCATTACCTGGTGGTATGGAGTCAATGTCGATTTCTTCCATCAAGGGGTCATTATCTTCAACTGGAGGAATGGATGGAGGCAAAGACTCGGAAAGAGGAGGAGAAGTCAACGCTTCGATTTGAGCAATAAGAAGGTGCACTTTCCGTAATCTATCGCGAAGAAGCACGTCTTCCACCTCATCCACAAGATCATGTTCATCGGTGAACTTCTCGTAAACTGGAGAGAATAAATCGTCGTCACCCGCATCTCCCGGTGGAGATTGAGAAATTTCAAAAGTGAAATTCTCATAGCTTGGAGAAAAATCGTCATCATTAGGATCGACTTCTTCCGTAAAAGCAACGTCGTCCTCAAGCTCCATAGCAGCCGGTATGTCACAAACCTCATCATCAAACAATTTATCAAGACCAAACTCACTAAGCTCACTCAATGTATCACAATCCTTAGACACGTTTGGAATAACGAGAGGAGGGATAAAGATTGCACTAGGACATTGAGCAGTAAGGTCATTCCAAGAAATAGTAGGCTCATCGTCATCATCATCATAATAGTATGGATACACCGGGGGAGGAGTATAAGTCTCGATATTCGATATTTGCCCCTGTCGTTGATCCTCTTGACATTTCTCGATGATCTTGTTGCAAGCTTCTTGAATTTGTTGACTTTGCTTAACAAGAGTGTCCCATTGTTCGTGGGGGCTCAAATGTTCGAAGGAGGGTTGATGATCGATGGGGTGTTGTGGGGGTTCAAAATGTTGAAAACCTGAATTATAGTATGGTTGTGGCTCATAGTAGTTCATCGGTTGAGAAGAATTAGAAACCGGGTTTGGTTCATAATAATCCATTGTTGAATAAAACTGAGGACACGGATTTTGCTCATAATAATTCATTGGTTGACAATAATAGGTATCGTGAGGACCCCCACAGTTGTTGCAAAATAGGTAAGGAGAAAGAGTGGGTGCGTCTTGTGGATAGCTATTATCATTGTCATAATTGTACCCCGGTTCATGCCCGTGATCATACGGGTATCGAACCGGGCACGAAACATGCCAATGAGAATCGCTTCCACAATAGATGCACGGGGAAAGAGTGGGTGGGTTCAAAAAGGACGAATTAGTAGAGTTGCACAAAGGACAAAATCCGTATATGAATTGTGTATTGTTGATATCGTTACCGCACCGCTCACATGTACACCATTGACATGAGTCGTTCCCGTACAATCGTCTCCCACACCCGACACAATAGACATAAGAATCCATTAAGAAAAATAGATGAGCAAGAAGAATATTTTTGGTGCAAAACTTTGAAAAAGAAATGCTTTTTAAGATTTTTCAAATGTTTTTGGATTTTTTTTTTCTTTTTTTTTTTTTTTTTTTTAAATTTTTGACTCGAAAAAATAACGTTCACAAGTGAACGGATCCCAAAAGCCAACGCGTCTCTCACAAAAAACCGTAGATCCTCACGAAAAGAGCCGGCAGCGGCGCCATTTTAATGTAAAGATTTTTCTAGTTAAAAAAAAATTCGTTTTCTCGGTGTCTAATCGAATTGATTTTCGGTTTAATGTGCGACTCAGTCGTTTTTGGTAAAGAATAGTATTTTTGGATATTGTATAATAAATGTGCAAGACTTAATAATAAAGGACGGGAAATTAAAACTAAAACTAGTTGAAACGTAAACGGTGCAATATTTAAAACGTTAAAAGTAAATGACGTGAAATTAAATGACGTAAAATTAAAACTTAACGAAAAGTAAATTGACAATTAACTAAAAATGCAAAACGAATTAAAAATGAACTAAAAATAAAACTAGAGAAATTGCCACTTTAACTAAAACAAAACAAAACAAAAATACCCAATCAGAATACACCCGATCGGAATCCCAACGGAATCCGATCGGATTGTACCCATCGGAATGATGCATGATCGGAATGTTAAAAGAGTCCAGATCGGAATGTAGACAAACTCCATCCGGTCGGAATATTAAACAAAGGGTCCCAATCGGAATGTTGAAAATAGACTACAATCGGAATGTTTTAACTAAACCAAATCGGAATGCTAAAAGGAGCAAATCGGAATGTTACAAGAAAGATCAAATCGGAATGTTAACAAAGTATGTAATCGGAATACATGAAACCCTTTTCCGATCTACTGATCGGAAAAAGGGGAGGCTGCTCGGAAAGTGGTGATCGGAAAAGGGTTTTAAAACCTTTTCCGATTTGTGTGTGATCCGAAACTTAAGCAAAGAAAATAAGCTACAATAATAAGCTAATCTCTAAAACTAGAACAAATCGATAATGGAAATGGACTTAATAAGCACGAACATCAACTTATCAAACTTAAAATAAACAAACTTTAAAATCAAAACATAAAAAGATGAACTTTTTAAGCACGAAACATTAATGAACAACACGGATCATAAGTAATTCGCACCAAAAGTAAACTAGAATCAAAGAAAGGTAGAAAGAGATGAAAGATTAAAAGCTTGATCAAAGGTAAAGAGGATTTAAGATAACAAAATTAAAAACACTTACTTGAATTAAAGGAAAGAAACTAAAGGTGCAAATACAATAAAAATAACAAGGAATGAGAAATGGTGGAAGGGGTGGTTTGTCAAGCCACCCAACAACATGAAAATGAAACTAGGATCAGCTATATATAGGGGTGATTAGGGAGGAGCTTAGGAAGCTTCCTCCCTCTTTCCTCTTTGCCTTAATTGCACACTTAAGTCCTTTTCTTCTTTATCTTTTGTTAATCTTGGACTTTGTCTTGAGATTTCTTTAACTCGTCTTGATTTTTCTTTATAAATAAGACTCGAGTTCTTCGGCTTTTTAGAAAACTTCCGTCCTTTGACTTTTTCTTCGATAAATCTTCAGAATTGGTCTTGGACTTCCGTTCTTTTTCCACTCTTGATCTTTCGACTTCATCTTTCGTCTTTTTCTTTGATAAAAGCCCGTGAATGCCGTGTTTTCTCCACTTTTCACCTTTTCGTCCTAAATCACAACAAAAACACAAACCACGCATAATTCCGACATAAATGATATAAAATACACGTTTTGGCTCGGTTATTATTGCAATTAAGTGGTAAAAAGGATGGGTGTTTTCACACCTATCAGAGATGCATATGATGAAGAAGAGAAATCAAAATTGATTGATGATCTTGTAAGGGAGCAACAAAGATTCTTTGCTGAAAAGAGAAGGAAAGAAAATATTAAGCCTCCAACTACTATGCAGATTAGAAATCAGATGATGAACTTTTTAAAGAAGGTAAAAGGATTTCTCATATTCAACTGGTCAAAAAGAATTTTGAAGAAATCAAGACTTTGTATGAGCAAAGTAAGAGGACTGAATTGAATTTTGTTGAGATTGGATCTAAAGCAGACAAGAAAGCTGTTGAAGAACTCAAATAACATCTACAACAACAAATAAAATTTGGTAGTACTCCTATAATTGAGCCAAGTACTGCTGAACCTATAAGTACATCTCCACCTATCAAGACCACTTATGTGAGGAAGAATAGAAAGGAGAAAGTAAGTTCAAGGGAGGAAGAGACTGCTTAAAGAATGAATACAAGAGTTGAAACTTAAGGTATTGCTCAGACTGAAAATGTACAAACAGTACATACACAGTCAACAATACACACAACAGTACATACTGAGGAAACGGTACATACAAGCTTAGAAGAGGGTTCAATAGAACTTGAGGGAATTTCCAAGAGTGTTAAAAGGAAAAGATCAACAAAGCTAAAGAAGAAAGCTAAGAGAGCTAAGACAACAGCAGAAGATAGTGATGATGATGAGAGCTTAAGGAAGTACTTGAAGATTGTGAAATTTGATGATCAATGTATTGATACAAAGATTTTTGGAAAAAGAGCATCCATTGTTAAGTGGATTTACTCTACAGATCAAGGACTTGAAGCTCATGGAATTCAGAGGACTGATGGCACAACAAGAATATTCAGACTTTTGGAAGATATTCTTCACATTCTTAACAGACAAGATATTCAAGATCTTTTAAGGTTAGTTCAAGAAGCTAGTGCAGGTAAAACTGAAGTATCACTATTATATAGGGAATTTCTCTTTATGTATGAGCCACACAACTGTGATCAAGAAATGTTGAAGGTATTAGAGGATCGGGTTCCTAGTTACTGGAGATATTACAGGTCATGTGGATTGCATATTTTGGATGTAGATGATGTTACATACTAGATGCTGCAAGAGAAAACTTACCCCTTCAAAAGAAGATTGTTGGAAAGGATGTTAGAAAAACAATTAGAAGTTACAGAAGAATCTGCTGATGCTTTGGAGTTGATCAGAATGGTTAAACAACAAATCAAGGATTTGAAAGATGAGGAAGAAGCTGAGAAAGAATCTTAAGTGTTTGACTTTCAGTCACACTTCATAAATGGTTCTCAGTTCACCATGTCTAACACACATAAGAACTGGCTAGTCCATAAGCAAACGATTTGTGGTAAAGACTTATCAAATCCGTTGAAAGCTGATAGTTTGCTAAAAACTATATGGTTCTAACTCACCTTGTTTCGAGACAAAGAGTTGGCTAGTCCTAGATAAACGGTACTAGGTAAAGACTTCATCAAATCCGTTGATGGTTGACAATTTACCAAAAATTGTAAGGTTTTCATTACACCTTATTCTTTGTGAATAAAGTATTGGCTATTCCAGAGTGTACGGCTAACTGGTAAAGAATTTATCAAATCCGTTGATAGCTGGTGATTTGCTAAAAATCATGAAGCCAATACAGATTGGTGTTTGTTGTTAACTGTTTTATTTCAGGTATGAAGATTGCAGGCAAAGAAGTACTAAAATATAATACTTAGAAGGTTTTGTTATCTTCAAATCAAGAGAAAGATTTATGATCAAGAGTTAAAGGACTAAACTCAAGAAGACAATAACTGATGCTGCAAAGACGAATGAATATTTAGAAGACACAAGAAGATCATAGTTTGAAGACAAAGATGATGCTCATAATGTTTGAAGATTATCTTATCAGAAGAAGATCTACATTTGAAGTGTTTGGCTACATTCAGTTGGATACAAATACAAATTACCAAGTTCAATCCAAGGATGAAGAAAAGACTGAAGACATGTATTTTTAATACATCCAGTACAAGAGAAACAAGAAGACAACAAGTTATCATTTCTTGTTTAGGGGAGGATTGTTGGAAATTATTTGTTAAGTGTCAAGTACCGTTAGTATATTCCAAGTACTGTTAGTGTTATGTAAGTACCTGTTGGAAATACGTTTTACGTATTTATGAAGGATCGGTCGCTCCAACGATAATTATGTAATGGGCTCGTGATCTACTTAGTAAATGTATAGTCCATATAGCCCACATGTAGGGTGGGCTATATATATCCCCTCCTAGCATGTTAGAAGGGGTTGGTCATTTTCACATTTCAATATTTAATCTTTACTTTCTCTCTCTACTCTTCTCTTTTCTCTCCTTTCTCTCTCTACTCCATCATCTCCCTTCTCATCTTTCTTATATTTATCATTTAATCAACCATCTTTATCAATCTAATCAATCATGTAGGATAGGCCAAAGATCTCGTAGACCTTCAATTGGTATCAAGAGCCAAGGTTTGATTGGTTTATTCTTGCTTTTATTTTTTTATTGATTTTGGTGGGTTTTGATTTAATCAAGCTTTTATCTTAAAAAGTTTGTATTTTTATGATTTAAATCATGTCAAATCTTTAGATTTACTTAATTTTTAGATAAAAAATCACAAATTTTTATACAAAAATCAAAAACTTTTATTATCAAATCTTAAAAAGTTTGTGTTTTTATAAAAAGTTTGTGTTTTTCTCCTTTTAATTTTGTATTTTTATTGATAAAACCCTTTCTATTTTGATTGCATTTTTGTTTGAATTCTTTAAATTGAACTTTTAATTTTATCCTTTTTTATTTTTTTTATATCAGTTTCCACTTTTATTTTTTATTATTAGTTTTTCTTTTATCAGTTTTTCATAATCGGTTTTTTATAATCTTTTATTTTTTTATATAACCTTTTTATTTTTTTTATATATAATCAGTTTTTATAATTTTTTTATATAATCAGTTTATCATATATGGCTTGATTTTCGTTTATCAGTTTATCAGTTTTATCGTTCTCTGTTTTTTCTTTTTTGGTCAACTGCGGTTTTCTGTCATTCATCATCTTACTGTCCTTCAGTCCTTTATCATCACACAAACTCATCAGATTCTTCCGAACCAAAAGTTCCGGATCAAAGAAAGTTCAGAATCAAGAAAACTTCCGAGCGAAGTTCCGAACGAAGTTCCGAACGAAGTAAGTTCCGAACGAACGAACTTCCGAACGAAGCATTGACAATTCAAACAAAACGGGAAACATTTTGACTCGACACCAATACTCGAACCCTACACTCGTCTCGACTCCAAATCCCTCTCGGACACCACTCAAACCCTCGACCCTCCCACAAACTCTCGACAAACTCGACTCATTTTTTTACAGACCCTCTCACCCCAACAACTCTCACCTCACAAGACCCTCAACACCAACCGACACCTACACTCATCTCTCGTCTCACACAACACTCTCCCCTCACGACACAACACCCTCACGACACAACACCCTCACGACACAACACCCTCACGACACAACCCTCGACACAACACAACACCCTCACGTCACAACACCCTCCCTCATTATTAAACCCACAACTCTCGTTTAAAAACAACACCTAGACTTGTGAATCCAAACTCGCTTGACCGAACTGACTCATCCACAGACACCAAACTGACTCATTCCACACCCACCAAAAACTCGACACCACAGACACACCCTCATTAGACTCTCGATCTCAGTTTCACTTCAAACCTTCATCGATCTACAAACTCAACCCAAGCCTGACAAGAAAGACTCGACAGATGAGAGAAAAACCATTGATTAGACAAGAAAGCACCTACCCGAGACCTAATTAAAGATCTTGAAGACATTTTTCTTGATCATTCCTGCGAAAATCAGAGAGACGGAGGTGTAATTTTTTTGAGAGAGAACAGATTAGGTTGTGTTTACAAAGTGTTTGAGTGAAGAGAATAGGTGTAAGCAGATTAGATAATTATTTATGAGATAGATGTTGAGTGTGTAGTTTTTAAATCAAGTTTAGTTTGATTTGAGTTCTGGTTGAGATTAGTTGAGTTTAGCAGATCAGGGTAACTGTGTTTTGAGAGTAAGGAGAGTTTTACAGTGACGGAGGAAACAAAGTTGTGTTTTTGAGTTTATGAGGAGAGAGAGAGAGAACTAGAGGATAAATATAATTCTAGGGCGGAGGTTACGAGGGAATTGGGTGGGCTTTGGGTTGCCACGTATCCTTCCTCTACCTTACACGTTTTGACAAAAGTCTACATATAACGTTTTTTTCCTTTTTTTTTTAAATATCCGATTTTTTTTTTTGAATTTTCTATTTTTAGTTAACTAATTTTTGGAAAAATTGTGATAAAAGTTATTTTTATTATTTTTTTTCAAATATCAGATTTGTTTCATTTTTTATTTTTTATTTTTATTTTTATTTGAGTGAAGTAAACTTGTTTTAAAGTTAAGTTAAACTTTTTATATTTTATATTTTAAAGTTAATTTTTTTTAGTTAGTTAGTTAAGTTCATTTTGGATTTGGTACATCGTATTGCGACGGGTATTCCGAAAGAACTAAAGTGGTAAAATATTTGATGGCCCGGTCATTTTATTTCTCGTCGTTTGGATTTATTCGTTGACGCGCTTTATTTTTAGAGTGAACTGCGTTTGCTTTGGAATCCGGTTTGTTTTATCAACATTTGAGCTGATAAATATTATTGAGCCGAGCGAAAGATATTTTTCCTGACAAAGATCCATGATTGTTGTAAAATTACTCCTTTAGGAAAAGAGAGCAATAAAATAGGGCAAGTGCACGACGATTTAGGAAAACCGTGTGTGAATGACCCTAGGTGAGTTCGTTCTCGAGGAGGCAAGTGCGTTGTGTTAAGAATTGATTAATGATGTTTGTGATTATGAACAAGAAGAAAAGAATTGAGAAAGGAAAGAAAAGACGGTTACGACTACGAATTAAACTACGACGAAAAAGGCGTAAACGTAAAACCGTAAAAACTACAAAATTTAAAAAAAATTTCAACCTAAAAATTAATTATAAGCTAAACCAAGTCCAAAATAGTATAAATAAGAAATAAAATCTAATAAAAATATTTTAAAACCTTTTATTAATTAAATATTCAATTTTAAACGCTAATTAAAGCCCTAAAATTAAATATAATTAATCAAAATGTCCAAAATATGATTTTATTGAACAAATAACTTACTTATATTATCTAAAAACTAAAAAGTATTTTTTATAATTTTTAAATACTATTTTTCTATTTTTAAATTACTAAAAACTATTTTAAAATTAAAATAATTATAAAAAATAATTAAATAATGCTAAAAATAATCTACCAATTTTAAAAATCCTATTTTACTCTAATGAACAGTAGAAAAATGAAAAATCTTTAAAAATATTAAATTTTCCACTAAATGACAAAACTAGTTTAATTAAAACCCTAATTAACTTAGATTAATTCTAAAAATTAATAAAAAGATGAACAGTAAAATACTTTTTAACCAAAAACCTTAAAATATTATTCTAAGTCTAGGAAAATTGATTAAACTGAAAAATATTACTTTTTGGCACTAAAAGACAAAAATAGAAACTTTAAAGTTAATTAAAAATAGCTAATTAACCTAAAAATTACTAAATGAACAGTAAATAAAAATTTAATTAATCAGAAAAATCCTAAATTAAATAAGAAAAATAATGGCACTGGTTTGGAGGTCTAATTCAACTTTTGGAGCACTAAAGACAAAAAAGGAAGAAAACAGATAGTGACATGTGCTGGACTTTTGTCCTTTAGCTCAGCAGTGGTAAAAAAGACACTAGCAGTGGGAAAGGAGTTCCCACTGACAGTGTAAAATTTTGGTTTGTTTTTCAATAAGCTTAGGAAAGCTTATCTTGATAGCTTATTTGGGACAATAAGGCACCCTTATACTCTTTGGAGTATAAGGAGTCAATAATCACACAAAAGCAAGCAGTCACTTAACAAGAATAAGCACCAATTAAGCCCTAAAGTTACTGATTAAGCACTAAACAGGTCTGATGAACAATTGCTGATGTTTCATGCACAAATCTGAATTTTAAAACCTTATATCTTGGAAATAAGCTCACAAGCATGCATACAAGTGACACACAATCCTCAAACACCCTAAAATCTAGCAACCTACAAAGTTTGATAGCAAAATTACTCAAAAATCAGTCACACACAAGTAGTTTCTGATTTTAGCTATGTTTTACCTCTTTAAACATGCAAAAGTGTTTAAAACCTACTCAAACTGAAACCAAAGAGCATATAGCACTCAAATATAACCTAGGTGATGTTTCTAGACAGGTTTTAACATGAAATTTTATCACAAATTCTTGCTAATCCCTTGTCCCAAACACTCCTTTAATTCAGTAAACACAAATTTCTCAAACAAAACTGAATCAAACACAAACCAAACTTGATCAAATCCTTCTAAACATGCATATAATCACTACTTGATCAACTTCAAACCATCTTAACACACTTACAACACTTATCATGCAGAAATCATATAGAACACATTTTTTTTCAGAAACTTTAAAATTTGAAAAGTAAACAAGGAATACCTTGTTGGGCTTACTTCCAAGCCCAACAGTGGCTGATAAGCCACCTCCTACAAGCCCGGGCTTGTGCTGAGATTTATGATCAAGTAAGCAAAAATGGAAAAGGATTGGAGGTGGTCACTATTGACACACACTCCAACAATGTCTTCAAATGGAAATGGTATGGAGATCCTGCTAAGAGAAAAGAAAAAGCACAAGGTTTCTGTTTCATAAAACAAATGAGCCTCCAACAAGCTTATCAATTAAGCTGACTTTGGCTTATATTTGTTTAAAAAAAATGAAAACTGATGTAAATTTTTTACTTAAAACTTCTTCCAAACCAAATCAACAAGAGCTTTACTCTTCACATAAGCTTGATAATCAATGAATTATCAGGCTTATGGTCTTAGCTTAAAACCCTTGGATAATTTTCTAAAAGCTTAACAATCTTAGTAACCAACTGAATTTGAGAATAAAACTTGAAATGTAAATTGCATAAAAGTAAATGAGGTCCTTTTTGCTACTCATCAACAATCCAACACCAATTTTATTTCACTACATAAAATGTGGATTTACAAGTTTGTGACAAACGGAGAGAAAAAGAACAAGTAAATGGCTAAGCCCTAATGCCCTTTATATAAGGTCACAATCTTTCTAGAAGGCTGAAAACAAAAGCTAAACCCTAATGTTGAACTACCAAAAGTGCCCTTTGATGATTCCTGGAATATGTCAATAAGATGCTTGATTTTGAATTCGTCCCATGTGAATTCCTTGGAGTTTTGTGTATGCCAGCAGGTACAAGTGATCATAGACGTATATCTGGTCCTTTGGGAGCAAGTAAATGAGTTGGAGCCGTTGGATGACTGTTTATCTGTGTCTTGGAGTAGCAGGGGAGCCACGTGGGGGACCCAGGAGTTGAAGGTGATGGGTTTTGGGATGTGGGTTTAGATGGGGAGAGGGCAAATTAGCAATCTGGAGCTTAATTTTCTAAACCCCTTTGGTTTAAGTGAATTAGGGATTTAGGGTTCATGTGATGGGGGTAATTAGCAGAAAGGGGTAAATCCATTTGGGGGTTAAGGGTGATTTAAATATGTGTTTACCCCCAAATTTTTAAACTGATTAAATAAATCAGTTTTAAACAAGGATAGTGGGAATTGACGTGTAACCAGGGTGTGTTGTGATTGGCTATTTGACCAGTCATAGTGACGTGTCATGGGCTGATAGGGTGGGATAGGTTTTGTTGTCTGGCAGAAACAACCCTTGAACTCCTTCTTTCTTGTCCCTTTGTATTAAAACTTTATCAACGCCCAAAATGCATGTGACAACTTTGGCAAAGTTGTCAAATCTGGCACAACAAGTCTTAAAACTTGTTTTAAGGACTAAACATGCAATTTCTTCATATTCCAAGGACTGAATTTGCCATGTTTTCAAACTTCAAGGCTTTGACTTGTTGGTTGACTTCTTGGAGGACCATATTTGACAATTTAGATTTGTTGAGGGACTAAATTTGCCAATTCTTCAAAGTTAAGGGTCCTTTTTGTAATTTTGACAAACTTTAGGGACCAAACTTGTAATTATGAAGATACAAGGGTATAAAGTGTCAATTCTTCAAACTTGGAGGACCAATCTTCAATATTCTTCAAATCTTCAAGGGTTTTCTTTGGAAAATTCCTCGCTAGGGCTTGGTTCATCGTGCGGCTTCGTTTCCCGTGTTCGTTTTTGCGTGATTCTTGTGATCTTTTGTCATTTTCTCAATATCCGTACCTAAAATACACAAGCAACAAACACAAGCATATATTTGGGTATTTTGATGATATTTAATGCATTTTAAGTCCAAAAAGAACGATGAGACCATGTATAAAAGCCGTCTCATCACTCCCCCATACTAAACCATTGCCGTGCCCTCACGCAATGCTAGAATAAAGTATCGTAGCATCTCCAAAATTCATTTTTATTCACTTTATTGGAATGATAAACTAGCTACACTACTACTATTACTACTACTTGTGTTATAGACATAATGTATGATTTTCATCGCAAAATGGGACGTTTAGGTTCATAGAATAAGAACACGTGAATGCTTCGTTAGAAATAATTTCATCGTCCTCGATTTTCACTCTAATTCCATGCCAAGCGTGCAACGAGATCATTGTCATTATAAGTTAGTAATGCTAACACTACTCATATGCCCTAATCACGTACTTATTCTCCCATTATTCCTAAGTTGTATCTCTTATATTTTATTTTGTCTTGAATGTTTCACGATGATACATTGTTTGACTTATGCGATAATAGAGATTTAGGTCTAAAAATAGAGTCCTAACGGTGTAACTAAGACCATCAAATCAATAACCCCTCCTAATAGACAACGATGTCAAAAAATTAAGTTGACAAGAAGAATCGATAAACACGGTTTTATAACGGTTTTGAACATGAGACTTATTACCAAGACTTTTATACGCCCCCTAACGGAAGGGCCTTATTATCTTTGGTTTACCTCCATCTTTTATTCAACTTCGCCATGAAGCTTTTATTATGACTTCGGTCTTGCCTTGCCTTTTATTATCCGCCTCATCGGTGGTTTTATTAGCCAAAGACGTATATCCTCACGCTAAAGCGAATTTTGGATCTTTAAAGCTTCGAAGATTAAGGCTTGATTCACTTTCAATTTTGCATAGATTTTAGGCCTTGTGGGGCTTCAAATTGTTTGCTTGATTTAGGTGAGCACTTGAAATCTTATTATTGGGTGAAGCTTTCGATTATTCGGGTTGCCAATATTTCAAAACCGTGACGCTGGCGATACCTTAATGTCTTCCCAATTTAATTACACGGAAGCTACTAGAAAAGACTAGAAACCCAACAATCCTAACTAAACCGCTAAGTCAATATTTATTAAGCAAAAAATATTTACATGCGAAGGGAGAATAAGCAAACAACGAGAACACATGAGTTTTTGAAAGAATACGAGTACTCTACGTTTAGCATAGTAACTTATAATTAACTCTATCATTTCTCGTCCTCATTTAAGAGACTTAGCCTAATGTGTAGTTAAGGAATCAAAGCTAAGTGCTCAACACGCACGGTCGAGTCAAAAATTACTCTTATTCTCGCCATCGGAAAATCTACATTCGTGTCTTCAAACACTTATAAAACATGAGAAGAATTTTAAAATTTGGCCATTTTTAGCCTTATTTTGCAACAAAACGATAAACAAAACGATAAACTTTGGAAAGCATGAGGGTTTGGCAAGGCAAGTATCTATTCACCCCCCCATACTAAAGTTAAACATTGTCCTCAATGTTTCGAGTCTAGGGGTGCAAACACCCCCATACTAGAGACGTAGTCGAATGCCTAATCTAGCATGGAAAGGGTGTAACCATTAAATTAATAGCCGTTTATGAAGTGTGCTAAAAACCTAAGGTTAGAACAATAAAGGATATATCATGGATATTGAGAAATGTCTCCAATAGCAAACGATCGAGTGCTCCCATAAAACGAACACGAGAGGCTCCAATCGCGAAGATCATGATCTAAAAACCACATATCACAAACAACCATGGAACAAAGATTGGAAGGGCACGAATCCCCACACGTAAGCTACATTAGACTAAGAAAGCGATAATATGTACATAGGATAAGCATGGGACTCCCCCACGAGGCACCTCGTTTTTGATTACCGAGTCATGAGCTCGACTCGATCCCCTCAATACTAATTATCATTGGGGAAGGTGACTTGGTCGAGGTAGTTCAAGGATGGAACTTCCCCGCCAAAGTAGTGCTTCAACCTATGTCCATTCACCTTGAAGTTAGGACCATCATCTTGAGCTAGCTCGATGGTCCTATACGGAAACACTTGAGTCACGGTGAATGGACCGGACCAACGGGATTTCAATTTACCGGAAAATATTTTCAATCTTGAATTAAAAAGTAAAACTTGATCCCCAATGTTAAAAACCCGGTTTTTAATTTTTGAATCATGCAACTTTTTAGTTTTCTCTTTATAAATCAATGAATTTTCATAAGCAATGTCTCTCAATTCATCCAATTCATTTAATTGCATTTTCCGGTGTTTTCCCGCGGTCTCCATGTCATCATTACAATGCTTTAGGGCCCAATAAGCCTTGTGTTCTAACTCGATAGGCAAATGACAATTCTTTCAATACACAAGCTTATAGGGAGTGCACCCAATGGGCGTCTTATGAGCGGTCCTAAAGGCCCATAAAGCATCGTCTAACTTATCCGACCAAGATTGTCGGTTTTCCCCCACGGATCTCTCCAAGATCCTCTTTAATGCTCGGTTTGAAACCTCGACTTGCCCACTCGTTTGTGGGTGATAAGCCGTAGAAAGACGATGTGTAACCCCATATTTCCTTAGAACCCTTTCGAATTGGTCATTACAAAAATGGGTTCCACGATCGCTTATGATAGCACGAGGGGTTCCAAACCTAGCAAACAAACTTTTCAAGAACTTAACTACCACACGAGCATCATTAGTGGGCAAGGCCTTCGCCTCCACCCACTTAGAAAGGTAGTCAACCGCAACGAGAATGTACTTATTACCACGAGATGATGGGAACGGCCCCATAAAGTCTATGCCCCAAACGTCAAAGATCTCACATACTTGAATGATATTTTGTGGCATTTCATCTTTTTGTGAGGCTTTTCTTTGTCGTTGGCATGAATCACAAGACTTCACAAGATCTTGTGCATCTCGGTAAATAGTAGGCCAAAAGAAGCTGGCATCAAACACCTTTTAGCCGTGAGATTAGCACCGTGGTGACCTCCCGTGGGCCCCTCATGGCAAGCTCTAAGGATGTTAGAAGCTTCGGTGCCAAATACACAACGGCGGATGATTTGATCCGCACAAGTTCGAAACAAGTAAGGGTCGTTCCAAAAATAGAACTTGACATCACGAAAGAATTTTCGTTTTTCTTGAGTTGTCATACCCTTAATGATGAAATTACCCGCATGGTAATTTGCAAAATCCGCAAACCATGGGGTAGAAGAATCAAGTTTGGAATTCACTACACCAAGTGTTTCAAGCGGAAATGTTTCGGTGATTTCCTTAGGCTCGTAAACACTTTGCTGAGGATCTTCCAAACGAGAGAGATGATCGGCCGCTAGATTCTCGGCTCCTTTTTTGTCAACGATTTTGTGATCAAATTCTTGAAGGAGGAGAATCCAACGAAGTAATCTCGGCTTTGCATCTTGTTTAGCCATGAGATACTTTATAGCCGAATGGTCCGTATACACTATTCATTTCGTCAAGACGAGGTAAGGTCGGAATTTCTCAAATGCATACACCACGGCAAGGAACTCCTTTTCCGTTGTAGTGTATTTAAGTTGAGCCTCGGTCATCGTCTTGCTAGCATAGTGAATAGGCAAGAACTGCTTATCATGACGTTGCCCCAAAACGGCCCCAATAGCGTAGTCACTTGCATCACACATAAGCTCAAAGGGGAGGTTCCAATTTGGAGCAACAAGAATGGGAGCTTCGGTAAGTTTCCTCTTAAGGATCTCAAAGGCTCGTACACAATCTTCGTCAAAGACAAAACGTGCTTCTTTTTCAAGAAGATGTGTAATGGGTCGAGAAATCTTCGAGAAATCCTTGATGAATCGTCGATAAAAGCCCGCGTGGCCTAGGAAACTCCTAACTCCCTTGACGGTTTTGGGATGAGGTAATTTGGCGATGACGTCTACCTTAGCTTGATCTACCTCAATCCCCGCTTTCGAGACCTTGTGCCCTAAGACGATTCCACTCTTGACCATAAAATGACACTTTTCCCAATTGAGCACAAGGTTGGTTTCCTCACAACGTTTTAACATTCTCTCAAGGTTCGACAAACACGAAGTAAAGGAATCACCAAACACGGAAAAGTCATCCATGAAGACTTCCATCGTCTTCTCGATCATATCATGAAAAATAGCCATCATGCATCGTTGAAAAGTTCCCGGTGCATTGCAAAGTCCGAATGGCATTCTACGATGAGCAAACGTTCCATATGGACACGTAAACGTAGTTTTTTCTTGATCACGAGGATCGATGGGAATTTGGAAGTAACCGGAAAAACCATCTAAAAAGCAATAGAAATCGTTTCCCGCAAGACGCTCCAACATTTGGTCCATGAAGGGCAAGGGAAAATGGTCTTTTCAAGTGGCTTCATTTAACTTTCGATAGTCAATGCACACTCTCCATCCGGTCACGAGTCTAGTGAGAATTAACTCGTTGGCATCGTTTGGCACAACGGTCATCCCTCCCTTTTTAGGGACACAATGAATAGGACTCACCCAAGGGCTATCGGAAATAGGGTAAATCATTCCCGCGTCAAGGAGTTTAAGGACCTCCTTTTTTATGACGTCGTGAATTTTGGGGTTCACCCTCCTTTGACTTTGGATTGTTGGCTTGAAATCTTCCTCCATTAAGATTTTGTGGGTATAAAACTTGGGATCGATCCCCTTAATGTCGGATAACTTCCACGCAATCGCCCCTTTGTGGTCCTTAAGAACATCGACAAGTGCGGTTTTTTCATCATTCGAAAGTTCCTTCGCAATAATAACCGGCAACTTGTCGTCCTCCTCCAAATAGACATACTCGAGGTGAGGAGGTAAATCTTTCAACTCGAGAATAGGTGGTTCCTCAAGTGAAGATTTGGGCTCGATACTCATAACCTCCTCGGGTGGAGGAAATGGGAAATCGTTGAGAAAATCCTTGATAATCGAGAAGTCCTCATAGTTGTCGAGGTCTTCGTCACAAGTACGTGGAACATCGAATTCTTCCAACGTAAAACCACCACCTTCGAAAGGAGTGAAGGTTGGTGACGAATTATCAAGAATTGGATCTAACATAGTGGGATTGCCACTAGTTTCTTCATCACCAAACCCTAAAACTTCTTGTGAAAATTCCTCGCAAACCACGTCGATCATATCAACGAGGTTTATGGTAGCAACGGAATAAACATGAGAAAGTTGAGAATTTTGAGTTGCGTTTATAACAAGTTCCTCGTCGTTGAAACGTAAGGTGATCTTTCTAGCATGCACATCAATCAAAGCCATAGACGTATCTAAAAACGAACGACCTAAAATAAGAGGAACTTGAGGATCCGTGGGGATGTCAACAACAATAAAGTCTACGGGATAGTAGAACTTCCCCACTTTCACAAAAACGTCTTCCGCCAAACCACATGCAAGAATCGTGGAATGGTCGGCCAACTCAATAGACATTCGTGAAGGAGTAAGATTAGGAAGATTGAGCGACTTGTAGATTGCAAGTGGCATCAAGTTAATGCTAGCACCAAGATCGGCCAAGGCATAGCATTCCTCCATATCTTGAATTGCACAAGGGATCAAAAATTTACCGGGATCACCGACTTTTTGAGGTATGCGATTAAGATAAACCGACGAACAACTAGACTTTTGGTGTAATTTCTCCTTGTTGTTCAACATACTCTTAAAGTTAGCGGCAAATCGAGGCATCATGACCAAGGCATCGGCGAAACTCACATTAAAGTGCAAATCACGAAACATTTTCATAAAAAGCTCAAATTGATAGTTGTCGCGCTCTTGTCGTTTCTCCTTCATAAGTCTCGATGGATAAGGCAAGGGTGGTGTGGGTTGGGGCATAGGCATAGCCTTTGGAATCTCGGGTTCCAAAATGGGTGATGGGTCAACCGTAGGTGTGGCATGAGCGGTACTTTGTGGGCTTGAAATATGCTCCTTTTCGACCACCACCTCGGGTTCTTCCTCAATTTCCTCCACCGTTGGAGTAATTGGTTGAGGAGTCGGTTCTTTAAGTGCCTTACCACTACGTGTGGTAATCACTTTCATCTCTCCCTTCGGGTTTGAAACGGTGTTACTAGGCAAACTACCCGAAGTAGAGGCTTTGTTTCCCATTACGGCTTCTAAAATTGCATTAAGCTTAGCATCTTGACTACTAAACTTCAAATCTTGGCTAGCGGCTTTTTGGTCAATTCTTTGTTCAAGCCTAGCATGACTTTGCTCTATCTTGTTGTTTTGACCTCGAATTTGGTTAGCAAAATCATTTTTCAATTCATTTCTCATGGCTAGATTTTCCTTAATAAAATTAGCTAACTCCTTTGCGTTCTTAGCCGTCTCCTTAGCTTGATTAGCCATTTGCTCTTGAATGTTTTCCACAATCTTATCATTTGAAGTAGCGTAATTCAAAAAGTCTATTGGAAGTTCTTTATTATTTTGAAGACCTTGACTTGCATTTTGAAAATTACGGTTTTGATTTTGATTTTGCAATTGGCTACTACTACTACTCCCTTGATTCCCATAGTTGTTATTACCCTTATAATTGTTCCTTTGATTGCTTTGGTAACCAACTTGATTGTTTCGATAATTGTTAGCATTTTGGTTTGGTGAAAAACCCGGTGGAGTCAATTGATTAGTGCGAGGAACTTGACCGTTTTGGTTATAAGTTCCCGCGGCCGCGAAGGCACTCGAAGTGTTACCACCGTTGGTAATGCACTCGGAATAATCGTGAGCTCCACCACAATACATACAAGAAACCTCAACCGCTTTAATCGTAGCGGGAGCGGGTTGTTCACCAACTTTAAACTCAACTAACAAGCCTTTCACTATATCAAAAATTTTATTCTCCAAATTAGCCTCGACTTGGCAAGCATCAACGGTGTGTGACAAACTAGGTGAAGATGAAGACGAGGCCTTACGAACACTCGACGTGCTACGAGGACTATACACCTTAGACCTATTCTCAATAATTACCAATGCTTCCTCGACCGTCTTACACAAGAAATTACCACCCGCGGCGGCATTAAGATAATCACGCTCATGATCGTTCAAGCCATTGTAAAACGTGTCTATTTGATGCAAGTCGGAAAAACCATGATGAGGACATTCGTGCAACATTTCTTTAAACCTATTCCAAGCCGTTGAAAAACTCTCATTAAACTCTTGTGAAAACTTTGAAATCTCGTTTTTCAAGTGCGTAGTCTTAGAGGGCGGAAAAAATTGGTTCACGAATTTTGAAACGAGATCCTTCCACGTCAATATAGAATTGGGTGGCTCTTTCTCTAACCAAATTTTTGCGGGCCCCGCTAAGGAATACGAAAAAAGCATCATCTTAATCGAGTCGTTTGAAACATCCTTAAACTTGCATGTGGCGGTGAGACGATTAAATTGGCGAATGTGGTTATGCGGGTTGTCCTTTTCGTCCCCTCGAAACTTGTTGTTTTGAATCATGGACAACAAACCCGTCTTAACCTCAAAATTCTCCGCAAGGATAGCGGGAATCACAATCGCTTCTCCATAACCCTCGGTGGGTGCTTGAAGCAACTCCATCATAGTTCGATTAGCCATGGGTGCTTCTTTCACTATAATGGGTTCGTCAATAGGAGAGTCCTCACTAGTAGGAGTGAGTGATTTGTTTCTTCGTTTACGAGCACGTCTAGCTTTAGAGCGAGTTTGCATAAACGTCACGTACAACGAGAAGGCGAGCAAAGAAGATTCTTTTTGGTGTTTTTACTTTTTCAATTTTTTTGTGGTTTTTGATTGTTTTTAACTTTTTTTGGATTTTTTGGAATGTATTAAGTAGACCAAAATCTACAAATCTCCTCCTTAATCAAATCTCTCGATTAAAGAAGCCTCAAGGAATGAAAACGAACACGTGAAGTGAACGCCTTCGATGACTTTAGAACGATGGTGGAACACCAAATCGTTCAAGAGGGTTTAATCAAATGAAACCAAGAAAATATATATGATACTTAGTAATACTTTGGGCGGCAAAACCCTCGATTCACTCTCAAAATCAAATACGCACAAGCAAGCGGAGGAAACGAGGCGGCGCGAAGCACTTAAGAGCCTTTTTCCTTTAGGTCGTGAAATACAACCGCCTTATACCCACCTTATAGTTTGTATTATCAAAATCAAGCTTCACGAAAGTATTTATCTATTTTTGCCTTTTTTCTTTGGTTTGAGATTCGAATACAATGATCGAGTGATGAAATCCCGAATCAAGGTTGTGATTGCTCACGTATTTGGAGTACTTGTAAATTTATTGTTCTACGTATACAATATAGTAATAATATTCACAAAAATCGAAAAACGATAATACGTATTAATAGAGTGCTATTAATACAAATACTTTTATGGCTATATATCAAAACAACAATGGTTCAACCAAAACACAACACGCCTCCCCGGCAGCGGCGCCAAAATGATTGTTGTAAAATTACTCCTTTAGGAAAAGAGAGCAATAAAATAGGGCAAGTGCACGACGATTTAGGAAAACCGTGTGTGAATGACCCTAGGTGAGTTCGTTCTCGAGGAGGCAAGTGCGTTGTGTTAAGAATTGATTAATGATGTTTGTGATTATGAACAAGAAGAAAAGAATTGAGAAAGGAAAGAAAAGACGGTTACGACTACGAATTAAACTACGACGAAAAAGGCGTAAACGTAAAACCGTAAAAACTACAAAATTTTAAAAAAAATTTCAACCTAAAAATTAATTATAAGCTAAACCAAGTCCAAAATAGTATAAATAAGAAATAAAATCCAATAAAAATATTTTAAAACCTTTTATTAATTAAATATTCAATTTTAAACGCTAATTAAAGCCCTAAAATTAAATATAATTAATCAAAATGTCCAAAATATGATTTTATTGAACAAATAACTTACTTATATTATCTAAAAACTAAAAAGTATTTTTTATAATTTTTAAATACTATTTTTCTATTTTTAAATTACTAAAAACTATTTTAAAATTAAAATAATTATAAAAAATAATTAAATAATGCTAAAAATAATCTACCAATTTTAAAAATCCTATTTTACTCTAATGAACAGTAGAAAAATGAAAAATCTTGAAAAATATTAAATTTTCCACTAAATGACAAAACTAGTTTAATTAAAACCCTAATTAACTTAGATTAATTCTAAAAATTAATAAAAAGATGAACAGTAAAATACTTTTTAACCAAAAACCTTAAAATATTATTCTAAGTCTAGGAAAATTGATTAAACTGAAAAATATTACTTTTTGGCACTAAAAGACAAAAACAGAAACTTTAAAGTTAATTAAAAATAGCTAATTAACCTAAAAATTACTAAATGAACAGTAAATAAAAATTTAATTAATCAGAAAAATCCTAAATTAAATAAGAAAAATAATGGCACTGGTTTGGAGGTCTAATTCAACTTTTGGAGCACTAAAGACCAAAAAGGAAGAAAACAGATAGTGACATGTGCTGGACTTTTGTCCTTTAGCTCAGCAGTGGTAAAAAAGACACTAGCAGTGGGAAAGGAGTTCCCACTAACAGTGTAAAATTTTGGTTTGTTTTTCAATAAGCTTAGGAAAGCTTATCTTGATAGCTTATTTGGGACAATAAGGCACCCTTATACTCTTTGGAGTATAAGGAGTCAATAATCACACAAAAGCAAGCAGTCACTTAACAAGAATAAGCACCAATTAAGCCCTAATGTTACTGATTAAGCACTAAACAGGTCTGATGAACAATTACTGATGTTTCATGCACAAATCTGAATTTTAAAACCTTATATCTTGGAAATAAGCTCACAAGCATGCATACAAGTGACACACAATCCTCAAACACCCTAAAATCTAGCAACCTACAAAGTTTGATAGCAAAATTACTCAAAAATCAGTCACACACAAGCAGTTTCTGATTTTAGCTATGTTTTACCTTTTTAAACATGCAAAAGTGTTTAAAACCTACTCAAACTGAAACCAAAGAGCATATAGCACTCAAATATAACCTAGGTGATGTTTCTAGACAGGTTTTAACATGAAATTTTATCACAAATTCTTGCTAATCCCTTGTCCCAAACACTCCTTTAATTCAGTAAACACAAATTTCTCAAACAAAACTGAATCAAACACAAACCAAACTTGATCAAATCCTTCTAAACATGCATATAATCACTACTTGATCAACTTCAAACCATCTTAACACACTTACAACACTTATCATGCAGAAATCATATAGAACACATTTTTTTTCAGAAACTTTAAAATTTGAAAAGTAAACAAGGAATACCTTGTTGGGCTTACTTCCAAGCCCAACAGTGGCTGATAAGCCACCTCCTACAAGCCCGGGCTTGTAATGAGATTTATGATCAAGTAAGCAAAAATGGAAAAGGATTGGAGGTGGTCACTGTTGACACACGCTCCAACAATGTCTTCAAATGGAAATGGTATGGAGATCCTGCTAAGAGAAAAGAAAAAGCACAAGGTTTCTGTTTCATAAAACAAACGAGCCTCCAACAAGCTTATCAATTAAGCTGACTTTGGCTTATATTTGTTTAAAAAAAATGAAAACGGATGTAAATTTTTTACTTAAAACTTCTTCCAAACCAAATCAACAAGAGCTTTACTCTTCACATAAGCTTGATAATCAATGAATTATCAGGCTTATGGTCTTAGCTTAAAACCCTTGGACAATTTTCTAAAAGCTTAACAATCTTAGTAACCAACTGAATTTGAGAATAAAACTTGAAATGTAAATTGCATAAAAGTAAATGAGGTCCTTTTTGCTACTCATCAACAATCCAACACCAATTTTATTTCACTAAATAAAATGTGGATTTACAAGTTTGTGACAAACGGAGAGAAAAAGAACAAGTAAATGGCTAAGCCCTAATGCCCTTTATATAGGGTCACAATCTTTCTAGAAGGCTGAAAACAAAAGCTAAACCCTAATGTTGAACTACCAAAAGTGCCCTTTGATGATTCCTGGAATATGCCAATAAGATGCTTGATTTTGAATTCGTCCCATGTGAATTCCTTGGAGTTTTGTGTATGCCAGCAGGTACAAGTGATCATAGACGTATATCTGGTCCTTTGGGAGCAAGTAAATGAGTTGGAGCCGTTGGATGACTGTTTATCTTTGTCTTGGAGTAGCAGGGGAGCCACGTGGGGGACCCAGGAGTTGAAGGTGATGGGTTTTGGGATGTGGGTTTAGATGGGGAGAGGGCAAATTAGCAATCTGGAGCTTAATTTTCTAAACCCCTTTGGTTTAAGTGAATTAGGGATTTAGGGTTCATGTAATGGGGGTAATTAGCAGAAAGGGGTAAATCCATTTGGGGGTTAAGGGTGATTTAAATATGTGTTTACCCCCAAATTTTTAAACTGATTAAATAAATCAGTTTTAAACAAGGATAGTGGGAATTGACGTGTAACCAGGGTGTGTTGTGATTGGCTATTTGACCAGTCATAGTGACGTGTCATGGGCTGATAGGGTGGGATAGGTTTTGTTGTCTGGCAGAAACAACCCTTGAACTCCTTCTTTCTTGTCCCTTTGTATTAAAACTTTATCAACGCCCAAAATGCATGTGACAACTTTGGCAAAGTTGTCAAATCTGGCACAACAAGTCTTAAAACTTGTTTTAAGGACTAAACATGCAATTTCTTCATATTCCAAGGACTGAATTTGCCATGTTTTCAAACTTCAAGGCTTTGACTTGTTGGTTGACTTCTTGGAGGACCATATTTGACAATTTAGATTTGTTGAGGGACTAAATTTGCCAATTCTTCAAAGTTAAGGGTCCTTTTTGTAATTTTGACAAACTTTAGGGACCAAACTTGTAATTATAAAGATACAAGGGTATAAAGTGTCAATTCTTCAAACTTGGAGGACCAATCTTCAATATTCTTCAAATCTTCAAGGGTTTTCTTTGGAAAATTCCTCACTAGGGCTTGGTTCATCGTGCGGCTTCGTTTCCCGTGTTTGTTTTTGCGTGATTCTTGTGATCTTTTGTCATTTTCTCAATATCCGTACCTAAAATACACAAGCAACAAACACAAGCATATATTTGGGTATTTTGATGATATTTAATGCATTTTAAGTCCAAAAAGAACGATGAGACCATGTATAAAAGCCGTCTCATCAATCCAAGAATTTGTCATCGCACTTTCAATGGATTTTTTGAATTCGACATCGAACGAGGGAGAATCGCATAATTTGCAAGACGAAGTTAGTGATAATGGCATCACTTCATTTCAAATGCTTCAGTATCATCTAGTTTCTCTTTCACGGATTCAAGGAGGGAGCGAATTTGTGACAATCTTTGGTCATGATCGTCATATATTCATGGAATCGATGTTCACCATCTTGACCCAACTAGCAGAGCAACTCCACAATGAAAACTTTAATCACTCTGCATCGGCACTTGCATATAAGGCTCTTGTGACACAACTCACGCCTTTCCTCCAATTCAATATCATCAAGCCTGGAAGTTCAGTGATTTGCCAATCATTTCTTCGAGATACACATACCGAGCTTCGAGTTTTCCGTGATACAATTTTGAAACTCATGACATCGGTCTCGTCTTCGATTTATCAAAGATCACAACTTCAGCAAGTGTATGATAATGGAGTGCAAGAATCAATGACGCAGATGCAAAAGGAGATTGATCATACGGTTGACAACTTGGAGCATAACGATGGTAAGAGCACGGAATCAGGAGGACAACATGATACCAGTGGCACGTCGGGGAATGCTCACGAGATTTCTCTTGATGACACCTTACCCATTTATGACGCAGAACCTGCAAACATGGTACAATGTAATGTTGTTTATGATGTATATGCTGATGATATGCCGCATTTTGAGCATTCTGAACCTAATTATGACAAACATGGGATGGAAAAGAGTGATAGCACTTCTGATTCATCCGATGTAAGTCATAATGGGGGAGAGATTGTTAAGAAAGCTATAGAACATCATGATAATTGTCTTATAACTTCTTCATTGACTGCTTCTGATTCCAAGATTAGAGAGCTCGAAACGATTGTAGCTCGACAATCAAAAGATTTTGAGGATGCCAAACTTGAATTTTCTAAGAAAACGGACAAATTTGAAACATACTTTGAAAAACTTGAAAAGTCAAACGTTGTTCTTGAAAGAAAATTGGATCAAAAAGTTTTAGATTCTAAAGCTGAAAAGGATAATCTTTTGAAACAAATTAAGTTGCTTGAATCTAAGTTGGCATCCCAAGATGAATTGCTCAAAGAGAATGAGACCTTAAAAGCTCAAGTACAGGAAAAGGTTTTTGCTATAGCTGCGTTGAAAAACGAGTTAAGGAAAACTAGAGGACCTAGTGTGGACACTAAGCTTGAAAAACCATCAATCTTGGGGAAACCGCCTACAAATCAGTTCGTCAGACAACCGATTGTCAGACAACCTACTGCATTTAGATCCAAGCGACCACTATCCTCGAGACCGCGGTTTGCCTCCCAAGTTGATTTGGGTCATATTTCTAGAACAGTCACTCCACCAACTAGGCCTAATGTGACTAAATCAGTTGTAGCAAGACCTCATCACATGATTGCCCCTAGTTTCTCTAAGAATAGTTCAATGAACACGTCTAGAACTAGTTCAACTAATGTGCGCCATGATTTTGGTCAAAGGGAAGCTATTCAAAAGACACTTGTAAGAGATAGCAATATCCAACCTAGTCAGATGCCTTCTAGATTACCCAACACTGCTAACAGTAGCATGACGTCTCCTAGGAGCATCGATCAATCATCTAGGAATTACTCGGACATTAAATATGCTACTTGTAAAACATGTAGAAAATGTGTCTTTACGGCAAATCATGATTCTTGTATCAAGAAACTACTTAATGAGGTGAACTCCCGTGCTAGACTTAAATCCCAGTGGGTCGCTAAAATCAAACCCATTGGTAAAATGTGGCGCCCCACTGGTAGAACTTTCACTCTTGTAGGAAACGAGTGCCCTTTAACTAGGATTGTCTCCGATTCTACTAAGACTACTAGGGAGGAAATTGCAAAGGATGATACATCACTTAAGCCTGAACTTAAGGTTTTCTATAAAAGGAAACGTTTGGCAACTAAGACAAGTGAATCATCCCCTCAGGCCACCTCTGACACAAGAAAAGAAAACCGTGAACCCCCACGTGCTTCTAAAATAGATATCTCTAACCCATGCAAAAGTATACAAACTCCTAATGAGAATGCAGGTACCAAAGTTGATGTTCCAAAAGAACGAAGCGGTCCAATCGTTGTGTACCGTTCAACTAAGGACACTCTTAGAGTTTGGTTGCTGAAGAAGCAGATATCGAAGAAACAAGTGTCTCAGGGGATTCATGGTTAAGCTTACCAAGGACTTAAAGTCACATAACAGACTGTAACTCGATCTCAAAAGACAGGAAAGTTCATCTCGATGATGACTTATCCTAAAAACGAGAAATTCATTTTTCTCGGGCATGAGCTTATGTTAAAAACATTCCACGTTTTTAAGCTCATGCACAAGGACTATAGTCACATCACAGACTATAACTCGCTCTTCAAAGAAAGGAAAGTTTATCGCCGATGGTAAACTTATCCTAACAACGAGAAATTAATTTTTCTCGGGCATGAGCTTATAAAAAAACATTCCAAGTTTTTAAGCTCATGCACAATGGCTCCTCGTTAAATGACAGACGACGACCCGGACTTCAGAGACAGGGAAGTTTATCTACGCAACGATAACTTACCCTTTTAACAAGAAATTAAGTTTTCTTGGACACGAGCTTATCCTAAAACCATTCAAAGGTTTTAAGCTCGTGTAAATGGTTTATCATTAAATATCAGATGGTAACCCGTTCTTCAAATAAAGGAAAGTTTATCGCCGATGGTAAACTTATCCTCATTAACGAGAAATTAATTTTTCTCGGACACAAGCTTACGTTAAAACCATTCAAAGGTTTTAAGCTCGTGTACATGACTTACAGTTAAATGTCAGACTGTAACTCGAACTTAAAATAAAGGAAAGATTATCTTTTATGATAACTTATCCTCTCAACGAGAAATTCACCTTTCTCGGTCATGAGCTTGTATTAAAACATTCGAAGTTTTAAGCTCAGAAAGGAAAGTGTATATTTTAAATAATAGAACTTTTCCTCGTAACGAGAAATTAACCTTTCTCGGTCATGAGCTTTCCGTTAAAACAGTCAAAGTTTTCAAGCTCATGAAAACGACTTCTAAGTAAATGTCAGCTTAGAACTCGTCCTTCAGATAAAAGGAAAGTTTATCGCCGATGGTAACTTATCCTTAACAACAGGAAGTTTACAACTTCTCGGACTTGAGCTCGTTTTGTAAGATATTCAACATCTTAAGCTCAAGTAATTGTTTTTTCAAAACTTGGAACACAATTTTTCAAGAATTTTTTCAAAAGATTTTTCTAAATCTTTCAAAATTGTGTGTTCAAAATGTTTTGATAAAAAGAGCATGTCTTCTGGAATCGATAATATTTACGAACCTAGAAATGTCATTCAATAATGACACGGGGTTGTAAATAAAGTTCGAGCAGAAGTTTAAATGATTTAAAACATGCTTAAAATGGTTTGCTATTATTTCCGATAGTAACCCGCTTTTCACTTTGAAGTCAAGCATTTCACCGGAAAGCTTTGACTTCAGAATCCGAAGTTATCATCTCCACCAACCGTAGCAACTTACAATTGATATCTACATACTCGACGATGCGACTACTCAAACGGTGACTACAACTCTTTCAATAGAACACGGGTCAACAATTGAGGGGGAGCAATTGTCCAGCATTCAGAATCCTTGATGCCGAGAGTGCCAAGTTCACATATTGGTGTTAAGACAACGATATCAATCATACACATGGAGTCAAGAGATAACTTCAGAAGTTACGAGGAAGAACAACATTCGTGAACAAGAACCATGTGCTTCTTTCATATGATGTTCTCCATCATTCAGGTCCAACCTCGTAAATTGCTAATATTGTGAATTCATTATCATATATGATCTTTGCACGTGTTAAATACCTTACACTTGTGTTTAAAAGGTATTTAATTTACGTTTCAAGTAGACCCTCATTAATTTGAGGGGGAGCTTGTGTAATTCATGAAGATAATTGGATTTGCATTTTTCTTCCCAAATTTTCTTAAAACGCTATTAAATCAATTGATATTAAAAACATTGATTGAGTTAATATTTTTAATATGGGGGAGAAAATGTGATTTAATATGGGAAATGATTAATCACAAATGGTTTGACTTAACGTGCTAGCTCATCCCGACATGTGCGAAATGTTTTCGGATATCGTGGCATATGTTAAGGGGGAGCAAAATGGATTTGCACTTCAAAATGGATTTCATGGTGACATACACTTACCCAAAACATCTCTATTCACGATGATGAAGATTGTGGTGACATAAGGATGGTAGGATAGGTTAAAGTCCAATGATTCCTCTAGTACCGGAGGAATCTTCCCAAGGACATTCCATAGCTAGAAATAGTAGTCCTTAGGAAAGATGGAGAAAGATTGTGAACGTAGCTGAATGCCGACCAAGTACTTAAGTTAGCACTGGAACAATCACAACAAGGTGCTAGTTATGACGTATTGGTAAGCATTGAAGGGGTTGAAGAATGAAAAAGAATTGTAAAGATAAAGGGTGTAAAGAAAGAAGCCCTCCTTACAACCTTAGGCAGAAACCGGGTCAATTCATATGCTATTGAGATCATTTTTAATGATTCTTGATATTGAAGAAAGACATCATGGACCCAGTGATGCAATGCACAACCCTTCCCAGCTAACTCAAATATCTCTCAAAAGGTATTTGTTTTAATCACACGGAGATCAACACATTATCTATTGGTTTATTCACTCCGAATAAATTCGTATTGAAAAGGTGGCACTCCTCTCCAGCCTCCGATCACTAAAATCCAAAATGCACGATCGAGTCTAGAGCCATTTGAGATTATCAAATATCTCATTAGGACACACTTTCATATTTCCTTGCTTCTTCACACACTGTGAAAAGTAAGAAAGATCTTAAGAGTCCTACGCAAAATCTTCATGATCTTGCCTGAACATCCGAGTAATACGAAAGTATTTACAATGAAGATGGAAATCCTTCTTGAGCGAATATCAAAAAGCTCATGGTAGGTGACTTGTGCGATTCTTTATGAATCAAACTTGTGATAACTGGAAAGCAACAGTGGTTTAATTCTTAAATGAATTTAAACACGTTCCAGGCCTCTACGCAATATCTTAGTGATCTTGCCAGAACATTCAGAGTAATACTATTAAGTATTTACAGTGACGAATGGAAATCCTTCTAGTGTTAACATCAAACAGCACTTGGTAGGTAACTTGCAAGATTCTATATGAATCAAGCTAGTGACAACTGGAAAGCAACGACAGTGCGGTTCTTAATTGAACTTCACTTGTTCCAAGAACATGAATTGATGGCTTCAAATCATGCGGATAAGATTATCCAAATGATTCACTCTTTACGTTCGCAGTCAGCTTTGGACGGTCGAGTAAAGAGAACGGGTTTACCCGCGAAATCTTGTCAAGGAGGTTCTTTATTGAAACTACCTGCCACAAGTACGATATTTAATATCGTCCAACGGTCTTAACCGACCGGAGGTAAAATGCTACCGAATTAGAATGAAATGTTCAAGGCCATTTCATCCGTGTATATTGTTTGTTGCTAACTGTCTTATGAAGCGTAACAAGAAGGTGGCATTGCGGTGTACAATCCAGAAGAAGTCGTCACCACATGCTTATACTACATACAATTAGTACTTCAACAAATTCAAGAAAGCCTGAAGGTCAAGGCTTCCGCTGTATCAAACTCTGAAGCTTTCAAGAATTTAAAAGTATAAGTATGTGGAACATGAAGTCACGAAGAGGCAAATATCACAAGTGAAGAATGCACAAGGTCAAGGCAAGGAAACATGCTCAAGACTAAAGTCAAAGATCACATCAAGCATATTCACAAGAACAAGATCGAAGACTCAAGCATAGATGCTAGGTTTAAGATTTTGTAAAAAGATGTGACCTCCCTTAGGGGGAGATTGTTGGAAATACGTTTTTCCCAATAAAGTCTCGGTCACATCTTAGTTAGCATAGATCACGAGATATAGACTATTTAGAACTTTGTCTCTTGGAGCGACCTCCCTTAGGGGGAGATTGTTGGAAATACGTTTTACGTATTTATGAAGGATCGGTCGCTCCAACGATAATTATGTAATGGGCTCGTGATCTACTTAGTAAATGTATAGTCCATATATCCCACATGTAGGGTGGGCTATATATATCCCCTCCTAGCATGTTAGGAGGGGTTGGTCATTTTCACATTTCAATATTCAATCTTTACTTTCTCTCTCTACTCTTCTCTTTTCTCTTCTTTCTCTCTCTACTCCATCATCTCCCTTCTCATCTTTCTTATATTTATCATTTAATCAACCATCTTTATCAATCTAATCAATCATGTAGGATAGGCCAAAGATCTCGTAGACCTTCAGTACCGTTAGTGTTAACGCGGTACATAGTAAGTACTGCCACTTATAAAGTAAGTACTGCTATGATGATTAGGACGAAGATATCTTTGTATAAGATATGTCATAGTTATAGTTAGAGTATATCTTATGTGATATACCTAAATAGTTAGAATATTGATAATATATCGTCTGTGATATAGTTATCTTTATAGAATATTCTAAGGTTTCTAGGGTTCCTTACTCTATAAAAGGAACATAGGTACAATGTCTTTCATGTACCTCATTCAAGTCGATGAATAAGAGAATCGAATAGTTAAAAGTAATTCTGTTCTTACTGTGCTCTATAAGTTAGATTCCGCATAACTTATTTAGTGTTAGTAAGAGTGCTCAAAGTGTTTTAGTTTGATTACAAACTATTATACTAATTCTTAACAGAATATAGATCCAACCAAAGGGATCAACAGCATGTCAATATGTGTTCCAAAGGGAAGATGAGCTGGGATTAGCATAAACTATTCAACTTATTTGTCTTAAAAATGCACTTAAAATCAACACAGAGTATTCCAAGGTATTTGCACAAGCTTTGCAGGCCGAATTGGATGCCAGGACAGACTTAGCTGAAGCTGAAGAAAGAATAAAAAATGATGATTATTGAAGTGTTTCATAGTTGAATATTACTTTCATATTTTGTTTCACTTATGTTTTGTACTTGTAATTTCTTTTAAGTCATAATAAAATCATGAGGTATGTTTTTTAAGATCTGTTATGAGTAAGAAGAAGCTGTCATCTCACTTACTGTAACTTATGTAGATCTAGCTGTATTTATGTTTAAATAGGGGGAGATTGTTGGGAATCTAAGTTTATTAGATTCCCTGTATCATAGATTTAAACACAAATCAAGCTGTTTGATATTAACTTGCCTGTGCCTAGGAGGCAGGCAAGTATCACAAGACTCACAGAGATCTAATTCTCTGTGAGCAACCTCAGAGGAGTTCATGTTAGATACATTGTCAAGGAAGTCGAAGATTACTTGAAGACATACTCATTCGCTGTGATGGATAACAACCAAGTTGTATCAGGGACTCTGAGGGGTTGAGGGTTAACAGGGGTGGCAAGACCCTGTTAACACTCAATACACTTTGGACATACCTTAGTGTGTACGAGACTATGAAGAAAAGGGAAACTGTGTCAGCTCTGTTTCCCTAAAGCATTGTGGCAGACTACCAAGAATAGAAGAGCATCTTGTGACAGATGTCTGACAAGTGTCTGATTAGTGTAGTCACCATCAACCAGTACTTGGAGTCAACCTCGTACCACTATAAATAGGTTATGTAGCCTAGAGTTAATGTTTAACACTTTGACACATTTCACACATTAACTCTTAGAACTTGTTGAACCTAACAGCTGCGACTGTGTTCATAAGTTAGGTTTTAGTTTGTCCAAAGTGTGCACAACACATTGTCATCAAACGGTGTTATCCATAACACTTGTAATTCTTTATTATACAATAATAAGTATTACGTTTAAAAAGTAATTAAGTGTGTTGATTGTTTAGTTTATTGTTTTAAGCTTGGATTAGGGACTTTCAAACATTAATGTAAATACAAATTTAGTTGATTAGAGTTTTTAACATTTATTCGTGTAAAAAATCATCATCAAATATTCGATATCACATTGCACAACATATGACAAAAATTATTTTGGATCATTGTTTTTATTATTTTAAGGGACAAATTTTAACTATCCATTATTTAAGATTAAAAAAGCACAGATCGACTATTTTTGCAAAAATATCCAAAAGTTGCAAAAAACGACGAAGATACTAAAATCGTAAATATAACTAAAAACGATTATCATTAGTGATAAAAATAATAAAATATCAGTAGTGATAGAAGTAAAGATAGTTAGTGTGTAATATCACAATGATATTTTATTGTTTTATTACTAGTGATATTTCATTGCTTTCGCTAATGAAATATCACTACCGATAAATCATTATTTCGTCATATTTACAAGTTTAGTCCTTCCGTCCATCCGTCCATTTTTATAACTTTTCAAAATTAAGTCTCTCTATACTTTTTTTTTTTTAATTTTAAATTCATATTCACTACTAGTATCAGATTAGGAAGGTAAAGATGTACTCCACAACAGATACTCCATGTTAGTAGTATAATAAGTAAGTTAGATACATAACGTATAGATTCAGACATGATCCCATAATAATCATCAGTTAATCACTCACTATTTATTACACGTCTCCTTCAACCAACAACCACTCTCACCCACCACCTTCATCTTCATCACTCCCATTTTCACACACATAAAACCACCATCCAAACACCCCCCTAACTCACACTCATTTTTATCAAAACCAAAATATGAAGAAACTAAAACACTATTACTCACATCCAAACACCCCCCAACACCACCACCACAAATACATCATCTACCCTTTAACCCTAATCTCCATCTTCATCCTCCTAACCCTAACCCTAACCCTAACTTCCCCCACCTCAACCCTAACCCCGCCGTTCCTCCGTCGTGCTTCCATCTTCGTCGAACACAAGCTCCACCCTCTCCCTCCATCCCACGCGCCTCCACCTCCTCGTCTCGCCTACCTTATCTCCGGATCCAAACACGACGGGAAATCCCTTAAACGAGCTTTGTTGTCTTTGTACCATCCGAATAACGTATACGTGGTGCATTTGGATGGGGAGGCTTCGGTTGAGGACCGGATGGAGCTGGGGAGGTTTGTCAAAGGGAATGAGGTGTTTCGGAGGTTTGGGAATGTGGAGATGATTGAGAAGGCGAATTTGGTGACGTATCGAGGGCCGACTATGGTTGCGAATACGTTGCACGCTGCTGCGGTTTTGTTGAAGAAGTGGGACTGGGATTGGTTTATTAATTTGAGTGCTTCCGATTATCCGCTTGTGACTCAAGATGGTATAAATTTATAGAATTTTTAGTTTTTAAGTTAATGTAGGTGCATTTTGTACTTGACGGTAAAAATGTGTGCTTTTTAAGAAATGTAGGCAGGGCCGGAGCCAGAAAGTTTGGCTCAAGGGGGCACACTTTGATAATTTCTAAAAACTACACTACAAAATGGTTCTTAGGGGAGGCAAATTACCAAAAAAATTCCACCATTTTCTGAAATTTAAGCCACAATTTTTTCGCTAGGGGGGCCACATGCCCCTTGTGCACCTCCCCTGTCTCCGCTTCTGAATTTAGGTGAATTACGAATATGTTTAATAGTGATCGTCTCAAATGGTACAAAACGTGCTCTTTTTTAGAAATGTAGGTGAATTCTATGTGTATGAATTATGATAGTAATTATAGTACTTGATAGTAAAAATTTATGCTTTTTAATAAATGTAGGTGTTATGATTGTGTTTAATAGTGATCGACTATAGATGGTAGAAAAATGTGCTCTTTTTTCAAAATGTAAGTGAAGTTTTATGTGTATAATAGTAGTGAATGTAAATATGCGTGCTTTGTAAGTTATATATAGGTTAATTTTGTGGGTGCTTGATAGTAATTGATGGTAAAAAAGTGTGCCTTTATGCTAATGTAGGTGAAATCATATTTTTTTATGGTAGTTTCTGGTAAAAATATGGGCTTAATAAGTAATGTGGGTAAATTTTATGTGTTTGTTGATAGTTGGATGGTAATTTTTTTTTTGGCTTTTGAGTAATTTGGGTGATTTTGTTTCTGTTTGATAGTAATTGATGGTAAAAATGGGTTATTTTCAAGTTTTTATGTTGAATGTAGGTGAAACTTGATTATGTTTGGTAGTGATTGTGACTCAAGATGGATGTGTGCCTTTTATTTAATGTAGGTGACTTTTAACTGTGTGTCATACTAGCTGATGGTAAAAATGGGGGCTTTTTAAGAAATGTAAGTAAAACTATGGGGGGTAAAAATGTGTTTATTTCTTTAAGAATGTAGATGAAAATTTTATGCGTTCTGTAGTAATTGATGGTAAAAATGTATCATTTTAGCTTTTAAGTTAAATGCCGATGAAGTTTAATTATGTTTGATACTGACTGCGACCTGAGATGGTAAATACGTGGGCTTTTTTTTAAGTATTTTATACGTGTTTCAATTGATGGTAAGTTGTTCTTTGCCAGTAATGTAGGTGAAGTTACCAAATTGTGTTTGTGTTTGATTGTAGTTGATGGTAACAATGTTTTCTTTCTAAATAATGTAGGTTAGTTTACTGAATTTTGTTTGTGTTTTAATTTGTGTGTTCTTGTTTCAGATTTGTTGCATACGTTTTCGTATTTACCGCGTGATCTAAATTTTCTTGATCATACAAGTAAGATTGGATGGAAAGAGTAAGTGGTCTTTGTTTTTGTTATGGGAAGTTTGGGGTTTGCTATGGTGTGTTTGTTAATTTTGGTGGTGAATGTGCACACATGATTAGGTCTCAGAGAGCAAAGCCTGTTATTGTTGATCCCGGATTGTATATGAGTAAAAAATCTGATGTTTTTTGGATCACACAGCGAAGAAGTGTACCTACAGCGTTTAAGTTATTTACAGGTAATATTTGTTATATATCATCGTATTACCTTATAGCCATCCATCTTAGTTTCAAATGGAATTATAGGCTCCTATTAGTTGTTGATCTTAACTTTATCATACAATTTATAATGTTCTTTATCATGGGTATTTTTGCGCCTTTCAACCTATTTAGATCCGGCCCTGAATATAAGAATTTCTTCCTTTATTTTGTCGAATCTGCATATAGTTTGTTACAGAGCACATCCAAATTTCGAACTGCTTAGATATTTTGGTCTCGTTGTTGCCATCAAGTTTGTTGTGTCATAATTGATCACATTGATTTGTAGTATGGATTTTTATTACGGATTTGGATCAAACAATTCGAAATCAAGAATACAAAAATAGTTTTTTATTTGACTTATTACTCATGTGCTTGGATGATGACTTAGACTCAGTGCATCAGTTTGTGTCCCGTTTATATTTATATACAAGTCTTAGCATTTCTATGTGTGTGTTGCAGTAGCTAGTTATGTAACCTTAATCTTTGAAAGACTGTAGTTCGTCTTTTGATGACTAATCCCGAGGAAACATAAATTAATTGTTATCTCAATTTTGTGACCCTCTTGTCTTAGAAGCTCTCTAGGAACATATTATGCCTGCGCTTGTTTTACATGAGAGTTCCACTATTGGCAGAGTATCCAACTTCACAATAAGTGTACTTCTACGCCTCCTGTACTTCTTTTCTTCCTTTTTCTCTACAGGGTGTATATATTTCTTGAGCATCGAGTTTTAAATAGATCCACTTAGTTTTAAGTTTTTTACCTTTGATAATTTCTTACACCCTTTGTATATAGTTGCCTGAATTTTAGTTAACCGGGATACGATGTTAGCCCAAATAAGTGCGGAAATTGGATAATTTTGTTGTCGAATGTTTTAGAGTGGATAAACTGCATCTTCCTGAATATTAATTCAAATGTTAATGGTGTAGGCAAAAAGATGCAGTTTATCCACTCATGCTTAACCTATGGATCATGAGACCAGATTTTCGTATGCAATGTTGTAGTTATGGAGAAAATATCCTGGTTAAGCATTCCCTATCCAGTTTTTCATATTTGTATATAGATTTTGTTCGACCTTAAAAAGTTATATAAAGACTGCTATGATATCATGGTTAAGAAAGATAGATTAAATAAGTCATTCTGTGTTTGCATATACGATTTCTTCTAGGCTGCAAATTATCATACATATGTGGTATGCCTCATGTGTGTGTTGCACACGCCCTTGGCTTCTGGGACCCTTTGTGTCATTGTGTGTTAGTATGTATCTGAGGGGTCAAGTATAGAAATTGACTTGAGGTTGAATATGAGATGGCTGATCAGAGTTAGTATAAACTTTACGCATTTTTCTTTGACTGACATGTTTTCTTTGACACGGGGTAGAGTAGAAGTGGAAAGTAGAAACAGTGGGGATGGGTAATAGACTAATAGGTTAAAACGGGT